>JAEOAD010000061.1:2590000-5187500 GCA_036365145.1 Orientallactaga sibirica
GGCACACACCATTGATCCCAGCACTCAGGAGGCAGAGGTATGTGGATCACCATGAGTTCAAGGCCACCCTGAGACTACATGGTGAATTCCAGGTCAGCCAGGGCTAGAGTGAGACCCTACCTCAAAAAAAAAAAATAAAATAAAAATCTAAAAATAAAAATCATTCTCTCCTCTTGCAGGGTAAAAATGGTTGTATCATATAAGTGATAGTGAGTCCATTTTTAAGGGACACAAGATTCCATACCTCAAGGGCTCTGCATCTAATGATAGAGAAGTTGAAAGTTCCTGCAGAAGATGCAAAAAATGCTAGGGGAAAGGCTAATAATTACTAGGAGCCCCCATACCACAGCAGCTAGTGAGATAAGTATGCATTTGCCCCCCTGGATGCTTTGTCAGAAGGCCACTCACTGGTCATGGAGAAAAGGCCCTTTATGGTATGCTACCACCACCACCATCAGTGGCTGGATGCTAAGTAGCATTGTGGGGTGAGGACAATGCTTCACATAGGAACAGAGTCCAGTCAAAAACTGAAAGGACCCTTTGTGTGCCTGGCTCAGTGGAGGTTGTGCTTCTCCAAGTGTGGAACCTGAGCTGTGACAGAACTGCAAGTGTTCTACTTTATTGCAAAATTAAGGAACAATTTCCTCTTAGAGCCAAAAATGGCTGTATCACTGAACAAATTGAAGTAAACTGTGAGAGGCAGATGCAGCTGCTCCAGCAATACAGCTCTTTGCTGGTCCCTCCCTGCTAGGTTGTTGATTTATTAGCATATATTATTTGTACAAAATAATGTTTTTCTATGACATGTTCATATATTCAAATCATATTTTGATCATAGTCACACCTTCATTGCCCCTTGCATCCCCATTACTCCCTCCCTTTCTTTCCATCTAATATCAAGCTTTAAAAAAATCTAGATTCTACATATGAGAGAAAACATGACATTTATCTCTCTGAGTCCAGTTTATTTCATTTAACATGATAATCTCCAATTTCATGGCAATTCAATTCTTTTTATGCCTAATGAAAACTCTTTTATGTAGCTATACCACATTTCCTTTATCCATGAGTACATTTAAAGGTCATCCATGCTGATTCTATAACTTGGTTGCTGTGAATAGTGCTATAATAAACATGGTGTATTTCTATTATATGTTAACATAGATTCTTTTGGTTATATACCTTATAGCTAGAACATATGGTAATTCTATATTTTTGCTTCTCAAGGAACCTCCATACTCATTTCAATAGAGGCTGCACTGATCTATGTTTCCCCTGTTGTGCAATGTCTAAAATCAGTTCACATGTTTGAATATGTGGTCTCCAGCTGACAGCATTGCTTAGGAAGATTGTGGAACCCTTAGAAGGTAGACCATCACTGGATTGGGTCAGTGTGCATGAATACTGAGGTTTTATATCCCTGTCCACTCTTGTCCTCTGCCAACTGCCCATGGCTGCAATTTCATGATGTGGTCTTTGGCTCCTATTGCCATGCCTTCCCTGCCATAATGAAATGTGTCCTTTCAAAACCATAAGCCAGAATAAACTCTTTCCTTCTGGCAAGTAGCTTATGATAAGGTATTTTTGTCCCAGCAATGATAAAGTAACTAAGACAGAGGTTTGGTACCTAGAGTGGTGCTATTGCTGTAATAACCTGACCATGCGGTTTGTAAGCCTTTCAAAATGGTTTGTATTAGGAATGTGGAAGAGTTTGAAACTTTGGGCTGAAGAAGCCCTATAATGCTGTAAGGAGATCTTAAGAAACAATTCTGGTAGCAGTGTGAATGATCACAATGCTGAGAAATATTGACAGTGGGGAGCTGGCTCAGGAGGTTTCAGAGGGGAACAAGGATTCTATCAGGAACTGCGCTAGAGGCAGTTCATGTAGTACTTTTGTGAAGAAACTGGCCATATTCTGTCCATGTCCTGAGATCTTTAGTGAGGTTGGCTTTAAATTTAAATTTAATGCGATAATTCATTTGGTGAATGAAATTTCAAGAATACATGGCATTCAAACCATGGTATAGTTACTTTTCATGTGGGCTCTTTCTCCTCCATGATTTCAGAGCTGCAGAAGCCAGGTAATGTGCAGCTGCATCACATTCCCAGCAAGGGGGCCATGTGACTAGTAAAGATGAAGCCTAAGTTCAGTGGAGACCCCTGGATGTTGAAAATGTCAGGATCTTAGGATATTCATAAGAAAAGATTTAAGCTTGGGGTGGAGATGGCCCAAAGGAGGGCCTATGTGTACCCTAGGTAGCAGAGCTAGGGCATCAGGGCTAGCAAGACTTTTGGAAGCCAGACAATTCATTACAAGTCCTAGATCCTGGGAGTTGCAGAATCTGGTGTTTGCTCTGCTAAGTTTCAGTCCTGCTTTAGTCCAATCTTTCTTTGCTATGCCTGATTCCTCCCTTTTCAAATAAGAATGTTTACCCTGATTTTATAGAACATCTCAGTTAAGAGATTACCTTGAGTCTCAGAAGAGAGTTTAGACTTCTGAGCAGTGTTGTATCTGTTAAAGACTTATTGGGACTTTTGAAGTTGACCAAATGCACTTTGAATAATCAGTTGGTATGATAGTCAGCTCCATAGTGCTGGGATGAACCTCCAAATTAGACACATTTTATGGGAGGAATGGGATTTTATTTCGGGCTTACAGATCCAGAGGAAGTTCCATAATGGCTGAAGAAGCTGCCCCCCTTTGCACAGATCCATGCAGAGAGAAAAACTACCACCAGCACCACCAATAAGCACAAAACTTCAGAGACACTGGCATAGTTCACTCTGCATACCTTATAAATTCAGATCTGCCCCCAGTGGCATACCACCTCCCTTCCCCCTGTAGCAGGAGTTTACCTGCTAAGGGAAGAAGGTACAAACTCAATTTTAATAACACTGAGTCTGTTTGAGAACATAGATTCAAACTACCACAGTTGGTCATGACCCTTTAGGGTTCAGAGGTAGAATATGGTGATTTGAATGTTAACTGTGCCCCATAAGCCCATGTGCTTGAACACTTGGTCTCCAGCTGATCTGGGAAGGCTGTGAAACCTTTAGGATGAGGAGCCTGGCTACAGAAAGTGGATCAGTGGGGGTGAGTCTTGAGGTTTTGTGGCCTGGCCCCACTTCCTGTTCATCTGATGCCTCCTACCTATGGTTATAATGTGATGATCTGGCCTTCTCCTGTGGCAATGCCTTCCTCACCATGATGAAATGTATCCCCTCAAAATTGTAAGCCAGAATATATCTTTTCTTCCCTTAAGTTGTTTCTGGTATTTTGTGCCAACAATGAGAAAATAACTTTGACAACCACCAACAGTGTGCAAGCCTCATTCCTAGCACCCATGACATCATGTGTTTGTTTTCTTAATTATAATCATTCTACTGGTCCTCCATGGCTATAAAAAGATTATGCATAGTCTTCTTGAGTATCATGGTGGGTTAGTTCTATTTGAAACCCTGGGGGCTATCCCCTCAAGTAGACATAATTCCAATTAAGATTTAGTTATTACTCAGAACCACCCACAGATGCTATATAACTTCTGGAACTTAATAGTGCTATAATACCAGACCTATGTCCAACTGGGTTGTTCATCATGAAAAGAAAAGGAAATACAAAGCAATCTTAAGTGGATCTTCCACACATCTGGTGGCCTGATAAGATGGAGCACTTTAGGATTAAGGCCTAAAAAAATTAGTGATTTAGTTAAGCAGTATTATTCAATAACTTCAGTATAAGGAGAAAAATCAATTTAGGAATTATTTCACTGAGGATGTGACTCAGTAAGTGGTGTGGTGTTTGCCTAGCATGGTAAAGACCATGTGTTTAATGCCCACTACCAAAAGGAATTACTTAAAGGCTTTGTTCATCTTCTGGTGCATAAAAGGAAAATTATATGCTTTGTGGCTACTCTTTTGGTGAAAATATGAGCATGGTGTTTAATATGGGGAGAAAGTTATTTGGTGAAAAGAACTGTAGTAAATTTGTGAAACAAGCTTGAAGTAATATATTGCAGATATCTCCACTGAAGAAAAATACATTAAGGTGAAAGTTTCTCTAAGAAATTATTAATTATAAAGTAATGCAGTAGTGAAGCATGTGTTCCAAATCAATGTGTAGTTCTGGGTTTTGGAGAAAATTAGGTGTCTCTAATGATCAGGTCTACAACATCATGGAAGCCAGCCATGTATGAATTGTTAAGATCTTAGCCCCTGAGTTTACTAAGTCAGGTGTTGCCATCTTTGCTGTCTTTACCTATTGGAAATAGTTTAAATTTTGTTATGCATCCTGTTACCTACAGCTGCTTACAAGTGATGATAGGAGTTAGGGATTTAGTTCAGTGGATGAGCGATTGCCTAGCAAGTGCAAGGTCCTGGGTTCAGTCCTCAGCACCAAAAAAAAAAAAAAAAAAGATAATAGGCAACATTCATAAGCACAGAGGAGCTACATTAAATTAATTAAGGCAGGCACAGAAAGAACAATGCTGCATATTTTTACTCATATGTGGAAGTTTGAGAAATTGATCACATAGAAGTAGAGAGTTAGAGCAGTGGTTATTAGAAGCTGAGGGAGAAGTGGAAAGTAGATAATGAGTACAGAATGGGGGCAGATAGGAAGAATAACTCCTACTACTCTATAGCACTGTGGTAGCTGTGGTGAACAACAATTTATTTTATATTTCAAAATAGCTGGTAGAGAGGATTTTGAGTGTTCCTAACACAAAGAAATGATGAATGATTATGGTATTGGCTACTCCAATTACCCTGATCTGGTTGCTACACCATACACACACACACACACACACACACACACACACATACATGTATATACACACACATACACACACACACACATACACACACACACACACATATATATATTATGCCAACATATATTTACAAATGTGGATGTACATGTAAATTAAAATGATTGATTTATTTTAAAATAATGATGGAAAGGAAAAAAATAAACTTCCCAAATAAAGGAAGGACCACAGACTGTTCACATGTCTCCAAAACTAAACATACCAGGAATCAGGTATAGAAAGCTTTATGCTTTGGTATTGCATAGTGTTTTTCCTCTATGCACAACACGATGCCATCTTGGAGTAGAGCATGCTTTGACCTGGTCACCAAGACAACATTGCAGCAGAACAATAGAGTGATAGCCAAGTCTATGGTAATGGAAATGGGACTACTGACACTCCCTAGCAGAAGGAGGAGGGGAAGGCTACAAGACCCTCATTTGGGATTCCAGCTACTATTCCTTGCTTACTTCTTACCCACAGCTGCAAATGATCTTGGGCGATGCTACAGTTTATAGAAAGAAAAAGATGAACCGAAAGGCAGACTCCATAATGCAACTTCATTGAGGTCACCCTCCATGACTGGGTGAGATTTTGCAGTGATGCAGCTGCCTTTGAGACACCCATGCTCCTGTAAGTAACCCCTCACCTGTGCTTCTTGGTGGTTTGCCAAAATTGGATTTTGGTGAACTTTACTTTGGTCTGTTATTTTATGTCCTATCTGGAGTGAATAGATGTCTGTACTCATCTTCCCAGAACCAATGTTCATGCAATACTTGGTTCCTGAATGTTAGGCATGGCAGAACCAAAGGTAAGTTTGAAAGGAGCCATTGGATGATCCTAGCTATATGAAGCAAGACTTGCAATTGAGGCAGCACTGTCTGAGGGAGGGCCATCAGTAGGGAAAATCCCAATATGGCCATTCTTCCCCATATGGTGTATGGTGGTATGCCTTTTTGCTTTGGTGGCAACTGCATGGATCATGCTATGTATATAAAGACACATGTAACTAAGGCTGAGCCATCTGAAGGTGGAGGTGGAGTGTCAGTGAAGATAATCTGAGAGTGCATATCTTCCTCTGTGTGCTATGAAGTGACCTGCTTGAGAAACTCCACCATGTGAGTACAGGAATGCCTTGAAAATGGGTGAAGCACTAAAGAATGCATTGCAATACCTGGGAGTATCACACAGAGGATGAATTGCCAGGAAGCCATTGTGGCAGTTGCATTGGACATCACTATGTGTCATAAGATAGGCATCTGAGGCCAGGACAGCTGCCCAAAGGGACATTGCTTGGGTAGATGAAAAGTTACAATAAGACAAGGACATGTGGCTAGCATCCTGCACATTAGCCTCTGATTTGGCAGTTAAATTGGATAAAAGGGAGGATGAAACAGAGGTGCTGGCCTGCTGCCTCTCACAGCTGGAGGGACAAAAGGAAAATAGAGCACAAATTAGATCAGTGTTGAAGAGCCCTTCCTGGGATCCAAAAACATGGAGTCCATGGGAAGAATAGGAAAGTATGTCAGAAGTGTGTCAATCTCAGAGCCCCCTGCTCTTCCTAACTTGAAACTGGAATATTCTTTGAAGAGTTCCCTCCCCCAGGGACTCAGACAACATGACAACTTGAGTTTATGCCTCTACCAGCTCCCCTCACTGCCCACCTCCCCTTGCCCCAAGAGGCATGAAAGCCCTCTGCCACCAGCTTCACTCTCTCTATTCTGTTCCTTCTGATCTGCAGGTGTATATACTTCTTTTCACCTTCATGACTATCACCACTGCTTTCCCTATGCACACGCACACCTCTCTCTTTGAGGTTTTCTTTTTCTCTTATTCTCTCTGTCTTTCCCTCCCTCCCTCCCTCTCTCTTTCTCCATCCCTTCTCCAATTCTTCTTCAGCTTTCAGGTCCCCCTTCCCTCATCAACAATTTCTCCCCTGAAGCCAGAAACCAGCATTGTATACCTGCAGGCTAACAGTCAGCTCCCTCTTCCTTTCTAACCCCCCTGCCCCATCACTCTTAAAACTGCAGTGCTGCTCCAATTTCAGCAGATTAATAATGTACTTTTGATTTATAACAGCCACATTTTCATCTCAGAGCCTCTTTTCTCAAAAAAAGAAAAAGCCCTGACAAGGTGAGAAAAGATACTCTTCAGGTCAAGCCTTTTAATAGAGAAGAAGAGGAAATCCATGAGTCAACCTGCAGATGGAGAACTTAATGATAGTCCAGCTCAAGAAACCGTGATGGTCATGGGTGTTCTGCCTGCTTCTGAAGGCCATGAGTCAGGAAGGACTTTAAAGCAAGAAGAGAAAGAACGTCTCACAGCCTGGCTTCTGCGGCTGTGGGATATGGGTGCAGATGGGATCAGTCTGAGTTTGTGGAAGTGGAAAAACCGATTAATGTAACTATGCCTCCTTGAGTCAAAGACTGCATCATCTGAGACAATACAAAGGAAATCAGTCCCTGATGGACTGGTTCATATTAGCCATTAAGGAACTTGATTATTGCCTTCCAAAATCCCCATGAATATCAAGTGTTTGAAGAAAACAGAAGAGATACTCTCATTTCTGAGAAAATTAGGAATGAGAGGGGGTGTTTGATGCCCAGTTTACTAGGCTGGATGGGACTGTGTTCGCCAGAGTCAAGGTAAAAGTTAATTCAGCAGGGATCTCATGACTGGCATGAGGTTTTAGTTGCTTTGCAGGATCCCTTGCTGGGATGTGATCTTTCCTGGGTAGTAGGTTGTTTTTTGGCAAATCTGAGTGACATAGACCAGTGGGTAAACTGGGTCTGTACAGTAGTAAAAAGGCCAAGCTGACAAACGGGTTATTTATGTCACTCCAAGGCAAATGTGGTAAGATTTGTTTAGAGCTGTAATATCTAAGCAAAAAAAAAAAAAAAAAAAAAAAAAGACAAAAAGCCAAGTGCTATGCTAGCAAGCCACTGGAAGACTTTAAAGCCATAACAATTCTCAGAAGGCAAAAATGATAGACCAATGCAGGTGAAAAAGACTAAACTTATTCCAGGAATGGGTAATTATGCCTCCAGGATGATCCAAGTCCATTTACCTCCTAAAAAATAGGTAGTCTGAAGGTGGACATTGCTTGCCTAGTCCAAGGCCACCACAGGTGCCAGGTGTGGCTGAAGAAGGGACAAAGGCTTAGGTTATAGCCACAGTCCTGCTCCTTGGAACCTATCAGGGGAAGCCTACGTGAGCAACAGTCCCAGTAGTAGACAGGAGAGTGGCTTCAATATCCCTTGGCCCTGGGCCAAGCCAAGCAGCTTGAGTGGGCCCTACCAAGCCTGTCAAGGGTTGGCACAGAGGCCCCATATGAAGCACCCAAGGAAAGGAAGCAAGATGGCTTGTGAAGGATGTTGGTGAATAATAAAGGCTTGATGAGAAAGTACCTCCCATCCATGGTGCTGTCTTCAACAATTCTTTTTTGAGGAAACAGTTGATACAAGTAATGGAATCTTTTCATGTTGTGTTGGGCCATGCTAACATTCTTTAAGTGCTGACTGCTGAAACCATTGGTTCATGGTTGGAATGGATGGTGTTAGACTTTCATAGATCCTCTCACCCTCTGTATAAAGATTTATTTACATGGGTTGCATAATGGTTTGGAAAAACATCTCAAAGAACAGTAAGATAGTAGCAAGAGTTTAAAGAAAGGTATCTTGCATGACTGGAAAAGGGCACTCCCAAAATCCATAAGGTTGTTGAATAAAGTTCCCAGTACACGGGTGAGCTACTTCCCTAAACGTTGTTGTCTAGGAGTGCCCTCCAAAATGATAAATGCAATAGCCACTGCTTTAGGTCGCATGCCAGAACTAGATGGTAAGACCTGGCATTGAAAAAAAAAGAACCACAAGTCGTGATCATAGGACATGGAGAAATCACACTGGGACTGAGCAGGAAGCTCCCTTCCTGTTGGATGGTTTTGTACTATACAAAAGGTACTACACATGCTGCTGGGGGAGAGAATGGTTATCAGAAGTCCAACTCTGCTATAGACCTGGCATGCTGCAATACTAACATGCCAGGTAAGATGTGCCTGCAGGTGTAACAGTGGCACTGATGGTTGTAGTTGTAGCTAACTTTCTGATTGGATTCAAGTCCTGCTCTATAGGAGGTAGTAAATGTCTATTACTGTAAACCTGTATAAAAACTTGTGTCTTGGGCTGGAGGGATGGCTTAATCGTTAAGGCACATGCCTATGAAGGCTAAGGACCCCAGTTCGATTTTCCAGGTCCCACGTTAGCCAGCTACACTGGTGGCGCACGCATCTGGAGTTCGTTTTCAATGCCTAGAGGCCCTGGCACACCCATTCTCACTCTCTCTCTCCCCTTTCTACGTCACTAGTAAATAAAAATTAAATCTTAAAAAACAAAACTTGTGTCTAAAGAGATCACAGGGCCCTTGTGAGGAAGCTACTGCCATTGTGTTGAATGACTATGATGTGCCTGTCACATTGCCTTCTCAACATTTGTGCTCATGTCTATAGAGTATTGCTGTTCTTACTGTTCCTATCTGCCTTGGTTGTGGAGGAGAACTTCTTGAAGAGGGCAATGGTTGCAGATAGAGTGATTCATCACTGGTTAAACTACGGAGGACAAGTGACTATTAATGTATTATAGCTTTCCCATGTTCAAAGAAGGATAAAAGACATATGTCTTCTTCTACAGCTCAGGCAATTTTGCAGAATAGGTGGTGGAAAGAATGTGAATGCTGAAAGGATTGGAAAGTTGTATGGTGTTTTTCCCTTCCACATACTATGATGCCATTTTAGAGTAGAGAATGTGTTGGACTTGCAGCCACAACTTTGGAGCAGAATGATATTATGATAGCCATGTCTATGGTAGTGGTAAAGGAGCTATTGACACTCCCCAGCAGAAGGAGGAAGAAAGGAACACAAGACTGTAGCCTGGGATTCCAGCTACTGCCACACCCCTTCTCTTCCCAAGCAGCAAGTGATCCTAGAGAGGCCTAGAGTATACAGGAAGTACAGGGTGAACTGAAAGGGAAGCTCCATGATGCAGCTTCAACAAGGGTGCCATCCATGCTTTGGTGGGACTTTGTGGTGATGCAGCTGCCTTTGAGTCACCAATGCTTCTGTAAGTAACCTCTCACCCAGGCTGTGTAAGTAACCCCAATAAATCCATTGGTTTATAAAATAGGATTTTGGCATAATGGTTACTTTGGTCTGTTGTTTGGTGCCCTATCTTGGTTTAGACAGACAGACAGAGAGAGAAAGAGGCATATAGAGACAGAATGGGCGCGCCAGGGCCTCCAGCTGCTGCAAACGAACTCCAGATGCATGTGCCACCTTGTGCATCTGGCTTACGTGGGTCCTGCGGAATCAAGCCTTGAACTGGAGTCCTTAGGCTTCACAGGCAAGTGCTTAACCGCTAAACCATCCCTCCATGCCCTGGTGCCCTATCTTGGATGAACAGGTGTGTGATCACACCTCTCCAGAGATTAAAGTCCACACAACAATGGCAAAGAACTATGTTGCAGTGCTTTCAGTTTTCTTGTGAAGTGTTTACATTATTCACCTATTACAGCTTGCCCAGAAAGGAACTTTGAATCTGACTCCTGACTGTTTTCCCCATCCCATCAGATCACTAGAATAAAGTCTTGTCTTCTTAACCACCATCTTCAGCCCATAATATGCTTTCTTGGGATCTCAATAAGGCCAAAGCAGCTGGAAAAATCTAAGCTATTTCATGAAAAGAAGCTGCCTATGTGAAATACTTGCCTTCCTGGGCTGGAGAGATGGCTTAGTGGTTAAGGCACTTGACTGCAAAGCCAACAGACCCAAATTCAACTCCCCATGTAAGCTAGATGCATAAGGTGGTGCATGCATCTGGAGTTCATTGGCAGTGACTGAAGGCCCTGACACACCCATTTTCTCTCTCTCCCTTTTCCTTTCCCTCTTCCTCTCAAATAAATAAATAATTTTTGAAAAATACTTGCCTTCTAGACATTGTGATGATGATCTTTGTTGCATTTTCCAAAAAGGCTTCAGGTTCAGGAACATCTGTCCTTGCTGGTTATACTCACAGGAGCCACTTACACCTGGGGAGAAGTCACATGCAGACAAATGAAAAGATGTCCGTGAAATCCGTGGAAGCCTCCCACCTGGCTTTTGCTTCCAACAAACAAGGATACTTGCTAGATTCACATATACTCCATTGTTTCACATGCGAACAAGACCAGAGGGACAAAGATATGAACAAGGCTGCCTGGAAAGCCAGGAGAGACTGGGTAGGAACAAGGAAGAAAGCTTTGTTCCCAGGCATATCCTAGGATGTCAACTTGCAGCCTGGAATTTTTACAGCAGAGTTTTAAAACCCTGACAATGAGAGTTTATAATAGAAATGCTGCCAGACCTTTAACTATAGTGACACCACTATAATATTTATAAGTACCTTATACTCTTTCCAAACACATGTGCTCATTACTTACATTTCTGCTTCTGCCTCACTTCTGGGGGAAACTCTGTATAAACAAAACAGATTGGACTGCTTATACATCCAAACTCTAATTGCTCTCCATCTCTGTCCGTCAGAAGAAAACCAGCCCCAGGGCCCAGAAACAAAGCCTGCCCCACTATACCCTGCCCAACAGCACATGGACTTCCTCCTATACCTTTCACTGTTAGAGCTGGTCCATCTGCATATCTTTTAGTATTTGTCTCTAATTATTTCTTTCAATTGTGCATCTATGAGAAGATGCCCACTGGGTCTGACAGGTTCTAACTGTCAGGCAGGCTTGAAGTAAATGGGACAAGGCACTGCACATCAGTGAAAGGTCACTCAGAGTGCTGACAGTTTATCTAGTTTAAAACAAGTAGGTTTTCTGGTGAAACTGATTGCTTAATAGTGATGAGGAATGACAAGGATTTCCTATCCCTTTTGTGGCATGCCAACTGTACATCTGGACTAAAGTCAGGCTGAGATGCCGAGACGTAGACACACGCATGGCCCGCAGGTAAGAAGACAACTAACAAAAGGAAGCTGTCTTCATGGTCAGCAGGCACCCACATTGCTGGATAGGATGTGGAGCCGTGTTGGGGAGAGAGAGCTTCCAAACCTTCACAGTGAAGCTGTGGTAGCCCTCTATCTAGCCCTCAGGGTGTTGGTATAGACTTAACTACAGGTTCTCCTATCTTACCTGGCCCAAGACAGTGGGAAATGAAATAAAGGTAGTTTCATTACTAGAGTCCAAGATCTTGAAAAGAAACAAACAGAGGGATACACCACTGAACCAACTCATCAGGCTGCTCAGCACCCCAAGGATATAGCTAAGAGTGGTCAACACTGGCCCTGAGGCACAGCTGTGAACACACTGACATTGTGTGCATGTACCAACATGACTTATACCATGTCACACAGCATGAGCAGCTACACCATCTCTTAATAGCCAGATGAGAAATCTCAATGTTAGTAAATCATGTGACAACCCACCACCCTGTGAAGAATAGGACTCAAACTAATTAAATACCTGTTCAACAGGCATTCTTCTAAGGTAAGGTACCAAAACAACTGGTATGCAGAAAACTGAAGTAAAGTAGTTCATTAAAATGCCATCTTAAATAAAGCATGGAAGCCTGTAGCCATCATTTCATACTTGAAGTAAATGAGGGAGGCTATGAGGCCCAACCAGTAATGTCTGAGTAGACACTGCACGTGAGAAATGGGTCCAAGGTCCTGTGATCCAGGAGAGAAAATTACCATGAGGGATGATCAGACAGAACATTAATATCACTATCACAGTAGTGGTACAAATATTGAATAAAAGAAACTTGTTGGCTGGCATTTTAGCATTAGGCTATTAAGAAAGATTACTATTTAAGAATTATTATTAGTCACTGAATTTTATATTCAAGGGTCCACATGATGTGGCTGATCCTTTTGTCCATAAATCTTCAACACTGAACTCAGACAGCTACAATTTTGGAGCAATTACCAGTACTGGAATATTAAGGCCCTTAAAAGATTAAAATAAGCCTTCACCCTTGCTAAGGAAAAGTAATAATACAGTAATACTATTTAAAGGGTTCTGAAGAAAAATGTAATATGGGAAGAATACTTACAAGGATGCCCAGTCACAAGGAAAGACCATGTCAAAGAAACACATGGAACATGGTGGATTTCCTCTCTTTATCTATCCGTGGAGAAAACATGACTGTCAAGGAATTCAAACAATTCCTACCCTTCTGGAATTGCTGCAAACTCAGCAACCAGCCAAGGAGGAACTATGGGCACAGAAACACTCACATCTATTGAGCACTGTTTGTGGGAGTAGGGGCCCTGCCACAGACATGGGCTGTGTTTGCCCATGTGATCCTTTATGTGGGCCTTAGGACACAGCTATCCCTGCAGTCTCCATAAAAGCTAATTGAAGCCTCATATTTTACCATGAGCTTACACTGGAGCAGTTGATTTTGATAATTCTTGGAAAACAGGAAGAAAATTCTATAATTATTTTATTTTATTGGTTATTTAAAGTAGGATTTCACTCTGGCCCAGGCTGACCACTCAGGGTGGCCTTGAACCCAAGGCAATCCTCCTTCCTCTGCATTCTGAGTGCTGGGATTAAAGGTGTGCACCACCATGCCTGGCTAAGAACATGACAATCAACTCATGAAAAATAACAATCCTAGAATTTTAACTGTAAGGTAGGAAACTTCAACAAATCAAATGCTAGCGAGGCTGTGGAGAAATAGGAACAAGCTTTCACTGTTGGTGGGAATGTAAAATGGTTCAAACATTATGGAAAGATATATGGAGACTCCTGAAAAGGATGACTATAGACCTACCAACAGATCCATTTATTCCCTTACTGGGCATTTACCCTAAAAGCTCCAAGCCTCAGATCAAAGAGATTTGCTCAACTATGTTTATAGCTGCTCAATTAATAATAGCTAAGAGCTGGAATCAACCCAGATGTCCATCATTAGATGAATGGATAACAAAGATGTGGTATATCTACACTATGGAATTCTACGTAGCAGTAAGGAAAGATGAAATGAAAAAAAAAAAAAAAGGTCAAACATGGAACAGATCATCCTCAGTGAGCTCACCCAATCACAAAATGATAATCATCGCATGATCTCATTTATCTGTCGCTCCTAACCTGAGATTCTGCCAAACCTAATAAGCACTCTGAGGACCAGACAATAGGAAGGGTGGGATGGGGAGAGGGTAAGGGTGGGAGGGAGCAAGAGGGTGGGAGGTAAGACAAGGGTGGGAGATACAAATAGGGACCCAAAAGGAAATGATACTATAAAACCCTTTATTCTGAACAACAGGCTAAAACATTGATCCTTCAGCAGGCCCGCAGAGGGAACACCTGAACCACAGGAAACTGGAGAGAACATCATGAAGACCAACCTTAATCTTTTCCTGCTTCACTCTCTCTTCTCTCTCCCTCCCTCTCTCTCTCTCTCTCTCTCTCCCTCTCCTCTCTATACTCACTTTCTCTTTTATATTATCTTTTTCCTCCCTCACCTTCCTTGGTGCTGACTTATAACTCCCAGTACCAGAACTGGGTTAACTTTCACAATGAGCTGTTGATCTGAGACACCTACAAGGTTTCCCAAAAAAGACAGATTTCTGTCAGAGTTCTTGATGACCCAACAAAGGTTCATGGTAAGACCCTACTGTCAAAGACAGCATATGAGTGTGAGACAAAACATGGAGAGACCTGGTCAGAATCTGGAAGAAGGTCAGTCCCCGGACAGTTAGCTAGTCTAGTGCCAGAGGGTGCTACATGAGCAACTGGGGGAAAATGGCTGACATCTGTCCAAACAACTTGCAGTCTAAGCTACCCAGCAGGAAACAACCTGACGTAATGCTCAAACAAGTGCAGTAGTGGCACACAGCCATGGTGAGTAACCAACTGCTCTTGATTTGGCTAATAAATCCACTCAGTGGAATGGAACTCATTGCTGGAACTGGGAAATAAGTCAAAACCATGTACAAAAAATGAGCTCAGTCTCCAAGATCAAGATACCACCAAATGTGGGCTAGAAGAGGGCATATACATATAAAATTCCCTCCAAAATATCTATGGCTATCCCATCTATCTAGTACTAACTCCTCTATCCATTGGAGAATTTGCTTATCTTTTTCAGATTGACAACGAGCCTGAAGGAGGATCAGCCAATCACACTTCACCAGAGCCCCAGCTGAAACCATAGAGTAATGTGGGGGAAGGGCAAGGGTACAGCGTTCTTGGTGATCAGGACACCAGAAAAAGGCTGAAGGAGATAAACACAGAGAACATCCAACTCCTACTAAGCCAGATATCCAGAGACACAGAGGCTCCCAAAGCCTCATCACTGAAGTAGAACTAAAATGATCCCAATGTGGCTCAGGAAAATTCACGGAAGAGGGGGTGGAAAGAATGTTAGAGCCACAAGTTGGGTCATTATGCACAGAGACTTGGCCTATCCCCCATAACTCTTACTCCTGACTACCCCCACAATGCATGACCCACATTGCCCATTGATGAGGGTCCCTTTGGAAGAGGGAGGACAGTGAGGAGGAAATGGAATCACCATTATGAATGTAAAATTAGAATAATATAAACAAATAAATTATTTTAAAAAATTAAAAAAAACTTTTTTCCAGATTAAAATATTTTTCAATAAATAAAAACAAGAATAACTCCTTTGCAAAGGTAAACTACAGTGAATAGAAGTGTCATGATGAATAAGCAAGAGAAAACTTGAAGACATTAGGATTTTAGACTTCCTCCCACAAAATGTCACCACACATTTCGTAATGAAGCAATGAAGAAGTAATGAGGTGCAGGGACTCTGCAGGAAACCTGACACTCACTCACATGGGAACTCTGAATGACCATGGAGGCCTGTCCTGAAGGCTGTAGATCCCTACCCTTCAGGGCTGCCTTGCTCAACAGTGTTCACTCAACACAGCAGCCCCCAGGATGAGGTGAAAGAGAGTCACACAGTGAAACAAATTTAAGTGAATTCTTGCTCATGTCAAATGTGTTGATATCAAGTCCAAACACACAGGACATGAACTTCCTTCATACCTGGACTAAATTGCTAATTTAGTTAGTGACCTTACTCATCTAGAGCTGGTAAGAACCTGGCACAAGTATATCAATTAGCTATGTACCACTGTGACAAAAATCTGAGACACTCAACTCAAAAGGTATTTGTTTTGGCTTGGTTTTGGAAGTTTCACTCTATGGCCAGTTGGCTCATAGCTGTGGAGCCTGCGATGAAGCAACCCATCATTGTGGGAAGCTGCTTACCTCATGGTAGGCAGGTGCTGAAAAAGAGAGCAGGCAGAGAACCAACATCCCCTATCAAGGGAGTAAGCACAATGACCTGACTTCCTTCCATTAGGCCCCACTTCCCAAGGATTCTACCACCTCTGATTCACAGCATAGGATGAAAAACAAGCCTTGAACAAAGGCCTTTGGGATCCAAACTGTTCTATACACCACAGAACTTCTGCCTTCAAGGACCACAAATCTCATGCATTTTTCTTCCTTCATGTTGCATTAATTTTTCCTGGGAAGATGTGAACAAGTATCTATTAATCCCAGATAGGGTATCAACAACAGATAAAAGAAATAATTCCACACAAACCTAGCTTAGTGAACCAGTGAGTTTATTGAGGTTACTTGCAGAAATACGAATGGGATCTGTTGTAACTTGCAGGAGCAATAACAACATACAGGCAGTTTCGTCATCAGAAAGTCCACCCTAGGGCTGGAGAGATGACTTAGCAGTTAAGGCACTTGTCTGCAAAGCCAAAGAACCCAGGTTCGATTCCCTAGGACCCACATAAGACAGATGCACAAAGTGGCATAGGAGTTTGGAGTTTGTTTGTAGTAGCTGAAGGCCTTGGCACACCCATTCTCTATCTGCATCTCTCTCTCTTTCTCAAATAAATATGGGATTTTTTTTAAGAAATAAAAAAAAAGTCTAGTCTAGCATAGGCGACAACTCATGCATAACCTAGGGATGAGGCCTTGTAAATCCTATAATCTTTGTCTTCTGGACTTGTAAGTGTTGTTTACCTCCTGAATCTCAGTGAACCGCTTTCCTTCCTCCAGGAGGTAATGCTTCAATTTGCAGGAAATTGCTACACAACACCCCAGCACCAAGTCCTCAGAACCAGAAAGATGCCAATATACTTTCTTATACTCATCCTCACCTGAAACACATTCTCCTCACCCTCAACCTATTCTTCAGGAGCACAACATAACCTGTCTTGTCAGAAGGCAAGTGATAATGTCTGGGTCACTCCTGAAGAAAAAGAACTATTATTGAAATTTTTCATCAGTGACCAACTAACCTAAAATTTCTCTGGAGAATTACACACCAAGTCTGCCGAGGGAAAGTACAAAGTTTGATATGGCAGATAAAATGTCCTTTAAAGATGCAAAATTTAAGTGTAAACCAGAGTGCTCGTTTCATCCGTGTCTGAGTGCATTTCCATGTACTGTCAGTTTCATGGAGTCACCCTCCCTCATGAAACAACATATTCCAAGAATCATATTTTAGCCTCTGGTAGGTGTGTTAAATTTAATACAAACCTCACAGAAAATGCATCTCCCTTCCCATAAAGGATTCTCTAAAATATGAACATAACTATACTCTGTTACTTAGCTTTCTGTCACAAAACTGAAATTATTAATTTATAGGTCAATTTATTTTATTTTTGGTCCACTGTTTTGGAGGTCCCAGTACATAACCCAATGCTTTACTTCCATGTATTTGTGGCAAGTTAATACATCACAGCAGGGGCATGTGGCAAATTAAAACAGTCCACCTCCTAGCCAGAAAGAAAGAGAGGAAGAGGTTGAAGTCTCATTATTCTCTTCAATAGTACACTCCAAATGACCTAAAGACTGACCAGTAGGCCTATAGTCATCCCTCACTACCTATAGGTTTCAGAACTCCCTGCAGATACTGAAAGATATATATGCTTAATTCCCTAATGTGAAAACTTAAAATCTGCAAGTAATTTACACACAGTCTTCCAAATACTTTAAGTTACCTTTAGATTACTTCTAACCATTAAAATGAAAAGGCTATGCAAATAATTAATATACTGTACTGTCCAGGAAATCATTGGTATAATTTATTATTTAGAGAAAATATCTGTGCATGTTCAGTATGAACATAAGTAGTTTTGAATATTTTTGTTTTGTGTAGGGTTGAATCCTCAGGTACAGAGCCCATGACCATGAAGGCCAAATGTACTTAGAAAAGTGAGTTTCTCCCTCATGCCTCACTTAGACTTACTCTTCTAGCCAACAGTAGAACTAAAGCACTTCAAGTGGGCATGTGGCTGCATAAGAAAGAGCCTGAAAACAACTCTCTTAAACAAATAAACAACTCAGCTCTTGAACATTATGTGCCTAATCTCTGTCATCATTAATCACAGTTTCGAAGTTTCTCTTTAAGGGCTTGCAAAGAAGTGGAAAGTGGGGGAAGGGAAGGAAAATAAACTCTTGGGACCTGTCAGATCTGAGGTACCCTGAAGAAGGCAATCCACAACACCTGCCAAAATGAGCCACAGGAAGCTGGTGAGAGGTGCCCAAGGAGGGTGTGTGGAGCAGCCGCGATGAGACTCAAAGCAGGAGTGAGTAAACAGAACATTAAATGCCATCTGATTTTCAGCAAACAAACAAACAAACAAACAAACAAAACAAAACAAAAAAGCAATGGTGGACTCTGAAAGTAACTCATCACACTACTGTATGAAGTGCAAGAAAAGATTAGAAGCCTCCACTTGAGTTGGCCAAATGGGCACATCACAGAGATATGACCAAAGATTGATTACATGGATGTCACTGGGAAGACATAATGATCTGTTGCCACCTGTGTGCACCTGTACCCTACTCACAGTGTCCCTTATCAGCCTGAGCTGCACACTGAGAGGAGGAACATTGAGTAGTAAACTTCCACAGGTAGACACAGAGAAACAGTCAGCAAAACCCTTTAGACTTTACCTGCCCTTCATAGCCATTTCCTTTTCAGTTTTCAAAACTCTGGATCCTCTTTTAGATCTTAAATAACATCACCACAATTTTCATATTTATAAATGAAATATTGTGTCCCCCCACCCCCAAATCTAAGAGGTCATGGGCTTGCCTGGAGCCAGTTCCACATTGTGGTAATGAGGCCATCCTGAGGAGAGACAGGCTGGGTACCATTGTGTATTTTTTTTTTAATATCCTGCTCGTGACACCAAAAGTTCCTGATTTATAGCAATTAGAGAAACAATGGGATGTTCTCTTTGCTGTTTGTTGTTGTCAGGAAAACTCCTGATTGCTTTCTGGCTGGGATCTATCTAGCTGGGTGTCAAATACCATTCAAATGATGGAAGTCAGCTGGGTCACTGTATGTCTAATGTGGCCAATGAATCTGCATGTTCAGGGTGAGCATCGGCCAAGGGGTCACTACCAATTTGTGGATATCCTCAGCTTATTCAAAGATGTGTCTGCCAGCTCAAACCTTTTCCAGAGTTTGACCTATTGTTAAGCAAGAGAACAAGGAAACTGTCATCTAAATAAACATCTTGTTGCTTAGATATTTGGTGTAGATGTTCATCCTGATTCCTAATAACAAAATCAACCTAAGAAATTGGTAGGCTGAGTATAGTGGTGCACGCCTTCAATCCCAGCACTTGGGAGGCAGAGGTAGGAGGATCACCGTGAGTTCAAGGCCACCCTGAGACTACATAGTGAATTCCACATTAGCCTGAGCTAGAGTGAGACCCTACCTCAAAAAAAGGAAAAAATAAATAAATTGGTAGTATGCTTTTCTACTTTGTTTCTTTCCAATAAAGAGAGAGAGAGACAGACAGCAACTGATAGTCATTATCCTAATGGGTCTTCCTTCAAAGTTTTATCCATGGGCTCTTTGGAAATCTTCCATGTGTATCTTTCCAGGAATATTTGTAAATTGATACCATAACAAAAAAATAAGCAAAGGTGAGCTTAATATTTAAGAGGTCTGTATCTGCTGTTAAATAATGCATTTGAAAACAGTACTTCCATTGCCTGGAGTGAGCACTGCTACACCACATTTACAGAGTTTAATTAATGGGAGGAGTGACTGCCATGTTGTTCCAGTAGAAATTTTAATTGTCTGTCATAGTGCCCCAGTATAATTTCTCTATGCAGAACCATATTGAAATCATCACTTAAATTATCTTTATGTTGTCCTAGGTCATGAACCCAGAAGGTTCTCACACATCACACATACTTATCAAAAGACAACTCTATTCCAGAGGATGACTTTATGCTTTCTGATGTGCCTTTGATGTAAATGAAATGTAAGCCCAAAGGGACCCAGCTGTTTGGGTACTGTACAGACACTCAGAGGGCTATCCAGCTTTATATAAGCTTACTTTTAGTCTGTGGGATGTGAATAAAAGTGCCTACTCACTGATGTTATTTCCCAACAGTTAATAGCAACTACTACATAGATTAGAGTTCTGTGAATACAAACTTATAAGGAGACATGGAAAAATCCAGGTATTATGCATAGCTATAATCTCAAGATCAAATTAAGTAATAGGCCATAGGATGCAGAGGAAAATAAATGAAAAAGCTGAGAAAGAAGTAAAGGGAAGATGGGAATGGGGTGTATTTTGACTGAGTATGTATTTACTTACTGGATCACATCACACTGTTTTTCCTAAGTGTTCTTTGAAAAGTTGGCTATAAATGTACATATGATTGTGTAGCTTAAAAAAATTCCCTCTGAAGCTGAACTTACTTAAACCTTCTCTGCAATCATTCAAACATATAATTTTGGGTTTAACTATATTAAAATCCGTTATAAAAATAAAGTTATTAGATAAGTTAAATACGTAGGCAAAGCAGCTGGGACTTTATATGTAACTGAATATATCATACATCATTGAAATTAAAGATAATAGATATCAAGAATAAAAGACAAGGTCTTTGGATATAGCTTGGTGGTAAAATAATTACCAAGTATGAATGGTTCCTGAGTTCCATCCCCAGCAGTGCAAAAACAAATAAACATCAATAATATAAAGAAACCAAAGATCCCTCAACTAAAGGTAATGCCCTGACTGTCTGTCAAGCCTCTTGCAGTGGCCCGGGCACGTCATCTCACTTCACAGCACTCTCTTTCTCCTGGTGCTGGGTTTAAACTCACTCTTTATTCTCACCTCCAAACTCCAAGTTTCTAAAAGCTATTCTCTTTGTGACACGTTCTCCTCACAAAAGTCTCTCCTTGCATTGTTCAGACTCCATTTTAAATAACTCTACCTAGTAAAGAAAAGAAAATACACATTTTTTTTTTTTTTCTCTTCTCAGTGTGTGAACCTCTTGACCAATGGTAAAAGATGTTTTTGTATCCTTATTACAGTTACCAGATAATTTCTTCCCACATTCACCTAAATATAATGCCTTGACTAAAATCTTTGTTTTGAACTTGTCCCCCTTACAAAGTGCCAACTTCAGGAGTGTTTCAGTATAGCATCATCAATTGCATCAATAAAATATTGTTTTTATCACAGCAGTAGAAATTTTAGAATTAAACAATGATGAGAGCAGTTATGAAAAGGCCCATATGGAAGTTAATCTAAAAGCATCTAAAATAGTAATAATAATCACAAGCTCTAAAATTATGTGTCACAGAAATATTGTTTTCTTTCTATTCATTGTGGATTTGGAACATCAATTTTGTCTGCTAAAATCTGGGTAGAACAACAATTTCTGCTTCTCAATAATGTTTTAAGGATTGGACAAGACAATAGAAGAAGAAGATTTGATTATTGACCATGTAACTTCTGCTTGCCTCTGAGATGAATTACCAGAGGCCAGTGTATATTCCTGGTTAAGAAAGCCAAGAGACCAGATAAAATTTTTAGAAAAAGGCTAAAACATAGTTACCATACAACAAGGAGATAAGAAACAAACCAAGGATACCCTAAGACACCCAGTTCAATGCCTGAGAGTGTTGTTGGCTATAGAATAAGGAAAGAACCCAGGAATAGGCCAGAAGGGACCTGAGTTGATACAGGGAAGCCAAGGTTCACAGAAACACAGAAGGTAAGCACTGGCAGATCTGGAGAGGAGAGGAGACAAACATCTAGACATTTTCAGTTGTTCTCATGTGTTCATTTAACACAGAGCAGTGTGAAAGGTTTGGACCAATGCCATCTGAGAAAAGGTCCAGCTCTCACATAATCTTATAATAGTGTCTGTTCCATCAGTCAGAGTATTAATAGTCATCCCTGAGGCTCCAGAAAACCTTAAAGTACTCAGGGCATCAACTCTGTAGAGATAAATGTAGTGTACTTCCCTGTCCCCCTACGAGTTTCAAAGTAGTAACCAGAAGGATCAAACTGCTTCTAAGTAAGTTCACTGCATTCCAGAACAAAAAAACAAGAATATTTATAGGAATTTAAAATAACCAGTCTCCAATAAGGTAAAATCCAATAAGGTAAAATATCTACATGCCACCTAAAAATGTTCAGACAATTCCTCTTTCCAGACCCCAGTTATCTCCACTACTGGAGTCAGAGGCTGGGCCCTGTCTGTGAGTTTGGACACATACACAGTTGAACTAAAATCACTGCACCTACCCCATCCATGAAGCAGCAGCAATACTCAGTGACTGAACTCCAAACAGCACCAAGCAAAGCAAAGACAGTAAACAGAGAAATACCAAGTACCATTCCAAATATTTAACTAAAGATCTGGCCAACATGTTGTCTGTGGACAGGTAAGTCTCAAAGCAAAATTGATTTAAAAAAATTAAAGGCAATATGCCTTTCCCAATAATTATAATCATACAGTAGAGGTCCCCCATGAGAGCTACTTAGAGAAAACTCCAGATGAAGAACTCCAAAGAACAATTGTAAATATGTAAAATAACTCAAAGGGACACGGATAAATGCCTGAATGGAATCCTGAATGAAATCAAAGAGGACTCTGTAGTAGTTTGAATGTATGGTCCTATAGACTCTGGCATTTTTGATTAAACTTCCAACTTGAGCCCTGATTCCAGGGATGTGTCACTGGGCACAGATATTGGAATCCAGTTTGAACTCTGGATGTTTTATTAGTGCTGGCTGTTTGGTGATGTCTCTCTGTTTGTATCTATGTAAGGAGACCTAGCTTCTTCTGCCATTGATGGTGTTCCTCTGGACTCTGTAAGCCTGAAATAGACCCCTTTCCATCCATAAGCTGTGTCTGGTTGGATATTTCTCACAGTAAGGAGAGGTTGACTGCCACAGAATCAAATAAGTACCCAGATGAGTTCCAAGAGAATAAAAACAAACAGCTAAATGGAATGAGGAAGTCAACCTAGAATAAAAAATGGAATTTAATAAAGAGAACTACTGAAGAAAAACCAAACTGAAATGAAGCTCAAAACAAAAATTTGGGCTGGAGAGATGGCTTAGTGGTTAAGGCACATGCCTGCAAAGCCTAAGGACCCCAGTTCAATTCTCCAGGACCCACATAAGCCAGATGCACAAGGTGGCACATGCATCTGGAGTTTGTTTGCAGTGGCTAGAAGTCCCTGGCATGCCCATTCTCCCTCTCCCTCTCTCTTTTCCTCTGTATCTAATAAATAAATAAAATAAAACCTTTAAAAAATCAGCAAGTCAAATAAAAAACTCCATGGAAGCTTCACTAATGGAATGGAGCCAATGGAAAACAGATCTGTCTTTGAAGACAAGGTAGACGAATTAAATAAATTTGTCAAAACCAATGAGCAGTTCAAACAAAATGTATGAATGGAACATGAAAGTTAATGAGATACAAAGAAAAAAAAATTTTCAAGTAACGGACATAGAAGATAAAGAAGAACTTCAGACCAAAGACATAAAATATTTTATTGTTATATTTATAGTTTATTTATTATTAGTTTATTTATTTTTTATTAGTTATGCACATATTATGAATACCTTCATGTTCATGCCATCAATAGTCCTCCCCCCTCCAAAGGTACCCTCCTCACTGGGGAATGTGGGCAATGCATTGCACGGGTAGCCATCAGTTATGTGGAAGAGACAATGTCTCTGTGCATAATGACCCAATAAATAAAATTAAATAAAGTTAAAATAAATAAAATATTTTAAATAAAATTATAAGGAAAATTTCCCAAATCTAGGAAAATAAAGGCACATCTAGGTACAAGAGGCACATAGAACATCAAATAGCTGAGACCTGTAAAGAAACTCTCTAGGAATAGTTCATAGTCAAAACAATAACTACACAAAACAAGAGAGAAACATCAAGTCCACACAAGGCAGACCAGTGATGGTTTTAATCAACTGTCCCCCATAAACTCATGTGTTCTGAATTCTTGCTCTCCAGCTGGTGGCAACTTGGGAGGTAGAGCCTTATTGTAGAGGTGGGATCGTGGGGATGGACCTTGAGGTTTCTTAGCCCCTACAGTGCCTGTGTTAGTTTGGCTTATATTCCTGCTACTGTTTTCCATATGCTATGGCAGCAGAGGTGATGTCCAGCCTTTCCTCATGCCATGTTTTCCCCTGCCATCATGGAGATTCCCTCAAGACTGTAAGACAAAATTTAAACTTTCTTTCTATCCGCCTCTTTTCATCAGATGTTTTTTTTTCCAGTAACAAGAAGGCAACTACAACAAGGACCAATAAAACAATAAAACAATTCAATGGAATTATGTACGCTTGGAATCATTAAGTGTTGAAAGACCACAGCTGCTTATCCAAGCTACTATAATCAGAAAAAAATTATCTCTTGTAATAGGAGAAACAAAAAATTCTATGATAAAAATAGGCTAAAGGAATTTATGATCACTAAGCCAGCTCTACAGAGGATACTGAGGAATACTTTATTTTGAAGGAAAGGATGAATGCATTCAAGAGGCCTCAGTGGGAGTTGGGAAGGAGGAGAAAAATGATGATAGAACAATTGTGTAAATGAAGACCAAGAAAATGACAAACACCACAAAATCATCAACAGGGTATGACTTAACTGACAAGTTTTCAAAAGTAACACTGAATATTAATGACATTGATTACCCAATCAAAAGATAGACTAACAGATATTGATCAGAAAATAGGATCCATCTTTTTGCTGTCTTCAGTAGACTCAAAGATACAAACTACCTTATGGGAAAAGGATAGAAAAAGATAATCCAAACAAATGGAACTGGGAAACAAGCAGGTGTTATTATTCTAATATATGACAAAATAGACCAAACAAAATTCATCAGGAAAGAAAAATGTGGTCACATCATATAAAAAGAAAACTATAGGCCAAATAAAGATTTTTTAAAAAGAAAATTACAGACAAATCTCCTCCATGAACACAGATGCAAAAATATTTAATAAAACACTTGTAACTAAAATACAAGAACACATCAAAAAAGATTACTTACCTTAATCAAGCTGGCTTTAATCCAGAGAGGCAGAAATGGTTCAACATACATAAATCAATAAATATAACACATGATATAAATAGACTAAAATCAGAAATCACATGATCTCCTCACTAGATACAGAAAAGGCCTTTGACAAAATCTAACATCTATATAAGAGCAACTCTAGAGAGACTATGGATGGAGAGAACAAAAGAGCAAAGGTTATATATGACAAATCTATAGTCATCATTATACTAAATGGAGACTTAAACTATTTCCACTAAGATCAGTAACAAAACAAGTATTCCCACTCTCTTCCTATTTAATACAGTGAAATCTTAGCTAGAGTAATAAGATAAAGAAAGAAATAACAGAGATACAAAAAAGAAAGAAAGAAGTAATACTAACCTTATCTGCAAATGATACGATTCTATACATAAGAGGCCCTAAAGGGTTCACCAAAAAAAAATTGTAGAACTGCTAAACACTTTAGAAAAGTAGCAGGATACAAAATTGATATAGAAAAATCAGTAGCCCTCTTATATATTATTAACAAACATACTGAGAAAAACATCAGAGAAACAGCCCCATTCATAATAGTAACAAAAATAAATGAATGCCTTGGGATAACCTTATCCAAGCAAGTAAAAGACCTCTACAAAAGAAACTTTGAAAACCTGAAGAAAGAAATTGATGAAGATACTAGAAGATGCAAAGATCTTCCATGCTCATGGATTGGAAGAATTAATATCAGTGAAAATGGCCATCTTGTCAAAAGTCAGAAATCTACAGATTTAATGCAATCCCAATCAAAATTCCAGTATCATTCCTCACAAAAATTTTAAAAAATCTTAAAATTTATATGGAAGCACAAATGACCTCAGATATTCAAAGCTGTCCTGAGAGCCATAGTGATGAAAACAACATGATTCTGGCACAAATACAAACATGAAGACCAATGAAATGTATTAAAGGATTCAGAAACAAGTCCAGGTTACTACAGCTACTTGATTTTATATTTTTTTACAAAGATGCCAAAAAATAGACATTGGAGAAAAGACAGCATCTTTAACAAATGCTGTTGGTGAAACTCATACTTACTGATAGAAGAAAGAAACTAGACTTTAATCTCTCTATCCACACAAAAGTCAACTCTAAATGGATCAAGGGCCTCAACATGATAATCAAAACTCTGAAACAGATACAGGGAAAAGTTGGGAGTATAATCCAAGATGTAGGTATGGGGCAGGACTTTCAGAATAGGACTCCCTTTGCCCAAGAAACAAGTCAAACAATCAACAAATGGGATCTCATGAAACCGAAAAGCTATTGCACAGAAAGCCACCAACCATGTCCTGAGGCAACCTATAGACTATAAGAAGTTTTTATCAGACATCTGATAGAAGATTAATATTTAAAAATACAAAGAATTAGAAAAATTAACATCACAAAAATGAACAACCCACTCAAAAATTAGGCTACTGAACAAAATAGTTTTCAAAAGAAGAAATAAAAATGGTTAACACATATTTTTAAAAGTATTCAATACCCTTAGTCATTAAAAATATATAAATTAAACCTACTTTGAGATTCCATCTCACTCCAGCCAGAATGAAAATAAATGATAAGGAATGCTGGCAAGTATGTTGGGAAGGAAGGATCTTTATTCACCATCGGTTGGAGTAAAGACTGGTGCAGCCATGATGGAAATGGAGGTTTCATAAAAAGTCTGAAACAAGAACTGCCATAACCCAATGACATCCCTCCTACCTTAAAAAATTTACACTTGAAGACATAGATACTTGCTCATCCATGTTTATAGCTGTTCTATTCACAATAATTAGGAAATGGAATCAGCTTAGATGCCCATCAACTGATAAATTAATAATGAAAATGTGGTACACATAAATAATGAAATTTTACTCAGATATAAAGAAAAATGAAAGAATAGAATTTGCAAGAAAATGGATGAGTGTAGAAAATACTATATTAAGTGAGATAACACAGGCTCATGAAGACAAATGCCACATATTCTCTCTCATTTGTGGATCCTAGCTTAAAAATTTTAGATATGTATGTAATTAGACAAGGAAGTAGAAATGGGCTATATGAAAAGGGGAAGAGGGGAAGTGGGCAAAGGGGAGGAGACAGTAGAGATATGTGATGTGAAAGTAGAAAAGTAAAATACTGGCAGTGACAAGGTTTAAGGGATGATACAATGGGGGGATGGAGAAGAGGAGGCAGGCAAGTTAACCAAAACTAAAGAGGAATGAAAAAGCCTAATGCTAACCTACATCCATGTTAGATAATTTTAAAAGATAATTTAAAAAGAGAGTTGGAACAGAAGTTCCTAGTGTGGTACTTTGAGGTGCTCCCAGAAGCTGTAGAAAAATCCCAGGGATAGGATACCTTCCAGTTAGTTATTGGTCAGGGAGGCCCCTGAGGTTCCCAAAATAATATAGGTGATTCTCAATGCTGTTAGTTGGCCACAAGAATTACATGGTAAGACCATATTGCTGAAGACACCATTTCACACATATGACACTGAGAAATCAGGCTGAAACTGAGATGGAAACCTCCCCCCGCTAAGCAAGATGTCATCTGCTGATGGGCAGAAAAGCCACCAACGTTCTTCCCCAGCACTAAATCCTACAAGCTACATAAATGAGTGGCTAGGCAGGCTGTACCTATGTGTGAAATAGTAGCATAATTATTACGGCTATAACCAACTGCCCTCTGATTGGATTTGAGGCTCATTTCACAGGAGAAAATTCATACCAGGCAATGAAAACCTAGTTAAAATCCTGTGGCTGAGGAGTCCAACCACTTATGCAAGTCTTATATGAAGATTGCTCAAAAATTTAAGAAGAGCTACAATATGACCCATATATACCACTTCTGGGATTTTACCCAAAGGACTCCAGGTCAATATAGCACAGAGACACTTCATACCAACTTGTCATAATGGCTAAGTCATGGAACCAACCTAAGTGTCCAACAACAGAGGCAAGGATAAGGAAAATGTACTAAGAGTGTGGCTGGTTAGCTCGGCTGCTTAGGAGAGTGTGGCATGCACACACAATGGAATTTTTCATTTATAAAGAAGAATAAAGGTATGTCATTTGCAGAGAAATGAATGCAACCTTAGATAATCATATTAAGCAATGCAAGGCAGTTTCAAAAGACAAAAACCACATGTTTGGGTTCATTTGAGATTTCTAGAGTATATATAGATACATAAAATTATGTATGTATTTATAACATGCAATTAGAAGTAAAACTATCTAGAGAAAGAAATAATAAATAATGGGAAAGAGGAGGGGAAGAGTACAGGAAATCATAGGAGACTATGTTCAACACATATATTTGTATGAAATTAAATATATACATATATGTAAATTTTCAAAATTAAAAAATTTTGAATGTCAATAACATGTCACATTATAATATTGATACCAAGGACAAGTGGATTTTGAGACTCATCACCTATAAAATTTAAGAAGACATAGCTGTTAAAATGAAAATGAAATATACATGCAATAATAGATTTGGGGCCTTATAAAGATATCAGTTTAGCTAAAGGACCCTGAAGTGCTACTTGGAGTTAGCAACATTTACTTCTGGGTCACCCTATATAATTAGCTGTTATTCCCATTTCATAATGATTTGAAAATTTAGGAAAATCATAATTTCTGAGAATAGAGTATACATTGCAGGAATTCAGTCCAGAAATGCCGATATAACTACAAAAGAGGAATGAGGAATAAATTGTCAGAAAGTATCTCAGGTTATAATATAGTTTATGTAATATAAACAGAGGCACCACAACTATACAAAAATCACCTGTGCAGGTGATTAGAGGATCAGCTGCAAAACCTTGACCATTATGGTTGGTTTGTGCAGGTATTCTAAGACCCAAAGCTTGATGAGAGGATAGAAATCACTGTGCAGGCTGAGAGCCAGACTTCCATATCCTGATCAAGCATCTCTGGTGTCAAGCAGGGCTGTGGTAGGTGAGGGAATAGAGGCATGCAGGCTCCACAGGGCCTAGCCTGATCCCTCAACAGGAATGCAGACTGGTGTGTCTCCAGCTCACTCCACGGCCTGCAGAACAGTTTTAGCCACAGCAGTAGAACACACAGGTAATTAGCGATAGCTTGAGCTGAATGCCCAGCATGTTGGAGCAGGTTGGCATCCAAGTTTAAGGTGCACCTGTTTATGATTAGCTACAATGGATTCCACACCCCACACCTCATTTCTTGGAAGGAAGGAAGAACTTGTCTGAGCAATGATTGCCACCTTTTCTCGCTTCCATTTCAAAATTGTTCACTTGGTCTGCTTTTAATGTTCTTACTCCCCAAGCCTGCTGCCAATTGGTTCATTTCAAGTTCTGGTAAAACTCGGGAAATGGCTCTTCTTTCCTTCTCTTTGCTCTAGTAGGAAGATCTGACCTAGAGTATGCCTAAACCCCACCACCTGTCCCGGGCTGTGGGCCACACAAGGCTTACAGTGTCATTTCTTCTTGTGGGAGCTGGCACCAAATGTAAGCAGGTGACATGGCATTTTGACTTCTTGGCCAGCATGAAGTCTTTGTGGGTTCCTATACAGGAGTGGAACTCAGGTGTGGGGCTCCTGCTCACAGAGCTTTCTGCATGGACTTGTAAGCATGATGACAGCAGATTCCCATCATCCCTGTCACTGGTGGAACCAACAGCCAAGAAAGATGAGTGACTGTTTTGTCATCTTGGGTAGTTAAATAAAGCCAGTGAGTAATTCCAAATTATCACCAAACACTAATCATAGCGAACATAATGGCATTCCTGCAAATGAACCTGATGCTTCTACCTTCTATTGCCTTCAGAAGATAAATTCCTGTTGTGTTTTTATTATGCAATTGATCTCTAGATGCCACTAATTCTCCCACTCATTGGAGAGTCTCATGTTCTTAGGATTAGCTGGCATCTGAAGGCACATGGACAGGGCTGACCTGCTTTGCGGAGCGAGAACTCAGTCTGAGGAAGGCAGAGCTCATGAAAGGATATGTCCATCCTCCAGAATCTCTTCTATTTCACAGGAGGATGATGTCATCATCATCAGAATTCTTCCAACTAAAGTCCACCCCCAACAGCCATGCAATATGGAAGAGTTCCAGTTAAGGAAGGAAGAGCATGGCCCATCAACATGATCCAAATCCAGTTGATCTTCCTCCATCCATGGAGCCTCCAAGTGTTCTAGCCAGGGCAGGTAAATATGTTCCTGTGGTTTTGTGTCCCCTCTGAACTAACTAGATTTTACAGGCATTGATAGTATGGTATGCAGCATGGTGTCTCTTCTCTTACCCTCAGCCATCCTGTCACTGTACCCACGCAACCTTTTATTTGTAAGTCATCTGCCTCACAGTGATTAAATTCCAAGGAACTGGCAAGAGTCTGACATATTGGCCAAAAAGGGAATGGTAGATGAATGGAGATACAAAGGGAAATAATTTTCACTTGATCCAATCATAGCAGCTATTTGTTCAATTTTGGTTATTGCAATGATTGGGAAAGCTGTAACAAAAGGACAGCTGCTCAGAGTTCCTGATTGGTGTTGAGGTTGAACTGTGTGCCTCTGTGATTATGTCTCCACATTGACAATCACTGGTTTAAACACAGGCACCTCTGTCAGGTCTCCAAAGCAGCAAGCCCCCGTGGCAGTAGATTCTGTGCACAGTTTCAGAGCTTCCTTATCACTCCACTTCATTCTATAAGGATCCACCAAACAGCTCACTTCTTCAACAAACATTTATTGAACACTTACAGATGTATTAAAATTTCCAAAACTAAGGTTTGAGATTTAAGTGTATCAAAATTTGGGGTCCTTCTATGATAGAAAAATGATATTTAAACATTAAAATATTTTTAGTTGTTATATAAATGAAGACTAGTATCCAAAATTTTCCAGAAACTAAAATACTTCCAGATACAACTGGAAATGTCCACTTGAAGGAAACTATATGTCACTTTTGACTTTAAAGCCTATATCTCAAAATCATGTTTGTTGAGACTTTTAGAGACACACAACCACAGAATAGTCATTAAATCCTAGATTTAGGAAATTTCCTTTTTATTCCACTGATAAATTTTTCCTTTATTCATTTTTCCCCATTCCTTGGGTGAACTACAAATATTGATGGTTTTCCTTCAACAAGAACTTGAGTAAAGTTCTTGATTCATTTTATAACTTTGAATTTCTCAAGTATTTCTCTACAAGCAAAAAGAATGCTGGGGGAATTCCAGTGTAGAGGTTGGAGTTGTGCCGACGCTTGTCCTGAAGCACCATCAGCAGTTGAGGCCACCCCATCACTTCTGAAGTCATGGCACCCTTCCAGATATAGATATGTTCATCACGTCCACCCAAAGCTATTCTCCATATTGATCAAAGTCCTTATGTTTGACAAGAGTTTCAACCTATGCAAACTAGCCATCAAGTCCAGAACCTTTCCCAGCAGTTACTGCATGGAGGCCATCAGCTCCAGGGATCTTTTATTCCTTCAGATAGGTGCATTTTGGTTTTATATGTCCAAGTTTCAAAATGCCTGTTCCCTTTGGGTTATTTCATAAATGTTCAAGGAGAAGATGAAGAATGAAATTCTAAAACAGTCTGACTCTTAATTGGGCCATACTGTGTGGCATGAGTGAAAGTGGAAGAACATGAGGGTAAGAGTGTCCCTTGCCAGATTTACCCACAAACTGTGGCCTAACCTCATGGCCAAAGAAGGATACAGAAATCCAGGCTGTCCAAAAAATGGTGTTCTGTGATGGAAACCACTAGTCATATGTGGTACTGAGCCCTGGAAATAAGACCCACATGTCTAAGATCCTGAAGTATCAGTTTTCCTTGATAATGATTAGCATAAATATAAATAAACCACATGAGACAGTGATCACTGAATTGTGTGCTCTAAAAAGTATCAGGGAGCTTTTCAAATACTGAAAATTTGATTTCCAAAACTACAAGCTCACAAATTGAATGACCAGTGATTCTTCACATCATAAAATGATTCACACAGGATTTCATGTAAGTATGCCCATCATCCTGTAGTCTCTTCACAGAGGAAAAAATAGAAGTTAAATTTATATTGAAGAATGTTATAGAGTGGGCTGGGCTGCACCATAGTTTCCTTCCCATTGCTATGACAGAATATCTGAGGCTTGGCACTTTACAAACAAACAAGAGTTTATTTAGCTCACAGCTCTGTAGGTTGAAAGTTCAAACAGCATGGTGCCATCTCTGGCTAGAAGCCCCAAGCAAGATGTCTCATGGCAGATGTGACACCAGCTTTCACCACCATGAGAACTCTAGTCTCTGGAACTGCAATCCAAAATAAACCCTTTCCTTCTAAAAGCTGCTTCTGGTCAGGAATTTTGTCCCAGAAATGAGAAAGTAATTGATACAGCATTTATCACTAATGACTATGACAATTAGCCCAGCAAGAGAAGGCTTTTGTCACTGTACCATCTGGCAAAGGACATCGCACAGTGGAGGGAAGGTAGCTGGTGGAGAGAAGTTGAGCACAGGTTGCAACAGAGCTAAGCCCTGAACTGCTCTCTGGCCTCCTATATGATGGCATGAAGAAATGCTCACACCATGAAGTAAGTGAGAAAAGTGGGGTGCAGAACAATATGGTTCCCTTTTGTAATTGAACACTTTCATCACCAAAAGTAAAATGCCCAAAATGATTACAGTGGTTTATCATCTCTGCATCATGAGGAAAGTGATTTTGATTGAATTTTCTCTGATTGTTTTCCTAAACTTTCAAGTGTGTGCTATTTCAACACTCAAAGAAATGAGTGCCTCCCCTTACCATGAAAAATGGTCAAAGGTCATTATTCACAATTTCTCTGTATTTCCCTGCCCAACACTATTGCATGTTTAGAATTTTCTAAACTTTAAATTGGAACACAAATATTATTTTGTTATTTGCTTCATGGTTTGATTTTCATGGATTTACTTACCCATGAGTGTTTATAAGCATTTCTGGTCCCTCATTTTCTGGGGAATGTTGTTTACTTTCTTTGGATACTTTATAGCAATAAGAATGAAAAACATAAATTTCAAAACAATGAAATTTATTGTTGAGACTTCTGTGTGCTCATTTCTTTCTGGTTAAAAGTAGTTTGTAAAACTAATTAATACAAGTTCAAATGGTCTTATAAAAAAATCCCTGTGCAAAAGTAGGGAAAATAAAAATCCCTGTACCTCTTTTCCTCTTAATGATTTGGCACTAAATTTCAGTTCTTTAAAATTGGTTTAGTCCCCTCCATCCTAGTTTGTAGTATGTAAACACTCGAGTTTATTTTCTGAATGTGAGGCCCAAATGTTTAAAAGAGAGTAGTTCTCAGATAGAGGTCCTCCTTATCACATACCTTTATTGTTCAGCCTTGCATCTACGCCATGCTCCACCACTGAGTTTTAAGCAGACTGGTTCTGGTTGAAGGTCTCTGATGCTGCACTCAGGAGGAAGTTCCATCCCTGGTACAGGCCAGCTACCTGCTATTCTTTATCAAGGCCTCTGAGTCCTCCTGAGGGCTGGTGGTAATTGTATCCTATGGGCAGCTTACAGGACCAAGTGTTCAGCAGGTCCCAAACAAGGACCTCCAAGACAGAAGGACACCAGAGTACATGATGTTCACTGGCATCTTAGTACTGCCCATCCAGGCTGTCACAGGCCTTCCCAGCTGCTGCCTGGGCGGCCACTAGAGCCTCGACCCTCAGCAAGCCCTCTTTGCAAGCCAGCACAGGCACTAGGGCACTCTTCATCTTGTCCCCTCTCTTTTTGTCCCTGAACATAATCTAAAGAAATATTTGTTAACCCTATTTCCAGCATTTTTGGAAGAGCAGTAAGCAGGTCCTTATGTATACAAGCACATCAATACACACACACACACACACACACTCCCATCTCCTTGTGTTGCAAACTTCAAGTCATACTGACTTGGACTCTCACTCCCTTTTCTTTGCCAAGATTCATATTATTGAGCAAGTGAGGAGAGTTGAGCCAAAACAAATCAAGTGACTCCCCCAGCACAGTGCACGGCACGGAGCTAGCTCTTTGGGTATTGTGTAACCAAGGCCATAACAAAGATCACACACAGAACTAGACTCCAGATTGGGTCAGAAATAAATATGTTTGGATTTAAAAGGTTTTGTGCAGGAGGGAGAGAGCCTGCTGTCCTTGACACAGGAAGTAGATAACACTTGTCAGTAGAATTCAAACCACCTGCTTGGGGTGCCTTGGAGAAGAAAGCTGAAGCTCATGACACACCCCCACTTGTGGGTCACCCCTTCCAGCTGCAGGTCAGTTTTAGAGTGGGCAAAATCCTTCCTACTCAGCAAAGTGGACCCCAGCTACGGAATCCATCATAGGTTGCGGAATGTTCCCTGAGAGATAAAGAGATGTTATATGCACTGTCTTCATGACTTTATGCTGCCCTGAACTTTGCTATTTTATGGGCTTCTAAATCTACACAGAGTCTTTTTCCCCATATTAAAACACACACACACACACACACACACACACACACACACACACACACAATGCCAGAACACAAGTCCTAGTACACTGTGTCTGTTCCCCAGAAAGTAAGGCCATCAGAGCCTTCACCGGCAGACTCTTATACAAACTAAAAGGCCAAAAGTAACAGCTTCACTTGGATTTCTCTGCTCAACTGTATAACTGTTCTGTATTATTCTTGGGAAAGTCATTCTGGGCTTGAACCAACATCAGTGCTTTACAGACTTTTGCCATAGACATCTTTTCTATTTTTTTTTTGCAACTTAATGAATTCTAGAGTCAGAATCAAACAGGGCTGGCACTGGATTGTGCCCCCCCCACACACATTTTGTTTGTGAAAAGTCCAATATGCACTGGTGATTCACTCCCAACTCTTTTTTGTTTAGAATATTTAAGATGAATTTTGGGTCTATTAATAATGTGAAACCAGCAAGAAACAAAAAAAAAGGAAAGTTGAAAATGGATGGAAAAAAACTTGGAATCAGCAGTATTCAGGTCTTCTCATGGGGGACCAAGATGGAGGTTGTTTCCAATGACCAAAGTTCATTTGTCCCCATCCCTTTACATATATACTAAAACCCACCCTCCACTTTTTGTTACTACATTGAATAAAAAATGTTTTATTACACTTGCAGCTATTGTAAAAAGATATTGCAAATGTGAACTCCTAATGTAAAGATGGGTGAGTGAGGAAGCTTGCATGCATCACATGAAAAGCTATCCAAATAAATAGCCAAACAGTCTCTTTCCCATGCTTCCTTTGCATGAATTCCTTGCTGCAGTGTGTGCCACATGTCAGGCTGTTTACAGAGAAAAGGGTTTTGCTTTCTGAATCACACATGTGGCAAGCATGCCAACTCTGACAGCAAGAATAATGGGAAAGTGGCTCACTCAGCCCATCCCCATTCACAAACAGGGGCCGCCTGCCCTGCTGCTCAGCAGCTCAGTGACAGGTGTGGTTGTGAAGCAGTCAAGGAAATCTTTGACTTGAAGCACCAGTGAATCTGTTTGTTGGAGGAAGTTTCCTGTTGTTGAAGACTCACAGTCTTCCTAGAAGCTGAGAGCAAGAAGGTCTGCACATGAAGAAACAACACCTTGCAAAGTCTCCTCTTGTCCTCAGAGCCTTTGATCCATACATAACTGCACATGATGCAAACAAGAATGCATATTTTCACTCACATTCACATGTAGTTCCAAAAGTATCAGAGGGGCTCTCTGACCCCAGGATGTCCCATACTCCCCTCTCACATCATTACAAATGATCTGTGGAAGAATACTCCAGGTGAACCTGAAGGGAGGGAGACAGGGGGGTATTCACATGTGACAGCATCTGTATCACCCGGATTGCTTATGTCTCTGCTCAAGGCTGATCACCACACCTGTGCTGAAGGTATGCTCTCACTCATGCCTCCCATTGCCTCCATCCCTCAGCTGTCTCCTTTCTCTGAACATCTTCCTCTTCCCCATTACCAAAGTCTCCTTTTCATGTGCAAATGTGTGCCAGCTATCACTAGTTGAACAATTTTTATATACCACATTCTCTTTTTTGCTCTTTCTTTCTTTCTTTCTTTCTTTCTTCTTTCTTTCTTTCTTTTTTTTTTTTTTTTTTTTTTTGAGGTAGGGTTTCACTGTAGACCAGGTTGACCTGGAATTCACTATGTAGTCTCAGGCTGGCCTTAAACTCACATCAATCCACCCACCTTACTTCAACCTCCTGAGTGCTTGTATTAAAGGTGTGCACCACCGTGCCCAGAGGTCGGGGGGGGGAGTGGGGCAGGGCATGCCATGGTCTCCAGAACATGCAAATAAACTCCAGTTGCATGTGCCACTTTGTTCATCTGGCTTTCCGTGGGTCCTGGGGAATTGAACTCAGGTTTTTAGGCTTTGCAGGTAAGTGTCTTAACCTCTGAGCCATCTCTCCAGCCCTATACCATATTCTTTTTGTTTTACTATTATATTTATTTATTTATTTATTTATTTAGGGAGAGAAAGAGTTGAGAGAGAGAGAGGATGGGCATGATAGAGCCTCTAGCCACTATAAACAAACTCCAGACACAAATGCCACCTTGTGGCTCTGGCTTTACATGGGTACTGGGGAATCAATCCTGGGTCCTTTGGCTTTGCCATCAAGAGTCTTAACTGGTAAGCCATCTCTCCAGCCCCCATACCATATTCTTAACTGAACACTTTGCATTTATATTTTTTCAATAAATCTTGACTTTGAAGCTACTAGAATATCCATATTCAAGTGATGAAATTGAGGTTTTAGGTTCTATAGCTAGCAAAAAGCAGACACAACTCATTGGTGTTGCATAGACACAGGCTACCTAGGTCTTCAGCTCCATGCTCAGAGTTACTAATAAGTCTCTCACATCTCACAATTGACACCAAGCATCCCTGAGATAGCACTTCCTCTGGGAAATAGCTATTCTCAGCACACCTGGTTTACCTCCCTACTCTCTGGCCTGGCTAGGTGACCTACAGCTGGCTCCCTTACTTTCATCTTGCTAAGTAGGTCTTTCCATAATTCTCTGGCTCCTCCTTAAGTCATCTGCCATAGTACTAGAAGTCTGGGCTTGACTTGCGGGCCATTGGAATCCCACTGGCATCTTGGATCGACCATAAGCTCATAATTTCCCCAAATTCTTCACCTCAACACACGCCCAATAAGAAAAGCCCCACCATCAGTCTAGTCTTTCAAGGCCCCCCTCCTGCAGATCTAATCTCTTTTCTTTGCCCCCCAGCCTCACCAGTTAATTAACACTTTTGCTCCTTTACACCTGATGTCACTCACTTGCTAAGATAGCTTTTGCCTCACCCCCTCACCTTACACCAATCATGAACAGTCCACTGTGCCACAGGAACCCAGGGACATCATCATGTACCTGCCACTCCTGTGACCTTTGGGATGGTTCCCATATCCCTCAGCATGCTAGAAAAGACTCTTGTCTTTTACGCTCCATGTGTACCTCAGGCTTAGCACTCACTACCTTGCCTGGGATTCCATGTTCTCATCCAAGCCTCCTCCCTTCACCTTTGCAACTCTACACCCTATACTCTTACCCAGATGCCTTCTGCTTACTCCTGGGCCCTAGGCAACATTTCTGCTCTGACTTCTTGTGCATTTCTTATACCTGTTCACCCTTTCTACCTTCCTTCCTGACTCACTGGACACCTAGAGGCTGGCAACACAGCTCAGTGGCAGAGTGCCTGTCTAACAAGGCACGGCCCCAGATTCCATCCCCAGCACTGCAAAACAAAACACAAAACTGATCACTTATAGTGGCCTAGGCATTATATTGAGAAGTGCAAAGTCACTTCTTAAAGGCAGGATCAAGCAAAAGAAGGAGGAGTCAGATATCAGTGGACAGAACTCACTGGCCCTGACAGTCAGAGGCTCACACTCAGAAGGGCCCATCATGACTTCCTAGTGATTCAGGTGCTGGAGTGACCGATTGTAGGTGGAAGGATGCACCTGCTGTGTCTCATCCTATACATCAACATGAAAAAATAAAATAATGCCTGAAGATATTCTAAGTATAAATCCTTTCCCAAATCTCTAGTTTTAAATTATGTGGGAATTAAAATTTTGAGTTTCAAAATCTATAACTTTTTTAAAAATTTGTTTTCAATTTACATATCTATGAGATTCTTTATTGGAAGTCATGCAAACAAAGCTTGTGCTTTTGAATACATTAGATTAGCCTGGATAATCACTGATGAGGGCAGTACTGCCCGGAGATCTAACCAGAGAACCTGGGCAGCCAGCTGCATGTGAAGGCACAGCATATGTCTCCTCTAACTGTTTCTCCTCTGCCCAGTGTCGTTGAGAGCAGAGTAACATACACAATTGCCCAAAGACCCAACAGTCATGGGAAAGACAGGTAAGGACGTATGAGGCACCAGGGGTCAGGCACAGCTCCAGGAGAATGCTAAAATTGATTTTTGTGAACTTTGGGGATTGTGCTTTGCTAAATTTCCAGATTTTTTTTTAAAAGAAAAAGCAGATGGTCCATATCCTGCTCTTTTTATCTGTCCCCACTACTTCCTCTTTTGAGGTAAGTTCAAGCAGTAAACTAGAGGGAAATGTGTTCATGAAGACCCCATGAGTTTCCATGTTGCTCTCATCTCTAAGGAGAGAGATGCCAAAGCCTCCATCAGCACGAGCTTGTCATTCCCTTCACCTAGAGCATGGTCAGTGGTCTTCTGCTTGCCCTGCCTCCAGGTGGGGCCTATCTTAGAGGGGCACAAAGATGGGGCACTGAGAACAGAAGTGAGCACCCTAGGTCTCCACTGTTGCATGAACAATGGAGGCCCCATAAGTCCTGCCCAGGTGAGGGCTTTGGGAAGTAAACCCCATGCAGAAAGTTGGCACACTTGGAAAACACATCAGGGAAAGGCCTTCAGCCCACTGTTCTTCATATTCACATAGAAACCACTTCCTAGACTCCAACCTCCAGCTTTGGCTTAATGTCTTATAGCAACTGGGTCCACAGGTAATATATCGGGATGCAGGCCCGTAGCTTCTGAGAGCAGAGGTTGGAGGCAACCGAAAAAGGAAGGTGGAAAGAAAGCTCACCAGTCAGAACCCTTAAAGGACACTTAAAAGGATGAACAGAGGGGGCTGGGGAATGGCTTAGCAGTTAAGGCATTTGCCTGCAAAGCCAAAGGACCTAGGTTCAATTCTCCAGGACCCAGTTAGCCAGATGCACAAGGGGGCACATGCATCCAGAATTTGTTTGCAGCAGCTGGAGGCCCTGGCATGCCCATTCTTTCTCTCTTTTTCTCTTTCTCTGTCTCTTTCCCTCTCTGTCAAATAAATAAATAAATAAATAAATAAATAAATAAATAATTAATTAAAAATTAAATATATTTAAAAATGAATGAACAGAGAATGCACATGGCTTCACATGTGTTCCTTCACTTCCTTTTTTCAACTAGCCTTTTTGTGTAATAATACTTACCCAAAGGAAGAGAAAATTGAGGCTTTGAAAAACTAACTCATCTGGCTCATCCAGAAATAAATAGGAATCCAGCTCTGGGATTCTAAATCCTGAGCTCCCACCTACCACACTATTAACTTTTTTTGAATTTGTCTTTAAATCTGCAAATAATCTGAGTAATATCTGCACATAGGGCTATTATAAGGAATACTATATGTGGGAGCAGTCTATAAACTGAAAATTACATTTTTATAAATATTGCATAATAGCCATGGGCCAAAGAATGCAAAAGTATTCTAGCTTGAGTCAAAAATACGACCCAACCAAACTCCCACAGACATAGAGGAATTGACTGCAGCCTTCCTTTACCCCATACCACCAAGTCCTTTCTCTGGGACTTCTATCTGCAATCTCTTGGCCACAGGTGCCTCATTTTTCATGCTTTAACCACTCACCAAATCCCAGGGTTGGTTCATCAAATTTCAGCAGTTAAGGATTGCTCTTAACTCTAAGATCTATCTGTAATGAAAATCACGTAGAGATGTTTTTCATTCTTACCTAAGTTGATTTCTGACTTGGGAACTCAGCTTCCCAGTAAAATCCCAAATGCTCCACTGCTCTTACTTTTTTAAAAAAAAATTTACAGTTTGATTTCCCCTTTAGTGCTATACTTTATTCATGTAGCTTAAACAATTCAGAACTTGAGAAAATTTGATTTGTTTTCAATAAGTAGATTTAAAAGTCATACAGTGAGCAGAGTCAAGGGACTCCTTTTTACCTACAGACACAAAGAAGACACAGAAAAGGTGCTCACGCACACAGAGTGAATCACAGCCTATGTGAGCCTAGGGAGATCACTGAGCCATCCACAGTCAGGGCCTAGCTGTGTGCATTCCACTGAAATAAGATGTGAGCCAGGTTCTAGTGTGAGAAGATACACAGCACTTCATACCACCACAGGCTCAAGAGGAAATGGTGGTGCTAAAACATACATTTTGAATACTCTGAAGGCAACGTGTTTAAGGTTTGACTTCTATCCTGTGGCATAATTGGGAGGTGGTAGAATCTTTAGGATACTGAGCCAACGGGATGAGATCATATGATTATTGGCCTGTTCTGGAACCCCATGCCCCTTAGCCCCTTCCCCCATCTCTCTTTGCTTCTCAGACACCATAAGGTGAACAACTTCTTTGGCGTGTGTTACCACTTGCTCATAGCAACAGACCAAGCAACCAGGTGCTGATACCATGAGGGATTTATCACAGTAATTCAAAGGTGACGAATACACATAGCATTAAGTTTGGTTCATTTTGGAAGATGCAAATATTAAACTACCTGTGGGCATTTCAATTTCTTGTCTTTTCCATGAGGAAGGTGTGGCAAAACTTTGCAGGGGATACAGACTCTGCAGATGAGCCAATTGCCATGGTCCACTGCACAACCTCAGCACTGGAGTTCTCAGGCCCCACTTTGTTATCTGCAGATGAGAAGAGGCCCAAGAGGATTCCTTAGGCTCTCTTCCAGCCCCACATGTTGGTGACATCCCAGAGTCACATGAAATGCTCTCCTGGCTCCTCGGAGCTGACTTCTCGGTCTGCACAGTGCTTCTGCCTTGCAGAATTAAGAACAGAGTAACTTGGATTGCAGAGCTGGACATTCCCCAGTGCCTGGCTGGACAGTGACGGATCCCAGAGCCATGAGAAACCAGCTGACATTTCCCAGGGAGATAAGCAGGAGCCTTCCAAATGCAGGACAACCAGACACATTTTCACAACACACTAGAATGTTCCCAATCACACAAAAGATAAAAACACGAAAATCTTGAAAAGTATGAATTCCTACTTAACTTTATCAAGATGAGTCACCTAAATGCAAAGGGGTAGTTTAGCAACTTTGGAAAGAATATTGCTGTTTCTGGGGTTCTCTCTTCAGCTGCATCTGCAGAAGACCAAATAGCAATTCTCTCTTCAAAAGGAACTTTCCATGGCAATTAGTCCCATAATTAGTGAGTGCTCTGACCACAGCCACTAAGTTTCCATTAGAATAAAAAGCCCTAAAGTAAGACAGTGTGTCTAATACTTATATGCTTGAAAATGAGAACTATTTATTATTCTTCTTACTAATCATTGCTCACTACTACTAATGGCTTACAGCCAAAGGACATGCTGACCACTTGTCAAGTACTGGTAGGTGTGAAAAAGTTAGCTTTCCTTTCTTTTAGCCTCTCTCTTTCCGCTCCTCTCTTTCTTTATGAGATAGGGTCTCTCTATGTAACCCAGGCCAGCTTTGAACTAGTGAGAGCCTCCTGCTTCTGCCTTGTGAGTGCTGAGACTACAGGTATGTGCTAGCATGCACAGCTCAGAGCTAGATTTCTTTAGGACAGTGTGCTGTCAAAAAGACAACCTAGAATTCACTTCCCTGTAAGCTGTACTGCAGTATGTGTATGCATATGTATATTTATTAGTACTTCATTTGAAGGGCTGAACTATTTGTGACTTGTGAAATATTCTTAAGAAGGAAGTCCATATGGCCAAAAGTAGTCTCTTGGGATTTGAATTTTGCAGAAAAAACTCATTGTAAGGAGTTCTAAAATCTGACTGATAACTAATAACACTCCACTGGAGACACAGTTGAGGCAAAAGCTGCAAGAAAGGTAATTAATTATGGAAGACACTTCATCTTGAACCACAAAATCCCAATGTCTTCAGAAGCCCTAGAAAGTATCAGAAGGAATTTTTAGAATATCGTCAACATCATTCATGAACCAGATCTTAAAGTGTATTATCTCACCTTTTTATTATCTGTGAAAAACCTATGAGTCAAGTTCTTTGAATTTTCTCTGCTTAAGAATAAGAAAACAGGGCTGGAGAGATGGCTTAGTGGTTAAACACTTGCCTGTGAAGCCTAAGGACCCTGGTTCGAGGCTCAATTCTCCAGGATCCACGTAAGCCAGATGCACAAGGGGGTGCATGCATCTGGAGTTCGTTTGCAGTGGCTGGAGGCCCTGGTACACCTGTTCTCTCTCTCTCTCTCTCTCTCTCTCTCTCTCTACCTGCCTATTTCTGTATCTCTCTCTCTCAAATAAATAAATAAATAAATGAAATATTTAAAAAAAGAATAAGAAAACAGTTGAGAAAAAATGCCCAAGTTCATCAGTAGGAAATACTAAAGGCTTGTTTTAGAGACTGCAATGCCCTCTGCTCTGCTCTCTGTGTGCTCCTGGTGCCTATTTTCTTGTGTCAATTTTAGACAGCACAGACCCTGATGACTCAAAGAACATAGTCTTGAAAGAGACACACCTTCAGGTTTGCTTTCATGTGATTCTAAAAGCTTTTGAGTGCCCATGACAGAATCCAACTAAAAATAGAATATTCAACACAACAGACCAATAGGCTCCCAATTTGGGGTCAAAGATGACAGCACTCTGCCATGGTCCTTTCAGTCAGCAGTATCAATGGAAACAGAAGTCTCCTCCCTCAAAAGCTTGCACAGACTTTATACATTGACAGCATGTAGGCCTCAGACACATCCTTGAACTAATCATTACAATGACATAGATGGACTGAAGGACATAGGAAGGCCTGAAGTCCTTTGCTAACTTAATCAAGTTTGTATCCAGAGGTATTAAGGTGGGCCAAGTTTGGACTACCCACATTCCCAGTGCTTGGCAGACACTATGACTGGAGGCTACAAGGAAAGATAGAGTCAATCTGGAGAAGCAAGTTTACAATGGGGAGTATTGAAACATGTTTCAGAAAGCCACAGGGACAGCCACCTCAAATCTTGGGAGCACTCCATTGTATAAATCATGGGAAACAATAGTTGAATAATTTTGAAACTGGGTGAACGGTGGATTTAGACAAAAATCTGGGGATTAGATGGCACTGTAGTCTCTGTTGCTATAATAAAATTCCTAAGGTCAGGTGATGAAGAGCATAATTTCATTTGTTTTGGGGATGTGAAATTTAGGAGGTTTGCAGACATCTGGTGGTATCTGGTGGGCCTTTGCTTCATCATCCCCATGGAGAGTGCAATGTGATGAGGGGCCTGATAACTAACAATCTTCTTTTTCCTTTTTGTTCTCTGATTTTCTGTTAGGCAACATTACATCAGTAAATCACTTCTCTTCCTTTTCTTATAAAGACAATAATCCCATCCTCTGAACCTATCCTCAAAACCTCATTTAATCTTTTTTTTTTTTTTCATTTTTCAGTCTTTCAAGGTAGGGTCTCACTCTAGCCCAGGCTGACCTGGAATTCACTATGTAATCTCAGGGTGGCCTTGAACTCATGACAATCCTCCTACCCTTGCCTCCTGAATGTTGGGATTAAAGCAATGTTCCACCACGCCCAGCTACCTCATTTAATCTTATTGACCTTCCAAAGACCCCCAGTTCCAAATAATATTTGCATATGATTTGGAGATTAAGTTTGTAACACATGGGGGTTTAGAGAGCACGTGTAAACCATAGCATATAGTTATGGGGCCCCACCAAATTTGAAGAAGTTTGAAATTGGGACCAATGGCAACCAGGATGGAGCTAGAAATACCCAGAACTACTGAGGACCAAATATCTGCAGGATTATGGTAAACTCAACTAGAAGTAAAAAAGATGTGAGGCATGAGATCAGGATGTCTCCTAAATTTCTGCCATGGATGACTCTACAAGCATTAAGAATTGGAAAAATGGAGGCTATAGGCAAATGGCTGGTCCATGCACATTATTATCTACTACAGAAGCATGGAGCACCTGTGTGCATATGCTTCTGTGTATGTCACCGCCACTGTGGGAATGAATTATAAGAACACACTGCTGGAATGAACTATGAAAATGAAATATGGAGATTAACTATAGGAAAGAACTGAAGAAATATTTCTTATGGACCTTACAAATGACTTCTGAGGATATTACTGTGAGAATCTAAATGCCTAACTTGCCCTGAAGTTAATCAGACAAGCATGTAATCTGCCTACTTATAGCAACATGACTAGATTTCCTCTGCCCTGCTGTACCTTTTGCCTGAACAGCACAGGTGACCAATACTGACAAAGAATGCTTAGCATTCTGACTGATCTTGAGCTATGCACTTTGTCCAATTTCCTCAGGGGCCTGGTTAGACTCTTAACCCAGAACAAGTATGCATGCACGAGAAGTGTTGACTATAGAATTAAAGACAAGGTCAGTAACAAATTTCCTATAGAACTGTCACACATCTGTTGAAGACAATAGGTGGGTTTAGTGTGATTACATTTGTGAATGGAGTGTGTGTATGCTCTGGATCAGCACAGTCCAACAGGTCACACCCCCAAATCCCTTCTGTTAACAAATGTTTAAGGATCATCCAAAGTCACAAGTTCCTCTGCTTTGCCATGCTTTCTCCCCCATGATGAAACTTCCCCTCAGACTAAGCTGAAATCAACCCTTTCCTTCCATGTGTTGCCACTGCAACACCCCTCCTCCATAAATGTGAGGTACGTGCAGTATTCTTCCTTCAAAAGAGAATAGTAAATGGGGTATGGAATCTTCACAATGGAGAATCTGCAGAAGCACTACCCAAGTCAGGCACACAAGGTCAACATCAGCAGTTGAAGGGGACTCTCTGTACTATGTTAGTAATTTTTTGTGTATATAAAACAGTTGTAAAATTAAAAACTGTTTTAAAATAATAAAATAAAAGTGATTCTATTTTAGCACAGTTGACATTTTGGTTAAAACCTTCATCATCTTATGCTAAACCTATCACCAAGTTCAATTTCCATTACCATTCTAATGCACACAAATAAATGATTACATGCCAAGAAGGAAGACATCTAAAAGATGAAAGACTATGATGTGTATGGGAGTATTGATCATATGGTATGAATTCCTGGAAGGCGACACCAGAGGAGAGCTTTCCAAAGTAAACACTTTGGCTGGATGGTTGCCTATGCCTCCTTGATCATAAGCCCAGGGCTACGTTTTGTTGTCCAAAACATGCACACAAAACCATAAATATCATTGCACTGGGAAAAAATGTTCATTTATGATGTGTAATGATGTCACATATGCCCACACTCACTGTCATTTTCCACCACAAGAAAAGGAATTCATTTGTTTCCTTTGCTTCAGTCCTGGCTTCATGGCTCACTTGAAGGGAATGAAGAAGCAGAGACATTGGGACCAGGTCATGCAGGCACTGAAGCGTCTGTAGTGTTCTCTTTCTCTTCTGGGTCACTTGCTTTGGAGAATGCTGGTGCTCTGTCTACAGATACTCAAACATCCTGTGGAAGGTACATCCTCCAGGCATAAGTCATGTGAATGAGCCTTGTTGGAAGCAGCCCCAGGTCTAGAGTTGTCCCAGAAGACTAGAAGACTGACTATAGTCCAGTTGGATATTTTGGGGGAAGTGTAAGGATTAAATCTAGGCCCTAGAACATGTTAGGCAACTCTACCTCTGAGCTATATCTCTACCCTGACTTCTAATATTTTAAAATTCTTATTTGTAGATCTTATTAAATACCCAGGCCAGGCTTGAATTTGCTCTTTAACCCATCTAGTCTTAACTTGCAATCCTGCCTCAGCCTCCTAAGTACCTGGGATGAGAGGCCTGCCTACATGAGCCCAGCTGGGATCGTGACTGCCGACTCATGAGAAACCCACCTTGAGTTTCTTATCATGTGAAACTGCAAGGCCATAGAATTTTCTTGTTTTAAGCCACTGCATCTTCAAAAAAAATATGAATTAAGAAGAGATGATCAACACATAATGCTATGTGAGCACAGGAGTGAAGGGACCAGTTATTATTTCAGAACCTGAGCCCTCTCCCCAGCTATGCAGAAAGTGAAAATCTATCTCCACCCTAGAGAAGGCTGAACAAGCAGAAAAGTCAAGGTGAATTGATCAATGCAAGGCTTTGTAAGGATGTGAAGATAGCTTTCATGAATCAAAGGGAGATAGTATTTTAAAAATAGATAATCTAGATTCTATCAAAGCTTATAAAAATGTTTTAAAGCCAGGCGTGGTGGTGCATGGCTTTAATCCCAGCCCACAGGAGGCAGAGGTAGGAGGATCACCTTGCATTCGAGGCCATCCTAAGACTACATAGTGAATTCCAGGTCAGCCTGAACTAGAGTGAGACCTTACCTCGAAAAAAACAAAAAAAATAATAAAAAAAAGTTTTAAGAATAACCTTGTGAGAAAACTGAGGAAGAGCCAAGTGGCAAAGCATGAGCTGCAGTTCATAGAGGTCACCACATGGTTGAGGATCCTTCAACAGCATGCTTTGGAGGCCACAATTCACTGCTCATGTTTTGTATACAAAGACTAGCACATGCTTATGAGATCTATGCATTGTATTTGACAGATTTAGTATTAAGTGACCTGGACAGATATAAGTAAGGTGTAGGAAGAAGGGATGTTTGTTGAGAAAGAAGGAAAGCTGTATATTGGGGTTTGAAAAAATCAACTATGTAAATAAAAATTTGGGAAATCATGCTGTTGGCTGGAAGTACTGAAAAATTCTAGCACTAGGCTAGGCCTTTTCTGAGAGCTAATAAAAACTTTAATATAAATAACAGAATGTAAGGGGATGAGAGATCTACTGATGTAAAGAGTTCAGGACTAAGACTTATCACTGCTGAGTTAGCAACCAGGGGCTGTTGAAGTCAGGAGCACTGAGGAGCAGACCTCCCACAGGAACCCCAGCACCGGGGATGAGCAGAGTGGAGAAAGGAGCACAGCGTGGGGCATAGGGAGTCAAGGGTGGTGTCAAAATGGAAAGGAAAAAACCTGAATGTAAGAGGGATTGAGTGTTAGAGGGAAGAATTGTTGAAATGGAGAAGTACCCACCCACAAACAGCTGCCCTGAACCTGAAACTAATAAACAAAGAGAGCATGGGAGATGCTGGGAGATGCACACACCACAGAGGTTGGAGATTTCACTCCAGCTCGAAGAGATGGAGCTTGTAAAAGTTTAGATGTCCTATATTTCAATGGATTCCTGCTCTCAGTAATCACAGAATGTCATATGGATAGCCTCATCTTAGATATAGTGTTTCTTGCTGAGAATGAACTAGTTCTAGCACCCTGTCACTGAAGAAGTACACCAAGTTTGGAAATACCAATGTGTTAGTCCGCCATTACTGTAACAGCCAATCAATTTATAAAGAACAAAGGTTCATTTTGGTTCAGCCCTGGGGATTTCAGCCTATGATTCACTGATCCCCTTGCTTTGGTTCCTGGACACTGTGTCATGGCAAGGGTGCATGGTGAAGCAAATCCATTAACCTCATGGCTCAAAAATGGGAACAAAAAAAGGAAAGTAGAAAAGACAGGTGTCTCATTATCTCCTTCAGGGACACATCTCCAATGGCTTAATATCTCCCACAAGGCTCCATCTCTTATAGGTGCCACTATCTTCTGACAGTGATGGGGCAAAGTCTTTATTAAGATAAGAGCCTGGTTGCCAAAGCACTTGGTTACCCACCAGATCTAAATGGTAAGATCCTATTGCTGAAGACACGACAGGCTGTGATCACAGGATAACAAGATATCACACTGGAATGGAGAAAGAAACTAGGTCCCTGCTGGCTAGCCTCATAGTGCTGAAAAGTGCTATGCTAGCTACTGGGTGATACTCATCATCAATAGTGTGAACAAGCAAGCTACCAAATCAACCACCCCAGCAAAATGTATACACTTGTGTAATGGTGGCACACAGGCTAAGGGGGTAATTGCTCTCTGATTGGATATGATGTCCACTCGGTGGGAGGGAATTCATATCTGGTACCAAGAACAAAGTCAGAATCCCATGCATAGGAAGCATAGGTTGTAGAGGGAATCTCCCACTATTCTTTGGTTAAGATGAGGGGGTATGCCAGTCAAAAAGTCTTTTAAATGACTATGATTATCCTCTTTAATCCATGCTGCTGTCACTCCTGGTGGAGAATCTTCTTTTATAAATGGAGGGAAATACTGAGGAGACCCAAGATGCATCAGTAGGACAAGAAAAGAAAGCCAACTGCCTAGCACTAGATGAGTCAACTGCATCCCATGTGCCAGGGCCCAGAAGACAATTACAGAGGAAGTTCCAGATTAAATGAGTGCTTTTCTCACTGGTAGCCTGAGAACCTCCTCCAGGGTGATGGTGGAAGACACTGAAGAGCTTCAAAATTCATCAAAGCAGAAAAGTAGAGGAGGCAGAAAATGAAGCACCAAAGGAGACCCACCAAGGTTCACAGAACTTTGCAGAAGATTGTAAGATCCACAGGGTGGGAAGGAGTATCCTAAAGCATTGTTCTCTGGTCCCAGAGACTGACTGGTGCATTCATGACCCCACAGTGAATATCATAACCCCACTGAAGAGGGCCCTCAGTATAATAGGGACAGGAGAGCAGGAACATTAGTATAATACAATAGGAATATGACTGATATGCAATATGTTCATATAGTAAGTTCATATTCAATTAAAAACAAGACATGGGCCTGTGGGGGTCATTAAACATCTAAACTATAACACTAGTATTCACAACTTCGGCTGCAGATCACGGTTATCTTGTGGCTTTAAAATACTCCTGTCATCTCAACATGGTGGAGGCTGAAGTAGGAGAATTATCAACCTTGGTTGCAATACTCAAAACACACATACACAAAAGAAAAGAAAAGAAAAGAAAAGAAAAGAAAAGAAAAGAAAAGAAAAGAAAAGAAAAGAAAAGAAAAAAAGAAAAGAAAAGAAAAGAAAAAGAAAACAAAGCAAAACAAAAAAAACAAAACAAAACAAAACAAAACAAGTAATATACTGTCTCAGTGTCATGGAATTACCCCATCTGATTAAGTAAAAATTTCTCAGCAGCAAAAAGGAATCTTGAAGCCATGTGCCCTGAAATGGTTATGTGAATTGATCTTGAGAAGTCTGAGAAGTATTTGCCAGGAATTGTATAATGTCCTCTGGGGAGGGGGTAGGGATTGTCATATGGTTTTCTCATAAGGCTGGTGATATGGGTTTTGGCATATAGATGTATTTTTATTTGAATCACAGCATATCAAGGGTAAATTCTGTGAACACTGCTTGACATTGTGAGTGTTGTTCTTGGTCACTTGGCTGGGGTAGTTTTCCACTGTGAAATACCTCCACTTCCCTTGTTCTTGAAAGGAAGACACTACACAGCCCACACATATGTCTCAGTGAACCCTAGCCTCTTCTTGGAGTATGTAAGCCTGTTCTGCATGTTGCTTCTGGGCCTGTCACCCTGTAAAGCAATAAGATATGTGCTTGTTTTATGTGGTCAACTAGAAATATACACTTACCAATATGCCTGTTACCTATAGAAACATAAATATTTCTATAGGTAACAAGTATATCTGGTTTAAGCAATATTTCTCAGAATTCTTAAGATAATTTTTTTAAAAAGCCAAGTCTTAGAGATGGTCATAGTCCACAGGCCCATGTCAACTGAATGTAATATGGTCCCCAGGAACAGCATTAAGAAAATCTGAAATATGCACTGATTTTCATTAACAATAACATATAACATTTGTTCATTCAAAGTTGTGAATACTTATGTGATCCTAATATGATGGTATTAAGAAGTGGGGCTTCAAACTGCCCCCATTAAAATGACTCACTGATGCTCTCACATCTCATAACCTGAAAACCTAGGGGGAATACCAGCAATCTTACTGAGGAGGGCCCCAGTGGAATGGGAGCAGGGAAATGATGATATTAACATATGATGTATACATACAACTTTCTACTTAATAAAAAATTATTCTTCCCCATCTTAGACAATGAATCAGATTCAAAAAAATGTTTTGCTATATGCTGAAAAGGTAAAGAACTAATTTATATTTTAACAAATATGTGAAGAATTTTGTGTGGCCACTTGAGTTAATTGGCATCATATTTTTAATTTATTATAGAATTTTTAAGGGACCATTAAAAATTGTCTCAAGCAGCTACTCTTAACACATCATCCCTGTGTGGATTACCTGGATGTTATAGTCTGTCTCAGTTTTTTCAATAATTAATTAGCAAATGAAGTCAGAAAACATTTATTAAGTAGTTTGCTATAGGCTATGATGTTTATATCCTGGATGCCTAACTACTTTATTGTTTTTGTAATTTAAATAAGCTCTGCAACACACTTTATGAAACATCGTAAGGTAGAAATAAACGATTAGCTTAATTAAAAAAAAAGAGTGGGGCTCAGGGCTAGAGAGTTAGCTCAGTGGTTAAAAGCACTTGCTTGCAAAGCCAGATGCCATAGGTTCTATTTCCTAGTACCCATGTAAGCCAGATGCACAAAGTGGCACATATGTCTGGAATTCATTTAAAGTGGCAGGAAGCTGTGGTGTACCAATACTTACTATCTTTCTATCTGCCCCTTTCTCTCTATCTGTGTCTCAAATAAGTAAAAATAAGAAGTAGGACTTCTGACACATAACAAAGACATGAATACATAGCCTTGGAAATGGAATTCATGCCTTCATCTGAGAAGCCAAAGTTTATGTCAGGATAGAACTCAAAGGTACCATCAGAAACTAGGAAATGAAACCTGTGGCTAGATATTGCCAGGGGCGTATCTTGAATTTTCCAATCAAGAGATCTGTCAGAAGTAAATTTTCATAGTTTTTATACAGCCTAAAGTACTTTACCCAAATGAACTAAGGCAGTACTAATTGTAACAAATGTATCATCAAAGAAGCTAATAATAGGAATCTGAATATAGAGTGTATGATGCATCAGTTACTTTTCTCATTGCTACCAAAAAAAAAAAAAAAAAAAAAAAAAAACTCTGAAAAGAATCAGTTTAAGGAAGGAAGGGATATTCTGGCTCCTAGTCTGAGGGAATACAGTCCCTCATGGCAGAGAAGGTGTAGAGGTTGGATTGTGAGGCTGCTGATCACTTTGCATCCAGACTAAGGAAGCAGAGAGAGATGAAAGCCAGTGCTCAACTACTTTCTCCTTTGCATGCAATGTAGTCCAGGACCCCAATCCATGAAATGGTACCACTCACATTCAGAATGGGTCTTCCCTGATCAGTTAAACCTCCCTAGCAACACCCTCATGGACACACCCAGAGATGTGTTTCCATGATGATTCTAAATCTAGTAAAGTGGATTATGAAGATTAACTATGACATATAGTAAAGCTGTACTGCTCAAAATTTTTCTGCACATCTAAAATTACAATACCAAACTGTATACGGATACTGTACTTCAATAGGGAAATCTTTCTCCTAGAAGTATGAGACAATAATCATGAAAGTAAATTATAAATGAATAAATAAATTATAACAGTATGGTCTATCACTGCTAGCAAAACATTAATTTAAAAATGAAGAGAAACCTAGAATCCATTCTGGAAATATATTCCAATAATTGTACAACATATGTGAAGCATATGTAATTACTTGGATTATTATGACCATTGAAAGATGTTTTGAGGAAAACTAGACACAGCCCTGATTCATCCACCCAGTCTGAAGGTAAGGGTAATGCCACAGGCACTATCGGGACAAACTCCAAACTGAATTGGAGTAGATAAACTGATTGAGAAATCCTTGGTGATTTGAAATTGCTTCTCAAAGATTAATGGAACCTGGACCTGGCTCTAGGCAAAACTAGGGTTACTGGAAACTTTGACTACTGAATAAACATGCAGAGATTTCAAACAACAAAAGAGTAGAAGCAGAAAGATGGCTATCTATCGTAACTTTGCATATTTCCATTCTACCCCTACCTATTAATCCTGTGACCTTGGAAGCCAGGGTCTCTACAACACCATGACCATCCCATATGGCCCTATAGAACAGGGAGGAGCAAGCAGGTACTGCCCAGGGAAGCCTGGCAGTTTCTATTCTGTTTTACCCCTGTTTCATTTATTCCAAGATCCTTGGACTTTATAATCTCACCTCTATGGTGGTTTGAAAGCACAGTGTCTTCCATACACTCATGTGTTTGAATCCTTAATTTCCAGTCAATGGTGCTGTTCAGGAAGGTTTTGTAACCTTTAGGAGGTGGAATCTTATTGGAGGAAATGAATCAGTGGGTTTGGGTCATGAAGTGTTACAGCCTGGCCCTTTTGTTATTCTTCCTATCTTTATGTCCTTCCTGTAAATGTGACAATGTGACTACAGCTTCCTGCTTTGCTATGCTTCCCCACCATGAAGAACTATAAGCCACATTAAACTCTTTTTTTTAATTTAAAAAATTTATTTATTAATTTGAGAGAGAGAAAGAGGAAAAGAGGTAGACTAGACATAAACAGAGAGAGAGAATGGGTGTGCCAGGGTCTCCAACCACTGCAAACAAACTGCATGTGCCACCTTGTGCATTTGGCTTATGTGGGTCTAGGGAAAACAAACTGAGGTCCTTTGGCTTTACAAGCAAACGCCTTAATAGCTAAGCCATCTCTCCAGCCCCCAAATTAAACTCTTACGTAAACTGCTTTTGGTCAGGTACTTTGTCACAGCAAAGAAGTAACTGATACAGAAAATATGTAGTGAGAATTGGGTCTGTTGCTGTTATTAACTCAGCTATGTGGTTCTTAGTCTTTTGGAACCAGTTTGCAGGAGGAATATAGAAGGATCTAGGATGTTGGACTAGAGAAATCTTACAATGATGTAATCAGAGCTTACTGGGCCAATGTGGTGGGAATGTGAAAGACAAAAAGGCCAAGAGAAATGTGGACTATGAAGGTTTGACTTATCAAGTTCCAGAGTGTGAAAATAACTTTACCAGTAACTGAGCTGGAGGCAGCTCATGTGATATTCTGGCAAAGAAACCAGCTGCATTGTGCCCATGTCCTGAGAAGTTAAATTTAAAAGTAATGTGTGAATTCAAAAGTTAAATATGAATGAAAACTAATGTTAAAGTAGTGTTTGGTGGAGGAATTTCAAGACAGAAAAGTATTGACTTTGTGGCATTTTTTTTTTTTTGCCACCCTGATTCAAAAAAGGAAAAAATAGGGCAGAAATATATGAAAAATAAAAAGTTTGACACAGAAAGAAATGTTAACAAATTTAAAGTATCAGGCCCAGAGACTACCACTGCTATAATTATTAAAGAGATGATCACTATTGAAAGGAAATCTACTGTTCTGCCTTGGGACAAGAGGAAGGATGCCCTGAGGGCAAGATCCAACTCACTGAAGACTCAATAAAGGAATAGTGAGAATTCTTTTGAAAGTAAATGTTCTGTAAGTAAAGGGGGTGGGAATTAAGGATATGGGATAATAAAGAGGTTAAAAATATGATGTAAGATATGGAAGTAGAGAGGTAGAATAAGATGATGGAAAGGTCTATGTGGGTTCAGGAAAGAGGGAAGAAAGAAGAATGGATAGGAAGAGGGCTAATCATAATTAAAAATGTTATGAACAAACCATATGGAAACCTTCTTTGTTAGCTAATTTAAATATATATTTAGCTATATATATATGGTATAACAACCTGGGTTTAATTCCCCAGTGGCCATGTAAAGCCAGATGCACAAAGTGGCACATACATCTGGAGTTTGCAGCAGATACAGACCCAAAGGTTGTTACATAAAAAGTCCTTGCTGGGTGGGATAACTTCTAGTGAGTTATTGTTCAGGGTGGGCCCTGACAACTTCAAAACAATATAGGTTGGGCTGGAGAGATGGCTTAGCAGTTAAGCATTTGCCTGTGAAGCCTAAGGACCCCAATTCAAGGCTCTATTTCCCAGTACCCACATAAGCCAGATGCACATGGTGGCGTATGTGTCTGGAGTTTGTTTGCAGTGGCTAGAAGCCCTGGAGTGCCCATTCACACACTCTCTCTCTCTCTCTTTTCTCTGTTTCTAATAAGTAAATATATATATATATATATATATATATATATATATATATATATATATATTATTGCCAATGATCTTGATTGCTCACCAGAACTAGATAACACATACTTTAGTTCCAAGACACTGAGAAATTAAGGTAGAAATGAACTGAAAGCTTCCTCCCTGCTGGCTAGCTGTTGTAGTGCTGAAAAGTGATATGTAGCTTCTGAGGGAGAAAAGTGATTAACAATTATAACCAACAAACCTGAAAGCTACACAACTGGCTAGCCAGGCAAGACATGTCCACTAGTGAAATAGTGGCATCTCTGTGGTGGGAGAAACAACTGCCCAATGATTAGACTTGAGGCTTGCTCTACAGGAGGGAATTCATGCCCCAAACTGAAAACCTAGTCAAAAGCCTATGTTGGGGAAGATCATATACCCTAGTGGAATAGCTATTACTGTTTTTGGCTAAATGTATATGCTATGCTCATCAAATTTCCCTCTAAATATTTATGTTTATGTTCATGTATTAGCATTGCTCTCACTTTTGGTCAGAGAAGCTTCTCTTTTCAGATTGTGAGTCAATGCTGGGGAAACTCAAAACTCATCAAAGTGCTGAGAAGAAGTGATAGTGGAGTGTTCAGCACAAATGAGACACCTCTATCTCACCCTCCAAGGTTCAGAGGCCATTGCAGAAGAAGGTAAGAGACAGTGGATGGGAGAAGTGGTTTGTAGCTGCTTCAGATAGTATATTTTTCCAACAACAAGAAAGTAAGTGATATAACTTGAAATTATAAAATTGGAATGTTCCATATTTGATAACATCTTGAAATCAACAAATTACTCTAAATTGCATTCTGGAGATATATTAATAAAAGTACTAAAGTACATGGAGATGGTGAGGGGAGAAGAACTAATGCAGATTTTATAGTGAATGTCTGAAACCAATAGGAAAAAAAATGAAGCTATTTGCTTTGGGATCACACAGATGAAAATAAAGCAGATGTGAACTGGATGCCATATTAACAAGATATGACCCTGGGAAATTGCCTTGTTCTGGGTCTGTGTCACCCCCTTCCTATCTCACTCCTCCTTTGCTGTCATCCTTGGTCTTCATCTACAGATTCCCACTGCACCCTGGTCACTGTCTCCAAATCGAAAGCCAACAATATATCCTTCCTTCATCAAAGCCCATCCCCTTCTCTGATGTCCTGGATCCTCATTTCACATTGCTGTCTGCTCTCCTCCTCCTTATTCAACACACATGTACACTCATACAAAGACACACCCAAATAGTTATATGTCACAAACAACACACTTCAACCACAAAGACCAAACATACACACACACACACACATACACACAAAATCACGTAAGGTTAAAGCCTCCAGTACGCACGTTTGTGATCATTGTGTGCACCTTTGACTAATAGTGCTGGCATAAAGTCTGAGCCAGGATACAGTCAGAAATGAAAGATTTCCCAGAGCTCTTTGAATTCATGTCAGTTGGTTCTGAGAAAAGAATGCTGAGAGTCTGGCCTAGAGAGAAGAGCAGACTCTGCCTGATTTTCCTTCTCTAGTCGGACCCAGGATAGACCCTGGGGTCCAAACTGCCTTTTGTAGGAAGCACCTAGACAAGACAGAAGCCTACTCACTCACCACGTTCTGAGAGTTGGATCCTAGAACCCACTGCAATGTCCTTCAGCCAAAGAAAATTGGGTCTGATTTTTGGTTCCTTAAAAGCCTTCTGCACTGACAGCTGTGATCTCCTTTTCAAGAGACATTGTTATGATGGCTCCCCTTCCCAGCATGCAATGGTCCCACATGGGGTAGGTGGGCCTCCAGATGGCATCTACTAGCTTCTTTAACAAATTTATGCAGTGCTGGAAATCCATTACTTGCTGTACTTGGGACTGAGCATGCCACTAACATCCCCCCCCCACTTGATGCACAGGCACTGCTTGGGTCAAGGGACAGTCATATACAATGTCCCACCAAGAACCATGCTTTGCTATTGCCCAAAAAGGCATGCACTCTCTGAAGCGAATGAGGGCTAGAGCATTTTATGTGAGAAGATGGCCCTTAGGGGCCACATCAGAGATCATTTCCCACTCCAGGGAAAGGACACAGATCTGTGGTGATGCAGGTGAAGTGGGTCAGGTCAGAGTGTGGTAAATCAGAACACATCAATCATCAGCATTCTGGGAAAGCTTAGGGCTCTGTGCAGGGAGAACCATTCATCTTCTGACGATACTTTTTTAAAGAAATTCTTCCAGCTGTATGGAGATGCTATTATGAAGGCTAGAGGGACAGGAAAAGCTCTGAGGGTCCTGTGATCAGTCTGTGCTGGACAGGATAAGCAAGAAAGATGTCCAGGCACTTGGAGGGAGAAGAAACAGGGCTGTCAAAAACCTGGGTATATGGGAATTGCGGTAAAGGAGGTGGAAGCTGGGAAACACCATTGATTTCTGTAAAATCAACTGAGTATGTGGTGGTTTCTTTTCCTGATATAGGAATTCTAGGGCAGAAGGAAGGAGTGGTCATCAGGATTCATAATATATCCATGGTAACTTTGAAATTACCATGAAATTCTCCATAGTGTGGGAAAAGCTGGTGAATGGGTGAGGTGGGGAATTCTGAGGACAGGCCCAAGAAAGAAATAAGGGTTTAGAAGCGATTAGCTTAAAAATGGAACTTAAAGCCAAGCTCTGGTGGGGTCTTCCAGGTGGAAGCTTCATGTGGGGAAAGTACAAGGCCCAGGCAAAGCTCAGTCTGCAAGGATAGGGGACAAAGAAAGATACCAATTTCAAGATGGCAATAACAGGAAATGGCAGAGAAGAAAGTGCTTCTAAGAGTGTCAGTTTGGAGTCCTTATGGTCACACCCAGGGATGACTCTGCTGAGAGAGTGGACACCGGGCCAGGCCGAGGCAGTTACACCACTTCTTTTGTATCTTTTAGAAATCTAGTCAAGTGATTCCTCCACATGAAAGGTGTCCCTGTTTTGAAATGTTTTTCAGCATATGCAGTGACTCTTACAACAGAACAAACTGGTGTTCGATTCCTTTTTCCCCAAAATGCAGCTGGCATTTCCAATTGCTATGGGTGGTCCATGGATGCTGGCAAGATGTTCACCCTCTGCATCCCATGTCTTCTAAGCACATGGGTTAGTATTGCCCAGGTCCCTCCATGAAGCACCGGAAACCTCCCAGTCATGGTTTGTCTTGTTTTCTGAACACACAGTTCACATTGCTTCTTCTGATGGCACCAATTCAAGAAGCATGTGTGCATTCAGTTTTCACCTTTAATGAGTTAGACTTAGAGCTCACAAGGCTATTTGGAGAGAGAATAGGACTGGATGTCAATTGCCTGCTAGTATATACCAGTATATCTCAGCCAGGTGCCTGCATATCCCTGGATGAGCTTTGTGATGACACTGAAACCATAGATAACATTGTAACTTAATGCTCATAAATGCTCTTTCTGCAGAATTTATTGGGATTATCAGAGGTGGTTAATTTTTTTTTTCTTTCAGTAGAACTAAAAGCCCTTGGGTACTAATTTTATTTCCTGCAAAGTTAACTCTGAAAAAACTCCAAGGAAGGGATCCCTTCTTTAACCTCTTGTTCCTGATTTGAATAGATCTGTAGCACATTTCTCCTAGGCCCTGTCCCTTCCCAGGTCCTTTGTTCTGAATGGAATGAATGTCTCAGTGGCATTGGTTCATGTTCCTGGGTCCTCAGTTGATGTTCCAGGTGATGCAAATAATTCATACTGAACTCACAGAAACCACACTCTCCTCAGCAGGCTCGCAACCTAGAAGACACTGTCCCAGGCATTGAGAAAACTGGGATAAAGCTCCAAAGATGATATCTCTAACCAAATCCTATTCACAACTGGCCAGTCTTTGTCACTAATTTGTGTGCAGCATGGTGGCGTGTGTTAATTCCAGAAACATTAGTGAATCCCTGCTGAGTGTCTACTCTAATTTAGGCACCACAGTCCACTGTGAACAAAATAGACAAAAATCTTTACCTTAAGAAGAAAGGAATATATACATATGGCATGTTCAATTGTGATTTGCCAAGAGAAAATAAAATATGGAATAGCAATGACAATTAAGAGTGTCATTAGCATTTTTATTACACAGGCCATATGCCAGAAACTGGCCTGACATTCCTCAGGAATTTTCTCCCAATATCACTTAATGAGGCTGGTATTTCTATAATCCCTTTTTATATTTTATTTATTTATTTATTTATGAGAGAGAGCAAAAGGCAGAAGAGAGAATGGACACACCAGGGCCTCCAGCTACTGCAGACAAACTCCAGATGTATGTGCCCCCTTGTGCATCTGTCTTACATGGGTCCTGGAGAGTCAAATCAGGATCCTTTGGCTTTGCAGACAAACGCCTTAACCACTAAGCCATCTCTCCAGCACTATAATCCCTTTTTAAATATGACACAAGTAAATGAAATGAGTACTTTGTCCACCAAAATGTGGACTCAGGTTTCAGAGGGTAAATAACCTTACATAGAGCATCCAGAGGATTCCAAAGAGCAGATTACATAATGGTAAGTAGTGAGTTGTATAATATTTCATGGCATGCATACCGTGCTTTTGCAGGCACATGAAGTATATCAGCTGATTATAGATCTTGTTCCAAACTGTGAAGTGAACTAGAATCTGGAGCTGGAAAACCTGTTTGTTTGAGGATCCAGGATTACCTGTCCAACACACTTCTTCTGCCTGCCCACCAATGGTTCCAAGAAAGAAAAGGAAAACTGAAGAAAGAGGAGGTATGTACAGAATTAAAATGCTATGCAAAATCTAAGATTATTATGAAGCAATGCTACTAAGAAAGATATTCATAGGTAACAATGGGCTAGCACATAACTATCTAGAAAACTTGGAGAATCATTTCCAGAACAAATGAGAATCTCCACCACTTGCAAACTTAGAAAAAAATAATGTAAATGCTACTTTCTTTAAATTTAAGTATCAGAAACTTTAAAATGTTTTAAGGGGGAAAAGCAGATAGAAAGACAATAGGCATGTATAAGCCACAGTGCAGGTTCAGCAGAACAATGGCATGAATTTTTTAAAAAAAAACTCATTCAATACAAAGCCCTTCACTAGTCCCTTCTCTGAAACCAAGGAGTCTTGCTAAAATGATATCTGATTAGGAGATATTTACAGAGAAAAATGTCAATTCTGTGTTTCATGTCTGCATTTTACTGAGTCTTGTTGGAGCCCCACAGTGATGGGATATGAAAAGAATAGCATGATAGGCACGGAATGGGAAGAAAAGTCATCTTGGCACAGAGCCAGACAATGTGGAAGTAATTGAGATTCACCAGGATCATTTCCATAATTGCTTTTGGATGCACAATAGCTGAAGGGTATGCCACAGTTTCCCATTTATTAGTGTGCTGGGGTTACAGTGTTGTCACAGAAGGTGATGAACCTACTGCTTTTGCAGCAAGTGAAGCTTTTTCAAAAAGCAGTGTTGGGAAAAGATAGACATTCTAACCACAACTGCAGTGTGCAGTATGGGAGTTCTGCTCACTGTATCTGTACTGCCCTTCCTTTTTGGTCTGCTATTCACCTCCTCTACTGCCAGGATGAGAAATACTTTGCCTTAGAGCTATTTATAGATTGTGGGAGCCCATTTTTTCCAACTGTGAAAGTAGACATTGAGCAGTGTGAAAATCAATGGTGCATTAAAAGTTAAAATCTCAATATAAGCAGCAAAACCTGTTTATAAAACTTGGTCAGCTTTCGCCAGCTTTCCTTTTCTTTAGAACACTGAACTGGCAGGTGCACATGCCACCTCTTGACAGCCCCCCATTGAGTGAAGATTCTAGCACTCAGCACAGGCTTTGCTCTGCTATGCAAAGCAGAAGACCAGTTCTTTGGGATACTTGACATTGGTCCCACAAGAACTTGATTCATTCTCAACAACAAGGCTACTGCTCCCATCAGATAGGAAGAGATTGTTAGAAAGAGATGCCCAGTTGGCACATTATAAACTAGTAATAATGTCTGCCTAACAAAGAAGAGGGGTGTCCAAAGACTGCTTGCAATAGAGCTCATGGATTCTCATATGTGCATAAAATGAAATGGGAGAAATGGCCCTTAGATAAAGACAACAACTACATTGCCTGCTGGGTCCATAACCCACATGGACATATTCTCATTTACAGCAGCCTCACCAGCCCCTAAGTTTTCCTCTGCATGGTGCTCCAGGTAGGCCACCAACCCTTAGGGATGAACTCAAGATAAAATCTGTTCACATTTTCTGTTCTCTTGGGGGGGTGGGTGGGAGAATTACAGCCTAACATTGGTGACAAGGAGTCCCCTCACTGGAGTAACAGTCTCATGTGTCAAATAAGGATGATAACATATGCAGTGATTGCCAGGGTAATGAAAGGAGCAATGTTTTGATCAACATTCAGATTTGTTCTCAAAGCCTCCAGTAGCCAATAAGCTATCTGTTTGGAGAAGAAAAGAAAACACCTAAGTCCTAAAGGAAATGAGATGGACACCACATGCTAAGACCATCTTGACTTAACAAAGCACACTGATGGCCAGCCTGGCAAGTGGAGCAGAACCACCCTGGTCTCAGACTGTTTTCTAAGTACCCTCACTTTACTAATTTGTGAACTGACTAATGGAAGTGCTACCACATGGAAGAAATTAGTTAACATCTGTAAATACCACTCCGTGTCAAGTTCCACTGAGGAGGCAAACCCTTAGGTTTAGCCAACATCTGGGATGACAGTACAGGTAGTAAGAGCCTGTGAAAGGCTCCATGAAGAGAGTCCATGACAGTGAGAGCTGAGCATAAGTGTGGGAGGCATTGGCTGTAGAGAGGTCCATCCAGCCATGCCTGTTGTTAAGCACATAGTGTGGTATGCTGTGGGGCTCCTGCCTAGAAGGACTAGTGCAGAAAGAGAACTAAGACATATGCCCAGTTAGAACTGGGGACTTAGTTCTCAGATTCCTGTCTTCCTTCCAGAACGGGTGCTGCAAATTCTTGCTTCATCCTGCCTCCAGGTCTTTATTGTTGCCCCCTCATCCATCTGAGTTCCCAGAGTTGTATATTTAAGTGACTGAGGAGAGACTATTACCAATCAGAAAGATAAGAATGCCCAAGTCGGTCACTTGCCTGAGTGGCAAGGTCACGAAATCAAGTTGGTGCTGAGCAGAAAACCTTCTCCCTGTAGACCAGCCAACTGAAAGCTGGAAAAAGCGCACTGAAGGCAGCCATATGGGAGACAGAAATCATCAGCAGTGAAAACAATGGACACTGGAAACTTCAAGTTTGGCTAGATAGGCCAAATGATTGAATGGGCATAATAGTGGCATGTCTGCTCTAGGGGAAACCAACTGCTCTCTAATTGGACTGAGGGTGCGCTCTATGGGAGGGAAAACATGCCTGGTACTGAAAAGCCTAATCAAAAGACTACGGAAGGGCTGGAGAGATGGCTTAGAGGTTAAGCGCTTGCCTATGAAGCATAAGGACCCTGGTTCGAGGCTCGATTCCCCAGGACCCATATAAGCCAGATGCACAAGGGGGAGCATGCATCTGGAATTTGTTTGCAGTGGCTGGAGGCCTTGGTGTACTCATTCTCTCTCTCTCTCTCTATCTCTCTCTCTCCTTCTTCCTCTGTCTGTTGCTAATAAATAAATAAATAAATTATTTAAAAAAACTATGGAAGGAGAGGTCATGAGCCTTAGGGGTATAAAGCCTGCTCTTGTCTGGGTAAATGTATAAATTATTCCCACCAAACTGCCCTGAAAGCACACTGGTTAGAGAAGCTTCTCTTTTCAGATGGCAATGACTACTGGGATGACCCAAAAGGCAACATAGTGCAAGAAGAAGGGACAGAGGAGTGTCCAGCACTGAAACATCTCTGTCACACCCTCCAAGGTTCAAGGTCTATTGCAGTCAGGTTCGCATTGCTGGCAGCTTGTGGGGAAAAAAAGAGGTTTATTTTGGCTTACAGGCTCAAGGGGGAAGCTCCATGCTGGCAGGAAAAACGATGGCATGAGCAGAGGGTGGACATCACCCTCTGATCAATATAAGGTGGACAACAGCAACCAGAGAGTGTGCCAAACACTGGCAAGGGGAAGCTGGCTATAATACCCATAAGCCTGCCCCCAACAATACACCACCTCCAGGAGGCTTTAATTTCTAAATTGCCATCAGCTGGAGAGACTAGCATTCAGAACACTTAAGTTTACGGGGGACACCTGAATCAAACCACCACATTCCACCCCTGGCCCCATAAAATGATAACCATACATGATGTAAAATGCAATGCATTCATGCAACTTTAAAAATCCCCATAGTTTTTATCAATTCCAATGATGTTCCCCATAATCCAAGGTCTTTTAACTGAGCCATAATACCAAAACAATCCCCAAAAAACCCATGTCACAGAATAAACATCCACACTGCAAAAGATGGCATTGGGCAAAGTAAAGAAATATTCAACCAATACAAGATTTAAAACAACCAGGGCAAACATCAAACTCTGTAACTCCCAAGTCCAACAATTCTAGTCAGTGACAAATCTCCAAGTCCAATAACTCTAACCAGCAACAAGCCTCTGGAGTTCAAATTCCACCCCTCCAGCTAGGCTACTCACGTTCCTGGAAAACTTCAGCCGGGGCTGGCAGCTTTCCTCAACAGCCATCTCATGGTCCCGGCATCTCCACTGGGTCTCCACTGCAACCCACGGTCCATCCTCATGGCCCCATGGGGTCTCCATGCAGGCATCCAGCAAACCTGCTTCACACTGCCCATGGCCATTTCCAAAACACAAGACTGTGTTGCAAACTCAATGACCCTCTCTTCTCTGCATTTCTTATACTCCACAATACCAGGTAGAGTACCAATTTGTTAATCCAGGGGGGAATAAATCAGACTTTGAAGAACAGGACACTCCTTCAGCATTCAGGCCCCTTCAAAAGAGTCTGCATTCTTCCTGTTGCCCCAGTGCAGGTCAGCTGGCCCAATCTCAAAGGTTGTAATCTCTCAACTGCAGCTGAATGGGTAGAGTTCACCCAAAGATTTCATTTTTTCTGTGCCATATCCCTCTGCTCACACCAGTTCATTTCTACAAAAGCAACCCTGCACAACTTCTCAGGACACAGGCATAACAGCAAACTTCTCACACAAATTGCTAGCCCAGTCCTCTTTCTCATCCTCATATGCCAAACCTCACAGTCCATAGTTCTTCCTCTTGAAAATCAGCTCCAAAAGTCCAAAGCCACAGTCAGGTGTCTAGCAGCAATCCCACTCTTCGGTACCACTTTACTGTTGCAGTCAGGTTCGCATTGCTGGCAGCTTGTGGGAAAAAAAGAGGTTTATTTTGGCTTACAGGCTCAAGGGGGAAGCTCCATGCTGGCAGGAAAAACGATGTCATGAGCAGAGGGTGGACATCTCCTTCTGATCAACATAAGGTGGACAACAGCAACCGGAGAGTGTGCCAAACACTGGCAAGGGGAAGCTGGCTATAATACCCATAAGCCCGCCCCCAATAATACACCGCCTCCAGGAGGCTTTAGTTTCTAAATTGCCATCAGCTGGAGAGACTAGCATTCAGAACACTTAAGTTTATGGGCGACACCTGAATCAAACCACCACAAGGTCCATTGCGGAAGAGGTTACGGAAAGAATGTAAGAGCTAAAGGAAGGATACGACTCCTTACAATGCAACTGTCCAGACAAAAATTGGACTTGATATCCATGATCCCACAGTGCATAGCAATACCTTCACATGATAATCATAATAGGAGAAAAAGATGATGACATCAAATTAAAAGAGACACTAATAGAGAGAGGGAAGGGATATGATAGAGACTGGAGTTCTGAAGGGAAATGGGGGGAAGGGGTGGGAAATATCATGGTTTATTGTCTGTAAGTATAGAAATTGTCAATAAAAAAATGAATGCACAAGTCAGGCTGGAGAGATTGCTCAGTGGTTAAGGTGCTTGCCTGCAAAGCCTAAAGACCCAGGCTTGATTCACTAGTGCCTATGTAAGCCAGATGCACAAATTGGTAGATACATCTGGAGTTTGTTTGCAGTGGCTAGAGGCCCTGGCACACCCATTTTTTCTCTTTCTTTCTCTCCTTTTCTCTTTAGTCTTTCTCTGATTGCAAATAAAAATACAGTTAAAAAGTTAAGAATTCACAAGTCAAACTCCTTGGTCCCCACAGAAGCGTCACTTGGACAGCTGCTTTCCTAGGGCCCTCCACAAAGAAGGCCACATTACCCATAGGTTTTCTCTGCAGTCCCAGAAGACAACCAGAATAGGAAAAAAGACAACTTGGGGCAAAAGACCCCATGCAATTTGATACACATCTCATGTAAGTATAGTTCTAATTAGCTGAATCATTCCTTGTGCAATAATAAGGAGAGACAGTAACAGATCTTGAACTCTGATAAGCTGTGTCCAATCTGGCAGAGCAGCTTCTTAAATCTGAATCATATGCAGTAACCACTTTCAGAAAGGCCAATTTTTCAGACCTAAATTACTTCTGGCTCCACAGTAGCATCTACCCATGAAACAAGCTCCTAGAAACTTCAAGTCTACAGCAGCAATTATCTGGAACAGCCTCAAAACTGCATTTTTGGCATTTGAGATGCTTTTCCATAATGCCAGCCATCTTGCCTGTCAGCATGCCTGTGGGGAAGGCAGGCTGGCAGTTATGACACTGCTCTTCTAACTGGAGTTGTCCTTGCATACTTTATGACCATCAGACATGGTGCCTGGTGCAAATGAGACCACTGCAATGAGAGTTACTCAAAAATTCCACCATACAGTAGCCAACAGCCTATCCCTGGGGTTATAGGCCTTAACTCCTATCCTGCTAAATTCCCAAAATTCACATTTCCAAATTCCCAGAAAGAGAAATGATCTTTTCTACACAGCACTTAATAGGGAAGTACAAATTTTCTTTAATTTAGACAGCATTTTGGCAAAGTAGAAGTCAAACCCATTTGTTAATGTTAAAAGCTTGAAGTTAGACAGAAAACTATTTAGGGAGATGCTAAGCATGGGAATCACAGCATTAATGGTTCCTGCACAAATGCCCCTCAACAGCTCCAGAACCATCCTCTAGAAGTCTCCCTCTAACAAGCACCTCCCAAAGGGTAAGCTTGGTCTCGCAAGCCATGCTTAATCCTGGCTTCTTATCAGTGTCCATCACTATCTTTTAACATGGTTCATGGCATTCTTAGAAAACATGTCTTCTCTATGGAGACTAGCATTACCTTTCAGCACTGGGAAAGATCTATAGTTTCCAGCACTTCAGCACCCCATGCTCAGCACCCCATGCCTCATTCTTCATCCTGAGACCTTTCATGTTGGTTAGCACCAATTCCATGTAACCCAGGCTCTAAAGAAAGTAGACCTTTAATTAATTAATTAATTAATTAATTAATTAATGAGAGAGAGTGAGTATGAGCATACCAGGGCTTCCTGCCTCTGCAAACGAATTCCAGATGCATGCACCACTTAGTACATCTGGTTTTATGTGGGTACTGGGGACTCAAGCCTGGACCATCAGATTTTATAAGCCTTTAACCACTGTGCCATCTCTCTAGCCCAAAGACAGAGACATCTATGTTTGTTTGATTAAAGTAAATCCACAGGCAACAGGATAGACTCCTAACTTTTGCTTAAGCTAAAAAAATTAATAGCACATACTTTTAATTCCAGCATTAGTCATGAGGCAGAGGTAGGAGGATTGCTCTGAGTTCAAGGCCAGCCAGAAACTACATAGTGAATTCCAGGTCATCCAGGCTACAGCAAGACCCTAACTCACAAAACAAAAACAAAAAAAATAATAATAATAACAATGAGAAAAACATTTAGTGCTGGGCGTGGTGGGTCAGCACTTGGGAGGCAGAGATAGGAGGATCTCTATGAGTTCGAAGCTACCCTAAGACTACATAGTGAATTCCAGGTCAACCTGGGCTAGAGTGATACCCTACTTCAAAAACAAAACAAAATAAAGCACATTTAGAGAAGGGGTCTACTAACCCCTTCAATAATGATTCAGTTTTCTCATGCCTCAGAATTATTCTCATGTCAAAGCTGTTATTTTCTCCAATGTGATTCTTTTGTGAGGGCAAACTAAGTATAACCTTTTGCATTTGCCTCCTTCCATCAGATGATTTAAAGAACCTCTATCAGTGACAGCTTTCCAACACTCTGAGCCCCTTAGGGTCAGTGGCTCTGCATTCCTTCAGCCCAGATGATTGTAACAGTCATTCTAATTCCCACTTACTTGACAATCAGGTTTGCCCTGGTCCTTTCTACCTCTTCCCTTGCCTACTAGAGCCAGGGAGTGACAACCTGGATCATTCGGTGGAAAATTCAGAAGACCACAGGTTACCAAGCAGCTGCTGGGAAGGGTTAAGGTTACCACTAAGGTTAAGCTTCCACGTGAGAACAGAGATTTTCACGGGGACTCAAAGCACCATTGGATTTCATCCCCTCGCTTTAAGATGGCAGAAGCCATGCAGCTGCTCTGGCTCCAACAGAGAAAGATGAAGAGGTGTTTCAACTCCAGCCTCCTCTAGCAGCAGCCCAAGTTCCAGTACCCACTACACCAGTACAAGAAAATACATGAAGTTTAAGAACAGCACAGATAGGCAAACACATAACATTACTAATTTCACTGAGAAAAATCTATTCATTCATTTTCTTTGGAGGACACATAATTCAAAAGGTTAAATTTGTTAAAATATCTCTTGACTAACTGAATACTGTGACATTTTGGTAGCCATGATTTTCTTCCTCTGTGAGTCTCATCATGATGAATCATAAGTACAAACCCTCCTCTCCTTTCTTTCCAAATCTCTGTTCTTTCTGAGTCATCCCAGAGCATGCTCAGTGCCACTCCCATTCTCTGCAGCACACAGGCCACCTTGCCAGATTTCCACCAGCTGCTGTCCAGACTCCATCTGCCACAGCTTCCCCAGAAAGGTATCCCAGAAAGCCTTGCCTCGCTCTGTTCCCAGAGAAATCCCAGAATCCCTGACACAATCGCCAACAGCTGGCCTGGAGACAGTGGGCCAAACGTTTAAGGCCATAGCAACAAGCTACAGGAACACATCTGGGCGAAGGCAGAAGGAGGGCAGGAGCATGTCCTAAGCAAAGAGGGTGGGAAGGAAGGCCGAGCATGAGGCATGTCACCTTCCCAATTCTATACTCCTGCCCAGCCCAGTGTGCGTATCCTTGATATCATAATTGTTTCCATATTGAGGACTATCTGCCATGTCATAAATGCAAAATTAAGACTTCAAGGGATCCTGGGCCAAATGAGAAGCAGAACTGTGAAGGAAAAAAATGCTTGTTAAAGCAAAACTATTTTTAATAATTGAAAGAGGGATTTGAGAAACTAATTCTAGCCAAGAACTCCTTTTTAATTTATGTGTTCCCAGAATTAGAGCTGTATCCAACTGGCCCTGCTATCCTACCCTCTGATGATGCAGAATAAAGCCACTTCCGAAATGGTCTGAGCAGCAGCATGGGAGACAAGCTTCCCAACCCCAGGCTTCCTAGCAGGGTGCCCTCTGCCTCCTATCCTATAAATGAGACCCATCCTCTTAAGACTTTGAAGTGAAAGTACATTTATCCTGTTGAACCAGTGTCCCATGGTGGGAAATAGCTAATCCCTCTTGGCAAACACTGACAAACCATTTGATTCATCCCTAAGCAAAAGTTAGGGTGAGAGGATCCAAAATGAAGTGGCAGGGGGAAGGAATGCAAACAAGAGCTCTGCAAAAGCCATTTCTCAGCAGTCCCCAAACTCCCTCCCTCTAGCAAGAGGAGAGGAAGGAAAGCTGTGAACAGGGCCAATCCAAAGACTCCAGCACAAGGAGAACCCAGGGCCAGCACTTGTCCTATTGTACAAGTTCAAGTAGCTTCTACAAACTGTGGAGTCACCAATCCAATTGTTAAACCTTACTCAAGCAGGAAAAGAAAAAGCACAGTACATATAAATTGTGTATCTATAACATAAAGATTCTACTAAAACTGCAGAGTAAAGGCCATACAACCACCAAAGAGTGCCTTGCAATTTAATTGCCACATCCATATCTCCAGTGTCACATTGAATACCACCAGGACACTGCTCTGCTCTGATTCTACACACCACATTCAACATGGGTATGAATAGAACTGGGAGCACTTGGGACTCATGCCTTTGATGCAGAGGGTCAAAAATTAAAAAGATCTCACTGAGTTTCCAAGTGGGGCTCAAAAGTTCTAGAACTGTTTTATGCTTTCTCTGCTCCCCTTCCCTCTCCTGAAATTGAGCTTCCCTAGTTTAGAGTACCTCGACAAAAATTATGATTGAAGTCATTCATGTGAAAAATAACCCATTTTATGGGTAAAATAGGTGATCTTGTAAGAGATGTTGCATGAGTCAGTCGTGTTCACACAGGAAACACTTCCTAAAAGCCAGAGGAAAAGTGTGGATTCAGCAATCCAGTGAGGTGAGTGTGGAGGGGAGAAAGGAAATAACTCACAAATCTGAATTGTGTCTCAAACTACAATATACTCCATCCTAATCAACCCAATCACTGGCAGGAAAAAATATTTAGACTTTTACATCCTTTCCTCCAAACAAAGACCTCTGCGTGTCACCATCTGTTTGAGAAGATGTATTTTAGGACAGTTACTGAGCTATGACCTGTTCTGACAGCAGGAAGATGCTAACAGTGGATCAACACCAAGATACAAGCTTCATGAACTTGAGGCTAAAATAGGACAAAAGATACATTTGAATTTATACATTACTTATGCAAAAATTTATGCAGTACTTATATTTTGAAACATGTACACATTATATAATGCTTAAGTGAGGACTAGCATATCTATTGCCTCAAAAAATTCCCTTATTTATGGACAAAGAAAACCAGTCAGAGTCCTTTCTTCCAGGTTTGTAGAACAGACGTTCTCATTCTCTGTAGTCACCCCTCTGTGTAGTACTATATCACAACTTCTTGCTCCCATGAGACCCTAACCAGACCCACGGTTAATCTGTATCTGTCCATCCCTCTCCCTTTGTCTCTCTAGCCTCAGATAACCACTAATCTATTCTTATTTTCTAGGTGATAAACTGATATTTTTAATTTTTTTGTTTAGATTTTACATAGCAGTGAGAGCATGCACTGGATGCTATGCCTGATTTATTTCACTTAGCATAATGATCTCCACTTCTACCCGTGTTGTTGCAAATGACCGCCCTTTATTTATTACAATTGAATATTGTTTCATAATGTATATGTACACACTCGCCTTCTTTATTTGTCATTGGATCATGTCAGAGATTCTGAATACTACTGAACTACAGAAGGGAGTAGAATAATTTTCTAGAAATGTGCAACTCAAATCTACCATTTACTAGCTTAGTGACTTTCAGCAAGTAACTTAATCTGTGTCTCTGTGCATTCATTTCTCTATGGAATTAGATGAGTTATAATACTGGTTGTATAAGTTTTGAAGATGGAAGAGTTAGTAGATATGAAGCACCTGAACAGGCCTGGAAGGTCATGTCTGGATATGTTAGCCATGGTTGTCATTGGTCTGATGCTAAGACCCACAACACTGTCTGGGTCACAATAGGATTTCTTCTGTTAAGTGACTGCTAATGTCACAGTTATTACCATTACAAGATTCTTCTCCAAGCAGTGAATGCCTGTCACACACATTGCATTGAAACACACTCCACTCAGAATAATGGCCTATCACACCACCATTACTGTCACTCCCAGTGTTCATTCTCTAAGCAGTCATTCCATCATCTTTATATTTATTTTTATTAACACCTCATCTATTTAATTTGTGAACTCCACAAATATCTATTCCACTCTTTACTAGCACAAATTAATTGTACATAAATGAAAAATGGGTTTACTGGGGACATTTTCATAATGTTTAAAATGAAACTTGATCTTCACTTCCCCCATTACTCTCTTCCCCCTGTCTCCCCTTTGGCTCCCTTTATTTTTCCAAACAGTCCCCCTTCTACTTTCATGATCTCCTTCCCCCTAGAATCCACATATGACAGCAAACATGTAATATGTGTCTGCGTCTGGCTTGTTTCACTTAACATGGTGATCTTTATAGTCCATCCAGTTTTATGCATCACATAATTTCATTCTTGTTTATGGCTGAATTATTGTAGAATTTATTTCTTTTCATACTTTGATTTATCAGAAGCTTGACAACAAGTGAGGGAAAATGAAAATATTTACATTTCCCTCTCCAATAAAAGGCAAGTAGACCACAGTGGAATTTTTATGTGAAAGAAGAGAAGAAAGCACCCCTTGATTGTCACAAAGGAAAGTAGGTTTGGAATGAAATTGACCAAAAACACTTTTATAAATCTAATACTTGGGCTCCTTTATTAATATGTCTTTCAATACATTCTAAGTTCAATGGCAGGTAAGAAACCAATCGAATCCATGACCTTGCAGTGCCTAGCAGTCCCTTAGCAAGACCCTCATAATAGAAGTAAAAGATGATAACATCAAATTAAAAGAGAGACTAATGGAGAGAGGGAGGGGATATGATAGAGATTGGAGTTCTAAAGGGGAATGGGGGAGGGGAAGGAAATATGCATTTTTTGTATGTAAGTATAGAAGTTGTCAATAAAAAATAATAATAATAAAAAATTTTAAAAATAAAATAAAGAAACTGATCAAGTCACTTTGGCCACATTTCCCCCCAACTCCTTACTGTGTTTATAAAGATCCTGTGTTATTCAGGCTTTGAGTAAACATTTATTGCAGAATATTTGTAGATCATATGCAATTGTGAAAGTAATAGAGAGATACCTTAGATACCTGTAGTGCAATGACTTGCAAAGCTATATACTATAATATCCCAGCTGGGATGCTGACACAGATGCAGTCAGAGTATAGAACACTTTCATTGACAGAAGGATTCCACATGTGGACACATTATTACCACACACCTATTTACCTTCTATTCACACCACCTCCTTAATTCCTATCCATCACTAAACAGTGTTCTATAGCTATAACTTTGTCACCTTAAGACGTCCAACACTACATTACCTTTATGGTTTGGCTCTTGTCATTTAGGACAGTTCCATGAAAACTCATGACTATTGCATCTATCAGTAATTAGTTTCTTTTTGTTACTGGGTAGTATTCCAGGGTGGATGTGCTCCAATTTGTTCAATCATTTACTTCTTGAAAGACATTTAAGTACCTTCAACTTGTGGCTATTACAAATACATCTGTCATGAACATTCTTATAAAGGTACTTGTGTGAATGCAAGTGTTCATTTCCCTAAGATATAGTGCAAAGTAACAGGGTTTATATCAGATGTATGTTTAGTTTCTTAAGAATCCATCAGACAGTGCAATCTGGCATTCTGCTCATTGCACTGTGAGACTGAATCTTTGCCATTTGGTGGTGCCATCAATAGGTATGTGATAGTATCAACCTGTGGGTTTGGAGGAAAGGTGTGTTTGTTGTATGCTTATGGGCATGTAGGTGCTTTGGACATCAGACTACAACTTTTGTGTGTCACTCCTCACCTTCCACCTCCTTTGGAGCAGGATCTCACATGGCTCACTGCTATTTTTACCACGCTAGCTGGCCTCATGGTTCAGCTTATTCTCCTGTCTCTACCTATCTTCTCACCTAAAACATGGCTGGGATTATAATGCCTGACACAATTGTCTGGCTTTATATGTGGGTAATGGGATTCCAATCTTGCATAATAAGTACTTTACCTACTGAACTATCTACTCAGTCTTTCGACTTGTGGTTTTGAACCTGATTTCTCTAATGCAGAGGATGCTGTTCAGCACCCTCATCCTGCAGCCTCAGAGTATCTCATGCAATTGGAAGCCATTCCTCCTGCCTTATTTTTTCAACTGTTTTCAGTTATTCTAATATCCTTGCTCTATATTATAATTTTAGAATAATTCTGTTTATATCTGAGACATTTATTTCTGAAAATTTTGTAGAAACTGCATTAAAATTGTATACAATTTTGAGGAGGGTAATATTGTTGTGTGGAACCTTCCAATCTATGAATGTAGTATGTCTCTCCATTGATTAAGATAATCTCTAGTGTCTTTATCAGTACTTGAATTGTCATATAAATTTTATGTATGTTTTCTTAAATTAACAGGAATTTCACTTTCAAGTAATGTAAATGATATTTTTAATTTATATGTCCACATGTACCTTGCTGGTATATCAAAATGTGCTTTATTTTAATGTGTCTTTTGAATCCTATGACCTTGCTGCAGTAACTAATCAACTCTAATTTTACTAGAAATTTCTTGGAATTTTCACATATTGTTCCATGTGCAAAGGAGACAACTGTATATTTTTCCCATTTCAGTCTGTGTACCTTTTATTTCCTTTCCTTGACTATAGCACAGGATGGAGTTTTTAGCACTGTGGTGAGTAAAAGTGGTACATCCAACATCCTTGTCTTGTTCCTTACCTTAGGTATTCTATCTTAAGCATTCTATCTTCATGTGCTTTTGTTGTTTTGTTTTGTTTTTGCAGCACCAGGGATTGAACCTAGGGCCTCATACCTGCCATCCAAGTACACTACCACTGAGCTAATATGCCCAGCCCAATCATTCTGTCTTTCTTTCATCTTCAAACATATAGTTAGGTCCAGGGTTTTACACACGCTTTCTTTGTCAAGTTGAAATTGTTCTTTTTTTCTGATGCCAGGATTGGACTCTAGCCTGATGTGTACCAGGCAAGCACTTTAACACTGAGCCATCCCCAGCCCTGGAATTCTGGAATTATTTTAATTCTCCCTTCCAAACCTACTCCCCACCCCCCTTTGTTGTTTTTTCATTGTAGATCTAGCTCTAGCCCAAGCCGACCTGGAATTCACTATGTAGTCTCTGGCTGGCCTCAACCTCATGGTGATCTTCCTACCTCTGCCTCACAAGTGCTGAGACTAAAGGCATGTTCTACCACACCCAGCTTACTTCCATTTTTAACCTGAGCTTTTATTCATGATGGCTGTTGAACTCATTAAATGTGGTTTTATGTCCATATGGTAGAGTCTTATGTTTTTTTTTTTATGAGGCAGATTACATTGTCTTTTAAATGTTGAACCAGCCTTGCATTCCTGAAATAAAACTTGCTTGGTGGTAGAGTACAATTCTTTTAATTCACTGATAAATTCTATTTATTATTATCTTCTTAAACATTTTTATAGCTGTATTCACAAAGGATAATATCCTATAGCTTGTTTGATTGCTTTTCTATACTACCTTTTTTCCAATTTCAGTACAAGGTAATTATAGGTTTATAAAATTAATTGAGAATTACTTCATCTTCTACTATTATTGAATAAAAGATTCTGGAGAATTATGTTAATTTTTCTTTAAATATTTTATTAAATTAACAGTGAAGTTCATTGTCCTGCGATTTTTTTCAGTGTAATTAAATTTCATGAATTTAATTACAGAATTTTTAAATTAGTTCATATTGGATGAGTTTCTGGTAGTCATTGTTTGAGGAACTGGTCCATTTTAGTTATGTTGCAAGATCTATGTGTATAGAGCTATTAGTGTTCCCTTTTGTCTCTAATTCTGTAGTGTCTGAAGTGATGTACCTTGTAACGTTTCATTTTTGACATTGGTCATTTTTGAGATCTTTCTTTTTCCTGCATAAGTCAAGCTTGATTTGACAACTTTTCAAAAATAGGCTGTTTGTTTAACTGATGGTCTCATTTTTGCTATTTTCAAATTAATTTTCTTTAGCTTTTATCTCTAGTGTTTTCCTTCTTGTGCCCTGATTTTAGACTTCTTTTGTCTTGCTTTTTATTAGTTCATGGAGTAAGAGCTTACAATACTGATTTTATGCATGTTTCTTTTCTAATGTGCTATAAATTATTTATTACTTGTTTAGTGTTGTTAAGTTTTCCACCTGGTATTGCCTTAGCTATACCCCACAAGTTTGGTTATACTTTTTGTTAAGATTAATGTATTTTTTTTAATTCCCTTTATATTTCCTCTTTGACTCATGGATTATTTAGAATGTTTTGTTTTCAAGTGTTTAATCATTTTTACTATTGCATTTCTATCATTGATTTCTGTTTGTCCCATCATAGGCAGAGAATAGTAGGCTCGCTTTGAAGTTTCTTTTATATCCCAGGATATGATTTATATTAGTATAGTTCTGTGGGCATATAAAAAAAATTACTGTAGTATTGTAATGTTCTCTAAATGTCAATCAGATTTCAATGGTATTAATTATGCTATCAGATTCTATTTCTTTATTGATTTTCAATTTGTTCTATCAAATGGTGAGAGGCAAGTGTTAAATTCCAATTATAACTATCGCTTTATTTTTCATTTCAGCCCTCTTTGCTTAGAATATTTTTTGATATGCATTTTCTGGCTTTGATATATTTGTCTCTTGATAAATGTAACTTTTGATCTGTATCATGTCCTCTGTATTTCTCTGCTCTGAAGCAAAGAGATAAACAGACAAAGCTTAGTTCATCTAATATTCAGTCATCCATTTTTATTTTCCTTTAATTAGTATCAAGGTAACATATATTTTTCCATTCTCTTCATTTCTAAATAACTGTACAATTGTATTAGGAATAATTGTCTTGTAACATAATATAGGTAGCCATGTTTTTTTTTTTTATTTCTTGATTTTTTAAAATAAAAATGTTGCATATATATACCCATTCTCCCCCTGCTCCATTTCTTCTTAGGGTCTTCAGTGGGGTTATTGGTATTCACTGTGGGGACCAAGAGGCTTTAGTCAGTCTCTGCAGGGGACAGGGAAAACATCGTGTCTCAGGCTATTCCCACACACCCTGAGGCTCTTAAAATCTTTTTTGTCCCCTCTTTCACAATACTCCCTGAGCCTTGGTGGGCCATATAGAGGTCTGATTTAGTGCTGAGTTCTCTGAAGACACTGGATTGATCTCCCTTTTTATGAGGTTTGAGTGACCACAGTGTCTGTTGCCATTTTCCTGGAACTGGATTTCAGGCTAGCCATAAGAGCTGTATTCATGTCACCACTTTCCCTTATTATGACTTCTGGGCCCAAGGAGGAAGATGGAGGTGACCCATCTCCTGGTAGACAGTTGGCACTGTCATCTCAGGGTGTCCTTGAACTCATGGTGATCCTTCTACCTCTGCCTCCCAAGGGTTGGGATTAAAAGCATGCACCACCATGCCTGGCTTCTGTCTTCTTTTTTAAAGATTTTTTTGTTTTTATTTTTATTTATTTACTTATTTATTAGAGACAGAGAGATGGAAAGAGAGTGAGAATGAGCACGCCAGGGCCTCTAGCCACTGCAAACGAACTCCAGATGCATGCACCACCATGTGCATCTGGCTTACATGAGGCCTGGAGAATTGAACCGGGATCCTTTGGCTTCACAGGAAAACACCTTACCGTTATGCCATCTCTCCAGCCCTGGCTCTCTCTTATTGATGTATTGATGTTTCCCTGTCATTGCATGTATTCTCCTCTATCTATTAAATAGAACAGATTCTCCCAACTGAAAGTGAGAACAGTTTGAATAAAAGGGGATAAGTAAGCCTAGGCATTAGAAAGATATATTGATGTGTATATTCATTTTCTTAGACATCAGTGTAGGTTCTTTGCAATCTATTGGTTTCCTGTTCTAGGGAATCTGGCTTGGTTCCCAGAGCCAGATATGAGTTCACCCCCACTGAGTGGGTCTCATGTCCAATCTGTGAGCAGGTGGTTACATACATTGGCTATGTGCCACTATTGCACAAGTGTATACTTCTTGCTCAGCTGATTGGTTTTGTAACTGGAAGCATCTCTTGCTTAATCAATAAGTCAGCAACTGTTACTCTCCAGCTGATCTCATAGTACTTTCCAGCCCTATGAGGGCTAGCCAGGAGGGAGTTTGATTTCCTCCCAGTTCCAACATGTGGCATCAAGTGATCATGTCTTCAGCAGTGAGGACTTACCTTTTAGTTCTTACAGGTAACCAAATGTTTTGGTAATAGCCTGTATTATTTTGGAGACCTCAAGTCTCCTTGACCAACAACTTATTGAGGAGAGGAACCCAATTCTGGCCCTGGGAATTAGCAGTCAGAGTCCATGGTTTTAGGCTAATGCTTTCTCCACCTTTTATGGAGCTCTTCTGTTCATGGCCCCCTCCTCCTTATTGAGGGTAATGACTTGTAGAGTGGTATCCAAGAAGAAGGTTGCCATGGGATTGATTCATGCTGCCATTAGTTTTTTATATCCTCACAACCCCTTTCCTCCTACCCTCAAAACTTTTCCTTCCTTCCTTCCTTCCTTCCTTCCTTCCTTCCTTCCTTCCTTCCTTCCTTTCTTCTTGTAGATCATTGACTTGTTTCCCAGTAGCCCTTTCTCCTTTCCCTCACTATTTCCCCTTTTTCCTATCTTCATTCTAATGTTATGTCTATATTGCAGATATTTATTACAGCTTCCAATTAATTGATGTTGGACCAGGTTAAGAACTGCAGATGAGAGAGGTCATGTGGCATTTTTATTTCCAAGCCTATGTGACCTCACTCAGCATGAGCTTTGACAAGTCTCTCCATGTTCCTGCAAAGTTAATTGTTTCATTTTTCTTTTCCACTGAGTAGAATTCCATTGTGTGCATGTACCACATTTTCATTAACCATTCATTTGTTGGTGGGCATGTGGGCTGCTTCCAGTTCCTGGCTATTATAAATAGAGCAGCAGTGAAAATGGTTGGGCAAGTGTCTCTCTGGTGTATAGTAGAGTATTATGGTATATGCCCAAAAGAGGTATATCTGGATCTAATTCTAGTTCTATTTTTAGCCTTTTGAGGAGACTCCATACTGATTTCCATAGTGGTTGTACAAGTTTGCATTCCCACAAGCAGTGTATGAGAGTTCCTATTTCCCCACACCTCCACAAGCATGTACTGGCATTTGATTTTTTGATGGTAGAGTAGCCATATTTTCAATCCACTTTACTAATTTCCATCTTTAATTGGTATAGCTAGACTATTTATATTCAGAATAATTACTGATATCTTGGGGTTGATGTTTGTCATTTCATTTTTAATTTTTGGCTTGTTTTTCATTTACTTATTCCTTCCTTTGATTGTCATTTAACCCTTTTTTGTTGTTGTTTTATTTTATTTATTAATTCTTTTTTGAGGTAAGGTCTCACCCTAGCCCAAGCTGTCCTGGAACTCCCTCTGTAGTCCCAGGCTGGCCTCAAATTCACAGAGATCCTCCTAATTCTGCCTCCCCAGTGCTTACACATTTTGGGGGGGCTTAAGATAGGTATCTTTATCTCCATGTTCAAGATAAAAGTCTTTAAAACAAAAGGCAATTTCATCTATATCAAAACTAAACTGAATATCAAAATGCTGATTCATCTTCAGAGATTTCCCATTACCACCTATGCGTTTAAAATACCAACTCTATTCTTAGACGTAGCCTTATTAATACCATCACTTTGAACTACCTTTGAAACTCAACAATGATCTCTGAGGTGTAAAATATGATTTATTTTTGCACCTGTTTTTAAGTCTTTGTTCATCAGCTCAACAAAGACACAATAAAGTGTTATTATGTAACACATTTTATATTTCATTTTTATTTATCTGTTGGGTTTGTAGTTGTTTCTCTTTGCATAACTTTAAAAGTGATTACTCTTGGTACTATCATATATATATCTTTGCAGTTTATAGATGCTATTGTTTTACCATTTACCAATAAGTAAATATTTCCTCCAATGCTGTCAAAAAAATTTAGAAAATCAATTTTCTGATGCACTTAATTATATTGTTGTTGGTGTTCTTTCTTCTGTATTATTTATTTATTTACTTATTTATGAGAGAAACAGAGAGAGTCAGAATGGCCACACTAAGGCCTCCTACCACTGGACAAGAAGTCCAGGCACATGCACCACTTTGTGCATCTGGCTTTATGTAAGTAGTGAGGAATTGAGCCTGGGCCATTGGGCTTTGCAAGCAATTAGGTTTAACTGCTGAGCCATCAATCTCCCCAGCCCCCTTTTCTTTGTTACTAATACACTACGGTTCCTTATCTTATAATTTATATTCTGGATGTGGATTTATTTTAGTTATTCCTTAAGGTAGGTTTTGGTGGAAAATTCTTAGTTTTCCTTTATTGGAAAATGTACTGGTTTCCTCTCATTCCTGAGAAAAATGTTCATTTTGGCTGGCAATTTTCTTTTCCATTTTTCTTTCTTCTTTCCTTTCCTCTCTCTTTTCTATTTCCTTTCCTTTCTTTTCCCTTATTTTTTTTCAGACAGGTTCTTGCAATGTAACCTAGACTGGCTTCAACTTTTAGATCCTCCTGCTTCTGCTACTTGTGTGTTGGCATTTTGTGTTTATCTCTTTTCTTTCTTTTAAACATTTTTTAAATATAATGTACACCTTCTTTTAGCTTCCCTACTTTATGATTAGAACTTTCTTCATCATTCTAATTATTTTTCCTCTATGGATCAGGTGGTTTTTTTCCTCTCTTGTTGAAATCTTTTCTGTGTCTGTAGGTTTCAGAAGTCTAATTATAATATATCTTAGGTTTGTGTTATTTGAGGTTCTCTCAACTTCTCTAGTCTCTAGCAAAATCTGGGAGATTTCAGTGAATGTTTTTTTCAAGTGCATTTTGGTCCCTCCCTCTTTTCTTCACCTTTTGGCACTCTGATGATCTGAGTGTCATATCTTTGATTTATAGCACTACCAGCCCCTGAGGCTCTTCCTAATGTTTTGTGTGTTTGTTTGTTTGTTTGGATTGGTTAATTTCTATTATTCTTTCTTACAGCTCAATGACTTGCTTGGTCACTTCCCTTCTGCTACTGAACCCTTTCCCTGAGCTTTTTATTTTAATTATTTTTAAGTCCTAACATTTCTATTCAGTTCTTCTTTATATCATTGCTGAGCCTCCTTTTTGTTTTAGATATGTTCAAAATATTTATTGGAGCATTTTTATCACAGCTACTTTAAAATATTTTCGGATCACTCTATAATATGCATATAATGTCTCTTGAAGTAGATATATACTGGTTGTTTACTTGGTCCTGGTATTTGGAACATGCGTAACTTTCATATTGACATAATATTTCATGTTGCAATGGTCATGTCTATATTTTGAAACATAATCTCAGTTAAAAAATTGATTTAGTTACATATTTATTCTCTTCTCTGCAGTTCTCCAGCATGGTGGTCAGATGGAAGAGAAAGCCCATGTTGCTTGCTTCACCTTGGTTGGCTCCTGGGGCTGAAGCTGGCAGTTTTTCCTTGTTACTGGTAAGCAGATTTGGAAGTTCTGGCTCTGCACATGTCGTCCACTGGCATTGAAGTGAAGTGAGTATGCCATATCCCTGGACCATAGTGAAAGTCTTTGCTTTCCCCTGTACTTCTCCTGATATCTCTCTATCAGAAGTGACCTTATTCCTACTGGTTTCTCACATGCACCCACTGACAACAAGGGTCTAGAGTTGCACTGCCATTGGCAAGGATGGAGGGGCAGGATCACCACTTGTCTATCTGAACCTTCAGAGCCCCATTGCATGTCAGCCCCCACATAGTTATACTTGTCAAGAAGGGTCATAGTTGATTCTGCAGTCACTGACTAGTTAATGACAATAAATAAGATAATAATCTTCATGTTTTCTGTCTTGTTGCTGCTTTTCCTAGTGCTGTGGTTAAGAGAGCACTATTACTTAGGGCTTTCATGTCTGAACCATTGGTATTTTCAGTCCTCTTTCTTCCTCAGCTACAAATCTAGGCTATACATGGGTTATGAAACTCTAGGGAACTCACACTATGTTGTGTCTCTTGTGCTGATACCTCTACTGAGTCTGCTGTCCTCTACCCACATTCAGTTTTAAGGTTGACTTATATAAAATATGCTGAAGTTTTGGTTATAAAGGGAATAAGAGGGAATATCATGTCTATTTCACCTCCATGGGAGAAGAAGTTCACATATGTTTATGTATCCCATGACTCTCAATGTAACAAACTACCAACTAAAATGAAATTGTGCTCATAATTTAAATTAGGAATGCAAAGCAAATGTTACAACCACTTTGTCATTAGTTTTCTGTCAGATTATATTGGAATATTCTTTATATTAGGAATATTAGAATATTAATCTTTAAGTATTAAAAGTATAAAGATAGTTTAATAAATAAGCTTTGAAATGTAACTAGTAGAAATAATATATAGAAAAGAGATATAGATAGGTAAGTATATATACTCTGACTTTATGATAACACCATTGAAAATATTCAGAATATACTTTTATTCTTATTTACAGAACACTCTGGTTGTCTCTGTGGAAGGCTAAGACATAAAATAGACAAAAGTGCTGCCCTCCTAGACCTTGATGAGATTTCAGCTGCAGGAATGGGGCAGACCACATGTAGGAAAATACCTAAGCTGAGCTTTAGAAGAAGAAAATACTTACAATTTTGTGCACAAGCTCTTATCTGCAGGAAAAGAGTTTTTATTTGTTTTTTCTTTTGACTTTTTCTAGTTCTACAGAGTGAACCAGTACATTGTGCATGCTAGACAAACAATCTACCACTGAACTGCAGCCCTAGTTCAAACAGAGGCATTGTGAACAAATGCAATAAACTGAGTTATATCCCAGGAATCAAGAAAGCACCAAATAACTCAGACAAATTGTCTCCCAGTGCATATAGGAAGCAGAGTGTGAACTCAGGTAAGTCATGTCTGCTAGTATACACTAGAAATAAAGTGTGGATTCAGGCAAGTCCTATCTGTGAGTATGGACAGGAAGCAGAGTGTTCCCAGAAGAGGAAAGAAATTGTCCTGTAAGTTACAAATGAGTGAGGGCACGGAATGCTTCTCTAAGGAACTGAGACTTTATAGAAGAGATCACTAAAGTATTGGACATGGAAATCGTTGCTTACATTCATGTTCTAACATTACCAAGAAGCAAATGAACTGTGGAGACCTAATAAAGCAGATCAGCAATATTGCTTTATTGGTTGAGGAAATCTTGAAATTCTGGAGCTTACTACTGTATGTTTTATTTATAAGTCTCTCAGCACCTTTCCCCCAGATATTAAATGGAATTCATCATGCTTCCTATGAGAATTGGATATGAGGCCTTTGGTACTAATGTTTTATAGAGAATAAAATATATTATTTAACACAGTTATTCATGAGCAAAAGAGGCAGTAGCTGATGGCAACAAGACTAAGCAGGCAGCAACTAGAAGCATCTCATAGAATGTGTCCAGGGGATCCATTAGTCCTGTTGCTGTGGAAAGAGACTAAGACATTTCTGGAAGAGATGCAAGAGCACACGGCACCTGCAGGGAAGTGCAGGAAGGACCCTCATGTTGTTGAGCACTGTGCATCTCTGATCCGGGCTGCCCTTCTCCAGCTATACCTTTCCTTCCTCTCTCTGCAATTTCTGCTCCTTTCTTTTTATCATCCACCAGAAGATCTTTTCATCTTTCACTCCATATTGCTGGTTCTGAGCATATTGCTATCTTTACCCATTCCATCACCTCTATGGTTGAACCCACCTCTACTGGACTAACCTCTGGAACTTTCCTATCCAGAAGTGGGCAAACTGCTTCTAGGAGAAGAGCCTTGGAGGTGAGAGAACTAACTCCTGATAACCCTCTCTCAAGAGTGGGCTAGCTGCCTCTAGCAGCAGCCTGAGGAAAAAGAAAACTGAAGAGAAGTTTAATTTAAGTCATTAGTAAATCTGCTGCATATGCCGTCACCACTACTCTGATGTCACTGTGGCTGTGGCTTCCTCTACATGCTGTTACTCACTGGCACTTTTATTGAACAGCAAAACACCAGGAATACATTAATAACTATTACATTGCACAAGAAAAAGGAACTTTTGACTTTGGATAATCCCTAAACATTTGTTCAAATAAGGGATTTAGGGCTATGACCTGCTGATATAGACCACATGAGAACAATCACAAGAGCAGTCACATGAAGGCCACCTATAGCCTTCAATAGATCTGTGGGCCCATAGTTACTGACCTTGTTATCTTCAACACTATGATCAACACTTCTCATACAAGTAAGGTTGTTCTGAGTCAAGAATCCAACCAGGCCTGTAAGGAAAGGAGCATAGAACATATTTTAAGATCAGTCAGCTTGTCAATATTGGTCATCTGTGCTATTCAGGCCAAAGGCCTAGTCACATTGCTTTAAGCAGTTGTATTATACAGTTACAAGATTAACTTTACAGCAAGTTACAAGTAAAGAATTTAGATGCACAGCAATAATATCACAAAAGTTATCTTTCCTATAGTGCAATCCCATAGTTCGTTCCCATAGTTTGTTCTTATAGTTCATCACCACAGTTGGAAATGACTCTTCATCTTCCCTTCCTTTGCAGCAATGTTCTGCCACCCTTCCTCCCAGCTCTTAAAAGTGAGCAAAGATTTAATAGTAAGCACAATTTGAATAGACTTTGAGGTTTATATAAGATTTGACAGGCAGAGACTGGGAAAATAATAGCATTCAAACATAAAACAATGATACCTGTTCTGTTCAGGATGCTTTGTGCCTGACTCAGGCAGAGCTCCGTCATTCCCTCATTTAGTCTGTAACATGTATATGTCTTTGATGTATCAGATGCTATACTAAGCATGAACTTAGGGAAATGAAGAGAACAGCTTTTATGGCCTTTTTTTTATGCAGCAAAGATGAATGGGGGAAATAGATGTTCAAGTCAATACAGTAATAATTAGCTAAAGGTGATTGTGTGAAATAATTGCTCTAAAGAAAAACAACATACTGTGATAAAAGAAAAATTAAAGTGGTCAGAAGAGGATCAAATTGATTGTCAGAAAACATCAACAAGAAAGTCACACTAAGGACCAGTAGGAACCAGGCAGATCAAGAATAAAGAAAATGACACCATGAGAGATTCTGTATGGGGAGAGTTTGAGTCTAATGATAGGGTTAGGAAGAATTGTTCTAGATAAGAAGAGCAGTGACTAGAATAGATGATACCAAACCTACATCACAAACACATGCCAAAGCCAGATTCATATGCAATAGGAAAACAAGGAAAGTTTTAATCAGGAAAGTAACATTATCTGATTTCATTTTACGTGGAAATGGTAGCCAATACAAATGAAAGCATAGTGTGGGAACATATAATAGAGAAGCCTGCAGTGGCAGTCCTGGGAGTTTTCACTTAATTCAAAAGGCAGAAGAAAGTGCTCAAGGAATTTATTTTATAAACAAAGCACTCATTTCTAGATTTATTACCCAATAAGTACATGTTATAAAACTATCAGATCATACAAGCAAGTAGACGAATATATATGAAAGCATAATCAAAACTGCCTTGGAAGGCAAGCTCTGCCTGCCTGTGATTCTCTCCTGTTTCTGCTCCTGGCTAGGCTGCTCCACTAATCTTGTGGCTAGCTTCTCAGCAATGGACATGGGGTTAAATTTCACAGCCTTTGGTTTATTTAAGTATCTAGAAGGGCAAGTCATCCTTTATGCACTTCTTTTCCAGAAGTTTCTAAAGTTTTGTGTAGGTGAATGCCCCAATTAAAAATATACTCAGAAATCCCAACCTCACCCTACATAGGGGAGACCAAGAAAGTTGAAGAGATCACAGAGACCAGCCAAGACTTGGTGAGCACCCTAACACAGTGGTTTCAAACATAACTTTATTCTGAGCTTAAGTCATCAACTGAAGACAGAGAAGAAAAATCATAACATCATATTATATTATAGTTGATAAAGTAAAGGTAGACTCAAAGGTTTACAGCAATCAAACAAAAGTCAAGACAGGAAAAGGCAACTGAGATCTATGCCTCAGTGTGACTCAGCCTCCCTGGGGCAATGAACTTGAAGGTACCATTCACCTTTCCATGTGGGTGCCTGGTTCTAGAGGAAGTAGACCAGACTGTGATGACAAAATTCTGCCTGGCTGGGACTTCCCAAAGGACTGACAAATGGGACTTCACTCTATCTTGCCTACTTCTGAGTGCTAAAGCTACATGGAGCAGGTTATCAAACAGTGAAAGACAAATGGATAAGCCACTACTGACTGGAGAGAGAAGTAATAATTATAGCAAACAATAGACACTCTGAAAGCTTGGGCAGAACACTAGCAAGGGAGATAAAGGATGAATAGGGATTTGGAAAGATTTAGCTATACCAGATTGGCATTTCCTCAAGTTAAACCTAGAATTACCAGTATAACCAAGCAAATCTACTCCTAGGAATATACCTGGAAGAATTGAAAACAGATGTCCAAACATATTTGCACACAAATGTTCATAGAAGTACTATTCATAATAGCCAAAAGGTAGAAACAAAATAGGACCCATCAACTGATGAGAGAAACAAGATGAGGTATGTCTATATAATAGGATATTATTCAGCTTTAAAAATAAGTTATAGATATGTGTCACAACATGGATGAAGTTTGAAAACATTATGCTAAGAAGCCAGAACCACATACTGTATGATTCTGTCAATATGTGATGTCCAGAGTCAGCAAATCCATAGAGCTAGAAAGCAGACTAGAGGTTGCCTACAGCTAGAGATGACACCAATTTAACATAGGTGTCATGTTCTCTGCCTAACATACAAATGCTGACAATCGTGACCATGGAAACTTCCCAAAATCTTCCAAGCAGAAGTACGTAAGTGGAAGGTGTACTATCTTTCTGTTATTATGACAAATACCTAAGAAAACCAGTCTATGGTTAAAATGATTTATATACTGGCTCAGTTTCATAGGTTTTAGCCCAACATGGTAGCGGGGCATGGCAGGGCAAAGAGAGAGAGAGAAGAGAGGAATGAGGGAGGAAGGAGTAAGGGGAAAGGGACCTCAGGGATGCAGCTGTCTGCTGCTCACATTTAGGGCATGCCTCCCCTCCTTAATTAATTCTCTCTGGAAATGCCCTCACAGAAATAACCAGAGTTATGTTTTGCCAATCTCCTAGGCAAGTCTTAATCCAATCAAGTTGAAAACAGAGATGAAAAAGACATGAAGCTGAAAATCAGCCAACCAATAGCTTTCCTAGATTCTGTATATGTAAAACTGAGTTCCTTAATTTCAGAGCCTCATGAGGACTGGAGGCCATGTACAGTGAACTCTAGAATCCATGGCATGGAATGCTCAATTTTCTACAAGTTATGGAAGACCTACCATTTTAAAATTTATAGCTTACATGAATTAATAACTTGGTTTTCTGTACTAGTGTGCCAACTTGTGCTATAATAAGGCACCTGGCATGTAGGAGACTTGGAGCTATAGCAAAATAATCTTGCTGCCAGAAGCCCAGTGCACTCGAGTATGTGTAACTCTTGGTAGCATCGTCCTTCTCTCTTCATCTGGCCAGACTCTCCTCTTAAATTCATTTTTTAATGGTCCTATGTATTTTTATTGAAAATCACCTCAACCGTTATGTAATTAGAATATTGGCCAAAGAGAGAAAAGAAAACAATCAATGCCAGGATTAAGAACCAAACCTGAGGCAAGCTGATGTGGATGGATGGGGTGAATGACCATGGAGGAGCAAGCACAGCAATTTATGCTTTGTTTCCTTAATTCTGGCCATTTTTATAGAATATCAAAATGACTTATTAATCATGCCAGCCTTGGACCTCACTCTCATGAGAACAGAGGCTCCACGCATACATGAATCCACCTGCTCAATAGTAAATCTCAAACTGTAACTCAGATGATGGCGGCACGTCAGGAGGCCCTCAGAGAATCCCCATATTCTCTGTGTGTGTAAAAACATACTAACAAACAGCAAAATGTTGCTTTCCAATCTTTAACCACAACTGATCATCCTGAGCTCTCACAGGCCATTATTGCCCTGGTTATGTAACATTGGTAATAGGTATCATCAGACAGATAGACATGGATAGCCTTACCCTGATGAGTCACTCAGACTCATTCTCAGACCCTCTCCTAGACTATACCACTCATACATGCTCCTTAATGTCAGAATTCAAGGCAGATGTGCAGATGGAATGGCCATGGGATCCCCTAGGTTGATGTCTGCAGGAGGCTGTGTGGGGTGGAAGCCAGCCACAGGATGCTGACTAGCAGAGAGTCTGTAGGGAGTTTTGCAAAGCAGCCACTGAGGCCCCTCCAAACACTATGCAGATCTGCAGTTCTTGGCCTTTGCCTCAAATTATGTTGTTGAAAAATAGAAGGAAAATTCTGCAAGGTCTAACACTGACCCTGAATAGGATGTGTGTGTGGGGGGGAGGTATTGCTCAGTGGCCCATATGGAAGGGTCGAGTCAGAGTCAGGTCACACACTCAAAATAATGAGATGGATGTTGCCTGGAGGAAGGTCCCTTCCTGCTTACATCTCCCAGCAGTTGTCCTTTGCAGCCTGTGACCAACACATTCAAGTCAAGGCAAAAATGAATGGCAAGGAATGTAGCTGCTAAGACAAGCTTCTAAACACAGTCACAAATGTCTTGTGGTTACAAGGCTGTTTTATTGCTCCATATGTGATCCCCTCACCATCTTCCTTGCATATTCAAATGCATGTGTACACTGCAAGGCAGGAAAAGCAATTATTGAAAAGTGAGCTTAAATAGTTTGGGAATGAAGCAGAGAGTCTGAGGAAAAGTACATTAAAGATGAGTCCCTTCCATGGCAGAACCTTCTAAAGAAAGGAGTCTGGCCATAAAGAAGAGGTACTGGGACCAGGGTCTTACCCAATGGGGCAAAGCCCAACCAGACCAGCACCTTGGGTGAAGAGGGCAAGAACATGTACTTTGGGAACACTGCAGCCCATCACTGAAGTCCCTTCTGTCAGCTGGAGTTAATAGTGATACCCTTCATTGTGGGACACTAAGTGAGGTCTATCAGGTAAGGAGTTTGAAACATGCATAGGCCTTAGCAACTACCACTATCATCGGTCATGGTAAGATATGAGCAGGACCCTGCAGGACTCCTGGACCCTCTTACTCTCCCATATACTCCTCCTGGGGTCAGAAGTCAGAATAAGTTGAGCATGCACAGGAAAACACCACCTCTGTACCCAAAGCAGGGCAGTGCACCCTTCTACAGCCTCTATGGTGAACCAGAGCCAAAGGTGTCCCTGGGGAATTCACATGCCACCTCATGAGTACACATCATCGGCAACAATCATCATTGCCATTCTGAGTCACCATAGGCTGTCTGTGACTGATTATTCCATGTGCAGGAGATAGGGGGTTGGCAGAGGCCACTGAGGAAAGTTATTATCAGGTATCCCATGGAGCCCTCATGTCCTGTGGCACAGCCAGACTTCTAGGCTTGGGTTGGGCCTAAGATTAATGCAGAAATATAGCAAAGAGTAGTCATGGGTCTGAGCCATCCTGCAGAGGAAATTTGCACACACCACATTTTGCAACATTGTTCGTTCACTCTGTGTAGAAAGAGATGTTCGGGCAAACCCTCAATTAGCCACAGTTTTATTTAGCTTTGCATCTGCCAATTCTAATACAACAAATTCTTGAAGTATTATAAGAACAACTATGGTCACAAAAAAAAATCGAATTCTGCATTGTAATATGTGAAATAAATCCTGCCCAATTTTCATCACAAATGATAATAGAAGGAGACACAATTTCAAAGAAGGCCTATATATGCCTGTAATTGCAAGCATTCTAGTCATTGTCAGAGGCACAAGTACAAATACTTTGCAAAGAACATTAAGCAACATTATTTCTTCTGGATGACTTCCTCAGTCATTAGCAGTTATTGAACCCAAGCCCAATTTCTAAACTCCATGCACCTCCTTTTCACCAGTCCTGCAAAGCTCAATGATTCCTGCACTTATCAAATGATACTTTGCATGGCTAAATAAGTCGTTGTTCATATACTTAGAATACAACAGGAAGCATGACAGGCTGAGTCCATTCAGAATGGAGGTGCCACTGGAGCAAGTCATACCACGGGTACAAGCAGAGGATCCTACATGAGTTCCAGAAGCTTTTTGCCAACCTCATGTCCAAGTTCTTGGACTTGGCAATAGCCAAACCTAAGAAAGTTAAGCAAGCAAAGCATCTCCAGAAGTGGAAGAACAAACAAAAATGTTCAGCAATAGTGAGAACACAGTAAGTTATGTGTAGGTGCAGGACTTGGAGACCATAGCAGCGAGACAAATGGATGCAGCAGGATTTGAGGATTCATCCTAAAGGCATCTGTGAGAAGACAATAGTATGTGGAGTCAGGGAAGCAAGGAGAAAGATCTCATATGGTAAGAGTGTCAATCCTGCCCAGGGCAACAGAGAAGCTAATAAAGGCAAAGAGGATCCAGGGACAGTAGAAAACTACTCTGGTCACTGTGAAAATCACAAATACCATGAACATTGGAAATAGTCAAGCAAGAAGATTTGACAATTGTACACTCACCTGTAGCTAACATTCCTAAAACACTGACAAATGGTACAGACAGACACCTGGGTCCTGATGCAACATTGCACTCATCAATAAATCAGAGACAAAACAGTCAATAAGCCAGTATTAATATATGTCATACTTTTTAACAGAACAGGAACCTAGAGTAGATTCCATCCAACAATTATGTTGTGCACATTCTTCTGACCAATCCCTAGAATTTTCTCTAAAATATATAAAATTTCAGGCCATAAGGCAAGTCTTTTCAAATATAAATGAGTTGGAATAATTTTGTAAACCTTCCCAGACTAGAGTGAAATATAACTAGATATCAATAGCAAGATAAATCTCAAAAACTATACAAACACTTGGAGATTTAACATTACACACTTGCATGAATAGTGAGTCATTCAACAAATCAAGGAATAAATTTCAGAATGCTTGGAATTAAATTAAAATGATTGTACAACTTATTAGAACCTTGGGGATAAAGCAAAGGTAAAGATAAAGTAGAGGAAAGATGACTGTTCTGAGTGCTCACATTAAAAAGTCAGAGATTAGCCGGGCGTGGTGGCGCACACCTTTAATCCCAGCACTCGGGAGGCAGAGGTAGGAGGATCGCCGTGAGTTCGAGGCCACCCTGAGACTACATAGTTAATTCCAGGTCAACCTGGGCCAGAGTGAGACCCTACCTCGAAAAACCAAAAAAAAAAAAAAAAAGTCAGAGATTATAAATAAGTGACTTAATGATGTACCTCCAGAGCTTTGAAAAATAAGGATAAGGACTTCCAGTCAAGATGGCATCTGCCTAACCATGCCTCACCTCATGGGGAAGTAAAAACCAAAGCTTTAGGGTCTATTAGAGTTTTTTAGGGGGTTGCAGATTCTAGTAGGCCTCCAGTGGCACAGAGGAGAAAAATAGGGAAACTGCTGATTCCCATGCTCTTGGGTAGCACACCAGTCCCCCAATCCCCTCAAGTAGCTATCCTAGAGGTTCTTCCTGCACTAACCACAGGCTAAGTGGACCCAAGCCAGTAGGCTAGCATTCCCCCCACCATAGGCTTTCCCACCACCACAGAGGTCCACACGCAAAGGCCATCCCACTTGCCACTGCTCCCCCAACCCCAATGTGCAGACCTGGGTGAGCAGGTTACCATTCTCCCTGCCCTAGGCTTTCCCGCCACCACAAAGCTCCACACACAAATGCTGTCCCACTTGCTGCTGCCACCCCCCCCCATGCGTGGACCCAGGCCAACAGGCTAATGTTCCACACATCATAGACTTTCTTGCCGCCATGTAGCTCCACAAATGAACACCATCCCACTCACCACTGTCACCCCATCCCCTGTGTGTGGACCCAGGCCAGCATCCTAGCATTACCACTTGCCCTAGGCTTTCCTGCCACAAGGGAACTCCATGCAACCACCTTCCCACCCACCGCCCTGCCCTGCACAGACCAGGTCCTACTACACTTCCTGTAGGCTACTGAGACCCAGGCCAGCAGGCTATTCTTCAACCCTCCCTCATCTTTCCCACCACCCCACTGGGACCTCCACCAATCCCACCATCACACATCACCTGACCCACATCAGTCCCATGTCCCCACCCTGCCTTGTCGCAGGACCTAGCAATCCCACCCACTCCTGCTGCACAGTTCCAACAGACCCATATCTCTGATAAACTTAGACACAAAGATCCTAAAAAAAATCCTCACAAAATGAATTCAACAACACATCAAAAGCATTATTCACCTTGATCAAGTTGCCTTCAACCCAGGAATGCAGGGGTGGTTTAACATAAGGAAATATATCAATGTAATATACCACATAAATAAGCTTAAACACAAAAACACATGATCATTTCAATTGATGCAGAAAGGCCTTTGACAAAATACAACATCACTTCATGATCTAAACATGGGAGAGAATAGGCATGGACAGTAGTACTGGAAGACCTAGCTCAAGCAATAAGACAGGAGAAAGAAATGAAAGGGATACAAATTGGAAAGGAAGAAGTTAAGTTAGTCCTATTCACAGACGGCATGATTCTATACATAAGTGACCTTAGAACCTCCATCTCAAAACTCTTACAGGTGATTAACTCCTCTAGCATAGTAGCAGGATACAAAATCAATACCCAAAACTCAGTAGCCTTTCTATATGCAAAAGACAAAGATACAGAGAAAGAAATAAGCAACATTGTCCCATTTTCAATAGCAACTACAACAACAAAAAATACCTTGGAATAATAATAACCAAGGATGTGGAAGACTTTTACACTAAAAACATAAAAAACTCAAGAAAGAAATTGAGGAGGACTTGAGAAAATGAAAAGACCTCCCATGCTCCAGGACAGGCAGAATTAACAATTTGAAAATGGCAATCTTACCAAAAGCAATGTACAGATTTAATACACTATCAATAAAAATCCCAACATTTTTCTTCACAGACATAGAAAAATGATCTCAAAATTCATATGGAATGGCAGAAGGTCTCGGATACCCATGCATATCCTCAGCAAAAGAAACACCTCTGCAGGTATCACCATACCTGATCTAAAGCTATACTACAAAGCCATAGTAATAAAAACAACATGGTACTGGCATAAAAACAGGATGATAGACCAATGGAACAGATTCAAGGACCCAGACTTTAGGTCAAGTAACTACAGCTACTTGATATTTGACAAAGGTCATAACAAGATAGACTGGAAAAAAGACAGCATCTCCAAAACATGGTGCTGGGCAAACTGGATAACTATATGCAGGAAAATGAAACTCGATCCACATATCTCACCATGCACAAAAAACAAATCCAAATGGGTCAAAGACCTCAGTATAAGACTGGAAACTCTGCTACTACTGGAACTAAAATCAGGAGGAACTTTTCATGATATAGGCCTGGGAAAAGACTTCCTGAACAAAACCCCAGTAGTTCAAGAAATTAAACAATCACTCATTCAGTGGTATCTCCTGAAGCTGAAAAGTGTTTTCACAGACATACAATAAGCAGAGCCAATAGATTACCCACAAAGAATGGGAGAAAAATTTTGAGGGCTACACAATGGATATAGGCCCAATTTCTAGAATCTACAAAGAACACAAAACCTAAACAAAAAAGTCAAACAACCCACTCACAAAGTGGGGCAGAGAACTGAACAGGGAGTTCTCAGATGAAGAAACAAAAATGGCAAACACACACTTAAGAAAATGTTCAACATCCCTAACCATCAGGGAAATGCAAATTAAAACAACTATGAGATTCCATTTTACCCCAGTAAGGATAGCTAACATTAAAAAATCAAAGGAAAAAAATGCTGGCAAGGATGTGGAGAAATGTAAACCCTCATTCACCATTGGTGGAAATGTAAGATGGTATAACTACTATGGAAAGCAATATGGAGACTCCTGAAAAGGTTGACTATAGAGTTACCAACAGACCCAGTTATTTCCTTACTAGGCATTTATCCTAAAAGCTCCAAGCCTCAGTTCAGAGAGATTTGGTCAACCATGTTTATAGTTGCTCAATTCATAATAGCTAAGAGCAGGAATCAATACAGATGTCCATCATTAGGCAAATGGATAAGCAAGATGTGGTATATCTACACAATGGAATTCTACACAGCAGTAAGGAAAAATAACACACAAAAAATGAAGAAAACTGTTTGAGCTTGGAACAGATCATTCTTAGTGAACTCACCCAATTACAGAAATATAATCGTCACATAGTTTTACTCATCTGTGTCTTCTAACCTGAATCTGCCCAAGATTCTGGCATACCTAATAAGCATCTTGTGGACCAAACAATAGAGTAGGTGGGGCAGGAGTGGAGGGTAATGGTGAGGGTGGGACACAAAACTAGACCTAAATTGAAATGGTACCATAAAATCCTATATCCTGAAAGAAAGACTAAAATGTTGAACCTTCATCAGGTCCTTAGAGGGACCAGCTGAATCCCAGGGCCCTGGCAATGGCATGATGAAGACTAACCTTAATCTTCTCCTGTTTTTCTCCTTTCTTTTCCTTTTTTTTTTTGCTCTTCTCTCTCTTACCTATCTTTTTCTTCCTTCTTTTCCTTTGTAACTGGCTTGTAACTCCTAGTACCAGCATGCAGTAACATCCACTATTGGGTGAACTGTTGATCAGACCCACAAGGTTTCCCAAAAGAAGACAGGTTTCTGTCAGAGTACTTGATGGACCCACCAAGGTTAATGATAAGACCCTACTGCTGAAGACATCATATGCTGTTGGTACAGAACATGGAGTGACCTGGATGGAATCTGGAAGATAGTCAGTCCCCAGACAACTTGTCTAGTGCCAGATGGTGCTACATAAGCTACTGGGGAAAAATTACCAACATCTGTCCAAGCAGCTCATGGTCTAACCTACTTAGCAACAAACAACTTGACATGATGCTCACACAAGTGCAATAGGGGCATACAGCCATGGTGGGTAACCAAGTGCTCTTGATTTGGCTAAGGGGTCTGCTCAGTGGAATAAAACTCATAACTAGAACTGGGAAACAAGTCAGAATCATATCCAAAAAATGAGCCCACTCTCCAATATCAAGCTCCCACCAATTGTGGGCTATAGGCAGGACTGTACCTATCAAATTCTCTCTAAAATAATAATGGTTATCCCATACCTGGTGTTGACTTCTCTCTCCTCTGGAGATTTTGCTACTCTTTTTCAGATGGATGCAGAACTTAACTTAACACTTCACCAGGGCCCCAGCTGAAACCAGAGTAACTGGAGAAATGAGCAAGAGTGCTGCTTTTTGGTAAACCTGGTATCAGAACAAGGGTGAAGGAGATAGACAAAGAGAACACTCAACTCCTCCCTAACCAGATACCCAGAAACACAGAGGCTCCCAAGACCTCATCACTGAAATAGACCTAAAATGAACCCAACATGGCTCAGGGAAAATAATGGAAGAGGGGTGGAAAGATTGTTAGAGCCACAAGTTGGGACATTATGCACAGAGAAATTGCCACTTTCCATAACTGATGGCTATCCCTGCAATGCACAATCCACATTCCCCAAAGAGGAGGGTCCCTTTGGAAAGTGGAGGACAGGGAGGAGGCCTAAATTGGTGTCAACATGGCTGTATAAACACTGTGTACATAACTAATTTTAAAAAAGTGAACAGAAAAAAACAAAAAATAAGGATAAGCCAAACCTAAAAGCAAGAGCTGGAAAAAAGTAATATAGATAAGGACATAAAATAGTAAAAGCTTGAGACTATAAGAATATCACCAAGACTCAATGAAACAAAGAGGTGGTTCTTTGAAAAAAAAAAAAAAGAGAGAGAGAGAGAGATCAAAAAGTCCTTAATCAAACTGCCCATGTGGTACTTTGAATAGATGGCCCCCAATATATTCAGTGTTTTATTAGTTTGTACTTTGCATCTGCAGCCACCTGACTGGAGGCAGTGTTACTGGGCAGATCTTAAGGTGTGGTGATGGGTTTAAGATTTCAATCTAAAGATATGCAAAGTATGCCTAGCTGGAGTTCCTGAGGTGTGCTATGCTGTGTGGTTTTTTTGGCTTATGGCTTTTTCTCTGTGTTTGGTCCTGTAAAAGTAGGCCAGCTTCTTCTTCCCCTGGACATGTAAGCTTCAATAAATCCCTTCCTCCATAACTGTGCCTGGTCTGAAAGTTCATCTCAGTGAACCTGAAGCTGTCTGCTACAGAAGTTGGTACCAGGAGTGGGGTGAGATGAACCTGGCCATGTGGATTTTGGTCTTTTGGAATCTGTGTTTTGGAGGAATGGGCATGGACTTGGTGCTTGCAATTGAAGATGCCTTCTGGAGTGGTTTTATGGACTATTCTGATGAGAATTTGAAAATGCTAAGTGCAGACAGTATTGAACTTTGAGGCTTGGCTGATGAGCTTTCTAAGGGGAAGTAAAGACTGCAGAGGACTTTGTTGGAACTGGGATACTGGCATAAGGGATGGCTGCATTCTGCTGACCAGGCCCAGAGAGTTTGATCAAGGTTAAATTTGTAGTGGACTGATGTGCTTGGCTAAAGATATTGGATTGAGAGATTTAAGATTTTAAGTTGGAAAACTTCAAGAAAGTTAAAATTACAGACACTGAGACTGGTTTTAGGTTACTGAAGCTGCTATTGTCAAACACATTAGCAATCTTATGGAAAATGGCCCAACTACTTTACATTAAAACAATGGAGAAGATGCCTGAGGAAAGACTGTTAGAAATTCAAACTTTTTTTTTTTTTTCCTAGAAATTCAAACTCTTTTGGAAAGAGTTGACTGAATAAGGAACCTGCTTTTCAAGGTTATGATTTATTTTGTCCCTGAACTAAGAAGATGGCTGTGTCCTGCACACCTGGTATTAGTTTGGAAGCATGAAAAATGCATGAGTGGTCATGAATTGCACACAGTTCCAGGAGCCACTGCTGAGATGCAGCATGAGGCAAGGCATGATGCCCTGATAGGCTGAAAAGCCTTTGAAAGATGGGCCATGGTTTGCATGGAGACCTGAAAACATTTGGATATACCAGGACTAGGCAAGGGCAACCATGGAGTACACTGTTGGCCTGGGATGGAAGTTTTCCCTGGCTACTCTGCCCAGCTGGAGGGGTAGAATTGGGAAACCAGGAGACTGTCATTCTAGGGTTATATTGAACTTGAACTGCAGAAGTTTGATGACTGCTGATGGTGGTTAAGTTTGCATTGTAATAGTCTCTCCTTGCTATGCCTTATACCAGTTGAAAATGTTTACTCTGTGCCTTTATATGTTGAAAATATTTAACTTGTTTGATTTTATAGGACTAACAGCTAAGAGAAAATCTTAAATCTCAGATGAGACTTGGGACTTTAGAACTATCTTAAGTTGGTAAAGACTGTGGGGACCTTTGAAATTGGATGAGTACAATTTACAATGTATGATGGTTATTAATCTATTGGGGGTCAGGGGAAAATGTGGTAGTTTGAATAGATGGCCCTCAATATATTCAGTGTTTTATTAGTTTGTACTTTGCTTCTGTAGCCACCTGGCTGGAAGCAGTGCCACTGGGAAGATCTTAAAGTGTGGTGATGTGGTAAGATTTCAATCTAAAGATATGCAAAGTATGCCTAGCTGGAGTTCCTGAGGTATGCTGTGCTGTGTGGTTTTTTGGCTTGTGGCTTTTCTCTCTCTGTTTGGTCCTATGAAAGCAGGCCAGCTTCTTCTGCCATTATGGAACTTCCCCTGGATCCATAAGCTTCAATAAATCATTTCCTCCATAACTGTGCCTGGTCTGGAAGTTCATCTCAGCAAACCTGAAGCTGTCTGCTACAGCCCAAAAAACCAAGAGAGAAAAACTTCAAAATTAAAAAAATTACAGTTGAAAAAGAAGGATCCATTACAGTAGATACTAATGAAATACAAAAGCTCATTAGGGAAGACTTTGAAAACTTACATTCCAAAAAACTGAAAAAAAATCTAAAACAAATGGATAAATTTTCAGACAAGTATACAAACCTAAATTAAATCTAGAAGAAACAGCTTAAGCGGATCTATGAAAAGCAAGTTAAAACAGTAATAGTCATAGTCTCCTAACAAAGAAAAGCCCAGAACCAGATGGATTTATTGATTGATTTCACCAAACCTTCAAATAAGAGCTAATACCAGTGCTCCTCAAATTTTATCTGAAATATAAAGGGAAGGAACACTACCAAATTAATGTTATGTGCCAATATTACCCTGACACCCAAAGCAGCTAAGGACACAGCATCAAAAATCTATACAAAACTATAAACTAATTTTCTGGTGAATATAGACATAAAAAATTCTCAATAAAGTTTGTGCAAACAAAATTCAGATACTGTGGTGGTTTGAATGTGAATGTATGCCCCTCATGTATTTCTGTTTAAGTCTCCTGCAGCCTGCTAGAGGAGACATGTCATTGGGAGCAGATCAGATTCAGCCCAAAGGTAGAAAGAGCAGTCGAGAGCTCTGGCAGGGTTCATGCTATCTTCTGCTTTTGGTGTTTGCTGGCTGTTTCATTGTTTGAATCTATGAAAGGGGGCCAGCTTATTCCACCATTGATAGAACTTTCCCTATATCTCTAAGCTTAAAATAAATCCCTTCTTCCAATAATGTGTGTCTGTTTAGAAGTTTATTCCAGCAATGTGGAGCTGACTACAATACACAAAGTCACAAGAGAGTACACCATGACAACGTTGATTCATATAGGAATGCAAGACTAGTTCAATAAATGGACTTAGGTATGGAAATCATATAATCATATCAATAAATTTAAGAAGTGTTTTATATAAAATAAAATATCCCTTTATAATGAAAGTCCTGATGAAACTAGATATAGAAAGACCATACCTCCATAAAACAGAGGCTACATATGATAAACTACAGTGAACTCTACAGAAAAAAAATGAAAACATTTCCTCTAAAATTAAGAACGAAAACAAGATGTCTGCTGTCTCTACTCTTATACAAAATACAGATTGAAATCTCAGTTATAGCAATATGAAAAAAACACAGAAATATAAAGGGATATAAATAGGAAAGGAACAAATCCTTATTTACAGGCAAGATAATCCTATACTTAAGAGATCCTAAAGACTACCAGAAAACTCTTAGAACTTTCATCAATGCATCAGGATACACAATCAGCAAAGAAAAGTCAATAGGTTTTCTATATTAATAACAAACTTTCCAAAAAAAAATCAAGCTAAAGTCTCAATGGGAAAAGAAAAAGAAATAAGGAAACTATCCTACTCAGGCTAAAAATAAAATAATAATAATAATAATAATACATAGGAGTAAGTATAATCATAAAAGTGAAAAGCTGTATAGTGAAAACTTTAGAACACTGAAGAAAGAAACTGAAGAAAACACTAGAATATAGGAAGATCTCCCATGCTCATGGATTTGCAGAATTAATATTGTGAAAATGCAATATTACTGAAAGTAATCTACAGATTTAATGCAATCTCCATGAAAATCCCAATAACATTCTTCACAGCATTAGATAAACCAATTATAAAATTCATATGGAATCAGAAAAAAAACTGCCTAAAGCCAATGCAATCCTTAGCAGAAAGACCATTGCTGGAAGTATCACAATACTAGATCTCAGATTATATTACAGAGCCACAATAACAAAAACAGGATGGCACTGGCACACAAACACATACATCAATGGAATAAAACAGAGGATACAGGGGTACATCAACATGGTAATAGCCACATATTTATTTTACAAAAGTATAAGAAATATACATTAGAGAAAAGACAGCCTCTTTAACAAATAGTGCTGGGAAATTAGCTATTCACAGCTAGAAGAATGAAAGTAGACCCATATATCTCTCCCTATACAAAACTAAATCCAAATGTACTAAAAATTTAATTTAAGATCTAAAACATAGAGACTGCTAGAAGAAAAAGTAAGGAAAACACTTCAATGTACATGAATAGAGGTGGATTTTCTGAAAATGACTCCAGTAGCTCAGGAAGTGATCCCAAGGATTGACTAAATAAGACTGTATGAAACTACAACACTTCCACACAGGAAACAATTAGCAGAATGAAGAGAATGGGAGAAAGTTTTCACTAATAATACATCTAACAGGAAAAAGACCCCAAAATTAAACACACACACACAATTCCTCCAATCATCCAATCAATAAGGGGCAAATGAATTGAGCCTATAGTCTTCAACAGAAGAAATACAAATAAATAAATATTTGAAGAGATGTTCACCATAGTAGCTACATAGGAAATATAACTTAAAACTATGTTCTAATTCCATCTCACTGAAGTCAGAATGGCTGTTATCAAGAAAGCAAGTAACAACAAATGCTAGTAAAGGTTCTGGGAAAGAAGATCCCTTCTATACTGCTTGTGGGAATATAAACTGGTGCAGCCTCTATGGAAGTTAGTATTAAAATACCCAAAAATCTAAACACAGAACTACCATATGCTGAAGTGACACCACACCTGGACATATACAAAAAGGAACAGTACAAAATATTTCCAGATCTATGTTCATTGCTGCACTATTCACAATAGCCAAAATATGGAGCCATAAAGAAGAATGAAATTATAGCATTTATAGGAAAATGAAAATGGTTGGAACAGCAGATCATCATGTTAAGCAAAATGAAACAGATTCAGAAGCACAAAAGTTATATGTTCTATCACATGAAAAATATAAATATACACATATATGTCACATGGAAGTAGAAGAAGAACTATGAAGAAGGAAAGGGGTCTAAAGAGAAGGGGTAACAAGAAAGGATAAAAAGGAAAAAGACAAAATATCATATTTTCACTCACACATAAAATCTAGATGAAACCTTATATATACACACATGTGCATATCCATATGCATATATGACATGAAAGTTGAAATAGAACAATTTGGCAAGGATAAAAGGACCATCAAGGGGTAGAGAGAGAAGTAGAGTACTTGGTGGCGGGGGGGAGAAGTATAAGCAAATTATAATAATATAACTATATAAAACTGTCCCAATGAAACCCATTATTTTGTATACTAACTTAAAAATTAACTTAAAATGTTAAAAATTGGTCAATTAACCAAGTGAAAATTAGTTCCTGCCTCATACAAAGTTCACTGTGAATACCCCTGGGAAGCTGCTATCTAAGGAGCTGCATCTTTTTCCTCTATAGTTATTTCCTTTTGATTCTCCCCCACTTGGCCAGCTGATATGGGAGAGTGGTTAGATGCAGCATTGAAAGGGGTGTTCAATACTTCCGTCAATGTTCCTTTAGCTGGAGTGAAGTCCATGGCCATGTGGAGGTGAGATTATCCTCTAAGTGTGAGCCTGCGATGAAGGAAAGGGCTTTAACAACAAAAGTGAATACTGAATTTGTTAGCTATTGGTACCTACAAACTATCTCAAACCATTGTGCTTTTGAAAAATAGTGATGTGCTTAGTTTTTGTTTGGGGTGTGTGTGTGTGTGTTGCTTTGTTTTGTTTTTCCTCTAAGGGCCTATGGATTGGCCAGCAAGCACTGCTAAGCTGGTGTCATCTGGGCTTTCTTAGAAGTCCTACTTAAATATGGCTTGGTGTGGTCCATATGGCCTCTCATCCTCCAGTGAGTTAGCCTGGACATTTCTCACAGCAGTGATAGTGTTCCAAGACATAGAGAGACCCCTTAAGAGCTAGACTTGGAAGTAACATATTCCACCACATTCAATAGAGCTTAGTAAGTCACCAGACAGCAAAGACTCAAGGAGTGAGGAAACAAAACAGGCTCTTAAAGGAAAAAGTGTAAAGGAACATTGCAAATGGCACAGATACCTTTTCAGGATGGTAAGAACCAAGGATATTTTTATATTCATCTCTCAGATGTGCCCACACACCTGGCCTGGCATTCCTTCTGCTAAAGACAACAGAAGAAAAATACACAAGCAGGGCTCTAGCTTGGCTAACTGCTGCCCAAAGGCATGGCAGGTTTGTTGCTAGCCTGAGACACTAGAGAAGTAGCAAAGCCATTAAGAGGGGGGCCTAGTAGAAAGAAGTTGGGTCATTATGACTGTGCCCTTGAAGGATATATTGGAATCCCAGGCCTTTCCTCTTCCTGTTTCCGGCCACCTTGAGGTGAGCCACTTCCTCTGCCATGTGCTCCCTGCCATAACATTCTATCTTACAGAAAGAGCAAATGCAGCACAGCCAACAACCATGGACTGAGACTTCCAAAACTGCAGGCAAAATAAATCTTTCACCTTCCTTTTTTTGAGAGAGAAACAAATGTGATTTTTATTTCTTATGCACCTCAGATATTCAATTGAAAAAAATGCTTTATAGATAGAAGAGAGAAAATGGATATGGTAGAGAAACAATATGGAGGTAGAACAATAAATTTTATCCTACTGACATACACAAGAACTATTAATAGAAAGTCAAAATGCTTTCAGCAAGTGAAATGTCTTTCTCTTATTTCCTTAAAATTTTTGGATTAGTATGTCATGATAATTCATAAAAAGATGTAATTTAAAACATGATGAGATGACTTAGTACTAAGTAGAAGAATGAAGGACACTTCATTAACTAATAAGCATTATTATAGTTAAAAGAGGGTTTTTAATAATTTTTTTATTAATATTATTTTGGTTTTTCAAGGTAGGGTCTCACTCTAGCTCAGGCTGACCTGGAATTCACTCTGTAGTCTCAGGGTGGCCTCGAACCTACAGCAATCCTCCTACCTCTAACTCCCAAGTGCTGGGATTAAAGGCATGTGCCACCACGCTCAGCTCAATTTTTATTTATTTTTATTGACAACTTCTATTCTTATAGACAATAAGCCATCGTATTTCCCTCCCCTCCCCCCTTTCCCCTTCACAACTCCACAATCCATCATATACTCTCCCTGTCTCCATTAGTCTCTCTTTTAATTTGATGTCATCACCTTTTTCTCCTATTATGAGGGTGTAGTGAAGGTATTGTTAGGCACTGTGAGGTCATGGATATCAAGGCCAATTTCTGTCTGGACAGTTGCATTGTAAGGAGTGGTGCCCTTCCTTTGTCTCTTAAATTCTTTCCACTACCTCTTCTGCAGTGGGCCCTGAGCCTTGGATGGTGCAATAGAGATGTTTCGGTGCTGGACACTCCTCCATCCCTTCTTCTCAGCACTCTGTTGCCTTTTGGGTCATCCCAGTGGTCACCACCATCTGAAAAGAGAAGCTTCTCTAACCAGAAGTGAGAGTAGCATTAATACATGAATATGAACATTAAGTGTAGTGCTTTCAGGGAGTTTGATGGAAATAATATATACATTTAGCCAGACAAGAGCAGGCTTTATAACCCTAAGGCTCATGACCTGCCCTGCCATAGGCTTTTTTTTTTTTTTTTTTTTTTTTTTTGAGAGAGACACAGAGAAAGAGACAGAGAGAGAGGGAGAGGAAGACAGATAGAGATGGGCACACCAGCAGCCTCTCAACTGCTGCAAATGAAATCCAGATGCATGCGCCCCCTTGTGGTCAAGTGTGGCATTGCATCCTTGTGTCACTTTGCATCTGGCTAAACGTGGGAACTGGAGATTGGAACTGCTGGAGATTGGAACCAGCATTCTTAGGATTAGGAGGCAGGCACCTAACCACTAAGCCATCTCTCCAGCCCTCCATAGGCTTTTGATTAGGTTTTTCAGCACCAGTCATGTATTCCCTCCCATAGAGCAAGCATCCTTCAGTCCAATTAGAGAGCAGTTGGTTTCCCCCAGAGCAGACATGCCACTCTTGCACTCATTTGGTCATTTGGCCTATCTGGCCAAACTTGAAGTTTCCAGGGTCCACTGTTTTCACCACTGATGACTTCTGTCTCCCATAGGGCTACACACAGTGCATTTTTTTCCAGCTCTCAGTTGTCTGGTCTACAGGGAGAAGGTTTTCTGCTCAACACCAGCTTGACTTCTCAGTGATCTTGCCACTCAGGCAAGTGAAGTCTTCAGCAATAGGGTCTTACCATCTGTTTCTCAAGGAAAACCAAGGGCCTTGGCAATAGCCTGTAATGTTTTGCATACAACAGGGACCTCCCTGGCCAACAACTAACTGGAAGGTATCCCATACCTGGCACTGAAAATTTTCTAGTAACAATCTATGGCTTCTGGATGTGCCACTATTGAAAAAAGTAGGTTTTCATATGTCTTATTCAGAATATCTTGAATTTTGATTGACCCTCCCCCTTGCCCTTTTTTTACACAGTCTCTTCCCCTGGCCTCGCTTATGGACATACTTATTATGGCTACATTGTGTGTTATACCATCCTTTCCCTAGTCCCTGCCCCCATTCTGCTAGGAGCCCTCCTCAGTGGGGTTGTAAGAATTCCCCATAGGTTTGTGGATTATGCCTCTGGGTATGATGTCCCAACATGTGGCTCTTGCAATCTTCCCACCCCCTCTTCTGCAAAATTAGCTGAGCCCTGGTGGGTGAATTTTAAGTCCACTTCAGTGACGAGCTCTCAGTAGCCTCTGGATTTCTGCTTTTGTATGTGTTGAGTATTCTCAGCGTCTTTCTCCTTCACTCTGGCATTGATTGTCAGGCTCACCATGGAAGCAGCACTCTTGCTCATCCCTTCAATTCCTCTGTGATTTCAGCTGGGGCTTGGTTGAAGTGTGAGGGTTGGTTTATCTCCTCGAGTCATTTTACCTTCTGAAAAAGAAAAGATTCTCTAACAAAGAGTAAAGTCAGCATAGTTTAAATGGGATAGGTGTTATTAATTTAGGGAGAGTTTGATGTATATAGCCCCTCTTTTGGCCAAACACTAGTAAGCACTTTACATTAGAGAGCGTAATCTTTGTCTCTATGGGATTCTTACATGGTTCCTAATTCCAGATATGGATTCCTTTATACTGAATAGAACTCTTAACCAATTAGAAAGCTATTGGTTACCCACCAAGGCTGTGTGCCACTATTGAAGTGGTATGTAAGACTTGTCACAGTGTGTGCTTCTGAGTAGTTTAAATCCCCTGGTTGCTCAGACCATTGTTGGCCACTTTCCCCCAGTAGCTCATGTAGTGCTTTCCAGCCCTAGATGGGCTATCTGAGGACTGGCTTTCTTCTGGATTACAGCCAGATCTCTCCATGTTCTGTGTTGGCAACATATGGAGTCTTCAGCAATAGAGTCTTAGCTTTTACCTCAGGCAGGTAATCAAGTGCTTTGTAAAAAAGCCAATCTTGTTTTGGGGACCTTGTAGGTCTTTCCAATCAACAGCTCACTGTCAGTAGGAACCAATTTCTGGTACTGGGAATTATAGGCCATAGGTTTATGTATAAGATCATGTCATCTGCAAATACGGCTAATTTGACTTTTGCTTTACCAATTTGTATTTTTTATTTCTTTCTCCTGTCTTATTGCTTGGGCAGGATTTATAGAACTCTGTTGAAGAGCACTAGTGAGAGTGGGCACCACTGTCTTATTCCTGATGTCAATGGGAACTCCTTGAGTCTTTCTCCATTAGGTATTAATTGGACTTTAGGTGCTTTATATGTAGCCTTTATTGTGTGGAGATATAAAACCCCCATGCCTATTCTCTTCAGCCTTTTGATCATGAAATGACACTATATTTTGTCAAAGGCCTTCTCTGCATCTATTGAAATGATCATGTGGTTCTTATGATTAAGTTTGTTTATGTGGTATATCACATTGACGGATGTCCATATGTTCAACCATCCCTGCATCCCTGAGATGAAGCCTACTTGATCAAGGTGGATAATGCTTTTGATGTATTGTTGAATTCAATTTGTGAAGATTTTGTTCAATATCTTTTCATCTAAGTTCATCAGGAATATAGGCCTATAGTTTTATTTTCTCATTGGATCTCTGTCAGGTTTTGGTGTTCAGGTGATGCTAACTTCAAAAAAGGAGTTGGGGAGTATTTCCTGTTCTCCAATTGTGTGAAACAGTCTGAGAAAAATTGTTTTCAGTTCTTCAGTGAAGGTTTGATAGAATTCAGCTGAAAAGCCATCTGGTCATGGACTTTTTTTTTTTTTTTATGTAAGGTTTCACTGTAGCCCAGGCTGACCTGGAATTCACTATGTAGTCTCAGGGTGACCTTAAACTCACAGTGATCCTCCTACCTCTGCCTCCCTAGTGTTGGGATTAAAGATGTGTGCCACCATGCCCAGTAGTCCTGGACTTTCCTGTGGGGGGTACTTTTTGGTTACTTTTCAATCTTGATGGATGTGATGGATTTGTTTAGGAAATTAATCTGCTCTGAGTTGTATGTGTAGGAATTCATCCATTTCTTCCAGATTATCTAATTTTGTGGAGTGTCTGTTTTGAAAATAAGTCCTGATTCTTCTTCCAATTTCATTGATATCAGTTGTGGCCTCCCGTTTTTCATTTCTGATTCTGTTAAGCTGTACTTTGGTTTTGTTCACTTGATCAAATTGGCCAGGGGTTTATCAATCTTATTTATTTTTTCAAAGAACCAGCTTTAGTTCCCAATACATAAATTTGTGCTCTGATCTTGATAATTTATTTTCATCTGGAGCTCTCTGGGTTGGATTCTTTTTGTTTTTACAACACCTTCAGAAGGATGGTTAGGTTATTAACTTGAGATCTGTCTTTGTTATGATGGCATTTAGTGTTATGAATTTTCCCTTTAGGACTGCCTTCATTGTGTCCCATAAATTTTGATAAGTTATGTCCTCATTGTCATTCGATTCTACAAATTTTACAGTTTCTTTTTTTATTTCTTCCATTACCTATTCATTGTTTAAAAGTGTATTGCTCAGTGTCCAGGAGCTGGTGGAATTCCTGGTGAGTCTCTTGTTAATTTCTAGCATTAAAGCATTGTGATCTGATAGGATGCAGGAAATTATGTTGCTTTGCCTGGATTTATGGATACATGCTTTATGGCCCAATATATGGTCTATTTTGGAGAAGGTTCTATGGGCTGATGAAAAGAATGTGTATTCTGTAGAACTGGGATAGGATGTTTTGTACATGTTCATTAGGTCTAGTTGATCTATGGTCTTGTTAAGCTCTCTTACTTCCCTGATATTTTATTTGGATGATCTGTCTATTGCTGATATTGGAGTATTGAAGTCCACAACTATGGTGGTGTTGGAGTTTATTGCTGGTTTGTTGTCAAGTACGTATGGCATGGCTTTTGGGGACTGGAGCTCTTCTACCATAGGAAGTAAGGAAACCTCAAGAATTCCAGTGCCTATCATCTGTACCTATGGAGCAACCATCAGCCAGCAGAGTCTTCTAGTGGCTTTTGGTACATCTGAATGGAGGAGGACAAGAAAAGGATCATCAAGGTGAACCCACAGAGGGTTTAAGTGTATCTGCCCTCAGAAATCACCTCCAAACTTGGCATGGAGGTACATGCCTATATCCTACCACTCAGGAGTTAGAGACAGAAGGATCAAGAGTTCAAGGCTAGCCTGACTAAAGTACATAATGACTACCCAGGGACACACAAGACCATGTCTCAAAAACAAAAAGAAAAAAAAAATCAAAAATCCTCCCCAAAGCTTTGTGTGGTAGCAAGTGCCTGTGGTCTTGGTAATGCAAGAAGCAGAGCCAGAAGGTTGGTTATGAAGGTAACAAAAGGGGGCCCTGCCAATAAATCAAAAAATTAATCCACTAATTGATATTATATTAATCAGCCAATACATACATATAATATAGAAGCACACCATAGAGTGGAAAATATTCCTGAGCTTTCTCCCTCCAATGCCTCCAGAGAAATAAGATCAGGACAGGAATACAATTCTGAGTTTACAGATGGGACCTTAGCCATAAACATGTTTTAATTTTAATCTACATCGTATGCAAAAGTATTCTTGGAAAAAAAAGAAGCTGCTTCAAAGCTACTTCTCTCTGCATGTCCATTCTTTACAAAGGAAAAATGAAAGTTGTTATTCTTCCATTCATCAAATGGTTTAGCACTATCAGAATTCCAGATGAGAAAGCTGCAGAGACATTCATTTTTTTAAAGTCTTCCTTGTGTCAACCATTGAAGCAAAATGCTATTGTAAGAATGTTATGGAGAAAGGAAATTTCAAGAAGCAAATAGGAAAAGGTACATATGTCTAGATGGTGTTTTGTGTTCATTTGAGGGAGGGGCAATGAAGGAGCAAAGATTGCTATCTTATTCATCAAATTGAAGCAAAGCCAGGCCACAAATAGAAACAGAGGTAGCTGAGTGTAATCTGTTAGAGAGGGAACTGTGGGACTCATTGAACACAGGGAGGAAGAAAATGAACCTTTGAAGATGAAAATAAATATATTAAGAGAGAGCTATGATGTTCCACATAACAGAAGGGAAAGCCACTTGAAACACCTTTGGAATACATGGTGTTTGGAAAAGGTCAAAATGAACAGTGGATGGATGCACCACCCTTAGTTAAGTGGTCAATTCCAAGGTGCCTACGTGGAGACATGAGAGCACCAAGAGCTCATTTATTCATCTCAACAAGAGCAGAACAATATATAGAAATGTCACTGATCTTCACCGAAGTCCTGAGAAGAGGACGGAAGCCATAGGAAGCACTAATGATGATCCCCAGATCTTGCAGAGTGTCAGTGAGGATCCTCCCTTTCCAGTTCCTATTTTCCACAAATCGCAATCACATCCTGAATGTTAAAGAAAGTTTGGGGCTTGCTTTTGTTTTGTGTTGTCCATTTTCCCCTCTTTAGTTTTATAAGGCTGAACACATGTTATTTAAAATGTAGTTCTATTATCTTGGGAAGAATTGCCACCCAGCTTACATCACTACTAGCTCTCTAGATCTGAAATGGACAAAACTTGTGATGATTGTTGTTGAGACAAAATGTACAGAATGGTTTTTCAACTTGTCTCTTAATATAAAGATTATGGTTATGATGCATACTGTTCTTTTTAAATTTAGGTAAAGCTTAAAAAATTAAAAGGCCTAAAGTGTAATTAAATTTATAAGCACAGAGAAAAATATGAAATTTTATTAACTGTGAAAGCAGGAATGTGGGTCTTTAGCTGCTCAGCCAGTTTGCAAAGACAAAAGCGACCAGTTTATGGAGGTTAAATAAATGCAATGCTATATAAGATACAACAAATAAATCTTGCAATAAGCTTAGAAGTTGAAAATCAGCTGACCAGACTCAGTCTCACAAGCACACTTAATGGGCAGCCACCATCCTCCAGCTGATGCTCCTGGCCTAGCCCCACACACTACACTGGGCTCGACATCTCTGCACTTCATGCCTGGTTATTTTTTTTTTTTCCTACCAGTGCATGTTGCATGTTCTGCAGTCCTAGACATTCCTGGGTTGGGGTTCAATAACCAGTGCATCAAGGACATGGAAAGAATGTGTTTAGGCAATGGAAAGTCAAGGAAAGTCAATGTATAACACAAGGGTTGGAGGAGGGGAAGACCAGCCATGTGCTGCACCAGGAAGACAGGATTTGTAAATTGGTTAATGGGGTCACTTTCACTGGATTGTTTTAGAGATCTATGCAAATACTTGTGGACCCCCAGAGGCCAGGGAAAAGTCCATCTTTCCTGCAGCCTGCTGCTCTTTCTGAACCCCAAGAAGCCAAGACTCACAAAAACTATGCTTCCCTCATTTAGTTCCATTTGGCTAACCAGGAACATATTAATTTGTGCCAATTATTGGTCTGCCAGCAACTCCTACAGATTAATATTTCAGGAGTTAGAACTGCAGCTGAGCATGAAAACAGCATGAACTTGGAGGCAGGAATTACATTTCAAACTACAGGGAGACAGAGAAGAGGACAGAAGAAGAAGGAAAGAGAAGGAGGGAAAGACAGAAGAAGGGAGAGAAGAGAGAGACTCATTCTCACTGATACTCCAATCAGACTCTAGAAGCCCAAATCAGACACCCCCAGACACAAAAGAATGGCATAGATGTGATTGTGTGACCCTCCAAGTACAGCAGTGTCCTTCTATAGTGCAAGTTGCACTTGGTTCTTCTGCAGGAAAAAGAAACATACTTGGGCTTCCCTTGGAGAAAAGGCTGTTCTGTAAACTGTGTTTCTGCGCTGTGCTCTTATGAAATGCCTTCACCGACCAAGGACATTTCACTGTTTGACTCACTGAGAAAAGGCAGATGGAGTTTACTTTGCTCACCTAAGAGGCTGCGGATAGGGGCAGTGAGGTCTTTGCTATTCAACTAGTGCTATCCAGTTACCTTAAGCCAACAGTCAACCCCTTCCTGGGACCTCCCTCACTTCTCACCAGGACCTCCCTGACAACTCCAGGACCCTCAGCTCCCACCTGGATCCCTAACTGGCCATATTCAGCCCTGTGCAACCCCACTTTTGTTCCTCATCCTGAAGTTCCCCCACCCAATCCCAGGGCCTCCATTCTCCACACTGTAGCACCCCCCGCCTCAGTGGCTTCCACCACTCTCTGTTTGGCCTACATCCATCTCCCCCAGCCTCCTGAGGGAACCTCGTTCCCTCTCTGCAGGCTCGCTGGGCCCCACACTACTCCCCCCTCAGGCTCCTGGCTCCCCCCTTCCTCCTCCCAGCCGGCTCCCAGCCTGCCTATCATCTTGCTCTAATTGTTTCCAGATTCGTGTGGGAGGTCAGGGCCCGGGAGTGCTGCTTCATGCCAAGTTTATAAACAGAGCAGTGTTTCCAGATGGCCGCTGGCTCCAGCCTGGCGAGCAGGTTGATTGGGACCAGAATAACAACAGGTGGAGAGCAGACAATGAGGTCCTTGACACTCATTTTACTCCGTTGGCGTTTTCTTCCCTTGCAGCCCTCACTCCATCTGCCATAGCCACCACACCACGAGAGGGATTTCCAAGGCGTCAAATAAGGAGGGGGAGGCAACGGAATGCACAAGGAAACGAGTCTGCGCTAATGAGAGCGCGCAGCGGCTGGGGCTCGCGAAGGTCTGTCCTGGCACCAGGGGCTCAGGACTGCAGCCAGCCAGGGCTGGGCCTCCTCCGGGAGGGCCCTTGCCAGTCAGCTGACTGCGGGGACAAGGTGGTGTCATTCCTGTAGGAACAGGAATTCTGGGAACTGCCTAGTGATTCTCTGAAAGGGGCCAATTCAAGTGGAAGGAAATAAGCTGGAGTCCGCACTGAAAATGGCCTTGACTGTGTGCGCAGCAGACCCGCTCCCACACCCTCAGCTCGCCTGGGCCCGAGGAAGGATAGCCCGGAGCAGACTGTTTTATGAAGTGAAATGAACGGTTTCAGTAAACAGCCGCGAAGGCACCAGATGCCTTCAGTTAAACATGGGATTGCACAGCAAGCCCCGCAGCGACTGAGAAACCCCGCAGAAGCCTTACACAGGAGGCAATAAATTGCAAGTCACCCTGTCAAGCGCTCTGTCACCAAAGTCCCAGGATCAGGCTTCAGCCAGAAAGGCCCTAGCAGGGTGGGATCATGAATGAGCTGGGGTGGGGGGGAGGGTAAAGGGGGTGTAGCAGGAGAGTGCAGGCTAGTGGAGGTGCTGAGGGTGACAGAAATAGGCAGGCCATGTGGTGAGAAGGATGAGGGTGTGGGTTTATAAACCTACACAAGGAATTGCAGAAGCCAGTGTCTATGAAAATAAAGCAGATAAATATCAAAAGTGTATTTTTAAGGGTCTCCAAGTTAAGTCTAGATTATCTCTGTGTGTCCTTTGAATCTGAATTTCTACTTATAAAATGTAACTCGACACTCTGGCTTTGAAGCTTAGGATCCAGGACCAGGACTGCAATTTATCTGAACTGACAGCATTAGGGGTGGGGTGCAGACTGCACCTCCTGTGCATCCATCTTACACCCCCCACTTACTGCAACCCACTGCAAGGCTGCACTTACTATCTCCACTGTGATGGTTTTTCTTCATAGAGAAATGCAAGGTCTCCAAAGCACCCATCTAAAACCCACACTTAAGTATTTCTCTTGGTGCAGAATCTTCACATAGAAAGAATATAAATAAATCCATATTTCTTTAATTACCTTCACTAAGTTTTCTACACACCACTTATTAAGATTTTTATCTGAAAAAGCTCCAAGTATTATATAAGGAAATCTTAAGAAAAATAAACATGCCTTGAACTAAAAAGCAACAAAATGAGTTAGAGGGAATAAAATCACAACATGGAAAAGAATGGGGACCCTAGAGAGAGGCCAGGGCAGAGAGGGCAAGCCTGGTAAAGAATCAGCTCACATTCCAGCCCCATAAAGTCACTGGCAAAGGGTGAAGTCAGATCCCCTCAGAGGATGTTTACCCTGCAGGACCATCTGTGGAAGAGACCAGAAACTTCCTGGAGAGAGACCATTCCCATGACAGGTGCCCCATGCAAACATTGTAGCTCCCACAAAATTCAGAAAAATCAGCAAGAACTGTATTTCCCACAACCCATGAATACTGGCACATAACTACTTTGGAAACAGGTTCTCCCAAGCAAAAAATGAAGTGACAACAGCTGAAGAAAATTCCACCCACACCAACCCCATGCAAGTACCTAGTAATGCTACTCTGCGGCTGGAGGCAGCTGTGCAGTGTCCTGCACCATGACCACCCTGTTCCACAGGAGAATGCTTTTCTACTCCAAGACTGAGCAGGAAATGTCATTCTGACCACAAAGCACCGAGACACACCACTGTGACAGCCACTGGAGTTATCAGAACAGGGACACACAATTTGTCCCCCAAAATTGCAAATATAAGGTTAAACAGAAAGCTACTTTTATAACTTAAACATTCAATGCTCAATGCAAACTGGAATGTTTTTGAAGCACTGTGTAACAATGAAAAGTGTGTAGCAAAAACAATGGACCTAACGATAACATGTAGAGAGTTGAAATAGTATCAGTGACAAAGCCTTTTCTAATTTCATTGATAAATTTCATTCCATTTGGGGATTAGAAGTGTTGAATCATGGAGGGGTGCTATCTTTGCCATGTGTCAAATTTTGTATTCTGTATGAAAGCCAAAGATGCAAAACTTTTTAGATTTTTCCAATGTTTGACACTGGGAAAGTAAACTTTTGCAAAAGAGAATTCTGTATTTCAAACTGGAGTTTATTGCATCTTTGTAAATGTAGACTGAGGTTTCTCAGCCAACACAATGCATGTATTATTTTAATATACTGGTAGTATCCTCGGGCCAAATAATGAGACAGTGAAGTAAGGGTGACGAGGATTCTGGGAGGGCTTTCAGCCACTGGTGTATTGTAGCTGTTTAAATGCCTTCTGAAACATAACTTACTTAGAAGTTAGCCACAGTGCTCTCGTAGTTAACCAGCCAAGCTACCCTTTATGTAACATTTAAAACACTTCTAACCAGAATTAAGGGATTTTTTTTTCTCCCTTACACTTGGCAAGCAAAAGAGTAGAGTGGAGGAGATGAGAAATGCCTTTTCCAAATCCTGAGAGAGTCAAGTAAGCCTTCTATAATGACTTAACCCAAATTCCCTTTCAAAGGCCTATTTGTGAGTTCCAAGTTTAGACTTTAAGGATACAAAGTTAAAGATTTCAAAGTGTGGATGATAAGTGTGTCCTTTCTACTATTTGCTATCTCTTCTAAGAGCTCCTCCCACCCATCCTTCCTTGCTTCTTTGCCAAAAGCTTGTTCCCATTCACACCATGTCCTCATAGACTAGGCATCTCTGCCCTCATTGCTGGCAGCATCTCCCTGTGGGCCATGGGGAGCAACAGACTTCAATCTCCCCAAGCGCAGGCAACTGTAGCCAGTATATGCAACATTGAGGCCCAGCCTGAATGAGACTACCCAACAGTCAATCTGTGAAGCAGCCCTAATCTCATTAGGAACTGAAGTTCACACCAGCTGATGGGATCTGTGTAAGAAACAGAGCAATTATGGACCTCATGCTGTGCCTAAGAAAATAGCAGAGCCAATCAAACTGATACTCCTAATTTAGTGAAACTGACAGGGATACAAAGATGACAGAGATCACATGGCATTCTGGGGTTACCAACAAGACTCTGCTTGGACACTTCCTCTTCATAGATTTACTTTTTCTCAAATTGGGATTCCAGCTGTTTGTTAAAGTCTTGAGTTCCTGTTTTGTTCTAATCTCCAAGTATGCTTCACACATGCATGGCTACATTCACTCCATATCTCTCTCCAAGCCTTAACGGGGGGGGGGGGGGTCGGGCAGTGAAGGTGGAATTGCATCCTGAAGCTATGCAGCCTTTCAGCTTGTGCCCAAGAGGCTGGAGCATTGTGAGAGCTTCAAGAGAAGCCTGCCTGACAATGACTGCAAATAATCCCAGAGGGAAGCAAATTTGTCTGAATAAAGGCAGAAATTAGCAACAAGATCCAAGGACTTCCAACTGTGCAATTTTGAATTCATATGTTCTTTATGCTCACTGCCTTTGAAGCTGTTGTTTTATGTGAAAAAACTGAAAATGTCTCTGACATCATGCATTTGCTGATAAACTAGATTGTGTTCTCAACCATACATCTAATGTATGTTATTCATATAACTCAGCATAAAATTTGTAGGTTGCAAATACAGTAAAGAATGGTAGTGCCCAATTCCTCCTGGCTGGCTCAGAGTTTTAGGTAAGAATTTTGCTGGACGCTAAATCTAATCTATTATAGGCAGGAGGTAGTTAACCAGCATCTTTACCATGCAAGTGAAGTAAACAGGACTTCATTCCCAAGGCACAGCTCTGGCCAAAGGTGGAAGGAAAGGATACTGAAAATGCAGCTACCTGTACTTTGTCTAACTTGGGTTCTTTGCCTGTCACACTGAAAGCTGTAGCAATTTACTCAAACTATAAGGGTGTATTCATGATTACAAAGCATTTATAAGTCCCCTATTGCACTCATGAACTCACAGCAGCTGTGGTTGCCTACCTAAGACTAGACCTATGACTACTCCAATGTGGATCCCTGAGGATCTATATATACTTAATGGTTGCTGGGAGTGAGACATTTCCTTTAGTGGCTTAGCCACTGAAATTGTCCATGCTTCTGTAAGTAACTCTAATTAAACTCATTAGGTTACCAGGAAAAAAAAAAAAAAAGACATAAAAGTAAAAGGGGGATTATTTGGGAAAAAGGGCTCAACAAGAGTGGGACAGTGACGGGAGAGTATCAGGGATGACTATGATCAAAGTATACTATATAAATGTATGGGAATATTGTAATGAAACCCATTATTATGTATAAAAATATACATGCTAATAAAATATTAAAAAAATAAAAGAATGTAAGCGATGAATTAAATAGTACATCAAGTGATTTTTGCTTGTTTGTTTGTTTTCTTTTCTGTGACAGTCCCACTATGTCCTCCAGGCTAGCCTTAAACTTATCATCCTCCTGCCTTTGCCTACTCTGGCTGCCATTTTGTTTTACCATAAAGTCACTTTACAAACAACTAAAGCAGACCTCAAAGACTTTGTAATAAAGGTTTTCACCTGATATACAAACCTACAACCCCCACAAGTAAAGGGCAACCATATCCCCTTGGTTGGCACAGGGTTTAAAGATGAATGTGTTTGCAAAAATAAATAAAACTAATTCTATCCCAGAACAGAGCTACTCAATATAAAATAGTTAGATGAGCTCATGGAATTTTTATTACCTGGATGAAAAACAGTTTTTATTTTTTGTTTGTTTTATTTTCATTCAACACTGGAGAGATACTATAACATTTAACATTTCCACCCCAAAATAGAGATTTTTGGTCATATGGATGATTATCTGAGCACTGTTTTCCCTCTCAGGTACACTTACCTCATCACCTGGAGTCCAGGGCTCACAGGGTCACTCTCTGCTTCAAGTTCCCCTCACTGAAATATGGCACAGGCCATAGATCCCAGCAAAGCCACATGGAGTGGGAAGCTACCTTTGTCCTGAGGTATTGGTCTTTGCCAAAGCTGACTTACTGAAACTTCCTTCCAGAACACCATTTCCACTAACAGACAAATAAGCAAGTTGTAAATAATTTAATTAAAATCTGTCATAACACTGAAATAAATTCCTGTTACAGTGGAACAAATTCATTTTATTTGGAAAGGTTCAAGTTACTTATATCCCTCTTGCTTCTGATAAAAGTTCTTAAATATCTAGAAGGAGTAGGAATGTAGTAGTTAACAGCAATTACTTATTTTCAAAAAAAAAAAAAAAAAAAAAAAAAAAAAGACCTTTGGCTAAGGACCAACCTAAACCTATGTAACATGAAATAAATTCATGACAGTTAGCATCTTGCTTTACAAAACACAACATCTTCCAGCAGATTTCCCAAAAGCCGCCTTGTGGTTCATTATTCAGGAAAAGACAGAGCGAGAGGAGAGAGAAATATTTTCCGAGTTTTAAGAAAGACAACCCTGAATAAGACTTAAAGAGATGAGTCATTAAAAGCTTCTTAAATAACCCAGATCCACCTAATCTACTTTCCCTCTGGGAATTCAGACTTGCCAATACCAGCCAGCACAAGTGCTCTGACATGAACAGTTTGTATTGCTCTGAGAGAAACAATGAAGTCCAAGATTGGATAGCTTATCAGGCAACTTCTAAGGGGACAGCAAACTTCTGACAAGGTGGAGTTTATGACACTGATAATTTCTGGCCAGCAAGGCTGAAGCAGACAGGAAATCCATGTGGCACAGGTACATGCCCCCACCTTCCAGTGGCCTCGTGCACCAAATAAGGAGTCACAACTATAAGAGATCATCTGGGGAGTTAGCAAAGGGCATCTCCCACAGTTCCTGAAGAATGTGATTTCAGCCATACATGCTGAAGTGGGCTCAGGTCAGGAGCAGTGGAAGATGGTAGCCATGGAACAGCACCCTTGGGCATTCCTAGAAACCAAGAAGATGGTGACATGGAACAGAAGAGCTCTTGAAGTCTGTCTAGGGAAAGAGGAGAAGCTGGAACCAGACATCTCACTTCATTTCTGACTTTGGGTCAAAGACTTGGTCTGGGCACAGTCAAGTTGCTCTTGTTGGTTCAGAATGCCTCACAGTTGAGTACCCAGCACCTATGGCCACATGTAGCAGGCAGGTAGTAAACACAAGGGCAAAAGAAGAGGAGAAGACAAGCAGAGATCTGAAATCCCATTCAACAGAGGCCTTTGGCCTGAGAACCAATTGTCACCTGTAAACTAAGAGTATGCCATGTCAGGGCCTACCTGAGGCTCCTTGTCCATGATCTGGGTCCAGCCATATGTAGATGTTCATTCATCTCAACTGCTGCTGGCAGCCATCCCCAGACCTGGTTCTCTTGGATGGTACAAGATTGATTAGTAAATGGCCAGTCATTTGTTTAAAAAAAAAAAAAAAAAAACATATTTAAGCAATATCTACTAAACCTTGAAAAAGTAGTGCATTTATTTTAGATGTTATTCAAGAAGTTGAAATATTTTTAAATAGATAAAATTTAACTCAGAATGTCAGCAAAAATTTAAGGTGTGACACACACAGAGCAGAGCTGTTTCAAGTCTTGCATTTTATAACTTCTCTGAAGTATCTGGTATGTGGAAAGTGTATCAAAAGCTGGCTCCCAAAAGTTACCAACAAAACCCAGTGATACAGTGAAGCTGAATGGTTTGCTTGGAGCAGCAGGGAGAACAGCACCTCACAAACTTTAGGAGGGCTCAGAGGCAAGATGGTAAAGATCTGCATTTATTATAAATTGAAAGATAGGATTTCAGGTGTGGGTTTGATTAAGATTAGGTAGTGATCCAAATACCTCACTGAATATTGGAGGAAATAGCAAGGAAGTGCCTTGGAGATGAAGGTTTCCTCTGAATCACAGGACAATAGTTAATTTAGTTGAATCCTTCAGTCAGTGCATGGTAAATTATAGCTAGGTATTGGATTCATACTAAGGAGGCACCAAGGATGTAAAAATCGCTTAGAAAGCTAGGAAATGTAAGTGAAAGGTTAAAGGCACCTTAAGCAGGAGGAAAAGAAGGAGTACCAATCTGTATTCAGATCCAGGGATCTAGGGTGAAAGCCAGTGCTGTTCCAAGACCTGCAGCTTCTCTTTGGGAGAGCTAAGAACTTTGGCTTGCAGTCCCTTCCTGTGACTAAGGATGCTCGTGTCTCTCTAGCTTAAGGACATGAACTCAGTAGCACCATCTGGCACTTCTGGGTTTGTTGATAATATTTGCAAGCTTATCAGTGAGACTTCAAAGAAGCATCATAAAAACAGTATTTATAGATGATAAAAGCATTTATAGATGATTTATAGATATAAGGCTGACTTTCAGTGGCCACAATTATCTTGTAACTAATTCTTCTGAAAGTAAAAGACTTGATGAGATTTCATTATAATAATGCAAGTTACAAACCAATGTGGTTGTGTGTATAGCAAACATAATGAAAGCATCAACAGTCTTAGACCACATGTCTATGAGGGTAAGGATAAGAGTATTTTCAAAGACAATGTCTATGCACCTGACTCATTTAACTAAGACTATTATCTTAGTTAGTTTCTCATTGCTATCAACAAATATCTGACAGCACGCAACTTAAGGAATGAAAGTTTTATTTTGGCTTATGTTTCAAGGAGACATAGTCCATTATGGCAGGGAAGGTATGGAAGGCCGGCTTGTCACACTTCAGCCAGAAAACAGGAATAATACAAAGTATGGCCAGGCTATAAAACTTTAAGGCCCACCTCTAGTGACAAACTTTATCTAGCAAGGCTTCACCTCCCAATGATCCCACAACCTTCACAAACAGTGTCACCAGCTGGAAACAAAATCATCAAACACACAAGGCTATTGAGGACATTATACAATCAAACCACAACATTCCACACCTGGTCTTCATAGGCTTATGACCATTTTGTAATGTAAAATGCATTCAGTCCAACTTTAAAGGTCCCCATAATCTTTCACAGTTCCCACACTGCCCAAATGTCTAAAGTCTATTCTGAGACTAAAGACACTTTGTAAAATGAAAAAACAAATTACATGCTTCTGACAAATAATGGCATAGACAAAGCCTGCCTATTCCAAAATGGAGGAAAAGAGGTATAGTTAGAAAAGACTAGAACAAAACTAGACCAAAAGCCTTCCGGGTAAATACCAAATTCCGTAGCTCCATTTCCAGTATTTGGGACTTGTGATAAAATCATCTGGCTCTAAGAGATTTGGGTAGACCCAAGCCTTCATACACATAGCCTATCTCTTGAGCCATCTCTATTCTAAACCTGTAACTTTTCTTGGAGGACATCCCATGGTCGTGGCATCTCCAGCATCCTGAGGTCTCCACTGAAACTTGTGTTTCACTGTCACAGCTTTACAGAGAGGCCTCTCAGAGACCCCTTGAAGGAAATCCAACCCTGCATCATATGGCCAAGTCTCAGCAGCTCTCTGAAATCATGGAGCAAAACTCCATGATCCCCCTCTATCATACATTTTTCTTTCTCATAAGACCAGTATCATGTAGCTGCCAGCTCAGGACGAAGCCTGGACCCTTTGGTCCATAGTTGTAGCAGCCTCTGTGTATTGACCATGGGGAACCAGGAACTCCCTGAGCATTTTCCCTTTAGGCCTTCTCCTTTCAAAATAATTTGCATTTTCACAAACTACAGTAGGTTTCACTTTAATGGTGCTACTTATTGTGGGAAATTTAAAACTTATCTCATTGCCTAAGGGCATGGTTTTTGTATCTACTTGCTCTGCTTGTTCCTCTTCTGCAATGAAGACCTGGATAAGAGCAGTCAACAGATGCCACACCATAGTCAGAATACTGGACTGACTTGAACTTTCCTCTGCAAAGAAAATTAGTCCATTACTTTTAAATTCAACTTCACTCAAGTTCTAAGGACATTATTCACCTTTGAAACCTTATGACCCGGTCTGCCACTGTAACTGTTTCTCACGGCATTATGATCATAGAAACTCGCACTAGAATGGCCCATTAAGCCCTGCTTATAGTACTCAAGGTTTTCCAAACCCTTCTGCATTCCTCACAAAAATCAGTTCCAAAGGCCTATGAGCCACATGGTCAGGTTTATTACAGCAATGACCCCAGTTGAGTTCTCTCAGTTACTTTCTTAGTGTTGTGACAAAAAAAATCAACTCAAGGAAGGATTTTTTTCATTTATATTTCAAGGTAATATAGTCCATTATGGCAGGGGAAAGGCATGGCAGGCTGGCTCATCACATTTCAGCTAGAGGCAGAAAACACAGGATGAACAGAAAGTGAGGCCAGGCTACTAAACCTCAAAGGCTGCGCCCCCCCGCCCCCAGTGACAAACTTCTTCCAGCAATGCTGTAACTCCCAAAGGTTCCATAACCTTCTCAAACTGTGTCACCAGCTGGGGGAATCAAGCATTTAACCTATAAGCCTATAGGAGACATTTTACAGTCAAACCATGACAACTATAGAGGAAAAATATTGAGATACATAATTATCCAGAGGCATAACATATAACATACCAAAATGTACCAACCATCAAATAAAAATGCACCAAGAATAAATAGATTCAATGCATCTGGACCAAATACTAAACATATGTGTTCACAATGGGATTTCATAGGTACATCTCAGATTAAAGACATTAGCCTAGTAGATAATAGGTTCAAATTAAAGTAAGATTTTGGCCACATAAATATCATAAATAATAACTGAAATTACAAATGACAACTGTACTATAGTTCCCTATAATTTGGACCCTGGGAAAATAAATAATATACCTAGGCTTTTAACAATAGTTATTTCTCCTATGGCACATAATTTCTGAACTATTTATATATTTTACATATATACATAAAATGTTCTGATCTGAACGCTTTCTATGAAATTTATTGGTATTTGCCTCTGAAACAATTCCACTATTCCAGATATTTCTCTTCTAAAAGCAAAACAAACCTTCTGTGATTTTCCAAGGATGGGGAAAATCTCAGATAGTTTTAAATAAAAAATATATCTTTAAAGACAATTTACTTAATTTATTTTTAGAAATCAATATTAAGAAGGAAAAAATTATCAGTATATTTGAACATTCCAGATAGAGTTGTGAGTACCTAAAAAAGATCAACTAGCTATTCATTTGGCAATAATTCACTTTAAAATAGCTTAATTTCTAGAGAGTGAGATAGGGTCTGGTGCCCAACTGGCTCATGAAGCACACAAGGTCCAATAGTTTACTGTAGGACAGAATACTAAGTGGCTTCAGCAGTCAAGATGTCTCTGCAGGACATTTCTGGGCAAGGTGAGAACCCACTAGATTTGTTCCCATCCTTGGACACAGAGCACTAGTAGTACAGGGAGGTAAAGCATCTTCCCTGAGCCCGTCTACAAGCTCATTTTGTCTGCAACTACTTGCCTTTGTACACTACTCAGAATAATCTTAACTTCTCTTGTTTAAAACTGTACTCGTGTTTATCTTGCCAAAACTAGTTAACCATTTCTGTCATGTCTCACCATCACCAAAACTGATCAAATGCTCAATTCTTGAGAGAGTTTTAAATTCTTTTAACCTTTACATTTACCTTTAAGTCCGTACACTATGTGCTGAAATAGCTGAACCCAGAGTTCTTTGATCTTTCTCTGTGGCCTTTGCTGAGCCACGTGTGGTCACTGTGGCTATGCCTCAAGGCTGGTGGACCCAAGCATGATGAGCCTGTCATGGAGCTTGCCAAACCCCTTTAAAGGATTTCTTGGAATATATGTGGAAAGATGTTCCAGACTACACTTTTCTATGCTGGATGTGAAATTATTAATTTTTATCCAATTTCCAATTACTTCTATTACACTGTTGCTTTCTGGCTTGTCCTTTCTGAATTTTTCACAATAGGCCATGGTAGTTCAATAGTTTACTAATCTCAAAAGAAGATGGGGGGACTGAGATAGAAGGAGATGGAAATCAATTAACACAAATTGTATTTAAAATGCCAGAAAGAATGATACCTAAATCTCTGTATGCCAACTTCAAAAGAAAAGAGTAAAAATGTGAAGTACCAGTCCCAGTGCCTTCCTCATGTGACTTGGAAACAATATGGTTTGTTTGGTTTCTTCCCAGTGAAATGAAGGGTTACACAAAGGTAATTTTTTAAAATTAATTCAGGCCAACTTTTATATATTAATATACATATATATTTGGGTGGGGAGGAGAATGGGTATGCCAAGGCCTTCAGCTGCTACAAATGAACTCCAAATGCATGTGCCACCTTGTATAGCTGTATTACATGGGTCTTGGGGGGTTGAACCTGGATCCTTTGGCCTTGCAGGCAAGTGCCTTAACTGCTAAGCTATCTGTCCAGCCCCACAAGGGTAATTGTTGTTCCATACTTCCTTCAATATGTTTTAAAATAAGACTCAACATACCAAAGGCTGTTTATTTATTTATTATTATTATTTGGTTTTTCAAGGTAGGGTCTCACTCTAGCTCAGGCTGACATGGAATTCATTATGTAGTCTCAGGGTGGCCTTGAACTCACAGTGATCCTCTTACTTCTGCCTCCCAGGTGCTGGGATTAAAGGCGTGCACCACCATGCTACAAATTTAATAAGGGACATGAGGAATAAAAATGAATCCATAGATAGGCAGAAAGACCTTGGTTTCATACTACTGCCACCTGGGAAAAAATTTCTGCCTCCTCCATTCAGATATGTGATATTACTCTTCTTAGAATGGGCTATAACATGTTTCTACCCCCTCATTGGTTATAAATAATGCAAAATTATCTTTTAACAAAGATACATTCAGAAAGTGGCCATTTGATGTCTTCGCCTTTTATGTGTACTCTTGTGCATACTTAATGAGAAGTTGTTTGTCTCTCACAGAGTTTGCAAACACTTCTGGGTGCCTTTAGGTCTGACCTAACTGACTGCTCACAAATCTGCAGTGCAGGCCATCTGATGGAGGCTGTAGATGACCTTCCCTGATACAGATGTATACTTTGAGAACTAACTGCATTTACTATCAACTAAAACATGCCCAAGAAACTGGCCTGCAGAGTGTTCTTTTTGGATGGAAGAACTGTGGAATCAAGGCTTTGGTTTCTCTACTGAAAAAAAATTAACCAATTAACTACAAAATAGTTATAAAAGCAGTATAGAATATTTAAAAACCTATGTGGAAAAATTTATAAACAAGTAATGCAATTCTAGCATTAGGTTTTCAATAAATGTCTTATTCTTGATATTCTTTGAGGTAATGTAGAAATAATTCTGCAGAAGAAAGGTCTCCAAAGTTCTGATATTGTTTAAAGAAAGCACATCTACGAGATAAACTTTGGAGTGATAAATGCATACATCAATACACCATATTACTGAAGAGAACAGATTTAGTATCTCACTGGGGTGCTAAGAACAATCTTTAAAATCAAGTTTCAGTCTAAAAAATATGAGATCTAATTAGTTTGGTTTTTTATAGAATAGATAGAAAATGTTATTTAAAAGTAAGTGACAATTCAGAAAGAACTTGACTCTGGCATTGTATAACTAAGAATTTTATTTACCCCCTAAGTTTTTTTTTTAATAAAAATGTCTATTAACATGCATAGAAGTAAGTTTCAATATGGAACTTTTAAAACAAAATTTATTTTCTTTGCTACTCCTTTTCCCATTGTGTCCCCCACCATAACCTCTTTTCTATTTCACATCACTTGTGCCCTTTTTCTCTCCCCATCCTCCATTTCTCAACATTTCTTGCTCCCCTCTCACAGTCTCCTATCTGCTTTCATATGTATGCCCGATCTAGCATCTCTTATTTACATGCATCCAAACATTAAGTTAAGATCTGCATATGAGAAAGAACATGTCTTTCTGGTTCTTGGCTGCCTCACTTAGAATAATATTTTTCATTCTCATTCATTTTTCTACAAATTTCATATTTTTATAGCTGAATAAAATTCCATTGTGCATATGTATCACTACTTTTATTTATTCATCAGTTGATGGATATCTAAGCTAGTTCCATTTCCTACCTATTGTCAATAAAGCAGCAAGAGACTTCTTAAGGTATAGTTTGGTTATATGGTAGTTCTATTTTTAGCTTTTTAAGAAACCCCTTGATGGATTTTCATAATGGCTGTACCAGTTTGCACTCCCACCAACAGTGAATAATGGTCTCTCTTTCCCCATACTCTCACCAGCATTTATTGTCATTTGTTTTCTTGATGACAACCATTCTAACTAGTGTTGAGATTGGATTCTAAAGTTGTTTTAATCTGCATTTACTCAATGACTAAGGGTGTCCCCCAAGATTGTTTTGTATGACTAAAAATTATTATTACGAGGGCAATGGGGATGGCTCAGCTCTTAAAGGCACTTGCATAGCCTGCTGGAACCAGTTCAATTATCTAGTACCTAAGGCAGACACACAAATTGGGCATATGCATCTGTAGTTCATTTGCATCAGCAAGAGACCCTGGAATACCCTTACATATGCTCTCTTTTTCTCCCTCTCTTGCCTTCACTGTCCTTTCTTCCTCTCAATCAAATAAATAAATAAAAACACTTTTAAAAACTAGTGAGCTGGAGAGCTGGCTTAGAGGTTAAGGCATTTGCCTGCAAGCCAAAGGACCAGGTTTAATTCCCTGGGAACCACGTTAGCCAGATGCACAAGGTGGTGCATTCATCTTGAGTTCCTCTGCAGCAGCTGGCGGCCCTGGTGCACCCATTCTCTCTCTCTCTAATAAAATACTATTATTACAATAAAATAGTGAGAGAAAAGGTTAACTATCTATACAAACTTACAGTGGATACCATCAGGTGGAATGTGTAATACGAACTGCTCATCTTGCTCAATTCTTTCCATGAATGGCAAAGAGGGCCATCAACATCAAGTTTTGAAAGCAGTTTACATTGAACATGAATCTTTTTTGAAACAATATATTGAACTAGAGGCAAATTTCTATTAAGTCTTCTCCAAATAATTATATTGTCAGGTAATCCTTTGGCAAGAAAATACAGGTAAAATAATCCCCTTTTGGAACCAGTCTTGACTCTATAGGACATGTCATTACATTAAGAGAAAAATGCATTTGGGAAGTGACACAAACTGCCAGGAAACATGTTTCTGCCTCTGTTAAAAAAAAAAAAAATCTTTGAACACTCAACAAGCCAACAGTGGAACAAAGTCCAAATAGACTTTGGGTAAAAGAAAATCTGTGAATAGTATATTTATAAAAACAAAATTGCTTACACTCAAGAATAGGGTGTAGTGTGCTGCTGTAACTGCATTCTAAAACTTTAATCTTAATTAAAGAAACATAAATAAAATAGAATATCACTTCCTATGGCCTGCCACCTATTACATTGCCACAGCTCAGATCCTTCCATCTCCAAGTTAACATACTAACTTTTCCCAACTGTCCCCAACATCAGATCCCTAAGCTGAGTCCCTGACTGACAGTTATATCAGCCATTGCTCTGGTCTGCTCTGAAGAACAATCATGAACTTAGTGGATGGCAGCATTAAAATCCATGACTGCATCAAAATCCCTCTTCCCACAATTCTCGTGAGGTCACGATGCCCTCCATGTCTGTGTCCTCTCAAGTGGTGACATATCCTCCACATATGCGTCACTCCCACTCCTTGCTTGATATGTTCTCTTGTTTACACCACACTGGTGATGCACATTGCTGGGCCTGGTGCCCACAGAGCACCCAAAAGTAGACTAAACACTCCACAAGGGTATGGCAGGAAACTTTAGAATTTTGATTTTTAATTTAATGTTTTACATAATAAAATTAATTTTACTAAGCAAAACAATGGGTTTTGTTATGAAATTTTCATACATATGTCTGATTCTACTTTACTCATCTTCACCCATCCATTATCTTCCCCTGTCCTGCCTCCTCACTCTCACTGATTCTCTTCCTCTCCTCAAAGATCCCACTTCTGCTTTTATGTCATATAAATGTACATACCATGCCATATATAATTAAGGCTAGACTCTACATCTGAATAAAACATGTAATATTTTGTCTTTCTTTCATTACCATCTCTTTTTTCCATCCTTCTTCCCCCTCCCTTCATTTATCTTTTTTCCTATATATCTCTACACATACTTATAGCTTTCTAATTTAATATTTTAAGAAAAATGTATACAATAATAGCAATTGGTAATGTTTATTAAGTTATCACAATGTAGCAAACACTCCATCTAGATTAACTCACAGAGTTATCCAAAGCATATAAAGAATACCATACAGGATAGCAGCATGGAAAAAATTTTCAAGTATATTGGTATGGTTAACAAGTTAGTTTATTTGTTGGGGAATATGTAGAAATATTAACATCATACAGAATGACTTGGCCATGATGAAAGCAAGGCACAAGTGAAAATAAAGAGACATTAGGAAAAACCTCCAGATAAATTTCTGAATAATTCATGGGTCAATTGGATGTCTCAAAAGAAATTTAAGGGGAAAAATATGCAGCAGAATAATTTTTTAAATGCTAAATGCTTATATTAAAATGTTTACATTTTATATTTACATAAAAATGCTTTCTAAATGCTTACATTAAAATGAGAAAAGGGGGCTGGAGAGATGGTTTAGCAACTAAGGCACTTGCCTGTGAAGCCTAAAGACCTAGGGATTCACCAGGACCCACATAAGGCAGATGCACAAATGACACATGCATCTGGAGTTCCTTTGCAGTGGCTAGATGCCCTGGCTCACCCATTCTTTCTCTATCTGCCTGCCTCTCTCTCTCTTTCTCTGTCTTAAATAAGTAAATAAAAACAAAAATAAAAACAATGAGAAAAGGTTCAAATTCTTCATTCAAGTAACTAGAAATAAAAATTAAAAAAAAACTTTAAAGAAACTGTAAGAGCAGAAATTAATTAAACTGAAAATATTTTATTATTTTCAATAGAGAAAAAATAAAATGAAAAGTCAGTTCCATGGAAAATCAGTGTCATTAACAAGCCTATAGCAAGACTGACAAAGATAAAAGTATGGACACATAAATTTATTAGGAATGAAATTAGGAATGTCTCTACTGAATCTTTAGTGATTTCAAAGATAAGGCAATACTACAAACAAATTTACATTCGCAGTTTCTCAACTTTAGAAGAAATGAACTATTTCTTTGCAAACCAGAAGCTTCCAAAACTCAACAAGATAAAAAGGATCATCTGAATTGTCTTCTACTCACTAAAGGCATTAAATTCAGAATTAGAAAGCTATCAAGAATAATTTCTAAGACAGATTTTTCACTAGACTAGAAAATGCCACCAAAACTTTAAAGAAAAGTTAAAACTAATTGTATACAATCTCTTCAGATAATGAAATAGGAAGGAATACTTTTCCAACTTACATGATAATGCAAGTATGATTCTCAAAGTCAGAAAAATAGAGAAAATAAAACCAAATATATACTGAAGTTGAATACAATATCTCCTTAATAAAATATTAGCAAATCAAACCAACAATATGTAAAAGGAATTATAAAAGATGACCAATGGGGCCATTGCATGAAGGTAGACCAGCCTGTGAAATGTGGTTAGTATATGCCAGCACATCAACAAGTCAATAAGAAAAGTCATATTAATTAATGCAGAAAAAGCATGTGACAAAATTTCAAACCAATGCATGATAAATGTACAAATTAAAAATGGAGGAATATTACCTCAACTTGGTAAGAACTATTATCCACTCAAAAATCCCATACTTAATGTTTAAGACTGCATATTTTTCCCACTGAGATTAGGGCCACAGTGAGGCTGTGCTTTTACAGTGGCAAGAACTTCTAGAACTATGTTGAATAAAAATAGCATAGCCTTAATGTGAGAACACAGTATATATATATATATATATATATATATATATATATATAGTAATTTATATCTTTCAATATGTATTTTCAGGACATATAACTTCTTATGTAGACTATTGAAAGAAATTTGCACAGAAATATCCTAAAATAGTAGGTATTTCAGTAACCCCACAGACCTATTACCTATCCTATTACCATTTATAATCACATCAGAATGTAAAAATCTTAAATGTACATTTAGCAAAACATGCCCAGGAATTCTGTGCTGAAATTTAAAAATATTAATAAATTAAAGAAGCTATAAATAAATGAAAAGTCATGCCATGTTCATAGAGTGGAAAATTTTAACATTAAGAACAAAGTCAAGCCTCTATAAACGGGTCTATAGGATAAATAAAATTCTTCTCTAAAACTTTGCTTGATCTGAAATTTGTATAGACAGACACAGGGAAATGAGGAACAAAGTGGGAGGAAGCACTCTACTTGTACCAAGTCTTACGACATAGCTACTGCAGTCAGAAAGTGTTGTACTAGTGGGAAGACTGTCACGTAGATCAATGAATGGGACAGAACAGAGAACCCTCAGTAAATTGTTCATAACGGGAAAAAGTCATACCATGAAGAAAGGAAAACATTTCCTAGAGATGATAATGTTGTTACTAGATATCCAGAGGCAAAATACATAAATAAAACCTCATTTACAAACTTCAATCCAAGCTAAATCATAGATTGACTTCACAATGAACAACTATAAAAAACTTTTGAAAAAACAGGAAAGAGAAAGTCTTAAGATCTAAGATTGGACAATGAAGTTTGGGATGTGAGACCTAAACCACATCCACAGAAAGTGTTGATAAGCTGGACCTTACTAAATGAAAAGCTCTTTTCTCTCTAAGAGCCCTCTGCATGAGGAAAACATTAAGACATACTACAGAATGGGGGGAAATCCTCGCAAGCCTTGTATCTTACAAAGGATGACTGTCAAGTGTATATACAGAGCACTCAAAGCTCACCATTACAATATTAATTGGAAGATGAGTAAAAGCAAACAAAACCTTAAGAGAATTTACTGGTAAGTAAGCACATGAAAAATGTTCCACATCACTATGCATTACGGAATGAAAAATTAAGGCCTCAATGATATCACCACACAAAGTAACAACACAAATTCTTGCAAGGATGCAGAGAAACAAGGTGACTCATCCATTGCTGGTGGAAATACAAAATTGTACATGATATGTCAGTTTCTTATAAAAATAAACATTAAACTACCATACAACCCAGTAATAGTCCTATTAGACATGTAGCCCAGAGAAAGAACAACTAACTATATTCACATACAATTCTGTATGCAAATGCCCATAATAACATTCTCTGTATTAATAGCAAACAAACAAAAAATTTAGAATCAACCCAGATATCCTTTAGTAGGTGAATGAATCAATCAACTGGTATAGTCACACCTTAGAATGCTACTCAGCAACAAAAATGAATGAAATATTTCTTAAATTTTATTTTATATATAACAAGTTATATTCTTTTATCCCCTTACCCTGGCTCCCATTATCCTAGGGACCCTCCTCAGTGGGTTGTGGTATTTACTGTGGGTTCATGCTGGGGAACCATGCCTTGGGGTATTCCTACCTACCTGTGGCTCTAACAATCTTTCTGCCCCATCTTCTCCAATATTCCTTGAGCCTATTAGCAGTCTGATTAAGTGCTGAATTCTTTGTAGCCTCTGGATTTCTGCTTTGATAGGTTTTGATTGATCACGGTGTCTATCACCCTCACCTTAGAGCTGGGTGTCAGTAAGAGCAGTATTCATGTTGTCTCTTCCTCTGTAATTTCTTCTGGGTCCTGGCAGATGTGCAAAAGGTGGCAAGTCTCATGGTAGGCAGTCAGCTATCTTCTAGTTTTATCAGTGGATCTTGGCTCGCCTCTGTTTCCTCTGCCATCTATAAAACAGAACAGATTCTCCAACCAAGAGTGAAAGCAGCTTAGGTTAAAGAGATTATACAAAGATATTACAAAGAGTTTTGATGTGCAAACTCACTCTTCTTCTCTAGAGAACAGTGTGGCCTTCTCTGTGAATTCTTAGTTTCTTGATCATGGGATTCTGATTGGTTTCCAGTACCAGATAAGGAATGAACTATTGATGCATGTAACAACTCAAATTATCTCCATGGAATTTTGGTGAGTGAGAAAAATCCCCCCCACATCAACAAATTATTCTGCTGGGTACTCTTTATGTAACATTTTTCATATGGTAAAATATGGGAAATGGAAGGCTGACTGTGATGGCAATGATTGGACAAAAGAGGAAGGAATCAAGAGTGAAAGGCAAGTAGTTGTAATTGTAAGAGTGGAAGGTGCCCTATGGAGATAGAACTGGTAGTGTCTTGGTGTGGTGGTGTATATAGGCGCCCAGATACAAACAAGTATCCATCAAACTAAGCAAGACAGGAGGGTCTATCACTATCAACATCCACATGTAATACTGTACTACGGTTTTGTAAATGTTACCTTTGGAGGAAACTGGATAAAGAATACACAGGATCCACATTATTCCACACAATTCCATGTGTATCTATTCCTGTCCCAGTAAAATTCCAATAAAAAACACTGGATATAACAGAATCAGTGGCCTGATCTGAGTTCATGCTTGACCCAGGATGTCTCTACCTCCTACAAAAAACCCAGGCTTCATGGAAATGGCAACATGTCTCAGAGGTTAAAGACACTTGCTTGCAAAGCCTGATGGCCTAGGTTTGATTCCCCAGTACCCACATAAAGCCAGATGCACAAAGTAAAGCATGTGTCTAGAGTTCTAGAGTTTGTTTGTAGTGGTATTAGGTCCTGATGCATCCATTCTCATTCTTTCTTCCTCTCTCTCTCTCTTTCTCTCTTTTTCCCTCTCCCTCTCTCTCTCCCTTAAAAATAAATTAATAGCTTAAAATAATTCAGGCTCCTGTTTCTCCTATGGCTGGCCAGGTACTCCTCACAGTAGGCACCACACTGCTGGATCTATTCCCATTAATCCACCCAGATGAGGTGATAATCAAAGGAAGCTTGTTGTCCAGACTCAACAAACCAGTACCATGGCTTGACACGGGTGAAGATGGAACATGGTATTGAAGACCACGATCTCCCAGAAAATGCAAGGTGTATGATTGCAATGGGTTCTGAAATCTCTTCAAGGACAAGAGTAAATGTCTTCATAATCCCTGTGTTTTTAAGGATAGGAAGATAAAGAACAAAACACAAAATCAACTGCAGCACAAGAAGTCTTCCTCCACACACATTTACCAGGTCATGCCCAGGCTGCACAGACCCTTATGTGCATATTGCTAACTGAACCTCTAAGACCCAGGAGATATGGTTCTTGTTGTCACCATATCAGAGATAAGGAATACAAGAGTCAGAGTGGCTACTTGTCTCATGTAGTAAACTAAGAATTCTCTGTGTAGAACCTGCTGCATTTGGTTCATGTTTAAGACTTTGATAGAGTGAAGTTGAGGACAGTTGTGTGAATTTAAAAGTTTCCTAAAGAAGCCACATTTATATTGTGGATTCTGCAGACTGGTGGACTGATTAAAACATCATGATTGTGGAGAGTTGGAATGTTTCCCACCCAGAATCAAGATCATTTTGGGCTATTTTACCTTTGTATCTGATCATATATCACATTCCAAAGGTTTTATGTAATAAATAGAAGAATTCTTAGCAGACCACTAGATTTGACCAGTCCCCAAAAAGCAAAGAATATCATCAGGTAGCATCTAAAATCTGTAAGAGAGATTTCCTCAACCTATTGTACCCCACTTACCTAAGGCACACTCACTCATATTTGGCTCAATACATTATCACTTTGAGATGAGAGCTGTGTTTTGCATCCAGTTACCTAGGTTATTGAGACAGAGGCTATGTAATAGGAACTAGCCTGGATCTCACTATGTAGACCACGCTGGCCTCTGATTTAAAAGGACCCTGCTTCCTCTACACCTGGAGTGCTGTGATTACAAGCTTGCACCTCATTCTGCTGGGACTCTTGAGCTAGTTTTGTGAACTAGGACACCTTGTGATCTTAGAAGGTCACCTGAAATTTCTCAGCAGGTAAGAGGAGCACAGAGCAGTCCTGTTTAAAGGACTGGGGTGCTCTAAACCAACCTCATTGCCACTGATTTTATCCTGTCTCCCTATCAGGAAGATCTACTAACATCCAATCTGCCCAGCCAGGCACTTCCAAACTCATCAAAATACAGCCTGTGGAGGAAAAGACCCATGTTCTATGAACCCATTCATGAGTGAAGAGCTACCCAACATGAACAAGAGTTGTGTGACTGACTCTTTACCTAGTACAGAGATGGCTGTGACACATCAGTGAAAGTGTCCCTAAAGTCCACCCACTGTGGAGAGGACTCGGAACATCCTGACAACACAGGAAGCTGCACCACTGAAATCTAACACCCACAGCCTGAGTTTCTCCCAGACTTCATCTCCTAGCCTGCTCAGCCAAATTTTGTCCACAGATATGTGCCCACAACTCCTTCTGATTTCTATATGGAGACTTCTGAAAGAAAAAAAAAAAAAAAAGAGTCCATGCATGAGAGTTGGGTAGTATCTGCTATCCAAGGATGAAGCTGCCAGTAAAAGTTTCTAGACGCGACATCTTAAATGGTTTGTGACTGAAGTGGAAACACATCTACATTTCATGTTAATTGTTGGTGACGACAACACAGGGCCTGCCATCATATCGAATTTTCCTTCTCTACCGTCCATGTCAAAATGACTTTGGCGCTTTTATACTTGGCTGGTTTCTGCTTTCCTGACCGGTTAAGTGGAGAAAGTCTCCAGCCTGCGGCCACGCCTAGAGAGGCCACTAGATCTTCATTCCCTAAAGAAGGGAGAAAGAAGACTTCCTTCCACCTTGGGGAATGAAGCCTGGCCTGGCCCAGGAAAGTGGGCGCACTGCTGGACCTGCTCAGGCCCCAAAGCAGCGCCCTGCTTCCCACGGGGCAGGTCAGGCCAGGCAAGGCCAGCCGAGTCCCTAAAGGAGAGCTGGGGGACAGACTTCCAGCCCCCTGCACAGAAACTCACACATGCCTTTACACCGCTAGCAGAAAAGGCATCTTGTTTCCAATCTGGCTGTAGATAATGAAATTAGCCCCCGAATTACCATAAAGTGGAACAAGTAAACACAAAAGCAGGAGTCAGGCTCTCAGGCTTCCCCTTCCCAGACCAGAGAGAGAGAGAAGAGAGAGAGAGAGAGAGAGAGAGAGGTCTGTGGCTTTGGGGCTGTTTGAATTCAAAGCAAGGCTTCTGTTTTTCTAAGTCGCCGTGCTGACCCCAGGCAGATAAAGAGCACTCAGTGACACATTGAGAGAGCGGCTGTGCTCTGCTCTCGCAGGGCCGCTGTGTTTACATCAGGAAATCCAGCCGGGGCGGGCGGGCTGGCGGGCCGGGGGCGGCCGGCGGAGGCGGCCCAGGCGCCGGCCTCCCCTGCTCACCGCCGCGCTCCGCTGGCTCGGCCGCGCTGGCCCCTGGCGCTCGGCGGCTGACTCCATCCAGATGTGCGGCGGCTCCAGAGTGGCTGCCGCGCGCAGTAAATGGGCATCCGAGGCTCGTCAAGCCCGGCCAGAGCAATTGCGGTCTCGCGGGCCGCCCCGCTGGCACACGGAACCGCGCGCCGGAGAGGGCGCGGCGGGGGCCGGGCGGGAGGGGGGCGGGCGAGGCGCACCCCGGGGGCGGGGGCGGGGGAGGCCTGCTAATGACCGACCCGGGAAATGTTCCTGATACATTTGTACATTTCCTTGTAAATGTTTTACACTTTGAAAGAAAGGGGAATGCTGTATATCATTTGGAAATGTTGGCTCTCTATGGGTCCCTGTGGATATTACTGGGTTAGTACGACTTGTAACTAGAGCAAGAGAAACATAAAAAAAAAAGTTGGGAAACACAGCCAATTAGTCATTACGGGGAGATTGTAAAAACAAGAGAAAGAGGAGGGAGGAGAAGGAATCAAAGAAGAAGAAGAAAATGCCCCGGGAAAAAAAATTAAAAAGAAACTAGATGCGTTTTGTGGTGTTCTAGGAATTGAACCGGGAAGCGGAACAGCTGGCGGCCTTCTAATCAGGAGGACTCTCAAGCAGCAAGTTCCCTGGCGCAGCCCTGAGGGGGCCCTGAGATTGCCCAAACTCTACCTAGGTTCTGTCCCTGTAAAACTCGAGCTGGGTCAGCGGGCAGGCACTGTGCCTTGGAGCAGGACCCAGCTGTGCAAAATCCAAGTCAGACACTTATTTCTGATCTCCTGCAGCCTTCAGAGTTGCTGCTAGCCGAGTTGGAATAACAAGAAGTCAGGAGCCATTTTTATACAATCCTAAATTCTTACCAACAAGCCCCAGCCCCAGCTCAAACAGGCTGAACCATGCTTACTGAGACTGTTTTTAATTTTACAGTAATTCTGATGACTTTTTTTTTTTCCTGCTTTTTGCCAGACTCAAGAATCCAAGAACTTGTAACATCTGAATCTGGAACAGATCTGGGTGATCCTCACAGTCCTTGAGTCACTCCACTGACCTATCTCAGGCCTCGGGGAAGTACGGGGAGGGGGCAGTATGGTATATGGCAACTTCAAAGGCGCAGGCCAAGCAATGCTCCTTTCAAGGAAAAGCTGTGAGGGGATGAAGGCAGGTAGGACCGGAAGCTGGGCCCACTCTCCAGGGACTGGGAGGCAAATGTTGCTGGCTGGAGAAGAACTGCTTATCGCAGGAACATGAGGAGCACCGGGCTCCCTGCCAGGACTCCTCAGCCCTCAGTGAGTTCAGTCCCCACCTCCTCTGAGTCAGGAGGACTGCCACATGTGTCTCAGATCCAGTCCCTGGCAAGAGAACAACTCTGCTAATCAGCTGGGGTCCTTCTCCGTGTCTGGCCTCAAGACAGCAGATGCAGGGCTCAGCTTTACCAGTACAGAAGATCTTGCATAAGATCTACTTCGAAACAATTATTTGAGCAAATTATCCTGGCTTCCAGCAAGAGATTTTTAAAATCTAGTAGCAAGATCTCAGAAATATGATTAAACAGCAACACTATTTTAAAATAACACCAAACCATCAAGAGATAAAGAATTCTTATATAACCATCAAGAACATGCTCTCCTCTGTGAGCCCAAGATGTCCTCACAGGTATGCAGTTGGGGCAGAGGTGTCCTTAGGAATTATCTCTGAAGTTCAAGGGTAGGGCTTGTTTATATCTGAACCTTCTTCAGAAATAGAAATTAAGACCAACAAAAGCTCTTTATCTGGCAGTGACTTTTATCTTACTAGCAGGAGCTTTGAAGTCTGCCAATAGATAGGTTGCAATCAGAGATGAACTGAAAAATCCTCTGACCTAGGTGTCTAACCTGTACCTGCTCATGTTGCCTACAGCCTGGGCTGTTTTGACTAATGATAGGGTCCACAACCAATTAGTCTCTTCTAAACCAAAGTCTTGAAAGTAGCATACAGTTGCAGCTGGAAAGCCTGTTCCAGCTAATACTATTTCTGTGTGACTTCCCTCTGTGCAGACCTCTTCACCCCCCCCCCCACTCTCTGGCTTTGCCTTAAGCCCCCTTCATCTGATCCTCATCCTGGTTGAACCTGTGTCTGACCTTCCACTCATCTCTCTACATACTGTATTCCTCTCTCTTTACTATAGTTTATACTAATGACTTAAGATCTAAAGCTGTAACAGACCTAGTTCTCAACTTTTACATACCTTCTTCCAGCTACAACTACACTTGAGTTTTACATCCTCTTTTTGTAACCATCCCAGCAGGAATGAAGAAATTCCAAAGAGTGGTACTTGTGTCCCTTCCTTCTCCTATCATACTAATGAAACAATGGTTTCTAAGGAATTAGAATTTCCTCGGGAATTTTAGGGCTGGAGGAAGGTATAATGATTGGGTCTTGGTACCAGCCAGTGGAGGAACAGTGACTACATTGCCATCCTGGAAGAACACTCCTGTCACAGAGCATGACTTCTAGAAGAACTATGAACTCTTCCTCTCTAGTGGTAAAATCTAACCAAGCCCTAAACACAAGATCAAACCTACAGTCCTGCAGGAAGGATCAGCCTCTCCAAGGACTCTGCTTTCTTAGCAAAATTCTTTCCACACTCCATGTGATTGGAAACCAGTTTATTCCAGACCTGTCTCTTTTCCCTGGCTTCCATGCCTACCAAATTTCTCATATTTTCAATCAAAATTCCCTAAAATTTAACTCCCTGTCTTTCCCCTCAAAACCTTTTCATCCTTTTGTATCCTCCACTAACTTCAGTAATAGTATACGGATATCTTCTTATTGAAATCAAAACTGGAAATAGCCCTGGATCTTCTCCTTGCACTCTGAAGTTCAGCCAACAAAGAAGCCCTATCCCCCCATGTATTAGTGATGACTTGAGTCTGTCCCCCAAAGGTTCATTCTGGGTTGGAAATCCCTTCTACATGTACTCACTAATTCACAAATTGAATGCCAAGGTTCTATTCTCCTTGTCTAACCATTTGAACTAAAATATGAATTAAACATGGAGAATTTTGGTGCTTCTCCAGCTAAAACCTGGTTCAGTACAAATAAACATATGTAATTCCAGGTCAAACCCAGAGCAGAAAAAGTGGCACTGATTACAGAAAGCAGTGTTACAGGGCCAGGTGTATACAGAGAGAGGGAGAGTACAAGCCCAGTAGTCCTCTCCCTATGCTGGGGCCTGATAGCCACATGTCTTCTCAAAGGACCTCCAGACTGTCCCCCTCTTCAGACCTCTCCAGGGACAGTGTCTGTTCACCACCATCCAGCTCCTTTCTCGAGGGACAAAAGAAAGACACCCCCAAGTCTACCAAGAGAGCAATTAGTTCCACATCAGATGGGTTCACAATGGGAAGTACCATCTCACAAGGCCTCCCTGAGGATGGAGATGTCTCTTAGTTCAGTAAGCAGGTACACTAGATCAATTACAAATTCCTGCTCCACCCACCATTCTGTTGGCCCTCAACAATACTGGTATCTGTGCACCTAGGAGGATATATTCCCTCTTGAATGTGAAAATAAATCAGAGTAATGTAGGTTTAGAAAAAGAGTAGCACAGATAGAAAACTAAATGGAAAAGAGGCTAAGTAAAGCATAGCCCTGAAGTCTTGGCTCACAAAACACAGCAGGGACGGTAGGAGGGATCCTGGTGGGTCGGGGAATTTCCTGGTGCCTCAGGAAAATCTGGCAGAAGACATTCTATACAACTTTTTTTTTTTTTGTCTCAGTCAGTATGACATCACAATTCATGAATTTTGTTGTGATTGGATTTGAATGACCTTGTAGATTCAAAGCAAAACCCATTTGAAACTGGCTCTACAAAGTCATGCTATCCTCCCCTTTGCAATTCAGAGAAATTCCTAGCTGCTCCTTTCTGTGCTGGAAAAGAAGGGATGGCAAGGCTTCCAGAACTAACACCATCCAGCGCACACCAACGCAGAGAGATACACACAGACATATGCAGGAACACATGCACACACATACACACATGCAGATGCATAAATGCACACACACACACATATTGACACATGCATAGACATAGATACACAGGCATACCAATACAGATATACAGATACACACAATACAGATACACACATGAATACACAGATACACAGATATATACATATACAGTCCTATAAATACACAGACAGACACATGCACAGGAGCACACAGACGCACAGAATCATACAGATGACACAAGCACATGAGCATACAAAGATGCACCCTAAGATACAAAAGCACATACACCAATATACACAGGAATGCACCCACTCACACATACAGATGCACATACACACACAGGCATACATTATACCCATAGACATACACAGAAACACAAAGATACATATACACAGAACCATAGACACATACACATGTCCGGATACACATATGGAAATGTAAGCACAGCACATGTAGACACACACAGTGGCAGTGGCAGAACCAGTCACAAGAACACTACACAGCATTGTTGGTTTGCTCAGAGAACCAGCTTCCTGGTCCTTACCCATAGGACCTTAATTAAGGAGGAACACACTGAGCGCCATGCAAGGAGCTGCAGCCAGCTAAGAAACCAGAGAGGAAGAGTGAACACCACACAGTAGGTCCATGTCCTGTACCTGTTCCATGTCTTTCTCTTCTCTGTGGACTCCATTTCTGAAGAAATGGAAGAGCTATGTAGAAGGATCTGATACACTGACACATAATGAGCTCAGCGAGAAACAAAGCCCAACGTGCCCTCAATGTACAAGATCTTTCCAAGAACAGCCTGAATGAACCCTTCTAGTTGGTCTTGTAGAAGTCAGCTATGCCACAATGTGTCAATGTTTTTATTTACTCTGTATTTTAAAATGCAAATAACTCCCTCCCTGCTCCATGCATACCCAGCCTGGGCCCCAAAATTCCTCTTCTTCTGGTCACTCTGCAAGAGCTAAGGACTCCACAATGTTTAGCACTGAGGTTCTTGATTATGAGTGCCCCCCACCACCAGGGACACTTCTTTTAGCAACATCTGGATCACTTTTGCTTGTAACCAGTGTCAGGTGTATGTACATCATGCTGCAATGCACAGACAGCCATGGAATTCCCCAGTAAAAAATGATCTGGACCCAGAGGTGCCAAGGCTGAGCACCCATGATTTAACACATATACCCCCAAGTGTTTCTCAGTGCAACTGTCCCACAGTGCGCTCTCACTTCCTAGCTAGAAAATCAAGAAAGACCCACTGTGGAACCCACAGGTACCTGGCAGGCAAACCCAACACTCCAGTTGGAGTCAATGTACATTCCACAGGTTAAAAGAAATTGTGCAAACCTCCTGCAAAAATAAAAATCATTGTCATCCTCAGACCATGACCACCTTCCGCCAAGCAGTTAGCAAGAAATAGAGGCATATGATTTCCAGAAAAGTACTTCATCTGGGTGAGTTTTACATCAGAGAAGAGGAAAGCATTTTGCCCATTACACAGTTACAATGCTCATTTGGGCCTTCATTGATTGTTTCCTTAAGTGAGATGCAGATCTGTGAGGACTGAAGTCAGTATGAGTGACAGATATTGAAGGGCCATCGTGGGCCTGCTCAAAGAGTTCAGGCCTCACACTGGCCACAGGCTTGGAGCCCAGAAGGCATTTCTTCCTCAGAAAAGGGCAAAGGTCTGTCCTCCAGGAATAGCAGGCTTTCAGCAGATTCTTCCACTGTTGCTGACTTTGCTGAGAACAAGTGTAACCAAATTTGCAAACAAAGGTGGAGTTTAAGAGAGAGAGACTAGTCGTTTAGCTGGGGCATTGGTAACCTTGTGTACGTCATCTTACTTCTGTACGTCAAAGTTCTCACATGAACTGTAGGCTGAATATGCATAAAACAGCAGACAGTGACCAAGTTTCTGCTATGTTCCAAGCACTATGTTGATGGCTTTCATATCCCAACCTAATTTAAATTCCCCTACAGCCTTAAAATGATCAGGTATGTTACAAACATGAATCCCAGAGTGATTTGCATGCCACCAAGGGCTAAGGTTTCAACCTGGCTTTTAACCATTGTGGTACCTTGTAGTTAAGATGGAACATGTATATTGTCTTTTGGAGTAGTTTTCAATGTCTGGCAGCCATCCTACAGGCAAGTCATTTGGCATGCTTTTCTGTTTCCCTCTCTGTGAATGAGCTACAAGAGGTGGGCATGTGGGAAGCTATGGGACTGCATTTGCATTGTAGAATCCAAGGATGTTCACCTTAAGTGCAATGATGCTGTGCTCTCTGAAATTACATGGGAGGCCTGGGCTTTAAGAAACCCTGACAGAGCTAATGCTCTATAAGGAGTGAACATTATAATTGAGTCTTTGGGGTGAAGGAATCTGTCCTACAGTCTACCATGAGTGGTGAGACCCTGGTTGCTACTCTTCTGCATGCTGGAGGAGCCCCAGGTGTTGTCATGATTCATTGCCATGTCTAGGTGATTACATTCCTCTTGAAGAAACAATTGGGGGCTGTGCTTCCATTTTATAGCATCACCTCTACTGTATTGTGTAATTGAATAAAGATTCAAATTGGAGCTGAGATGCAAGGCCCAAATTCTCCTTCCAAATTGATCTTGGGGGACAGTGAGTCCTTATCTGTAAGACCTAGGCATCCATGGGCTCGTTATGATAACTCAGAGGTTAAAAAGTACTGAGAGCAGACTTTCAATGCACAAAGTAGAAAGAACTCTCTTGGGATGGCATCCAGTATTCTGAGATTCTCTCTCTCCCACCTCATTTGACTGTACATCTGACCTGTGTAAGAGTCACAGAATGTATTACTTTTCTGGACACTCAAATGTGGAAACAAGGCTCTCTATGCACAAAAGTTCAGTAACTGCTCACAGTCCCACAATTAGACACCAACTTCTATAAGTGGCATCATCTGTACCAAGTCATAGTCAGGGTGAGATTTTATATGAATATAGATGATAGATAGATAGATAGATAGATAGATAGATAGATAGATAGATAGATAAAGATAGATAGATAGATAGATAGATAGATAGATAGATAGATAGATAGGCAGGCCAATGGTGTACATCTCTAGTATGGATTATCCCACTAGTGATACTTGAGTGCAGATATCTATTTGTGATGTTCCTAACACCTGCAAGGGAACTTGTGGAATCTGGAACTGCAAGGTCAGGTAGTGCAGAAATGGACATCCAAACATCCTGTTGTTTACATAATATTTCTCTTTGCATTCTTACACAAAGGCACTTAGAAATAAGAGCATCTAGGGTTGTGACAGCCACACAGAGCCTTGTCGGCAAGCTTAGCCTCTTTTGGAGTGTTAGCCACACTCTTAGCATAATTATCTGGATTAAGGCACTTGCCTAAATTGCCTAATGACCTGGGTTTGATGGCACACTACCCATGAAAAGCCAGATGAACAAAGCGGTGCATGCATCTGGAGTTTGTTTGCAGTGACTAGATGCCCTGACACCCCCATGTTTTCTCTGTCTCTCTCTTTCTCTCCATCTGTAAGGTAAGATGCTTTCACAGGACTTACCCATGTGATCCACTTCCTAATTAGCCACAGGATTCCCAACCAACCCTGGAGGCCTCCTCACAAGCAGAGGAATAAAAACTAGATGTGGGGACAGTATATTCATCCTAAGGGGAGTGGGGACCAGCCCTCTCCACAGCTCAGAAATGATCTTCGCAAGAGGCCACATCTATGCCTTCTTTATCTTTCATCAGAATATTACTTAAGCCAGCTGTGAATAAGCTAGCATGGCATACTTAAGAGAAGGGGTGAGGGGAGGGTTAATAAAAACTAAATAGGTTATGAATAATCCATGTAGAAACCTACTTCTGTGTTAGCTAATTTAAAAATATATAAATAAAAACAAAGAGAATTTTGGCTGAAATACTCCATGGTGGTATAAAAGCTGTTCCCAGAAACTAAAAGTTGTCACAGAAAAATTTTAGTGCCAGGGTTGGGATACCTCCTAGTGTTGCATTGGTCAGTGGGACCCCAAACAATACAAGCTGTTGCCAAAGCACTAGGTTGCCCACCGGAACTAGATGGCAACCTGCTTGACTGAAGACACCACATGCTTGGGTTGCAGGACACCGAGTAACCAAACTGGAAGAACTGAGCTGGAAGCCTCTTCCCTGCTGACTAGAGGTCATAGTGATGGAAAGTGCTATGCAGCCTACTGAACAAGAAAAGTCACCAACAGTCTTAACTAGCAGCAAACCCTGCATGTTATACAACTGGCCACCCAGGCAAGATGTGCCCATTAGTGTAATAGTGGCAAGTCTGTTAGAGGGTTAACCAATTGCTCTCTAATTCAATTGGATGCCTGCTCTATGTGACAGAATTCATGCCTAACACTAAAAACCTAGTCAAAAGCCTATGCTGTGAAGGCCACAAACTCTAATGGAGCAGTTATTACTATTATTTGGATTCATGGACATAATATACTCACCCAGTTTCCCTCTAAATACTTATGTTTATGCACACATATATACATATGTATGTATGTATGTATGTATGTATGTATGTATATATATATTATATATATATAGCTCTCACTTTTTGTGAAAGTCTCTCTTTTCAGATGGTGGTTACTGCTGGGGAGACTCAAAACTCATCAAAGTGCTGAGAAGAAGGGTTCAGCATTTAATGAGTTTTCTATATCACACCCTCCAGTGGCTCAGAGATTATAGTGGAAGAGGTAGAAGAAAGAATGTAGGAGACAAAGGATAGCAGGAAGTGATTTGGAATGCTGTCTCCCAGAAATAAAGTGGTCATATTCATGACATTACAATGGCTGTTATTATCTGCCCAAGACCTACATCATATTGGGCCCACCAACAGGTTTTCCTGGATGATGGAGGGCACAAAAAAATCAATATAGAAGAAGAATATTAGGGGGTTCTGTAGAAGTGGATAGGGAGGGGCCAAAGGAAATTGGAAGGATGGGACTATATAAAAATTTTAATGAAGATTTTTATTTTATTGAAAATTATTTTAAGGCCTGGAGAGATGGCTTAATATTTAAGTGCTTGCCCGTGAAGCCTAAGGACCCTGGTTCAAGGCTTGATTCCCCAGACCCATGTAAGCCAGATGCACAAGGTGGCACATGCCATCTGGAGTTCCGTTTGCAGTGGCTGGAGGCCCTGGCATGCCCATTCTCTCTCTCTATCTGCCTCTTTCTCTATCTGTCACTCTCAAATAAATAAATTATATATTTAAAATTTATATATTTTAATATATATTATATATATATAAAATATATATATATATAATTTTAAAAATAAATAAATACAATAACAGGGGAATATGTTCCCAGGTTCCATCTCTTCCAAAGATATTCACAAGATGAAAGGTCCAAGTTGGTGTCTAGCACAGAAGCCAGCTGATTCAGATGACAGCCTCCTCTTGGCATCTCTAGGTTTCAGAAGGAGAGGGCAAGAAGACAGAAATACACTGCACCACCCTGTCTAGTCCTTTCACTTTCCACCCATGTTAGCTGCATCACTGCTTCTAAGATCATAAACATTGCCACCAAGAGAGAAACAGAAAAAGTACACCTTTCCAGAAGGTCAGAAAATGTGTCTCAAGGGCTGCAAGGGAACCTGACATGGATCAATACAGACATCAGACCTTGAGACAGTCACTGACTATGCTGGACCTGTCTCACCAACCCTGTGGCAGTGATACCTTAAGTCTTAAGCCCCCCCCCCCTCCACCATATGGACTCAGCAAAGTCTCCAACTGTAGTAGAAGAAGGGGCAGTCACAAGACACTTATTCTATGCTGATGGCTTTCTGTACTTGTGCAGAGCCATCTTGTAGAATCAGGACTAGTATCCCAGTTTATAAACAGGAACACTGAGGATGACTTGTGGTTATTGCTAACAGATTTAAAGCAGAGTACATCCCTTGACAAAGCCAAAATATAAGTGTTTTCCAAATGATAGATAGCTTCCTGCCACTCAGCAACTAGAACTGAACCATTACATACAGGATTCATAGAGCTTGGGTAACCCTGCAGCCAATCCTTCCTTCTATAGGACACTGTGGACTTTGGTCCTATGAACAATGTGCCCTGGCTGGGGTTCAAACATTTCACTATGGTTATCCTGCCTGGCCTGCCTCATCCTTGTTCTAGCTTCTTTTAGAAGGAAGGGATGTTTGCATAATGCCCAAGCCCAAGGCCAAGGCTGAAATAGGTAAAAAAAAAAAAAATGCATATGACAACCAGTCACAATACAGAGACATATTGGAGCAAGTCCCCACTCCTAAGCTTCCTGAAGTATATGTCACCTATCTAAACATGCTGAGCTACCCCAACGTAGCATGTAGGAAGGCATGGAATTAAATGAGTACCCACAGAGAGAGATCACTCAACCAGCCAGGCAAGTCTTGGTTATAACTGACTACACATATAGATCACCCAACCAGCTGATTTGGATATAACTGAGTTCACACAGACAGATGATTCAACAAAGCTAGTTTAGATATAACCAAGTATACACAGAGATCAACCAGCCAGACAGGTATGGATATAACTGAGTATATACACAGAATACCTGATTAGGCAGGTGTAGAAAGTAATTAATATACATACAGATCACCCAACCAGGCAGGCACAGATATAATTGAGCACACACAGAGATCACCTAACCAGGCCCAGGGGGATATAACTGAGTACACACAGAGATCACACAACTATGCAAGTGCCAATATAATTGAGTGTACATGCTGATCAACCAACCAAGGCAGTGGGAACATAACTGAATGCACAAGCCAGCAACCATCCAGGCCAGTTAGGATATGACTGTGTGAACACAGCAATCACCAAACCAAGCCTGTGCATATATAACTGAGTACATATACACATCACCCAACCAGGCCAGTGTTGGTGTTGCATGGCATTTTCCTCCAGGCATATTATGAAGCCATCTGAAAGTATAAAATACTTTGGCTCAGTAGTTATGGCAACTTTGGAGCAGAGCAGTACTGTGATACCAGGTCTATGGCAATGGTAATAAAGCCATAGTCAACTCCCTAGTAGGTGAAAGGGAGGTCACATTACCTTTACCTGGAATTCCAGTGATTGTTCCCTGGTGCCTTCCCTGTCAGCTGCAAGTGATCTTGGGAAAAGCTAGATTACATAGTGAGTAGAATGTAACTAGGTGAAACTCCATTATGCAGCTTCCATGAGGTTGACATCCAAGATGGATGTGGGATTTTTGTGGTGAGGTAGCTGCCTTTGAGTCACCTACACTCCTGTAAGTAATCCCTCAACAGAGCTCTGTAAGTAACCCCATTGGTTCAATAAAACAGGTGTTGATGTAATCATGCTTTGGTCTGTTGTCTGTGCATAATCTGGAGTGAACAGACTATTGTGTGTGTGTCCCCAGAGAAAAGGTTCCATGGGACAGATGGTTAACTGAGTTCATATACAGGTCATTCATTCCACCAGGCCAGTGGGGATATAACTAAGTACACATAGGGATCACCCATCCAGACTAGTGTAGATATAACAGTACACCCACAGATCAACTAAGCAGGCTTATATGTAACCACATACAGGTCCCAACATGCTGGGATAGGTATAACTAAGTACACACAGAGATCACCTAACAATGCCAATGTGGATATAACTGAATACACAAAAAGATTTTCTATTTGTTTAATTCTTGTTTTCTAAGCTGGAGAAGAAACTCAGCCTAGGGAGATGCCTACCACAGAACTCTTCCAGACCAGCCCCTACCATTGGTTCTCGATGGCAAGCAAGGCTCACAGAAAGGACAAAGTGAGTTGCAGGCTTGTGTCATGAATATGTTCTTTTGCTATGCTCTTTTGTTCAACAAACTTCACATTTTTATATCTTTCTGTCCCACTTGTTGCTCCTTTTCACTGTTGATCTTGATAAGAGTAGAGAACAATTATACCATAGCAGGAATGCTTTTCTGTTTTAAAATCCTCTGCCAAACACATTAATAAATTACCTTTAAATCCAAGCTCATTTGAGCTCTCAGGACACAGGCAGAATGCAGCCAGATTCTTTGCCAGAATATCACTCACACTCTCTCTAGCCAAGTCCCCAACAGAATTCCTTGTTCTCCTCTGAAACCTCATGAGCCATGTCCCCCACTCTCCACATTCTCTCAGAATTCTTGTCCTCCAAATTCTCACAAGAATCCCACAAGAATGGTTCATTAAGCTTACAGTATTCAAGGGCTTTTCTAGGCCAAAGCTCCAAACCCTTCTACATTCCACCTACAAACAAATTCCAAAGGCCTGTGAATCACAAGTTCAGGTTTATTATAGCAACAGCCCTACTCTTGGTACATTTTCTGTATTTGTTACTTTTGTCATTGCTATGTAAAAATACCTGACAGAAGAAACTTAAGGAGGAAGGGTTTACTTTGGCCTATAGTTCAAGGGGATACAGTCCATAAAGGCAGGGAAAGCATGGTAGCAAGAGCATGAATCAGCTACTTGCATTCAGCCCACATTTAGGAATCAAGGATAGTTGAATGCTGGTTCTCAGCTAGATTTCTTCTTTATATATTGTCCCTAGCCCATGACAGATAGATAGATAATAGAGAGATGATAGGTGGATGATAGATAGATAGATAGATAGATAGATAGATAGATAGATAGATGATTGATAGATAGATAGAAAGATAGATAGATAATAGATAGATGATAGAGACACCGATCATCTTTGTCTCTTTCTCTATTCCTCCTTCCTTCCCTCTATCACTCCATACTTTTCATTTACATTATGATGCCATTATTCCTATGTTTAAACTGTTTAAACACAGGCATGCTCTTAAGCAGTTTACATGGGAAGACGTTCCCTCCATATAGTCATAAAGTTCCCCTTTAAAAATTGATTGAAGCTGGAGCCAGGCATGGTGGCTCATGCCTTTAATCCCAGCACTCGGGAGGGAGGCAGAGGTAGGAGGATCACCGTGAGTTCGAGGCCTCCCTGAGACTACAGAGTGAATTCCAGGTCAGCCTGAACTAGAGTGAGACCCTACCTCAAAAAAAAAAAAAATGATTGAATTTGGGATCCATGGTACCCAACTCATCACAGCTATTCAGGCTGAGACTAGAGATGGATTGAGCCCAGGAACTCAAGGGCAGCCTGTGAAACATAGGGAGACCTTGGTCCCAAGAACAAAACCAAAAGTTATTGTTTAACCATGGGGATGGCAATGAAGAAGGGAAAAATACTAACAAATTTATGTTTATACTTGTTAATTAAGTAAAACAACTTATACTCTGCTCCAGTAATAAAAATTTTTAAATCCTTCTCAAATAATGCCATTCCTCCATAGAAAATCCAATTACTCCCTTACCAAATAACTTCAGATGTTTGCCCATGGATGATCTCAGGAGGAGGATGAAGAGAGGAGAGAGAGAGGGGAGGGGAGGGGAAGAAAAGAGAGAAAGGGAGGTAAAGAGAGGAAAAGGTAGGGGAAAAGAATGTGATGATCGTTATCTATTTTTCCCTTAGAAGCAAAGGACATTTGTAGTACTGTTTTTGCCTCCTGGGATCTAGTGACATTTAAGTACTTAAGAGCCCCAAGCATTTTTTGGTCAGACAGAGGGACTAATGGAGCCTCATTGTCCTGCACACTTAGCACATTCCCCTGATTTCTTACTTAATCAGAGAACCACGGAGAGCAAGCCTAAAGGAAGAGCATTCATGAACTTTCTCACTCTAATGCTATGCCTCACTGACAAATGCTTTCTGCTGTCCAGGATCCTAGACAGCTTGCATATTCCGCTTGGGACCTGCTGTGTAAAATTGGGTCCCTGTAAAGCTACAGGGATCTTTTGAACAGACAAGCAGTATTCCAAGGGCTTCTGAGGAATTTCTTCTCCTGTTATGGCCACATGACCTTCTGGAAGAACAAGAGGACACTCCCTTTGCTATCTGAAGACAGCAGGAAGGTCTTTAATTGAAAGGCCTTTTGTAAGTGCCACCTGGACTGCATTGGTCTACTCACACCATGGCTTTGCTAGTGACTGATTGAATATCAGGTGCTATGACCTCTGAGGTCTCCTGGGGGTGGAAAGTCAGGGGACATAAAACAAAACTTCTAGCCTTTCTCTCCCACTCTATAAATTTAGTATTTCTTGGAGAATATGCATAAATAACAAATAGTAAGGTTATGTACTTGCTTCCTTAACAGGAAAACAAGGGCAATGCAGTTGCATTTTTAGTAAATGCACATGCTTTGTATGAGCAAAATCTTCATGGCTTCTGGTATAAAGATAGTAATGGAGCCATCTGTGAGAACCTGTGTCCATCAGTAGATGAATGTGAAAATGTACATACACACAGTGGAATTCTATTCAGCCTTAAAAAAAAAAAAACATCTACAATTTGTGGCAATATGGATGAAATGAAAAGACATTATATGAAGTGAAATAAATCAATCTAAGAAAGATGCAGATCTCACTCACACATAACATATAAATAAGTTTATTTCATAATATAGAGGAAAGAATAGTAGATACCAGAGACTGAGAAGGGAATGTGGTAGAGATTACAATAGAAAGATTATGGTAGAAAAGACAAGATATAAAGGTTAAAATAGAAAAAAAATCCATAATGCAACTGGGAGGATCAACGGCTCCAAACCATCCAAGTTGCCTATTAATAGAAGGAGAATCACAAGCTCAAGGCCTTACCTAGACTACACAAGACCATGTCTCAAAGTGAAAAAGTAGAAAGGAGGGCTGGGATGGATACAGCTCAGTGGTGAAGTGTTTGCCTGGTATTTACAAGACCCTAGGTTCAATCCCCAGCCACTGCAAACAACAAGAGCTGCCAGATGCACCCATATTTTAGAAGGTCACAAATATTCAAAGTAACCAACCTCAGGTCACTGTCTTCTCAACACTATTTCTTACTGTACCCTCACAAGTTAATTGAAGATGTTGACATGCGCATGAAGTCCTACATTCTGGAACTTAGCAAAGTAATGTCTTGAATTACCTATAATTCCCTTATTACAAGATTTTCACGTCTCCATTCTGTTAGGTTCCAAAATATCTTCTTGGGTCAGCATTGCCTTAACACTTCATTTTCTGACATTCTCTAATTTCTGTGCCCAGCTGTGAGATGTCCCTCAGTTTGCTGAAAGCTCTGCTATGTACTATCAATTTCTCCAGGCCGTGGGGTGGATGATGAAGTAAATACCATGTAGAAGGTAGAGATAAATGGGAACCAAACCCATAATGCAATTGGGAGGATCAAAGGCTCCAAGTTGCCTGTTATCAGTCCCCATGAGAAATAGACACACTAGAAAGGGACTTTTCATGGTCTGGTACCTCATAGTTCAGGGATCACAAGGAACCCACACAGACAAGCACAAAGTTGTCATTAAGGGCAGTGTCAACAAAATGCCACAGGATGACAGGAAAGAAGTGTAAGAGTACCTCATGACTATTTTTGTGTGTGTTAGTGTGTGTGATATATGCATATGTATGTACAGATGTCCATACCCTATGGAATGCATACATTGTGGAGGCTACAGAAGAACATTGGGGTATCCTTCTCTTATTGCTCATCCATGGATTTCCTTGAGATGAGGGCTCTCCTTCAACCTATCAACTGTAGCTGCTGTCTTTCAGCAAATCCTAGTGATTCTCTGCCCTCTGGAGACCATGCATGGCCACACTCACCTTTTTATATGGGTTCTGGGGGATTGAATTTGTCTGTCTCTAGTCAAAGAGGCTCTCATGCTAAAGCAATTATAACCACTGAGCAATTTCCACAGCTCCCTTATGACTTCTATGAGTTATTAGTTTTCTTTCTGTGACTGTGACCAAAGTACCTGACAGAAGCAACTCAAGGGAGGAAGATTTTAATTTGGGTCACAGTTCTAGAACTTTCATCCATCATGTTAGAAGCACATGGCAATGTGAATAGCTCCAGGAACATTGAGTACAGTCCCTCACATGATGGCAGAGTAGGAAGCAGAAAGATTGGGACTGGAACAAAGTGTCAAGTATGACCTGCAAAGTCACCCCTAGTGACTTCCTCCAGCTATTCCCTACCTTCTAAAGGGTCCACTGCTCCAAAAATCACATTACCAACAGGGAACAAGTGTTCAAAATATGAATGTGGAGAATATTTCATATTAAAACCATTACAGTGAAAGTCTCTTAATGAAAACTTCTGAAATTCCAAAGAAGTATTTAATATAATGGAATGAGTCAGCACACATAAACACAGCAAACCCTAAGGAATTGAAATAATAAATAATATGTCATAAGTTAAAATAAACATTTTAAATCATTGAAAAGATAAGGAATAGAATTCACATAGAATAAGTCACTTAAAGGAGAGCAGGTATCTTTGGAAAAGATAAAATATTTAGAGAAAGCAATAATTGTTAAAGTTAAAATTTTATGATAGGCTTGCATCCCAACTTAAACATAATTTAAAGAGGAATTATCGAACCAGAATATATTGGAGGAAGTCACCTAGACCCGAAGGAGTGACATGAGAGTAGCCCCAAGAGACTTGAGATGCTGTGCAGAGGCTTCCTTCACACTAGCATTGTTGCTCACACCAATACCATCATGCTATCTTACTCACAAATGGCTGCTTTTGGGGGATAATAATATGCATTCTATGGTGGCAGGGGACACTCCAGATCCCCAATGCAAAGTAAGTGCTACAGTTCTGGCCAATGACGCAGAAGCAGAAGTGTCCATGTCAAGACCCTCAGGCTGCCCTTCCAATTCTGTCCCTTGCACTTCCTGTCCTCTGTGGGGAGCACAGCCATGGTGCTACCAATGGAGCGGATATATAAAATTTTGTGAAGCAGAAAGCAGAAGTGTCCTCAGCCTGTAAGAAAACTTTAAACTCCTCTTATTTATTCAAATAACCATTGATTTGTGTTTTCTATCAGATACAGCTGTATATAATGTCTTCAGTTGATAAAAATGTGTAAGAGGAGTCTAAGAGAAGAGAATGAGAGTGAAATGATATTTTAAATAGAAAGTCCCTAAGATAGTTCCAAATCAAATGAAAACACTCAGAAGGAAGAGTCTTACCAAGTCTCAACCAGAAAGTTTAAAAATAAATCTGTACTTAGACGCACTCAAAACACTAAGGGGAGAAAGGAAACCATAAAAGTAACCACAGAGAAAACATGCTTAGATTGAAAGCAGGTTCCTGAAAAGAAGGCGAGGCAATGAAATAATAGCCTAAAAGTGCTGAGAGAAAAATCATTGTTTGGCCAAATCTTACACTTAAGCTAAATTATTGTTCAAAAGGAAGAAAGATAAAGACGTTCAGATGAAGAAGCATTTATCAGTCATGGACATACTCTAAAATATGGCACATGAAATAAGACACATGGTAAAAGGGAGTAAGGTAGTCAGAAGAACGTCAGATCCATGCATGAGCAAAGTTATCAGGAAGCATGTGAGTGAACCTGAAGTCCTTGACTCTAAGGACATGTCAGGCTTGCAGGTCACCAGAGATAGATAGCTCAGAGCCAAGAGGCTCCTGGGGAAGGAGTGTGAGTGGTTGGCCCTCTGTGTCAGTTTTTAGCAAAAACTGGGTTCTGTAGACAGACATTCAGATTGTCTTCAATTGACTCTCTATGAAGTACATTTTAAAGCACTTTTCCTACCTACCACAGGGAGAATTTTAGGGAATTTTTTGGGCTTTCCCTGTGTTTGATGGTACTCCTTAGAAATTTGACAACTGACATGATTTCACTTACACAGTCCAGCATGGAAGAAGCACATTTTAATTGTTTTATATAGAATAAGTCATTTGGTCAAGGCATATACATGAAAAAAAAAAACCTAAAGCCTGACTGTCTAATCACCACATACCACCTCCCCTCAAACACTGTCATTCCCACCATCTCATCCACATTCTACTAAAGTGACCCCACATACATCTTACCCAATTACATGGGAATGACAGGAGAGGAAAAGGTCATGGCACGAAGGCTGGTCTCTCCATGGCACCCAGCTTTCCTATGACAGCTCCTACTGTTAACTTGTGCAGTGTATCATAATCCAATAAGTCATGTGATTCTATTTCTTGGATATTCTTGTTTTGTGTTGAGATTTGCTTTCTGGGATTTTCTGAAACAAATAAATTGTTCACTTGAAATCATGTAATAGCCACAATTCATACCTGGTTTTACAAAAACTGAGTCTCCCTTTTTTTTGGAGAGAGATACAGAGAGAGAGGGAGAGGAAGACAGATAGAGATGGGTGCGCCAGCAGCCTCTCAGCTGCTGCAAACGAAATCCAGATGCGTGCGCCCCCTTGTGGTCAAGTGCGGCATTGCGCCCTTGCATCACTTTGCATCTGGCTAAACCTGGGACCTGGAGATTGGAACCAGCGTTCTTAGGCTTAGGAGGCAGATGCCGTAACCTCTAAGCCATCTCTACAGCCTGTCTCCCCTTTTTACACTAAATTTTGAAATAAGGAACAGCTATTTTGATTTTCTTATAGTTGATGTCCTTTGATCTAATTTTTTACAAAAGAACTTACAGAAAACTAATAGTAACATTCCCATGAGGTTTCCCCAAATGTCTCTGAATATAAAATCCAGACCAACTTTAGTCACTTTAAGATGGGATTTTGTGCCATTGTCACTGCAAGTTCCATTCCTGCTCATCCCCAGATTAGAGACTTTGAGTCCCTGAATTCATTAGAGACTTTGACTCTTTTGAAATATGCTGGGGGCTGACAAAATATTCTCAAGAGAAAAGAAAAAAAAAAAGCATTCCTTTCCTCTCTTACTAACACAACATGGAAACAGGACCTATCTCCCAATGCGTTTACCCCTCGTGGTCACATTCCATTCCCAGGCCTGCTGATGAGGTGGTCTGGGAAGCATTCTGACTGGGAGAGATCACATTGCTAACCGGGCATGTAAAAGGAATGCGGTTTCCTGAAGGTTTCCAGCAAGTACATGGGAAAGGAGCTCTTGAAAGAGCCTAGAGCTGGAAGCACTTCCCTTCTGAGAAACACTTCCAGTCCCCCACAGAGCCAAGTGTAATAACAGTCTTGACATTATTATTACAAAGGGGAAAAAATCATTCATGCAGGCTTGCTGCTATAATTTTGGGTATTTATAAGCCACACCCACTTTGCAACCTTACAGTCCTGTGGTCTAAAGTAAAGCCCACACAAAAGAGGGGCCACGAGTCAAAGCCCTGTGGCAATTATGATCCAGTATCTGAGCGTATCATGCAGGGATAGTCATTTTGTAAGTGCTTTGAGATGCTTTTGAAAACTCGGCCTCTTTTTCTCTACATGCAATATATATCTTCAACGTTTTAACAAAATTTTCCCTGTTTGACCACAAGATAGAGTTCCAGACATGGGCAAAGAACTCATGTAATAAGAACTCATGGTTGAGGGAACTTAATACAATAATCATGTGTTCAGGAAAATTTTCTGCAATTGCAGCTCATTTTTTTTTCTTTGAGTGAATCTGCTTTATTTAGAATGAACTGATGGCTCCCAGAAGTCACTGTGGCCTCCCACCAGGCCCTGTGTCATCAGTTACACTTGGCATGACTTCCCCCGTGGTCACAGACGGAACATTACTTTAGTAGACTTGGCATCATACATCAGCTTGAGGTTCCTACCCGTAGCAGGATAATTTTAAAGACTGGACAACTATTGTAACCATTATTAAGCCAACAGTCCGGTGTATCATGCACATTTATACCATGCAGCCATCACCTGGATCTTCTCTAGAATTCTTTCATCTTTCCAAATGGCCACTCTGTCCCCATTAAATACCAAATATCTTCCTCTTCCCCTACCTAGCCTCTGGCAATCACCATTGCTTCCTCTCTCTATGAACCTGCCTTACTAGATATTTTCTATAAGTGGAACCATGCATTATTTGTATTTTTGTGTTTGGCTGTTTGCTTATTTCACTCAGCATAATGTTCCCAAGATTCATCCTTATTGTAGCATTGTCATTGTTAGCACCTCTGCATGAGCACACTGGCCATTGAATATTCAACTCTTTTTAAATTTGATCATTTGTCTGTTGTTGTGGAATTAAAAATACACTTAAAAAATACATTCCACTTATCATTCCTTCACAAGACATCTGATTTGTAAATATGTTCTCTCATTCTGTGGCTTTGTTTTTTCACTTTGTTGAAGTGCCCATTAATGTGAAAAAGGTTTAAGTATTTATGAAATTCAGTTTCTCTTCTGTTGACTATCCTTTTGGTACTATATCCAAGAACTACTACCCAGTCCAGCCATGAAGTTTCCCCTATGTTTTCCATAAAATTGTGTTTCGCTTTGATCTACTTTCAGATAATTTTCATGTATAGACTAAGAATACACCTAACTTCTTTTGAAAAAAAAAAGATACTCTATTTCCTCAGAACTATTTGTTGAAAAGACTGGAAAACTGAGTCTTTAAATGGTCTTGACACTATATTAATCAGGGTTCTCTAGAGGAACAGAACCAGAAGAATAAATATATAGTTTAAAGAGATTTATTAGATTGGCTTACAGGAAAAGTCAGAAAACTCAGTAGCTGCTCAGTATAGAAGTCTGGATGCATCAGCAGTCCCACTCTGGCCTGTCTAGAAGGCCTATAGGCTTCCTGGAGAGCTGCTGGTCCTCAGTCTGCAGTGGACAGCTTAAGATGAGTTTGGAATAGATGCACTCACCATCAAGTAGCAAGGCAGCCAGGCAAAAATGCTCTGCTTTTTACTGGAACTTCTTTGTATACTGCCTGCCACTGGAAGAGCTGCCTATTCTGAAGGAAGGTCTTCTGTCCTCAGGTAATCTTTCCTGGAAATGCTTTCACATACTTTCCCAGGAAGCTTGTATCTCACTTGATTACAGATCTGATCAACTTAATAATAGAAATTTAATTGTCACAGCACCCATGCCATGTGAGGATTTGCTTCTGGACTTTTTATTTTGATCCACTTGTAAGTACCACAGACTTTTGATTATTGTACATTATGAAACCAGGAGGTCCAAGTGCTCCGGATGTGTTCAGTTTTTTCTAGATTGTTTTAGTGATTTGTGGTTACCCTTTAAATGTGTTTTTCTATTTCTGCATAAAAATATTGAGATTTTTGGTAAGAATTACATTGAATCTTTAGATTACTCTGAGAACTCACATTTTATTATTAGATATGAATAAACAATATTAAGCTTTCCAATCCATGTATATGGAACCCTTTTCACTTATTTCTGACATTTGGGTGTGTGTATGTGTGTGCGCACATGTGCATTTGCATTTGCATGTGTGTTTGCACCAGGGAGTGTATGTGGAGGTAAGATGGCAACCTGGGGTGTCAGTCGTCACCTTTCACCTTAGGCATTGTTCATCACTGCATATACTGAGGAAGCTGGCCCACAGGCTTGCAGGGATTCTTTTGTATTCATCACCCATATTGCCACAAGCACACTGCGATTCCAGATGCTCATTCTACTGCATCTGGCTTTGCATGGATTCTGGGAATGCAAACTCAAGTGTCCATGCTTACTTAGTAAGGGTTTTATCCACTGAGCAATCACTTAGTCCTATTTCTGACATCTTCCATTTCTTTTAGCAGTGTTTTATGAGTTTTTGGTGTACAGATCTTTTGCTTCTTTGATTACACATAAAATTCCCAGTGCCAGAGTCAGGATACCTTTCAGTGAGTTGTTGGTCAAGGAGGTCCCTGATGTCCCCAACAGTCTTAGCCAGCAGTGGCTCCACAAGCTACATGACTGGCTAGCCAGGCAAGATACAAATATACTCACTAGTGCAAAAGTGGTATGTTTGTTATGAGAATAAATAACTGCTCTCATGAGATTTGAGGCCTGCTCCATGGAAGAAGATTGGGCCTAATACTCAAAACTTAGGCAAAAACCTATGCTGGAAAAGTCATAAGCCGTAGCATGGAAGCTACTACTGTTGTTTAGAAAAATGGATTTATTGTGCCCACCAAACTGCCCTATGAATGTTTGTGCCCATATATTAGTGCTGCTCTCAGTTTTCTTGAAGAAGTCTCTCTTTTCAGATAATGGTAAGTGCTAGAGAGACTCCAAACTCATGAAAGTACTGAAAAGAAGTGACAGTGGAAGTTTGGCATTAACTGAGGCATTTTTGTCACACCCTCTAATCATCAAGGACCATTGCTGAAGAGGTAGTGGAAAGAATGTGTGAGCCAAAGGATGGGGAGGAGGGTTTTTCAATATTTTCTTCTAGACACAAAGTAGGTTAATTCATGACCCAACAGTGGCTTTTATTACCTACATAATATTGAGCCCAACAACATGTTGTCATTAACAATGAAAGAAGGCCAAAAACAAAACTGATATCAAAATAGAAGTGGGAAAATGAGGGTTCTATGGAGGAAACATGGTGAAGGGGAGATAAAAGAGAGTCATGGGAGAGGATTATATAATCTTTAATACTTATTTTCTATTTTAAAAGGTACTAAAGATGTAGTTCAGTGGTAAAGGGTTTGCTTAGCCTATTCAAGTCCCTGTGTTCAATCCCCAGTACTGAGAAATACAAAGAAGAAGAGGGACTTCTGAGGAAGATGGTGGCATAGTAGCCAAGCCAAAACAGCCTGGGGAGAAATAAGCAGAAAAACAGCAAAATGCACTCTTCTACTGAAAAGTGAAGGTGTATAAGAAATTATCAACCACAGCAGAGAAACAAGAGAGACCCAGTACTTCTAGTGATCAGGGAAACAGCCAAAAGTGGATCCCACCATGGGGCCAGCAGCTCCGATCTGTGCACCCACCAGGCCCAGTACAGCCCAGAGCCACAGGAGCAGAAACCAGATGAAGGAATTTTCCACTCATATCAGCATAGTTGCAAAGTCAAGAAACCCAAAGGAGAAGATAGCAGGGACCAGCTGAGCAGCTGCTAAAGGAAATGACAAACAGAATCAGCTGAGCAGATATGGTACAACCCTAGGCATCCTTCATAGCCTCCCATCTCCCCAAAGCCAGTCCACAAACTACCTGAGAACTCATTCATCCCCTGAACAAAGATCCAGCAACCCAAGTAGCCTAACCAAGTCCACAGTGCAACAGAGAGGGACCAAGATGGGCACTCAGTATTGGCAATACTGGAAGCCATTCCAAAATGTAACAGGGCCTACTTACACAAAGCCAGGTACATAGGCCTTCACTGGAAGTGCTAATCTCACCTTCCCTATCAGGACAGGTTATGTGATAGATTTGATTGATGTATTCTTGGTCAGCTTTAGCATTCTCAAATAAACTGTTTTTTAGTGTTGACTATTGTTGCCTTTGATGTTTCTTAATTTACAGAGACTTTGTCTTTTTCTCCTGTCATTATTGGAGGCAGGGTCTCACTCAGCCCCAGGCTGACTTGGAACTCATTGCAGACCAGAAATCTCAGCCTCCCAGTGGACAGGATTAAAGGTGTGGGGCAACCTAAGGGACTTTGACTTTATTAAATTATCAGTTTGTTTTAATCCCCACTCTTACATAAATACTCTGTGCTGGTTTTGATTGAATGTTTATATTGCTCAGTTGAATTTTAGAATTTCCAGTAATTTGCTCCACCCAGCCTACTAGAATACTTAAATAGCAGGCAAACTCAACATCTAGGGTCACTTCTGCTATTATTCCAGGAGTATAAGAGCCACACACATGCACCTTAAACTCCTACCCTGAAGATATATAAAGTCAGATTTACATGGCAAAGAATAATACAGATAATTAGAAAACCCAAGCAAGAAATTAACTAAAGATGAAAAAAAATCTCTACATTAGTAATACAAGAAACATAAAATAACAATGCAATTCCACCAAAAATTATAAATCCATCAGAAATGACCTCCAGAGAGACTGTTTTAGATGAAATGCCTGACAAAGATTTTTTTAAAATGATTATATCTATGCTCAAAGAAATAAAAGGAATCAAATAAGAAAAAATCCTGAAGAAATACTAAGAGAACATAGGAAAACTTAATGAAATAAGGAGGTCAATACAAGACATGAGTAAGGAAATAGAAATAATGAAAAAATACCAATCAGAAATGCTAGAAATGCAAAACAGAGTAAGTCAAAAAGAAAATTCTGTTGAAATTCTCACCAGTAGAATGGATCAAGGAGAGGACAGAATATCTAAACTAGAAGACCAGGTGGCAGATCAAATACAGCCCAACAAAGAGAAAGACAAACTAATAGGAAGGTATGAATGGGAATTTCAAGACATTTAGGACACTATGAAGAGATGAAACAAAAATTCAAGGCAGAATAGAAAGAGAAGAATTTCACTCTAAAGGCATAGTAGCTATTTTCAACAAAATCATAGAAGAAAATTTCCCCCAAATAGGGAAAGTGATGTCAATACAGATACAGGAAACCTTTAGAATGCCAAACAGACAACATCAGGAAAGAACCTCTCACAGTCATATTATAATAAAAGTATAAAACACACAAACCAAGGAAAATATACTGAAAATAGTTAGAGAGAAAAGTCAAGTCTCATATAAAGTCAAGTGCATCAGGATAACAACAGATTACTCAACACAAACTTTAAAAGCCAGAAGAGCTTGGAATGATATATTTCATGTTCTGAAAAATAACAACTGTCAAACAAGAATACTCTATCCAGAAAAGTTATCCTTTCAAACTGACAGAGAAATAAGGGCATTCCACAATAAAACAGGCTAATGGAATATATGACAACTAAGCCAGCTCTACAGAAAATACTTGGAAGGATCCTTCATGCTGAAGAGAAAGAAAAGCACACATATAAAGAAATAGAAAAGAATAAATCATACTCAAATAATAGGTAATACAAGAGAGTAAAGGAAAAATAGGAAGAACTATAAAACAAGAAGAATAGCAAGAATAAATGCAAACCTTTCAATAATAACTCATAATATCAATGAACTCAATGTCCTTACCAAGGGACACAGGCTTGCAGACTGGGTTAAAAAGCAGGATCCTTCTATTTGTTGCCTCCAACAAACTCATGTTTCCATAAAAGACAAACACTATCTTAGGGAGAAAGGATGGAAAATGGTATTTCAAGTTAATGGGCCTAGAAAACAAGCAGGTGTTGCTATCTTAGTATCTGACAGGGTAGAATTTAAACCAACATTAGTTAGGAAAGATAAAGAAGGCCCCTTTATATTGATTAAAGGAACACACCAACAGGAGGATATTTCAATTCTAAACATATATGCATCTAATATGGAAACTCCCGATTTCATCAAACATTATAAAAATTAAAGTCACAGATAACACCAAACATAATTGTAGTAGGTGACTTCAATACCGCACTTTCATCAATTGACTGGTCATACTGGCAAAAACATAAACAGAGGGGCTGGAGAGATGGCTTAGTGGTTAAGGCTCCTGCCTGCAAAGCCTAAGAATGCCCATTTGATTCTCCAGGTTTCACGTTTAGCCAGACGCAAAAGGGGGTGAATGTGTCTTAGTTCGTTCACAACAGCTGAGAGGCCCTGGCATGCCCATCTCTCTCTCTCTCTCTCTCTCTCTCTCTCTCTCTCTGTCTCTCTCTCAACTTAAAAAATAAAAAAAAACAAAAATAACTAAACAGAAGAATCTGGATTAAATGAGGTCATAGAACAAATGGACCTAACATATATCTACAGAAGATTTCACCCAAATGATGCAGAATACACATTATTTTTAGAAGCACATGAAACATTTTCTAAAATAGTCCATATATTAGAACACAAAGCAAATTTTAACAAATTCAGGAAAATTGAACTTTCCTTGCACTCTATCTGACACAATGGAATTAAACTACAAATCAACAGCAATAAAAGCTATAGAGCATACACAAAATGGTGGAAACTAAACAGTATGCTACTAAATGATAAATGGGTCAATTAAGAAATCAAGAAGAGCCGGGTGTGGTAGTGCACGCCTTTAATCCCAGCACTTGGGAGGCAGAGGTAGGAGGATCGCCATGAGTTCGAGGCCACCCTGAGACTACATAGTGAATTCCAGGTTAGCCTGGACCAGAGTGAGACCCTACCTTGAAAAAAAAAAAAAAAAAAAAAAAAAAGAAAGAAAGAAAGAAATCAAGAAATCAAGAAGGAAACCAAAAAATTTGTACAATCAAATGATAATGGCAACACAACATACAAAAACCTTTGGGACAAAAGAAAGGTGGTCCTAAGAGAGAAATTTATAGTTTTAAGTGCCTATATTAAGAAATTAGAGGGCTGGAGAGATGGCTTAGTGGTTAAGGCACTTGCCTGTGAAGCCTAAGAACTCATGTTTGACTCTCAGATACCATGTAAACTAGACACACAAAGGTGAGGCAAGTGCAAGGTTGCACATGCCCACTAGGTGGTGAAAGCATCTGGACTTCAATTGAAGTGTCTGAGGCCCTGGAGTGCCAAGTCTCTCTTTCTCCCTCCCTCTCTCTCTCCCTTTCTTTCTTTCTCTATTTCTCTCTAGCAATAAAATAAATAAATAAACAGAAATTAGAAATTTCAAAAGTAAACAACTAATGCGTCACCTTAAGCCATTGAAAAAGAAGAACAAGGCAAACCAAAACTCAGTAGATGGGAAGAAATAATAAAGATTAGGGTGGAAATTAATAGAAAAGAACCCCCATTCCCCCAAATTACAAAGGAATCAATGAAACAAAGAGTTGGCTCTTTGAAAGGATAAACAAAATTGATAAACCCTTAGAAAATCTAACTAAAAGAAAAGAAAAGAGGACTAGAGAGATGGCTTAGTGGTTAAGGCGCCTGACTGCAAAACCTAAGAACGCTTGTTCAAATCTCCAGGTCCCACATTTAGCCAGATACAAAAATGACGCAAGAATGCAATGTCACATATGTTCACAGGGGGGCACATGCATCTGTAATTTGTTCATAGTGGCTGAGAGGCCCTGGCATGTTCATTCTCTGACTCTTCCTCTCTCTCTGTCTCTCTCTGCCTCTCTCTGTCTCTCTCAAATAAAAAAATAAGAGACAAGAGACACAAATCAATAAATTAGAGATTCAAAAGCACCATTACAATAGATGTCAAAGAAATTCAGAAAATCATAAGGATATACTTTAAGAACATATACTCCACTAAGTTTGAAAATCTGAAAGACATGGATGATTTACTAGAGTTACATGACCTACCAAAATTAAATCAAGATTAGATAAATCATTTAAATAGACCTATAACAAATATGGAGATCCAAGCAGTTATCTATACATAAAAAAATCTCCCAATTAAAAAAAATCCAGGCCCAGATGGATTCACTGGTGAATTTTACCAGACCTTCATGGAAGAACTAACACCAATGCTTCTCAGACTTTTCCATAAAATTAGAAAAGGAAGGAATAATACCAAACGCCTTCTACAAAGCCTGCATTACCCTGATACCAAAACCAGATAAAGACAGAACAAAGAAAGAAAATTACAGACCAATCTCCCTCATAAACATAGATGCAATTCTCAACAAAATATTGGCAAACAGAATATAAGAATATATCAAAAAGATTATGTACCTCGACAAAGTAGGCTTTATCCCAGAAATATAGGGATGGTTCAACATACATCAATTGATAAATGCAATACACTATATAAATAGACTGAAGGACAAAAATCAAATGATCATCTGAATAGATGCAGAAAGGGCATTTGACAAAATCCAACATCCCTTCATGTTAAAGGTCCTATAGAAACTGGGAATAGAAGGAACATACCTCAACATAATGAAGAGTATTTATTACAAACCTACAGCCTACCTAGTACTAAATGGGGAAAAACTTGAAGCCTTTCCACTAAAATCAGGATCAAGACAAGGTTGTCCACTGTCCCCACTTTTATTTAATATAGTACTGGAAGTCTTAGCTATTACAATAAAGAAAGAGACACACATACAAGGGATACAAATTGGAAAGGAAGAGATCAAATTATCATTATCTGCAGATGATATGTTTCTATACATAAAGGACCCTAAAGACTTCTTAGAACTGATAAACACTTTTGCAACACTGCAGGATACAAAATAACCACAAAGAAATCAGTAGCCTTCCTATATGATAACAACAACATGCTAGGACAAAATTAGCCCATCACTCCCATTCACAGGTGCCTCAAAAAAAAAAAAAAGCACCTTGGAATAAACCTAACATGAAGGAAATGAAGAATCTCTACAATGAAAACTTTAAAATACTGAAGAGAGAAATTGTAGAAGACACTAGGAAATGAAAAACATCCCATGTTCTTGGATTGGAAGAATCAACATTGTGAAAATGTCAATCTTACCAAAAGTGATCTACACATTTAATGCAATCCCCATCAAAATTCCAATGGCATTATTCACAGAAATAGAAAAAATGAATTATTAAAAACAAAGCATAGAACCAATGGGATACAATGAGGGTAGCCCTAAGAGGAAGTTTATACCTGTAAGTACTTACATTAAAAATCAGATCTCAAATAATGATGATGTTCCCAAAGACATTAGGAAAAAAAATGAAAACAAGAACAAGTCTAAAAATAACAGATGGAAAGACTTCAAGTCAGGGCCAAAATCAATGAAACAGAAACAAGACAAACCCCTTGCCAAATTAACCAAAAGAAAGGGAAGATACAAATTAATAAAATTAGAGATAAAAATGGAAACATATCAGATATCACTGAAATCTAGAAAATCTCGAGGACATAACTTGAAAACATATTATCATAGTATCCACATTGCTGTGATGAACTTCCAAACAGTTTAGGGGAGAAACGGGTTTATTTCAGACTTACAGATGCAGGGGGAAGAAGCTGCTTTCTTCCATACATCCAAGCAGAGAGGAAAACCTACACAGCAAGCAGACCAGCAGCAGCACCACAAGCAAGCAAGCATGCCAGAGATGCCTCCAGTGACACGCTCCCTCCAGCAGGCTGCTAGAGATGTAAGCAGGAAGGTTAAATACCTGAGGCTATGGGGGACATACACTCACATTCAAACTACCACACCTCTATTTCCACCAATTTGGGTGGGAATTTTCCAAATTGTCTACCAAATTAGAAAATCTAAAATAAATTTCTACATACATATAACCTACAAAAGTTAAACCAAGATTAGATAAATCATTTAAACAAATCTCTGACAAGAAACAAGATTGAAGCAATAATAAAAAAAATAATAAAAACAGCTCCCTACTAAAAAAAAAGTTCAGGTTCAGAATTTCACTACAGAATACTACTAGAGCTTTGAAGAACTAAAACCAATGCTTTTCAAATTGTTTCATGAAATAGAAATGGAGGAAATACGTCCAAACTCTTTTTATGATTCCAGTATTTCACTGATACAAAATCAAACTGAGACACAACAACAACAAAAATGACAGACCAATCTCCCTGATGAACACCGGCATAAAAAAGTCAGTAGAACACTTGCAAACTGAATTCAAGAACACATCCAAAGCATCATTCACCATGACCAGGTTGGCTTCATTCCAGAGATACAGGAATGATTCAATATTTGTAGATCAATAAATATAGTCCATTACAAAAATGGACGTAGGAACAGAAATGACATGATCATCTCACTAGATGCAGAAAAGGCCTTTGACAAAATCCAACAACAGTCTATAATAAAAATCCTGGAAAGACTAGGGCTGGAGGACACATGTCACAACATAACAGAGGCTATGCACACAAGCCTATTGCCAACACCCTGCTAAATGAAGAAAAACACAGGAATTAACATCATAAACAAGACAAGGACGTCTAGTCTCACCACACCTATTTAATATGGTACTTGAAGTCTTATCTAGAACAATAAAACAACACAAGGAAATAAAAGGGATAGAAGCAAGAAAAGAAGTCAAAGTATCCTAATTTGAAGACATGATTTTCAACATAGGAACCAACCTTAAAGTCTCCACAGAAAACTCCTAGAGTTGATAAACACTTTAGCAAAGTGCCAATATGCAAAATCAACACACAAAACTCAGTACCCTCCTATATACTAATGACAAACACACTGAGAAAGAAATCAGAGAAACACTCCTATTCACAATTACCTCAAAAAGAAAAGAAACCTGGAATAAAGCTGACCAAGGAAGTAAAAAACCTCTACAATAGAAACATTACAGCACCAAAGAAAGAAATTGAAGAGTGTCTGGACATAGATGAAGAGTAGATATCATTAAATAGAAAGACCTCATAGATTGAAAGAATTAGTATTGTTAAAATGGCCATCCTACAAAAAGCAAGATATATATTCAATGCAATCTGAGTCAGAATTCTAGCACCATTCTTCACAGAAATTGAAAAAAAAATTCTTAAAATTCATTTATATGGAAGCCCAAAGACCCAAAATAGCCAAGCAATCCTAAGCAAAAAGAAAGCTTATTTCTAGTTATACCACAGAGTCATAGTAATAAAAACAGTATGGTAGTGGCACAAAACCAGAAGCATGGATCAATGAAATTGAGGCGAGGGCTCAGGTGTAATGACATGAAGCCACAGCCACCTGAATTTTTACAAATATGCAAAAAAACACACATTTGAGAAAAGATAGCATCTTCAACAGATGGTGCTGGGAAAACTGGATTTCTACACATCAAAGAATACAACCATATCCTTCTTTCTTTCCCTGCCAAAAAAAAAAAAAAAAAAAAAAACTTTGAATGGATCTAGGACCTAAATATAAGACTTGAAACTCTGAAACTGCCACAGGATTTGTATATCTAGAGAGAGATTTAAGGAATTGGTTCATGCAATTTTGAAGCAGGAATTTGGAAACTATTTGGGGGTAGGTGGACTATGGTACTGGTACCAGGGAAAAGCTGAATTCAAGCCCAAAGGCCATTAGACTGAGAAGCCAGAAAAAGAGTACGTTACATTTGAAGCATGGAGGCCTTTAGGTACCCTTGACTGGAAGGAAGATAATGAGTATAAATTTTTGACACTGTACCAGTGTCTGTCCCATTTATTCAACAGGTCTTGCTATATAAACAGGCTCAGGCCTAGGGATTGATTGATGAACTATGGCTCTGTTTTATGTTTTGTTCACTGGACCTAGAACTTCTCTATTTACACAGATCAAGAAAGAACTTAGTAGACTTCCTGTCTGTTTCTTATCTAAAAACACTACCATCAAGCAGCCAGAATTCATACTAGGCTGATTTCTGCTTTCCAATGACATCTATGCCAACCTTATCACTGGTTCTTGGTACCATCTCCTGGGCCATGGCTCTCTGAGATCCAGTTAGTCCAACTGAATTTGCATTTCCTAATTCAGTGACTATAATTCCCACTGAAAGGTAAGGCCCCGCCTGCAGAGCCCTTCAAAGATGCTGGAGCTTTTCTCAAAAATTGATTGCTTATAGTCAAGATAGGAATGCTCACAGTGTGGGTGAGTAGGTTTTAAGTGATGAATTCATTCCAGTATTTAAGTCTCCTAAGCTTTGAGTCTCTTCTTAATTGTGACAGCTCTGGCACGTCCAACTCACGCATTGTGGGCCACCTGTAGGTCTATGTTCCACCCAACCAATCAAACTGTCATAGTGCTTTCTTTCTTTCTTTTCTTTTCTTTTCTTTTTTTTTTTTTTTTTTTTTTGCTGTTGTTTATATATTTGAGAGTGACAGACGGAGAGAAAAAGAGACAGAGAGAGAGAGAGAATGGGAGTGCCAAGGCCTCCAGCTACTGCAAACGAACTCCAGATGCATACACCACCTTGTGCATCTGGCTTAAATGGGTCCTGGGGAATCGAGCTTCGAACTGGGGTCCTCAGGCTTCACAGGCAAGTGCTAAACCACTAAGCCATCTCTCCAGGCCCTGTCATAATGTTTTTTAACTCCTTGAAAAGTTGCAAAAGTAAATGCAGAATTTCTGCATTGGGCTCAGAGCCATAAATCACTCCTTCCACCATTATCTCTCACCTCTAATATCTGTGCAGACTCCCATTCGTTCATGTTCATGGAAGAGTATAAACAGCTGCTGTCACAATGGGACCCATTTTAGAAGAATATATTTCATAAATATGGGAGATGATACTGAAGAAAGAAAAGACCAGAACGAGGGATAACATGACTAGTTGGATGGTTTAACACTGATCCCCTACTGTGTGCCCAGTGCAGGTGTATAGACACAGTCCCAATGTAGGAAATACTACTACATTCTACATGCTGGTGCTGTAGACATAGTCCCATGTGGGAAGTACTACTGTATTCTAGGTACTGGTGATGTAGACACAGTCCCATGTGGGAAGTACTACTACATTCTAGGTACTGGTGCTGTAGACACAGTCCCATGTGGGAAGTACTACTGTATTCTAGGTGCTGGTGCTGTAGGCACAGTCCCATGTGGCAAGTACTACTTCCCTCATGGTGCCAAGGGGCAATAAAGGATCTGAAGGGAACTTGCTCAGTGACAGACAAGGTGGAAACCCTGGCTCCAAAATATGTTTAAATATCACATTGGATCAAACCTTGAAGCTTTGGATGCTGATTGCTTAATTACGCCTTGTTTCTCAAAGGTTTACATTTTGGCACACTCCCCTTTATAAAGCCAAGTCTGAACTGTTATGGAAATAAGATAACGAAGAAATAGCCTCCAATTTGATTGAGCTCAGAAAATTTTATACTGTCAAATGCAACCAAAATCAACTTTTAAATCGGAGTATGACTTTTGTAGAATTAATGATTTACATAATACAATACCAATGCTTACAGAGAGAACACACAAATTTTAGGGAACTAGCCTGCCTCAAACTGAAGAAAATGCTGGACAAGTCTTACTTCAGATGCTCATGCCAGAATCCAGAAGGTCAGCTAAGCCATTGCACACAGCCTTTTCCAGAAAGTATGATGTATTATGTTTGAAAAACTAATAGAGGCTCCTCGTCTGAGACTAAATGACATTTTCAAAAGATCTGGTATTAGAGTTCTCAAGAAGAAATTCAAATTTATTGAAGATCCCTGGCTTTCTAATTCAAGTTGGTTGGTTGGTTGTTACACAACTTCATTTTGGAGGAGACTGAGAGTGCCCTGGGGATTGACTGTAAGTAGACAGAGTCAGTCTTTGTCTTGTGTTCTATTACATCCTCAGCACCAAGTACAATTTGTAGAACATAGTGGTGTGATCCTAGAATTTTGAAGTGCAGTAAAATAACCATATTGATGATGATCTTAGTTCTGAGGATATAAGATTAGGTCAAGAATATAGGAGAGTCCACACAGTGTGCATGAGTCATTTTTGACATTGAATACATAAAATTATTTGTAAATAAAAGAGACATAGAATAAGTGTCTTATGTTAACGATAATTATTTCTATGTTGTAAAATGTCTAAACTTAGTCTCCTGAGAACAAACCATCTCCAGCTCAGCTGGGAAAAGTTCAACAATAATAAACATGAACATATGTGCCTTTTAGACACCCAAGAAGCAAGAGCCCCCACTCTGACTGCTGCAGCAGCAGACTTATTTGTGAAAAGTAAACAAACACCAGTTATAGGAAGCACAGGGTGGATGGATGGCCACATGCATTCCACAGATGGGAGCTGCTTCATGCATGTGCACCCACAGCCATGTGGGAATTCAAGGGCATGGGCCAACAAAAAGGTCAATTTTGATCCATAGATTCAAAATCCAAGACTAACTGGAGTAGAAAAGGCCCAGAAAGCCACAGGCACTGTACTATTCCTCAAAACAAGGGTATTAATTTGGCTGGGCAAGTGAGAAAGGCATTGAAGAGCAAGCGTTGTTTCTCTCTTTGCATATATGTGTGTCTGTGGTGTGCTAGTATGTGTGTTCATATTTGTATGGACTAGACAAGCTAGACAGAAAGCCCTAGAGGCCCTCCTGTCTCTGCCTCCTCAGCACTGGGATTACAGGCATGCACCACCATGCCCAGCTTTTACATGTGTAAAAGGATCTGAACGCAAGTCCTCATGTTTGTGTGGCAAGCACTTTACACACTGAGCCATCTCTCCAGCCCTAGGTCTTCTCTTGGAACTTAAGACTAGGTCTGTCTTTGCTTTTGGTCCAACTTGTTATAATCTGATAGGAGCAAGTTCTCTGGACTCGCGGTTTCTTGCAGAGGAAAGAGGAGTTGTGGCTTATACATCCCCATCCAAAGTCATATTGAAATTTCATCCCTCTTTGTGAAGTATTAAAAGGTAAGAACAATTTAAGTGCAGTCTTTGGAGTTAAGGAACCTGGGATGCAATTACAATTAGATGAAGTCAGGAGGATTGTACCCCTATCATAGCATTAGAAGCTTTATAAGGAAAGGAAAAAAGATCCAAGCTAGAAAGATTGTGCTGTCTTGCCATGCTATATCCTGTACTTCTTTGGGACTGCAAAGAGCAGCTCTCCAGATGTGGTTCCTCAGTATTGGGCTACTAGAACCAGGAGCAGCTCAACCTTTCTTTATAAATGAATTGTGCACTCTTCAGTTGAAGAAAGTGAAAACAAATCAGCAAACTTTTCTGAAAAATAAGTTCAGAATTTCCAGAATAGTAGTTAGAAGAGTAGTAGAGTCTGGAAAATAATCCTCCAATGAAAATAAGGACCTAAGACAGCATACCAAAATTTCTGGAAGACTTTGGGTGCTACTTACGTGTGTACAATTGCTATGCATTTTGCCTAGGGCTCCCTATCCCCACCTCCCTAAACACTTAGAAGGCTGATCCAGCCCACCTTCTATTCAATTCCTAGAAGGCAATAATGTCCATGATCATTAAAAGGAACTTGGGAATGCAAAGTACAAAAAGATGGCAGTTTTTTGCTTTGTTTTGTTTTTTGAGGTAGGGTCTCACTCTAGCTCAGGCTGACCTGGAATTCACTATGTAGTCTCAAGGTGGCCTTGAATTCATGGTGATCCTCATATCTTTGCCTCCCAAAAGCTGGGATTAAAGGTGTGTGCTACCATGCCTGGCCTGATGGGAGTGTTTTGAAAATAAAGGTCTAATTTGAAGGACTGAAGAAAGTAATCCAGGCAAACATGATGAAAGCCACAGCAATGGCATCACAGTGAAACCTGTACAATCTCTCTAAGAAGGTTGGAGGTAGTAGGAGTGAGGGGACAAGAATATATCTTCTGAATAAAATGTTTGGGAAACATATAGAAATGACCCAAGTCCAGCAGTTCAACCATGCAGAATGGAAATAGCAAAGTCACAACTCACCTGATCAGAATCTGCACCTCTCCCCTCCCCTCCCCCACACATACACATTTTCATAAGACCACCACCAGCCCATGGAGGAGGAAGTAACTGAGGTCACAGAAGGGCTCAGGCACATGCTTGGAATGACTCAAAAAGTGGTCTACTTCTCCATATGTGTTCTACTGCCAAGTTACATCCACACTGATGAGAAAGAAAATAATTGTTTTTTAAAATGTTTTCTTACTAATAGTTATTAACCAAAAAATGTAAAAGAATTATTTTGGCCCACCTCCACAGTATGAGTTCCCTGCACAGACAGTGTGGCAGTGTGGAGGGAGCAGGCCAGACTCTTGTTTCCAGGCTCCTCCCACCTCCCTGGTCTGAGCTCCCTGTGCCAGTCTGTGTGGGAGCACACTCAGTGGTCTGGAGTGAGTAGGCCAGATGCCTGTTTCTAGGCTCCTCCCATCTCTCCTGGTCTGAGTTTCCTGCCTGGTCTGTGTGTTGGTGTCTCGCTAAAATGTATATACTATGCTCACCAAACTGCCCAGTAAGCACTCCTCTTAATGTCCATATCCATATATTAATGCTACTCTCACTTTTGGTTAAAGAAGCTTCTCTTTTCAGATGGTGGTGACCTTGGGATAACTCAGAAGGCACCATGGTGCTAGAAGAAGGGACAGAGAAGTGCTCAGCACTGAAACATTTCTAACACGCCTTCCAAGGTTCATGGTCCATTGCGGAAGAGGTGGCGGAAAGAATGTAAGAGCCAAAGAAAGGGTAGGACTCCTGACAACATGCTCCACCAGACACAAAATGGCCTGGATATCCATGACCTCACAGTGCCTGAAACAACCTACACAAGACCATCATAATTAAATGAGAGACTGATTGAGAGGGGGGAGGGGATATGATGGAGAGTAGAGTTTCAAAGGGGAAAGTGGGGGGCGGGAGGGAAGTACCATGGGATATTGTCTACAGTTAAGGAAGTTGTCAATAAAAAAATAAATAATTAATTAAAAAAACAAAACAAAAAAAGATTAGAACAAAATTAAAAATTGGAATTTAGCTCATATGTGAATACTGCCCAAAGCAAGTTAGGAGAATTCCTCCATCTCTCCCATATACCTGTATCCTTCAACTACTCCCACTCTCCTGGTCCTAAGCCCTTCACCTTACCTAAACACTCTCCAGCTAATATCATTAATTCTCATCTGCAAGAATCTGAAAATTTGCCTCCAAAGGCAATGCCTGTGGGAGTAGAGAGCAGGGGATGGGTGGACCAGACACCTTCAATAATCCTTAACCTGGAAGATGGAGTAGCCCAGCCACAGCTAATTAGGTAGGGTTGGGTAATTAAATTTACAAGCTTTGATCTTCAGATATTTCCAAACATTCTGTACCTCTCAGCCTCTAATAGTACCAACTCTTCCACACAATGAGCAGTTGTCTCCCTGGGTGACCTTGATTTTCCCATAGCCAAAGGACCCTAACCATAAATAAGACAGGATTCCCTAAGGAGGTGGATTTGAAGGCACTGCCCAACCTGCCTAGGCTGGCATTCACCCCGAAGGGCTCCATCCTTCAAGTCTCTGCAGACAATTCAGCTCTTCTGCTAGATAGAACAGATTTGCTGGTGTGCCAGGAGAGGTACGGTCTAGTTATCACCCCTCATAGCAAGGTAGTGCCTCAGACAAGAATGATGTATTTCCCAGACCCACCTCCATCCTCTGCCCCTGAACTGACTGTCAGCCTCATAACAAGAACATGGTTCTTGTCCCTGGAAAGGGTGAGACTTGCCAGGAAAGCCCAGCAAAGTAGATGTCATCCAAGGTGGACCCTGTGAAAAAGCTTGCCAATATTACTTCTCTTGTTTTTGTCCATCTTTTCCAAATAATAGTTCAGTTATGTTAAAATACAAAGCAAGATACATAAACTCTCAGATTCATGTACAGAGCTAAGTCACATGGCTAAATGAATGAGAAGATTGTCATAGGTAAGAACCAGTCAGTCCTAAATTTGTTTTAGCTTTTGTGGTGCTTCCTGGGGCGGGTGGGGGGGTGAACCTAGGGTCTCACATGTATGCTAAGCGCTCACTCTTCCACTGAGCTACCCTCTTTACCTTAGCTCAACACATCTTTTTAAATTTTTCATTCAAGTATATATTGTCTATATCCCCATGCCTTCCTGCACTCCCTTTTCTCACTCCCCTTATTACCAAATTGCTTTGATGTTGCATTAAAGCAAGTAATAAATGAGGGTGCTAAGAAAATGCAGGGAATGCCTGAACAGCTTGCTTGCCAGACCTTCTGGATTTTGAAAATCAGAGACGCCGTTCTAAGAGAGGTTTAGAGAGAAGATCAATTGTAACATTTCCATCACTGGGGCACCAACTGCCCCACTTTCCACCAATGGGGAAGCACACCATATCAGAAGGGGTCACTGCACTGTCTCCCAGAGGGTCTCATTTCCACAGCCGTCCTACCCTGGGAAAAGAAGCTGTTCTATGTAATGCTTTTAGGACCAGGACAAGCCAAACAAGGTGACATTGCCCTTCTCAATGGGCTCCTTCTGATGGGAGATAGCTGTTTCATTAGCTTCTGCAGCATGGAACTCAATGCAGTGCCTTACAGAATGTTAACAAGCAGTGTAGAGTTTGGAAAGAGTTGGATGGCTTGAGCACCCAGCCCTTAGTCTCTGCTTCAGCTCTGCCCTCCTGTGCCTGTGCTACCTGGGGATAGAATCTATAGGAAACGAACTCAAGTTTACTGGTCAGCATAAATATTTTGCCAACTTGTGGAAAGTGTGGCTTTTGGCATTCACAACACATATGTCTCTTCTCCCCTTACTCAGGACACCAGTGAGCACTCGGCTGGAAGTGGCTACATGTGGGTAAAAACCCACTGAGTGAAATCAGAGCCCACTTCAGCCCAAGCAGGAGTCGGTATGTCTGAATGTTTCTATTCATCTGTGAGTAAAGTCCTCATGATCATCCAGTGAGCATGGCCTTCGAATGCAAAACAATAGAAAGTGAGAAAGCTGTTTCATTACTTTTCCATCTTTGGCTCAGATGTGGGGAGGCTATTCTGGGCTGAGACAGGAAGTAGCAAAAACCTCAGGAGAAATGGACTCGCTGCAATATTTCTAGTCCATTTCAGCAGGCTATTGGAGACATTTTCAGACAGCTTCCTGCTAAAGACTCAAACATGTGGGTGCTTATCTGCACCAAACCTAAATCTTTGGAATTTTACACCTCACTCCTGAAAACCTCACCACATGCTCTGACCTGCAGCTCCCCAGGCTCTGTCTCCTACTATAAGAGTCACCCTTCCTTACACCTGTTCCACCCAGGCGTGGTTTTGAGAAGCCAATGGCAAGCATGCACTGCTTCCTCCACCTTGCCTGTAATTCTCCAGTTCATTCTATATGGAAAGTGCAGCCACCAGGCTTTCAAAGTGAGTCCACTAGAACACTCTAGCTGGATGATCACAGGAGGGCTTTATAATGAATCCACCTAGAACAGCTCAGAACAGGTATCAGCTAGAAGGACAATTAGAGTGTGTGTTCTGCCAGGAAATCCTGCCAGTTTTTACCTGTTAAAGCAATTGGGAAATAGACCTGTACTTGCTGAAGAATGTACTTGTACATGCATGCATGGTGTGGGAGGGTGAGCAGGTGTTTTTAAGCCGCAGTTACAGTTTTAATGCGGTCACCAATTTAAAAAGAATGCTTGGTGCTGAAGTTTTCTTATACGAGAGGAAAATTGTCCCATGGAGCTCAGGAACATGAGGCGAGAAGGAAATGTATTTTAGAATGGAAGAAAGCTTTCACTATTGAACACAAATTTCCACAGCCAACATGTCTTAGTTGTTTTAACAGCTCTCAGCCTTGGATTCTTCTTCCCAACTCTGCTGTCAAACAGCAGGACAGGAACTAGTCCTTGGTAACCAAGGCCTGGAGGACACCATCAGTCACTTCCTTCCCTCCCTGGGGTGCTGGGATTTGCCCTGAAGCAGCATTTCCCCTTTGCCAGTGTGAAAGGACCCCACTAAGGGAACAAAGAGACAATAAAGTAATTCATTGAGTAATACTGCTGAGAAATGAATCCTGTTTGAAGCCAAATCTAATTGCAGAAACTCTAAATTAGGGCCTAGGTGATAATAGATAAGGAATGCTTTAGTTATGCCACAGCGTATGAGTGAGGCTCTTCAAGAGCAGGCAAAGCACTCTGGTAACGCACATGTAAATAGACAGTTGCATCAGTGTGCCCCATAGTTAATTTAACCCCAGAATGAAACACAGGCAAGACATGTTTTCATAACACAAAAAAATTTGAAGTTTATTTTTTTATTCCTGTGACTGTTTTCTTCTTGTTCTAGGTATGAACTATGGGATGTGTCAAGATAGGGGCTATCTGGTCTCTGTGTGAGCAGCTGCTTCCACAAGAAATCTAGACCCAGTGTTATTACACTCATAAGGCCCAGAGTTCCACACAAGCCAGAGCTCAGGTGAGCTTTTGCCAGGCCCCCATGCTTACTACCAGCAAAGCCACTGCACTCAGCAAGTGGTGGCCTGCTTATTTTTGGTGATCCATCTGTGGTCCAGCCTATTGTGATCAGTACTGTGGTTTCCTCCTGGACATTTCCATGAAGGGGCCATCTTGACGGATGCTGACTTACTTCCATCTTTCTCCCTCCTCCAAAGACCTTTCCACAACCCACTTCTAATCTTTAACCCACTTAAGAACAGAAGGCAGTGAACTTTTGTCCTTCTAGTGTAGACATTCTAACGTCCAAGGCATATTTCCTCCTCTACCCAAAATTCAAAGGAAATGGTGAACAATGTTGGAACACGGCCAGCCAGAAAAGTAATTCATTTAACTCAGCCTGTGATGGTCAGAGGTAAGCAACAAGTATCAAGAAAAAAGGAAGACCCAGACCACTGAGCAGATCCAACCGTCAGAGTGCCTTTGAAATGGGTACGCAAGTGTGTGGAGGAAATCCAAGAAAGAGAAAATATCCAACCTCATTAACTAACTTCCACTGCTCTCCTTTGTGACTGTCCTCTTAGTTATCAACGTGGATAAGGCTCTAATGAGTCTTTTTAACTCTGCCCGTAGCTTTCGCCTAAGCAAAAAATAAAACTGCACATGTATCCCAAGAAACTAGAGAACTGCAGTTGAGAAAACCAATCTGAATACAAAGCCTGGCTTGCTAGGGGACAGATACTTTGTTTCCTGTATCCTGAATCAAATACATAGATAGGTAAAAACCTCATAGAGGATTTGTGGGTTCAGCAGGGGTCTCTCAAGTTTATAAACTCCAGTTTTGGGTCCTGTCCTATTTGTTACAAAGAATTGATAAACACAGAATCAAGAAAGGTGAATTATGAGTTTTTGAGTTTCTTTAGGCAGAAATCACAATTCATGAGGCTTATTTAAGACAAATTTGGATCTAGGAAGGCTAGAGCAGAGCCACAAGCATGTGGAAAGTAGGAAACATGTGCTCATGTGAAAGGGACAGCATAGTTATAAGGCTCATTTAAGAGACATGGAGGTCTTCAGGGAAGGAGGCTGGATCAGAGCCACAAGCACCTGATAAGGGAGATAAGACCTATGAAGAGAGATTTAGAAGAAACATGAGCTTGTGTGGAAGGCACAGCATCCATCTTGAGCCTCCCTATGGAAGAAAACTAAAAGCAAGAGTAAGTAGTGATGGTTTGAGGAGATACCCACATGGTAAATCTAGAGTGTCAAGGAAATATATACATGGCAGATTCAGAAATCAGAGGAAAATAATACATGTAATTAAAGTGAGAAGTTACCACAAATATATAAAGCAGAGACAAGCAGAAAATTACCCAGGCCAGGGCTGAAGAGATGGCTCAGTGGTTAAGACACTTGCCTGCAAAGCCTAAACACCCAAGTTCAATTCCCCCAGTACCGCCGTAAAGCCAAATGTACAAAATGGCACATGTGCCTGGAGTTCATTTGCAGTGGTAGAGGCCCTGGCACACCCATTCTCTCTCTCTCTTTCTCTTAAATAAATAAATAAATAAATAAATAAATAAATAAATAGAAGATAGATAGATAGATAAATTAATTAAATATTTAAGAAAATTACCCAGGCCAAGAAACATCACTCTGTTCTCCCTCTGCACCTGCTCCCCCAACCCCGTCAGGCAGGGTAGGGCGGGAAAGTCAAACATGTGTATCCAAGCAAAGATCACAGGGTAGGGTTAGGAGAAACACAGAGCATGAACAAGCCTTTATAGTTGATTGAAAATGGATTCTGAGGTTAGATTCAGGTATATAGATTTGAAGGGCAGGATCCAAGGCCAGGCTGTGGGCAGAAGGGGGCACCTGCAGCTGTTGTAAATGAATCCAGATCAGACATGAGTTCCATTCCTGGCAAGCCCAGGCCAGGGTGGCATCAGCTCCTGCTCTCTGGGTTCCTACAAGGGAACATAGAGACTAAAGAAATGCAAGTACTATACTGACTCATTACAGAAGAAACAGCCTAAAAGAAGCTAACTTTCTCTTGCATCTCCTACACTAGGGTCTTAAAGGGTTATGGCACTGTTGAAAGGGATGTGTACAGAAATTCCAAGTTTAGTCCCCTTATTAAACACTTCTCTCAACCTAACTCCATCTTGGACAAGCATTGCCCACCACCTAGCAGCCATCACACTATGGTGAGCAGTTGCCAGGGCAAGGACAAGCACATCAGCTTCTGTCCTGTGCACAGAAACCCCCTTCTCAAGTGAGCTAGAGAGATTAGGGTCATTCAAAATCAGTAGACTCTCTGAAGTATTTACAGATGAGCACTATGCCTCCAAAACCTGACCCATTGGGTTTGTGTCCCTGAAGGGCCTCTTTCAAATGGATTTCCTGTATCAGTGGGCCTTGAATGACTTTAAAATGTTCATCTTTGAAGAGGATAGCTCATTCACTGTGGGTATACTATTTGCATCTAGACAGTCAAATGCATTTCCTGAGTCCATGGCCTTACTGGCTCCTGCTGCCATTTCTTGCAGGCTCTGTAGTACCCTGGGTCTTTTGCAGACATTGTCTCCTTGGCCCTTGTAAGACAAATGACAAGATCAGCCCAGTTTTCTGAAGGAGGAAACAGATGCTGAGTGTTGTAGTCACTGGCACACACAACAATGACGTGATAAACACAGTGTCTCACTCAGGTCACTGATCAGAAGTCCAAGCACTAACACAGTCATGGGTCCTGAGTACTCTAGGGCACACAAAATAGCATCAGCTCGTGCTCTCCAGGATCCTCCGGGAGAACAGAGACTAAAGAAATGAAAATAGTATATTGACTCATTACAGAAGAAACAGAAAATACAGATTACTAAGAAAACAAGGTTTGAAAGGTAGCTACAATGAAAAAAAAATCTTCAAAGTGACATCATTTGCATATTTTCCAAGATGGCATACATTCCTCTGAGTTAAAAACAAGCATTCCCCCAAGATTTAGAAATGAAGTGGAAATAAATAACTGCTGCTTTCTGTATCATACAGATATTTCTCATTAGACTTTGTTTTCCAGAGAAAATTCAGTTTTAGACCAATGTTTTCCCTCCTCAGTAGCTATAATGGTCCAGGGAGAGGTTGATAGTGATACAGAAACAGATTTGCCCTTTCATAGTGGTATTTTAAATAATTTGTGGGAAAGAGCATTGAAGTTACCAGTCCAAATAAAATGTCTTCATTTATCCACGACCTTGAGCTAGAATACTTTGTCCCCAGTGATGTCAGAGTGCATACGTTGAGTATGTGTCATTACATGCCAGGCAGTATACAAGGTCTTGATGTGGCTTTCCATAGAAGAAATTGTGGAATAGAATGCAACAGTGAATACTGTTAACAACTAGCTTCTAGTGAGTAATTACTTGTCCCTCACTAAGAGTCATCTGGCTTACTTCATGAGGCATGGTAGGCGTTGGAATCTCCTTGCTGTTTCAAAGAATGCATATCATTTTTCCTCAATATTTTTCCTCCTGGACTTCAGATGGGCCATTGAATCAGGAGGAAATCGTCTCATCTCAGAAACAGTATCTCTCGAAGTCTCAGTAGATTTGCATCGGGCAGCCGCATCAGACACTCAACCAGGGTTTAGGGACTGCCAAAGTCCACTCTCCCTTGGTTCCTGTTCACTTGTAAATGTACTTTTCAGCTGTGGCATGGTCCCCTTCCAATAAGCTCACTCTCTGCTTGAGTAAGCCAGTGATTACCTTTGATGTTTGCAAGCAAGAATTCTTCATGAAGCATATGGATTTTCTCATTTAATCCTCCCAGCAACAAATCTGAGGTAGGTACTTTCCCTAAAACCATTTTCTAGACAAGGAACTAAGGTCCAAAGAGATGGATTACCTCACGCAAGATTGCACAGCAATCTGGGAAATCTGGCTTCATATCAACCCAGAGGGACTCAGCTACTTGTTCAAGCTGCTCTGGGATCAGTCGTTATGTAGACCCATTACCCCAACAGGCCTCTCTCTGTTTAGCTCAATGGAGGCAGAGGGGAGATAGGGAGTCTCAGAGTCGAGAGTCAAGAGACTGCTGTAGTCCAGGTTATAACACATCAAGGTTTGTCTCCCAGAATCCCAGGACCCTTCAAAAGCTCTGTAGCTCAACTGGGTTTCTGGTTTCTGGACAGGAAGCCTACTGCAGTCCACAAGTGGAGCCCTGCCCTACTTTCTGGGTCTGGAATCCCATAAACAGAGGGTCAGACGAGGTCCTACAGATAGGAACGTTACCCTGCCTTGACTTCCAGAGAACAGGTATCCTCGCTCCACCAGCGGGAAGAGGCCCCACTGTTCCTGCACCTGTGGCCAAGCAAGAAGACCTTACTTCTTCCTTAAAAACAAAACAAAACAAAACAAAACAAAACAAAACAAAACAAAACAAAACAAATCTGTTGTTCCCATAAATCTCAGACTCTTAACCTCCCAAACTCTGCATAAAGGTGTAGTGTCTCCCCTTCACAAACAGTACACTGTGCCTCTCTCCGATCAAGGCAAGGGTCATAAAGTAGCGTTGAAAACAGCAGTCTGTCCCACTGGGGAATGTTTGGCTTACTTACTTTCTCTGTGGTTCCGAATCTTCTCTCCTTGTTCATTCAAAGTTCCAGTGAAGGTGATGCATTGATAACAGCTTTAGGCTTTGCAAGGTTCAAACCCGTGGAAAGCCTTGAGAGAGATTAATTTAGCCTCTGGGAAGAGGTTGGAAATGGGATGGGCCCCTGGGGCTGACATGGAAAGCCCTCATTTAGAGGCCCTGCAGGCAGCTCTTGATGACCACATTAACACTTTCAATGGCTCCCTTCATTAGACGAAAATGAAAGAGGAGTCCCACTGATTTTTTTCTTCCTTGTTTCTGAAATGGCTCATTCTACCTTCCTGCTAGTTACCCAGAGGCAGGGAAAAGTTAGTGACTGTGTCAAGTGCTTTTTAATGCAAAGGAGAGGGAAGAAGAACAAGATAGAGAAAAAAATTCTTACTTTTGGCTTAAAGTTTCAGGGCAGCTGCAAAGCAGTGGTGCTGCAAATTCATTCAAAAAGGACATGTTGGATTTGGAAATGAGCTAGCCTGTCAGGTTCATGAGAGATTGGCTTCTGATCCTGGCGTCTTTTTACTCTTAGGCACATAGCCTTTTAGGATAATCAAAGAGATTTTAACATAATGAATTATTTTAATATTGACGGTAAAATAGCTCATTTTAAATGTTTTCTTCTTAGTATTAGATTTTCTTAGATTTTCTAGATCATGTGTGCTTTGGATAACATCTAATACATCATGAATGCTTATTAAATATTAAAATACTGGGACTGGAGAGATGGCTTAGTGGTTAAGCACTTGCCTATGAAGCATAAGGACCCTGGTTTAAGGCTCGATTCCCCAGTACCCATGTAAGCCAGATGCACAAGGTGGCACATGCATCTGGAGTTTGTTTGCAGTGGCTGGAGGCCCTGGTGTGCCCGTTCTCTCTCTCTCTCTCTGTTGATAATAAATAATAAATTAAAAATAAACAAATAAATATTAAAATACTTAGAATTCATATGCATACATACGTGAATTGTATTCCTTTTTCTTTTTGCCCCATAAGAGAAAAAGTTATATGTGGTCATTTGTATTAGGTATTTTAGAATTTGTCTCATCAACTTTGAGGGGAAAATGATAAGAACTTGGGTGTTTCCATTAGACTTTAACATTGATCCCAATTTTCTACTGAAGTACCATATGGAAGCCTTCACAGGTCAAATGTCTTCTGAGCCAAGTCCAGGAAGAAAGCTTGCTAACCCACAACACCAATAGGCCAGCAAAACCCAGAGCAGTGGTGAGGTGCCCTAAATTCTCCTCAAGGAGAAAACTCAGGACAAATCTGCTAAGTGGCCCTATAGTCACAAAGCCACCAGGTCTTTGGGAGAAGTGGGCTTCGCAGGAGCAGTAGAACAATGTCTCCCATTCTGAGCCTGTCTTGGAATGAGAGGGAGGCTCCATTACAAGCAAAGGTGAAGTCATTCTCACCCCATCCAAAAGATACATTCCACCATGGTATTCAATCCCTTCAGCTTTAAATTTGTGTTTGAACGTGTTTAAATAAAAATGAACTTCCCTAAAAGCATGAGACTGTGACTGAGAGGAGCCTTGCCTATCTGTCTCTGTGAGACCTACGTGTGCTGTGGGCTGGGTGCTGCCCTAGCCCACCAGACCTGCTGCCAGGTTCTCCCCTCCTTCCTCTTCTCCCCTCATTCAGCTTGCAGGGAATCTGAGACATTTTCTAACATAGGTAGGCAAATGCAGCTATAGGTATTTCCCATTCATGTCTGGGACCTGTAAAGATGACCTGGACAGGGTGGCTAATTACTAGACTAAAAAGGGTTAGTTATTTTACAAAGATAATGAGATAATCTTATTTACTGTGTGGGGGGGGGGAGGAATTAAATCCAAGTGTTAAAATTTTTTGAACTACAGAAAATGTTTATATTATGGGTCATAAGTATCATTGATAAAGCTTTTTTTGAAGGGGAAAACAAAACAAAACAAAACAGATGGAATTTTCTCTTAGATTCCCAAAGAAAAATTGTAACCTTCCTTCTCAGGTTCAGAACAGTCTGCACCTTTTGTACCTGTTTTGTCCCTAGTTTCAGAGGGATCCTCACCCTCATTCAGGGTTTAGAACCTAAATCCATCTTAGGTCTTTCAAGGGAATGGTAGAAGATACCTAGGTGGAGAGAAAAATCAACCCAATAAAATAAAAACAGACATGTTGACAGACAGCAGCTAGGTGCTGCCATGGAGAGACCTGAAGCCATTGCCAGCACTGACCAAGTGCTACCTGCTCCTCCCTGACCCCTTTCTCAGGCCAAGGGGAAGAAACTGCTCCTGTGGATGGAGAACTTGTTTGGGGGTCTCAATCTTATCAATTTTTTGCAGTGAATTGAAAGAGCCTGAACTGGAGAAGGTGACACTGGTGAGACACAGCAGGGCCTTGTTGGCAGGCACAGAAAGTAGATGCCAGGGGCGATTGCTGCCAGCCTGGCCAACAGAGGGCTTAGTGGTCAGTGACAGGAGATTGGCCTGGGTGAGAGGCTCCTGTTTACAGTGGGCACTGACTGGCTAAACATGTGGCCTGGCTCAGACTACCATCAACCAGATACCCTGCAGTACATTGGACAGCAGGGTGCAGCCCACTGGCCACCAGGCAACTTTGAAATTGACCTTTTGCCTCCACCACCCAAAGCCCAGCCCAGGTCCTGTTCTGAGCCCTTGAGATGAGGAGTCAGGGCCCCAGCAGAAGACTGGCTATCCACAGTTTCTCCTCATATGTCTATACATCCATATATCCATACATCAGATTCTTTTCATGGCTCCTTTGTCTCCTACATAAAAGAATTTTAAAATGGACTCAGAAGGAAACTGGAGTACAATTTTGTAGTAGTATAAGCAAGAAGGAAGAAGATAGACAGACAGAGAACACAGGGCAGACAAGAGAGACATTTCAATGGCTGCTGGAAAGAACAGAGGGGAAAATGAAATTAGACTTTCTCAGTTAGAGGCCAAGCACACTGACAGAGCCTGAAATGGCAGTCTGAGGAAGTTGCATGGATGGGGAGGGCTTCAGAGAGGGAGAATGAGACTTCCCAGAGTGTCAGGCCAAGTAGGCTTGGGATTCTGCTGGTTTCAGAAAAGGGGAGATAGAGAAATGACAAATAAAAAAGCTACACTTTCTAAGAACTCAGAAAATGGCAGGCTTGCAGTGGGAATCTGTAAGCAGCTGCAGGGGAGCAGATAGTGCTGGGGTGTGTAAGTGCAGACCTCACTGAGGTAACTTACTCTGTTCTTTTGATGTTGTTGAACAGAATGCCTCCTCTTTGCAGGTCTCCAGCCTTGCCTAGTCAGAGAATGCTGCTGTCTTCATCAAAGGGCATTATCAACCACTGACCAGGCCATTTGTAAAGGGGGTCGCTGACCATTCACCATGCTGTTTGTGTCACAGGATGTTACCATGCTGCTTTTCATATGTCTCAAGGAGATTTCCAGACATGGGAGGCATCAAAAAGGATCTTATCAACCATGAGCATGCCATTTTTACCAGAAGACAAGACAGATATGCAAGTGGCTACAAATGCCCATTTTATTCCCTTTCTCCATGTTAGTATCCTTTATCCCCCCATCTCTGAATCTTATCAACCATGGACCATGCCATTTTTACTGGAAAATGATGACATAGATACACACCTGGCTACAAATAGCCTTTTTAAATTCCTGTTCTCCCTGCTAACATCCCTAATCTTTCTATCTCCTGGCTTTGGAGGAGTCCTGTCCAGTGTAAATCAGACTTCCTAACTTGAATCAGCCACTTTCCCACAGTGACACAAGCTTTGTAAAACATTCCTCTGGGCCTGCTGCACAAGTCTGATGTGGGATAGCAAGCAGGTAAGTTTTTCTTGGGACACAGGAGGAGTTTGGTCATATTATTGGAACTGCGTGGGCTGAGCCTGAACTGCACTGGGAGAACTGCAGACAGGACCTCGCCAAAGCAGGAAGGAGCTCCAGGAAGGGAACACTGCCACTCATGTGGTCTCACACAGTTCTGCAGCACAGGCAGCTTCCTACCGTGGAGATTTGCTTGCTCGGATACATGGCCATCAGAAAGAATTTCCCTGTGGTTGCCAAGAGGCTGTTTAATAGAGCCACTTGCAGGAGCTGGTTATGGGGACACAGGAGGTCTGATATCTCAGGAGAAGGGAGTCTTAGAGCTCAAAAGCATGAGTGAAGGACCTAAAACCCAGCTGTACTCAGTGGCCCACAAGGACAGAACAGTGGCTGTTTTAGTTTATTCATCAGCATATAAAGACTATAAATTCTTATAAGTTATTGAGATGCATGCCAGTATTTTGGGAATCTGTCTTAAATGGATCCTATATTGCATAGTAGAGCCTTGAATAATCTACAGTACTGCTAACATTTTCCCTTGCATTTGCCATCTGGTCACAGAAGAGTATTCCCCAAATTTAACAGCCACTGGGATGTGGTATGGTGGGCATTACCCCATCTTCTCTTAAAGCCAAATATTCCTGAACCCACCTCAGTGTGGCACCAAGTCAGTGCATTTTACTTTTTAAAAACTCCTTGAACACAGGAGTTCAGTCATTTGGGTATACTGATATGTTAATTCAAAGGATAAAAAAAATCTTATTTTGATGTTACATATAATAGGATTGCTGATATCTTGGAAAAACAAAAGGAGTCCCGTGGGAATAGATTTAGATAGAAAATAAACAAATCTGTTTTGTTGAGGGAAAATAAGCTATGTGGCTGACTTTCTTCAAACTTTCAAAGACAAAACCACTATTTTTATTAGCCAATAATCTTGAAAATTACTTATTTTGATAAACAAGATATTTCTGAGTTACAAAGATTTCAAAATACCTGCAGTAGTTTGAATCAGATATGTCCTAGAAACTAATGTGTTCTGAATGCTTGTTCCCTAGCTGATGGAAATTTGGGAGGTAATTTGCTGGAAGAGGTGTGTTGTTGGAGGCCCTCTTAGGAGTGTAATAGCCAGCTCACTCTCCTGCTGCTGCTTTCCACATGCTGTGGCAGAGGTGATGTCCAGCTCATCTCATGCCATGCTTTATCCTGCCATCATGAAGCTTCCCCTCCAGACTGTAAGCCAAAGCCAGACTGATTTGGGTTAGGTGTGTTATGCCAGCCATGAAAAGGTAACTATAATGTGGCCTATTCATACACTGATTTGTGTCTTTATCCATGTTAGATTTGAATGTGTGTGTATGTATGTAGTGTAGTATGCCTGTGTGTATATGTGTTCATGTATGTGGGTGCACAAGTGAGTGTGGGCATGTATGTGTACATGTGTGTGTGGAGGCCAGAGGTTGATGTCAGGTGTCTGACTCTGTCCACCTCATTTCCTGAGGCAGAGTATTTCACTGAAGCCAGACTTGACCAATTCAGCTAGTCTAGCTTACCAACTTGTCCTGGGGACTCCCTGTCTTTGCTTCCCAATGTTGGGATTATAGGCAAGCCACAATGCCCACTGGCATTTCTGTAGGCACTAGGGATTTGAACTCAAGTCCTCAGTATTTCTCGGTGTTTCTGCAGCAAACTCTTTACCCACTGAGCCATCTCCCTAATCTTCCATGTAAGATTTAATAGGAATACTGAAATACCACCAAAGACTACTGAAGAATACTACAGTTGGATCTCCAAGGAATGGCAAGAATATATAAGCACCACCAAATTTATGTGCCCTTCCCAATTGTAATTATAGTTAATAGCATTACTGAAAAGTAAAACAAGTAGAAAGGCTTACTTTTTTATATACTTGTTTCTCTCCCTAAACACTATCTGACTGTGGTTTGATTCACCAAGGTTTGGGCTTGAAATCTGTCCAAATCCAACTGTGACTGGTGGCACTGAGTGTTTCCAGGTTTTTGGTGTCTTACTCAAAGAATTGAAAGGTGCACACAAGTTGTAAAGCAGAAAAACTACATTAAAGGTTTAAATACACTTACTTACACCACCAATGGGGCAGTGTACCACTTAGAAGAAAGTATTCAGTGGAATCAGGAAGTGGTCTGGGGCTTCTCTTCATAGGATTTTTAGGAGATGGACCAGTTGGGAGGAGCATAGTTTGGGTTGTCCTCAGGTTTGATTGACAAGTTTGGGTTAAATGATGTTTTCTTTGCTTGCACATGTTCCTTTCCATGACGCATCTGATTTTAATAATATGGATGCCCAGTCAAACGCAGGTATAAGATTGTAAATAGAGATTTCTCCTAAACTGTTCACATAGTTGACAGTTTGCCTTACTGTCCATATACCTAAACCCAGTCGAGGCTGGATAGTCCCATGCTGTTCTGATCCTAGATCTATTAAGAATATATTTGAAAGCCGGGTGTGGTGGCACATGCCTTTAATCCCAGCCCTGGGGAGGCAGAAGTAGGAGGATCGCTGAGAGTTTGAGGCCACCCTGAGACTACATAGTGAATTCCAGGTCAGCCTGGGCTAGAGTGAAACCCTACCAAAAAAAAAAAAAAACAAAAAAAAAAAAAAAAAAAAAAAAAGAATATATTTGAATTGGTACTAGTCATGAATAATGGTCACTAATGGGAGAAGAAAGTTAGTTTATTGTTTGTAATGGGAAATATATGCAGCTTGATGCAGGTGGGGACTCTGGTTCACAATAGGTTGCTTGGTCATTGTGTAGGAGAAGAGTGTGTTTACTGCTCAGGGGAAGCTGCATCTCTGTGGCTAAACTATTCCCTATACTTGCCAGCCTCACAACCAGGATATCATAATAATGAATGACTCCTTGGGAATGAAGCCTGGTTTGAGGCATAACAATATACAACCACAGTCACTCTATGCACTAACAATGACAGTTTCCAAAAGACCTTCATATATTATTTTATTACAATGACCCTTCTAATAACTATTGTTATTTTTATTCACAGTGAGTGTCAGATGGGTTAAATACTTTGCTCAGAGTCCCATAGCCAGTGAACATAAACCAACCTAAAATATGGACAACCACAGTGACTTTGGGGTAATAGAACAAATTACTATGGACTGAGTGAATTAAACAACTACCATTTCTCACTGTCTGGAAGCTGGGCAGGTCAAGGTGCTGCCACTGAAGACTATGTCTGAAAAAGGTACTCTTACAAGTTTGCAGGTGCTATATTCCTCTTCTGATCTCACATGGCCCAAGGCAAAGAAAGGAAGCAAGCTCTCTCTGATCTGTCTCTCATTATGAGGGCATTAAAAACATTATGAGCCTCCACTGTTCAGGATGGAATCAAAATCTCACTGATTCTCAAAGATTGCAACTCCAAATCCTATCACACTGGAGTCCTTTGACATATGAATTTTAAGTCCACTGTACTTAACCTTCCATGAGGGTTTGCTTCTGTATATGACCTTGATTTGCTGTGTCCCATGACTATGGCCTCTGAATAACCCTGAGAAGGATTCAAATCTATAATTTCAAGAGACATTACACATGATGTAGAATTCCTTCTTATACTAAGAACAATATGGGGTGGCATCATGAAGAAACAAAAACTAAAAATCATCATGTGTTAGGTAACTAGAATTTTCCAAGAACAAAATAAATGCCAAATACACCCCAAATACATGTGCCTGGAGCTTGAATAAGAAGGATGGAAGAACCAAATAAGTACCAGGCTATCCTTCATTACTTCATTAATTTGACCTCAGTGGCTACTGAGAGTCAACCTCAGAGTAAATAGACTTAAATTCAAACTATGGCCCCTGGACATCTAGTTTTATAATTTCTGGCAATTTACTTTAAAGTCTTTAAGGTCTAGTTTCTCTAACCACAGATTAGGGATATTAAAAAGTACTTATTGGGGCTGAAGAGATGGCTTAATGGTTAAGCGCTTGCTTATGAAGCCTAAGGACCCTGGTTCAAGGCTCAATTCCCCAGGACCTACATAAGCCAGATGCACATGGTGTGGCGCATGTGTCTGGAGTTCACTTGCAGTGGCTGGAGGCCCTGGCACACCCATTCTCTCCCTCCCTCTCTCTCTCCCTTTCTCTGTCTCTAATTAGTAAATAAATTTTAATTTTTTTAAAAAAAAACTTTAAAAAAGTACTTATTTCCCAGGATTTTAAATGACTTTTTATAGAGATCCATGGAAGTGTTGTAGAGAACCAGGAGCTCCATAAATGTGAGCTCTTTTCTCAAGATCATAGCTGTTAAAAATAAAACACTACTGAACTACAAAGAAATAAGATAAGGACCTGAGCCCCAAAATACATACTGGTTTATTTCTGATTATTTTTCAGTTACCTATTTTGGAAGTGATCAGTTTACCCAAAGTTCAGGCAGCACAGGAAACTTGAGGAAGGAAGCATTCACACTCTAAAAATAAAAAGGGCTCTTGCCAATGTTAACCTGAATTGTTACATTTGCAATATTATTTCACTTGAGCCTTTTCCTCTAGCATGAGTGCTAATGAAAATAACCAATATACCTAAAACCTCCTGTTGCTTGGTAACCTGGCCTATGAAGGCCCTGTGTTCTGATACTGTATGGAGAAAGTAAAGGATTTGGCTGGAAGGATGCTCCTTTGTTTCCCCTTATGAATCAGTCATAGCTAGGTCAGCAAAGGACAAGGCAGGAGGAAATGGAAAGGACAAATCTGAAGTCTTCAGGAGTTAAGAGTTAAGCTGATTAATGGGTCGTTGCCCCCAACCCCTATTTAGCAAAGGCAAATGACAGAAGAATCCAGAATTATGTAGAGCTTCAAGATTCATCCTGATACTGCAGGGCAATGCCTGTGAGTGCATTCCATCCCAGGCAAGGCTACCTCCCTCAAGAGAAGCATAGTACCCTCTCCAGGGTGGCACGGGCTATCTTCCAAATGCCACAGCCTATCTGGCAACAAACAGCCACAGGCCCAGGCAGAGCTTTGGCAGGTAAGCCCTGCCAAAGGTGGGCATTAAGGACCCAAGCAATAGCTACACAGGCAAAATAAACTGGAGACTTCTACCTACTTGTTTCTGGCAGGAATCTGACTTAGGAAGGCTCTTTATAGACTTGGGAATTCGAGAGGAAATGGTGAAAAAGCAAAAGCATCCAGAGTGGTATGGTAATCCACAAGCTTAAGTTACTCAAAAACTAGTTCAGGCATCTTTTCTGGCCCATTAGATCTATGCTTCCTCTAAGTAGGCTGACATTTATGACAAAAGACACAAGAAATACTCATCCATTGGCGAAAGAGCTCTTTCAGATGATCCTGCTTTTCTGGTGTAAGCTACTTAGTGGAAAATGTAGGAAGATGAGTGCATGACTGAATATCCCTTGTCTGGCTGTCAGACAACATGCTCCATCCTCACTGGCAAGCATATATTACCTATGAGGCTGTAATTTCTCGAGTACATGGGCCACAACTTCCATGTCCTGCTTATTCCCACCTTGCATCTAGTACAATTGTCTGCATGAAGTGCAGTAAAAACTAACATCAATTGTTCAGCATTCAGGCATGTTCATAGGGTCATGCCTGCCCTCTAAACTAGTAGCATGTATATAATATGAAAATCAGACATGCTAACTCGCTGCTATTTTATGAATATTTAATGGATTTCTCCTATGTGAACAGCCCGTTCTGCCTTCACTGGACATGAAAACACACTGAGGTCTATGCACCAGAGCATTGGAGCCCAGGGTAAGGGAGTGTCACTATCCAGCATCTTCCTGGCCAGCCTCTGCAGCCTTTCTACAGTAAGAGCAGACACAAATCAAGCCTTCTTGTTTATCTACACTCATAGAAAATTCACATGTTTGTTTCTTTACTGTGTCATATTTGCTTCCATACAATTAGTGGGTAACTGCATTATAAAGAAAAATCAATGTGGTGAAAACCAACTTATGTCTATACATGTATGCACATTCATACAAATACACACAATATATATGTAAAAGTAGCAACCAAAATTAGCTGAAATATATAAGAAGGAAAATTAAGAAATATGTGAAAATAAAGTTTTCAAAATTGGGGAATTCATATATTATGCAGTTAACTATTGAGAGTTTAAGTTCAAACATTTGTCTTTTAGACTCTTTCTCTTCCTTTGTGGGAGTCAGTAACTACATCTGGCCACACTGTGGCTGGATCTGGCCTTCAACTTTCCCTTGTGATCCTCCATGCTCTCTTGGCTACTTGCTGGTTGCTGCACAGGAGCAGCTGCTGAGGCTCCCAATCACTGGTTCTTAATTCGAGGCAATTTTATTTCCAGTGTTCAGTCGACATTTTGGTTGTTACAACAGGGCAGAGTGCTACTGCCAACTAGTGGGTAGAGACCAGACATTCTGTTAAACTTCATATTGTCAAAGGATGGATCCACAGTGGCCTACACATCTACAATACTGACTGAAAAACTCTGGTTCCAGCAATGGCTGGCCTGATTGAGCAGAGCCTGGATCCCTGGGTGACTCTGTGGAACAAGGAGTTGATAACTCATCAATCCACATATCTACTTACTTGTCAACACTTTTCCCTACTACCCATATAAACATTGTGTGCATTAACCATTGGGTTGAGCCCTTGAGCTGCTAAAATTGTTTTGAGACAATGATTATCCACTGACTAATAAATACACAAGGAAAGGCAAATGGCCTTGGAGAAGACTTGGTTATTTCTAGAGAATATAGCATAAGAGCAAAAAGTGTTGTGTTGTACTTGACTTGCTGCTTGAGGCTGTATCATCATAGTAATTGAAGTTTTGATATTTTCTTCAAAGAAGGGAGTCCTCAGACTACTCACTGAGCAAGTCAAATGAAGTAAAAAACAAAAGTCCACTGGGACCCTGGAGCAAATGAGCAGAAAAACCCTTAATGGTTCTTATATTTTGCATACCGTGCTGACTTCCTTCACTATTTTACAGGTGGCTAATGTGTACTCTAATGGTGCTATTTAGTGTAGAAGCTTACAAGGAACATGATACATAAAAGTGTGAGCAACCATCACTTAAAACAAGGACACATTTTGAGAAATGTGTCCTTGGGCAATTCTTTGTTATGGAACATCATAGAATGTACAAGACATATAGTAGTTGTTCAATAGGCTATATACACCTAAGCTTTATGATATGCATATGTATATAGTACAGCCTATTGCTGGCAGGGTCACGATGGGCAAAACTAAAGCTAAAATTAAGTCAAGCACAGAGAAAATAATGTTGTCAAGAGACTCAGTATACATGAAATGTTTGAGGCTGCTGTCAGTGTAATGACTACACTCTTCCACAGAAAATTCCTTTTCATAAGTAGTTCAGTCTAAAATAATGATTAAAGAATATAGTAGAGGGACTGGAGAGATAGCTTAGTGGTTGAGGCACTTGCCTGCGAAGCATAAGGACCTAAGTTCAATCTCTGTCCAGATTCCATATAAGCCAGGCGCACAAAAGCAATGCAAGTGCAAGGTCACACATGCACACTAGGTAGCCCAAGCATCTGGAGTTTGATTGCAGTGGCTGAGCCCCCAAAACGCCAGTTTTTTCTCTCTCTCTCTCTTTCTCTAAAAAAAATTTGTTTAAGTAGTACAGGGCTGGAGAGATGTCTTAGTGGTTAAGGCGCCTGTCTGCCAACTCTAAGAATGCCCATTTGATTCTCCAGGTCCCACTTTTAGCCAGACGTAAAGTGACACAAGCGTGCAATGCAGCACTTGCCCACAAGGAGGCACACATATCTGGAATCCATTCACAGAGGCTGAGAGGCCACTGGAGCGCCCATTCTCTCTCTTAGCCTCTTCCTTTCTCTCTCTCTCTCTGTTTCTCTCCATTCCTCTCTCTTAAAAAAAGTAGTAGAGGAAATGCACTTGAGCCAGGAACATAATCAGTTATTATCAAATACAATGTCCTATATGTAATTGCACACGTGATATGCTATACAATGGCACTGCAGGAGGTTTGTTGATATACCAGCATCACCACAAACGTATGATGTGTTTTGCTATAACATTGTGATGGCTATGATGTCACTTTTCAGTTCTGCTACAATTGTATGCCATGCCTTCATGCACCCATCACTGACCCACAGTTTTATACTGCTTGTGACTGATCTCTCCGGAGGATGAAGACAGACTTGGAGGCTGTAGTCCCCATAAGAAGAGAAAGCCGTCTGTTGTATGGACACCAGTGCTTCCTAGTGACTTTTCCCTCTCTGGGCCTGACTGAATTCTCACATATTTGTCATATATCCAGAATGCTTTGTAGTAAATCAAAGACCTAGAGGGGAAAAAAAAAAAAGCAAACTTCATAATTCTCAGAGCAGCTGTTGATTGAGCAGTTGGCTGAGAAACCAGTTAGAGGGCCCAAATTCCAGGACTAAACAAGGCAGTTAGGGCAAATTATTGAAGTAATAAATTATATAAGAAAGCTCTGCAGTGAACTGTGGAGTCAAAGAAGCTAAACTAGACTACTTAAGGACTTGAATGACTACTTGTCTTCTAATTATCAGAGGGCAAGAGAGATAAGTGTGCATGTCTTTAAAAATATTTATTCATTTTTTTTTATTTATTTGAGAGAGGAGAGAGAGAGAAAGAATGGGCACACCAGGGTCTCCTGCTGCAAATGAACTCCAGATTCCAGATGCATATGCCACTTTGTGTATCTGGCTTTATGTGGGTACTGGGGAATCAAACCCATCAGGCATTGCAAGCAAGTCCCTTTAATCAATGAACTATCTCTTCACCCTGGTATGTTTTATGCCACCTAAAAAACATCCTAACTGGTGACTTACACCTGTAATTCTGGCACTCAGGAGGCAGAGGCAAAAGAATTATGAGTTGTAGGCCTGTTTGGGCTACATAAAGAAATATCTTTCTCATCCCCCCCAAAAAAGGCTATTTAAACACATTTCTGTATATGTGCTCAAGAAAAGAAGAATACAACTGTAAACTTATCCCTTTGATACCTTCCAGGAGTCTGTAATTCTCTCATTAGTTAACATATTCCCAGCAGTTTCCCTAGCAAATCCATGTTCCCTACTTGTCTGAATGCTGCCTTGAGTATGACCAACCACCCTCAGCCTAGTGCTGTCCCTCACAGCCAGCACACACTTTTCACTCTCAATTGGCAGGCCCTGGACAAGCCTTCCTGCTCCCTCTCTCTACATTCTCAAGGCTTTCAAGTAAAAGTGTCTAAACAGATCCTGAAAGGCAGGAAGTACCACAGACTGGGGAGAGAGCAGTGGTCAGAGACCAACAGTGCAAAGTAGCCAATGTTGTCAAAGGTCAACAATCATCTCCCATAGCTACAAACTATCAGATGGTGGTGAGCACCAGCAGCATCCATTCCCTTCTCACCCGGGGAGCACCACACAGCACTGTCACACTCTGGTGTCAGTCCCCACCTTCCATATTACTTGAGGCACAGTCTCTCATTCTTGTTCGTCTCTGCATTCATCAAGCTAGCTGGCCCACAAGCTCATGGGAAATTATCCTGTTTATATATCCCTTCTCACTGTAGGATTATAGCACTGGCCACAGTATTCGGCTTTTACAAGGGTTCTGGGGATCTGAACTCAGGTATTCATGTTTACACAACAAATGCTTTATCAACTGAGCCAACCCCAAGCTCCAGCATTGTCACCTTCTCACCCAAAGAGCGCTATGAAATATTGTCACTTTCTTACCTAAAAAGCACCACACAACATTGTCACCCTCTTACCTGAAAAATACCACTAAGCATCATCACCCCTCACCGGAGAAGCACCACTCAGCATCGTCACCACCACCTCAACTGCAGAGCTCCATATGACCTCCATCCCCTCTCATCTGAGGAGTCAGAGGTACGCAGGAGCATCTTTACCTGGTGCCTATGTGGGCTCCTGAGGGAGAGAATAGATCTGGCAAAGCATGAAGAAAATGCACCAACTGAGACACATTCCCAACCCTGATCATCTTCATGATTCAGAAATCATGAATATTATAAGAGTCACAAACATAATAATTAGATATCACAGGACACTGTAAGGAAACAAATACTCCTGTTTCCATTTTCTTGAGTATCTGACACACAGGGAAGATCAAACTTATCCCCGTGTGTTTTATATCTTCTTCTTCTCTAAATAATCATCACACGCTGCATCAGAAAGTAGAGTGACGAAGAGAGGACTGAAGAGCTATCTCCCTTCCGCAGGCTTGCACTGAGCTGGCCAAATGTCCATCCTATTCAGCACCCGCCCCTCTGTCACCACACTTCCTGGGATTAGTCCTGCCCTTCCAGGAAACACACACACCCAAACAGGTGGCAGTCAGCTAGTGGTTGCTGTGGTATATCTGACAGAGGACCAAGCCAGGGAAAATACAATCATGATTCCATTTGCTTGGTCTTCATAACTGATAGTTGTCGAAAGCCATTAGATTTCCTGCTAGAAGGGTGGATTTCTTGAGGCCAGAGCAGAGACAAGTGGTACATCTGAGACACTCAATATCGTTGCTGCTCTCTTAAGTTTAGTAATCTCTACATAACTCAGTGCTTACTGTCATCCCAGACACATTAGATTTTGAAGAGGGAAGCAGCTTTTCCTTTTTGGGGGGTGCTTTCCACAAATTCTTGTGAATTTCATTTGACAAAGTGTGCTACCTATAAGCCCAGTGGGTAAGAACTTGCCTGAAATGGAGCATCAAGGCCCTGAATGCTCAGAATGGAGAATGACCACTCTCTGGAACAGTACAAAATGGGCTTATAAGTACTGTTCTTATTTTATCCTGAGCAGAATGTTCTCATAAAATGCAAAACACACTTGTTTTGATCTGTGAGTTTGTTAAGTAAAAAAGCCACCCCATGGACTGAAGAGATGACTTAGTGGTTAAGGTGCTTTCCTGAGAAGCCTAAGGACCTAGGTTCCACTCCCCAGAACCCAATGCATGCACACAAGATCACATGTGCACACAAGGTGCACACATATCTGGAGTTCAATTGCAGTGGCTAGAGGCCCACTAATGCCAATCTAATAATCTCTCTCTCTCTCTCTCTCTCTCTCTCTCTCTCTCGCATGTGTGTTCTCTTCATAAAAATTAAAAAAAAAAAAATCCATCCCAGAAAACAGCAACCAACCTATATCTGATTCCCAAGAGTGAAGATCCCCATTGTCACAGAATCCTGAGTGACTGGCAACCAGCCCTAGAAATGTTAGCAAACCCTGTGAACTAATTACCTGCCCTGACCAAGAAGGCAGGACTTCGTGGGAAATGCATGCTCCACAGCTTACTATGAAACACATTCAATAAACAGTTTCACAATCCTTAGGAAGAAGAAGCCTAGCAGAGGTGCTGCTTGTGGGAACACTGCCTTGTGAGGCCAGAGCTCCAGGAGGTGAACTGGAAGCTGAGTGAGGGTGTGAAGGATCAGGGGGATGGGCCTGGGCCAGTCAGTAGCCAGATGACAAAGCTGCATAGCAAGTTTGAGTTTCCAGCAGGTGCCCAGCCCTGGAACACCGTGGGAAAGTTTCTCACGCAGGGGCTGGGATGGGAACCTAGCACTGCCCTCACTGCTTAAACCTATTCTTCATAATGACATTCGCTGGAGTTCTTCCCTAACCATACACAGAGGAGCAATGCCCATTGGAGACTGTTTGTAAAAACTAAAGACACATAAATAGTACAATATGTATGCAAAAAAGAGTGCTTAATCTATTTACATTTTTAAAGACAGGAATATTTTTTAGCTTTTTATTGACAACCTCCATACTCGTAAATAATATACCACGATCATAATCACCTCCTACCACTTTCTCTTTGGCCCCTCTTCTATCCCCCCTCCTCTGACTCTCTTCTTTCCAACTAATCTCCCTTCGGTGTCTTATGTAGGTACCATCAGACACTATGAGGTCATGAATGTCATGGCTACTTCGTGTCTGGTAGACAGTATTGTAAGGACTCCTCCTCCCCTTCCTTTGGCTCGTAAATTCTTTCTACCACCTCTTCCTCAATGGTCCCTGAGCCTTGGAGAATGTTATGTCTCACTTAGTGCTAAACACTCCATTGTAAAGACAGTCTTATTTTTTTTAAAATATTTTATTTATTAATTTGAGAGAGAGAGACAGAGAGAGAGAGAGATACAGAAATAGGCAGGTAGAGAGAGAGAGAGAGAGAGAATGGGCACGCCAGGGCCTCTAGCCACTGCAAACGAACTCCAGATGCATGCGCCCCCTTATGCATCTGGCTTACGTGGGTCCTGGAGAATCAAGCCTCGAACCAGGATCCTTAGGCTTCATAGGCAAGCGTTTAACCACTAAGCCATCTCTCCAGCACAAGACAGTCTTATTTTTAATAGAAAGTATGAGCCAAGGAATTGGGAGTATAAGCATTATTATAGGTTTTTATATAACCTAATCATGAATCTAGATTTAAAAATAAAATAAGAATGTTAGCTAAAGAGAATAAGTTGCCCATATTGTTGGCTTTTCCAAGATGAAAACAGATAAATCATATAAATTTGTTATACATGTTGAACATATATTACAAACATATTTATATGAATTAAGTGTATATCATGTAAATATTACTTTGGTTTGACTGTCCCCAGCACAACTCATGAAGAGATTTGATCACTCCTATATTAAGATATGGGACCACTCTCAATAGTATCAACTGTGTTAACATTTTCCAATGTGATAAATTTAATGATTATGTTTCATTTTAACTAACAGTTTTAAATTCTTTAAATTCTGGCTTTAAAAAGGGATGGCACCAGGTAAGATGGTAAGAGGTATTAAGGACCGCACCTGGTAAGATGTGAAGAGGTAAAAGAGTCATGAGAGCTTTGCACTTGTGAATGCATAAATGAGTCCTATCAGGCGTGACTTTGGTATCAGGGCAACTTCTCTCAGGCTCCCTTGCTCTGACTCTCCATGTAAGGACATTTGCCATGTCAGGCTCCACAACAGGGTCCACATCAGAGACTGAGCACCATGCTCTTGAACTTTTCAACCTCCAGAGAATGACCTGAATAAACCTGTTTCTTTAGAAAGTACCCAGTTTAAAATGTTATAGTGGCAAAAAAAAAAAAAATCCAAAACAAGATGTATAGTCCCTGTATATTTACATCAATTAAGTAAATATATTATAAAAGCATACATTATATAAAAGAAAAAATTATGTTGGTATGAATAGTAACTTTCAATATGTTCTGCAAAGGTAGTGAGCTGTTGGTGGGAAAGGACACAGGGATACAGATAAGGCAAATGCAGACTCAGTTCATTGATTCAAATCAAGTACATTTCCACAGAATTCTCTGTCTTTTTTATCAGCTGGCAGATTAATAACTAAAATTACCAGGCTGGAGAGATGGCTCAGCAGTTAAAGGTGCTTGCTTGCAAAGCCTGGTGGCTTGTATTTTATTCCTCAGTACCCATGTAAAGCCAGATACACATAGCAGCACATGCTTCTGGAGTTCATTTGCAGAGGCAGGAGGGTCTGGAACGCCCATTCTCATTCTGTCTGCTTCTCTCTTTCTCTCTTTCACAAGTAAATAAAAATATTTTAAGAACACTAAACTTATAAAGTATTTCATTTAATTATTCCACAAGTATTTCTCAAGCACCTCCAGAGTTGTTAGACTCACCACTGGAGAGGAAGGAGTGGCTGACTCCTCCCTGCTAGTCCTGGCCAGAAGGAAAGGAAGTAGGTGAGACCACACATGGTACCTCTAGACTCCCCGAAATGCTTATACAAAAACACACATTTCATGCATTTCTCAAAGTAGTCAATTTGGATTTGAATTTGAAATATTCATCCTCAGGGCTAGCTAAGAAAAGAAAAAAAAATACAAGTTTTTATAGTCACCTTTATGTTTAAGTTTCATTTGGAAGTGGCTTACCAGTCAGTTTTATTTATGGAGTCACAGTAAAATGGATTCAGAACACTAGAAACAGAAAAATAGTGATTTTTTTTCCTAGTTAGCTCATAATGAAAGCCAGTATTTCAGATCAAAAAAAAAGTCCCACCAATAAATGAACAATGGAAATATAAATGTTAAACTATTATCAGTGGACAGGTGATGCAAAAATTCTCATGAAACATTAATCTACTTCTCTTATTTCTACCAACAGTTGTATGATGACAAAAATCATTCCAAACCTTATATTGAGTATTCCAGAAATATTTTTTTCAAAAGTCTTCTATGTAGGTTTACATGTTTCACATTGTTCATATAATGCTGGTAGCACATGCCTATAATCCAAGCTCTTGGGGGGTTGAGGCAGGAGGACTACAAGTGAGGCTAACCTAGCCTAGAACAACAAGATCCTATCTCAAAGGAGCAGAGGAAAAGAACTAAAATGGTATGTTTTAAAAACATACTATCGCTTTATGTGGGTGTCGTGATACATGCCTGAATTCCAACACTCAGGAAATAGAGGTAGGAGGATCACAAGTTCCAGGCCAGCCCAGGCTATGTGTTGAGGTTTATCTGGAAACAAACAAACCAAAAAAAAAAAAAAAAAAAAAAAAAAACAAGGGCTAAGGATGTAGCTCAAGGGTACATACAGTACTTGCCTCACAAGCACACAGCCCTGAGTTCAACTACCTTTTTAAAACAAATGCCATAGTTGTCTCTAGAACATGGCTCAACATTGCATATAAGATAAAACTTATATATCCACTCAACATTGAAATTTTCCAATCTTTGATTAATGCTACAAAAATAAAATTTTAAGCTGGAGAGATGTCTCAGTGGTTAAGTCATTTGCCTGCAAAGCCTAAGGATCCAGGTTCGATTTCCCAGTACCCACGTCAGCCAGGTGCACAAGATGGCACATGTGTCTGGAGGTTGTTTGCAGTGGCTAGAGGCCATGTTGTGCCCATTCTTTCTCTTGCTTTCTCTTTCTCCTCCTCTTTTGCTGTCACTCAAATAAATGAATAAAAATAAAATAAAAATTTATGATTATGAGGAACGGACATACGGCATAGTTCCAGCGGTTCTAGCTCTTCTTGTAGGGCCATTCCTGCTAAGGCACCCGGAGCCAATCATTTACCATACTTGGTCCAAACAGTTGGTTCTGATGACATGTATAAGGTGTACTCAACACTTTCCTACAGAATGTGGGAATCCCACAGGAACAAGTCACCTGTCTGAGATCTTTTTTATGAATCATTCTTGCACCTCAGCCTCACCACACCCTCAAGATATCCTGCTCTTGGGAAAGTGTTAATGTAACAAAAGGAGAAGGCAGGTCTGATCTTCCCTGGTCAGGTGGCTCCCAATCAAAGGGTGTAGCAATGCCCTCCAGTCTAAGCCTGGCTTGAAATGTGGACCTTAAGAGGAGGCTCAGCTTGGCAGCTTAGCATTCTGGGACATTGCCAACTTTGGAAGGAGATTGCTTTGTCTGATGATAAGTTTCTTTAATACACAGATGACATGTAGCAAGATTTCAAACTCCAAAGTGAGCAAGGAGGCAATTTAGGTGCCATCTCTGAGTGACACTGACACCTGGGTCCTGGCTGTCCTACATCTTTGTTCTAAGACACATGTCCTGTTGTACAGGCTCAGAAGCACCACAGTTCATAGAGGACTCCCTGGACACTTTCTCCAGACTGCCACCTTGTTTCAAATTCCTGACACAGCTCCAGCTAGAGAAGAAGCTGATTGCTCAGTTAACTTGCCATCACCACCACCACTTTCTCTCAGCTTGCTCCACATACTTCTTGTTTCACCAACATGCTCTCCTTTTCCATCATGGCAACTAAGTCTATTCTCTTCATTTCATTTCTTCTGTAAAAGGTAGCTTTACAGGTTTAAAATCAATCGAGATAAAAAATTAAGAAAACAACCTTTCATTTCAGAACATGAAAACAGGTAGCCAAACATGACCCAGGTCCAAGGAGGTCTCACCATCAGGCAACTCTCAAGGCCAGCTCTGAGCATTGGCCCACTGCTACAATGGTCTCCATGGACACAGCTCCCAGGCCTACCAAGGTGTCAGCAGGAAAGTGGGAGCCTTAAAGAGAAAAGTACCCTGTGCCAGGAGGGCATTCACTTTCTTTGGTGACTACTCTATCCCTCTGATATTAAAGAATGAATTGTTTAGTAGCTGAATTTAATTTTTACTTATCTTGTTTTTACAAAGGTATTGTGTTAGGAACTCATTTCAGTTTCTACTTTAAGTCATCTTTGGCAAATATCTCCTCTTCTTAAATTATAAATCAGAAGAAGTCTTCCTTAAGCTAGGATGACATGGAAGGCTACCAACTTGAAAAATGGAGTCTGAGTCTTATTACCTGCCTAGCCTTGTGCACATTACCACTTTGGGCTCTCAATTTCCACCTATAAAATAAGGTGTTGGCCTTGTCTTGAAGTTTTCAAGTTTCTTCCTGATGGCCACCTGTATCACATCACTGGATGAGCTTGTTAAAAGACAAAGTTCAGAGCCGGGTGTGGTGGCGCACGCCTTTAATCCCAGCACTCGGGAGGCAGAGGTAGGAGGATCGCTGTGAGTTCAAGGCCACCCTGAGACTACATAGTTAATTCCAGGTTAGCCTGGGCCAGAGTGAGACCCTACCTCGAAAAACCAAAACCAAACAAACAAACAAAAAGACAAAGTTCAGGGCTGGAGAGATGGCTTAGCGGTTAAGGTGCCTGCTTCCTAAGCCTAAGAACTCTGGTTCCAATCTCCAGGTCCCACAATTAGGCAGATGGGAAGTGACGCAAGGGTGCAATGCCGCAATTGACCACAAGGGGGTGCACACATCTGGATTTCATTTGCAGCAGCTGAGACACTGCTGGCACGCCCATATCTATCTGTCTTCCTCTCCCTCTCTCTCTGTCTCTCTCTCAAAAAAAAAAAAAAAACAAAGTTCAGAGAATCTTGGTAGCCTTCATGGGTCAGAATCTTGGGGTGATATCTATATATCTATATCTATATCTATATCTATATCTATATCTATATCTATATCTATATCTATATCTATATCTATATCTATATCTATATCTATATGGTGTGTGTGTGTGTGTGTGTGTGTGTGTGTGTGTGTGTGTGTACACATGTGGAGGCCAGAGTACAACCTTAGGTGCACCTCAGGAATACCATCCACTTTCTTTTGAATGGGTTTCTCATTGGCTTTGAGCTTCATCAAAATCTAGACTAGCTTGCTAGGAGCCCCAGGGATCCTTCTGTTTTGGCCTCACCAGCACTGGGACTACAAACGAGCATTTTTTCACACAGGTACTGAGGATGGGTCTCGGGTTTTCATGCCAGCCCAAAGATATACCTTTTAACACACTTCCTGGTAGGTTTTATACACACCAATGTTTGATGATGTGCACAGAGTTCTTCTCACATGCCCGTGAGTTTATTCTAGTCTACAGAATGACTCCAGGCTTAACCCCTTGCCTATATCTCCAAACTACTGTTCAAGTGTGCAAGTACTGAGGGTTTTGAGAGAGACATGGCTTTCTCAACTCAGATGGGAATAGTTTGGGTGTTAGAACTCTAGACACTCAGTGATTACTAAAACTCCCTGAAGCCCATGGTTCTCAAGCTCATTGTCTCCCAGTCATGTAGAAAGATGAATGAGGATAGAAGGAGGGTACACAAAGAAGGAAAATGCAAGCAAGATTTGTTGAAAATATAGAACAAACCTTCTCAGGGTTTGAGGAATTGTTCAGTGGTTAAAGGTGCAGGCTTGCAAAGTCTGATAGCTCAGGTTCAATTCCCCAGTACCCACGTAAAACCAGATCACAAAGTGGCACATGCATCTTGAGTGCATTTGCAGTAGCAATAGGATCAGGTATGCCCATACTCTCTCTCTCTTTCTCTCTCTGTCTCACTGTCTCTTTTTCTATCCTTGCAAATAAGTTTGAAAATTTTTACAAAAAGAACAAAGTTTCTCACGGAGAGGAGGCTCAAAAAGAGTTGCCTTCAGTCCTGGGGACTGCATCAGCTTTTAGAGGTTTGGAGTGAGCAATGACTCATGTGGAAATTAAACACTGGGCTACAGTTTGTGATAGGCCCCATTGACACATCTGGAGGTCTCTGGTGAAGAAGATGAAATTGTGCATGTTTAAGGGGAGCCCGCCAAACTTCTAAGGAAGTTGTGGGTGCAGGAAAGGGAGAACAATGGGAGAACAAGGCAGGTGGTCAGCCAGCATCCTGATGAGTCACTGTTGGATGTCTAGGCAGACTGGTGTTTCTCTCTCCAAAGTACTGTGCCTGACTAAAGTGTCTGTAATGTGACCTGCCTGGTTTCTAGTCTTTATCACGAGTACTAAGCCAGAAACAAATTGTTTTTGTTTAAAAATGCAGTGCAGGGGCTGGAGAAATAGCTCAGCAGTTAAGGCACTTGCCTGCAAAGCCTAAAACCTCAGGTTTGATTTCCCAGGACCCATGTAAGGCCAGATGCACAAAGAAGCACATGCATTTGGAATTCATTTGCAGTGGCTGAAGGCCCTGGCGTGCACATTCTGTCTCTCTTCTCTTCTATCTCTCTCTCTCCCCTTGCACAAATAAATAAATATTTTCTTAAAAAACGCAATGCACTAAATGCTTCCTCACAAAATTCATGCTAATACACCCCTTGGTGTGATGGTGTTAGTGTGAGTCTTTGGGAAAAGAGTGAGCCATGAAGATGGAGCTCACGTGAACAGGACTAGTGCCCTCAGAAAAGGAATCCTAGAGGCTGTTTCCTGCATGTTGAGAATACAGTGAGAAAATAGCAGACTATGCCCTCACCACATCTCAGCCATCCTGGCACCTCGACCCCAGACTTCCAGCCTTCTGTGAGACAGGAACTAAGACAAAGATTAATCAGTGGTCTTTCTTGATTATAAACACCCTGCAAGATGTTAGCAGACAGATTAATACCTAACTATTCACTTTCTGTTGCTATAACAAAATACCTGAAACAATTAAGTTAAAAAGAGGAAAGGGGGCTGGAGATGCTGGTCTTATGGCTTAGTGGTTAAGGAACTTGCCTGCGAAGTCTAAGGACCCATGTTCAACTCTCCAGAGGCCAGGTAAGCCAGACCACAAAAGGTAGTTTGGATTTCATTGGCTGAGGTCTGGCATGCCATTCTCTTTCTCCCCGCACCCCCCTCTAAAATAAATAAATAAAAGAGGAAAGGTTTATTATTTTGGCTTACAGTTTAAAAGGTTCAGTCCATGGTCGGTTGGCCCTGTTGCTTTGGGGTCTGTGATGAGCCAGCACAGCATTGTAAACAACACATGCCAGAATAAACTATTACTCTCTTCCTGGCAAGGAAGTGGAGAAGAGAGGGCAAGGAAGGAGCCAGTTGTCAATATCCCCTTCAAAGACATACCCTCACTCCCAACTTGCTCCCACTAGGTGCCACCTCCTAAAGGTGCCAACAGCTCATAGTGCCCAAACTGGAGTCAAAGTCTCTAATATATGAGCCTTTGCAGAACATTACAGATTCAAACTACAGCACCAGCTTTCTTCTTATTCTCACAGAAAATATTGACAAAAACATACTTTTATCATAGCATATAGAGAGCAGTCTGAAGGTTTCATTCCAGATAAAAGATACTTGGCACTTTGACACAGTTTTTAGCAACTCACTTTTGATAAGGAGCCAAGTCATCCCTTGACTTCTCTCTCTACTGCTAGAGCCATGCTCTGTCAGTCATTTGTGATGTTGTCCATTGATTTCTCCCCCCCTTTGTGAGAGCCATGCTCTGTTAGTCATCTGTGATGAAATTTGGCAAAATGCATTATCCAGGAAGTCAAACCCAAGATGGTACCTCAAGAAACCTGATGAACTGTCACCATCTAGCCAAGCTATCTCTGCTTCTTTGCCACAGTTTCCCTGTATGAAAGAACGTTTATCTATGCACAAATCTTAGTTTGTACAACTGGGTTCCTATATAGATTTGTGGGAAATCTTTTAAAAATGAATTCCTTCAAAAACAGTAGCAGATAGCCCTTAGGTTAAAAAAAAAAAAAGTAATTTACTCTCTTCTGCTGATTCTCCCTCTCAGCCCCTAGTTTAGCTGCTGTTTACACTCATGTGTCACTTAATGATGATGATACACATTCTGAGAAATGCATCATTAGTCAAGTTCCTCATTATGCAAACAGCACAGGGTATTCTAACCCCAAACTAGGTTCTACAACACAATACACACCTAAGTTATCTTGTACAACCTGTTGCTCCTGGGCTACAAACCTGCATAACATGTTACTATCCTGCCTGCTGTCAGTAACTGTAACACTATAGGAAGTGTTTGTGTATCTAGACCTAGGAAACATACAGGGAAAATGAAGATGGTTTTTTTTTTTAGTTCCCATTGTAACCTCACAGAATGTGGGCCATTGCTGACTAAAATATGATGGTGTGGCATTTGCTATAATTCAGTTCAAATAAACATTCTGCAGAACCCATCTGAATTCCCATGCTATCTGTCTGTCTCCAGGAGTCCCCTGATCCCTACACCAAGCCTTACTGTCTCAATGCAGTTACCTCTCCTGGAGCGTGGCTAACACTCTTGACTTCCTTCACACACCAGAATATGGCAAGATAGGATGATTCTTTTAAGATCACTAATATTCTCAAGACCATCACAAGATTGAGAACATCAACATTTCAACATGGATTATGGAGAAGGATAAAAACAAAGCCATCAAGATAGGAAACATGGATGGGACTGGAGGCTGGCTAAAGAAGAAGATTCAGCATGGATGCTGGGAGAAGGGGAACAGAGAACAAATGATTAGCAGATACAAGAAGGCAGTTGGAACAAGAACACAGAATATTATAGATGATCAACCGAAAGCGAGAACATCAACCAGAAATTCCCCATCTTTGGACTCTGACTGCCACTGATCACTCCTCCCAGTTATGACATTCCTGGAAACAAAAACTGAAGTGGCCCAAGCCCTATTCCAGGGATTATGATCAAATTACATCATGTTCATGTGTAAACATTGTCAATAAAGTAGGGGAATAAAGAAGTGATAGGAATAAGTGGTTGATTAGTGCTCAGTGCTGAATGAGACATCTCTAGAATAAAACCTCCTGGGTGTTACTACCTCCAGAAGACCATCACAAGATTGAGAACATCAACATTTCAACATGGATTATGGAGAAGGATAAAAACAAAGCCATCAAGATAGGAGAGGGCCTAGCTGGAAAGAAGAAGGAATTCAGCGGGAACAAAAACATATTGGGGATTATGATCAAATTACATCATGTTCATGTGTAAACATTGTCAATAAAGTAGGGGAATAAAGAAGTGATAGGAATAAGTGGTTGATTAGTGCTCAGTGCTGAATGAGACATCTCTATCACCTGCTCCAAGCATCAGGGAACATTGCTGAAGAGGGAGCAGAAAGAATGTAAGAGCTGGAGGGTGGGGAGGAGTGCTTTGGGACACTATCCCCACAAAATGAATTGACTGTTCATTGATGACCTCATAGCAGCCATCAGCTCTTTGTTACCTACATAAGACCTTCAAACTATTGACCCCATCAACAGTTTGACATAGATGATGGAGGATGGAAGAAAAAGACACCAAACAGAAGAAGGGCTAGCAGGAAAGAAAAAAAGGGTTCAGTGGAGTGGCATGGGAGAAGGGATAAAAAAGAAGGCAATGGGAAGGGATTATGATTAAATTATAGTATGTTCATGTAAGAAAATTCTCAGTTTAAAAATTTTTTCAATCTTTCCTTCAATCATATTCTGTTGCAGAAGTTGTTAAGCTATGGCCTGCTCACCAAATCTGGACAAACATTTGTGCTATGAATAGTGGATGAGGACACTTGCTCTCTCTGCAGCAGCAGAGTGGAATTGCTTTGATGAGCTCTTATGTCTCTCAAGTCTCCAGTTATTTAGCATCTGACTGTGACTGGCACTTTCAGAAGGATGCTTATCATTTTTGACATCTTATATTTGTTTGTCTTCTAAGCACTGACTCTTTGGAAGCACATGTGGGAAAGTCTTTCAGATGACCCTGTGGCTTGTATTCTTCGGTATTCCCTGCCATGGGCGTTTCCGTTGCAGCTTGACTTTCTTTTGTCTTCAACTCTCATAACCAGAGTTTACTATGGCTGGTATCTCTTTGCCCAGGGGTGCAATTGTAGCAGTTACCTTCTTGGCTGGGACAAAACACCTGACCAGAAACAGCTTAGGGAAGGACAGGGTTTATTCTTACATTTTAGTGGGGAAGTTTCATCATGGCAAGGAAAGCATGGCTAAAGCAGTCCGCCACATGTCACAACTTCACATTAGAAAGAAAAAAATCCAAGAGTGTGGCAAGCAGACCTGGGCCGTACTCCCCAAGACCTGGCCCCAATAAACACTTCCTCTAGCAAGACTCCACCTCTCAAAGTCTCCACACCCTTCCCAAATAGCACCACTAACTGGGAATTAAGTCCTCAAAAAAAAAAAAAAAAGGACATTTTACATTCAAACTGCCAAAGCAACCCTCTTGGACTCTAGTGTCCATGTGAGATGTAAAACAGAGAGAATTTGGATTGCTCCTCACCACCCTCTCCTAACCAACTATAATTTCCCTCAAACACATAGACAATGAAGAACATCAACACAGCTTTTGCATGAATAGCCATTAAACCAAGAAGTAGAATGGCAGTCTAGACATAACAGGGGGAGTTGGGGTCCTGGGGTGCTTTCTGGAACCCCAAGCCGAGTTCATATCTTCAACTAACCAAAGAATTGGCAATTCCATATTCAAGAAAATTATTTTTAAAATACCACATTTTATTCAGATCTTACGAAGAAGTGAGGAAGGGAGAAAACTGGGAGGTAAGAAAAGATAAATTAGTAAGAAGAGAAGTACACCATGTGGATCCCAAAAGCCCATGTAAGCCACAGGTAGCCCAGGAGTCCATGTAACTTAACATGGAGCTTAGAAAAAAAAAAAAAGATAAGGGATTTTTAAAAAATGCATGCTTCCAAGTAAGATCAAAAGTGAAGCCAGTAATAAAAGGAAAAAAGTGTCTCTTCCCTGTCCAAACACCCAAAAATGTTGCAGCCAGCTCTGGAGAGAGAAGAAAAATAGTCCACTCTCTCCGTGGATCCAGGTGGATAAAGGATTTACACCATCCTGCCAGGACACACCTATACCAGGTGTCCCAGCCAATTGGTCTGGGCTTAGAGGAGAAAGCCACCCACACCTGGACAGGATGTATACTTGAGAGAGGTCTAATTGGGTGACATGGGCAAACACTAAATCCCAAGACTGGCACAAGTGGTTCAAGCTAAGATAGGAATGGCCAGCCGGGTATAGACATGGTGAGGGTGTGATGTCCTAAGGTCCCTCCCTTTAAGGGCTGTCCTGATCCTGCCTAATTAATCTAATTGCATACTCTAGCACCCCCCCCACACACACACCCACATCATTTTCTCTTCTCATGAAGAGAAACTCTAACTGCTGTCAAAGGAAAAGGGAATAAATGTCAGATAGTGAACTACATTCTGCTGCATGGGGCAAGGAAGAAAGGAAGATGTGACAGAGTGTTTCCCAGAGAGGAGAACTATTCTAAAGGCCCAAGAGAGAAACCTAGCAGTCAGATACCACATCACTTAGACCTCTTTGGCCTGGTATAAAAATTATAAACATTAGTAACATAAGTATTGAGGTCTGTCTCAGAGATGGAGGTATCTAGCATTGTGAGGTGGGGGAGTAGGTAGCACTGTCAGAAGTAGCAAGTGTTCTGTTCTCAGTGGGCATTCAAGTGGGCCTGTGTAGATGGAGTTGGATTGCTGTATAACCATCTGGGTGTGAGGTGTCTGTAAGCGAGCAGAGATAAAGTTAAAACAGCAGTTGAGTATACATGGGCCAAAGACTAACAAAATGACTATGAAGATTATAATGGGTATGATCTTCTTCCACCATGAAAAACTTGAGATCCACTCCCAGAACTGTTCACCAAATGGGACCATAGCATCTGACATGGTCGGACTCTGTTTATGCAGTTCTTATAAAGCAGATGAGACATTATCAGAGTTATCAAGAATGTATACACAGCATTCAACCTTGATAATGGCACATGTGCCACCTTGGGCTGCAGTGAGTATGATGCTTGTATCATCACTTAAGCCTCAGAATTAAGGAGATTCCCTCAACTGCATCATTTAAAGCCTTTTGGGTATACTTTGTGAGAGTTTCTATGTGCCAGATGACATCTTCCAATCTGACAGATGGAAGACTGAGACTCAGTGATCATAACCATTGAAAAAGACTCTTAGTTCATCAGTATTTAAAAACTTATAAATTGCCTGGGCATTCTGAGGTTTTTATTTGTCACCCTTGCATCCAGGGAAACCCCAGGGTGCATCTTCTAATCCATTCTGGAGGTAGTCAGGGCCAAAGGTTGGTACCACAGAACCATTAAGTGTCATTAGGGGCTGCCCAGCATATATTTGGCTTCAGGATCCATTCCATAGCAAACCATTCTGATAGTTGGAGGGTAATGATGTTCTGGCACAAGTTTGAAGGAACCCATCCTAGAAAAACAAACAGTACTAGGATATTTTGAGAGAGTATGGGTTTCTTGTTCCCAGCATAAGGGAACATTTTGGCTTAAACCACCTGTAGTGGTAGTCATCCACATATATGTAGACCAGATTTGAAAATAACTATCCTGATATCTATGATTATTGTCCCTTATCATGAAGTGTGAGTTGTCAGAGAGGGGGCCAACATACCTTCTAAGGACTTTGTCAGTCTTCTCTTTTGAGAAGGTCTTTCTGTGTCCTGGTCCATTTCCAGTAAAGTGGATAAGCCATTGAGAAACATCCTGTCTAGTAACCTGGGTTTGGGTAGGAAAGCTAGCTATTTCCTGATTAATATACATTTATAACTGATTCTAATCATACCCTTGGAGAGAGATATCCACCATGGAAGTCCAGAGGTGCTGGAAGTGGGTGAGAGCCCACAAACCAAGCAGTCAGTCTGATTACTATCCTGTGCATACAAGGAATCAATTTTCAACCTTAGTACAGACAGGTAGAATGCAAAAGGCTGAACAACAGCATGGATAGAAAGTGAGGAATACTTTGTGATGAGAGAAAAGAACAAACTCATCCACTGGTGTTGAGTTTTATATTCAGAGGTACCCTTTATATTTGCTTATATTTCCCTCTCTAAGTGTTTAAGATGAAGCAAATAGCCAAAATCTAATTCAAGATATAATTCTTGGTATTTTTGAGGGGGGGGGTTCAATAATGGCTCTCCAAAGGAGATTTCAGGGGCCTGGGAGTAGTACTATAGCTTATTCAATACTGGTGTTATCTGTTAAGATGAGTCATGGCCATGCTGGCCAAGTGGCTTTTCCCTCAGGAAACCAGGAGGACTGATTATTCCTCAGCCGTGACTCTCCTGTTTCAGACTGCCCACTGATTTCTTTTTGTTTCTCGCTCTCCATATGGTCCCATAGTTGAGTCACCAAAGGGCCAGTGTAAAACATATTAGAGGTGTCTCATTATCTCCAGTGGCCTTGTGACTTGGGATCAGGGGCCAAAATATTGGCCTTTCTAGCTCTATTGGTTCCAATTGACTCTGGCTTCTACATAGGCTATTAATAGAAAAAGAAATTACACCAGTGAAAAGGGTAGGAACTTATCCTTTGGAATCTGTATAGATGTTTACTTGTTTTCCTGTGTTAGCATTCAGGGCTCTGGTCAGAGCTATTAGCTCTGCTAATTGGGCACTTGTATTAGCTGGAAGTGGGCTAGATTCAAGAATCTCACTCTCTGTTACCACTGCATATCCTACCCTTCTATTTCCATCCTGAACAAAAGAACTCCCACCTGCACATAACTGGAGATTGGGATTTTCTAAGGGCTGATCCAGAAGGTCTGGTCTAGCAGCATAAATTTCCAATAAGACCTCTTCACATGAGTGCTAAGAATGTTCCCTATATCATGGGGAGTATGCACAATAAGAGTCCATCCCAAGGTCACCTTATGAGCCTCAGGGACTAGTAGTCCTATGGCTGTGATTGCCCTTAATCATCCAGGCCATCCCTTAGCTACTGAGCTCTTTGTTGTGATATCCTTCTGGTTGAGGGATTGGTCTCCTAAGTTCAGCTAAGATGCCAAGAGTTATACTTTTCTCTCTCTTACATAAGAGAGAAGCAAGATTGGGTGGGCAATCCCAAAGCAGGGGCCTCAGTCAGTGCATCCTTCAGTTGTTGAAAGAAGTGGCATGCCTCAGGTTCCCACATTACTGAGGCTGAGAGACACTTCTGTGCTTCTTTAAGAAGTTGGTACAAGAGAAGGGACTTCCACTCAAGATGGTGACCGCCTAACCTTGTCTCACCTCACGGGGAGGGTAAAGCAAGACCCTTAAGGTTCAATGGGTTTTTTTAAGGGGATTTCTGATTCTAATAGGCCCCCAATGGGAGGGCGTGGAGGAGCAAAATAGGTAATCCACTGATTCCCAAGCTCTCAGGTAGCCCGCCAGTTCCCCAATAGCCTCAAGCAGCCGTCCTAGCCACAGCTGCAGCCTCCTGAACTAACCACAGGCCAAGTGGACCAAAGCTAGCAAGCTAGGACCTCCATCCCAGACTTTCCCGCCATTGCGCAGAGCTCCACTGGCAGGATTGCAGTTCCACTCACCTCTGGTCCTGCCCTAGCCTTTCTGAGCCACTGACTCCTCCCACCCATGAACAGGGACCCAGGCCAGAAGGCCAGTGTCCCTGCCCTAGCCTTTCTGAGCCCCACGCATGCTATCGCCAACACTTGCTGCTGACCCCTCCCACCCACACACAGGGACCAGGCCAGCAGGCCAGTGTCCCTGCCATTGCCTTTCTGAGCCCTGCGTGCTTGAATGCCATCCCACTTGCCACTGCTCCTTCCCACCCCTGAACAGAGACGCAGGCCCCTGTCCCAGCCTCTGTGAATTCCACAAGCAATTGCCTTCACATTCACCATTGTCCCCCCACCCCAGGCCAGCAGGCTAGTGTCCCACACTCTAGGCTTTCTGCACCATTGTGATGGGCAGACCACAGCAAAAAAGTAATAGCATGAAAAATCAGATACAAGTAAATCCAGCTAGATTGCCCAGTCCCACAATGGATGTCTCTAATTAAAACACAGAAGAGACAATAGGATCAGAACCCTAAAATGAAGAGACAAGCTATGCAACCCTGGCCAAGCAAATAGCAGAATGTGCAGAAACTCAACAAACAGCCATTAATTGTATGAATGGTGTCCTTGCTAGAAAAGAACCAGGAAGGATTCCAAAAAGGACCTCAATAACTAACTGGGAAAGCTCAATGGAGACATAAAAAATGATGCAAGGATGAACTCCAAGAAGCATTATGAAAATCAGAATATGATGTGAAAAGGGAATTCAACAGAAGGATGGAAACTATACATAAAAAAGTAGTAGAATAAATAAGCTTAAGCACAAAAACCACATGATAATTTTGATAGATGCAGAAATAGCCTTTAACAAAATATAATGTCATTTTATGATCAAAACATTGGATATAATAGGCATGGACTGTCTATATATCAACATAATAAAGGCTAAAAATAAAGATCCTAAAGCCCAAATAATTCTTAATGGGCAGAGACTGAAGGAATTCCCATTGAGATCAGGAACAAGACAGGGGGGTCCGCCCTCACCTCTGCTCTTCATCATAGTATTGGAAGTCCTAGCTCAAGCAATAAGACAGGGGAAAGAAATAAAAGGGATACAAATTAGAAAAGAAGAAGTTAAGTTAGTCCTATTTGCAAACAACATGATTCTATACATAAGTGACCTGAGAACTTCCATCTCAAAACTCTTAAAAGTGTTAACTCTTTCAGTAAAGTATCAGCATACAAAATCAATGCATGAAAATCAGTAGCCTTTCTATATGCAAAAGACAAAGATACAGATAAAGAATAGAATAAAAAAACATTGGAATAATATTAACCAAGGAGGTGAAAGACCTATATAATGAAAACATAAAACCACTCAAGAAAGAAATTGAGGAAGACTCCCATGCTCCTGGATAGGCAGAATTAACATTGTGAAAATAGCAATCTTACCAAAAGCAATATATAGATTTAATGCAATATCAATATAAGTCCCAATATCTTTCTTCATATAGATAGAAAAAATGATCTCAAAATTCATATGGAATGGCAGAAGGCCTCCGATATTCAAGCATATCCTCAGCAAAAGAAATACCTCTGAAGGCATCACCATATTTGATCTTAAGCTATGCTACAAAGCCATAGTAATAAACACAGCATGGTATTGGCATGAAAACAGGATTACAGACCAATGGAACAGAATTGAGGACCCAGACTTTGGGTCAAGTAACTACAGCTACTTGAAATTTGATAAAAGCCCTAACAATGTAGACTGGAAAAAGAAAACATCTTCAACAAATGGTGCTGGACAAACTGGATAACCATATGCAGGAAAATGAAATTCGATCCACACATTTTGGCATGCGCAAACAGTCAAGTCCAAATGGATCAAAGACCTCAATATAAGACTGGAAACGCTGCTACTACCGGAAAAGAAAGTAGGAGGAACTTTTCATGATATAAGAGTGGGAAAAGACTTCCTGAACAAAACCCCAGTAGCTCAGGAGATTAAACAATCACTCAACCAGTGGGATCTCATGAAGCTGAAAAGCTTTCTCACAAACATACAATAAGCAGAGCCAATAGATTACCCATGGAATGGGAGAAATTTTTGCTGGATACACATAGGACAGAGGCCTAATTTCTAAAATCTACAAAGAATTCAAAAACCTAAACAATAAAAAGTCAACCCACTCAAGAAATGGAGCAGAGGGCTGGAGAGATGGCTTAGCAGTTAAGGTGCCTGCCTTCTAAGCCTAAGAACGCTGGTTCCAATCTCAGCGGTTCCAATTTCCAGGTCCCACATTTAGCCAGATGCAAAGTGATGCAAGGGCACAATGCCACACTTGACCACAAGGGGGCACACCCATCTAGATTTCTTTCACAGCAGCCAATAGGCTGCTGGCAAGCCCATCTCTATCTGTCTTCCTCTCCCCTCTCTCTCTCTGTCTCTGTCTCTCTCCAAAAAGAAAAAAAAAAAAAAAGAAAGAAAAGGAGCAGAGAACTGCACAGGGAGTTCTCAGAGGAAGAAATACAAATGGCAAACAGACACTTAAGAAAATGTTCAACATCCCTAATCATCAGGGAAATGCAAATTAAAACAACTATGAGATTCCACCTTATCCCGATAAGGATAGTAAATATTGAAAAAAATCTAACAACAACAAATGCTGGTGAAGTTGCAGAGAAATAAGAACCCTCATTCACTGTTGGTGGGAATGTAAGCTGGTACAACCACTATGGAAAGCAATATGGAGACTCCTAAAAAGGATGACTACATAGATACCAATAGACCCAGTAATCCCCTTACTGGGCATTTACCCTAAAGCTCCAAGCCTCAGTTCAGAGAGATTTGCTCAACCATGTTTATAGCTGCTCAATTCAAAATAGCTAAGAGCTGGAATCAACCCATTAGACAAATGGATAACTAAGATGTGGTATATCCACATGATGGAATTCTACACAGCAGTAAGGAAAAATGACACAATGCAATTTGAAGAAAAATGGTCAAACTTGGAACAGATAATTCTCAGCCAACTCACCCAATCACAGAAAGATAAGCATCAGATGCTCTCACTCATCTGTGGCTCCTAACCTAAATTTTTCTGAGATGCTGACACACCTAATAAACATCTCAAGGACTGGACAATAGGGATGGTGGGGTGGGAGGTGAGGGGAATGGTGGGGGGACAAAAAACTGTACCCAAATGGAAATGGTACCATAAAATCCTATATCCTGAAAGACATACTAAAAGGTCAAACCTTCATCAGGTGCTTAAAGAGGGGCCTGGAGAGGGTATGATGAAGACTAACCTCATTCTTCTCCTGTTTCTCTCTACTCTCTCTTCTTTCTCTTATCTCTTTCTCTTTGACTTTCATATTACCTATATTTTTCTTTCTCTTTTCCCTTGGCACTGACCTGTAAGTCCCAGTACCAGCCTGTGGTTTACATCTACAATGAGTTGTTGATCAGTGAGACCTACAAAGTTTCCCAAAAGGAGACAGATTTCTGTCAGAGTATTTCATGACCCACCAAAGGTTAATAGTAAGACCCTACTGCTGAAGACACCATATGCTGTTGGGATGGAACATGGGGAGAAATGACTGGAAACTAGACGACAGTCAGTCCCCAGACAATTAGCTTGTCTAGTTCCAGAAGATGTTACATGAGCAACTAGGGGAAAATGACCAACATCTGTGTAAGCAACTCGTGGTCTAAGCTACTCAGCAGCAATCAACCTGATGTGATGCTCACACAAGTGCAATAGTGGCACATGCCATGGTGGGTTACCAACTTCTCTTGATTTGGCTAACAGATCTGCTCAGTGGAATGAAACCCATACCTGGAACTGGGAAACAAGTCAGAACCATATCCAAAAATGAGCCTGCTCTCCCATATCAAGCTTCCACAAACAGTGGGTTTCAAGAGGGCCTACACCTATTAAATTCTCTCTAAAACAGTAATGGTTATCCATGTATCTTGTACTGACCTCACTCTCCATTGGAGAATTTGCTTCTTTTTTCAGATGGATGCAGAACCTGAGGAGATAATCAGCCCATCACACCTCACCAGGGCACCAACTGGAGCCATAGAATTATTGGGAAAATGAGCAAAAGTGCTGCTTTCTTGGTGAACCTGGTATCAGTACAAGGATGAAGGAGAGACACACCAAAAAACTCAACTCCTACCAAATCAGCTATCCAGAGATACAGGCTCCCAAGACCTCTTCACTGAAATAGACCTGAATCCAACATGGATCAGGGAAATTCACAGAAGAGGGGTGGAAAGATTGTTAAAGTCATAAGTTGAGTTATTATGCACAGAGACATTGCCTCTCCCCCATAACTGATGTTACCCCCATAAGGCAAGACCCATAACACCCATGGGGGGGGAGTACAGGGAGAAGGCTAACAATAGTACCATCATGGCTGTATATATACTATATACATAACTAATGAAAAAACTGAAGTTGGTACAGCGATCTTGCCAGTTCTGCAAAACCTGAAATCCAATTCCTGTAAAAGCCTGTAACTCCCAGGAAAGCCCTCAGTTATTTTACAGTCTAAGAGAGTGTGTAGAATAAAGTAGGCTGAATCTGTTTAGGACAACTGTCCAAGTAACTTTTCCCCTTCTATGAGTTGGATCCTCAAAGGCAAATAGAGGCTGGCTATCTGGATGTAGAAGAATACAGAAAAAAAAAAAAAAAAAAAAAAAGCATCCTTCATGTTCAAGACTAAATAATCAGTAGTTCCAGAAGGAATCTGGGTTGAATGTACAAGGATTGGGTACCACAGGATGAACAGGACCACTGTACTATTAGTTGGAGGTTCTGAACTAATCTCCATTTGTTAGGCCCCTTTTGTACTCCAAGAATAGGAGATTTATGTGTGCTAGAACACTCTTTTAGGAGTCCCTGTTTCTTTAAGGCCACAATTATGGGTTTAAGTCCCTCAATTATTTCTGGCTTCAATGGATACTGATTTGGTGAGGAAGGTAAGTGGGGTCCCTAAGATGTATTTGGATGGGAGTAGCAATCAATGACAGTTCAATCTATAGTTTCACTATGTGCCCAAATTAACAGAGCTACATTTTTCTCTATCAAAGGAAGACATAGGTTTTTCCCTGGAAGTAAAATCATTTTTACCTGACATTTAGAAAGAATATATCTGCCCATCACAGTGGTTGGTGTCTCTGGGACTAAAGTACTGAAAGGTGAGCAATGAGGAGGTTTTATGGTATATAGTGCCATTCGTAGAGTTACCTGGGACTCCTCAAGGTGGACTGGAAATACAGAAGCCTGTATGGGAAGCCCCAGAGCCCATCAATAATGTGTTGAGGATGGTTACCTTAGGTCTCTTTGGCTCAGAGGGCATTGGCTTTCCCAGTGGTTTCCTTGGCCTTTAGGACAGGATCCCGGTGGGGACCTGGAAGAGTCTCTCTTGAGACAGTGCTTATAAAAGTGTCCTCTCTGTCCACAGAGAAAGCAGGCCCTAAGGGTATCTTTTTAAGAGCTCTTTCTCTGATCAAACTTCATTATCACTATGATCTCCTGGTGATGTTTATCTTTATTTTTTGCTTTTCCTATTTCCCTTTCTGTTTTTCTGTTTCCCATTTTTCTTTTTCTGCTTCCCTTCTTTCCTTGACTTTCTGATTATAATAAACATACGTTGTAGCCTGGAGCAACCGATCTAAGCTCTTATCTGGTTTGGCTACCAAGTTTTGTAATTTCTTATGAATATGAGGTATTGACTGAGTTAAAAGTTTATCTTTAAGAAGAATTTCCTCCTCCAAGGTATCTGGAGTTACATTAGTTTTCTTTCTAATTGTCTCCTTAAGTCTCTGGAGAAAAGATTTGGGCAATTACTATTCTCCCTGAATTATAGTTGATAGTAAGTTATAGTTCAAAAGCTTTATTTTAGCTCCATGAATCCCCTCTAAAATACAGTATATAAAATGATGAGGCCTCCATGTCCCTAGTTTTTCTTCCTCATCCCATTGTGGATTATAAGTAGGTACTGCCTCTGCCCCTGTAGGAGTTTTTGCATTGTCAGAGTTAGGAGTTCTAGCATAGTACTGCATAGTACTTCTTCCTACTACTATTGCCCGGACTTGTACTCTTTGTCTTTCAAAAGAAGTTAAAGTCTGATCTAGCACTAAAGTAATATATCTCCAACTTGCTTCATATTGTTTAATAAATTGTTGGAAGACTTCATATTAGTGGTCAGGGTCCTCAGAGTAAATGCCCAATTGCCCTTGTATCTGTTTCACCTCATTTACAGAAAAAGGTTAGTAGATATAAGAGATCCCGAATTCCCATGGGGCCTCTTTTATAGGACATAGCCCTGGGGGAGAGGGGCAGTGGGTGTCTTCATTACTAACACCTTTGGTCTCTGACAGTTAGACATTTCTGGGTATGGAGGACAAGGTTCAGTGGGTTTTAGTGAGGGAAGTTTTGGATAGGACGCCATAGGAGGCTCAGAGGCCTTAAGGTGAGTAGTTAATGGGAGTGTTTCTAGGTTTGGTCACTTAATAAGCTCAGATGTCCCTGCAGGAGGCTCAGGAACCTCTTTAAGGAGCTCAGGGGGTCACCCTAGAAAGTTTGGGGGTCTTCTTGGTTGACTCTGAGTTCTTTTTAAGAGATATGGGATCACCATCTATTGAGGTTGGAGGGACAGTGGCTGTTTGGCTACCAATAGCAGCTGGGGTGATTAGAGCCAGATGGTGGTCAGTGGCTCACTCAGGATTGTCATGGAGGTGAAAGAGCAATTGTACAACACCTCTGTCCATTTCTCTTTGTCCTGTGAAAGCAAGCTAGTTGGAATATTTTACTACTTAAAACTGCCCTGTGGTGGCCATTTCTCTCCATTCCTTAGGGGGTATTTTGGCCATGCCTTTTGACAATAAAATATTAAAGCTTTTTTCCTAAAACTTAGTGGATCTACATGAGCCCCAGTTCTCAAGGAAACAGGATAGTGGAGAGTTTGTGGGTATATTGGAAGCTGATTGCCCCATCTGAAATGAAATGGAGGAAAAAATAGAAGACTCTAGACTCAGGTTATACCCCATCCTATCTCTCATTTTCTTGTTGGAGGGGGCCATCCATCCAGCTGGATTTGGTAGAAGAATTTAATGCTTTTTTTTTTTTTTTCTCAAGGTATGGCCCCTAGCCCAGGCTGACCTGCAATTCACTATGTAGTATCAGTGTGGTCTCAAACTCACAGCAATCCTACTACTTCGGCCTCCTGAGTGCTAGGATCAAAGGTGTGTGCCACCACACCTGGCTGAAATTAGGGTTGTTTTCATCTCTCTGTCTTCTCCCCAATCAAAAGGGAATACATAGCACAATCTATGTGCCTTCTGGATCAAGGAGGGTCCAAGATAGCATACCTCTGCTCATCCTACAAGACCAGATTCCAAGCTCAGTTCCTCCAGACCTTTCCCCCAATCCCTTGCATGGGCCTTACATCATGGCATATAAGGATTGCCACCAGCCATTCTAAGCCCAAGTGTGAAGATTTCCACCCTTACTCCATCTTGGTAGCTTAGATGCCTACTGGGGGTCAATTTCTGTGACCCCTTTCCCTTCTTCTTTCTGTGGGATCCTGGGATATGGGTGCCCCCTGGTCTGTGAATATTCGGGACTAAAGGTTACTGTTTTGAAGGTAATTTCTGGTTTTATTACCTTAAATATATGAATTAGAGATATGATTGATCATATCCATCAGAATCCTGTCCTTGATAACCTTTTAAAATATCAAGAGCTGTGATTAGAGATATAAGATAACACATCCAGCAAGACCTTACCATTTCTCTTTGGAGGCCTTCAAGTCTGAGTTAGGGATTTGGGGTTGACAGGTTTGAACTACTTGTATTAGTGTTCTCAAAAAGGAAATTAAAACCCTTTTCCAACTTTCTCAATGCTTTCTTTATAACTTAATGCCTTTTTGCCATCTTTCTAATGTCCTTCTATAAACTTCCATTTTAGATTTCTTTTATAATCCTTTAATTTAGGATCATTAAGAAGAACCACCTCCAATTAATCTCCATTCCTAGTACCTTCTACTAATATAATGCTTGCTATTATCCTAAAATCTAAGTACCACTGAAACAATCCCTTCTTATTAACCCTATGACATCCAACATTTACAATTTAATTTCATCAACTGTATGTAAAACCCATATTAAGACCTCAGGGAAAAAAATGTAAACCGAGAAAGGAGGGAAAATCCATTTATTTATTTATCTTTACCTCCTCTTAATGTTTTTGGCCTTTATGTTCTATGGCACCAAAACCCTTCTTTGACATAGGGTAGTCTAGGAAAAAAATGATAATTATGAATATTAAGAACAATTGTCATGTGTCAGGGGTGTCACCTTAAATCAGGAACATAAGGAACCCTGATACCAGTTGCTGGGTGACAGCTTTGTCAGTATTGTGGAAACTGCAAGTTTGGAGCCAGCTTGGTGGCTCCACCCTCTTCAGCATATCTGGTGTCCACTTTATATTTCTACTTTTAGTTGCTACTGGAATGGAGTAATCCTATATAAATCCACTTAAATCAGTTATAGAAATTATTAAGTTAGAGTACACAGAGAGAATCTATTGTTCCATCAGGGAAAACTACATAGCAGACACCATCTTTAACTGGGGAAAGGTCACATGGTCGACACCATCTTTAATTAGGGAAAAGACACATGACAGATGCCATCTTTTATTAACTATGTGTCTGATAATATTGGCTAAAACACACATTTTAGTATTCCAGAGAAAAAAAGAAGATACATTTTAATATTAAATCTGAGAGAAGGAAAAGGTTGTCAGAGGTAGACCCAGAATTATTTATACAGTCATAGAAAATGGCAGAATTAGTCCAGAGAGAGACAGACAGAGAAAAATGCAAACGATAAGTCTAATTTCTGTTCCGTTTCTACTGACCATAGTGTGAGGCTGCAAAAAATGAGTCAATTTCTTTCCTCTGGGAGAATTTTGTTTCTTCCCAAGAACTGCTGAAACATTGAGCTGTGAGCCATATTTTTTCAAAGGACCTGGAGTATACATGAAGCTGATGGAATTGGCAGCTGGTGTTTAACAGTGGCTCATGGAAGTTTTAATAAGGTAAAACAGAATAAAAATGTGGCTATTTGTATAAAAATCAAACTAACTCACTGGGACCTCCATTCTGTAATGGGGAGAATTGGGGTAATGGGGTGTTTTCTGGAACCCCAAGGCTTGAGCTCATATCTGCAAACTAACCAAAGAATTGGCAATTCCAGACTCAAGAAAATAGTTTTTGAAATACCACATTTTATTCAGATCTTGCAAAGGAGTGAATAAGGGAAAACCTGGGAGATAAGGGAAGATAAAGTGGGGAGCCCAAAAGCCCATGTAGGACACGTGTAGCCCAGGAGCCCCTGTAAATAAACATGGATCTGAGGGGAAAAAATGAGAAGGGATTTTAAAATTGCATACTTCCAAGAAGGATCAAAAAGAGAGACAGTAATAAAAGGAAAAAAGTGTCTCTTTCCACCCTGGCATGGCTGTTGGGGTGGGAGAGAGCTCTTACCCGTCTGAAGACCCAAAAAACATTTCCAGCTCTAGGGAGAGGGGAAAAATGGCCCACTCTCTCCGTGGATCAAGGGGGATATAGGATTTGTGCCATCCCATCTGGACACAACTACACCAAGTGTCCCAGCCAATCCCTGGGCTTGAGGAGAAATCCACCCATACCTGGACAGGATGCACACTTGAGAGATATCTAATTGGGTGAGATGGGCAAGCACTAAATCCCAAGACTGGTGCAGGTGGGTCAAGCTGAGATAGGAGTGGCCAGCTTGGATAGGCATGGTAAGGGTGTGATGTCCTAAGGTCCCTCCCTTTAAGGGCTATCCTGATCCTGCCTAATTAATCTAACTGCCTACTCTGGTACCCCCTATATAGCCTTCTTAGGTGTCCTGTTTATCACTTGTCTACTTGTCTTGGAGAAATAAAGAGAAAATTTTGTAGGAAATGAAGAAATATCTTCTGCCACAAATGCCAGCTTTTCCCTATGACTTGTAACTCCAATAATGGCCACTTTCTCATCTATCTCTCTCTACATCACACCCCACCATCTCCTTATTTGAAATGAGGTGAAAAGACAAATAGAAATATTGAAAGGAAAGGCAGCCTCAGCCTCCCGTTATATACCTGGCACAGAGAGTAAAGTGCATTCAGGTGCTTTGCCTGCCCAGTTGTGGGAGTTAATTAATGAACTTTAGTGATGGTTTCATCATCCTGCTACAGGGAAGGGAAAAGAGGACATTTGACAGGCTCCAGTGAATGTTCGGACAGCCAAAGATATTACAGATAGAAAGTGTCTCTAAAAGATGAGATAACATTAAGGCACAGGTTAAGAGCAGCATTCTTGGCATTTTGGGGGCACATGACTTGTGCATTGTAGAATGTTCAGCAGCACACCATTAAAGATGTAGCAATGTTGTTCTGCAGTTCTGTAAGTGACTGGAATGATTTCCTAGAGGGAATGGAAAGGTTAGGAAAGTACTGTGAAGGGGCTTGTACTGATGGGCTCCACTCACTAATGTCAGTGTACCCACTTCAAAACTGGAACACGCAAAAATGCCCAAAGACATTACCAAAGGCCACAGGGTAGTAGTAGAAGCATGGCCAGAAAGCTCCGAGATCACAAGACTGATCAACCAGCCAATATCTACTGAGCTGATGTTGAGACCTATTAGCTTATCTACATTTACCTCCTATTTAAAGGATATTTTCACCTAGTCACACTCTAAATCTTTTAAAAACTGAAAGAATAATCTGAGAAATATCTGGAAACAATCACTTAGAATGTCTAGATATATAGATGCCCATTTCCACAATTGGCTTTTTGATCAAAGCATCATCCAACAGGACAAAGAAGAGAAAGTGCCTGATGTGCAGGTCTTACGCTGGCCAGTTTTACATATGCTACCCTGCTTCTAAAAGATAAGCTGAGCATGACTTCATGTCAGAATAGTGAAACACAGCTCACTGAAGGCAAGTTGTTTAACTCCAAAGTTACACAGCTGGTGATTAGAAGTGGAGTCAAATCTGAAGGTAAGAATCCTGAAGCCAAAACCCAAAGCTGACCTTTCTCATGGCCACATGTCAGCATCAGCACAGGCCCCTCCACAGTACTTTCCTAACCTTTACATAGACTATATTCTGATTCTAGGGACTCATTCCAGGTAGTCACTACAGAATTGCAGAACAACTTTGCTACATTTTTAAATTGAAGAGCCACATGAGGTGACAGCTGCAGGGTCATTCAGTTCACACTCTCTAGCTGTGATCCTGACCTACAATATACTATTTATTACTTGATCCCTTATTGCCCTCCCTCCATTCCTCCCTTTCTCTCTCTTTCTTTCTTTCTTTCTTTCTTTCTTTCTTTCTTTCTTTCTTTCTTTCTTTCTTTCTTTTTTCAACATTATTGTTGCTCTCTTCAGTTCAGATCAATACATCATACCCTGCCAGATTTTAATGCAGGCATCCAGTTCATGGCCAGTGGCAGATTCAATATGACTTCCTCATGTCTCTGTGCTTTATCTTCAAGTAGCTGTCAGCCACCTTTATGTAGAACAATGTAGTGACTCAAGCCAAGAAAGAATGTCCCAATACAAATCATTCCACAACTTTGAATATGTCTTATGATTATAAGTCAAGTGAAAACATACAGCAAACAATATGAGGGAATAGAGGGTATCTGTGGACCAGATAAGCCCTCAAAAAGGTGATTTATATGCAGTGAAGAAAACCCAGTGTCATCAAGGCAGGCAGGCATACTTTAGTTAGCTCAGAAACCCCAAAGAACAAAAAGCCAGGGGAAAGTGGTTTTGTTTTCAGAGCTGGGACATCCATCTTTCTCTGGACTCACATATCACAACTCTTGCTTCACAAGCCTTCATATTATGATTGACACCACTAACTTCCCTCATCCTCCAGCCTGCAGATGGCGCATTCTGGATTTCCCAGCTAGACCCTATAGAGTTGGGAATCAATCTCTGTAATAATATCCTTTTTCGTGTGTATATACCCTATCGGTTTTGTTTCTATGGAGAACTTTGACTAATTTGCTCTCTAAGTTTTTCTTTTTCTGAGTTATATGATGGTGTAAAGGACATATGCAAAGTTCAGCGGTGTTCTAGGCTGCCATTGTGTGCTGTACACCCCATCCTGCTGCTGTCTGTCTTGCCTTTAACTCCACTGACCAACAAATAGAAGCTCCAGGCCACCATAGACCTGTTGCCTTGCTTTCCTCTGATGACCCTGGCTGGCACACAGATCTTATTCCTGCATTTGTTTGCTGATCCAGACAAGTGTTTTGAGTTTATATGTTCCACATTCTGTTTGTATGCAGATAAATGAGACTATGCCTTCCCCAAGGCATCTGGTCAGTAATCCCATACATCAACAGCTACAGAGTAAGGAGATACAGGTATGGGGAGTCCCTTCTTTAAAGGCCGCAGCTACGGTCACAGAGAATTGGCAAAGTGACATTGATTCTGGATGGGCCTAAGTTTGTAAAAACTGCCAGTCAGGAAAAAGGCATTCCAAAGGACTGACCAACCCCTGACTGGGGCAGGCAAGACTCTGAGAAAGGGAAAAGGCTGGAGCTAAGGTTATGACACAGCCTAGTCTTGTCTCTCACAAATAATTTCACTCAACCACTTCCCTTAATCTGCTATGCAGCTTCTGTCTCCTATTGCTGCCTGCCAGGGACACTCTGGGAAGGCAGCCCCAAACACCCCTTCCCACCAGAACTGTACCTGACACCCTCCTGCGGCTGTCCCTCCATCTCACTACCTGGCCCTGCTCCTCCCTATGCACCTGTCTGTCCTTGGTTTCTTTGAGAAGACCCTAGAGGGGCATGTCAACTGAGAACACACTACAGGTAGAAGAACAAGTCCACAGGACACTATGCACTAGCTCAGAGGCCATGCCTAGGAAATAGCCAACTGATGAGTGAGTCCAAGCCCAAGAGGTCTGTTCCCACTGGAAGCATGGAAGATACACAGAGGCCTGATGGTAGCTTCCAAATATGCCACAAGGGTGGGCTATAGTGAATGAAGATCTTTTACAGTTGGAAAAGGCCAGCGAATGTTTGTATCTATGAATATCATTACTAATGGGACTGATATTCCGTCTAAAACTAATTCATGCTCTTAGAAGGAAGCACAAAGCATATAGAAGAATCTGGCTGTCAAGTTCATATGAGTAGTCTACAAGAAATCTGGACAATTCAGTAACAACCCTTTAATTTGTCAAACCTCTCTCAAGCACCTGGTTGGTGAGTGCTGCTAGGCCACGGGAATAATGCACACTCCTGACACTGACTGGGAGGGCAAGAAAGAGAAGGAAAGTAAGCCCTTTGACACCAGTGCACAAAGTGCCACCACTCATGGATGGAAACTGTAATGGGATGAATATGCTTCCCAAAGTCCCTTCTACTTAGAACTTCAGACTGTATCTTTATTTAGAGATAGAGTGTTTGTAGAGGTTAAGATGAAATCATACTACATTAGGATGTCCTTCTATTCAATGACTTGTATATTTATAAGAAAGGAGAGAACACATAGACATACCTCAGGGAATTAGGTATTATCTTATATTGCCTTATATGATCAAAACCATGATTAAGGTAAAGATGTCCTGAGGAGGAACCTACACTCTCTGATATGGGCAGTCCTAAGCATAATCACATATGTCTTTGTATGACGAAGGGAGCAGAGATTAGATTGGTACAGTCACAAGTCTAGGAATGCCAACAGTCACCAGAAACAGCTAAGTCCTCAGAGGAGCACGGCACTACCAGCTGGCAGCCTTCTGGCCACCACATAAGAAATTTTGTTGAACTAAGCCACTCAGCTAACAATTTGTTAAGTTATAGAACACACATACTGAATCTTTGGCCTCCTAGTCCTCTAGAGTCCTTGCTTGGCCTCCATGTATATAGACAGTTATGAAAGTAATTATGAAACATCCTTCTTATGTTTGTGAGCACTATAAAGCCACAGGTTCCTTGTGGGGACAGCATGTGAATGCCAAAGCTACACTCTCAGTCCTCAGAGTATAAACCTGTCAGTAGTTATGTGCTGAGAGCTCTGCTAAGTACTCTGTACACTCTAATTTAGTCCTCCAACAGAAGTGCTACAGCCTGTTCCTCAGAGGGGAAGCTACAGTGCAGGGAGGTCCTGAAAACCAGCAGAAAAGGTGTTAGAACACTATGCTAAGAACTGACTCAGAGCCCTGCTTCCCTCAAACCATTGCACAGTCCAGGAGTAAAAAAATTTGCACCAGGGATGGGGAAAGAGCTTAGTTAATAAAGTGCTTGCCACCAAAACATAAGGACCTGATTTCAGCTCCCAACTCCCCCATAATACCCCCAGCATAGTAGCACATACATATAATTTCCAGCTCTGGAGAAGCTAAGACAAGAGGATCCCTAAGGCTCACTGGCTAGCTAGACTAACTGAATCAGTGAGCTCTGGGATCATAGAGAGACCTTGTCTCAAAAACAAAATAGATATCTACTACATAAGAAGAAGAAAGACACCCACATAAACTTTCACATGCCTGCAGACACACATGACTGCATATAGAAACATGCATATACATGCTTACACAGCATACATACATATATTCGTGCTAAAGAAAATCTTCCACCAATCTCATCTGCTATTGAAATTCCTCGAGAAATAAAGCATTTTAGAATTTGTCCAATGAAAATATGGCCCAGAGGGTTCGATGAATGTTGCAAGCATATTTTCCCATCACAATCAGTTTAGAGATAAATTTCACCAGCCCAAGAAACACCACATAGCATTCAAAAAAAATCACATGCTAAGCCAATAGAAGGTTTAGCCAATGTAGATAAACATGGAAAATCCCCTTTTCAATCAAGTATGTTTCCTCTGCAATTTGTCATAGTCAAATTGATCATCTGGATGTACCCCAATAGTGCTGTCCAATAACGTAAGTCAGCAGGTATACTGCAAATATGTATGGCCTAGAATGGAAGGGGCACTTCCAGTCATGTGTGTTAGTTGATCAAGATAGACTATGGTTAGAAAGTGTAATCTCTTCTTGGGAATTTCCTCTGGAGAAAGCCATTACAATTTGAAGTGCTGTATCAGTATTGTGTAAGATCCATCTAAAACTATCAAATGATGAGAACATTTCATGGCTATTAGTTTGGTATTTTAGAATGTTATATTTCATTTGGCCATCTTCCTAGCACTACCTGCACCTCTTCTCTCCACCTCCCCCCTCCCCACCATGAGGCTTTGTGCACAGGATAGGGCAGGAACTTGTAGGAAAAACTGGCCATAAAGAAAATTTTTGTAGAAAAATTGATGGAACTGAAATATGTTACCCTAAGTGAGGTAATCCAGGATCAGAAAGGCAAATATGTCATGTTATCTCTCATATGTGAACCTTAGCTTCTAAATGTAATATACGTGTGTTTATATGAGAGTGTTTATATAAGAGTGAGAGTTTAGGGTAAGAAACTAGAAAGGAACTAATCAGAAGGAGGGAAAGAGGCTTGAAGGCAGGAGGTGAGAAGGGCAACAGAACACATAAGATATGAAAGTAGAAGGCCCAATACTAGAGGCAGAAGGGTACCGAGAGGTCAGGAGGAGCAGAGTGAAGCAGGAATAGAATAAATCAAACACAAGTATGTAGCAAGAGGCTATAGGAGAAAAAAAATCAAAACTAGTAAGGGTGTTAAAAGAAATGAAGACAAGTAAATGCCAAACCCCACAAAACCTTCAACATAACCAGGATTAACTCACATCTCTCAGTTTTAACTCTGGATATCAATGGACTCAATTCCTCATTCAAAAGACACATGTTAACAGGCTGGGTCAAAAATCAGGATCCACCGAGCATGGTGGCACACGCCTTTAATCCCACCACTCAGGAGGCAGAGGTAGGAGGATCTTCATGAATTTGAGGCCAACTTGAGACTACATAGGCTGATCTGGGCTAGAGTGAGACCCTACCTCCAAAAAAAAAAAAAAATCAGGATCCATCCATTTGCTGTCTATAAGAAACCCACCATTCCAATAAAGATAGATACTACCTTAAAGTGAAAGGATGGAAAAAACATATCCCAAGCAAATGGAAATAGGAGACAAGTAGGTGTGGTTATATTAATATATGAAAAAATTGACTAAAACAAAAGTAATTAAAAGAGATAAAGAAGGCAAATTTATGCTCATCAAAGGAACAATTGAACAAGAGGATATGACAGTCATTAACATACACACCAAACACAGGTACACTGGATTTTTTAAATAAAACCTAGGGCTGGAGAGATGGCTTAGCAGTTAAGGTGCTTACCTGCAAAGCCTAAGGACTCATGTTCAACTCTCCAGGTCCCACATAAGTCAGATGCACAAAGTGACACAAGTACACAAGGTAGCACATGTGCACAAGGGGGTGCACATATCTGGAGTTCGATTGCAGTGGCTGGAGGCCCTGGCATGCTAATTCTCTCTCTCTTTCTCACATAAAAGTCCAGTATGTTGGCTTTGTCTCAAAATATATACATATATACTAGGCATTAGGTCAGACACAAATCCCAACACAATAATAGTGGGTGACTTTAAAAGCCTATTGTTGTCAATAGACAGATCATCCAGACAGAAAATAAATAGAGAAATAATGGGGCTAAATGACACTATAGATCAAGTGGATATAATTGATATACATCTACATAACATTCCATCCAAACCACAGAATACCCATTCTTCTAATCAGCTCGTGGAATATTCCCTAAAATAGAACATAAAACAAGTTTCCACAAATTTAGGAAAACTGACAAATCTCACTGTATGATATCTGATCAAAGTGCAATAAAGCTAGAAATCAATAAGAGAAACAATAAAAAATAGACAAACTACTTGAGATTGAACACTTGATCAGTGAATTGATTATTTAAGAAATCAAGAAGGAGATTAAGAACTTCCTAGAACTGAATGAAAATGAAAATACAACTTAAGTAAGTCCTGTGGAGAGCAGAGACCCAAGAGGCTCTGGAATCAGTAAGAGACACTGGCTCAATTAAGAATGGGTGGAGGAGTGATGGAGTGGGACGTCTGAAGTTCCCTTCCAGACACACAGGCAAGTGAACCCCACTGTAGGCAAGCTCAGAGAGTACCACATGGGCACATAAACATGTATATACCGCACACATACACAAAACACACACACACACCACCACCATCATCAATAATACAAGCTTATTTGATTAGTGAACCTGCATAAGTTTAAGATGAATATATTCCAGTGGAATAGAAATCTGAGTCTGCATTATATATATAATAGAAGACAAGTTTTTTTAGTAAGCCAGTCATGCTAAGCTACATTCATTTGCCAAAGACTTACCTAAATTATGTGAGTTTGAATTCTTAAAATACTTGTATTGATATCTATAAGGACATTTTTAAGAAACACATTAAAAGTTAATTTCCAAAGCTTCTGAGAGCTTTAAAAATATTCAGTTTATTTCTCACTAGCTCTAAGCCACTCAAAATAGAGTTTTGATAAGAGTTTTTATAATCTAATTTACTATAACCATCTAGTAGTGGAAAATATTATATATTCAAAACAAGGAATAAAAAGCTTTTCTGAATTACATCTAATGGGAGAGAGGAAGGGAGGGCAGGACTGGCCATGATCCTGGGGTGGGTTAGGGACACAGAGCTGCAGAATACTGGTTCTCAAGGCAGAGGTAGTCTCTACCTGAAGGCTGTAGGTCTTCACTGTGATGCTGCTGAGACACAGCTCAATATATGGGGTTGGGAGCTTGGATCATCAGCCAGTAACAGCACCAGGGACCCACACATGGGAGGAAAAAGCCAGGGTTGAGAAGAAAATTTGTTCCTATGCAAGCCACAGCATATGCAAGCCTATGCAAGCCAAGACTGAGAAAGACAAAATGCTCAGTTAGGGGACAACTTCACCCAGTTACAGCAGGTAGGAAGAAGGTCCATCAGTGATAAATATGTAAAGCAAAGGACAAGATCAAGATAATATATTTTGTCCATCATGTTTTGATTCATGATGTATTTGTGATCCCGTAGATTCCTATGATTAATCATTCTTATATAGGAATAAGCTCTTTAAAGTACTCATTAATTCAGGAGCAGTAGCTTCTCTATGGAAAAATGTTTTATATTTATAGAGAAACCTGTTGTCTCACGTAAAAGGATTCTCACTGTGGCCAAAGCCCTAGGTTTCCGCTGAGCAGATGTGGGGCAGCTTTTTTCCTGGAGAATGATATCACCACAAAGAGATTCACTATTAGCTAAGCTCCCACACCCTTAGCACAATTCACTGATTTTTTCTTTTTAAAAGTAAAACCACATCTCAGGATATTTAAGTTTCTGGATATAATGCTTTTTTTTCAGAAGTAAACTAACTACATAAGTAGAAAGATCATTCTTCAACCATGTAATTCTCCCACTGAAAACGTTTCATCATTATTTTTCCTAAGGAGATTTCTTAAACAAATTAAATTATAGAAATTCTTGTTTTTTGGCAGCTAAATGTTTTGGGGGAGAGCTGCCAAATGTTTTTTACATTAGGGGAGCTTGTAGCTCAAAGCACAGAGGGCAAGTTCTGAGAAAAGGACACTGTGAGGGTGATTTCAGTTCTAGGTTTAGGAAGGGGATGTCATGTGTGTGAAAATGAAGCTCTGAATTACCCTGAAGGCTGATTTTCATCCCCTAACAGAACAAGCCCCTAAAGTACAATCCATAAGTTGGTAAGGAGCAATTGTTAGGGTTACAGATGGGTATGGTAGGCAGAGTGGGAGCTCAAGACCAGTGTGGGAAAGCCTGGTTCCAGGCCAGATCAAACCAATGGCTTCTAATCTACTCCATTCTTCCACTGCGACCTTGTGAAGGGCATTATTGCTTTCATTTTACAAACAGAAAAGCAGAGCCTTGGGACACTGAGATGATTTTGCCCCAGGGGAAGGCTCTAAATGCAAGTCAGGTTCTGGTATGAGGCCCGCAACCCTCCCACCCTGGAATTTGCCTCAGGGAGGAGGATGTATAGTTTTGTAAATCCAGACTTAGATGACAACTTAGAAAAATGGAATAAGCCATGTACACTGGTGCACACAGGCAATCTGAGCACTTAGGCAGAGGTAAGAGGACTGTGAGTTTTGGACTACACTTGGCTACATAGCAAGACCCTGACTCAACAACATAAATAAATAAGTAAATAAATAAATAGATAACATGTAAGATGAGATCTCCTCTCTTTCTCATGGCATGGTACAGTGAGTGGTTTGAATCAGATGGCCCCATAGACTCATGTGCTTTGAGTGCTTGATCCGCAGCTGGCAGCAATTTGAAAGGTGGAGTCTTGCTGGAGGAGATATACTGCTAGGGGTGGGCTTAGGAGTGTTAACCTCTCCCCTTGCCAGAGCTTAGCTCACTCTCTTATTGCTTTCTTCCAGCCTCTGTGACAAGAAGTGATGTCCAGCCTCTGCTATACCATCCTTCTCCTATCATTATGATGTTTTTCCTCAACAGACAGCTGCTGCAGTCCTAGTGAGAGTTGGAGAATACTCTAGCTCCTGGGCTGTGCTGGCCCAATACCTGGGATGGAGTATTGCTAGGCTAGATGAAAGGCATCAGAGATACCAGTGAGTTGGCTAAGCTAAAAAATTCCTGAAGTGTGCAGGGCCTAGGAGGCACAAGGGGCCCAGAGAGGAGAGAACCCTGAGGAAGTGTTTTTTTAAATTAGTTATGCACATAATGTGAATGCATTCATGTTGGTGCCATCGATAGCCTCCTCCCTGTTCTCCCCCATCTGAAGGGACTCTCATCATTGGGTAATGTGGGTCGTGCATTGTGGAAGAGGCTCTAACAATCTTTCCACCCCCCTTCCATGAATTTCCCTGAGCCATGTTGGGTCCATTTTAGGTCAACTTCAGTGATGAGGTCTTGGGAACCTCTGTGTCTCTAGATATCTGCTTTAGTAGGAGTTGGGTGTTTTCTGTGTTTATCTCCTTCACCCTTGTGTTGGAATGAGGTTCACCAAGAAAACAGCACTCTTTTTCTCCTGTTTTTATTTCTTTATTTAAAAACCTTTTGACAACTCCCATGAATATACACAATGTATTTGATCACAATCCCCTCCAATCACCTGCTTTTCCCCTCCACCTCACTCAACCCCTTTTTTCCATTACTCCTTCTCCTATTGACTTTTTACAAAATTAATTATGTAGATAATGTGAATACATTAGCCTTCTCCCTGTCCTCCCCCAATGAAGATTGTGGGTCTTGCTCATTTCCCCATTTACTCTATGGTTTCAGCTGGGGCCCTTGTGGGGTATGACAGGCTTATCCTCTCCTCAGGACTGGCATCCATCTAAAAAAGAAGCAAATTCTCCAATGGAGAGAGAAGTCAGCACCAGATAAATGGGATAGCCATTATTATTTTAGAGAGAATTTTATAGGTGTAGGGCCTCTTGTAGCCCACAATTGGTGAGAACTTGATATTGGAGAGCAGGCTCATTTTTTGGATATGGTTCTGACTTGTTTCCCAGTTCCAGCTATGAGCTCCATTCAACTGAGCAGATCTGTTAGCCAAATTAAGAGCAGTTGGCTACCCATCATTGCTGTGTGCCACCATTGCACTTGTGTGAGCATCACGTCAGGGTGCTTCCTGCTGAATAGCCTAGACCATGAGTTTCTTGAACAGATGTTGGTCATTTTCCCCCAGTCACTCATGTAGCACCTTCTGGTACTAGACAAGCTAACTGGGGACTGACTCTCTTCCAGATTCCAGCCAGATCACTCTATGTTACATACTAATAGCATATGGTGTCTTCAGCAGTAGGGTCTTAACAATAACATTGGTGGGTTATCAAGTACTCTGACAGAAATCTGTCTTCTTTTGGGAAACCTTATAGTCTCTCTGATCAATAGCTCATTGTGGAAGTTAACTGCATGCTGGTATTGGGAGTTACAGGCTAGCACTAAGGAAAAAGAAGGAAAAAAAAATAGGTAGTATAAAAGAGAAATAGAGAAGAGAGAGAAGAAGGAGAGAGAGAAACAGGAGAAGATTAAGGTTAGTCTTCATCATACCCTCTCCAGGGCCCTGTGATTCAGGTGTTCCCTCTAAGGACCTGATGAAGGTTCAACCTTTTAGCCTGTCTTTCAGGATATTGAAGTTTATGGTACCATTTCCATTTGGGTCCCATTTGGTGTCCTCCCCTTACCTTTCCCTCTCGTCCCACCCTCCCTATTTTCCAGTCCTAAAGATGCTTATTAGGTATGTCAGCATCTTGGGAGGATTCAGGTTAGGAGCCACAGATGAGTGAGATCATGTGACAATTATCTTTCTGTGATTGGGTGAGTTTGCTGAGAATGATCTGTCCCAAGTTTGACCATTTTTCTTCAGATTTCATTGTGTTATTTTTCCTTACTGCTGTGTAGAATTCCATCATGTGGATATACCACATCTTGGTTATCCATTCATCTAATGATAGACATCTGGGTTGATTCCAGCTTTGAGCTATTATGAATTGAGCAGCTATAAATGTGGTTGAGCAGATCTCTCTGAATTGAAGCTTGGAGCTTTTAGGGTAAATGCCCAGTAAGGGAATAACTGGGTCTGTTAGTACCTCTATAGTCAACCATTTTAGGAGTCTCCATATTGCTTTCCATACTGGTTGTACTATCTTACATTCCCACCAACAGTGAATGAGGATCCCTATTTCTCCACAACCTCGCCAGCATATGTTTTCATTTTTGAATGTTAGATATCCTTACTAGGGTAAGATGGAATCTCATAGTTGTTTTAATTTGCATTTCCCTGATGATTAGGGTTGTTGAGCAATTTCTTAAGTGTGTGTTAGCCATTTTTATTTCTTCCTCTGAGAACTCCCTGTACAGTTCTCTGCTCCATTTTGTGATTGGGTTGTTTGACTCTTAATTGTTTAGGTTTTTGAGTTTTTTGTAGATCCTAGAAAGTAGGCCTCTGTTAGTTTTGTATCTGGCAAAATTTTTCTCCCATTCTGTGGGTTATCTTTTGGCTCTGCTTATTGTATGTTTGTCTGAAAAAACTTTTCAGCTTCATGAGGTCCCAATGGTTGAGTGATTGTTCAATTTCCCGAGCTATTGGGGGTTTGTTCAGGAAGTCTTTTCCCACTTCTATATCATGAAAAGTTCCTCCTTTTTTTTTTTCTTCCAGTGGTAGCAGCGTTTCCAGTCTTATATTGAGGTCTTTGATCCATTTGGACTTGATTTTTGTGTATGGCAAGATGTGTAGATCGTGTGTCATTTTCCTACATATGGTTGTCTGGTTTGCCCAGCACAATTTGTTGAAGATGCTGTCAAATTGTTTCCTGCCTACATTGTTAGGGCCTTTGTCAAATATCAAGTAGCTGTAGTTACTTGACCCAAAGTCCAGGTCCTCAATTCTGTTCCATTGGTCTATATTCCTGTTATAATGCCAGTACCAGGTTGTTTTTATTACTATGTCTTTGTAGTAGAGCTTTAGATAAGGTATGGTGATGCCTCCAGAGCTGTTTCTTTTGCTGAGGATACGCTTGGATATCTGAGGCCTTCTGACATTACATAAGAGTTTTGAGATAATTTTTTCTGTCACTGTGAAGAAAGAAGTTGGGATTTTTATTGGTATTTGAGTTAAATCTGTATATTGCTTTTGGTAAGATTTCTATTTTTACAAAGTTAATTCTGCCTATCCAGGAGCATGGGAGGTCTTTCCATTTTTTCAAGTCCTCCTCAATTTCTTTCTTGAGTGCTCTTATGTTTTCATTACATAAGTCTTTCACATCCTTGGTTAATGTTATTCCAAGGTATTTTTTTGTTGTTGCTATTGAAAATGGGACAGTGTCTCCAATTTCGTTCTCTGTATCTTTGTCTTTTGCATAAAGAAGGGCTTCTAATTTCTGTGTATTGATTTTGTATCCTGCTACTTTGCTGAAAGGATTAATTATCTTTAAGAGTTTTGAGATGGAGGTTCTTGGGTCATTTATAGAATCATGTCATCTGCAAATAGAGCTAACTTAGCTTCTTCCTTTCAAATTTGTATCCCTTTTTTTTCTTTCTCCTGTCTTATTTCTTGAGCTAGGACTTCCAGTACTATGTTGAAGAGCAGAGGTGAGAGTGGACACCCCTGGCTTGTTCGTGATCTCAATGAGAATTCTTTCAGTCTCTCCCCATTAAGTATTATTCGGGCTTTATATATATGATTTATTGTATTGAGATATAAACCATCCATGCCTATGTCCTCCAAAGTTTCAATCATGAAGTGATGTTGTATTTTGTTGAAGGCCTTTTCTGCATCTATTGAAAGGATCATGTGGTTTTTGTGTTTAAGCTTATTTATGTGGTGTATTACATTGACAGATTTCCATATGTTGAACCAACCCTGCGTTCATGGGATGAAGCCTACTTGATCAAGGTCAATAATGCTTTTGATGTGTTGTTGAATTCAGTGTGTGAGGATTTTGTTCAGGATCTTTGCATCTAAGTTCATCAGGGAAATATGCCTATAGTTTTCTTTTCTTGTAGCATCTCTGCCTGGTTTTGTAATTAGGGTGATACTAGCTTCATAAAAGAAGTTGGGGAGCTTTCCCTGTTCTCCATTTATGTGGCAGTTTGAGAAAAATTGGTTTGAGTTCTTCCATAAAGATTTGATAGAATTCTGGTGAGAAGTACTGAAACATCTTTATTGCACCCTCCAAGGCTCAGGGTCAATTGCAGAAGAGATGGCAGAAAGAATGTAAGAGCCAAGGAAAGGGTACCACTCCTTAAAATGCAACTGTCCAAACAGAAATTGTCCTCTATATCCATGACCTCACAGCACCTAGCAATACCTTCACAAGACCCTCATAATAGGAAAAAAGATGATGACATCAAATTAAAAGAGGGACGAATGGAGAGAAGGAGGGGATATGATGAAGAGTAGATTGTGAAGGGAAAAGGGGGAGGGAGGGGAAGGAAATATCATGGTTTATTGTCTGTAAGTATAGAGTTGTCAATAAAAAAAAAGAATTCAGCTGAGAAGCCATCTGGTCCTGGACTCTTCTTTTGGGGGATGTTTTTGATTTCCTTTTCAATTTTGATGGGTGTGATTTGTTTATTTAGGAGATTAATCTGCTCTGAGTTTAGCTTTGGTAGATGGTATGTGTCCAGGAATTCATCCATTTCCTCCATATTATCCAGTTTTGTGGATTAGAGGTTTTTGAAATAAGTCCTGATGATTCTCCTACTTTCACTTATGTCTGTTGTAATCTCTCCTTTTTCATTTCTAATTTTGTTAACTTGAAGCATATCTTTTTTTTTTTTTTTGCTTGATCAAATTGGCCATGGGTTTATCAATCTTGTTTATTTTTTCAAAGAACCAGCTATTTGTTTCATTGATTTTCTTAACTGTCTTCTTAGTTTCCAATTCATTAATTTCTGCTCTGATCTTAATTATCTCTCTCCATCTGGAGGTTTTGGGGTTGGATTCTAATTGGTTTTTTTTAATGCCTTTAGGTGGATGGTTAGGTTATTGATTTGGGATCTCTCTGTCTTTGTTATGAAGGAATTTAGTGCTATGAATTTTCCCCTGAGAACTGCCTTCATTGTGTCCCATAAGTTTTGGTACAATGTGTTCTCATTGTTATTCAGTGTAAAATTTTTGCAATTTTATTTTTTTATTTCATCCAGTATCCATTCATTGTTTAAAAGTGTGGTGTTCAGTTTCCAGGAGCTGGTGGGATTCCTGGCACATCTTTTGTTGTTAATTTCTAGCATTATAGCATTGTGGTCTGATATCATGTAGGAAATTGTCAATTTTCCTAAAAATATGGAGGCAGGGCTGGAGAAATGGCTTGGTGGTTTAAGCGCCTGCCTGCTAAGCCTAAGAACGCCAGTTCCAATCTCCAGGTCCCACATTTAGCCAGATGCAAAGTGACACAAGGGTGCAATGCTCCACTTGCCCACAAGGGGACACACACATCTGGAGTTCATTTACAGCAGCTAAGAGGCTGCTGGCTTGCCCATTCTCTATCTGTCTCCCTCTCTTTCTCCCTCGTTCTCCAAAAAAGAATATGGAGGCAGTCTTTTATCGCCTGTTATATGATCGATTTTAGAGAAAGAGTCATGGGCTGCTGAGAAGAATGTATAATCTGTGGATTTGGGGTAGAATGTTCTGAAGATGTCTGTTAGACCTAATTGAGCAATGGTGTTGTTGAACTCTCTTACTTCCCTGTTAATTTTCTGTTTGGATGATCTATCTATTACCAATAGTGGAGTATTGAAGTCCCCAATTATAATGGTGTTGGTGGTTATTTCTGTTTTGTTGGCAAGTAGCTTTTGTTTTATGAATTTTGGTGCACCTGTGTTCGGTGCTAGAAATTGATGATTGTGATATCCTCTTGTTGGATTGTTCCCTTGATAAGTAAAAAGTGGCCTTCTTTTTCTTTTTTGTTTAATTTTGGTTTGAAGTCTATTTTATCTGCTATTAGTATAGCAATACCTGCTTGTTTCCTCTTTCCATTTGCTTGTAATATCATTTTCCATCCTTTCCCTCTGAGGAGGTGTCTCTCTTTAGTGGTGCGGTGGATTTCTTAAAGACAGAAGATTGTGGGGTCTAATTTTCTGACCCACCCAGTTAGCTTATGTCTCTTGATGGGTGAATTAAGGCCATTAATGTTTAGGGCAATAACTGTGAAGTTTGGTTTAATCCCTGCCATATTGTGGTGGTATCAGTGGTTTGGTGTTTTCTTGGACAGTTTTTGCACCTTCTCTGAGTTTGGTTATTGTGATCTGTTTCTTGTAGGCACTTGAGGTTGGTTATTTGACTCTTCTGTGTGGAGAATTTCCTGAAGTACTGTCTTTAGGTTTGGCTTTGTGTTCATATAGTTGTATGGCTGAGTTTTATTGTGGAAAGTTTCTCTTTGTTATCAATGTTTAGATTCTTAATGATAATATGTCTTGGGGAATTTTCTCCTTTGGTCCAGTCTGTTTAAAGTTCTGTTTGCTTCTTGATGGAACCTTCTTTTGAGAGAGTGGGAAAGTTTTCTTCAATAATTTTATTGAAAAAGTTCTCCATGCCTTTTGCCTGAATTTCTGTGCCTTCTGATATCCCTATGATCAGAATGTTTGGATATTTAAGGGCATCCCACAGTTCCCTCATGTTCTGTTCACAAAAATTTTTAAACTTATTGAAACTTTTAGAATCATGAACTGCTTCTTCTCTTTTGTCTTTCATTTCTGAGTTTCTATCCTCCACATGGCTGACTCTATTCTTGAGAGCTTTTATAGAACTTTGGACTTGTTCAATTTTGTTTATATTGTCTACTACCTTTTTATGTTAGTACCCATCCCTCTGTCAAGTTTCCTTCCAAATCATTTTCTGATTTTCTTAATGCTTCTTGGAATTCATTCTTGCATTTATTTATGTCTTCATTGATCTTAGCCAGCTGATTTTTGAGGTCCTCTATGTTTTTACTCTACTTCAGGTCATTTAACTGTTTTTGGAATCCATCCCAGTTCTTTTCTATTAGGTCTAATCTAGCGAGAATAGCATTCAAACAATTATTGGCCCTTTGTTGATTTTTTTCTGAAAGTTCTTCTATGTTCTTGGCCAGGGTTGCATTGCTTTTGTCATTTTGGGGTTCAGATCCTATTGTCTCTTCTAGGTTTTGATTAGAGACTTCCATTGTGGGACTGGGTGACCTTGTTGGATTTACTTGAAATTGATTTTTTTCATGTTATTCCTTTTGCACTGTAGTCTGCCTATCACAGTGCAGGAATCTTATTTAATTTAGGAGGAAGTTTTAGTTTACCCTTGAAGTGTCTTCAGTGATTATTCCCTTTTATGTTTTCTTCAATTAGGCTTCTGACAGCAATTGGGCCTGTCTGCTCAGACAGAAAGTGCTGGCGAGCCTCTGGTGGGGGCCCAAGGACCTGATGAAGGGGCTTGTTGGTTGGTGGTTGGGGTAGGGGACTGGGTGTCTAGGTGGCCCAAGGGGACATGGGGTAGGGGGTAATGGGACACAGCAGACTGGTGTTGTGGGGAGGATGGAATTGCCTGGTCCTATGATGCTGTGGGTGAGGGGATGGGATAGTGGGGTCAGGGTCTGTTGGGACCATGCATCAGTGGGTGTATGGGACCACTGGGTTCTGTGACATAGTGGGGCAGGGAGGTAGGACTGCTGTGGGTCAGGTGACACATGGGGGAATGGGCGGTGGTCCAGGTGGGGGTAAGGAGGAGGAAAATGGAGGGAAGGCAGAGACAATGGTGCCCTGCTGGCCTGGGTCTGAGTTGCCTGCAGGATGTGCAGTAGGACCTGGGATGGTGGTCAGGTGGCAGAAAAGCCCGGGGATGGAGAGGGAAAAAGCTACCTTGCTGACCTCGGTCTGAGTTGCCTGCACAGCAGATAAAGCTGGGATGGGGATCAGGTGGCAGGAAAGTCCAGGGATGGAGAGGAAATGCTGGCCTGCTGCCCTGGGACTGCTTAGCCTGTGATAGTACAGGAGGGGGCAGCTGGGATGGTGGCTGAGACTGTGGCTGGGAAGGCCTGGGATAGCGGCTGGGACTGTGGCTGGGATGGGGATCCCATGGCGCAAAAGCCCAGGGATGGAAGGGAAACACTAGCCTGCTGCCCTGGGACCACTTAGTGGGTGGTAGTGCAGGAGGGTGCGGCTGGGACCGTGGCTGAGACTACAGATGGGATGGTGGCTGGGATGGCAGCTGGGACAGATGTTTGAGGGGTTTGGGGGACTGGTGGGCTACCCAAGAGCATGGGAATCAGCGGATTCCCTACTTTGCTCCTCTGTACCCTCCCACTGGAGGTCTACTAGGATCTCCAAACCCCTAAGTACCTCAAAAACCTTGCCTTTCCTTCCCTGTGAAGCAAAGTGTGGTTAGGTGGACACCATCTTCATCGGAAGTCCTGAGGAAGTGTTTTGATAGTATAGTATTGTGGTTTGGATATAAAATGTCTTCCAAAGGGTGTGTTTGGTAGCATTGTTTCAGGAGGGGTGAGGGAGTTGGAGGGCCTTTATATCTTAAAGCCTTGCTGAAGAAAGTGGGTTGTTCCATGCAGACCTTCAAGGTTATAACCTGGCTTGCTTCCAGTCCCAGTTCCCCCGCTGCTTCCTTTCTGCCCATACAATGTGACCAGTTTCCTCATGCTCCCACTTCCACAGCCATGAGCCAATTCCTTCCCCACCATGATAGAGTGTTCCCTGAACCAAGATACAAAGTAAATCCTTCCTACCTTATGTTCTATCAAAGCAATGAAGAGAGTGGCTGTGGACTAGGCAGCTTGAGTCCTTGAGGGTACTAAACATAGGGTCTGGCCCTGGGTATCTGGAACCTGGCCCAGGGGTTTTCAGGCAATGGTCAATGGCCCAGTATGTGAAAACCAGACAAAAGACGCTGTTGGATGAGGACTTAATTGATGGTTCAAGGGTGGTTGATAGACCCCAGCATTTAAATGCTAATGTCATAGAAACAGAATGGAATAGCAGTTCCCAGAGGCTAGAAATGATGGGTGGGGGAGGAGAATAGTTGACGGGCTCAAGGATTTGCTGACAGCAGGAGTAGCTCCAGATGTTCTAGAGCACATTAGCCAACTACAGTTGACCACAATTAAGTGATTGTTCTAAAGTCACCTAGAGAAGATTTTAAACGTTTCCAGCACAAAGAAATGACCAATTCCTGAAGTGATAGACATGCCAAAACCTTTATCTGGTCTCACACATATTAAATTGGTATACTATGCACATAAGTATGTACATTTATGTGTCAATTTAAAAAATATATATATCCCAAACCAAAACAACTGTTTTTCCAAACCAACCCTTTATATGAACACTCCTGGGCACACACACTAGCTGTGTTCAAGGGCCTGCCATGAGGATTTTTGATTCCTACTGTAGAGTCTGACCCTGAACAAGGCTATGAGCTGAGCAGCCCAATCTGCGTTCAACCACTGCATCACACTTGAAGAGACTTTTAACTATCCATGCTTGACTTCTAGTATCTTAAATACATGAGAAAAGAGATAGGATTTAGATATTAGCAAAACTAGAGAAAATTCTTTTGCCTGTTCTCTCTTTTCTCTCTTTCCCACCTGCAAATTCGGTACTCTGCAAGTTATGATGTAAGAGCTGAGTTGAGCCTACAATCTATAGGTACACAATCAGCATTTAAACAGATTTAATAAGTGATTCCATATCACTCCATCTCTATAATAGATTATCAGAAGCGGGCACTTTATGGAGAGGTCTGTTTAGCTCACAGTGCTAGAAGCTCAAATCATGGCTCTGGTATCTGCTCTTCTCTGGTGAGAACCCCTTGATTATGTCATGTGGTGGCTGCCATCATGGCAAGAGAGTGTGCTAAAGAGATCAGTCACATAGCAGGACAGGAAGCCAGGATGGAACCAGGGAGGAACCAGGCTCTTCTTAAGAACAACTTTCCTATGACGATGAACTATGGTCCTAAGAGAACAACCTTAATTTATGCCTCCTGAGGGCATGCCTCCTGGGAGCTAGTAATCTCCTATGATGCTGATGTTCAAATCCTTAAAAGGTACCACATTGTTGACATAAGCACCTACAAGGGCAAGTTTCATGCACATGCATTCTTGGGGGACAAAACACATCTGAAACATGAAAACAACCCCATCAGTTCTCTCTCCCTGGTGCTCATTGGTAAGCTGGGCAGCAGGACCATTCTTTAAATATTGAATTAATCAGCTGAGGGTTGGTCTGCCCAAGTCCACACCTGTGTGTGCAACAGAGTCAGATCTCCTTGTCTCCAAAGTGTGTCCCCTCAATGCACAGCATTATTAGGATTTCATATGGTAAAATGCTCTTAACTGAATCCCAATGATGTCTTCTCAACTTGCCCTATCTTTGTGTGGAGCCAGTGACTAAATAGATTTTGCTACAAAGTACCCAGCCTCTGTCACAGAAGATGGACTGACATAGCCAGGAACAGTGTTATTTTGAGCTGATCACAGTGTTGCTAGTGTTGCTCCCCTGCAAATATTCCCAAAACTCCCCCAGAGAAGGATCCCCATGGAAAGGCTGAACAAACCCTTCTAGGGATCTGCAATGCAGTCAGGGGCAAAGAAAGAGTATCCCAGGAGCCTTTTGTTTCAGTTATTAATGCTTTCATGATAAAAAATATTGTTTATGGGCTGGAGAGATGGCTTAGCAGCTAAGGCGCCTGCCTGCTAAGCCTAAGAACGCTGGTCCCAATGTCCAGCGGTTCCAATCTCTAGGTCCCACGTTTAGCCAGATGCAAAGTGAGGCAAGGGCACAATGCCGCACTTGCTCACAAGGGGGCTCATGCATCTGGATTTCGTTCACAGCAGCTGAGAGACTGCTGGCGCGCCCATCTCTGTCTCCCTCTCTGTCTATCTCTCTCTGTCTCTCTCTCCAAAAATAAAATAAAAAATAATAAAAATTTTTTAAAAATATTGTTTATAACTATAGAACTACTATATGATCTAACTATTTCAGTTGTAAACATATAACCAAAGGAATCAAAATAATCTTACTGCAGTAATTCCTACACATCCATGTTTATTGCAGCACTGCTCACAATAGCCAACTCATAGACTCAGCCTAGATGCCCACCAGCAGATGAATGAATAAGGAAAATGTGGCACATATATACCATGGGCTTTTACTCAGATATAAAGGAGAATATAATTATGTAATGTGCTGGAAAATGTATGCAACAAGGATCCCATTAAGTGAAATAAATAGACTCAAAAAGCAAATATTACATGCCTTCTCTTATATGTAGAATTTAGGGGGTAAAGAAACATTTAAATGCATATAAGTTGAAGGGGAACTATTGGGGGAGAGTAACTGGACTAGGAGGAGTGGAAGAGGAGAGATAAGTCAGGATAGCTAGGGATGACTATGCTCAAAGTATATCCTATTCATGAATGAAAAGTTATAATGAAACTTTCCCTTTTGCATAATTAACATATGCTAATAAAATCTTTTGTATTTTCTTTTGTTATGACTTAACCGTTAAGTGCATCTGATCCTCTGGGGAGTGATGCTATATTTTTCCAATGGCTTTGGAATGAACTATGAAGAGAACTTTACAATGTTCAAATGATCTTAATGAGCATTTAGAGCTCTTCCTAGGGTGCCTAGTTTAAGTGGGTTCTCAGGAAGCACTGTAACCTACCTGGGGTCCAACACACCACTTATTTGGAATTGCATTCATCCTCATCTGTTCATGCACACTAGTTCCCTCTGCCACCTGGCAAACACGGTGAACCAACAGTGCATCAGCAAATGAGGAAAGCTGTCTGAACAATGGTGCAGGACACCTGGTGGCTGTCACAGCATCATGTCAGGCATGCATTTTAGTGCATATACTAGATGTAGTGGTCACAAAAGAACTACGCAAGACCCAATTTATCTCCCCTGAAATGTATAGTAAAAATTTGTGTTACTCAAGTGAAAGGGTAAACAAAAAGAATGACCAGGCCAAAAAAGAGAAGACATTTACTACATGGAGTGAGAAAACAGGATGCTCTCAGGAAGACTAAATGTGTACAATGTAGTATGGCTGCCTGGAGGCTGCAAGAGCATAGGACTGCGAGACATGGAGAGAGACAAGCAGGTGTAGATGAGCAAGACACTCAGTCTGCTCAGAAGTCTGGACCACAAATGGAGAACAATGGAGAGCCCTGAAAGGCTGAGTGGCTAGAGGAAGCTGACAGTGGATTCAGCCTGTGAGGTGGGAAGGTTTGGCAGACCATGAAAGATCCTAGCTAGAACTAAGAAGGCTGCACTGGAAATAACAACTTGGGGTTTTCCTCAATGTGCAGATAATAAAGGAAGCAGGTCTAACTATCCAAGGACAAGCAGAAGACTAGAAGAAGCCCAGAGGGACCCAGAGAGACACTAGTTAAGGGACCAGTGGAGATAGGGAGTGAAGGCCAGAGGAGGAGACAGGCTGGATATTGGAGAAAGCTCATTGCCTTCCTTGCTTTCTGTTCCCCTACTAGTCAATGTGTTTCTGTAATATTTTTCACTTAGTTTCTTCATTTTTAAAATTACTATCTATTTAGTTTTTAATAGTACTGGCTATTAAGTTCATGACCTTGCGCACACCAGGCACATGCTCTACTAACTGAGTTATATCTCTGGCCCTTAAATTATTTTTAAATTGATAAAAGTTTTGGGTAGATGCGTTGTACAAAATGTTTTAAAATATGTGTACATTATAAAATAGCTATATCAAACAAATGAACATAACTATCCCCTCAAATACATTTTTTGCAACGAGAACACATAAAATCTGCCCTTAACATTTTTCCAGAATACGACATATTGTTATAATCTGTGGTCACTGTTTATAATATGGAGCCTTGTTGTGTTGCATCCTGTAAGCTGGAGGTCTTGCAAGGCCTCAGCCACAGTTTTCTGTGGATTTCTCCTGCCCTCCTTCTCCAGGCCTTTGAGTCCTTTCTCCCGGAACATGAATATAGCAAACAGAATTCCTTTTCCTCCAAGGGAGTCACAGACACTAAGACACTTCTCTCCAAAGCCAGCCATAGGACTATTAGCAACCATTCTCTCTCTGCCTTTTCCCTTCAAGAAGCCTCACTAAAGAAGGGTCCTGGTCCATCTATAGGGAAAGAATGCTGCTCAGGAAGAATCTAATCAGGGGACCTTAATAGGCTTCCCTCAGTTGATGACATTAGACGCCAACCTTTTGTCCAATCATACTTCCACATAGATTTCCATGTTTCGCTAAGCCTAAAGGTAGAGATTTTCCCTGAGTCATTTCTGAAAGCTCCTATGACATATAACTATCTGATTAAAATATGTGTCAAGTTTTCCTCTTGCTTATCTGTAGCTACTGTAGATGTGTTGCCTCTGTGCCACACTTTCCTTCTCCTATATCCCATGCTACACAATAATTCTCTTGAATTTGCTCCTCCTGTCTACCTTCTCCCTTGGCCCCCAAACTGTTTATAAGTACCAGTTTTTGTCTATTTGTTTTCTTTCTCCTCCCTCCCTTCCTCCTTTGTCTCTTTAATTTGTTAATTCTTTCTTCTACATTCTCTTTCTCTCTTTCTTTAATGTCCTTCCTCCCCCTCTCTCCTCTCTTCCTCCTTCCTTCTTTCTTTCCACTTCCTCTTTCTTTCCTTTCCTCCCTTACCTTCTCTCTCTCCACACTCTCTCTTCTTATTTATATGCTTTTTATCTTTGATTCTGTTGAAGTTCTTTACAGAAGACTTCAAGGTAACAATTATCAAATCTTGACTTCTGGAGAATTTAATTTTCTTTCCTTCCTAAAACTTTCATGAAAGAGCAATAGCCAAGTTGGTTAATCATTTGAAAACAGTAATGTGTTGGTTTCAGTCAAGGCTTCCATAGTTTACAGTTTGATTAAATGGTGTGGGGTTAAGGATAGCACAGGAAAATGTTTTGTTAGTAATTGAGAGAGTCAGAATTAAAGAGTTGAATTGATCCCAAGGAAATCCAACTTTATTTTTTCTGCTTTTTCCTCCAACCCCATGAAGAATTTATTCATTATAGAACTATTTTGTAAAATGACACTTGTGTTGTTTTGAGCTTGAAATTATATTCAATTGTTCTTCTGGAATGCTTTAATTTTTCTTTAAAATAAAACATTTATTGCCTCTGTGTACCTAAATTAAATTAGGTAATGTGGCTAAGGAAGGAGCAGGGTAGGCTAGACAGGATTTCTACAAAGTTTATTGGAAGTTGTAACACCTCTTTCTCTAGGAAGTGTTGTGGTCTTGGATAAGTCTGTGTTTTAAGCATGTTTTAATGCCAGCATTGCCTATGTTATGACCTTGAGCACCTTGACTTCTTATTGCAGAAATTTTTTGGTTTGTGAATGGAGGATGACAATAGCTTGTCATATAGGTCAAATGAGAAAACATATAATACATGCCTGACATATACTGAGTGCCCATCACAGTGGGCAAATATTGTCAGTGAAACATGATGCCATATCATTATGCTATTTCCACCAAAACCCAGATACAGGCAAGCTGCAATCTTCTTGCTAAGCAAAACTGAGGACAACAGGGGCTAAGAGCACCCATTGGTCTCCACCCTGGCTTGTGAGTGAAAGAGGTGCTGCTTTCTTTATGACTGATACACTGTCCACGTGGTCACTAGTCTGGGAACCAGGACTGTCTCTGGAATACATACACCACAGAGTGGAACAAGATACCAAACTCATTCCTGTGGCCTTGGCCTGGATTTGTTGATGGATGTTTTTGTTTTTGATCTTTGAGAAGCTACACTATCAGGAATGTATATGATTAAAGGAACTTGTGAAGTGTGCATTTGTGAGCTCTGCTAGCCTGTTACTCAATACTAGTGAGTGGCAAACAGTTTACAATGATCTTCCTCCTACTTTTCTTTGGGCAAAAGTTTTGGTTAAAAGTTATAATCAATATTCATGAGTGAGACTACTAGAAACAGTAAATCAGAGCAGCAATTGTGTATGCACACTATACAAGGTATGTTTTTATTAAAAAATGAGAGATGTCTCAATTAATGTTGAGCACTTAACTACTGCTTCTCAGCACCTTGATGGGTTTTTAATATCACTAATAATCACTGTGATCAGCAAAAGTTTCTATGCTCAAAACTGAGGGCAGCACTACTGAATGAGCATAAACATAACTATTTAGAAAGGAATTTGATGGACACAGCATATCCATTTAGCCAAGAAACAGTAAGAGCTTCCTCCCTAGGGCCTATGACATTCCTAGCCAAAGGCTTTTGACTAGGTTTTCAATACCAGGTATGAATTCCCTGCTGTGTAGTAGACTCAAAATTTTATCAGAGAGCAGTTGTTTACCTTCATAACATTCATGCCACTATTGCATCTTTATCATACTCACCAAACCTCAGGGAACATTGCCAAAGAGGTGACAGAAAGAATGCAAGAATGGAGAATGTTTTATTTATAGATGACACAGAAAACAGAAGAAATCCAAAATTCATCAATATGACAAGAAGAGATATCCCACTGCCCACCATGAGACATGCTACCTCTACCATATCTGCCAGGGCCCAGGAGAAATTGCAGAGGAAGTGACAACATAAGTACTGTTCTCACTGCTAGCCTGACAACCAGCTACAGGGTGATAGTGACAGACACTGTGGTCAATCAAAACCCAACAAGGCAAATATCCAGAGGTTACAGAGAATTCAACACTAAATCAGATTGCCAACAGGCCTGCTATGGTTCTGGGAACACTGCAGAAGAGAGGGCAAAAAGATTGTAAGAGCCACAAAGTTGGTAAGAATACCCTGAGGCATGGTCCCCCCTACTTCCCCACAGAGGCTGATAGCAGCCTTCATGACCCCATAGTGAATACCATAACTCAACTGAGAAGGGTCCCCAGGGAAATGGGAGCAGGGACAAGGGGATAAAAGAGTATATAACCTTTTATAAAATACTTTTTAAAAAAAGGAAAATAAAAGAAAATTTTAAATGGGGAGACAAGCAAGAATGCTGCTGCCATGGTGAGCCTGACAATCAGCACCAGGGTGAAGAACACAGATGCTGAGGATACTCTACACACACCAAAGCAGAAATCCAGAGGCTCCTATGAGCTCATCATTGAAATAGACTTAAAACAAAGTCACTAAGGCTCAGGGAATTTGCAGAAGAGGGGGCAGAAAGATTGTAAGGGCCACAGGCTAGGACATCATATCCTGAGGCATTTCGTCCCCCCAGTAACTAACTGCTGCTCCCATAGAGAATATCAGCAACCCCACTGTGAGGGATTCCAGCGGAATGGGGGCAGAGAGGAAGGAAAAGATGGTACCAACACATGATGTATCCATACAAAGTATGTTCTTAATAAAAAATTTTAAAAATGTTCCCTAGGTTTGTTCTTTCCTGACCCTGATCCTAAAAGTAACCAAGAAAAACAAACAGAAAATAAAGACTAGGAAAATAAAATGTAAGAGCCAGAGGATGAAGAGAGCTTTTAAACATTGTATTCTGAACATGAGGTGGCCATTGCATTCATGACCTCACAAAGGCTGTCTTTAACTGCACAATAACTGAGCCAATCAACATGTCATCATGGATGAGAAAGGAAGCCAAAATAAAAATAATAAATAAAAATAGTAGATTAACTGATTGGAGTTGGGTTCAGTGAAAGGAATATAGGAGAGAGGAGACCAAAGAGACTGATGAGAGGGGATTATGATCAAAATACTTTGGGTACATAAATAAAATTTTTCAATAAAAGGTTTAAAAAAGAAAGAGAGTGGTTTTGTACTAAAATAAAATTACTGATTGTTCTGGAATTAAGAGGGAGTCAAGCAGCTTTGTTAGGTAGTTTAAAAGGGTGACTGGGCCCCAAAAGTAAAAGAACAGAATTGTCCTTAAGTTTGCCTGTGCAATCTCCACTTTACTAGAGGTCAGAGAAAGATCTCTCCTCGCCTCATCTCTTGACTAAAGGAGTTACCTAGATCTGTTTTTACATAAACAGACTGAGCCCCTCCTGTGAAGGAACTCCCCTTTCTTAGGTCCTGGCATTGTGGTTGCTTAAGCACAGCCCCAGAACTTGGTGTCATGGCTAGCCTCTTCCTGAGTAGCCCCCTGACTCCACACCAATAAGCTCTCTCTCAGACTCATCTGAGTCTGAGGATAAAGCTCACCACAATAAGATTATATATAGAACCTTATCAAGTAGGCAAGTCTCTCTCTCTTTTTTTAAATCAACTATTCATCTCTCCTGAACTTCCAAGTCCTGGTAAGCTTCCCTCTGCCTCAGCCTTGACTGAGCTAAGACAAGGGGAGACCTCCTATTCCCACATGGGTTCTCTACCCCTCTGCCCTCCACATGGCAGGAACTCTCTGCACTTTCTTCTCTTTCCTCTCAGGCCACATGGGTTTATCCATTTTCCCTTTCTGGATTAGCAGACCCTCCTCTCCCTTATATATTCCTGAATAAAATTGTAATGGTTCATAAATTATCCTTCTCAGTCAGATTTATCCAATTTTTAGTTAAAAACAGGTATGAACTCAGGGTTCCCTAAACACCCCAAACCCCATTGCAGAATAACAAAAAGAAAATTATAAAACAAAACCTTAAAGATACAGACAAAAAGTTGTAGAAGGTTCTGGAAAAGAGTTTAGTTTAAACTGCTCAGAGGGGCTAAAGTTTAATAGGTAATAATTACTTTCAGGTTGCAAAAAATGAAAAGAGGTTTGTTTTTACCTTTTTCTTGGACTGTTGGTCTGCTCTAAGCATGTAACAGGGTTTCCTTTACCATCCATACAATCTACCAAGGACTGAAAAATGTCGTCTTATCAGAACTTCCAGTGATTTGCATTAATTTTTCATGATCTTGGTTATTTGAGACAACCAAGTGGTCTTACTTTTAAAGTGCTTTATAGTTATGTTAACTTCCATATTTTCTTTTAAAGCATTTTTAGTGTCACAACAGCTAGAGAGCCAAATATTTTTCTCAGTGACTCATAATTATATGTTAACCAACTGTTCAAATCTCCTGGCAACTTTTAATATTTTGCTTTCCCAAATCAAATCTTTTAAAAATATTTAATTTATTTATTTTGAGAGAGAGGTGGGGGGAAAGAGGAAGAGAGGGGGGTGGAGAATGGGCCTGCCAGAGCCTCTAGCCATTGCAAATGTACTCCAGATGCATGTGCCACCTTGTGTATCTGGTTTACATTGGGTACTGGGGAATTGACCCTGGGTCATTAGGCTTCACAGGCAAGTGCCCCAATTACTAAATCATCTCTCCAGCCCCACAAAATCAAATCTTAAGTGGTATCTTTTGAAACTAATGCTATCTTGGAGATTTCCCCAAGGCCACTGGAAAATCACAAGAGATTTATTCTTTCATTTTATGGAAATAGAGGCATAGGAGAGGCTAGGAACGGGAGAAGATGAAAGTGAGGTAAGTTGTAGTCTTCTGCACAGCACAGTGGGTAGCACTAATCCACAAAAATTTATTCCATGTTATAAACAAGTGAAAGAGTTTCAACAGCAAAAAGAAGTGATTAGATATTTTAGGAGAGGAAAATATTAATTATCCCAATTCACTCACCAAATATTGTATACATCTATCACATTATTACTCTACCTCATAGATATGTACAAACATTACCTGTCATTTAAAGAGGTGTTTTAGAAATAGTCAAACTTCACTGTGATTTGTAACTATTGAGCTGTATGGAAAACATTGACAAATCATGAAATGTGTCACCTTCACAAGGGCAAATTTCTATGAACCTAATAGTATCCACATAGTAAACCACACGGGTTACTCTAGTTGCAGTGGCACGTGGTTATTTGGGAGAGTGAAAAAGGAGTCTGTCAAAGACAAAGCCAGCCTGGGCAACAGAAGGAACCCACTCTCTGATTAAGACCTCTGGAGACTCTGCAGCCAATGAGTGCAGACAGAGTCCTGCAACTGGGCTACGGGCACAGTCAGTTGCCTGCAGTTCTGTTTCAAATGCTGGCTGTGAGTATCTTTCTAATTTGAATCTAGCATTATGTTGGCCAGTGGCTTTCAGCCATGGATTCTTATTATTTACCCATAAAGTTTACTTCTGAAGTTACTATTGTAGTTACTTTCTCCTTGCTGAGACAAATCATCTGAACAAAAGGAGCTGATGGGAGGAAATGTTTTTATTTTGGATTACAGTTCAAGGGGCAAGCTTCCTGATTGGCAGACAAAGACAGTAGAGCAGAGGCTGGACATCACCTACCTTGCCAACATCAGGTGGATAATAGTAGCAGGAGAGTGAGCCAAGTTCTAGCAATGAGAAGCTAGCTATAACCCCCTAAGATCACTCCCAGAAGTACACCTCCCCTAGCAAGTCTCCACCTCCAAAATTGCTACCTCCTGAGCATCTAGCATTCAAAACACATGAGTTTATGGGGGGCATTTGATTTAAACCACCACACTAGTATTCTAGACCCACTCTAGCCTTCCTGAATCTAACTATATGTTTGGTATGTTCATCATCTATTGTCAGGATTACTATATTTTATATTTGAAAGTACATGCATTGTAAACATATCAACCAATTAATAAAGGACATAGTAACCATTTTTTTCATTGAAAATAGTTATTTGCTTTTATTGATATATGCCTAAGCTTTTTGAATTGGCTATTTTCTTGTTTTATACACCATAGCAACTACCAAAATTCCCCAACTAGATTTTCTGCTCTTGCTATGAACTTAAATCAAACTTTCACAGAGTAGGAAGGAATAATGTTGTGAGGTATTTCAGCTGAGGCCTGGGCAGTTCCAAGGGGTCTGGACAGATAGCTGCTTAGCAGGGTAGGAAGCTTAGCCATGGTAAGAGATTGTAATTAAAACAAGTAATCAGGTCCAAGACAAAGGAGCCATATTTTTCACTGTGAAGGTAAAGACTTATGAATACAGAAGAGAAAACAACTAGAAAGAATGCATGGGGGATGGAGAGATGGCTTAGCAGTTAAGTGCTTGCTTGTGAAGCCTAAGGACTCTGGTTCAAGGCTCAATTCCCCAGTACTCATATAATCCAGGTGCACAAGGTAGCACATGCATCTGGAGTTCGTTTTCAGTGGCTGGAGGCCCTGGTTTGCCCCCGCCTCTTTCTGTTTTTCTTTGTCTGTCACTCTCAAATAAATAAAATAAAACTAAACACAATTTTTTTCAAAAAAGAATACAAGGGACTTCAATACAGAGTATAAATGCAGATGTGTCTATAGATATAGGTGTGAGTTTGTATGTGTGTATGTGAGAGAGAGAGAATATTTCTTAATACTGTACATACTTTAAGTGTTTGGGAACTGGAAACAGGGATGCCTTAGTTCCTCTTGGTTTCCAGGTAAAAGATAAGTTCCTTCTCTACTGAGAGGAAGCAAAGCAAGGCTCATTGGACCAATGGCTGGCTCAGGGCTGGAAAGTACAAGATGATACCAGAACATACTGTGATAGCAGGAAATTGCTTATTAAGCTTACTTGATCAAATGTAAGAATGAATTCAAGGAAGCATCAAGAAAATCAGAACAGAGATGGACACAATGCAAAATAAAACAGTAAACAAGAATCAAATAGAACTTATTAAAACCTCTATAGCAACCCTCCCTAACAGAGTTATTCATGTGGAAGACAGAACCTCTGACCTGGAAGACAAGACATAAGAAATTGATAGGGAGGCCAAAATCCTCGCTAAGTTCAACAAATCAAGTGAACAAAATATGAAGGAACTGTGGGATACACTAAAATGACCAAATATCCGGATCATAGGTATATGAGAAGGAGAGGAAGTCCAGGCCAGAGGCATAGAGACCATATTCACCAAAAATATTGAAGAAAAATTTTCTCAGTCTCTCAAAAGAGAGGCCCATCCAGATACAAGAAGCCCATAGAACACCAAATGGGCAAGACCAAAGAAAAAACTCTCCAAGGCACATCATAGTTAAAACTCTGTTAAAACATAGTTAAAACAAACAGAGAATATTAAAAGCAGCAAAAGAGGGGATGGAGAGATGGCTTAACAGTTAAGGCACATGCCTGTGAAGCCTAAGGACCCTGGTTCGATTCTCCAGTTCCCATGTAAGCCAAATGTACATGGTGGCACACGCATCTGGAATTCATTTGCAGTGGCTAGAGGCCCTGGCATGCCCATTCTCCTTCTCTCTCCCTCTCTCTCTCTCTAATAATAAATAAATAAATAAATAAATAATTTTTAAAAAATTTAAGAAGTAGCAAAAGAGAAAACAACTCACAACATACAAAGGCAATCCCATGAGAATTATATCAGATTTCTCAATGGAAACCCTGAAAGCCAGAGAGGCCTGGAATGGAACATTTCAAAGTCTGAAAAAACTCAAGAAAGAAATCAAGGGAGATTTGAGAAGATAGAAAGACCTCCTGTGCTCCTGGATAGGTAGAATTAATATTGTGAAAATGGCAATTCTACCAAAAGCAAAATACAGATTTAATGCAATACCAATAAAATTACCAGCATCATTCTTCACAGAGATTGAAAGAAATGATCTCAAAATTCATATGGAATGGCAGCAGGCCTCGGATATCCAAACATCAGAGAAACAAACAAAACCTCTGGAGGTATCACCTCATACCCAATCTAAGGCTGTATTACAAAGTCATGTTATCAAAAATAGCATGGTACTGGCATAAGAACAGAATCATAGACCAATGGAACATAATTGAAGGCTCAGACCTTAGGTCAAGTAACTACAGCTACTTAATCTTTGACAAAGGAGCCAATAATGTAGACTGGAGAAAAGACAGCATCTTCAACAAATGGTGTTGGACAAATTGGATGACCATATGTAGAAAAATTAAACTAGACCCACTCATCTCTCCATACACAAAAATTAAGTCCAAATAGATTAAAGACCTCAATATAAGACCTGAAACTCTTCAAGTATTGGAAGAAAAAATAGGAGGCACTCACCACGATATAGGACTGGGAAAAGACTTCCTGAACAAAACCCCAGTAGCCCAGGAAATTAAACAAGCACTCAACCAATGGGATCTCATGAAGCTAAAAACCTTTTGCACAGACAAACATACCATAAGCAGAGCCAATAGAAAGGGACAAAATCTTTGCCAGCTATACCACTAACAGAAGCCTAATATCTAGAATCTACAAAAAACTCAAACAACTAAACAATAAAAATTCAAACAACCCAATCCAAAAGTGGGGCAGAAAACTGAATAAGGAGTTCTCAGAATAAGAATTACAAAGGGCTAACACATGCCTAAGAAAATGTTCAACATCCCTAACCATTAGGGAAATGTAAATCAAAACAACCATGAGATTCCACCTTCTCCAGTAAGGATGGCAATCATTAAAAAATCTAACAGGGACAAATGTTGGCAAGGATGTGGGGAAAAAGGAACCCTCATCCACTGTTGGTGGAAATGTGAACTTTTATAACCACTACGAAAATCACTTTGGAGATTCCTGCAAAGGATGAACATAGAGCTACCAACAGACCCAATTATTCCCTTACTGGTCATTTATCCTAAATTCTCCATGCATCAATAGAGAGACATTTGTGCAACCATGTTTATAGCTGCTTAATTCATTATAGCTAAGAACTGGAATCAACCCAGATGCTCATCATTAGATGAATGGATAATAAGTTGTGGTACATTTATACAGTGGAATTCTACTCAGCAGTAAGAAAAAATGATATGATGAAATTCATAGAAAAATGGACAGACTTGGAACAGGTCATACTCAGTGGACTCACAATCACAGAAAGACAAAGACCACATGGTGTCACATATCTGTGGTTCCTAACCTGGACCTGCTTGAGTTTCATCATACCTGAATACCTGATAGGCAACTCAATGCCCAGACAATAGGTATTGAAGTGTTTGGGGGAATGGGAGGGGATGGGGGGGGAACAAACACAAAATTAAACCCAAAATGAGCTTATACCATATAAACCTTTATCCTTGGAGATAGCCTAAAAGCTATCTGGCTACTGCTCCCACAATGCACAAACTACAACCACATGGGGAATATCTGCAACCCCACTGAGGAGTATCCCCAGTGGAATGGGGGTAGAGACAAGATGAAAGAGGGTACAACACATCATGTATCCACAGTAACAGCACATATATATCACATATGACTTAATGATCAGCTATATCTTTTACTTTAAAAATTTTAAAAAAAAAAACCTTGGCACACAAATATGGCCTCTTTCATACTTTAACATTAACCTAAACTTTTGTCTTCAAAACAACATTCCAAAACTACAGTTGAACAGTATACTGAGATTGCAAAAATTGTATTTTAAGAAGCAATGCATTACACCCTTTCAAAAAGTGTGACTGGGGATGGAGAGATGGCTCAGTGGGTAAAGGTGTTTGCTCTGCAAGCCTAATGTAATGGAAGGTGGAGCCAGCAGAATCCCAAAGCTTGCCAGCCAGCTGAACTGGCCTTTCCTGTAGCAAAATGAGCAGCAAAAGAGACCCGGTCTCAGAAACAAGGTAGAAGAACAAGACCAACATCACAAGGGTATACTCCGACCTTCCCATGCATTCCCACACACACATAAATACATATATACTTGCATACATAAATATATACACACAGAGAACTAAAAAAATATGTGACCAATCTCATATTAAGCAATGGCAAGAGACTCTAGTGATAATAGCCTTTAATTTAAAAAGAAAAATATTTTTGAGAAAAGTTCTTGCTGGATTGGTCTTCAAGTCTTCATTTGGAGTTACAAAACTGTCCAGCTGCCCCAGCTCTTTGAATCAGCTCTGCTCCTAGGGCTTCAAGGCTGTTGGAAAGATCACTGTCCTTAACATTCTACATGCTTCCTCTGTTACATACATACTACCACTGTTCCTCGCCCTGCACTTTCCAGAGTGGGTCACCTGTGCCCTTCATGCCTCAGGACATTCCCTTTTACCCAGCAAATTTTCCAAGTCATCTCGGGAACATTTAAGCCTGACTAACTCCTCAGAGTATTTTAACAAACACATTGATACAACTATTTTTATAACCAATTGAAAGAACAAAAGGCCTGAAGAATGTGACCCAACATGCTAAATGAATTAACTTTACTAAACAGACTTTCAACGTCTTCATTTTGGCTCCTTCTGCCCTTAAATCCTTGACCTCCTGCTCCAGATCTCTAGGATTTATCCAAACTCCATAAGCTCCAGAAGCGCCTTACTGTCTGGTGAACAAAACAATCACAATGAGCAGGGGGTGTGAAGGAGTCCTTCTGTGAGGCACACATGCTGGATGACATCCTAGCAAAATCCACACACACCAAAGACCACCACCCATCAGTGACAGGGGTTCTGAGCCTCTAGGTGGCAACTGGAAACGTCTGAACTCAGACCAGTCAGGAGCCTGCAGCAAGTCCCAGTGCAGCACTTCAGCCCTGCCCATCAAGGAGACATTTGTGATAATATTATCTATAATTAATGCTTTCTGTTTTTTTTTCCCCATACACCTTGTTTAAAATCCTGTATACTGGTATTCCCTGTGAACTGGGACCAGTAGCTGGAGTCATAAGCAAGGGCTCCTTGAGCTTATGCCTAGATTTGTTTACCAGGTTCCCTTAGTTCAGATTTGAGGGTTTTGCAATCCCATATTAAAAGGTTTGAATGAAGTCTTTATATGTAACTGCATCATTTCAGCTTTGGGCTTAGTCCACAAGCCTGAGTATTTATTTTCAAATTTTGACCCAAGGTTAGCTCATTTTCATAGCTGTGACTATGATTTTTTTATTCAGAGCCCTCCTCTGTGTAACTCATTATGCCTTAGCAAAAAGGTAGGGCATGGAGAGCATTAGGAGCAACATCACACAGAACACCTCCAAACAGGACCTGAGGTCTGTATCTTTTTGACAGTGGCTAAGGTCAGGAGTTTCCTCAGCAGCCCCCTACCATGGTCCCATGGAGCTATCTGGGGTGGGAAGCAAACTTAGCTAGGTCCCCTAAGACCAAGCAAGCTCCAAAGAGCTTCACAGCTTGGGAAACAGTTGGCCTTGGGAAGCATTGGGGAAGCTGGCTTCCTGGAGACCCATGCAGGGCCTCCTTGGATGCCAGGACCAATGGCCACAGCCAGGCGCCTGCTGCCCACTCGGACTTGGCCACTTTCCTTTTCTCTTTCCTGCTTTGCTTGATTCTAGTCCAGTTGGACATTCATTGCCAATCTTTTAAAAAAAAATTTTCCTCATTTTTAAAGTACACTTAAATATCACAAATCAGCTTTGCACAGACATGAAGGGGGCTTCTGTCAAACAGCATGCTGAGGCCCCTTACAAAAGCAGAAGGGTGACACAGTCTAAGAATGTATGCAGCTACCTCATGGGTCTGGACAGGGAGGTTGGGCTCCGCATGGTCAGAGCTTCTCTCTGCCATGTTACAGGAATGGGACAGAAAGGGTTCTTGTCCTTTCTTTCTCATCAGAAGCATGACAGAGGTAACAGAAAAGAGTGGATGGTGGCAGGAGAATAGCACGAAGGAATGGCCAACTAATGACCCCACCAGCTTAGAAGGATATCACAAAACTACACTACCATAACGGTACAAAACTGAAGAAAAATAAAAAAGAAACCAGCAACTCATTATGCACATATCATTTTAGTTACTCTTCCCATACTGAAAACTCCCACATGTGTCACCGTGCTTGTACCTGGCACCTAATGGACATATAATTGTACCATAAATATCTCAGACACACTATGTCTCCCTATGGAGTTCCCTGGAATTTATTTTCCTCCAGGACCAACAATATAATGAACCAGAGTCGAGGGCACCATGACCCCTATTCTTTCCACATCTAACCCATCACCAGCTCCTTGTGAATGAGCAGGCCTCTGAAGAGAGCCATCACCAGGCCAGGCTGCTGCTCTAAGCCCCACACATCCTTCTCAGCTGTCTCCTACCACCCTCACTTTGACACACTTCCCCTGTTGAACCTACAGTACTTGGAGTAGTGGAAAACAGCTATGGATAGAACTTTTCCTTTCCTGCTCCTCTGTTCCTCCTGACCTGACCCTTGCCTGGGTTTTGCCATTGTGTCCCCACTCTCACTAGAAATAGAACCCAGAAAAAAGCAGAAGAACCCACTAGAACCCAGAAATACTGGGTTCAGTCAGTCAGTCAGAAGGACATTCCTTCCAGACTGACCCCACAAAATTTGTACCTGTATCAGCCTTCAGATCACCTCAAAGGATACTTCCTTCAGCCTATGCTCCAACCCCAATTCTGATTACATTGAGGAATTCATAGCATCCTGTAACATTTCTCCAAAGCACTTATCAAGTTTGCAGTTACAGATGCAACATAACCTCACAAATAGCACAACCAGATGAAAATAAACACACCAGCCTATAGCATTATGTATTGAAACCATACAATCCTGCTGCAAATATGACTCTCAGTAACTTGGAAGTTCAGAGGAAATTTTTTTGTCAAGAGCCAACACATTGTTCTTCAGAGTTTTAAGGGCAATGTTCCAAGTCCATGTAACAGTATGCAAGAGGAGTTATGTTTGGGTATGACATGAAGAGCCACTGAAAGCCATAAATACTACTAACAGACACATGGTGAGGATAAGAACATTTCTCTATGGTTGGTCTCCCAAATTCTTGTTGCCTTTAGGGAGCAGCTATTAGGGTGAAAGAGCCAAAGGCCTAAGAGGGAGCAGAGCTGGTTTCAGACCCCAGTACTGCCTCTTCTTAACCTGGGAGTTCATAGAAATCTCAGTTTTGTATCTGCAAAATGTGGAGAACAGAACCTGTGCATAAATCAAAAGCTCAGTTAATGTAAATACTCTTTGTTAAGGCCCATGGCAAATTCTGTCTTCTCTCCTTGATCAGACTGGATTAACTAGTTTAATAAATTGTGAAAAATTGGGTCAAAGAAAGCCTAGCTGTTTACCCTGCAGCATGGCAAAAGAGTTCTGTGAAAGAAGGAACATGTTTGAAAATTTGGGATGCAGAATTCTTAACCACAATTCTTGCAGTACAATTTGGGGGATTGTGCTTAATTGCTAAGAAGCAGAGATAGAACAGGCATGATAGCTCACACCTGTTGCTGCCTTTTCAGCAGGTGGAAGCTGGACATAAGAGGAATGATTTAAGTTTGAAATTGTCCTGTGCTATATAGTGAGTTTCAGGCCAACCTGGACTATAGAATGAGTCTTTCTGAAAACAACCAACCAGGTTCTGCTCCCTTGTGTATCCAGCTTAGTCATTCATATACCACTTGCCCACTCTAGTCTTAAGCAAGGCAATCTAGGTCCTCTGGTCCCAGGCAAGCAGCATACCATAGGCTCATGCTTGCACCATGCCCAGACCCTTACAGGAGGTCTGCCTGCCCACTCTAGCCCTGAAAAGGTAGAATAGGCACTTAGGTCCCTGACTAGAAGCACCATAGGCTCACCCCCAAACATAGACCACACACCCACAAGTCCCAGAGCAAGGCCCACCAGAGTACTCAACACAGACCCCAGTGCAGCCACTATTTCTGAATTCCCAGCAATACAAAGGGATTATCTGTCAATGGGAAAACACCAAAGTAAAATAAAGAACTTAAGAATCCAAGGCAAGAATGCCTAGTGCCATAGTTGAAGCCTCCAATGAGAACTACTTAGAGGAAACTCCAGACAAAGTATTCCAAAATGTAATTATAATAAGCATATTCAACAAGCTTAATGACAACATGTACAAATGGCTGAATTACATATAAAAGAAGCGATGGAACAAACACAATACACAGCAGAATGAATTTAAAGAATTCAAAGAGGATATGCTCATACACCTGAGTGAACACCAAGAAAGCACAGACAAGTAAGTAAATGTAATAAGAAAATCAAGCCAAGAAATTAAAACAGACACGGTAAAAATATAGAAATGCTGCAAAACAACAAATGGAAATCAAAACTGAAATAACCTAATTAAAAGGCTTCCAAGAATGACTCACCAAAGGATTAGATCATGTGTAAGACAGAAAGGATATCAGAACTTGAGGATAAGGCAAAGGAAATAGGGAAGCAAAACTCAATGACAAGATCAAAAAAATGCAAATAGAACATGAGAAACATGTGGAACACACTGAAAAGGCCAAGCATTTGAGTCCCAGTGCATACAGTAAGTGAAAGAACTTCAGGTCAAGAGCATATAAACTATCTTCAATAAAGTATAGAAGGAAATTTTCCAACTTTTACAAAAGAGACACCCATCCATGTACAAGAGGCATACAGAACACTAAATAGAAAGGAATAGAAAAGATACTCCCTAAATGCAAGAGAGAGAAAACTAAAAGCTGCAAGAGAAAAACAACTTGTTTCTTACAAAGGTGCACTAATCAGAATAACACCTGATTGTTCAACGGAAACTCTAAAGGCCAAAAGAGTTTGTAATGGAGTATTTCATATATTGAGAGACCATGGCTACCAATCCAAACTACTATCCCCAGAAAAATTATCCCTTATAATAAAAGGAGAAAGAAGAGCCTTCCACAGTAAAAGCTGGATATATGAATATATGAACATGAATCCAGCCCTACACAGAATTACTGGATGGAATGCTTCACACTAAAAAGAATAAACATACACAAGAGGCTGTAGGAGGCAAAAAAAAAAAAAAAGAGACAATAATCAAAACTAGAAGAGTTGTCAAAAACAAAAAAGAAGATCAAGAAAATATCCAACTCCACAAAATCTTCAACACTACAGGGATTAACTCATACCTCTCAATTATAAATCAATGTCAATGGACTCACCTCTCAAATCAAAATACACAGGTTAACAGGCTGGATCAGAAAATAAAATCCATCCATAGCAATCTTTAAGAAACTTACCTGACCACTAAAAGCAGACATCACCTTAGAGTGAAAGGATGGAAATGGAACTAGGAAACAAGCAGGCGTGGCTGTACTAACATCTCACAAAATAGACTTTAAAACAAAAGTAATCAAAAGAGATAAAGAAGGCCACTTTATATCCATCAAGGTAACAATTCAACAAGAGGATATTGTAATCAAAAGCATATAAAATTATACTCCAATATCCCTGATGAACTTAAGCACAAAAATTCTCAATAAAATTCTAGCAAATTGAATCCAAGAACACATCAAAATATTCCTCCAACTCACTCAAGTCAATTTTATCCCAGGGATTCAGGAATGTTTCAACACAGAGAAATCAACAAACATAATACATCATATTAAGAGATTTGGGACAAAAATCACATGATCATCTCAATAGATGCAAAAAACCTTCAACAAAATATAACAACCCTTCATGAGAAAAATATGGATAGACTAGGGATGGAAGAATCATATCAACATAATAAAGGCTATATTCAACAAATCTAAAGCCAATATCATATTAAATAAGGAAAAACTTGAAGTATTCCCAATATGGTCTGGAACAACAAAAAAAAAAATGTATGTCCACTCTTCTCACTGCTATTTAATAAGATACTCGAAGGCTTAACCAGAGGAATAATACACAAGAAAGAAATAAAAGGAGTACAAGTTGAAAGGAAGAAATCAAAATAGCCTTATCTTCAAATGATAACATTCTGTAATTAAGAACGTCTCTTAATTAACGGTTCTACCAAAAAAAAAAAAAAAACTACTAGAGCTGATGAACACTTTTGGGAAAGCTGCAGGATATAAATTTAACACACAAAAAAACAGTAGCCTTTATATATACCAATGACAAACATACTGAGAAAGAAATCAGGGAAACAGTTCTATCTATAATAGCTGCAAAAAAAAAAATAATAAGTATCTTGGAATATATGTGACCAAGGAAGGGAAAGACCTCTGAAATTAATACATTAATGAATAGGGCTAGAGAGATGACTTAGCACTTAAGGCACTTGTCTGTGAAGCCTAATGACCCAGGTTCAATTTTCCAGTACCCACATAAGCCAGTTGCACAAGGTGGTGCCTGTGTCTGGAGTTTATGTTCAGTGGCTAGAGGCCCTGGCATGCCAGTTCTCTTTCCCACTCTCCCTCCCTCTCTCTCAAATAAATAAAAATAAAATATTTTAAAAACACTGAAGAAATTGAAGAAGACATGACAAGATGGAAAGACTCCAATGCTTATGGATTGAAAGAATCAATATCATGAAAATGGCCATCCTACCAAAAGCAATATAAGTATTTAATGCAAGTGCAGTATAATTTCTAGCACTACTCTTCACATGTATAGAAAATGTAATCTCAAAATTTATGTGGAAACACAAAAGGCCCTGGAAGCCAAAAATGTTCTCAACAACAACCACAAACAACAAAACCCTGCTAGAAGTAGCACTGTACCTGCTTTCAAGATATACTATAGAGCCATAGAAATAAAAACAGCATGGTTCTGGAATAAAAATAGATAGATAGATCAATGGAATAAAGCAGAAGACCTAGCTCTAAGTTCATATAAACTACAGCTACCTGATCTTTGACAAAGAGAGCAAAACACAAACTAGAGAAAAGATAAAATTTTCAAAATGGTGCTGGAGGAAATTTACATGTAGAAAAATGAATCTAGACCATCCTCTCTCACCATGCACAAAAATCAACTCCAAATGGATCAAAGACTTCAATATAAGACCTGAAAATGTGAAAATACTAGAAGGAAAGGAAGGGAGAACATTCCAGTATTTAGACATAGAGAGACTTTCAGAATAAGACCCCAGTTATCCAAGGAATAAGACAAACACTCACCCATTGGAATCTCATGAAACTAAATAGCTATTGTACAGCTAAACAAACCACAGAGTTAATAGACATCCTACAGAATTGGAAAAACATCTTTGCCAACTATACATCTTAACAGAGATTTAATATATAGACTATACAAAGAACTCAAAAACCTAAGCAATAAAAAATAATCAACCCAGTCAAGATATAGGGCAAGGAACTAAAGAGAGAGTTCTCAAAGAAAGAAATACCAATGGCCAATAAACATTTTTAAAATATTCAACATCTCTAGCCATCAGGGAAATGCAAATTAAAATCAGTTTTAGAATCCATCTCACTCAGGTCAGAATGGCTATCATCAAAAAAATCAAATAACAAATGCTGGCAAGAGTGTGGGGAAAGGGGAATTCTCATTCACTATTGTTGTAAATGTAAGGTTGTATAAACATTATAGAAATTGGTATGGAAATTTCTCAAAAATCTAAAAGTAGTTGTACCATTTAAGTCAACTATTCTACTCCTGGGCATGTATCTTAAAGACATAACACTTTACTATAGAGATCAGTATATATATGAGACACAGAGAAAGAGGCAGAGAGAGAGAGACAGAGAGAATGGGCATGCCAGGGCCTCCAGCCACTGCAAACAAACTCCAGATACATGTCCCCCCTTGTGCATCTAGCTTATGTGGGTCCTAGAGAGTCAAACTGGGATCCTCTGGTTTTGCAGGCAAACACCTTAACCGCTAAGCCATCTCTCCAGCCCAACTATATCAGTCATGTGTGTTGCTGCTCTATTCATAATAAGTAGGAAATGGAATCACCTCAGATGCACATCAATTGATGAGTTGATAATGAAAACATGGCACATATATATACAATCATATATACAATGTATTCTATTCACCAATAAGGAAAAATAAAATTCTCAGGGAAATGAATGGACCTAGAAAAAAATATACTAAGTGAAGTTACCAAGGCTCAGGAAACCAAATGCCACATATTCTCTATCATCTGCAGATCCTAACATGGAATAATTGGATTTGTTTATAAGTTGTAGTAAGTACTGGTTAGGAAGAAAGAATGAAATTTGAAGAGAGGAGAAGCAGGGAGGGATCAAAAGAGGGAATAATAGGCCAGGCATGGTGTCATACACCTTTAATCTCAGCACTTAGGAGGCAGAAGTAGGAGGATCACCATGAGTTCAAGGCTACCCTGAGACTACATAGTGAATTCCAGGTCAGCCTGGGCTAGAGCGAAACCCTACCTCAAAAAAACCCAATAAATTAATTAATTAAATTAATTAATTAAAAAGAGGGTATAATATACATGCAAGAAGAGAGACAGAATACAGAGGTTGAAATGGTCTTTGAGGGGACAGGGGGAAGGGAGGAATGGGATGATTCACAAAAGTAAAGATGGCATGAATTAACACTGGGATACCTACTCTGGGCTTTGTTAGCTAATTTAAGACATAAATCTCTTAAAAGAAGAGAGCAAGAAAGGGAAGATGATAATTTGGGTGGAATTACCTTGCTGGTATGGAGAAAGCTTTACCTTAAAACTATAGGCTATTCCAGGTGAATTCCAGTGCCAGAATTGTGTCACCCCCAACAGTGAGCTGTTGGTTGGAAGAGTGTATGAGACCCCCAAAACAATGTAGGTCATTGACAAAACACTTGGTTACCTATCAGAATAAGACATACAATTTAGTTGACTCTATTGTTGAAGACAACCAGGCTGTGGTTTCAGGACACTGAGAAATCAATCTGGAACTGAGATGGAAGCCACCACTCTGCCAGCTAGCTATCACAGTGCTGGAAAGCACTGTACAAGCCACTGGGGGATAAAAGTCAACAATGGCGTAAACAAGCAATGGGTCCTGCAAGCTCTGAAATCAAATAGCCAGGGAAAATGTACCCACTGGTGCAATCATGGATTGGATATGATGCCCATTCAGTGGGAGGGAATTCATGCCAAAATCAAGTCCAGCTGTATAGCTTGGAGGGTCATAGACCCTAGAGGAAAGCTTCTACTGTTCTCTGACTAAATGGAAAGATTATGGCCATCAAAAGCTCCTAAATGATGCCAGGGATGATAGCGCACGCCTTTAATCCCAGCACTTGGGAGGCAGAGATAGGAGGATCACTGTGAGTTCTAGGCCAGCCTGAAACTGCAGAGTAAATTCCAGGTCAGCTTGGGGTCAAGTGAGACCCTACCTCAAAAACAAACAAATTCTTGTACATGTTCATATTTATCCCCTTTGATCAATGCTGCTCTCACTCTTATTTTACAGAAACTGCTTTTTACAGATTGTGGTAAGGAGACCCAAGACCCATCAGAATGACAAGAAGAAAAAGTCAACTGCCTAGCACAAGATGAGTCATCTTTATCACACCTGCTGAGCCTCAGGAAGCATTGCAGAGGAACAAGTGAATTAAAATGAGGGCTGCTCTCATTGCTAGCTAGCAAAGCTTCTCCAGGGAGTTGGTGATAGACACTGAGGAAACTCAAAACTCATCAAAACAGAAAATCCTTCCAAGGCTCAGGGAACATTGAGTACACGGGACAGAAAGAATATAATAGCCACAGGGTGGGAAGGTGTACTGTGAAGTATTATCCTCTCCATAAGAACTGACTGATGCAACTATGACCCCACAGTGACTATAGATAGCCCACTGAAGAGTTCTTCCATTGAGATAGGAATGGGAGGCCAGGGGACATAAGAGAAAAACCCAATGGGAATATAACCTATTGTCGCTATGTTGTTATATTAATGTTCCCAATAAAATTAGAATAAGAAAACAAAGCAGAAGCACAAAGGGGGACTATGTAGACAAAAAAGGGAACTAGCCAGAGGGGAACAGAAGGCATGAAAAACAGTGTGAGGGAAGGGAACTACTGAGAATAATGACATATATGTGTGAAAATACCAAAATGAAACCTATTACTTTGCATGCTAACCTAAAAAATGTTAAATTATTTTTAAAAATGTATTTTCCCCTTCAAAACAAAAAGAAGAGATAGTGAGAATGGTAAACACTTCATTTTCAAGGGCCAATTTAGAAAAAATATGAAGAGCAGATTTCCATTCTGCTTTCCCTTTGCTGCAGATAGTCTCGCCCGTGTCGAATTACTACCCATAGCCTTCAGGCTGGCCCAGTGTGTGGAAAAGGCTGAGTTTTATTCCCCAGTCCTCTGTCTGGAGCAAAAGGTCCAAGCAGTCATGGGAGCCACTTCCTAGCCAGGTCACTGAGCAGAGTCACAGAAGAGAGTGGGAGGTGGAACCTGACTGCTTTGACACTTTGCAACATGCCAGAATATGGTTAATGTTCCTTGCAAGTTATGCTATTGACATTCTTTGACACAGTATGCGATTCATAAACACTATAATGTCATTTTAAAACATCATTCTCAAGGACAAAAAGCAATAATTTAAGGCAAATTCATTCTTCACTTGCAAAAGAGACAGAGGAAGAGAATGACAAGAAGGGAGAAGAAGGAGAAGGAGGAGCCAAAGAAAAGGGAGACCATCACCATGACCTGAGGGTAGCTTTGCGTATGAATTCCTAGCTTGCAGGAGTGCTTGAGAGTGGCTTCCACTTCCCAGCTTTCCCTTCCTCACAGGGCCATTGGGACTGAACTGATCTCCTCCTCTTGTAACTAATGCTTTCCTTGCTTTTCAGAGCTTGCCAGACCCTGCAGTAGGGGCCACAGGGAGCAAACCCTTCCCACACTGCAGTAACACACAGAGACAAAGGACACTGCCAGAAAAATACATTTATTTTTATAGTATCACTTTCTTACTCCCCCAAATGATAACTGTTTGGATTACTTATTATTTGTTCGGATGGAGGAGAAACCTCAAATATAATTCAGTTTTCACTGCTTGCACCATTATTTATTTATCTTTCATCCATTTCTGAGCTTGAGAAATTATGAGGGGGGAAAAAAAAGAACCCAGCCATTCATTCTACTTTGTGTCAAGAAGTTTTAATGTATTGCTTCCTGGCTGCAGTCATGCATAATTGAAATATAAAGGGCTTTTAAGGCTTCTGCTCCTCTACAAATACTCTAAAATGCAGGGCAGGAGGGAAAGCCCCTACATAAAAGATACAGGAAGTCACTCCTCAAATATAACTGAGCCATTCAGCCTATGGACCAACAGAAGCCCCTGGTTTGTGTGGCTGCAGGAAGCAGAAGCAGGGTGATCTATTTGGTTCAAATATCACAACTCATTCCTCCACTGTAGCATGTGTGAGGGCAAGAGAAAGTAAGACTGTTAACATGCACACAGGATGGAAAAGACAAAGACAGGCACTTCCCACCTGTTATCCACTTAAACATCTCAGTTGTCAGGTTGTGGTACTAGTTGTAGTATTACAGTGTTTATTAAAGTAGCTATTTTATTTTATTTTATTTTATTTTGTTTTATTTTATTTTATTTTATTTTAATGGCCCAAAGCACCACAATAGTAATGCTGGCAAATTGAATATGTCAGAGAGAAACTATCAGTGCTTTCTTCAAGAAGAAAGATGAAAGTTTATAATAGATGTGTGTGGATTAGGGAAAATGGTACCAAGGGGTGAGTACAATCCAGTTTCAGGTTTTTCCTGCAGTCTTGGAACAGTCCTAGAGATAGACACACTACTGTTACTGGCAGGGCTTGCAAAGCTCCAGTAATTCAGTGAAGAGTGGGGACCTGGAATATAGATCTCCAGGCCTGTGGTCATCCAACATCACAACCCCAGAAATTATGTCAGTGTGGCTGCCATTGCAGACAATCTCTGGGTGGATGTCTCCCACACCTGCCCCTTTCCCTGTCTTGTGCCTAGATGTACAGTCCTGTTCCAACAGGAAGCCATGAACATTTGGTTCAACCCTCACACTCAACTCCATCAGCAGGCATTTTTCCTGGAACATAAATTTTTCAGCATCATGGAGCCACATTTCCCCTTCACTTCCCATCTCTAATCCATCTTTCCTACCAAACCCAAATTATAGGTTCCTCCCAATGATGTATAAATTTGTCCTGTTCTTTCCATCCCCATACCTAGTATGTAGCCTGGAGCTGAAGAAAGAACACAAGGTTTGGAGGTGGCTGGAACCTTATGCCCTTGTAACCTTCATCTAGAGGCTCAAGTCTCTGATGACTTCTTTAGTCATTGGAACTCAGCAGTGATGATGGCTGAGCTGTATAGAATGATAGAGGATTTGTGAAAATACTTTCTAAAGTAATGTCAGCAGTCTTCCCAAACAGCAGCCTCTTGATGAAACAGTTCCCTATCCTGCCATACACAGGTGATACCAAGGTCTCACATAGCCCCATTCCCTCCATAACCCACTCACATAAAGACCAGCAACCCATGTCTGCAAGCCTCACACTATAAGAAAACCACTATTTGGTCTCTTAAATCACTGCTCCTTATCGTTCAAACACACTTCTTGTGAAACCCCCCATCTCAGATGCAGCCCTTTCTAGGATATTTTCCTGTCTCCTTCAGACTATATTGACCTCTCTGTAGACATAGCACTTACTATGTACCAGGCATTATTCTGCTTTAAAAAGAAATGAGGGGGCTAGATGGATGGCTTAGTGGCTAAGGTATTTGTGTGCAAAGCCAAAGGACCCAGGTACAGTTCCCCAGGATCCACATTAGCCAGATGAACAAGGGGGCACATGTGGCTAGAGTTCATTTGCAGTGGCTGGAGGCCCTGGTACACCCATTCTCTCTCCTTCTTTCTCTGTCAAAATAAATAAATAATAAATAAATAAAGTGCAAACAGAAAAAGAATCAATTATTAAAAAAAAAAAAAAGAAATGAGGAACGTCAGTGTCCCCACTTTACAGGTAGGAAAACAAAACAGAGTATAAATTTCTCAAGGTCCTGCAGCAAGCAGGTGGCAGAACCATAAACTGATCTCCATCCAGTCTGGCCTCCGCCTGCACTTCATGGCTCTGCTACATAACCTAAGATGCTCTCAGTGCTTTACAGGTAATGCACAAGCCTTCTGGATCAGTTCCTTTAAGGAAGAAGTCTCCTGAATTTCCTAGCTAAGTGAATGGAAGCTAGCACAGCAAATAATGTTTATGAGGTCTCAGTTGAGTGCTAGGCATAGGTATCTACCATCATTGATTCATTTATAGGAACAAATGAGGTCTTTCTATCCTAATTCATACCCAAACAATTTTGCCTATCAGGTCACAATGCAGCAAGTTAGTGCTGGGTGGAAGCTTCACAAGGAAAAGTTCTTTGGAAGAAGATATGAGTCACTTAACATGTCTTCTAAGTCAGACTAGACCCTGGCTTCAGATGCTGCTGTTAGCAAAGCTGGTATATCTCCAGTCAGTCTTTGCCAAACAAGCTTGTGCACTGTTTATAAAAATATATATATATTGGCTAGGCGTGGTGGAGCACCCCTTTAATCCCAGCACTTGGGAGAAGGATTGCCATGAGTTCAAGGCCACCCTGAGACTACATAGTGATTTCCAGGTCAGCCTGGACTAGAGTGAAACCCTACCTCCAAAAACCAAAAAAATATATATATATATTTATTTATTTATTTATTTATTTATTTATTTATGAGAGGGAGAGGAAGGCAGAGAGAGAATGGGTGTACCAGGGCCTCCTTGCCACTACAAATTCCAGTCACATGTGACACCTTGTGCATCTGGTTTATGTGGGTACTGGAATCAAACTTGGGTCCTTTGGCTTTGCAGGCAAGTACTTTAACTGGTAATCCATCTCTCCAGCCCGTGTGCTGTTATTTTAAAATACATTGTATGTACATGTGTCTTGTGTAATGTATCTGCTGGTAAAACCCAATAAACCAGTTTGTGGCTTGTACAGAACTCTTAACTACATGACAGCAGGATTATTTCAGACTGTGTGTGTCTGTGTGTATATGTGTACGTGTACATGTGTATGCATGTGCTCATGTATATGTGTTTTCCTGGCAATGCTTCTTTTATATTTTAACAGTTTGTATTTTATTTATTTGAAAGAGAGAGAGAGAAAGAAGCAGAGAGAGAGAATGGGTGCACAAGGGCCTCTAGCCACTGTAAATGAAGTCCAGATGCATGGGCCACCTTGTGCATCTGGCTTCTGTGATGTGGGTACTGGGGAATGGAACACAGGTCCATAGGTTTCACAGGAAGTACCTTAACCACTATGCCATCTCTCTAGCCATTTTTTATATTTAAAAATATTTTATTTATTTGAGAGAGAGAGTGTGTGTGTTGGCATGTGATGGCATCCTGCCACTGCAAACTAATTCCAGGTGAATAAGTCACTTTGTGTATCTCTATTTTCATGGGTACTGGAGAATCAAACTCAGGTCATCAGGTTTTATAAGCAAGCTCCTTTAACCACTGAGCCATCTCTCCAGTCTGCTTCCTATTTTTTCATAAGGGTTTTACTCATGATTTAAATATTTAGGATTTAATATTTAATTAAAAGTTACTATTTGAGCAATCCTAGGGATAGAAAACCCAATACATGAGTTTGAGGCCACCCTGAGAATACAGAGTGAATTCCAGGACAGCCTGGACTAGTGAGACCCTATCTCAAAAAAACAAAACAAAACAAAAAAATACATGAAAAACTTCAATAAATACATTCATAATCTCATTTTAAGAATAAAGTGTTGGTACTACTCTTATGATACTTTTGGACCTACCTTGAATTTGGACATGGACTTGACTTAGGAATTGTTAGGGTACAAAAGGAGCCGGTATGAAGAATCATGAAATCCAGGTCCCTGCTGGCTTTTCTGTTCAGTATTCTTTTGGAGAAAGTAGATGTGCTTCTCAGGACTGCTTAAATGTCATCTGGGGAGGCTACAGAACTTCACTTATTGACAATGGAAACTTAATACTTCACACCCTTATCATGTTCTTCTACTTCCTGTCCCTGCCATACAACAAAGACCCATTAAGAATGGACAGAAGTTAGTGAAAGTTTAGACTTTCCCAAGTATTTTTTTAATAATGATTAAAAAGTAAAATAAAATTGGGACATGCAAGGTCAACAATGATTCAAGAGAAGAAAGTAAAATCTGAAGGGCTGGAAACTTGCATTCTGACATGTTTCAGGTCTATATAAAATAACCAAGTCAAGAAGCCTCGAAATGTCCATATGGGTTTCTTATCCTTTGAGACTCACACAACACACCCTGTGCTTCACTGTGGCATTAGGTGCAGCCAAAAGCACATGATACGTGGTCCAAATGCATAGCCATGAGCACACCCCCAGGAAGAGCAGCCACTGCACAGGTGTTGGGAGTGTGAAGAGCAAGGAGGTAAGTCATGCCAGTAGCAAGCCACTTCCACTCCACCTCCTTCTAAAATAGCACAGTATAACTGATGTAGATAATGACAGTCTGGGAAAGAAGGAAATTGAAGAATTATGTCAGGAAACTTTGCATAAGAAGGCAGGAAATGAGGTACTATATTTCAAAAAGATTGTCACTGAAAAGTGTTCACAATTAAATGTCACTATAGAAAGAGTTGAAATCTTCACCATCAAAAAATTTCCCTAGAATTCACCCATCATGATTCTAGGTAACTAGCATTGTATTTTGTAGTACTACCTCTGTTCTCTTTATAATGAGGACATGATTCTAGAAAATTCCATATTTCCTTACACCTTGAAAATTGCTCAGATTTTTCAAAGTTGATTTTGGGTCTAAGACCCTAAATAGACCAGAACCAGTATTTAGCTCATGGTTACCATGGGTCTGACTCTGCTGTGTTCATTTTTTTTTTTTTTTTTTTTTTTTTTTTTAGAAATGATGTCAGTAGGTTAGGTACTAATAGTGATACCAGGTGATTAATGACACAAGTTAATTAAATGAACTAAGGGCAATGTCAAGATGTAAAGTCATATTCTGCAGGCTTCAGAGCCCAAGCACACAAGTGTTTGATGATGCTGCAAACAAAAGAAGCCAGATTGGAGAGCTGACATAACTTGTAGACACATTGGTTCCTGGGAGAAAGACAAGATGGCTGTAGTACTAACTCCTAAGCAACATTTTTATCTGCTGGCATTTAGATATTTGCTTAAGGCAAATGCACAGTCACCATTGTCGCCTGAGATGGATCCCAGCAAAACTTCCAGTACTTTCAGTAGAGGCCAGAATTTTGCAGAAGCAGGGTCTCATGTGTTTCTGAAAATCAGAAAATGGAGAGGGGAAGCAAAAAGTACAATCTGGTTTATTTCCACTTAACTTTTCTGCTAGATCAGAAACACAGACTCTTAGGGCTCACCAGGCAGCATCCAAGTCCTGAATTTCCAGGGTGGCAGGGGCTTCTGACCCATCTCACAGACACAGTCCCACACCAGTGACAAAGCCTGATGCTCTCATTTTAGCAAGGAGTCTTGCTATCTGGGGCAAGTGATTCACTAAGGTCCCAGAAAGGTGGATTGACAACCCCGGGTCAGATTCTGCAAGCTCTGGGCACTGCCATCTGCAGAGATGAAGGCTCTGGCCATGTGTGGCCCCTGTGCAGCCAGGAGGGCACAGAAGTGGTAGGGCCTTTGCAGCCCCCCCCCCCATAGTCATCTGAAGCTGTTCTGTGGGATACAGTTCTTTGCCAATAGCTTATACAAGTTGAAGCTCAGGCTTTCAGCCATTTCTAAATTTTGTTTGTGTCTAGAAAACAGTGAAAAAGAAAGGGAAAGACTTGAAAGAAGGGTATTACATGGCCTCTGCTCTATTGTTCTTCACCATGGGAAACACATTAGTTCAGTTTTAAATCAATAATGATTCTGCCAGCAAGTCCCTGGGCATCATTGTGGGGGTCCACAGGGTCTCCAGATCTGGCTCTGGGGCATCTCAGAACCACTGGGCTTACTCTGTCCCAGAGGTACTTGAGTCCTTATTCTTCATTTCTGCCATCTGTTCTGAATAGAGACAAGCCAAAGTGCTGGTGTTTATGAATCTTGCTTGAATTGAGAGACATAAACAGCTTGCCAGAGTGAAGGTGAAAGTGGAGGTGAGGATGGAGCTTTGAGGTCTCAAGCTGCTATGCAGAGCAGATTTCAAATATGGCTGGGAGAAAAACACTAAGCCAGGTCCACTAACACTGATTAATTTACAATGAAGCTGAAAGGACTTCATTGGAAGTCTTCAAGAAAGGCAAGACAGAAGTGAGACAACACAAGTTACCATTCCTACTGCCACACACTCATCTGGCAAGAGGGGTCTCCTCTTCCATGCATTGGTAGTATTTGTAATATTTCCTTGTCTTGAGTTTGCTGGTACTTGGTCTATACTCAGCCATTTCTTCTCAGGTTAGGACCTTTGTAATGTTGGGTAACAACCTGACAGCCTCTTTCTTACACTGATGTGCATAGATCAGCCTTGGGAGAAACGGTAATGTTATCACTTCTCACCATAGGTATTTTATTGTTTATTCTTACAATCTGAGTCTAATGGTAATCTGCTTTACTGACACAAATTTTAACTGACCCAACAAATTTTCAACAAACACATCATTAAAAGAGAGTAACACTGTTCTTTGACAATCTCAGAGCGAAAACTAGGAACAGTAAGGAGAAGGTTCTAATTGAGTTATCTTTTCTTTTTCTTCTTTTGGAATTCCAGCAGCTGCCCAACAAAAACGTGACATCTGGACATTCCCCGGAATGCTCAGCCTGAAGCTGTCTCACATTATTAATCCTGTCATCTCCTTTGCCCTCCACTTAGGGACACTTTTGGAGGCCCCTCACCTGCCCTCCATAAGGAGGTATACACATGGAGACAGTGATGAGTCCACCCTCATGGAGCCCACTTTGGAAGGCAAGGTAGAAAAATGCTTTATTGTTGTTTTTAAGTTTCTTTGAATTTTAAATTTCATGGCTTGATAATTAATAGTTCCTCATAGCTGATATTCCTCCTACTGGTAACTTAAAGTTTCTGACTCCACATTTCTTAACTGTCATTTATTCTTCTGTCCTTCTGTTGTGCTAAGAAACTATTGTGGATTTTCTGGTTTAAAGTAACTGAGATGTTCTACTAGAATGTCTGTATATATGACCCAAGGTCACTGCCCCAAATCTACATCAGATTGATTTGTATCCTAAATATGCTCTGTGCATGGCCAGTTTCATCACAAACATCTCAGAGAATCCCCAGAGGTTAGTTACATATATTTTGCTTTCTGAATACAAGGTGTGTGGGCTATGCAGTAACCAGCTCAATATGTGACTCAGTCCTCATCTTTTGTTATTCTCTATCAAAAAAGAAAGAAAGAAGAAAAGAAAAAGAAAGGAAAGGGAAGGGAAGGGAAGGGAAGGGAAGGAAAGGAAAGGAAAGGAAAACAGAGAGGTATTCAGGCAAGGAGAGGAGATAGATTTGGGTCAACACCCTAAGCTTCCATCTTGGACAGTCTTCCTCTGTCTTCACCAGACCCCCCACACACACCCTTCCCTCACACCCTGTCCCTCCCTGGAAAAGTCCTGTCTATTTCCAATACAAGGCAGCTTAGTTGATTCATGTCATTCCTTGATCAAGCATTTATCTTATTTTTGATCTGAACAGGCCCTCCTCTGTGTCCCTGCTTGAAGCTTGCCTTCCATGGGGGCAGCAGTGAGCATCAACTCTCAGGAAGTGAGAATGCCAAAGAGGAAGCCAAACAGAAAACAGATGCAACAGTCAGCTTCATATCACTGTAACAAAATCCTGACTCAATAAGAAATAAATAAAGGTTGCTTTAGGCTTATGGTTCTGGAGGGTAAATTCAAAATCAGCAGCCATGCTTATGTGAGCCTCTGGAAGGGCACATCACAGCATGAGCATGTGTGAGAGCCAGGGCTCATATCACAGGCCAGACAACATAGAAACACAGAGATTGCAGTGGCTTGAATGTAAAATGTCCCCCATAGGTACATGTATTTGTGATTAGCTTCATGCTCCATCCTCAGCTTGTGTCAATTTAGGAAACAGAGCCTTGCCAGAAGTGGTATGTCACTGGAGGAAGACCTTGAGGCTTGTTACTAGCTTGCCAGTGCTTGATAACTCACTCTTGATGCTACCTTCCAGCTGGTGTGCAAGATATGATACCCTGTGCTCTGCCATGCTTTCTCCACCATGATTAAACTTCCCTTTGAAATGGAAAGCCTAAATAAACCCTTTCATACTCACAAAAAGAGGCATAGGGACTGCCATAGGTGGTCAGTAAAGGGGCGCCTTAAAGTGGATAAAAGGCATTTGGGAAAGACAAGAAAGGGTATGTTTATCTTGAAAGAGTATCCCAGGTGAGGGAAGGAATATACAAACACCAAGGTGGAACAAGAAACAACTACAAAGACAGAACCAGTGTGGCCAACTGGTACAGGAAGGGAAGAGACCAGAAGTGGGAGATGAGGTCAAATTAGAAGGAAGAGGCTGTTACAGTCAGGTTCGCATTGCTGGCAGAAATCACCCGACTAAGAGCAGCTTGTGGGAAAAAAGAGGTTTATTTTGGCTTACAGGCTCGAGGGGGAAGCTCCATGATGGGAGGAAAAACGATGGCATGAGCAGAGGGTGGACATTACCCTCTGGTCAACATAAGGTGGACAACAGCAACCGGAAAGTGTGCCAAACACTGGCAAGGGGAAGCTGGCTATAATGCCCATAAGCCCGTCCCCAACAACACACTACCTCCAGGAGGCTTTAATTTCCAATTGCCATCAGCTGGGAGAGTAGCATTCAGAACACTTAAGTTTATGGGGACACCTGAATCAAACCACCATATTCCACCCCTGGCCCCCAAAAACTGATAACCACACATGATGTAAATGCAATGCATTTATGCAACTTTAAAAGTCCTCATAGTTTTTATCAATTCCAATGATGTTCATACGTCCCCATAATCCAAGGTCTTTTAACTGAGCCATAATACCAAAAATATCCCAAAAAAATCCATAATGGCACAGAATAAACATCCACACTGCAAAAGATGGCATTGGGCAAAGTAAAGAAATATTCAACCAATACAAGATTTAAATCAACCAGGTAAAACATCAAACTCTGTAGCTCCCAAGTCCAACAACTCTAGTCAGTGACAAATCCCCAAGTCTGATAATTCTAACCAGCAACAAGTCTCTGGAGTTCCAATTCCTCCCCTCCAGCTAGGCTACTCATAGTCTTGGAAAATTTCATCCAGGGCCGGCAGCTCTCCTTGGCAGCCATCTCATAGTCCCAGCATCTCCACTGGGTCTCCACTGCAACCCACAGTCCATCCTCATGGCCCCATGGGATCTCCATGCAAGCATCCAGCAAACCTGCTTCACACTGCCCATGGCCATTTCCAAAACACAAGACCACGTTACAAACTCAATGACCCTCTCTTTCCTGCATTTGTTATACTCCATAATACCAGGTAGAGTGCCAATTTGTTAATCCAGGGGGGAATAAATCAGACTTTGAAGAACAGGACACTCCTTCAGCATTCAGGCCCCTTCAAAAGAGTCTGCATTCTTCCTGTTGCCCCATTGCAGGTCAGCTGGCCTAATCTCAAATGTTGTAATCTCTCAACTCCAGCTGAACAGGTAGAGCTTACCCAAAGATTTCATTTTTTCTGTGCCATATCCCTCTGCTCACACCAGTTCATTTCTACACAAAGCAACCCTGCACAACTTCTCAGGACACAGGCATAACAGCAAACTTGTCACACAAACTGCTAGTCCAGTCCAAGTAAAGCTCTTTCTCACCCTCGTAAGCCAAACCTCAGTCCATAGTTCTTACTGCATTCAGGTCTTTCAGGTCTGACCAGAATAGTCCATCAAGCTGTACTTACAGCACTGCAAGGTGTCTCTTAGGCCAAGGTTTCAAATCCTTCCACATTCTTCTTGAAAATCAGCTCCAAAAGGCCAAAGCCACACAGTCAGGTGTCTAGCAGCAACCCCACTCCTTGGTACCACTTTACTGTTGTGCAGTCAGGTTCACATTGCTGGCAGAAATCACCCGACTAATAGCAGCTTGTGGGAAAAAAGAAGTTTATTTTGGCTTACAGGCTCAAGGGGGAAGCTCCATGATGGCAGGAAAAACGATGGCATGAGCAGAGGGTGGACATCACCCTCTGGTCAACATAAGATAGACAACAGCAACCGGAGAGTGTGCCAAACACTGGAAAGGGGAAGCTGGCTATAATACCCATAAGCCCGCCTCCAACAATACACCACCTCCAGGAGGCTTTAATTTCCAATTGCCATTAGCTGGGAAGACTAGCATTCAGAACACTTAAGTTTATGGGGGACACCTGAATCAAACCACCACAGAGGCCAAGGTCACAACAGCCTTGGTGGCCACTTGAAGACTAACTGTTCTTGGAATAAGACAGCAAATACTGAAGCTGTTGAGCTGAACATGATAAACTTCAAGAGACTTCTGTCAGTTCTTAAGAGCAGAAGTGGTATGCCTCACACACAAGCTGGTGAGAGATGGGGGCATGCTGGGTAACCAGAGGGAGTTTATAGAATGAGAGATCTGGTTTCTGGATGGATGTATCCTGGAGGTGTGAAGAGCTAGATCACTCTGGGGAAGGAAGAGATGATTCAAACATGACTTCAGTCAGTGCAGGGCAGTGTAGCCTCCCCACTCCACCCTGTCGAAGCTTATCAAGGCCACTCTCCAAAGAAAGAGGGGTCATTTTGGGGTAGAGTCTGGGTAGAGTAGTTCCTACACAAGCTGGATTACCCGACATATACCCATGGGCTGGCCTCTCCTCTTCCCCAAGCAGACAGAGGGAGGGAGTGGAACCATCCTGGCAGGAAGATATTCAAAAGGAACTTTTCCTAGAATTGTAATAGTGAGCTGCTAAAAATGAGACCTGACTTTACAGGGCACATACTGGAAATGAAGGCTAATAATAGACTTCTGAGGCTAGCTGCCATGCTGGACAGGCTATGATGCAGGAGCCCGCCCTGCAGCATCCATACCGTGGAGAACAGAACTCCAGTGCTTCTAAGGAGTGCATAAATAGAAAACTGTTTCAAAGACTTGCCTTACAAAAGCAAAAGGAACCCATATTTGTTTTCCAGTCTATGGTAGAACAGAGCCATGAGCTAGTATGTGCATGTTTAAGCCACACACAAACCCCAAAGCTTGTGGATCAGAGGCCACAGCACAGCCTTCTGCCTAATTCTCTTTGCCTTGGTCTTCTTAGCACTAACTGACACCTGGTGCTGGCAGAGGCCAGAAGAGCACACACCCTGACAGCATCTGTGAAATCCGATGTGCTGCTGGGACAAAGCGGAAATCAGGCAGCAGGGATGAGAGTCCTTGAAAAACTGCCCATTTCTCTCTAGTGGCAAGAAGCCAAAAGCCAAAAATTAAAAATAAAAATAAAAACTAGAGCTCCTCTGTGTCCTTTTTTTCCCAGCCAATGCTTTAGAGGGAGTATAAAGATCGTGCTACACCAAGACCTTATTTTGAATCCCAATTCTCCTTGTTCCCAGCTGATCTGGCACAAAGCTGACCTCATCTGTTTGCACTGTTTCCTCATAAACAAAATGGGCATAAGACATACCACAGTGCTGTGAGAATCTAATGGGTTAACATGAGTGGTCCCTAGTGAGAGCTGCAAATGTAGGTTTGCCTTTCTCGTTGCTAACAGAAGAGGAAAACAAAGTGTTTAAGCCAAGGGAACTGTACACAGCCTGGGAACCCTGAAGGAAAGTGTCACAGCAGCCATATATTCAAAACTGTGTCACTGATCCTGTACTGAGCATATTTTGTCAGGATCTGCACCCACCTCTCTGCCTCCCTCCTCAAAGTCCTCAGCACAGTCCAGAAGTTCTGACTGGAGTTTGCCCAATGCACAATGGGTAGAACCTGATTTATTTTTTGCCTTAATCTTATAGACTTGTCATGTTTTCTGGAGAAAAAAAAAAAAAGGAGGAGTTAGAGCTAATGGAAGGCTTTCTTGGGATACCAAGACCCAGGCATCCCATACAGTTGCTGGTACTTCACCTGCCTCTTGGTTTTACCTGTGTTTCACACAAAACCAGAAACCCCTCAAGGAACAGACTGAAACTGAATCAATGTTTTTCCCTTCTTTAAAAAAAAAAAAAAAAAAGAAAGAAAAAAGAAAAAAACTTCATGGAACAGATTGAGGCCAAATCTAAGTATCATTTTAAAATACACAAAATCCCAACCCACTGAGTGAGCAACAGATGAGGGAACTTGTTCCATATTCTATTGAAAGGAAATGAACAAAAGTGGGGGAAGAGTGTGTGCGTGGTAGGAAAGCTGTTCGATTCTGATGCTGAACATCTGCCACAGTTTGTGAGGAGCTACCAGCTCTGAGAGACAGGGAGAACCCTCCCTCCAAGTGAACACTGAAGCTGTGGCCCTTGGCGGCTATGGGAATGTGGACAGGAAGCAGAGGACCCTGGAAGGGAGTAGGAGTACATCCTGTGGGGATAGATAAAAAATAACGGCCGGGCTGTGGGAACCTCTTCTGAGCAAACACGTGAGCTCAGGAATTTCCTGAGCCAAAGATCTGACTCCAGTTATTTGTTGCATCTGTTTATTTGTTTTCCAGGAGATTTTGCATAATTTGGACAAAGGGAAAGGCAGTATAGAGCCAAAACATATAAGAGTGTCCTTTTGAAGCATTTGCTCTCAGAGCAAGCTTGTGACCCTGGGCAAAGTGACATGAGTCTGTCAGAGAACATTGCAGGCCCAGTAGGCTGAGGAACAGGCAGGCAGAAGGCCCTAAGGAGGAAGCCAAGTGTGTCTGACATACCTCTCCCCATGGGCAGGCAGACACATGAACCGGAGAGGAACACCATCTGATGCTATGGGCAGCTGCTCCCTCCTACCCAGCCCATGCTTCCAGCCATCCTCAGCCAATGCCGGCCAGTCAAGAACTTTCTGAGATATACAACCAGGAAGCCATTTATCATTTTCTGAGGCCTTATCACAGTCTGGAATTCCTCTGAATCACCAAGAAGCTGTTCCGTCATTTTCACCAGGCCTTACCCTTTATCGGTTCTATTAGAAGTGCAAACAATAAAGTATATGTTAGGTATAATTGTGTTTCTAGTGGGTTTTGGTAGCACAGGCTGTTTTCAGCCTGTTAAGATAACTATTACCCAGGAGTTTTTAACTTCCTCTTTCAGCACACCACAACACAGGTTTGGATAATGAGCACCAGCAACCAGGCAGGCGGGGGCCTGGACCTTCCAAACACCTGTTCCTTCCAGGTCTCCAGAAGTTTTAAACACCAGACAGGCCTGACTTCCTCCTGCAAGGGGAGAGCAGAGCTCAGAAATCATATCCCCAACACCATCTGATCAGGTTTCCCCTTTTCTCCAAGCAGTTGACAAATGTTTGGCTTCATGGATGCACTTGGTAGGCATTCATTATGTGCTCTTGGATTAAACATGCCTTCTTAGAATCAGAGGTCCACTCATCTCCCTTCCCCACCAGGACACTGTCCTCCACCTTACATCCCCAGTGTCTCCTTGGGAGGCCGGCCTTCTGCAAGGTCAGAGCAGCATGTCCGCTTCACTAAGTGGGTCCCAGCGCTCTGAGCTTCATCACCACTAGATCTAGATGTTACACATTATTTGTATTTTGCTCTAATTAAATTCTCCCTTGGTTTATTGCACTGCTTTTCTGAAATCCTTACCTTTCTTCCTCCTTCTCTGTCTTCCTTCCTTTCCTCTAAGGCTTTTGTCCCCTGAGAGCACAGGGCAGGGCTTCATCTCCAGGAAGGCTTGTAGACTGGGAAAACAGCCCACCAAGGCCCCTCACAAAAGGTCTTTCTCCCTACTGGCTTCCAACAAATGCCCCAGAATGTCCGCCCAGCTCCTCGCAGCCCATCTCTGTCCTATGCACACACAAATGCACCTTCCATGTGTATCATCAGGAACTGAAATCCAACCCACACATTTCTGGTGCCCTGGGGTTTTCCCTAGGAAAATGAATATCCGCCTCCAGCATAGTGGAAGAAAGTGGGCGGGGGAGATGGGGGTGGGTCCCAGGAAACAGCAGAATCACAAAGAAGTGTTAAAAAAGACCCCAGGACTCAGTGCCAAGCGTCCCTCAAACCATCTTCTGATTTCCCAAAGCTGAAGGAAATATTCTGAAGGTATTAATAGAATGCAGATGTTGGAGAATATGGCTTCGAATTCTGCTGAACAAATGACCCTGTTGGGAGGTCGTTTCCAGTCTCCAGGGACATTCCACAGAGGGCCCAGCTGATTGTCTCATATTGAAACAACATGTCCAAGTCACATTCCAACCCCAAGAAAGCGAAACAGGGCTGCTCTGACCAAATATAAATCACAAGGCAAAGGGCAACTGTGCTCCCCCAGCGCTGCCCTCCTCCTTCCTCATCCATCTGCCCTCCCCTGCTACCCCCAAGGAAAACAGAGGCTGAGTAAGAGGCTGCCAAGCCAGGCTGCCGGCGCCGGCCGGCCGGCGGCACACATGGCGGCAGCTTGGGAAGCCTGCAGCTTTCTGCACTGCCGCAGCTTTCTGCACTATGGCCCTGATGGTTTTGCTTCACTGCAATTTGTTTCTGATCTTCAGTCAAGTCCTTACAACGCCGGGATACCCTAGAGAGTTTATACTCTGACCTTGTAACAATTAACACCAGAGGCCAAGAAAAAAATAGATAAGAGAGAAATTTCCTGGTGGGTGGGGGGTGGGTGGCAGAAGGGTGGGGCAGGGGATTGCTTTTGAAAGTGAATGTGTTACTTGTGAAATTACTGCCCATCCAATGAAAAGAACAGAGTGTCTTTCAAGAGACAGGTTGCCAACGTGGAAAGAAAGTCTTCTTTCAAAGACAGCCAGACCTGGCAGTGTTTGGTGAGCTGTGTGTTCAGGGCAGGACACAAATTAGCTGGGCTGGGCAGAAGGCCTTCCACAGCAGCCTTTGGCTGGTGGGTGCGTGCCTTGGGTAGATGGAGCCTTTCTTAGCTTGGTTTGGTTATGAAAATGTGGGCAAGCCCACCATATCCTCTGCTGGAAAGTCCCACCCAAGCCCAGGCCATCAGCTACCCCATGGGGCAGATCCAAAAGCTGTGGTCTGCATTCCCAGGGCCACCAAGGCTGCTGCTGATGACCTGAGGGGACACCAGGTAGAGTGGTGAGGGATATCTATTCCTACCATTCAAAAGAGCCAGAGGTAGTGGGGTGGAAGGACGTGGCAGAAGCTGAGTACCACCTGTACCTACCTCCCAGAAAAGCTTGAGGGATACTGTCCCAACTTGCAATCCATACTCCAGAGCAAATGCTAATGCTCAGTGACACTGTCCTGGCTCAAACACAACAGAGCTACACAAACCCAAAGACCTTCAGAATACAGGGCCAAGCACTGGCCCTGGTGCAGGGGACTTCTAGGGGACATCAGACTGCTTGATGCAGGATGTGTCCTGATGTGTGATGTGCACATGGTTTGCTAGAGAATCAGCCTTTAATCCCACAAAGACACCTGCAAAAGAGATCCCAGGGGCTGTCCATTGTTAATCACTCCACGCCACCAGAAAACGCCAGCAGGAGCAATATAGGAAGGCTCTCACCCATGTACAGTGGAGCCCCATCAGCCAGAAGGCTGAGGCTCAAAAGAAATTCCTAGCTGAAAAGAAATAATCAAAATTATTTCTTCCCTCTGAGAATTGACCAGAAAGTGTGATTACTATCCTGAGCAGCTCATCTGTACTCTCTGCAGGGAACAGAGGAGGTTATGAGAGGTGAGAGAGAAATAGAGTCAAGTTTGGGTGTCAAGGTAGGTTGGGCCATGGAACTAGAATGTGGATAGCTCATGAGTTGTCAGGTGATGAGAGCAGGAAAAGTATGTTAGAAAAGGGAATATTGTGGTTTGCATGTAAAACGTTCCCCCATAGGCTCAAGTATTTGAATACTTGGTCCCCAATTAGTGGCACTTTTTGGGAAAGTCAGGGAACATTTAGGAGGTGGAACCTTGCTGAAGGAAGTGGGTCACTAGGGGGTGGGTCTTGAGGTTTCATAGCTCACCCCACCCCCTCATTCTTTCTCTAGTTTCTACCTGCTAACCTAACAAAAGGGTTCCTCCTCCTGCCATCCCTTCCTGTCCACAAAAGATTCCCCTCCAAACTATAAGCTGAAAATAAACCCTTTCCTCCATAAGTTGCTTCTGGTCAGGTATTTGTTCACAGCAATGAGAAAGTAACTGATAAAGGGGAACACCAACCTAGACAGGAATGGGGAGTGATTCTCCAGATACTGGTATGAGGAGCAGACCGGGTGGGAAGTGGAGACAGGAGGAAACTAGGAACAAAGTGTCGCCTGCAGAAGCTAGCAGTCCAGACCATAGCCCTTATCCAAGATATTATACCTTTTAACATGATAGACCATTATCACACAATGTTTTTGGTTTGTTTATTTGTTTTTGCGGTAGGGTCTCATTCTCCAGCCCAGGCTTACCTAGATCACTATATAGTCTCAGGGTGGCCTCAAATTCATAGCTATCCACCTACCCCTGCCTCCTGAGTGCTGGGATTAAAGGCATGCACCACCAAATGTACATTAACATAAAATTTACTATCCTAATGATTTTAATACACTGTCCAATTAGGACTATGTGCTTCACCATCATCCATGTCAGAAATTCTTTCATCTAACAAAACTGAAACTCATTTCCCATTAAACAGTGACTCCTCCTTCCTCCCCTCCTTCAGCCCCTGTCAATTACCTTTCTATTCTCTGTCTCCATGAATTTGAGAATTCTATGTACCTTATCTTAGAGGGGCATAGTGTTTTTCTTTTAGTCTCTGGCTTCTTGCACTTAGCAAAATATTCTCATAGTTTATCCATTTTGTAGCATGTACCAGAATTTCTTTCACTTTTAAGGCTGAATAATATTTAATGTCTGTATCTACTACCTTTGGTTTAACCACTCATCCATAGACAGACATTTGGATTGTATCTAGTTCGTGCTATTGTGACTAACACTGTTATGCACATAGTAGACAAATACCTCTTCAAGACCCTGCTTTCATGTCTTCTGGTCATTTACTCAGAAGTGGATAGCTATATCATATGATAGTTCTATTCTTAATTTTTTTAAGGAACAGACATACTGCTTTAAAGAGTTGTATCACTTGATCATAGTTCTCCATATCATCACCAAGATTAGACTTGAGAAAAAAAAAAGCTTAAAGATCTTTTCTAAGCATCTATTACAGTAAACTGAATTAATCATGTTCTCTAATTCCTGGCATGTCATCATTAGTCCATGTAAGGCCTTCTTTGATATGATTTTTAAAATCCGTTGTATCATATGGCCCCCCATTCCCCTTCCCTTTAAAAGTGATTCTTTAAAATGTGTGTCTTACAATGTATATTTTATAGTTTTATGTGCATGTGCTCTTAATTTACAAAAATTACTATGTAATTTTTCTCATCACATTTATTATTTTAACCAAGAAGCAAGCCCTGAATATCTACAATTTTCCTATTCATGGATTTCACAAATCTTGGATTTAAAATATTTAGGGGGAAAATTGCAACTATACTGAACATATATAGACTTTTTCTTATCCTTATTCCCCTCAAAATATATCTAACCACTATTGACATAGTGTTTCTAGACCTTTACTATTACAATTTGTACTGCATTATCTCAGGTTTCAGAACCTACCTAGTGATTCTTTAAAGTACATGGGAGTGTGAACCTCCTCAAATAACAAGAGATGACAATACTACCTATATCACCACATGCACATTGAGTCCATTGCTTCTAACCAGCACATATTTCCCATGCACTGATAACCACTTATACAGCCCTCACAGACCAGCTCCCAAGCTGTCCAACTCTGTGGGCCCACTCACAATAGTGCAATGGGTACTGTTACCATTTAAATGTAAAATGTACCCTACAAGCTAATAAATGTCCCCTATAAGCTCTGAACACTTGGTCTCGAGCTGGTAGAATTGTGTGGGGAAGTTATAAAGTCTGGTAAATGAGATCTAGCTGGCAGACATAGGCCACTGAATAGGCCATGAAGGTAATAGCCAGGCTCTGGCCTGAGCTTTCTGCTTCCTAATGTGCTATGATGAGAGGAGCCCTGGACATATACTCTCCTGCTGCCACATACTCCATGATGTGAGGAACCCTGGTTGTATACTCTGTTGCCACATACTCCACCATGCCTTTTAAACTGTGAGCAAAAATAAATCCCTCTTCCATTACATTGTTTTTTTTTCTAAGTTGCAATAAAGAAAAAAAATAACTGATAAAGCCACCTTTATGTCCATCACCTCAAGAAACCACCTGAGGGATCCCACACAGCACTTGTCTGGGTTCTGAGGACACTCCTCTATGTGACTTGGCTAGAAGTCAGGTCCTGTCAAGAGTGTATCTTCTGTCCACAGATACCCCAACTGTTCACCAAGCTGTTGGGAGGCAGTGTGCTAGAAAACACAGACTGCAAAATAGCTTGTAATGTAGTCTTTATCTTTTCAGGAGTATAGTCATTGAAGGATGCTTAGAAAATTGCAAGCAAGGTACATCTTGTTAGAGATACAAAAAGGGAGCTTTTGTACTCCAAAGAAAACTTTTCTACCTGTTAACTGCTAATAACTGATTTAACTACAAAAGTCAATATGTAGAAATAAAATATTCTTCCCTAACACACCTTCACCATCCACACACTCTTGTCATTTTAGACCTCTCCTCTTATCTACCCTTACTGCCATGTTTACCTCTGATATGAAGTAATCTGGTTTTATTCGCTAAGCATTGCTTAGGTTTTGCACTCTCTTTCAAGTGCATAACCATACCTCACACTTCTGTGGTTACTGCCACACTGTGGCAGTAGATTCCCATCTACTTGTCCCTCACCGCCAATCCTTTCCCTGGGGCATTGCTAATAGAGTGATCCCAAAATGCAGTTGCAAACATGCTTCCCTAAAAAAAAAATTAAAAATTAAATTAAATTAAATTAAAACACCATTTCTCTTGAGAAAGACAAGAATCCTGAGACTCACCAAATAGCACAGCAGATTTGGCCTCACCCCTGACTTCACCTTATATAATGCTCATAGACCTCTCCACCTGCCTATAATATTCTTTCCCCTTCTTTTGACCTAATTCTTTCTCATCTTTGAATCTTGAATCCCACCAGAACCATATGATAAGACCCTATTGCTGAAGACATCAGAGGCTGAAGTCACAGGAGCTTGAGAAATCAAGCTGGAACTGAAGAAAACCAACTCTGCTGACTGTCATAGTACTGGAAAGCACTATGCGAGCTGCTGGGGGATATAAATCAGTAGAGTCTGCAAGCTACAAATCAACCAGCCAGAGAAGACTTAAAGTATACAAGAGGATGTGTAGGTTATATATAATAGTAGGCTATTTCATAAAAGAGGCTTGAGCAGCTAAGGGTTTAAAGATCCATGGGTAGGTTTTGAAATCAATTCCTTGTGGGTATTTGGGGACAACTATAATCTGAATAGAAGGAACTGATACTTAGAATGAGTAAGTGATCACACACAAAGCAAGAGTTCCTTTGCAGATAGGTCTTCTGCTCTACATCCCAACATATCATCCTATAGCCTTCAAGGGTGGTGGGACTTCACTCTCAGTTTATAATGCAGAGACTGAGGCTCAGAGGTTGTTGTCATTTAAAGAAATTCACACACATCTTCAAGCTACAAAACCTCTTTTCTTTTTAACATATCAGCCATTTCTACAATGTGTGCTCTCAAGATGTTTCTTATGGAAATGGGTTATAATTAGTGAATCTCCATATCTGTAGTGAAGATTCTATGAAGATCTGTTTAATATTTCCAAAATAAGTCTTCCAGACTTATTTTTCCTATGAAATACCTATAAACCTTGTACATGGACTGGTGTTCTACGAAACACTCACAAAATACCCTCGTTTTAATAATCCAGCTATCTACTGTTCATCATGATATAACAAACACCAGGCAGGACAGAATGCATCCTTATTCTCTGCAAAACCAACCCCCATGCATATCACTGTGGCCTTTTGGAGGAGGATTTGCATGAGGGGGTTGGGGAAAGAGGTATTTCCTTCCCACAAAATGCCTTTAGCTTCTAAATTACTACCAGTGTTCCATTCTATCAGCAAACTGATTTAAACTAAGAGAAAATTGATTTCATTATCTAGCAAAGTAATTTACTCAAAAATAAAGATGACAGTGATAATCCTCATAAGTGATATTTGATGCTCAAGGAAGTACATTACCTGCTTATGTGTAAGTCAGAAATCTGAATGTACTTGTTCATCCCATTATAAGGCCTTCGCCCACCCTCCAGGCTCAGGAGGGATCCATCTGAGGTACTGCCAGTCATCTTGCATGTTCTTGGTTATCCCAGGTTTGTACCTGAGTTATCACTTAGACATGATACACTTTGCTCCTCTCATTCATCTGGGTATCACCTGACCACCTGGCATGGTGTTCAAAGAATGTTCATTGAGTAAAATTGAAAGCCTCTAGATTTTGAACCTACAGAGCTCTAATCAACTAGTACATTGAATACCTGTGATGTGTTGAACACAATGCTAGACTAAGTCCAGAATCTCGTCATGTAAGATGTAAGTCAGGGCTAGATGTGACAGTTCACAGTGCATTATGATTAATGTTACAGTATCACTAGTGATTTCATGCAAAACTGGGAAAGCTGGTCATTGAAGTCCCTCCTGAAGCAAGATGAAGCATTCTGGGGACAAACGAGGAACTACCAGAGGAGCAGATCTAAAGGCAGGAGGTGGGTCTAGTGGGCCCACCTGGGGCATTCAGACTTGTCTGAAAGGTGATGGAAGCCACAGATTCTAAGGCAGAGTAACATGATCAAATCAGCACTGTGCAAATTATAAGAGAAAAGTCTTCTTGAACAGGTGGTGGAACAGGGCTGAACTAACTAATTAAATCCTTTGGACACCTTAGTGGGTGTCCCCTGACAAAGGCAGTCCACTTTTAGAATGAGACTGTGCCCATGATATTAGAGGCTGCTTGAGGCAAAGGTGTTGCAGGGATGTGCTGAGGAAGTCATCTGCCATTGGCTCTTCCCAGACAAGGCAAGGTGCTGAGGAGCAAAAGCAACCAGGAGGAACCTAGCACCCTCAACAGTGACAAGGTTTGTTGAGAGCTGATGGTGCCATGGCAGTAGGAGGCACCTACACAAGGCAGAGTTGTTTTGTCCATGTGGTCAGACAGTGGCCTGCAGGATGCTGGACAATACAGGGAAAGAAAAGGAGGGAATCCTCAGCCTTGGACTTGACCACCATCTTGACAGATCTCAAGACAGAGGCAAAAAATTCTTGGATGCTGACAAGACACAAGTGGATACCAAAGACTATATGGTTGGAAACAAGACAAATGGAGATGAGAATATTTTGTTTGGAGAGACAAAATTAACAACAAACTATTGAACTGGGATCAGGAGAGTACAGCAGTCACCTCCAGAGGCACTACAAAGAGAGATGGAATCATGTGAAGGAAGGTAAAAAGCAGAAGCTATGTATGCCACACACCTTTCTGCACAGTAGAAGGCCAAGTCTATAAGAATAAACTGAGATCCGTCACAAGGCAAAGTAGTCAAGGCAAGGCTGGACCCAGTTTCTCTGTGTAGATCCTATGACAGATAAGAGGATCCTTGACACAGTCAATGGGCCATCCCAAACCAGATTCCCCACCAAGTCCATGCTGGTACTAAGTTTGAATCTGACTCTGTACTGAGTGGAGCTAGTTCTGGAGGTAAGATCCAACCTCCCAAGAAAGGAGCCTCAGATGGACCTAATGGCTACAGTGCCAGAATGGCTGAAACAAACCAGCTTTGGGCTGTAAGATTTTCCATGTTCTTTGGTGTCACTGTTCAGAAAAAATATTTGCTAGCAGTAAGTCATGAATGTTTGCTTGCCTACCTGCACTCTTTATTCTTTCTTCTTCTCCCTTCCTTCTTCTTTCTGAGAGAAATCCCACTATATGAGATCACTACTATTATTTACATATATATTATTATCATATATGATCACCTCTACTACCCTCACAAGCCCTGGCATATGGGCCTTTAAGGGACACAGAGAAGATTTAGCCATAATACCAGCCAATTTGATCCTGCAGTCCAGTAAAAATGCACACTATGATCTATCTTCTAGGGGTGGACCTATGAAGCTGTGACATGGACAAGTAATTTGAAAGATCAGTACAGGCATCCCCGTCAGTTTTGGCAAAAGACACAGGTGTCCTAACAAAGGCTTATTAGAAGCTATTTGTGATAGGTTACTATAAATAAGAGAGCCAAAGAGCTGGCATGTCACTAACCATACATGCTTTTAGTTGACTTTTGGTTTGTTTGTTTTGTTTTTTGGATGTAGGGTCTCTCTCTAGCCCAGGCTGACCTGGAATTCACTAAGTAGTCTTAGGGTGGCCTTGAACTCACAGTATTCCTCCTACCTCTGCTTCCTAAGAGCTAGGATTAAAGTCTTTCAGGTGACTTTTAAAAATAATATACAATAGTCCTCTTAAGATATAATTGAGATACTGTATGATTAACTGATTTTTAGTATAGTCAAATAGTTGGGAAATCACCACAGTTAGTTTTAAAATACCTCATCATACTGCAGACAAAACCAAACTCTGCCATTAGCAGTCACCTCCATTCACAGCCAACAACCCCAGTATTAGGCAACCACTAAACCACTTTGTGTCTCTATAGATTCAGGCAAACTCCTAATGTTTAAACTTCATTTACCCACACATGAAAGATGAAAACTAAGAGTTCTGGACATTACCAAAAGCCTCCTTTGAAGTCTCTATACCTTTAACACACTATGACCCATAATTGAACAATAACAGACTCTTCATTTGACTGCAAAAGCAAGCCATGATGCTGGCCAAGCCTTTGGGTTCTGTTGTTCTTCCATTGTAGATTTTCTTGAGAGGCTATATTCATTGCATGTCCCATCCTGGTCCTCTGGCACTCACATTCTCTAGCCAGACATATACTCCTCTTTAGAGAGAGGATCCCCATGCCATCAATGGGAGCACAACAACAAGAGACGTTACTGGGACCCAATGAAGAAAGTACTGGTCATATTTGGAAGAAAAGTGACAAGCTTTCTAGTGATCGCCCAGCACCCATCATGGGTCTTCCGACCCTCATTTACTCCTGAAGGGTATGACTCACTGAGAAGTAAAATTTACTGCTCCAAGTGAATGATTGTGCTGGTGGCATGTAGTATAGTCACAATGTTCTACACCTACCACTTCTGTTTAGTTACAAAATATTTCCATCACTCCAAAGTAAATCCCTTTTACACATTAAGAAAATTCTCTCATTTCTCTTTACCCCTGTGGTGGTTGATTCAGGTGTCCCCCATAAACTTAGGTATTCTGAATGCTAGGTTCCCAGCTGATGGAGATTTGGGAATTAATGCCCCCTGGAGGCAATATATTGTTGGGGGCAGGCTTATGGGTATTATAGTCAGTTTCCCCTTGTCAGTGTTAGGCACACTCTCCTGTTGCTGTTGTCTATCTGATATTGGTGAGGAGGTGATGAACATCCTATACTCATGCCATTGTTTACCCCTGCCATCATGGAGCTTCCCCTCAAGTCCATAAGACAAAATAAATATTCCCCCCCCCACAAGCTGTTCTTGGCCAGATGTTTCCTGCCAGGAATACAAACCTGACTACAACAGTAAAGTTGGCACTGAGAAGTGGTATCATTGCTGCTAGAAACATAACTGTGTGGATTTTGGCCTTTTGGAACTGCTTTGCAAGGGGATGTGGATGAATTTGAAAACTTGGATTAAGAGATGCCTTGCAGTGCTGTAAGTACAGCTTGATGGACTATTCTGATCAGAGTTGAAAGACCTAGATGTATTAAGAACTATGGACTGTGAGTTTTGGCTTATGAGGGTGAGAAAGAGCTTTGCCTAGACTGGGCTAGAAACAGTTTGTGTGAGAGGTTTACTGTTATACCTGTGTCCTGAGAATTTGTGCAGGATTACATTGCATAGAAATGGACTGGTGTGAGCAGAGGAATATGTCACAGAAAAAAATGAAATCTTTGGGTGAAACTGCTGTCCATTCAGCTGCAATTGAAAGATTACAACCATTGAGGTTGGGTTAGCTAATCTTCATTGGAACAACAGATAGAATGAAGACTCTTCCAAAGAGTCTTCAAAAGGGAGGCTGGAGAGGTGGCACTTAAGCACTTGCCTGTGAAGCCTAAGGACACCAGTTCGAGGTTCACTTCCCTAGTACCCATGTAAACCAGATGCTCAGGAGGCTCATGCATCTGGAGTTCATTTGCAGTGGCTGGAGGCCCTGGTATGCCCATTATCTATCTTTCTCTCTGCCTCTTTCTCTCTCTGTCCGTCACTCTCAAATAAATAAATAAAAATAAACAAAAATTTAAAAGGGGGCCCTGCATGCTCAAGGAGTGTCCTGTTCTTCAAAGTCTGCTTTAGACCCCCTGGATCAACACATTGACAACCCACCTGGTATTATGTTATATAAGAAATGCAAGAAAGGAAAGGTCATTGAATTTGCAACATGGTCTTGTGTTTTGGAAACAGCCATGGGCAGTGTGTATGTAGCAGGTTTGCTGGATTGCCTGCATGAAGATCCAATGGAGCCATGAGGATGGACTGTGGATTGCACTGGAGATCCAGTGGAGGTGCCAGGACCATGAGACAGCTGCTAAGGAGAGCTGCTGGCCCTAGATGAAGTTTTCCAGGACTGTGAATATGCTAGCTGGAGGGGCAGAATTGGAACTCCAGAGACTTGTTGCTGGTTAGAATTATTTGACTTGGAGATTTGTCACTGGCTAGAGTTGTTGAGTTTGGAGCTACAGAGTTTGATGTTTGCCCTGGTTGTTTTAAATCTTGTATTGGTTGAATATTTCTTTGCTTTGCCCAATTCCATTTCTTGCAATGTGAATGTTTATTCTGTGCCATTATGTGTTTGGGGAGGATTTTTTTTTATGGTCAGTTAAAAGATCTTGGACTATGGCAATGTTTGGACATCATTAGGATTGATTAAAAACTATGGGGACTTTTAAAGTTGGACTGAATGCATTGCATTTTACATCGTGGATGGTTATCAGTTCACGAGGGTCAGAGGCAGAATATGGTGATTTAATTTGGGTGTCCCCCATAAACTTAGGTGTTCTGAATGTTAGGTTCCTAGCTGATGGAGATTTGGGAATTAATGCCTCCTGGAGGCAGTGTATTGTTGGGGGCAGGGTGATGGGTATTATAGCCAGTTTCCCCTTGCCAGTGTGTGGCACACTCTCCTATTGCTGTTGCCCATCTGATGTTGGTGAGGACGTGATGTCCACCCTCTGCTCATGCCATCATGGAACTTCCCCTCGAGTCTGTAAGCCAAAGTAAACCTTTTTTCTTACAAGCTTCTCTTGATCAAGTGTTTCCTACTAGCAATGTGAACCTAACTGCAACAATCCCCTATCTCAGAAAAATCACAAATCTGCGTTCTACCTCCACTCTGCATGTTGTCATTTACCATCACATCGCTGGGACAAAACACCTGCCCAGCACAGCTGATGGGAGGGAAAGGTCTATTTTGCTTTACAGTCTTGAAGGAAAGTTTCAGCATGGCAGGGAAAGGATGATGAAGCAACATCTTTTTTTCAGTTTATAACTGTTGCAGTTACAGGAGGTCTCCAGCTGCTTGCAATCAAAAGTATCTTTAGAAATTCACCTGATACAGGCTGTTCCTCTTTACTCAGTTAATATAAAGGACTAGTTTTACCACTGTGGAGCTGCTGGGACCTTGGTTTCCTCACTTTTGTGTGTGAGATGTGGTGTGTGTGTGTTGTATTCACATGTATGTGCTGATGTTGTGCCCCATGTGCTCACCTGAGCCTCTGGTGCTCACCTGCAGCAGGGGAAGAAAAACATTGGGTGTCCCCCTCCATCACCTATAGATCTGTTTTTCCTTGTGAGAGGGGAGCCTCAGAAATTTTCAGCTTTAAACTCCTCACTGGGCTAGGATAACAGACAAGCAGAGAGACAGAGAGAATGGGTGCACCAAGGCCTCTAGCCAGTGAAAACTCCAGATTCATGTGTCACCTAGGTCCTTAGACTTTGCAGGCAAGTGCCTCAAGTGCTGAGCCATCTCTCCAGCCCTTCTTCATTCTTAATGGAAGAGATCAACTAAATTTCTACACTTTCTAAGATCAGCCTTTGAAATGTCACATTCCATGACTCTTCCCTCTAAAAGCTACCTTTTCCTATTTCTCTATCTGCAATAGGAAAAATCAGAATATGAATTATGTACAATAGAAATGGCAAAATAAAAAGCCACATTACTCAGTTAATTGGTCATAAAAAACCAACAGCAAGCTAACTTCCAGGAGTTTCTATTTTTATTACCTGTCTTCAGTCCTTGAGATTACTGCTCTCCTAGTTTAACTTTAAGAGCTGGAGGGTGCCATTCCCTTGAGTTTACCCAAAATAAGTTTGTTCTGTTCTAGTGATATCAGATTAAAATGTATGTGACTGAAATGTACTCAATATAGATACCCACCTGTCATGCCCACAACTCCTTACACTGAGCCTAAATCACTAAAGATCTCCCTAGGTCATTTTCACTCATGTGTGCTAATCTGAGTATGCATATTCCTTTCTAAATTTTCCAGTGAACTTGAGTACTTCTGAATGTTCTAATTACACAAAGTAACTATTACCAGCTTTCCCTCCCAGGATTATGTAGTCAATTGGATGCCTCAGTTGTAAGGTTCCAGAGACTATGGATTATTTAGTGTCTTTGAGCAATTCCCTCAACTTCTGTATCCTAGGGCATTTATGAGTTAGTCTAAGCACCTTGTATCAGTTCTTCAGGTAGTGGGAACAAACACATGCATTTCCATGTAAAATCCTTGAGCCAGAGACCAGAATTCTCCCCTGAGAATTATAGGCTACATTTTTCAAGACCACCACTGGAGAGGATGTGGAGGTGTGAGGTGTAAACAAATTTAAATACCCAAAGAGTTCCTGTTGTTTTGTAAGTTGTCCTTTCCTTGATTCAGCATTTTTAAATTGCTATAAATGTTTGACTTTTTTCCAGAGTTCTCACAACTCCTCATCCTCATCCTCCTCTTCTTTCTCCTCCTCTTCCTTCTCCTCCTCTTTCTCTTCTTCCTCCTCCTCCTTGGTTTTATTTTTTTTTTTTTACATTTTCTTGAAGGAATTAAATCTTCCTATGACTATGCTGTCCTTTTGTTTACTTGACCTGGACAGAGGAAACTTTTGGATCAGTGGGGAATAGGGGGTGCAATAGTATTCAAGCTCCTTAGGGCACATGTATGTCAGAGGGAAGTACTTCACAAGATTGATGGCACTGTATAGGGCTTGTCACAGAGGCCCTGCAGAATTGGATGGGTGTGTCTGCTCCTCATTGGAAAAGCTTAACCATGAGGGGCTTCCTGAGGGACTGTGATGGTAGTAAGGAAGCTGGGTTGTATTACTGCAGCATTTCTGCCTATAGGGTGGATACTGGTTAACACCCCCAAGAGCAAGATTTCACAGTGCTAATGTCAGAGTAGAAGTCAAGAGAAGTTAACTGGATCATGAAAGTGTGTCCTTTTAAAATGGGTGTTCTCTAATGAATCTGTGAAAACATCTATGTAAGGCAAACCCAGCCTCAGAGTCCCTGGAGGAACACTGATGTCAGACAACAGCTATTCTAGCATCTGAGAACTTCTTTCTATCTCTGCTTCTTCCCCAGCACTAACCACAGAGAAGAAAGAAAAGATAATGTTCTTACCCCTGTTTCAGGACTCATTGCAAAATCAGACTGAAATGGAGTGGATATAGGGAATAATTTCTATTAGGTGAGAAAGTTTTGCTCTCACTCAGGTTGAACTTTTAATACCTCAAAAGTGAACAGATCTGAGGGCAATGAGTGAAACTTCATCTATATTAATAAAAATTGGATCATTTCCTGCTTTCTTGAATCAAGTGCATTCATTATATGGGTAACATGTATAACTGGAGTGTGAGTGAGGGGAAACAAAGATAGGTTAGAATTAAGAAAAACAGGGACACAAATTCAATGAACTGTTTTTAACACTGCACACAGGTGCATCTTCTTAGTGTGGAAATGTGTGCTCATAGACCTGACTTCCCTGTGGGCAATGTAAGGAGGGAGGGGCTGGCAAGACTGTCCACAGTGTCCTGGGCTCCTCTCCAGATGAGCCTTCCTCACTTTCAGGTCCAGGACTCTGGAAAGCCTACTGCTGGGATCCTAGAGAAGGGTGTGCCCTGGCTGAAGCATATGTGGGAAACCACGTGTTCCTCCATGGTTTCTTTAAACTTGTTGCCAGGGGTGCTTCAACAAGTTGACTGTTCAAGCTATGCTCTTAGTGTTGGAGACATCCCAACTCCAATATCCACCACAAAATTCATAAAGGAGAGAAGAGAAGAAGCCCAAAGCTTAGTGAATGCTAGTAAACTTCACTGCCACTCTTGTGCTCATGTATCAGGCTCCAGCCTGGGACTTAAGGGGTGCCCAGAAATGTCCCTTCCTCCTCTTCTCAAATGGGTTCTGCTAGGTATGTTCTTGTTGTGCACTTTGGTTCCTGGTAATGAAACTAAGATAATTGATTTTATTGGTTGATCCCGAAAATGTTCTATGAATTTATTCTGAAGCAGAAAAGGAAGAAGGCGGGATAAATGTGGCATAGGATTTTACTCTGTGGTTTTCATTTCCATAAACCTTAGATCACAAGAATGCATGAGATATTTACACAAATCTTTCCACAATTCCTGTGGCCATTGGGGGCATAGCATTTGTATGACTTCACCACTGTGCTGGTGTGTGCTTTCTCAGCAGCTTTGCTGGCCACAGGGAGCAGCCCTCACCAGGATTTGTAGCTATGTGCATGTGAGGGGGTGGGGGTGCAGCAAGATCAGTGACTCTATCATTGCTTCTTCCTTCCTTGCCTTTCTGTGGCAAATTCAAATTTGAAAAAAAAAAAAAAAACTCTTCTGCAATCATAACATTGTACATTTCTCATTATAACTCTTCACTCCTTCCTAGATAATTTATCTGGGAATGAAAGTGAGAAGACACTAACAGGACCAAGGTTTCACTCACATTTGCCATGAGTATACTCAAAGGCTGATTTGGCTCAGATGAGAGAATCATGGGAAAGTTAACAAAGCAAATGGGAGCCACAGTTGAGTTTCTCTGGTGAGTCAGAATTCTGTGGCTGCAATAGGTTCTCTGTCAGCTAAAAGAATGACACATCTGGAGGTGCCACACTATGGTAGGGCCTTCTCACCAAGGTCAACATAAACACATTCTACACAGAGGGTCCTCAGTGTTCCCAGTTATACTATTACTACACAAGTCTTACCTGTGTGGAAAACCTTGAACATTAGCTGTGTGCTCCCACTTAAGGAAGAAGTTGGGCTAGGGAGATGACTCAGAGATAAAGCACTTGTCACACAACTCTGAATACTGGAGTTCATATTCCCAGACCCTATGTAAATGCTAGCAGCTGTGGTGGGCTTCTATAATCTCAGAGAAGAGAAAATTTCCCAGAAGTTCACATATACAGCAGTAAACAACAATAAGAGACATTGCTTCAGATGAGGTGGAATGAAAGAACCAACCCAAAATTTGGCCCCTGACCACCACACACATGCCATGGTACATGCATGCCTGCACACATAGGAACACACACTAATTTTTTTTTTAAAGGAAGAAGTCATATGTGCTTATCCTGGGCTCTGAACCATCTGATGTTCTGGAGAAACACAAATGAATCATCAGTTGTTCACACTTCCCCAGCCTTTCTTACACTAGTCATTTCATTTCTTCTTTTTCTGATTGCTCATTAAGTAGACAGGATGATATCCCAGTGAGGATTGAATGAAGTGATGCAGGGAGTTGGAGGCTTTTAAGAAACAGCCCTTACATGATGGCAAGACCACTTTAGGGCATTTTGGCCTCTCACTACTTTCTTGGCCTCCTGCCCCCTGAAGAGGCAGAACACTTCTGGAGAAGGAGAGCAAAGGGTGCATAAGTAAACCTGTCTTGCAGGCTGGGAAGATGGCTCAGTGGATAAAGTGCTTGGTGCACAAGTGTGAAGGCCTGAGTTTGGATCCCCAGGACCTATGTAAAGCCGGGCAGGCTAGTACATGTCTATAATGCCAGTGTGTGTGTGTGTGTGTCAAGATGTGGAGACAGGAGAATACCCAAAAGCTCCTGAGCCAGCTAGCCAGGTATAAATAGCAGCAAACAAGAGACCGTGTCTCAAACAAAATGGAAGGCAAGGACTACCATCTGAGGTTGTCCACTGACCTCTGAACATGCAACATAGCAGACACATACTCATACCCTCATATGAACATTCAACACACACATATCATACACATACATGCACAGAGATTTTTGTGTGTAATGTATATAATGTAAATCCTGTCTTCCCCACTTCTTTGGTATGAAATTTCAGTCAGGCTTTCTAGCCCACGTCTCTCAGTTGTTTAACCTATAAGGGAGGAAACTCTTACAATCTCATGGAGCTTTATGAAAATGAAATATAGCTGTCTGGGACAAGCAGGGGCTCAGCAAATGAACCCTGAAAGGGTGCTGGAAGAATCTGAGAGCAGCGATAAATCCCTGATGCTCCTAGCTCACAGTGAGCAGACACTGCTGGGTGGCAGCTGTGTGCCTAGTAGCCAGGCCAACCTAGAGAGCTGAATCAAGAGGCCTCCCAACCAAGTGAAACAGAAGGACATTTTGTTCACAGTAGTCATAATACATGGGACTCACCAGGATTGTCACACACAGCATATTGTGGGTGGGGGGGAAGACATCAATGGAAAGTTAGGCCTGGATGTCCTAATTAAGACTCCAGAAGTGTGTTACATGTCATGTGTGAGCAAGAAAAGAACTCCTGTTAAATCCCAGTGGAGCACAGAAAACTCACCCATATTGATCCATTTTTACATTTGACCCATCTCTTGTGAGGGAAATGCGCATCATTTTTATGCAGTTATTTATTTATTTTTATTCTTTTGGGTTTTCCTGAAGTAGGGTCTCCTTCTGGCCCAAGCTCACCTGGAATTCACTATGTAGTCCCAGGTTGGCCTCAAACTCATAGCAGTCTTCCTACCTCTGCCTCCCGAGTGCAAGTGCTGGGATTAAAAGTGTGTGCCACCACGTGCAGCTTTGATATAGTTTTAACAAGAAAAAAATATAGCTTCCACTATAAATAGTCTAAAGGAAAAGCTTTAACTTCACTTTAGCATGTGTGACCAAGCAGGTCTCTTGGAGAGCTCCACCCCAGGTCAAAGCTGTGTGCTGCCAGCTTAGTAGAGAACTGTGATTCCCTCCAGTTGAGGCCTAAACCAGGACACCTGAGGGGTGGTCTGTCTTTCCCCAATGACTATAGTCCACACCTCCCTCTGCTTGCCTGGTGCCACACCAAACACTCCCAAAGTTTCATTGCATACCATTATACCACTCAGCACTTTGGAGATCAGAATTAGAATAGTTTAACAGATCCAAATCATTTATAAACTTCAGAATTCTGTATAGTGGCTCTTAGCTTAAGTAGAGGATAGAGAGGAGAATAATGTTTCCTCAGATAGGTTAAAAAAACATAAAGTAATTATGTTTTTTGTTTTTAAAAAAATCAAAGCACCTCAAATGCCTTGATGGGACCATACACCTCATGCATATCTGTTTTAAAGACCCTTCTCAGGGCTGGAGAGATGGCTTAGGGGTTAAGGTGCCTGCCTCCTAAGCCTAAGAACGCTGGTTGCAATCTCCAGCCGTTCCAATCTCCAGGTCCCACGTTTAGCCAGATGCAAACTGACGCAAGGGCGCAATGCCTCACTTGACCACAAGGGGGGGGCGCATGCATCTGGATTTCGTTCTCAGCAGCTGAGACACTGCTGGCGTACCCATCTCTGTCTTCCTCTCCCTCTCCCTCTCTTTCTCTCTCTCTCTCTGTCTCTCTCTGTGTTTCTCTACAAAAAAAAAAAAATTAAAAAAATAAAGACCCTTCTCATTGAAACCTAACATAGTATTTAGAAATGGATAGTTTTCTACCAGATAGATGGCAGATATATAGATAATACATATTATAATATATACATATTATATATCTACAAATCTACCATATTAACTATAATATTGCAATCAGGTAAGAAACCACTTCTCATGTTCTATGATTCTAGCAGTGTTTGGAACTAACTTATAGAAATCCTCTGAGCATTTCTTTTTGATAGCAATTCACTAGAAAATCAGAGATGCACACTTGCCTGGCAGAGTCGATACCATGATCCCAAAGGTGGTTTTCCCAGGGCGAGGCTTATCCATTGCACTCTAGATGTGCTGACCCTTGTGATTTTCCCAAATGCAGGGAACTCAATGCATAATTTGTGGTAGTGGGGGACTGCATTTGTGTTCTTCCCTGAAAAAAAGAAAGAAAGAAAATAGGAGATGCAATAACATTCAGGGCGTGAGAAGTTGTCTTATGCTCATGTTATAGTTTGGACCTTAAATGTTTCCCAAAGGCCCATGTGTTGAAGACTTGGTGGACAGCCTGTAGTACCATGAACAAGTTTTCTCTGTTCCATGCTTCTGCCATTACAAATTGGGTCACTACAGCCCAAAGCAATAGAGCCAAGCAACTATGGACTGAAACCTCTGAAATCACCTTTCATCATGCAAGTGTTTTGTCCTAGGTATTTCATATCACTGACAAAATGTTAACAAGTCAACTGCAGATTCAGGGTATTCACTGAGCCAAGGGAGCAGATGATCATTCACAAAAAACAAGCTCAGGGATATAAGTAGAAGAAACTTAAGAAAACTCTGGTCAAGGCCACACAATGGGGAAAGCCTATAAAGTGTTAGAGGCACAAGTAGCCCCTGCCCAATGCAGTAAGGAAATATGGACAAATCATTCTTCGGTCATAGTACACACTTCCAGAACAAACTGCACCAAGGGATGCTAGATAGCATGTAGTCATCACTCAGTAAGTGTAAGGAAACTGGTTCTAGGATTCCTGTTAAATACCAGAATGCATAGGTGCCCAAGTCTCTTATATAAAATGGTGTGATATTTACATATAGCCTATGTTTATCTTCCCTTATGGATTTAAATAATCTCCAGATGACTTATAATATGTAGCATAGTGCTCAGGGTACCCATTGCATCATTTGTCGATTCAGTATAATGCACAAAATGCAAAAAAAAAAAAAAAAAAAAAAAAAAGAACTGGAACTCTTATTCCTGAATATTCTAATCCATGATTGGTTAAATCCACAGATGTAGAAACCATGAATATGAAATCTGATTATTGTAAGAAAGACTCCTTGGTGTGTCAGCGATGCTGATCTTTACTGAGCAATCTATGCTACCGATAAAAGGCTATTGGAGAAGTAAGTCCTAGTGTCACAGGCCTGTCAGCCCAGCCATTCAGGAGATAGAGGCAAGAGGATCACACATTCATGGCTTACCTGGACTACAACTTGGTGAACCTCTGTCTCCAAATAAAAGTGAAAAGAGGTGGGCATATAGGTTAGTGGTAGAGTGCTTGCCTAGCATGTATAAGGCAGGAATAAGGTGCCAGAGGTGATGTTGAAGAAGTAAATTGTCTACCCTGGTAGTATTGAAAACCTTGTGCAATTTATTTGGTAAGCTGTGGGCTGCCATCTGGCTCCCAAGAGTGATCTATGTGGGGATATGTGAAGACCTGCATTGCTTTCTATGCCATTCTCTGGAGCCTCCCAGGAAGTCCTATTCCTTCTTCCTAACCCTTTGGGATAAAGCAATCTAGGCAGGCTGTATAACTCAGGGAAATCTAGCTCTGTCTCTAGCTGAAGACCCCATTCATCTAGGTCAAGCTCACTGAATCCATCTCTTTGGCAGTATGGCTCTAGAATGACATCTATATCCAATCAACCTCAGTATTCTCTAAGGACTGATCAGCCCAAAGGGCAGCCTGGGACTAGTTAGATGGAGAAGGCCTCCATCAGTCATTGCCTTTGCTGCTGTGGCTGCCGCTCATCAGGTAAACAAAGGAGAAGTGCAGCCACCACCATGTGGACTTCCAGAAGTGGGAGAAGAATCTTTCTTCACTGTTTATACCTTTTGCAGTTACAGGCAGCTTCCAGCTGCTTGCAATCAAAAGCATCTTTAGAAGTTCACCTGATGTATGTTATTCCTCCAGGGTTAATATAAACTGAGGTAACAGATGTGCATAGCCATGCCCAGCTGTTTGGATCCTGGAGATTCTAATTCTGGTACTCTCAGGCTCCCTCAGGTCCTCAAGCTTGAGCAGGAAGTGCACTTAACCCTTAACTACTGAGCCATCTCTCCAAACCATGTTGCCTCATTCTTGGTGATCAACTGCCATTCTACACTTTCTAAGATCAGTCTTTGAAATGTTACATTCCATGACTTTTCCCTCAAAAACTACCTTTTACCATTTATCTATCTGCGACAGGAAAAGGAAAATTCAGGGTATGAATTATGTACAATAGAAATAGCAAAATAATAAACTCAGTTAATTGATTTAAAATGCATACTAACTTCCATAAGTTTATAGTTATTACTTCCCTTCAATCCTTGGTATTACTGCTCTCCTAATGTCACCTTCAGAGTTGGATGAAGCCATTCTCTTCAGCTCACCTAAATTAAGGTCATTTTGTTCTGCTGATGTCAGATGCAACTGTATTTGAATTTTTTAATTGAAAATACACTTACTTGTAGATACCAGCCTTTCACTCTGATCCTGCTGTTTCTGCTTTCTCTGTGAAGGTTTCCACTCACACCTTATACCATTATAATCTCTTCAAAATGTCTTTTTAAAGAGATCCTTTGCTCTTCCTACCGGTAACCCTGGATACAACTCCCCATAAGACCTCAAAGCAGTTTACCTAATTCATGTTCTCCTTCCCATCACAAGTACCCTCTACTGTCTCTGCTGGCTGATAAGCTATGTCATCACCATGGAACATAACAAGATAAAGAGTGAAGACCCTGCCCTTAGGGAGCTTAAGGCATAGCAAGGAGTGCACCTACCTGCAATGTTAGACAGTCTCTGATGTTATAAAATGTTATGAAAGTTTGGGTAAGAAGTAAGATTTTTCAGTTGGTAGAAATCTGAACAAAAGCTGCTGGGACAGCAGGCTACTCAGTTGAATTTTAAAGGCCAGAGAGAACTGTAATTGGTACCGAAGGTAAAAGGAAGGTACTGTAGACAAAGTCCAAAGGCAGAGGCAGGAAACTGAATGGCAGGAAAGGTGGGGCATGCTTCAGAAGAAGCATTTAATGCAGTGTGGCTACAGTGTGACCATGAGGACAGGAAGTAGATTTAAAGGAAGATAGGCCAGGAAACCAAATTGGACCCAGGTGGCAGAGAGCTTTGGATACCCAGAAGCAGGAGGAGGGGTAGAAGAAGAAGAGAAGGAGCAGAGAGAAAATGAACATATTTCTACCTTATCAGTTATTTTAATGTGTCTTTCAGTGCAGATATGTAGATGGTGGAGCTGTCAGTATCTACTTAGCTGTGTGTGTCTTTCACTGTCTGTCACCTCATCACTTAACCCTGTCTCTGGCACATAGGATATTTTCATGTATCTAAAGTGAATAAGTGAATTAATCAGACCTCTACTTTTTGAAAAGCAATCTAGCAGCAGAGCTAGAAAGTCACAAGAGGAAGGAGTGTCTAAAAAAATAGAAATAAAAAAATAGAAATCACTGGAAATTCACAACCATCACCCCAGTAGAGCATGGTGAGAAAGGATGAAAAAGCAAAAATGATTAGAAAGAAGTTACAGAGTAATAACCAAGAGGTCTTGATGAAATATAAGTCATCAACTTCAGAGGAAACAGAGCTGGAAACGGAGCTGAATACAGTGTTTGCTCCTAGGAGCCAAGAAGCATGGAGGTGTTGGGGCTTGGCTGGAACATTGCCCAGAGCAGATTTTGGCCACCATCTCAGCATGAATTTTATTGCTTGGTTTTTCCACTACTGTATCTGCAACACCAAGAACACAGACTTCTCTGATTTCATCAGAACAGGGCCCACAGGACTGAGAAGATGGTTCAGCAGGTAAGAATACTTGCCACTTATGCCTGAAGGCCTGAGAGGGTTTTAGATAGCCTGAGTTGGATTGCCCAGCACCCAAGTAAAAAAAAGGTGGTGTGGCCCCACCAATCCAAAGTCCTACAGGGAAGCAAGGGAAAGGAACTTGAGAGAAACACTGGGGCTACTGACCCAAAAACAGCAGCCCCAGGTTGAGGGAGACACCTTGCTCAAAGAAATACACAGATGAGTGACAAACAACATTTGACATTCTCCTCTGGTCTCCACGTGTGCATACATGGGGTGGGTGTGCACATCAGCATACACAAATGCATACATCACATGCTACACACACACACACACACACACACACACACACACACACACACACACACACACAAAGAAATATGACCCTTAAAGTGTAGACTTTAGAGTCATCCAGGAGAAAAAGGGCAAGAAAAGAAGTGGAAGGGTAAATTGCAGTTACAGAAATTAAAGTTTCTATGAATATTCAAGAGAACTCAATTGGAGTCAAAATTTGTACTTGACCAATGAATTTGACAAGTTGGAAGTCACTGTGCCTTTCATAAAATACTTTTAAAATTGTGATACTGAAAACTTAATTATTTCTAGTCAGATATCACCACACATAAGGATAGGCCTGAGGGCACAGTTACTTTTTCACACTGGAACAAGTATTTCTGTGTCTCTTCAGGGGATAAGATCAGTCAAAATACATTCATTTTAAGACAAAATTAGAATTTTTACCAAAAGGTAAGTAAGTGATAATGTGTGGATCTACTGATGGGACAGTCCACTTGAATGCATAAGTTAGAACAAAGGAAAGTATCCTGGAGCAGAAAGTAATGTACCTAGGTTTAGCACACACCCAGGGCCAACACAAACCCAGCCTCTCTAGGGGGCTGACTCTCACCAGCAGTTGATCTTCCCTAAGACTTGAAGGACCCTGCCTCCAGCCATCCAAGAACAAGGAGAGTATCCAAGATGTATAGGAATGAAGGCTAATCCAGAGTGGGCCATTCTGCATTAAAGGAACAACACTCTGGATACACAAGCTTCACTGAATGACCCTGATGATTTTAATTCTGTAGGCCAGAAAGCATGGCCGGCTGCATCCTGCTGGTTCACACCTGAGACTCCGCTGAGCCCATGAGGAAGCTCTTCTGGGCGTCCTCTTAAACAATCACTGGGCTTACCCAGTCCCTTCCTGTGCTACTCCATGCGCACAAGCATGTTTACTGGAAACGTGACGAGAATTTGCTTCATAAATAAAGACCTACTATTATCAGCAAACTGGATCATCCGAGATATTACAAACCTAAGCAAAGAGGAAACCAATTCTGTAAAAGGAAAGAGAAGCCATTATGTTGAAGACAGCGATGAAGAAAGGCCTCTGTGTGATTCTTTGGGGAAGCCGCACCTTCATCCTCCTTGCAGAATACAAACCCCACTTTGGTCAGGAAAAATCACTCGCACGAAGAGACCTAAAGGCAAACCCATGCTTCAAGCTCTGGGGGTGCAGCTTCAGTCCAAAGAACTCTGTGACAGAGGTCGAGCGAAATCAGATCTGGGAGTAGTTTGGAATACCAGCGGATTTGCTGGAAAAGATAAGAAAGGTTGCCTACGTGTAATATTTTATGGGGATGATTATGATGAAAGTAAAAAAGAAAGAAGAAAGAGTAAGCCTATCACTGCAGGCACCGGTGCGCTGGACAGCAGGCCTGAGGTTCGTAATCCCCAGGCGCGCGCAGCGCTCTCCTCACAGGAAAACGCATTGTTATCCCGGCCTGCTGCGCAGATCTATCTCCACGAGAAGGGACCCAGTGCCCTGGGTGGAGCCCAGCTGACAGAAATAGCTCCTTTCCTGCCAAGGTCGGAAAGATCGCGGATGCGATTTGGCCCGTGGAGAGGGGGCGCCTGAGTGGAGGGCAGAAAACTGGGGTCTGTGCCCCGGGAGAGCAGAGGCCACCGAGGCGGGAGCCTGCCTGGGAGCCACTTTGAAAAGACCTCATAAAAGTGCCATTTGTTGGGAGCCGGGAGGAAGTGGAGGCCGCTCTGGCACACGTGGCCGCGGTGCTAAATTAACTGTTAACACAAATAATCAAAGCGCAAGGCCCATCGAGCGGCTGGCGCCAGCGGAGCGCGGGGGCGGGGGCGGGCGGTCAGCGGGGTCGCGGCGGCGGCGGCGGCGCAGGTGGAGGCGGAGCGGGGCGGCCCCCGCGACCGAGACCGCGACCCACGCCGGGGCGGGCGCGGAGGCTGGCCTGGGAACGCGGGGCCGCGGGAGGCCGCCAGGGGTGGGGTGGGGTGGGGGTGGGGAAGGGAAGGCGTGCAGCCCGGGTGAGCGCGCTCGGGAGGGAGAGGAGCGGGCGGGGCGGAGACCTGGCCGGGATGCTCCCCAGGGCCTGTCGGGCGTGCCCAGGGCCAGTCGGACTGTGCTCCGGCAGCTCTCCCTGGGTCTTCTGCACCGACCTGCCTAAGGTGTCCGGTGGTGGCCCTCACTGCCACTGGGCTGCATAGTTGGGCGGCTTGTGTGGGGACGGGAGGTTTTCTGGCAGTGAGGTCCATGGAGTAGCTGAGTGCGCAAAAATATGTCATCGGAGCTAGGAGCCATCACAGTTGTCAGACAGCAGGCTTCATTCAGGTTGTCTGTAGCTGGGTGCAGAATAGGGGAAATCCCACTGTTGGAAACCCAGTCCCCTGTATACACACACACTCTTTGTTCTTAGCCGCAGAAAAGTTGAGACATTTCTTGACAACTTGTTCTCAGGTTTGCTCTGAGGGCCATGTGCCCAAGACCATCAGTTTGCAGAGAGAAATTGATTGGATCCTCTTAAGACTGGCTGGCCTGGGAGAGTCCTCACCCTCAAGACTGGCTAGCCTGGGAGAGACCTCACCCTCAGAGTTGCCCAAGGATCAGGTGTGTAGTAAAGCATGGACCACACCTGGCCTCCACCTGATGCCTTCTACTTAGCCTTTCACAAAGAAGATGGAATAAAGCTCCTGTTTAACAAGTGGGAAATGATGCGTTAGGTGCCCTTTCTTATATCCTAGAATTGGAAGGTACTTCCTGGAGACTTTTTTTTTTTTTTTTTTTTTAGATAATTCCTAAACATGTCAGATACCTATCTGAGTAAGTTGTTCCCATCCAGATGTGTTGCTAAGAACCAACACAAAGTGGAATCACAAATAATCTACATAAATTTCAAAGAATAAAAGGGAGAAAGACAAGCCAGTGGGCCACACACAGGAACATCCAGCCCTGTAACACTGACACCCAAGGACACCTTGATGAACACAGGCAATCACAGCATCATTCCAAAGACTGAAACTGTAAATCAAACTGAGCAACTGGCACAGGCAAATTGCTTAAGAGTTTAGAAATGGTACTTGGGCCGGACATGGTGGTACATACCTTTAACACTTGGGAAGCAGGGGTAGGAGGATTGCCATGAGTTTGAGGCCATCCTGAGATTACATAGAAATGGTATTTCACTTTAATCTTAGTACATTTATGCCCAACATATGTTTATACAGATGTAGCCAACCAAACCGGATGTCTCCCTTTCTAAACATTATTAAGGGCTGGAGAGATGGCTTAGCAGTTAGCAAAGGCAAAGTACTGAGGTTCAATTCCCCAGGACCCATGTAAGCTAGATGCACAAGGTGGTGCATGCATCTGGAGTTGATTTGCAGTGGCTAAAGGCCCTGATGTGTCCAATCTCTTTCTCTCTCAAATAAATAAATAAATATTTTTTAAAAAGAAGTAATATTGAAATATTGATATAGTCAGTGAAAAACCTGCAACTTGCTAGTTATAATTCTTCTAGGTGTTATCTTAAGAAAGGACAATTGGGGCTGGGGATATAGGTCAGCAGTTAAACACACTTGCTTACAAAGCCTGACAGCCCAAGTTCAATTCCCCATACCCATGGACATCCAGATGCACAAAGTGGCACATTTATCTGAAGTTCACTCACAGTGGCAAGAAGCTCTGGCACACCCATGTTCTCTCTGTGTCTTTATTCCTTTTTCTAAATAAATATTAAAAAAAAAAAAAAAGACACTGGCTGAAACACCCTGCACTGCTACCATGGAGAGTGAGGACAATGGGTGAGGTTACCCATCCACACTCACACCTGGGATATGAGGTACCAGGGGTTATTAGAGCCAAAGGCTAATCTGAAAGCTACCTTCTTTCCCAGTCTCAGAGGCTAGCCCAGAAAGACCATCTGTTTACATTCATTCACCAAATATTTACTGAGCATGCACCTATGCCTGGGGTCAGGAGCAAGAAACCCAGAAGGAAAAGCAAACAAATGGAATTTGCAGGGTCTGCCCTGAGGAGTAGGAGAGAAATAGAGCAAAGCACCCTGTGCAGACAATTGGGTACAGGTTGTGACAGGTGAAATACAGGCAGGCACTCAGCTGGTACAGGAAAGAGGCCTCAACTCCTCCATGTGCCTTTGAAGACAGCAAGGATGCTTCCAGCAACAGCAAAAACTCAGCTGGGAGTTCTAGCTACATATGGCCACTGCCTGAGGTGCCTTCATGGATGATGTATCTTCACTGTCACCCCTGGCCCAGTCTCTGTCATTATCCCCATTTTACAGATGAAGTAATTCCATAGCCTAGCTTCAAAATCATGTCATTGTGTTGTGCTTTTCTGAACTTGAATGCATGTTGCATGTGCACAGATGCATGTTTATGTGTGTATGCATGTGCATATACAGATATGTGTGGAGGGCAGAGGACAACCTCGAGTGTCATTCCTAAGGAATATTGTTTATTTTTTTGACATAGGATCTCTCATCAGCCTGGACCTCACCAAATAGAACAGCTGTTCAGCCAGGCTCAGAGACCCTTCTGTGTCTGCTTCCCCAGAACTAGGATTAGAAGCACTCATGACTATACCTGGCTTTTTATACAAAGATTATTGGAACTGAACTAAGGACCTCATGCTTGTAAGGCAGCACTTTACTGACTGAGGTCTTGTGATTTTTTTTGGTAGTGTGTGTATGTATGTGTGTGTGTGCGCGCGCGCAAAAACCAGAATTTGACATTGCTTGTCTTCCTCAGTTGCTCTCAATCATATTTTTTGAGATAGGGTCTCTCACTGGAGAGCTGGAGCTCACCCATTTGGCTTGATTAGCTTGCCAGCATTCCCTGGGGAATCTTTTTGTCTCTTCCTCACCAGTGCTGAGACTACAGGTGCCCAGCTTTTATGTGGGCGCTGGTTATCTGAACTCAGTTCCCGGTGCTTGTGTGTCAAGTGCTTTACCAACTGAGCCATCTCCTCAGCCCCCTCTTGTGGTTTTTTTTAAGCATGCTTTTGTACCTCTATGACTGAATATATAAATTAGAAAGGGGAAATGGCTCCAGTCCTTAGTCAGCTCTTGCTATAATGTTAATACATGACCATGTTAATTTAATGTATACATACAGGGTATGTAGGGCTGGAGAGATTGCTTAGTGTTTAATGTGCTTGCTGGCAAAGCCAAAAGACCCAGGTTTGATTTCCCCAGTGCCCATATAAAGTCAGATGCACAAAGTGGCAAATGCATCTGGAGTTCTTTTGCAGTGGCTAGAGGTCCTAGTGCACCCATTCTCTCTCTATCTTCCTCTCTCTCTAGCTCTCTCTCCCTCTCTCTCAGCTCTTGCTATGATGTTAACACATGACCATGTTAATTTAATGTATAAATACAGGATATGGAGGGTTGGAGAGATTGCTTAGTGGTTAAGGTGCTTGCTGGCAAAGCCAAAGGACCCAGGTTTGATTCCCTCATGCCCACATAAAGCCAGATGCATAAGGTGGCACATGCAACAGGAGTTCATTTGCTAGAGGTTCTGACACACTCTATCTGCCTGCCCCCCCTTCTCTCTCATAAATAAATAAATAAATAAATCTTAAACACAGGGCACAAGAAGTGACCAGACTTTGGCCTGAGGTCCAGGCTACTCTCTGTGTTGGATCTGGAAGGCCATGTTCCACTTGGGCTAGTCACCATGATGGCTATGTGAACAGCAATGATAGTGCAGCATCATACCCTTCATTCTGCCCCTTACAGAACCCAAAGCAAGTCCTAATCTTTCTTTTCTAGACAGGAAGATCTGAAAACTTGCTTACCTCATACAGTTAAGACATGAGATCAGACCCTGCCCGTTGACCACTGTGGCATCTGTTCCTCTGCAGAATGCAACAGCTAAGACCAGAATTCTCCCTTCTAGCTCTCAAGCACAGTAATATTAGGACTAGAGAGCTATGAATTCAGGTCCTTATTTAAAGAAACAAACAAACAAAAAAAAAAACCACAGAAAACACACCACAAAACTAGGTCAGGTAAGTAAAGTGGCATTTGCACTAGCTGGGCTAACTCAAGACTTATAATGGAACATCTGAACTAGGTTGTAAAAGGGTGAAGTTATCCATAACTTTTTTCTATTTTGTGCTGCTGGCTGGCCTTGACCAAGCACACAGCTCAGCATAGCGCCTTTTCAACTGTTTAAACTCCCAGAAGCAACAGAAATGGGACCATACTCTGGTACCATCCCTTCCCTGAGCCCAAGGGAGGTACTATACAGCTGCATCATGCAATGGTTTGAATACGGACAGTATCCCCCAAAGGCCAATTTCTGAAGGTGGCTCTAGAGTTTCAGTGTCTCTGGGTGAATATCTCTCACTACAATTGAGTTCCTTTAGACCAGCATCCAAAGTACAGGTGGTAAGAGTCATAGCTGTTCCCTAATGGACTTCAGAGCAATCAGATGCACTTCTGGCCTATAGGGAGCAACCCCAGATTTCTATCCAAAGAGATACTCAGGCTGTACCTACTCTATACAAAATTTTGCCCATCCTCCTGTTTCAGCCACCTTGGCCTATGGCCTATTCAACCTCTCCCAGGAAATGTCCATTTGCCCACTTGTCCTGTACTGCTTCCTAAAACAGATTCCATTGACCATGCCTTCTATAACAGACTCCACTGACCACCTGTAGCTGAGGTCATTACTGCCCCTCTACAAAACCTTCCTTGTATGCCTCCTTCAGCATGAACCTTCCTATTGAGCTTGGAGCCTCCTGTGTCACATGATTCCCTCCCAAGGCTATAGGAGTTCTGGAACCTGGACAGTGGGACTCGATACTCACTGAAGCCCATATTCTGCTGGGTAGACTCTCTAAGGATAAGCCACAAACTTTGTCTCTCAGGGAGTACCCACAAGATCCAGACCCAGGGCAATAAATTGCAAAGGTCTTTCTGAAAAATATTTAAGACCAGTTAATTAGTTATTTTCTAACTGCTGGAACAAAATTCTTGACCAGAAGCAGTTTATGGAAGGAAAAGGATTTAATTTGGCTAAACTTTCACAAGGTAGATTCTATCATGACAAAGGAAAGCATAGCAGGAGCAAGACACCTACTTCACATTGTCACATAATGAGGGAGGATATAGCCAGAGAGAATAGGAAGTGAGGCCAGGTTATAAAACCTTAAGTATCACCCACAGTGACAGACTTCATTCAGCAAAGCTCCATATACTAAAGGTTCCACAGCCCTCTCCAGCAATGCCTCCAACTGGGGATTAAGTATTAAAATACATGAGACTAGGAGAGACATTTTACATTCAAACCACCACATTCCTCCCCTGGCCCCCATAGACTCATGGCCATCTCATCATGCAAAATGCATTCAACCCAATTTTAAAAGTATCCATAGTTTTTTTTTTTTCCCCAGTCCCAATATTGTTTAAAAGTCTAGAGTCCAAAATCCCACCTAAGACTCAAGGCAGTCTCTTAACTGTGAGCCTTGCAAAATCAAAATACAAGTTACATACCTTCAACACATACTGGCACAGAATAATAATTCCCAGACCAAAAGAAAGGATTGGGTACATAGAAAGGAAAGATTGGTCCAAAACAGGACCCAAAAAGCACCAGGGAAAAAAAACAAATCTTACAGCTCCATCTGCAGTTCATGATAGAATCAGCTGGGTTCCAGAAGGCTTGGGTAACTCTCCCTCTCCAGCTGTACTTCCTGTATATGCTTTCATGAGCCAGATCTACACTGACCCCTCTGCTTTTCTTGTCTTTAGCATCTCCAACATTCTAGGGTTTCTATTGCATTTTAGGATTCACCTTCACAGCTTCATGAAGTAGCCTCCCAAGACCTCCTTGCTGGGCCTTTAACCCTGACTCAATTTGCTATACAGCCATGGTTCAATCCATGAGTGCCCCCATGCCCCATCTTGCATTTTTCATGCTGCATAAACCAATATTATGTGGGAAATGCTGCCAGATTGAGATGAAGCCTGGCTTTGGACCACAGTTGTAGCAGCCTCTACATGCTGACCTTGGGAAGCAGAGACCTCTTTCATCATTCTTTGTTCAGGCTTTGTTTTTCAAAAACAATTCAGATTCTTACTCACATAAGTCTTTAATGGGTTGGGTCTTGCACTTAGGGCATCCTTCCTGCTGACCTAGTGCAGAGCAGTTGGCTTATCTTTAATGTTAGTAATCTCATTAACAATTGCCACCTAAGAAGTTGCAGTCTCTTTAAAGTAGCTTACACTTCTTTTCAATCCAAACTATATTTTACATATCTTTTTGCTCTGTAATTTTCATTGTAAATGTGAGTCAGGGCAACTAAAATAAACTACAAAGTAGATTTGATGCCATTCTGCCTTGAAATTTCCTACACCAGTCACATTCGTCCATTACTTTTAAATTCAATCTCACCTAAGTTCCCAGGAAAATTGTCTGCATCAGTTACTTTCTCATTGCAGGAACAAAATACCTGGCTTATGGAAAGGAAAGGATTTGATTTGGCTTATAGTTCCAGAGGGTAGAGTCTATCATAGCAGGGGAAAGTGTGGAAGGATCAGGAAACTTGTGTCACATCCTCACATCAGCAGGAAGGAAAGAAATAGAGAGAGAGAGAATAGGAAGTGGAGCAAGGTTATAAAACCTCAAGGCCCATCCCCAGTGACACATTTCCTTTCACAAGGCTCCACCTCCAAAGGTTCCACAACCTTCCCAAACAGCATCACCAACTGGAGATTAAGCATTCAAGCTCATAAGTCTATTTTTTTCAAACCATTACAACCAGTTATAGTACTTTGAGCAAAATAATTAACAGCAAAATAGCTTGCATTGAACACAAAATATCAATGTGCATTTGTAGAAAGGTAAAGTGTATCAATAACATGAATACTTTCCTGCAACTGAAAAGTCAGAGACAGGGGCTAAGGGAATAGCTCAGGAATAGAGTGCTTGCCTAGCATGCATGCAGTCCTGGATTTAGCCCCTAATATCACAAAACATAAGTTAGAGATATAGTTGAACTTTAAAATGATAAAATTAGGGCTGGAGTTATGGTTTAGTGGTTAAGGCATTTGCCTACAAAACTGAAAGATCCAGGTTCAATTCTCAGAACCCATGTAAGCCAGATGCACAGGGTGATGCATACATTTGGAGTTTGTTTGCAAACTCCAGCTGCACCCATCCTCTCTCTCTCTCTCTCTGTCTCCTTCTCTCTCAAATAAATAAATAAAAATAAAATATAAAAAATATTTAAGCTGGTATGGTGGCACACGCCTTTAATCTCAGCACTCGGGAAGTAGAGGTAGGAGGATCACCATGAGTTCAAGGCCACCCTGAGACTACATAGTTGAATTCTGGATCAGCTTGGGCTAGAGTGAAACCCTACCTCATACAACCAAAATAAATAAAGGAATGAATTCCTTGCAACTAAAATCTGTATCTTATTTTCTTTATAGTACCTTGTAGACACACTATATCCAGTAAGAATTGAGTAACAACTTAGAGGTGATAAAGAAAGGAGGTGTTATAATTACAATATCCTAAAAATGAAATTTTCATTTAAGGCTATCATTATCATATTATTAATTGTGATAAGCACAGGAAATCTTCATAAAGCTCTGTCTACCCTGCTCAGTGCTTTACCTGACACCCTCCAAACCGGCCTTTGCCACTGTTCTCACAGAAGACACATCACCAGCCCACAGCACAGCATTTCTCCCCCAAGGCTTTTCCTTCAGCTCAAGTAAAAAGTTTAGGGTCAGCTAAATTTGACACCTCTTGTGAAATTCCAGAGGTTCAAAAACTACTGGAATTTAAGGCAAAAGGATTTATTTTTTTTCCCCTTTACTTTTTTCCCCAGGAGGTCATTGTGAATATTCTTTTATAAAGAAAAAGACAGAAGTTGTAGAAGATAGAAAGAATATCTCAGAATATCTTGCATTTTAATTCTGGGGACTAAACCCACTGCTTTGTGCTTGTACCATCCCACCAAACCCCTCCCCCTTTAAAGTTTTTTATAACAAAAATTGTTATAAAAATCGTTGCTATTTTTTTAAAGGATTATTTATTTATTTATTTATTTATTTATTTATTTATTTATTTATTTGAGAGAGAGAAAGAGGCAGAGAGAAAGAGCGAATGGGTGTACCAGGGCCTTCAGCCACTGCAAACGAACTCCAGACACATATGCCCCCTTGTGCATCTGGCTTACGTGGGTCCTGGGGAGTTGAACCCGGGTCCTTAGGCTTCACAGGCAAACGCCTTAACCGCTAAGACATTTCCCCAGCCCTCGTGCTATTTTTATTTCCAGTACCTGAGCAACTTGCTTGTAGTGTTGGAGAAAATGCATATTTTTTAAAGATTCCATTTAATATAAAAGGCTTCAACATGAAAAATCAGCATATCTGGAACTGCAGGTATTACTCAGTGGTAGAGCACTTGCCTAGCATGTAAGCAATGTAGAAACCCTGGGTTCCATCACAGACACCACAAAAAAAAAAAAAAAAAAAAAAAAAAAAAAAAAAAAAAAAAAAATAGCATAGCATTGTAGCCAGAAGATTTTTCAAGGGGATATTTGGTTGATTCCAAGTCTGTGACAACTTGGGGAACACCCCAATTAATAAACATCCCAGGACTCCCTCACCCAGTGGAGCATTTCTAGATGTGGAAGGTTCTGCTTCCTCTTTGTAAGTGTGCCAGAACATACAAGTGGAATTTTGATGCTGAGCTGTCAGGACTTGATCGAGCAGCTAAAAGGTGATTCTTTTGACATTTGTGCAGTTGGGAGGAAGAGCCTTGAAGGCCAGGAGCTGAGGGCTGTGCCCCCGTGTGGCCTGTGGCGGCTGTGTCTTCCAGGCTGAGAGCAGGGTGTGGATCAAATGGCACTTCAGCTTGTGCTGGTGCTGCTTCTCTTCCTGCCTAGAAATGGGGGAGGGAAGACTTTCCACTTTCTTCTCCAAAGAAGCCCAGAGTTATGGTACTTGCACTGTTACAAGCCAAAGGAAAATAGAATCGCCAACCAAATAAAATTGGAAAATAAAACGTGATTTTATAAAGTAAAATAAGGTATGTATTCCCAAGCTTTTGCAACTGAGAAGAAAGGTAGTTTTTATCTTATCTACTCTCCAGGTATTTTTCATTCAAGCTTCATTATAGGTAATACAGTCACCTTAACCAGAAGCAGAACTGAGCCTGGGATGAATGCTCCCAGAAAGTCCAGGCCAGTGTTGTTAAAAGGGACAGTTCAAAACCCTGCTGTGCCTATGCTTCTTCCAACTTTGTTTGCTTGCTTGCTTGTTTGTTTTAATTCTCTGTTGGTGTTGGAGTGTGTCAAAATTTCACCACTAAAATCTCTTAAGACTCCCAAAGATCTCAGAAATGCATTTTCTTAAAATTGATAAAAACTTGCTTCAACATTGCTTTTTTCTAAATACTTATTTCATTTGAGAGAGGAGATAGAGAGGGGGGATGGGTGCACAAGAACTACCTGCTGCTGCAAACAAACTTCAAAAACATGCACCATTTTATGCATCTGGCTTTTCGTAGGTGTTGGGGGATTGAACTGATTTGAACCTGATGGGGAGTAGGCAGTTAGGTGACTGGGCCCCTAAAAGTAAAAAGGCAGGCAGGATTTTCTGCACTTGCTAGACTTCTTATCTCTTACCTAGACCTCTTTCTCCAGAAGCAACCTGGGACCCTCCTGGGAGAGAGGTCTTTCCTAGGAAACATCATGTCAGGGATAGCTTCTTCCTGAGACAGCTCCTATCCCTAACCAACGAGCTGTCCCTCTGGCTCACCTGAGCAGGAAGGAAGAGCCCACTACCATCAAGTTATAAACACCTTTGTGAAGGGAAGGCACACTCTCTGAGCTGCCTGACCACTTGGGAACTTCGAGCTATTGGTGAGATTCCCCTTGGCTGGGTCTAGGGAGAGCAATATCCATCAGGCAGGTCCAATAAAGACCTGCAACAGGTGTTTCTTTGCCTGCTTTCCATAGAGTGGGTTGAGCTGGAACACAGAATGGCAGCAGGGGAAAGTTTGAATGCTGAACAAGTGAGCCCACCTCTGGCAGCAGGAGGAACAGCCAGGGGCACCTTGATCCTCAGGCACTGATTATGTGGAGGTCATGCACACTGCCTAGCAATACCTACTTGGGGTTTAAATGAATGAGAAATCAGCATTTGAAAACCTTTCTACATTTGGAGAATTATGACATCCAATGCTAATGGAATGTTTTAGACTTCGGTTTCCTTATTTAAAAGCACTGAGAATCATCACTAGCATCTAGGAATGATTCTGGGAGGTTCAAGTGAATAATGTACATGGAAGACCCTTGGTATGCCTCCAAGACACCATTTGGCCACAGAGGGAGGACATTGAGCCTTGGCTCATTACATAGACATAAATGAGGTTGTAGCTTTCAAGGCCAACCAATGCAAGCATTCTCTTGAACAGCCGGGGGGGGGGGAGGTCTGTGACATCCCATGTCCTCCCATGAGGACAGGTTAGGATCAAAAGCACTTGGATGAATGGTTTATCTCACTGAGAACCTTGAAAGTTGAATTCCTTTTGTGCCATGTGACCCTTCTTATTTTGCCTGCACAGTGACTTTTTCCTGCACTGACTGAGGTTTATCTACTGCTCTCACTGTCAGCACCACACTATGCTACCACAAGCGGCAACCATGAAGACTGCACCACAAGATTCCAGCTTCCTGTGTCTGCCACATGGGTTCTTCTTGATAGGGTGGGTGCATTTCACCACTGCCCAGGGGACATCTGACCATTATTCCTTCTAACATAGTATGCTCTCACAACAGAGACTCCTTCAACTGACCAAGGCACAAAAAGACCCCACAGAGTTGCCTTGGAAAATCCACAGCATGCAATTATAAACATGCAAAGAAAAAAGTGCCAGTGGGATGCAGGAGAGGCAAGGAGAAGTAGAAGGAAGACCAGATGACCATCATCATGGCACAGAACCATCAGTGCACCTGAGTGACAGAGACTCTACCCAAGAGTGGTAGCAAATGCTCTGTCCTAGAAGTCACTACCCAGGAGCCAGAATGTTGGTGCATGTATAGAGAGAAAGGCACCTCTAAATATTTAGCTTACATTGAGCCACACATTGAGGACACTAGGAACTAGAAAAACCAGTGCCACTCATGCTTAGTGAGGAGTCAAACAAGTCATTTGCATGTGCACTTTCTTTTCTTTCTTTACGTATTCATCTTGATGGTCTCCAAGGTTGCCATGTCATCAATGTTCTCTTCATCTTCGTATCACTGTAACCTTTTTGAATCTCCTGAATCCTGAGCAAAGTGGAAAAGCTTCTATCACTTTTGTGGAAGAGCTTCTATCACTTGTGGGAAAGCTCTTTCTGGGGTCTGTCCACAAGGCTGAGTCCTTCAAACATCTCAAATACATTAACTGTACCATACAGGCAATGGAACCCCACCAATAGGAGGAATCCAGCTCAGTAGGAGCCCAACAAATCACCCTGCCTGAGGCCTGAGCTTACTCAAGATCACAATCTGCCTAAGCTCTCTCCATGGCCTAGAGAGTGAGGCGAGTGTGGCTTGCATGGTGAGGCTGCTCCAGAGCAGACTGCCCTCCCAGGAAATCAGATCATTATCTCTCTTCTGTTCTCTGCCAATTGCCAACAATCCTTTGCACTCATTATAGGCCAGGGTTTCATGTTATATAGCTCATTTTCCCCCTACACGCTCTCTACCTCAGCCAGGTTTCCTTTCTTCAGTTCTGCGTGAGCCGCTTCTCACTGAGTGAGGCCAGATGAGGAATGTTTCCTAGTCTTAGCCATCCCATGCCTGCTCCCAACAGGCCTGTCTATAATTCCCCTTTCTTCCTTTCATCATTCCCCAAATCACTCTCACTCCCAGGAGAACCCTCGTTGTGTTATCAAACTTCTGCTTTCTCTATCAATGCCTCATAGCTTGTTTCTTCTTTGTCTCACCCTTCCTTCCCTCCCTCCTGTCTTCTTCCTTTCAAGAAAGGCTCCTTTGAAATATCTGATTAATAGGTGTGGCTCTGCCCCCAGATCAAGTGCCAGACCCACTTAGTTACACTGGGTCACAGGTAAAGTACTTCATTATAAATGTTTCCAGAGCTCTGAGTGCAGTGGGTACCCATGGCTTATCACTGTAGAGAGTCCCCTATGAGCACCATAGCCTGGGCATTTATGGCCACCTGGTCTGGGAAAGAAGTTGACCATGCCCTCTGGGAGCCTGGTCTCAATTCTGTTAGCCTTTGTCCTACTAAGCCTGAAGCTGGGGACAAACATACAGAAGAAATAAGACACAGGGCTATGGGGGAGAAGGGAGGGATTAGAAGATATGTAATTCAATCTAATATTTGAGGCTTGGCAAGTGTACCTATGGGATTTCATGAAAAACCCCAAATCTTTTTCATTTCAGAGCAATCAAGCAGACCCCAGCATCCTGGCTCCAGTAAGCTGCTCAGCTCTGGGTTTTATTGCCCATTTCCTTCCCCTCTGCCAGCACCAGCTCCCATCCTCACATTCGCAGTAAAAACCCCATTCTGTTTTGGTGCCATGGAGGGCAAGCATGGGCAGGTCGGTGGGGCACATGTGACCCCAGGGCCCTGCAGGCACTAATGTGTGGGATAATCAGAAACATCCAGCAGTAATTTAATAGTTCCCACTAAGCAAAGACACAAAGTCTAGCAATTCTTTCCTCTACATACTTAACCCTTAAAGGAGGAGACAAGAGCCAAAGGAAAGAGGAAAATGATCTCACTAGTTACTACCCTAGAAGGGTTGCTGTTCATTTTATTACTATTTGGGGGTTTTTGATCTAATGCATGTAAGAGATGTGGATTTTGGAAGTTGGCAGAGAATATGAACTTTGATTAAAATGTCCTCCTTCCATTCTCACTAGTTTTGGAGTGGACAGGGAAGGAAGTATAGGCCTGCACTTGCCAAGAAAGCTGGTCCTGCTAAGAGGACTGTCTGTCTTGACACCCAACAGTGTATGTTGTACTTTATAAAGATATATCCAAGTCCAGATTTGATGCATGCCAGGAAACTAAGTCAGTAGAACCCAAGGCCATGTCTTTTAGTCTATCCTCTGGACTGTGGACATCTTATCTCTGTCCAGGATGACCAGCTGTGGGCCAGAGGATAGGATGTCTCCCATGCCAGTCATATCCTAAGTTAAGTTTCATCACTAGTCAGGTGACAAAATTGAAAACAAACTTTTTTGAAAAATTTACCTTCCAGTTAGAAGGTTTGATTATAAATTCATGAATTCAAGCATCCACCATTGTTGCTTTTCTGTATCCATTAAGAATGCTAACAGGTCAGTGGTTTATCATCCTTTAACTACAAACTCATGTATGCCTGAAGCCACCAATGTCCAGGCCTTTACTGGGCAATATGCATGCACATGTGTTCACACAGTGTTTCTCATGTAGCATGAAGCAAGATTCCAAAACCAGTTTCTCTGATCTACTGAGTCAAGTGTGGGCACAGGAGCATCACTCTGACATGTGGTCAGAACCACCAGCAGAGGATCCTCTCTGGTTTGCTGCCCCTTTAGAACTGTACCCTCAGGCGGGGCCCATTTGCCTTACAAGTTTTCAAGCTGTAGGACCTGTAGAAATCAGAGGCCCTCAGTGCTACTATTTGTTTATCCTTAAGAAGGGTACATTAATTTGTATTTGTCTTAGAGACTTCATTAATATGGAATGAGCTAATATTTGAAAGGCATTCAGCCCAGCAATTGGTGTGAATGCAAGTATTAAATAGCTGATAACTACTTCACTTGGGAGTAAAGTTAGATTATGTGGACTGAGACCCTGGCTGAAGAAATTTCCAGTGTGGATTGTGGAGGGCTTAGCGGGGAAAGATTCCAAACAACTGCCTGGTAGAACCATGTTGCCTCCCACAGAGGTCAAAAACAAAACAACAACAACAAAACACCCTTAGCAACATTTTACAGGCAGAACTGTAATGGTTGGTCTTGATTGTCAGCTTGACTGGATTTGGAATGACTTAGGAGTCACACTCTGCACATGTCTATGGGGACATTTCCAGGGAGATTTAAGGGAAGAGCAAGACCCCCTGAATGTGGGTGGTCCCCTAGACACCCATGGACAGTAGCCTCAGACTGAATTAAGAAGAAAAAATGGAGGAAGCCAGGTAAACACCAGCATTCATCTCTCTTCTGCTCCTTCACACTCCTACTGTCATACTGTGGTAGTTTGAATTATAATAGTTTTGAATGTATGGTCCCATAGACTTGAGTGTTTTATTAAAATTGAGACCCTAGCAGACAGATCCTTGCTACAGGGGGCATGTCAAACATCAACCTAGCAGAGAGAGTAAAATCCACCAGCCAGCAAACACACAAAGAGCTAGAGTTCAAACTGCTGTGAACACACCATAGGGCTGGACTTAAGATCCACGCACAGTGACACATCCTCCAACAGGCTATTAGAGACTTAAGTTGCAAACTTAATCAAAAATACTTTAGGCTATGGGGGGGCATACTTTCACATTCAAACCACCACTGTGTCTATTTCATTAATTTCTGCCCTGGTTTTTGTCATTGCTTGCCATTCTCCTTAAGGACTGACTTGTGGTTTTTCTAGAGTTTGAGGTAGATTATTAGGTTGTCTATATTAAATCTCTCTAATTCCTCAATCTGGATTCTTCTAACTATAAACTTTCCTCTTACAACAGTCTTGGTGGTATCCCAGAGGATCTGGTAGGTTGTATTGTTATTTGTTTGATTCTAAAATCTGTTAAAATTTCCTCAATATCCCATTATTCATGCAACAGTGTGTTCTTCAGTCTCCAAGAATTTGTAAGTTTCTGTATTCTTTCTTTGTTTATATCTACTTATATTCCATTGATCTGATAGGATACAAGGAATTGCATCAGGTTTTTTGTATCTGTAAAGTTTTGTTTGGGCATATTATGCTATCAATTTTGGAGAAGGTTTCACTGAGAAGAATGTGTATTCCCTATCTGTTGGGTGGAATACTTTGTACATATCTGTTAGGTCCACTTGATCAGTGTGTGGTTTAGCTCTGAAGTTTCTTTGCTGATTTTTATTCCAGATGACATATCTAAATACAAGAGTGGGGTAATGAACTCTCCCACCATGATTGTGTCTGGACTTATGTGTTCTTTTATGACTTTTGTGCTTATTTCATGAAGTTAGAAGCCCCCATATTTGCTGAATAAGTGTTTACAACTGCATTATCTTCTGATTGTTTTCTTTAATAAAATGAAGTGTGCCTTTTTAAAGTTAGTGATCACATCATTTATTATCAATGTAATTATTCATCTGATATAATAGGTTGTATATCTATCATTTACTTTTTTTTTCTATTTAAACTCCTCTCATCCGTGGTTACTTGGATTTTAACTTTCTTATTAGTTATGCACATAATGTGAATACATTCATGTTGGTGCCATTGATAGCCTCCCTCCTATCCTCCCCTCTCTGAAGGGACCCTCCTCGTTGGGGATTGTGGGTCATACATTGTGGGGGTGGCCATCAGTTATGTGGAAGAGGCAATATCTCTGTGCATAATGACTCAACTTGTGGCTCTAACAATATTTCTGCCCCCCTTTTCTGTGAATTTCCCTGAGCCATGTTGGGTTTGTTTTAGGTCTGCTTCAGTGATGAGGTCTTGGGAGTCTCTGTGTCTCTGGATATCTGGTTTGGTAGGAGTTGAGTGTTCTTTGTGTCTATCTCTTTCACCCAGGTTCACAAAGAAAGCAGCACTCTTGCTCATTTTCCCCATTACTCTATGGTTTCAGCTGGGGCCCTGGTGAGGTGCAATGAGCTGATCCTCTTCTCAGGTTCTGCAACCATCTGAAAAAGAGAAGCAAATTCTCCAATGGAGAGAGGAGTCAGCAATGGATAAATGGGATAACCATTATTATTTTAGAGAGAATTTGATAGGTATAGGCCTCTTGTACCCCCACGATTTGTGAGAGCTTGATATTGGAGAGCAGACTCATTTTTTAGATATGGTTCTGACTTGTTTCCCAGTCCAGCTATGCGTTCAATTCTACTGAGCAGATTTGTTAGCCAAATCAAGAGAAGTTGGTAACCCACCATGGCTGTGTGCCACTATTGCACTTGTGTGTGCATCATGGCAGGTTGTTTGCTGCTGAGTAGCTTAGACCACGAGTTGCTTGGACAGATGTTGGTCTTTTCCCCAAGTTGCTCATGTAGCACCTTCTGGCACTAAACAAGCTAACTGCCTGGGGACGGATTCTCTTCCAGATTCCAGCCAGGTCAGTCCATGTAATGTACCAACAGCATATGGTATCTTCAGCAGTAGGGTCTTCCCATTAACCTTTGGTGGGTCATCAAGTACTCTGACAGAAGTCTGTCTTCTTTTGGGAAACCTTGTAGGTCTCTCTGACCAACAGCTCATTGCAGAAGTTAACTGCATACTGGTATTAGGAGTTACAGGCCAGCGCTAAGGAAAAAGAAGGAAGAAAAAGATAATATAAAAAAGAAAGAAGAGGGAGAGAGAGAGAAAAAAAACAGGAGAAGATTAAGGTTAGTCTTCATCATGCCCTCTCTAGGGCTCTGTGATTCAGGTATTCCCCCTAAAGACCTGATGAAAGTTCAACCTTTTAGTCTATTTTTCAGGATATAGCATTTTATGGTATCATTTACATTTGGGTTCCATTTTGTGCTACTTTGCTGAAGGAGTTAATTCCCTTTAACAGTTTTGAGATGGAGGTTCTCAGGTCACTTATGTATAGATTCATGTTGTCTGTGAATAGGGCTATCTTAACTTCTTCCTTTCTAATTAGTATCCTTTTATTTCTTTCTCCTGTGTTATTGCTTGAGCTAGGACTTCCAGTAAAATGTTGATGAGCACAGGAGAGAGGGGACACCCCTGTCTTGTTCCTGATCTCAATGGGAATTCCTTCAGTCTTTCCCCATTAAGTATTATTTGGGCTTTAGGAGCTTCATATATAGCCTTTATTTTGTTGAGATATAAACTTTCCATGCCTATTCTCTCCAGTGTTTTGATCATGAAGTGATGTTGTATTTTGTCAAAGGACTTTTCTGCATCTATCAAAATGATTTATTTCTGCATCTATTGAAATGATTATTTATGTGGTATATTACATTGACAGATTTCCATATGTTGAACTACCCTGGCACTTCTGGGATGAAGACTACTTAATCAAGGTGGATAATGCTTTTGATGTGTTGTTGAATTCAGTTTGCAAGGATTTTGTTCAGGATCTTTGTGTCTAAGTTCATCAAGGAAATAGGCCTATACTTTTGATTTCTTGTAGCATCTATGCCTGGTTTTGCTCTGGCTTCATAGAAGGAGTTGGGGATCTTTCCCTGTTCTCCAATTGTGTGGCACAGTTTGAGAAAAATTGGTTTCAGTTCTTCCATGAAGGTTTGATAGAATTCAGCTGACAAGCCATCTGGTCCTGGACTCTTCCTTTTGGGGAGGTGGTTGATTACCTTTTCAATCTTGATAGGTGTGATAGCTTTGTTTAGGAGATTAATCTGCTCTGGGTGTAGCTTTGGTAGGTGGTATGTGTCCAGGAATTCATCCATTTCCTCCATATTATCCAGTTTTGTGGAGTACAGGTTTTTGAATAAGTCCTGATGATTCTCCCAATTTCATTTGTGTCTGTTATGATCTCTTCTTTTTCATTTCTAATTTTGTTAACTTGAAGCATCCTTTTTTTTTTTGCTTGATCAAATTGGCAGGTGATTATCAATCTTGTTTATTTTTTCAAAGAACCAGCTCTTTATTTCATGAATTTTCTTAATTGTCTTCTTAGTTTCCAGTTCATTAGTTTCTGCTCTGATCTTAATTATTTCTTTCCATGTGGAGCTTTTCAGGTTGGATTCTTCTTGTTTTTCCAATGTCTTTAGGTGGGTGGTTAGGTTATTGATTTGGGATCTCTCTGTCTTTGTTATAAAGGCATTTAGTGTTATGAATTTTCCCCTAAAGATTGCCTTCATTGTGTCCCATAGGTTTTGGACAATGTGTTCTCATTGTCATTCAATTCTATAAATTTTGCAATTTCATTTTTTATTTCATCCACTACCCATTTATTGTTTAAAAGCGTGTTGTTCAGTTTCCAGGAGCTGGTGGGATTCCTGGCACATCTTTTGTTGTTAATTTCTAGCATTACAGAATTGTAGTCTGATATCATGCAGGAAATTATGTTGATTTTCCTAAAAATATTGAGGTAGCCTTTATGGTCTGTTATATGATTTATTTTAGAGAAGGGGTCATGGGCTGCTGAGAAGAATGTGTAAGCTGTGAATCTGGGGTAGATTGTTCTGTAGATGCCCATTAGGTCTAATTGCTCTATGGTGTCATTGAGCTCTCTACTTCCCTGCTAATTTTCTGTTTAGATGATATATCTATTGCTGATAGTGGAGTACTAAACTTCCCAATTATGATAGTGTTGGTGGTTATTTCTGTATTGTTGTCAAGTAAGTTTTGTTTTATGAATTGTGGTGCACCTGTGTTTGGTGCATAAAGATTGATGATTGTGATATCCTCTCGTTGGATTGTTCCCTTGATAAATAAGAATGGCCTTCTTTGTCATTTTTGATTACTTTTGGTTTGAAGTCCTTTTATCCAATATTAGTTATTATTATTATTAGTAGTAGTAGTATTATTTCTGTTTGCTTGGATTATCATTTTCCACCCTTTCACACTGAGAGGTGTCTGTCCTTAGTGGTGAAGTGGGTTTCTTGAAGACAGCAGATTGAGGGGTCTAATTTTCTGTTCCACCCTGTTAGCTTACATCTCTTGATGGGAGAATTAAGGCCATTAATATTTAGGGTAATAACTGTGAGGTTTGATTTAATCCCTACCATATTGCAATGGTTTATATGGTTTGGTGTTTTTTTGGACTTTGACATTTTTTGTACCTTCTCTGAGTTTGGTTATTGTGATCTGCTTCTTGTAGGCTCTTGAGGTTGTTTATTTGATTCTTCTGTGTGAAAAACTCCCTGAAGTATTCTCTGTAGATTTGGCTTTGTGTTCACATAGTTGTACAGCTGAGTTTTATCATGGAAAGTTTTTCTTTCACCATCTATTATGAGGGATACTTTTGCTGGGTAGCATATTTTGGGTTGGACGCCATAAGTTCTGAGACTTTGCAGTGTTGCATTCCAGGCCCTTCTGGCATTCAGTGTTTCCACTGAGAAGTCTGAAGTAATTCTGATGGGGTTACCTTATATGTAATGTGTTGTTTCTCCTTAGCTGCTTTTAGGACTTTCTTCTTGTTATCGATATTTAAAGTCTTAATGATAATATGTCCTGGAGAATTTCTCTTTTGGCCAGTCTGTTTGGAGTTCTGTTAGCTTCTTTTAACTTAGTGGGACTTTTTTTGAGAGAGTGGAAAAGTTTTCTTTGATAATTTTGTTGAATAAGTTCTCCATACCTTTGGTCTGAATTTTTTCCCTTCTGGTATCCCCATGATCTGAATGTTGGGAAGTTTAAAGGTATCCCACAATTCCTTCATTCTCTGTTCACAAAAAAATGTTTGAACTTATTGAAACTTTTGGATTAATGAACTGTTTCTTCTGTTTTGTCTTCCATTTCTGAGTTTCTATCCTCCACATGGTTGACTCTATTCTTGAGGGCTTCTATAGAGTTTTTGGCTTGTTCAATTTGATTTATATTTTCTACTGCTTTTTTATGTATAATTTCCATCCCTCTGTTGAGTTCCCATTTCACATCATTTTCTGATTTTCTTAATGTTTCTTGGAATTCATCCTTGCATTATTTATGTCTTCATTGAGCTTAGCCAGTTGGTTATTGAGGTCCTCTCTCTTTTTGCATCTCCTTCGGGTCATTTACCTGTCTTTAGAGCCCTTCCTGGGTCTTTTCCATTAGGTATAATCTAGAAAGAATAGCATTCATACAATTATTGGTCCTTTATTGATGTTTTGCAAGTTCTGCTATTTTCTTGGCCAGGGTTGCATTGCTTATGTCTTTATTTTAGGGTTCTGATCCTATTATCTTTTTTTATGTTTTGATTAGAGACATCCATTGTGGGAGTGGGGAATCTTGTTGGATTTACTTGCATTTGACTTTTCATGTTATTCCTTTTGTGCTGTGGTGTGCCCATCACAGTGAAGGAATCTTGTTAAATTTAGGAGGAAGCTGTACTTTAACCTTGAAGTGTCTTCAGTGATCATTCCCATTTATGTTTGCTTCAATTGGGCTTCTAATGGCAGTGGGGCCTGGATGCTCAGAGGGCAGGAGCCCATGAGGGTCTGGTGAGGGTCCAAGGGTCTGAAGAATGGGTTTGTTCTTTGGTGGTTTTGGGTATGGGAGTGCATGTTCAGATGGCCTGAGGAGCAGGGGTGGGGGCAATGGGAGAAAGCAGACTGGTGTTGCAGCTGGGCTGCAGAGGTGGGGAGTATTGAAATGTATGGTTGTTTTGCTATTCTGAGGGTTGAGGGGATGGGACATCAGGTCCTTTGGAACTATGTTGCAGTGAGTGGCTGGGACTGTAGGGTCCTGTGACAAGGCATGCAGGTATGGGACTGCTACAGGTCAGGTGCATGGGAAGGGGGAAGTTATTGGTGGTGTTTCAGGTGGGGTGGTGGGAAAGTGGAGGGAGGAGTGAAGAATAGCCTGTTGGCCTGGGTCTAGGTCCTATGCCCAGGGTGGAGGTGGGGCAGCAGTGATTGGGATGGAGCTGGTGTGTGGAGTTCCCATGCCCAGGGGTGGAGGCAGGCAGGTGGTGTGAGGGGAGCAGTGCTAGCATGTGGGATTCCTTCACCTGGGGGGTGGGGGCAGGTGGCAGCAAAGGGAGGGGCACTCATGTGTTGGGTTCCTTTGCATGGGGTTAGGGGCAGGCAGCAATAAGGGTGAAGGAGGAGTTTGCAATTGGAGTTCCTATACACAGAGGGTGGGGATGGGGTGGCGACAGTGACATAGCTCACTTGTGGAGCTCTGCAGCAGAGCCTAGGGTGGGGGAATGCTAGTCTGCTGGCCTGTGTCTGCTTAGCTGGGACTGTGGCTAGGATGGCTGCTTGAGGCAATTGGGGGACTGGTGGGCTGCCCAAGAGTGTGGGAATCAGCAGATGCCTTACTTTGCACCTCTGCACCCTCCCACTGAACCCTACTGAGCCCTAAAGATCTTTCCTTTCCTTCCCCACCAACTGAGGTATATTTAGACGGATGTCATGTTGTCTGGAAGTCACCCCCTTTTTTTCCTTATCTGATCAGTTTGTTTTGAAATATTTTTTGTTTGATATAATGATAGTTCTGCTGCTTGATTGAAGCTTACATTTATTCGGTAGCTTGATTTCCAGCCTTTGATACTAAGTTTATTCACATCTTTGCTGGCTAGATGACTTTCATGGAGGCAGCAACTAGTTAGGTCTTGCTTTTCAATCCAGTCATTTATTGAGTTGTTTTATTGGAAAGTTGAGGCCATTTACATTTAGGGTTCCCTAAAAATTATGTTGGGTAATGTACTGAAGGTTTGCTGAGTTGTTGTATGAGGTATAATTGATTCATTCCCATTTCTTCTTTGTTAATGTGTTTCTTTTATGAAGTGTATCCTATCTTGTGTTCTCACAGATGGAGCTATTTTTTTACTTCTTCCCTGTAAAGTGTTCTTTTCATAATTTTATGTAGAGCTGGCTTGGTTGAAATAAGTTGCCTTAGTTTATGTTCGGTGTTTGTCTTGGAGTATCCCTATTTCTCCTTCAATTTAGAAAGATTATTTTGCTGGTATAAAATTCTTAGCTAGTGGCTATTTACTTTTGGAGTTTGGAATATATTATTCCATTCATTTTTGGATTTTAGAGTTACTGATGTAAGGTCTGAAATTAGTTATTCTGCTATTTTTGTCTTTATGTGTGAATTTTTGTAGTATTTTTTCTCCCTTATATCTTTTAGTACTACTTCTTTATTTTGGATTTTTTACATTGTTGCTGTGATATGCTACTCAGAGATCCTTCTCTGATCAAGTCTATTTGGAGTTCTGTATGTCTTTTTGGATTAAACTTCTTTAGATTTGGGAGTTTTTCCTCTTATAATTTAATTAAATAGTTGATCAATTATTTTTGTATTTATCTCAGCTCCTTCTATCCCATGTATTTTGAAGTATTATCTTTTGAATTTATCTGGGAGCTCTTGGAAGTATTGGTCACATTCTTTAATTTTTTTTTTCTTTTTTCTTTTAGAGAGTGAGAGAGAGAGAGAGAGAGAGAGAGAGAGAGCAAGAGAGAGACAGAGTTGGTGTGCTAGGGCCTGAGCCACTGCAATCGAACTCCAGATGCTTATGCCACCTAGTGGGCATGTGCAACCTTGCACTTGCCTTCCCTTAGTGTATCTGGCTTAGGTGGGATCTGGAGAGTAGACCATGGGTCCATAGGCTTTGCAGGCAAGCACCTTAACCACTAAGCCATCTCTCCAGCCCATTTTTTTCTTTATATGAGTCTGTGTGTATTAATGTCCCAACTTTGCCTTCTATCCCTGAGATTCATTATTCTGCACAATCTTGTCTATTAGTTTTGCATTCTAACCTACTTTTATTTGATTGATCATTGATTTTATTTCCATAATTTGTTTCATTCTTTTTCAGTATTTCAATTTCCTTACTAAACTGTTCCTCTATATTTGTCTTTTTTCTCCAGTTTACTCACTAGTCCATTCACTTTGAAGATTATCTTGCTTAGATCTTGAATATATATTTGTAAATCACTCATCTGCCTATTTTGGGTCATTAATTGTTTGGTTGTTTTTTTGTTTGTTTGTTTGTTTGTTAGAAGTAGAGCGCTAATTCTTTCTCTGACATTTCTGATAACTTATTTTCTGCTCCCATTATAGAGGTTGAGAGTTTACAATCATGTTGGGGTGGCTTATTGTCTGTTAGTCCTTGAGTTTCTCTGTTGACTTAGATATTTGTTGAGATGGATGTTTCCCCTATCTTTCATTTTTTCCCTTCCCTCCTCACACTCTACTTGGTTTATTCTTTTAATTTTTTTTAAGGCTGTCTTGGTTTTATTCAGGAGATTTTTAGGGGGCACAGTTTTGAGTCCCACAGAGTTGCTGGTAGGTTTGATTTTACTCAACTGTATAGTAACCTTTTGTGTTACCATTCTCAGTCCTCTGATAGTTAAATAATTAATATAAAAATGAGGAAGTTTAAGGGTGACAGGTCCCTGACAGTAAAAGCAAGGACTATCTTTGATCTTGTAGGAGAAGAATCTAGGTCATTCCACTTTGCTATAGGTCAGAAATGTCAGAAGAGAGAATCTGTATTTTGTCTTATCACCTAAAACCTCACTAAAGAAATGAACAAGTTACCTCTTCCTTTCCTGGGATAGGAAGGAATATAAAGAGATTAACCCCTTTCCCAGAAAACCTAACCCTAGACATGTGATATCATGGCTGGGCTGATTAGTCCAGCTGCCAGTCAAGGGAGCCCACATAAAATACCCAAACCTGGTCCTTAAGATGGGCTTTTTCCATTTCAAGACATCTTCTTTGGCCTCCTTGGACAGAGCCTTACTTTCCTTCATTTTCTTAAGTTCTGTCTATAATCTAATAAAAAATATCTCTAAAACTTATCCTCTTGTCTGTGGATTTCAATTATTTGAATTCATAAGAAGGATCTGAAGACCACTGACTCACTGAGAGCTTCGTGTGATTGTTCAGTTTTCTGGAGCCTTAGGTTCTGAGTTACTGACCACCCAAAAGCCAAGATAAGGCTCCATGATAAGCTAAGGCTTATCATGAATATAGATGCAAAAATTCTCAGCAAAATATTGGCAAACAGAATACAAGAATTTATCAGAAAGATCATTCACCCTGACCAAGTAGGCTTTATCCCAGAGATGCAGGGATGGTTCAATATAAACAAATCAATAAATGTAATACGTTATATAAATGGACTGAAGGACAAAAATCACATAATTATCTCACTAGATGAAGAAAAAGCATTTGAAAAATCCAACATCCCTTCATGATAAAAGTCCTACAGAGTCTGGGAATAGAAGGAACATATTTCAACATAATGAAGGCTATTTATGGCAAACCTACAGCCAACATAATACTAAAGGGAGAAAAACTTGAAGCTTTTCCATTAAAATCAGGAACAACACAAGGGTGTCCACTGTCCCCACTTTTATTTAATATAGTACTAGAAGTCTTAGCCATAGCAATAAGGCAAGAAACACACATAAAAGGGATACAAATTGGAAAGGAACAGATCAAGTTATTGTTTGCAGATGATATGAGTCTATACATAAAAGGCCCTAAAGACTACCAGCAAGCTGTTAGAGCTCATTAACACCTATGACCAGGTAGCAGGATACAAAATAAACAATAGAAATCAGTAGCCTTCCTATATGCTAACAACAAACACAGAGGATGAAATCAGAGAATCACTCCCATTCACAACTGCATCAAAAATAACTAACTAACTAAATACCTAAATAAATAAATAAATAAATAAAGTACCTTGGAATAAACCTAACCAAGGAAGAGAAGGAGCTCTACAATGAAAACTTTAAAACACTCAAGTGAGAAATTGTAGAAAACACTAGGAAATGGAAAGACATCTCTTGTTTTGGATTGGAATAATCAATATTGTGAAAATATCGATCTTACAAAAAACAATCTACACATTTAATACAGCTCCCATCAAAACTCCAATGGCATTCTTCATGGAAATAGAAAAAAATCCAAAAATTCTTTTAAAATCACAAAAAAACCCTCAAATATCTAAAATAATTTTGAGCAACAAAAATAAGGCTGATGGCCCCAAAACTGATAAGTCCGATACATGATGTAAAATGCAATGCAACAAATTCAAAAGTTCCCCATAGGTATCATCATCATACCTGATTTTAACCTATATTACAGAGCCATACTAATAAAATGAGCATGGTACTGGCACAAAAACAGACATGTAGATCAATGGAACAGAATAGAGGATCCTGATGTAAGTCCAGGTACCTACAGCCACCTGATCTTTGACAAAAATGCCAAAAATACTCACTGGAAAAAAAAGACAGCCACTTCAGCAAATGATGCTGGGAAAACTGGTTATGTATCTCTAGAAGGATGAAAATAGATCCTTATCTCTCTCCATGTACAAGAATTAAGTCCAAATGGATGAAAGACCTTAATATCAGACCTGAAGCTCTGAAACTGCTAGAGGAAAAAGTAGGGGAAACCCTTCAACATATTGGTCTTGGCAAAGACTTTCTGAATATAACCCCAATTGCTCAGGAAATAAAACCACAGATCAACTCTGGGAAAAAAGAGCTGGGATGGCAGGGAAAACGAAGGCATGAGCAGAGGGTGGACATCACTCTGAGCATAAGGTGGACAACAGCAACAGGAGAGTATGCCAAACACTGGCAAGGTCAAGCATGAAATTGTTAATTCCCAAGTTGCCATCAGCTGGGAAGCTGGCTATAATACCCAAGCCTTTGTACAGCAAAGGACACTGTGAATAGAGCAAAGAGACAACCTACAGAATGGGAGAAAAATCTTTGCCAGCTATACATCTGACAGAGTATTAATATCTAGGATATACAAAGAACTCAAAAAAATTAAATAATAAGAAATCAAACAACCTAATTAAAAATGGGCCATGAGGCTGGGCTTGGTAGTACATGCCTTTAATCCCAGCACTTGGGAGGCAGAGGTAGGATTATCACCATAAATTCAAGGCCCCCTGAGACTACACAGTGAATTCCAGGTCAGCCTGTGCTAGAGTGAGACCCTATTTCGAAAAACCTATAAATATATGGGCTGGAGAGAAGTCTTAGCAGCTAAGCACTTGCCTGTGAAGCCTAATGACCCTGGTTCAAGCTTCAATTCCCCAGGACTCACGTAAGCCAAGATGCACAAGGTGGCATATGCATCTGGAGTTCATTTGCAGTGGCTGAAGGCCCTGGTACACCTATTTTCTCTCCCTCATTCTGCCTCTCTCTCTTCTCTCTCTCTCTCTCTTTCCCAAATAAATAAATAAAAATAAAAATAAAATAAAAATGGGCCAGGGAACTAAACAGAGAGTTCTCAAAAGAAGAAATAGAGAAGGCATATAAAAATCTAAAAAAGATGTTCTACATCCCTAGTCATCAGGGAAATGCAGATTAAATCTACACTGAGATTCCATCTCACTCCTGTCAGATTGGCTACCATCATGTAAACAAATGACCATAAATGCTGGTGAGGATGCAGAAAAAAAGGAAACCTTCTACACTGTTGGTGGGAATGCAATCTGGTCCAGCCATTGTGGAAATAAGTGTGGAGGTTCCTGAGACAACTAAAAAGAGATCTACCATATGACCCAGATATACCACTCCTAGGCATATATTCTAATGACTCTTCTCACTACCTTAGAGATACTTGCTCAAACATGTTTATTGCCACTCTATTCACAATAGCTAGGAAATGGAACCAGCCTAGATGTCCCTCAGCTGATGAGTGGATAATGAAGATGTGGCACATTTACACAATGGTGTTCTACTCAGCAGTAAAGAAAAATGAAGTTATGCAAATTGCAGGAAAATGGATGGATCTGGAAAGGATTATACTTAGTGAATTAACCAAGGCCCAGAAAGCCAATCGTCACATGTTCTCTCTCATATGTGGATCCTAGCTACAAATGGTTAGACTTCTATGTGAGTAGGAATAAAACTCAGTAGCAGAAGTCAGTAAGCTAGAAAGGGGATATAAAGGGAATAGAAGGGAAGGAGGGGAGCTTAATAGGATAGTATTGTATATATATATAAGTAGAAGAACCGATTAATGGGGGTGAAAAGGCCTAAGTGAGGTCAGGGGAAGGGATTGAATAAAGGAAAGGTGAAGGGAGGGCTAATCAAAATCTAAGAGGATATAAATATGTAATATGGAAACTTACTTTTCTGGACAATGGAACACTCAGAATCCATAGATTGTTACTAGAAAATTTTCAGTGCCAGGGATGGGATACTGTCCAGTGAGTTGTTGGCCAGGGAGGTCACTGATACCTCCAAAACATTACAGGCCATTGGCAAGGCCCTTGGTTTCCCACCAGGAATAGAGGGTAAGACCCTATTGCTGAAGATTCCACATACTTGGGCTGCAAGGTCACTGAGAAATCCTGTTGGAGCTGAGCTGAAAGCCTCCTCCATGTGGACCAGCTGACAGAAAGCTGGAAAAAGCTACACTGCATGCAGGTCAATGGGAGAGAGAGAAATCACCAGTGAAGATACTCAACAGTGGACACTACAATCCTTAAATTTGGCCAGCCAGGACAAATAAGCAAATGTATGCAATAGTTGCATGTCTGTTATGGGGGAAACCAAACGCTCTCTAATTGGACTGGAGGCCCGATCCATGGAAGGGAATATATCCCTGATAATAAAAACCTACAACAGGGGTAGTCATGAGCCTTAGGGGTGTAACATCTGCTGGTGTCTGACTAAATATATATACTATGCTCACCAAACTGCCCAGTAAGCACTTCTCTTAATGTCCATACCCATGTATTAATGCTACTCTCACTTTTGGTTAGAGAAGTATCTCTTTTCAGATGGTGGTGACCTGGGGATGACTCAGAAGGCACAATGGTGCTGAGAAGAAGTGACAGAGGAGTGATCAGCACTGAAATATCTCTAACACACTTTCCAAGGTACAGGGTCCATTGCAGAAGAGATGGCGGAAAGAATGTAAGAGCCAAAGGAAGAGTAGGGCTCCTTAAAACATGCTCCTCCAGACACAGTGGATATCCATGATCTCACAGTGCCTGACACTACTTACACAAGACCATCATAATAGGAGGAAAAGAGCATGACATCAAAATAAAAAGAGACTGATTGAGAGGGGGAGGGGATATGATGGAGAGTGGAGTTTCAAAGGAGAAAGTGGGGGGAGGGAGGGCATTACCATGGGATATTGTCTACAATTATGGAAGTTGTCAATAAAAAATAAATGAAAAAAAAAACTTATCAAGGTAAGTTCAAGATAAGGCTCCAGTGATCTCAAAGACACCCAAAACCCCTCTATCAAATAATTGAGGTATTATAATAAGGCATAATAATTGTGATATTACTATGCTGTTAGAGTGGCTCAGCTACTAGGACACTGACATCAATAATCAAGAACAACAATATCAATATGAAAATAAGGTAAGAGAACTACAAAAACCAAAACAGTAGGTGTAAAAAGAAAATGAGAACTTGAAAAGAGTTAAAGGAAGGGGAAAAGAACAAATATCAAAGCAAACATAAAGACAAAAAAAGGACAGGGGGCTGCAAAGATGGCCTAGCAGTTAAGGCGCTTGCCTGCGAAGCCTAAGAACACCTGCTCGATTCTCCAGGTCCCATGTTTAGCAGACACAAAAGTGACACAAGCACAAAGTGTCGCACATGCGCACAAGGGGGTGCACGAGTCTGGAATTTGTTCACAGCCCCTGTTGCGCCCATTCTTTCTCTCTCTCTCTCTCTGCGTCTCTCTCTCTGTCTCTCTCAAATTAAAAAAAAAAAAAAAAAAAAAAGGACAGAAAGAAAAAGAATAAGGGTCAAGAACAAACCAAACAAAACGACAAGAAAGAGGAAAAAAAAACATTCAGAGAACTAGTTTTGTATATATGAGTGGAAGCCCTTCTCTTGGATTACAGTTTGAAATGGTGGCACTCCAAGTCAGGCAGCTTAATTCTGTGTGTATGTATTAAATTCTTTGATAAACTGGGAGTTAACTTCATGCCCACAACCCCAGGACTCTGGAGGCTGAGGTAGTGGGGTTCTCTGTTGAGTTCAAGACCAACCTGGGCTGCAGTGTAACCAGGCCAGCCCTGGCAAGAGTGAGTCCCTACTTCAGAAAGGGGGGAAAATGCAAACAAACAACAAGAAAACCTTTTTTGTCAATCAGTGCTCAGACATGGGCTTCCCTGTCCCCTAGGCCAGATGAAATCCTGCCCCCCTGTGGTACAGAGATTAGACCTCCCACAGGCATGGCTTTTCCTTGGACTGAAGGAATGCAGAAGTCTTTCCCACTGAAGGGTCCCTGCTGTGGGAACTTGAGGTGCTGAGTTCCTCTGTAAGGGCAGGAAGAGAGCAGCTGCCCATCATTAGCAGCCCAACTAAGAACTCCAAGGGTATGCTTGCTTACCAGTGCTAACTTGAGATGCTGAGAACCCTGGTATGCATAGTCTAGCTTTATTCAGGAAACAGCTGTAGGGATCGCAGATCTGGATTTCAGAAGTTCACGGAAGATGTTCATTGAAGCAGGCTAGGGGTCAAGTCTTGGCTGCCTTAGAGGAGCCTGTGGTCAGTTGATGCCATGGGAATGGGACTCAGATTGTCATGTCTTGGTCTCTGGAGAGTCCTTGTTCTGTACCAGGGGGGTTGAGTCCCAGCTGGGCTCACAGTGACAGTCAGGGGCATCTGTTGTAAGAGAATTTTCCAGCTGGTTTGTAATTATTGTTCTACCTGGCCTAGAGTTGGCACTAGAGATTTAGCTAAGCAAAGAGACCTCTCTGAAGCCTGTTTCTGTGTATTTCTTCACTTTGTTCTCTCAAACATGGTTTGTATCTTATCCAGAAATCCCTGACTGTATGTTTAGATTACAGCAGCACCTACTGCAAATGGATGGAATTAGTTTCTTCTGTGGTTTCATCAAGCTTGCTGGATTTATACATATGTCTCAAAATAAATATAAAGGTAGAAACAAATACAATGAAGTGAAATAAAATAGTGAGAAACATCACTAGGCCTGTCCAGAAGGCTTGTGTGGCCAAGGCACCTTGTTTACCAGCTTCATAGAAGGATGTCAGGGCTGAGACTCAGTTCATAGCCCTGTTCTGCTAACTTCTTTATAATGCAAGATTTTGAGGTCCAAGAAAGGTCTGTAAATTTATGAACCCTAATTTGGGTCCTGCCCTATTATTAACAAAAATTTATAAAAACAAACTCAAGGAGGCTAAATTATGAATTATTGAGTTTATTTAGGGATAAATTATTTAGGGATAAACCTCACAAATTGTGTGGTTTATTTAAGGGAAATTGGGATTTAGGAAGAAGGCTAGAGCAGAGCCATAAGCACAAGGAAAGTAGGAAACATGCATTCTTGGAAAACACAGAATAGTCCGTGAGATTTGTCTAAGAGAAATGGCTTGGACACAGCCATAAACACATGGAAAATAGAACCTAGGTGCTTATGTAGGGAGATTTAGAATCCACACTCAGCATTCACCCTGAGCTTCCCCATGGAAGAAAGTTAAGAGGGCAAAAGATGGTGGCTTAAGGAAAAATAGCAGAGGGAAAATATCAAAGCAGAGACCAAGAAATTCAGATGAGAAATGAGTAGTTAAAGGAGTTGTACCCATGGTTACCCTGAGTTTAGAGAAATTAAATAGGTAACAGGCCCAGAGTATAGAAAGCACCCACATGCTAAATCTATAGTGTATGGGAAATAGGCACATAATAAATTCAGATAACAGAGGAAAATAATACATGTAATTAAAGTGAGAAGTCACCCCAAGGTATAAAGCAGAGGCAAACAAAAAATTAACAAGATACAGTAGTCTGCTCCCCCACCCCAACTCAGCCAGGCTGGGTTGGGGGTGCAGACCCACATGTATCCAAGCAGAGATCACAGGCAGGGTGAGGAGAAACAGGGCAAAAAATAAAATAAAATAAAATAAATAAAATAAAATAAAATAAAATAAAATAAAATAAAGAGGGTTGGAAGCAGCATGGACAAGGCTTTATAGTCGATTGAAAATGGATTCTTGGGCTAGAGGGATGGCTTAGTGGTTAAGGCATTTGCCTGCAAAGCCAAAGGACCCAGGTTCTATTCCCCAAGATCCACGTTAGCCAGATGCACAAGGGGGTGCATGTGTTTGGAGTTCGTTTGCAGCAGCTGGAGGCCCTGGCATGCCCATTCTCTCTCTCTCCCTCTTTCTCTGTCAAATAAATAAATTAATTAAAATATTTAAAAAATGGATTCTTTTGTCTGATTCGGGTATGTAATTAGAAGACCCAATTGGTTTGTAGATTTAAAGGGCAGGCTCTGGGGCCAGCACACTTAGGTAGTGAGGACCAGCCCATCTAGGTAGTATACTAGACTGTGGGCAGTAGGGGCCATTGCAGCTGTGTGGATGAGTCTGGATCAGACCTGAGTTCCATTTCTGCCAAGGCAGGGTGGCATGTGAGGTGTATCTCCTGGTTTCCCCTTTGGGCTTCTGTCCCGAACTGAAACTGCCTAGCTGCTAGTTTTCTCCTGAGTCTCCTACACTTATCCCCTGCCCAGAACAGCACTATACATTGCAGATTCTTGCCAACAATTGCATGGTGCAATGAGAAATAAATAACTGAAAACAGAGGGGCACTTTTTGGAAGTGGTGCTCTGACACTATTGCACCTCAGTAATGATGAAGAATACCTCAGCGAGGGTAAGTGTCTCACCTTGTTGAGCTGGCATGCTGGCTCTAGCATGGCTACTGCAACTTTGCCCACATCATTCACTTTTTGTAGCTTTCATTTTTTTTTCCAAAGGAAATTGAATATTTTAATCATTTCAGAGAATTCATAGGAAGATCAAAATTAATTTATTTGGTTTTGTTTAGTTTTTGCTTTGGTTTTTGAGAAAAGTTCTTATTATATAGTCCTTGCTGATCTTGAACTCACTTTATAGCCCAGGATAGGCACAAATTCTCTATGATCTTGCCTCAGTCTCCCAAGTAATGAGATCAGATGCCTAAACCAACATTCCTTGTAGAATTCAATAAATTTTATTAAACAAGTACATAAAGGTCAATGCTATAGAAATTGTATGCTTTCTAGAACCAGGCAATGGGCACACATGCATTCCTGGCTGACCTAGCCTACATAGTAAGAGCCTATCTCCAAAATAAATAAAAAGAAAGAAAGAAAAGAAAAGAAAAGAAAAGAAAAGAAAAGAAAAGAAAAGAAAAATTTCTATGCTTTCTTCTTAGGCCATTAACACATTTCAATGCCAACTTTCTTAACTTTTCTTTTTTTTATGATGTTCTGGATGGACTCAGGGCCTAGGCACATATACCAATCTGACATACCATGGGAATTTTTGTTCACAGTACTATAGTTTGAATGTGTGTTAGAAAGGGAATCCAGAGGTATGACCAGGAATGCTTTGATAAGGTTAGTATGGAAAGAAGGAAACCAATGGAAGAACCAACAACCCTCAAGTCATTTCAGAGATATTCCTGCCTGCCTGTTCATCACTGCCCAAAGTGTCACAGCCTCAAGATCTTAAAAGCATGGGGGTGGGAAGTTCTAGGCTGCTTGAGGGTCCTAGATTTCCATGTGCCCTAGGATCTGCAGCCAGAGCTACTTCAAGTTTCTGATCCCCATCTTTTAGCTCAGTGCTACTCAGCTGCCTGGGAAGTAGCTTGGGCTGTAGCTATGGGAGGTACAGGCCTTGGACCTCTATGACATCTTTGCAGTGCCAACTCTGAAGACATGCAAAATGCATGAACTCCAGTGGTATGGTCATCTCCACTGTATCTGAAAGGATGGACCTTGGGAAAGAGCTGCTACAAAGACTGCCAAAACAGTGGGACAATGCCTAAGACTCCAGATTTGTAAGCACCACAGAACATTCCCAGGTTGGTGGAGCTGCAGATTTCTCAGGATCATAGTTGGTGTGGGTGCTTTCCTGGGGTCCAGGAGACAGGACAGAGTTGAAGATGGTTCTTGAGCCTTAAGGTAAAATATCATTTATGTTTTTTTGGGATGTGGACTTGATGCAAACCTGTCACTCTTTTGTTCCTGCCTACCTATATCCCTTTCAAAACAGCAATGTCTAAAGCAGCTGCTGATGACCCAGCCTCCAGTCCAGCTCTGCACTGGTGCCTTGGCAAGATACATCCCAGAACCCAGTGGTCACTCTCCCAAGCCAATGAAACTGCTGCTTTATGAAAGTAAAACAAAATTTCTCTGTGCCTCGGTTTCCTCTTTTGTAACTTTTTATTTTAAACAATCTATCTTAAAGATGAGTGTAATGCAATAAACTGTTTCTCCACCCCCCAACTCATGTGTTAAACACCCAATGTAGCTATATTTGGAGACAAGACTATGGGGGAAGTAATTAAAAGCAAATGAGATTATCAGGTATGTCCTACTCTAATATGGTAAGCAGCCTTATAGAGAGACACCTTCAAATGAGAAAGTGTTCATTGGACAACCAGAAAAGGCCATGCCCAGTCTCTGAGCCTGTCACCTGATTTTGCAAGGACTTTGGGACCTCCAGAACTCTGAGAAATGAATTTCTGTCATTTAAGCTGCACAGTCTATGGTATCTTGCTACAGCAGTCCATGCTAAGGCAGAAGAGATCAAATGGTAACTTGGAGCAAAGCTCCTGCCTCCAAGTAAGTGCTTATGCATGCCAGACAGCTCCTTCCCAACGCACATGCAGTAAGCATAATTTAACTGTCTTGTGATAAATCTGCATCATCACTGCTCTGAATAAGACAGATCTGCCCAGTGGAACGGAACCCATAGCTGGAACTGGGAAACAAGTCAGAACCATATCAAAAAAATGAGCCCACTCTCCAATATCAAGCTCCCACCAATCGTGGACTACAAGAGGCTTACACCTATGATATTCTCTCTAAAATAATAATGGTTATCCCATTTATCTGGTGCTGACCTCTCTCTCCATTGGAGTATCTTCTTCTCTTTTTCAGATGGATGCAGAACCTGAGGAGAGAATCAGCCCATCGCACCTCACCAGGGCCCCAGCTGAAACCATAGAGTAATGGGGGAAATGAGCAAGAGTGCTACTTCCTTGGTGAACCTGGTACCAACACAAGGCTGAAGAAGATAGACACAGAGAACACTCAACTCTTATCTAACCAGATATTCAGAGACACAGAGGCTCCCAAGACCTCATCACTGAAGTAGACCTAAAACGAACCCAACATGTCTCGGGGAAATTCGCAGAAGAGGAGGTGGAAAGATTGTTAGAGCCACAAGTTGGGACATTGCCTCTTCCCCATAACTGATGGCTATCCCCACAATGCATGACCCCCATTCCCCAACGAGAGGAGCCCTTTGGAGTAGGGAGGACAGGGAGGAGGCTAATGATCGTACCAGCATGACTTCATACACACTATCTACATAACTAATTTTTAAAAAAACTCAAAAAAAGAGAACTCTCCAATACAGTTATATAAAAGTATAAAAGGTGTTTTGAATAGTAGATAAGAGTGGACATCTCTTGGAAAAATTCATTTTTCTTTGTCTAGTTAACTCTCATTCTACTTTTCTGCTATTTGACTTTTTTTTTTAATTTTATTTTTAGAGAGGGGGTAGATAGAGAACTGGTGCACCAGGGCCTCAGTCATTGCAATCAAACTACAGATGCTTCTGCCACCTAGTGGGCACATGTGACCTTGAGCTTGCCTCACCTTTGTGTGTCTGGCTTATGTTGGATTTGGAGAGTTGAACACAGGTCCTTAGGCTTCACAGGCAAGCACCTTAACCACTAAGCCATCTGTCCAGCCCTATTTGATGTTTTAATGGGATAAATGGGAAAAGGTGGTGCTAGATCTCCAAGACAAGGATCTGCTCCAATCAGAATGGAAGAAGCTTTCTTGTAAACAATAATTTTCTAGGAACATGTGTACTAATATGCTCTAGTGAACTGTGCTCAAAACTTCCACAAACAATAAATTCCCAAGGACAATAAGGGACTTTCATATTTTAAATGCTAGTCATCAAATTCCACCAGGGCAACTATACTCAGGATGGGGTGGGGAGGCAATATGTAGTCACAGAGGGCCACTGGGCTAAGGGCCCCTGCCCCCACCTCCTTTAGCCCTGCAGCCAGTTCCTCAGCATTGGGACAGGGAGAGAACAAATGGCTCATCATGCTCAAATGCTCCAAACAAACTGCTGGCATGACAAGCTCCTATGTCAGTGGCAGATGTGGGGGTGGAACACAAGCTCTTGACTCCAGGGACTGTACTCTGCTTGGACCATATGTGGCCAACATCTTAGAAAGGAGATAAAGAAATGCATGCACACCTGCTTATGGACAGACAGCCGTCACTCTTAGCCTTGACAAGTCTCATTGAAAGACCACTATCACCAGCATGCTCAGCCCCAGCCCTCTTACCATGCCAAGTTTCAGCACTAAGATCAAAGCTCTTTTTCATTTTATTTATTTATTTACTTATTTTGAGAGGAGGAGAGGGAGAGAGGTAGATAGAGAGAATGGGCACACCAGGGTCCCCAGCCCCTGCAAACAACCTCCAGATGCGTGTGCCACCTTGTGCATCTGGCTTACGCAGGTACTGGGGAATATAACCTGAGTCCTTAGGCTTTACAGGTAAGTGCCTTAACCACCAAGCCATCTCTCCAGCCCAAAGCTACTTTTTAATAGTGCAAAATGTCCCTTTGTCTCTGAGCTTTCATCTGGATTCTTTCTCTGCCATAGAAGCTTCAAAGACATGAGACAGTACTGAAGGGAGTTTGACTCTTGGTCAGGAAGGATGGGTCTACTAGTGTCCAGTCTATCAGGAAGCAGAAATGGATGGAGGGACATGGGCTCATAGGATACTAAGTTACAAAGAACTAAGTTTCCAGTACTATAGATGTGTGCAGAAGCACATAGAGCAGAGGGTTCATAGTTGAACAAATAGAACATTTGGGGAAAGCCCATCATGGCCCACCTGTGCTATGAGAGCAGGGTCTCTGTTGGCCTTGTGGTGGCAGAGTACTTACTCATCAACAGGAGGCAGGCTGCTGACAAAGGACCACTACCTCAAGGCATCAGGTTTATTTATCTCTTTGATATATTAACAAGTACAACTACAAAAGAGATTTGAAGCCACAATTGCCTTTTTTCAGCACTTAAACCAGGCTGATGCTTCTGTAAATAACAAAAGGTAACATCATCTGATAAGTAGTATTAACTACTGCAAGGTGTGCAGGGTTTTCATGCCCAGATATTTGCTTATAAAGAAAATAATGAGCCACCCTGAGACTACATAGTTAATAGTTAATTCCAGGTCAGCCTGGACCAGAGTAAGAACCTAACTCAAAAAAACAAAATAATAATAAAGAATAATAATAATAATAATAATAATAATAAGAAGAAGAAGAAGAAGAAGAAGATTGGTGAGACAAGTTTTTCCAGCCAACACAGAAAAATAAAACTCTGATTTATTTTTCTTCTATTCTGTTCCATTAAAATGAAATAATGCAGAAAGAAATATTTACATAGGTATGCATGTTTTTAATATTTAATTTTTATTTTTATTTATTTGCGAGCAACAGACAGAGAAAGAGGCAGAGAGAGAATGGACACACCAGGGCCTCCAGCAAACAAACTCCAGAGCACTTAACCGGTAAGCTATCTCTGCAGCCCCAGTATGCATGTTTTTAAAAGGTGGGGGAATTCTAAATGAGCAATAATTGAAATAGATGTCCATAGCATCTATTTAGTATGTGTGGTAGAGACACTAGATTTCTTTAAAGGGTCTTTTAAGGTATTTTAATGTAACAGACTTGGCAGAAATGATGATATTCTAAAGAAACACTTGGCCATTTCCTTTGACTATCAGACAATAGAAATAATGAACTCCAAGAAATTGCAGTTTCCCTGAGAATCTTATTCTGTGGAAAAGCAAAGGCAAACACCTGGTGATGATCAGAGGGGAAACTTGTCTTCTCCAGAGAGAGGGATTTTAGGCAGTGCTGGCAAATTGTTACATCACCTTACAAGAGACCAGACCCAGACAAATATGGGTGGGACCATATCTTAACTAGGACTGCCATGCAATTTTCTGGCTGGCTGCTCAAGCCCAAATCTTATGTCAGGATCCAAAGATGGAATTTAGAGGCAGGGTGTGGGAAATCACTGAATATCTTTCTATCTCCCCAATGTGGCCAATTTCAACAAATCTTTTATCTGATTTTCCCTATTAATTTGGCTGTTTTATAATTTATTTATTTATTTATCTACAAGCAGATAGTGAGAGAGAATGAAGTGGAGATGAGCATGCCAGGGCCTTCTGCCACTGCAAACACTGGCTTGCAAGCAAGCACCTTTAAACACTGAGCCATCTCTCTAGCCCAGTATGAGTCTTTTGTTTATTGAGGATGGGTAGCTGAGCCTGATGTTTATGGGCAAAGTCTCTGACCCTATCTCCAGTAACAATTTTGACAAGTCATTGCAAGAGAAAAGTCACACTTTGGGGGTGTCTGCTACATGCAGCAAGTTGACTTCAGATGAAAAGGAAAGATTTTTGAAGGGTAGCTGCTGGAACTTTTTTTTTTTTTTTTTTTTTTTTTTTTGGCTTTTCAAAGTAGGGTTTCACTCTAGTTCAGGCTTACCTAGAATTCACTCTGTAGTCTCAGGCTGGCCTTGAATTCATGGTGATCCTCCTACCTCTGTCTCCCCAGTGCTAGGATTAAAGGCATGCTCTACCATGCCCAGCTCAGGAACTTTTTTTATAGCTACTTTTGACTTCTACTTGATAAAACAGGAAAATGAGTATTTAGACATTGTTCTGGACTCTCAAGGAAGTTTGACCCTTGCTGAGTGTGGTGGTTTTGAATGTAATGTCTCCATGGCCTCCGGTGTTTGTAATTGTTTCTGACTTAGACCCCACCTTGTAGAGCTTTTGGGAGGGGAAACTCTGCCAGAGGAAGTATGTCACAAGGACAGATCTCAGGACTGAGTTCAGCTCTGTGTGTTCAGAACAATCTGGTGCTTGCTATTCTCTGTCTGTTGCGGATGTATGATGAAATAAGCCAGCTTCTTCGGCCATGATAATGCTTTCCCTCAAAACTGTAAGCCTGAAATAAACCTGTTTCTCCCATAAGGTTCTCCCAGTCAGATGTTTTGTCCCAGTAATGAGAAGGTAAATACAACAGTAAATTCATTCCCAATCTGTGCAGGGCATTTTTTGCTTCCACTTTGGTTTTTGGTTGCTATGAGCTGTTTGGGAGGTTTTTGTTTTTGTTTTTGTTTTTGTTTTTTTAACAATTCATAATGACTCTCACTTGGTGACTGGCTTTGTCTTTGGTGTCCTTCTGTGAACAATTTTTGGCTTGTGAGTTAAAGTTCCCAGAAAGCAGCTGCACCTCTTCAAATATCCTGTAAGACTGATAGAACTACTTTGATTATAAAGAGATAGAATGTTGCCATCCCCTCTGTGTTTGATCTAACATCCTTGTAACTATGTATTCCATGAAATATGTCTATTCACTCCAGATAGGGCTCAGACAATAGACCAAAGCATGTTTGCATCAAAATTCAATTTGATGAAACAATGAGTTTATCGGAGTTACTTACAGAGCAGGGTGAGGGTTTGCTTATAGGAGGAGCATGGGTGACTCAAAGGCAGATGCATCACTGCAAAGTTCCACCTCATCCTGAATGGTGACCTCATAGAAGCTGCATTAGTGACAACTCCCTTTAATCTTCTATATTCTCTAGCTTCTCCCCAAATCACCTGCAAGAGGGCAAAAGGGAACTATAGCTGGAATCCCATGTAAGAGTCTTGTGACCATCCCCTCCTCCATGTACTGGAGAGTGTCAACAGCTCCATCACCATAGCCACAGACCTGGGTATCACTATATTATTCTGTTCCAAAGTTGTTATGTTTGCCAGGCCAAAGCATTCTCTACTTTGAGATGGCCTCGTGTTATGCCCATAGGAAAAACACCACACAACATCATGTGAAACCTTTTTAGAATGTATAACAGAGCATTAGCTTCCATCAACCTAGAGGCAAAGAATGTCATCAGCATCTGAAAGCTTTGCTGTAACCCAGTGTATTTGAAAAGTACCTTGGTTTATGACTTTCTTTTGTTTTGTAACTATATACATTTCAGGAAATTGTTAATACATTAGGCCATGGTATTTGGGGCAACATGGATCTGTTCCTGAGCCATGGTCACTCATGAATGTCACAAGAATAAACAACTATCTTGCTTCCTTTCAGATGAGAGCTGTGAGTTTTGTATCAACAGTTTATGGTGTCTGAATATGGAACCCCCAGGAATCACCAGGATCAGAGCCATGTATCATCATGCCTAACAGTCTGGGCTTGTCTCCTTGGGTGCACATTGATGAGTTCTTCCTGGGACTTAGACTTTCCTTGATTTGGTCAGTGGATCATAAATTCTGAGAAACCTAACTATTCTCAACCCCTTGCTCTCCTCTATCTGTCTCTGGCATTGTTTCTGCCTTCTCTATTTCTAAGCAAAAAAACTTCCACATCAAATGAAAAGACTGTTGTGGTTTTTGAGGATACAATCTAGAGGAAAAGAGATCCCATACTAGGGCTGGGAAATAGCTTAGTTAATAGAGTGCTTGCCTACTATGCACGAAGCTATGGGTTTTAGTCACAATGCTACATAAACTGGGCATAATGACACAGGACTGTAATCCCAGCAGTTGGGAAGTGGAAACAGGAGGATTAGAAGTTTAAGGTCATCCTAGGCTACATAAGTGATCTCATACTATACAAAAAAATGCTCACTAAAGGCATCTCTCTTTCTCTCTCTCTCTCTCTCTCTTACACCTATGCTCTCAGATATGTTATTCCTCTCCTTTTGAGTACCCCTTGTTTCTCCCAACTTGCATGCTTAATTAAACCAGTACTAAATATCTTTTCTTAAAAAAAAAAAAAATCAACAGGAAGAACTGATAGGAACATTCCAATGTAACATTCCAATTGTAATGAAATGCATCAGTAGCATTTCAATCGGTTAATATTTTGTATAGGCCTGCCTGAGGTAAGGTTCAGCTTTTCAGTCTCACACTTACATTCCCCAAATTTTTACACTTTAGTGGATTTTTTCAAAGACGAAAAGACCCCAAATAACAATAATCAGACATGTAATCCAAAACCCATCCTCAATCACATTCATTCATACACATGCTCATACACATTTCAAAAAATAATCATAACTCATAGTATGCAATGAATTCAAAAAAAAAAAAAAAAAAAAAACATAAAACTGAAGAGGCCAAAGTTCTGTTAGAAGCTCCAGGGGCAGATTTGTTTCACTTCATGCTGTCTTAAAAACCCATCTAAAAACTGACTAGTAAAAGAGCACTTGGATAGAATTCTCCCTAGGTGGCACCAAGTTAGCAAATAATTAACTTTTTTTTTCATGGTTACACAAATCACAATAGAGATCTCACTAACCCCATCACAAATGGCTCAAAAAGCATCCAAACCCTTCCTCTCAATGGCAGACACACAAACAATTCCAGGCCAGCATACAGATGGCACCAAAGCCAGGGTCACATGAACAGCAAGCTCTGGAATCAGTAATTACGAGATTGCCACAAGGAAAACACAGACTAGTGAATGACGAAGGAGACACCCAGTGTTCACCTCTAGCTGCCTGCCACAGGTGAGCTCACAAAGCACCACAGGTGAGTGCACAAGCACCACATCAGCACATACACTTGCACACAACACACACACACCACAGCACATATACTAGCCACATGTCAAAAAATAATATTTCTGAAAAAGAAATCTGTAGAAATTAAAATATTTTAAAATTGTACATTATGGAGGTAGGGTCTTGCTCTCTAGCCCAGGCTGACCTGGAATTCACTATATAGTCTCAAAGTGGCCATGAATTCATGGTGGTCCTTCAACCTCTGCCCCCTTAGGACAGGGATTAAAGGCATATACTACCACAACCAGCTGATTTTCTTTATCTAGTTGTTTGTGGTTATTAAATAAAAAAATAGAATTAATTATTTACTATTTTTTAGAGCTTGTTTTGAAAGGAAATCATTATTTAAACCTGTGTATCCAATGATCAGACTTATCATTTAATGAGATTTTTATCCTGTGACTCTAATGAATGTTGTCTTATTCTTGTTGGAAAGAGACTGGGCTGTGAGTGGGCTTAGACCTCACCAAGCCAGTGGCTCTCACATCTTAATTTCTTGTCTATAATTAGCAAAGAAATAGACATGAGTGATTGGATCAGATCATTTTATAAATTAGGCATCCAACTGGGATGAGCCTCATTACCAAGTTCAAATGTATATAAAGGAACCTAATTGGTTAGTGGGCCCAAGAGTAAGGCACAGCCTCAGAAAGGGCTTACCCATGGAGTACAAACCCACAAATAGTAAAGAAGAATCTAGAAGCTGCTCCTTATCACCATCTTGCTTAAACTGGTTCAGACTAGAGTTTTAGTATCTCCAGGGCAGGATGGCATCTGTGTTAATTTGGGCCTGTGTCCCAAGCTGGCTACATAGGAAAGAAATCTACCTTGTTCCTGGTCCATCTCACTGCCTTCTCCTACTAGGAACCTCTAGCTGCTGCTAGGGAAATGGGGTGACAACCACTCTTCTTCAAGCTGAGTAGGGTCACAGAAAGTGACAGAGTACCCCTCAAGGGAGTCTATTTAAGTCCTATGGTAGAAAGGCTTTTCCATGTCTTGGAAACTTGTCTGATGTCCCATAACCATCTGTGTGTAGGCTTTTCTTTTGAACCAGGGATAATATAATATAAAAAATAAACAGAACATTTATGATTGCTCTCAAGGCAGTAGGAAATGATTTTTCTACTGTTGAAACTAGGCATAAGTCTCTATAAAAACTTGGGGTGATGGACCCTAAGCATATGACCATGAACAGTGAAGATCTAAAGAATTAAATAGGGAGGGCTGAAGCCTAAATTAATCAATTTGATCAGAATTTTAGACATATATTTATAAAAAGCATCCAGAAAATTAGTTTTGTTTAAAGAATTTACTTTTTATTTGGTGTCATAAGACAGCCAAAGTAAGATAAAGTCCAGGCATCTCTGTTTTAAAAACATTTTCAACTATTCAAGAAAAGCTGAAAGTAATGATAAGCCATGTCTCAACCAGTGGATTCTAGGGAGGGTAGAGGCTCAAGGACCACCCCAGAGGAAGGAAATTGTACATGAGGGCAAGGCTGCACCCTGGAGCAGAAGACATCATATTCTGAGAGTCAATTTATTTTTTCCAAGCAATTGTAGTTTCTTAAGCCAATTTGTGGAATCAAGACTGAGAAACTGAGTAATTAAATAAATTCTTGACTATGACTGTGTGATTATATATATCTAAATGCATGACTCTCAGTAGAAGACTAGATTTCAAAGACACAGACTCTAACCTGGTCACTGATGAGGTTTTAAGCAACCCAAAGGAAAGAAGTTAATAATTTGAACCAGACAGCTTGGGGTTAAAATGACACCAACTCTTCTTAAATTTTAATTTGGATAAGACACTAACCTTGAAATCTCTCTTTCAAGAGGAAAGCAAATGTTCTTTCTATTTTACATAATTCTATGTGAAAATTTATCTTAAAATGAATGATATTAGTGTAATAACAATATAACCATGTTATTTACATACAACATAAGCATAACAAAATTCTGAATGTTACAATTTCTTGGGAATACATATCACCTGCAATTTTTATTGCAAAAAGTAAATTTAGCATAAAGTTCTTTGGAAAGCCCACAAAATGAAAATCTTATATTTCTCACTTGTATATCAATCCTGAAGATAAATCCACAGCAATTAATCTAATGGAAGAATTTTTTAATATACATTACTTAGAGACATTTTGATTAACATAAAACATGCTTTTTCTTATTGTTAATTTTTATTGGCAACTTAATATATGAGCACATTGCAAAATGGTCATATTCCCAGTGGGTTGTCTTATTTTGTCACCTTTCCCCCACACTCATTTCACTGAAGGTCTCCCTCAAAGTGGGTATCAGTAATCCCCAAGGGGACATAAATGCACCACTTGGTTTCTATGGAAAGGATAATGCCTTTGAGTACACCCATACACCTTGTGACTTCTACATTCTTTATGCAATGTTTCCCATTCCTCTGCAATGTTCTCTGAGCCTTAGAAGATATATTAGAAGTGTCCTTTAATGTCTATAGCCATACCACCTTGAACACCTGATCTTGTCTGATCTTGGAAGCTAAGCAGTGTCAGACCTGGTTAGTACTTGGATGGGAGAAGTATGCTTTAGTGTTGAGCTCCCTGCAACCACTTACTTTCTGATTTGGTAAGTTTTGAGTATCCTCAATGTCTACCGCCATCTCCATAGAGAACTTTCTCAGGCTAGCAGTGACAGCAGCACTCACACTTAATCCACCACTTCCTCTGTATGTTTCCTGGGCCCTGGCAAGTATGACAGAGATAACTTATCCCAAGTAGGTATTTGGTTTTCTCGTCATTTTGATAGGTCTTGTGTCTCTCTAGTATTTATCACTACCTATAAAAAGCAGATTTCCTAACCAAGTGTGGGCAGCATTAAACAAAGGGAGTAAACATATACATTTAGAAGAACTTTTGATAGGTATAACCTCATCCTTTAGCCAAAGAACAGGGGTTTCCTTCTAGGGTCTATGACCTTCCAAGCCATTGGATTCTAACTTTGTTCTCAGTACCAGGCATAAATTACACACACACACACACACACACACACACACACACACACACACACACACACACACTGTGGTAGTTTGAATGGATGTTCCCTAATAGATACCAGAGTTTACTTAAGTTTGTAATTTAGAACTGCAGCCACCTGGGTGGAGATGTTACTGTGGGCAGATCCTAGAATCCAGCCTTAAGGAGTGGGGATGGATTTGGAATGCCATTCTAAAGATATGAAGAATACTTGAGTTATTCCTAGAGTGCTTGAACTGTGCTTGCTTGTGCTGGTGGATTTTGGCTTTTCTCTCCCTTTCCCTCTCTCTCTTTGCTTGGTCCTGTGAAAGGGGGCCAACTTCATCTGCCATTATGGAATTTCCAAAGATCTGTAAGCTTCAACTAAATTCCCTTCCTCCATAATTGTATCTGGTTTGGAAGTTCATCCCAGCAACCCGGGGCTGTCTACTATACCTCTGCATGCATGCACACACACACACACACACACTGAGCAGACCTCACATACAATAAGACAGTAGCTGATTACCCTCATAATTTATGTGCCATTATTACATCAGTGGGTACATCTTTCCTGGATGGTTGTTTTTATACCTTGCAGGATATACTTCTTACACTGTTGCTGACTTTTATCTCCCAGTAGCTCGAATAGGACTTTCCAACACTATGACAGCTAGACAACAGGGAGCTAACTGGCAGGAAGATAGCTTCCATTTCAGTTACAGTTTCATTTCTCAATGTCCTATGACCACAGCCTGTGCTGTGTTCAGCAATAGTGTCTTACCATCTAGTTCTGGTGGATTTGTGCCTTACCTGCATAGTTTTTGTTGCCTTGTGGACCTCCCTGACCAACTGTGGGAGATGACTCAATTTTGGCACTGAGGTTTATCAGTAGCAACCCATGGTTTTATGCAAAAACATCTGCCATCACCTCAGGGTACTTCTACCCAGTATATACGTCTCTCCCTCTTTTTAAGAGAGTTATTTATTTTAATTAGCTATCAAAGAAGTATGTTTCTATAATCTTAAATCATCTGTCTTTAATTTTGTTTATCCCTCCTCCCCCTTCCTTTAAATCCCTCAACCCTACCCCACCCTACATTCTGTACCTCCACTTGCCTATCTGCTCTTCTAATCACTCCCCATAATCCTTTCTGCAAGCCTCAGTCTAGCTTTGTAACCCATGCTACAGATACTTACTACTACTTATAAACAAATAAAACTCTCCCATGTGTGGTAATTTGAAACAGATGTCCCCATAAACGCATGTGTTTTGAATTCTTGATCTCCAGCTGGTGACAATTTGGGAGGTGAAACCTTTCTGGAGTAGGTGTGTTGTTGGAGTTGGGCTTTGGGGTGTTAGAGCCAGCTGCCCTTTTCTAGAGATCATCTTACTCTTGCTATCTTCTACATGCTGCGATAGAAATGATACCCAGCTTTTGCTTTACCATGTTTTCCATGCAATTATGAAGCTTTCCCTCGAATCTGTAACCCAAAATGTATCCTTTCCTCCCAGCTGCTTCTGTTTGGGTGTTTTGACCCAGCAACATGAAGGTAACTACAACACTACAACAATACTATATTAGGGTACACATAAGACAGATCATGGGGTGGTTATCTTTTAAAAATAACTTGTGTTTTGAAATTTTTTTGTTTTTATTATTCATTTACTAAAGAGAGAGAGAGAATGGGCACATCAGGGCCTCCAGCCACTGCAAACCAACTCCATATGCATGTGCTACTTGGTGCATCTGGCTTATGTGGGTAGTAGGGAATTGAACCTGGATCCTTAGCCTTCACAGGCAAACACCTTAACTGGCCCTGAAAATGGGCCATCTCTCTGGCCCTGAAAATGTATTTTTGTTATTTATTTATGATGAAGGGAGGAGGGAGAAAGAGAGTGCAAAGAGAGAGAGAGAATGAATATGAACAGGCATGCCAGAACCTTTTGCCACTACAAACTCTAGATTCATGTGCCACTTTGTGTATCTGGTTTTATGTGGGTACTAGGGAATCAAACCAGGGCCAACCCAGGCTGGAAGGCTTTGCAGGCAAGTGCTGTTTACCACTGAGCCATCTCTGAGTTCATCTCCTTGGGGGTCAACTATCTTTTCTTGTCTTGTTGGTAGAATTCCATTGCCCTTGGTTCTTGCTGCCTTCTGAAAAAGAAAAACAGATTCTCCAATGGAGAGTGAGGTCAGCATATGTTAAATGGGATAAGCATTGTTAATTTAGAGAAATTTTAATGGACATTGCCCCTGTTTTTGCCAAAGACTAGTGGGAGCTTCTCTTTGGAGTTCATAATCTTGGTATCCATAGGACTCTATGTTCCAGTGCCAGCTATGGATTCCTTTCCACTTTGTAGATTTCTTGGCCAATCAGAGAGTTATTGGTTATCCACCTAGGCCGGGTGCCACTACTGTGCAGGTGTGTACATCTTGTCAGGCTAATTACTTTCACATACAGTGTCCCCTGCTTGCTTACAATGTTGTTGACTATCTTTGCCCAGCAGTGCTTGTAGCACTTTCCAGCAATATACAGGCTAACCATCTGGGAAATGGCTTCCTTCCAGATTCCAGTCAGATCTTTCAGGGTTCTATGTTTGCAGCATGTGGTGTCTTCAGCTGATAATCACATGTTTTGAAAGAAGCCTGCTTGTACTGGGGACCTCATAAGTCTCTCCAACCAACAGCTCAGTGTAGATTGTAGTACTGTAGCTCAGTGTAGATTTCTGGTACTGGAAGTTAAAAGCAAGAGTCAAAGGGGCTGAAGAGATGGCTTAGCATTTAAGGCACTTGCCTGCAAAGCCAAAGAACCTTGGTTTGATTCCCCAGGACCCACATAAGCCAGATGCACAAAGGGGTACCTACATCTGGAGTTTGTTTGCAGTGGCCTGAGGCCTGGTACACCCATTCATTCTTTTTCTCTCTCTCTCTCTTTCTCTCTGCCTTTTTCTCTCAAATAAATAAATAAATAAATAAATAAATAAAACTTTTTTTTTAAAGCAAGAGCCAAATGTTTTAGGGTTAGGCTTCATCCCACTCTCTCCAGGGCCCTTCTTACCAGATGATCCCTCCATGCTCCTATTGAGGGCTGTATCTTTTAGTCTACTGTCCAGGAGCAAGGTTTCCATGATATTAACTCCTTTTGGGTTTAGTTTTGTCCCTCCCACCCTTCTATTCTCATCCCCCTAAACCCTTCAATCCCTATTATCTGTCCCTCAAGTTGCCTGTCAGGTATGACTGCAACTCAAGCTGTTCCAGGTTAGGAACCACAGATGAGGGAGAGAACATGTGGCCTTTGTCTTTCTGCACTTGTCTTCCACAAGCCGTGTTGGTAAGGTTTCTTTGGAGCCTTTTAATTGAGCTATTTCATTATTTTATTTCCTTTGGGTTTTTCTTTGTCACCTGTCTCTTTATTGTGCTCCACTTTCCTTTCTTGGTTTGATTCTCTGGTTGCATTTAGTTGATTGTGCTCTCCTGGAATTCATTCAGGCATTTGGTTATGTCCTCTTTTAATTCATTTAGTTGTCAATAATTTTCATTAATTCTTCTGTGTTTCATTCAGCTGTTTTCCATACACTCTTCAAGTTTGTTGAATATGCTTATCATAATTTGGAATTCTTTGTAGTCTCCTATAGGTAGTTCTTACTGGAGGCTTCAACTATGGAACTAGACAGTCTTGGTGGGGATGTCTTGGTTGGTTTCTTATTTGTTTTCTGTTGGGATTTACCTATCTGGATATAATCCTTTTGTCTTGCTGAGAACACAACAGTGGCCCCATTGGGGCTTGTGTTGAGAAGTCAGCCAGGTCTGCCTTGCTCCAGGTGGCTGAGGAAAGGTGATCTACATGTGTGTCAAGGCTGGATGCATTGGTGAGCACTATCGTCACTGCTTGCTGGGGACCAGAGACCTGAGATGCCTTGTTCAGAACAGACATGGGCAGGAGGAATACATGTGTGTCTGTGCTAGGCACACAGTGGAGGAGGACCAGAACCAGGCAGGACAAATCCTCCCTATTCCAGGTGATCTATATGCATGATTGGTATGGGCACAAAGGGAGGGCTCATGGGACCTGGTGGTCTAGTCCACCTTGATCCTGGCACACATGGGTATATGATCTACCAGTGAGCCTGGGCTAGGCATTGGTGAGTCTCTGGTGCTGCTCCCAGGGACCTGAACAGCCTAGGATGCCTTGCTCAAGGCCTGCATGGACAGACAGTATACCCATGTATCTGAGGTGGGCGAACAAGTGAGGAGGACCAGAGCCAAGCAGGTCTAGTCTCACCAACTGAGGTGGGGATCAGGGGGAGCACATAGCTGGGACCTGAGTAGCCTTGTCCACCCACCATTCTCTTTTTTGTTACCCATGACTATTTAAAAGCATGAAACAATTAATTAAATGTTTCAGGAACTGCTTTGGAAGGCAAGCATTATTAAAAATCTATGCATCCAATGTTAAATTTTATAACCCAATGAATGTTGTTTTATAAAAAGAAGTAGCATTTTAACATTTTTGTGAAACATTTGACAGACCAAAAGATATCATTTTTATAGGTTTCAAGAAGTTAAGTGTATCTAAGTCTATATGTACATTCTAATCAGGTCTCTTAATGTATCCCCCACATTCACATTCATCCATACATCTTAAGTTGGTATGTAAAGAAATACCAAAAACAAAAAGAATAATGTTAGCATGAAATAGATATGAATGCAAAAAAAATTGATGTGGCCACAAGTTTTATTACTCAGTTATTTTGGGGAGTCTAAGGGGTAGAATTAGTGTTGTTTTATGTTATTTTAACATAGAATGGCATACAATCTTGTGAAGATAATTAAGAACACACATGATACAATTGCATTAACCAGGCAAAAATTTATAGCATCCAAAAACACTTGGGGGATCTGTTAGGCTATCTTTTGTTTTTTAATTTTATCTGTCAGCCTATTTCATCAGTGACCTTCAGCCCTACTGATAGGGCAGCCATGTCAGGAGTGGTCACTTTCTCTGGGTCCAGCAGCTGAGTATATGAGGCTTGAGGTTTCCGTATTATTATTATTATTTTTTTTTTTTTTTGGTTTTTGCGAGGTAGGGTCTCACTCTGGTCCAGGCTGACCTGGAATTAACTAGTCTCAGGGTGGCCTTGAAACTCTGCCTCCCGAGTGCTGGGATTAAAGGCGTGCGCCACCACGCCCGGCTGCGGTTTCTGTATTATTAAGAAACCTTAGACTAACATAGTTGTTTGGTTTATCAAGTTCTAGGAATAGATTTGAATAACTCAAAGAAAAATTCAGTTGGTCTGGCCTGAGGAAGGTTTATCCACTTGGAAGCAGGGAGGCAAGAGCCTGCTGTGACATGAAGTAGAGAATTGGGGTTGGGGAAGTAGGCAAGAGAAAGTCAAGATAGGAGATAGATGTAGACATTACCTATTCATATGTACTACTTGCCCAGTAATTTTCTGGAGCTTTTAGTTGGTTAAAGCTGATTATTGTCCATGAAGGACTTTAGGAGCAACAGATATCCTTGAACTCAGCTAGGATGAGAATCCTGATAAAAAGATGACCAACTAACAAGATGTTGGCCATGAGGGCTTGTCCTTCATTGGATGAAGGATCTAGGTTGGTGAACTTCCTGAAAGCCTCAATTAACATCTCTGATGTTGTCATGGTTAAATGTTTCTTAATGTAGTTTTTCATTCCCTTAAGGAGGCTTTCTATACTCACCCTATGTCTATGAGTCCCTGCTACTTGATTTGAGAGGACTGTTTCACTGGGCTAAAAGGCATCAAGACTTTGACTAACTGGTTTGTCTGAATGTTTTTGGCTTTCATCAAGATCCTCTGCACATGTCATGCACACACACACACACACACACACACACACACACACACGGTACCACTAAGTATATATATAGGTCTTTCCATGTAAGTTCATGAGCTAAATTTAAGATTTGAAAGTGCCTGGTAAATTGGATGTGTAGGCAAAGCACGAATAGTCCAAGGTTTTCACCTTCAGTTGTTTTCTTTGCATAGGCCCCCTTTTTTGGTAGAGAGCCATGAGGGCCTGAACATAAGACATGTTAAACCATTTCCCTCAATCCCTACAAAACAGGTCCAGATGTAAGATGATATTCTAGCTTAAGTTTCCATTCCTGGGCCAAATTTCCCCATCACTCAGTTTGTATTGAGATTAACCAATGTCACAGTAGAATACTAGTCTCTTTTTTAGATAGTTAGGATCAAATTTATTCCAATTCTTGAGGGTATATTAGGAAATTCAAGGCAAATTTCCCATGGTGATCTTAAGGAGAGAAAGATAAATACTAAGGCCTCTAGAGCAGAAAAAAGAATATCAGTTTAGTTCACTCTAAGTCCTGAGACAAAACATTTAAGAGTCTCCTCAAACCAACTTGGCATAGCCATGGGAGAATCAGAAACACTGGTTTGCATTCCAAACCCTCTTACCCCAGTTTATACCATCTTCTCTGTTAGGATTAAGTCCTGGAACACTGAATGCCAATCCTTGCCATAAGTATCTTTGAGATATTTCTTTTTCCTCAGTGGAATAAGCTTTCCTAAGAACCTCTAAATGAATTTTCAAAATGAAGTAGAAGACACAAATAGAAAAAAAAAAAAAACTGATCTATTAGGCTGTACAGTTCAGAAGAAAGACTCACGTGTATGAAAGGGTCATTGGCCCCTGGGCTTTAAATTGTAAATTAGGTTAAGGTATAAATGGCTGAGTTGTTTTTATTGTTTGCCTGTTTTGGTTATGCTTTGGGGTTAATATTTTCAAAAGTAAGGGCTCTGTTTTAAATTTTAGGCATTATGTTTATAACCTCAGGACTAAGATTACTCACTATGAATGAACAAGAAGGATTTGAGAGATGTTAGGATATAATAAAGCATAGACATAGCATAGTTAGCAAGGACTTCTCAGAGGGAAAAGAACCTGTTGTTCTCGCCTGACTTGTAACCTTGATTTCCCAGAGGGAGGCATTTATCCTTTGGACAGGAGGGCAACACGGGGTTTAGTTGGGCTTTTTCCCCTTCAGGCTGTGCAATTGCTCCTGTCTCACTACTGAGATGAAGCCCCAGACCTTAAAACCTCTGTCTCTATCAGGGATTGCTTCTGTAAGCAAAAAAAAAAAAAAAAAAAGTGATATTGGAGGAACCTATGGGGCAATGGCAAGTGGGCTTAGAACCTTGCAGGCAAAGTCCGCATCCCAAGTGCCAGTCTGGAACCACAGCTGAGTCTGCTGTTTTTTCCACCCTTGCTGGTGTGTGGGAAGGTAAAAATTAGAATGGCAGGAATGCAAAGTGGGAGCATAATAGCAATACATGAAAAGTCTGGAGGCGGAGGACCCAGAGCAGCCTGTGGGCACACCATCTTGGCTGGTCAGCAGTCTATGTAAGTGCTGGCTCATTCACTGCAGATCTCAGGGATCCAAGCATCTCCACACCAGGTCTCTGTGATCACTGTGGGCTTTTCAACTTAAAGGTGTGGCCCTGCTGGCCAATGCACGCACTTCTGTGTCCCAGCTTATGTCCTAGTATGGTGGAGGAAAGGGTCCAGGCATACCTTCAAACTCTGCAGCACTTCAAACCATGGTAGAAAGGAAGAGATCTTTCCCCATCCCCTGCAACTAACATAAGGTTTCCATGGGCCCTGAGAAAGTAAAAGGTAGATCACACCTCCTAGCTGTCAGAGCCAACTGATGCCAAATAAGTGATTGAGTTTGGAGGGTATTGCATGGAATTGTACCAGATACACATAATAAGCTAATAGAAATGGAGGCCATTTGTTAAGAAACAGAAAGGGACTGGTTATTGTTATAGAAGAGTACACTATAGTTTTAACCTTTTATCTTTGTAAGAGTCACAATACTTGTGAGTTGAAACTAAATATAATTCAACTTTTAAAATTTCAAAATGTAAAGGATAGCTGTCCAGAATGCATTTAAAGTTTCATTTTTCTTGCCCAGTCACCCACTATTTCAACAGTGGAAAATCATGAAGATGCCAAGAAAAGTAAGTATTTGGCTTCTGAAGTGTATAATGACTGGATATGGGTCACTATTTAAAGAAGTAATTTGTGCTGTGTACAATATTTGCCTGTTGGAGACCTGGGAGAAGACACTGGAAAGTCTACACCTGTAAAGAGCTGCCTGTCAGCTTGTGACATTCTAAAACTTAAGTTAGGATATTGTTCTGCCCTTAGCAACATTCTATAATTGACTTAACAGACAAGATTTTATATTTTGTTAAAAATATGTTTTCTGCTATTTATATTTTAGGCTTTCGACTGCTTAAAAACATGTCTTAATAAAGTCTAGGTTCATTTAAGTATTTGTTTATGTTAAAGTCTTTTAAATGACTGTTTTGTAAGCAGCTAGTTTAAGACAGTTTTAGTGTGTTTACTGCCTCATCATGAGCCCATTTGCCATAATCCCCATTTCTATTAGCCTTCTGGTCTTCAAACTTCAATCAGAATGGCCCACTGAGCTCTGCTTACAGCATTGCAAGGCTTCTCTAATCCAAAACTTTCCATAATCATCCCAAAACTCAGTTGCAAAAGACTAAAAACCCTATGGTCATATTTATTGCAGCAATGGCTTCACTTCTTTTTTTAAATTTATTTTTGTTAGATATGGACATAGTTAGTATGTAAACAACACACGTTGGTACTGCTTTCTCTCCTCCCTGGCCCTTTTCTGAAGATGCCCTCTCTTCTTGATACCAATTGTCTGTAGCAGTTACCTTCTCAGTGATGATACAAAACACCTGACCAGAAGCAGCTTATGGAAGGAACATGTTTATTTCCAGCTTAGAGCTTCTCAAAATGTCAAGAGCAGACAGCCAGCAGCACGGAGGAAGAGAGAGTGAGCTATGAGCACTCAGTGAGGTTGCACTAATAAACCTCAAGGTCTACCACCAATGACATATCTCCTTCCACAAGGCTTCGCCTCACAAAGGTCCACCATCTGAGGATTAAATATGAAACTTAATCACCAACACATGAGGTTATGAAGGACATATTATATTCAAACAACAGGAACTCAGAGAACTTGAGAATACTTAGAATATAACAAAGCAGAAGCAAACAAGGGATGGCTGTTGTAGCACTTACCTTCTTGGTGTTGGGACAAAGCACCCAACCAGAAGCTGCTTATAGGAGAGAAGGGTTTATTTCAGCTTACAGTTTGCAGGGAGGGGAGCAGAGTTTCCTCAAGGTAGGGAAAGCATAGCAAATCAGGCATTACATCTTGTCACAGAAGCAGGAATGAGATACTCTGAATAAGCTAGCTAGAAATAGCAAGTGGGCTACCTCTAGTGACCACATCCTCTAGCAAGGCTCCATCTCCCAAGGGCTCCACAATCTTCCTAAATTGTCACCAACTGGACTAAATATTCAAAACAAAATTTTTCAAAGGGGGAAGGCTGGAGAGATGGCTTAGTGGTTAAGGCACTTGCCTGCAAAGCCAAAGGACCCAGCTTTGAGTCCCTAGAACCCACATAAACCAGATACACAAGGTAACATATGTGTCTGGAGTTTGTTTGCAGTGAATAGAAGCCCTGGTGTACCCATTCTCCCTGTCTCTCTCTCTCTCTCTCTCTCTCTCTCTCTCTCTCTCTCCCTATTTCTCTCTCTTTCAAATAACTAATTAAAAAAATATAAAACATATGAGCCTGTGGAGGACATTTCATACAGACCACCATAGTGGAAGAAAAGGAACAAAGGAGTTCTTTATTTCATATTTTTTATTTTTATTTATTACAGAGAGAGAGAGAGAGAGAGAGAGAGAGAGAGAATGGGCATGCCAGGGCCTCTTGCCACTGCAAATGAACTTCAGACACCATGCACCACCATGTGCATCTGGCTTATGTGGGTTCTGGGAAATCAAACCTGGGTCCTTAGGCTTTGTAGGCAAGAGCCTTAACTGCCCATCCATCTTCCAGCCTAGAACAAAGGAATTGTAAGAGAGGAAAGAACATCTTTCCTGGCCTGACTTGAATTCCATTTTCCAGCTATGGGCTCATTCTGTAACCTCTAAATCTACTGAGATGGACCCTAAATTGAAAATACCTCTTCCTGCTCGAGGTTGGCCCATTAGGACATGTCTGTACTTGGAGGCACCTTGTGGATCAGCATACAAAGTCAACAGGATATGCCAGTAATTTCCAGACCTTAACTTTCATTTTTGATCTTACTTGGAATGACCTTTACTTAGTCCTGACTATTTGCTGCATCACAGAGGGAAAACAGAGAATCTTGGAAAAGCTACAAAACATGCAGATAACTATTTGATCAAAGACCTGATGATTGTCAGCTCAGAACACAGATCCTCCAAGACCAAAATCCCACTGATTAGAATTATAACAACCCAGCAGGGGAACATGGGCATAGGAGGATAATAGAAAGCCTCCTTGCAGAAACAAAAATTTATATTAAGAAATCTGTTAACTATGGCAAGATTTCAGGGAAAGAGAAAGAAGGAAGGAAAAAAAGAAAGAAGGAAGGAAACCGAAAGGAAGGAAGGGAGGGAGGGAGGGAGGGAGGGAGGGAGGGATGAGAGTTTCCTCAAGAAAGAGAGGAAAACAAGGCTCTATTATTCAGCAGGCTAATTGAGGCTTTTAGGAAATTCACCAAATTGGATCCCTCAGCCCATGAGGAACAAGCCCCTCTAAGCCAACATTTTGTTAGCCAATCAGCCCCTGATCAGGATTCTCATCCTGACCTGGTTCAGCCAGGATGTCTAGTGATTCTAACGACCTACAAAGACATTTAGGTAACCAGCTTTAGTCAATTATAAGTGACCCCAAAACAGCACTAAGCATCTATAATATTCACTAATTGGCCATGTGTAAGTCTTTCTGCTATCTCTATTTTCCCTTGCCTTATGGGGAACTTCCAAATACCCAAATTCTTTGCCTCCATGTCACAACAGGCCATTTTCTGTCTGCTAGCTTTCTAAATGGATAAAGTGTATCAAATATAGGATTTTTTTTTATTAAGGCTGTGTGATACATGCAAAATCATTGATTAAATGTATGTTAAAAATCTTTCCACAATGAAAATTATAATTGTTAAAATATAGTCTCAACAATCAATAACATTCACAACTAGGTAATCTTCATCTATAAGTAATAAAAATGGCCATGTTATTAAGTATTAACAAATGATAATTAATACCTTACTGTTTTAAGGTAAATTTTAACTTATTCTTGTGGCATTAAGGTATAAAAACCATTATCTGTTTACCTGTGCTCTCCTCCTTAAAAAAATAAAACAGGTCTGTCAAGGTTTTTTATGTTGTCCAATTTAAACTGAAGAAAAAAATAATCATTTTAAAACCAAGCCTAAGGTTGGAAAGATGGCTCAGGAATTAAGTCACTGGCCTGCAAAGTTTAGCAACCCAGGTTCAGTTCCCCAGTACCCTTATAAAGCCAGATGCACAAAGTGGCTAATGCATCTGGAATTCATTTGTAATGGCCGGAGGCCCTGGCGTGCCCATTCTCTATATCTGTCTCTCTTCCCTCTACCTCTTTGCTTGCAAATAAATAAATAAAAATGTTTATTTTTTTAAGTGGGACTGTAGAGATGATTTAGCAGTTAAGGCATTTGCCAGCAAAGCAAAAGAATCCAGGTTAGATTCCCAACTATCCACATAAAGCCAGATGTACAAGGTGATACATGCATCTGGATTTCATTTGCAGTGGCTAGAGGCTTTTGTGTACCCATAGACTCACTCTCTCACACTCTCTCTGCCTCTATCTGTCATAAATAAATAAATAAATAAATAAATAAATAAATAAATAAATATTCTAAAAAACAAACCAAGCCTGTTCAGTCTACTTCATCAATGATCACTTCAGGCTCTGTGTCATTCAGAGCTTATGTCTTCTACTTTACCTAAATTCAACATCCCTTCGTGATTAAAACATTGGAGGATATAGGGATGGAGTGCCCATATCTCAACATAATAAAGGCAATATACAACAGGATTAAAGCCTACATAATATGAAGTGGGGAAAATTTCAAAGCATTACCTCTAAGGTCTGGAACTAGGCAAGTGTACCCACTCTCACCATTGCTTTTCAACATAGTACTTGAAGTCTTAGCTCAAGCAATAAAACAGAGAAGGAAATAAAAATTGGAAGGAAGAAGTAAAATGATCCATATTCACAGATGACACAATTCTATACTTAGGAGATTCAAAAATCTCCGCCAAAAGACTCCTAGCAGTAATAAATGCTTTCAGCAAAGTGGCAGGATATAAAATCAATACACAAAAATTACTAGCCATCCCATTTCCAATAGCTACACACCTACAAAAAAATACCTTGGAATATCCCTAACCTAGGAAGTAAAAGACTTATACAATAAAAACAAAAACATTAAAGAAGGAACTGGAGGAAGACATAAAAAGATGGAATGACCTCCCATACTCATGCATTGAGAAAAATTAATATTACTAAAATGGTCACTCTATATATGTATATATAATATACACAAATTCAATACAATTCTAATCAAAATCCCAGCAACATTCTTCACAGAGCTAGAAAAAACAGTCTCAAAATTCATATGGAAGCACAAAAGGCCTCAGATAGCTAAAAATGTACTCAGCAAAAGGAGTACCTCTGGTGGTATCAACCATACCTGATTTCAAGCTATACTATAATATTATAATAACAAATGCAACATGGTACTGTCATAAAAACAGGCACATATATCAATGGAATAGAACTGAAAATCTAGATAGGAGTTTGAGTAATTACAGCTGCCTGATCTTTAACAAAGGGGACAAAAATGCTCACTGGAGAAAAGATAGCAAATTTGGCAAGTGGTGCTGGAGAAACTGGATAACCACATGTAGAATATTGAATTTGGACCCCTCCTCTCAATTTGCACTAAAATCAACTCCAAATGGATCAAATACCTCAATATAAGACCTGAACCTATAAATTCACTGGAAAAGAAAGTAGGGAAAACACTCCAAGATATAGGCATAGGGAGTGACTTTCTGAATAAGACTGATAGCCCATGGAATTAGGCAAACACTCAATAACTGGGACCTCATTAAAATAAAAAGCTATTGTACAGATAAACAAACCATTAAAAGAGTCAATAGAAAAACTGCTGAATGGAAGAAAATCTTCACCAATTATACCTCCAACAAAGGTTTAATATATAGATTCACTGAAGAACTCAAAAGCCTGAAAAAAAAAAAAAAAACAAGCATACCACCCAAAAAAGTAGAGCAAGGGGGCTGGAGAGATGGTTTAGTGATTAAGCCCTTGCCTGTGAAGCCTAAGGACACCAATTCAAGGCTTGATTCCCCTGTACCCACATAAGCCAGATTCACAAGGTGGCACATGCATCTGGAGTTTGTTTGCAGTGACTGGAGGCCCTGTTGCACCCATTCATTCTCTCTCTCTTTCTCTCTCTCTCTCTCTCTCTGTCACTCCCAAATAAATAAAAATAAACAAAAAAAATGTTAAGAAGTGGGGCAGGGAATATAACAGAAAGTTCTCAAAGGAAGAGATATTTACAAATGACTATTAAATGCCTAAAGAGATGTTCAGCATCTCTACTCATCAAGGAAATACAAATTAAAATGACTATGAAATTCCATCTCACCCAGTCAGAATGGCAATCATCAAAAAATCAAATCACAGCACATCCTATGGGGAAAAAGGAACCCTTATCCACTGGTGGTAGGAGCACAAACTTATACAACCACTATAGACATTAGTATGGAGATGCCTTAGAGTACTGAAAATCAAACTACTATTAGATCCAGCAATACCTATTTTGGGCATATACCCTAAAGACTCTACTATATACCACAGAGACCCTTGTTCAACTGTTTCTATTGCTGCTTGATAAACAATAGCCAGGCACTGAAATCATCCCAGATACTCATCAACAAATGAATGGCTAATGAAGATGTAGTACACACACAATAGGAAAATGAAATTATCAAATTTGTAGGAAAATTAGGGGGCTTGGAAAAAAAATCATGCTAAGTGAAGTCACATAGGCTCAGAAAGACAAATGCCACATTACCTCTCACATATGCGGTTCCAAACTGGACCAGAGTCAGTAGTTAATTGTAAGCCATGCTACAATATGGACATGCCATTAGAATGAAAATAGACAAGAGGGTAAATAGGGAGGAAAAGGAGGTAGGGCTACTTAACAAGTTGATGGTCAGCAGAAAGAAAGAATGAATGAAAGAAAAAAAGAAAAAAAGAAAGAGGAAGGAAGGAAGGAAGGAAGGGAAAGGCCTTGGGGTTAGAGGAAGAGGGGATTTGGGAGGGAAATATATAAAACTAATGATAATATACCGTTCTACAAGTCATTACCCTCAATAAATGTGGTGGGGATGGACTTGAACAGAAGAGCTCCAGAAAAGGTGGAGAAAGCAGAACCCTAAAACCATCAGCTCTATCTGGTAATTCTCAGAGCCAGAATTTGCCCCCCACTGCCAAGTCAGGGAGACATGAGCCCCCCCCCCCCAAATACTACAGGCCATTTCCTAAACACTTGGTTACCTGTAAAAGCTAGAAGGTAAATCTCTATTGCTGAAGGCACCACAGTCTATGACCACAAGATATCAAGTGACCATGCTGGAACTGAGAGGGAATCTAGTTCCTTTCCAGCCAACCGTCATAGTGCTGGAAAGTGCTATGAGAGCAGCTGAAGAATAATGGTTGCTAACAGACTGAAAAGCAGGAGATCCTTCCAGTTACAAGTTCAACCAGCCAAGCAAAAAGTATATACTTGTACAACAGTGGCACATGATGCAAGTAACCAACTGCTCATCAGTTGGACATGAGACCCACTCAGTAAAGGAGAACTCATATGTGGCTCTGGGAACCAAACCAGATTCCCTAGGACAGGAAACAAATAGGCTCCAGAGAGAACCTCCACTGCTCTTTAAGAAGAGTGACTATAGGGAATAGGCCAAAGCTCCCAGTTTGTCTCCTTCTCCCAGTTCCCTGGTCCCAGTACCTCTGGTCTTGGCTTAAGGTGGCCTGGACCCTGCATATGTGCTGCTGATGCAGACTTTTTTTTTTTTTTTTTTTTTTCCTGATTTTGCCCCTAAGTCCCTCACTCTGGTCCAGGCTGACCAGAATTAACATGTGGTCTCAGGGTGGCCTTGAACTCCAGGTCCTTTCCTACCTCCCAGTTCCCTGGTTCTGGTACCCCTGCTGCTGGCTAGGGACAACATGGACCCTGTGTGTGCTGCTGAAGCAGGCCTTTGGATATGCCTTCCTGATTGACCTGCCCCTAGGTCCCCAACTCCCAGATCCTATGCTCCAGAGAGTACACACATAGAGTGACTAGGCCAGAGCTCTGGGTTCCTTCCCCACCTCCCAGAACTCCCAGTGCAGAAGGCCTGGCTTCCTGATTGGCTGGCCCCTTGGGTCCCCAAATCCCTGTTCCCCTGAGCCAGAGGGTGGAAAGACCACTGTAAGAGCTGGTCCCTTGCCCCTGGCTTCTCAGCTTCCTGGGTCCTGGTTCCTCAACCCCTTGTTCCTATGTGCTGAATAGTGCACACAAGTGGATTAGTAGGCCAGAGTTACCAGTTCCCAACCTCTCAGTTCCCCAGGTGACATTGATGTACTTGCAATCTCCACAACCTGTGCATCTGTGGTTATAACCCCATCCTACTCCAATCTGGATCACATTTAAAACAGAGCACTCACTGAAAATCCTACAAGGACAAACATTTGCTTCCTCCTCAACAAAATAGGACTTTTACCCCAAAATAGGTAGACTGCAACACAAAAATCAATGAAAGTCAGAAAACTGAGAGATCTCCACCAAGGTGCCTAGACAGAGAATGGAAGCCACCAATTAAATCATAGAGAAAACAACAGAAATTGAATCCCAAAATGAAAATACAACAATCCATGTAACCTTGTTCAAGAGAATTGCTGAACTGGAAGTAAAAGATCAAAAAAACAACAATCGCATAAATGAAATTGAGCAGAATCATCTCTTAGAGCACTCAGCTTTTGTCACAAGGCTTAACTTAATTGAAGATAACCAGAGAAGCTTCAAAGACAGATAAATGAATTGAAGGAGAGTCAACAAATAGAGGATCTCAATAACCAGTTGAGTAAGCTTAATGAAGACATGATCAAATGCAGGAATGAATTCCAGGGAGCATCAAGAATATCAGACCTCAATATTCAAGAAAGAGATGGACATAATGCAAAAAAAAAAAAAAAAAAATCAAATAGAGCTTTTAAAACCTCCCTAGGGCTGGAGAGATGGCTTAACAGTTAAGGAGCCAGATGTACAAGGTGATGCAAGCACACAAGGTCACATTTGCACACAAGATGGTGTATGTATCTAAAGTTCAATTGCAGTGCATAGAGGACCTGGCATGCCAATTCTCTCTCTCTCTCAAAAAAAAAAAAAAAAGCTCACTTTGAAAAAAAAAAACTCTCTAGAATCTCCCATTAACAGAGTCACTCATATGGAAGAGAGAACCTTTAGGCTGGAAGATAAGACAGAAGAAATTTATTAGGAGTCCAAAAACTTTGCTAAGTTCAAAAATCATGCAAACAGAATATCAGGAAATTGTGGGATACCCTAAAACAAACAAACATCTGGATTATGGGATAATAGAAGGAAGAAATCCAAGCCAGAGGTACAGAGAACATATTCAACAAAATTATTGAAGAAAATTTTCCCAATCTTGCAAACAGAGGCCCATCCAGATACAAAAAGCTCACAGAACACCAAACAGAAAGGACTGAAGAAGAAACTCACCAAAAGACATCATACTTAAAACTCTTAATGATGAAATCAAAGAGAGAGGGCTAAAAGCAGCAAGAGAGAAACAACTCACTACATCCAAAGGCAATCCCATCAGAATTACCTCAGATTTCTCAATGGAAACCTTGAATGCCAGAAAGGCCTTGAATGTAACACTTCAAAGTCTACAAAATTATGGCTTCCAGCCCAAACTACTATACCCAGTGAAAGTATCCCTCATAATAGATGGTGAAAAAAAAACTTTCCATGAAAGCAGTCAGCTCTATAATTATATAAACACAAAGCCAAACCTACAGAGAATACTTCAGGAAACAATCCACATAGAAGAGTCAAACAACCAATCTCAAGAGCCTACAAGAAGAAGGTCACAATAATCAAAGCCAGACAAGGCTCAAAAAAGTACAAAACATAAGAAAGCACCAAGTTCCATAAAGCACCCCATCATGGCAGGGATTAAATTGCAGCTCACAGTTACAGCCTTAAATATTAAGTCTTAACTCACCCATCAAAAGACACACAGAAAAAAAAGATCAGATCAAAAAAAAAAAAAGGACCCTTCTATCTTCTGTCTGAAGGAAACCCACCTCACCACTAAAGACAGATACCTCCTCAGGATGAAAGGATGGAAAATGATTTTCCAAGCAAATGGAAATAAACAAGCAGGTGTTGCTATATTAATATCTGATAAAATAGACTTCAAACCAAAATAAATCAAAAAAGGACAAAGAAGGGCACTTCTTACTCATCAAGGGAACAATCCAACATGAGGACATCACAATCATAAATCTATATGCACCAAACATAGGTGCACCACAGTCTATAAAATAAAACCTAATTGACAATTAAACAGAAATAAACACCAACACCATCATAGTTTGGGACTTCAGTACTCCACAATTATCAATAGACAGATCATCCAAGCAGAAAATTAACAGGGAAATAATAGAAGCCAACAACACCATAGATCAACTAGACCTAACAAACATCTACAGAACATTCCACCCAAACTCTACAGAATGCATATTCTTCTCAGATCATATATTAGGCTATAAAGCATGCCTTCATTAATTCAGGAAAATTGAAATAACTTCCTGCTTCACATCAGATCACAATGCTTTAAAGCTATAAATTAACACAAGAGACACATCAGGAAATCTATCAGCTCCTGGAGATGGAACAACACGCTTTTAAACAATGAATGGGTTGTGAAAGAAATCAAAAAAGAAATTGTAAAATTTCTAGAATTGAATGATAATGAAAATACAACTTACCAAACCTTATAGGACACAATGAAGGAAGTCCTAACAGGAAAATTTATAGTGCCAAATGCCTTCATAACAAAGTCAGAGATATCCCAAATCAATAATCTAACTACCCACTGAAAGGCATTAGTAAAACAAGAAGAATCCAACCCTGAGAGCTCCAGATGAAAAAAAAATAAATAATCAAGATCTGAACAGAAAATAATGAATTGGAAACTAAGAAACCAATTAAGAAAATTGATGAAAGAAAGAGCTGGTTCTTTGAAAAAATACACAAGATTGATAAACCCTTAGCCAATTTGATCAAATGGGAAAAAAAAGAGAAGTCTCAAATTAACAAAATCAAAAATGAAAAAGGAGAGGTCCCATCAAACATCAATGAAATTGGTAGAATTATCATGACATACTTCCAAAACCTCTACTCTACAAAATTGGATAATCTGGAAGAAATGGATTAATTCCTACCAAAACTAAACTAAGAGGAGATTAATCTCCTAAGTAAACCTATCATATTCAGAGATTGAAAAGGTAATAAAAAAAAAAAACCTCCCTATAAAGAAAACTGAAACCGGGGCTGGAGAAATGGCTTAGAAGTTAAGGCACTTACCTGCAAAGCCAAAGGACCCAGGTTCAATTCCCCAGGACCCACATGAGCCAGATGTACAAGGGGGTGCACACATCTGGAGTTCCTCTGCAGTGACTGGAGGCCCCAGCATGCCCATTCTCTCTCCTTGCCTATTTCTATATCTTCTCTCTCAAATAAGTACATAAAAATAAAATATTTTTTTAAAAAGAAAACTGAAACCATTTTTTTCAAACTTTTTCACATAATTGGAGAACAGAATCCTCCTCAATTCCTTTTATGCAGTTATCATCACCCTGATACTACAACCAGGCAGAGATACAACACAAAAAGAAAACTATAGGCTGATACCCTGATCAACTTAGATGCAAAGATCCTGAGCATAATCCTTGCAAACAAAATTCATAAACACATCAAAAGCATTATCCACATTGATCAAGCAGGATCCATCCCAGGGATACAGAGATAGTTCAACATACATAAATTGATCAACATAATAAACCACATAAATAAACTTACAAGAACCACATTTTGATTTCAATGAATGCAGAGAAGACTTTTGACTCAATACAACATCACTTGATGATCAAAATGCTGGAGAGAATAGTCATGGAGGGTTTATATCTCAACAGAATAAAAGCTATATATAAAGTACCTAAAGTCCAAATAATACTTAATAGAGAAAAATTCAATGAATTATTATTGAGATTGGGAACAAGGCAGGGGTGCCCACTCTCACTCCTGCTCTTCAACATAGTACTAGCTGTCTTAGCCCAAGAAATAAGACAGGAGAAAGAAAGAAAAGGGCTACAAATTGTAAAGGAAGAAGTCAAATTAGCTCTATTTTCTGATGGCATGATCCTATACATAAGTGACCTGAAAGTCTCCATCTCAAAACTTCTAAAGATGATTAACTCCTTCAGCAAAGTGGCAGGATACAAAATCAACACACAAAAAATCAGTAGCCTTTCTACATGCAAAGGACAAATATAGAGGGAAAGAAATCAGTGAGGTCATTCCATTTTCAATAGCCACAAAAAATATTAAATGCCTTGGAACATCACTAACCAAGGATGTCAAAGACCTATATAGTGAAAACATAAAAGCACTCAAGAAACAAATTGAGGAACTGAGCAGATGGAAAGACCTCCTATGTTCCTGTATATGTGGAATTAATATTGTGAATATGGTAACTCTTCCAAAAGCAATACACAGATTTAACACATTACCAATAAAAATTCTAGCATCATTCTTCACTGAGATAGAAAATATTATCTCAAAATTCACATGGAATAGCAGCAGGCCTCAGATATGCAAACATATCCTCAAAAAAAAAAAAAAAAAAAAATTCACCTCTGGAGGTATCACCATACCCCATCTAAAGCTATCTTATAAAGCCATAGTAACAAAAAAGTAACAAAGCATGGTACTGGCACAAAAACAGAAATATAGACCAATGGAAAAGAATTAAAGACCCAGACCTTAGGTCAAGTACCTACAACTACTTGATCTTTGGCAAAGATGCCAAAAATATAGACTGGAGAAAAGACAGCATCTTCAGCAAATGGTGCTGGACATATTGGATAATCACATGTAGAAAAATGAAATGAAACTAGATCCACTCATCTCATCAAACACAAAAATTTATTCCAAATGGATTAAAGACCTCAATACTGGAAGAAAAAGCAGGAGGAACTTTCTACAATATAGGAGTGGAGAAAGACTTACTGAAAAAATACCCAGTATCTCAGGTAACTAAACAATCTCTCAATCAATGGAATCTCATAAAGCTAAAAAGCCTTTGCACAAACAAGCATACCATAAGCAGAACCAATAGATTGCCCACAGAATGGGAGAAATTATTGCCATCCATACTCCCCCCAGAGTCCTAATATCTAGAATCTACAAAGAACTCAAAAAATGATAAAAAATCAACAACCCACTCAAAACTGGGATAGAGAACTGAATAGGGAGTTCTCAGAGGAAGAAATACAAATGGCTAACACTCACTTAAGAAAATGTTCAATCCCTAACCATCAAGGAATTGCAAATTAAAACAACTATGAGATTCCACCTTACTCCAGTAAGGATGGCAATCATTAAAAAAATCAAATGACAAGAAATGTTGCCAAGGATTTAGGGAAAGAGGAACCCTCATTCACTGTTGGTTGGAATGTACAGCCACTATGGAAATCAATATGGAGATTCCTAAAAATATGAATATAGAACTACCAACAGATCCAGTTATTACTTTACTAGGCATTTACCCTAAATGTTCCATGTTTTACTACAGAGATATTTGCTCAACCAGGTTTATAGCTGCTCAATTCATAATCCAGGTGCCTACCAGTGGACAAATGGATAACAAAGTTGTGGTTCATAACCACAATGGAATTCTACTCAGCAGTAAGAAAAAACGATACAATGAAATTTGTAGGAAAATGGATGGACTTAGAAGAGATCATAATCAGTGAACACGCATAATCACAGAAAGACAAACACCACATGTTCTCACTCATCTGTGCTTCCTAACCTGGATTAGCTTGAGTTGCTGGCATACCAGATAGGCAACTTGAGGTCCAGACAATAGGGATGGAAGGGTGTAAGGGAGAAGGGAAATGGAAGGATGGAGGGAAATAAACACAAAACTAAACCTTTCTCCTTGAAGGTAGACTAAAAGTATGCTAAGGTATATTCAACAGGAGTATAGGGGGAGTGCCCAAAAAGAAGGCCCTGGAGAGGGTGGGATGACCTTAACAAGTTTTGGCTCTGAACTGTGATTTGCAGTACCAGAAATAAGTGCTACATACAAAGATCTGTCCAGACAGACCTACAAGGTCCCCAAAACAAGACAGGCTTCTGTAAAGGACTTGATTCCCCACCTGATGTAAAAGGTAAGACTCTATTACTAAAGACACCATATGCTGCCAGCACAGAACATGGAGAGATCTGGCTGGAATCTGGAAGAGAGTCGGTCCCCAGACAGCCCATCTAGTGTAGGGAAGCACCACATGAGCTACTGGGGGAAAGTGGCCAAAAATAGCAAGAGCAAGCAGAGGTCTAAGCTACTCAGAAGCAACTAGCCTGACAAGAAGTACACGCCGATATAATGGTAACACACAGCCTTGGTGAGTAACCAATGGCTTTCTGATTGGCTAGGAGATCTGCTCAATGGAAAGAAACCTATATCTGAACTGGGAACCAAGTCAGAATCCTATGGAGACTCTTGTAGCACCCTCTGGCCCTAGACTAGCGAACTGACTGGGGACTGACCCTCTTCCAGATTCTGGCCAGGTCTCTCCATGTTTGGTCTCACATGTGTATGCTGTCTTCAACAGTAAGGTCTTACCATTAACCTTTGGTGGGTCATCAAGAACTCTGACAGAAATCTATCTTTTTGGGGAAACCTTGTAGGTGTCTCGGAACAACAGCTCATTGTGAAAGTTAACCCCGTGCTGGTACTGGGAGTTACAAGTCAGTGCCTAGGAAGGTGAACATCCCTAATCATCAGGGAAATGCAAATTAAAACAACTATGAGATTCCACCTTACCCCAGTAAGGATGGTAACATTAAAAAAAAATGAAAACAAATGCTGGTGAGGCTGTGGAGAAATAGGAACAAGTTTTCACTGCTAGTGGGAATGTAAAATGGTTCAACCATTATGGAAAGCTATATGGAGACTCCTGAAAAGGATGACCATAGACCTACTAATGGATCCAGTTATTCCCTTACTGGGCATTTACCCTAAAGGCTCCAAGCCTCAGATCAGAGACATTTGCTCAACCATGTTTATAGCTGCTCAACTCATAATAGCAAAGAGCCGGAATCAACCCAGATGTCCATCATTAGATGAATGGATAACAAAGATGTGGTATATCTATACTATGGAATTCTACATAGCAGTAAGGAAAGATGAAATAATGAAATTCGAAAAAAATGGTCAAATATGGAACACATCATCCTCAGTGAGCTCACCCAATCACAAAAAGATAATCGTCACCTGGTCTCGTTTATCTGTCGTTCCTAACCCAACTCCACCTGAGATGCTGCCAGACCTAATAAGCACTCTGAGGACCAGACAATAGGGAGGGTGGAATGGAGGGAGGGTAAGGGTGGGAGGAAACAAGAGGGTAGGAGGGAGGACAAGGGTGGGGGGATACAAATAGGGACCCAAAAGGAAATGATACTATAAAACCCTTTATTCTGAACAACAGGCTAAAACATTGATCCTTCAGCAGGCCCACAGAGGGAACACCTGAAACTGGAGAGAACATCATGAAGACCAACCTTAATCTTTTCCTGCTTCTCTCTCTCTTCTTTCTCTCTCTCTCTCTCTCTCACCCTCTCCCTCTCTCCTCTCTCCCTCTCCCTATCCCTCTCCTCTCTATACTCATTTTCTCTTTTATGTTGTCATTTTTTAATGATATCCATTCTGATTAGAGTGATATATATTCTCAAAGGTTTTTTTGTTTATTTGTTTTTTGTTTTCTGAGGTAGGGTCTTACTCTAGCTCAGGCTGACCTGGAATTCACTATATAGTCTCAGGGTGGCCTCGAACTCATGGTGATCCTCCTACCTCTGACTCCCAAGTGTTGGGATTAAAGGTGTCAAAGTTTTGGTGGGATTTTTGGGGGTTTTCAAATTTGCAATTTTCTTTTCTTTTTTTTTATTGACAACTTCTATACTTACATACATAAAAAATCCATGATATTTCCCTCCCCTCCCCCATTCCCCTTTAGAATTCCATTCTCCATCATATCCCCTCCTTCTCTCCATTAGTCTCTTTTCTTTTTTTTAAAAAAAACTTTATTTTATTTATTTGAGAGAGAGACATGAACAAAGAGAGAGAGTGAGAGAAAAAGAGAATGGGAGCACCAGGGCCTTCAGCTGTTGCAAAGGAACTCTAGATGAATGCACCAACTTGTGCATCTGGCTTACATGGGTTCTGAGGAATAAAGCCTGGGTCCTTTGACTTTGCAGGCAAGCCTTAACCACTAAGCAATCTCTCCATGCTAAATTTGCAATTTTCTAATACCTAAGGATGTTGAACACATTGAAAAATATTTATTGAGGCAGGCATGGTGATTCATGCCTTTAATCCCAGAAATTGGGAGGTAGAGGTAGGAGGATTGCTATAAGTTTGAGGACACCTTGAGATTTCCTAGTGAATTCCAGTCAGCCTGGACTAGAATGAGACCCTACCTTGAAAACTGTGTATGTGTGTGTGTGTGTGTGTGTGTGTGTGTGTGTGTGTTCCTACTTTTAAAATTCTGTTAAGTCTAATTGAGTTGTTTGATATCTTATTATTTAGTCTTTTTGTTTTTGTATATTCTAGATTTTAATCATCTGTTAGAAGTATAGATGGCAAAGATTTTCTCTGATTCTATAGAGTGTCTCTTCATTCAATTAAATTTCCTTTTTTCTGTATACAAGTCTTAATATCATGACGTCCTCCTTGTTGATTCTTGTCGTAAAAGACCAATACCTATGCCTCTATCTTGAAATGTTTCATTGTTTTTTTCTCCCCTAGTACTTTCAGAGTTTCACGTTTTATGCTAAGATCTTGTGTCTATTTGGAGTTGATTCTTGTGTATGAAGGGAGATAAGGATCTATTTTCATCCTTTTCCAGCACCATTTGTTAAAGAGGCTATTTTTTATGCAGTGGATATTTTGTCAATTTTGTCAAAAATCATAAGGCTATAGCTGCTTGGGTTATGTCTGAATCATCTATTCTGTTCCATTGGTCTACATGTCTGTTTTGGGGCAAGTACCATGCTGCTTTTGTTATTATGGCTCTATAATATACTTTGAGATAAGGTATGGTGATACCACCAGACTTAGTTTTTATTTTTTGCTCAGGATTGCTCTGGATATGCAATGTCTTTTGTGATTCAAAAATCATAAAAGTATACCTATCTCAAAAGACTTGCTGGGGTTAGGGATTTAGCTCAGTGGAAGAGTGATTGTCTAATAAGTGCCATCAGTACTGGGGGGGGGAACTGGCCAAATGAAGATCTCCAAGTAGAAAGACAATGATGATAAAAGAAGGCTGTACATTTGGGGAATGGAAAACAGGAGTGAGTAAAAAACAGAACTAAACATAAAAGACTACCCTCTAATGAGGTACTTTAATTTTATCTCAGGGTTGAAGCTGAATTTATAATATTGATTGTTCAATGCAATGAAGGAAATACTTCAAACAGTTATATTTAAAACACAGGAAGGGGATAGAGTGATGGCTAAACAATTAAGGTGCTTACCTGAAAGCCTAAAGACCTAGGTTTGATTCCCTAGTACCCACGAAAAGCCAAGTATACAAAGTGGTGCATAAATCTGAAATTCCATTTGCAGAGGTTAGAGACTCCGGTGTGTCCATTTTCTTTCTTTCTTTCTTTCTTTCTTTCTTTCTTTCTTTCTTTCTTTCTTTCATTCTCTCTCTCCCCTTCCTTGCAAATAAGTAAATAAAAATATTTTGAAAAAAGTCAGGAGGGAAAAAGAACTTAAATGAAAGTAATATTTACCCATCAGTCACAGTGAAATTGAGATGTTATGTATGTACATGGTAATATAGAACTATAAGGAAAGGAAACTATATAAAGTTACATACTCAAAGATGTGTTCAAAATAAAGATGAATTCTAAAAATGTTTAAGGGACACACAGAAAATAAATGAATAAAAATAAAGAAATGAGAAACAAGACAAACAGAAAAGTAAAATTCCAGGCCTAAACCCTATCACAGTAAAACCCACTTTGGAAGTAAATGACTTAAATACATCAATAAATGTATGATTGATTTTTTTTAAAAAAGGGATACAACCAAAATACATATTGTCTATAGCAAACCCACTAGAAAGGAGAAATAAGCAAATTATAGTTAAGGGTCTCAATACCTCAAACTTAGCAATTGAAAATGACCAGAGGCTGGGGAAATGGCTCCATGGTTAAAGGTACTTCCTTGCAAAGCCTGTTGGCTCAGGTTCAACTCAGGTATAAATCCCCAGTACCCATGTAAAGCCAGATGCACAAAATGGCACATGTATCTGAGGTGTATTTGCAGCAGCAAAAGGCCCTGGTATATGTTCATTTTCTCTCCACCCCCACCCTCTCTCTCTTCTCTTTCCTTGAAATAAACATTTTTTTTTCAAAAGAAAGGAAATTACTAGGCAAAAGTGGAACTTAACCACTCCATCAGCCAACAGAGTCCTTTTGACATTGATAGAACACTGTCCTACAGCAGAAAAACATATACTCCAGTAAAATAAACATGAAACAGTCATTTACATTGCTGGTTCAGGGGCTAGGGAGATCTCCCACAGTTAAAGGTGCTTGCTTGTAAGCTTGCCACCTGAGTTTTATTCCATAGTACCCACAAAAAGTCAGATGCAAACTGACACACACATCTGTAATCCCAATGCACCTGAAACAAGGCAAATTGTAGCCTGGAGAACCCAGGAGCTCATGGGCAGCTAGACTGGCCCAGACAAAGCAACAAAGACAAAGGAGACCATGTCTCAAGCAAAGTTGAAAGAAAGAACAAAAATGCCAATTGACCTCAGACTTCCACACATGCACATGACACATGTGCACATGTATACTCACACATACCATATGCATGCACAAAACTAATAATAATAATAATAATAATAATAATAATAATAATAAATAGTAAAGAATCCATGTCACAAAACAAACCTTACCAAATTTAAAATAATTAAATCATTTAGTGCATTTTCTAGCAACAATGAAATCAAACTAGAAACAAAGAATAGGAAAATTAGAGGAAGTTTTTCAGACTCTTTGAAATTAAATAATACATTTAAATAGTCCACGGATGGGCTCAGTAGTAGAGTGATTACTAAGTATGTGTGAGGTCTCCAGCACCAAAAGGGAATGGAAGGGAAGGCAAGAAAAGAGGATAAGGGAAGAAGAGGAGAGAGAGGGGAAGAAGGGAGAGGGGAGAGGAAGATCAGGGGAATGGGGAAAAGTGAAGAGAAAGGAAGGAAATAATTATTGCTAAGTAACTTGTCAAAAGAGTCCACAGGGGATTTTTAAAAATAATTACAACTGAATCAAAATGTAGATACAACAGATACAGTGGTAAGAGGAAACTTTAAATACCACAAAACCAAACTCTAATGTTTCAATCTCTTGAAAAATGAAAAAAATCAACCAAAAGTATCAAAACAAAGGAAATAATAAAGGTAAAAGAGAAGCCATGGAAGTTTAAAATGAGAAAATAAGTGCAGGAAAGATGTTTGAGGGATTATCAGTAACGTGGGGCTTTTGGAAGATGGTGCTTAATAGGAAGTCTTCCGGTCACTGGGGTCATGTCCCTGAAGAGGACATTGGGACCATCAGTCCTTCCTCTACTTCTATGTCCTGGACAAGGACTCTCCATGTGAGGTAATGTGCTCTCAGCACAGGCCCCAAAACAATGGAGCCATCTGACCATGTACAAAGCTTCTTCCACTCTGAGCCAAAATCAGCCTCTCCTCTTTATTAACTGTAATAGTGATGGAAATGGGACTAGCAGGGGTACAGAACCTTGCTGTGGTAGATGGTGGATTCCACCTATGGCTGTTACAGCAGCAATAGACCTCAGCAGAGACAGTGATCTGAGATCCAAAACAAAACAAATTACAGAAATACAATGTTGTCCCCCTGTTGCTGTTCCCTTCTACTCTCAGTGGTATGAAAACCACTGTAGCATGTGCAGAATGTCACATTGGCCAACAAGAGCTACCACTGGCTAGGAATGGAAGCTTAAGTTTATCTAGGGTGAACAGCCATTTTGACAGGCATCACCTTTGTGCTTAAAGCCAAGTCCTGACTTAGCTATGCATTGCTCAAAATCCAGTGACAGGCAGCCATCACTTACTCTGAGAATCCCACTACCCACTGTGTACATACACAAATAAAATAAGCCACTTGGATTTACCTAGCCACTTTCCCCCAAGTATATCCCACATATTTTCACCTCACAATTGTTGTTGTTTTGTTTGTGCTTATTTTAGCAAATACCAACAACAAACATGGAGCCCCTCACATAGCTACTATGAGTAAGGAAATAAGGCACCTCTGAATGTTGCTGGCAGGATGGGGCTCACAAGATGTTGTCCATGCCAAAGCTGCATTGGGACTTAAGAAGGGTTCAACTCTCCACTTGCAATCTCCTGGCTATTGGAGAATGCAGGTCTTTTCTTGCTTCTTGCAAAGCATGTCTCACAAGAGGGCTGATTTCCCAAAAGGGAGAAGGAAGAAGTTTACTGGTCTAAAAAGTATTCTGCAACCAAGTGCAGGGTAAGGCATCCCATAAATCACTATGTTCACTGGAAAGGAGTCACTAAATCCAGGCCACACTTCAGAGGAAGGGATCTGAAAAGACCTGAAAACAGAAGGTATAAATGATGGAGGCTACCCTAGGGGCTTCCAGCAACATTTTTTTTAAATAATCAGACATTTATAGATCATTGAAGAAATGGTAAAGAGATATTGTATGCTTCACCCACTTATGCCCCATGGTCGCATCTGACACAATTATAGCTCAAATTCAAAATCAGAAAATTGCCACTGGCACAGTGTATGTTCTGGTTTCATGCTATTTTGCCTAATATGTAGATTCAAGTAACTACCACCTCAATCAAGAGTTACAATTTCTATCAACACAAAGATCTTTTTGTGTTGCCCCTTTATGATCATGCCTCCCCCTGCCCACCATCCTTAACCCAACAGCCTAATATATTTTCTCTCCCTATAATTTTGTTATTTGAGGATGTTATGTAATGAAAATTACACAGCATTTGAACTTTTGATATAAGCTTTTTTCACTCAGTATAATTTTCTGGAGAATGATCCCAAGTGTTGTGTACCATTAGTTCATTCCATTGTATTGCTGAGTTGTATTCTGTGGTACAGGTATATCATGGTTCATTTAATCATCGCCTAAGCAGGAATAGTTTAGTTGTTTAGTTTGTGGACAATTACAGGTAAAAATGTTATAAAAATGATGACATCAAAATAGGAGACAAGTTGGAGAGATGAGTCAGTGAAGAGGGGGTTCAGGAGGGAGAAAAGTAAGGGTAGTGGGAGGAAACTATGATCATGGCATATTATCTATATAGACAGAAGTTGTCAACAAAAAGTTTTTTAAATGCTGTAAAGTATAATCTTTAGATTTTTGTAAACATCTGTTTTCATGGGTTGGGGCCACAATTAATCCCAAAAGATACAATCTCAAAAGCTATAATACAGAATGTTGAACTTTATAAAGATCAAAGTCTTTAAATCTAAAATCCACAAAGATTAAAATCCTGAATGTATAATTCTGGAAAAAAAATTAACATTATTTAAGATATTGATTTACATCTTAAAGGAGATTTGAAGACATAATACAACTGAATGGTTCATAGACTGCTTTGCACAATAAACATAAACATTCACTTATGAACAGATGAAGGTATAACATAGATTACTGTGGTCAATCGTGCATGCCAAGCCTTATAACTGGTCCTGTGAAACCACAGACAGCCTATGTCAGAAACTGCTTGGGTCACCATTGTGTATGCAGTCAGCTCAAAGTTGAAGATCTCAACACATTTTATTTTTCACAAATGCAGATGAGAACAAACACGCTTTGTCTACAGGTGACATTTCAACACATTTACAAGCATGTATGATGCTTATGCACAATGTCAGTGTTGTTGTGGTACTTTGAATATAAAATACCCCCCCCCCATAGGCTCACATGTTTGAATACTTGGTCTCCAGCTAGTAGTGCTGTTTGGGAAGGTTGCAAAATCTTTGGAAGATGAAATCTTCTTGGAGGAAGTAAGTCACTGAGGGAGGGTCTTGAGATTTTGTAACCCCATTTCCTTCCTGTTCTCTGCTTCCTACTGCCAATGTGACCCACTCACTCCCCCTCTGGCCTTCCATGCCTTTCTCCCTGTGATCCTCTTAAAATTTTAAGCCAAAATAAACTGTGCTAAGTTGCTTCAGGTAAGGATATTTGCTTACAGAGTTAATAAAGTAACTGATAGACAGGAAAAATGTACTTTAATGGAGCAAAATTCACAAAACTAAAATAAATTAGAACTCATTAAAAATCTAAAAATTTTATGACTCCATGTGGGAAATAAGGTGAAGATGGACTATATAACACATGAAATGGTAAAATATAATGCTTAAAGTTCAAAAATAGTGGTAAAGACAAACTAAAAAGAAAACTTGACAATTTTAGGAAAAGGTAAACTACACCTACAGTCCCTACAACAGTTGGCTGACTTCATAACCATCAGTAGGTATATTTTGAACTCGCCTCTTTATGATCAGCTGCTTTTTGTCCTTTCCTTTTAGGACAGATTCACATTCATTTTCTCATGACATTGATCTTTCTAAGATTAATCTATGATTTGGTACACATAGGCACCTTCTTTTAAGTTCTTCTTTGTCTGGGCTATGCTTTGATGTTATTTGAGGTACAAGGAAATTCATCTTGTGTGCACTCACAAACAGGCTACAGGTTTGGAAAAACTACACTAGTGATGGAACAGGAACAGCACTGTGCACATCATTTTGACTCAGTTAATAACTTCACTGGCTTCTTCACTCAAAGGTGTTTCCAATTCATTAAAACTACAGAAATATCTCAGCTGGAAGGAATGCAGATGCAGACAAGGATGGATTTCTCAACTGAAGCGTACATCATTGCTGTATTATGTGGCCAATCCCTTTCCCAGAATCCAGCTCCCTAACATCCCGCCCCCATGCCCCATAGCCCTTTTCTTTTTCCACTGCCAATGGAGAGTTTTAGACTTTTAAGATTTAAATGTTTGGGGCTGGAGAGATGGCTTAGGGGTTAAGGCGCCTGCCTCCTAACCCTAAGAACACTGGTTCCAATCTCCAAAGGTTCCAATCTCCAGGTCCCACATTTAGCCAGATGCAAAGTGAAGCAAGGGCGCCATGCCGCACTTGACCACAAGGGGGCGCACACATCTGGATTTCGTTCGCAGCAGCTGAGACACTGCTCACACGCCCATCTCTGTCTTCCTCCTCTCTCTCTCTCTCTCTCTCCAAAAAAAAAAAAAAAAGATTTAAATGTTTGGAATTTTAATCTTTTGGGATTGTGATCTGGAGGATGTCAGTCCTTAGAAAATTTGATCCTTTGGGATTATAATACTCAGGATCACATCTTTCAGAATTCTAATTAGCATGGATACCATGCAGAAGGGATCTACCCTCATGATCTAATCATTCCCAAAGGCTAAGTCTCAGTACCACACATTGTATCCACTGGGGATTAGCTTTCAACATGTGAATTTTGAGAGCATTTACATCCAGGCCATGGTGGCATGGGAGAATCAGTGAGCAGTATGTCTTGGCTTTGGGAGCAAGATAACACAGATGACATGACACTGTTCTTCTTACCCTCTTTAGCATGCCTATGCTTGAATTGCCCAGCTTCCTTTAAGGCAGAAACCTCTCAGTGGTATTTTAGCTTTCTGTAAAAAATAATAATGATGATAATGATAACAGTGACAATGGGAAAATAGTGATAAAGAAAAAAAAATAAAGCTTGTTAATACCACTATTAGGGTGGGACTTTCTAGACTACCATCTGGCTGAAATCTCCCAAAATTTTTTGGTGTGTATGTGCTAATAATTGCTATAATTTTTTTTCATGAATGTGGTGGTTTGATTCAGGTGTCCCCCATAAACTTAGGCATTCTGAATGTTAGGTTCCCAGCTCAGGGAGATTTGGGAATTAATACCTCCTAGAGGCAGTGTGTTGTTGGGGCCAGGCTTATGGGTATTATAGCCAGTGTACCGTTGTCAGTGTTTGGCACACTCTCCTGTTGCTGTGGTCCATCTGTCATTGGCCAGGAAGTTGATGTCCACCCTCTGTTCATGCCATCATTTTCCCCTGCCATCACAGAGCTTCCCCTTGACTCTGTAAGCCAAAATAAACACTTTTTTCCCAAAACTGCTCTTCGTTGGGTGATTTCTGCAAGCAACATGAACCTGACTGCAACAGTATAGTTGGTATCAGGAGTGGGGTTGCTGCTAGACACCTAACTGTGTGGTTTTTGCCTTTTGGAGCTGATTTTCAGAAGGAATGTGGGAGGATTTGAAACCTTGGCCTAAGAGATGCCCTGCAGTCCTGTAAGTACAGCTTGATGAAGTATTCTGGTCAGAGTTGAAAGACCTTAATGCACTAAGAACTATGGACTGTGGGGTTTGGCTTTTGTCTGGACTGGGCTAGAAGTAGTTTGTGTGAGAGGCTTGCTGTTCTGCCAATGTTCTGAGAATTTGTGCAGGGTTTCATTGTGTAGAAACAGATTGGTGTGTGCAGAGGGATATGGCACAGAAAGAAATCTTTGGGCCAAAACTTCTGCGCATTCAGCTGCAATTGTCTGAGAGATTACAACCATTGAGATTGGAGCAGCTGACCTGCATTTGGGATGACAGAAGAATGTAGACTCTTTTGAAGGGGCCTGAGTGCTCAAGGAGTTTCCTGTTCTTCAAAGTCTGCTTTATTCCCCCCTGGATTAACAAATTGGCACCACACTTAGTATTACGGAGTACAAAAAAAAATGCAGGAAAGAGAAGGTCATGGAGTTTGCAATGTGGTCTTGTGTTTTGGAAATGGCCATGGGCAGTATAAGCAGGATTGCACATATGAAGACCCAGTGGAACCATGGTGATGGACCATGGATTGTGGTGGGGACCTAGTGGAGATGCTGGGGCTACAAGATGGCTGCTGAGGAAAGCTGTAGGCCCCAGATGAAGTTTTCCAAGACTGTGAGTAGCCTAGCTGGAGGGGTGGAATTGGAACTCCAGAGACTTGTTGCTGGTTATAATTATTGGGCTTGGAGACTTGTCATTAATTAGAGTTATTGGAATTGGAGCTACAGAGTTTGCTCTGGTTGATTTAAATCTTGTATTGGTTGAATATTTCTTTCTATTCACAATGCTATCTTTTGCAGTATGAGTGTTTATTCTATGCCATTATGGGTTTGGGGGAATTTTTTTGGTATTATGGCTCAGTTAAAAGATCTTGAACTATGGGAATGCTTGAACATCATTAGGATTGATAAAAACTATGGGGATCTTTAAAGCTGGATGAATGCATTGCATTTTAAATCATGTATTGTTATCAGTTTATGGGAGCGAGGGGAGGAATGTGATGTTTTGATTCAGGTGTCCCCCACAAACTTAGGTCCTCTGAATGCTAGGTTCCCAGCTGATGGAGATTTGGGTCTTAATGCCTTCTGGAGGCAGTGTGTTGTTGGGGCCAGGCTTGTGGGTATTATAGCCAGTGTCCCCCTTGCCAGTGTTTGATGTACTCTGCCATTGCTGTGGTCCATCTGTTGTTGGCCAGGAGATTGATGTCCACCTTCTGCTCATTCCATCATTTTCTCCTGCCATCATGGAGCTTCCCCTTGAGTCTGTGAGCCAAAATAAGTCCTTTTTTCCCCCAAAATCTGCTCTTGGTTGGGTGATTTCTGTGAGAAGTGCAAACCTGACTACAACAATGAATTTACTCTTGTATTATAAAATGTCACTCTATCTCTAGCAACATGCTTTGCTTTAAAGTTTATTTTGTCTAATATTGTCATGCTCCAATTTTCCTATGGTTGCTATTTGTATGAAATATACTCATAATTTTACTTTCAATCCAAGTTGAATTCCCTATAGACATATACTTATATTCTTAGCCAATATGAAGAGCCCTGCTTTTCTGTTTGTAGTGTGTAGGTGACATTGGGGATGAGTGTTGCTCTATGTTCAAGTGATTCTAATGTAGAGTCATGAAGCCGGAACAGCACAACACACCTGACATGGTTGAAGCTGCTCTAGGGTTGCAGCCATTGAGCTACAGTTTCTACAATTTCTAAGTTGTCCAATTCATTACTTGGCAATCACACCCAAATGGCTTATTATCCAATTTTCCTCTCAAGCTACACTGGTGAGCAAACCTTAGTGCCTGCCAGACTCTCCAAATTTGTATCCTAACTAAGGTTCTCCTATCTACAAAGTCAGGTCCCTCCAGAGACCACGCTGAGCTGAGTGCTGGCACCATCTGACCTCCAAGGCCTTCACCACCAGAGGTAACTTACATGCCCATTCACACCATGTCAGCTTGAGTCCTCATGGACACTGGCTATGTCTTTTCCACAGCTGGAGCTGCTGTCACTAAGGCATCCTGGCCCACTCACCTCAGGTTGCTGCCTCCAGAAGTACAGATTCTCATCATGCCATCATGCCAGCTGCAATGGGCAAGACATCACAAGTTGGTACCCAAATCTTCACTGCCTGTAGCCCAGACCCAGAGCCTGACTCGTAAGGCTCCACTCTCTCCATAATGTACACAGGTAAACCATCTCTGTCAGCTCTGCTCCTCCAGAGACTTTCTCCTCCCTTTTTATCAGTCTATTGTTAGCAGTTGACCCAATTTCCACTTTACTTTCTCACTGAAAGAGAGATGTGCCACAGAGAATACTGCATAGAATGTGACCACCATGAGCCAAGGAGAGGCTGTCAGGCTAGCTCACCTGTAGGTCTGGCAGACTCTGTATATCCCTCCTGTATGCCTGGTCATGAATGAAATGGTGGAGTCCGGAAGTTAGTTACTCCACAAGGTACAGGTTTTTATATTAGTTTAAACAGATCCTTTGTCTGCATCTGAAAATTGAGTTCCTAAGAGGTAGTCAGTACTTTATCTGGAAGACCTGAAGAAATAGCTAAAGTATAGTCTCGCAAATTACTGGTCACCAGTAGTCTGTAAACCTGGGAAACATGGCTAAGGGGGTGCTGGCAGATAGGCACTCCTCCTTCTCTCTCTCCTGATGCTGATACACTCCTCATGCTGGTATTTCTCAATTGGCTCCTTCCCTTCTCTGGCACAGGGTTTGTCCAGCACTGGCACTGTTGGATTCTTGGCTACCAGGCTCTGGCTGGGTCCTGCAGCAGAGGTACAATTTGATGGCTTGCACTTCTGGATGGATTGTTTAGAAAGGGGAGAAGAGGAGAGCAAAACAGAGCTCACACTGTCACTATTATGTTCAGAGAACAGGATGTGAGCCCATTGAAAGAGATTAGGAGGAAGACAGTCTCATTTTATAGATTGGTAGTTAGGGATATAGACCAAAGAGAACACAGATTAAAAGTTCCTTTGGACTTCCAGGTAAGATGGTGGCATAGGCGCCATGCCAAACCAGATCAGGGAAGGATTTAAACAAAACTACAGCAAAATACATTCTTCTTCTGAAAAGTACAGAATATTTGTTCTGGTGAAACAGCGGAAAAGCAGGAGATGGTCAGAATCCTACTGTGGAGCTTGCGGCCTGATCCTTGGCAACTCAGTCCACAGCAGCCCCAATCTGCCCTGGGCCCAATCCGCTGGGGCCCTGATCCACTGGCCCAATCCACCATGGCCCCACCTGCCAGGTGTGCCTAGCAGCAGCAATAGAGACCAAACAAGGGGACTTTCCAACTTCATAAGTCTCTTTGCAGAGCCCAGAGATCTAAAAAACAGTCTGCTGAGCTACTGAAAGAGATACAGGGGAACAGTGTGAGCAACTACAGGCTTTCTGAACTCACCCATCCCCCAACTATCAGAACCACGAACCACCAGCATTCAGCTACCAGCAGCAGCACATCCAGCACAGTGGAGCCAAGCCCAAGCTCCACAGCACAACACAAGCAGCACCTCCAGCACAACTGAGCCCAGCGCATGCAGCACAACTGAGCCCAGTGCAACCAGCACAACTGAGCTGAGCTCAAGCTCCATAGCACAACACCAGCAGTGCATCCAGCACAGCTGAGCCAAGCTCCACAGCTCAGGGAACGAGGTGGGCACTCAGCATTGGTGAATTTGGAAGCCACACCAAAAGGTAACAAGGCAGGCTGACAAAAAAAAAAAAAAAAAAAAAAAAAAAGTACATAGGCCGGCATTGGAAGTGCTAATCTCTCTTTCCAGGTCAGGACAGGTTATGGGTTACATATTTGTGGTTGGCTTTACCATTTTCAAATAAGCTGAACATGGGGTTTTGAATATTGTTGCCTTTAATACTTTTAGATTTATAGGGCCTTTATCTTTTGCTTTTGTCATTATTGGTACCAGATGATCCAGCTATAGCACTCCTAGGCATATATCCGAAGGACTTTTCTCACTACCTTAGAGATGCTTGCACAACCATGTTTATTGCTGCTCTATTAACAATAGCTAGGAAATGGAACCAGCCTAGATGTCCCTCCACAGATGAATGGATAATAAAGATGTGGTACATTTACACAATGGAGTTCTATTTAGTGGTAAAGAAAAATGAAATTATGAAATTTTGCAGGGAAATGGATGGGTCTGGAAATGATTATACTAAGTAAGATAACACAGGCTCAGAAAGCCAAACGTCATATGTTCTCTCTCATATGTGGATCCTAGCTACAAACGTATAGACTTGTGTGTGAACTGGCACCAAAAATCGGTACCAGGAGCCAGTAAGCTGGTAAAAGGCTGTAAGGGAGGGAGGAGAGGGAATGACTTAAGGGGATGGTATTGTACATATCTAAGTAGAAGAACAGATTACAGGGAGAGGAATGGCTTAAGCAAGGCCATGGGAAAAGAATGCGTAAAAGAAGGGCAGGGGGAGGGTCAATCAAAATTCAAGATAGTCTGAATAAGACTTATGTAAACCTACTTTTTTGAATAATGGCACATCCAGGAGCTATAGACTGTTACTAGAAATTTTTCATTGCCTGGGATGGGATACCTTCCAGTGAGTTGTTGGCCAAGGTGGTCCTGGTAGCCTCCAAAACATTAAAGGCTATTGCCAAAGCCCTTAGTTTCCCTTGAGAAACAGATGGTAAGACCCTATTGCTGAAGACATCTCTTGCCTGAGAGTCAAGGTCACTGAGAAAGCAAGCTGGTGCTGAGCAGAAAACCTTCTCCCTGTAGACCAGCCAACTGAAAGATGGAAAAAGCTGCACTGCTTGCAGCCCTATGGGAGACAGAAATCATCACAAGTGAAACAGTAGACCCTAGAAAATTCAAGTTTGGCCATACAGGCCCAATGACTGAACGGGTGCAATAGTGGCATGTCTGCTTTTGCGGTAACCAACTGCTCCATAATTGGATTGAAAGCCCTCTCTCTGGGAGAGAATACATGCCTAGTACTGAAAAAACTAAGTAAAAGTCTATGACAGGGGGCTGGAGAGATTTCTTAGTGGCTAAGGCACCTGCCTGCTAAGCCTAAGAATGCTGGTTCCAATGTCCAGTGGTTCCAATCTCCAGGTCCCACATTTAGCCAGAATCAAAGTGAGGCAAGGGCGCAGTGCTGCACTTGCCCACAAGGGGGAGCATGCATCTGGATTTCGTTCACAGCAGCTGAGAGACTGCTGGCACGCCCATTTCTGTCTCCCTCTCCCTCTCTGTCTATCTCTCTCTGTCTCTCTCTCTCCAAAAATAAATAAAAAATAATTTTAAAAATATTTTTTAAGTTTATGGCAGGGGAGGTCATGAGCCTTAGGGGTATAAAGCCTGCTCTTGTCTGACTAAATGTATATATTATTCCCACTAAGCATCCCTGAAAGCACCACACTTAATGTTCATATTCACATAATAATGCTACTCTCATTTCTGGTTAGAGAAGCTTCTCTTTTCAGATGGCAATGACCACTGGGATGACCCAAAAGGCAACATAGTGCTGAGAGGAAGGGATAGAGGAGTGTCCAGCACTGAAACATCTCTGTCACACCCTCCAAGGCTCAGGGTCCATTGCGGAAGAGGGGACGGAAAGAATGTAAGAGCCAAAGAAAGGGTATGGCTCCTTACAATGCAACTGTCCTGATAGAAATTGGCCTTGATATCCATGACCTTGCAGTGCCTAGCAATATCTTTGCAAGACCCTCATAATAGAATAAAGAGATGATGACATCAAATTAATAGAGAGACTAATGGAGAGATTGAGGGGATATGATGGAGAATGGACTTCTAAAGGGGAATGGGAGGAGGGGAGGGAAATATCATGGTTTTTTTTGTATGTAAGTATAGAAGTTGTCAATAAAAAATTTTTTTTTAAGTTCCTTTGCCTCTCCTAACTGTAAACAAAATGTTAGATATATGTATGTTTAAGATGATTCCAATGTCTCCTTTTCTTTAATTCAAGTGTAAAACACCATACTTTTTAGTGAACAGCTTTAAAATTAGGTACTTCCTGGCAAAAGTAGGTTATATTTATGATAATCTCAACAGCAATCCTATCAATCTATAGACATTGTATAATTTTATCTCCTCAGATGTCCCCACAACAATCTCATTCCTACTTGGGTCCCCTTTGATCATCCACCAAGGCCTGAATGTCAACAAAAGTGGAGACCCTAAAAACCAATCTATACCCCCACTTCATGCTGAAGAAATTAGATTGAGTTGCCACCCATCTCCTAAATGATATTAGAAAGAAAAGAGCCACTTCTCCCTGACCTGAGATTCTGGGTGGAGCTTGTCAGTCATTCACTTGGTTGAGCAAACCCTCTCACCTACAGACATGCTAAAGAGATGGGAGGAATAGTTACCCCTTTGATGAGATAATGTACTGTACCCTCAAGAATCCCCTTCCCTGACCTCAGACAAGGGAATAAATGATCCCGACACAATGCTCTGGATCTGAAGCTTACCGAAGCCTCCCTAAAACAAAATACTTTTAAACCTTGAGTACAATCTCATACAAATCACTACAGACTTATAAATCATAGCCTGCCATATTTTGGCTTCGAGAGTCTTTTTGCTATTGTTTGTCTCCTGTTTTGACTTTTAAAAAATTGTTGTTGAGGTCACTGCCTCTTTCAAAAGCCATGTGACTTTCAGAATCAAGAAAAGACAAGTGTTCACAAGTGCTGTGCTAGTCATGATCTCTGTGGAGTTTCTTATTTTGAGGTCCATCAAGCATAAGTGCTACTTCCTGTTGCTTTACCACCTTCTATTCTCTGATTCAGAAATGGCTTTAAATTATGAATCACTCTGAACTACCACCACCATCGTTAAGTCACATCCCTTCTCCACACATGCCCTCTGTTTTAAATCTTCCAACAATGCTTGGACTAGCTCTCCCAAGTTATAGATTAGGAAACTACCACACCAGGAGGTCAGACAACATTGCCAAAGTCACACAGAGAGGAAGGTGCAGAATTGGCATTCACATCCATTCTGATCCATAAAGGCTACTTTTACCTTAAATTCCCCCTTTCTATATTCTTTTCTACTTACCTTTCTGCTGATATCTTTGATCATTTCGATGTTAGGAAAGGATCTTGTATTGGCTACTTTTATTTAGAAAATTTTTATTGATTTACTTGAGAGCAAGAGAGAGGAAGGGGAAAGAGAGAGAGAGAGAGAGTGAGGAGAGAGAGAGAGTGTGTATATGGGTATTCCAGGGCCTCTTGTTATTGCAAATAAACTCTAGATGCATGCACCAGTTTGTGTATCTGGCTTTACATGAATACTGAGGACTCAAGCCTGGGATGTCAGGTGCAAGCAAGCACCTGTAATGAATGAACCATCTCTATAGCCCTGACTTGCAATTTTCTATTTTCATGACTAGAATTATAATGCATTTGTGATGCATTCAGGTAATAACAGTGACAAAATATCACATTGAAAAAAACAGAAGAAGGAAAACTGTGACATTTGAGAGGGGAAGAGCTCTGAGCATACTCTGCAGAGATCATGTCCCTGAATCTTGGAGAAACTGAAGGCCACAAAGAAAATGATGGCTGTGGCCAAGGCAGACTCTAAAACACTCCTCATCCCTAAACATCATAAAGTTCCTTAAAACATAACTACCTTGAAGGTTAACAATAAAATCTTTCCAATAACATGCAAAAACCCCAAGGAAGCACAAATTTCTAGTAAAATGACAAAAAACAGCACAAGACTCTGGAATTGTTCTTCACTGGGAAAGGCATGTCAAGCCAAGATGAGTGAGTGGCAGAAAGAGCCTCAGCAACTCTTCCAGAAGTCCTCCCTTTGCCAAACAGGGTGGGCCTGGAGTCCCTAAGCTCCTCACCTATCCCAGGTGCAACCCCTGCCCAGCTTCTGAGGCTGAGTCAGCACAGCTTTGACTGTGGGCCAGAACATCCAGTATCATTCGGTTTTGCTAATGAGTGCACCTAGAATTTTCAGGAGTTGTATCTACAACTCCTACAGTTGGTTCTAGTCCCACCTTTCTTCTGATTCAGCATCATTTGGGGGAGGATAATCCAAGACTTAAAACATCCCCTCCACTGTTTGGCTTTTTTTCATTAACAATGGCCTTGTGGCAGATAGAAGCCATTTACTCTTCCTAGGGCCAGAACTCACTGTCCCTCCTGGGAAACAAACCAATTTAGCTCTCCCAGGTTCCAGAATACACTGACCCTTCAAGAAGCTATAATTGACTGGCATTTCTAGGAACATGACCCTACTGACCCTTCCTAGGAATCAGAAACCACTGACCACTCCCAGACCCACACTCACTGACTGTACTACTAGGAACCAGAACCTACTGACTCCACCTAAGAACCAAAGACATCTTACCCATCCCAAGACCTAGAACCCACCTACCTCTCTCTATTAGTCATGGTTCTCTGGAAGAATAAATAGAATGTGTGTCATAAAGGAGGTTTCTTAAATGAGCTTACAGGATATGAGCTGGGAAGTCCAACAATAGTTGTCTGCAGGCTGGAGAGTTGAAGGCTCTAGTAGTTGCTCATTTCATGAGGCTGGATGCCTCAGCAGTTCCAGTCTGGCACTAAAGGACTGGAGAATTCCTGGAGAGCCACTGGTAGTCAGTCCATATTGGAAGGCTGTTGAAACTTGGTGCCAATGTCCACAAAGGATAGCCAAAACAGGTTAGATGCATATTCAAGTGAATAGCATAGACTATCAGGAAAAAGGCACTGGGCTCTCTTGTAGCTTCTTTATATATAGTCCACCACTGGAAGGGCCACCCACTCTGAAGGAAGGACTTTCTCTCTTATTAATTCTTCCTGGAAACACCCTCACAGATTTGCCCGAAAGATATGCCTTTATTTGATTCCTAATCTGACCAAGTTGATAACAAAAAATAACCATCACAAATCTACCCCTTGCCAATGTGACACCAAACCACACCTCCTTTTGTCATGCTTCATTTCCAAAGGATGACGACAATAAGATCATAAGTCAGTTTAAGATGATATAACTATCCCTTGTAAAAACCAGAAACACACTCTCCTTTCCCCTCAAATACATAGCAAAGTCCATCAAGGAATGCTTTATCTCTAACATCCAATAATTTAAATATAGATTCAACAACCCTTAACTACTGATATTATCTCAATCAATATTACTTGCATAGTAGGGAAATAGAGGAAAGGAAAACAAAAACATCTTAATAATTGTGTATATATGCACACTCCTAGCCAAATTGGGGGAAAAAAATCACTCGTGGCCATTACAGTGCTCATTTCTGTAATTGGTCAGGTGACCTTAACAGGTATGTATAGCTATATTCTTCTACCCATTCTGTGTTTGCTCCACCTTCATCAAGTATCTCAGCTGGTCATGATTCTTTACCTGAAGAGGTAACCCATACTTCATTCCTGAGGAGTCTAGGAAATTTGTCACACTGCCTTGATTGAATTGTTATAGTTTCCCAGTGACCTTGATCTCAGAGCATGGTAACACCAATTGGCTCCCTCAAGGATTTTCTGCACTTCAGACATACTCTTCTTTATCTCCATTGGGGAGAAGCAGTTAATTTTACCCTACTAGTCTGAATCAATTATTCGTTCTAGCATTGTAACTCCTTTCTTAGCTTCTTGACTCAAAAACATCAGGAGTTCAAAGTGACCAGGAGACCAAAGTCTTTTGATGGGATGTTTGTTATGCCTCCTTGCTGAAGCACTTTGTCTTCTAGAACCCAGACATCTAGGCCAGCAGAGAATAAGGTTGTGGGAACAGGAAAAACAAACAGCAAACATTTGGCTATTGGGTCACTTGATGGTGAGTGGTCATTCCCATTTATACCTCTTGATTCCTGGACCGATGAATTCTGGCAAAATGTGTAGCCAAGTTCACTTCCAGGAGTTCTGCCCATTGTGAAGATTCCCCTTCACCACTTTCCTTCAAGGTTATCACAGAAAAGGGCTGTAATGCTGCTGTGACTGTCCACTTCTGACAGGTGCCTGCAGAGCATGCAGAACCATCTGTAAAATCTTCTCCTCAGTCAGTTAATCATAAGGCACATCCCATGATGCCATAGGTGCAAGCTTGAGGACAGAAGCCATTGTAACAAGAGTAGGAGTCTTAGGCATTTGAGACACTTCACCATTCACATTCACTTGTGCCTTCAGGACCTGCTCTAGTCCAACACATATATACCACTTCCATTTCATGATGGCTGGATGCTGTGCATATCCAACTTTATGGCTTATTGACTCGGGTAACACTCAGCTCATGATAGGCAATTCAGGTCACATGGTAACTCAGTGACTAATCATTCAATGTTAAGTTTCCACTAAGGCCCAATAAACACCTCAAAGGGAGAATGGTTGTCTTTGGGTGACAGAAGAACCTTGCTCCAAATACCCAAGGACCACAACTGTGATTCACCTATGGAAGTCTGCCAAAGGCTCATAACAGCATCCCTGTCTGACACTGATGCCTCAAGTACCATTGGATCTGCTAGATCAGGTGTCCAAAATAATAGAGCAATCTGTACAGCAGCCTGGTCCTGTTGAAGAGCCTTCTCATATTCTGGGCCCCCACTCAAAATCAATAGCTTTCAGATCATTTGATATATGAGATTGAGTAACACACTCAAATAAAGAACATGCTATCTCCAAAACCCAAATAGGTCCCACTAGGTGTTGTGATTCTTTTTATTGCTAGGAGAGGCCAGGTATAACAACTTATCCTTTACCTTAGAAGGAATATCTCTACATGTACTCTTAGAAAGTTTGCTGAGGTAGAAGGCTTTTGAAGTTTTTGTTGAATTTATCTCCCATCCTCTTATGCACATATGTTGTACCAACCACTTTAGAATGGTTGCTGCCTCCTGCTCACTTGATCCAATAAGCATAATATCATCACTATAATAGGCCAACATAATACACTGTGGAAGGGATAGGTGATCAAGATCCCTGCAAACTAAGTTTTGACACAGGGCAGGATAGTTCATATAACCTGGAGGTAAAACAGTAAAAGTGTACTGCTGACCTTGCCAGCTAAAAGAAAATTGCTCTGGTGATCTTTATGGACGGGTATGGAGAAGAACACATTTTTAAGATCAGTAGCTGCATACCAGGTACCTTGAAATGTGTTAATCTGCTCGAGTGAAGCACATCTTGTATAGCTGCTGCAATTGGAGTCACAACTGGATTAAATTTCTGATAATCAACTGTCATACTCCATGATCTGTCCATCTTCTGAACAGGCCAAAGAAAAGTTAAAGGGACATGTGGTAGGAACCACAACCCCTGCATCTTTCAAGCCCTTTGTGATAGAATTAATTTCTGCAGTCCTTCTAGAGATGCACATTATTTTTGTCTCACTATTTTCCTTGGTAGTGGCAGCTCTAATAGCTTCCATTTGGCCTTTCTAGTCATAATAGCCCTCACATCACAGGTCAAGGGACCAAAGTGGGGATTCTGCCAGCTTCTAAGTATACCTATCTAAATTATGCATTCTGGGATTGGGAAATAACCACAGAATGAGTTTGAGGCCCAGTGGGCCCATCATGAATTGAACTTTCAATAACTCCATTTACCAGCTGACCTTCATAAGTACCTACTTAAGCTGGAGAGCCATGATGCTGTTTGGGTCACCTGAAATCAATGTCAATTCAAAGCCAGTGTCTAGTAGACCCTGAAAGGTCTGATTATTTCCTTTCCCCCAATGTAAGTGACCCTACTAAAGGTCATAGGTCGGGGGCTGGAGAGATGGCTTAGCAGTTAAGCACTTGCCTGTGAAGCCTAATTCCAGTTCAAGGCTCAGTTCCCCTGCACCCAAGTAAGCCAGATATACTAGGTGGCGCATGCATCTGGAGTTCATTTGCAGTGTCTGGAGGCCCTGGTGTGACCATTCTCTTGCTCTCTCTGCCTTTTTCTCTCTGTCTGTTGCTCACAAATAAATAAATAAAAATAAACATTTTTTTTTAAAAAAAAGGTAATAGGTCCCTTTGGGGAATAATTAGAGAAGGATTGATATTAAAAACATCTTGTAATTATAGAAGGTTTCCACCTCAAGTGGACCTGGCCATCCCTCCATTTGAGGGATTCTGGGTCATTAAACTGGTTCAAGTCTGGAAACTGGTTAAAGGGTTTTGATTCTCTCTATGACTCAAAGTAGCCTTTTCTTCATTTGCTCTGGAACTTTTCTGCTTGTACAGATTGAGCAAGGACTTAGAAAGGCTTCTTATCTATTTCCCTCCTGGGAACATCATGATTAATCAGCCAGTACCAAAGGTCTACACGAGTCAGACCATTGTGAATATTGCTTTGCCTATGCTGCCCATAATGGCAACTATGCTTACCTCACCTTTGGTGATTCAGTGTTACCACTTGGCCCTTATTACAGCTCCAGGATCTAGTTAGAACCATTGCATATAAATCATTTAACTCAGCAACCCTGGCTCCTGCTGCAAGGTCTGCATAACAGAGAAGAGCTCTTCAAGTATCCTGGTAGTTGCCTCACAAATCTGTTTCTTATAATCTTAGTAAAGAGCACATCTCCTGGACCCTCCCATTGGAGATGATAAGGTTCTACATGGCAAATCCACCCCAACATTTAATTTTCCTGAGCTTTCCATCAACATTAGACCAAGGGCTATCAGGCAGCTCCAGCTCAATCACAGTAGGTCATCTTTTGACATGTACTTCAGCCAACTAATCAAATAATCTCCTGTCACCCTTCTTTTTTTTGCTTACTGTACAAACTGTATTATTAAAGCTAGAATCTTTGCCTAGTTGAGTCCATATCAATTAACTCAGCCTGATCTAGTTTTATGTTCCTTCCTCCATCATCTCACAATCTTTAAAATTCATTCTCACACATATTCCTCAGACTTCTACTTGATTGAGTTGTCAAACTCATGAAAGTTTTAGAGGCATAATACACTTTCTACCTTACTTTTAGGGGCCTATTTAGGATTGAGTATGTTTATAGGTCTACAGGCTAAGATGTGTGGGCACTGAGGGGCATTCACATTGTCTTGCTTAGCATCTCCTTCAGGGGCAGTCATTGCCAGTTCCATAGTCATTGCAGAATTAATTCCCACAGGCAAGAGCAAAGAGGGCACTATGGGGAGGGGATGGGGATGAGGACATATCTGCTACTAAGGGTGGGGCACTACTTCAGGTAAAATAAATACAAAAGAATTCTGAGAGTGCAATGCTTCTAGCTTTATTGGGAGGTCTTCCCACACATCTCCATTTCAAGTTGCAAAGTTCCAATCAGTGCCCTCTCTTTAACTGACAAAACCCTTCAAGGCTAGGACTTGAATTTGCATTGTAAGTCAGCCAATCAGATGATGAGGACTTGACTTTGATTTTCTCTAACTTGAGCCCTATTACTGATACACAGAATAGTCTCTTGCAGGGCACACTACCTTTAGATCATTTATACATGTCTTGAGCCAATAATTTTCCTCTCTGAACTTATTCTTTTCCCTTAGTAGTTTATCTATAAATGCTAGAAGCAACCTGTAGGCATCATTTTTTTAAATATATTTTATTTTTATTCATTTATTTGAGAGAGAGAGAGAGAAAGAATGGGCACACCAATCAGCCACTGCAAACAGAACTTCAGATGCATGTACCACCTTGTGCATGTGGGTTATGTGAGTCCTGGGTAATTGAACCTGGGTTCTTTGGTTTTTCAGGCAAGCTCCTTAACCATTAAGCCATCTCTCCAGCCCATATTTTATTTATTACTTTTCCAAAAATACTCAAGTTTTATATAGAGCCACTTAATTCCTTGCTCTTCACAACAGTCAAATCACAATCTTCAAATACATCTATCTCAAATATCCATAGTGGTCCATGCACCAATGTGCTCAACTTCACAGGAGCAGATAGGGCAACCTCTAGTCAGTCTTCAGAGAACATGAGCTATAGAGTTTTGAACAATACAGCCACAAAACATGTGGAGCTCAGTAAGTTCATCATAGTAAAATATCATCACAGTCATAATCAGCCACATGTTCAGCATTGCGGACATATATCTTATGCAAATCAGCAATCTGTCACTGCAACTGAATACCTAAAGAATAAACTTTTGAAGAGGAAAGGTTAATTTTGGTTCATAGATTCAGAGGTCTTGGTCAGTCCATGGGTGTTGTTTTTTTTTTTTGTTTGTTTGTTTGTTTGTTTGTTTGTTTGTTTGTTTTGCCATGAAGCTATACATTATCGTGGGAAATGTGAACAGAACTGAGTTGCTTATTTCATTGGCACCTAAGAAAAGAGAAACGGGGGGGTGGGGGCGTCAGGCCCCAAAACCACATTTAAGGGCACACATCTAAGCACCTAACTTCTGCCCACTAGGTCACTTCCTAAAAGTTCTATCACCTACCAACAGAACCACAAGCTGTGTTAGCCTGCCTCACATGGGTCTTTTGGAGTCCAAACTACTGCCCGTTCTTAGTGGCTAAATACTAGATCATGCATGTTACAGATATTTTCATCACCACAGAAATTACATCAGTGGAAAGTATATTCTGTGGGGCAAGAAAACATGTGAACCCTTCTCAGACTTGCCCCCAAAACACCTTCCTCAAATAGTGACGTGCTCACAACAGTTCCCTGGCTTCATTCCAATGTGATTAGAGCTGGTCAAATAAAACATCATGTTGATAACACAGGAAATAGATACTTGGCTTTTATCCTCAGAACCTGGTGCACAGTTCCTAAAATCCTTGGATTCTCCAAATGTGTGGATGAGAGTGTCTCTTGTTAGTGAAAACAAGCCCCTTTCCAGCACACCTGAGTTATGCTGTTGAGAGATTCTTGCTGAGTGCTGTAGACAGCTTCAGGTTGACTATTGGCTGCTGACCTTGTCACACAGGACTGGAAAGTTCAGCCTCACACCTGACCTCTGTGAGGGAGAAGGGGCTAGACACTGTTCAGTTAATTGTGCCTAAATAATGGAACTATAAAAACCCTAAACTAGATGTGCCATTAAATTCATCAAGGTGCTAGAAGTCTTGGATTAGAGGCATGTACCTCCATGTCTGGCTTTCAGCTCAGTTGTGATATTAATCACCATGGCTTAGCCCTTAGCTAGAAGGTGGGCCACAAAGTGGGTGCAGAAGCTTCCATACTCCTCCCGCCTTATGCTTGACCCTGTGCATCTCCAAATCTGACTGTTTCTGAATTGTATTCTTCTTTGCAAACTGGTCAGCAAAGTGTTTACCTGAGTTCTGTCCTGCAATTTTTTTTTCTGGTTTGTCAAGGTAGGGTCTCACTCTGGCCCAGGCTGACCTGGAATTAACTATGCAGTCTCAGGGTGGCCTGGAACTCATGGCAATCCTCCTGCCTCTGCCTCCCGAGTGCTGGGATTAAAGGCATGCACCACTTTGCCTGGATTGTTTCCCTGAGTTCTGTGAGCCTTCACAGCAGTTGTTGAGCCTCAGGAAGAGACCATGGGAAAGCCCCAATGTATAGCCAATTGGATATAAGTTAGAGCTACATAGGATCTTCTACTTTCTATTGGTACTGAACAGTTTTATGAGATTGAGCCCTTAGTTTATGTGGCCTGGGCTAAGCCACGGTAATTAGTATCACAACTGAACTGAAAGCCAGACATGGTGGTACATGCCTCTAATCCAAGACTTCAGGAGACTGAAGCAAGAGGATTGTTGGTACAAGCTCAGCCTGGACTACACAGTGAGGTTGAGGAAGAGAGCGAATAAGTGGAAAGAGAAGGGAGGGAGGCAGAAAGGAAGAAATAAATAAAGAAGAATCATTGGACACTGAGTTGTTTTCAAAGTATCAGAATCAATCAATCTGACGAAAGAAAGCCTTGCAGTTTCAAATGGAGAAAATAGTCTGTAGTGTTTTTGTTTTGTTTTGTTTTGTTTTTTCTCACTGACAGACTGCCAGGGTGGTGTTTGGGTCACATCACACTGGCCAAAGGCTGCCTGGTAATAGGGGAGGTGTTTCCATTTATATTCTGTCTGTGCAGTGCTTTGCAATCCTCCAGCATGAAAGGTCCTATATAAGTGCAAGGTGTTATTGCAAGGCGTTAACAGTTCCAAATGAACCTTTTCATTTAACTGTGTAAACTTCTGGATTAACTAGTCTTAGCTCAATAGATGACGGACTGGGTAGAACTAATGAGCTTTTGTTTAGAATATTTATGTCTAACCTGAAAGTTATGAAAGATTTTTTTTCAGTTTGAGCCAGAGGGAAACTTTAAAGATTCATTTGCCCAAACATGTAGGTCATAGAGCCCTAGTCCTTATTTTCTTTAAATATAGGTAGAATTAAACCCAGAAATAGTCACAGTAATAACACTAAATATTTCTCCAGCATCATTCCTTCACAGTCTTGACAATGTGCACATGGATTGGTTTACTCACCACACAGCATCTTGGAACATGTTCTCGTTGAGAAATCAGTGTGAATACTGAAAGAAACTGTGAGGCAGTTGCTAGGGTCCCTTCCTTCTGAGGAAGACTTTTGTGTTCTCCATATTTTTTCAGTGCAATTCAGACTTCTAGGTTTGACTCGTTTGCCTATTTCTTCTGGTGGCTTCATCCTTTAATGGAAACTGAACACAGTCCGGAAGTCTTTCAGACAGCACTTCCCAGAGATACCCAATCTGCCTCTCTTCCTGACAGCAAGAAGCCAGGCTATGTATGAGGTAATCCAACACTTGGTAAATTAAAGTTCTCTATAAACAACAAAACTTAGACCCTATCATAACCCATTAATCTGTGTGTGTGTGTGTGAAAAGAGAGAGATAGAAAGAGAGAGAGAAAAAAAAAAACATAAGTAGAGATATGGATCTAGATATGGAGTCACTCCTCTGTCTTCTCAAGTCCCACATCTATGGATTCAACCATTCCTAGATGGCAAATAGTTGAGAAAAAATACATATTGAGCATGTATAGATACTTTCTTGTCATTCTCTCCTAAAAAACATAGTATAAGAACTATTTGAAGAGTATTTATATCATATTAGTTATTACAAATAACCCAGAAGTAATTTAAAATATACAGGAGACTTTGCAAGGTTTTATACAAATGTGTCATTTTATGTAAATAACTTAAGCATCTGTGGATTTTGATATTCATAGGAGGTCCTGGAAACAATCCCCTCCAATACTAAGGGATTGTATGTATGTATGTATGTGTGTGTGTGTGTGTGTGTGTGTGTGTGTGTGTGTGTGTGTATGTATGTATGTATGTGTATTTAAAATGAGAGAGATTTATATAAAGAATTGATTCATGTGATTGGCAAGTGTAAAGTCAGCAGAGCTGACATCTCAACTTGATTCTGAAGGCTGGCAAGTCCTAATTTAGAGGCCTCCAGCAGGAGAAGTCTTCTGGCTATAGAGAGGGTCATCCTTTTTGTTCTATTCAGACCTTGAGGTGCCTAGACAAGACTACCCCCATTAGGAAAGGCAATCTGCTTAACTCAATCTACTGATTTAAGTGTTAATATTATCAGAAAACACTCTCACAGATTCACCCAGGGTGCTTGGTCTATGCAGACAGAGCCTCTACCTCCTTATAGATCCCACTCCTGAGGCATCAGAGTCTCCTCTGAGCTACCCCCACCTGAAATACAGTTTCCTCTGGGATTCAATTACAAGTAGCACTTCAGAGAACACAATATACCATATGTCCTTCAGACAGGGGCTTCTGACCTCTATCTAGTTTCTACTATGAGTAGCACAGAGGGAGACCTCAGGATTATCAGTGTTATCTTCCTGGTATTACAGAAGTCACTCCTGGCCCTATTTGTTCTGGCCCTCTTCAATTTTTCTATGCTCCCCAAATGATCAGAGTCATGTCTACTGCACAAACTAGAGGTTCTTTTCTTTTGCTCCTTCCCACTGTTGCACCAAACTGACAGCAGCAGCAGATGCCCTGTGTAACCTCTTCCCATGGGGCACATTAGCACGCTGTCTCAACCCTTCATAAGAATAATGGTGTATTGACACATCAAAGATATTCTCATATATTCCTTGTTTTTGACTCCAAAGCACCAACCATATGCCAACCATGGTTCTCAATCTTGTCCCCCAAAGCCTTGTTCGCCTTTTCTGGCCAGTGAAAAAGCAAACCCTTGGTGGGGGCTGAGTGTGCCCAGGCCACAGAGCCAGAACCTAGGTTGGCTCCTGTCCAAAGCTATACTTCACATTAGGTACCTTCCTCCTAGATAGCAGTATACAACATATGATCCCCAATTAAGGGAGTGGTCAGACCAGACTAATAAGCCCAGCAGAAAGTGGAGAAAGCTTAATCCTAAAATCACTGACTCTGGCTTGTGAATTCCAGGACAAGAGCAAGGTTACCCCCACCCCCACAGTGAGTACTTGACCATGAGGTTCCCAAAATAATGTTGGCCATGGTCACGCACGTAGTTATCCCTATTGCTGAAGACACCACCAGGTGCTGTCTCGGGGCACTGACAGACCACATGGGAACACAGAGGAAAACCAATCCTCTCCTGGAAAACACTGCCAGCACTCAAAAGTGTTATGGGAACTGCTGTGTGACAATGGTCACCAATAGCACAAATAAGCAGGAGACAGTACAAGCTATGCAATCCACTACCTGGACAAGAAATACACACTTGTACAATAGTGGCACATAGCCTCTGTGGTAACCAACTGCCCTCTGATTGGACATAAAGCCAGCTCAGTAAGAGAGAACTCATAAATGGTACTGGGAACCAAGTCAGTGCCCCACAGACAGGAAAATCACAACCCCAGAGAGAAGCCCCCATTGTTCTCTGGACAAGTTGAGAGGGTATCCTCATCCAAATATCTCTCAAAAGTATGTGCACACCTCCTAATCCTTTAATCAAAGCTGCTCTCACCCTTGGTTGGAGAATCTGCTTTATTTTACAGATGGCAGAGAATATTGGAGAGATCCAAGATCCATCAATTCAACAAGAAAAGTCAGCTGCTGCCAGCCATGAGAAGTGCCAGCTCTATGAGACCCTAGAAGAATCTGCAGAGGAGGCAGTGATGAGCACTGCTCCCAATGCTAGCCTGTCAACCACCTCCAGGGAAATAGCAACAAACAGTGGAGAACTGAAACACATTGTAACAGATATGCAGAGACCACAGAGACGTGAATGCTAAAAACAATTAACACTCCCACCAAGGTTCAGAGACTGTTACAGAAGAGGGGGGACTACAGGAAAGTTTATAGGAACTACAGGGAGGGTAGAAATATTCTGAGGCACAGCCTCCCACCCGAGACTGACAGAAGCCCTTATGACGCCACAAAGAACACCAAGGACCCTACTTAGGAGGGCCCTTGGGAAATGGAGACTGGGGGTGAAGACTATATATAATATATAAGACTATAACCTACATAAAATACATAATGAAAAAGCTGTATTTCTCAGCCACACAGACCTTTACCCAGAGCACAGAGCCATGGGACATCCTACCTCGCTGCAGGACCACCATAGGTGTACTCCACAAGTAGCATGTGAGCCAATGGTAGCCAATCACTGCAGAATCCTCAGAGAGGCAAATTCACCACGCTTTTCCTAGTCAAAAGAGGGAGTCAAGGCCAGGTGGAGCTGGTGCCTGGACTTCCCGGCTCCAGGGCCTGCATGCGTGGCTACTTCAGCCCTCACTAAAAACTTGCACCTCTGAGCATATTGCTCCCAGTTGGAACACCACCACCAGTGGATGTAGGCTGTGTATGCCAAAACCATGAATTAGGTGAAAGTTCTGGAAACTTCACAAAAACAATCAGTTCTTATAAAATTTTTGTTAGCCTTAACAGGAAGATCTGCAGACTCTAAATTATTCTGGCTCTGTCTAATCGAAAGGAATATGGGACATTTCCTGGGTACTAGAGTGCTGGTCAAATACAGCCTGGGTGGGGGCCCAGTTCTTACTGTAATTTAACCTCATGTGTTCAGAAAAACAAAGAAGGTGAATTGTAAATCAAAAGTTACCAAGACAAAATCACAAACAATGCCAAAGCCATCTATCTTGACTTTCAGGGTGCCTTGTATGATACTTTTCACTGTGTCCTTGATATCTGTGGTGGCTTGATTCAGGTGTCCCCCATAACTTAGGTAGTCTGAATGCTAGGGTCCCAGCTGATGGAAATTTGGGAATTAATGCCTCCTAGAGGCAATGTATTATTGGGGGCAGGCTTATGGCTGTTACAGTCAACTTCCTCTTGCCAGTGTTTGGCACACACTCCTATTCCTGTTTGTCCATCTGATGTTGGCCAGGAGAAGATGTCCACCCTCTGCTCATTCCATCATTTTCCCCTGCCATTATGGAGCTTTCCCTCAAGTCTGTAAGCCAAAATAAACCCTTTTTTTCCCTACAAGATGCTCTTGGTTGGGTGTTTTCTGCCGGCAATGTGAACCTGACTGCAACAACATCCTTAGTAGGCATAGATTAGGATGCAGAGAGGGACAGGTGGAGAATGTTCCAGGAAGAGGAGGTTCACAAACACATGCTTTCATCTAGACAGATGGATGAGAGTAGGCTCAGGTTCATATGACATGATTATAGAACTGGGGTCTACCCACCACAATCATTTCAAGAAGATAAAATGTGGGTCTGAAGTACATGATTGTTTTAATCATATGGTACATTTCATACCTATTTTCCCCTGGAGAGGCATGAAATGGATATAATCAAGCTGGGTAGAAAGGTCGGCAGCTCAGGGAAGGACCACCTCAAGATACTAAACACAACAGACTATTTCAATGGGCAGGAGCTCTGCAATGGCCGCAAGCCTATGAACTGATGCAAATAGCCCGTCTATAAGGGCAATCTTGTTCAGAACCACCCTTGCCTCTATATTCCCATCCTGGATGTGCTGAGAAACCCTGTTCATTGCAAGGAGCAAATATTCTTATCATGACTGATTTCAAGCCACTGGTGGTATGGCTACCAGGTTGTGAAGCTTCTGGAAATTTAATAACCTGACCTCCTGCTTAAGCCAGTTCCAGTAGACCAGGAGCTAGGCTGTGTCTTATGGACAGGTGCAACACAAATATACCCAGAAACTGACCACTTCTCAGCCATGTCCCACTGTGCCCCCAACTTAACCACCTTGGTACTCGCAACTGCCTCCTCATTAGCCTGGTTCTTTCCTTTAACCTTTAGACTTTTAAAACAGAAGACAGAGTTGGGCTATCCTTTGCTCAAGCCCCTCTCTCTAGGGTGACAGCTACAGTGCTCCCACTGACTGTTTGCCCACTGAGGTCTGGGCTCAGCCTTCTGACACACCTCTGCACTCTCCCCAGTTACTTTGCCAGCTACACAGCCTCCTCTGTCCCTGTCTCAGAATCCACAGCCTGAATGCTGCCCCCTCTAGTCTCTGCTACTGCTTCCTTACACGTGCTTCCTTACATGTTGGCTGTCATGTCCACCTCTCACGAGGACCCTGTTTTCCCTCCCCACTTCCTTCCCTGGTGTCCTTCTTGTCTCTCCTCATTGGGTCCATATACTACAACATCATAATCATTTATTTTGTGTCTCTTTCCTGGAAAGTACACTCCACTAACCCTATGCTTTTGATCATTGTGTTCAATGGTATGTCCCCAGCCAAAAGCAGCATTAGATTCCACATTTAATGAATGAAGGATTAGTTTAAGTATCTGGCACATAATACTGGCTGTGCCTGCCTTTTCCTCTACTAAAGTCTCCCCTCCTTTTTGTTTTGTTTAGTTTTGGGGTTGGGTCTCACTTAAGCCCAGGATGTTCTAGAACTCACTCTGTAGTTCCAAGCTGACCTAGAACTCACAGCGATCCTCCTTCCTCTGCCTCCAGAGTGCTGTGATTAAAGCTGTGAGCCACCAGACCCTGCTCCTCTACTTTTATTTAAAAAAAAAAAAATACACATTGTCCTGCATAAGCTGTAGCCCCAGCTTCTTCTGCCTTTGCACTGTGAGATCTTCTCTCTCAGGTACACAAAGAACCATCTTAGGCACAGCCCAAACATATGCTGTAGATAAACCCTTAGATCCTGTCATGTGGCTAATTTCTTCAAGTAGAAGCAGAAAAACTGGGATGTGTCCAAATGTGCCCACAGCAGAAAGAATTTCCATTGACCCAGCATGCAATTCCAGCTGGGCCAGCAGAAGCAAATGGCCACCTTCCCCTTAGTGGAAAGACTTACTCCTCCTCCTCATGCCCTCTGTAAGAGGCTGACAGAGTTTTCCTCCTCATCCTGAGTTCAGAAAAGGAAACCAACTGACAGACCTTCTCAACTGATGGGCCCAGTCACAGGGAGCTGTTTCAGTAACAAATGCTCTTGAACTCACTTGTACAAAAATCACATTGTGGAGCCTGCTACTCGACTGCCAATCTATCTCTTTTAGACAACCCTGGGTGCTCGAAGTTCTCTCAGCATAGCTGGATTGCAATAGATTGTAATTTATGTCATTGTCCCTCCAACACATATTATCATTTCCAAAACAAACTACATATGAGTTTGATTATACACAATGAGAATGAATATTAAAACTGAAATATTGCAGAAAGAAAAGGAGTAATTTAATTAAATACAAAGTCATTGTTCAAACAACAAATGCAAGCCCTGGTGACACCAACCTTGTAACCATCTAGAAAACAGCTTGTTCCTTGGGGTGTCATTTTTGTCCTAGACAACAGGAACACGTTTCCAAAGAATAGTGCCTTCCAACTGCACCTCCCTCTGAGGGCCTCTGCCCACAGCCTCCTAGTGTTGAGTAGCATTAGCTTTGGATTCCAAAGGGTCTTCTCCGCCCCACCTCCAAGCACTGGTCCCTGAGAATCTGTCGTGATTCTCCCATCCGCAGCCAGTATGGACAGCTCCTCCCAGGAAGTAGGATAAACTTAGCAGGTCCAAAAGGACCTTTACCCCTCTCTTCAGAGTGGAGGCAGGCATCATGGACGCTGTGGATCCCTTGACATCCATGAGGAACACCCGTGGGCAGGATGTGGGGCCAGGACGGGAGACCCTAAGCTGCACTCCGTGCCCCTTCTCAGCCCCCATCCCCGCTCCTCTTTACTACTCTTGTTAGCCTGGTTGGAGAAGGGTCACCGGGGAGTTGTAGCCCACGCACCAGACTCCCTGAAATGATTGCTGGCGCCGCAGCTTCCAGTCACTCCAGCAGGTTGTCGGACAGACTGACGGCAGTGACATCTAGTGGCTTCAGGTGAAATCTAAACTTGATAAATACTTGTTTTCAAAAAATGTACAGAGAGCTTGGCAAAAAATTTAGAATGCACCCCACATGTAGCCTCAGATAGCAGGAAACTGTCTGCAAATATTAAGAAAAGACTATTTGCATTTCTCTTTCTTGCTTCTGTGGAGGACCGGGTCCCAGAAGTGAGGGTGAGCAATAGGCACCAACACTATGGCAAGACATGCCAGTGGCATGCACACAGGGCATCAGTCTTCTGGCTGGCTTGCTTCGGTCTCAGATGACAACCCCTGCATTTGCAGTTCAGGCTCACTACACTAGCCAGCATTTCCAAGAGCAATTGCAGTTGCCAGAAATCTAGCAGAGAAAAGTAGAGTATCTACCTTCCACCTCCACAAAGTCACAGTATTGAACAAGGATCTCAGAAATCAAATTGGAACCTTAAGTGCAAGACTTAACATAGTCTTTATTCCCAAAGATACTTACAACTTTGGGTGTACCAAAAGACTTAGAAACATTCACCCAGTTACCACATAGAGGATTCTTGAATGCTCTCCATATATAGGAAAATAGTCATCACATACTTTAAAATTCAAATTCACAGGAGCCAGGGAATATAGAAAACAGTTTCTAACTACCAACTCACAAATGTGTCTGCATATTTGGCATAATAAAATCAGTGAAATACATGCAGAGAACTGTAAAATTTCTGCATCCATACTCAAGGTAATGTCACAAGGAAAGCTTATACTTCATCTACAGACTGGTCTGTGCGTGCTCCATGGCAGACAGTGCTGAGGTTTTTGTTCTGATGGAACACCTGGTGCACTCTGTCTCCATGATCTGCAGCTTCTCACTATCAGCCACCACGAATAATTTTCAAAACTATTTTAAAACTTACAACTGCTCTGTGAGTCTTAGTTACAAGCATGTCAGCAAAAGACACATCACACAATTCCATCATGAATGGTGAGTAAAATATCTGCCTTTAATCACCACCAGACTGACAGAGGCGCTAATTGCCCCACAGTGAACACAAATACCTTACTGAGGAGGGTCCTCAGGGAAATGGGGACCAGAAGAGAAGGGATAGAAGACTATAACCTATGTAAAAAAAAGAAAATAAAAATCTGCCTTTATTTAAGGAAGAAAAAAAAACAGACAAAAACTCGGGAAACCCTGTTTGTTGAAAGGCAAGACCAACAAAGGGTTTTCATGTAGATATCCTGACATATAGACATGCCCTGAATAGTCAGTTTATCCCTTGATAGATTTCAAGTCAGATCACACACTCCATTCCAGATATCTACTTATGAAAACCACCTTGTGGGCAGGCTCACAGCCTGTAGTTCTGAGGTGCCTGTGTGCTGTCTTCCAGCAAGCACAGGGCATACCTTGCACTCAGCAATGTCCTGGGAACTCTAGATTAATAAGCACAGTAGCTAAATCCAGAGGAGAGAACAGCTTGATTAATGAATATGTAGAACTTTTTTGACATTTATCACTTTGACTAAAGTAATTAAGAAATACCCTATTAAACAGAGAATGCTATTAAGGTAGGGTAAGTAATTCAGAAATACCCTATTAAACAGAGAGGATGCGTTGAAACAGTATGCAGTGCTCAGACTGAGGTTGGCCTAGTATAGGACACAAGGAATGCTACATAGTGGAAGCCCACAGGAGTCATGCTGAGTGATTCAGTGGGCACTTCCCACTACCTGTCCCCTCCTGATGAGCCTGGATCCCTGGTCCTGAGCACCCTCCTCTCATGGACAGCTGCTAGCACGAAGGGACAGGACATCATTTTGCTAAGAAAAGTTGTATTAGTATAGCCATGAAGTGTACCCCGCTGCACTTGGCCTTGGGCCACTGAAAGGTCCTCTAGGGCTTAGGAATTCCTGCGAGTGCATTTCCCTTGGATAAAGAAACAGTAGCAGCATCTCAGAATTCAGAAGACAGGTCATTTGGGGGAAAGCAGAGAACTGAGTAGCAATAAAGCTTCCCAGCTTGGACCCTAGGAGTGTGTCACCCACCAGCCCATCAGAAACCCCACACTCATACGAAATCCCTACCCCACACCTCTCCACACACTGACCTGGAACATCATTGTAAGAATGACTCAGAAGAAAGATTTGCCACTCAATGAATCACCAGCATCACTCCCTGCAGAAGCCTGGTTTTCCTGGGAGGTCTTCATCATGACTGCTGGCCAGGCCCGGCCCTTTGGTAGCTAATGAGATCATCTCCAAGCAGGGTGGGGCTGAACTCCCCAAACTCTGACTGAAGCAGTGGTGCTCCATCCAAGACTGTTGGAACGGCCCTTGCTGTTCCCTCTGCCCTCAATGCTCCTTCCTCCACCAGGGAAGCCCCATCCTGCCAGACCCTCCTCATCTGCTGGGCTACTTGGCCTCACACCTGATGATGCTGTGGCTTCTGCTTTGCTCTCTGTTCCACAAAGGTTGTGGGGTTCCTGAAGGCTGGTTCTGTGTAGCTCTGCCTCCGTTTGGAGAACCTACCCCATCCAGTTGATTCTTTCTTCCAGTGGAAAGATAGGTACTGAGCTGTTTCAGTGGCCCTACCTCATATCAAACCCCATCTCTATGGGAAAAGGTAAAGAGACACTCTAATCTTTCTTATGTCCAACATATCAAAAATGTCCTGGCCTTGGGAAACCAACTGATCTCTGCTTGGATCTGAGGCCTGCTCCAGGGGAGGGAATTCATGCCTGGTACTGAAAATCTAGTCAAAAGCCTATGGCTGGGGATGTTATATGCCCTAGGGGAAATTACTACTGTTGTCTGGGTAAATGCATATATTATGACCACCAAACTGCCCTCTAAATACTTACCTTTATGTTCATATATTAATGCTACTCTCACTTTTGGTTAGAGAAGCTTCTTTTTTCAGATGCTGGTGACCACTAGGGTGATTCAAAAATGGCCAAAGTGCTGAGAAGAAGTGATAGTGGAGTGTTTAGCACTAAGTAAGACGACTCTAGCACACCCTCTAAAGCTCAGGGACCATTGTGGAAGAGGTGACAGAAAGAATATCAAAGCCAACGGAAGGAGAGGAGTGCTTACAATACTGTCATCTAGACACAAAGTGGCCTTGATATTCATGACCTTACAGTGGCTGATGCTACCTTCAAAAGACCTGCATAATGGATGGGAAAAAAGTGAGGACATCAAAATAGGAGAGAGACTAGTTGGAAAGGAGAAGGAATTCAGTGGAGGGAATATTTGGAAGGGGAAAAAGGGGAGTGTTGGGAGGGGATTATGGCCATGGTATATTGTCTACATTTATGGAAATTGACAATAAAATGTACAGTGATATCTTTTAACCCTTAAAAAATGTCCTGGCCTAAGCAGAAGCTTCTCTCAAAGACAAATTTCATTTAACTCAACAAATTGTCAATTGTGTACAAGCCATATGGGCTGGATTTGAATTCTGGACATATCCTTGCTTGGTCATGTCAGGTCTATGCAAATACTGTCAAACTGTCAAACAGGGGACACTTGAGTTATGCCAACAGCCCCAGCCTGCATCTTTTCACACATACTTGGACCGCATGCCTGGTCACAGAGCACTTTATGTGCTTAAGGCCCTTCCTTAGGTCCTGCCTAGGGCTCAGAGATCCAGGATTGGCCTAATGCAAGACACAAATGATGCAGTTGGGTGGTAGTCACAGATGGTCACTCTGACACTCAGCAGGGTACTGTCTGTTTCCTCTGGATTAACCTGGACCCTTGGTTCAGTGATTTAGGAATCTCTGGTCACAGTAGACCAAGTTTGCCACAGGGTCTAGAGCAGCCTGTTTCATGTAGCTCATATTCTAACTGGGGAGCAAGACATAGATAAAACAGGAATATGGCTTAGATGGCCATGCCATTGTGAAGACAAACACAGCTAAGAGGCCTGGATGAGCCTATCAGAGGTCAGAGATTTGTGGAACATCCTTCTTATCACACTAACATTTAAACACTGACCTGTGACCCAAGGAAGCAAGCTCTGGAGCAAGACAAATTTGAGACAGGAACCTCAATTGACATCCCAAAATGGAAAGAACTGGGTAGTAGAAGAGCTATGGTCCTGATGTAGAGGCGCAAGGGCAGGGCTCAGGTGAATCCCCTGGCAGCTCCTTCTCCAGCCCACTGAGTTCAACAGTTCCTGAGGGGCTTGGCAGGTGGTGACCAGCAGCCAGAGTCCCTTCTGCCAAGCACACAAGACTTGCACACCATGAGCTTCCAGTCCTCATCTGCAAAGTTGGAAGGGAAATTCTTTCTTCTAAGTTGCTAGGCTGGACTAGCACAAAAGCTTAATCACAAAACAGTCTGTGGAGCACTTTCCCCTGAAGTTTCAGGACTGCCACTGCTGTAGCTGCTACCGGTTAGTAGACAAATGTTCAGTCACCTTCCTGTTCCACCTGTCCAGTTCTATGTGGTCTCTGAAAATGCCTGACGTATCTCAGCCCATCTAGGATGTGGACAAGGCACTTTGGGATCCTTCTCAACTTGAGGTGTTATATAAATGTAAGTGCATTGTCATTAATCTCAGCATGGATTTTATCCTTCTCAGGCATCAGGTTAGTGCAATGATGCAACTGCTGTAATGGAACGGAAACTATGAATGCAGAAAACTATGCTCCAAAGAGAAAAAAAAATGCCTTTCCCTGGCAGGCCTGGGCTGAGTCTCCAGTGCAGGAAGTTGTTTCTCTGACACCCCTAAGCCCAGACCAGCCTCCACCCTAGGGTGGAAAAAGAAAAAGGCTTTGCAAATGCCCAAATCCTGTGGATTTTTTCCATACCTACAATGCAGTTTGGAGCCCAATGTGGTGGTGCATGCATTGAAAGCCAACCCAGTCAATATAGGTAGACACTGCCTCAAAATACAAAAAACAAGAAAGAGAAATAAGTGGAGAGGAGAAAAAAGAGAGGAAGAAAAAGAGAGGAAAGGGGAGGCAGCAGATTTGGATAACCCAGTGACCGCTAAGAATATTCTGGCCACTATTTTTCTTCATTTTGTTCAGGATGGAAATAATATATACATAAATACATAAACATACTCACAAACACACACAATATGTATATGTGTGTGTACATATATAATTTTTTAATTCCTCAGGCCCTAACATGCATCATAATCTTTTTGTAGCCTAATACAACTTCCATACCCCACCCAGACCCACCTCAATTACTCTGATACACTCATACGAACTATATATATATTTTGGTGTTCACTTACTCACATATGCTTATACATGTTTGTGTGTACATAAAAGTGTTTACAGAATGTCTACTTGCCCTGCACATATGCCACCTATGCACATGTGGACACTTCCATCCATTAGCACATGGGCACAAAGCCCCAGTCATTGGCTCCTCTCCATCCACCTCTTCCTCCACCCAAATTCACCAGTCCCATTCCTTCAAACCTTTCTAGAATAAACTAATGTCATTAATCAATCCATGATAAAAATGCTAATAATTTTGCTTGTTATCAGTTCTGAGTGATATATGTCAAAATGAGTTTGGAAGGCTCTAACAAAGACTGAAGTAAAATGTGAATTTCTGGCCTAAAGGAGGCTGTTGAGATGAGAGATACTCATCTGTTCCTCATGTCCCAGTGGCACTTGTCTGCAGGTTGCTGTGAGGAGGGCCAGTGTGTGAGTTTGACCCTCTAAGCACTCTATAAAAACTAACCCACTCAAATACGTGTAGGGAACAGAGAAAACTAAAATGAAATGGTAGTTATTTGGGTCTTTATTCCTCCACACTGGCACTCCAAGGACTGTGTGTGTTTCACCCCTCCCAGGAATCCAGCTTTGAGAAGAAAGAAGACTTTCCCCAAGTGGAAAAACCTACCTGCAGCCGAAATGATTTAGTAGGTGCCAGCCTAACCTGAAATAATAGAGACATTATGATGTCACTGTCTCCATGCTCGCTTTCAAAGCCTTTGGACCTTTCCTCCAAAAACACTGGCTTATGAATAGGACTCTGTAGTGCTTGACATGCCATTGCTGGGTCAGTGCCATTGTGGGGACTAGGCCATAAGTAGGGGCCTTTGCCAGATCCTTTCTGCATGGCTTGTGATGGCCAGTGGACCTCCCACCACTGCACTAATTCACACCAGACTTCAGAGTGTGAAATCTACGTTTTGGATTTGCCACCAGAGCCCACCTGTCTCCATGTAAGTCCAGGAGGAAAAGCTCATTTGTGCCTGAGACAAGAATCCCAAAATATCACATCAGCCTATGAGAAGGGACAGGGTGTGTGCAGGAGCAAGATGTGCATACAAACCTAAAATCTTCTCGTTGCTCTTGCCTCCATTGTTTCTGAACACAACAGCATTATGTGCAAAGGTTCCATGGATACACAAATGGGAAATATCAAAATTCGTTGAGGAACAAAAGGTTGAGAGGAAAAACTCAAATAACAAATAGTGTTAACTAACTCTGTCAGTTAGGAAGTAATCAGCTCAAGGTGAACCCACCATACACTATGTTCAAACTCCAGAAAAGCAGCCACACCCTTCCTAGCTACCTAAAAGAAGGAGCACCAAATACAATGCTGGAAATGGCTAAGTATGGCTGAGGAGTGCTGCGCTACCATCCTCAACTGCCCCAAGAGTCTTTAAGAGGGATTTGTTGCAGGGCTTGATGACATGTGCCTGCAATCTAAACACTTGCGAGGTGGAGGATCATGAGTTCGAGGCCAGCCTGGGATACATAAAGAGCTCAATGATAGAGCACTTGCTAGCATGTACAAGGTCTGGGTGCCACTCCCAGAACTGCAGAGGGGGAAGGGGAAGGGAGGGAGGAGGAGGAGGAGGGAAGCAGGAAAAGTTTTCAAGAGGACAGAATCACCAGTGGACTAGGGATCCCTGCCTTCTTTAATAGCCCAAGCTGCTCACACTATCTGGATGCTCTTTCAAAAACCAGCCAGTGATACATCTATCCATTTTCTTCCAGCTTTATTGGGGTATAATTAGAAAAGTGTATATATTTAAGGCATGAAGCCCATTTATTTTATGCATATTTACATTATGAAATGGTGACCACAGTCAGGCTGATGGATCTTGTATGTGTTACTATATGGACAAGCATACAATACAATATTAATAACTATCATCACCCTAACAAATGTTAGATCCCCAATGTCCTCATCTTCTCTGAGAATATTTGAACCCTTTGACAAAAATCTCCCCATTCCTCTCACTCCCTGGCTCCTGATAACTAGCCTTCTGTTTCAATAAATTGAACTGCTTTAAATTCTGTATGTAAGCAAAATCATTCAGTATTTTTCTTTCTGTGTCTGGCTTATTGTACTTAACATAATGTCCTTCAAGTTCACCTATGTTGCTTTGCTTCAAATGTAGGAATTCCTTCTCTGGGGCTGAGTAATGTGCCATTATGTATGTATACCACATTCTGTGAACCCATTCATCCACTGGTGGATATTTAGGTTGCTATTATTTTATAACCATTGTGACTAACTGCAATGAATATGGGAGTTCAGGTGTCTCTTTGATGTAATGATTTTTTCCTATGGCTATATAACCAGTAAGAGGATAGCTGGACCATGTGGTAATTATATTTTTAGGTTTTGAGGGAACTCTGTATTGTATAAAAATTGACATAGCAGTATTCAAAGACTCTGCTTTATCCTTACTCTTGCTAAATCTTACTATTCATTTTGTGTTTCAATTTAACAGGTGTAAGGTGACCTCTCATGGTGGGTTTAACTTACATTTCTTTAATAATCAGAGATGTCAATTGCCTTTTCACATTTCTATTGATATTTGTATGTCTTCTTTGAAGAAATGTTTATACAAGTTCTTTGAACTTTTAAAAATGAGCTTATTAAACATTCAAGTTTGGACATACAGGCCAAATGACTGAATGGGTGCAATAGTGGCATGTCTACTCTTGGGGTAACCAACTGCTCCATAATTGGACTGAAGGCCCTCTCCACAGGAGGGAATACATACCTGGCACTGAAAAACCTAAGCAAAAGTCTATGGCAGGGAGGTCATGAGCCTTAGGGGTATAAAGTCTGCTCTTGTCTGACTAAATGTATATATTATTCCCACCAAGCTGCCCTGAAAACACTACACTTAATGTTCATATTCACATATTAACGCTACTCTCACTTCTGGTTAGAGAAGCTTCTCTTTTCAGATGGCGATGACCATTGGGATCACCCAAAAGGCAACATAGTGCTGAGAAGAAGAGATGGAGGAGTGCCCAGCACTGAAACACCTCTGTCACACCCTCCAACGCTCAGGGACCATTGCGGAAGAGGGGGCAGATAGAATGTAAGAGCCAAAGGAAGGGTATGACTTCTTACAATGCAACTACCCAGACAGAAATTGGCCTCGATATCCATGACCTTGCAGTGCCTAGCAATACCTTCGCAAGACCCTCAAAAATAGAAGAAAAAGATGATGACATCAAATTAAAACAGAGACTAATGGAGAGAGGGAGGGGATATGATGGAGATTGGAGTTCTAAAGTGGAATGGGGGAGGGGAGGGAAATATGTGTTTTTTGTATGTAAATGTAGAAGTTGTCAATAAAAATAATAATTTTAAAATGAGCTTATTATTTGCCTGCAAAGCCAAAGGACCCAGGTTCAATACCCCAGGACCCACATAAGCCAGATGCACAAGGGGGTGCATATGCCTGGAGTTCACTTGCAGAGGCTGAAGGCCCTGGCATGCCCATTTTCTCTATTTCTCTCCCTCTCTCTCTCTCTCTCCCCCTCAAATAAATAAAATATTTTTAAATGAGCTTATTTTTATCTTTACTAGTAAATTGTGTGAATTTTCTACATATTTTGCATGTTACCCTCCTATTTAGATAATATTTTCAAATTTTATAAGTTGTCTTTTTATTTTACTGATTCCTTTGTTGTAGTAAAGCCTATAGTTTGAAATAACCCTACTTGCTGATGTCTTGCTTTGTTGCTTTTGATGTCAGATCAAAAATATGTTATCACTGGGCTGGAGAGATAGCTCATTGGTTCAGGCATTTGCCTGCAAAGCCAAAGATCCCAATTCGATTCTCCAGAAACCACATAAGCCAGATATACAAGGGAGCACATGCATCTGGAGTTAGTTTGCAGTGGCTGGAGGCCCTGACGTGCCCATTCAATCTCTCTCTCTCTCTCTCTCTCTCTCTCTCTCTCTCTCAAATAAATAAAGAAATAAAACAATTTTTTTAAAAATATGTTATTTAGCCGGGCATGGTGGCACACGCCTTTAATCCCAGCATTCGAGGCAAAGGTAGGAGGATTGCCATGAGTTCAAGGCCACCCTGAGATTACATAGTGAATTCCAGGTCATCCTGGGCTAGAGTGAGACCCTACCTTGAAAAACTGAAAAATGAAAAAAAAAAATGTGTTATTTGGCAGTCTGAAGAGATATGTTAGCAGTTAAGACACTTTCCTGCAAAGCCAAAGGACCCAGATTAAATTCCCCAGGACCATGGCCTACAAGAGGACCTATACCTATAAAATTCCATCTAAAATAATAATGGTTATCCCATTTATCCAGTGCTGGCTTCTCTCTCCACCGGAGAATTTGCTTTTCCTTTTCAGATGGACTCCGAACCTGAGGAGAGGATCAGCCCAACGCACCTCACCAGAGCCCCAGTTGAAACCATAGAGTAATTGGGGAAATAGGCAAGAGTACTGCTTTCTTGGTGAACCTGGTACCAGCACAAAAGGCTGAAGGAGATAGACACAGAGAACACTCAGCTCCTACCAAACCAGATATTCAGAGACACAAAGGTTCCCAAGACCTCATCACTAAGCAGTCCTAAAACGAACCCAACATGGCTCAGGGAATTTCACGGAAGAGGGGGTGGAAGATTGTTAGAGCTACAAGTTGGGTCATTATGCACAGAGACACTGCCTTTTCCACATAACTGATGGCTAATGACCCACATTCCCCAATGAAGAGGACCTCTTCAGAGGGGGTTGGACAGCGAGTAGGCTATCAATGGCACCAACATGAATGTATTCACATTATGTGTGTAAGTAATAAAAGTACAAAAGAAAAAAAAATTCCCCAGAACCTATGTAATCCAGATGTACAAGGTGGTGCATGTGTACGGGTCTGGAGTTCATTTGCAGTGGGCTAGAGACGCTGGCATGCCCATTCTCTCTCTCTCTCATAAATAAATGAAAATAAAATATTTTTTAAAAACATGTCATTTGAGCTGGGGAGATGGCTCAGCAGTTAAAGGCACTTGCTTACAAATCCTGACAGCCTGGGTTTGATTCCCCAGTACCCACATGAAGCCAGATACACTAAATGGAACATGCATTTGGAGTTTGTTTGTGGAGGCAGCAAGCAATCTCCTCTCCTCTTCTCTTCCTTCCTTCTCCTCCTCCTCCTTCTCTCTCTCTCTCCCTCCTCTCATCTCTATTCTTGAAAATAATTTTTTAAATTATTTTTAAAAATCATTAATATGACCAAGTCAAAGGAGCTTTTTCCTTTGCTTCTTTTAGTAGTTTTATAGTTTCAGGTCTTAAAGTTAAACCTGTAACCCATTTTAAGTTATTTTTGTATATTATGTAAGTTAAAGAGTATAATTTTATTCTTTCACAAGTAGATATCCAGGCCCTTGACATCACTCTCTGTTAAAGATGTTGTCCTTTCCCCATTTTGTTATAGGAGCTTGGGTTATTTAGGGGCTTTGACGGTTGTAGACAAATTCCAAGTATTTTTTTCTATTTTTATGGAATATGCAATTGGAATTTTGACAAAGATTGCATTGAATCTATAGGTATTATTGGATGGTAGAGAATAATATTAATTCTTCAAATAGATGAACATGGACTGTCTTTGCATTTATATGTATCCTCTTTAATTTCTTTCATCACAGTTTCATAGTTTTCATTACACAGACATTTTATCTCCTTGGTTAAATTTATTATTGATGCTATGCTAATTGTAATATTCATTTTGTTCTTGCATTTTGAGATAAAGTCTCACTAGATTACCCAATTGGCTTTGAACTCCGGGTTTGCTTCCAACTCACAATCTTCCTGCCTTCACGTCCTGAATACAAGGATTACAGCTGTATACCACCATGGCCAGCTTGGAATTGTTTTACTTCCTTTGGAAAAACATTATTTGTACATAGAAATGCAATTGGACTTTTACATTTATTTTGCATTCTACAATTGCTTGCATTAATTTATTAGCTTTCATGGTTTTGTTAGAGTTTTGGGTTTTATCCAAATAAGATCATTTATCTGCAAAACTAATTTCATGGGCTGGAGAGATGGCTTAGTGATTAAGGTGCTTACCTACAAGGCCTAAGGACCTAGGTTCAATTCTCCAGGACCCACGTAAACCAGATGCACAAGATGGCACGTGCATCTGAAATTCATTTGCAGTAGCTAAAGACCCTAGCATGCCCATTCTCTCTCTTCATCTGCCTTTCTTTCTTGTTCTCAAATAAATAAATGAATTTTTTTTAAATAATATGTAAGTTCTAGAGAGATTGCTTAGTGATTAAGGCACTTACCTGCATAGCCTAAGGACTCAGGTTCAATTCCCCAGTACCCACATAGGCAACATGCAAATGGTGGAACATGCATCTGGAGTTCATTTACAGTGGCTGGAGGCTCTGGTGTACCCATTTTCCCTCTCTCTCTCTCTCTCTCTCTCTGCTTCTTTCTCTCTTTCTTTCTAATAAATAAACCAATAAATGATATTTAAAACTAACTTCACTTCTTTCATGCCTCATATGCCTACTATTTCTTATTCTTAGCTAATTGCTCTTCTCAGTACTGTGTTGACAAGAAATGGCAAGAGTGGCCATCCTGTATTCTCTTTAATCTTAAAGGACAAGCTTTGAGTAAATGGTATAAATTCATACTACTGAGTATATTAGCTGCAAGCCTGTCATACAGTGCCATTATTGTGTTGAAATATATTTCTTCTGTACTTAATATGTTGAGAATTTTTAACATGAAATGATACTGAATTCTGTTAAATGCTTTGGGTATATCTATAAGATGATCACATTGTTTTTATTTACTATGGCCAAATATGGTTGTAGCCAAGTACAAAGTGCTATGAATGGGGCTACCACACAGATGCCATACCTGCTACCTGGACATGGTTCTGCCTTCTCTTGATGGCCCTCCTTAATTTTGGGGTTTGACCATAGTTCTATAACCCCTACCTGTATCCCAAAGGTCCTACAGAAACACTTTCGTCCATGAATGGTTACCAAGTTAATGTTATGGGGACACATAGGCATGGCCTTTCCACCCAGTAGTATTCACCACCCAATGTAGATGTCACTTCTCTCCTGTGCTTCATTCTTAATTTTGTTCACAGCTGAAGAGCCCAGGGGTCAGCTTCATGAATCCTCTTTGTGACCATGCTGCCCTCTCTTCACCTGTTAGTCTCACCTCAAGTTTTATCAACTTCCTAGCTTGGGGTCATCCCATTGCACCCCCCACATGTCAGTGGTTCACTGGTACAAAGTAAACACTATATGACACTTCCTAGTTGATTCCTTAATCAACATGGGAAGAGAAGCACTCCGTGGGAAGTACCTGCAAGTGGCACCAAAATGATACATAAAATATTCCTTGAAAATTGAAGCTCTAAATCTTTGATGCAATGGTGGCATGTCTGGTGTGGGGGAATCCAGATGCTCTCTGATTGGATGTGAGGCCCACTCCACAAGATGGAATTCCTGCCTGGTACTGAAAACCTAATCTATGGCTTCAAAGGTCATAAGCTCTAGGGGAGAAAAACTACTGTTGCCTGAATAAGGAGATAAAGTCTGCCCAACAAAGTGACTTGGAAGTGCTTCTAGTTATACCCAGATATTAATTCTACTCTAGCTTTTGCACAGAAAAGCTTCTTTTCTCAGGTGGTGGTGACCACTCAAGTGATTCAAAACTCACCATTGAATGAGACATCTCTATCACACTCTCCAAAGCTCAGGGACCATTGTGGAAGAGGTGGCATAAAAAATGTTAGGAGCCAAAGGAAGGGTAGGACTGCTTACAATCCTGTCTTCCAGACACAAAACATGCCCTAGATATTCCTGATCCCACAGTGGCTGATGCTATCTATGTAAGACTTGCATAACAGAATGAAAAAAATGATGACACCAAAATAGAAGAGAGTATAATTGAAAAGAAGGGATTCAGTGGAGGGGGTGTTGGGATGGGGAAAAAGAGAGAGTGTGGGAGGAAATTATAGTTATTGTAAATTGTTTATATTTATGGAAGTTTTCAATAAAAAATTTAAAGAAGTTGTAGGCCTGTCAAGTATTGGTGCTGAAGCTTTTTCACAGAAATCTTCCTAGCCTCAGGCAGATTGTTGGCACTGGGCTTGTCCATGTACACCGTACAATGTTGTTGAGTAAATACACATACATGAAGCTTCTACAGCAACGTACACAAGACCTGCATGCATACTCACTTACACATAATGTACTAACAAGGGTTAAGTGTGAAAAATTCTGGTAATTTCTAAGTTAGTATCCTATTTCATTTTTTTTTTTTTTTTTTTTTTTTTTTGGTTTTTCGAGGTAGGGTCTCACTCTAGCCCAGGCTGACCTGGAATTCATTCTGTATTCTCAGGGTGGCCTCGAACTCATGGCGATCCTCCTACCTCTGCCTCCCGAGTGCTGGGATTAAAGGCGTGAGCCACCACACCCGGCAGTATCCTATTTCTTAATAAAACACATGAAATAAAGATACACATAGTTTGAGAGTTCCTAAGGTAAATATTTTATTATGTTCAAAGTCCCACCTTTCAAAAGATCTAATTCTATTAACTTTAGATAAATCTTTACTTTAAAAATATTTCTTTCAACTGTTTGCTGGTTGGCAATGCATGGTCCCTAACTTCCTCCTACCTGGGAGGTCCCTGGGAAAATGTTATGTTTTCACTTTTCATGTCCTGAAACCAAAGTAAATAATGTTATTGTGTCATGTCCTACATGTTTCCTGACATAGTGTCAACAACATAGTTGTGAATGTATTTTATCTGTGGAAATTTCTACCATGCATGCCACAAGGAAAGACGGCCTTTATCTAATTAATTAGCATGGGCTCCCTCTCCTGGCCAGTGAAGGTACTAAGAGCCCTTAAAGAACACCCAGGTAGGGAATTCTTTTTTTTATTATTATTATTAGTTATGTAGATAGTGTGTATACAGTCATGCTGATAGCATCTTTGTCTCCTCCCTGTCCTTTACCCTCCGAAGGGACTCTCCTCATTGGGGAATGTGGGTCGTGCATTGTGGGGGTAGCCATCAGTTATGGGAAAAAGGCAATGTCTCTGTGCATAATGTTCCAACTTGTGGCTCTAACAATCTTTCTGCCCCCTCTTCTGCAAATTTCCCGGAGCCATGTTGGTATCATTTTAGGTCTACTACGGTGAAGAGGTCTAGGGAACCTCTATGTCACTAGATATCTGGTTTGGTAGGAGTTGAGTGTTCTCTGTGTCTATTTCCTTCACCCTTGTGTTGGTACCAGGTTCCCCAAGAAAGCAGCACTCTTGCTCATTTCCCCAATTACTCTATGTTTTCAGCTGGGGCCCTGGTGAGGTGTGATAGGCTAATTCTCTCCTCAGTTTCTGTGTCGATCTGAAAAAGAAAAGCGAATTCTCCAACAGAGAGAGAGGTCAGTACCAGATAAATGGGATAACCATTATTATTTTAGAAAGAATTTCACAGGTGTAGGCCCTCTTGTAGCCCACAATTGGTGGGAGCTTGATATTGGAGAGAGGGCTCAAATTTTGGATATGGTTCTGACTTGTTTCCGAATCCCAGCTATGGGTTCCTTTCCACTGAGCGGATCTGATAGCAAAATCAAGGGCAGTTGGTTACCCACCATGGAGTATAGGATATTCTTAGACACAGCAGAGAAGCAGGAGAGACCAATATCCACCAGAAAGGAGGAAGATTGCCAGAATCCCACTGAGGAACTCATGCCTGGTACCACCCACCAGGCACACCAAGCAACAGCAAAGACCAAACAAGGGGATTTTCCAACCTCATCAGCCTCCTTGCAAAGTCAACAAATCTGAAGGAAAGACAGCTGAGAGCAACTAAGGAGCTACTGAAAGAGATAGAGGCAGGACTACATGAGCAACTCCAGACTTCATTTACTCTCCCATCCCCCAACCATCAGAACCATGAATCTCAGGCATTGAGCCCGCTTGGCAGCACACCCAGCACAGCTGAACAGAACTCCAGCTCCACAACACAATACAGAGGGGTCAAGGTGGGGATTCAGCATTGGTGATTGGAAGGCTCACCAAAAGGTGATAAGGCTGACTGACCAAAAAAAAAAAAGGTACATAGGCCTGCAGTGGAAGTGCTAATCTCTTTTTACATGGCACAGCAGGTTATGGGTTACATATTTTTGGTTGGCTTTACCATTTTCAAATAAGTTGTACTTGGGGGTTGAATATTGTTGCTTGTGATGCTTTCAGATTTATAGGGCCTTTGTCTTTTGCTTCTGTCATTATTGGGGACATGGTCTGATTCAGATCTAGGCTGACCTGGAACCCAATTCAGAACGGAATCCTCTACCTCACCGATGACAGGATTAAGGGTGTAGAGCAACACACACCCTTAGGGATTTGGGCTTTATAAGACTGTTTGTTTTAATCCCCACACTTTTATACTCTGTGCTGGTTTTTATTGAATGTGTATATTGCTCAGTTGCAGTTTAGGATTTGCCAGTAAATTGTTCCACCCAGTCCACTAGAATACTTGCTTAGCAAGAAAATTCAACACCTAGGATAGATCAAACATAAGAATTCAGGGTATAGTAGAAGGAGAAGAATTTCAATCCAGAGGCTTAGTAGGTGTTTTCAACAAAATCATAGAAGAAAATTTTCCCCAAATTGTGAAAGAAATGCCAATGCAGATACAAGAAGCTTTTAGAACACCAAACAGACAAAACCTAGAAAGATCCTCTCCTCGCCATGGTATAATTAAACTACTAAACATGCAAACCAAAGAAAATATATTGAAAGCAGTTAGAAAAAGCAAGTCACCTTCAGAGGGAAACCAGTCAGGATCACAGCAGATTACTCAACACAAACTTTAAAAGCCAGAAGGGCTTGAAATGATGTATTCCAAGTTCTGAAAGATAAAAACTGTCAACCAAGATTACTTTATCCTACAAAGCTATCTATCAAAATTGACAGAGAAATAAGGATATTCCACAACAAAAACAGGCTAAGGAAATTTATGTGAATTAAACCACATCTACAGAAAATACTTGAAGGAATCCTTCTGGTGAAGATAAAGCAAAACACACACAGCAGGAAATAGGAAAAAAATAAACCATACTCAAATAACAGGTGAAACAAGTGAGTAAAGGGAAAACAGGAAGCATTAAAACAAAAAGAATGGCAAGAATAAATACATATCTTTTAATAATAACTATTAATATAAATGGACTCAATGCCCCCAACCAAAAGACACAGGCTTGAAGACTGGATTAAAAGGCAGGATCCTGCCATCTGTTGCCTCCAGGAAACTCACCTCTCAACAAAAGATAAAAAACTTCACAGGGTGAAAGGATGGAAAACGGTATTGCAAGCAAATGAGCCTAGGAAACAAGCAGGGGTTACTATCCTAATTCTGACAGGATAGACTTCAAGCCAACATTAGTGAGGAAAGATAAAGAAGGTCACTTTAAACTGATTAAAGGAACACTCCAACAGGAGGACATTACAATCCTAAACATATATGCACCTAACATGGGGGCTACCAATTTCATCAAACAAACACTATTAGAATTAAGGTCACAGATAACACCAAACACAATTGTAGTAGGTGCTTCAGTACCCCACTCTTATAAATTGAAAGGTAATCCTAGCAAAAAATAAACAGAGAGACATCTGGGTTAAATTATGTCATGGAACAAATGGACCTAACCGATATGTACAGAATATTCCATACAAAAGCTGCAGAATATATATTTTTCTCAGCAGCACATGGAACATTCTCTAAAACAGACCATATATTATGGCTCAAAGCAAATCATAACAAACACAGGAAAACTGACATAATCCCTTGTACTCTACATGAGCACAATGGGATTAAAATGCAAGTCAGCAACAAGAAAAACTACAGTGCATACAGAAATTCATGGAGACTAAACAGTACACTATTGAATGATGAATGGGTCATTGAAGAAATTAAAAAGGAAATCAATAAATTCATTGACTCAAATGATGATGAGAATACAATATACCAAAACCTTTGGGACACAATAAAGGTAGTCCTAAGAGGGAAATTTATAGCTCTTAGTACCTATATTAAGAAATTAGAAAGCAAACCAGTAAATAATTTAATGTTTCACCTTAAGGCCTTGGAAAAAGAAGAAGAAAGCAAACCAAAAATCAGTAGACAGGAAGAAATAATAAAGATTAGGGCAGAAATTAATGAAATAGAAACAACAAAAAAAAACAATCCAAAGAATCAATGAAACAAAGAGTTAGTTCTTTCAAAGGATAACAAGATTGATAACCCCTTAGCAAATCTGACCAGAAGAAGGAGAGAACAGACAAAAATTAAAGGTGAAAAAGGCACCATTATAATAGCTACCAAAGAAATTCAGAAAATCATAAGGACATACTTCAAGAATATATATGCCTTCTACACTATTGGTGGGAATGTTATCTGCTACAACCATCGTGGAAATCAGTGTGGAGGTTCTTGAGACAGCTAAAAATAGACTTACCATATTATCCAGCTATAGCACTCCTAGGCATATATCTGAAGGATTCTTCTCACTACCTTAGAGATACTTGAACAACCATGTTTATTACTGCTCTATTCACAATAGATAGGAAATGGAACCAGCCTAGATGTCCCTCCACAAATGAATGGATAAGAAGGATGTGATACATTTACACAATCATGTTCTATTCAGTAGTAAAGAAAAATGAAATTATGAAATTTGCAGGGAAATGGATGGGTCTGGAAAGGATTATACTAAGTGAGGTAACCCAGACTCAGAAAGCCAAACATCGCATGTTCTCTTTCATATGTGGATCCTAGTTACAAACATATAGACTTGTGTGTGAGCTGGGCCCAAAAATTGGTAGCAGAGGCCAGTAAGCTAGAAAAAGGCTATATGGAGGGAGGAGAGAGAAGGACTTAAGGAGATGGTATTGTACATATAAAAGTATAAGAACAGATTACAAGGAGGGGAAAGGCCTAAGATGGCCAGGGAAAGAGAATGTATAAAAGAAGGGTGGGGGAGGGTTAATCAAAATACAAGATATTCTGAATAAGACTTATGTAAACCTACTTTTTTAAATAATGGCACATCCAGAAGCTATCGATTGTTACTAGAAAATTTTCAGTGCCAGAGATGGGATACCTTCTACTGAGCTGCTGGCCAGGAAGATCCCTGTTGCCTTCAAAACATTACAGGCTATTTCCAATGCCCTTGGTTTCCCTGAAGAAACAGATGGTAAGACCCTATTGTTGAAGACTTCACTTGCCTGAGTGGCAAGGTCACTGAGAAATCAAGCTGGTGCTAAACAGAAAACCTTCTCCCTGTAGACCAGCCCACTGAAAGCTGAAAAAAGCTGCACTGCATACAGCCATATGGGAGACAGAAATCATCACAGGTGAAAAGAGTGAACACTGGAAACCTCAAGTTTAGCCAGACAGGCCAAATGACCAAATGAGTACAATAGTGGCATGTCTGCTCTGGGGGAAACCAATTGCTCTCTAATTGGACTAAAGGCCCACTCTGTGGGAGGAATACATGCCTGGTACTGAAAAACCTAAAAGTCTATGGCAGGGGAGGTCATGAGCCTTAGGGGTATAAAGCCTGTTCTTGTATAGCTAAATGTGTATATTATTCCCACCAAACTGCCCTGAAAGCACTACACTTAATGTTCATATTCATATATTAATGTTACTCTCACTTCTGGTTACAGAAGCTTCTCTTTTCAGATGGCGATGACCACTGGGATCACCCAAAAGGCAACATAGGGCTGAGAAGAAGGAACAGAGAAGTGTCCAGCACTGAAACATCTCTATCACAACCTCCAAGGCTCAGGGTCCATTGTGGAAGAGGGGGCGGAAAGAACGTAAGAGCCAAAGGAAGGGTACGACTCCTTACAATGCAACTGTCCAGACAGAAATTGGCCTTAATATCCATGACCTCTCAGTGCCTAGCAATACCTTCAGAAGACCCTCGTAATAGGAGAAAAAGATGATGACATCAAATTAAAATAGAGACTAATGGAGATAGGGAGGGGATATGATGGAGAGTGGAGTTTTGAAGAGGAATGAGGGGAGAGGAGAGAAATATCATGGTTTATTGTCTGTAAGTAAAGAAGTTGTCAATAAAAAATAAAAATTTTAAAAAGAATTCTTCATGCCAATAAATGATCAAAACTTTCACGATCTTTTAAGAATCTTGGATTTTCTTGGCCCTCTTCATAAGCTAATATGTTACCCAGAAAAAGAGATTGTGTCTTAAATTTCCCCCTAAAAGTCCAAGTGTTAAATACTTGGTCCTCAAGGTAATGCTTTTTGAGAGGTGGTAGAACCTTTAAGAGGTGGGGCCTCAGGAAGAGGTCTTTAACTCATTAAGGGCACCATCCAAAGAGATTGCTAAGCCTTGGCTCTCTTCCCTCTTTTACACTTCATGGTGATGAGGTAAGCAATTTTGCTCTACCATACACTCTAGACATGATGTGCTGGTTCACCACAGGTACCAATCAATGAGCCAATTAATCATGGGCTGGAACTCCAAAACTTTCTACCACAATAATCTTGTTTTCATTGTGAGTTAAAATCCATGATTCCTGCATGAATATATGAGCCAACCAGATCCAAGACACTGACTTTGTCATTGCAGTGTTGCAGATCTCCCCACATGCACCAGTTTTCCAGGTCCCACAGTGTTGGGCCCTATGAGGCCCAGGTGTGAGGCCTAGTGGAACTTCCTAAGCCTGACTAGAGTTTAGCGACCTGTCTTTGGCCTACTTCCACTTAAGAGTGACTCAGCAAGGCCTAAGCCGAAACTGCCTCCGCCCAGCTACTGCTGATGTGGTGAAATACTATTGGCCCTTACACCTTTTTCCCACCCTCTTTCTCAAAACTCTATATACACCTTCTCATTACAATAAAGCGAGTTCCTGCCTCAACAGACTCCCAGCCCAGTGTGTTTTTTCTCTCCTGTGTTTTAGGGGGGAGGGTTCTGGGCCGCCGACACCCATTATCCCGCTCAGCCTCAAGAGGAGCCACGGGCCGGCTCTCTCTTCATCTCTACCTGCCGGGGAAAGGAACCGGCACCACAGGGGATTCATGGAGAGGCCAAAGTGGATGTTTTATATGCAATAGAGTTGGGTTGCATCTGAGGAATACTTAACCTGGGGAACACACTATTGTCACAAAAAGCAATAAATAAGCTCACACTTTTTCTTGAAGGGGAACTTTCCTATCCCCCAAGGTGCACCTTGCACATGCAACCCTGAAAAATGGGCCAAATGAAAAATATCCAGAGCCTTGCATTCTTGGAGTGCTTGGCAAGACTTGAATTACAATGAGCCAGTGAAGAACTTTACTAATAAAGACCCTATTATAAGTTTCAAATTGATTAACTTCACTGCAGAATTTCTTTCTTCTTTTTTTATAGATTAAAAATTTTTTACCAACCTCTTGGCTGAAACTTCTATTTTTCTCTGTAGAAGCAAAACTTCATTACCTTTTATTAAGGAATAGTTGATTCATTTTAGTCAAATTATGAAGGCAAATGAGAGCTATTATTTCACAAGTTTTGGACATTTAAAAACTAAAATTACAGTGATGTGAAGTTCCTTGTTAAACATGAACACTTTCCATGGTCTCTTTTAAAATATTCAGGGCTCTAGAATTGTAACCAGGATGAAGTATTATAGAATGGCAGGAATCCACTGATAAGTTTTCAAACTTACATTATTGAACTTAAGACCTTAGTATTAGAAAGAAACCAAGTATAATATTTTGACAGATGGCTTTTATGTTCTTATTTTAGCATTAGCCAAAAATTTCGTACTACCACAGCTTTGAATTAAGACGTAGTGAAGTTTCCATGGTTGCTATAAACATTTCTCCCTTGCAATCATAGCACTCTTGACTGTTTCCCAAGTGTTTTCATATACCTCCCCTTTAAACTTCCCTTTTACCACTGAGGAAGAGATCCAACTACATGACACCTCCAAACGGTACTGCCAATCACAAAAGAGCTGGGGCTGCGCTTGTGCCCCAGAGCTGCTACCAACACACCCTGCTGTCTCTTCAAGTCACTCTCTGCCACTCCATCAGCTCAGAGGCTGTGTCCACCCAGTCACAGAAGACACCACTCAGAATGATCTAAACTGCAAAGAATGTATAATCTCTTCTGACAGAAAACATCCAGGGGAGGCTTAGGCTTCAGACTGATGAGGCCACCACCTGTGTCCTGCTATCCTCAAGGTGTCTGATTCCTCCCCAGCATGATTCATCTCTTTATAAAAATTGACTCCAGAATTCCACATCCAGCACCCACCTACTAGCACTCAAATTCGAAGGATGCCCTCCTTTTAACCACCAAAAGCCTTCCTGAGCACCTTTCTAGTTAGACCAACAGAAAACAATTGTTTCAGATGGGGAGAAGTCACATTGCTAAGTGACTGCCCAACATTCATTGCCATGTAGCTCTTTGGTGGGAGATCCTAGGTTCAAGCAGATAGGCTGACACCAGAGCCGACACACTTAATATACCAACTTTGCTACTTCCCATGGGAAAGGGGAAAATAGGAGATCCATGTATGCACAAATTTTGGAAGCCCTTACATAGTCACCTGTTAGAGGCTCACAGTGCTCATTACAAGAATAATCTGAGGGGCTGGAGAGATCGCTCAGTGGGTAAATGCACTTGTTTGCAAAAGCCTGAAAGCCTGAGTTCAATTCTCCAGGACCCATATAAAGCCAAATTCAGGGCTGGAGAGATGGCTTAGTGGGTAAGGTGCCTGCCTGCTAAGCCGAAGAACCCAGTTCCAATCTCCAGGTCCCACGTTTAGCCAGATGCAAAGTGATTCAAGGGCGCAATGCCGCACTTGACCACAAGGGGGCACACACATCTGGATTTCGTTCACAGCACCTGAGAGACTGCTGGCACGCCCATCTCTGTCTCCCTCTCCCTCTCTGTCTGTCTCTCTCTGTGTCTCTCTCCAAAAATAAATTAAATAATTTTTAAAAATTAAAAAAATAAAGCCAAATTCACAAAATAGTACATGCATCTGGAGTTTATTTGCTTGTTCTCTCTCTCCTTGCAAATAAATTAATAAAATGTTCTTAAAATAATATGAGAAATTCTGTGGCAAAGAAACTTATTTAAACCAGCTAACTCAACACTTCCCTAATGCAGTTTGCCAGCAAGCTTCTCTCAGAGATCAGGTTGTTAGTGATTAAGCAAGGCATGCATTTTGAGTGGCAGACTCCTGTGTTAATGTACCTACTAAGTATTCTTTATCTTTAGCTAAATCTTATGGTATTAGCTGAGCATATCCAGAGGCAGTTCTATGTATCATTTTAATCTTTTCTATATGTGCTCTGTGTCTCTGAACTAAGCATGTGCAAAAGTGTTCACTATCTTATTTTAAAATTATGACCTCAACTGAACATACTTAAAAATTGACCCACCCCTACATGAATATGTATGTGCCTTCTAAATAAAATCTCCAAACTCCTTTTGTTTCACTGAGAGTGTTGCTTCAGAGACGATTCCCATACTCTCCTTGATATGATAGACTGAAATCCTGAAGTATAAACTAAAGTAAACTATTCCCTCCTTAAGTTGCTTTAGTCATAAGTTAAGAATTGATATAATTTTTTTCATGAATGTGGTGGTTTGATTCAGGTGTCCCCCATAAACTTAGGCACTCTGAATGCTAGGTTCCCAGCTGATGGAGATTTGGGAATTAATGCCTCCTGGAGGCAGTGTATTATTGGGGGTCACTTATGGGTATCGTAGCCAGTTTCCCCTTGCCAGTGTTTGGCACACTCTCCTGTTGCTATGGTCCACATTATGTTGGCCAGGGGATGATGTACACCCTCTGCTCATGCCATCATTTTCCCCTGACATCATGGAGCTTCCCTTCAAGTCTGAAGCCAAAATAAACCCCTTTTTTCCCCCAATCTGCTCTTGGTCAGGTGATTTCTGTCAGCAATGCAAACCTGACTGCAACAGCAGTCTTCTGGAGGAGAAAAGTCATCAATAGTCTTAACCAGCAATGGATCCCAAAAGCTTCAGCCAGACAACATATACTTACTAATACAATAGTGGCATGGCTGTTATAGGGGTAAACAACTGCTGTCTGGATTTGAGGCCTGAATGCCTGAAACACTACTCAAAAGCTTATGGCTGGGGAGATCATAAGCCTTAGGGAAGAAGCTACTACTATTGTTTGGCTAAATGGATATATTATGCCCACCAGACTACCCTCTAAATATTTATGTGCATGTCCATTGTGGTGGTTTGAATTAGATATCCCCATAAACTCATGTGTTTTGAGTGCTTGGTTCCCAACTGGTGGATATTTGGGAAGTGAAGCCTTGCCAGAGCCTTTCCACTTAATTTAGCACTGCAGGTGGATGGTTAGGATTATTAGCCTTAGCTTTCCAGTGTTAGGTAATGTCCAGCCTCTGCTCATGCAAGCTTTCCCCTGATTTCACAGAGCTTTCCCTAGAGACTATAAGCCAAGATATAGCTTTCCTCCCTTGTGCTACTTTTGGTTTGGTATTTTGTGCCAGCAACATGAAGGTAACTACAATACCCAGAATACTGTTCATACTTTGGTTAGAGAAATTTCTTTTTCAAGTGGCATGACTACTTGGTAGACTCAGAACTCATCAAAGTATTGAGAAGAAGTGATAATTGAGTGTTCAGAACTAAATGAGACATCTCTATCATACCCTCAAAGGCTCATGGGCTATTGTGAAGGAGGTGATGGAAGGAATATAAGAACCAATAGATGGAGAGGAGTGCTTTGGAACACCGTCTTCAAGACACACAGGGATCACTGCACGCATGACCTCATAGCAGCTGTCCTTACCTGCACAAAACCTGCATAATACTGGGCCCACCAACATGTTCTCATAGATTATGGAGGGGGTGGGAAAGACTTCAAAATAAAAGAGGGAATAGTTAAAAGAGGGGTTCAGTGGAGGGAGTATTAAGGAATGGTGACAAAGGAAGGTACTGAGAATGAATTATGTAATTTTATTAATAAAGATTTTAAATAAAATTAATAAAGTTTTTAAAGTGATACTGTTGTGTATTAATGCTAATAAGAGTTAAGAAATCAATGCCAGGAAGCAATTCAACCCAAGGTAATGGAGTAAACATAAAGAGACACCTCAGTGGTAGAGCAGGAATTTATAGTCAACACAAAATCCATTCTCTTTTTTTTCCAGCAACACACTCCCAATTTTGTTTTATTTTAGAGAGAAAATTGGCATGCCACTACAATCAAACTCCAGACATTTGCACCACCTAATGGGCATATGCAACCTTGTGCTTGCCTCACCTTTGTGTGTCTGGCTTATGTGGGATCTGGAGACTTGAACATATATCCTTAGGTTTTACAGGCAAGCACCTTAACCACTAAGCCATCTCTCCAGCCCCACACTCCCAGTTTTATCTGGGTAGCAATATGCCTGGTTGAAAACATTCTCTCTCCAGCTGGAGAGATGGCTTAGTGGTTAAGGCACTTGCATGCAAAGCCTAAGGACTCAGGCTCAATTCCCCTGCACACACATAAGTCAGATGCACAAGGTGGCACATGCATCTGGAATTTGTTTACAGTGGCTAGAACCCCGGGCATGCCCATTTTCTTCCCCCATCTATCTCTCTCTCTCTCTCTCTCTCAAATAAATTAATAAAATAAAATAAAAACAAACACACTGTCTCAAGTGTTTTATATCCAAGAAGAGCCTCATACTCCTTCACAACACAAAACACTGAAATGGAACCACTTTCATGAGAAATCAGGCTCAACCCTAACTGACACAGATTAGGTGGGCAGGTGGGTACTTGTTTCTACAGCAGTATATCCCACCTTTAACCAAAAAAAAAACTGTTATAAAGGTTTACATGGAACAAACTCATATGTGCCCCCACAAACAGCTAGATGCCATAAATGAAACTAATATATATGTATATAAGATTGGCAGATGAAACATAGACATACAGACACACACATAGTAGATACCCAAACCATAGGTACTCATGCCTCTTATACTCTTGCACATAAAAATATAACATAGTAGTTGCACATAGACTATATACATCCTCCTGTACACCTTAAATTGTCCCTAGATTTATTGTTTGTTTGGGTTTTTTTTTTTTTTTTTTTTTTCATTTTTCGAAGCAGGGTCTCACTCTGGCCCAGGCTGACCTGGAATTAACTATGTAGTCTCAGGGTGGCCTTGAACTCACGGCGATCCTCCTACCTCTGCCTCCAGAGTGCTGGGATTAAAGGCGTGTGCCACCACGCCCAGCTTTATTGTTTGTTTTTTGAGTCCAGGCTGGCCCCAAATTCATGATGCTCTTGATTTGCCTTCTGAATTCTAGGATTATAGGTGTGATCACTACACCCCATCATCTCTAGATTATTTATAATATATAATAAAAACATAGATTTTATGTAAATAATTGCCAAGATATATACTTTCAGAGAATAATAAAAATTGTATATTTTTAGTACAGGCACAATTATTTTTAGTATTTTTCTACCAGTTGTTGGTTAAATAAAAAGATGGGAAATCAATAAATATATAGGGCCAGGGCTGGAAAGATGGCTTGATAATTAAGGCATTTGCCTGTGAAGTCAAAGAACCCAGGTTAGATTCCCCAGGACCCACGTAAGCCATATGCACAGGGGGCACATGTGTCTGGAGTTTGTTTGCAATGCTGAATGCCCTGGCATGCCCATTCTCTCTCTGCCTCTCTCTCTCTCTCTCTCTCTGCTTGCAAATACATACATATATACATATATATATATATATATATATATATATATATATATATATATATATATATCTCCAAATCTGTGCTTGTGTGTATGTGTGATTATTGATAGTATAATGATATTCCTAAAACGGTGACTTAAGATCACACACTAATCATCAATAGCTACTTTTAATTTTTTATTATTATTTATTTTTATTTTGGAGACAGACACAGAAAGATAGGGAGAGGAAGACAGAGATGGGCACACCAGCAGCCTTTCAGCCACTGTGAACGAAATCCAGATGTGTGCGCCCCCTTGTGGGAAAGTGTGGCATTGCACCCTTGCATCACTTTGCATTTGGCTAAACGTGGGACCTGGATTTTGGAACTGACGTTCTTAGGGTTAGTGGGCAGGCGCCTGAACCACTAAACCATCTCTCCAGCCCATCAATGGCTACTTTTAAAGCTTGTCTTATTGGGAAAGTAAACATGGAACTCTAAATTTAAGTAAATGGCTTCACTCAGCTGATGTTTAACCATTTCAAGAGTCAAACTAAAACTGAATCCAATCTTCCTCATGGAGCATATATACTTCCCATAGCCAGTTCACTCAGAAGCTATTTGTGAAGCACCTAACCTTGGCCAGACACTAGGCCAGATTTGGGACACTAGAGTGACCCAGATTCAGCAAACTTGATGCCATGTCACAGGTGAATTTGGTCTGGATGGAGTGTCAAGATGATTGTTTTCCAAGTGTAAAGTCCAGTGGTAGAAGAGGTGGTGGAGCAGGTGTTGAGAATCTGCTGCTTTAAAGCTGTCTGTGATTTGAAGCAGGTCAGACAAATCAGTTACTTCTAGATTAATCTACATTTCTCAAGTTAAACATTAATAATGTTTTAGTCTACCTTATATTCTGAAATTGAAAATGTGTCTACAAGTTGGGTCTAAAAGTACACAGTTTCCATTTCCACCACAGTTAAAAACTACATACAAATAGAAAATTTGAGCTCAAAAGTACATTAATTACTAACTACAAGAGACATCAGTAGATGGTCTGATCTTTACACCTCTTCTTTTCACAGGAACTCTGGCAACATTTCATCATCAGAGAGCACTTATTCATCACTTTCCTCTTTCATCACTTTAGTAAGTCCCTGAAAACACAATGGTAAGCCAGCAAGAACTCCTTTTTCCTTTGAGTTAAAACTAACTGTTGAGTATGAAATGCAACAGAAAATCTCATCTCATGCATCTCATCCAGGAACAGGCCCTGAACCCATCACCATTTGATGTTGTCAGGCCCAAGAGCCTTGAGGATCTGAGTCTCCACCTTAGAAAATCAGTCTTTTTTAAAAAATATTTTATACTTATTTATTTATTTGACAGACAAAGAGGGAGGGAGAAAGAGAGAGATAGAGAGAGAATGGGCATACTAGGGTCTCCACCCACTGCAAACAAACTCCAAACATATGTGCCCCCTTGTGCATCTGGCTAACGTGGGTCCTGGGAAATCAAACCTGGGTCCTTTGGCTTTCCAGGCAAATGCCTTAACTACTAAGCCATCCCTTCAGCCCGAAAGGCAGTCATTATCTTCAGAAACATTCAAATTCACTTTCAAGTGATGGCTGAAAATTGCCAAAGACAGAAAACAAAAAACAAACAAGCAAAAAAAGCTAATGAGACAAGTGTATCATTTTAAAAAAAGCAAAGCAAACTGATTATGTGTGCACAAAACAGTAGAGCTGCACAATTGATACAAAGCAAAAGCCATTACTATAGTTGGAGTCTTCAACATCTTTTTCTCTACAACTGCTAAGACAATCACATAGAAGAACAGCACAAACAATTGTATGAGTCAGTAACATCATTAGTGAATAGGTTCTAATCAATATTTGTAGAACACTATACCCAACATTAGCAGTAGGACTTTTCTTCAAGGACTCAGGGAAATATACCATTAAAAACTTCAACAAGCTTAAAAGAATTAAAATTATACGTACTTTGACCACAATGGAAACAAACAAGAAAATATCCGAACACTTTAAAACAAACAAACCAAAAAAAAAAAAAAAAAACCCTCTGAAATGCATCTAAAATTAAATGGGGTCTGAGTAGAAAAGGAAATAAAAAAGTAAATTGAATCCAAGAAATTGAAATTATAACATATGCAAATTTCTGGGACACAGATAAACAGTGCTATAAAAGAAACTTGTGCTACTTAAATCATAGAGTTACATATTCATGTCTAAAGTAATGAAGATACCCCTCTCCACAAATGCAAAAGTTAACTCAGAACACATGCCTAAATATAAAACTTGAAAAAACAAAACTACCAGTTGAAAACAAAAGTAAAACACTTTGTTCAAGTTATTGGTATGGGCAATGTTTTTTATTTTATTTTATTTTATTTTTTGGATAATTCCCCCAAAGCACAAACAACAAAATCAAGAATAGACAAATGGAATTTTATTTGACTAAGAAAACTCTGCTCAGCAAAGGAAATAGTCAACAGAGGGAAGAGACACCTAAAGACAAGGAGAAAAGATCTGTAAACTATTTGCCTAGCAAAGAATTAGGATCCAGAATCTATAAGAAACTCAGAAAAATTCAAGAGCAAAGCCACAAATAATCCAATCTAAAAATGGGCAAGATATTTAAACAGATGTTTCTCAAAAACAAGATATAAAATAGATAATAAGTGAAAAAACTACTGTAAACATCTCTAGTCATCAGTGAACTACAAACCAAAACTATAACACAATATCATCTCAATAAAATTACTCTCATCAGAAGATCAAAAGGTCTTATTTGGTGCCAAGAATGTGGAGAAAAGAGAAGTCATAGGATTGTAAATTAGTGTAGTCATTATGAAAACTAGTCTGGAAATTTCTTATAAGACTAGAAATAGAAGTACTATACAATCCATCTGTACCCCAAAGAAATTAAGTCAACATATCAGAGATTCTTGCACACCAAATACATTGCAGCACTCTTCATAATAACCAAGGCATAGAGTTAATGAAGTTAATGAATAGTGAAAGAAAATGTGCTAAAATAATGGAATATGATTCTACCATAAAAAGAATGAAATACTGTCATTTGTGGCAGCATGGGTGGAACTGGAGGACATATGTGGAAGCTAAGAAAGGTGACTTCACAGAGGAAAAAAATAGATTAGTAATTACTAAAGGAGTGAAACAATTAAAGAAGGAAACTAGAGAGAAGTTTAAAGATTCCAAGCACAAAGAAATGTTAAATATTTAAGGATATAGATATGCTGATGTCCTTGATTTTATCATACTACATTGTATCCCATAAGTATGTACAACCTTCAAATTAATCATCAAAAATAGAAAAATAAAGCCGGGCCTGGTGGCACATGCCTTTAATCCCAGCACTTGGGAGGCAGAGGTAGGAGGATCGCCGTGAGTTCGAGGCCATCCTAAGACTACATAGTTGGTTCCAGGTCAGCCTGAGCTGGAGTGAGACCCTACCTCGAAAAAAAAAAAAAAAAAAAAAAAAAAACAAAAAAAGAAAGAAAGAAAGAAAGAAAGAAAGAAAGAAAGAAAGAAAGAAAAAAGTTTAAAATCAATAATTTAATTTTCCACTTCAGGAACCTAGAAAAAGAACAGATTTAACTGAAAGCAAGCATAAGGAGGGAAATAATGTTAAGAGCAGAAATCAGTGAAATTCAGAAGAAAAAATTATGTGAGAATATCAGTAAAACAGTCGGTGCTTTGAAGAGGTCAATAAATTTGGCAAACATCTAGCAACATGGACTAGCAAAAAGGGAGAAAACCCAACACATCAAACAGGAAAGAAACCAGTCATATCAACCTCCTTGTGACATCAAAAGAACAATAAGAGAATATAGAATAATTCTACGTGCATAAATTTGACAACACAGATTAAATAGAAGCATTTTGTGTGGAGGGTGTGGGTGTGGTCTGCATACATGTTCAGATGTGTGCATGTGCATGAGGAGGTCAGAGTCATCAGGCTTCATCCTCAAGGACACCATCCACCTATTTTTTGAACAAGATCTTTCATTGACCTAGAGCTCACTTAGGCTAGACTGGCTGGCCAGCGAGCTCCAGGGATCCTTCTAGCTCCAACTTCTGAGCACTGAGATTAGAGGCATGCTGCATATTTTTATGTGGGTTCTGAGGATCAAACTTGAGTACCCATGCTTGCACTACCGTTAAGCTACCTTCCCAGCCCTGAAGCCATTCTTTAAATAGCACCACCACAACTTATCCAACATGAAGTAAATGAATGGAATAGCACTGTAACTTTTAAGACAAATGAATTAACAATTCATAGCTTCAAAAAGAAATCACCAGATATAGTTGGTATGGATGCCATCTTTGGGTGTTTCTAAGCCTAGTCAAAGCTAACAGTAGCAACTTAGTCCAGGGGGACTGTGCTTCCTGGATGTGCTTCTTTAGATGTCTCTTACAAAGCATATTAGCTTTTTCTACCTTTCCTGATGACTGAGGCCACCAGGCACAATATAATAGAATTGAACAGCCAGGCCCTTAGCCAGTCCCTGAGTGACCTCTGCCTTGAAGGCAGATCCAATGTTGCTCTGAGTTGCTGTGAGCATTAGAGAGAGCTTCTGTTGTCATTGCCTGGAGACAAGCTGGCCTCAAACTCCTGATCCTGTTGCCTCCACCTCTCAAGTGCCAGGATTAAAGGAGTGAGCTACCACACCTGGCAGAATCCTGTCACTACCAGTAATCCCCTAAATCGCTTGAGGGGTCTGAGAGAGTGGGTAGTAGATGACAAGAATTGTACATGGGGACTGCTGCCCGTTTTTCTTAAAACAAGTCTCGCTGGAGGATGGTGAAGGACAATAGGAGAAAGCTAGCAATTTTCAGTTAGGCATTGAGGCTCAAAGAGAACCATGAAATGCCACCCCACGTGCCACAACAGACATGGAACAAGTGTTTGATCAAGATGGAGCTACAGTGCCCCCTGCTGTCCAGTCTAACATGCTACCTAGACAGACAGCCCTAGATGGGCAGGCCCAGGGATCCACCTTCAATCTACCAAACAATGGGATCTCCCCCTTGCCTATAAAGGCTCCTATCTTCTTCCTGTGGCTGACTCTGCCTGCTCTGCTCTGCTCAACTCAGCCCTGTTTTTGTTTCTCTGCTTGGCCTACTCTGCTAGGCCTGTCTACCTCTCTTGGCTAGGGCCACAAGGATATACGTGAGTCCCTTCACCCTCATCCAGTGGGGGAAGCATAAAACTGTTTCTGGTTTGGGTGGCTTTTCTGGCTTCTTTTTGCTTTACAGAGCTCTGGGTAATGTCTCTCTTTGATTCCATGCATGATTTTCCTCTGGTTTCTGAATCTCCCATGTGTGGTTCTTCCCAAGATTCACTACATGAGCTCCTAGATCCTACATTCCACATGTTCGCAGCTTTACTCTAATTTCTCTTTAAAAGCCTCAGTTTCTCTTAAGCCCACATCCTTGTGGCTCTATTTTTCTGTTGGGGCCCAAGGCTGAAAGAAATGACAAAGACACACAACAGACAAGACAGACATGGCGGCCATGCCGTGCTCACTTTATTGCAGCTTTATATATCTTTGGTGAAAGCAGTTTTCGTGACAAACTCTGATATGTAATGTATGATTTACTTTTAGCACACAAAGAAAATCTATTTCAGTTTCAGAACTTTCTGTAACCATTAGCTTGACTGATATCAACTGGAACACAGCATTCTTAGCCTTTATCTTTCCTCCTGTTTGCGGGATGTGCTCAAGGCTCACAATGTTCCAAAAACATCTTGAGGGCATTTGCATGCAAAATGTCCTCCAGAAACCACCCCTGCTTATGGGATCCTATATTTCCCCCTTTTGTTTTTTTGCAGACATGAAAAGCCATGATAGTTTGTGTTTGTTTGTGTTGTCTTATTGCTGAGAGGTCCCGTCTATGGAAGACTGAAATTAATACACAGAAAACCACAATTATGATGAGCCATTGTACAATATTAGATATTGACAAGAGTAAAGGCACTACGAAAAGGTCTTAAATTACTCAATCCATTAGTGATTCCCTCTAACCAATCTTTTCCTGTAAGAACAGCCAATTTAGTATTAAAGGTATGAGCCATGTCTTTTTCTAAGTCTTGTATTTTTTGAGTAAGGTTTGTATGGCCTGTGAGAATATGCATAACAGTCTCCCAATGAGATTGATTGTATGGAATAGGCATAATACACATGGTTGAAGAATTATAATCATAGGATAAAGAACTTTTAACCATTAGTATATGTGATTGATCTCCTATCCATTGAACTACAGATTTTAAATTTTGTACATCAGATGCCAAATGCAAGTCCAATTTTTTTTTGTTGTGTCCATAAAAGGTGTGATTATCGATGCCAATCTTGAACAAATGTACCAGCCTGGACGCCTTGATGTAAAGCAACTCCAGCGACAGCAGCAGTAGCAGTCACAGCAGCAATTTCAAGGATGGCCAAAACAATCTCAGCTACTAGTCTTTTTACATGATGTAAAACTTTGTCCATAGCTCCAAGAAGCCAAGCAGAGGATAAAGAACCACTCCATGGTCTAGTCAAATTTACGGGCAACCATATAGAAGTACGTGTTCTCATTATAAACATAGATTGAGTAGTCCAGTTAAATTGACTCCAGCATGTTCTGTTTACGCACTGTAAGACTGCAGTTCCGGCAGTGTATTTGTCCATTTGTCTTATTTCAAGTAATGTCTCCTACTAGTAAACCATTAGGATATCACACACAAGCAAAACCATATATAGATTCATTTTTGTTAAAATTAATTTTAAAACTTTGATTACTTTTAGATACATTTAATGTCATATTCCCTGTCCAAGAATCTAAAGATTTAGATACAGCCAATAATTTCCATAACTCATTTTGGCTTTGTGTATGATACCATAAATGCGGTCTAGGACTAGAAAGCCCTTTTCTTGTCCAGACAATAGTTTCATTAGCATTTGCATCAATGTGATTCCTCTGTTTATACCATCTAAGAAGTATCTGCATAAATTTTGTTTTAAAAGTTCCATGAGGACACCAATCTAAAATCACTGTATTTGAAGTTGTATCATTAAGCAAAACTGCTGCTTATAACCGTCTACAATTTACCCATTTTATCCTGATCTCGTCTCCATCGAAGTCAGGATTCCCACAAGAAGTATTATCAGGAAGAGTTTTTATTAAATCCTTATTTGTAACCCCCACTGCTTTAAAACTAGCAATGGATAAGAGAAGCGCATGCGCGGCAAGAGTAGACTGATTAACAGTAAAGGCCCATGCTTGATGAGTATATTTCAAACAATATTCTGGAGCATCAATACAGATAGGGGTTCTCGAATTGGGTATAGTTATATTGTTTATAATATGTGTTTGACTAACTATCTGAGAAATTTCTTTCCAGGAAGAACAGAACACACCAGGCATTATATTAGTCATATTAGTACATACCCCAAAAGGAGCTTGATCTCAATTAACAGCCTGCAGAAGAGGAGGATTAGGTATAAAAGCCCAATAAGTGAAGATTGGTGTGCCCTCACATAGACCTACCTGACAAGTGACAACTGCCAGCATAGCTAAAAACAAAGTAGTGGGAGTAATTGGTTGCCCTGATTCTTTAACCGATTTTTGTTGTTGTTGTTGTTGTTTTCTGAGTTAATTTCTTTAATTGACCCCAAGTAGGAGGTTTAGCAGTACAAGTATCGACAGTGAAAGATCTCTGAAGAGTCAAGTTCTGGAATGTGGCAAACACATCTCGGTCTCTGGATTCTGTCATTTTATATGTTTGGAAGGTATCCAGAAAGATTGATATCCTGTAGAAACATAAGCATATCCTCTACCCATTATTAAAACCTCTCCAGGGATCCACTTACCATTGTCCTTAACCCATATCAGTCGAGATTTATTCTCATATGTTTTAGAATTATCCTCAGCTGAAAAATGCCTTGCAGCAGGTGTATTACCTATAGAATCCCAATAATTGCAAAAATTTAAGGTATATAATGTTTTATGTATAATATTATAAGGAGTATCCTTAGTCCCCCTTTTATTTATTTATTTATTTATTTATTTATTTATTTATTTAGGTTTTTTGAGGTAGGGTTTCACTCTGGTCCAGGCTGACCTGGAATTAACTATGTAGTCTCAGGGTGGCCTCGAACTCATGGTGATCCTCCTACCTCTGCCTCCCATGTGCTGGGAGCATCACACTAGGCTTCTCCCTTTTTATTTTTGTAATATATAATTTTAAAGTTTGATTAGTTCTTTTAATAATAGCTTGTCTTGTATTATTGGAAGGAAGATCGGTGATGTGAGTTATATTATGAAATTGGAAAAACTTTTTTAGAGCATTGGAAACATAAGCAGAACCATTATCAGTTTTAATTAACTTAGGTTTTTTAATAATAGTAAAACATTTTAATAAATGTGAAATTACATGACAAACCTTTTGTCCCAGTAAAGGAGTAGCCCATTGTAAATGAGAATATGTATCTATTGAATGATGAATATATTTTATTTTACTAAAAGAAGGTTAATAAGTAATAACTATTTGTCAAATATGATTACTGTTAAATCTTTTAGGGTTAACCCCAGGTGGAAGATGGGGTGTATCAATAGTGGCACAAGAAAGCATTGTCGCACAATATTTTGGTTTGTCTTTTGGTATTTTTAAAATGATGTCTTGATCCCTTAGAATTTGTATGATAATGTTGATGATGTATTATAGTTTTTGAAAAATTACAAAAAACTGAGTTTTGGACATAATAGTTAACATCTTTATTGTCTTTAGTTAATGGTCCAGGTAAATGTGAATGTGTTCTAATATGTGATATATATATCTTTTTTGTTCTCATTTTTAATAAGATAGCTATTTGATAAGCTATATACTGAATAGGATGAGTAAGAACCAAGGGAAAATCAGCAGAATAAATATAGTTTATAGTCATATAAACATATTGAGAATCAGTAACAATATTAATAGGTGTTTTTCTATATTGAGATAAAACAAGAAGAACAGCAAATAACTTATTTTGTTGAACGGATTTTTAAGGAGATTTATAAATATTAATATGAGAACTAGCATGATATCCTATATTTGTATTAGAGCTAGTATCAGTAAAAATAGTAGGCCCTTGTATTGGGCCAGAAGCAATAGGATTATCAATAGTAAGAGATGTCATCTGTAAAAAGGAGATTTTTTTGAGAAGGATAATGGATATCAATTTGATCAGTGAAACCTGTTAAAGAAATTTGTTAATTATTATTATGTTGATAAAGACAATCTATTTGAGATGTTGAAAATGGTATTATTATTTTATGTGGATCACAACCTAATAATTGTTGTAATTTTTTTTACCTTTACTAATGAGCATAGTTATTTTATCAACATAAGTCTTTAGTAATTTATTGGATTTATTAGGCAAAAATAGCCATTTTAGAATGTTATGAGGTTGACATAAACATGCAGTGGGCGAATGAATAGTATGAAAAATACTTAATAGAATGGGTTGATTTATGTCTAAATAAGTTAGACAAGATTGAGAAAAGACTTATTTAAATATCGTAAGGTTTTTTTAAGCTTTTTTTGTTAATTGTTTAGGATTGTTAATATCAGTGTCACCTTTTAACATATTGAATAAGTGTTTTAAAGCATAATTGGGGATTCTTACAGTAGGCCTCAACCAATTAATGTCTCCCAATAATTTTTGAAAATCATTTAAGGTTTTTAAGTTATCATGTCTTATGGATATTTTTTGAGGTTTAATTTGAGTATTCCCTAATATATATCCCAAATATGATATGGGTATTTTCTTTTGAACTTTATCAGGGGCTATTTTTAAATTATACAATTTTAATTGTTGGAGAAGCATTTTATGAACTTGATTCTGTATATCATCATTAGGAGTTGTTATTAAAATATCATCCATATAATGATAAAGGATAACTTTAGAGAATTGTTTCTTTTTTTTAAACTTTTTATTTTTTATTATTTTTTTGGAGAGAGACACACAGAGAGAGAGAGACAGAGAGAGACAGAGACAGAGAGAGAGGAAGACAGAGATGGGCATGCCAGCAGTGTCTCAGCTGCTGCGAAGGAAATCCAGATGTGTGCGCCCCCTTGTGGTCAAGTGTGGCATTGCGCCCTTGCGTCACTTTGCATCTGGCTGAACGTGGGACCTGGAGATTGGAACCGCTGGAGATTGGAACCAGTGTTTTTAGGTTTAGGAGGCAGGTGCCTTAACCCCTAAGCCATCTCTCTAGCCCTGGAGAATTGTTTTTTAATAGGATGTAATGTTTTATCAACAAATTTTTGACATAAAGTAGGGCTATTTAACATTTTTTGTGGTAACACTTTTCATTGATATCCTTTAATAGGTCTTTGATTATTATACTCTGGGATTGTAAAAGCAAATTATTTTATCTTTATATTGTAAAGGAATGGTAAAGAAACAGTCTTTTAAATATTACTTTTAAGCAGTAATGTTGAGGTATCATAGATGGTAGAGGGACCCAGGTTGTAAGCTACCCATAGGTTTAATGTATTTATTGATAGCACATAGATCAGTAAGTAGTTTTCATTTTTTAGAATTTTTTTATAACAAAAACGGGAGAAATTTAAGGTGATACAGAGGGTTCTATATGTTTAAATTTTAATTGTTCTTTAACCAAAATTTTTAATGTCTCAAGTTTAATTTTAGGTAAAGGCCATTGCTCTACCCATACCGGAGTTTGACTAAGCCATTCCAATGGCATGGCTTGAGGACATAAAGCAGTGACCTTTAGTTTGTTGTCTGTATGTTCAAGGTATTACTAACTTGAGAGAAAATATTTTTTTTCAAATGTTCATCGGTATAGGAGCAATATACAATGGAATGCTAATTATGTCTCTAGTAGGTAACTGGCATTGATGTAATTTATCACTTATATATACTTGAGTTATCAGTCCTATCCCTTTTAAAGTAGAATTAGCAAGATTTTTTTTTAATGGGCGGCCATTGATCTAAACTTATTACTGAAACATTTGCTCCAGCATCTAATAATCCTTTAAAAAGCCAATTATTTATTTTGATAATACACATAGGTTTTTGTAAAGAAATTAATGTTTCCCAAAATATATTTGTTTCTGTGTTTCTAAATCCTCCCTTTTTTTCAATGTTTTGAGAAGGAAATTGTTTGTAAGGTAATAATAGAATTTGAGTAATTTTAGTTCCATTTTTAATATTAATAGGCTTATTTATCTTAACCATAATTTTTATTTCTCCAATAAAATCAGGATCAATGACCCCAGGAATAACTTGAATTCCTTTCAATGTAGAATTATTTTTTCCAAAAGTAACCCTACATGTTTCGGAGGAATAGGTCTAAATACATTAGTAGATAAGGTATAAACCCCTCCTGAAAGAGAAAGAATATAAAGTAAAGCTACAGAAAGATCTGTAGCAGCACTTTCAGAAGTGGCTGACAATAATTGTTTTATTCTTAACTGCCCATATTTATTTAGGGCCCCCAGGGAGGGGCCCAAAATTTGTTTTTAGATTGTTTTTTATTGCTTTTATTTATTTTTTTATTATCAGTCCTCTTTGATATTATTTTACTTTTACATTTATTAGTCTAATTGTATCTTTTTTTACATCTTTTACATAACTGTGTAGGTCTAGGATGAGTAGGGGGTTGATAATTTTTTTTTACATTTACAATCTTTTTTCAAATGATTGGGCCTTTTACAAGCATAACATAATTGTTTTTTATTATTTAATGTCTTGGGCATGATGAGAAGAGCTCCCTACTCCAGCACATGTTCATAACCATTTATCCATATCAGATCCTTGTCCTTTTAAAGGACAAATAACTCTTTGACATTCCTTATTGGCATTTTCATAAGTTAAAGATTGCAAAACAATTTGAGTTGCCTCCCCTTGATCTACCATTCTTAACATTGTTTCTCTTAATCTAGACAAGAAATCAGCGTAAGGTTTATGTGGCCCTTGCATAGATTTTACAAATGAGGAGCAGCTTTTTCAGGCACTTTAATTTTTTGCCATGTTTTGTAAAATATATTTTCAATTGACTAAGAGTGGCATCTGATAATTGGCATTGTTGTTTTATTTTTTTGTATTGTAGGCCCAGGTGGATTTTTCCTTGTATTCAATCTGTTCATAGTCCAAGTCTCTTTTAACCATTAATTGTAACCATTGGGAACCTTTAAGTACTGTCCTTTTAATTAATTCAAAGTCCATAGGAATCAAGAGATGTTCTGAAGCAAAAGAATCCAGAAGTCCTAACATATATGGAGATTGAACTCCATATTACATTATAGCTGCTTTTAATTCTTTTAAAAATTTATGCTCAGTAGCAGCATAAGTAATATTAACTCCTCCTTGAGGGAATTGATCATTTACTCCAGGACCAAATTGTTGTCTAGTAATGGGAAATAGTAACAGAATATAAGAGGCATGATTGTCTGAAATGTGATGAGTCTGATAATTAGGGAAAGTAAAAGTTTTGTCTCCTCCCAATTGAGTGTGCACTCCTGTATTAGCCATGAAAACAGAGGGTGAATTATGATCAACCTTTTTTTTCCTGAACAGTGAATTTCTGAGATAATTGTTTTAATAATTCTAATAAAGCCTCTCCTTGTTCTGTAACACTCTCGTCTTCCTCTTTAGGAGCAGAAGGGTTTAAAGGTATTAAAGGCTCAGGTTTATCTAATTTAGCCATTTCATACACGTGTTATTATCTGTCTCCAAAAGCTTTAAGGCTTGAGTTATCACACTACATGCAGACCATAACTCAACACTCATAGTGTCACCTTTCTGATGTTTCTGCCACAACATTTTAATAACCTATTGCCAATCTCTCATAGTTAATTGACATTTCTCTTGACACGAAAACCAATAACACTTGTCATGAACTTTGTGCAATAATTTTCGTAATGTTGAATTAGAAACTGAAACTTCTATTGAACCTAACAGACCTTGTAGTAAATGCAAGTATTCTTGTTCATTAGATGGGGAAGTCCCCATAATGCCGAATGTCCCGCTCACTCACCCGCGGTGTAGTCCTTTTGGTTTCTTTCACCCTGCTCGTTGTGCCTCTATGTTGGGGCCCAAGGCTGAAAGAAATGACAAAGACACACAACAGACAAGACAGACACAGTGGCCGCGCCGTGCTCACTTTATTGCAGCTTTATATATCTTTGGTGAAAGCACTTTATGTGACAAACTCTGATATGTAATGTATGATTTACTTTTAGCACACAAAGAAAATCTATTTCAGTTCAAGAACTTTCTGTAACCATTAGCTTGACTGATATCAACTGGAACATAGCGTTATAGCCTTTATCTTTCCTCTGTTTGCAGCAAGAAAGGGCCCACCTGTTTGTGGGATGTGCTCAAGGCTCACAAAGTTCCAAAAACATCTTGAGGTCATTTGCGTGCAGAATGTCCTCCAGTAACCTCCTCCTGCTTATGGGATCCTACATTTTCTCCCCAAACACCGCAATTTCTCTTAAACACACCTTATAAATGATGCAGTGTTTCCACATAAGAGTGTGTTTCCTAAATCCCACAATTTGTGATTTCTACCTAAATAAACTTCATATTTCATATTTTATCCTTCTTGAGTCCATCTTTATCAATTCTTTGTTAAAGGTAGGACAGAACACAAAACTTGGGGTTCATAAATTCTGTGAGACCTCTCCTTAACCCCAAAATCCTGCATCAGTATTATACTCTCAAGGGGCCAGGACACTTTATGTCCTAGAGGGTCTGTTGCCTGGGATAAGAAAAGCCATGGTGATGCCTTCATATCTCATTTGTAACTCTATTAACTCAGAGATAACTCACCTTGACACAGGCATCATTATTAGAACACCCCCCAAAATTGAGAAATCACACAGGTGTTCAGAATATGGAGACTTCCTTCCTCCCTAAGACCAAAAGTCACATTGAATAAAGCTACATTATTTCTTTTATAAAACCTGAATTATAAACCCACCCATGACAAATCTTAATTACATTCATAATATCATGTAACAAACTAAGATTACCTGTTTACATGTTGTTAAATTACAAAATTCCAACTCAATGTAAGCCTTATTTAAATCTAGTTGTCACTTGGTTTTTATGTTCCATTTTCTGTCTCACAAAAGCTGCATTATAACAAAGCATCAGTAATCTTAGACACAAGAGATAACAGAGCAAACCAAAACTATAAGCTGTTATCATTCTCCTTTCCCTTGTCACAGAGGTAAATAGCCATTTTGCCTTAGAACAAAGTCTGGAAGACACATGGTGTAAATCTGCTTAGGTTTAGAGACGAGAAGGCCACAGCCCTTTCTCAGAAACCAGATAACCATGAATTTAAACAGCATATTGCTATTTAAACTACTAGTATAGTTTACAAAAAGAAAGAGAAACAGAGAGTCATACTCTCAATACATTGGCACTGATTTAAAATCTCAATAGTCTTGTGTAGCATTTTTATTTACTTAGAAAAGCAAGGGTCTAGAGGACCTCAAAAACATGTCCCCAGGCCAGGCATATGTGGACTCCTGGCAGCCAAGACTATTGAAGTGGCATAGCATTTTAGAGCAAAGAGAACCTACACATAAGGTTCTTTCAAGATTGTGCTTGAAAGCCTAGAGTCTACAGAGTCAAATCCTTCAATGGGACACTAAATAAGCTTAGGATCTATAGATTTAAACTCTTACAACTGAGACCCTAAATACAAACCTAAGCAACCCTATGTAAACGTCTCTAGCAGGGCCTTGGCTCTTATATGAAAAGACAACTCTATTTATGCTCTGAATTTTTTCCCATAGACGGGCCTCAAAAGGTCTGTCTGTGTTGGGGACACCATACAAGTGTGACCTTGTAGTGTTTGCTTTCCAGGGTCTACAGATTTAAGTCCTTACTGATATAACCCTAAATCCAGGGTCTACAGATTTAGACTCTTACTGATAGGACCCTATAGAATCAATGGATTTAGATTCTTATCAATGGAACTCTGTATGGTGTCTGATGGATATAGTTACCAATGGGCCCCAAACTACAGTCTGTGGATTTAGATTTTGTCACAGAGAACCTTTTCCCTGAGGTTATATGAGCACATGTCTTCTCCTCAAATACAGCTCAGACAACAGACCAAAGGACAATTATGCTAAAACCAGGTTTGATGACTGTGGTAATTTGAATTTATTTCCCCCTAGTAGACTCAAATATCTTATTAAAGCTATAACTTGGATTTCTAGCCATCTGACTGGAAGAGGTGTCACTGGGAGTGAATCCTGGAGTCCTGCCCAAAGGAATTAATGGGGCACAGATATGTTTTCAGCTTAAAGGTATGCAAGGGCTTGAGCTCTACCTAGAGTTCCCTGCTGTGGATTTGGTGCTTGTTCATGGTGGTGCTAGTGGTGGTTTCTTCTTTCTCTGCATGGATCTGTGAAAGGGGGCCAACTTCTTCCACCATGATGGAACTTCCCCTGGATCTGTAAGCTTCAAATAAATCCTTTCCTCCCATAAACTGTGTCTGTTCTGGAGGATCATCCCAGCAATGTGAAGCTGACTACAATAATGAACCAATGAGTTTATTGGTGGTAATTAGACAGCAGGGTATTCCACATAATTGAAAAGGAAGAAACACATTCTGATTCCTTCTATGAAGCCAACATTATACTAATACCAAAACCAGACAGAGACACAGGAAAAGAGAACTACAGACCAATATCCCTGATGAACTTAGACAAAAATTCTTAATAAAACTCTTGAGAACTGAATTCAAGAACACATCAAAATCATCATCTAACTTGATCAAGCAGGTTTGATCCCAGGGATGCAGAATTGGTTCAACATATGGAAATTAATAAACATAATACATCATAAACGAACTCAGGGTAGGAACCACCTCATCTCAACAGATGCAGAAAAGGCCTTTAATAAAATTCAACATGCCTTCATGATTAAAACACTGGAGAAGGGCTGGATAGATAGCTTCGCAGTTAAAGTGCTTGCCTACAAAGCTGAAGGACCCAGGTTCAATTCCCCAAGACCCATGTAAGCCAGATGCACAAGATGGTGCATGTGTTTGGAGACATTTGCAGTGGCTGGAGACTCTGATGTGCCCATTCTCTCTCTCTCTCTCTCTCTCTCTCTCTCTCTCTCCTTATTTCTTTCTCTCTATATATATCAAATAAATAAATAAATCTTTAAAAAAATCACTGGAGAAGATAGGGATAGATGGACCATATTCCATCATAATAAAGGCAATATACAACAGACCTAAAGCCTATATCATACTAAATGGGGAAAAACTTAAAGCATTTCCATTAAGGTCTGGAACTATGCAAGGGTACCCACTCTCACCACTGCTTTTCAACATAGTACTTGAAGTCTTAGCTCAAGAAATAAGACAGGAGAAAGAAAGAAAGGGGGCCTAGAGAGACAGCTAAGTGGTTAAAGCACTTGCCTGCCAAGCATAACAACTGGAGTTCGATTCCTCAGTACCCACATAAATGCAGGTGCATAGTGTGGCACATGCATCAGGAGTTTGTTTGCAGTGGCTAGAGGCCCTAGTGTGCCCATTCTTTCTCTGCCAGCACATGCCTTTAGTCCCAGCACTTGAGAGGCTGAGGAAAGAGTATTGTTGTGACTTCCAGGCCAGCCTGAGACTACTTAGTGAATTCCATGTCATCTTGGCCTACAGTGAGACCCTACCTCAAAAAAGAGGGATACACATCAGAAAGGAAGAAGTCAAACTACCACTATTTGCAGATTACATTATTCTATACATAAGAGAATCAAAAAACTCCACCATAGAATGTAAGCTGGTCCAGCCACTGTGGAAATCAGTGTGGAGGTTCTTGAGACAGCTAGAAATAGATTTACCATATGATCCAGGCATAGCACTCCTAGGCATATATACAGAGGACTCCTCTCACTACCCTAGAGATACTTGCAAAACCATGTTTATTGCCACTCTATTCACAATAGCTAGGAAATGGAAGCAGCCTAGATGTCCCTCCACAGATGAGTGGATAATAAAGATGTGGTACATTTACACAATGGAGTTCTATTCAGCAGTAAAGAAAAATGAAATTATGAAATTTGCAGGGAAATGGATGGATCTGGAAAGGATTATACTTAGTGAGGTAACCCAGGCTCAGAAAGCCAATCGACACATGTTCTCTCTCATATGTGGATCCTAGCTACCAATGTATAGACTTGTGTATGAACTGGAACCAAAAATAGGTACCAGAAACCAGTAAGCGGGTAAAAGGCTATAAGGGAGGGAAGAAAGGGAAGGACTTAAGTGTATGGTAATACACATATGTAAGTAGAAGAACTGAGTACAGGGAGGGGAATGGCCTAAGCAAGGCCATGGGAAGAGAATGCATACAAAAAGGGCAGGGGGAGGGATAATCTAAACTCAAGATATTATCAATAAGACATATGTAAAATTACTTTTTTGAATAAGGGCATGTCTAGAAGATGTAGACTGTTACTAGAAAATTTTCAGTACCTGGGATGGAATACCTTCCAGTGAGTTGTTGGCCAAGGAGGTCCCGGTAGCCTCCAAAACGTTAAGGCTTTTGCCAAAGCCCTTGGTTTCCCTAGAGAAATAGATAGTAAGACCCTGTTGCTGAAGACATCTCATGCCTGAGAGGCAAGGACACTGAGAAAGCAAGCTGGTGCTGAGCAGAAAACCTTCTCCCTGTAGACCAGCCAACTGAAAGCTGGAAAAAGCTGCACTGCACGCAGCGTATGGGAGACAGAAGCCATCAACAGTGAAAATAGTGGATGCTGAATATTCAAGCTTGGCCAGACAGGCCCAATGACTGAACGGGTGCAATAGTGGCGTGTCTACTCTTGGGGTAACAAACTGTTCCATAATTGGACTGAAGGCCCTCTCTATGGGAGGGAATACATACCCGGTACTGAAAAACCTAAGTAAAAGTCTATGGTAGGTGAGGTCATGAGCCTTGGGGGTATAAGCCTGCTCATGTCTGACTAAATGTATATATTATTCCCACCAAGCTGCCCTGGGGACACTACACTAAATGTTCATGTTCACATATTAATGCTACTCTCACTTTTGGCTAGAGAAGCTTCTCTTTTCAGATGGTGATGACCACTGGGATGACACAAAAGGCAACATAGTGCTGAGAAGAAGGAATGGAGGAGTGCCTAGCACTGAAACACCTCTGTCACATCCTCCAGTGGCTCAGGGACCACTGCGGAAGAGGGGGCGGATAGAATGGAAGAGCCAAAGGAAGGATATGACCTCTTACAATGCAGCTGCCCAGACAGAAATTGGCCTCGATATCCATGATCTTGCAGTGCCTAGCAATACCTTTGCAAGACCCTCAAAATAGAAGAGAAAGATGATGTCATCAAATTAGGAGAGAGACTAATGGAGAAAGGGAGGGGATATGATGGAGACCGGAGTTCTAAAGTGGAATGGGGGAGCGGAGGGAAATATCAGGTGGGGTTTTTTTGGTATGTAAGATTAAAAGTCAATAAAAATAATAATAAAAAAAGAAAGAAGGAAGGAAAGAAAGAGGAACTGAAAGAAAACACCATAGAATTCTTAAAATTATTCTCAATTGCTATAATCAAACATTACAACAAGCTGAATTTTTACATATTTTGTATCTTATAAACAACATTTATTTTTCCTTGAAAGCTTTATGTATAAATTAAAAAGTATTAATTTATTAATTTATACTAGGTAAGCAATTGAAATACATCTCTATTTTTTTTTTTTTTTTTTTGGTTTTGTGAGGTAGGGTGTCACTCTGGTCCAGGCTGACCTGGAATTCACTATGTAGTCTCAGGGTGGCCTCGAACTCTCGGCGATCGTCCCCTCTGCCTCCCAAGTGCTGGGATTAAAGGCGTGCACCACCACGCCCGCCTTCTATTTTTATAACTAGATTCTGACCATTCTTTATCTAGATAAGATTTTAAAATTTATTTTAGTCTTTTGAGGTAGGGTTTCACTCTGACCCAGGCTGACCTGGAATTCACAGCAATTCTCCCACCTCTGCCTCCTAAGTGCTGGGATTAAAGGTGTGTGCCTTAACAGTATAATAAAGCTCCAAGTTTTCATTAACCAGCTTGAACGTTTTATTAAAGCCAATCTTCACATCCTAAAAAAAAAAAAAAAAACTCCACCATAAAATGCCTAGAAGTGATGAATTCTTTCAGCAAAATAGCAAATTATAAAATCAACACACAAAAGTAACTAGCCTTTGTATAATCAATGGCAAAAATATGAGAAAGAAATTGATAGCCACAACATTTCTATTCATCAGGGAAATGCATATGAAAATGACTGTGAGATTCCATCTCACCCCAGTTAGAATGGCAGCCATTTGAAAATCAAATGACCACAAATGATGGCAGGTGAGTGGGAAAAGAAGAACCTTTATCCACTGCTAGTAGGAATGCAAACTTGTACAGACACTATGGAAATCGGTATTGAAACTCCTCAAGATTATAAAAATAGAACTACCATTAGACCCAGATATACCTATTTTGGGCATATATCTTAAAGACTCTACTACATACCACAGAGACACATGCTCAACCATTTTTATTGCTGCTCTATTCACAATAGCCAGGAACTGGAATCAGCTAGATGTCCATCAACAAATGAATGGTTAATGAAGATGTGGTATATATACACAGTGGAATTCTACTCAGTGGTAAGAGAAAGGAAATAATCAAATGTGAAGGAAAATGGAGGGACTTGGAGAAAAAAATCATGCTAAGCAAGGTCACACAGGCTCAGAAAGACAAACAATGTATGTCCTCTCTCATTTGTGGTTCTGAACCTGGACCAGCGTCAGTTAACTGTCAGCCATTCTAAATATCAACAGTAGGGACATGGTACTAGAATGAAGGTAGGAAAAGGGGATAACTAGGAATAGGGAGATAGAGGAAGAAAGGCTGCTGGACAAGTCAAAGTCAATGGTCAGCAGAAAGAGAGAGAGAAAGAAAAAAGAAAAAAAGAAATGTATTGGAAAGACCTCAGGGGTAGAGGGAGTGGGTGTGGAGGGGTTCATAAAATTAATGGTAACATGAAACAACTGCATAGGAACCTTCTTCCTGGATACCATTCTACAAGTCATTACCCTTGATGAGAGAGTAATTCATTCAAACCCAGACAGAAGAGCCCCATAAAGGTAGAGAAAGCATAACCCTAAAACCATGGGCTCTGGATGGTAATTCCCAAGGCTAAAATTGAGTCCCCCACACAACACATACTTTGAGTTCTTAGTGAAGGAGACAAGAGGTCCTCACAACAATACAGGCATTTTTTTAAATACCTGGTTATCTGGAAGGGCTAAAAGGTAAGTTCCCATTGCTGAAGACATCACAACCTTCAGCCACAGGATACCAAGTGACCATGCTGGGACTGAGAAGGAATCCAGTTCCCTCCCAGCTACCCCTCATAGTGCTGGAAAGTGCTGTGAGAACAGTTGGGGAATAATGGTTGGCAACAGACTTTATATACAAGAGACCCTCCCAGGAGGTCATGAACCTTAAGGGTATAAAGCCTGCCCTTGTCTGGCTAAATGTATATATTATTCCCATCAAGCTGACCTGAAAGCATTACACTTAATGTCCATATTCACATATTAATGCTACTTTCACTTCTGGTTAGAGAAGCTTCTCTTTTCAGATGGCGATCACCACTGGGATGACCCAAAAGACAATATAGTGCTGAGAAGAAGGGATGGAGGAGTGCCCAGCACTGAAACATCTCTGTCACACCCTCCAAGACTCAGGGTCCATTGCAGAAGAGGGGGTGGATAGAATGTAAGAGCCAAAGGAAGGATACAACTCCTTACAATACAACTGTCCAGACAGAAATTGTCCTCGATATCCATGACCTTGCAGTGCCTAGAAATACCTTCACAAGACCCTCATAATAGAAGAAAAAGATCATGACATCAAATTAAGAGACACTAATGGAGGGGATATGATGGAGAATGGAGTTCTGTAGGGGAATGGGGGAGGGGAAGGAAATATCATGGGTTTTTTGCCTGTAAGTATAGAAGTTGTCAATTAAAAAAATTAATTAATTTAATTTAATTAAAAAGAGACCCTGCCAGATACAAAATCAACTAGCTGAGCAAGAAGTACACACTTGTGCAATAGTTGCACACAGCCAATGCAGGTAACCAACTGTTCACAGATTGTACATGAGACCTGCTCAGTAGGGAAGAACTCATATCTGGCTCTGGCAACACAACCAGGTTCCCGAGGATAGGAAACCAGTAAACTCAAGAGAACCTCCACTGCTCTTTTAGAAGAGTGGACATACACATCAATAAGTCTAATAACTAGGCTTATCCCCTTTAAATTAAACTGATTTCACTTTGGGTTGGATACAGATGGTGGAGAATACTGGGGAGAACCAGGATACATCAAGAAGAAAGAACCAACTATCTATCATGAATGGGCTACATCCACCTCATCTGCCTGGGTCCACTAGTCATTACAGAGGAAACAGTGACATTCATGGCTAGCCTGAAAACCAGTTCCAAGGAAACAGTGATAGATACTCTGGTCACTCAAACCTCATCAAAACAAAAACCGGAGTCTACAGAGAAAGCAACACTAAATTAGATCCCTGCCATGTTCTATCTTGCCCACCAATATGTAGATGTATACACCATGACTGATTGGATTTTATATTATGGATGAAAAATTGATTCAGTATTTGAAAATCAATTTAGCATTGTACTCCATCATAATTTAAAAAAGGAAAATCACAACTGTACCGAAAATCAGTTAATAAAATCCAGCCATTAAATCATGATAACAAAATTCTATCTTAGTAAAAGATCCTGTTTGTTACCATAAAACTGTTAGAGCTGATAAACACTTTTAGCAATGTAGCAGGATACCAAATAAACACACAGAAATCAGTAGCTTTTCTATACACTAACAACAAACATGATGAAATCAGGAAATCTTTCCCATTCACAATTGCCTCAAAAAAAAAAAAAATACCTTGGAATAAACTTAACCAAGGAAGTGAAGGATCTCTACAATGAGAACTTTAAAAAACTCAAGCGAGAAATTGCAGAAGACACAAGGAACTGGAAAGACATCCCATGCTCCTGGATTGGAAGAATCAATATTGTGAAAATGTCAATCTTACCAAAAGCAATCTACACATTTAATGCGATCCCCATTAAAATCCCAATAGTATTCTTCACATATATAGGAAAAAAAAATCCTAAAATTCATCTGGAAACATAAAAAACCTCAAATAGCCAAAACAATTTTGCGCAACAAAAAGCAGGCTGGTGGTATTACCATACCTGATTTTAAGTTATATTACAAAGCCATAGTAACAAAAATAGCACGGTACTGACACAAGAACAGACAGGTAGATCAATGGAACAAAATAGAAGACCAAATATTAATTCAGGCAGCTATAGCCACCTGATTTTTGACAAAAATGCCAAAAATATTCATTGGAGAAAAGATAGCCTCTTTAACAAGTGGTGCTGGGAAAACTGGACATCTATATGTTAAAGGATAAAAATAGACCCTTGTCTCTCTCCATGCACAATAGTCAAGTCCAAATGGATCAGGGACCTTAATATCAGACCTGAAACTCTGAAACTGCTACAGGAAAAGGTAGAGGAAACCCTTCAACATATTGGTATAGGCAAGGACTTTCTGAATATAACTCCAATTGCTCAGGGAATAAAACCACTAATCAACCACTGGGACCTTATGAAATTACAAAGCTTTTGTACAGCAAAGGACACTGTGAATAGAGCAAAAAGACAATCTACAGGATGGGAGAAAATCTTTGCCAGCTCTACATCTGACAGAGGATTAATATCCAGAATATACAAAGAACTCAAAAAACAGAATAATAAGAAATCAAACAACCCAGTTAAAAAATGGGCTATGGAACTAAATAGAGAGTTCTCAGAAGATGAAATACAGATGGCATATAAACATCTAAAAAAGTGTTCCACATCTTTAGCCATCAGGGAAATGCAAATTAAAACCACTTTGAGATTCCATTTCACTCCTGTCAGAATGGCTACCATCAAGAAAATAAATGACAATAAGTATTGGTGGGAATGTAATCTGGTCCAGCCATTGTGGAAATCAGTGTGAAGGTTCTTGAGACAGCTAAAAATAGATTTACCATATGGTCCAGCTATAGCAATCCTAGGCATATATCTGAAGGACTCTTCTCATTACCTTAGAGATACTTGCACAACCATGTTTATTGCTGCTCTATTCACAATAGCTAGGAAATGGAACCAGCCTAGATGTCCCTCCACAAATGAATGGATAATGAAGATGTGGTACATTTACACAATGGAGTTCTATTCACTGGTAAAGAAAAATGAAATTTGCAGGGAAATGGATGGATCTGGAAAGGATTATATTAAGTGAGGTAACCCAGGCTCAGAAAGTCAAACGTCACATTTTCTATCTCATATATGGATCCTAGCTACAAATGTATAGACTTATGTGTGAAATGAAACCAAAAATAGGTACTAGAAACCAGTAAGCTGGTAAAAGGCTATAAGGGAGGCAGGAGAGGGAAGGATTTAAGTGTATGGTATTGTACATATGTAAGTAGTAGAACAGATTACAGGGAGGGGAATGGCCTAAGCGAGGTCATGGGAAGAAAATGTGTAAAAGAAGGGCAGGGGAGGGTCAATCAAAATTCAAGATACTGTGAATAAGACTTATGTAAACCTACTTTTTTGAATAATGGCACATCCAGAAGCTGTAGACTGGTACTAGAAAATGTTCAGTGCCTGGGATGGGATACCTTCCAGTGAGTTGTTGGCCAAGGAGGCCCTGGTAGCCTCCAAAATATTAAAGACTATTGCCAAAGCCCTTGGTTTTCCTTGAGAAACAGATGATAAGACCCTATTGCTGAAGACATCTCTTGCCTGAGAGGCAAGGTCACTGAGAAAGCAAGCTGGTGCTGAGCAGAAAACCTTCTCCCTGTAGACCAGCCAATTGAAAGCTGGAAAAAGCTGCAGTGCATGCAGCCCTATGGGAGACAGAAGTCATCAGCAGTGAAAACAGTGGACACTGAAAATTCAAGTTTGGCCATAAAGGCCCAATGACTGAACGGGTACAATAATGGCATGTCTGCTCTTGGGGTAACCAACTGCTCCATAATTGGACTGAAGGCCCTCTCTATGGAAGGGAATACATACCTGGTACTGAAAAACCTAAGCAAAAGTCTATGGCAGGGGAGGTCATGAGCCTTAGGGGTATAAAGCCTGTGCTTGTCTGACTAAATGTATATATTATTCCCATCAAGCTTCCCTGAAAGCACTACACTTAATGTTCATATTCACATTAACGCTACTCTCACTTCTGGTTAGAGAAGCTTCTCTTTTCAGATGGCTATGACCACTGGGATGACCCAAAAGGCAACATAGTGCTGAGAAGAAGGGATGGAGGAGTGCCCAGAACTGAAACTGCACACAGCCAATGCAGGTAACCAACTGTTCACAGATTGTACATGAGACCTGCTCAGTAGGGAAGAACTCATATCTGGCTCTGGCAACACAACCAGGTTCCCGAGGATAGGAAACCAGTAAACTCAAGAGAACCTCCACTGCTCTTTTAGAAGAGTGGACATACACATCAATAAGTCTAATAACTAGGCTTATCCCCTTTAAATTAAACTGATTTCACTTTGGGTTGGATACAGATGGTGGAGAATACTGGAGAGAACCAGGATACATCAAGAAGAAAGAACCAACTATCTATCATGAGATGGGCTACATCCACCTCATCTGCCTGGGTCCACTAGTCATTACAGAGGAAACAGTGACATTCATGGCTAGCCTGAAAACCAGTTCCAAGGAAACAGTGATAGATACTCTGGTCACTCAAACCTCATCAAAACAAAAACCGGAGTCTACAGAGAAAGCAACACTAAATTAGATCCCTGCCATGTTCTATCTTGCCCACCAATATGTAGATGTATACACCATGACTGATTGGATTTTATTTTATGGATGAAAAATTGATTCAGTATTTGAAAATCAATTTAGCATTGTACTCCATCATAATTTAAAAAAGGAAAATCACAACTGTACCGAAAATCAGTTAATAAAATCCAGCCATTAAATCATGATAACAAAATTCTATCTTAGTAAAAGATCCTGTTTGTTACCAGAAAACTGTTAGAGCTGATAAACACTTTTAGCAATGTAGCAGGATACCAAATAAACACACAGAAATCAGTAGCTTTTCTATACACTAACAACAAACATGATGAAATCAGGGAATCTTTCCCATTCACAATTGACTCAAAAAAAAAAAATACCTTGGAATAAACTTAACCAAGGAAATGAAGGATCTCTACAATGAGAACTTTAAAAAACTCAAGCGAGAAATTGCAGAAGACACAAGGAACTGGAAAGACATCCCATGCTCCTGGATTGGAAGAATCAATATTGTGAAAATGTCAATCTTACCAAAAGCAATCTACACATTTAATGCGATCCCCATTAAAATCCCAATAGTATTCTTCACATATATAGGGAAAAAAAATCCTAAAATTCATCTGGAAACATAAAAAACCTCAAATAGCCAAAACAATTTTGCGCAACAAAAATCAGGCTGGTGGTATTACCATACCTGATTTTAAGTTATATTACAAAGCCATAGTAACAAAAACAGCACGATACTGACACAAGAACAGACAGGTAGATCAATGGAACAAAATAGAAGACCAAATATTAATTCAGGCAGCTATAGCCACCTGATTTTTGACAAAAATGCCAAAAATATTCATTGGAGAAAAGATAGCCTCTTTAACAAGTGGTGCTGGGAAAACTGGACATCTATATGTTAAAGGATAAAATTGGATCCTTGTCTCTCTCCATGCACAATAGTCAAGTCCAAATGGATCAGGGACCTTAATATCAGACCTGAAACTCTGAAACTGATAGAGGAAAAGGTAGAGGAAACCCTTCAACATATTGGTATAGGCAAGGACTTTCTGAATATAACTCCAATTGCTCAGGGAATAAAACCACTAATCAACCACTGGGAACTTATGAAATTACAAAGCTTTTGTACAGCAAAGGACACTGTGAATAGAGCAAAAAGACAATCTACAGGATGGGAGAAAATCTTTGCCAGCTCTACATCTGACAGAGGATTAATATCCAGAATATACAAAGAACTCAAAAAACAGAATAATAAGAAATCAAACAACCCAGTTAAAAAATGGGCTATGGAACTAAATAGAGAGTTCTCAGAAGATGAAATACAGATGGCATATAAACATCTAAAAAAGTGTTCCACATCTTTAGCCATCAGGGAAATGCAAATTAAAACCACTTTGAGATTCCATTTCACTCCTGTCAGAATGGCTACCATCAAGAAAATAAATGACAATAAGTATTGGTGGGAATGTAATCTGGTCCAGCCATTGTGGAAATCAGTGTGAAGGTTCTTGAGACAGCTAAAAATAGATTTACCATATGGTCCAGCTATAGCAATCCTAGTCATATATCTGAAGGACTCTTCTCATTACCTTAGAGATACTTGCACAACCATGTTTATTGCTGCTCTATTCACAATAGCTAGGAAATGGAACCAGCCTAGATGTCCCTCTACAAATGAATGGATAATGAAGATGTGGTACATTTACCCAGTGGAGTTCTATTCACTGGTAAAGAAAAATGAAATTTGCAGGGAAATGGATGGATCTGGAAAGGATTATATTAAGTGAGGTAACCCAGGCTCAGAAAGTCAAACGTCACATTTTCTATCTCATATATGGATCCTAGCTACAAATGTATAGACTTATGTGTGAAATGAAACCAAAAATAGTTACTAGAAACCAGTAAGCTGGTAAAAGGCTATAAGGGAGGCAGGAGAGGGAAGGATTTAAGTATGGTATTGTACATATGTAAGTAGTAGAACAGATTACAGGGAGGGGAATGGCCTAAGCGAGGTCATGGGAAGAAAATGTGTAAAAGAAGGGCAGGGGAGGGTCAATCAAAATTCAAGATACTGTGAATAAGACTTATGTAAACCTACTTTTTTGAATAATGGCACAAACAGAAGCTGTAGACTGGTACTAGAAAATGTTCAGTGCCTGGGATGGGATACCTTCCAGTGAATTGTTGGCCAAGGAGGTCCTGGTAGCCTCCAAAATATTAAAGACTATTGCCAAAGCCCTTGGTTTTCCTTGAGAAACAGATGATAAGACCCTATTGCTGAAGACATCTCTTGCCTGAGAGGCAAGGTCACTGAGAAAGCAAGCTGGTGCTGAGCAGAAAACCTTCTCCCTGTAGACCAGCCAATTGAAAGCTGGAAAAAAGCTGCAGTGCATGCAGCCCTATGGGAGACAGAAGTCATCAGCAGTGAAAACAGTGGACACTGAAAATTCAAGTTTGGCCATATAGGCCCAATGACTGAACGGGTACAATAATGGCATGTCTGCTCTTGGGGTAACCAACTGCTCCATAATTGGACTGAAGGCCCTCTCTATGGAAGGGAATACATACCTGGTACTGAAAAACCTAAGCAAAAGTCTATGGCAGGGGAGGTCATGAGCCTTAGGGGTATAAAGCCTGTGCTTGTCTGACTAAATGTATATATTATTCCCATCAAGCTGCCCTGAAAGCACTACACTTAATGTTCATATTCACATATTAACGCTACTCTCACTTCTGGTTAGAGAAGCTTCTCTTTTCAGATGGCTATGACCACTGGGATGACCCAAAAGGCAACATAGTGCTGAGAAGAAGGGATGGAGGAGTGCCCAGAACTGAAACACTTCTGTCACACCCTCCAAGGCTCAGGGACCATTGCGGAAGAGGGGGCAGATAGAATAGAAGAGCCAAAGGAAGGGTATGACTTCTTACAATGCAACTGCCCAGACAGAAATTGGCCTCGATATCCATGACTTTGCAATGCCTGGCAATACCTTCACAAGACCCTCATAATAGAAGAAAAAGATGATGACATCAAATTAAAAGAGAGACTAATGGAGAGAGGGAGGAGATATGATGAAGATTGGAGTTCTAAAGGGGAATGGGGGGAGGGAAAGGAAATATCGTGTGTTTTTTGTATGTAAGTATAGAAGTTGTCAATAAAAAAAGAAAAAAAAGAAAATTAAAAGATCCTGTTTGAAAAATGAAGAGGTAATTTGGTCTAGTCCTCCAAGTTCTTGTCTTCCCACCTACAGAATGAGTAGACAGACAGTAAAGATGAACAAAATTAAGATTAAACCTTGGAAGCCCTTGAGGTACCAGCCAAGAGGATTTCTGTGGAAACAGGAGCCAAGATCTGCTTGTGCAATGAGTCTCACTGGGATGGGAGCTGTGAGCCAGGCAGGAACAATTCCAAGCATGGAAAATACATGTCTGAACCCAGGAGCAGGAAGCATCTCTGGCCTTGCAGAGACAGAAATAAGTCTATTACCACAAGCACAAGCAGCTCGTGGGGCTTTTGAGAGACAGTACAAGGCTCCATCTATTACACGTGGCCATAGGTCCTGCTTTCTCCCATCACGGATGGTCTTTCTTCTTCAAGCAAGTCTTCTCTCTTCAAAGTCCCAGATATTAGACTCACTGAAGAGCAGAATGCAGGTGTTAATTAGACCCACTGAAGAGCAGAATGCAGGTATTTATTGGACCCAGATTAGTCCTGATGGTGCATACAAAGTTCACAATCAGGAGACTAATTACAAGAGCTGGTTAACCTGGAAAGGGGACAGTATGAATCTGCAAAGATGGCAGCTCCATCTTCCTTGTTGCCATAGTGACCACCACGTGATTTGGCTTTCATAAAGGTGGTGGAGCATAGAATAGAGGTGTGTGGGGGCAGCAGGAAGAGTTCACCCACAGGAATTCCTATCACTACTGGGGAAAGGCTTCTTGCTCAAAAGTTCCATTTTTCCTGTTGATGCAGTGACTGGAGGGATGCCAAGCCAGCTGCAGCAAGGCAGTTTGGCCAAGAGTTTTTCAAGCTCCACCTGCCTTTGACCTCTGCTGACTTCCATCATGGCCAAAGGGGAGGCTCCTTTCCCTACTACCAAAAACATACTAATTTGGAGAAATTATTTTCAGACCACCTATCTGAGAAAGAACTTATCTAGCATATATGTAAAGAACTCTAAACACTTATTGGTAAAAATGGAAAATAAAAATATCCATCAAAAGTGGCAAAAGATGAGCTGGGCATGGTGGCACACATCTTTAATCCCAGCACTTGGGAGTCAGAGGTAGGAGGATCGCTATGAGTTTGAGGGCACCCTGAAACTACATAGTGAATTCCAGGTCAGCCTGGGCTAGAGCGAGACCCTACTGCAAAAACACAAACAAAAAAAAAAAGTGGCAAAGTGCATGGGAGAGGATATTCAGACAGAAAATTACCATATGAGAAGTTGATCACTGGAATTAAGTATTAAGGAACTACAAAATCAATAAGATATGTAACAATGAGAAGCTACTAAAACTTGGCAGTATGGCCAAAAAAAAAAAAAAAAAAAAACTCATCAAATGCTAACACAGATACTGAACAACTGAACCACTCATCTGTAGCCAGTTAGACTATAAAATGATATCATTATTCTGGAAAATAATTTAACAGTGTAAAAGAAATGAAACATGCAACTAGTAGGCAACTTAGCAATTACTTTTCTGGACAATGACTCTGGAAATGAAGATTATGTTCACACAAAGACCTCTGCATAAATGTTCAACCATCTAGTTAAAATCTGGAAATACTCAAATGTCCCTCACTGACTGAATGGTTAAATGAACTATGATACATACATTGTGTAGATGTTTCCTCCAAATTGAAGCATGCTCTCCTAGGAGAAGAATGAGAGTAGCCTATATGATTCAGAAGGATTAGGAAGCTCATAAAGTTACAAGATTCATAAGACCACCCCTCAAGGTTGTATACTCAGTTAACAGTTTCTGTAGAGAGGAGGTGCTGTAGTCAGCCATACTTGCTGCAGTTGTACAGTGCTGAAGGGATGCAGGGATGTGGTATTGGTCTATAGTTTTGAAAAATGTTAATTTTGAGGAAAACTAAACAAAGGGTGGTGGAATGTGTCATTTTTTTTGCTTTATTTTTACAATCACATTTTAACCTATAATTACTTCAAAATATAGTTTAATTTTTTAAAATTCGATAATTTATTGATGCTAAAGCCTATTGGGAATAAGGAAAAGAAGATTTTTTTCCTGCTTCCCATCTATCATGTGTAGCTGAAAGATTCCACCTTTCATGAGCATTCTGCAAAGCTACTGAACAAATGTCATACTTGTGCTTTAATATCACACCTTTCCTCTCAGCTGTATAATGTGTTTCTTATTTCAGAGAACACATACACGTTGACTGAAAAAAATATGACTATAGACAAGAAATAAATGTCCAGATTTGATGCCTCCAATATCTATGTGACCTTGGACAAGTGACCTGACCCCTTTGGTCTTCATGTGTCCACCTACAAATGGATCAATGTTGCTCATAAACCAAATTCTATGGAACCAACATGTCTATACATTGCAAAATCAATGCTGCTTCTTTAGTCATTAATCAACTACTAATGCTTCTCCTTTCTCCTTATGTCAAAGGTTCACTATCTAAATAACCATCTTGTACTCCCACTTGAACCTATGTCCTACATTAGCTTGAAGAACATAGATGAGAATGATTCCAGCATCTTCAATGCACAGATCTGCACATGACAAACGCTAATGGAAATGACCTTTGATGATAAACGAAGAACAAAACAATAATTATAGCAACAATTATAAGAGCTGCCATTTGTGGGTGATTTTTTATTCTATGAATCTGTTTTAAGGGAGTTATAGAGCTTGATGTTTTTTAAAGCAATCCATTGAGGCAAATACTGATACTACTTCCTATTGCCCAAAGAATGCCATACACATGAAGACTGCTCAGCAGACCCTCTAGGCAACAGATGCCAATGGTCATTGGCTCCTGAGAGTCCTCATAGAAGGCTGTGAGATCCTGCTTCCTGCTTTCTAGCCCGGAGAAGCAGCTTTGGGGCTGCAAAAAGCCAGGGGTTCTGAGGCAATTTGGAATGAACCTGGCTCACAGAGTCCCCAGCCAAGGCCACAGTCTCATGCATCCACAGCTGATTCCAATAACTTTTGCTCTGAGCCAAAATCTTCACTTCAAGGCAAATGTAAAATATTATATTTTCATTCTTTCTATCATTCATAATAAACAAGGCTCACTGTCAATGGTTCCAGTGATTATGTCATCACTTGAGGATAGTTGAGCTCATAGCTCACTCTGGTCTGAAGTTCAATGGTTCAATAGTGGGAGTGGCAATACTGTCAGTTATTCCCTGGTATTCAATATAAAGTTTAGTTAAGCATCAAACTCCTTGTTGACCATGTTCCTATTTGCAATTGTGTTACCTTAGATTGTGACACCTGGGTCCCAGAGGCATACTGACAGCCTCCACCTGCCACAGTAACAGGAACAAAGGACAGTCAAGATGGCATGAAGCACACTCCCATTTGTGTTCTTTAAAAGTGGATTTCTCTTTGCTTGTGTTGGATTGGGATGAAATTGTTCCAAATTAGCCATTTGATCCATTAGGGAAAGCCCTATCCTGTGTTCAGCCCATGGAGGAACACTGCCCAGTAGTTGGACGCGGCCCATGGGAAGAGCAGAAGGCATGTACTAGGAGTATCATGCATTTCTGGCATGCCCAAAGTTGAAAATGCAACATATGTGCAAAAATCCATGACTTAACTGGCTATGAGGGCAATGACAGAACTGGCTCAGTCATAGATGTACAGAGAGTCACCCTGTGCATTTACAGTCTGGAAACTGCAAATGTTGGAGTTATGTTTGTTTTATGATTCTATAGGAGCCAAATATGATATTTAAGTGATCCATTCCATTAATATTGTATCATTGTGTCAGTCTGGAATGCATTTTAATCAAAAGCCCCCCTTCAAATGGACTCCTTTGTTGTATTTTCTTGTTGGCTCATTTTCTCAACATCTGCTATGTTTAGACAATATAAATTAAAACTGAGGAATGCTGTTTGTACTCAGCTACTTTTGTTGAAAGTGTAACATCCCAAGATTGGCAGTGTTTATGTAAATCAGTGTGGCTGACACAGCCATCATAAACAAATGAGGGAAATATAACAAACACATTGTTCATGCAGGAAATGTTTGTTTTGAGAGTTGGCTTTGGTCTCACCAGATTGATGAAGAGTTGCTGATCTCACAGAACTGGGCTGCATTGTAAAGCAGACCCTCTCTGTTAGCAAGCCTGGCAAGGCTCCCACCAAGTCTTCAGCCCACAAAGCAAAGGACTCTAACCTCAACCCCATGGCATCTGTAGAAAGTGCCATTTGAATGCTGAGTAGCTAGATAGATTCTGATCCTGAGAAAGGTTGCTCCACTGAGGCCCCTCCATGGCAACTATACAAGATCAGAGGCACTTAGAGTGGGGAAGCTACCAGGAAGGCCCTTGGATCCCAGGTCCTAATTCTCATTCACAAGAAGGGATAGTAGGAAAATAATCAATCAAAGACATAATGATATATATGTACAATGATACTCATGGTAGTAAAGTTCTTTATATATATAAAAGTACAGAAACTACCTGTACATTCATTAGGAAAGAACTAAATGTGATGTATCCAAACCAGAATGGACTACATAGGTGTGAATCTGTGAATCAGTGTGTGGCAGGAGTTCTTGCAGCTGATAGTCTCCACCTGTCACAGATTCATGAAAAAACTGCAAGGTAAAGTAAAACACTTTCCCATTTGAGTTCTTTAAAAAAGGGAGTATTATTTGTTTAAATAGGTTTAAGATATTATTTCCATAAGAATCTGAAGCAATTCGCAGTTACTTTGAGGGAGGTCCTGGGGAACACAAGTTTAAAAATCAAGAGGCGTGTCTATTATTTTTACGCTGATTCTTAGATTTTTTTTGCATGTATGTGTGTATGTAGTGTGCATTCATGTGTCTTTGATGTCTGTTTATTTCTGTATAAGCATGCACAAATGGGAGTATGCATGTGTGCCTGTGCTTGTAAAGGTCAGAGGTTGACAGTGGGTGTCTTCATCAGTCATTTCCCACCATAGTTACTGATGTAGGATTCTTATTGAACACCAAGCACAACAATTTAGCTAGTCTATCTATCCAGCTTCCCTGCATATCCACCTTCAGTGTCACATACTACACTCCTCACAGTAGATTGTCCTGTACTAAGCTGAAATTTCACAGTAGCCCATTCCTCCACATGCAGAAGCATTCCTTGCCCTTTTATAGTAAGCACATTCTCTTGTCTCTCCCCCCTTGTGAAACAGGGGAGAGATGCCTATATGGTATGCATAGGTAGGGCATCCCACTGAGCACAGTGACCATTCTGTTTCCAGTAGATTAGTATGCAGGGCATGTAGGGAGCCCTCAGGTTAGGAACAGTGCTTGGCTATGATGGGATAAGATACTAGCAGTTAGGAGCCTTGGATTATTACCACTCCTTCAGTTTGGGAAATAGTCCTTGAACCTCACTGAATTTCTAATATGTTATCTAAATCACAAGGTAAACAGATTACCTGAGATGCATTATAAATTATAGATCCTCAACCTTGGGTATGTCACAATGTGCAGGTAGTTTCTGGTCACGGAGTTCCCCAGGTTCCCAGAAAGCTTCTTGCATGATCCCTTCAGAGAACCAGCGTGGTCCTTTCCTATCCTCAGGCACCCTGACCACCTGGATTTGCACCATTAAATAAATAAGAGACAGTGGTTCACCCTGGAAATTCCACATAAGAGATCTTTCACCATAGCCAACCAGCAAAGTGAGAAAGACTCAGGCATGGCCTCATACTGTGATGGTAAGTGTGGTCAAAGGTCTGAGAAAGGACATGGAATTTCAAACCTCTATTTAAAGGCCTCTGTCTTTCCCTGGGCAGCACAGTCCTATCTCCTCTAATCTCTCCATCCATTTCTTATCCACACCTTTTTCCTAAACAGCAACATCACAAGGTTAAATTTTTATTTTGACCAAGACATGTGCCAAGAGAACAGCTAAGGAATCAATGTCCAGTAGTAAAAGTTCAGTCATCCATTCTGGTTGAAGGAAGATGGGCAGAAAGTCATGAGATGGCAAAAATCCTTCCAGTTGGTGTGTTGAAACTGTTGTGAGATTCACCTTGGACTTGGCTTGTCTCTGGAAATATTGACTCCGCTGCATCAGCACTCTTCCAATGAGTTTATCTAGCAGGCTTCCTGATATGTTCCTCCAGCAGCCACATCATGTCATACTATGACCATTGCTCATGCTCCCTTCTCTTTTCCTGTGCATCCTTCATCTTTGCCTCTCTGGGGTACAAATCCCAAAAGCATCTGGTCCACAGTGGAACAGGTGAATGGATAAAAGCTTCAAAAATGTTCATGGAAGCCCATGTGACAGCCAAGCAGAAGTAGGTGAGGTCATAGCTGTGGTCTGAGAGTCACATGGTGAAAAGCATCAAGATTATGCCAATCCAGGCACAAATAGCTGGAGTGCATATTGTTAAGCAGGAACAATGGCCCTGGGCCTTCAGGCAGATTTGAGACACATCAAACAGCACAACACTCATGGTAGATGAATGTGCACTGCCTGTGGCCTCTATCTGCCTTCCTGAGCTCCCCTAATCTACCTCCCCCTTATTATCCTTATGTGTGAAACCCCTGCTTTCAACCCAGAGCTCAGTAACCACAAGAGGATAGGCCTCCTGTTCTTGCACTTGGAAATAGGAGAAATGTTAGGCAGCTTCTCTTGGGAGCTCACAAGCAGGAACATTTGTAGCCAGGATCCAAAGCAGGTGCTGTGTTATAAGATTGTGTCAGAAGGGTTCTACCAGAGATACCCAACAACTGCTAATTGTGTTTCTAATGGGGAAAATGATGGCAGAGACATTCCTGATATCATAGACCCAGGTTGCACATGTCTGCCAAGATCAAAAGCAAATAGGATTCCATCACTGATATTCCTGGAGAGATCTTGGGCAGAAAAGCAGTGTCTGTTTCATGTGAGATCTATATATACAAATCATCTTTTTCTTCATATTCCTTTTTGGGGAAGGCAAGACCATTCTGTTGTGACTTCAAAAGGATGGTGTGCTGAACACCACAGACATTCTGTGTAGAAATGCAGGAAATCAGATTGAGGAAGTGCCAGAGCTTACCATGTTGATTTGTGATGAAAGAATTAGATGACCATGTGCTATTGCTTTGTTTGACAGAAGGAAATAATTAGCTCCGGAAGTCACACTCCATTTTGTAAGAGAAATAGCACCTCCTTCCCAGAGCCTGGAATTGTTCTTAGCAATCCAAAGCCAAAGAATATTTCTTAATAACTAAAGAAATGATAACATGTTTCTGCAATAGAGGATCTTCCTTCCAAGAAAACCTTTTGTATTTGGGCCAAGGAAGCACAAAGGAATAAAGAAGTCCCATTGTACCTATAGCCCATTGTAGTGACAGTATTCTTCCATTTATTAGATGTGACCTTATTTGTACCAAGCTCTAAGGGAATGACAAATAGTATCATGTTAATTAAGTGACAAAGGTAATGACATAATGATGTCCACTGACCCATTTCATACTATGTCTAAGATACTATTCAACTAATGAAACATTTATTAAGAATCTCATATTGAAAACCCCAGTAGCTCAGGAAATTAAATAATCACTCAACCATTGGTATCTCATGAACCTAAAACGTTTTTTCACAGAAAAACATACAATAAGCAGAGCCAATAGATTATCCACAGAATGGGAGAAAAAATTTTCTGGCTAAACCTTGGACAGAGGCCTAATTTCCAGAATCTACAAAGAACTCAAAAACCTAAACAATAAAAAAATCAAACAACCCACTCACAAAATGGGGCAGAGAACTGCACAGGGAGTTCTCAAAGGAAGAAACACACACTTGAGAAAATGTTCAATATCCCTAATCATCAGGGAAATGCAAATTAAAACAACTATGAGATTCTACCTTACCCCAGTAAGGAGAGCTAACATTAAAATATCAAACAATTAGGTTCTTCAGTACCAGCATGTATTCTGACTATGGCAGGGGAGGTCATGAGCCTTAGGGATATAAAGCCTGCTCTTGTCTGGTTAAATGTATATATTATTCCCACCAAACTGCTCTGAACACTTAATGTTCACATTCATATATTAATGTTACTCTCAGGTTAGAGAAGCTTCTCTTTTCAGATGACGATGACCACTAGGATGACCCAAAAGGCAACATAGTGCTGAGAAGAAGAAATGGAGGAGTGTCCAGCACTGAAACATCTCTATCAGACCCTCCAAGGCTCAGGGTCCATTGTGGAAGAGGTGGCAGAAAGAATGTAAGAGCCAAAAAAAGGGTACCACTCCTTACAATGCAACTGTCCAGACAGAAATTGGCCTCAATATCCATGCCTCACAATGCCTAGCAATACCTTCACAAGACCCTCATAATAGGAGAAAAAGATGATAATATCAAATTAAAAGAGAGACAAATGGAGAGGGGGAAGGGATATGATGGAGAGTGGAGTTCTGAAGGGGAATGGGGGGAGGGGAAGGAAATATCATGGTTTATTGTCTGTAAGTATAGAAGTTGTCAACAAAAAAAAAGAAAAAGAAAAAATAAATAAAAAGTAAAAATAAATGAAAGCAAATGCTGAAGAGGATGTGGAGAAACAAGAACCCACATTCACTGTTGGTGGGAATGCAAGATGGTACAACCACTATGGAAAGCAATATGGAGACTCTAAAAAAGGATGACTAGAGAGTTACCAACAGACCCAGTTATTCCCTTACTGGGAATTTACCCTAAAAGCTCCATGACTCTGTACACAGAGATTTGCTCAACCATGTTTATAGCCCCTCAGTTCATAATAGTTAAGAACTGGAGTCAACCCAGATGTCCAGCATTACACAAATGGATAACCAAGATGTGGTATATCTACTTGATGGAATTCTACACAGCAATAAGGAAAAATGGCACAATGAAATTTGAAGAAAGATGGTCAAACTTGGAACAAATCATTCTCAGTGAACTCACTAAATCACAGAAAGACAATCATCGCACAGTCTCACTTATCTGTAGCTCCTAATTTGGATCTGCCTAAGATGCTGACAAACCAAATAGGCATCTTGAGGACCAGACAACACAGAAGGTGGGGTGGAAAGGAAGGGTAAGGGTGGGGGTGGGACACAAAACTAGACCCAAATGTAACTGATACCATAAAATTCTACATCCTGAAAGACAGACTAAAACGTTGAACCTTCATCGGGTCCTTAGAAGGAACACCTAATCAAAGGGCCCTGGAGTGGGTATGATGAATACTAGCCTTTAATCTTCTCCTGTTTTTCTCTCTCTCTTTACTCTCTTTCTCTTTTATATTACCTATCATTTTCTTCCTTCTTTTCCCTTGACTCTGGGCTGTAATGCCCAGTATCAGCATGCGGTTAACATCCACAATGAGCTGTTGATCAGAGAGATCTACAAGGTCTCCCATAAGAAGACAGACTTCTATCAGAGCACTTTACCCCCCAAAGGTTAATGGTAAGACCCTACTGCCAAAGACACCATATGCTGTTGATACAGAACATGGAGAGACCTGGCTGGAATCTTGAAGAAAGTCAGTCCCCAGACAGTTAGTTTGTCTAGTGCCAGAAGGTGCTACATGAGTGACTGGGGGAAAATGGCAACATCTGTCCAAGCAACTCGTGGTCTAAGCTACTCCACAGCAAACAACCTGAAGTGATGCTCACACAAGGGCAATAGTGGCACACAGCCATGGTGAGTAACCAACTGCTCTTGAATTGGCTAAAAGATCTGCTCAGTGGAACAGAACCCATAGCTGGACTTGGGAAACAAGTCAGAATCATATCCAAAAAATGAGTTTGCTCAACAATAGTAAGCTCCCACCAATCTTGGGCTACAAAAGGACCTATACCTATTAGACCTCTCTAAACTAATAATGGTTACCCCATTTATCTGGTGCTGACTTCACTCTCCATTGGAGAATCTGCTTCTCTTTTTCAGATGATCATAGAACTTGAGGAGAGAATCACCCCATCATATCTCACCAGGGCACCAACTGAAACCATAGACTTATAGGGGAAATGAACAACAGTGCTGCTTTCTTGGTGAACCTGGTATCAGCACAAGGGTGAAGGAGATAGACACAAAGAACACTCAACTCCTACCAAACCAGAGATCCAGTGGCACAGAGGATCCCCAGACCTCATCACTGAAGTAGACTTAAACCCAACATGGCTCAGGGAAATTCGAGGAAGAGGGGACGGAAAGATTATTAGAGCCACAAGTTGCACACTATGCACAGGGACATTGCCTCTTCCCATAACTGATCAATACCCCCACTATGAACTATTCACAATCTACATGGGGATAACTGACATCCCCAACAAGGAGGGTCCCTATGGAGGTGGGAAGACAGAGAGGAGGCTAAGGATGGTACCAACATGAGCTGTTTACACACTGAGTATGTACATAACTAATAAAGAAAAACTTTTTTTAAAGAATCTAGTATTCAAAGCATAGCTAGGCATTTATCACTGTTAGATACAATAGTTGCTTTTTCATCATTATGCGATCTCAACAAGGATATCATCACCAAATATCCCTAAAAACATTAAGTACATTCTTGATGTTCTAAATATTTTTAGGCCCATGAGCATATTTTTATACAAATCTAGGCATAAGATCTTACTCATCTAAAACACTGATATCTAGAGGACACACAGGTTTTAGACTACATTGATTATATTAATATTTCTAGCACACCCAGAAGTTATAGCACCTATAGTTGGATGGATAGACTGATGGATCAATAGATGGATTCATGGAACCTCTAAATTTATACTAAAATGAAAAAAGGTAGAAGAGATTGACTACTATTAGGGAGACTAGCAGTAGAAATCTAGAACATTTATCTATTTATCTGTTGATGGACCCCCACCCCCCCTTAGGCTGATTCCATAGCTTGGGTGCTGCAATGAACAGGAGAATGCAGATATCTCTTTGACATGCTGACTTTATTTCCTTTATATATGTATTCCTAATAAATAAATTACTGGGTCATATTTTAGTGCTGCTTTTAATTTTCTGAAGACATATACATATATGCAAAGTTGTGTGACTATATGTGTTTGTAAATATATGTGATATACACACATATGTACATGTTGAAATGAATCACCATTACAATTAAAAATAAATTCAAAAGAATAAAATATGGCTGGAGAGATTTCTCAGCAGTTAAGGCACTTGCCTACAATGTCTAGCAATCTAAGTTTAATTCTCCAGTACCCACGTAAAGCCAGATGCACAGGGTAGCACATGCATCTGGAGTTCATTTGTAGTGTTGGAAGCCTTGGCATACTCGTTATCACTGTCTGTCTCTATTCTATCTCTCTCTCGCTCGCTCTCTCTCTCTGCTTGCAAATATATTGATGGATATTTTTTAAAGAATGAAATGAAAATAAACAAAAACTGGATGATAGAATGAAGAGCTAGGACACAAGAAGTCCACTTGGGGTAAGCAGCAGTGTCACTCACACAGGGGCCTGAACATGAGCTCAGAATCCAGAAGGAGTCACATGCCTGAAAATTATGTTGACCACAAATTCCTTCATCATTTAGGAAGTGAATAATGGGACTCTCATTAGTGTTGTCTAATTGGATATGAGACAATAGGTGAAAAGCTGTATTTTACCCCCTTGATCTTGTCTCGGGTACACGTGGACACTTCTGCTACATGCCAAAGGAAATTTATAAACCAAATTAAACATGCATAGCATCCTCTTGTCTGTATAGTGCTTCTCTTTCGACCTATGTCTTTGTCATTGGATTAATTATTTCACAATTTGTATGCTTGGTGTCAACAACCAGATATTAAAGTGCTCCACCAAAACTCACAAACACATGGATTGCAATCTTTCTAAGCATTGAGTATTGAGCACCCCGACCCTGGGAATACTACTGTAGAGACACCAAATTGAAGCCAATATTGCAATAATTTCTACTGCTGAGCCCCCAGGTGGCTCCAGCCATGACTCCAGCTCTGTCTGGCAGCCCCTTGGACCTCACAGAGCCCAAGCCATGGGAAAACTGAGTGCTAAGCCCTTGTCATGAAGAAGTCTGGTCTGCTGGATCTGGCTCCTCAGCCTGGGATGTATACAGAACAGCAGGCCAAGTACTTCTGAAGCCCTTATGACGACAAGCTGCCTGAGATGAATACCAAGAAAGATCCATAATTACAGCTACATGTATTTCTCTAGACACAATAAGACTCAAAAACTATTTGCATTTAAACTTTAAAATAGTAAAGAACACATTTATACAGAACACTGAGAACACCTTTATATCCTCTGCATTGCCAATTCTTGCAAAAGAGATGCCTAAAATAAATATCAAGTCATTCATTTCATATTTATGCTATATAATGTATTTTTAAAATTTTTGTTGTTTATTTATTTGAGAGTGACAGACAGAGAGAGAAAGAGGCAGAGAGATAGAGAATGGGGCATGGCAGGACCTCTAGCCACTGCAAACGAACTCCAGATGCATGCTCCAGTTTGTGCATCTGGCTTACGTGGGTCCTGGGGAAATCAAACCAGGGTCCTTAGCCTTCACAGGCAAGCATTCAACTGTGAATCCACCTCCCTAGCCTCTATATAATGTATTTTAATAGCCACAATTTTCATAAAGGATGACCATTTTTAAGGGTTTGGAATTTGAGCTCAAAATAGTGCACTTTGAACACTCTTCTAAACAAAAATTGCCAACATGACTGATATTCAATAAATCATTTTAAAATTATTTTATTTTGTTTATTATTTATTTGAGAGAGAGAAGGGGCAAGCCAGGGCCTCCAGCCACTATAAACAAACTCCACGTGCTACCTTATTCATTTGAGTTGTGTGGGTCCTAGGGAATCAAACCTGGGTCCTTAGGTTTCACAGGCAAGCACCTTAACCACTAAGCCATCTCTCCAACCCTATTTAATAAATCTTTAGTGTTATAAGATTCAGAAGTAAACATAAAATACTGACTGATGGGCTGGAGAGATGGCTTAGCAGTTAAGCACTTGTCTGTGAAGCCAAACGGCCATGGTTTGAGGCTTGATTCCCCAGTACTCACATAAGCCAGATACACAAGATGGTGCATGAATCTGAAGTTCGTTTACAGTGGCTGGAGGCACTGGTGCACCTATTCTCCCTCACTCTCTCTCTCTCTCTCTCTCTCTCTCTCTCTCTCTGTCTCTTTCCCTCTCTCTGTCACCCTCAAATAAAAAATAAAATAAAAATAAATTAAAATATTTTTAAAAATCAAGAGCAGTTGGTTACCCACCATGGCTGTGTGCCACTACTGCACTTGTTTGAGCATCATGTCAGGCTGTTTACTGCTAAGTAGCTTAGACTCAGAGTTGTTTGGACAGATGTTGATCATTTTCCCCCAGGTACTTGTGTAGCACCCTCTGGCACTAGACAAGCTGTCTGGGGACTGACCCTCTTCCAGATTCTGACAAGGTCACTCCATGTTTCATCCCAACAGCATATGGTGTCTTTGGCAGTAGGGTCTTACCATTAACCTTTGGTGGATCATCAAGAACTCTGACAGAAATCTGTCTTTTTGGGGGAAACCTTGTAGGTCTGTCTGATCAACAGCTCATTGTGAAAGTTAACCCCATGCTGGTACTGGGAGTTACAAGTCAGCACCAAGGAAGGTGAAGGAAGAAAGAGATAGGTAATATAAGAGAAAGAGAGCAAGAGAGGAGAGAGAGACAGACAGACAGAGAAAGGAACAGGAAAAGATTAAGGTTAGTCTTCATGATATCCTCTCAAGGTCCCTGTGGTTAATGTGTTCCCTTTACAGGCCTGCTGAAGGATAAGTGGTTTAGCCTGTTGTTCAGAATATAGGATTTTATGGTACCATTTCCATTTGGGACCCTATTTGTGTCCCCCCACCCTTGCCCTCCCTCCCACTCTTACTCTCCCCTCCCATCCTATCCTCCCTATTGTCTGGTCCTCAAGGTACTTATTAGGTATGATAGCATGTCAGGCGGATTCAGGTTAGGAGCCACAGATGAATGAAACCATGTGATGATTATCTTTTTGTGATTGGGTGAGCTCACTGAGAATGATCTGTTCTGCTCTTGATTTGGCTAACAGATCCACTCAGTGGAATGGAACTCATAGCTGGAACTGGGAAACAAGTCAAAACCATGTCCAAAAAATGAGCCCATTCTCCAATATCAAGCTCCCACCAAATGTGGGCAAGAAGAAGGCTTATGCATATAAAATTCTCTAAAATAACAATGGCCATCCCATCTATCTTGTACTAACTTCTCTCTCTGCTGGAGAATTTGCTTATCTTTTTCATATGGACACCGAACCTGAAGGGAGAATCAGCCTATCACATCTCACCAGGGCCCCAGCTGAAACCATAGAGTAACAGAGGAAACAGGCAAGAGTGCAGTTTTCTTGGTGAACCCGACAACAGAACAAGGCTGAAGGAGATAAACACAGAGAACATTCAACTCCTACTAAGCTAAATATCTAGAAACACAGAGACTCCCAAGAGCTCATCAATGAAGTAGAACTAAAGTGAACCCAACATGGCTCAGGGAAATCCACTGAAGAGGGGGTGGAAAGAGCATTAGAGCCACAAGTTGGGTCATTGTGCACAGAGAGTTTGCCTCTCCCCATAACTGTTGTCTACTCCTATAATGCACGACCTATATTCCCCAATGAGGAGGGTCCCTTCAGAGGGGGGAGGACAGGGAAGTGGCTCCTGGAGGCACCAACATGAATGTAAAATTTAATATTTTTTAAAGGGAAAAATTTAATAATTTAATAAAAATTTAATTTAATTTAATTTAAAAATACTGATTCAGTAATGTTCACTCAATGGAAAGCAAGAGGCATGAATGGCAGCTATTTCTTTTAAGAAGACATAAGAATGAATATTAGGTACTAGTATACACTAATTAGAGTTAATGAATGCTGGTTGGCACTCCTTTAAAGGGGTGAAAGTCATTACAGAAAAGCCTTTTCAACGCACACCATTATAAATGTGCTGCCATGTTACATAATTGGACTTGCCTAGGCAGACGTGCTATGAATGCTGCAGTGTTTCACAGCATGGCAATCAAATACAACTATAAATAATGCTGAAAAATCCACCATCTGAGAAGTAGAAAACACTTCCAAGACATTCAATTGGCTCAAGGCCCAACCCTACTTTGCTTCAATGATAACACTCATTGTAGTGCTTGCTACAAGGGAGGCACCATAACCAGTGCATTTATACAACATTTGTTGTTGGTTGATTATTTAATGATTGCCATCCTACCTGGAGTAAGGTGGAATCTCATAGTTGTTTTAATTTGCATTTCTCTGGTGGTTAGGAATGCTGAACATTTTCTTAAGTGTATATTAACCATTTGTATTTCTTCCTCTGCAAACTCCCTATTCATTTCTTACATTGTGGGTTGTTTGAATTTTTATGGCTTAGTTTTTTTGTTGTGTTCTTTGTAGATTCTAGATATTAAGCCTCTGTCAGTGGTATAGCTGGAAAAAATGTCTCCCATTCTGTGGGTAATCTACTGGCTCTGTTTATGGTATATTTGTCTTTGAAAAGCTTTTTAGTGTCATGAGATCCCATTGGTTGAGTGACTGTTTAATTTCCTAGGCTACTGAACTATTTTTCAAGAAGTCCTTCCCCATTCCCATATCATGGAGAGTTCCTCCTATTTTTTCTTCCAGTAGTTGAAGAATTTTAGATGTTTAGTTTTAGGTTTTGAGGTCTTTATTCCATTTAGAGTTGATTTTTGTGTGTGGTGAGATGAGTAGGTCTAGTTGCACTTCTACATGTGGTTATCCAATTTTTCCAGCACCATTTGTTGAAGGTGCTATCTTTTATTCACTCTATGTTACTGACACCTTTGTCAAAGATCAAGTAGCTGTAGTTACTTGACTTAAGGACTGGGTCTTCAATTCTGTTCCATTGGTCTATATGTCTGTTTTTATGCCAGCACCATGCTGTTCTTGTTACTATGGACAATGGCTTTGTAGTAGTACTTTAGAAGGGTATGTGATACCTCCTGAGGAGTTTTTTTCCCCTGAGGATATGTTTTGATATCCAAGGCTTGCTGCCATTCCATATGAATTTTGAGATCATTTTTCTATGTCTATGAAGAATTGTTCTAGACTATTTATTGGTATTACATTAAATCTGTATATTGCTTTTGCTATAACTATCATTTTCATAATATTAATTTTAACTATCCAGGAGCATGGGAAGTTTTCATGTCCTCCTCAGTTTCTTTCTTGAGTGTTTTTATGTTTTCATTATATAGGTCTTTCACATCTTTGGTTAGTGTTATTCTAAGGTATTTGATATTTTTTGTGGTTACTGAAATTGGAATAGCCTCACTGATTTCTTTCTCTATATATTTGTCTTTTGCATATAAAAAGACTACTGATTATTGTGTGTTGATTTTGTATCCTGCCACTTTGCTGAAGGAATAAATCACCTTTAGAAGTTTTGAGATAGAGACTTTTGGGTCACTTATGTATAGGATCATGTCATCTGCAAATAGTGCTAGTTTTACTTCTTCCTTTTCAGTTTTTATCCCTTTTATTTCTATCTTCTGTCTTATTGCTTGGGCTAGGACTTCTAGTACTATGTTGAAGAGCAGTGGTCAGAGTGGGCACCCCTGTCTTGTTCCAATCTCATGGGAACTTCTTGAGTCTTTCCCCATTCAGTATTATTTTGGCTTCAGGTACTTTATATATAGCCTTTATTGTGTTGAGATATAAACTGTCCATGCCTATTCTTTCCAGCATTTTGATCATGAAATGATGTTGTATTTGGGTCATTCTCTGTATCAATTGAGATGATCATGTGGTTCTCACGATTAAGGTTATTGATGTGGTATATTACGTTGACCAATTTCTATATATAGACCTATCCCTACATACCTGGGATGAATCCTGCCTGATCAACATGGATAAAGCTTTTGATGTGTTGTTGTATTCAGTTTATAAGTATTTTGTTTAGGACATTTGCATGTAAGTTCATCAGGGATATATACTGATGATATATACTTTTTTTCTGTATCTCTGTCTATTTGTGGTATTAGGGTGATGCTATATTCATAAAAGAAAGGAGTTCTACAATTATGTGCAACATTTTGAAAAAAATTGGTTTCAGCTCTTTAGTTAAAGTTTGATAGAATTCAGCCAAGAAGCCATCTGGTCCTGGACTTTTCTTTTTGGGAAGATTTTGATTATCTTTTCAATCTCAATGGATGGGGTAGGTTTGTTTAGGAGATTTATCTGCTCTGAGTTTAGTTTTGGTAGGTGATATATTTCAAGGAATTTACCCATTTCTTCCATATTTTCCAATTTTGTGGAGTAAAGGTTTTAGAAGTGTGTCCTGCTAATTTTTTCAATTTCATTCATGTCTGTTGTGATGTCTCCTATCTCATTTCTGATTTTGTTATTTGAGACTTCTCTTGTTTTGATTTGATCAAATTGGCCAAGGGTTTATCAATCTTGTTCATTTTTTTCAAAAAAATAAGCTCTTCATTTCATCAATTTTCTTAATTGTTTTCCTGCTTTCCAATTCATTAATTTCTTCTCTGATCTTGATTATTTCTTTCTGTCTGAAGCTCTTAAGGTTGGATTCTTCTTGTTTTTCCACTGCCTTTAGGTGGATGGTTAGTTTAGTAAGTTGAGATCTCAGTCTTTGTTATGAAGGCATTTAGTACAATGAATTTTCCTTTTAGAACTGCCTTCATTATGTCTCAAAATTTTTAGTAAGTTGTATTTTCATTACCATTCATTTCTATAAATTTTACAATTTCTGTTTTGATTTCTCTCACAATCTGTTCATTGTTTAATAGTGTATTGTTTAGTCTCCAGGAGCTGGTGAAATTCCTGAGGTATCTCATTTTATTAATTTATAGTTTTAAAGCATTGTGATCTGATACATTAAGTTATGTTGATTTTCCTGAATTTATGAACTGTTGCTTTGTGGCCTAATAAAGCAAAATTATCTATTTTGGAGAAGGATTTCTGGGCTGCTGAGAAGAATGTGTATTCTATAGAATTTGGGTGGAATGTTCTGTAGAGGTCTGTTAGGTGTAGTTGATCTATGGTGTTGTTGAGCTCTATTATTTGCCTGATGATTTTCTGCTTGGATGATCTATTGATGGTAGTGGAGTATTGAAGTCTACAGTTATGACTGTGTTGGTGTTTATTTCTGTTTTGTTGTCAAGTAGGTTTGGTTTTATAGACTGTGGTGCACCTGTGGTTGGTGCATATAGATTTCTGACTGTGATGTCCTCATGTTGTATCATTCCTTTAATGACTAAGAAGTGGTCTTCTAGGGGGCAGAAAGAATGTTAAAGCCACAAGTTGGGGCATTATGCACAGAGACTTGGCCTATCACCCATAGCTCTTGACTACCCCCACAATGCATGAACCACATTCCCCATTGATGAGGGTCCCTATGGAAGAGGGAGGACATGGAGGAGGATAATAGAGTCACCACTATGAATGTAAAACTAGAATAATATACATAAGAATAAATAAAATTTTTTTAAATGGGAAAAAAAGAAGTGGTCTTCTTTGTTCTTACTGATTACTTTTGGTTTGGAGTCTATTTTGTCACATATTAATATAGCAAAACCTGAATCAAGCCACCACAAGGTACTTCTGGCATTCAGGGTTTCCATTGAGGAATCTTAGGTAATTCTGGTGGGATCACCTTTGTATATAATAAGTTGTTTCTCTCTTAGTGCTTTTGGCAATCTCTCTTTGTGCTCGTTGTTTAGAGTTTTAACTATGATGTGCTTTGGAGAGATTCTTCTTTGGTCCTGTCTGTTTAGTGTTCTGTGAGCTTCCTGTATCTGGATAGGCCTCTCTGTTGTGAGATTGGGAAATTTTTCTTCAGTAATTTTGTTGAATATGTTCTCTATGCCTCTGTCCTGGATTTCTTTCCCTTCTAGTGTGCCCATGATCTAGATGTTTGGTTATTTTAGGGTATCCCACAGTTCCCTAATATTCTTTTTTTGTTCTAATTTTCTTTTTTTATTTATTTCTTATTAGTTATGTAGGTAGTGTGTACACAGTCATGCTGGTGCCATCATTAGCCTCCTCCTTGTCTCCCCCCCCCCAGCAAGGGACCCTCCTCATTGGGGAATGTGGGTCATGCATTGTGGGGGTAGCCATCAGTTATGGGTAAGAGGCAATGCTGTGTATAATGTCCCAACTTGTGGCTCTAACAATCTTTCTACCTCCACTTCCATGAATTTCCCTGAGCCATGTTGGGTTTTAGTTCTACTTCAGTGATGAGGTCTTGGGAACCTCTGTGTTTCTGGATATCTGGTTTGGTAAGAGTTGAGTGTTCTTTGTGCCTATCTCCTTCACCCTTGTGTTAGTATCAGGTTCACCAAGAAAGCAACACTCTTGCTTATTTCCCCAGTTACTCTATAGTTTCAGCTGGGGCCCTAGTGAGGTGTGATTGGCTGATTCTCTCCTTAGCTTCTGAGTCCATCTGAAAAACAGAAGCAAATTCTCCAATGGAGAGAGAAGTCAGCACCAGATAAGTGTGATAACCATTATTATTTTAGAGATAATTTCATAGGTGTAGGCCCTCTTTTAGCCCATGATTGGTGGGAGCTTGATATTGGAGAAAGGGCTCATTTTTTGGATATGGTTCTGACTTGTTTCCCAGTTCCTGGGTTCCATGCCACTGAGTGAATCTGTTAGCCAAATCAAGAGCAGTTGGTTACCCACCATGGCTGTGATTGCCCTTGTGTGAGCATCATGGCAGGTTGTTTGCTTCTGAGAAGCTTAGATCACATGTTGCTTGGACAGTTGTTGGTCACTTGCCCCAGTTACTCATAGTTCCCTCATATTCTTGTTTGAACTTTTTGAACTTAGCAAAGCTTTTGGACTCCTGATCAGTTTCTTCTGTCATGTCTTCCAGGTCAGAGTTTCTGTGCTCCACATGAGTGACTCTGCTAGTGAGGACTTTTAGAGAGGTTTTTAAAAGATGTATTTGACTTTTGTTTCATGGTGTGTTTTTCTGCATTGTGTCCATCTCTATGTTGAGGTACAATTTCAGGTCAGGGTGTGATTTTCTTGATACTTCCTGCAATTAATTATTGCATTTGACCATGTCTTCATTAACTTAATAAGATTGTTTTTGAGATCCTCTATTTGTTGACTCACCATCAATTCATTTATCTTTCTTTTGAAACCCTTCTGGATTTCTTCTATTAAGTTAAGCCTAGTGACAAAAGATGGTGCTATATGAGGTGATTCTGCTCAGTTTCATTTATGTGATTGTTGGTTTTTGATGATTTACTTCAAGTTCAGCAATATGCTTGGTCAGGGTCATATAAGCTTGTTGTGTTTTCATTTTGGGATTCAATTTTGTTGTTTTCTCTAATTTTTCTTTGGAGGCTTCCATTATGGGACTAGGCATCCTTGGTGGATATCTCTCAGTTTTCTGATATGTGTGTGTGTGTGTGTGTGTGTGTGTGTGTGTGTGTGTGTGTGTTTTGTATTCTACCCATCTCAAGGTAAATTTTATTTTAAGTTTTATTTCATTAAGGAGGGAGCAAGTTTTTGTCCTTATAGGAGCTTTGGGGAGTGTTCTGTTTTAAATTAGAACCAGATTGTAGTAGAATAATAACAGATTGTGGAGGCTGCAAGTATAAAAATGGTACCTGGGGAACTGGGAGGTGGGGAGCTAACCAGGATCTCTGGTCTACTTACTCCATATGCACACCATTCAGCACAGGGGATCCCAGGGCTTGGAGACCCAGAAGCTGATTATCAAGAAGGTGGGAGCAAAAGGCCTGCTTCCACAGCATGCATGCAGGGACCAGGCTGTCCCATAGCAGCAGCATAGGTGCTGGGGCCAGGAAACTGTGAGGTGGGGAATGAACCAGAAGCTCTGGCCTACTCACTCTTCACATGTACCCTCTGATACAAGGGAATCAAGAGTTTGGGACCCATAATCCAGTCAATTAGGAAGCTGAATCAGAAGGCCTGCTTGCACAACACACACACAGAATACAGCAGCATGGATACCATGACTAGGAAACTGGGAAGTGGGGAAGTAACCAGCTCTTCACTATTATTTTATGATAGTTTTCTTTCTACTGCAGTCTACTATCTTCTCTCCAAGTGCTGAATGGCCCTTTATTACCCAAGCCACTTACACGTATGTTTAAGAACTCTCAGTTTCTTTTCTTTTTCTTTGGTGTGGTACTAGAGATTGAGCCCATGACCTTGGACATGCCAGGCAAGCATTCTGGCAATTGATTTATATCCCTGGTCCTTTAAATTTTAATGTCATCTTCAGAACTAGCATAAATTGTTTCTTTTTAACATTGTACTTTCAGGTGCCCAGAATATAAATTTTATTACTTTGTATGTAGCATAGTACAAAATGTATCTGCAATTATTCAGAGGTCACAACTTTTAAAAATGTATATATAGGTCCTCTGAAGTATCACCAATGTCACCTGCCAACTTCAACAAGATCTGTTTTGCTCCCTCTATAATCACTCATTTGCAGGTGGCTGCAAATGCAAAATATAAACTAATAAAACACTGAATATATTGGGGGGCATCTATTCAAACTACCACATTCCGCATTCCGCCTCTGGCCCCCAATAGATTTATAACCATCACACATTGTAAATTGTATTCAGTCCAATTTCAAAGGTCCCCAAGGTCTTGACCAACTTAAGATAGTGAATCCTGTAATATCAAACAAGTTAAATACCTTCAACATATAAAGGCACAGAGAAAGCATTTTTAATCGGTATAAGGCACAGCAAGGAGAAACTAGAACATTGCATACTCAACCACCATCAGCAATCATCAAAGTTCTCCAGTTCAAGTTCAATACAACCAGAGACTGACAGTTTCCAGATTTTCCAATCCCACCCCTCCAGCCAGGGAAAACTTCCATCCCAGGCCAACACTGCACTCCATGGTATCCCTTGCACAGTCCTGGTATATCCAAAACATCTTCAGGTCTCCATGCAAACCATGGTTCATCTTCCAAAGGCTCTTCCCACCTATCAGGGCATCATGCCCTGCCTCATTCCACATGTCAGCAGCAGCTCCTGGAACCATGTGCAATTCTTGACCACTCCACACATTTTCCATGCTTCCAAAACTGATACCGGGTGTCTAGGACACAGCCATATTCTTAATTTAGGGACAAAATGATTCATAACCTTGAAAAGCAGGTTCCTTTTCCAGTCAACTCTTTCCAAAAGAGTCTGCATTTCTAACAGTCTTTCCTCAGGAATCTTCTCCATTGTTTTAGTATAAAGCAGTTGGTCCACCTTCTTTAAGATTGCTAATGTGTTGACAAGAGCAGCTCCAGTAACCTAAAGCCAGTCTCAGTGCTTCTAATTTTAACTTGCTTGAGGTTTTCCAACTTAAAATCTTAAATCTCTCAGTCCAATATCTTTAGCCAAGCATATCAGTCCATTACAAATTTAACCTTGATCACAGTCTCAGGGCCTGGGCAGCAGAATGCAGCCATCCCTTATGCCAGTAGCCCAGTTCCAACAAAGTCCTCTGCAGTCTTTCCTTCCCCTTAGAAAGCTCATAAGCCAAGCCTCGAAGTTCAATATTGTCTGCATTCAGCATTCTCAAACTCTCTTCAGAATAGGCTGTAATACTTGGCTTACTACTCCAGGAGGCATCTTCGGTTGCAAGCACCAAGTCCATGCCCATTCCTCCAAAACAAAGGTTCCAAAAGATGAAAATCCATATGGTCAGGTTCTTCTTACCCCATTCCTGGTACCAACTTTCTGTAGCAGACAGCTTCAGGTTCGCTGAAATGAACTTCCACAACAGGCACAGTTATGGAGGAAGGGATTTATTATAGCTTACAGATCCAGGGGAAGTTCCATAATGGCAGAAGAAGCTGGCCTGCACTTCACAGGACAAAACACAGAGAGCAAAGCCACAAGCCAAAAACCACCCAGCATAGCATACCTCAGGAACTTCAGCTAGGTACATTTTGTATATCTTTAGATTGAAATCACAAACCCACCACCACACCTTAGGGCTGGACCCTAAGATCAACCCAGTGACATTGCCTCCAGCCAGGTGGCTGCAAATGCAAACTATAAATTAATGAAACACTGAATATATTGGGGGCCATCTATTCAAACTACCATAAGTTGTGTGATGGTTAATCTGTTCAACAAATTGACAGGGTTTAGAATCACTATGGAAATGAATTTCTAGTCATGTCTGAGGGATTTTTCTAGATTAGATCATCTGAGGTAAGAAGACTCACCCTAACTTGGGTAGAACCATCCCATCCCATGGATTCCTGGATTGCACTGTCTACTTCTTCCCTGCTGATGTGATGTACTCATGCTAGCTCCTTGTTGCTGCCATGCTCTCCCTGCTGTGATGGACTTCCTCTCAAAACTGGAAGCCAAAATGTACTCTTTTCTTCCTGAGTTACTTCTAGTCAGGTAATTTGTCCCAGCAACAAGAAAGTAATTGATATAATTCATTCCCCTTCAGAACTCCAGTCTCCATCATATCCCCTCCTGCTCTCCAGTTAATCTCCCTTTTAATTTGATGTCATCATCTTTTCCTCCTATTATGAGGGTCTTGTGAAAGCATTGCTAGGCACTGTGAGGTCATGGATATCGAGGCCAATTTCTGTCTGGACAGTTGCATTGTAAGGAGTTGTATCCTTCCTTTGGCTCTTACATTCTTTTTGCCCCCTCTTCTGCAATGGACCTTGAGCCTTGGAGGGTGTGACAGAGATGTTTCAGTGCTGGGCACTCCTCTGTCCCTTCTTCTCAGCCCTATGTTGCTTTTGGGTCATCCTGGTGGACATCTCCATCTGAAAAGAGAAGCTTCTCTAACCAGGAGTGACAGTAGCATTAATATGTGAATATTAACATTAAGTATAGTGCTTTCAGGGCAGTTTGGTGTGAATAATATATACATTTACCCAGACAAGAGCAGGTTTTATAACCCTAAGGCTCATGACCTCCCCTGCCATAGACTTTCGATTAGTTTTTTCAGTACCAGGCATGTATTGCTTCCCATAGAGAGGGCCTTCAGTCCAATTAGGGAGCAGTTAGTTTCCACAAGAGCAGACATTCCACTATTGCACCCGTTTGGGCACTGGGCCTATCTGGCCAAACTTGAGGTTTCCAGTGTACACTGTTTTCACCACTGATGATTACTGTATCCCATAGAGCTGGGTGCAGTTCAGCTTTTACCATCTTTCTGTTGGCTGGTCTTCAGGGAAAAGTTTTTCTGCTCAGTACCAGCTTGATTTCTCAGTGACCTTGCCACTCAGGCAAGAGAGGTCTTCAGCAATATGGTCTTACCATCTGTTTTTCAAGGGAAACCAATGGCCTTGGTAATAGTCTGTAATGTTTTGGAACCTACAGGGACCTCCCTGGCCAACAACTCACTGGAAGATATCACATCCCAGGCACTCAAAATTTTCTAGTAACAATCTACAGCTTCTGGATGTGTTATTATTCAAAAAAGTAGGTTTATATAAGTCTTATTCAGAATATCTTGAATTTTGATTGATCCTCCCCCCACCCTTCTTTTACACATTCTCTTCCCTTGGCCTCACTTAGGCCTTTCCCCTCCCTGTAATCTATTCTTCTACTTACATATATACAATACTATCCCCTTAAGTCTTTTCCTCTCTTCCCTCCCTTATAGCCTTTTTCCAGCTTACTGGGATATCATGAAATTACAAAGCTTTTGTACAGCAAAGGACACTGTGAATAGAACAAACAAATAGAAAACCTATAGAAAGGGAGAAATATTTGCCAGCTATACATCTGACAAAGGATTAATATCCAGAATATACAAAGAACTAAAAAAAAAAAAAAAAAAAAAAAAACAGAACAATAAGAAATCAGCTAAAGAAAGTTTACTTTGATCATTTTATTGAATAAGTTCTTCATGCTTGTTCTTTTGTGGTTCAGGGTATGGGAGTGCATGGTCAGCTGTCCCAAGGGGAAGGGGTGGGGTACAATGGGTCAGAGTAGACTGGTGTTGTGGCTGGGCTGCAGACAGGGGGAGTATGGGAATGTGTGGTAGTTCTGTGATGCTGAGGGTTGAGGGGACTGGACAGTGGGGCATTGGGACTATGTTGCAGGGAGTGGCTGGGATTGCAGTGTCATGTGACAAGGCAGAGCAGGGATATGTAATTTCTACAGGTCAGGTGAAACACATGGGGGAAAATTGATGGGGTAGCAGGTGGCTTCCTGTATCTGCACTGGCATCTCTTTCCCAATTTGGGGAAGTTTTCTTGTATGATTTTGTTGAAAACACCTATTATGCCTGGAGTGAAATTTAAATAAACTCTATGATTATATGAACACAAAGCCAAACCTGCAGAAAATACTTGAGGGAGTACTCCACACAGAACAGTCAATCAACCAATATCAGGAGCCAACAAGAAGAAGGTCACAATAACCAAACTAAATCAGGCTCTACAAAGTACAAAACACAAGACAGCACCAGACCCCATAAAACACCTCATCATGGCAGAGACAAATTCAAACATCACAGTATAACTTTAGATATTAATGGTCTAAACTCACCCATCAAAAGACACAGGTTATCAGGACGGATAAAAAACTGGACCCTTCTATCTGCTGTCTTCAAGAAACCCATCTCACCACTAAAGATAGACACCCCCTAAGGTTAAAGGTTGGAAAATGTTATTCAAAGCAAATGGAAATTAAAAAATGGCTGTTACTATATTAATATCTGATAAAATAGACTTCAAACCAGAAGTAATCAAAAAGGACAAGGAAGGCCACTTATTACTCATCAAGGGAATGATCCAAAATGAGTACATCACAATCATAAATATATATGTGCCAAACAAAGGGGCATCACAGTTTATAAAACAAAATCTACTCAACAATAAAACAAAAATGAACACCAACACCATCATAATTGGAGACTTCAATACTCCACTATCATCAACAGACAGATCATCTAAACAGAAAAATCAACAGAGAAATAATAGAGCTGAACAACATCATAGATCAACTAGACCTAACAGATGTCTACAGAACTTTCCACCCCAACTCTACATAATACACATTCTTCTCAGCAGCTCATAGAACCTTATCCAAAAGTGACCATGTATTAGGCCATAAAGAGTGCCTCCATAAAGTCAGGAAAATTAAAGTAACTTCCAGCATCATGTCAGATCACAATGCTTTAAAGCTAGAAATTAACAACAAGAGACACATCGACAACTCCACCAGCTCCTGGAGACTAAACAACACACTTTTAAACAATGAGTGGGTTATGGAAGAAATCAAAAAAGAAATTGTAAAATTCTTAGAATTGAATGATAATGAAAACATAATCTACCAAAACTTATGGGACACATTGAAGGCAGTCATAAGGGAAATTTTCATAGCCCTAAATGCCTTCATTGCAAAGACAGAGAGATCCCAAACCTGACTGTCCAGCTAAAGGCACCAGAAAAACAAGAAGAAAACAACCCAAAGAGCTACAGACAGAAAGAAATAATCAAGATTAGAGCAGAAATTAATGAATTAGAATCTAAGAAAACAATTTAAAAAATCATTGAGGCTAAACATGGTGGTGCATGCCTTTAATCCCAGCACTCAGGAGGCAGAGGTAGGAGGATCACTGTGAGTTCGAGGCCACCCTTATACTACATAGTGAATTCCAGGTCAGCCTGAGCTAGAATGAAACACTACCTTGAAAAAAAATCGATGAAATGAAGAGCTGGTTCTTTGAAAAAAATAAACAAGATTGACAAAACCCTGGCCAAATTGATCATGCAAATAAAGAGAAGTCTCAAATTAACAATAAGAAATGAAAAAGGAGAGATCACAGCAGACATCAATGGAATTGGAATAATCATCAGGGCATACTTCCAAAACCTCTACTCCACAAAATTAAGTAATCTGGAAAAAGTGAATGAATCCCTAGACACATAACACCTACCAAAACTAAACACAGAGCACATTAATCTCCTAAACAAACCTATCAAATCCATGGAGATTGAAAAGGTATTCAAAAACCTCCCCTAAAATAAAAGTCCAGGACTTGATGGCTTCTCAGCTGAATTCTATTAAACCTTCATTGAAGAACTGAAACCAATTTTTCTCAAACTGCTCCACATAATTGGAGACCAGGGAATCCTCCCTGACTCCTTTTATGAAGTTAGTATCACCCTAATACCAAAACCAGACAGAGATGCAACAAGAAAAGAAAACTATAGGTCTATATCCCTAATGAACTTAGATGCAAAGATCATGAACAAAATCCTTGCAAACTGAATACAACAACACATCAAAGCACTATCAACCTTAGTCAAACAGGCTTCATTCCAGGGATGCAGGGGTGGTTTAACATATGGAAATTGGTCAATGAAATACACCACAAAAATAAACTGAACCATAAGAACTATATGATATCTCAATTGATGTAGAGAAGGCCTTTGACAAACTACAACACTACTTCATAATCAAAACACTGGAATGAATAGGCATGGAGGGTTTATATCTCAACACAATAAAGGCTATATATAAAGCTCCTAAAGCCCAAATAATACTTAATGGGGAAAAACTCAAGGAGTACCCACTGAGATCAGGAACAAGACAGTGCCCACTCTTACCACTGCTCTTCAACATAGTACAAGAAGTACTAGCCAAAGCAATGAGACAGGAGAAAGATATAAAAGGGATTCAAATTGTAAAGGAAGAAGTCAAGTTAGCTTTATTTGCAGATGGCATGATCCTATATATAAGTGACTGAAAGTCTTCATCTCAAAACTTCTAAAGGTTATAAATTCCTTCAGCAAAGTGGCAGGATACAACATCAATGCACAAAATCAGTAGCTTTTCTGTATGCAAAGGACAAATATACAGAGACAGGAATCAGTGAAGCTGTCTCATTTTCAATAGCAAAAAAAATATTAAATACCTTGGCATAATACTAACCAAGGATGTGAAAGACCTATAGAATGAAAACATAAAAACACTCAATAAAGAAATAGAGGAGGACTTGAGAAGGTGGAAAATCCTCCCATGCTCCTGGATAGGTGAAAATGGCAATTCTACCAAAAGCAATATACAGATTTAATGCAATACCAATAAAAATACTAGCATCATTCTTCACAGAGATTGAAAAAGTGATCTCAAAATTCATATGGAATTGCAGAAAGCTTTATATCCAAACATATCCTCAGCAAAAACAAAAACAAAAAAACCCACACACACCTCTGGTGGTATCACCATACCCGATCTAAAGCTATATTACAAAGCCATAGTGACAAAAACAGCATGGTACTGGAATAAAAACAGAAACATAGACCAACGGAACAGAATTGAAGACCCAGACCTTAGGTCAAGTAACTACAGATACTTGATCTTTGACAAAGTTTACAATAATGTAGACTAGAGAAAAGACAGCATCTTCAACACATGGTGTTGAATAAATTGGATGATTATATGTAGAAAAATGAAATTAGCCGGGTGTGGTGGCACATGCCTTTAATCCTAGCACTCAGGAGGCAGAGGTAGGAGTATTGCCATGAGTTCAAGTCCACCCTGAGAGTACATAGTGAATTCTAGGTCAGCCTTAGCTAGAATGAAACCTTACTTCAAAAAAACTATTTATCTGGTGCTGACCTCTCTCTTCATTGGAGAATTTGCTTCTTTTTTTCAGATAGATGCAGAACGTGAGGAGAGAATCAGCCCATAGCATCTCACTAGGGCCCCAGTTGAAACCATAGAGTAATGGGGGAAATGAGCAAGAGTACTGCTTTCTTGGTGAACCTGACACCAGCACAAGGTTGAAGGAGATAGACACAGAGAACACTCAACTCCTACCAAACCAGATATCCAGAGACATAGAGGCTCCCTAGACCTCATCACTGAAGTAGACCTAAAACAATCCCAACATGGCTCAGGGAAATTCACAGAAGTGGGGATGGGAAAATTGTTAGAGACACAAGTTGGGACATTATGCACAGAGATATTGCTTCTTTCCCATAACTGATAGCTGCACACATGATGCACAACCCACATTTCCCAACAAGGAGAGTCCCTTTGGAGGGGGGAGGACAGGGAGGAGGCTATTGTTGGTACCAGAATGACTGTATACATACTATCTACATAACTAATAAAAAAAGAAAAAAAGAAATAATTGTTGTCTTAATTGGTTAAACATTAATATTCTTGTCCATATATACAAATATGCAAATATAGGTAGATATCTAGATATTTATCATTCTGCATTAATAGATTTATATCTTATATTTAGTCCCATTACTTAATTTTTTCCCTGCCTCCGCGTCCCCTCATTACTTAATTTTTCATATAAAAATTTGTTATGAACTTCTTCCCATGTCAACAAAACTAAGATACATTACTGGTTTTAGTGGTTAATAGCATTTCATTGTGTGTTTGCAGATAATTACCCAGCCCTCATTGGAGGACATTTGAATTATTTCCTAGTAAAATAACAAAGCAAAGCAAAGCCAGGCAAGACAATTCTATGGCTCAGCAAGTCCAGCCCGTGGGAGGTGGGCAAAATGCCATGTGTCAGTATGGATGGTCACAGACACTGAGATACAGAGCATTTTCTTATCTTGCAAGCGTTTGGTGCATGCTTTGGCTCCAGTTGAGCTGATGAGAGCATGGTAGAGAGCCTTTATGACCCTGGCATCTGCATCCTGCTTCTGGGGAGAGCAAAGGGTCCTCAAGCAGGACTATCTCCAGGAACCCATAAAGCCATCATCAACTGCTCTTTGAGCACTTCGCCCCCTGGGACATTCTTCTTGTGAAAATATACACTTGTACAAAGAAAAGTTAGTGCAAGAACAGACCCCGAGTCCTGAGGCCACTTCAGTGTTCACCTTTGTGATTACAGGTGGCATGGATAAGGTACAGCTGGTCTGACAGACCAATGGCAGAGGGCACTGGATCTCATTCATATCATGTTTGCTCCATGTCACTTGAGTCTTGCAAAGACCTATGCATGAATTGATGTTCAGAACTGATTTTTTCTTATGGTAATCTCTGGCTGCCTTGGGACTGGCTTGTAGCAGATACATGTGTACCCCATCACAAGTCTCTCATCTCATGGCACAGAGCCACCTTTCCCACTTCTAAAGGGGTTCAGTGAATCACGGTTCACAGATGAAGGGGGGCAGAGCAGCTGTGACCAGTAACAATAATGACTCGATTTTTGAGACAAACATTTTCATGGTGATGCATGGGAACACTAAATCCAAACCACATTGTTTAGTTTTCACCCCAGTAAAGGGGAATGCCACATCCCCAAAGTAAATGGAAGAGATCATAGTTTAGAAAATATGACAGAGTTGAAAACTTAAAGCTGTATTGCATAGTAACATCTTTTGGCGGGGAAAACAACTGATAGAAGAGAGTGTGCATATATCTTCAGGACAGTTTATTAGTTTGCAAACTTCCCTAGTCCAAAAATGGAGCCCTGTGGTGGTGAGTCAGAAGTGCCTCGACCACAGTTAGCTGAGAGGATCTTTCTCATGTCCCTAGTGGGAAGAAGATTCATGGTAGCAAACTGGAAGAAGGCATGGGGTCTGAGAATGTTTTCTGTGCCCTGATTCCTTTCCATGTTTCTGATGACATCTGATACATACATGGATCTGGAAAACACGATATTCATACTCCTGGTAGTCTTTTGCTCCTTTGTGTGGAAGAATCACCAGGACTCTAAGCACTGTTCAATGGAGTTTGGTTTTACAAAGGTTGGTGCAAGTGGTTGGAGAAGAGCCCAAGATCCAGTGACTCTCAGATGACATCAGCATAAGTGCAGTGAAGGCACAGGCTTTCTGTGAGCTAGCAGAGGTCAAGCCACAGGGCTTGCATGGCTGGATGAGAACTGCTAGGGACTATGGAGTGTCCCAGGAGAGTGAAAGCCAAGGATCAGCAAGGCTTTCTTGGTGAACTTTTCTCATGAGTTAAAGAGCCCCAGAAGAAAGGGTCTAATTCCCCAAAGCTCATTTATTGAATTAGTTGTGATATTTGCATTCAGGTGAAATTTTAATATCATATATAATTTTATATTTTTTTATTTTTTCCCATAGAAAGATACTGACTTGCATAGTATTTGGACCCCACAGTACCCAGGTCCGAGGGGCAGGGGTAGCACTATAAATTTTGGCCATATTGGAAATATGTGTGTCCATATGAGATGGTCTCAGGGGACTCTAAACTCCTAGCATGGCTTTGTCACCTGTCCTTGCAGAGCAAGTTATCCAGCATGGGAATTGGCCACACCTAGTAGATACCAGCCAGCATCTGCAGTACCAGAAGATGAACTGCTAGAACCTTTCTTTCCTTATGATTTGCAAGGTTCTTCCTACTCCAGGAAGCAAGTGTGGAGCTTGAAAGGAGGAGAGGCCATGGACCCCACTTTCTGGGATGTTGACATTCAATAGCTGGTATTGGAAGCATGTGGTTGAGGATGGAATGTGGTAAGGCTTGGACTTCCCATATGTAAACAGTCTCTGGCACCCAACAGTGGGGAAAGAAAAGTGAGCTCACACAAGGTCAGTGTTTTCTACATGGTACCTCATGTAGTCTTTACAGTCTAAACATACCATACCTACAAGCAGCTGTGCAAGTTGTTAGAATTTTCGGAAAACTAAGGGACTGTCCAGTTTCATGTCCCATTGCACAGATTGGAAAACAGGGCTGGGCTGGAGAGATGCATGGCTTGAGGGGTAGGGAAGTGTACCCCCTACCATGGGGCATGGAGGACTCACAAGATGTGTGGGTGACAGCCCCGTAGAAGCCTAGAGTGTGCAGGTCCCTTGAAGGCTGGTATTAGCTCATTTGGCACATGGGAAAGTAAGCCAATATGCCACACATTAATGGATTTAAAGAGAGTATCTGGCATCCAGAGGATGTAATAACCTATTCCGTTGTTTTGTAACAGTTTTCAAGAGTGAAGGAATGGCACTAGTGCAGGTATGTGCTGTGGGAAGATTGTATGCTATGTGCATTGTCAGAGGTGCACGGGCACTCTGAGGGGTCAGAGTATGGGGAGTAATCTACCTCAGGCTTCCTGTCTCTGCCAGCTGCGTTCAGGGGCCTGAGAACTCCCTGATGTGCTTTTCCATGAGTTTATTTTTGATAATTAGCAGTGTATAAACAAAGGAGTGCTTGGCTGTGTTAGTCTACTGAGAAGCAGCTCCCCAAACCTTCTGTACAGGGCTTCCACATGGGCAGCTAGTAAGTGAAGCCCTCTATAGCTGGCTCTGCAACAGGCCCAGATGCTTGTAGCATAGCTGCCCCGGAGGAGGAAATGCAGAAGTTTGATTTATTCCACAATCCTTGGCATTCAAAGTCTCACAAGTGAGGGAGCCTGGTGGGCAGTGGTGGTCTTGCCACTGTAGTTCTAACAGTTGGCCCAGTCTACTGTGAGGGCCCCTTGTCCCTTCCCACCAAGCTTGCTATGCAGTCCACCACTGTGCAGCTAGGTTCTTGGTCCCAGGCACTGTGGTTCAGCTCATTAGGACCTTCCTGTTTGCAGCCTATGCCCTGGAAGCTCTAGTGTGTTAGGGGGTGTGCTGTCCTGGGTTCATTTGTGCAAGGAGATAAGACGCTAGCTTAGATATGACCTGGGAGACTGTTCCATGCTGTTTCAAAATGGCGCTGGTGAGCAGCATGTTTTCTGGAGCTCGGGGCCCCTATGAGACTGGACATCATGCTTAAATGCCCTAAGCTGTTATGATTGGCTCTTCTTATGCATGGGAAGCTGCCAGAGCCCACTTGGGCCCAGGGCTACAATTCCTTGTAGGTTTTACTTTTCAGACTATAAGGACTCTGTGCGAGAAATCATGTTGCAAAAACAGAGAAGTGATTTAGAAACCAGGTTCATTCTTTTAATAACTTACTTTCTCAAGAACTAACCCAGAGTCATAGAGAACTACGTTAATTGCTTCTGAAATAGTACCACCAATAACGCAGGGACTTCCTCCAACTAGACTTTACTTCTCAACATGGTCAAAACGAGGACAAGCGTTCAACATATGATCCCTTGGAGGACACATTAAAACCATAGCCAAACTGTAGCAATGTCTCAGACCTGATTGACACATCAAACACGATTTCTTCCTCAGACTGGATCCTCAGCTTGTTCTGGACCACCATCTCACACAGGATCACTGCCTCAGGTAGGATTAGCCTCTGAGACACATAACCACTGTAGAGAGTCACCATCGTGGCTCCATTGCCATCTGTCTTAATTGCTTTCTAACAGCTAAGACTAAATACCTGACAGAAGGAACATAAGGGATGAAAGATTTATTTTGACTCATGCTTTCATAGGACTTCAGTCCATCCTGATGGGGAAGGCAGGTAGTAGCAGTGGCTCTGTGGTGGGCACATGAGGTAACTACTCTTTACACCAGTGAGGCAAGAACCAGGGGAGGTATAACCTTCAAAGGCTCCCCACTAGTGACCTACTTCTGCCAGGCAGCCTCAAAATAGTGCCACAAGTTGGGGACCAAAGATTCAAAATATGAATCTGTGGGGGACATTTCATATTCAAACCAAAATGCCACCTGAGATTAGGTTACTGTTTTGGGCAAAGCTATCCTTTGAAACCAGGTCATTGTTTTAAGACAGACTATTCTGAAACTAGGCCACTGTTTTCAACTGGAACTGTATTGGAAGGATTCCGGGAGAATCAACGACCTCAATGCCCAGGCTACCAGATTGGGAAAAGACAAAGCAAGAAATGAATATATCACCTAGACACAATGCAGGCTGTGTACCTTAAAAGACCTCAAGTTATTACACAAGGTCAGGAGCATCAGATCGACTACATGGAAAACCAGTTTCCTATACACACAGCCAGGAATGTCAGGATGTACCACGAAGAACTCCAAGTTCCTATACCCACGCAGTGAGGAGTGTTAGGGTATACCACATGGAGCACCATGTTCCTGCACATCTAGCCAAGAGTGAGCACCCACAGTTATGGTGGAAAACAAATGAGGCAACTGTATTTAGTACAGTGATTAGAACTGTACCCAACGTGACCATAAACAAAATCCAGGTGAGTTGCCTGGAGTATCAGCACTATGGGGGTCCAACTTGTACCTGGCTTATGGAAGGTACTCACTTGCTCTGCAAAAGACCCAAGTAAATACCCACTCTTTCCTGTGCAAAAAAAAGAAAGGGAAGAAAAGCTTATTTGAGCTATATTTTGTGCCCAAATGTATGAGCTTAAAATGTAAAAATGTGTGTTTTTAGAACATCAAAAAATCTGTATCTCTTTTGAAGCAAAAATGATGTTCACTGTAGGCCCTCATCATGTTTTAAGAGTTACTCATGTCCTGGGTGAACTTGCTTAAGTTTGAGGGAAATCCAGTATTTTTGTGCATTCTTCCACCCTCTCAATAAGGCTCCCAACATATATACTTCCTTTTCCTAAGCTAGTGTACGTTTCAGACTGAAAAAAGAGTGCTATTGTATCTTTATTGTTCCTGACAAGATTTCCAGATGCATTCAGGTTAAGTGTCTTGAAGCTGTATGACCATGGGCACCAGCATCAGGGCTATCTTGTCAGATAGTCATGGAGTGACATTATAAGTTTATACCTTCAGATATAAACCCACAGCCAATGAGCTATGTCAGTCCCTGTCACCACAGCAGTGCCTCCTGCCAGGCCTGGGGCAAAGCTGATGTTCCTCTGCTCTGCCTCCCAGGGCTAGTGAAGTAGAGGGCAGAAATAGCAACATCAAAGGAAAACCAACAGACTGCTGCCGGAGTATCTTTCCTGAAACAGGGAATTTGCAGGTCTGAATTTTTATCAGCTTCAGGCTAGCAGCTTCCTTCCCTGCATGTGTTGTCCATTTTTCTGACTTGCCATATTTTTCTCACAATTTCACATTCCATTGGAGTTATTCTACTGGCTGGAACCCAGAGTGAGGCCCTTCCATTACCAGGCCTATGGTCAGCCTCCTTGACCCAGCTGGAGGGGTTCTCATGAATGGGAGACAGCCTTCCTCCATTCTCCTGGGAAACCCTGCATTCCACACTGTGGGTCACCCTCCCCCTACTGCCACCAGTCACCCAACTCAGTGCTAGAGGCCTGGATTCTATGGACAAGTCAGGGCTGACCTTGCAGTAAACAGAAACCTTCCTCCTCTATCTTGGTCATCCCCAGGTGTAGTGCCACAGCTGTGCGGCAATCCTGAAGCCAGGACTTAGGTGGACTGAAGATAGTGCTCTGGGGTCACTCACATCAATCTCTTCAATTTTCCATGTAGGTCAGATCTGTATTTTTTTAAATTATAGCAAAATAAAAGATTAAAACAATGTAAGAGTACAAGTGTAATAGTTTATTTTAAATTCACAGAATCAATTTACTCTGTCAGATGCTGTAATGATTTCTAAATGTTTACTCCAAATTTCTGTGCTTACTGTCTTACACTAGGAGCAGTGAAGTGACCATCTATGCATAGATGCTTCTAGTTGAGTGAGTCTTAGACTGTGTGTGTCTGACTATGAATATGTATGCATGCTTACATGTGGGAATGAGTGTGGATACATTAACTATGAATGTGCTACTTTATGCATGCATGTGTGAAAGAACTTGTATGTGAGTGTATATAAATATGAGTGTATACACTGAGTATAAGAGTATTGTATGTATGCATGTTTCAAATGGATATTAAATGTGATTAAATATTAAAATATACATGAATGTGAATGAATATTTACATGTTAATAAGTAAGTGTATGAGTGAATAAATGTGTGTGTGTGAGGGGATGGATATTGAGTGTGTGAGTATTAGTAAAATGTGTTAATGTGCTGTTTGTACGTGTGAATGTGCTCAACTATCCATGAATGAGTGCCTAGAATAGAGAGGCTGGAGAGGCACTCAGGCAGGATCAGGAGAATGTGTGTGTGTGTGTGTGTGTGTGTGTGTGTGTGTGTGTGTGTGTGTGTGTGTGTGTGTGTGGGGGCATAAGAAATGCCTCTACTTCTGCTCAGGGTCTATTTAACTGGTGCCTTAGGGAGGGAGCTCACCACTAGAACAGATGCACGAAGGGAAACTTGAGATAAGTGGGGAGAGGGAAGGATCTTTTCCATACAGAAACTAGACGATATTTATTATCAGGGTGATAGCCTGTCTGGCCAGGTAGACTCAGTGTGAATCTGTCTGACTTTGTTTAGTTGTTTTTGAGGACACTGGCCAAGTAGTTTTACATGGCATGGAACCTTCTCCTATGCTGTGAAGATGTATTATCATCAGCCCTGCTTTAGAGTGAAAAAGCCAAGGCTCAAAAGCTGAGAAGCCTGTTCAAGTGGCAGGGATTGAAACTCAATCTGACTGTGTCCTCAGCTGCAGTTCTCACTGACAGCAGTGTAGTGGCTACCAGGAGCTTCCTTGTCTTTGAGATTACTAGTTTTGGACAAAGAATTATTTAAAGACATGTGAACTAATGTTCCCAGAAAAAGGTTCACCTCTATTAAAGATTATACAAGGTGGAATGATTGTTTAAATTTTTGAGGGGTGGCTGGAGGGATGGCTTAGCAGTTAAGACACTTGCCTGCAAAGCCAAAGGACACAGGTTTGATTCCCCAGGACCCATGTAAGCCAGATGCACAAGGTGGTGCATGCATCTGGAGTTCATTTATAGTAGCTGGAGGCTCTGGTGTACCCATTCCCTTTCTCTTTCACTCTTTCTTTCTGTGTCTGCTTCCTTCTCTTGGTCAAATAAATAAATAAAAATAAAATATAAAAAACGTTTTCAATTTTTGAGGGCTGGAGACATGGCTCATCAGTTGAAAGTCCTTGCTTGCAAAGCTAGATGGCCAAAGTTTGATTTCCCACTACCCATGAAAAGCCAGATGCACAAGGTAACACATGTATTTGGAATTCATGTGCTATGGCAGGATGTCCTGATGTGCCCATATTCACTCTCTCTCTTGTCTGCCTCTTTCTCTCTAGTTCTCTCTCTCCTAAATAAATAAATATATAAGAAATGCAACTATGGGGAATTGAAATGTTACAAATCCAAAGACAATACCATCTGGGCTATCTTGAGTTTCCTTAATATATAGTCATATATAGTCTCTATTTGGCCTTATTATTAGACTACCAGCTTTTGCCAACACAACAGTGAAGAATGTCATTAGAAACCATCTAAAATCTATAGAAGATATTCCTCTGCTTTGTTATTATTTGCCTATATGATGCTTTCTTTCACAGTTACCTTCTTGCTGCTTGGACAAGATGCCTGCCCAAAAGTAGCTTATGGGAGGAAAGGGTTTATTTAAGGTTGCATTTCAAGATGAAGTTTAATCATGGCATGGCAGAGCAGAGGCTGGGTATCACTTCTAGTCATTGCAGCAGGGAGGGAGCAGCAAGACTGAGCTGGCTAATGAATACCCAGTAGGGCTGGACCTGAAGGTCCTTTCTAGTGACACAGCTCCTCCAGCAAGACTCTGCCTCCAAAATTGCCACCAGCTGGGGACTAAGTATTCAAAACACAAGCCTATAGGGGACATTTCATTCCAACTACCATATCCATCAAAATATATTTGGCAAACTACCATATCCATCAAAATAGAATTTGAACAGCCAACCCTGGTAAGCCACGTGGTGAATGCAGATAGGTCCAAATGCCTTGCCCAAGCCAAATAAGGACTTAATTATAATGATCTTTTATTCTCTAACTATAAAAATTTCATTTAACCACTTCCATGGTGGAGCACATCATTGAGGAAACTTCCTGAGTCTCTTGTTCCCAGGACATGGTCACACATCTGTGGTTCATAATAAACTATCTCTTATTCCCTTTTAGGTAAAAGTTATGTTTTGTGTTAATACATTTGGCACCCCATATAGGGTCAATAGCAGGTACCATGAAATGCTGTGTCCAACCATCCATTTTACCTTGCTGGATGGATATTAGTGAGTTATTTCTGGGGGCATGGACCTCCTCTTTGATTTGGCCAATGGTTCATTGGTTTATTCTGAGATGATTATTGGATATTCTCTTCTTTGTTCCACAGCAATTGTTCCAGAGAATTTGTTTAATATTATTCTGCTTTCTTTTCCTTCTATGCTTGTAGTATATGTGGGTTTTAGTCTGTTTTGCATATTAAAATATCTAAAATATTGACATTGCTAATTTACAAAAAATAAGAGAATTTAAGAAATTGCATCAAACTTTAAGAGACAGATTAAAGAATGGAAAATTAATAAGAAAATATTAGAGACTATTTCAGAACTAATGATGAATTCTGAGAAATCTGACTTTTTTAGTTTTTTTTTTTTTTTTTTTTTGAGACACAGAGAGACCAAGAGACCGACAGAGAGAGAGGGAGAGGAAGTCAGAGATGGGTGCTGCGAATGAAATCCAGATGCATGTGCCCCTTTGTGGTCAAGTGCAGCATTGATCCCTTTCATCACTTTGCATCTGGCTAAACGTGGGACCTGGAGATTGGAACCGGTGTTCTTTTAGGCTTAGGAGGCAGGCGCCTTAACTGTTAAGCCATCTCTCCAGCCCCAGTCCCTTATTCTTATCTTGCTTTTTTAATGTTTCTTTCCATGTCAACTTTGTATTTTTCATATCTTTCTGCTCTGTAATTTTCATTGTAGATAAGAATCAGGACAAGTCAAAGAATCTACATCACAGAGTCGATACTATTATGCAATGAAATTTTCTCTTCGAGACACATTTTTTCCTTACTTAAAAATCCAACTTTGGAATATATACCTGGTACTGAAAAACCTAAACAAAAGTCTATGGCAGGGGAGGTCATGAGCCTTAGGGGTATAAAGCTTGTGCTTGTCTGACTAAATGTATATATTATTCCCACCAACATACCCTGAAAACACTATACTTAATGTTCATATTCATATATAACGCTACTCTCACGTCTGGCTAGAGAAGCTTCTCTTTTCAGATGGCGATGACCACTGGGATGTCCCAAAAGGCAACATAGTGCTGAGAAGAAGGGATGGAGGAGTTCCCAGCACTGAAACACCTCTGTCACACCCTCCAAGGCTCAGGGACCATTGCAGAAGAGGGGGCGGATAGAATGGAAGAGCCAAAGGAAGGGCATGACTTCTTACAATGCAACTGCCCAGACAGAAATTTGCCTCAATATCCATGACCTTGCAGTGCCTAGCAATACCTTTGCAAGAACCTCAAGATAGAAGAAAAAGATGATGACATTAAAATCAAATTAAAAGAGAGACTAATGGAGAAAGGGAGGGGATATGATGGAGATTGGAGTTCTAAAGTGGAATAGGGGAGGGAGGGAAATATCATGTGTTTTTTGTATGTAAGTGTAGAAGTTCTCGAGCAGAAAACCTTCTCCCTGTAGACCAGCCAACAGAAAGCTGGAAAAAGCTACACTACATGCAGCCATATGGGATATAGAAGTCATCAGCAGTGAAAACAGTGGACACTGAAAATTCAAGTTTGGCCATACAGGCCCAATGACTGAACGGGTGCAATAGTGGCATGTCTGCTCTTGGGGTAACCAACTGCTCCATAATTGGACTGAAGGCCCTCTCTATGGGAGGGAATGCATACCTAGTACTGAAAAACCTAAGCAAAAGTCTATGGCAGGAGAGGTCATGAGCCTTAGGGGTATAAAGCCTGCTCTTGTCTGGCTAAATGTGTATATTATTCCCACCAAGCTGCCCTGAAAGCACTACATTTAATGTTCATTTTCACATATTAATGCTACTCTCATTTCTGGTTAGAGAAGCTTCTCTTTTCAGATGACAATGACCACTGGGATCACCCAAAAGGCAACATAGTGCTGAGAAGAAGGGATGGAGGAGTGCCCAGCACTGAAACATCTCTGTCACACCCTCCAAGGCTCAGGGACCATTGCGGAAGAGGGGGTGGATAGAATGGAAGAGCTAAAGGACTCCTTACAATGCAACTGTCCAGACAGAAATTGGCTTTGATATCCATGACCTTATAGTGCCTAGCAATACCTTCATAAGACCCTCATAATAGAAGAAAAAGATGATGACACCAAATTAAAAGAGAGACTAATGGAGAGAGGGAAGTGATATGATGGAGACTGGAGTTCTAAAGGGGTATGGGGGCAGGGGAGGGAAATATGCATTTTTTGTATGTAAGTATAGAAGTTGTCAATAAAAATTTTTTTAAAATAATAATTTTTAAAAATCCAACTTTGTTCAAGTTCCTAGGACATGGGCAGAAATCATCCAGATTCTTTGGTAAAATATCACATGAACTACCTCCAGTCCAGTTTGTAATACTGTCCTTGTTCCCCCTTGCTGCAGTTAATGTCACACCACAACCTTTGAAATCTTTGTTCAAGCCTCCCTAGCCCACATTTGTCTTCAGCTTTCTGGTCTTCTAAACTCTCACCAGACTGGTCCATTAAGTTCTGCTTATAGCCCTATATGGCTTCCATAGTCCTAAATTACAAATCATTCTATAATCCCAGCATGAATAAATTCCAAAAGACTAAGAACCACATGGTCAGTTTTATTGCAACAATGTCCCTATTTATGGCACCAATTTTCTATACCATTTACTTACTTGTTGCTGAGACAAAATACCCATCCAGAAGTAGCTAAAGCTAGGAAATAACCTTCCCAAGTAGTGCCACCAACTGGAGATAAAATATTCAAACACATGAGTCTATAAAAAACATTTTACATTCAAACTGTCACCTTTTGGCATATACACATTTACATTCACCCCCACTCTATACCAACATATACATCATCATCACACACACACACACACACACACACACAGTCAAAACAAAAAGTAGATTAAAGAGAAAAAAATGATTAAATTTAAGAAAGAACATTGTAATATAGCAAAATCAAATTTTGTCCTGAAATATTTTTACAAAAGAAAAGGTAAGGCTCAAATGAGAAGGCTAAAGTATGTTGTAAAAAGTTTTATGATAGTTTAAACTTAAAGATAATATGTCTCAGATGAAGTTCATTATAATTAAGGATCACTAAAAATTCTGACAAAGGCCTAATTTCCAGAATTTACAAAGAACTCCACAGCCTAAACAATAAATCATCAAACAACCCACTCACAAAATGGGGCAGAGAACTGCACAGGGAGTTCTCAGAGGAAGAAATACAAATAGCAAACACACATTTAAGAAAATGTTCAACATCCCTAATCATCAGGGAAATACAAATTAAAACAACTATGAGATTCCACCTTACCCCAGTAAGGATAGCTAACATTAAAAAATCTAATGACAAAAGCTGGTGAGTCTGTGGAAAAATAGAAATACTCTTTCACTGTTGGTGGGAATGTAAAATGGTACAACTATTGTGGAAAACTATCTGGAGACTCCTGAAAAGGATGACTATAGACCTAACAACAGATCCAGTTATCCCCTTACTAGGCATTTACCCTAAAAGCTCCAAGCCTCAGATCAGAGAGCTTTGCTCAGCCATGTTTATAGCTGCTCAATTTATAATAGTTAAGAGCTGGAATCAACCCAGATGTCCACCATTAGATGAATGGATAACAAAGATGTGGTATATGTACATTATGGAATTCTATGCAGCAGTAAGGAAAAATGAAACAATGAAATTTGAAGAAAAATGGTTGAACATGGAACAGATCATTCTCAGTGAGCTCACCCACTCATAAAAGGTAATCGTCGCATGGTCTCATTCAGCAGGCCTGTAGAGGGAACACCTGAACCACATGGACCTGGAGAGTACATCATGAAGACTAACCTTAATCTTTTCCTTTCTCTCTCTCTCTCTCTCTCCTCTCTATTCTCTCTTTCTCTGTTATATTACCTATCTTTTTCTTCCTTCACCTTCCTTGGCATTGACTTGTAACTCCCAGTACCAGTATGGGGTTAACTTTCACAATGAGGTGCTGATCAGAGAGACCTACAAGGTTCCCACCCCTAAAAAAAAAAGATTTCTGTCAGAGTTCTTAATGACCCACCAAAGGTTAATGGTAAGACCCTACTGCCAAAGACACCATATTCTGTTGGGATGAAACATGGAGTGACTTGGTTGGAATCTGGAAGAGGGTCAGTCCCCAGCTTATCTAGTGCCAGAGGGTGCTACACAAGCAACTGGGGGAAAATGACCGATGTCTGTCCAAACAACTCACAGTCTAAGCTACTCAGCAGTAAATAACCTGACATGATGCTCAAACAAGTGCAACAGTGGCATATAGGCATGGTGGGTAACCACCTGCTCTTGATTTGGCTAACAGATCCACTCTTGAATTTTGATTGACCCCCCCCTTCCCGCCCTTCTTTTACATAGTCTCTTCCTCTGGCCTCACTTAGGTCTTTCCCTTCCAAATGTGGGCTAGAAAAGGGCCTATGCATATAAAATTCTCTCTAAAATAACAATGGCCAATCCCATCTATCTGGTATTAACTTCTCTCACCGTTGGAGAATTTGTTTCTCTTTTTCAGAAGGATGCCAAACCTGAAGGGAGGATCAGCCTATCACACCTCCAGGGACCCAGCTGAAACCATAGAGTAACTGGGGAAATGGGCAAGAGTGCAGCTTTCTTGGTGAACCCGACACCAGAACAAGGCTGAAGGATAAACACAGAGAACATTCAACTCCTACTAAGCCAGATATCCAGAGACACAGAGGCTCCCAAGACCTCATCACTGAAGTAGAACTAAAATGAACCCAACGTGCCTCAAGGAAATTTGCAGAAGAGGGGGCAGAAAGAGTGTTAGAGGCACAAATTGGGTCATTATGCACACGGACTTTGCCTCTCCCCCATAACTGTTGGCTTATAATATAATGCACATAATGCACAACCCACAATCCCCAATAAGGTGAGTCCCTTCGGAGGGGGGAGGACAGAGAGGAGGCTATCGGAGGCACCAACATGTATGTAAAATTAAAATAAATTTTTAAAATAATAAAATAAAATAATATACTTATGATTCCCCTGAAAAAGAAAATAGGTGAGATAGAACATGCAATTCACTAAGGAAGCAAAAGGCACAAACTGGCAATTGTCATTTGTGGGCAGATTCCACCAGGGAATAATTAATAGGATAATTTACAAGAGAGATAATTACTACTCAAGATTCATGGCCTCTTATTAGCATTCTGTATCCCTCAGCAACTTCTTTAAGACTCCCAAGTTAAATTGTTGCTAAAGTTGTTAAATAATGCAAACAGACATCTAATTAAACAATCTCAAGTCCAATGAGTCCCTGGGCTCTAACCCTACTAGGGAAACATTCCAATCTGGAAGGAGCAGAGATGGAAGTGCTATTCTCCCCAGAAGTCCCCAGAACTACAGGAAGGGATCTAGAAATTGTAAACACCTGGATGGATCTCTAGGCTACTGAGACTAACAGAGGATTGAAACAAATTCTATAGATCCTAGAAGCAAATGCATAGCCAAGCATAACTCAGAGTCTTATATAAAAGTAGAAAATAGAAACTAGGATCTCAAATAGCTGTCAGTCTGCTCAATTGCACAGCTCATTAAACTTGCTGCCACTTGATTCATCAACATCACTCCAAGCACTTTGGAAAATGAGTATGTTCAGTTACATAGACATCACATCAAGAGGTATTACTTTCTGGTCCATTACAGAAGAATAAATGTCGAGATTTATTGAGAGGAATATGGCCTAAATCAGGAGCAATGGAGAGTTGGTTCTGAGAAGTAGCAAAATGGAATATAGTTGGCACAAAAAAATCAATTATGAAACATTTCTATTTATGAAAAAGTGAGAAAATGTGAGGTCAGGAGGAAGTAGAAACAGAAAAATAGAAATATGTTTGAGAAATCATATCCCAAAGAAAGTATCTGTTTAGTGATCAATAAACACAAAATTAAAGGACAACCACAAAAAAATAGTAAAAACTCAGAAAACCGGGCTGGAGAGATGGCTTAGCGGTTAAGGCGCCTGCCTGCTAAGCATAAGAACCCGGTTCTAATCTCCAGGTCCCACTATTAGCCAGATGCAAAGTGACGCAAGCGTGCAATGCCGCACTTGCCCACAAGGGGGTGCACACATCTGGATTTCCTTTACAGCAGCTGAGAGACTGCTGGCGCGCCCATCTCTATCTGTCTCCCTCTCCCTCTCTGTCTGTCTCTCTCTGTGTCTCTCTCCAAAAAATAAAAACTAAAAAAAAATTAAAAAATTAAAAATAAATAAATAAATAATTTTTTTTAAACTAAGAAAACCAAAGCACCTCTAGAAAAAAACTACATGTTTGGCTGAATAAGAAGCAATGGCCAAAGGGAATTCCTGAGATGGTGTGTACCATCCACAAGTAAACGTCTCAATACATGTGACACCTTGCCTGAACTAGAGGTAGCAGACACCTGCAAGACAGCCCTCAGCCCCACCCTTCCTGCAGGACTCATGACCCATCCTGCTTTGTGTCCTACACTATGCTTGTAAACATCTCTCATCTGTACCTATCCTGATGGATGCTAGAACACATGTGAGAACTTCAGTTTGGATCCCTAGCACCCACATAAATGCATGAGGAAAGCATAGACTTTCTGATTATTCCCACTCGGTCCTTTATGGCCAACACCCAAATCAGTGCAGAATTAGTTGAAGCTAGAGATAGTTCAGAGAAGTGACTTGTGAAGGATGTGAAGTATTGAGAGGCAGGGTGGATTGACTGTGCTGTAAGGTTCATCCTTCATGGACCAGGACAAGTCTAACTTCCCAGCCAGGCAGCTTGCATTCCAGTCATGGTTCCCCAGGCCTCCACTTCCTCAAAGGTAAATAGAGATAATTGTTCCCACCTCACAGTTATGCTAAGGATTGAATGAGTCTACACATTTAATGCCTAAAACAAATATCTAGAGGCCTCAACTAACTAGGGAACAAGGCAGATGGAACAGAGATTTGACCCAAAAACTGGGGAGCTTTAGGGTGCCATCCATGAAAACAGCACATGACCTTTTCCATGATGCATTTGATTTTAACTATATATAGTATACCCACTTATGTATAAGCATCAAATGGTAAATATTGTTTTATCCCTAAAAATTCTCTTGGAAGATCCAGTTTGTCTCATTGCACATGCACCCCAAAACCAATGTACCCCAAATGTACCCCTACTAGATGTACCTCCTGCTGCTTTGATTCCAGATATAAGAACATACCTAAACAGAACATAAATAATGGTCACTAAGGGAGAAGAAATCTATTTCATCATTTTTAAAATTTTTTTAATTTTTTTATTGACAATTTCTATATTTAAATAAACCATGATATTTCCCTCCCTTCCCACCCTTTAACCTTCACAACTCCATTCTTCATCATATTGCCTTCCTCTCTCCATTAGTCTCTCTTTTAATTTGATGTTATCATCTTTTTCTCCTATTATGAGGGTCTTGTGAAGGTATTGCTATGCACTGCCAGGTCATGGATATGGAAGCCAATTTCTGTCTGGACAGTTGCATTGTAAGGAGTGGTAAACTTCCTTTGGCTCTTACATTCTATCTGCCCCCTCTTCCACAATGGACCCTGAGCCTTGAAGGGTGTGATAGAGATGTTTCAGTGCTGGACACTCCCCTGTCACTTCTTCTCAGCACTATGTTGCCTTTTGGGTCATACAAGTGGTCATCACCATCTGAAAAGAGAAGCTTCTCTAACCAGAAGTCAGAGTAGTATTAATATGTGAATATGAACATTAAGTGTAGTGCTTTCAAGGCAGTTTGGTTTGAATAATATATACATTTACCCAGACAAGAGCAGGCTTTATAACCCTAAGGCCCATGACCTCCCTGCCATAGGCTTTGATCATGTTTTTCAGTACCAGGAATTTATTCCCTCCTGCAGAGCAGGCCTTCAGTCCAATTAGAGAGAAGTTGATTTCCCCCAGAGCAGACATGCCACCATTGCACTCATTTGGTCACTTGGCCTATCTGGCCAAACTTGAGGCTTCCAATGTCCACTGTTTTCACTGCTGATGACTTCTGTCTCCCATAGGGCTATGCAGTGCAGCTTTTTCCAGCTTTCAGTCTGGTCTACAGGGAGAAGATTTTCGACTCAGCACCAGCTTGATTTCTCAGTGACCTTGCCTCTCAGGCAAGTGAGGTCTTCAGCAATAGGGTCTTACCATCTGTTACTTCAGGGAAACCAAGTGCCTTGGCAATAGCTTGTAATGTTTTGGAGGCAACAGGGACCTGGCCAACAACTCACTGGAAGGTATCCCATCCCTGGCACTGAAAAATTTTCTAGTAACAATCTATGACTTCTGGATGTGCTTCTATTCAAAAAAATTAAGTTTGCATATGTCTTATTCAAAATATCTTGAATTTTGATTGTCCCCCATCCCTTCTTTTATACAGGCTCTTCCCCTGGCCTCACTTAGGCCTTTCCCCTCCCTGTAATCTGTTCTTCTACTTTCATATATACAATGCCACCCCCTTATGTCCTTCCTTCTCTTCCCTCCCCTATAGCCCTTTTCTAGCTCATTGACCTCAGCTACTGATTTTTGGTTCTAGCTCATACACAAGTCTATACATCTGTAGCTAAGATCCACATATGAGAGAGAACATGTGAAGTTTGGCTTTCTGGGTCTGGGTTACCTCAATTAGTATAATCCTTTCCAGATCTATCCATTTCCCTGAAAATTTCATAACTTCATTTTTCTTTACTGCTGAATAGAACTCCATTGTGTAAGTGTACCACATCTTTATTATACATTCATCTGTTGAGGGACATCTAGGCTGGTTCGATTTCCCAGCTATTGTGATTAGAGCAGCAATAACATGGTTGTGCAAGTATCTCTAATGTATTGAGAAGAGTAACTAGGATATATGCCTAGGAGTGCTATACCTGGATCATATGATAAATCTATTTTTAGCTGTCTAAAGAACTTCCACACTGTTTTCCACAAAAGCTGGACCAGATTACATTCCCACCAACAGTGTAGAAGGGTTCCTCTTTTTCTGCAACCTTGCTAACATTTATTTTTATTTGTTTTCTTGATGGTAGCCATTCTGACAGGAGTGAGATTAAATCTCAAAATAGTTTTAATTTGCATTTCCCTGATGGCTAAGGATGTAGAACACTATTTAGATGTTTATATGCCATCTGTATTTCTTCTGATGAGAACTCTCTACTTAGTTTCATAGCCTGTCGCGTCCGCCTCGACCAGCAAGGAAGACGCAACACTCGGACTCTTCTTTCAGCCGTTTATTCAGGAACCTTGAACAATCTTCTGACCCCTTAATCTTCTGACTGACTGACTGACTGACTCACTCACTCACTCACTCACTCACTCACTGCCTGCTTCACTCACTCACTGACTCACTCACTGACTCACTCACTCTGACTGACTGCCCGACTCACTCCCCCACTCACTCACAGACTCACTCACTGACTCACTCACTCACTCACTGCCTGACTCTCAGACTCACTCACTCACTCACTCACTGACTGCCTGCTTCACTCACTCACTGACTCACTGCCCTGACTGACTGCTTCACTACTCCCGGGACAAGCCCGCCCAAAGCTTAAGAAGCCTTTGAACAGCCAACCCTGGTGTGCCACGTGGTGAATGCAGATAGGTCCACATATGCGGAAGCAAGCCTAGATCACGGCCCAAGCCAAATAAGGACTTGTTTATCCAGGAGAGCACTCGCCATCGGGAAGGCGGAAGGCGGAAGCCAGTGCCATCTTTAAGGCGCGGCACCTCGCAGCTCTCTACAGTTCCCCCTTTTATGTTTTAAAACAAGCCACAGGTAAGAGTAGAGGTCTGATCTCTGATGATGCGTATTTTTGCAACCCTGATGCCTTTTTCTCAGAGGCGGGATCTGGGGCATCAACCCGCATGCAATCAAACATGCTCTTCTCTGGAGTTTTAGGGCTAACCCAGAGTGCAGTGCTTAGCCTCGCAACCTGAGCAGAAAGAAGATTAACTTTTAGTTGTAGCCAGCCAGACTTAGGGGGACTGTGCAGCCTCTATGGCAGTAAAGGCTTGAATGATCATAGCTGCATCCCATCATTGTGTGACCCTGATTTTACACAGACACCACAAGCAAACCAGAGAGACCAGTAACAGAAGGCCTGCTAAAGAGCACCCAAACCCGCCCATTCCTTCAGATGATTCATAGCGGAGATCAGCCAAGATGACAATCCAGAGGCAAAGGAGAGGTCCATGCGGGCAGAATTCACATTAACTACTGCCAGTCTCAGTTCTCTTAAGGTATCTTCAAATTCAAGCGACCAATTCTGTAATAGAAAACTAGACAAAAATCTGGATAAATTTGCAGCCCTAGTATAATTTATATATTTTGAGTTAACTGAGCCTTCTTTTAGGCTAGCATTGGTTGGCAAGGGAAGCTGGTTATTATACCCATAAGCCCGCCCCAACAATACTCTGCCTCCAGGAGGTGTTAATTCCCAAAACTAGCATTCAGAACACTTGAAGTTTATGGGGGACACCTAAAATGTTCAAGTTCAATATAGCCTTGAAAAGCAGGTTCCTTCTCCAGTCAGCTCTTTCCAAGAATTTGCATTTTTTACAGTCTTTCCTCAGGCATCCTCTCCATTGTTTTAATGTAAATCAAGTCAGGCCACCTTCCTTCCACCTTCCTTAAGATTGCTAATGCGTTGACAATAGCAGCTTCAGTAACCTAAAACCTCAGTGCCTCTGCTTTTACCTTGCTTGAGATTTTCCAACTTAAAATCTTAAAATCTCAGTCCGATATCTTTAGCCAAGCACATCAGTCCATTACAAATTTAACCTTGATCAAACTTTCTGGGCCTGGATAGCAGCAGAACGTAGCCATCCCTTATGCCAGTAGCCCAGTTCCAACAAAGTCCTCTGCAGTCTTTCCTTCCCCTTTTCATTGTTTGCCTTTTCCGACCTTTCTTCCTCGAGGCAGTTCCTCACTAACCTCCAGATCGATCTTACCCCCCCTTAAGCGTGCCTTGGTCTGCTGCAAAATCAAGATCTTCCAGAGCATGCAAACCAAGGGGCTATGGCATCACATTCCTCCAGGTTGAAGCAGCTCATTCAGAGCCAAAAAATTGGGTGCAGTGAGAAGCGCCCATGGCTAATTTTGCAAAAATTCTTTTAAAACTTTTAAAACACCTCGAACTCTTCCTGCTCCCTCTTTTTCTACCGAGAGGAGCAAAATTCCCCGCTTTTGTCGCTGGATTCCCACCTTACCTGGGAACTTTCCTGCTCCCTCTTTTCTACCGAGAAGAGCAAAATCCCCGCTTTTGTTGGATTCCCACCTTACCTGGGAACTTACCAGTGCACTGCCCTGACTGCAGAAAGTTCTGAGTCCCTCTTCGGACTCTTCTTTCAACAGTTTATTTTACTGCCCTGACTGCAGAAAGTTCTGAGTCCCTCTTCGGACTCTTCTTTCAACAGTTTATTCAGGAACCTTACTACTGCCCTGACTGCAGAAAGTTCTGAGTCCCTCTTGGACTCTTCTTTCAACAGTTTATTCAGGAACCTTACTTTTTCTTTTAGATGTTTTGCAAAAATTCTTTTCCTGCTCCCTCTTTTTCTACCGAGAAGAGCAAAATCCCCGCTTTTGTCATGGATTCCCACCTTACCTGGGAACTTACCAGTGCACTGCCCTGACTGCAGAAAGTTCTGAGTCCCTCTTCGGACTCTTCTTTCAACAGTTTATTCAGGAACCTTACTTTTTCTTTTAGATGTTTTACTTGAGCGCTCTTCTCTCACCTCCTCTAAATTTTTTTTTTTTTAACTGCTTCTGAATCATTCTCGTTTGCCCTATGTAATATGACTAGACACACTACAACACAAATACACCACATGAGGTTAACCAACTTTTATACACTAATAAGACACACGAACAAATATACATTAATTGGCGGCTATCATTCTTAAGAAATCTTCTCACTGAGTTTCCTCTGAAACCTTATTGTGGCGCCTTTTAACCCTAATACTGGAAGATGTATTGCCCATTTTGCTATGGGACCTTATCGTCTCTCTACCGGAGAACTTGCCTTTACCCTTTTGTCCACTTATCTGGAACTTACCAGCTAGCTGCCCTGCAAGTTCTGAGTTTGACGGGCCACCATTTGTCGCGTCCGCCTCGACCAGCAAGGAAGACGCAACACTCGGACTCTTCTTTCAGCCGTTTATTCAGGAACCTTGAACAATCTTCTGACCCCTTAATCTTCTGACTGACTGACTGACTGACTCACTCACTCACTCACTCACTCACTCACTGCCTGCTTCACTCACTCACTGACTCACTCACTGACTCACTCACTCTGACTGACTGCCCGACTCACTCCCCCACTCACTCACAGACTCACTCACTGACTCACTCACTCACTCACTGCCTGACTCTCAGACTCACTCACTCACTCACTCACTGACTGCCTGCTTCACTCACTCACTGACTCACTGCCCTGACTGACTGCTTCACTACTCCCGGGACAAGCCCGCCCAAAGCTTAAGAAGCCTTTGAACAGCCAACCCTGGTGTGCCACGTGGTGAATGCAGATAGGTCCACATATGCGGAAGCAAGCCTAGATCACGGCCCAAGCCAAATAAGGACTTGTTTATCCAGGAGAGCACTCGCCATCGGGAAGGCGGAAGGCGGAAGCCAGTGCCATCTTCTATGTGCAGAACAATAGCCCATTTTTTAATTGGGTTGTTTGATTTCTTATTGGTCTATTTTTTGGTTTGCATGTTTGGTACTTTAATTATAAGATGGCAAGTTGAGGTTTTGTCTGTTTGGTGCTCTAAAAGCTTCTTGTATCTGCATTGGCATTTCTTTCCCAATTTGGAGAAATTTTTCTTCTATGATTTTGTTGGAAATGCCTACTAAGACTCTGGATTGAATTCTTCTCCTTCTGTTATACCCTGAATTCTATTTTTTTATTATTAGTTATATAGATAGTGTGTAGACAGTCATGCTGGTACCATCGTTAGTGTCCTCCCTATCCTTCCCTCTCTGAAGGGCATCTCCTATTGTGGAATGTGGGTCATGCATTGTGGGGGTAGCTTAGTGGTTAAAGAGTTTAACTGCTAAGCCTGAGGACCCAGGTTCAGTTTTCCAGTAACTACATAAGCCAGAAGCATATGGTAGCACATGCTTCTTGAGTTTGTTTGCAATGGCTAGAGGCCCTGGAATTAATTAATTAATTCTCTCTCTCTCTCTCTCTCTCTCTCTCTCTCTCTCTGTCTACCCCTCCCTCTTTCTTTCTCTCTCTCAAATAAAATATTTTAAAAATGAAAAAAATGGACCTGGCTTTGAAGCATCATAAAATCAATGATCTTCCTGAAAGGAATTGAAGCCAAGTTGATAGAAACTTAAGAGGCCTTGGGATCAAACACAGTCACTTTTAAATCAACATCACATCTATATTCAGTGTATAAGAGGAACCCTGAGGGAGAATGTGCCAGCACCATGTCTGCCTCTAGCCTCTGAGCACAGAAAGCCATTTGCCTGAAATCGCAACACAGAGCAATTACAGATTTAAAAATGTTGGCTGACAATAAAATCATTCATTTCAGAGGTGAGGAAGCTGAGGGCTGGCTGTGCAGCTGGTAGAAATGCACCAACAGGGCTGGAAAGGGGTAGCCAGCTACAGAGAGCACACCACTGCCTAGCTCAGTCTCCCAGGTCAGGATTCCCACCCACAGTGTCACACAGATCATCTGTGCAGGTAAGTCCTAGGCTTTCACACTGACCTGGGCCAATCTTGAATACCTTTTACCCAGTCTTTCCTCAAAATTGCATCAGGATCCTCTCATATTCTTTCTGTACATTAGTTCAGTTTTTGTATCAGCCAGGGTTTTTTAGAAGAATTAACTGATAGAGTGAATATGAATTAAAAATAGAAAATATTTGGATTACTTTAAATAATACAGGCTGGACAGCCCAGCAATAGCTATCTATAGATTAGACAAAGAACTCAGTATGTGCTCAACTCATTAGGCTGGATGTAAATTGGATTGTCCATAGAGGATAGCCAAATGGCAGATGCATGTGCAAGCTAGTACTAAGAGGAGCCAGCAACAGCAAGTAGTATGGATAGCTGGACAAGAGAAAAGCCCATGTTCTCCTGGAGCTTCCTTGTAAAACCACCCCCCACAGGAAGGGACACCTACTTTGGAGGAAGGACTTCCTTGTTCAGTTAATCCTTCCTGGAAATACTTGCACAGACCTAACCAAGAGGAGTGTCTTTCACACAATTTCTAATATGATGAAGTTGACAACTGAATTTAACCATTACAGTTTCAACAAGTAATAAAATTCTGAGACAGAGAATGGAAGCTCTTGAACTAAAATGGACTTTATACACTAATTTGAACTAGTACTTTGTATGCTATTTTTTAAAATAAATTAAATATTATTTGAAAAAATACATATAAGACTATAAGAATATGTGAACTGTTCTAGGAAAACACCAACATACAAAGTTTTTTTAAAAAGGCTAGAGAAGGAATGGCTGAAGAAATGCAAGGAACACCAAAGGAGTTTGGGGTCTTGGTGGCAGTAGGAGAAAGTCTTCAGAAGTACAAATGGCTCCTCCTTTTAAGAGGAGTCACTTCACTGGAGTGGGAAAGACAGAAGCCACGTGGAAACTTGGAAAAGGTCACTTGTTTAAATATTCTTTTTGATCCAACTATATACAAAGTTTAATTTACATGAAAAATATCCCTGACAGAAACAGTCCCAAAATTAAACAAAATGTCTAGTATCCCATAGGATCTTTAATTCCTGGAAGAAAGATAATAAAAGGAAATTTATACAGAACTTGTAATACAAAGAAAGGAATTTGCAACACATGTAATAAATTTCCACAATCAAAAAAAAAAAAAAAACAAAAAAACAACCTCATGGATACTTCTCAAATTATTCCAGAAAATTGAAAGGGAAGGAATACTTTTACAAAGCCAGTATTAAACTGATACAAAAAATAAAACCAGATAAGAAAGATAATTATACACTAATCTCCCTGATTAACATAGACATAAAATTATCAAGAAAATAATTCCAAACTGAATTGAAGAACACACCAGAAAGACCATTCACTCTAATCAAGTTGGCTTTCTTTCTGAAATTCAGGTATGGTTCAACATACATAAATCAGTAAATATAATTCACCACATAAATGGACTCAAGAATAAAACTCACAAGATCTTCTCAATAGATTTCAGAAAAGTCCTTAAATGAAAAAAAAAATCAAAACCTATGGGACACAAGGAAGGTACAGGGACACAAGGTAAGAGGGCTTACAGCTTGAAATGACTACATTACAAAAATATAAAGATCTCAAATAACTTAATGATCCATCCAAAGGCTGAGGAAAACAAGAACAATCCAAGTCCAAAAGTACCAAATGAAAGAAATAATCAATATTAGGGCAAAAATCAATTGACTAGAAATGAAAAAAAAAATTGATAAAACAGGGCTGGGAGATGGCTCAGTGGCTAAAGGAGCTTGCTTGCAAAGTTTGTCAATTTGGGATTGATTCTCTAGTACCCATGGAAAGCCAGATGCACAAAGTGGCACATGTGTCTGGAGTTCATTTTCAGTGGCAAGAGGCTCTGATGTGCTCATACTCACTCTATCCCTCTGCAGATAGATAGATAGATAGATAGATAGATAGATAGATAGATAGATAGATAGATAGATAGATAGATAGATAGATAGATAGATAGATAGATAGATAGATAGATGATAGATGATTACACAGATAAAACAAAGAGCAGGTTCTTTAAAAAATTAACAAGATCAATAAACTGCTAACCAAATTAAAGAGATGTTGCAGTCATGTTTTCATTGCTGGTAGAAATCACCTGACCAAGAGCAGCTTGTGGGAAAAAAAGAGGTTTATTTTGGCTTACAGGCTTGAGTGGGAAGCTCCATGATGGCAGGGAAAACGATGGCATGATCAGAGGGTGGACATCACCCCCTGGCCAACATCAGGTGGACAACAGGAAAAGGAGAGTGTGCCAAACACTGGTGAGGGGACACTGGCTATAATACCCATAAGCCTGCCCCCAACAATATACTGTCACTAGAAGGCATTAATTCCCAATTGCCACCATCTGGGAAGACTAGCATTCAGAATACCTAAGATTATGGGGGACACCTGAATCAAACCACCACATTCTACCCCTGGCCCCATAAACTGATAACCATACATGATAGAAAATATAATATGTTCAGTCAAACTTTCAAAGTCCCCACATTTTTTTAACAATCCTAATGATATTCAAACATCCCCAAAATACAAGTTCTTTTAACTGAGACATAATACCAAAAAAAAAAAATCCCCAAAAAAACCATAATGGCACAGAATAACCATTCACACTGCAAAAGATGGCATTGAGAATAGCAAAGAAATATTCAACAAATACAAGATTTAAACAGGGCAAACATCAAACTCTATAACTCCAAGTCCAACAACTCTAGTCAGTAACAAGTCTCCAAGTTTGATAATTCTAACCAGCAACAAGTCCTTGGAATTCCACTTCCACCCTTCCAGATAAGCTACTCACACAAAACTTCATCAGAGCCTGCAGCTTTCCTTGGCAGCTATCTCATGGTCCTGGCATTTCCACTGGGTCTCCACTGCAACTCACAGTCAATCCTCATGGTTCCATCGGGTCTCCATGCAGGTATCCAGCAAACCTGCTTCACACTGCCCATGGCCATTTCCAAAACACAAGACCACATGGCAAACTCAGTGACCCTCTCTTTCTGCATTTCTTATACTCCATTATACCTGGTAGGGTGCCAATTTGTTAATCCAGGGGGGAATAAAGCAGACTTTGAAGAACAGGACACTTCTTGAGCACTTAAGGCCCTTCAAAAGAGTCTACATTCTTCCTGACACCCCAGTGCAGGTCAGCTGGCTTAATCTCAAAGGTTGAAATCTCTCAATTTCAGCTGAATGGGCAGCACTTCACCCAAAGATTTCATTTGTTCTGTGCCATATCCCTCTGCTCACACCAATCTGTTTCTATGCAAAGCAACCCTGCACAATTTCTCAGGACACAGGCATAACAGCAAGCCTCTCACACAAACTGCTTGTAGCCAAGTCCGGACAAAGCTCCTTTTCACCCTCATAAGCCAAACCTCACAGTCCACAGTTCTTACTGCATTCAGGTCTTTCAACTCTGACCAAAATAGTCCATCAAGCTGTATTTACAGCACTGCAAGTCATCTCTTAGGCCAAGGTTTCAAATCCTTCCACATTCCTCTTGAAAATCAGCTCCAAAAGTCCAAAGCCACACAGTCAGGGGTCTAGCAGCAATGCCATTCTCGATACCAACATTACTGTTGCAGTCAGATTCACATTGCTGATAGAAATCACCCAACCAAGAGCAGCTTGTGGGGGAAAAAAAGAGGTTTATTTTGGCTTACAGGCTCAAGGGGGAAGCTCCATGATGGCAGGGAAACAATGGCATGAGTAGAGGGTGGACATCACCTCCTGGCCAACATCAGGTGGACAACAGGAACAGTAGAATGTACCAAACACTGGCAAGGAGAAACTAGCTATAATACCCATAGCCCTAGCCCCAACAATGCATTGCCTCTACAAGGTGTTAATTCCCAATTGCCAGCAACTAGGGAGACTACCATTCAGAATACCTAAGTTTACGGGGGACACCTGAATCAAACCACCACAAGAGAAGACCCAAATCAACAAGATCATATATGAAAAAGCTTATCAACAAAACTGAGAGAATCATAAGGACATATTTCAAAACCTATATTCCATCAAATTGGAAAATCTGGAATAAATAGGTGAATTTCTTAGCACATATAAGTTCTACCAAAGCTAACCCCAAAAGAGATAAATAATCTAATACAGCTATCACATCTAGCACAATTGAAGCAGTTATTAAAACCATCCCACCAAAAGAAGCCCATGCCTAGACAGTGGCCCTGCTGAATTCTTCCAGACCTTTATAGGAGAACTGAAACCACTACTTCTCAAATTATTTTATAAAATTGACAAGGAAGTAATGTTCCCAGCTCCTTCTATGAATTCATATTATAATAATACCAAAATCAAACAGAGAAACAAGACAATTATAGAGCAATATTCCTAATGAACATAAATCTTCATATAATTCTTGTAAACTAGGGCTAGAGAGATGGCTTGGCAGTTAAGGCACTTGCCAGCAAAGCTAATGGACCAGGTTTAATTCCCCAGTACGCACACAGAACCAAATGTATATGGTGGTACATGCATCTAGAGTTCATTTGTAATTGCTGAAGGCCCCAGTGCACCCATTCTCTCTCCCTCTCTCTTTCTCTCTCTCTCTCTAATTAATTAATTCATTAAAAATTAGTTTTACCCAGCACTCAGGAGGCAGAGGTAGGAGGTCACCATAAGTTCAAGGCCACCCTGAGACTACATAGTGATTCCAGGTCAGCCTGGGCTAGAGTGAGACCCTACCTCAAAAAATAAAAACAAAAATAGTTTTAAAAAATTCTTGCAAATTGAATCAAGAAAACATCAAAATTATCATCGACCTCAATCAAGTATATTTTATCTCAGGGATTCAGGTATTCAACATACATAAATCAATAAACACAACACATCAAATCAATAGATGTAAGAACAAAGATCACATGGTCATTTCAACAGATTCAGAAAAGGCCTTCAACAAAATACAACATACTTTCATGATTTTAAAAAAACTGAAAATAAGGCTGGAGATATAGCTTAGTGATTAAGGCTCTTGCCTGCAAACAAAAAGGACCCAGGTTCAATTCCTCAGTACCCACATAGGCCAGATGCACAAGGTGGCACATGTGTTTAGAATTCATTTGCAGCGGCTGGATACCCTGGAGCACCCATTCTATCTCTCCCTCTATTTCTCTCTCCCTGCCTCTTTCCCCATCAAATAAATAAATAAAAATTAAAATTAAAAAAATTAACTGAAGATAATAGATGGAAGAATCATATCTCAACATAATAAAAGCTATATGCAATAAACTTAAAGCTAATATCATTCTAAATGGGGAAAACTTGAAGCATTTCCACAAAGGTCTAAAACAAGACTGGGGTGTCCACTCTCCCCAGTACTACTTAACATACTACTTCAAATCTTAACTATAGTGGTAAGAAAAATAAAAGGGATACAAAATAGAGCCAGGCATGGTGATGTACACCTTTAATCCCAGCACTCGGGAGGCAGAGGCGGGAGGATCACTGTGAGTTCGAAGCCTGTCTGTGATTACATAGTGAATGCCAGATAACCTGGGCTACAGTGAGATCCTACCTTTAATAAAAAGAAACAGGGGCTGGAGAGATGGTTTAGCGGTTAAGGCACATGCCTGTGAAGCCTAAAGATCCCAGTTCTATTCTCCAGGTTCCATGTAAGCCAGATGCACAAAGGGGTGCAGGCATCTGGAGTTCATTTGCAATAGCTAAAGGCCTTGGTACACCCATTCTCACTCTCCCTCTCTCTCTTTTCCTCTCTCTGTCGCTAATAAATAAATAAATATAAAATCTTTTTTAAAAAAGAAACAAAGAAGGTGCCAAATAGAAAAGTAAAAGTCAAACTAGCCTTATTTGCAGATTATATGATTCTATACTTAAGAGACCCAAAGTATCCACCAAAAAAGCTCCTATAGTTAATGAGCAATCTCATCAAAGTGGCAGAATATAAAATTAACACACAAAAATAATAAGCCTTGGGCTGGAGAGATGGTTCACCATTTAAAGGCACTTCCTTACAAAGTGTGATGGATCAGGTTAAATTCCTCAGTAACTACGTAAAGCCAGATGCACAAAGTGGTGCATGTTTCTGGAGTTCATTTGCAGTGGCGGGAGGCCCTGGCATGCCCATACTCTATCTTTCTTTTTGTCTTTCTCTGAAATGAATAAATAAAAATATTTTAAAAAATAAGTAGCATTATATGCCAATGAAAAACATATTGAAAAAGAAATCAGGGAAACTGACCCATTTACAATAGCCACACAAAAAAATAAATATCTTTATATCAGCACTCTGCCTCCCAAGTGCTGGGATTAAAGGTGTGTGCCACCATGCCTGGCAAAAATAAATATCTTAGAATATACCTAAACAACAACTCTACTATGAAAACATTAATACACTGAAGAAAGAAAATGAAGTAAACACAAGTAGATGGAAAGATCCCCCTTGCTCATTGACTGAAATAATTAATATCATGAAAATGGCCATTCTACTGAAAGCAATATATAGATTCAATGAAATTCTAATCAAAATTCCAGCACCATTCTTCACATAAATAGAATAAATAATCTCAAATTTCATATAGAAGCACAAAAGGCCTCTGATAGCACACACACACACAAAAAAAAAAAAAAAAAACCCAGGCATGGTGTTGCACACCTTTACTCCCAGCACTCAGGAGGCAGAAGTAGGGGGATCTCTGAGAGTTCAAGGCCACCCTGAAACTATATAGTGAGTTTCAGATCAACCTGGGCTAGAGTGAGACCATACATCAAAAATAAATAAATAAATAAATAAATAAATAAATAAATAAATAAATATCCTCAGCAAAGAAAACTGCTGGTTGTATTACCTTATGCGATTTCAAGATATACTACAAAGCCATAGTAATAAAAATGGCATAGTGCTGGCAAACACATAAACACACACATTTCTGCCTGGTACAGAAAACCTAATGAAAAGCCTTTAATTTGGAACTTTATAAGCCCTAGGGGGAAAACTACTACTGTCTGGCTAAATACATATATTATGCCTTCCAAACTGCCCTGTAAATACTTATGTTTACATTACTATATCAATACTACTCTCAATGTTGGTTAGAGAAGCTTTTCTTTTCAGATGTCAGTGACCACTGGGATGACTCAAAACTCATCAAAGTGCTGAGAAGTGACAGTGGAGTATTCAGTACTAAATTAGACATATCTATCACACACTCCAAGGCTCAGGAACCATTGCAGGAGAGGTGACAGAAAGAATGTAAAGGCCAAAGGAAGGAAGAATGCATTCCAAATACAAAGTTTTTGTTCTGTATTCATAACCTCACAGTGGCTAATGCTACCTACACAATATCCTGTATAATAGGAGAGAAAAGATGATATCAAAATACAAGTGTGACTAGTTGGAAAGAGGAGGGATGCAATGGAGGGGGGATTGGGAGGGGGGAAAGGAACAGTGGTGATGGGGATTATGATCCTTAGTATATTGTTTATATTTATGGAAGTTATCAATAAAAAGGTTTTAAATAAAAGACCTGAAACTTGCTGGGCATGGTGGCACACACCTTTAATCCCAACACTTGGAAGGCAGAGGTAGGAGGATCACCATGAGTTCAAGGCTACCCTGAGACTACATAGTGAATTCCAGGTCAACCTGTGCTAGAGTGAGACCCTACCTCAAAAAACAACAACAATAAAAAAGACCTGAAACTTAAAAATGACTAGAATTAAATATACGGAGAACACTCCAAGATATAGGCATGGGTAAAAACTTTCTAAAGACCCGTGTAAACCAGGGAACTAGACAAACGCTTGCTCATTGGGATCTCATGGAATAAAAAGCTACTATACAGCTAAGCAAACCATCAACAGAGCCAGTGGACAGCCTACAGAATGGAAGACAACCTTTGCAGCTTTGCAAATGACAGAGTTTTAATACCTAAAATACACACAAAAAAAAACTAAGCAATCAAAACTCAATTAATCTAGTGAAAAAAAAAATGAAGTAGGAAACTGAACAGAGTTCTCAAAGGGAGAAATACAAATGGCCAATGAAAATCTAAAACAAAATGTTCAATATCTTTAGCCATCAGAAAAAAAGCAAATTAAAACTACTTTGAGATTCCAACTTACTTTACTCAGAATAGCTATAATCAAAAAATGAAATGAAAACAAATGCTGACAGAGTGTGGGGAGAAAAACCCTCAATTTGGTGGTAGTGTAAATTTGTACAGCCACTATTGAAATCAATATGGGAGTTTCTGAAAAATAAAAAGATATATATACTATTTGACCCAGTTATACCACTCCTAGGCATATACCCTAAAGACTCTACTCTTTAATTTAGAGATACTTGTTCAGCCATGTTTATTGCTGCTTTATTCACAATAGGTAGGAAATGGAATTGGCCCAGATGTCCATCAACTGATGAATAGATAATGAAGATGTGGCACATATCCACAGTGGAGTCCTGTTCAGTGGCAAAGAAAAATGAAATTATGAGATTTGCAGGAAAATGAATAGGCCTGGAAAACATAATGAGGTGTCCTGGGCTCAGAAAGACAAATCCTCCCTAGTCTCCGTCACGTGCCAATCCTAACTTGGAATAGTTCTATTTGTTTATAAATTGTAGTATACATCAGAAGTACTGGTCAGGAAGCTAGAATGCTACTTGGATAGAGGAGAAGGAGAGAGGGATTAGTGGAGGAGATAGTAGACCAGCAAGTGAGAGAAAGAATGCAGGGGCTGAAGGGAGGGAAAGAGAAAGAAAGGGACACACAAAACTAAAGATCTTATTAATTAGTTCTATAGAAACTTACTTCTATACGAGCTATTTTAAAAATATAATTCTCTTAGCCAGGCATGGTGGCGCACACCTTTAATCCCAGTACTCGGGAGGCAGAGGTAGGAGGATCGCTGAGAGTTTGAGGCCACCCTGAGACTACATAGTGAATTCCAGGTCAGCCTGGACCAGAGTGAGACCCTACCTTGCAAAAACCAAAATATATATATATTTCTCTTAGACAAGAGGAGATACAGGTGATTTGGGTAGAAGTACCAAGCTGGGATGGACAAAGCTTGGCTCTAAAACCATGAACTCTTGTAGTAGATCCTAGTGCCCACCTTGCCCATTCTTATAAGATGTGTGTTAGGGTTAACTTTTGTCACTTTTGAGATTCCTTAATTTATAGTGCTGTTTTTTCTTTCCACTTTCTTTTTTTTGGGGGGGGAAGGTCACCTGGTCTGGAATTCATTGCAGCCCAGGAATCTCAGCTTCCCATTTGACTGAATTGAGGGCCTACTATGCCAGCCCAGTTTAGGACCTTTAATTTGCTTAGTTTGTTTTAATCCCCACTCATGTGAAAATATTCCATGCTAGTTTTGTTTTTGTACATTGCTCAGTTGGATTTTAGATTTGTTCTATATTTTTCTCTACCAAGCCTACTCTTGAGATCTCACTACTACTCTTCCCATGTACAATGAATCTACTTTCCCCGTCTTTCCAACCTCTCTTCCAAATTTTCTCCTCCCCCCCTCCTCTTTATCCTCCAAAACTACATTTCATAGCCCAACAACCTCTAAGCTGTATAAACGAACAGTAACTCAGGTGACTTTTCACAGATACTTGAGCCGCTTCCCTTGTTTTCAAAGTTATTACTAGTCCTCACGTTAACTGCTCCAACTTCAAAGTAACAAAAACCCTAGCATATATAACATCAGCCTTGTTCATTTTCATTTATTATTACTACCATTTTATTATCAACATATTTTGTATGGCTACATCATGTGCTGATAATCTCTTTTCCCTCACCCCTGCCCCCATTCCGCTGGGCATCTTCCTTAGTGGGGTTGCAAGTATTCCCCATGGGTTTGTTGGTTATGCATTGTGCAATCAGCAGTCAGTTCTTTGTTTGTTTTTCCAGGGAGGGAATGCCTCTGGTCATGATGTCTCAACTTGTGGCTCTTACAATCTTTACATCCCTTCTTTGGCAAAATTCCCTGAGCCATGGTGGGTGAGTTTTAAGTCTACTTCAGTGATGAGCTCTTAGGAGCCTCTGTATCTCTGCTTTAGTAAGTGCTAAGTGTCTTCAGGGTCTGTTTCCTACACCCTGGCACTGAATATCAGGTACAGCATAGAAGGTCTGTGGTTTCAGCTGTGGCTTGGCTAAAATGAGAGGGGTAGTTTATCTCCTCAAGTCTCATTACCTTCTGAAAAAGAAGAACATATTCTACAATGGAGAGTGAAGTCAGCATAGTTTAAATGGGATAAGCATTATTAATTTAGGGAGAATTTGATGCATGTAACCCATCTTTTAGCCAAAGACTAGCGAGAACTTGACACTGGAGAACAACTTTGTCTCCATAGGATTCTGACCTGGTTCCCAATTCCAGATATGGGTTCCTTTACACTGAGCAGATCTCTTAGCCAATCAGAAAGCTATTGGTTATACACTGAGTCTGTGTGCCACTATTGCACTGGCGTGTACATTTATCAGGGTGTTTGCTTCTGCGTAGCTTAGACCTCTGGTTGCTCAAACTGTTATTGGCCACTTTCCCCCAATAGCTCATGTAGCACTTTCCAGCTCTAGACAGGCTAACTGCCTGGGGACTGGCTCTCTTCTGCATTTCAGCCAGGTCTCTCTGTGCTCTATGTCAGCAGCATATGGTATCCCCAGCAATAGGGTCTTACCTTTTGCCTCAGGCAGGTAATCAAGTGCTTTGACAGAAACCTGCCTTGTTCTGAGGACCTCGTAGGTCTCTCCAATCAACAGCTCATTGTGGGTAGAAACCAATTCCTGGTACCGGGAGTTATGGGACAGAGGCAAAAAAAATTTTTTAAGCTTAGGCTTCATCCCATTCTCTCCATGGCCCTCCTTTTCAGGTGCCCCTCCCCTTACTCCTGTTGAGGATTATATCTTTTAGTCTATTTCAATGATAAAGGATTCTATGGTAACAGTCATTTTGGATTTAGTTTTGTGTTTGTGTGTTCCCACCCTTCTCTTCCCCTCCCCCCAAACCCTTCCTTCCCTATTGTCTGGGCCTTGAGTTGCCTATTAGGTATGTCAGCAATCAAGCTGGTCCAAGTTAGGAATTGCAGAAAAGTCTTTCTGTGATTGTGTGTTTGCTGAGTATGATTTGTTCCAAGTCTGTCCATTTTTCTACAAATTTCACTGTATTGTTTTTTCTTACTGCTGAATAGAATATCATTGTGTAAATGTACCACAACTTTGTTATCCAGTCATCCAGTGATGGGCATCTGGGTTGATTCCAGTTCTTAGCTATAATGAATTGAGTAGCTATGAACATGGCTGAGCAAATGTCTTGGTGGTAAAGCACAGAGCATTTATGATAAATGATTATCAATATGTTCACAGAAATTAAAGAGAAAAGCAAATGAATCAAAGAAGAAAACAAACTCCTGAAGGAAAACACAGGAAGCCTAAGGACCCAGGTTCAATTCCCCAATACCCACATAAGCCAGATGCATAAGGTGGCTTATGCACCTGGAGTTCATTTGCAATGGCTAGAGGCCCTGGTATGCCCATTTTCTTGATCTATATATGCCTCTTTCTCTCTCTCTCTCTTTCTCAAATAAATAAAATAAATATTTTTTAAAAATCTTTCTCCTGTTTCTCCTTCACCTTCATGATAAAAGTCCCAAGGAAACTGGGGATAGTAAGACCATATCTCAACATAATAACAGCTATAAATAACAAACCTATAGCCAACATTATATTAAATTGGAAAAAAACTTGAAGCTTTCCATTAAAATAAGCACAAAACAAGAATGTCCACTTTCCTCACTTTTATTTAATGTACTACTGAAAGTTTTTGCTATAGCAATGAAAGAAAGACTCAAATAAAAGAAATACAAATAGGGAAGTAATAAGTCAAATGACTACTGTTGTCTGGTTGAATGGACAATATACCCTCTAAATATTTACATTTATATCTATATATTAATGCTACTCACACTTTTACTTAAAGAAGCTTCTCTTTTCAGATGGTGACCACTGGAAAGACTCAAAAATCACCAAAGTGCTGAAAAGAAGTGACAATGGAATGTTTAGCACTGAGACATCTCTGTCATACCATCCAAGGGTCAAGAACCATTACAGAAGAGGAGACAGAAAGAATGTAAAAGTCAAAGAAAGTGGAGGAGTTCTTTACAATAATGACTTCCAGACACAAAGTGGTCATAGTATTCATGAGCTTGCAGAGGCTGATGCTACCTATACATGAAATAGAAATATCTATACAATAAAAAATAAATACCTATACATGAAATACCTATACAAAATAGAAGGAAAAAATGATGAAATCAAATTAGAAGAGAAGCTGGGTGAGGTGGTGCACACCTTTAATCCCAGGACTTGGGAGGCAGAGGTAGGAAGATTGCCATGAGTTCGAAGCCAGCCTGAGACTACATAGTGAATTCCAGGTCAACCTGGGCTAGAGTAAAACCCTACCCTGGAAAAAAATAGAAGAGAAACTAGTTGGAAAGAAGAGATTCATTGGAGGGGGGAATTTAGGGAGGAACAAAGGGTTGGGGAGGGGAATATGATAATGTATGTTGTCTATATGTACAGAAGTTGTACTTAGTATTGTCCTTGATTGAATTTTCCAATCCCTTACCTTGTCTTGAAGCTCTGATATTCTGTCCTCTTCATGGTCTATTCTATTAGCAATGTTTTCCACTGAGATTTTTATTTTTTATTGTTGGTCCCATCATTTCCCTCATGCCTGTCCCCAGTCCACTGAGGGCCCTCCTTACTGAGATTGCCAGTATTCACCATGTAGTTGTAGGTTATGAATTGTGAGAGCAGCAGTCTGTCATTGTGGGAAGAGCTATGTCTCCAGATATTCCTTCCCACCCTGTGGCTCATACATTCTTTCTGCCCTCTCTGACAAAAACTTCCCTGAGCCTTAGTGAATGTGCTTTAATTCTGTTTTAGTGATGAATTGTCCACAGCTTCTGGATTTCTGCTTTGGTGCATTTTGAGTCTCCTCCGTGTCTGTTTGCATCACCCTGGCCCAGGTTATCAGGCTTGCAGCACACTTGCTCATTTCACCAGTTCCTCTGTGGTTTCACTTGGGCCCTGACTGCCATGTTGGAGTGATTCATCTCCTGTCAGGCAGTTGGCTATCATTGTTGTCTTGTTAGTAGATTATGGTTGTCCTCAGTTCTTGTTGCTTTTTGAAAAAGAAAAACAGATTCCCCAGCAGGGAGTGAGATTATAGGTTAGAGTGAATAAGCGTTGTTAATTTAGAGTGTAGTCTCCCTTTTGGATGAAGGCTAGTGGGAGCTTCTCATTGGTGTCCATTATCTTGGTCTCCATAGGGTTCTGACTTGGTTCCAGTTACAGGTATGGGATCCTTTCCACTAATAGTCTCATAGCCCATCAAGGAGCCATTGGTTACCCATGTAGGCTGTATGCCACTATTGCACAGGTTTGTACATCTTGTCAGGTTGGTTGTTTTCATAGAGGAGTGTCCCCTGCTTGCTCAGTACATTGTTAGCCAATTTTCCCCAGCAGATCATGTAGTACTTTTCAGCACTATATGGGATAACCATCTGGAAACTGGCTTTCTTTCAGATTCAGTGGGATCCTTTGGCATTCTGCATCTGTAGTGTGTAGTGTCTTAAGCAATAGGGTCTTACCATTTACCTCAGATGGATAATCAAGTGCTCTAACAGAAACCTGTCTTGTTTTGAGGACCTCCTATGTCTTTCCAATCAACAGCTCAACATAGATTGTAATCAATTTCTGGTATTGGGAGTTACAAGCCAGAGCCAAATGTTTTAGGGTTAGACTTCATCCCACCCTATACAGGGCTCTTCTTACCAGACAATCCCTCCATGCTTCTATTGAGGGTTATAACTTTTAGTCTGCTATCCAAGAAGAAGGTTTCTATGGTACCAGTTCATTCTGGATTTGGTTTTGTGCATCTCTCCCTCCTCCCTACTCTTCCCCACCCTTTAAACTCTTCCATCCCTCTTGTCTGTCCTCCAAGTTGTTGTCAGGTATGCCTACAAATCAAGCTGCTCCAGTTTAGGAACCACAGATGAAGGAGTGCATGCCACATTTGTCTTTCTGTGTTTATGTGAGTTCACTTAGTATGATCTTTTCCTAGTCTGTCCATTTTACTAGAAATTTCATTATGTCATTTTTCCTTAATGCTGAGTAGAATTATACTGTGCCACATCTTCATTATCCATTCATCAAATGTAGATATCTGGGTTGATTATGGTTTTTAGCTATTGTAAATTTAGCAGCTAAAACATGGGTGAGCAAATATCTCTGCAGTGGATGAGTGGCCTTTAGGGTAGATGCCTGGTAGAGGAATAGCTGGGTCAGTTGGTAGCACAATTTTCTTCTTTTTCAATAAAGTCTCCATATTGATTTCCACAGTGGTTTTACAAGTTTGCACTTGGCAGTAAATGAGGGTCCTATTTTCCCATTTTTTCACCAACATTTATTATTTTTTTATGTTTTAATGATTGCCATCCTTTTTGGAGTAAGGTGGAATCTTTTTTTTTTTTAATTGAGAAAGACAGAGAGAGAGAGAGAATGAGCGCACCAGCAGCCTCTCAGCCACTGTGAACCAATTGCAGATGTGTGAGCCCCCTTGTGGGCAAGCACGGCATTGCATGATTGTGTCTCTTTTTACGTCTGGCTAAACATGGGACCTGGAGATCTAACAGGTGTTCTTAGGCTTGGCAGGCAGGCACTTTAACCGCTAAGCCATCTTTCCAGCCCTGGAATCTCATAGTTGTTTTAATTTGCATTTCTCTGATGGTTAAGGATGTTGGACATTTTCTTAGGTATTAGCCATTTGTATTTCTTTCTCTGAGAATTCCCTATTCAGCTCTCTGCCCCGTTTTTGAGTGGATTGTTTGATTTTCTCTTTTATTGCTTGGCTTTTGGAGTATTTTGTTGAATCTAGATATTAGGCCTCTGTCAGTGGTATAGCTGGTGAAGATTTTCTCACATTCTGTGGGTAGTCTTTTGGCTCTGCTTATGGTATGCTTGTCTGTACAAAAGTTTTTAGTTTCGTGAGATCCCACTGGTTGAGTATTTGTTTAATTTACTGGGCTGCTGTTGTATTGTTCAGAAGTCTTTCCCCACTCCTATATTGTGCAGAGTTCCCCCTATGTTTTCATCCAGTAGTTTGAGAGTTGCAGGTCTTATGTTGAAGTCTTTTTCTTTTTCTTTTTCTTTTTTGGTTTTTTTCAAGGTAGGGTCTCACTCTGGCCCAGGCTGACCTGGAATTAATGGAATTAACTATGTAGTCTCAAGATGGCCTCAAACTCATGGCAATCCTCTTACCTCTGCCTCCTAAGTGCTGGGATTAAAGGTGTGTGCCAACTTATGTTTGGAGTTGATTTCTGTGCATGTTAAGAGGAATGAGTCTAGTTTCATTTTTCAACATGTGGTTATCCAATTTGTCCAGCACCATTTGTTAAAGATACTATCTTTTATCCAGTGTACATTGTTGGCATCTTTGTCAAAGACCAAGTAGCTGTAGCTACTTGCACTTGGTCTATATGTCTGTTTTTATGCCAGGACCATACTGTTTTTGTTAGTATAGCTTTAGATTGGGTATCATGATACCTCCAGAGGTGTTTCTTTTGCTGAGGATATTTCTGGATATCCATTCCATATGAATTTTGACATTAATTTTTCTATCTCTGTGAAGAATGATGCTGAGATTTTTATTGGTATTGCATTGAATCTGTATATTGCTTTTGGTAGAATTGCCATTTTCACAATATTAATTCTACTGATCCAAGAGCATGGGAGGTCTTTCCATCTTCTCATGGAAGACTGAGGAGGACTTCAATTTCATTCTTGATTGTTTTTATGTTTTCATTATATAGGTCTTTCACATCATTGGTTAGTGTTATTCCAGGGTACTTGATGTGTATGTGTGTGTGTGTATTGAAAATGGGACAGCCAGGTGAGGTGGTGCATACCTTTAATCCCAGCACTCAGGAGGATTTCCATGAGTTCAAAGCCACCCTGAGACTATAAAGTGATTTCCAGGTCAGCTTGGGTTAGAGTGAAATCCAACCTCAAAAAAAAAAAAAAAAAGAAAAGAAAGAAAGAAAGAAAGAAAGAAAGAAAGAAAAAAGAAAACAAGACAATCTTGCTTATTTCTTTCTCTGAATATTGTCCATTGCATATAGGAAGGCTACTGATTTTTTTGTGTGTTGATTTTTTACCCTGAAAATTTGCTGAAAGAATTTATCATCTTTAGAAGTTTTTGGTAGAATCTTTCAGGTCACTTACACATAGGATCATGTCATCTACAAATAGAGCTAGTTTGACTTCATCCTTTCCTATTTGTATTCCTTTTATATCTTTCTCCTGTCTTATTGCTTGGACTATGTCTTCTACTACTATGTTGAAGAGCAATGGTGAGAGTGAGCACCCCTGTCTTGTTCCCAATCTTAATGGGAACTCCTTGAGTCTTTCTCTATTAAGTATAATGTGGGGCTTTAGGTACTTTGTATATAGCCTTAATTATGTTGAGATATAAACCCACCATGCCTAGTCACTCCAGCATTTTAATCAAGTCATGTATTTTGCCGAAGATCTTCTCTGCATCCGTTGAAATGATCACAGTTCTTGAGTTTAAAATTATTTATGTGGTGTATTACATTAATTGATTTCCATATGTTAAACATCCCTGGGATGAAGCCTGTTTGATCAAGGGGATGATAGTTTTGATGTGTCATTGAATTCGGTTTTCAAGGATATTGTTCAGGATTTTTGCATCTAAGTTAGCCAGGGATATAGGCCTATAGTTTTCTTGCTGTAGCTATGTCTGGTTTGAGTATTAGGGTGATGCTAGCATCATGGAAGATGTTGGGGAGCATTCTCTGTTCTCCAATTATGTGAAAGAGCTTATGAAGAAGTAGTTTCTGGCTAAGAGATCTGCTAAGTGTAAAGGAACCCATATCTGGAATCGGGAACCAGATCAGAATCCTATGGAAACAAAGACTATGCTCTCCAGTGTCAAGTTCTCACTAGTCTTTAGCTAAAAGAGGGGTTACAGACACCAAATTTTCCCAAAATTTAATAATTCTTATCCCATTTAAACTATGCTGACTTCACTCTTCATTGGAGAATCTGTTCTTCTTTTTCAGAAGGTAGTGAGACCAGAGGAGATATACTACACCTCACACTTCAGCCAAGCCAGAGGAATTAGGGAGAAAAGCATGAGTGCTGCTTCCATGATGAACCTGGTAATCAGTGCTAGGGTGAAGGAAATAGACCCTGAGGATACTTAACCCTTCTGTGTGACTTATGCCCTGAAGAAATCTCTGTGGGTTTGGCTTTATGTTCATATAGTCATGGAGCTGGCTTTTATCATGAAAGGTTTTCATTTCACCATCTATTATGAGGGATACTTTTGCTGGATACAGTAGTTTGGGTTGTAAGCCATAGTTTTTTAGACTTTGAAGTGTTCCATTCCAAGCCTTTCTGGCTTTCAGGGTTTCCATTGAGAAATCTGAGGTAAATCTGATGTAATTGATGCAATGAGTTGTTTCTCTCTTGCAACTTTTAGCACTCTCTCTTTGTTTTTGTTGTTTAGGGTTTAAACTATGATGTGTTTTGGAGAGTTTCTTCTTTGTTCTAGTCAGTTTGGTGTTCTGTGAGCTTCTTATAGCTGAATTTATCTTTCTTTTCAGAGGGTGAGAAAGTTTTCTTCAAAATTTTTGGTGGGTTTTTTTTGTTGTTGTTGTTTTGATTTTTCAAGGTAGGGTTTTGCTCTAGCCCAAGCTGACCTGGAATTCACTATGTAGTCTCAGGGTAGCCTCAAACTCATCGTGATCCTCCTACCTCTGTCTCCCAAGTGCTGAGACCAAAGGCATGTGCCACCACATCTGGCACCTCAATAATTACATTGAAAATGTTCACTCTGCCTTTGGCCTGAAATTCTTTTCCTTCTGATATACCCATGATCCAGATGTTTGGTCATTTTAGGGTATCCCACACTTTCCTCATATTATTTTTGCATGATTTTTTTAACTTGTCAAAGTTTTTGGACTCCCAATCAATTTCATTTGTCTTGTCTTCCAGATCAGAGGGTCTGTCTTCCACATATTTGACTCTGTTATTGAGGGCTTTTATAGAGGATTTTGAGAGCTCTATTTGATTTTTGTTATCTGTTGTGTATTTCAGTATTATGTCCATCTATTCTTTGAGGTCCAATTTTTGATGCTTCCTGGAGTTCATTCTTGCATTTGATCATGTATTCAACCAGCTTATTCATCTAGTTATTGAGGTCCTCTATTTGTTGACTCACCTTCACTTATCTTTCTTTTGAGGTCTCTCTGGGTTTCCTCCATTAACTTAAGCCTAGTTATGAAAGCTGTGTGCTGTAAGAGATGATTCTGCTCAATTTTATTTATGTGATTGCTGGCTTTTTGGTGATTTGCTTCTGGTTCAGCTATTCTGTTGGTCAGGTTCATATAGATTATTGTATTTTCATTTGGGGGTCCTATTTCTGTTGTCACCTCTGTTTTCATCAGAGATTTCCAATATTGGACTAGAAATCTTAGTGGAAATTTCAGTTTGTTGTTTTGCATTCTCTTTGTGTTGTGGTCTACCCACCTCTGTGATAAATGTCCCTTTTTTTTTTTTTTTTTTTTTTTTTTCAAAGAGAAAGCAAGAATTTGCCCTTGTAGGATCTTCAATGAGTGTAATGTTTTGGGTTTGAACCTGCCTGGAGTAGGGTGCATTGTATGCATAGATGTGTGGAGGTTGCAAGTATGCTTGCAGTTCTGGGATGGTGGTTGATATAAGAGCTGTGGTTGGAAGTCTGGAATCTCTTCAGCCTACTATCCCAGCAGTGCCTTGCCTGTGGGGCTCAGGACCAGTAGTACTTGCACTTGTTATCCCACTCTTCACCAGATGAGCAGGTTGTGGAGGACAGCCTCTCAAATTTGGAAAAAGTAAGCCCTGCCTTCTGGGTCTCTTCATAGGAATGAAGTTTTGGCATTATATTGACCCATGCTGGACTTTTTATTTTAACTTACTTTTGGGGCCTGCCTTACATGGGTTGCTTTGGGATGGAACCCGGGCCAGCAGGCTTTGTGAGCAAGTACCTTTAAGCAGAGACATCTTTATAGACCCCTTGCTGGACTTGTTATAAAGAAATGAAAGTTGATACCCTTGCATTGTTTAATATCTGTACACTTCATGATAACCTATTACATACAGCATCAACAGAAAATTAATATGCCATGATAATTTTATTAATCAACTTCTCATTGATGGGACAAAATGCTTCACAAAAAAATCAGCTTAGGCCTGGAGAGATGGCTTATTGGTTAAGGCATTTGCCTACAAAGACAAAGGACCCTGGCTCAATTCTCCAGGACCCACGTAAGCCAGATGCACAAGGGGGCGCATGCATCTGGAGTTCATTTGCAGTGGCTGGATGCCTTAACATGATCATTCTCTCCCTCCCTCTCTCCCTCTCTCTCTCTCTCTCTTGTATCTCTCAAATAATTTTTTTTAAAAATCAGCTTAAACCCACATTGAGTTGTTGATCAGAGAGATCTACAAGGTGTACAAATCAAGACAGGTTTCTGTCAAAGCACTTGATTACCTACCTAAGGCAAAAGGTAAGACCCTATTGCTAAGGATACCATATGCTGCTGACATAGAGCATGGAGAAACCTGGTTGGAATTCAGAAGAAAGCCAGTCCCTAGGCAGATAGCCCATCTAGTGCTAGAAAGTGCTACATGAGCTACTGGGGGAAAATGGCCAACAATGGTCTGAGCAACCAGAGGTCTAAGTCACTCAGAAGTAAACACCCTGATATAATGTACACTCCAGTGCAATGGCAGCACACAGCCTCAGTGGGTAGCCAATAGCTTTCTGATTGGCTAAGAGATCTACTCAGTGTAAAGGAACTCATATCTGGAATTGGGAACCAGATCAAAATTCTATGGAGACCAAGATTTTGCTCTCCGGTGTCAAGCTCTCACTAGTCTTTGGTTAAAAGAGGGGTTACATACATCAAATTCTCCCTAAATTAGCAATGCTATCCCATTTAAACTATGCTGACTTCACTCTCCATTGGAGAATCAGTTCTTCTTTTACAGAAAGTAGTGATACCTGAGGAGATAAACTACTCCTTATACTTCAGCCAAGCCACAGCTGAAACCACAGAGGAATTGGGAAGATGAGCAAGAGTACTGCTTCCATGCTGAACCTGATAATCAGTACCAGAATGCAGGAGAGAGACCCTGAGGACACCTACCAAAGCAAAGATCCAGAGGCTCCTAAGAGTTCATCACTGAAGTAGTCTTAAAACTCACCCACCACAGCTCAGGGAATTTTGTGTAAGAGGGGGCAGAAAGATTGTAAGAGCCACAGGTTGAGACATTATGCCCAGAGGCATTCCCCCCCCGGCCCCCAAAATAACTGACTACTGCATAAACTACAACCCATGGGGAATACCTGCAACCACCTTGAGGAGCATCCCCGACGGAATAGGATGAGGGAAAAGAGGTGTCCATATGAAACATGTTGTTGGGCTGGAGAAATGGCTTAGCAGTTAAGGCATATGCCTACGAAGCCTAAGTATCCAGGTTCGATTCTCCAGGTCCCACGTAAGCCAGATGCACATGGTGGTGCATGCATCTGGAGTTCATTTGCAGTGGCTGGAAGCCTTGGCGTGCCCATTTTCTCTCTCTCCTCTCTCTCCCTCTCTCTGTTTCTAATAAATAAATAAAAATAAATCTTTAAAATAAATAATGCTTCATAATTTAAAAAAAAGAAACGTGTTGCTAATAATAATAATAAACATTAAAAAATCAGTTCAAAATGTGAAGAGTTGGAGCTGAGGAAATGCCTCAGCAGTTAAAGGCCACTTCCTTACAAAGCCTGACAGGTTGGGTTTAATTCTCCAGTATTCATGTAAAGCTATATATACAACTGCACAATGTGGTGCATGTGTCTGAGGTTCATTTGCAGTGGCCAGAGAGAGTGTGCTCACTCTCTCTCGCTCTCTCTCATAAATAAAAAATAAACACAAAGGGTTTATTTCAGCTCACAGTTCCAGGTTACAGTCCATAATGACCAGAAGGGTGAGGTGGTAAAAGCCTGAGGTAGCTGCTCACATTCAGCACAGTGAGGAAGCAGAGTGATGAATGCTGCTGCTCAGCCACCTCTCCCCTCTTATATCTGGACATTGGTAGTTTATGCCCAACACAGCCCATGGAATGGTGCTGACCATAGTTAAGGTGGGTCTTCCCACCTTAATTAACCTAATCAAGATAATCCCTCACAGATAATTCTAGGTCCTATCAAGTTGACAATCAATATAAACCATCACAATAATCAAATCTATAAAGCAAAGTTGGAGGAATATTAAAAACAAAAATCCAGGGCTGGAGAGATGGCTTAGCAGTTAAAGCAGTTGCCTGCAAAGCCAGAGGATCCCAGTTTGAATCTCCAGAACCCACGTAAGCCAGATGCATAAGGAGGCAGATGCATCTGGAGTTGATTTGCAGTGGCTGGAGGCCCTGATATACCCATTCTCTCTCTCTCTCTCTCTCTCTCTCTCTCTCTCTCTCTCTCTTTCTTTCTCTCCCTCTTTTTCTCTCTCAAATAAATAAAAATGTATTTTTTTAAACTCCAAATTCAATCTTGGAACTCCAGACTATTAATGCAACTGATAGGATAATTTTAGCAAGAGGATGGTGGTTATTATCCCTAACTTTCCCCTATGCCTCAACCTCATCTTTTCTAACCTCAGTTTTCATGTCATTGTGAGTTGTAATTAAAGGATAGGTTGAAAGGCCACAAGATGGAAAGCTATATTACACATGGTTCTCTCAAATTTCCTGGGCCTTGGGAAGCAAAACCATATGGTTGCTTTTTTGGTTTGACCTAGTTAATTCTCTACTCATTGGTATTCTTTTGAATACTGGTTTTTGGATGTGCAATGTAATAACTGCTTTCTATTTTTAGAAAATTATTGTTTTTCTTGGATCAAAGCAGAACACAAACTCGTAAGCATTAAAATTCTTATAATGAAAAAGCTTTCTCAAGCTCAATTAAAAAATAGCTTCCTGGACTGTTTCATCTTTGCACTGAGTTTTCAGTTATTGTTCTACTAAATATCAATTCTCAAGTAAACTAGATATAAATAAAATGTCACTCACTAGACACATGTGCACTGACAAATCTATTGTTTTTCTCCATGGGATTTTCATTCCTAACTTTGATTGTGCCATTAGCTAAAGACTTCTCCCTGGATTACATCCTTGGGAAGTATATGTATATTTCTTACATGTCAGAGCCAAAGAGCAAACTACCAATGTCCCCAGTAGGTTGGCTGAGGGTTTTGTTCTACATGGATAGAAATTGTGAGTAGTTAAGAAGCTATTTAAATTATGGCCTCTAGAAACTGCCACTTCCCTCAGTATTTGACAGCAGTAATATAACAGTCAGCAGTCGTAAGTCTCCTGCGGGCCTTCTTATCAGTACCTTTGGCCCTCAGCAGCAGCCAGTATTACTGCATGCAAGACACTTAGCCCTGAAGGCTTGACTCTCAGGAACTCTTACGGTATCCAGAGATGAAAGTACACTTCTCTGGCTCCTCATAGCCCTTTATCAACTTTCTTCTCTTTGCCCTTCTTCCTACCCTATTCAACTGTGTTCATGAATAGGGATGTAAGCTACTCAGGAACAGGGCACCAGTCACAGTAGAAGTAGTATCTCAGGCACAAGGATCCTGCAGCAAGACGGACTGTAGCCTCCAGTGGAGGATCATCACTCACCATTCAGTGTAGATCCTCAGCTGTCAAGCAAGAGTGGCCAAGACTCTGTGCTTAGAGGCCAGGCTAGAGATCCTGGTGCCCAACACAAGATGGGCAGTTCCCAGTTGAACAACCTTGGGATCTTCAGCTGTCAACCTGCTGCTACTGGAAGCTTAAACTTTCTTCAGCTGTTCAGTTGCCACCATCATAAAAGTTGTATGTTATTGTCATTGACCTCCCCCCTCTTGTTTCTCTGCTTTTCTTTGTGTTACCAATTCAGACTGCACTACTGAAAGTAGGCAATAAATTACCACACAAAAGAAGCTTTTTTTGTGCCTCATGTTAAATCAGGTGAGCAACACAGAAGTGTCACCTAGCCAACCCAGTGAGCTCGAGCATCCTACTTACATAGGCCCAGAAGAGGTGTTACCATCCAACACAGCCACTTGTTTGGACCAAGTTTGTGCCCAAACAATTCTAAATCTTGCCTCTTAGTACCAGTCACAGTCATTAATACTTGTGCTCTGGGCAATCACAGCCTTGTCCCTTAACATAGTAGTCTCTCCACCAGAGGAAATGTCTACTTCTGGCCAAGATAAAGATGATCCATCAACGTCTATGGCTGGTAAAGTCCCAGTACAAACTGTTTCAAACAGCCTTGGCTTGGACTGCACCTCCAGGAGCTTGAGAAATCAGCTGTACTCTTCACATAGCTATTTCAAGGCATCTGTGGAATGTCCCACCTCAGTCAGCTAGTGCTGGAACAAGTGCAGCCTGTGTGCCTGTGTGGCTATTAGACTAATAGTCTTTTCACTCAAGGCAGCCAGAACAGTAAGGGAAAGCTCAGAAGCTGATAATTAGTGAGTCAAATTGCCCCAACATTTTCTTTCCTTATTTATAGGAAAATGAATATAAAGAGTACCTTCAATATTAACTTAAAGAATTTGTCAAAACACTTTAACAGCTATTTTAACATATTTTAACAATGCATTAACAATATTTAATACCTGCCAAGCACTCAAGGAGAGGTGGATTCCTCTTATGTGTCTTATCAGTTCTAGTGAATATCTTTATTTAAAAATGCAGATAGGCAGAAAACTGGTTTTCTCATTTAGTCAGAAGATGTTAGGAACTTCCTGAAAACCCACTAATTTTCAAAAACCAGAAATCAACAATGAGGCCACAGTTATGCATGAACTACAAAGTGGGCAGTACAGGGGTCTTCCCAGAATCCTGGCCTCGGGAAAAACCTGTCTGGCAGTGGGCCAGACTATCACCTCAGGGAGTCAGGGCCTCAGAGCAAGTTCCCAGTGTGGTGCTGTGTTCTCTACACCTTCCTTCCACAGGCTGGCTGAGGAGGTGGCCAGGGGCACCTGAGAGGGAGGGAGCAATGCCAGCAAGCCCAGTACTGCATGCAAGCAGAGCACAGAAAGTACACAGCAGAATCAGGATGCAAGTGCATTGGGAAATACTATAACCTCAAATGGAAGAGAATGTCAGTAAGCTCAGATTTATACAGTGGGAAAACTTTGAGTATACGTATTTCCAAATGTGAGTGAAGAGTTCCAGGGCCATTTGATGTCAACCAGGTTCTGACCCATGAAAAGAAAGCAAAGGCATAAAAATCTCTGAAAGAGAGCTGAGGAGATTGTTCAGTGGTTGAAGACACTCACTTGCAAAGTCTGATGACACAGGTTTGATTCCTTAGAACCCATGTAAAGCCAGATGCACAAAGTGGCACATGTGTCTACAGTTCATTTGCAGGGACCCTGGCATGCCCATGTTCTCTCACACCCTCTGTCTCTCTCTTTCTCTCAAGCAAATAAATAAAAATAATTTTTAATCCCTGAAAGACAAAGGTGGAGTGCTGACTGGCTTTCCAAAGTAGAAAGAAGCTTCTTTGTAAGGAAAGAGGATCAGGGTACAAGTCTATCAAAGAGAGGACAAGACTTGGTCTATAGAGGGGTTTATGGATGACAGCACAGATTTCTGTGGCTGAGGAATTTATACTGAGTTTCAAGCTTGAGGGAGCATAAGCAGAAGTTGAAACTTAATTATATTCTTTACCTTGAGATTTCTGAGACAGTGTAAGACTTGCATTTGCAAAAGAAGACCACAAGTTTTACTTATATATTATTATACACAGTGGTGTCCATTCAGACACAAGACATGGTAGTGAACATAGACAATGAACATAAACAGTACAAAAAGATAGAAAGATTTGAGCTACAGCAATAATCACTTTTTAAGAATATTTTCTCTCATATTATTCAAAAGAAGAATAAGCTTTTGAATATTTATTTTATAATTCTGAACCCTAGATATTTTCTTTCTTGCTGTTTATTTATCCTTCCTGTTTATCTGTTTTATTACAGCACTTTAGTTTCATGCATTTGGACTTGGTTTTATTACATGACAAATACACATTTTATCAGTAGCCTCAGTAAATATGACACATCAAAGGAACATGGCAACAACTCAAACATTAAATAATAATAAATGCATACATACATGCATGCACAGCACTACTTGAAAATCAGTTTCTTGCCTATGTTACACAACTCAATGTGCTCTCAGTAGAACATAGTAGAATGAAATCTTTGTACTTTTTTTTTACTTGATTTTAATTTCAAAGTAGAGAAATGGAGAAATTTAGGGAAAATGGAGATTTTAATGTTGTAAATGTGGGGCAGTGCTTAGATATACACCTTAAATATGAAGATAACTGCTAGGTATGGTCACCCAGTCCCATAATTCCAGTGCTTAGAAGGCTAGGGCAGGAGGACCATAGGCTTAAGGCTAGTCCAGGATATATGTACATATGTCTTACTATGGAGAGAACTTGTCTGAAAATTAAAAATGAAAGAAAGGGAGAGAGAGAAAAGAGAGAGCACGCCTTCTCACAGATATCATCTTAGCATAGAAGGATTGTAAGCCAAGAACACAGGACTAACATAAGAGAAACTGCCTCCTACTAGTTACGCTGTTCAGATCTTTACCTCTAACACCTTCTAAAGGAAGACCTTGGCCAGCTGGCATCAGAGTTCAGAGCTGAGGCCTTAGACGAGGCAAACCTAGAGTTGGGCTTTACCTGCCATGAGCAGTGGACCTAAAGCTGGCCAAGTCATCTCTGTCCCTTTTCCAGTGGAAGTGCCTCAGTCTTTATCTTTGTTATATGTATTCCATACATGTAGATAGCAGTTGATGCATTCCCTGGCACATACATAGTGGTTAAGAGACAGCATGACACAGAAACTCGACTGGAAGAGGAACTAGGCAAACAGAAAGCCTCACCATGGAGTGGAGCTACTGTATCCCTACTGCTGGCAAAGTTGGAATTTGCATTCTTGGTAAATTTTTTTTTGCTTTGGTATGTGACACTCTTTTTAAATCATTTCTTTGCTGTGAAAAGCATCTTTAGGTTATCATTAAATTGAGGTAGACATTATTTTTCCCAATTTCACTACATTGTTATTTTAAATTATTTTTAAATCTAGACTTAGAAAGTTAAGGACTGAAAAATGGTCCTATTTTAAATTGTCTAAAACAAAATGAACTTAAAAGGACCTGCCCACTGAATTCAAATTCATTGAGTAATAATAAAAATAACCCACGATGCACATTTTGCTTAAGTGTTACTGTTAATGTCAGAAACACAAATATTGCATTATGTGCAAATAGAATATCTAGCATGTTATTGGCTCCCCCACCAAAAATATACAAAACAATGGAAACTTGTTCTACACTCATTTTAATTCCCTATTGGATACTCTGAATGCATTAACATTGGCATCTGCAATAGGCAGAAACAGAAAAAGCGTTTTTCATCTTTTTTTATAGTACAGAACAGTTTATAAATGATAAGAGTTGTTGGTTTTTTTGTTTGTTTGGTTTTTTTTTTTTTTTTTTTGGTTTTTCAAGGTGGCCTTGAATTTATGGTGATCCTCCTACCTCTGCCTTCCGAGTGCTGGGATTTAAAGGCGTGCACCACCACGCCCGGCTGATGAGAGCATTTTTATCTGCTTGCAGTGACCAGCATGTGCACAGACAAACCTTAGCAAAACTGTAAACATACCCCAGAAGGAAATAATTTAGTTATGAATGAAATTAAAAAGGACTTCAAAGGCTATGGTCTTGAAAATTAGGCCAGTTTGGTCCTTCCATATCTTAAGAGTTTTCTTCCTGGTGCTCTTCAGTACAAGGATGGCTACTCAACACTCAACATACTACTCCTCCTCCCCTTTCCTTTCTTCAAGTGGTAGACAGTGGAAATGGTCTTTTCTGTACTTGTGTTCCCTGGTAACATAATAAACATGGGAGTGCCTTCAATTAATACGTTATTCCAAATGTGTTGCACAGTATAATTTATGAATTGCTGTGCTGCAAACCAAACAGTTGCAAAAAGTTGAATGAATCATTGAAATGTATAATTGCAATTATCTTTACAATCAGTAAAATGGATTCTTATTTTGTTCTTTAGTTACTAACTTTCGTTTTGTTTTGTTTTGTTTTGTTTTGTTTTGTTTTGTTTTGTTTTGTTTTGTTTTGTTTTGTTTTGTTTTGAGGTAAGTTCTCACTGTAGTCCCGGCTGACCTAGAATTCCATTTTAGGGAAGCCTTGAACTCATGGCAATCCTCCTACCTCTATATCCCAATTGCTGGGATTAAAGCATGTTCACCATGCCCAGCCTTAGTTACCAACTTTCTTTTATGTTCTGTGTGATGAGTCCTGTGAGTTTGGGTGAAGAGAGCAAGAGGAAGTCAGTTATTTCAATAAGTCTCTACTCTTTTCTCTGTTCCATTGTGAATGATTGGACATACCATTTCCACATTTGGAAAATCAACCAACTTTATGTACATCTTAATTATATCTGAAAAACAGTTAGTCCACAAGCAACAAGTAAACCTCAAATGAGGGTACTGCAATTTTCAGGAAAAAGAAAAGCAGCTGTCATTCATTTTGCAAAATTCTTAAACTGATGTCAGAATCAAATGGCTCCAGAATTTAAGTCTGGCATAACATCTTTTTACTTTCACATGAATCTCTAAGCAGTTCTGTGAGCAGAACTGCCTATCTTTACCTATCATTGCCTATCTTTGCAAAAGCAAGTTCCAATTTGTCACAAGTATAACAAACTTCCAATTTTATTCTGGGAACAACCAGTATATACCAGGTTCTTAGACTTTGGGTAAGAAGTGGGGTAAACAAGTGTAACCACTTAATGCTGATTGTTAACATAGAAGACCTATCCATCCTACTTATTAAAAACCAAAAGTCTGAAGATATTGCTTAGTGGTTAAGGTGCTTTCCAGCAAAGCCAATGGACCCAGGTTTGAATTCCTAGTACTCATGTAAAGCCAGATGCACAAGGTGGCACATTTGTCTGGAGTTCATTTGCAGTGGCTAGAGACCCTGACACCTTTCTCTCTCTCTCTCTCTCTCTCTCTCTCTGTGTGTGTGTGTGTGTGTGTCACTCTCCTTCTCTCTCTCAAATAAATAAATTAATTAATTGTTTAAAAAATGTGCACTTGACATAGCAAGTTAGTTCTGAATTATGCAACTGTTTGCTGGTAAAGTAGCATATGATGGACATATTTTATGAACTGGGCAATACGAGTAACATTTATTGTCCCTTCACTCCTTTCAAATGAGGTCTTCTGTGTTTGAGGAAATGACCTACATGATTGCATATATTATATACACACAGATTGTTGCAGTCAGTTTCTCATTGCTGGCATAAGCACCCTACCAGAAGCAGTTTATGAAAAAAAATATTTTATTTTGGCTTACACACTCAAAGGGAAGCTTCATGATGGCAGGGGAAACCATGACATGAGCAGAGGCTGGACATCATCAAATGAACAATAGCAACAGAATAGTGTGCTAAAAATTGGCAAAGCAAAGCTGGCTATAATAGCCATAAGCCCACCCCAACAACACACGTACAAGGTTCCAATTGTCAAATTACTATCAGCTGGGGATCAAGCATTCACAGCACAAAAGCTTATGGGAGACACATGAATCGAACCACCACATTCTGCCCCTGGATCCCATAAATTCACAATCATCCATGATGTAAAATGCAATGTATTCAGTCCAACTTTAAAAGTCCTGATAGTTTTTTGGGTTTTTTTTTTTTTAAGAACGAGAAAGAGGCAGAGAGAGAGAATGGGTGTGCCAGGGCCTTCAGCAGCTGCAAATGTATGCACCCCCTTGTGCACATGTGCAACATTGCACACTTGCTTCACTGTGCATCTGGTTACATGAGACCCGGAGATTGAAACTTGCATTCTTAGGCTTCACAGGCAAGTGCCTTAAGCATTAAGCCATTTCTCCAGCCCAGTACCCATAGTTTTTATCAATCCCTGTGCTGTTCAAACATCCCCATAGTCCAAGGTTTCTTAACTGAGCCATAATACAAAAAAAAAAAAAAAAAAACCATAATGGCACAGAATAAACATTCACAGTGCAAAAGATGGCATGGAATCAGCAAGGAAAGACCGAATGAATACAAGACTTAAACGGAAAACATCAAATTGTGTAGCTTCAAGTCTGCAATTCTAACCAGTAACAAGTCTCCAATTCTAATCATTCTAACTAGTGATGAGTCTCTGGAGGTAAAATTCCACCCCTCCACCTGGGCTCCTCGCAGCATAGGGAACAATGTATCCCAAGCTGGCAGCTCTCCTTAATAGCCATCTCATAGTGCTGTCATCTCCACTGGGTCTCCACTGCAACTCACAGTTCATCATCATGGCTCCATCAACCCCCACACAGGAAATTCCAACAACCCTGCTTCACACTGATATTTCCAAAAAACAAAACCATATCACAAATCAAATGATCCTCTCTTTCCTGAATCTCTGTAATGCTCCGTAGAGCCAGGTGGGCTACCAGCTTGTTAATCTTGGTGGTGGGGGAAGTCAACTCTGAAGAGCAGGACATTCCTTTAGCATTCAGGTTCCTTATTTTCAAAAGAGCTCACATTCTTCCTGATGTTCTAATTGCAATGGCTGTAATCTCTCAAATGATTTCAGCTTAATGGGCAGAAGTTTTAGCCCCAAATTTTCTTTTTTTTTCTTTTTTTTATTGACAACTTCTATACTTACAGACAATAAACCATGATATTTCCTTCCCTACCCCTATTCCCCTTCAGAACTCCATTCTCCATCATATCCTCTCCCTATCTCCATTAGTCTCTCTATTAATTTGATGTCATCAGCTTTTTCTCCTATTATGAGGGTCTTGGGAAGGTATTGCTAGGCACTGTGAGGTCATGAATATCGAGGCCAATTTCTGTCTAGACAGTTGCACTGTAAGGAGTCGTACCCTTCCTTTGGCTCTTACATTCTTTCCATCCCCTCTTCCGCAATGGACCCTGAGCCTCGGAGGGTGTGATAAAGATGTTTCAGTGCTGTTAGAGGAGCATTAATAGGTGAATATGAACATTAGGTGTAGTGCCCCCAGGGCAGTTTGGTGGGAATAATATATATATTTGGCCAGACAAGAGCAGGCTTTATACCCCTAAGGCTCATGACCTCCCCTGCTATAGACTTTTCATTAGTTTTTTCAGTACCAGGCATGTATTCCTTCCCACTGAGCAGGCCTTAAGACCAATTAGAGAGCAGATAGTTTCCCCCAGAGCAGACATGCCACTATTGCACCCTTTCAGTCATTGGGCCTGTCTGGCCAAACTTGAGGTTTCCAGTGTCCACTGTTTTCACTGCTGATGACTTCTGTCACCCATATGGCTGCATACAGTGCAGCTTTTTCCAGCTTTCAGTTGGCTGGTCTACAGGGAGAAGGTTTTCTGCTCAGCACCAGCTTGACCTTGACATCAAGTGACATTGACGCTCAGACAAGCGAGGTCTTCAGCAATACGGTTTTAACATCTGTTTCTCAAGGGAAACCAAGGGCCTTGGCAATATCCTGTAATGTTTGGGAGGCAACAGGGACCTCCCTGGCCAACAACACACTGGAAGGTATCATATCCCTGGCACTGAAAATTTTCTAGTAACAATTTATACCTTCTGGATGTGCCATTATTCAAAAGTAGGTTTACATAAGTCTTATTAACAATATCTTGATTTTGATTGACCCAACCCCCACCCTTCTTTTACATGTTCTCTTCCTCTGTCCTTACTTAGGCCTTTACCCTGCCTGTAATCTGTTCTTCTATTTCATATTAGAATCATGGGAATACCACAAGGGGAAGAAATTCAGACCAAAGAATTGAGAACTTATTCAACAAAATTATTGAAGAGAACTTTCCCAATCTCACAAAAGAAAGTCCCATCAAGGTACAAGAAGCTAACAGAACTCCAAACAGACTGGACCAAATGAGAAATTCTCCAAGACATATTATCATTAAAACCCTAAATATTGATAAGAAGGAGAAAGTCCTAAAAGCAGCTAGGGAGAAACAGCACATTACATATAAAGGTAACCCCATCAGAAATACCTCAGACTTCTCAATGGAAACACCCAAAGCCAGAAGGGCCTGAAATGGAACACTGTAAAGTCTAAGAGTTTATGGCTTCCAACCCAAACTATCTACCCAGAAAAAATATCTCTCATAATAGATGGTGAAAGAAAAACCTTCCATGATAAAACCCAGCTGTACAACTTTATGAACACAAAGCCAAGTCTACAGAGAGTACTTCAGGGAAATCTCCACACAGAAGAATCAAATAATCAACCTCAAGAACCTACAAGAAGCAGATCACAATAACCAAACTCAAAGAAGGCACTTAAAACAAAACAGCCCTTCAAAGTACAGAAAAACACCAAACCACCACAACATGGTAGGGATTAAATCAAAACTTACAGTTCTTACTCTTAACATTAATGGCCTTAATTAATCCATCAAGAGACATAAACTGACAGGATGGATCAAAAAATTAGACCCCTCAACCTGCTATCTTCAAGAAACCCACCTCACCAGTAAAGATAGACACCTTCTCTGGGTGAAAGGGTGGAAAATGATATTTCAAGCAAATGGAAATAAGAAACAAGCAGGTGTTGCTATACTACTATCAGATGAAATGGACTTCAAGCCAACAGTAATCAAAAAAGACAAAGAAGGCCACTTCTTACTTATCAACGGAACAATCCAACAAGAGGATATCATAATCATCAATCTATATACACAAAACTCAGGTGCACCACAATTCATAAAACAAAAACTACTTGACAACAAAACAGAAATAACCACCAACACCATCATAGTCAGGGACTTTAATACTCCACTATCAGCAATAGATAGATCATCCAAACAGAGAATTAATAGGGAAGACAGCTCAACATCACCCTAGAGTAACTTAACCTGACAGACATCTAAAGAACATTGTACCCAAAATTTATAGATTACACTTTTTCTCAGCAGCCCATTGCACCTTCTCTAAAATAGATCATATGTTGGGCCACAAAGCCTGCCTCCATATTTTCAGGAAAATTGATATAATTTCCTGCATGATATCAGACCACAATGCTGTAATGCTAGAAATTAACAATAAAAGGTATGCCAGGAATCCCTCCAGCTCCTAGACACTGAACAACACACTTTTAAATAATAAATGGGTTGTGGATGAAATAAACAAATGAAATTGCAAAATTTCTAGAATTGAACAACAATGAGAACACATTATACCAAAACTTATGGGACAAAATGAAGGCAGTCCTTAGGAGGAAAGTCATGGCACTAAATGCCTTCATAACAAAGACAGATTGATCCCAAATCAGTAACCTAACCATCCACCTAAAGGCATTGGAAAAACAAGAAGAAGCCAACCCAAAAAGCTCCAGATGGAAAGAAATAATTAAGATCAGAGCAAAAATTAACAAATTGGAAACTAAGAAGACAATTAAGAAAATTGATGAAACAAAGAGCTGGTTCTTTGGAAAAATAAACAACATTTATAAACCCCAGGCCAATTTGATCAAGTAAAAAAAGAGAGAGAGAGAGAGACTTCAAATCCACAAAACAGAATATGGAGGAAATGGATGAATTCCTGGATACATACCACCTACCAAAGCTAAACCCAGAGCAGATTAATCTCCTCAACAAACCTATCACACCCTTTGAGACTGAACAGGTAATCAAACACTTCCTCAAAAGAAGAGCCCAGGACCAGATGGCTTCTCAGCTGAATTCTATCAAACCTTCATGCAAGAACTGAAAGCAATTTTTCCCAAACTGTGCCATACAATCGGAGAACAGGGAAAGCTCCCCAACTCATTCTATGAAGCTAGTATCACCCTAATTCCAAAACCAGGCAGAGATGCCACAAGAAAAGAAAATATAGGCCTATTTCCCTCATGAACATAGACACAAAGATCCTGAATAAAATCCTTGCAAACCAAATTCAACAGTATACCAAAAGTATTATCCACCTTTATCAAGTAAGCTTCATCCCTGGAATGCAGGGTTGGTTCAACATATGGAAATCTGTCAATGTAATACACCACATAAACAAGCTTAAACACAAAAACCACATGATCATTTCGATAGATGCAGAGAAGGCCTTTGACAAAATACAATATCACTTCATGATCAAAACATTGGAGAGAATAGGCATGGATGGTTTATATCTCAACATAATAAAGGCTATATGTAAAGCTCCTAAAGCCCAAGTAATACTTAATGGGGAGAGACTGGAGGAATTCCCATTGAGATCAGGAACAAGGCAGGGGTGTACACTCTCTCCTCTGCTCTTCAACATAGCACTAGAAGTACTAGCTCAAGCAATAAGACAGGAGGAAGAAATCAAAGGGATACAAATTGGAAAGGAAGAAGTTAAATTAGCCCTATTTGCAGATGACATGATTCTATACCTAAGTGACCTGAGAACCTCCATCTCAAAACTCTTAAAGGTGATTAACTCCTTCGGCAAAGCATCAAGATATAAGATCAATTCACAGAAATCAGTAGCTTTTCTGTATGCAAAATACAAAGATACAGAAAAAGAAATAAGCAACATTGTCCCATTTTCAATAGCAACAAAATAAATAAAATACCTTGGAATTACATTAACCAGGGAAGTGGAAGACCTATACAATGAAAAGATAAAAACACTCAAGAAAGAAATTGAGGAGGACCTGCGAAAATGGAAAGACCTCCCATGCTCCTGGATAGGCAGAATTAACATTGTGAAGATGGCAATCTTACCAAAAGCATTACATAGATTTAACACAATACTAATAAAAATCCCAACTTCTTTCTTCACAGAGATAGAAAAAGTGATCTCAAAATACATATGGAAAGGCAGAAGGCCTCAGATATCCAAGCATATCCTCAGCAAAAGAAATTCCTCTGGAGGCATCACCATACCTGATCTAAAGCTATACTACAAAGCCATAGTAATAAAACTACATAGTACTGGCATAAAAATAGGAATATAGACTGATGGAACACAATAGAGGACCTGGACTTTGGGTCAAGTAACTATAGCTACTTGATATTTGACAAAGGCCCTACCAATGTAGACTGGAAAAAAGACAGCATCTTCAACAAATGGTGCTGGACAAACTGGACAACCATATGTAGGAAAATGAAATCAATCCACACATCTCACCATGCACAAAAATCAAGTCCAAATGGATCAAAGACCTCAATATAAAACCAGAAACTCTGCTACTACTGGAAGAAAAAATAGGAGGAACCTTCCATGATATAGGACTGGGAAAAGACTTCCTGAACAAAACCCCAGCAGCTCAGGAAATTAAACAATCACTCAACCATTGGGATTTCATGAAGCTGAAAAGTTTTTTTCACAGACAAATATACAATAACCAAAGCCAACAGATTACCCACAGAAAGGGAAGAAAATTTTTACCAACTATGTAATGAACAGAGGCCTAATTCCTAGAATTTACAAAGAACTCTAAAGCCTAAACAATAAATCATCAAACAACCCACTCACAAAATGGGCAGAGAACTGCACAGGGAGTTCTCAGAGGAAGAAATACAAATGGCAAACACACACTTAAGAAAATGTTCAACATCCCTAATCATCAGGAAAATGCAAATTAAAACAGCTATGAGATTCCACCTTACCCCAGTAAGGATAGCTAACATTTAAAAAAACTAATGAAAACAAATGCTGGTGAGGCTGTAAAGGAATAGGAACACTCTGTCACTGTTGGTGGGAATGTAAAATGGTACAACCATTGTGGAAAGCTATCTGGAGACTCCTGAAAAGGATGACTATAGACCTACCAACAGATCCAGTTATTCCCTTACTGGGCATTTACCCTAAAAGCTCCAAGCCTCAGATCCAGCTTGCTCAACCATGTTTATGTAATCAGTTAAGATGAATCCATCAGATGTCCATCATTATTAGATGAATGGATAACAAAGATGTGGTATATGTACACTATGGAATTCTATGCAGCAGTAAGGAAAAATGAAACAATGAAATTTGAAGAAAAAATGGTCGAACATGGAACAGATCATTCTCAGTGAGCTCACCCAATCACAGAAAGATAATCATTGCATAGTCTCATTCATCTGTGGCTCCTACCCTGAATCTGCCCGAGTTGCTGTCATACCTAATAAGTACCCTGAGGACCAGACAATAGGGAGGGTGGGACGAGAGAGGAGGGTAAGGGTGGGAGGGAGAATAAGGATGGGAGGGAAGGTAAGTGTGGGGGGACACAAAGAGGGACCCAAATGGAAATGGTAGCATAAAATTCTATATTCTGAACAACAGGCTAAAGCATTGATCCTTCAGCAGGCCCATAGAGGGAACATGTGAACCACAGGGACCTGGAGAGGACATCATGAAGACTAACCTTAATCTTTTCCTGTTTCTCCCATTCTCTCTCTCTCCTCTCTATGCTCTTTTTCTCTTTTATATTACCTATCTTTTTCTTCCTTCACCTTCCTTGGAGCTGACTTGTAACTCCAAGTACCAGCATGGGGCTAACTTTTACAATGAGCTGTTGATCAGAGAATCCTACAAGGTTTCCCAAAAAAAGACAGATTTCTGTCAGAGTTCTTGATGACCCACAAAAGGTTAATGGTAACACCCTACTGCTGAAGACACCATATGCTGTTGGGATGAAACATGGAGTGACCTGGTCAGGATCTGGAAGAGGGTCAGTCCCCAGACAGTTAACTTGTCGAATGACAGAGGGTGCTACATGAGCGACTGGGGGAAAATGACCAACATCTGTCCAAACAAGGCATAGTCTAAGCTACTCAGCAGTAAACAACCAGACATGATGCTCAAACAAGTGCAATAGTGGCACACAGCCATGGTGGGTAACCAACTGCTCTTGATTTGGCTAACAGAGCCACTCAGTGGAATGGAACTCATAGCTGGAACTGGGAAACAAGTCAAAACCATTCCCAAAAAATGGGCCCATTCTCCAAATCAATCTCCCACCAAATGTGGGCTAGAAGAGGGCCTATGCATATAAAATTCTCTCTAAAATAACAATAACCCTCCCATCTATCTAGTGCTAACTTCTCTCTCTGTTGGAGAATTTGCTTCTCTTTTTTGATGGATGACGAACCTGAAGGGAGGATCAGCCTATCGCATTTCACCAGGGCCCCAGCTGAAACCATAGAGTAATGCGGGAAATGGGCAAGCGTGTAGCTTTATTGGTGATCACAACACCAGAACAAAATTGAAGAAGATAAACACAGAGACCATTCAACTCCTACTAAGCCAGATATCCAGAGACACGGAGGCTCCCAAGACCTCATCAATGAAGTAGAACTAAAATGAACCCAACGTGGCTCAGGGAAAATCACAGAAGAGGGGACAGAAAGAGTGTTAGAGCCACAAGTTGGTTCATTATGAACAGAGACTTTGCCTCTCCCCCATAACTGTTGGCTACCCCCATAATGACCCACATTCCCCAATGAGGAGGGTCCCTTTGGAGGGGGGATGACAGGTAGGAAGCTACTGGAGGCACCAACATGAATGTAAAATTAAAAAAAAAAAAAGAAAATACCTGAACAAAAGCAGCTGATGGGAGGAAATATGTTTATTTTGGTTTACAAGGGGAAGCTCCATGATAACAGGGGAAAACATGGCAGAGGTTGGACATCACCTCCTGCACAACATCAGGTGGACATCAGGAAGACAGTGTGCCAAATACTGGCAAGAGGAAGTTGGCTATAACACCTGTAAGCCCTCCCCCCACATCACACCTTCAACAAGGTTTCTATTTCTAAATTGCCATCAGCTGGGGATCAACCATTCAGAACACAAGTTTATGGGGGACACCTAAATCAAACAACCACACAGATTTTTATTTACATTTGGAAGGGTTTAAGGATTTTTTGTTTGAACAGTTTTAGACTTTCTTATGTACAGTACTTGAAGCTCTTTTCACAAAATTATTCTGAAGTTTTTATTCAAACTACTTTAAAATAACTGGCTTTATTGTGAGTGTTTCCCCCATGTTTATGTCTCCTGTTATTGTTTCTCTCTCTCTCTCTCTCTCTCTCTCTGTGTGTGTGTGTGTGTGTGTGTGTGTATGAATATGTGTGTGTGTCTGTGTGTGTGTGTCTGTGTGTTCCAATTCAGAATATGGCCCACTAACTCAGGAAAAAAACGATTCTGGCACCAAAGAATTGACAAATATTATGTACAATAGAAAACTGGAGCATAGCCATTCAGCTTCCGTCTTCTTTAAATTTTATTTATTTATTTGCAAGCAGAGAGAGAGGGGGAAGAGGGGGAGAGAAAGAAAATGAATGAATGGGCACACCAGGGCCTCCAGGCCACTGCAAATAAACTCCAGATGCATGCACCAGTGTGCATCTGGCTTTATGTGGGTACTGGAGAATCAAGCCCAGGTGTTTATTCTTTGCAAGCAAGCACCTTAACTGCCGAGCCATCTCTCCAGACCTAGCTTCAGTCCTTACATACCACAAATGAGACACTGAAACACCATGTGGGAAAGTTTACATAGGGATTTGTCGCCTGTGATTTTTGTCTTTGTGGGCTAGGTTTTTGAATTATTTCTCTCCCTGGGATTATTTAGCCACTTCCCTGATTATTGGAGGTATAATTAGCACTTACAGTGCTTGCCTATATACTGGGCTTTGGTGTAGATACGGCACCAGTGTAAGATGATCCGGTTACCTTTTGGGGAGGTTTCCAGTCTCACCTTTGCTAAGTGTGAGGCTGGTTCCCCCTTTATTGGGGAACTCAGCTCAGCTCAACTGGTTAGGTTAGTAGATCTGCTGTGCTAGATGCTGTGTGGGTAGGCATGGCTCTGATCCCTTGGCATCCAGAGACCTCCAGTAGTTCCAAGGGCTGGTGGTTGGGAGAAGGGAGGCTGTGGAGAGTATCTGAAGTTGTTTTGGAGCTTCTCAGGTGGTCCCTGTTGTCTTATGCCTTGGATTTTTCTAATTTTGTAAGGCCTGTGTGAATAGAGAATCCCTTCACAGAAGTTCTGCTCCTGCCGGCTCAGTCAGGGACAGATGCGTAACTCTTCCCAGTGACTGCTGGAGACAAGGTTGGAGGTGATGCGGGATGATTATGTGGTTGCTAGAAGCTCTGGATCCACTCCTACTTCTCTGCTGGGGTTAATAATTCCTTACACATCTTCACCTTTTTGGTAGAAAAGTGTTTTACATGTTATTCTGCCTCTTTTTCCCTCCCAGGTTCTTTTGGCATGGGTCCTACTCTGCCACCTTAACCCAAAGCTTTGGATTTTTTTTTAATAACTGGATTGTGTGGTGATCTAGTATGAACTTTGTAGGTGGTAACATCATATAGTAATGTCAAAAGTTGGGCACATATGGATCACAACCAGATGGAGAAATGTCCGCAAAACATGAGGAGAAAGGATCCTACCTCTGGCTCTGTGAGCTGCTCAAGTATAGGATTCAAGTCCAGGGAGCAGGGGAGCAGGCATTCTGGGGGAACCAAAGACACTTGGGTAGATCCTAACCTATGGCAGGGCTGAAAGTCACTGTGGATTTCCACTCAGCTATAATAAATCAAATTTTTGAACTGTTTATATAAGTATGTATTATGTACATATATATGTATACATAGTTTGTTAACTCTATGTCAACTAGAATTAAATTTATGCCAGGTCAAAGTATAGATAAACTCTGGCAAACTTACCAAACAATCAGTTAACATGGGCAGCAAAGAGCTGTGGCAGAGATTGAGCCAAGTTATAAGGCAGGTTAGTCACAGTACTGTTGCTTCCAGTTCTGTGACTCCAGGTGATTTCACTGTCCCAGCCTGCCAGGCTTCAGGAGGACTAACAGTGTCTGCCACTTAAAAAGGCACTGAAGGAGACAGGATGTCTACAACACAGTGCTTAGGGTACATACCAACTTCCCTCCATTCAAACCAAACCCGAAATCAAATTGGTAAATTGGCTCCAGTCCTTGCAACCCAGCTACACCCACAGACACAGATTCTATACCTAAATGCTGGCTGCATTGCTCTATCCACAGTGGCTCAGACCCACCTCCTCCTATCACTCACAGTGTAGTAATGTATTTTGCTTTCATGTGCTTGACTAAATCTCTCTCAGCCTATAAGTACGTCCTTTGATATAAATTTTAAAGCTGGCATTTAATAAGCACTGGCACAAATGAATCACTGGGAGCCTTTGCTTTCTATCATTTGGAGTTCAGATGGAAATAGTCAAGCATAAATATACTCCAGTACACAGGGATTTAGCTCAGAAGAGATTTTTTTTCCCCTATGAAAATTGAGGGCAAACTACTTGGCTGTTTTAAAATCTAAAAATAAATATAGCATACTGGTTCCAAGCACTGTTTTGCAGTAATACAGCTCCAAGACCATTGCCATTTGGAAACAAGGTAAATTCAGCCAGCATTTAGACCACAAAAGGGTCTAGTGGCTTCTTCTATTTTAAATAACAAAATAAAAATGATTAAAAAATTAACAGCTGCACAGTAACCTCTCATGAATTTTCATGAGGATATTGGTAAGCTAGGTGGGGCCTAAGAAATGAGCTTTTAGCTGCAGAAAATCACCCAACCAACCACAATATTTTACCAGATATTTCAAAAATCAACATGTTGCATTTACTCAAATGAGTGCTCAACTGGGAGCAACCCTCTCTATTTAGGGCTGCTCACAGAGAATCAACAAATGGTTTCTGTCTCTTAGGAGCTTATCAATGAAGAAGAAAGATATTTAGAACATGGATTAAACAAGTGTAAATTAAATACTAAGAAAATGAAGTAATTGAATGTGTGTTTTGGTAACAGACCATTCTAAATTGAAATCAAGCATTTGCTCACTCTTGATTCTGTACAACTCAGCTGTCACACATGTAGTAAGTCACCATTAGGGCCAGAAGCCACAGCTCCTTCCTGCTCTGGCTCTTCCCTGTGCCCCAGAGTGGCCACTACTGTAACTGGGTTCTGTGTCCACACTCCTACCTTGTTCTGCCCCAAACCATTCTTCATCTTCTCAGTCCAATGTGGTCCCTAACACTCCTGATGCATATTCATCAGCTCTTCATGGCCATCATTAGAGATCTCAATTCTCAACAAGAATGTAAAATGCCTTGTAGACAGATCCCTATTACTCTCAGCACTCTACTCCTTCCCTGGAGCTCCCCTCTACCCACCCAACCCCAGCCATGCACACAGAGACCAGTCTTTTGATCCTTTTTTGTTATGCCTTGCTTGCTTGTTGACTTTTGAGAAACGCTATACAGCCCAGGCTGGCCTCAGCTTCTTGGTCTTCCTGCCTCAGTCTCCTGAGTGCTGAGATTATAGGTATGCACCATCATACCAGTTGCAGAATTGTCTTCTTCCTAATTCAAAGAGGACAGAAGATATCCCCAGAACAAGCAGTGCCTTCTTATTGGTATCTTAAGAAAAGTATGACTTGTAGCCAGGTGTGGTGATGCTTGCTGCTAATACCAGAATTTGGGAGGCTGAAGCACGATTGTGGCACAAGTTTGAGACTAGGCTGGGCTACATAGCAAGTTTTACTCAGAGTTACATAGTAAGACTCTGTCTCAACAACAACAAAAAAAGGATAAGATAGAAAAGAAGAAAAAATTCAGGGGCTGGAGAGATTTCTCAGCTGTTAAGGCACTTGCCTACAAAGCCTAAGGACCCAGGTTCAGTTCCCCAATACTCACATAAAACTAGATGCACAAAGTGGTGCATGTGTCTGGAATTTGTTTGCAGGAGCTGGGGACCCTGGCATACCCATAATTTCTGTCTGTCTCTCTCTCTCTTTCTCTGCTTGCAAACTATATATATATATATATATATATATATATATATATATATATATATATGAATGAATGAAAAAGAATCAAATTCAATTTATGTAAATAATGAGAAAATAAATGTGTTGGGATTTGGAAAACTGGACATGTTCTTTGATGTGCTTAAGGAAATGGTCCTTGAAAATAAATGAAACAGAAGGAAGATAAAGATGTAAATTGAGATTTGATGCTGCCAAATGGCAATGAATGTTCAGATGACCTTTACAGATTGTTCAAGTTACACTTGGCTTAGGCTTTAACACATATTGTGTGATGGGATCTCCACCATGTTCTTTACTGTGCATAGAAGGACTATACCATCCATCTTCCACATTAATGAAAGGAGTACCAAGTAGAGTTCCACTGAAGCAGGCATGTGCTAAGTGTCTTCACATCTTCCCTGTTGTTGTTTAAAATGAAAGCATGTTTATGTGCAGGGTGCAGAGCTAAAAAAAACAAAGTAGTCCAGATAATTCCACAGGCTGCTCTCCTGGCTTATCCAATTGATAATGAAAGCAAATTTCTCCAATGCTTCAAAGCATGATGGCTTGAATCATGCACAATTAATTCAATCATCAATTTTATTCAGTAAGCTACCATCAAAAATTTGACATAAAACATTTTCCAGTTCCATCCATTTTCCTGAAAATTTTGTAATACTATATTTTCTTTACATTTGAAATTCCATTGTGTATAAATACCATATTTTATTATCCATTCATCAATTGACGGACATATAGGTTGGTCCCATTTCCTAGCTATTATGAATACAGCAGAAGTAAACATGGATGTACAAATATCTCTGTAGTAAGATATAGAGTCCATTGGCTATACGCTCAGGAGTGATACAGCTAGGTTATATGGAAGTCCTGTTTTTAGCTTTGTTAGAAAACTCTACAGTGCTTTACACATAAAAAGTGGTTTACACTCCCACCAACAGTGAAGGTTCCCCTTTCCCCACATCCTCACCAGCATTTGTTGTTATTTTTATAATGGCTATTATGATTGTAGTTTTAATTTGCATCTGGCTAAGGGTGTTGAACACTTTTTAAAATATTTATTGTGGCCATTTGTGTTTCTTTTTTTGAGAATTCTCTATTCAGTTCCATAGTTCATTTTTTTAAATTATGTGTGCATGTGTGTATATACCATGGTCCCTTGTGACTGAAAACAGACTTCAGATACATGCACCACTTTACATCTGGCATACATGGGCACTGGGGAATCTAACCCAGGCCAACATATTTTTTTAATGAGCACTTCTAACCTCTGCAATATCTCTCCAGCTCCCCATTTTTATTGAGTTCTTTACATTTAGTTTTTTGAATTCTTTGTATATTCTCCTTTGAAAGAAATATTCCCATTCTGTAGACTGCATATTCACTTGAAGGATACTTTCCTTTGCTGTATAGGAGAGGTTTTTTAAAAGCAAAGTAAGAGATTATTTAAAATTAAAGTAAGATTCTCTCTCTGACTCTTCCCCCCTCCCTCCCTCCCTCCCTCCTCTCTCTCTCTCTCTCTCTCTCTCTCTGTGTCTCTCTCAAATAATAAATAATAAATAAATAAATAAATAAATAAATAAATAAATAAATAAATAATATTTAAAAGGGCTGGAAAGATGGCTTAGCGGTTAAGCCTAAAAACACTTGTTCTGATAGGAGCCACGCCATACTGGATCAGGGAGGGATTTAAGCAAAAGTACACCCTTCTTCAGAAAAGAGCAGAATATTTTTTCTGGGAAACAGCAGAAAAGCAGGAGACATCCAGAAACCCACTGTGGAGATCATGGCCCGACCCACCGCAGCCCACTCCACAGCAGCTCAAAGCCGCCGTACAAAACCAACCCCTTGGCTCCAAGCCACTGCCCAGATCAGCTGAGCCTCCACTGCAGCCACCGTGACCTGAAACAAAAAAAGGGAGGGGGGACTTTCCAACCTCATCAGTCTCCTCACAGAGCCCAGAAATCGAAGAAAAGTTTGCTGAGCTACTGAAAGAGAAAGGTGAGAACAGTGTGAGCTACTACAGGCTTCCTGAACTCACCCATCCCCCAACCATCAGAACACCAGTGAATTGGCAGAATTGAGCAACTAGCAGCAGCTCTGAACCACATCACCAACACCGGACCCAGCACAGATGAGCCAAGCTCCACAGCTCAGGGAACGAGGTGGGCACTCAGCATTGGTGAGTTTGGAAGCCACACCAAAAGGTAACAAAGGCCTGCATTGGAAGTGCTAACCTCTCTTTCTAGGTCAGGGCAGATTATGGGTTACATATTTGTGGTTGGCCTTTCTATTTTCAAGTAAGCAGAATATGAGATGTTGAATATTGCTGCCTGTAATACTTGTAGATCTAATGGGCCTTTATCTTTTGCTTCTGTCATTATTGGGGGCAGGGTCTGATTCCTAGCTGACGGGATTAAGGGTGTGGAGCAACACACATCCTTAGGGATTTTGACCTTATAAGACTGTTTGTTTTAATTCCCACGCTTGTACACTCTGTGCTCATGTTAACTGAATGTGTATTTTGCTCAGTCGAAGTTTAGAACTTGCTACCAAATTGTTCCACCAGTCCATTACAATACATGCTTAACAAGCAAATTCAACAGCTAGGATTACCACTGAGGTTGGACTTGGGTACAAGTGCTACACTTGGCACCATAAACTCATATCCTGAAAGCATATAAAGATGGATCATCACACATAAGAACACTGCAGATAAATAGAAAACCTAAGCATCAAATCAATCCAGGATGCAAAAGTCACTACATTATAATACAAGAAACACAAAGAATCAAGACAATGCAACCCCACCAAAAACTACAAATCCATCCGAATTGTTCACCAATGAGACTGTTTTAGATGAAATTCCTGACAAAGATTTCAAAAGAATGATGATATCTATACTAAAAGAATTGAAAGAAGAAATAAAAGAAGAAATGAAAGGAATCCAAGAAGAAAACAAACTCTTGAAAGACAATACAGAAAAACAGCTTAATGAAATAAAAAGGTCAATACAGGACATGAATAAGGAAATAGAAACAGTGAAGAAAAACCAGGCTGAAATCCTAGCTCTGAAGAACACAGTTAGTGAAATAAAAAATTCTGTGGAAAGTCTCACCAGTAGAATGGATGAAGGAGATGACAGAATATCTAAACTAGAAGACCAGATGGCAGACCTATCACAGTCCAACAAAGAGAAAGACAAGCTAATAGAAAGGTATGAATGAGAACTCCAAGACATCCGGGACACTGTAAAAAGATTAAACATAAGAATTCAAGGTATAGCAGAAGGGGAAGAATTTAAATCCAGAGGCTTAGTAGGTGTTTTCCACAAAATCATAGAAGAAAATTTTCCCCAAATTGGGAAAGAAATGCCAATGCAGATACAAGAAGCATTTAGAACACCAAACAGACAAAACCTAGAAAGATCCTCTTCTTGCCATGTTATAATTAAACTACTAAACACACAAACCAAAGAAAATATATTGAAAGCAGCTAGAAAGAAAAGGCAAATGACCTTCAAAAGGAAACCCATCAGAATCACAGCAGATTACTCAACACAAACTTTAAAAGCCAGAAGGGCCTGGAGTGATGTATTCCAAGTTCTGAAAGATAAAAACCGTCAACCAAGATTACTTTATCCTGCAAAGCTATCTATCCAAATTGATGGAGAAATAAGGACATTCCACAACAAAGACAGGCTAAAGGAATTTATAGCAATGCTAAACCAGCTCTACAGTTAAAACAAAATACTTGCAGGAAGAATCAAGAAAAAATTCATCTTTTAAAACAACTCTTAAAAGCAAAAACACACTGAGATGAACAGCAGGAAATAGGAAAAAAGAAGCTTACAGATCCAGGGAAGTTCCTCATAACAGTTAAAACAAATGAGCACACAGAGCAAAAACACCAGGAAGAACTGCAAAACAAGAAAAATGGAGAGATCAAATACATATCTTTTAATAACAACTCTTAATATCAATGGCCTCAATGCCCCAACCAAAAGACAGAGACTTGCAGACTGGATTAAAAAGCATGATACTACCATCTGTTGCCTTCAGGAAACTCACCTCTCATTAAAACATAGAAACCTTCTTAGGGTGAAAGGTTGGAAAAAGGTATTTCAAGCAAATGGGCCTAGGAAACAAGAAGAGGTTGCTATCCTAATTTCTGACAGGATAGACTTCAAACCAACATTAGTGAGGAAAGATAAAGAAGGTCACTTTATACTGATTAAAGGAACACCCCAACAGGAGGACATAACAATCCTAAACATATATGCTCCCAACACAGGGGCTCCCAATTTCATCAAACAAACACTATTAGACTTAAAGTTAGAGATAACTGCTAGCACAATAGTAGTGGGTGACTTCAATACCCAACTCTCATCACTAGACAGGTCTACCCAACAAAAAATAAACAGAGAGACATCTGCATTAAATGATATCATGGGACAAATGGACCTAACTGATATATACAGAACATCCCATCCAAATGCTGCAGAATATACATTCTTCTCAGCAGCACATGGGACATTTTCTAAAATAGACCATATAATAGGACACAAATCAAATCTTAGCAAATACAGGAAAATTGAAATAATCCCTTGTATTCTATCTGACCACAATGGGATTAAACTGCAAGTCAGCAACAAGAAAAACTACAGAGCATACAGAAATTCATGGAGACTAAACAGTACATTATTGAACAATGTATGGGTCATGGAAGAAATCAAAAGGAAATCAAGAAATTCATACAAACAAATGATGATGAGAATACAACATACCAAAATCTTTGGGACACAATGAAGGCAGTCCTATGAGGGAAATTTATAGCTCTAAGCGCCTATATTAAGAAATTAGAGAGTTCACAACTAAACAATTTAATGCTTCACCTTAAGGCCTTGGAAAGAGAAGAACAAGGCAAACCAAAAATCAGTAGATGGGAAGAAATGATAAAGGTTAGGGCAGAAATTAATGAAATGGAAACCAAAAAAAAAAAAAAATCAAAACAATATCAATGAAACAAAGAGTTGGTTCTTTGAAAGGATAAACAAGATTGAAAAACCCTTAGCAAATATGACCAAAAGTAAGCAAGAAGAGACAAAAATTGATAAAATTAGAGATGAAAAAGGCAACATCACAACAGATACCGAAGAAATTCAGAAAATCATGCGGACATACTTTAAATATATATATGCCTCTAAGTTTGAAAACCTGAAAGAAATGGATGATTTCCTTGATTCATATGACCTACCAAAATTAAATCAAGATGAGATAAACCATTTAAATAGAACTATAACAGCCACAGAGATCCAAGCAGTTATAAAAAGTCTCCCAACTAAAAAAAGCCCAGGCCCAGATGGATTCACTGCTGAATTTTACCAGACATTCCTGGAAGATCTAACACCAATGCTTCTCAAACTTTTCCATAAAATAGAAAAGGAAGGAATTCTACCAAAATCCTTCTATGAAGCCAGAATCACCCTGATACCCAAACCAGACAAAGACAGATCAAAAAAAGAAAATTACAGACCAATCTCCCTCATGAACATAGATGCAAAAATTCTCAAAAAATCCTGACAAACAGAATACAAGAATATATCAGAAAGATTATTCACCCTGACCAAGTAGGCTTTATCCCAGAGATGCAGGGATGGTTCAACATACACAAATCCATATAAATGGTCTGAGGGACAAAAATCACATGGTCATCTCAATAGATGCAGCAAAGGTATTTGACAAAATCCAACACCCCCCTTCATGGTGAAAGTATTACAGAAACTGGGAATAGAAGGAACATAATTCAACATAATAAAATCTATTTATGATAAACCTACAGCCAACATATTACTAAATAGGGAAAAACTTGAAGCTTTTCCTCTAAATTCAGGAACAAGACAAGGGTGTCCACTTTCCCCTCTACTATTCAATATAGTACTGGAAGTTTTATCCATAGCAATAAGGCAAGAGACACTCATAAGAGGGATACAAATCAGAAGGGAAGAGATCAAACTATCATTATTTGCAGACAATATGATTCTATACAGACCCTAAAGACTCTACCAGCAAACTGTTAGAGCTGATAAACACTTTTAGCAATGTAGCAGGATACAAAATAAACACACAGAAATCAGTAGTTTTTCTATACACTAAAAACAAATGTGCAGAGGATGAAGTCAGGGAATCTCTCCCATTCCCAATGGCCTCAAAAAAAATAAATAAATAAAACACCTTGGAAAAAACTTAACCAAGGAAGTGAAGGATCTCTACAATGAGAACTTTAAAAAACTCAAGCAACAAATGACAGAAGACACAAGGAAATGGAAAGACATCCCATGCTCCCTGATTGGAAGAATCAATATTGTGAAAATGTCAATCTTACCAAAAGCAATCTACACATTTCATGCGATCCCCAGTAAAATCCCAATAGCATTCTTCACAGAAATAGAAAAATCAATCCTAAAATTCATCTAGAAACACAAAAACCTCGAATAGCCAAAACAATTTTGCACAACAAAAATCAGGCTGGTGGTATAACCATACCCAATTTTAAGTTATATTACAAAGCCATAGTAACAAAAACAGCATGGTACTGGTACAAGGACAGACAGATAGATCAATGGAACAGAACAGAAGACCAAAATATTAATCCATGCAACTATAGCCACCTGATTTTTGACAAAAATGCCAAAAATATTCATTGAAGAAAAGATAGCCTCTTTAACAAGTGGTGCTGGGAAAACTTGACATCTGTATGTAAAAGGATAAACATAGATCCTTGTCTCTCTCCATGAACAAGAGTCATGTCCAAATGGATCAGGGACCTAAAATATCAGACCTGAAACTCTGAAACTGCTAGAGGAAAAGGTACGAGAAACCCTTCAACATATTGGCATAGGCAAGGACTTTCTGAATATAACTCCAATTGCTCAGGGAATAAAACCACTAATCAACCACTGAGACCTCATGAAATTACAAAGCTTTTGTACAGCAAAGGACAGTGTGAATAGAGCAAAAAGACAACCTACAGAATGGGAGAAAATCTTTGCCAGCTATACATCTGACAGAGGATTAATATCCAGAATATACAAAGAACTCAAAAAACAGAACAGTAAGAATTCAAACAATCCAGTTAAAAAATGAGCTATGGAACTAAATAGAGAATTCTCAGAAGATGAAATACAGATGGCATATAAACATCTAAAAAAGTGTTCCACATCCTTAGCCATCAGGGAAATGCAAATTAAAACCACTTTGAGATTCCATTTCACTCTTGTCAGAATGGCTACCATCAAGAAAACAAATGACAATAAGTGTTGGCGTGGATGAGGAAAAAGAGGAACACTTCTACACTGTTGGTGGGAATGTAATCTGGTCCAGCCATTGTGAAAATCGGTGTGGAGGTTCTTGAGACAGCTAAAAATAGATTTACCATATGATCCAGCTATAGCACTCCTAGGCATATATCCAAAGGACTCTTCTCACTACCTTAGAGATACCTGAACAACCATGTTTATTGCTGCTCTATTCACAATAGCTAGGAAATGAAACCAGCCTAGATGTCCCTCCACAGATGAATGGATAATAAAGATGTCGTACATTTACACAACAAAGTTCTATTCAGCGGTAAAGAAAAATGAAATTACGAAATTTGCAGGGAAATGGATGGATCTGGAAAGGGATATACTAAGTGAGCTAACCCAGGCTCAGAAAGCCAAATGTCATATGTACTCTCTCATATGTGGATCCTAGCTACAAATGTATAGACTTGTGTGTGAACTGGAACCAAAAATAGGTACCAGAAACCAGTAAGCTAGTAAAAGGCTAAAAGGGAGGGAGGAAAGGGAAGGACTTAACTGTACAGTATTGCACATATGTAAGTAGAAGAACAGATAACAGGGAGGGGAATGGCTTAAGTGAGGCCATAGGAAGAGAATGTGTAAAAAAAAGGGCAGGGGGAGAGTCAATCTAAAATCAAGATAGTGTGAATAAGACTTATGTAAACCTACTTTTTTGAATAATGGCACATCTAGAAGCTGTAGACAGTTACTAAAAAATTTTCAGTGCCTGGGATGGGATACCTTCCAGTGAGTTGTTGGCCAAAGAGGTCCTGGTAGCCTCCAAAACAGTAAAGGCTTTTGCCAAAGTCCTTGGTTTCCCTTGAGAAACAGATAGTAAGACCCTATTGATGAAGACATCTCTTGCCTGAGAGGCAAGGTCACTGAGAAATCAAGCTGGTGCTGAGCAGAAAACCTTCTCCTGTAGACCAGCCAACTGAAAGCTGGGAAAAGCTGCAGTGCATACAGCCCTAAGGGTGACAGAAGTCATCAGTAGTGAAAACAGTGGACACTGAATATTCAAGTTTGGCCATACAGGCCCAATGACTGAACAGGTGCAATAGTGGCATGTCTACTCTTGGGGTAACCAACTGCTCCAGAATTGGACTGAAGGCCCTCTCTATGGGAGGGAATACATGCCTGGTACTGAAAAACCTAATCAAAAGTCTATGGCAGGTGAGGTCATGAGCCTTTGGGGTATAAAGCCTGGTCTTGTCTGAATAAATGTATATATTATTCCCACCAAGCTTCCCTGGGGGCACTACACTTAATGTTCATGTTCACATATTATCGCTACTCTCACTTCTGGTTAGAGAAGCTTCTCTTTTCAGATGGCGATGACCACTGGGATCACCCAAAAAGGCACATAGTGCTGAGAAGAAGGGATAGAGGAGTACCCAGCACTGAAACACCTCTGTCAACCCTCCAATGCTCAGGGACCATTGCGGAAGAGGGGGCGGATAGAATGGAAGAGCCAAAGGAAGGGTATGAGTTCTTACAATGCAACTGCCCAGAGAGAAATTGGCCTTGATATATATGACCTTGCAGTGCCTAGCAACACCTTCGCAAGACCCTCAAAATAGAAGAAAAAGATGATGACATCAAATTAAAAGAAAGACTAATGGAGAGAGAGAGGGGATACGATGGAGATTGGTGTCCTAAAGTGGAATGGGGGAGGGGAGGGAAATATCATATGTTTTTTTGTATGTAAGTATAGAAGTTGTCAATAAAAAAATTAATAATTTTTAAAAAACACTTGTTCTTTTTTTTTTTTTTTTGAGGTAGGGTCTCACTCTAGCCCAGGCTGACCTGGAATGCACTATATAGTCTCAGGGTGGCCTCAAACTCACAGCAATCCTCCTACCTCTGCCTCCCGAGTGCTGGGATTTTTGCTGTGTGCCACCATGTCCAGCAGAACACTTGTTCAAATCTCCAGGTCCCACTTTTAGCCAGATGCAAAAGTAACGCAAGCACGCAATGTCGCACCTGCACACGAGGGGGTGCATGTGTCTGGAGTTCATTAACAGTGGCTGAAATGGCCCTGACATGCCCATTCTCTCTCAAATAATAAAAATAAGTTAATTAATTAATTAATTAAATAAAATTAAAGTAAGAAGGGAGGGAAGATGGCTCAGTGGTGCAAGGCACTTGTTTGCAAAGCCTGGTAGCCTGGGTTTAAGTCCCCAGTGACCATGTAAAGCTAGATGCACAGAGTGGCACATATGTCTGGAGTTTGTTTGCAGAGACAGAAGGACCTAGTGTGCCCATTCTGCTATCTATCTCTTTCTCAAATAAATAATATATATAAATAAATAAATAAAGTGAAAATAAGAGTACAGAAATATAAACTCCTCATGAGAGGAAGAGATTCAGAAATCAGAATCCCCATAAGGTTTTTTTTTTTTTTTAATTTCATGAGGTCCTATTTGTTTATTGTTGGCCTCATTTCCTGTGCAAGTGGAGTCCTGCTCAGAAAATCCTCACCTATGTCTATATCTGGAAGTGTACTCCGTGTTTTTCTCTAGCAATTTTAGAGTTTCAGATCCTATATTAAGATCTTTGATCCATTTTAGTTGATTTTTTTTTCAGAGTGAGAGGTAAGGCTCTAGCTTTCTTCTTCTTGATAAAGATATCCAGTTTTCCCTGCACCATTTGTTGAAGATGCTATTCTTCCTCCAAAGTGTATTTTCTGTATTTTTGTCATATCTCAAGTGCTGTCATTGTATATGCTTGTATGTGGCTCCTCTATTCTATTCCATTGATCTACATGTCTGTTTTGTAGCAGTATCATGCTGTTTTTATTACAATGGTTCTTAATATAACTTGAAATCAGGTGCAATGATTCATCCAGCAGTATTCTTTTTGTTCAGGTTGGCTTTAGCTATCCAGGAACTTTTATGGTTACATATAAATTTATGAATCTTAAGATTGCATATTCTGGAGCTGGGAAGATGGCTAAGCAGTTAAAAGTGCTTGTTTGCAAGGCCAGCTGGCCCAGGTTCAATTCCCCAGTGCTTAAGTAAAGCCAGATGCACAAAGTAGCACATTTATCTGGAATTCATTTGCAACAACAAGATGCCCTGGCATGTCCATTCTTTCTCTCTCTCCCTCTCTTCTCTTCTCTCTTTTCTTTCCCCCTTTGTCACTTTCATAAATAAATAACTAAAATATTTCTTATTTTATTTCTTTGAAGAATGGTACTGGAATAGTGATGGGGATTGCATTGAAAATGTAGATTGATTTGGTAATGTTGTGGTTTGAATGTAAAATGTTCCCCACAGGCTCATGTCTTCAGCTGGTGGCACTGTTTGGAAAGGTTGTGGAACCTTAAGCCATGGATCCTTGCTGGATAAAGTGGGTTACTGGGGACAGACGTTTAAGTTTTATAGCTGGACCCCACTTGCTTCCTGTGCTATAATATGACTATATTTCCGCCTGCATTGCCTTCCCTACTGTTAAAGTTACTGTGTTCCTCTAGAGGAACAGGACCTATAGAATGAATTATGTTAAAAAAGGAACTTATTGGATTAGCTTTCAGCAGTCCAATAGCAATTGCTGGTCCAAGAATCAAGGAACCCATTAGCTGCTCAGTCATGAGGCCAGATACCTCTGCAGTCCTGATCCGGCACTGAAGGCCTGAAGCCTTCCTGAGGAGCTGCTGGTCTTCAATCCACACGGGTCTTCAGTTGACACTGGTCTTCAATCCGTTCTGGTCTTTAATTCATGCTAGAAGGCAGCAAGCGCTCTGGCAGCCAAGTGGAAGGAAGGGGCTCTTTTCACGCAGAGCTTCCTTATATAAAGTCCCCCTCTCAGAGGGGTAGCATTCTCTGGGGGAAGGGCTCACACTGGGGGAAGGACTTCCTCCTTCAGTTAATCCTTCCTGAAAGCAACCTAGGAGATCCACCCAAAAGGAATGTCTGTGAATTACTAAACAGATCAAGTTGACAACAGCTTAACCATCATAATTACCTTATCTTGTTGGGACAAAACACATAACCACAGGTCTGGAGAGATTGCTTAGTGGCTAAGGGGCTTGTCTGCAAAGTCTAATGACCTGGGTGCCATTCTCCAGTACCCATGTAAAGCCAGATGCACAAGGTGATACATGCATCTGGAGTTCATTTGCAGTGTGCTAGAGGGCCTGCTGTGCCCATTCTCTATCTATCTATCTATCTATCTATCTATCTATCTATCTATCTCTATCTCTGTATGCAAATAAATAAATAAATATTTTAAAAACATGACCAGAAGCAGACTAAGGGAGGAAAGGGTTTAATTAAAATGTGTAGTTTTGAGGGAAAGTCTCATCATGGCACAGCAAAGCAGAGGCTGGGCATCACCTCTTGTCACATTAGCTGGGAGGTAAGAGCAAGAGTGAGCTAGCAAGTTAACACTCAGTGGGGCTGGACTAATAAACCTTAAGGTCTGTCCCCAGAGGCACATTTCCTCCAGCCAGGCCACCTCTCAAAGGCTCCACCAGCTGGGGGTTGAGTATGAGGCTTAATCATAAAATACATGAGGTTTGGGGGAACATTTCATGTTCAAACTACCACATCCACCATGATGAAACTTCCCCTCAAAACTATTATGAGCCAAAATAAATTCTTTCCTTCCTTAAGTTGCTTCTGGTCAGATATTTGTTCACAGCAACAAGAAAGTTGCTAATACAGATACAATGACCATTTTCACAATGTTAATTCTTCTGATCTATGAGCATGGGAAGTCTCTCCATTTTCTAGGTCTGTCTTCAGTGATTCAAGGTTTTCATTGTAGACATCATTCACTTCCTTGTTAGGTTTGTTCCAGCATATTTGTTTAGGCTATTGTGATAAGCTCACAAAGTTCCACTAGACCTGGTTCCACTTTCCTCTCCAGCCTCATCCGAGATACCAGTGTCCTTGTCCTCTGGGCCCATTTTTGCAGTTACCTTCTTGTTGCTAGAACAAAACAAATGACCTAAAGCTGCTGATTAGAGGAAAGTTTTGATTTTGGCTTATAGTCTTGAAGGGAAGCTTCATGATGGCAGAGGAAAGCATAACATGAGCTGGACACCACTTCTGCCGCAGCAGGTAGAAAAGAGCAACAAGAGAGTAAGCCAAACTCTGGCAGGGGGAGCTGACTATAACATCCCTAAGCCCATCACCAGAACTACACCATCTCCAGCAAGGTGTCACTTCCCAAATTGCCACCAGTTAGAGACCAAGCATTCAAAACACATGTGTTTATGGGGGACATCTGGTTAAAACTACCACACCTATCTTACTCCAACTGGGATTTAACCTGTTTCACCACACCTTAGTTCAGTCTGAACATACTCTTCTTGTACTCCAAGAGCTCTCCTTATAGCACCTCCTTCTGATTCTACTCCCCTAACATCCCTTGTCCTTTGTTGAACATTACTGGAAAATGGTTCCCAGCTCAGTTTTTAATTGTATACTTGTTTTATTTGATTACCTAATGAGACAACAGGATGTACCATATTATCAGGAACTATACCCTAATTGATTAACATAGCACAGGGCCTGGCACATGGAAGCTATTTCACTACTCTCACAAAAATGAATAAATGAGTCTGTATTCTAACATAAATCAATCTTACATCTTTGCCAAAGTGTATTCCACTCAGCATTATTGAGATGGGATAAAAATAGATGAAATATGGAACGGGGTTTTCTGGAAAACATGAAAACCTTGGGCTCTACCAAGTTCTGTATGTCTTTTAATACTACATATGCTACCACACATTGCAAATTTCTAAACAGATACCTTGTTGCACCATTTCATAAATTCATTTGACCACAATACCATTCATGCATGGATTAACTTGTAATACTAATTTAACAATTAGGTCTGGGGGAAAAAACTGGCAGGCAGAATGGGTGTATTATTTAGGAAACACCCATTCTCACTGAAGGATTGGTGACCCAAGAATGGCACGCTCCAGTGATCCCAGGAAAGGAGAAAATGCAAGTCTCACACTCTGGGATTAACTTCCCCTTAGAGAGGTTACACACTATTTCTTACCCCTAGAGATCCAAAATCACCAAATTGTTTGAGGTACTAAAACAGGAATCACAGAGCTGCACTCTTCCTTTTGGTCTTTATGACCTGGAATGAGTTATATGAGCTGAGTGACAGCAGTAATATCTAACCTGACTATTCTACTGGATAGAGGAAAGATCAGAAGAAATACCAAATGACAATGGCTAGCATTAATTATTTCTTTATTCTGTGATGTTGCTACAGATTTCCTAAGTGTTGTCTCATCAAATCTTTTAAAGTAAATGTCATCATTATCCACACTGTACAAATGAAATGATTCAATTGAACTCTGAGAGATTCAGTAATTTTCCAAACACTGAATTCCAAGATGCTACAGGCAGGACACAAACTCAGGGAAAAAAAAATAATACTTTATCAAGGCTGCCCTGAGACTGCAGAGTGAATTCCAGGTCAGCCTGAGCTAGAGTGAGACCCTACGTTGAAAAACAAAAACAAAAACAAAATTAACAGTTTACTTATTTATAAGGAGAGAGAAAAAAATGGGCTTGCCAAGGCCTCTAGCCACTGCAGACAAATTCCAGACACATGTGCCATTTTGTATATCTGAATTTATGTGGGTAATGGAGAATCAACCCCAGGTCATTAGGATTTGCAAGCAAACACCTTAACTGCTGAGCTATCTCTTCAGCCCTCAAACTCAGAAAATCTGATTCTAGGATCTATACTTTTAACCTCTATGCTTAGTAAGATAGCCCTTGGCAATCTCCAACATGTGTACTTAAGATGTTACTCCTAATTTCTGACATTTTCCCACTCAGACATATTCTGCTGGGGAGACACTGAAAGGAGCAAACATTGGGGCCTGACCAGTCCACCCTATACCAACAGCAGTGTGACCTAGGCAAGTCTTCAACTAATGACTACCGTTTATTGAACATCAGCCACAGCATGTATTTCTTAAGTGATATGCCTTTCCCAGGAGGCCATGAACATCTTGAGGACAGGGATGGAGCCCGACAGGCTTTTCCTACTTCCAAACTTAAGGGGATTATGCAAAGCAATGCCTAAGAATAACTTTTATGGGTAAAATGTCCAGATAAGGCCAGATATGGGTAAACAAGCCACCATCTCCAATCTGCAGAAACTTACCTATAAAATCTTTTCACATTAATATTATTTTAATGTCAAAAAACTAATGAAAAGATTTTAAAAAAACCAATGACTTGTTCCAGAGTTCTGCTATCAAATGCTATGTGCTATTGGGTGAATCACCCGGCTCTTCTGGGTATTGATGCTTCAAGTTAAGGATTTACTTGTATAAGATAATGACAATATCTGCATTCACTGAGGTCACTTGATTCTTGTTCAGCACTGCTCCACATATGACCTTATTATTCTCCACCTCAGCACCATTTCACAGAACGGAAACTCAAAGTGAAATGCTCATATTGATACCCTTTGGTCATGCAAAACATTGCTTAGGAAGGGTACTGTACGTACTGTGCTTTTTTAATATTGAAATTCCACTTTTCAATTACTGTCTTGCCAATCCTCTGAAGGCATGATGGGTTAATGTTGAAATGGCCCTTCATTGGCCTGCCAGGTGTCCTGCAAGTCAGGCTGACTCCATTCCCTCCTCACTTTCCACAACATAGCTAACAACACCTTGTAGCCCTAAAGTTCTATGGTTCTGAAGTTCCTGAAAAATTCTCATCAGCATTTGACAGAGCCCTTCCTGCTGTGTCCATACCACAGAATCCAAGGAGGAGATGCGAATGTGTGAAAATCTCAGATTCCTGCATACCTCTATGATCAGAGCAGACCAAGCTCAGCTCACCTGTCCTCAATAGGCCAATGAAGCAGATAAATAATAGTGAAAAGCAGAGAAAGTAGATTTATTCAATGCTGCCACATTGAGAAGAGGAACAAAGAGGTCCAATGACATTCCCGCTCCAAATTCATGGGGTTCTGACATTGAGGTTTATGGCTAAATAGAGTCAGAGGTATAAGGTATATGAGCAAGCATGCTCAGGATGTGGTCCCACCCATCATTGTCTCTGCTCCAGTCTCTCCTGCAAGGAGGTCTATCAGTTGTCAGAACCCTATGATATGTCATCCTCAGAGACAAGCTTCTCATCTGGCTGGCACCAGACTGCAGGCATTTCCTTTTCCCAGCATAAGATTCCTGAGGAAATTCTAATTCCTTGGGGACCATTGTTTGAGTAGTCTGATAGCCAAAGGGAGGTGCATAAGCGTCTCTCTCTAAAATATCTTGCCAGGATTGGAATACCTCCAAACATAGCCCGAGGCCAGGTTTCTCAAGTGTCCCCTGGGGCACAGAAAGAGCAGCCATTACTGACCTGGGACAAACTCCAGAACAGGTATGGTGGGTGAATTCACATGATCTTAAATGAAAGACACAGTCATGAGCTCTCAGGTGAGTGAGGACAAGAGTTTCAACCTGGCTCTCTAAACCTGCAGACTGCTCCCAAGATGACCCCAATGTGAGGGAACAGTAGCCTCCGCCAGGGATAGGGAGCATCTTGGCAGTCCCCACTGCTAGTTTCTCAGAATTGCTCTGTCTTCTTCCAAATGAACCTCAGAACCACAATTTTAAAACTGACTTCATCGGGGAGAGTCAAAATTATTTTGGCAGTTCTCTGGAAGGGGAAAAAAGACAACTAATCCCTTCCCTATTCCCTCCCCATGACAAAAAGAAAAGTTACGACATAAGGCCTATTGGAGCCAGTTCCCAGTTACAGAAAGACATTTGAAGATTTGCAATATTGCACAATGTGCAAATTTGAAAAAGCAATTTTGAGGCTAAGTAAATGTCTGGAGACTTTCTTTAAATGCCCCTTTGTCTTTGCTTAGTCAAACTGGCACCTTCAGCTCACAGAAAATGCTTTTTTTCCTTCATGACATCAAGAAACTCTGGATATAAAGAGCAACCTTCAAGAAAGAAATCTTAGAGGCAACGCTGTGCCTCTTTGACGGGTGGGTATATACCTCTGCTTCTGCAGACTAGAGAGACACTAGGCTCCACATTTATTACTTAATTCAAATATATCACTAACCATGATAAGTCTCTCCATCATTTACTGAAAGCACAAAAAAGCACAAATCTTAAACTTGGATAACATTATCATCTATTCACAGATCTAACACTTAATAACATTAAGAAAGTTGAAGCTGGGAATGGTGGCACACACCTTTAGTCCCAGCACTTGGGAGGCAGAGGTAGGTGGATCACTGTGTGAGGCCACCCTGAGACTACATAGTGAATTCCAGGTCAACCTGAGCTAGAGTGACACCCTACCTCAAAAACCCAAAAAGAAAAAAAGAAAAAAAGAAAGTTGAGATAGCTCAGTAGTTAAGGCACTTGCCTGCAAAGCCTAATGACCCAAGTTCCCAAGTTTGATTCTCCAGCACCCACATAAATCCAGATGCACAAAGTGGCACATACATCTGGAGTTTGTAGCAGCTAAAGGTCCTGGTGTGCCCATTCTCATTCTCGCTCTCCAAATAAAATAAAATCAAGATGTATTGCCAGACAGAGTGGTGCATGCCTTTAATCCCAGCATTCAGAAGGCTGAAGTAGGGGGATTGCCATGAGTTCAAGGCCAGCCTTGGCTACCGAGTGAGTTCTAGGTCAGCCTGGACTAGAGTGACACCCTGCCTCAAAAAAACAAATGGAAGAAAAGATGCATCATCCCAACGAGGAAAATTATAGTGTTTGGAGGGCCATATGCTAGAAGCCTGGTCACCAGTGTGGCAGAGTTAAGGTAATGGAACTTTTAAAAAAGGATTAGTTAGATGGAGAGACCAGGTTGGAATCTGGAAGAGGGTCAGTCCCAAGACAGTTAGCTGCTCTAATACCAAAGGGTGTTACATGAGCGACTGGGGGAAAATGACCTACATCTGTCCAAACAACTCACAGTCTAAGCTACCCAGCAGGAAACAACCTGACGCAATGCTCAAACAAGTGCAGTAGTGGCACACAGCCATGGTGGGTAACCAACTGCTCTTGATTTGGCTAATAGATCCACTTAGTGGAATGGAACTCATTGCTGTAACTGGGAAGTAAGTCAAAACCATGTACAAAATTATGAGCTCAGTCTCCAAGATCAAACTCCCACCAAATGTGGGCTAGAAGAGGGCCTACACATATAAAATTCTTTCTAAAATAACAATGGCCATTCCATCTATCTAGTACCAACTTCTCCCTCCATTGGAGAATTTGCTTATCTTTTTCAGATGGACAACGAACCTGAAGGGAGGATCAGCCTATCACACCTCACCAGGGCCCCAGCTGAAACCATAGAGTAATGTGGGGAAAGGGAAGAATACCAGCTTTCTTGGTGAACATGACAGCAGAAAAAGGCTGAAGGAGATAAACACAGAGAACATCCAACTCCTACTAAGCCAGATATCCCAAAACCTCATCACTGAAGTAGAACTAAAATGATCCCAACGTGGCTCAGTGAAATTCGTGGAAGAGGGGGCGGAAAGAATGTTAGAGCCACAAGTTGGGGCATTATGCACAGAAACTTTGTCTATCCCCCATAACTCTTGACTATCCCCACAATGCATGGCCCACATTCCCCATTGATGAGGGTCCCTTTGGAAGAGGGAGGACAGGGAGGAGGACAATGCAGTCACCAATATGAATGTAAAATTAGAATAATATAAACAAAAAAATAAATTATAAAAAAAGGATTAGTTAGTTGTGGTGAAACATGCCTGTAACCCCAGCATCAGACTACTGAACCTAGAGGACCACAAGTTGCACACAAGCTTTGGCCCTTCCTTTATATGGTCACTTTCTTTCTGCTTCTTAACCATTGTGTTAGTCAGCTTTACATAGTTGTAACAAAATATCTAGGGAAATAAACTGAGTAGAAGAAAGATTTATTTTTCAGCAGTTACAGTTCATGCTCAGCTGGCTCCATTTGGGCATAAGGGAAGACAGAATATCACAGTGGCAGGAGCAGGTGGCAAAAGAGGCAGATCAATTCAAGGAACACAGAAGCAAAGAGAGAGTAGGACCAGGAGCTGGGACAAGATCTACCCTTCAAAAGCACACCCCAGAGTCCTGTTTCCTCAAAATCTCTCATTAAGCTATAAAAATTTCAGTAAATTAATATATAGTCTATTTTACAGAATGTTCCATGTGCTGCTGAAGAGAATGTATATTCTGCAACATTTGTATTTGTATTTGTATTCTGTAGATGTCTTTAAGTCAATTTGTTCTATGATGCCATTTAAACCAGGTGCTTCTCCGTTTAATTTTTGCCTGGATGACCTGTCAATTGGCGAGAGCCAGGTATTGAAGTCACCTATTACCATTGTGCTTGGGGTTATCTACAACTTTACATCTAGTAGTATTTGTTTAATGAAATTTGGTGCACCCATATTTGGGGTATATGTGTTTAGAATTATAATTTCCTCTTGTTGGATTGTTCCCTTAATCAATATAAAGTGACCTTGATCTTGTTATAGAAAACTGAGTCACCAGAATTGGCACCAGATAAAGAGTGGAGAGTCAGAAAATTTATTCATGTTGACATGGACTCAGGGGAATAACTTCCAAAGCCTGAGTGCTGAGCTCCAATAGCTCAGAGTTTTATACACAATATGGCAGTTTGACATCATCTTAAATTCTTGACATTATTGGTGGGCTAAACTTCTGGCTACATAACTGGAAGTAATAAGTGGCCTACAGAAGCAAAGCAATAATATTAACTCAAAGTGGTGGGCGGTTACCCATGGATTGGTTGTCTAAGATATTTTTGGCTCAGGACAGGAATCTGTGACACACTTGTGCTAGGTCATGATAAGAATAGGACAAGGTTGTTTACATTCTTTTTGGCTTAGAATCTGAATCTGTTCAGAACAGAAAGGGTAGAGGGGCTTTAGTTTAATTGGAATCTCCACCAGAATCTCTTCTTATCTAATGTTGGTTTGAAGTCTATCCTTACAGATATTAGAACAGCAACATCTGCTTATTTGCTATGCCCATTTGTTTGAAATACCATTTTCAATCCTTTCACACTAAGGTAATGTGTGTGTTTTATGAAGAGGTAGGTTTCTTAGAGGTAGAAGTATCCTGCCTTTTCATCCAGTCTGCAAGTCTGTTTCTTTTGGATGGGGCATTGAGACCATTGATATTAAGCTTTACTATTGAAAGGTGTGTATTTATTCCTGCCATTCATCTTGATTTTGTAGTGCTTACTATTTTTCTGTTACTGTCATGGTAAGTTTCACATCACTGGGATGAACATCCAAACCAGACACAGTTTACAAGAGGAATGGAATTTATTGAAGCTTATAGAACCAGGGGAAGTTCCATAATGGTGGAAGAAGCTGGCACCTTTTTTGTTTTTGTTTTTGTTTTTTTTTTTTTTGAGAGAGAGAGAGAGAGAGAGGGAGAGGAAGACAGATAGAGATGGGCATGCCAGCAGCCTCTCAGCTGCTGCGAACGAAATCCAGATGCGCCCCCTTGTGGTCAAGTGCAGCATTATGCCCTTGCGTCACTTTGCATCTGGCTAAATGTGGGACCTGGAGATTGGAACCGCTGGAGATTGGAACCAGCATTCTTAGGCTTAGGAGGCAGGTGCCTTAACCACTAAGCCATCTCTCCAGCCCAGAAACTGGCACCCTTTTAGAGGTTCATCTATAGAGAAACACCTCCAGCAGCACCATAAGTAAGCACATTCCAGAAACCCCAGGTAGCGTTCCAGCACTCTGCATACCTTTACTCTGGAATTCCAGATCAGCTCCAAAACACACCTTATGGCTGGACCCTAGGATCTTCCCACAGTGACATTCCAGCCAGGCCACTAGAGATCTAAAGCTTTAATAAACTCCTGAATCTATTGAGGGATATCCATTGTAACTACCACAGTTATGCTTTTGTATTAACTATTATTTGAACATGATTTATTCTTTTATATGTTCTCATGTATATGCTTTTTTTTTTCTTCAATCCAAAGGATCCCTTCAAGTGTTTTCTGTAGAGCTGGCTTAGTGGTCATGTATTCCTTCACTATGTTTTATCATGGGAAGTTATTATTTCTCCTTCAATTATGACAAATAGCTTTTCAGGATATAGTAGTCTGGATTGGCAGTTGTCCTCCAGAATGTGGAATATATCATCCCAGGCTTTTCTGGCTTTTAAAGGTTATGTTGAGAAATCTGTTATTGTGGAGGATTTGCCTTTATAGGGGACTAGGTGCTTCCCTCTTACTGCTTTCCATACATTTTCTTTGGTCTGTGTGTTTAGTAGTTTAATTATAATATAGCAAGGAGTGGTGTTTTTCTGGTCTTGTCTGTTTGGTTTCTAAACACCTCCTATATCTGTACTAGTATCTCTTTCCTTACTTGGGGGACATTTTCTTCTTTAATTTTGTTGAAGTACTTACTATGCCTTTAGATTGAAATTCTTCTCCTTCTTCTATACCCTGAATTCTTAAGTTTGATCTCTTCATAGTGTCTGGAATGTGTCGATATTCCCACTCGTACATCTAATTAGTCTGTCTTTCTCTTTTTTGGAATGTTCTAGATCTGCCACCTTGTCTTCTAGCTCAGATACTCTGTCCTGTCCTTGACCCATTCTATTTGTGAGACTTTCTACAATTTTTACTTGACTTGCTGTGTTTTTCATTTTAGTATTTCATATTGGTATTTCTTCAATATTTCTATTTCTGTACTCATATCTTGCATCAAACTCTTTATTTTGTTAAGTTGATTTCCTGGGTTCTCCTTCAGGAGTTTGTTTTAATTCTTTGATTCCTTTGATTTCTTTGAACATACTTATAATCATTCTTTTGAATTCTCTGTCTGGCATTTCATTGAATTCAGTCTCACTGGAGGTCATTACTGCTGGATTTATAATTTTTTGAGGAATTATGTTGTTTTGATTTTTTGTCTTTCTTGTATTGTTGTATAGAGATTTTACAATCCTACTTATTTCAAAGCTTGGGTTTTCTAGGTGTGTGCTCTATTCTTAAATGTGTACATCAGAAGTTAGATATTCAGGGTAGGAGCTCCAGGTACCAGCTTCTTCTGCCATTATGAGACTTCCCCTGGATCTGTAAGCTTCAATAAATACCCCTTCCTCCATAACTGCCTGATTTGTAAGCTCATCCCAGTGACCTGAGTCTGTCTGCTCCACCAGTGAAAAGAGAACCATGAAAATGAAGGGGTAATTTAACACAAGTAAAAGAAGCAATGGGCAACAAATACATACCACAGGTTTATCATTCTCAGGCTGCTATAGCACTAAGCTTACTCATTCACCCATCCAAATGTTCAATTACAGCAAGCATAGCCTATGCCTTCAAGGAGTCTATGATTTTAGGAAAATAGCATCAAATTGACTTCTGTAAACATCTGGTGACACCAGTTAATAATGACCAGGAGCTTCCAGTGAAAGAGATGAGTACAGGAAGCCATAAAATCTATGGGGCCTCTGCCAGACCAATGTTCCCGATGTCCACAGAAGGCTTCTGGAGAAATGTCACTCTAGCAAGTTTTAAATAATGGTTAGAAAGTGAAGCTGGACTTGGTAGTGCATGCCTGCAACCACTGCCTTTCAGGGGGATGATGCAGGAAACCTCAACTTGGAAACTGTAGAGACAGATTGCCTTAAAAAAGGAAAGGAGGAGAGGGAAAAGGAAGTAAAAAGGAGAACAGGAAAGAAAATAGTCAAGTGAAATGGCTGGGGAGGTAGAAATCTCAGTGAATGGAAAACTTCCCCAGTGGCTGCCCATACTTGCCTCAGAGGCTGCAGTGGTCCTGACCTCTCCATGGCTCCCTCCTGGCCTGAGATAGCAATTTTTTCATTCATCTTCCAACCATTGCTTTCCAGCTCTCCTGAGCTTCAGCATTAATCTTGGGAGACACTCGCCACAATGAACCTGTCTTTCCACATCACCCACTGCTGTACTACTTCCTCAATGGAGCCCTAGCAAATGGAGCCATCCTTACCTCCTGCTTTTTCCTCAGTGCACTACAGTCAGAGTTTTGGCTTCATCTGTCCGTGGAAACACTTTTTGAGGTCACTTGTAACTTTAACAAGAATTATCAAACCCTACTTAGAACATTGGAAGAGCGGTTGGGGAAGCAAAGTTGGAGACATTAACTTTTGGAAGAGACAATTGTTGAAGCAAAGTTGGTGACACTATTCAAAAGTAAAAAGAATGATGCTTCAAGAGAGAGAGGAAGAGAGGCACCCATGACAGGGTGGTATGGACTTATCAAGTGTCAGAGTTGCTGTAGGAAAAAATAAGACATTCCTGAGTAGGAGCACAGGCTCCTCAAGGGAGAGTGTTGCAGTCAGGTTCGCATTGCTGGCAGAAAACATCTGACCAAGAGCACTTGAGGGGAAAAAGGTTTATTTTGGCTTATAGGCTAAAGGGGAAGCTCCATGATGGCAGGGAAAATGATGGCATGGAAAATGATGGCATGAGCAGAGGGTGGACATCACCTCCTGGCCAACATCAGGTGGACAACAGCAGCAGGAGAGTGTGCCAAATCCTGGCAAGAGGAAACTGGCTATAATACCCATAAGCCCGTCCCCTTGAAGAAGTCTTCAATTGTCAAGTGACTAGCAGCTGGGGACCTAAGCATTCAGAACACCTAAGTTTCTGGGGGACATCTGAATCAAACCACCACAGAGAGTATCACTTAAAGGTCTTTGTAATGGGTATATATAGAAGCTTAGTGGCTATCCTTACATTCCTGAAGGTTACTAAGAAACAACTCCTCCCCCTTTTCTGAACATTGTCCAAAAACTTTAATTCATAACAAGGTTAAAAGTGAAAGTATTTCTCTCAGTAAGCAAAGTTTTAAAGTGGATTTATGAAAGGTTATCTTTTAGGTTGAGGAGAGGAGAATACTAGACATTTAAGGTTATAGATCATTTTGGCCCTAAGAAAGCACAATTTATTTGCCGTTTTTGACAAGATGCCTTTAGGAAAATATACAATGTCTCTGTAACTCTTTGGGCTTCTCAGTGGCATCTAAAGTTTCCCGTTTTTTCCAACCAAAAAGCAGATCAGATACCAAAAATAGATCCTCTTTTTTCTCTCATGCTCTTCTTCCTATCTTTTTTTCCTATCTTTATAGGCTACCTCAGTCTTACCTATGAACACACTGCCTGAGAGACCAAGTGTTTATTTAGCACATGAGTCTTTGGAGGAACACTTGAAATACAAACTATCAAAACACCCAATCTACCATTAACACTGTGGTTGATGGCTGCACTGCACATCTAGTCCAGCCTGGTTCATAGTCAGGAGAGCACATAGCCTCTACAGAAATAAGGGAAACCTCATGGAAGATTTGCTGTGACTCAACAGAAGTTCTTCTAAGAAAAGTAGCCTGCAAACAGTTATTACTCTTATCTCTGGACATTTGTTGCATCTGGATTTGACTCTTGGAAGCCACGTGTTGCAGTTACTTTCCATTATTAGGATAAGCACCCAACCAAAAGCAGCGTATGGGAGGAAATGGTTTATTTTAGGCTTACTGATTTCAGGGGAAGCAGCATCATGATAGAAGAAGCTGGCTCACTTCCATACATCCATAACAAAGAGACAAAATCAATACCAGTTAGCACCAATAGCTAGAGCTCAAATTTGCCTTTACACACCTAGTATAGTGGACTGAAGCTTCTACCTCCATGACAAACCCCTTCCCCAGCAGGGCTTTACCTTCTGGAGATTCAAGTTGCAAGCTCAATCTTAATTCAAAATTCCAGAGGCTATGGGGACCATACATTCACATTTAAACAACACCATTCTGCCCCTGGCTCCCATAGACTCATGAAAATCTCACAATGCAAATTGCACCCAACCCAACTTCGAAGGTCCCCATAGTCTTTATCAACTTTTAAATTTTTTCCAAAGTCCAAAGTCTCATCTGAGATTCAGAATTGTCTCTTAACTGTGAGTACTGTAAGATCAAAACACATTATATGTTTCCAAAACATAATAGCACAAAGTAAATATTTCCATTGCAAAAGGGCATAATAAGGAAAGACTGGACCAATGCAAAATCAATATCAAGTAGGCAAACATCAAACATCTGCAGTTAAAGTCCAACATCCATAACCAGTGATGAAAGCCTCTGGATTCCAACTCTGCCTCTCCAGCTGGGCTGAGCAGTCTGGGAAAAATTCTGTCTGAGCCAGCAGCTCTCCATGGCAGCCATTCCAGAATCCTGGTACATCCAAAACATCTTTAGGTCTATACTGAAAACCATGGTCCATTTTCATAGATCATACAATGGCCTTTCTTGGGTTTGGGGTTTTCTACCCTACTTCATATGTTGCTTATCAGCAGCAGCTTCTGGAAATGGCCTTACTGGGTCTCCACACAAGAATTTCAACCCTACTTCAATTTGCTCAGGGGTCATTTCAAAAAATAAAACTGTGTTGCACACCAATCTCCCTTTATTCCCAGCATTTGTTATACTCCATAGCACCAGCTAAAATACCAAATTTGTTAATCCAGAGGGTAATAAACCTTGACCTTGAAGAAGATATTACTTTAGAATTCTTCCATCAAGTTTCCACCTTGCAAAATAATTTGTATTCTTACTCATTTGAGCCTTCAATGAGGGAATTCCACCCTTCAGCATCTTTTCCATTGTCTCAATGCCAAGCAGTTGTCCCACCCTTGATGGTGGTAATCAACTTAACAACTGCAGCTTCAGTAACTGAAACCAGTCCATTACTCTTTTAAATTTTATTTATTTTATTTATTTGAGAGAAAGAGGGAGAGACAGAGAGAATGGGTGTACCAGGGCCTTCAGCCACTGTAAACAAACTCCAGACACATGCACCACCTTGTGCATTTGGCTTACATGGGTCCTGAACAATTGAACCTGGGTCCTTTGGCTTCACAGGCAAACTCTCTAACCATTAAGCCATCTCCCCAGCCCTAAGTCCATTATTTTTAAATTCAACCTTGACCAAATTCTTAGGGCATGGGCAGAAGAACATAGCCAGCCTTTACCAACAAAGTTGGTAGCCCATTTCCAACAGGTTATTTCCTTCCCCTTTGAAAGTTCATAGGCCACAATTCTCTCTACATTTTGAATTTTCAAATTCTCACCAGAATAGTCCATAAATCTCTGCTTACAGCACTGAAAGGCTTCTCCAGTCCAATGTACTAAGTCCTTCCACATTCCTCCCACAAACAAGTTCCAAATGACCAAACCCCACATGGTCAGAGTCATCACAGTAATGACCCCACTTCTCTGGTACCAGTTTTCTGTTGCAGTCACTTGCTCATTGCTGGACAAACACCTGACCAGAAGCAGCTTATGGGAGGAAAGGGCTTATTTCAGACTTACTGAATCCAGAGGAAGCTCCATCATGGCAGAAGAAGGTGGATCACTTCCACTGATGCATAGCAGACACCACCAACAGCCAGCCAGTGCTAATAGCCAGAGCTCAAACTGTCTTTTACATGCCTAGTAGGGCAGGACTAAAGTTCTGCCCCTAGTGACATACCTCTTCCCCAGCAAGGCTCTGTCCACTGAAAACTCAAGTGGCAAGATCAATTTTAATCAAAAATCCCTGAGGCTATGGAGGACACACATTCAAACCACCACACTATAGAATTCATCTGGATTCTGGTCTCATAATGAAAATTATCAAAGACCACAAACACAAGCAGAAAGATAGATGGCCCTGTGTTGAGGTTTGAATGTAAAATGTTCCCCATAGGCTCAAGTGTTTGAACACTTGGTACCCAGTTGGTGGTACAATTTTGGAAAGCTGTGAAACTTTAGGAGGTGGAACCTTGCTGGAGGAAGTGGTTACTAGGGGTGTGGGTTTAGGTGATACAGCTTGGCTCCATATGCAGGTCACCCTCTGCTTCTTGACTATGCTACAGTGTGATTCTGGCTTCCCACTGCTGTCATGATGACTCTACCCTCTGGAACTGTAAGTTGCTTCCATGTTGCTCCTGGTCAGGTTTATGTTCATAGCAATAAGAAAATAATTGATACATTCTGGATCCTTGATTGGATGGATTTCTAGGTTGCTTAAAATAGGTAATTAATTTTCTCATGGTTTAAGCCATTGTTGAGGTTTCTTTCACAAGCACTCAAAAGCATCAGAAGGTTATATTTTATTCATCACACTCAACACCACTCATCTTTCTCTCTCTAAACCATTCCAAGTTTTCTCTCAGAGGGTTGGTATCATTTGTTACTGTTTAGAATACTCCACCCCAAATCTCCACACACTTGACCTTAGGTCAAAAATTGCCTAGCAACTGTACTGCCTAACTAGAGCATCACCCCTTCTTATTCCAGACTCTTGCTGTTTTACTGTCTTCTTTTAGTTTCATGACAATATCTACCATTACATTATAGGTCTGTCTGTGTGTTTTATGACTCTCCTGCCAGAACGTAAGCTCCATAAGAGTAGCAACATGGTGCAGTATGTAGGTGCTTAGTAAATGTTTAATAAATATCTTTTAAATGAATAAAATTTGGCACAAGAACATAGCCCTTCAGAAGGACAAGTATTTCTGTATGCATGGGCATGGTATAGAAAGTCAGATGTATTGAAAGATAAATTCTAGATAGTAAAGAAGCTAGTATTTTATCCTCTTTGAGGATAACTGCAAAGTCACTAATGGACTGAGGCAGACCATTATAACAATGAGCATAAATGGACTTGACAAAATCAACACTGGCAGCCGGGCATGGTGGAGCATGCCTTTAATCCCAGCACTTGGGAGGCAGAGGCAGGAGGATCTCTTAGAGTTCGAGATCATCCTGAGACTACACAGTGACTTTCAGGACAGGACAGCCTGGGCTAGAGTGAGACCCACCTCAAAACATCACAAAAAAAAAAAATACTGGAGGCAAAGAGACATTTTCTAAATTCCTTCTACTGATCCAAACCCCCCCCCCAAAAAAAAAGTGACTCTAATGAAAATGGTGGCTTTGGATAAAGAACACAGAATACACTGTTTTCATGAGACAACAGAAACAAGGAGTAGGAAAGGCTCCATATTCCACTGAGAGTGGTTTCAAATAAAAGGGAAGAACTGAAGATAAGTTCCAGGTTTCTGAAAAGGAAGTGTTGACTGAGGCTCAGAGAATTGCGTCTGACTATGAATATATAAAACCTGAGATGCTGAGAACACGACCATGTGGAGCTGCCAGTTCCAGGTGGAGATTCTGGTTTGGAGCACCAAGAAATGTTGGCCTAGAACCAAGGCCCATAGATTGGATTTAAGCAGGAAACTGCGTGAGGTCTTGCAGGAAGACTATTCTAAAGAATAGAAACTTACAAGGAACAGGAAGAGTGAGAAAGTAACTATGAAGAGAGTGAGGGAAAGTTGTACAAAGGAAGAAAAGCCAGAAGTGTGTGATTGCATGGAAGTTCAGGAACCTGCACAAAGGAGAAAGTGGCAGACAATGACAGGTGGCCAAGTGACCTAAGAACTGAAAAGCCAAATTGATCTTGTAGCCAGTAAGCTTTTAGAAATCCTTGAAGGATGGGGAGAGCAAAAGCCATATTGCAGGGGGCTGAGGAAAAAGGAGGTTCTTCCTGGATGTTCTCTTGGAACCAGTACTCCTTGGTCTTCTATTTTGAGGTCTCTTTCCCAAGCTCTAGGACAAAATGATTTGCTCAGAAGTCATGGGCACTATGACCATAAGGAGTCATCTGAAAGACAATTTATTATTGCCATATCCAATTAGTCACATTTATTGTGTGGATGGCAGTGAATTCACTTCCTTTTGGAAGGACACAACTCTTTAAAACTATCACAGATTAAAAGTATAAAAGACAGAGAAGTGCAAGCCATGTGATAAAGAAGAACCTTTCAGTCTCACTCAAACCCCCTCTTTCCCTATGGGTAACTGTTTTGGACAGCTTACTGTATATCCTACCAGAACCTTTTCTTTTTTAAAAAAAATATTTTTTATTTATTTATTTTCAAGCAGAGAGAGAAGGAGAGAATGGGCATGTCAGGGCCTCCTGCCACTGCAAACAAACTCCAGAAGCACAAACCAATTTGTGCATCTGGCTTTATGTGGTACTGGGGAATAGAACCTAGGTCATTAGGCTTTGCAGGCAAGCACCTTAACTACTAAGCCATCCCTCCAGCACCCAGAACTTTTCTTTCAGAGATGTGTGGGTAAAGGAGTTTGAACAAGGTCTCATGTATCTCAGGCTAACCTTGAACTCCTTATAAATCTGAGGTTTATCCTCCTGCCTCCACCACACAAGTACAAGGATGACATGTATGCACTACCATGCCTGATCATCACCTTCATTAAAAAATATTTTTATGGGGCTGAAGAGATGGCTTAGCAGTTAAGGCACATGCCTATGAAGCCTAAGGACCCAGGTTTGATTCTCCAGGACCCACATAAGCCAGATGCACATGGTGGCACATGCATCTGGAGTTTATTTGCAATGCCTAGAGGCCCTGGCATGCTCGCTCTCTCTCTCTCTCATAAATAAATAAAAATTTTAAAATATATACTTTTATGTATTTATTGGTAAGCAGAGAGAGAGAGAGAGAGAGAAAGAATGGGCATACCAGGGCCTTCAACCACTGCAAACAAACTCCAGATGCATGTACCACTTTGAGCATCTGGCTGTTATGTGGGTACCAAGGATTGAACCAGAGTCATTAGGCTTTGTAGGCAAGTGCCTTAACTACTGAGCAATCTCTCCAGCCCCAAGTCAGTGCTTTTTGTATATTAATTTTCATATATTTCATTCAACAAATAAATATAGTAAGCCTATTTTATTTCATATCTTTTATATATAGTTTTTCTGCAACTTTTGAGATAAGCAAGAATTCCACTAAACATACATTGGAAATTTTCCTCTATGTTATTTATAGACAATGGAATCTTTTATTTACAGTTTCTCTTTCCACAGTTTAAGTTACCCACAGTCAACTGCCATCTAAAATATTAAATAGAGCCAGGCGTGGTGGTGCACACCTTTAATCCCAGCACTCAGGAGGCAGAGGTAGGAGGATTGCCATGAGTTTAAGGCTACCCTGAGACTACATAGTGAATTCCAGGTCAGCCTGGGCTAAAGTGAAACCCTACTTCAGAAAGCCAAAAATAATAATAATAATAAAAAAATAAAGTAAAATAAAATATTAAATACAAAATTTCAAAATAGATAATTCATAGGTTTAAGTTCTGTAGCATTGTTAAGTAGCATAATGAAGTCTCTCAACATCCCACTTCATCCTGCCTGGGTCACTATACCTAATTTATGCTTTGTGATGCCCATAATACTTTAGAAAACATGTATACATACCAAAAATTGTTGACTATTCTCCTTTTAGTGGAGAGTAAGAGCATTTCCAATTTTTACTGTTTAATAATGCAACAGTGTATTTTACCATTTATTCATCTTATTCCATATGCAAGTATTTCTAAAAGGTATGTCAAAATGGAATTGCTTAGTGAAAATGGTGTGTTTCTCATTTCTCTAGATCCCACCAGATTCTCACAGCCATTTCCCAAAACAGTGGCACTAAATGCACCAATGAGGAGAGCACACCTTTCCCTATGAACCAAGTGTAAGAAATAAGCTCTATCTTCTGACCTTTGGCTCCTTTGACCAGTGAAAAACAGAACCTCATTGGTGTTACTATAGATCCCCCTCAATTCTAGTACATAGGGTATCTCAGCAGTGCTCACTGGTCACTAGCGGGTTTTGCTCTCTCTCACACCACTGACTTGACTTCACTCCTCCCACTGCTCTTGCTCTGGTTTTCTTACTGACAGTGTGAACTCCCTAGCTGCCATGACTTTATCAGACAGGCTCTTCTAATCTGCAGCTTGTGTCTGAACTTTGTTCATGGCTCTACTTACTAATCAAATTCATCTGGGCTTTTCTTTGGTTTGGGTTCTGATGGTCAGATCTATCAGGCAATTCCTCTACAATTTTTAGATTTTTGTGTCTTATTTAGTATAAGTTCTTTGCAACCCCAGACTCACAAAAATATCTTCATATATTCTCTTTTAGTACTTTATGTAGTTTTAGGTTTTGTAATTCACCAAAAAAACTTACTTTTGTGTTTGGAGTAAGGTCTCTAACTTCCCACTATTTATGGGGTGGCTTATCCTTCCCCTGTGACATACTTTCTTCCTCAAACTTAGAGGCTCCCAGCAACTGAGCTCCCTCTATCCAGTGACAGGTGACATTCTAGCTTTTGAAATACATCAATGTGAAAATTTTGGACCATAAAAAGTTATGAAGATATAAATATATTTTTCAAAGCTTACAGAGTCCACTAGTGATTTCTGACCTCTGTCAAGTTCCTTGCAGTTTTTGGTTTGTCTCCTCTGCTGGAAAAGACCAACAGGGGAGGGACTACACTGCATGTTAGCTAGACCACCAAGGAAGGAACTACACTGCATGCTAGCTAGACCACACTGCCAATGCTCTGCCTTCATGCTCAGGGGGCTACTATGGCCACAGCTCCACGGAGAGCCCTTTGGATGACCTCTCCAACCATTTCCTCCATGGAAGCATCTGAAAACACCATTGTGTTCTCCCACAGACATTCACACGTTTTTAAAGCTTGAAGTAAGAAAGGAAACATTTCATAAGAGTTTTTCTTCCCAATACTAGTCTGAAAAGTTGAGACAGATTAATAAAATAATAGTATTAAAGAGATGATGTGGCTCTCATTATTTTCTCAAAAGGAAAGAAAATACCTTATACCAATTAGTTTGAGTCAATCAAACCACCACTAAAGCTTGCTTCTGTTTTACAATGGTCCTTGCCACATGGCAGCTGCCTGGAAGTTTCCTCCTCACAGTGGACAGGTCAAATGTTCTTCCACTAGGCATACAGATAACTTGATTTAGCATCTCTTTTGTAGAGCTAACAAAGTTACAATTTGTTTTATTGTAATTTTTAATTTCTCAGATGCATGGCCCATGCTGTCCAAGGTCTTCTTGTGTACATAAGTAATTTCTAAATTAGATACCTTTAGAGTACCCACCATCAAATCAGCAAACATACAAGAATATGAATAATGATCCAAAAGGAGAAACTGCATTTCAAGCAAATGTCAAAGAAAGCCAAAGTACAAATAGCTTAAACCTCTATTGAGCCAAAAAAGATAGAAATGCTAAAATCTAGATTCCAGAATAATTCTTATCCACTCATGATCTGTAAGTCATGTAGTCCAGACTGTTTTGTAATGCTGTGGATTAATTCTCTACTGGAAGCAAGCATGAGGCAATGGAATGAAATTAGATTTCTTCCCATGTAGGGGTAACCTGGCCCATTTTTACTTGAGTAAAGGCATGCCAGTCAGTGGAGCAAAGTAATCCAAAATCTAGCTGAACCTGAGGTAGCTCATGGGGCGATGAGTCAAAATCCAGGAAAAGCTACTCTTCTTACAGAATAATGAAAGTTTGAGTCAGAAATGTCCTCCGTGGGCTGTGTTTAAAAAATGGAGCCCAACTGATAGAGTTATTTGGGGAAGTTATGGAAACGTTAGGAGGTGGGACTTAGCAGGAAATAAATCAGTCCTTGAACTAGACTTTAGGAGTGTATTTCTGCTTCCTTTCTCCTCTTCTTCCTGATGCATTGATGTAGAAGCTGCTGCCTCACACTCCCGTGGACATGGACTGAGCCACTTCCACCACCATGTTTCCCCTGCTATGATGAACTGAGAGCCTCTAAAGATGTAAGCCAAAATAAATCCTTTGTAACCTTTTTTTTGTTGAGTATTTTGTTACAGCAATGATAAAAATAACTAACAAAAGAGTTTATGAACACAAATATTGATCAAGAATATTTCCTTGGGCTAGAGCTGTAACTCAGTTGGTAGAGTACATTTTTCATTGACATATAGCACTGGGTTTGATTTCCAGCATCAAATAAAACTAGATGTGCTGGCACCTATAATCCCAGCACTTTGGAAGGTACAGGCAGGAGGATCAGAAGTTCAAAGTCATCTTCAATGACACAGCAAGTTGAAAACCAGCCTGTATGAGACCCTGTCTCAAAAATGAATGAAGGACGTAAACCTACTTTTTTGAATAATGGCACATTATTCAAAAAAATGCTGTAGACTGTTACTAGAAAATTTTCAGTGCCTGGGATGGGATACCTTCCAATGAGTTGTTGGCCAAGGAGGTCCTGGTAGCCTCTAAAACATTAAAGGCTTTTGCCAAAGTCCTTGGTTTCCCTTGAGAAACAGATAGTAAGACCCTATTACTGAAGACATCTCTTGCCTGAGAGGCAAGGTCACTGAGAAAGCAAGCTGGTGCTGAGCAGAAAACCTTCTCTCTGTAGACCAGCCAACTGAAAGCTGGAAAAAAGCTGCACTGCATGTAGCCATATGGGAGACAGAAGTCATCAGCAGTGTAAACAGTGGACACTGAATATTCAAGTTTGGTCATACAGGCCCAATGACTAAACGGGTGCAATAGTGGCATGTCTGCTCTTGGGGTAACCAACTGCTCCATAATTGGACTGAAGGCCCTCTCTATGGGAGGGAATACATACCTGGTACTGAAAAACCTAATCAAAAGTCTATGTTAGGTGAGGTCATGAGCCTTAGGGGTATAAAACCTGCTCTTGTCTGACTAAATGTATATATTATTCCCACCAAGCTGCCCTGGAGGCACTACACTTAATGTTAATATTCACATATTAACGCTACTCTCACTTCTGGTTAGAGAAGCTTCTCTTTTCAGATAGCAATGACCACTGGGATCACCCAAAAGTCAACATAGTGCTGAGAAGAAGGGATGGAGGAGTGTCCAGCACTGAAACACCTCTGTCACACCCTCCAAGGCTCAGGGACCATTGCGGAAGAGGGGGCGGATAGAATGGAAGAGCCAAAGGAAGGGTATGACCTCTTACAATGCAACTGCCCAGACAGAAATTGGCCTCAATATCCATGACCTTGCAGTGCCTAGCAATACCTTTGCAAGACCCTCAAAATAGAAGAAAAAGATGATGACATCAAACTAAAAGAGAGACTAATGGAGGGAGGGAGGGGATATGATGGATATTGGAGTTCTAAAGTGGAATGTGGGGAGGGGAGGGAAATATCATATGTTTTTTGTATGTAAGTATAGAAGGTGTCAATAAAAAAATAATAATTAAAAAAATGAATGAAGGAAGCAGAAAACAGAGGGAGGGAGGGAGAGGTCTGAGATATGGCTTGATAGGTAGGAATGCTTGCCACAAAAGCATGAGGGTCTGAGACCATCTGAGCTCCACAGTACCCATGAAAAAGTTGGGCATGGTTACACATGTCTATAATCCTAGTCCTGCAGAGGATGGATACCACAGAATCACTGTGACTCACTAACTAAAAATGGCAGCACTAGGTGAGTGAGAGACTCCATCTCAAGGAAAACATGTGGATGAGCCATTGAAGAACATACTTGACATTCTTCTCTGTCTCCACATATGCAAGCACAGGACACATGCATCTGCACACACACACACACAAGATCATATCACATACCACACCACACATACTCTATTATGCACACATATATGCACACATGTGCATGTCAAAAATAAAATAAAATAAAGAAACAAAGGAAAGGAAGAAATCAACTTTCCTCAAAGAAATATTTCTAGACCAGTTGCACTCAAACTTCATGGTCATAACCCTCACCAGGAAGAGGTTATAAAATGATGGTACAGGGGCTGGAGAGATGGCTTAGTGGTTAAGCACTTGCCTGTAAAGCCTAAGGACTCGGTTCAAGGCTCAATTCCCCAGGACCCACGTAAGCAGATGCACAAGGTGGCACATACATCTGGAGTTCATTTGCAGTGGCTGGATGCCCTGGTGTGCCCATTCTCTCCCTCTCTCTATCTGCCTCTCTATCTCTCTCTCAAATAAATAAATTAAATTAAATTAAATGATGGTACAGGCTTGGCAGGGGCCCTACGACCCTCCAGCTAGTGCCTATAGGTCGTACTCTAGCAAACCCTGTTGCCATCATTTCAGGTAAAACCTGCAAGGTCTATAAGAAAGACATATCCTACCAAGGGTGGCAATGCAGCATTGCTACTATATAGCCTGGCACCTTGGTGTAAACACAACAAGGAAAATGATAGCCACGGGCAACACAAATATGGTCTACACATTTCACCACAGAGATTACCTAAGGGACAACAGTCACTAGTTCCTTTAAACTGCTTCCAGCCAAAAGCATAGCTTCCAATTTCCCTACGCTTATTTGTGTAGAGTTGCTAGTCATGAAGTCTGTCAATACAAAATAGTAGAGCAAATTTCTCAGCCTGCTGGCTAAAGCCAGCAAAGGAATACCAAAGCCCCATACATTTCAAATCTCTCTGACTTCTACCAGCAGCCAGAGAAAACTCTGTGCTTTTGTAGGCCGCGTGATGACCTGCCCACATAACCTAGGATGCCCCTTTACTGGAAGGCCATCCATGGCACAAAACATAAGATAAGCAAGGGAAAGTCCTACCTCATGCTCATAGGTTCTGGGAAGTAGGCCAGGACATCTGAGGGTGGGGGGCATGTTTCAAAAATATTGCTTACTGCAACTGTAAACACTTCCTGAATGCTTCATGGTAGGTGGCCTGTGGTGTGTCATTAAGTTTCCAAATTGGCAGCTTCCTTTCCTGAGAATTTAGGACAACAAATCTTTTTCAGGACTCAGCACATCATGAGAATGATTGCAAATTTGGATCAGGTTTTCAGTATATTAAACTCAATAATATACATTATTATATAATTATAATATAATATGTTATTATATATTATTATAATATAGTATATTTTGTTGACCTTAATGTACTAAAATGATGCTACTGATGCCCCCTGTCCCTTTCACTGAAAGAGGCTGACTTTGAGATTTCTTACCCATCTGCTCATGGTCACCTACCTCATCCACCTACAAAAATGTCCTGGGATTTTGTTTGTTTGTTTGTTTGTTTGTTTAATTGCCATACAAAATAATGGATTTTTAAAAGAAAATATATCTTTGTATCTTTGAAAATGTATCTTTGTTCATATATGTCCCTTCCCCAACTCCCCTCCTCTCCCCCAAATATTTCCCCCTTTGCTATATATATATGTAATGTTCACATATGTGGTATTACAAGAACATAGCCAGCTCTAGACCATAGCCTGGAAAGAAAAACACCAGGGAATAAATATTCTGAATTCTTCTTTATTTCTTCCCCATTGTTGTGATTTGACTGTGAAATGTGACCCCTAGGCTCACATATTTGAACACTTAGTTCAAACTGGAGCTGGTGGTGGTGGAACCTTTATGAAGTAGTGAGTCGCTGGCAGTGGGCTTTGAGAACTTTTAGCTGGGCTCTACTTTCTCTTCACTCCCTGATTCCTGACTATGAATGCATTGTGGCCAGTCATGTTCTACTCCTGCTGGGATGTCTTCCCTACCATTACTGACTATATCCCTTCTTATACTATAAGCCAAAATAAATCCCTTCTCCCTTAAGCTGCTTTGATTACTGTCAGGTATTTGGTCAAAATGCCAGCTGGTTGAACCCAAATGAGGGCATAAAGGTCAACAAAATATACTATATCATAATAATATATAAGGGAGCCTGATAGATGCATGCAACAGTGATCAGCCGCCCAGCTCACAGAGTATGATGAGCAATCTGGAAGTACAGTGACACTGATATCAAGGCAAAATGATTTATGAGTCATAAAACTGAATTTCACAACAGTAACCAATGACTCAAACTGCCTTTCCATAACAGTCAAATGTTCAAGGGCCAGCTGTAGCTCTGTTTTATGTCTTCCCCCAAGAACCTAGGCCAACACAGTATTACCACCTTAAATACTCTTGATCTTGTGGCAAAGAATCTGCAAAAGCAGCTATCTGGAAAGGCACACACTAATTCTACCCACATGTCATTCACCAAAGCACATTATATGGCTACTCCTCAATATGAAAATGTGTGATGCATAAGCACACATTGTAAGAGATAGTGGAGGGAGCACAGCCAGACAATCTGACAAACAAGACTGTGTAACAAAAGGAAGGGTAAACATGGGTGGACAAACAGCTCTCTGTCAAAGTCCTCTCTGGATCTTCCATACCACACCTACCCTTGTTCTATACAGAAAAAATCCTTTACCCTTCACCTTGAGACATCAGCCCTGTGGGTATATGTGATATTTTTTAAATCACATAGCATGTAAGAGTCTCAGTATGAAAATCAAAGGGACCAAATTATGCTTCAAATGTATGAAAGAATCTCAAGACCTGAGCAGAGGCAGGTTAGGGAAGAAACCAAGGGATGACAGATGGTGGGAAGCAGTTTTTTCACTGTTGGAATGAAAGATTCCCAGCAAACAAAGTTGGCATTATTCTCAAGGTGATGGATCAGAATTTGAGACATCAATATGAACTCACCTTAGTCTGTTATACATACATATGGATATATACAGAAAAATTTATGATGTGTGTAAATACTAATACACATACACACACACATTAATGTGCTTGCTCTGTTAGTTGAGATGTTAAGGAATGACATTCAAGTAGGATTGGGAATAGATCATGATTGTGAATAGCATTCTCCACTGAAAGGAACCAGGATTCCAGAGTGATATTGCTGATTCTAGGACTAGGGCATAAAATACACAGAATAAGCCGGAGCATATCATAGTGCTAGAAAGATAACTTAGTGGTTAAGGTACTTGCATAAAAAGCCAAGGGACCCAGGTCCGATTCCTCAAGACCCAGATGCACAAGGTGGTATATGCATCTGGAGTTTGTTTGCAGTGGCTGGAGACCCTGGCACACCCATTCTGTCTCTCTATCTGCCTCTCTCTCTCTAATAAAAATTTAATAAGTGTTCAACATCTCTAGTCATTTGGGAAATATAAATTAAAACCACTTTGAGCCAGGTATGGTGGTGCACATCTTTAATTCCAGCACTTGGGAGGCTGAGGTAAGAGAATCACCATGAGTTTGAGGCCAGCCTGAGATTACATAGTGAATTTCATGTAAGTCTGGACTAAAGTGAGACCCTACCTCAAAAAAACTTAGGGAAAAAAAAACATTTTGAGATATCACCTCACACCAATCACAATAGCTATCTTCTTAAAACTAACAACAGCTGCTCATATTAGTGTACCCCTTTAGTCCCAGCACTCAGGAGGCTGAGGTAGGAGGGTAGCTATGAGTTCAAGGCCAGCCTGCAGCTACAAAGTGAGTTCCAGATCAGCCTTGGATGGAGTGAAACAAGAAAGAAAGAAAGAAAGAAAGAAAGAAAGAAAGAAAGAAAGAAAGAAAGAAAGAAAGAAAGAAAGAAAGAAAGGGAGGGAGGGAAAGAAAAGAAAGGAAGGAAGAAAGGAAGGGAGAGAGAGAGAGAGAGAGAAAGAAAGAAAGAAAGAAAGAAAGAAAGAAAGAAAGAAAGAAAGAAGAAAGAGAGAGAGAAGGGAGGGAGGGAGGAAGGAAGGAAGGAAGGAAGGAAGGAAGGAAGGAAGGAAGGAAGGAAGGAAGGAAGGAAGGAAGGAGGCTGGAGAGATGACTTAGTGGTTAAGGCACTTATCTGTGAAGCTTAAGGACCCATGTTTGACTCTCCAGATCCCACATAAGCCAGATGTACAAAGGTGAGGCAAGGACAAGGTCACACGTGCCCACTAGGTGGTACAAGGGTCTAGAGTTTGATTGCAGTGGCTGAGGCCCTGGCATGCCAATTCTCTATCTCTCTCTCTGTATGTTTCTCTGTGTCTAAAAAAAATTAGGAAGGAAGGAAGGGAAGGGAAGGGAAGGGAAGGGAAGGGAAGGGAAGGGAAGGGAAGGGAAGGGAAGGAAAGGAAAAGAAAGAAAAGAGAAAAGAAAATAAAAGAAAAGAGAACACTAGTAAAGTTATGGGGAAAAAGAAACCCTTATTCATTGCTAGTGGGAGTGCAAACTAGTACAGCCATTAGTGAAATTAGTAAGGAGGTTTCTCAAAAATTTAGAAATATGTTAGGGATGGCAACTCACACCTTTAGTCCCATCACTGGAAGGCAGAGATAGAAGGGTCTCTGTGAGTTCAAGGACAGCCTGGGACTACAGTTCCAAGACAGCCCAGCTACACTAAGAACCTGCTTCAAAAACATTAAAAATAGGGCTGGAGAGATGGCTTAGCGGTTAAGGTGCCTGCCTCCTAAGCCTAAAGAACGCTGGTTCCAATCTCCAGGTCCCACATTTAGCCAGATGCAAAGTGACGCAAGGGCACAATGCCGCACTTGACCACAAGGGAGTGCACACATCTGGATTTCATTCACAGCAGCTGAGACCCTGCTGGCATGCCCATCTCTATCTGTCTTCCTCTCCCTCTTTCTCTGTCTCTCTCTGTCTCTCTCTGTCTCTCTCCAAAAAAAAATTAGAAATAGACCTGCCATATGACCCACCTATACTTCTCCTGGGCATATACTTTGTGGACTCTACATTTTACTACAGAGATACTTGCACATCCATCTTTATTGCTGCTTTATTTGCAATAACTAAGAAATACAATCAGCCTAGATGTCCATCAACAGATGAATTGATAATGAAAATGTGGTGCATATGCACAATGGAATTTTACTCAACAATAAAAGAAAAACAAAGTTATGAAATTTGTAGGAAAATGGATGGCTCTTTATAATAAGTGAGGTGACCCAGATTCAGAAATCTAAAACCACGTCTCTCTCATATGTTGATCCTATCTTGCAGTGTGTGTGTGTGTGTGTGTCTGTCTGTGTGTCTGTCTGTCTGTCTGTGTCTGTCTGTCAATGGGAGAATACATGAGTAAAATCTAAAAAGCTAGAATGGTGACCAAGGCTAGGCAATCAAAGATGATAACAAATGGGCTGGGAAAAAGGTGAAAGAACACACATGACACCTAAACAGAAGTGAGAGAGGATGGAAGAAAGGAAAGGGATGGAGAGAGGAATCAACTAAAATTGTTTTTAAAATGTAATAATGATACCTGAAACTCTGTATGCTAACTAAAATAAAAGAAGAAAGAGCAACAGGAGTCAAATATGCATTTAAAATGAAAGGCTTTTCTTCCAGATTTTCAACAATTATAACATGGGATGATGATGCAAAAATATTTAAGATATTCTACATGAAGGAAGGCAAAGGTTGTAAAAAGAGGTAATATTTTTACACCTCACTAAAACTGGTAAAATACTGACACCAGTCAACTGTGATTTTTGTTTTTTGTTTTGTTTTGTTTTGTTTTGTTGTTTTAGGTAGGATTTCACTTTAGTCCAGGCTGACCTAGAACTCACTCTGTAGCCCAGTGTGGCCTTGAACTTACAGTGGTTCTCCTACATCAGCCTAGTTTATTGTAAATGGCTTCACAGACTCATGTATTTTTTAATTAAGATTAAGCTGCCTACTTGATCTTTAGTGGGGCAAAGGTGGATCACTGGGGAGTGGATCTTGAGCCCAGCCCTAAGGTGTATAGAGAGGACATCCACATTCAAGAAGCTATGGGGGGATCATGCTAGGATAGTTAAGCAAATGAAAACTAAGAGATACCAAACACTACAAAATCAACAACATAAAAAGAAGCATCTTCATGTTCAATAATAGCTCTGAATATAAATGCATTCAATTACCCAACCAAAAGCCATAGACTAGCTGATTGGAACAGAGAATGGAATCCTTGCTTTTATTGGCTCCAAGAAACATATCACACAATCAGAGATAAACATTACCTTAGGACAAAAGGATGGAAGAAAGTATTCCAAGCAAATAAAACCAGGAAACAAGCAGGTCTCTCTCTGTCTCAAAAAAAAAAAAAAAAAAAAAAAAAAGGCCGGGCGTGGTGGCACACGCCTTTAATCCCAGCACTTGGGAGGCAGAGATAGGAGGATTGCCATGAGTTCGAGGCCACCCTGAGACTAATTCCAGGTCAGCCTGAGCTAGAGTGAGACCCTACCTCAAAAAAAAAAAAAAAAAAAAAAAAAAGATGTAAAGCCTGCTTGCTCAGGTTCAGTTCCCAAGTACCCATATAAAGCTGAATGCAAAGTGGCATATGCACCTGTGATCTCAACATGCCCATGAAAATGGCTGAGCCAGGAGAATCTAAAGCTCATGAGCCAACTGGTCTGATGTTCATTTGTAGTCTGGCAGTTCATTTTCATCAGCAGGAGATCCTGTCTCAAAAACAAAAAAAAAAGTGGAGCACAGACAACTTGAAGTTGTCCTCTGACCTCTACACATGCATTGTGGCACATACGCCCACACACACAAATAAATAAGTAAGTAAGAAAATAAATAAATACATGCATGAGTGAATGAATGATCTTTTGAAATCTGTTGACTAAAATAAGTCCATATCCAGATGGACTCTTTGAAAAATTCTACCAGAACACTAAAAAAGAACTGAAACAAATGCTTCTCAAATTATTCCACAAAATAGAAAAGGAACACTTCAAAATTACCTGAAGAATCCAGCATTACACTGATAGCAAAATCAGATAGAAACAAAATTTTACACCAATCTCTCTGATGAAAAAGAACATAAAATTCTCAATAAAAGAGCTGAAAACGCAATTCAAGAACTCATCAAGAGGCTGGGGAGAAAGCTGAGCTGTTAAAGGCTCTTGCTTACAAAGCCTGCCAGCTAATTCCCCAGCCATTCACATAAAGCCAAAGCCAGAAGGATGTTGACTTGCAGTGGTAAGAGACCCTGCCATGTGTACACACACACCCACAGACACACACACACACACCATTTTTAAAATAATTTTAAAACTCATCAAAAAGATCATTTACCATGATGAATTTGGCTTTTTTCCACAGGGATGGTTCAAGATATATAAATAAATAAATAAATTCAATCATTTAAGTGGGCTCAAGGAAATAAATTGTCATCAAACTGAAATAGCAAAGACCTTTGATGAAATCCAACATCCCTCATTATAAAAGCTCTGGAGAGACAAGGGACAGAGGTAACATATCTTAACATAATAAAGGCTATATACCAGAAACTTCTAGCCAACATGTAATGCTAAATGGAAAAAAAAATTCAAAGCACTTCCACTAAACTCAGAAACAAGACTAGGGTATTGTTCCAGTCAGATTTGTATTGCTGGCAGAAATCACCTGACCAAGAGCAGCTTGTGGGAAAAAAAGAGGTTTATTTTGGCTTACAGGCTTGAGGGAAAAGCTCCATGATGTCAGAAAAAACGATGGCATGAGCAGAGGGTGGACATCACCCCCGGCCAACATAACGTGGACAACAGCAACAGGAGAGTGTGCCAAACACTGGCAAGAGGAAGCTGGCTATAATGCCCATAAGCCCGCCCCCAACAATATACCGCCTCCAGGAGGCTTTAATTTCCAATTGCCATCAGCTGGGAAGACTAGCATTCAGAACACTTAAGTTTATGGGAGACACCTGAATCAAACCACCACATTCCGCCCCTGGCCCCCATAAACTGATAACCATACATGATGTAAAATGCAATGTATTCATGCAACTTTCAAAGTCCCCATAGTTTTTATCACTCCTAATGATGTTCATACATCCCCATAATCCAAGGTCTTTTAACTGAGCCATAACACCAAAAACAAATCCTCCCAAAAACCCATAATGACACAGAATAAACATTCACACTGCAAAGGATGGCACTGGGCAAAGCAAAGAAATATTCAACCAATACAAAATTTAAAACAACCAGGGCAAACATCAAACTCTGTAGCTCCAAGTCCAACAACTCTAGTCAGTGACAAATCTCCAAGAGCGATAATTCTAACCAGCAACAAGCCTCTGGAGTTCCAATTCCACCCCTCCAGCTAGGCTACTCACCTTCCTGGAAAACTTCATCCAGGGCTGGCAGTTCTCCTTGGCAGCCGTCTCATGGTCCCAGCATCTCCACTGGGTCTCCACTGCAACCCATGGTCCATCCTCATGGCCCCATGGAATTTCCATGCAGGCATCCAGCAAACCTGCTTCACACTGCCCATGGCCATTTCCAAAACACAAGACCATGTTGCAAACTCAATGGCCCTCTCTCTCCTGCATTTCTTATATTCCATTATACCAGGTAGAGTGCCAATTTGTTAATCCAGGGGGGAATAAATCAGACTTTGAAGAACAGGACACTCCTTCAGCATTCAGGCCCCTTCAAAAGAGTCTGCATTCTTCCTGTTGCCCCAGGGCAGGTCAGCTGGCCCAATCTCAAAGGTTGTAATCTCTCAACTGCAGCTGATGGGCAGAGTTCACCCAAAGATTTCATTTTTTCTGTGTCATATCCCTGTGCTCACACCAGTTCATTTCTATGCAAAGCAACCCTGCACAGCTTCTCAGGACATGGGCATAACAGCAAGCCATTCACACAAAGTTCCTTCTAGCCCGGTCCAAGCAAAGCTCCTTCTCACCCTCATAAGCTAAACCTCACAGTCCATAGTTCTTACTGCATTCAGGTCTTTCAACTCTGACCAGAATAGTCCATCAAGCTGTACTTACAGCACTGCAAGGCGTCTCTTAGGCCAAGGTTTCAAATCATCCCACATTCCTCTTGAAAATCAGCTCCAAAAGGCCAAAGCCACACAGTCAGGCATCTAGCAGCAATCCCACTCCTCGGTACCACTTTACTGTTCCAGTCAGGTATGTATTACTGGCAGAAATCACCCGACCAAGAGCAGCTTGTGGGGAAAAAAAAAAAAAAAAGGTTAAAGCTCTCCATGATGGCAGGAAAAACGATGGCATGAGCAGAGGGTGAACATCACCCCCGGCCAACATAAGGTGGACAACAGCAACAGGAGAGTGTGTCAAACACTGGCTAGGGGAAGCTGGCTATAATACCCATAAGTCCATCCCCAACAATACACCGCCTCCAGGAGGGTTTAATTTCCAATTGCCATCAACTGGGGAGACTAGCATTCAGAACACTTAAGTTTATGGGGGACACCTGAATCAAACCACCACAGGTATCCACTCTCTCCCTTCCTCATAAATGCATTGATTGAAGTCTTAGCTAGAGCAATAAAACAAGAAAAGTAAAGAAAAGGGATATAACTAGAAAGGAAAAAGTCAAATTATCCTTATTTGCAAAGTATATTATTCTATATATGAAACCCTAAAGATTCCATCAAAAAACTCCTAGAGTATTAAACACTTTTGACAAAATGACAGGATACAAAATTAAGATATAAATAAATCAGTAGTCTTCCTATATACCAATGATAAACATACTGACAAAGAAATAAGGAAAACAATCCCATTCATAATAGCTTCAAGAAACAACTATTAAAATATCTTGGAATAAACCCAACAAAGAAAGTGAAAGAAATCTATAGTAAAAACTTTTTCTTGCTTTTGTTTTTCTGAGATAGGATCTTGATCTTGTCCAGGCTGGCCTGGAATTTACTATGTAGTCTCGGGTTGGTTCAAATTCATGGTGATCCTCCTACCTCTGCCTTCTAAGTGCTGGGATTAAAGGCATGCACTATCATGCCCGCTTACAGTGAAAACTTTAAAACAATTGACAAAAGAAGTTGAAGAAGGATCTAGAAGATGGAAATACTTGCAATGCTCATGGATCATAGATTCAATTCAATCCCAATAGCGTTATTCTTTACAAAAACAGGAAAATCTTAAAATTAATATGGAAGCACAAATGATCTTTGATATCCATAGTGATCTTAAGCAGAAAAAAAATACTCCTGGCAGTATTAATCATACCTAGTTTCAAGTTATACTACAGAGACAAGTAATAAAAAATATCATGGTATAGTACAGAAGCAAACATGTAGATCCATGGAGTAGAACAGAGGTCCCACATTTCTCTGTAACTATAATCATCTGATTTTTGACAAACATGCCTAAAATATACATTGGATAAAATACAGTATTTTCAACAAATAGTGATGAGGAAACTAGATTTCCACAGGTACAAGACTGAAGCGTTATCTCTCATCCTGCACAAAAAATAAATTTCAAATGGATCAAGAACTTCAATATATAATACTAAAACTCTAAAATGGATAAAGGAAAAAACAAGAAAAATACTTCAAGATATAGGCATAGGTAAAAATTTTCTGAGTAATTCTCTAGTTGCTCAAGAAATAAAGCCAACAATCAACAAAGGGGACCTCATTAAATTAAAAAGCTGTCCTTCAAGTGAAGAGGCAGTCTAAAGAATGGAGAAAATCTTTGCCAGCTACGCATCTAATAGATTAATATCTAGAATATACAAAGAACTAAAACACAAACCATCAAGGAATGAAACAACTTAATTAAAAAAATGGCTATAGAACTCAACAGAGAGTCTTCAAAAGAAGAAATATAAATGGCATATATAATTTTAAGTGTCCAACATCCTTAGCCATCAAGGAAACACAAGTTAAAAGTACTGTGAGATTACATGCCCACTCCAGTTAGAATGGCTATCATCAAGAAATCAAATGACAATAGGTACTGGAGAGGCTGTGGAGAAAGGGGAAACCTCATCCATGGTTATTGACCACAGTGTAAGCCGCTATGGAATTCAGTGTGAAAACAACGAAGAGGAAGAGGAAGAAACTTGATAGGTAGTTAGAGAAGAGCCCTGGAGAGTAAGCAGTCTTGCTCTGTGTCCTTGGCTACAAGTCACCTACTCTTTGGCAACAGTTCTGCCTTTTGTCCTTGCCTTAGGGATAAAATAGTTAAAGAGAATGTTGGGGTTAAAACCATAAAGTCAAGAACACTAGAGAAAAAAAATAAAAGGGATTGCAACTGGGTATGAGATAACCAACAAAGCTGGTCTCAACAGGCTCAAGCTGGTGCCCACTCTCTGGTGGACTCTGAGTGTGTGCTCTTCTCTAACCCACCTACCAAAGACCTTCATATAAATTTATCTTAACCAATGAAGTTCATCCCAACTTGATGCCTCATTTCTATATATACCAAGAAAGACTCTTCTTTAATGCATAAAAAATCCATGAACCAAAGTGTTTGCTGGAAACCAATATGGATCCCTTCCCTGCTATAGGGAGTTTTATGCCTTTGCTTTTTACTTTTGTTCTATATAATAAAATTTGAGTTCTTTCTATAATAAGCTATTTCTCTAAAAATGCTTTATGTCTGTAATATTTTCTCCTTTAAAACTCATCCTTCATTGCCTGTGAGATTCATTCTTTGATTACTGCAAGACAAAGAATCTGGAGCCGCTGACTTGGAGGAACTTTGGTGACAATGTGAGGAGGACCCCCTGTGGAATGGGGGCAGGAAGGAGGGAAAAGATGGTACCAACACATGATGTGTCCATATAAACTATGTTCTCAATAATAAAATAAGAAAGAAAAAAAGAGTCTAACACCCTCATTTCAGAGTTGTAATCCCACCTAAGAGCTGAGATAAGGCTCCATCATTCTCAGAGAAACATGTCACAAAGGTTTCTCAAAAGGCTAAAAATATAACTTCCATGTGACCCAGCTATACCACTCCAGGGAAAGCACCCAAAAGACTCTATATTCCACTGCAGTGATACTTGCATATCCGTGTTCGTTGCTGCTGTATCCACAAGAGCTAGAAAATGGAACCAACATAGATACCAATCAAATGATGAATGGACAATGAAATGTGCTACATATGCCATATACATATATATATATACACATATAAAGAAAACTAGGACTTCTGGGTAACATGGCAGCATAGTAGTCACACTAAAGCAGCCTAGGGAGGGAAATAAGAAGAAAAAGAGCAAAATACACTCTTCTACCAAAAAGTGAAGGTGTATAAGTTATGTCAACCACAGCAGAGAAGCAGGAGAGACTAAGATCTTCTAGAAAGGAGGAAACTGGCCAGAATCCCACTGAGGCCCCAGTGGCCCCAATCCATGCACCTGCCCACCCAGCCAGCACAGAGCTTCAGGAGCAGAAACCAGGTGAAGGGATTTTCCACCCACATCAGCCTCCTCACAAAGTCAAGAAACTTGAAGGGGAAGACAGCAAGGACCAGCTGAGCAGCTGCTGAAGGAGAACACAAGCAGGACCACCTAAGCAGCTCCGATACAACTCCAGGCATCCTGCAAAGCTTCCCATCTCCCAACCACCAGTGTCGCAAACCACCAGCAAAATGGGCATCCAGCTGTTCAGAACACCAAATCTAGTGACCCAAACAGCCTAACAGTCCACAATACAACAGACAGGGGTCAAGGTGGGCACTCAGCATTGGTGAGATTGGAAGCCATCCCAAAATGTAACATTATGTATTTACACAAAACCAGATACAAAGGCCTGAACTGGAAGTGCTAATTTCACTTTCCATGTCAGGGAAGTTTATATGTTACACTTGATTGATATTACCATTCTCAAATAAGTTCTATTGTTGCCTTTGATTAATGTTTCCTGACTCATAGAGACTTTTTCTTTTCCATCTGTCATTCTTCAGGACAGGGTCTCACTCAGCCCCAGGATGACCTAGAACCCATTTCAGACCAGAAATCTCAACCTCCCAGTTGACAGAATTAAAGGTGTGGGACCAAAGTATCCTTAGGGACTTTGGCTTTATTATATTACCTGTTTGATTTACTCCTGACTCTTCATAAATACTCTGTGTTGGTTTTCATTGAATGTGTATATTGCTCAGTTGAATTTTAGAATTTGCCAGTAATAAGCTCTACACAGTCTACTTGAATAGCAGGCAAACTCAACACTTAGGGTAAGTTCTGCTGTTTCTCTTGGAGTATAATAGCTATACCTGGCACCTTAAACTCCTACCATGAAGATGTATAAAGTCAGATTTACACAGCTAAGAATAATGCAGATAATTAGAAAACCCAAGCATCAAATTAACTCAAGATGCAAGAATCTCTACATTATAATACAATAAACACAAAATAATCAAGACAATATAATGCCATAAAATTATAACTCCATCAGAAATGACTTCCAGTGAGACTCTTTTTGATTAAATGCCTGAAAAAGACTTCAAAAAATGTTTATATCTATGCTCAAAGAAATCAAAGCAGAAAACAAACTCCTGAAGGAGAACACAGGAACTAACTTAATGAATTAAGGAAATCAATACAAGACATGAGTAAGGAAATAGAAATAATGAAAAAAATACCAATCAGAAATATTAGAAATTAAAAACAGAGTAAGAAAAATAGAAAACACTATAGAAAGTCTCACCAGTAGAATGGATCAAGGAGAGGACAGAAAATCTAAACTAGAAGACCAGGTGGCAGATCTAATATAGTCCAACAAAGAGAAAGACAAACTAATAGGAAGGCATGAATGGGAATTTCAAGACATTCGGGACACTATGAAGAGATCAAACATAAGAATTCAGGGCATAGTAGAACAAGAACAATTTCACTCCAAAGGCATAGCAGGTATATTTAACAAAGTTATAGAAGTTATTTCCCCCAAATAGGGAAATTGATGCCAATACAGATACAGGAAGCCTTTAGAACATCAAACCCACAAAATCAGGAAAGAACTTCTCACTATCATATTATTATTAAACTACAAAATACACAAACCAAAGAAAATATATTGAAAACACTGAGAAAAATCAAGTTACATACAAAGGCAAGCCCATCAGGATAATAGCAGATTACTCAACACAAACTGTAAAACCCAGAAGGGCTTAGAATGATATATTCCAATTTCTGAAAGATAACATCTGTCAACCAAGATTTTTATCCAGCAAAGCCATTCATCCAAATTGATAGAGAAATGAGGACATTCCACAACAAAACGAGGTTAAAAGAATATATGAACACTAAAACCAGCTGTACAGAAAATATTTGAAATGATCCTCCATGCTGAAGAGAAAGAAAAGCCCACAAATAAGGAAACAGGAAAAAATAAACCAGACTCAAATAATGGTCAATACAAGAGAGTAAAGGAAAATTGGAAGAACTACAAAACAAGAAGAATGGCAAGAATAAATGCACACCTTTCAATAATAACTCTGAATATCAATGGCCTCAATGCCCCAACAAAAAGACACATGTTTGCAAACTGGGTTAAAAATCAGGATCCTTGTATTTGTAGCCTCCAAGGAACTCACCTTTCCATAAAAAGATGGACACTATTTAGGGTGAAAGGATGGAAACACTATTTCAAGCAAATGGGCCTAGAAAACAAGCAGGTGTGACTATCCTAATATCTGACAGGGTAGACTTCAAACCAACATTATTCAGAAAAGATTTAAAAAAAAAGTCATCACTTATATTGATTAAAGGAACATTTCAACAGGAGGGCATTACAATTCTAAACATCTATGCATCTCACATGGGGGCTCCCAATTTCACCAACAAACACTATTAGAAATAAGGCCAAAGATAACACCAAACACAGTTGTAGTGGGTGATGTCAATACTCCACTCCCATGAACTGACAAGTCATCATGGCAAAAAATAAACAGAGGGGCTGGAGAGATGGCTCAGCAGTTAAGCACTTAACTGTGAAGCCTAAGGACCCCGGTTTGAGACTCAATTCCCCAGTACCCACGTTAGCCAGATGCACAAGCTGGCACATGCATCTGGAGTTCATTTTCAGTGGCTTGAGGCCCTGGCACACCCATTCTCCCCCCCCCCGCCGCCTTCTGTTTTTCACTCTCAAATAAATAAATTAAAATAAACAAATTTTTTTATTTAAAAAAAATAAATAAATAGAGAAGAATATGAATTAAATGAGGTCATAGAACAAATGGACCTAACAGATATCTACAGAATATTTTATCCAAATGCTGCAGAACACACATTCTTTTCAGCAACATGTGGAACATTCTCTAAAGTAGACCATATATTAGAACACAAAGCAAATCTTAACAAATACAGGAAAACTGAAATAATTCCTTGCACTCTATCTTATCATAAGGGGATTAAACTACAAATCAACATCAATAAAAGTGATAATGCATACACAAAGTCATGGAAACTAAACAATACACTACTAAATGATGAATGGGTCAATGAAGAAATCAAGACAGAAATCAAAAAATTCATAGAATCAAATGATAATGAGAATACAACACACAAAAACCTTTGGGAAACAATGAGGGCAGACCTAAGGGGGAAATTTAGAGCATTAAGTGCATCTATTAAGAAATTAGAAAAAAGCTGGAGAAGATTGCTTAGTGGTTAAGGTGCTTGCCTACAAAAACAAAGGACCCTGGTTCAATTCCCCAGGACCCACCTAAGCCAGATGCACAAGGTGGCACATGCATTTGGAGTTCATTTGTAGTGGCTAGAGGCCCTCCCACACCCCTCTTTCTCTCTATCTCAAATAAATAAATAAAATACATTAAAAAAGGAAATTAGAAAATATTGCTGAAGACTCACATGCTTGGGCTGGCTGCAAGGTCACTGAGAAATCCTGCTGGAGCTGAGCTGAAAACCTCCTCCATGTAGACCAGCTGATAGAAAGCTGGAAAAAAAAAACTATGCCTCCTGCAGTTCCATGGGAGAGAGAAAAAAAAACACCAGTAGACATAAACAACATTTGACACTACAAGCCTTAAATTTGGCCAACCAGGCCAAATGAGCCAATGGATGCAATAGTGGCATGTCTATTATGGGGAAAACCAACCACTCTATAATTGGGCTGGAGGCCACTCCATGGAGGGAATACATGTCTGATACTGAAAACCTATGATAGGGGAAGTCATGAGCCCTAGGGGTGTAACATCTGCTGGCATCTGCCTAAATGTACACATTATGCTCACCAAACTGCCCGGTAAGCACTTCTCTTAATGTTCATACCCATATATTAATGTTGCTCTCATTTTTGGTTAGAGAACCTTCTCTTTTCAGATGGCAGTGACCTTGGGATGACTTAGAAGGCACCACAGTGCTGAGAAGAAGTGACAGAGGAGTGTTCTGCACTGAAACATCTCTATCACACCTTCCAAAGTTCAGAGTCCATTGCAGAAGAGATGGCAGAAAGAACATAAGAGTCAAAAGAAGGGTAGGACTCCTTATAATGCACTTTTTCAGACACAAAATGGCATGAATATACATGATCTTGCAGTTCCTGACACTACCTAAACAAGGCCATCATAATAGGAGAAAAAGATGGTGACATCAAAACTAAAAGAGAGACTGATTGAAAGGGGGAGGGGTATGATTGAGAGTGGAATTGTGAAGGGGAAAGTGGGGGAGAGGAGGGAATTACCATGGTTTATTGTCTATAATTATGAGACTTGTTGATAAAAAATTTTTTAAAGAAATTAGAAAGGTTACAAGTAAATAACTTAATGCTTCACATTAAGCCTTGGAAAAGGAAGAACAAGATAAACCAGAAATTATAGATAGGAAGAAATAATAAAGATTAGGGCAGAAATTAATGAAGGAGAAACAAAAAAACTACAAGAATCAATGAAACAAAGAGTTGATTCTTTGAAAGGATAAACAAGATTGCTAAACTCTTAGCAAATCTGACCTAAAGGAAGAGAGAAGGAATACAATTAATATAATTATAGATGAAAAGGCCTAATTGAAACAGATGCCAAAGAAATTCAGAAAATCATAAGAATATACTTTAAGAACATATATACCTCTAAGTTTGAAAATATAAAAGAAATGGATGATGTCCTTGATTGGTATAACCTAGCAAGATTAAATCAAGATGAGATTAACCACTTAAATAGACCCATAACAAGTATGGAGATCCAAGCAGTTATTAAAAATCTCCCAACTAAAACAAGCTCAGGCCCAGATGAATTCACTGGTGAATTTTACCAGACCTTCATGGAAGAACTAACACCAATGCTTCTCAAAGTTCTCAATAAAATAGAAAAAGATGGAATACTACCAAACTACATCTATGAAGCCAGAGTCACCCTGATACCAAAGTCAGACAAAGATAAAACAGAAAAAAGAAAATTACAATCCAATCTTCCTCATGAACATAGACATAAAAATTCTCAACAAAATATTGACAAACAAAATTCAAGAACACATCAAAAAGATCATTCACCCTGACCAGGTAGGCTTTAGCCCAGAGATGCAAGGATGGTTGAACATACACAAATCGATAAATGTACTACATTATACATATATATTATATAAATAATATACATTAATACTTTATATAAATGGACTGAAGGACAATAATCACATGATCATTTCAATAGATGCAGGAAAAAAATCTGACAATATCCAACATCCCTTTATGGTAAAAGTCCTACATAAAATGGGAATAGAAGGAACATACCTCAACACAATTAAGGCTATTTATGACAAATCTACAGCCAACGTAAAACTAAATGGGAAAAACTTGAAGCTTTTCCACTGAAGTCAGGAATAAGACAAGGGTGTCCACTGCCCCCACTTTTATTTAATATACTACTGGAAGTCTTAGCTATAGCAATAAGGCAAGAGACACACATAAAAGGGATACAAATTAGAAAGGAAGAGATCAAATTATCATTATTTGCATATGATATGATTCTATACCTAAAAGACCCTAAAGGCTCTACCAGCAAACTTTTAGAGCTGATAAACACATTTAACAACATAGTAGGATACAAAACAATCACACAGAAATCAGTAGCTTTTGTCTATACTAACAACAAACATACTGAGGATCAAATAAGGGAATCTTTCCCATTCATAATTCCCTCAAAAAAATAAATAAATAAAGTATCTTGGAATAAACCTAACCAATGAAGTGAAGGCTCTCTACAATGAAAACTTTAAAACACTCAAGACAGAAATTGTAGAAAACACTAAGAAATGGAAAGACATCCTATGTTCTTGCATTGGAAGAATCAATATTGTGAAAATGTCAATCTCACCAAAAGCAATCGATACATTTAATGCAATCCCCATCAAAATTCCAATGGCATTCGTCACAGAAATAGAAAAAAACCAAAATTCATTTGGAAGCACAAAAACCTCAAATAGACAAAACAATTTTAAGCAACAAAAATAAGGCTGGTAGGCCGGGCGTGGTGGCACATGCCTTTAATCCCAGCATTCCGGAGGCAAAGGTAGCAGGATCACCATGAGTTCGAGGCCACCCTGAGATTACATAGTGAATTCCAGGTCAGCCTGGGCTAGAGTGAGACCCTACCTTGAAAAACTGAAAAAAAAAAAAAATAATAATAATAATAATAATAAGGCTGGTGGTATCATCATACCTGATTTTAACCTATATTACAGAGCCATAGTAAAAAAAAAAAAAAAAAAAACATGGTATAGGAACAAAAACAGACATGAACAGAGGACCCAGATGTAAGTCTGGGCAGCTTTTAGCCACCTAATCTTCAACAAAAATGCCAAAAATACTCACTGGACAAAAGACAGTCTCTTCCACAAATGGTGCTGGGAAAACTGGATATGTATATGTAGAAGGATGAAATAGATTGTTATCTCTCTCCATGCACAAGAATCAAGCCCAAATGGATCAAAGACTTAATATCAGACCTAAAACTCTGAAACTGCTAGAGGAAAAAGTAGGGAAAACCCTTCAACATATTGGCATAGATGACTTTCTGAATAAAACTCCAGTTGCTCAGCAAACAAAACCACTAATCAACCACTGGGACCTCATGAAATTACAAAGCTTTTGTACAGCAAAGGACACTGAATAGAGCAAAGAGGCAACCTACAAAATGAGAAAAAAATCTTTGCCAGCTATATAGCTGACAGGGGACTAATATTCAGGATAAACAAAGAAGTCAAAACACTAAATAATAAGAAATTAAACAACCCAACTAAAAAATGGGCTACAGGGGCTGGAGAGATGGATTAGTGGTGAAGGTGCCTCAGAACACCCATTCAATTTTCCAGGTCCCACGTTTAGCCAGATGCAAAAAGTGACACACTCACACAATGCCATGCTTGCCCACAAGGGGGCACATGCGTCTAGAGTTCATTCACAGTGGCTGAAAGGTCACTGGTGTGCCCATTCTCTCTCTCTCTCTCTCAAAAAAAAAAAAATGGGCGGGCTGGAGAGATGGCTTAGTGGTTAAAGCATTTGCCTGTGAAGCCAAAGGACCCAGGTTCAATTCTCTAGGACCCACATAAGCCAGATGCACAAGGGGCACATGCATCTGGAGTTCATTTGCAATAGCTAAAGGCCCTGGTGTGCCAATTCTCTCTTTGTCTCTCTTCTCTGTCTCTCTCTCTCTCTCTCTCTCTCTCTCTCTCTCTCTCTCTCTCTGTTTGCAAATAAATAAATAAAATTTAAAAATAAATTTTTTTAAATGGGCTATGGAATTAAATAGAGAGTTCTCAAAAGAAGAAATACAGATGGCTTACAAACATCTAAATAAATGTTCTACATCTGCAGCCAACACAGAAATGCAAATTAAAACTACTTTGAGATTCCATCTTCACTCCTGTCAGAATGGCTAAGATCAAGAAAACAAATGACAATAAATGGTGGTGAGGCTGCAGAAAAAGAGGAACCCTACTACACTGTTGGTGGGAATGCAATCTGGTACAGCCATGGTGAGAATAAGTATGAAAGTTCCTGAAACAGCTAAAAATAGATTTACCATATGACCCAGCTATACCACTCCTAGGCATTTTGTTTTGTTTTGTTTTTCAAGGTAGGGTCTCACTCTAGCTCAGGCTGACCTAGAATTCACTGTGTAGTCTCAGGGTAGCCTTAAACTCATGGCAATCCCCCTATCTCTGCCTCCCAAGGGCTGGAATTAAAGGTGTGCGACACCATGCCCAGCTCACTCCTAGGCATTTATCCTAAAGACTCTTCTTACTACCTTAGAGATACTTGCACAGCCATGTTTATTGCTGCTCTATTCACAATAACTACAAAATGTAACCAGCCTAGATATCCCTCAACAAATAAATGGATAATGAAGATGCAGTACATTTATACAATGGAGTTCTATTCAGCAATAAAGAAAAGTGAAATTATGTAATTTGCAGGGAAATGGATGGACTGGGAAGGATTATACTAAGTGAGGTAATTCAGGCCCAGAAAGCCAAGCACCACATGTTCTCTCTCATATGTGGATCCTAGCTACAAATGATTGGGCTTGTATGTGAGTTGGAGTAAAATTCAGTAGCAGAGGAAAGTAAGCTAGAACGGGGCTATAAGGGAGGGAGGATAGAGGATGATTTAAGGAAAATGGTATTGTATATTTAAGTAGATAAACAGATCACTGGGGGTGGAAAGACCAAAGGGAGGTCAGGGGAAGACATTGAGTAAAGGAAGCGGGGAAAGTCAATCAAAATCTAAGAGGGTATAAATAAGTCATATGAAAACCTACTTTTTTGGACAATGGCACACACAGAAACCATATATTGTTACTAGAAATTTTTTAGTGCCAGGGATGGGATACTTTCCAGTGAGTTGTTGGCCAGGATGATCTCTGATGCCCTCCAAACATTACAGGCCATTGCTGAGGCTCTTGTTTCCAACCAGGAATAGCTAGTAAGACCCTATTGCTAAAGAATCCATAGGCTTTGGCTGCAAGGTCACTGAGAAATCTTGCTGGAGCTGAGCTGAAAACTTCCTCCATGTAGATCAGCTGACAGAAATCTGGAGTGGGGAGTTACACTGCATGTAACTCCATTGGAGAGAGAGAAAACACCAGTGGAGATAAACACTGGACACTGCAAGCCTCAAATTTGTCCAGCCAGGCCAAATGAGCCAATGGATACAATAGTAAATGTCTATTATGAGAGAAACCAACAGCTCTCCAATTGTACTGGAGGCCCACTCCATGGGAGAGAATACATGCCTGATCCTGAAAACCTATGACAGGGGAAGTCATGAGCCTAAAAGGTATAATGCCTGCTGGTGTCTGGCTAAATGTATATATTATGCTCACCAAACTACCCGGTAAGTGGTAAGCACTTCTTTTAATATTCATACCCATATATTAATGCTACTCTCACTTTTGGTTAGAGAAGCTTCTCTTTTCAGGTGGTGGTGACCTCCGAGATGACTCAGAAGGCACCATAGTGCTGAGAAGAAGTGACAGGGGAGTCAGAAGAGAAACATCTCTATCACACCTTCCAAGGCTCAAGTTCCATTGTGGAAGAGGAGGCTGAAAGAATGTAAGAACCAAAGGAAGGGTAAGATTACTTACAATGCATTCGTTTTGACACAAAATGGCCTGGATATACATGACCTCGCAGTGCCTGGCACTCCCTAAACAAAAATCAGTATAATAGTTGGAAAAGATGATAATATCAAAAGAAAAGAGAGGCCGGGTTTGGTGGCACACTCCTTTAATCCCAGCACTTGGGAGGCAGAGGTAGGAGGATCGCCATGAGTTCAAAGCGACCCTGAGACTACATAGTGAATTCCAGGTCAGGTGAGCTAGAGCAAGACCCTATCTTGGAAAACCAAAAAATAAAAATAATAAATAAATAAATAAATAAGAGACTGATTGAGAAGGGGAGGGGATACAATGGAGAGTGGAGTTATGAAGGGAAAAGTGGGAGTGTGAGGGAATTGTCATGATTTATTTTTTATAATTATGGAAGTTGTCAATAAAAAAAGAAAAATGAAATTTCCAGTAAAATGGGTAGAGCCAGAAAATATCATATTGAGTAAAATAACCCAGGCCCAGAATGATAAATGCCACATGTTCTCTTATATGTAGATCCTAGCTTTGAATTTTTAGATTCGTGCATTAAACTTGGATTGTCTGTAGAGACCAGGAGGCAATAAAATGGACATGAGGGGAGGAAGAGGCCTTCGGGGAGAAGAGATCATAGAACTCAAGTTAAATGAAAGTAGTTGGGGAGAATACCAGTGTTGGAAAAGGTGAAGCAGAGATGAGGGCAAGGGGATGAGGGATAGGTTAGAAGAGTTAACCAAAACTTAGGAGATATGAATAAAAACATATAGACACCTACTATTTTCAAGCTAATTAAAAATGTAATTTAAAGAAACACATTCTGAACAAAGGTACCATACATAAGTGGATAAAGCTGCTTTCAGAAGCTGTGAGTTATTAAACTAAAAACCTCAGTGCCAGAGAATCACCACAGCCCTCCAAAATAGGTTACTGCCATTGCTTTTGTTTGCCCACCAAAACATAAAGAAATCATTCTAGAACTGAGCTAAAAGCTTCCTCCCTACTAGCTAGATTTCATACAGCTGCAGGACACTGTCTCCTGGACTTGACATGGCCATCACACTTAGGAGTGGCAGATTCATGAGACTTAGAAACTAAACAATTCCCAAGTCTCAGGACATTTCTGAAATTTGTGATGTTCACAAGCGCCCCCCCCAAGGTTATAGAGGCAATAAACCATTGCTGGGAGGGAAACTGAACTACCTGCCCAGCTGCCTACAAGCTATGGAGAAAGTTCCAGTGGTGTGGCTTTCATAAATCTTCATTCATGCTAGAGTGGGATTTCTGGTGATGTAGCTGCATTTCAGTCATCTATGCTCCTATAAATAACCTCTTACTTTTAGTCTGTAAATATCCCAAATAAAGTCATTGGTTCACCAAGTTGATATTCAGCATACTTTTACTTTGACCTATTGTCTGTACCCTATCCTTGTGAATAGACATCTGTTTGCGTCTCCCTAAGAAAAGCTAACATAACAGGGAGTCATGTTCTTCCCTGGTGAAGCCACTGAAGAGTTGACCATGCCCCAGTAAATAACCCTCAAGCCATGCTCATTCAAGCAACTCTAACTAAACTGAAATGGGTTTACACACACTAAAAAGACATCAAAGTAGGATGGGAACTTGTTGAGAAGAAGAGGTTCAGTTAGAGGTGACAATGAGAGTGTATTATACATGTATGAAATTAAAAAGAATTATAAAAGTGACTAAGAAAAATGCATACAATTTCAAAATGAAAATGGACAAATGATTACAAAACACAGAGAAAAGTAAAAATACTCATGAACATATGAAAACATAGTCAAGGTCAGGTGCGGTGTTACACACCTTTAATCCCAGCACTCGGGAGGCATAGGTAGGAGGATCGCTGTGAGTTCGAGGCCACCCTGAGACTCTGTAGTAAATTCCAGGTCAGCCTGGGCTACAGTAAAACTCTACCTTGGCAAAATCAAAAAATAAATAAAATAAAATAAAATAAAATATGAAAATATAGTCAAGGTCATTAGCAACCACAACAAGAAACCCTTTCCACCATTTCCACCATACTGGAAATTTTTTTTTTATTGACAACTTCTATACGTACAGACAATAAACCATGATATTTCCCTCCTCTCCCTCCCCATTCCCTTCAGAACTTCATTCTCCATCATATCCCCTCCCTCCCTCTCTCCATTAGTCTCTCTTTTAATTTGATGTCATCATCTTTTTCTCCTATTATGAGGGTCTTGTGAAGGTATTGCTAGGCACTGCAAGGTCATGGATATTGAGGCCAATTTCTGTCTGGCCAGTTGCATTTTAAGGAGTCATACCCTTCCTTTGGCACTTACATTCTTTCCACCCCCTCTTCCGCAATGGGCCCTGAGCCTTGGAGGGTGTGACAGAGATGTTTCAGTGCTGGACACTCCTATATCCCTTCTTCTCAGCACTATGTGGCCTTTGGGGTCATCCCAGTGGTCATCGCCATCTGAAAAGAGAAGCTTCTCTAACCGGAAGTGAGAGTAGCATTAATATGTGAATATGAACATTAACTGTAGTGCTTTCCAGGCAGTTTAGTGGGAATAATATATACATTTAGCCAGACAAGAGCAGGTTTTATACCCCTAAGGCTCATGACCTCCCCTGCCATAGACTTTTGCTTAGTCTTTTCAGTAGTAGGCATGTATTCCCTCCCATAGAGTGGGCCTTCAATACAATTAGGGAGCAGTTGGTTACCCCTTGCCACTATTGCACCCATTCAGTCATTCGGCCTGTCTATCCAAACTTGAGGTTTCAGACTAGAAAATTTTTAACAACTGACAATATTGACTCTTGAAAAAGATGAGGACCATCTGGGAGTCTTACATGATCCTAGAGAATCACACATACATACAGCCAATGTGGAAGAATCTAGAAATATGAGGGCATGTACATGATCACTCAGCAACTTAAGCCAGACGTGAATAAGTATCTTCAAAAACTGTTGCATAAGGAGACAGAAGGACACACTTACTGTGACCATTTTTAAATAGCATAAAACTAATTCAAATTAAATGACCATCAGTAAAAGAACAGTATATTCTTTCAATTGCAATCTATATGACAGTGAAATATGAATTAACTATGATTACATAAACTAACAAAGTTTGAAAAATTCAAACAGTAAAACTGAAGAGTCATAAAATTACAAAGTTTGATTCCTGTTGCAGTTAGCATCATGTTGTTGGTAGCAAACAGCCAATCAAGAGCAGCTTGTGGGAGGAATGGATTTATTTTGGCTTACAGACTCTAGGGGAAGCTCCATGGTGGCAGGAGAAAACAATGGAATGAGCAGAGGGTGGACATCATCTCCTGGCCAACATCAGGTGGACAAGAGTAGGAGGAGAGTGTGCCAAACACTGGCAAGGGGAGGCCGGATGTAACACCCACGAGCCTGCCAACAATTTACTGCTTCCAGGAAGATCCAAAATTCACAAATTGCCACCAGCTAGTGACCTAGCATTCAAAACACATAAGTTCATGGGGGGAAACACCTGAATCAAATGACCACAAGTCCATATATTTTAAGTTAAGAAAATAAGAAAAATCAAACTACCATTTATAAAAATATACATGCATGGTAAAACTATAAAGAAAATGAAGGGAAAGATAAACATAGCATTTAAACATTAGCTACTTGGAAGGGACAGAAGAGAACAATCAGATACACCAAAGAGCATGGCAATAATTTGCTTAAGCTGGATGAGTTTATTATTGTACATACACAATTAGTGTTAAATACAAGTTGTGAATTTGTTGGTGTTATACACAAATTCTAAGATTATTAGTGTTATACACATAATTATATTGTATATATTTGTTAAAAATAAAAGGAAAGTAAAAGTCTTTGGGCACCACTTTCTTCACACTAGAACAGGTGGCGGGTAAAGAAGGCATAGTTCCAGTGAGACTGATCTCTGCATTGTTCACACTACTCCCTAGGATCCCTGTGTGCAGCAGTATCTTCTAGTTCAGGAGCACTAATGGAACACAACAGTGTATCATTAGGAATGGCAGGCAGGAAAGGCATAGGAAGGAAGACTGGAGAACAATACTCCAGCCACCGCTCTCCACCTTGCTCTGCCACTGTAAGGCCCCTCACTTGGCCCTCTGTGTGCACTTCTGGGGAAAACAGGTACCATTAACTACAAGTGAGCTTTTGTCTGTTAGCCATCTAGTTTCTTCTCTGTGTTAAAGTGACCAGCTTGAAAAAATAGAGAGGTGAGAGAGATCTCAAATTTCTACTCCATGAGTGTTTTTCCTTTCTTTCCAAATGTTCTCTTTAATGCTAGGACAGACTGACACCCTCCTATCCAACAGTTCACGGAAATTCCTTTTCCTTAACAAGGAATTGTACTCAGGATTTTAAATGAGAAAGGGAAGGGGACGTTATCAGGAGGAGGCTGGAAACGAGAAGGTACAGGGACACTGAAGAGACTCTAAAACTATGTTCATGGGTATGGCTGCAGCTCTATCCAAGTGTTGTCATTTCAAATCTGGCATTGCTCCCAAAATCCTACCCTTAGCTTTTCATGATTAATGAGTCTCTCATCACCCTGCCTCATACTCCTCTTGCCAGGACTATTTTGTACTACCATTATTTGAAATTACCTGTGACTTTGGCTCCTGGACATACAAAAACTTATTAATATACCTGATACCAGGAATCTGTAGAAAGAGTATTCCTCTCATCCAGGCATGGCTAGACCTTTTCTTATCTCCCCTGTGTGGGCACAAGAAGTATGATGTCTTGTCAAGTAGCATTTCCCAGCAGAATCAAGGAAACCTGTCCTTTTGTTCTCTGACATTTTGGAAAAATAACTGCTTGGGTTCCTTTCTTGTCTAGTGAAAACTTATAGCCCAGGACTTCTAAAGAACAGACTACAAAATTCTCTTTATGTCTTTTTCAAATATTTGAATCTCCCCAGTTGGAACTCTAGACTTGGCAGTCCAGCTAACTCTGCCAGTTGGTGTTCTGTGCCTTTGGAACAGGGAGGTCACTGCTCATTTACAAATGTCTCAAAACAGGGGATGTTGCCACGTGACATGTGGCCCAACCTATTAAACACTCTGAGGACCAGACAAGAGGGAGGGTAGGATGGAGGGAGGGTAAAGGTGGAAGGGAATGAGAGGGTGGGAGGGAGGACAAGGGGGGGATACAAATTGGGACCCAAAAGGGAAAGATACTATAAAACCCTTTACTCTGAACAACAGGCTAAAACATTGAATCTTCAGCAGGCCCGCACAGGGAACACCCGAACCATAGGAACCTAGAGAGAGCATCATGAAGGCCAACCTTAATCTTTTCCTGCTTCTCTTTCTCTCTCTCTCTCTCTCTCTCTCTCTCTCTCTCTCCTCTCCTCTCTATACTCACTTTCTCTTTTATATTATCTATCTTTTTCCTCCCTCACCTTCCTAGGTGCAGACTTATAACTCCCAGGGCCAGCACGGGGTTAACTTCCACAATGAGCTGTTGATCTGAGACACCTACAAGGTTTCCCAAAAAAAGACAGGCTTCTGTCAGAGTTCTTGGTGACCCACCAAAGGTTAATGGTAAGACCCTACTGTCGAAGACAGCATACGTGTGTGAGACCAAACACAGAGAGACCTGGCCAGAATCTGGAAGAAGGTCAATCCCCAGACAGTTAGCTAGTCTAGTACCAGAGGGTGCTACACGAGCAACTGGGGGAAAATGTCTGACATTGGTCCAAACAACTTGCAGTCTAAGATACCCAGCAGGAAACAACTTGACGTAATGCTCATACAAGTGCAGTAGTGGCAAACAGCCATGGTGGGTAACCAACTGCTCTTGATTTGGCTAATAGATCCACTCAGTGGATTGGAACTCATTGCTGGAACTGGGAAATAAGTCAAAACCAGGTACAAAAAATGAGCTCAGTCGCCAAGATCAAGATACCACCAAATGTGGGGTAGAAGAGAGCCAACGCATATAAAATTCCCTCCAAAACATATATGGTCACCCCTTCTATCTAGTACTAACTTCTCTCTCCGTTGGAGAATTTGCTTATCTTTTTTCAGATGGACAACAAACCTGAAGGGAGGATCAGCTAACCACACCTCACCAGGGCCCCAGCTGAAACCATAGAAAACACAGGGGAAGGGCAAGAATACAGCGTTCATGGAGATCACAACACCAGAAAAAGGCTGAAGGAGATAAATACAGAGAACATCCAGCTCCAACTAAGCCACATATCCAGAGACACAGAGGCTCCCAAAACCTCATCACTGAAGCAGAACTAAAATGACCCCAATGTGGCTCAGGGAAACTCACGGAAGAGGGGGCAGAAAGATTGTTAGAGTCACAAGTTGGGGCGTTATGCACAGAGACTGGGGCCTACCCCCCAGAACTCTTGACTAACCTCACAATGCATGACCCACATTCCCATTGATGAGGGTCCCTTTGAAAGAGGTAGGAGGAAAATGGAACCAATACTATGAATGTAAAATCAGAATATAAATAAAAAATATATAATAAAAGTTAAATTTAAAAAAAAAAAGAGGGGATGTTGCAGTCACATTCACATTGCTGCCAGAAATCACCAACCAAGAGCAGATTTGGGGGAAAAATGGTTTATTTTGGCTTACAGACTTGAGGGGAAGCTCCATGGTGGCAGGGGGAAATGATGGCATGAGCAGAGAGTGGATATCACCCCCTGGCCAACATAAAGTGGACAATACCAACAGGAGAGTGTGCCAAACACTGGCAAGGGGACTCTGGCTATAATGCCTGTAATCCTGCCCCCAATAATACACTGCCTCCAGGAGGTGTTAACTCCCAAATCTCAGCTCGGAACCTAGCATTCAGAACACCTAAGTTTATGGGGGACACCTGAATCAAATCACCATATTTCATCCCTGACCCCCATAAATTGATAACCATATATGATGTAAACATGCAATGCATTCACTGCAACTTTAAAAGTCCCAATATTTTTAATCAATCCTAATGATGTTCAAACATCTCCAAAATCCAAGGTCTTTTAATGGAGCCATAAAACCAAGAAAAATCCCCCAAAACCCATAATGGCACAGAATAAACATTCACACTGCAAAAGATGGCATTGGGTATATCAAAGAAATATTCAATGAATACAAGATTTAAAACAACCAGGGTAAACATCAAACTCTGCAGCTCCAAGTCCAAAAACTCTAGTCAATGACAAGTCTCCAAGTCTGACAATTCTAACCAGCAGCAAATCTCTGGAGTTCCAATTCCACCCCTTCCAGCTAGGCTACTCACACTCTTGAAAAACTTCATCCAGGGCTGGCAGCTCTCCTTAGCAACCATGTGGTCCTGGCATCTCCACTGGATCTCCACTGCAACCCACAGTCCATCCTCACAGCTCCATCAAGTCTCCATGCAGGCATCCAGCAAACCTGCTCATGGCCATTTCCAAAACACAAGAGCATGTTGCAAATTCAATGACCCTCTCTTTCTTGCATTTCTTTCTTTCTTTTTTTTTTTTTTTTTTTTTTTCGGTTTTTTGAGGTAGGGTCTCACTCTAGCTCAGGCTGACCTGGAATTCACTATGTACTCTCAGGGTGGCCTTGAACTCATGGCAATCCTCCTACCTCTGCATCATGAGTGCTGGGTTAGAGGCATGCACTACCATGCCCAGCACTTTCCTGTATTTCTTATGTACATAATACCAGGTAGGGTGCCAGTTTGTTAATCCAGTTGGGAATAAAGCAGACTTTGAAGAACAGGACACTCCTTCAGCATGCAGGCCCCTTCAAAAGAGTCTACATTCTTCCTGTTGCCCCGGGGAGTGCAGGTCAGCTGGCCCAATCTCGATGGTTGTAATCTCTCAATTGCAACTGAATGGGCAGCAGTTTCACCCTAATATTTCATTTTTTTCTTTGCCATATCCCTCTGCTCATACCAGTCCATGCAATGCAAAATGGCACAAGTTCTCAGGACACTGGCATGACAGCAAGCATCTTACACAAACTGCTTCTAGACTAGTCCAAGCAAAGCTCTTTCTCACCCTCACAAGCCAAATATCACAGTCCATAGTTCTTACTGCATTCAAGTCTTTAAACTCTGGCCAGAATAGTCCATCAAGCTGTATTTACAGCAATGCAAGTAATCTCTTAAGCAAAGATCTCAAATTCATCCACATTCCTCTTGAAAATCAGCTCCAAAAGGCCAAAGCCACACAGTCAGGTGTCTAATGCAAATAACCCCACTCCTTGTACCAACTTTACTGTTGCAGTCAGGTTCTCATTGCTGGCAGAAATTCCCCAACCAAGAGCAGCTTTTGGGGAAAAAAATGGTTGTTTTGCCTTACAGACTCAAGGGGAAGCTCTGTGATGGCAGGGGAAAATGATAGCATGAGCAGAGGGTGGACATCACCCCCATGGCCAACATAAGATGGACAATAGCAACAGGAGAGTGTGCCAAACACTGGCAAGGGAAAACTGTCTATAATACCCATAAGCTCACCCCCAACAATACACTGCCTCCAGGAGGCGTTAATTCCCAAATCTCCATCAGCTGGGAATCTAGCATTCATAACACCTAAGTTTATGGGGACACCTGAATCAAACCACCACAAGGGACAATATCTGGGCGCCAATGCTCAGCTGGTCTTTCTAGTCCTCTTTACACCTCTCACTTAAGAGGATAAAATTATAGCAAAAAGAAGATGGGGCAGGACAAGCGCACTTTATATGAATTCATGATGTCTAATGTTTTCCCCTAAAATATTCATTCATCAACATGTTAAAAGAAAGCCTTATACTGTTAGCTCAGATATATTCCATTTCTATCCCACAGCCTCAAAACAGACCACACTATATTTCAAGGTGGCTTCTGAGGACTTGAAGTGGAAGTCTTCAGTGTTCAAATATTCATTACATTTTTGAGACACATTTTTTCATTAATCACAATGTCAATAAGGTCAAGAAACCAAAAGAAAGCAAGGTAGAGAGGTCAAAATTGGAATGGGAATGTGATCTATGTGTATGTCTAACACACTTGTTTGGGCTATGTCATCCAACTAACTTCAGATGACATCATTGTGATTGAATAAACTCACAAGAGAACAGAAATGTGTGGCACTTGGGGAAAACATATCAATAAAGAGTATCACTTCTCTAAGAAAACAAATTTTGGTAACTAGAAATATATGCTTCCAAAAGGGAGCCAATGAAGTTAAAAGACTGAGGTAGGGCTGCAGAGATGGCTTAGCGGTTGAGGCACCTGCCTGCTAAGCCTAAGAACCCGGTTCCAATCTCCAGGTCCCACATTTAGCCAAATGCAAAGTGACACAAGGGTGCAATGCAGCACTTGCCCACAAGGGGGCACAAGCATCTGGATTTCATTCACAACAGCTGAGAGACTGCTGGTGTGCCCATTCTCTATCTGTCTCCCTCTCCCCTCTCTCTGTCTGTCTCTCTCTGTGTCTCTCTCCAAAAATAATAAATAAATAAATAAATAAAAGATTGAGGTAAAAGAGCAGGGAAGTATATACATCAAGACAGTAATGAAGAGTTTTTACTACCCAGGAGTTTAATTCCTTGGATGATTCAAATGTGCATAGTCTACATCCTTTAAGGGCTGTACTTTAATATTGCAATTCAGATATACTCAAAAGAAATGAAAGCAGGCACTCAAAGAAATATTTGTTTTACATATGTTCACAGCAGTGTTATCCACAATAACCACAAGGTAGAAGTGACATAAATATTCACCAGTATATGGGTAGATGCATCCTACATGCACTACTACAAGACAGAAATGGTGGGAGGCTAAGTCCACCAAGAATATGACCTATAGTAGAGTTATCTGGGCCAGAAGATGTTACAAACTTTCTAATAAATGCCAGCACACACATAAAAAAAATTATCAGTGGGAATTACTGTTATATAAAATAAGAATCTCAAACAAGTGGATATTAACATAAGAGAAAGCTGGAAAGATATTGCAGGAGAGTGAGACATAGTCAGGTTTATAAGATAGTAATAAAGGGCTTTGATGTGTTTAGACTTCAAATAAGAGGCATAAATGACTTCTCAGGAAAAAAAATGTATAGATGTATATACAATCTTGTCAATAATTCTAAAACATTACTAACTCTGCCACTCTGGCTTGTGACTCATTCCACAAGAACATTATACATTGTCATGGTTATCTTCTCATTGCTGGAACAAAACACCCAACCAGAAGCAGCTTGTGTGAGGAAAGGGATATTTCCACCTTACAATTTTGAAGGAGTTTAATCATGGCAGGGAGAGCACATCAGGAATAGTCAGCTAGGCGTCACATCTCCACATCAGCAGAAGGGAGAAAGTGAGCTTCTAAGCACTGGCAAGCAGGGACTGGACCAGAAATGTAAAATCTCAAGACCTGCTCACAGTCACAGACCTGCTCACAGTCACACACTTCCTCTAGCAAGACTCCACTTCCCAAAACCTGGGGAGTAACTGTGGAGTAAGCATGAGGCTTAACCACAAATACATGATGCTGTGGGGGACATTTTACATTCTTAACACCACAAAAGTCTAGTGGCTTCATTACTGTTATTGCAGAACTACCATTTGCCAGTCTCTACCCAGTACCAAACCATAGACTCATTCAGAGCTTTGTCTCAAAGCCTGCTAGGTCATCTGCAGTGAGATGATGACATTACTGTCTGCTCCTTCCATAATGGTTAATGGGGCAAATGAGGAGGAGTCCATCTTTCCACACTCAGGAAAGCTAGTAGTCTGTACAAATATAGATTCAAAACACACCAGAAATATTTCTTCTATTCCAAAGTATATATTTTTCTAATGTATCTTTATACAAAGAAATAAAAAGCAAGGTAAAGGACATGAGCATTGGAGTCCACTGCAAGTCAGATTTTCAATAAGGCCTGAAACAGAGCATTTCAGAGCTCTCACCAAAGCCAAAACATTATGTAGACACTAGGGACAACCTTGACCAGAGTCATCTCTCTGTTTGTGGTATTGGCACCTAATCACAAGGCAGGCAAGGGGAAATGAGACTGCACTGGACCTAAGGCACATTTGAAGGACAAAGAAAAGAGGCCAGTGTCCCTGGTGATGACTGGTGTCACGGTCCTCCTACCCTAAAGCTCTATTTCCCACTTTAATTTTAGGACAGACCCTTGATTTCCTCCAGGTATCAGATAATCTCTGGCCTTTGCACATTTGATTTGCCCTTATCCACCATGAATTTGCTCTAATTTGGGTCTTGAATACCCCTCCCCCAAGCACATGTGTCAAAGGCTTGTTCCCCATGGTCATGCACTGGGAAGGGTTGAAATCTTCATGATGAGTGGTTTTCAGGATTTACTTAGGTCATAAGGGCATCCCTTGGAAGGAGATTATGGGGCTTGATCTCTTCCTCTCCCTCTCTTTGCTTCCTGGTCTATCACTCACTTCCTGCCATTGCCATCTGGCACCCTCACTGAAAGCCAAAAAGCAATGAGTGTGCCTGGCTATGGATTAGAACCACAAGAACTGTGAGCCAAAGTAAATGCTTTTCTCCTTATAAACTGATGATCTCAGGCATTACATTATTGTAATGGAAAACGGACTAATATGATAATATTGCCAATCCAAGAAGGTAAGATTCTTTCCTTATCAGAAACATACAGCTTTTCAAAAATGTGCCTGGTTTTCTTCAAAACTATCTTTAGAAACACATTAATATGTCTCTTCTGTCACTGTGTACATTAATAATGTTTATACTAAAAGAAATAGTAACTCCTTGCCAGATACTAAATGGATTCACAGAGGGAAAGTCTCCAGAATGCACTTGAACATGTAAGTTTTATCAGAGAATATTATTTAGTAGAATGAGGAAAAGATAGATCCCCAGCTCTGTCCAGATAAACCTGTAAGGTTCACTTTTATTATTAAAGTGACAGACTGCTACATTCTCTTTTGAGGGTAGATACTCAGCTTATTACTCAAAATAGGGAATAAAAGATATCTGATATAAGAAATGAGTCCCTCCCCCTTCCAATTAATCATTCCTGCTTCTGAGATGGTGTCTCAGAAAATATTTTCCCTGGACAGAAACGGACACATGGCTTCACTTCAGATGGGTCTCAGATGACAAACCAAAGTGCGATTACACCAGTACCAGCGTGGTGAACCAATGAGTTTATTGGGGTTACGTACAGAGCAGGGTGATGAGTTGCTTACAGGAGTGTGGAGTCCGAAAAACAGCTGCACCACCAAGAAGTCTCATCTCAGCATGGATGATGACCTCCCCATGGCTGCGTTAGTGAAGCTCACTGTGTCAGAAGCATCCTCACAGATGCTCTTCCCACAGTCTTGTGGTGAGGGATTACAGAGCATGGAGCGCCCAAGGCAGTACTTCAGTGGGCCCCTTGGCCATTGATCTTTTACCCTCAATATATTCTATCTTCCCATGGAACCACAAGACCTCATGTATCATTGCATACTGCTGGCACAGGGGATGTCTGAGATCTCAGGTTGGGGGTCTGGTGACCCTCCCTACACCCTTCTTTCTATGGGAGAATGTAAACAGGCCCAATTTCAAGAGTCTCTCACGAGTTATCCCAGCTGCTTTTGATAAAAGCTGGCAATGGTTGTTTACTGCTTTCAATGGGGAGGAATTTGCTATACAACAAATGAAGACTAGCCAGGTCACTGCATCCTCTAACCAGTCTTCAGTAACCTCTAGCCCTGATGTCATTTCATAGCTCAATAACTATCACAGCCCACAACTTACACACTCTCTCTTTCTTTCTCTCCCTTCCTCCCTCTTTCTCTCTCTCTCCATAGCAAAATGAATTCTGTCATCTGATGCTCAGATCAGACTTTGCCATGGATCCTTGGTTCCAGCACAGTGCAGAGCAAAGGAGAGAGCTGCATACAGATGAGGCACAAACCTGGCTACTCACGGATAACCCATAGCACAGAGGTCAGGCCTCAGTATAGATACCTTGGCCATGTCTGCACCAACCAGCAGGATCCCAATGGAGACTTAAGGCAAGCTAGAGCCAAACCACAGCTAAGAGGCAAGCTCTACACAGAAAAGATAAATCTCCCATAGAACTCATCTCACAGAGGGAGGGACATCCTTCCCTCCACCCTTGATGGGCTCCAGGACACTGAAAATGAACAGATCACCCAGTCCACAGGGCTGAAGGATACCAAAATAAAACCTAGGACACCTAAGCCAAAAGCCACCATGATCAGGAACTGAGTTTGAATTCCACAGCTATTCCTTAGTGAAAACTCCATCATAATGTCTCTGTTGACTTTTGCAACAGATGCCAAAGTACAGAAAACAACCCTGACTTAATCACAATAGTGTTATTCTGAAATCTTCCTTTCCTGCAAACACTTTGAAGTTTTCTAAAAAACAGAATTTAAAATGAGTAAATCTGAACTCTAAGATTAACTACTTGCATAAACAAACGCAAAGCCTCAATCTACCTCTAAGCATGTGTTTCTGTTTAAGTCGTTGCTTAAGAGAGCTTTAGTGACCAGCAGAGCAGCAAGTTCCTCCAGTCACATTAGACACAACAGAACAAAACTGAAAAAAAAAGTATTTCTCTTGAGAAACACCATCCAAGAGCCTTCTGCATACATTTATTTAGCTTATAATACTCACTGGTCAGGCTGGAGAGATAGCTCAGCGTTTAAGACACTTGCCTGCAATGCCTAATGATCCAGGTTCAATTCCTCTGTAACCATGCAAAGCCAGGTGAGCAAAGTGGTGTGTGCACGTGAGGTTCTTTTGCTGTGGCTAGAGGCACTGGTGCACCCATTCTTTCCCTTTCTCTATCATCAATCTATCTCTGTATCTCTCTCCTTGCAAAAAATAAATAAATAAAGACACAGGAAGCAGCCATGGCACCCAGTCGGAATGGCATGATCCCAAGCCCCATTTCCACAAGGACTGGCAGCGACGAGTGAGCACCTGGTTCAACCAGCCGGTGCTGAAGATCCACAGGCTCAAGGCCCTCGCCCCGCATCCCCGCCCATCCCATCGTGTGGTGTCCCACCATGCTGTAGCACACCAAAGTCCGAGCCCGCCAGGGCTTCAGCCTGGAAGAGCTCAGAGTGGCCAGCATCCACGAAAAGGTGGCCTGGGCCATTGGTATCTCTGTGGACCTGAGGAGTTGGAATAAGTCCACGGAGTCTCTGCAGGCCAATGTGCAGCGCCTGAAGGAGTACCACTCCAAGCTCATCCTCTTCCCCAGGAAGCCTTCAGCGCCCAAGAAAGGAGACATCTCTGCTGAAGAACCGAAATTGGCTACTCCTTTGACTGGACCTGCGATGCGCATGCACAATGTCTATAAAAAGGAAAAAGCCAGAGCGATCACAGAGGAGGAGGAGAACTTCAAGGCTTTCACAAGCGTCAGCATGGCCTGTGCCAATGCACGTCTCTTCAGCATCCGAACAAAAAGGGCCAAGGAAGCAGAAGAACAGGATGTCGAAAAGAAAAAATAAATTCTTTTGAGGCATAGTAATAAAATAAATAATAAATAAGTAAATAAATAAAATACTTTTTAAATACTTGATGGTCACGACTAGACACAAAAGGCCTGGCCCACCACAGGAGAACACTTCTAGTGACCGAGGCAGTCGGATCTTGGACTCTGACGAGCCCATCTTGATCACAGCAATTCTGTCTGGTGTTGTCTCTGAGGCACCACAACAGTGGCAGAATTCTCATTGCCCACGCCCCATATCTCCATAATGCCTTGTGCCTGCAACCTCAAAATAAAAGTGGGAGGCTTAGGACCTGGTCAGTGGCTGAGTCAACTTCAACCATGATGCTCTTTTACCCAAATTACTTGGGGAGATCTGGTTATTGAGCTCTAGAAATGTCCCACAGAGCAGGGACCCATGGCTGTGTGCCCTCTCCAGGTCACCACACTGTGCATAAGAGGATGACTGCAAACCTGGGCTCACATTGGGATGTATTTACCATACCTGTTGGCACCTAGCTTGGTGGCAAAGTGTTTCAGAGTCTGCAAGTCTCTCCGGCTCACTCCTTCCCTCCTGGTGTGAGGCAGTCCCTAAAGTAGTTGCTGTAAATAGATTTCTACTTCCTATTTCTTTCTCACATCCAGTGAAGGCAGCACTGAGCACACCAAATAGTCCCACCTTGGATGCCAGAGACTTTCTTGCTCCATGTTATTAGCGAATCATATAAAGGGTCTCTACTCTTCCTCTTCACACTCTTAACACAAAACAAATGTTTTCAATAGGAATGTTTTCATAGGCCAGGCATAGTGGGGCATGCCTTTAATCCCAGCACTCGGGAGACAGAGGTAGGAGGATCACCATGAGTTCAAGGCCACCCTGAGACTACATAGTGAATTCCAGGTCAGCCTGGGCAAGAGCGAGACCCTACCTCGAAAAACAAACAAACAAAAAAAAAGAAATGTTTTCATAAAACAGTTTGAGGAAGCCAGGCGTGGTGGTGCACGCCTTTAAACCCAGCACTCAGGAGGCAGAGGTAGGAGGATCACCTTGAGTTCAAGGCCACCCTGAGACTATATAGTTAACTCCAGGTCAGCCTGGGCCAGAGTGAGACCCTATCTCGAAAAAAAAAAAAAAAAAAAAAAAACAGTTTGAGGAAATGTTAATACTTTCAGAGGATGGAAAAATTTTTATTGTCAAATGTAGTAAAATATTTTTTCTGTGTGTGTGGTATATATATTTTTACATGTTCATGTGTGTATGTTTGTGTGAAATGTGTGTGCTACTTCACATGGACATGTATGTATATGGATGCAGAGTCCAGATGTTGACATTGGATGTCTTCCTCAATCATTCTCTATTTTATTTTGTTTTTTTAGAAAATGGTAATTTTTTTATTATGAACATACTATGTATGGTTGCATCATGTGTTGGTACCATCTTTTCCCTCCTCCCTGCCCCCATTCTGCTGGGGACCCACTACAGTAGGCAGGTATTCCCCAAGGGCTTGTAGGTTATGCATTGTGGGAGCAGCAGTCAGTTATTGTGCGGAGGCAGTGCCTCTAGGTTTGACATTCCAACCTGTGACTCTTACAATCTTTCAGCCCCTCTTCCACAAAATTTCCTGAGCCTTGGTGGCTGTGTTTTAAGTCTACTTCAGTGATAAGCTCTTAGGAGCCTCTGGATCTCTGCTGTGGTACATGTTGAATATCCTCGGAGTCTGTTTCCTACAGGTTCACCATGGAAGCAGCACTCTTGCTTATCTCCCCAATTCCCCTGTAGTTTTGCCTGGGCCTTGGCTGAAATGTGAGGGATGGCTTACCTCCTTGGGTATCACTACCTTCTGGAAAAGAAAAGCAGATCCAATGGAGAGTGAAGTCAGCATAGGTTAAATTGGATAAGCATGATTAATTTAGAGAGATTTTTATGGATGTAGCTCCTCTTTTAGCCAAAGACTAGTAGGAGCTTGACATTGAAGAGCATAATCTTTGTCTCCATAGGATTATGACCTGGTTTTCAATTCCAGATATAGGTTCCTTTCCATTGAGTGAATCTCTTAGCCAATCAGAAAGCCATAAAGCCACCAAGGCTATGTGTCACCACTGCACTAGTGTGTACTTCTTGTCAGTGTATTTTATGAGGAAGGGTCTCTCACTTAACCTGGAGCTCACAGATTTAGCTAGACTAGCTAGCTAGAAAACCCCAAGGATCTTCCTGTCTCCCCTGGCATTATAGATGAAAATCACCTTATCTGGCTTTTTACATGGATGCTGGGGATATGAACGTGGGTCCTCATGCTTACACAGCAAGCACTTTTCTGAGACATCTACCCAGGCCCCTCAGAAATAGTAAAATATACTTCAAAGGAACATTTACTTAAACAAAATAAATAATACCTATTATGTCAAACATTAAAGAAGTCCCTGAAGCCAGGCATGGTGGCATATGCCCTTAATCCCAGCATCAGGAGGCAGAGGTAGGAGGATCACTGTGAGTTCCAGGCCACCCTAAGACTACATAGTGAATTCCAAGTCAGCCTAGGCAAGAGCAAGACCCTACCTTGAAACAACAACAACAACAACAACAAAAAGTCCTTGAAATCCTAAAAGTATCACTGGTTGAGTCTTATTGAATCATGCACTTTGTTTTTTCATAGTAATTTGGAAAATAATATTTGATTTTTTGTTTGTTTGTTTTGTTTTTTGAGGTAGGTTTTCGCTCTAGTCCAGGCTGACCTGGAATTCACTATGTAGTCTCAGGGTGGCCTCGAACTCACAGCAATCCTCCTACCTCTGCCTCCCGAGTGCTGGGATTAAAGGCGTGTGCCACCACACCCAGCTCTATTTTAAAATCGCATATGAATTACTTTAAAATAAAAAAAAAACCTATAAATTAGTATAATGTCATACATATAAAACTTGAAAAACTAACTTTAAATATATTGCTCACCATTATCTATTCTCTATCAATACAATTGCAATACAGTACAACTTCAAAACTGAGGCTATGGCTCAGTAAATAAATCGCTTACCAAGAAAGCATGAGGATATGAGTTGGAAACCCCAGTACCCATGTAAAATGTTAGGCATGTTGGTATGTGTCTGTAATCCCAGCACTGGGGAGATGGTGACAGGGAATCCCAGAGGCTCACCAGCTAGTTAATCTAGCTGAATTCACAAGTTCTAGGTTCAGCAAGAGACCTTGTCTCAATAATATGATGGAAAGCAGTTGAGAAAGACACCAGATGTCAACCTCTGGTCTCCACACTCATGTTCATACACACCTGCACACAAACATATGCACCCATATGCATATACACATGCATGCACACCACACAGACATGCACACTAAAAAAACAGTAAGCTTCATATGAAAAGAAAAACAAAAGTTGACATGTATTAAAGCAAAATGCCTTAAGTTGCTTTTGCAACAAAGGTGGCATTCTTGGATTTTATATATATTAAATAAAAATGTTATAGATGGTGTGGAAAAATAAGAGGGTTAGAGGCAAAATGGTGAAAGATTTACACCCATACCCAACAGAGCCAAGAAAAAAGCACTCAGTTTTACAAATAAAGAAAAACAGTATTTCTCAAGCCATTAGCATTATTAGTGTTGCCCTAATAAAACCATATGAACATTAATAAAAGTAATTTTAACACCCTAACAAAAATGTTTACTTTCCCCATTTTAGGATATGAGCAGAAATAATATACACATAGGGAAAAAGTACCTGATTTAATAAAACTCAGTTTTAAAAAATCCCTCCCAAAACATGTAAATTGCAAGAGTAAAGTGGTCCATCGCAGCAAGAGATGCTACATCTACATCATGTTTTGAAACTTATGTCTAACCCACCTGCATTTCTCTGCTAGTTCCAAACATTCCCAAGGGAAGATGCAGAAAGAGCCAAGATGTAGGCAACAGATGCACTGGAGGCATCTGAAATTGTTAACTTGTTTTCTATCATTTCCATCACAAAAGTAAGGCTGGCCTGAGTAGTACAACTTCTATTATTTCAGCACATTCCTCATTATAACTTGATTTGTTCTCATAGCAAACAGACCTGCTAAAATAAAACTATCATTCAGGGATGGGAACTAGTATTTATCCAACTTAAATCTTAACAGTATGATTCTAGAATTCATTAGTATTTATAAAACAAGGACCCGCTGGGCGCGAACTCCTCCTAGTGACAGAACTGGGGAAAACAAATGGTACGATGCTCCATTCATTCTGCATTCGTTAAAGTCTAACCACCCACAGTGTAAAGAAGAGCTCAAGTAAAGCTCCACACAGCTTCTCCTCCTGGGGACCACCAACCACTTCATGTTGTGCCTGTAAATTCTCTGTGTGATGAAATACACTTTGTCTTATAGAGGCCTTTGTTTTATGAAAAGCTCCCAAGAGAAAGGTTGGCTGTTTTTGTTTTTTCTTTAGCAGATGACATTTCAAAAAAAACTTGTGCATATGTCCAGCAGTTAAAAATAAGAACTCAGGCCTGGAGAGATGCTTAGCAGTTAAGTGCTTTTGTCTGTGAAGCCTAAGGACCCTGGTTCGAGGTTTGATTCCCCAGTACCCATGTAAGCCAGATGCCCAAGGTGGCACTTGCATCTAGAGTTCGTTTGCAGTGGCTAGAGGCCCTGGTGTGCCCATTCTCTCTCTCTCTCTCTCTCTCTCTCTCTCTCTCTCTCTCTCTCTGTCTCTCATAAGTAAATAAATAAATAAATTTAACATTTGATAAAAAAATAAGAATTAAGAGCCAGGCGTGGTGGTACATGCCTTTAATCCCAGCACTCTGGAGGCAGAGGTAGGAGGATCACCATGAGTTCAATGCCACCTTGAGACTACATAGTGAATTCCAAGTCAGCCTGAGCTAGAATGAGACCTTACCTCAAAAAACAAAAAATTTAAAAAAAAAAGATTTCACTTCAGCATGCATTCACTTTCAATGTCCACAGTCAGTGCAATTTTTCCTTCACAAATTTATTTTCATTTCACTCCATTTTAGACTCCTATTGAAAAACTACAAAATGGTGTATTTAAGTTCTAAAACATCCATCAACATTTTCCTTCAAATAGGCAGGCTTCTGGGAGGAACATAAGACTTAGCTCTACAAGGCAACATGGACATTGCACTTGAGATCTACTACTGGCTGGCCAGGAAGATAAGTCCTTTTGGGTCCTGAGGTCAGGCCAGGACTTCATGGGAAATGGCCCTAGCAATAAGTTTACCCTTCAATCCCTGTCATAATGCACACTGGAAAGTCATATGCAAGTTTTGTAGAAATCCATTGTCATTACTAAGGGAACTAGGCATGCAAGAGGCAATGTTTGATGCCCCATTCACTTAACTAGATATGACATGTTTTTAATTTGTAACCAAATATCAAAGTATACATTTTCTTCAAGCTGGATTTTTGGTTTTATATTATATTTAAGATTAACCTGTGCTAATATGTACCTCAATTTTTCTATACTTTTGCTTTGTTTTATTTTAATTCTATTTAACATGTATGTCAGCTACCTTCTCCTTGCTGAGACAAAATACCTCACAAAAATCAACTAGGGAAGTTTCAAAGGGGAAAGTGGGGGTGGGGAGGGAAATACCATGGGATATTGTCTACAATTAAAGAAGTTGTCAATAAAAAATAAATTAGCTAATAAATAAATAAGTTTTTAAAAAATCAGGTAGGGGACAAAGGGTTTATTTCAGTTAGCTTACAGTTCCAGGTTATTGTTGATCATGGCATTCTTTACAGAAACAGAAAAAACAATCCTAAAATTCATTTGGAAACACAAAAAAAACCTTGAATAGCCAAAACACATTTGAGCGACAAAAATAAGGCTGGTGATATCACCATACCCAATTTTCAGCAATATTACAAAGCCATAGTAACAAAAACAGCATGGTACTGGCACAAAAACAGACACATAGATCAATGGAACAGAATAGAGGACACAGATGTTAATCCAGGCAGCTACAGCCATCTGATTTTTGACAAAAAATGCCAAAAATAGTCATTGGAGAAGACAGCCTCTTCAGTAAGTGGTGCTGGGAAAACTGGATATCTATATGTAGAAGGATGAAAATAGATCCATGTCTTTCTCCATATACAAGAATCAAGTCCAAATGGATCAGGGACCTTAATATCAGACCTGAAACTCTAAAACTGCTAGAAGAAAAGGTAGGGGGAAACCCTTCAACATATTGGCATAGGCAATGACTTTCTGAATATAATCCCAATTGCTCAAGAAATAAAACCACTAATGAACCAATGGGATCTCATGAAATACAAAGTTTTTGTATAGCAAAGAGACAACCTACAGAATGGGAGAAAGTCTTTGCCAGCTATACATCTGACTGATTGAAAGGGGGAGGGGACATGATGGCGAGTGGAGTTTCAAAAGGAAAAGTGGGGGGGGGGGAGTACCATGGGATATTGTCTACAATTATGGAAGTTGTCAATAAAAAATTAATTTTTAAAAAAGGTAAAAGCCACATGTTCTGTCTCATATGCAAATCCTAACTTGGTTAGATTTGTTAATAAGTGTTGCAGTCAGGTTCACATTGCTGGGAGAAATCACCCGATTAAGAGCAGCTTGTAGGAAAAAAGAGGTTTATTTTGGCTTACAGTCTCAAGGGGGAAGCTCCATGATGGCAGGAAAAATGATGGCATGAGCAGAGGATGAACATCACCCTCTGGTCAACATAAGGTGGACAACAGCAACCAGAGAGTGTGCCAAACACTGGCAAGAGGAAGCTGGCTATAATACCCATAAGCCTGCCCCCAACAATACACCAACTCCAGGAGGCTTTAATGTCCAATTGCCATCAGCTGGGGAGACTAACATTCAGAACACTTAAGTTTATGGGGGACACCTGAATCAAACCACCACATTCCACCCATGGCCCCATAAACTGATAACCATACATGATGTTGCATTCATGCAACTTTAAAAGTCCCCATAGTTTTTATCAATCCTATTGATGTTCAAACAATCCCCATACTCCAAGGTCTTTTAACTGAGCCATAATACCAAAAATAATCCCCAAAAAAAAAAAAAAACCCATAATGGCACAGAATAAACATTCACACTGCAAAAGATGGCATTGGGCAAAGCAAAGAAATATTCAACCAACTCAAGATTTAAAACAACCAGGGCAAACATCAAACTCTGTAACTGCAAGTCCAACAACTCTAGTCAGTGACAAATCCCCAAGTCTGATAATTCTAACCAGCAACAAGTCTCTGGAGTTCCAATTCCGCCCCTCCAGCTAGGCTACTCACCTTCCTGGAAAACTTCATCCAGGGCCGGCAGCTCTCCTTGGCAGCCGTCTCATGGTCCCAGCATCTCCACTGGGTCTCCACTGCAACTCACAGTCCATCCTCATGGCCCCATGGGATCCCCATGCAGGCATCCAGCAAACCTGCTTCACACTGCCCATGGCCATTTCCAAAACACAAGACCGCGTTACAAACTCAATGACCCTCTCTTTCCTGCATTTGTTTTACTCCATAATACCAGGTAGGGTGCCAATTTGTTAATCCAGGGGGGAATAAATCAGACTTTGAAAAACAGGACACTCCTTCAGCATTCAGGCCCCTTCAAAAGAGTCTGCATTCTTCCTGTTGCCCCTTTGCAGGTCAGCTGGCCCAATCTCAAAGGTTGTAATCTCTCAACTGCAGCTGAAAAGAGTTCACCCAAAGATTTCATTTTTCTGTGCCATATCCCTCTGCTCACACCAGTTCATTTCTATGCAAAGCAACCCTGCACATCTTCTCAGGACACAGGCATAACAGTAAACTTCTCATACAAATTGCTAGCCCAGTCCAAGTAAAGCTCTTTCTCACCCTCATAAGCCAAACCTCACAGTCCTTAGTTCTTACTGCATTCAGGTCTTTCAGCTCTGACCAGAATAGTCCATCAAGCTGTACTTACAGCACTGTAAGTCATCTCTTAGGCCAAGATTTCAAATCCTTCCACATTTCTCTTGAAAATCAGCTCCAAAAGGCCAAAGCCACACAGTCAGGTGTCTAGCAACAATCCCACTCCTCGGTACCACTTCACTGTTGTAGTCAGGTTCGCATTGCTGGCAGAAATCACCTAAGAGTAGCTTGTGGGAAAAAAGAGGTTTATTTTGGCTTACAGGCTCTAGGGGGAAGCTCCATGATGGCAGGAAAAACGATGGCATGAGCAGAAGGTGGACATCACCCTCTGGTCAACATAAGGTGGACAACAGCAAGCGGAGAGTGTGCCAAACACTGGCAAGAGGAAGCTGGCTATAATACCCATAAGCCCGCCCCCAACAATACACCAACTCCAGGAGGCTTTAATTTCCAATTGCCATCAGCTGGGAAGACTAGCATTCAGAAAACTTAAGTTTATGAGGACACCTGAATCAAACCACCACAATAAGTTATAGTAAGTATCAATAGTACTGGTTAGGAAGCTAGAAAGAGGGTTGGAGAAAGAAGAAGCAAGAAGGGATTAAGGGAAGGGATGGATAGTAGACAGGTAAGCGGAAGAATATAATACACAGGATAGGAAGGCCTACAGAACAGCAGGGGAAAGGAAGGGAGGGGAGGGGCACACAAAACTAAAGATGGTATGAATATGCTGGGTGTGGTGGCACACGCCTTTAATCCCAGCACTCAGGAGGCAGAGGTAGGAGGATCACCATGAGTTCAAGGCCACCCTGGGACTACATAGTAAATTCCAGGCCAATCTGGACTAGAGTGAGACCCTACCTTGAAAACAAAAAAAGATTATATGAATAAAGACTATAGAAACCTACTTCTTCAATAACTAATTAATAACTGAAAGATATAACTTTCTTAAAAAGAGAAAGAGGAGCTGGGAGATAGCTCAGTGGTTAAAGGTGCTTGCTTGCAAAGCCTGCCAGCCTGAGTTCAATTTCCTAGCCATCCATGTAAAACCAGATGAAAAAATACTGCAAACATCTGGCATTCCATTTGCAGCTGTAAGAAATATTGATGTGTGTGAAAATAAATAAAATAAAATGTTTTTAAAAGAGACAGATTAGAGAATGTATGGGCAGAAGTACCCCAGTTGGGTAGAGAAAGCTTCACTCCAAAGCTATGGGTTGCTCCTGGTACCTCCCAGTGTAATTAACACTCTGCTTAACATAAAACCTCCTCCAGGGAGATGGTAGCAGATACTGAAGAGATACAAAACTTATCAAAGCAGAAAATAAGAGGCTGATGATAGCACAACACTAAAGGACATTTCTACAATGCTCTCCAAGGCTCAGGGAACATTGCAGAATAGAAGGCAGAAAAAAGAATGTAAGAGCCACAAGGTGGGTAGGCATACTGTGGGTCCCTGTCCTCCCAACAACACCAAGTGGTGCATTCATGATCCCACAGTAATTATTGATATCTCCACTGTGATTATTGATATTCCCACTAAGGAGGGCCTTCAGTGGACAGGGAGAAGGGAAAAAGGGACAAAGAGAATAACCTGATGGGACTATGACCAATTTACAGCATGTTCATATGTTATAAAATTTATATAAAAATGGAAATTTTTAAATCTTTTATATTTATTTATTTGTTTGAGAGAGAGAAAGAGGCAGAGAGAGAAAGACAAAGGGAGAGAGAATGGGCATGCCAGGGCCTCCAGCCACTGCAAACAAACTCCAGGCACATGCACCTGCTTGTGCATCTGGCTTACATAGGTCCTGGAGAATTGAACCAGGATCCTTTGGCTTTGCAGACAAGTGCCTTAACCACTAAGCCATCTCTCCAGCCCTAAATCTTTTATATTCTTTATAGTCTTCAACTATACTATATATTTTCCTCCTTATGTTTAGAGTCATTTGTATTCTATGAAATATTTTGACATATGTAATATTTAAAATAACTTATTGCTTTTAAGTCTAGCTTTTTTTAACTGGACAATTTGATTTTATAGCCATAGCCTTGTGTGGAGTGACTTCTTCTAACTTTAAGAAGGATTTATTTCTAATGTCCAAATTATTATAACTATTATTTGTGAATAATAATTTTATTTGTCCTATCGTCTTAGTGTTATCCAGATTTTGGTGTGGAGAAGTAAAAATACCCACAATACAAAAGGAACTAGAGGGTCAGGTAAAGTGTTTTTCAAAAACAATTGTTCATTTCCCATGTACCAAGTACAATTAGTAGAGAGAAATAAGAGACAAACCTAGTGAGAAATCAGTATTTTATAAATTTTGTGAGCATGTTAAAAATCTTACCATTGGGCTGGAGAGATGACTAAGTGGTCAAGGGGCATGCCTGTGAAGCCTAAGGACCCAGATTCAATTCTCCAGGTCCCACATAAGCCAGATGCACATGGTGGCACATGTATCTGGAGTTCATTTGCAGTAGCTAGAGGCCCTGGCATGCCCATTCTCTCTCTCTCTCTCTCTCTCTCTCTCTCTCATAAATAAATAAGAATAAAATATTTTTATAAATCTTACCATTTATTTTACAATAGGAAGAGAAATGGAACTCTAATAGGTATGATTTTATAGTACTTCCTGTGGTAAATATGAGTATTGTTTAAAATTTTTAAATACTTATTTGTCTGTTTGCAAGCTGAAAGAGGAGAGAGGCAGACGGAGAGAATGGGCATGGCAAGGCCTTCAGCCACTGCAAACAAACTCCAGATGCATGCACCACTTTTTGTATCTGGCTTAATGTGGGTCCTGGGAAATTGAACCTGGGTCATTGGGCTCTGCAGGCAAGTGCCTTAACTGCTGAGCAATCTAAAGGGTTTTATTTATTTATTTATTTATTTATTTATTTATTTATTTATTTATTTTGGTTTTTCAAGATAAGGTCTCACTCTAGCCCAGGCTGACCTAGAATTCACTATTAGTCTCAGACTGGCCTCGAATTCAGTAATCCTCCTACCTCCGCCCTCTCCCCCAAGTGCTGGGATTGAAGGTATGAGACACCAAACCCAGCACTTAAAGTTTTTTAATCCCAGCTGATTGTAATATGAAACACATTGATGACTCATTTAATTAGATAATATAGACTTTTATGGTAGTCTCTTAATTTATAAGTTCCCAGCTGATGGAGATTTGGGAATTAACGCCTCCTAGAGGTAGTGTATTATTGGGGGCGGGCTTATGGGTATTATGTCCAGTTTCCCCTTGCCAGTGTTTTGCACACTCTCCTGTTGCTATTGTCCATCTGATGTTGGCCAGGAGGTGATGTCCACCCTCTGCTTATGCTATCATTTTCCCCTGCCATCATGGAACTTCCCCTGGAGTCTGTAAGCCAAAATAAACATTTTTTCCTACAAGCTGTTCTTGGTTGGGTGATTTCTGCCAGCAATGCGAACCTGGCTGCAATACATACTAACCATTACACGTAGGAATTTGTTGTATCTTAACATTGTTATTATCAATAGCAACATAATAATCCAATTGGTTGCATCTAGTTAATCTCTCCTTTTGTTACTACAAAGAAGTTTTACTGGTTTTAGCTCCAGGAGTTTGGGTCTAAAACAGAGGTGCCCCCCCCAAACAAGTGGAGTTTAACTTGGAGGCTTTAAAATAGATTTTTGCTATTCTAGAAAACTTGATTTTTTTTTCTAAACAATACTAAATGAGAGTACTTTTTTAAAGAAAGTAGTAAAAATGTTGAATTTCTTTAAATGTAATGATTTGGTCCATGTAAAGTAGGAGATTCAAATAAGAATATAGACATACCAAAGCTATGAGTAATGAAAGGATATATAATCAGCTCATTTATAGTTTCACTAAAACCAAGATCAACATTTTTTCTGTCATTTTGGAAAATTCTAAATATCTCATATAATTTTAAATTATCTAAACATAAAAGGATTCTGAAAATATGTTATCAAAGAGTGACAGCCAGTAGAACTATCATCAAAGATGTTTTGAGCTCAGTATCCCTGTAGTTGAAGATGAATGTTACCTAACTTATCTGAAGGTCACATGACTGTCCTCAGAACTAGACACAAATTTGATCTGAGCAATACAAATCCAAGAGCTTACCTCCTGAAGTTTTGCACTACAAAAGGCAGTTGGAAATACAATATGACATCCTTTCAACTGAGATTAAATGGGGACTTTGATGTGGTGTCATTGCCAACTGACAAAAATCGCTATCTTCAGCTTTTATTCATTTAGTTCTTCATGAACTGGCAGCTCACTGTGAAAGATTCTGTAACCAGTTCTGAAAATTTAGTTATCATTATCTCACAATAGAGTATAATTTTTCCACTTAACAGAGAGGTCTCACACAGTTCTTTGCCTATTTTTATAAGATGCCCTATAATTATGCTATAAGGAGATAATTAATGTTATCTAGAAAGGGCAAATCTTAGCTTGGAAGAACAAATAGGAGTGTCTTTAGCTAAGAGGAAGCCTACTGCCTTAATCAATGTTGACAATCAATATGATGATATATATATATATATATATATATATATATATATATATATATCATATCTATATGGTCTTGTGATCCCTGGCTACCTTCATGATGGAATATTGAGAAGTCCAATATTGTGAAGATCTTGTGCAAGTAATTGGAGCTGCTAAAAGTTCAAAGGTGTAACAGCCATGTTATACCTAGAAAGCACTTCACCCCTTCTTCCAGCCCTTACATTGTCTCTTTCTCCTTCAGTGAGCCTAAGGTACTCCAAAAGTGTATTAGTGGTTTTAGTTTTATAGTTCAGAAAGAAAGTCTTTGGTTCCTGGAGAGAGACATTGGAAAGAAATAATAAAAGCAAAAGGAGTCAGGGAGAAGTAGGCACTAAGTAAATTGGAGCTTAGAGAGGTCCTCATGTTCCTATTCCTTTTAAAAATATGTTACTTATTTATGAGAGGGGGGGCAAACAGAAAGAGAATGAATTTGGGCACTCCAGGGCCTCCTGCCACTGCAAACAAACTCCAGATGCATGCACTACTTTGTACATCTGGCTTTACAGGGAGACTTAGTAATCAAATACAGACCATCAGGCTTTGCAAGCAAGTGTCTTTAATCACTGTGTAATCTCTCAAAAAGGTTCCCATTCTTTTAAACTTTCAGGTCTTGGAAGGCAATTGAGGGGACTGAGGTAAATGGAGTTAGTTATATTTGTCACAGAACCATCTGAGTGTAAGCTTACTATAAACAAGAGGAGATAAAGTTAAATTAGCAGCTAAATTACAAAAATTAACAGATTACTATTACCAGAAATGATAGAAAAAATTCCCTTTCACTATGAAAATCTAGAAATCCATGATGGAGCTGTTCACCAAATGACACTGTAGTGTCTGACATGGTCTGAATCTATCATATATCTTGTAAAGAAGATGAGATATTAGCAGAATTTTCAGGAATATACAAACATAATTCAATCTTGACAATGGTGTAAGTGCCACCATGAGCTGCTATGAGCACATCTAGACCAAGACTGTAGGACCTTTAGTGTCCTGTCATCTCCTGAATTCTGCCTGACCTATGGTAGGAACCAAAATATTGGCTGCCCTTTTAGCCCCTATATTCTCATTAACTTGGGCTACTATGCGTGGTTATTGAATATCCAGAAAGACAGTTGTATCAGTCTTGAACAAAAGTGTGGATACAGAAGAGATCTGATCATCTTTTGCCGTTAGCAAAACAACCTTAGTTAAAGAATGGTAAAAGAGCTTCCTGGTACTGAAAATCTAATCCAAAACTTATGGCTTGGGGAGGTCATAAGGCCTAGGGGAGAAACTACTACTGTTGTCTGAATAAATGGATATATTATGCCCACCAAATTGCCCTCTCAATACTTATATTTATGCCCATATAGTAATGCTATTCTCACTTTTGGTTAGAGAAGCTTCTCTTTTCAGATGGCAGTGACTACTGGTGTGACTCAAAACTCACCATAGTGCTGAGAAGTGACAGTGGAGTGTTCAACACTAAGTGAGATATCTCTATCACACCCTTCAATGCTCAAGGACCATTAAAGAAAAGGTGATAGAAAGATTGTAAGAGGGCTGGAGAGATGGCTTAACAGTTAAGGTGCTTGCCTGCAAAGCCAAAGGACCCAGGTTCGATTCCCCAGGACTCACATAAGCCAAATGCACAGGGTAGTGCATGCATTTGGAGTTTGTTTATAGCAGCTGGCAGGCTCATCCTCTCTATCTCTATCTGCCTCTTTCTCTGACACACACACACACACACACACACACACACACATCAATAAACAAAAATAAAATATTTATGAAAAGAAAAACTGTAAGAATCAAAGGAAGGGCAGGAGTGCTTACAATACTGTCTTTCAGACATGAAGTGGCCTTGATATTCATGACATGTCTGTAGCTGGTGCTACCTACACAAGACCAGTATAGTAGAAGGAAAAAAATATGACATCAAAATAGAGCCTAGAGGAAGAGAGTCAGTTAAAGACAGATTTTGCAGGAGAAAATAGAGGGAAGGGGATTGATTATGAAGTACTATTCATATGTATAAAAGTTGTGAATAAAAAGTTTTTTAAAAAATAATAATAAATAGGGCTGGAGAGATGGCTTAGCAGTTAAGGCACTTACCTGCAAAGCCTAAGGATCCCGGTTCGATTCTCCAGGTCCCACGTAAGCCAGATGCACAAGGGGGCACACGCGTCTGGAGTTTGTTTGCAGTGGCTAGAGGCCCTGACACGCCCATTCTCACTCTCCCTCTCTCTCTTTCTGTCCCCGTCTCTAACAAATAAATAAATAAATAAATATTTTTAAAATCCTTAAAAAAAGAAAAGAAAAAAATAATAAATAGACATATTTAGAATCCAGTATCTGGAACAGTGTAGAAGAAGGAACAGAAAAATAGTAAGAGTCACAAAGTGGGTAAAAATATCCTGAGGTACAGTCCCCAAGGACCCCATAGGGACTGACTGAGGTCTTCATGACCCCACAGTAAATTCCATAACCCCACTAAGGACAGCCCCAGGGAAACAGGAACAAGGGCAAGGGGATAAAAGAGTATAATTATAATTATATATAATATTATATAATCTGTAAATACATATTTATTTATATATAAATATTATATATATTTAAATATTAACCCTCTGATCTTTGCTTAATTCCAGTGCCCTGGTAAGAGCCATAAGGTTGGCTAGCACCTGGATGGAGAGTGCATTTTTCATTGTCTCACTGATGGTGACTGCAGTATAGCCAGCCCTGCAGATTTCCTGTTCTATAAAGAAACTTCCATCTGTATGAAAAAGCCCAGTCTGAGGTTTTAAAGACGTCTCTTTAAGATCTTATCAGACTACATAACTCTGAAAAATTATTACTTTACAGGTATATTCTGGGCTTCCTCCTTTTTCTGGGAGGAAGATAGCTGGATTTAGTGAGGAACAAGTTCTTATCTGAATAGCAGGCCCCTCAGGAGGGCAGTCTGATATCTTCAGATCAATATCAGTGAAGTGAATTTTAAGGTTGATATCATGAGACACAGTGACATAAAAAGAGTTGAATCTTTTTATAAATATTTATTTATGTATTTATTTAAGAGAGAGAGGGGAAGAGGTAGATAGAGAGAGAATGGAGGCACCAGGGCCGCTAGACACTGCAAACAAACTCCAGATGTGTGTGCCACCTTGTGCATCTGGCTTACATGGGTACTGGGGAATTGAACCTGGGTCCTTAGGCTTCTCAAGCAAGTGCCTTAACCACTAAGCCATCTCTTCAGCCCAAGAGTTGAATCTTAATTACATTCATGACATCATGTCTGTTGGATCTTCAAAAGGCTCTCTCTCTCTCTCTCCACATATATATATATATATATATATATATATATATATATATATATATATATATATATATATTTTTTTTCTGTCTCACAGAAGTCTGAAAACTAAATTCAAACATGGTTGAAGTTTGGCATTTTTGTCCACCCTTAAGAACATCTGTCTAACATTGCAGTAAGTATGAATAAGCATTTTCCTTTTAGAGCTTAAAGCAGAGAGAAATTATTTTAAATACATTATAGAACCATTTATAGTAACTTAGCATCCTCTTAAAATATGTCTATGTACATTGCACACTTTTGGAGGCTTTAACCCTTCAGCTAATTGTTATTCTCCTTTCCTTGGTCACAGAGCCTATTTGGGGTCTGAAATAGGGGAGTGTACCCTGCTCTCAGAGCCAGCTCTCAACAAGTTTAAAAAAGCACATGATGGTAAGCCAGGCGTGGTAGCCTATGCAGAGGTAGGAGGGTCACCATGAGTTTGAAGCCACCCTGAGAGTACATAGTGAATTCCAGGTCAGCCTGGGCTAGTGCAAAACCATAATTCTTAAAAACCAAAAGAAGGAAGGAAGGAAAACAAGAAAGCAAGCAAGCAAGCAAGCAAGAAAGAAAGAAAGAAAGAAAGGGAGAAAGAGAGAGAGAGAAAATCATGTGACAGGCTGGAGAGACGGTTTAGCAGTTAAGGCACTCGCATACAAAGCCTAAGGACCCATGTTCAACTCTCCTGGTCCCACGTAAACCAGACACATAAAGTCATGCAAGCCAAGGTTGCACATGAGCACAAGGTGGCACATGCATCTGGAGGCCCTAGAGTGCCAATTCTTCCTGTCTCTTTTTCTCACTCTCTTGCATTAAAAAAGGCCAGTCTGTTGGGTTTGCCTCAAAAACAAGCACATGACAATTTATAAATATAATTTATATAACAGTTAACAAGAAAAAGCAATATTAAAAAGTAATATTAAAAAAAAAGAAAAGGATACCAATCATAGTGGTACAAGCCTTTAATCCCAGCACTCAGGAGGCAAAGGTAGGAGGATCACCACAAGTTTGAGGCCACCCTGAGAATACATAGTGAATTCCAGGTCAGCCTGAGCTAGAGTGAGACCTTACCTCCAAAAACAAAAAAAAAAAAAAAGAATAAAATGAAACAAAACAAAACAAGTGCTCAAGTGCTGAATCAACATAGCATTTCCTGCATAACTCTGGGTCGTCTCTTAAAAAAAAAAAAAAAAATGCCGGGCGTTGTGGCGCACGCCTTTAATCCCAGCACTTGGGAGGCCAAGGTAGGGGGATTGCCGTGAGCTCGAGGCCACCCTGAGACTACATAGTTAATTCCAGGTCAGCCTAGGCTAGAGTGAGACCCTACCTTGAAAAACCAAAAAAAAAGAAAGAAAGAAAGAAAGAAACAAAAAAAACTTGCACATAAAGCCCTTTTGAATCATGGTCTCACCCTAGCCCAGGCTGACCTGAAATTCATTCTGTATCACAGTCTGGCCTCACACTCTCAGCAATCCTGCTACTCAGCCTCCTGAGTGCTGGGATGAAAGGTGTGTGTCACCATGCCTAGCCATTTACCTTTCTTTTACAAAATAAATATAAAAACATATTAAAACTAATACTTACTTTTTCTCTATTCTCCTGTTTATATTTAAGCCAGGGCCAAATGCAAAGAATATCCGACATTTCTTTTTTAAAGTCTTTGGATCAAAGGGATCCCACTGGGTAAGGATACAGGGTAGGGAAGTGTACTCTGAAGTTTCATGACTACCCATCTGTAAAATAAAAGACAATATAGTGGAACATCTTCCATATCTCTTTTACATCCTGTTCCAGAGTATCTTCTGGAGACTCCTTTTTTTCCTGTCTTTGTGTGAGGCCACAAAGAAATCCAAGACCTAAGGACTAATCACTCCTACCATTAAGTTCTGAGTCTCCTGTATCCTGTCCCCTCAATTAACATTGAGGAGGGTGGAGTGTATGGCACAATACAGGCCTGGTCCTAGCCAGACCGCACGGCAGAAGAAAACAGGAAGTGGCTTCTGTGAACATGGTGTTCTGCGCAGGCGTGGTGTGACAACAGTTTCAGTCCCATGCTCGCGAGAAGCCTGCTACGAGATGTCCTGTCCAGAGACAGGCTGTCATTGGTTACACAAAGGGGGACCAACCCATACAATGATTAGCCAGCCAAGCCCCTTAAAACCCACGTGCACTTTCTCAATAATGATTTTGAGGCAGCTCGTCCTCTGCTACTTCCACCCAACTCCCGGAGTCTGTGTCGTGACTCTGCGCTGCTCACCCCAACTTGGCAGAGACCCTACCGTCCCTCCTGGGCTGGCCTTAGGGGGGACCGCAACAGTGGAGCCTACAGACTAGCTGTTCTCTTACCATTGTGGCTCCATATGCCTCTTAATCCCCTGTGACCAAGATGACTTCTTCTTGCATTTTGTATCTTAGCCGGCCTGTGCAGGACCCAACATTCCCATTTTCAGAGGAACCCCATGACTGATCCCTTTCAACATGGCTCAACTCTCAACACATACACACTTCAAGTTTCTTGCACACCATTTTGAAGTTGCTTGATCCCCCAAAATGGGTCGTTTCTTGCATAGTCGTTGGGACTCATGCCTATGGCATGTCTCAGCCACACATACACAGCCTCCGAAAATGTCCCAAATCAGTACTGGAAAAAAAAAATCCTATAGAGAAAATATTGAGCCCCATGTGTCAGGGAAGTCAAATAATTTCTAATAAGTACATGAGGCAGGAAGGACCTCCTCCTCACCTTATGGGTTGATCCTCTAATATTCTCATCAAATATTATCTTTGACTCTTTTCCTCAGATCCACAATATGATGGTCTATTCTTCAATCTAGATAGAAGGCAAACACAAGAGCATGCAGGGTAAATTTCCCATTTAAAGAGATCTGTCAGGCTGCCTGGATTAAGACAGCCATACTGTAATTCACCATATAGAGCACAGAAAAGAACATTCTAGGGCTGGAGGGTTGGCTTAGAGGTTAAGGCTTTTACCTGCAAAGCCCAGGTTTGATTCCCCAGGACCCACGTTAGCCAGATACACAAGGTGGCACATGCATCTGTAGTTCATTTGCAGTGGCTGGAGGCCCTGGTGCCCATTCTCTCTCTCTCTCTCTCTCTCTCTCTCTCTCTCTCTCTCTCCCTCTCTCTCTGTCTCTCTCTCTGTCTCTCTCAAATAAATATGAATTTTTTAAAGGGCTGGAGAGATGGCGTAGTGGTTAAGCACTTGCCTGTGAAGCCTAAGGACCCCAGTTTGAGGCTCAATTCCCCAGGACCCAAGTAAGCCAGATGCACAAGGTGGCACATGCATCTGGAGTTCATTTGCAGTGGCTAGAAGCCCTGGTGTGCCCATTTTCTCTCTCTCTCTCTCTCTCTTTCTCTTTGCCTCTTTCTCTCTGTGTCTGTCACTCTCAAATAAATAAATAAAAACAAACAAGCAAACAAAAAAAGAACTATTTCAGTCACAACAGAAGACAGACTAGAAGACATCAGGCAAAGTTGAGTAATGAGGACTCTGTGGAGCTTGAGTCTTTTAGTCTCTCCCTTGAGTACATCAACCCTGCTTTAGTGACAATCATTAGGACCCTGTGAAGCCAGTCTTTTAGTCTCTCCTCTAAGTACATTGATCCTGCTGTATTGACAGTCATTAGGACCCTGTGGAGTCTGTCTCTAGCTCTGGCCTAAATATGCTAATCCCGTTTTATCTGCTTGTTTAACATACAGCAATCCCAGGTAAGATCCTTTAGATTCAGCCTCAGGTCACTGTGAATCTGTGCAGGCCTCCTTGGATTAGTCAAACACTCAAAATATTGGTTTCTGAGGGACATGACAGTGTGGAACACTTTTTTTTAACCAAGGCACAAACTCAATGTTCCACAGAGCACAACCATATACAATCTTCCTTCTGATCTTACAAGTTGACAGAAAGAGAAAACTGAAGGTTCAATACATGTCTCCCACAGAAATTTACCATCTACCTAGTTTTAAATATGCTCAGTTCCCAAGTAGAAGGGAGTTATAAAGAAGGAAAGGGAGAATTAAGAGATAGAACAGATCCTGCCTCCTCATAATTGAGAAAGGCAGGAAGGCAAGGATAGATAAGATAAAGTTAAAATGGGAAAAGTAGGATTGGAGAGATAACTTAGCAGTTAAAGGCACTTGCTTGAAAAGTCTGATGGCCTGATACCCTCATAAAACCCTATGCACAAAGTGGCAAATGTGTCTAGAGTTCATTTGCTATGGCACAAGGCCCTGGAATACATCCCCCCTCTCTCTTTCTCTCTCTCCTTTCTTCCCTCCCTCTCCTTCTCTGCTTGCAAATAAATAAATTTTTTTGAAAGAGAGATACAGAGAGAGAAAGAGGGAGGGAGAGAGAAAGAATGGGCACACCAAAGCATTTCAGCTGCTGTGAACAAACTCTAGGCATCCTTGTGCACATGTGTGACATTGCATGCTTGAGTCACCGTGAGTCTGGCTATGTGGGACCTGGAGATTCGAACATTCATTCTTGGGCTTCATAGGCAAGCACCTTAACCACTAAGCCATCTCTCTAGCCCTAAATAAAATATTTTTAAGAGAGAAATAGGTCATTGGTCCATATACTCACCCTCCCTCAGTTCCCAGCCAATATACCAGGTAATACAATAATTTGGGGGTTCCTCTGAGATTGGTGAATCCTTTCTCAGCTCTTGGTTGAGCTTTAACCTAAAAGTTTAGAACAATGCATGGTCATGGTCCACTGAGTTAGTGGCCTCTTATCCTATGAATTCAAAGATTGAAATCTAAAAACCACAGAGGGTGAAGTTCAGAAAGATTTTATTATAGAGCTTAAGAGAACAAAAGAAGGCAAAACTTCTGTAAAGGAGGAGGAAATGCCCAGAAATGGGAAAAATCCCCTTGGTCACTTTGATTGGGGCTTTTACGTGACAGAAAACTCCTTCAGGGAAAAAGAGCTAAGGACAAACCAGATTAATCAGGTTTTTAAGGAAAGTGTAATCCTCTGACATTTCTAGCCTCCAGCAAGGTGGTGGCTGCTAGGTGTCCTTTAGGAAAAAAAAAAGAGATAAGGAAAAACCCATACAAACTCATGAACCTCCCTTGCTTATAGTCAGGAGAAAAATCCCAGCTAAATAAAATTCCATGGTGTATCATAGTTTCATTACCCAGTCCACAACTGATGGACATCTAGGCTGATTCCATTTCCTAGCTATTATGACTAGAGCAGCAATGAACATGTATGTGCAAATATTTCTTTTTAATATTTTTTAAATTTTATTTTAGAGAGAAAGAATTGGCGTGCCAAGGCATCAGCCACTGAAATCCAACTCCAGACTCTTGCGCCACCTAGTGGGCATGTACAACCTTGCTTTTGCCTAACCTTTGTGCTTATGTGGGATCTGGAGAGTTGAACATGGGTCCTTAGGCTTCGCAGGCAAGTGCCTTAATTGCTAAGCCATCTCTCTAGACCTGTGCAAGTATTTCTGTCATAGGGTACAGAGTCTGTAGTAGTAGACAGCACCACAGGGCTGGGATAACATCTAACCAGACACAGTTTATGGGAGGAAGGGATTTATTTCAATCTTACAGATCCAGGGGATTTTCTATCAATGGTGGAAAAAGCTGGCTCTTTCACAGATCCAGGTAGAGAGGAAAAACCACAACACCAGCAGCCAGATATCTCAAAAAGCATCAAGCACAAACTGGCAGCAAACAGGATCCCATGCCCCTGCCCCTGACACAGAGTTCAAATGTCTCTGCATACCTTTGGGCTAGATTTCAAATTCACCCCTACTTTTGAGATGTACCCCAGGATCCACCCCCAGTGACACTTCCTCCAGCCAGGAAGCTAGAGACCCAACTTACAAGCTTTAATAAAACACCTGAGTTTATGGGGGATATACATTCAAACTGCCATAGTCCTCTGGGTATATGCCCAGGGGTGGTTTATCTGAGCCATATGGGAGTTCAATTTTAACTTTTTAAGAAAATTTCACAAAGGTTTCCATACTGGCTATACCAGTTTACATTCCCATCAAGAGTGAATAAGTGTTCCCTGTCCCCACCAGCATTTGTTGTCAGTTTTCTTTTTTTTTTTTTTTAATATTTTTATTTTTACTTATTTATTTGAGAGAGGGAAAGAAACAAAGAGAGAGAGAGAGAATGGGTGTGCCAGGGCCTCCAGACACTGGAAACAAACTCCAGATGCATGCCTTGTGCATCTGGCTTACGTGGGTCCTGGGGAATTAAACCGAGGTCCTTTGGTTTTTCAGGCAAGCGCCTTAACCACTAAGCCATCTCTCCAGCCCTGTTGTCAGTTTTCTTGATAGCCATGTTGACTAGGGTGAGATTAAATCTCAAAGTGGTTTTAATTTGAATTTTCCTAATAGCTAAGGATATTGAACATTTTTATAAGTAACTGTTGACCATTTGTGTTTCTTCTTATGGAGAAATGTCTATTCATTTTATTATCCCATTTATTGATTAGCAGTTTTGTGGTAGGGATAATTTTCACAATTATTTATATAGTCTAGATATCAGTTCTCTGAGGAATAGCGGCAAAGATTTTTCTGCCATTCTCTAGGCTTTACTCATAGTTTCCTTTGCTGTGCAGATATTTTTTTTAATTTCATGTGGTCCCTTTTATTGGTTCTTGGGACTATTTACTATATTATTAACATCCTGTTTAGAAATGTCATACTGTAACTATAACTTCCAGTATATGTCCTATGTTTTCTTCTAGCAATTTCAGCATTTCTGGTTTTAAGGTCTTTGATCCATTTTAGTTGATCTTTGGGTGGGGTAAGGCTGGGTCTAATTTCATTTTTAAATTTTTTTTGTTTATTATTTATTTATTTATTTGAGAGCAATGGACAGAGAGAGAAAGAGGCAGAAAGAGAGAATGGGCATACCAGGGCCTGTAGCCACTGCAAACGAACTCCAGGTGCATGTGCCCCTCGTGCATTTGGCTTACGTGGGTCCTGGAGAATCGAACCAGGATCCTTTGGCTTGCAGACAAACTCCTTAACTGCTAAGCCATCTCTCCAGCCCTCTAATTTCATTTTTATGCAGAGGGACATCCAGTTTTGTCAGTTCCATCTGTTGAATGGCTTGTCTTTTTGCCATACATTTTTCATTTCCTTGTTGAAAATTGGGTGCCCTTAGCAGTATGTTTATTTCTGAGTTGTCTATCTATTCCATTAGTCTATATGTCTGTTTTGTGCCAGTGCCAATGCCAATCTTTGTCACTTAGCTCTATAGTATAATTTTAGGTCAGGAATTGTGATATCTCCACCAGTCTTCTTGCTGGTTAGGTTGCTTTGACTTTATGTGATCTTTTGTGTTTTTATATGAATTATTAGGCTGGAATTTTTTCTCATTCTGAGAAGAATGTCATTGAAACTTTAATTGGAATTGCACTATACTGTAGATTGCTTTTCATAATATAATCATGTTCACATATTTGATTCTATTGATCCAGAAGCATAGATGGTCTCTGAAGTGCCTGGTAACATTTTTCTTTCTTTTTCTTCAATGTTCTTTTGTAGAGGCCTTCTAATTCCTGGTAAGGGCACATTCCTAGATACTTTATTTCTTAGAAGATATTTTAAATGGAAAACTTTTACTAATTTCTTTCCTTAGCATGTTAATTGTTGGAATACATAACTACTGATTTTGTTGTTGATTTTGTATCCTGCAACGTTGCTGAAAGTATTTATTAAATCTAAGAATTTCTGGTAGGATCTGTAGATTCTCTTAAGTATAGAATCATGTATCTGTTAATAGCAATAATTTCATTTCATTTCTTATTTTTATCCCCTTTATATGATTCTTTTGTCCTATTATTATAGTTAAGACCCTAAATACTATATTGAATAAGAATGGAGATAGTAGTCACACTTGTCTCATTCTAGATTTTAAAGAGTATGTTTTTTAGTTTTTCCCCATTTAGTATAAGGATTTCCATAGGTTTGTCACATGTAGCTTTTATTATTTTGAGGTTTTCTCAGTCTATTACTAATTTCTCCAGAACTTTCATCGTGAAAGCATATGAAGTTTGTTAAATGCTCATTCTGCATCTATTGAGATGATCATATAACTTCTGTTTATTTATATAGTGAAAGTATGTTTATTGATTTGCATATATTGAAATAACATTTAATCCTTGAGATGATCGTGTTTAATCTTTCTAATGTATTAATGGTTTCAGTTTGTGAAAATCTTTTTGAGAATTTTTGCACCTATGTTCATCAGGAAAATTGTTCTGTCTTTTTTTATATTACCAGCTTCATAGAATGAATTTCCTTTCTTGCTTGTTGTACAGCTGATTAGTGTTAATATTCAATCTTGCATAACAGTTTGATAGAACTTGATGGTAAACCTATCTGATCATAGGCTTTCTTTGTGAGGATAATTTTTACTTCTCTAATCTCAATGCTTATTGTATAGTATAGCTGTTTAAATTATTTATAGCTACTGACTCTAACTTTGGTAAGTCTTACACATTAAGAAATGAATTTACTGGGCATGGTGGCACACGCCTTTAATCCCAGCACTCAGGAGGCAGAGGTAGGAGTATCACTGTGAGTTCGAGGCCACCCTGAGACTACATAGTGAATAACAATTAAAGTCTCTTTATATTCCATAAAATATTACAGAAAATTTTATTCATGTTTCAATAAAAAGACTATTCAGAACAGGCAACAGTTTATTAACGGGTTGTTTGTAAAAATTTTTTATCTTTTAGAACAAGGTAGGGTCTACAGCAACTGTGTCTCATTAACGGGTTGTTTGTGAATAAATTTTAAGAGAGGCTACTGCCTGTCCTTAAATTCCTTTTTTTGTTTATAAAAAAAAGAACTATTAAAAATGATTGACAAATTTTGAGTTAAAAATTGTTAAAACATTCTCTATGTTTAATTTCAACTTTATAATAGATTACAGGAAGATGCTTATGAAACAAATACAACATTTGTTTCAGTACACGTCTTTAAATGATAGACTTATAAGTATGTAAACAACTATATAATAAAAAGTTTCCAAACAGCCTGTAAGAAATCAGGCAAATTTACCATAAGCAATAAACCTTCCAGACAGTTTCCATAGCTGCACCAGCGTGGCGGTAAACTTATCAAACAAAACAAAACAAAACAAACAAATAAAGTATTTTGTACTTTGTTGCTGCAATAGAGAAGAAACGTACAAATCTGATGGAATCACAATAGTATAATTTAAGAAAAATAAAGTTATAATAAGATGTATGGCGCTCAATGTTTAAGAAGTAGAGCTCTATCTGCTTGGTTCTTTGCACACTGCATGATTTAACAAATGGTAAGAAAACCCATCCTGGAGTCTCGCTATCCGCCAGCGGGTGGCGCCACTCAAACACACTGCAAATAAACACCATCAGGTGGTGGAAGTCCGCCAAGGGATAGCGTTTTATTATTGTCATTGGTGTGGGTGCAGTACAATTTCCTTAGCGAACCCAGCAAGAACTGTGCAGGGGCAAAATTAAACTCCAAACTTAAAAAAAATGAAAACAAAATCCTAAAGAGTAAATACAGGCTCTGCGTCACGCTGGCACCAAACACATCCTCAGCATGTCTCAAACCCATGGGAACATTCTTTATTGGAGGTGCATATCTAACTCCACAGCTCTCAGGACTGTTCTTGGGAGTAGGCCAAAAAGAACAGAAAATCCCACTTTAAAAAAAAAGTTTCTAGCCGGGCGTGGTGGCGCACACCTTTAATCCCAGCACTCGGGAGGCAGAGATAGGAGGATCGCCGAGAGTTCGAGGCCACCCTGAGACTACATAGTTAATTCCAGGTCAGCCTGGACCAGAGTGAAACCCTACCTCGCCAAAAAAAAAAAAAAAAAAAAAAAAAAAAAAGAAAAAAAAAGTTTCTCTTCTCTAGATATTTTTTCCTGAAGCTGAACTTGAAAGGGAGAGGGAGTCTACAAACTGAGTCATCAGTCTTCCTCATCATTCTCATTGAGGTCATCATCGTCATCATCATCTTCCCCAATGTAGGACACAGGGGTCTCCACCCTGGAGCCACTGTACTGAGACCCATTGGAGCTTGTGGCCAGCATCCCATCAGCACCATTGCTCAAGTCACTGGCAGAAAGCCTTGTGCCATTGGATGTAGAACCTGTTGTCGTGAGGAACACCCCGCCCATGGATCCCTGAGCCATTTCTGTCACATATGGTTCCAGAGCTTTTGGTACCAAACTTCTTGCCATTTTGAGGTCTCCAGCAGAACAGCTCCCTGATTCTAGCCCACACACCATGCCCATGCGTTTGAGCACCTCGATGTCATCATGAATCTCAAACGTGTTGTCAAAGTTAAACAGATACTCAAATTTGTCATTGGAGATGCTGCAGTCGATGACGGTCTTCCTGCTGGTATTGACAATGATGAAGGGCAGGTGGATGACGGAGTTGGGCGGGGGTGGCCTGCGGGCCTGCTGCTCTGCTTGGTGGTTTCTCTGCACCAAGTTCTTGAAGGCAATTTGCTGCAGAATGAGCTCCGGGAGCTGGGATTGCTTTTGCTTGATCCTCTCCAGCCTCTGCTGCCTTCCCACCTCTAAGTTCTGGCACTCCTGAGCTGAGTTGGTGGGTAAGCCGATCCACTTGATTTCCTTCTTCTCCTTGGGGATGATGTTCATGGCCATGAGCACATTTAAGGCATCATACACACACCGCCGGATGTTCTGGTCATAAGCGGATTCATTTGGTAGGACATGGTTGTCAGCAGCACTGAACTCTGCGACTATCTCATCGGCCACCTCATTGTAGGAGGTAGTCCCTTTCCTCTGCACCTTCTCACACACCTTCATGGAGAAATGCCGCAGGCCCTTGCCATTCTTCTCGCCTTTTCTGTTCCTCTTCCCAGCAGACCAAGGTGAGGAGTCAGACGGCTGGTTCTGGGATACAAAGTGAGTGTTGGGGGTGTGTGGGCTTCCTACCACAATAGTGTTTGATGCTGCAGGTCTCTGAGGTGTACCAATTACCACTTGTTGTGTGATGTTGACATTGGATTGCCCGAGGGTTTTTGGCAAGAGCTGCTTTCCAAGTGTGTTCACTGTAGATGGGTGGACAGCCACCAAGGAAACTACACCTTTCCCAGGACTAAGATTCTGGTCTATAAAGACCTTTAGTTCTCCGTTGGCTTCAATTAGACCGGCATCTTTTGCCATGTTACCAGATCCAGGAAATCAAGGCTGTAACTGCACACCCTCCACAGAAGAAACGGGGCTTTTCTCCAGGCATTGGGGACCTTCCTAGACCAATCCTGACATGAGAGCTGGCCATGCAGGTCCCACACGAGGATTTTAAGTCACCTCTCCAAATGGAAACGCTCCCCACGGGCGCCAGGAGCCCCCTCAAGCAGCGGGGCTAGACCCCTACCCCTCCACCCCGGCAGAGCGGGCACAGCAGGAAGGGCAAACACCACCTGGGCGCGCAGCGAGCCTGAGCACTGGCCCACCTGGGCACACGGCCCCGAAGTCTCCGCACGTCCCGGCGCAGGCGCGCAGGCTCTCGGTCCCACCAGACCCCGAGCCGCCGCGGGCCACTCTGACAGGTGATTTTCTTGTGTCTTATCTCCCTTTCTTGTGGTTAGATTGGCTAGGTCTTTGTCAATCTTGTTAACTTTCTCAAAGAACTAACTCTTGTTTGATTGGTTTTGTATTGTTCTTTTAGTCTTTCTTTTCATTAATTTCTGCCCTGGTCTGTATTGTTTCTTAGCATCTATTGGGTATGAGATTGGTTTGTTTTTGTTTTTCTAGCACCTTAAGTTATATCATTAAGTTGTTTACTTGAAGTATTTCTCAATTTTATTGTAAACACTAATGGCTGTAAACTTTCCTCTTATGACTGCCTTTACTATGTGCCAGAGTCTAATGGGTTGTATTATGATTTTGTTAGTTTCTAAAAGTTTTTTTTTAATTTAATGTCTTCCCTGATTTCTTTGATGATCTAATATTCATTAAAAAGTATTCAGTCTCCAAGCGTTCGTATTATTTCTGGAGTTTTCCTTGCTATTGATTATTTTAACTTAGTCAATACTATTGTACCACATATAAATGCTATGACAGATACAGAAGCCAAGAAAAAACAAAATTTGGACCTGCATCATAATGACTTGTAAATTTGATAGGATCCAAGGATTTTCTTTCTTAGTAGCTTTACCAACTATTTCTCTTTCTTGAAAACTGTTTTTCCTCCTACCCAACCATATCTTTATCAGATACCAAGAAAGAGCCTTGCTAGAATTGTAAGGCCTAAAATAACATTTGTCCTCCATGTGCACAAAATATAATGCTTGGCTAACAGGGGAAACAGCTTCTATAAGGCTGAATGCCTAGAACTTTCATGACTGTGGAAAGTTGAAATATGGCACATCCAAAACCAAACAATCTTGGGCTATCTTTAATAGTCATTTATTGCCCACTTCTGTATCTGACCTCATCCTATAACTATTACATGAAACATTTTGGGATATATTAACGATCAGTAAGCTTCCTCTAGCCCAAAAGCTAAGAATGACATCAGATATTTCCCCACTTTACTGTCACCTATTAACATATTTGAAAAGTACCTTGATTTATGAAAATGGCTTGAATATTTTTTGTCCTGTAACTAAAATCTTCACAAAACATTTACCACATTAGAACATGGTATTTTGGGTGACCTCAATCCATGTTCCAGAGCCATGGTCACTCATATGTGGCTCCAGAATAAAACAGTCTTTCATATGAGGTGAAAGTTGTTTGTGCATTGACAATGTCCAGTTCACAGGGCTGGACAGGACTCTGATCATAGGCTAAGAAATATTTAATTCTGCCGGAATCTTTGTTATGGTACCTATGCCTTTGCTGAGCCCAAGGTAAGAATAATTTTTATGCATAGGAGAGGCTTTGGCAGATCTGAGTGACTTAGACTAGTGAATAAACTGGGCTTAATAAAGTATTAGTGCAAACCTAGACAGATTGTTCAATGGTTAAGGCTTTGCCTGCAAAGCCTAACAACCCAGATTTGATTCCCCACTACCCACGTAAAGCCAGATGCACAAAGTGGCATGTGCATCTGGAGTTTGTTTGCAGTGGCTAGAGGCCCTGGTGTGCCTATTCTCTCTGTCTGCCTTTCTCCTCTCTTCTCTCTCTCCTTGAAAATAAATCAATATTTTTTAAAGAAAATGTTAATGTAACCCACAGATGAAAGGAAAGGCAGGCAAAGGGGCCTGCCTAGGTTACTTAAAGGTAAATGTAGTAAGACTAGATACAGAGTTCTTAGAGGAAAAAAAATGATAGAAATTCAAGTGTTGTATTAGTGAGCTTCTGGAAGGTTTGAAAGCCCAAGAAACAGAAGACATAAATCATACAACACAGCAAGTTAAAAATACTAAGCGTGGGGCTGGTCGTGGTGGCACATGCTTTTAATCTCAGCATTCAGGAGGCAGAGGTAGGAAGATCACGTTGAGTTCATGGCCACCCTGAGACTACATAGTGAATTCCAGGTCAGCCTGGACTAGAGTAAAACCCTACCTTGAAAAAAACCAAGAAAAGATAAAAATAAAAATAAATAAATAAATAAAACATACTAATTGTGGGGCTGGAGAGATGGTGCAGTGGTTAGAGGCACTTGTTGTAAAGTCTGACAGCCCAGGTTCAATTCCCTAGTACCCATATAGAGCTGGATGCACAAAGTGGCACATGTAGATGGCTGGAGTTTGTTTGCACAGGCAAAGGCCCTGGAGTACTCATTCTATTGCTCTCCTTGAAAAATAAATAAATAAAAATATTAAGCTTGGGGCTGGAGAGATGGCTTAGGGGTCAAAGCCTCTTGCCTGTGAAGCCTACAGAGGACCCAGTTTTGATTCCCTAGTACCCACATAAGCCAGATGCACATGGTGGTACATGCATCTGGAGTTCATTTGCAGTGGCTAGAGGCCCTGGTGCACCCATTCATATTCTCTCTATCAAATAAATAAACAAAAAATATTTTTAAAAATATTAAGCTTGTGCTAGTGATAGGCAATTATGCCTCTAGGATAAGCTGCGTATTGTTTTCTTCTTGCAAGAAATTATATACCCAAAAAAATCTAGGTGTGAAAGATAGGCAGTGGTGGCAACTCCCAGGCTAGAGCCTGTCATACCAGCATAGGAAGGAGGTATGGCCTTGCTTTCCCTTGGCCTTGGGCCAAGATGTATAGCTTTAGCAGGACCCAGCCAACCCATTACAAGTAGAAAGATGCAAGACGGTCCTAGGATAAGATTTAAAGGCTCATGAAAAATATATAGAAAGCTGTATAAGGCAATGTCTCCCATCCACACCATTGTATCCAAAATTGGTCTTTTGAGGAAGCAACTGACAAAAATGTAGTCTTTTCATGCACTGGATCTTGAAAGCATTTTTTTAAATACCTTTGGGGACTGAGTCCCAAGACCATTCTTGCTTGGAATGGATGGCCAGCAGTGTGACTTCAGAGATCCTGATCACTCCCTATAAAACAGTTTAATGATACAAGGTTGTGCTATGAGTATTTTACAGACTTGGAAAAAGCATCTGGGAGAATAGTAAAAACTAATAGTTAAAAATCTTAAAAAAGTATCCTGCAGTGGTGAAGAAAGGCATGCCATAATGTTACTGATAGCCGGGCGTGGTGGCGCACGCCTTTAATCCCAGCACTCGGGAGGCAGAGGTAGGAGGATCGCCGAGAGTTCGAGGCCACCCTGAGACTACATAGTTAATTCCAGGTCAGCCTGGACCAGAGTGAGACCCCACCTCGCAAAACCAAAAAAAAAAAAAATGTTACTGAATAAAATACCAGTTTGCAGGTAGTGTTAAGGGAGGGTCCATAGGCCACAAACTCTACTTGGTTGCTTGCAGTAACTAGATGGTAAGATCCTACTGCTAAAGACATCACATACTTTGATTGCAAGTCATAAGAGACACCTACTGGGACTTGACTGGAAGTTTCCTCTCTGTCTGGCTTTCACAGTAATAGAATGCATAATGCAGGCTCCTGGGGGAGAATTATCACCAAAATACTATGCAACAGCTGTGCTTCACTGTAAACTTTGAATGCTGCACTACCAAACCAGGAAAATATGCTCACTGGTGCAGTAATGGCATGATTCATATAGGTGCAATCAATTTTAAGACTGCATGTAAGGTCCACTCCATAATGGGGTGGTTACATTTGATACTGTAAGCTGAAGTGGGGGATACTGCGCCTGGGGAGGTCATACTCCTCAGTGGGAAGCAACTGCTATTCTTTTGTTGAATGGACATAAACCTATCAAGTAGCATTCTAAACATTTGTGTTTATCCCCAAATATTACTGCTGGTGTCAGCCTTGATGGTAGAGGAAAACTAAATAAAGTGGGCAGTGCTTACTGCAGAAATTGATTACCAGTCAAACTATCAAGAAAAATGGACTGTTACTGTGGCAAAAGACCCAATGCTCAGAAAGGGAACATATACAGTGTCCCCTCCAAGACCCAGGCAACATCAAAGAGGGGGTATAAAGAATATAAGAGCAGAATGAATGGACCTGACAGAAACATCAGCCATCACGGACCAGTGATGTCTTTGGCAATGAAACAATCAGAGTACCATGGTAGCTAGGTCTATGGTACTGGTAATGAGGCTGTTGGCATTCTCTAGTAGAAGAGGGAAGGTCACCAGATTCTTACCTGTTGTAGTAGTTTGAATGTTATGCTCCCCCAAGAGACTCAGGTGATTTTATTGTTAAAAAAAAAAAAAATGCTGTGCGTGGTGGCCTTTAATCCCAGCACTTGGGAAGCAGAGGTAGGAGGATTGCCATGAGTTCGAGGCTACCCTGAGACTACATCTGAATTCCAGGTCAGCCTGGACTAGCAAGACCCTACTTTGAAAAAAAACCAAACAAACAAACAAACAAACAAACAAAAATAAGACTTGGTTTTCCAACCACAGGGCAGGAAGAGGTGTTACTGGGAGGATCCTGGGTTCCAACTCAAAGGTGTGTTTGGGGATGCATCTGATATCCAGCCTAAAAGTGTGCAGAGTGCTTGAGCTCCTGCTCTTTGCTTCTGGTTTTGCTCTTGCTTGTGTGCTGGTGGCTGGGTGGGTTTCTCTCTACTTGGATCTGTGAAGGAGGGCAGCTTTCTCTGCCATCAATGGAACTTCCTCTGAATCTGTAAGCCTAAAATAAGTCAAGTTCCTCCCATAAACTGTGTCTGGTTTGGAGGTTCAGCCCAGCCTATATTACAAAAACAGATATTAAATAACTTAATGACCCATTAATACTTTGGACAAACAAAAACATTTCAAACCCAAAAGTACCAGATAAAAAGAAATAATCCGGAAAAGGTGTGTGCCAGCACACTTGGCCAAGACCACAATTTTTATTCAATCAAAAGTGGAATCTGCCAGGTGTGGTGGCACACGCCTTTAATCCCAGCACTTGGGAGGTAGAGGTAGGAGGGTCGCCATGAGTTCAAGGCCACCTTGAGACTACAGAGTGAATTCTAGGTCAGCCTGGACTACAGTGAGACCCTACCTCAAAAAAAAAAAAAAAAAAAAATGGAATCATGGGACTTCCAGGTAAGATGGTGGCATACTAGCCACACCAAAGCAGCCTAGGGAGGGAAATAAACAGAAACACAGTAAAATACACTCTTCTACTGAAAAGTGAAGGTGTATAAGTTATTATCAACCACAGAAGAGAATCAGGAGAGACCAAGATCTTCCAGAAAGGAAGAAACTGGACAGAATCCTGCCAAGGTGCCAGCAGCCCTGATCCTTGAGCCCACCAGGCCAGTGGTACATCTGAGCATCAGGAGCAGAAACAAGGTGAGAGGATTTTCCATTCACATCAGCCTCCTGCAAAGGCAAGAAACCTGAAAGGGAAGACAGCAGAGACCAGCTGAGCAGCAGCTGAAGGAAAATACAAACAGGACCAGCTGAGCAGCTCCACTACAACTCCAGGAACCCTGCAAAGTCTCCCATCCCCCAACCATCAGGTCCGAGAACATCCACAGAACTCATTACCCCTCATGGCCTGGCACCAGCAGGTGGGCACTCATCATTGGTGGGACAGGAAGCCATCCAAAAGGTAACAGGGCCTACTTATACAAAGCCAGATACATAGGCCTGCACTGGAAGCACTAACCTCTCTTTCCATGTCAGGAAGGGTTATATATTACATTTGAATGATATATTCTTGGTTGGCTTTACCCATCTCAAATAAACTGTATTTTGGTGTTGACTATTGCTGTCTTTGATGTTTCCTGATTTTGGGGGGCCTTTGTCTTTTTCTTCTGTCATTATTGGGGGCAGGGACTGACTGGCCCTAGGATGACTTGGAAACCATTTCAGACTAGAAATCTCAACCTTCTGTTGAAAGGATTAAGGGTGTGGAGCAACACACACCCTTAGGGACTTAGGCTTTATTAGCTTATGTGCTTAGTTTAATCACCATGCTTGTGCTGATTTTGATTGAATGTCTTTATTGCTCAGTTGAATTTTATAATTTGCCAGTAATTTGCTTCACCCAGTCTAGTATAATACTTGAATAGCAGGCAAACTCAACACCTAGGGTCACTTCTGCTGTTTCTCTTGGCATATAAGAGCTACACCTGGCACTCCTGCACTGAAGATATATAAAGTCAGATTTACACAGCTAAGAACACTGCAGATAATTAGAAAACTCAAGCATCAAATTAACTCAAGATGAAAAATTCTCTACATTATAATACAAGAAATATGAAAAATCAAGACAATATAATCCCACCAAAAGTTATAAATCCATCAAAAATGACCTCCAGTGAGACTGCTATAGATGAAATGCCTGACAAAGATTTCAAAAAAAAAGATTATATCTATGTTCAAAGAAGTCAAAGGAATAAAAGACAAAAACAAACTCCTGAAGGAGAATACAGGAAAGAAACTTAATGAAATAAGGAGGTCATTACAAGACATGAGTAAGGAAATAGAAATAATGAAAAAATACCAATAAGAAATACTATAAATGAAAAACAGAGTAAGTCAAATAGAAAACTCTGTAGAAAGTCTCACCAGTAGAATGGACCAAGGAGAGGACAGAATATCTAAACTAGAACACCAAATGGCAGATCTAATACAGGCCAACAAAGAGAAAGACAAAATAATAGGAAGGCATGAATGGGAATTTCAACACATTTAGGACACTATGAAGAGATCAAACATAAGAATTCAGGGCATAGTAGAAGGAGAAGAAATTTACTCAAAAGGCACAACAGGTATTTTCAACAAAATCATAGAAGAAAACTTCCCCCAAGACAGGAAAGTGATGCCAATACAGATACAGGAAGCCTATAGAACACCAAACAGACAAAACCAGGAAAGAATCTCTCACCATCATATAATTGGACCACAAAATACACAAACCAAAGAAAATATATTGAAAGCAGTTACAAAGAAAAATCTAGTCACATAAAAAGGCAAGCCCATCAGGATAACAGCAGATTACTCAACACAAACTTCAAAAGCCAGAAGGGCTTGGAATGATGTATTCTAAGTTGTAAAAGATAACAACTGTCAACCAAGATTACTTTATCTGCAAAGATATTGATCCAAATAGATGGAGAAATAAGGACATTCTACAAAAAAAAGCAAGCTAAAGGAATATATGAAAACCAAACCAGCTATACAGAAAATACTTGAAAGGGTTCACAATGCTGAAGAGAAAAAAAAGCACACACATAAGGAACCTAGAAAAATAAAAAAATAAAAAAAACTCAAATACTAGTTAATACAAGAGAGCAAAGGTAAAGCCTGAAGAACTACAAAACAAGAAATATGGCAAACATAAATACACACATTTCAATAATAACTCTTAATATTAATGGCCTCAATGCCCCAACCAAAAGACATAAATTTGCAGACTGGGTTCAAAAGCAGCATCCTTCAATTTGTTGCCTCCAAGAAACTCACCTTTACACAAAGGATGCACACTATCTTATGGTGAAAGTTTGATAACAGTGTTTTAAACAAATGGGCCTATAAAAAAAGTAGGTGAAGCCGGGCGTGGTGGCGCACGCCTTTAATCCCAGCACTATCTTATGGTAGGAGGAAGGTTGGAGGCCACCCTGAGAACAGTGTTTTCCAAACAAATGGGCCTAGACCAAAAAAAACCAAAAAAAAAAAAAAAAAAAAAGTAGGTGACAGGGTAGACTTCAGACCAACATTCATTAGGAAAGATAAAGAAGGTCATTTTATATTAATTAAAGGAACGCTCCAACAGGAGGACATTATAATATTAAACATATATGCACCTAACATGGGAAGTTCCAATTTCATCAAACAAATGCTATTAGAAGTAAGGTCAAAGATAACACCAAACACAGGTGTAGCAGGTGACATCAACACCCTACTCTCATCATTTGACAAGTCAGCCCAGCAAAAAAATAAACATAGATACACCTGGATTAAATGAGGTCATAGAACAAATGGACCTAACATATCTATAGAACATTTCACCCAAATGCTGCAGAATACACATTCTTTTCAGCAGCACATGGAACACTCTCTAAAAAGACCATATATTAGGACACAAAGTAAATCTTAACAAATACAGGAAAAAATGAAATAATTCCTTGCACTATATCTGATCACAATGGGATTAAAGTACAAATCAATAGCCAGGAAAACGATGGAGCATACAAAAATACATGGAAACTAAACAATACACTAATAAATGATGAATGTATCAATGAATAAACCAAGAAAATTTAAAAATGCTTAGAATCAAATGATAATGAGAACACAATTACCAAAACCTTTAGAACACAATGAAAACAGTCCTCAGAGGGAAATTTATAGCTTTAGGTGCCTATATTAAGAAATTAGAAAGGTTGCAAGTAAACAACTTAATGCTTCACCTTAAGGCCTTGGAAAAAGAAGAACAAGGCAAACCAAATATCAGTATATAGGAAGAAATAATAAAAATTAGGGCATAAATTAATGAAATAAAAACCAAGAGAAATAATGCAAAGAATGAATGAAACCAAGAGTTGGTTCTTTGAAAGGATAAACAAGATTGATAAACTTAGCAGATCTGACCAAAAGAAAGAGAGAGGAGACACAAATTAAGAAAATTAGAGATAAAAAAGGCATCATTACAACAGATACCAGAGAAATTCAAAAAATCATAGGGACATAATATAAGAACTTATACTCCACTAAGTTTGAAAATCTGAAATAAATGGATGGTTTCTTTGATTTATCTGATCTACAAAATTAAATCAAGATGAGATTAACCACTTTTTTTTTGAGAGAGAGAGAGGGAGAGGGAGAAGGAGAGGAAGACAGAGGAATGGGTGCACCAGCAGCCTCTCAGCTGCTGTGAACGAACTCCAGATGCGTGTGCCCCCTTGTGGGCAAGTGTGGCATTTTGCCCTTGCCTCACTTTGCATCTGGCTGAACGTGGGACCTGGAGATTGGAACCAGGTTCTTAGGCTTAGCAGGCAGGTGTCTTAACCACTAAGCCATCTCTCCAGCCTGTGTTCTTTTTTTTTTTTTTTTTTTTTTTTTTTTCGAGGTAGGGTCTCACTCTGGCCCAGGCTGACCTGGAATTAACTATGTAGTCTCAGGGTGGCCTTGAACTCACGGCGAACTTCCTACCTCTGCCTCCCGAGTGCTGGGATTAAAGGCGTGCGCCACCACACCCGGTGAGATTAACCACTTAAATAGACCTATAACAAGTATGGAGATCCAAACAGTTATCAAAAATCTCCCTATTTAATCCCAGCACTCAGGAGGCAGAGGTAAGAGTATCACTGTGAGTTTGAGGACACTCTGAGACTACCTAGTGAATTCCAAGTCAGCCTGGCCTAGAGTGAGACCCTACCTCAAAAAACCATTAAAAAAAATCACCCTACTACAAAAAGTACAGGTCCAGATGGATTCACTGGTAAATTTTACCAGACCTTCATGGGAGAACTAACACAAATGCTTCTCAAACTTATCCATAAAATAGAAAAGAAAGGAATCATACCAAACTTCTTCTATGACACCAGCATCACCCTGATACCAAAACCAGACATAGACAGAACAAAAAAAGAAAATTACAGACCAATCTCTCTCATGAACATAAATGCACAAATTTTTTTTAATTATTATTTTTTTATTGACAACTTCTATACTTACATACAAAAAAATCCACCTGATATTTCCCTCCCCTCCCCCCATTCCACTTTAGAACTCCAATCTCCATCATATCCCCTCCCTCTCTCCATTAGTCTCTCTTTTAATTTGATGTCATCCATCATCTTTTTCTTCTATTTTAAGGGTCTTGTGGAGGTATTGCTAGGCACTGCAAGGTCATGGATATCTAGGCCAATTTCTGTCTGGGCAGTTGCATTGTAAGAAGTCATGCCCTTCCTTTGGCTCTTACATTCTATCCACCCCCTCTTCCGCAATGGTCCCTGAGTGTTGGAGGGTGTGACAGAGGTGTTTCAGTGCTGGGCACTCCTCCATCCCTTCTTCTCAGCACTATGTTGCCTTTTGGGACATCCCAGTGGTCATCACCATCTGAAAAGAGAAGCTTCTCTAACCAGAAGTGAGAGTAGCGTTAATATGTGAATATGAACATTAAGTGTAGTGTTTTCAGGGCAGCTTGGTGGGAAAAATATATACATTTAGTCAGACAAGAGCAGGCTTTATACCCCTAAGGCTCATGACCTCACCTGCCATAGACCTTAGCTTAGGTTTTTCAGTACCAGGTATGTATTCCCTCCTGTAGAGAGGGCCTTCGGTCCAATTATGGAGCAGTTGGTTACCCCAAGAGTAGACATGCCACTATTGCACCTGTTCAGTCATTGGGCCTGTCTGGCCAAACTTGAATATTCAGCATCCACTGTTTTCACTGCTGATGACTTCTGTCTCCCATACACTGCATGCAGTGCAGCTTTTTCCAGCTTTCAGGTGGCTGGTCTACAGGGAGAAGGTTTTCTGTTCAGCACCAGCTTGCTTTCTCAGTGACCTTGCCTCTCAGACAAGAGATGTCTTCAGCAACAGGGTCTTACTATCTGTTTCTCAAGGGAAACCAAGGGCTTGGGCAAAAGCCTTTAATGTTTTGGAGGCTACCGGGACCTCCTTGGCCAACAACTCACTGGAAGGTATCCCATCCCAGGTACTGAAAATTTTCTAGTAACAGTCTACAGCTTCTAGATAGTAAGCACTTCTTTTAATGTCCACACCCACATATTAATGCTACTCTCACTTTTGGTTAGAGAAGCTTCTCTTTTCAGATGGTAGTGACCTTGGGATGACTCAGAAGGTACCATGGTGCTGAGAAGAAGGGACAGGGGAGTGATTAGCACTGAAACTACTCAAACACACATTCCAAGGCTTAGAGTCCATTGCAAGAGGGGGCAGAAAGAATGTAAGATCCAAAGGAAGAGTAGGACTCCTTACAACATGCTCCTCCAGACACAGAATGGCCTGGATATTCATGACCTCACAGTGCCTGACACTACCTACACAAGACCATCATAATAGGAGGAAAAGATCATGACATCAACATGAAAAGGGAGACTGAATGAGAGGGGAGAAGATGTGATGGAGAGTGGAGTTTCAAAGGGGAAAGTGGGGGAGGAAGGGAAGTACCATAGGATATTGTCTGGTACTGAAAACCTAATCAAAAGCCTATAGCAGGGGAGGTCATGAGCCTTAGGGGTATAAATCTTGTTCTTGTCTGGTTAAAAATGCATATATTATGCTCACCAAACTGCCCTATATTAATGCTACTCTCACTTTTGGTTACAGAAGCTTCTCTTTTCAGATGGTGGTGACCACTGGGATGACCCAAAAGACAACATAGTGCAGAGAAGAAGTGACGGAGGAGTGTCCAGCACTGAAACATCTCTATCACACCCTCCAGGCTCAGGGTCCATTGTGGAAGAGGTGGTGAAAAGAATGTAAGAGCCAAAGGAAGGGTACGACTCCTTACAATGCAACTGTCCAGACAGAAATTGGCCTTGATATTCATGACCTTACAGTGCCCAGCACTACCTTCACAAGACCCTCATAATAGGAGAAAAAGATGATGACATCAAATTAAAAGAGAGACTAACGGAGAGAGGGAGGGGATATGATGGAGAGTGGAGTTGTGAAGGGGAATGTGGGGGAGGGGAAGGAAATATGGTTTATAGAAGGTGTCAATAAAATATATACATTAAAAAATAAAAATATTTCTAGCCCAAATTTAAAAAAGGACTCTACCAGCAAACTGTTAGAGCTGATAAACACTTACAACAATGAATACAAAATAAACACAGTAATCAGGAGCCTTCCTACTCCAACAAACATGCAGAGGATAACTCCCATGCACATTGCATCCAAAAAATAATAATAATAAAGTGCCTTAGAATAAACCCAACCAAAGAAGTGAAAGATCTCTATAATGAAAACTTTAAAACACTCAAGTTAGAAATTGCAGAAGAAAGCAGGGCGTGGTGGCACACACCTTTAATCCCAACACTTGGGAGGCAGAGGTAGGAAGATTGTTATGAGTTCAAGGCCACCCTTAGACTACATAGTGAATTCCAGGTTAGCCTGTGAGACCCAACTTCAGAAAAAAAAAAAAAAAAAAAAAAAAAAAAAAGAAAGAAAGAAAGAAAGAAAGAAAGAGAAAAGAAAAAAAGAAGAAAGAAAGAGGGGAAGGAAGAAAGAAATTGCAGAAGACACTAGGAAATGAAAAGACATCTTTGTTCTTGGATTGGAAGAATCAATATTGTGAAAATGAAGCTGGGTGTGGTGGTGCATGCTTTTAATCCTAGCACTTGGGAGGAAGAGGTAGGAGAATCACTATGAGTTCAAGGCCACCCTGAGATTCCATAGTGAATTCCAGGTCAGCCTAAGCTAGGGTGAGACCCTACCTCACAACACCCCCCCTCTAAAAAAAAGTTGTGAAAATGGCAATCTTACCATGCAATCTACACATTTAATGCAATCCCCATTAAAATTCCAATGGCATTCTTCACAGAAATAGAAAAAAACAATCCTAAAATTCATTTGGAAGCACAAGCATCCTCACATACCTAAAACAATTTTGAGCAACAAAAATCAGGCTCTGGTGGTATCACCATACCTGATTTTTAACCTATGTTACAGATCCATAATAACAAAAACAGCATGGTACTGGCACAAAGACAGACATGTATGTCAATGAAACAGAATAGAGGACCCAGATTAAATCCAAGTAGCTACAGCCACCTGATCCTCAACAAAAAAGCCAAAATTCCTCACTGGAGAAAAGACAGCCTCTTCAGCAAATGGTGCTAGGAAAACTGGATATGTATCTGTAAAAGGATGAAAACAGATCTCTCTCTCCATGCACAGGAATTTCAGTCCAAATGAATCAAAGACCTTAGCATTAGACCCAAAACTCTGATACTGCTAGAGGAAAAAGTAGGGGAAAACCTTCAACATATTGGTATTGGCAAAGACTTTCTGAGTATAACCCCAGTTCCTCAGGAAATAAAACCATAGATCAACCGCTGGAACCTCATGAAATTACAAAACTTTTGTACAGCAATGGACACTGTGAACAGAGCAAAAGGCAACCTACAGAATGGGAGAAAATCTTTGCCAGCTATCCATCTGACAGAGGATTAATATTCAAGATATACAAAGAACTCAAAAAAACTAAAATAAGAAGTCAAACAACCTAATTAAAAAATAGGCTATGGAACAAAAACAGTTCTCAAAGGAAGAAATATAGATGGCATATAAACATCTAAAAAATGTTCTACATTAGGGAAATTAGCCATTAGGGAAATACAACTTAAAACTATTTTGAGATTGCATCTCAGTCCTGTCAGAATGGCTACCATCATGAAAACAAATGACAATAAATGCTGGCATGTATGCAGAAAAAGAGGAACCTTTTTACACTGTTGGTGGGAATGCACTCTGTTACAGCCATTGTGGAAATCAGTGTGGAGGTTCCTGAGACAGCTAAAAATAGATCTACCATATGACCCAGTGATACCACTCCTAGGCATATATCCTAAGGACTCGTCTCACTACCTTAGAGATACTTGCTCAACCATGTTCATTTACACTCTATTCACAATAGCTAGGAAATGGAACCAGCCTAGATGTCCCTCAACTGAGTAGTGGATAATAAAGATGGAACACATTTGCACAATGGAGTTCTACTCAGCAGTAAAGAAACATGAAATAATGAAATTTCCAGAAAATGGATGGATCTGGAAAGGATTATACCCAGGCCCAGAAAGCCAAATGTCACATGTTCTCTCTCATATGTGGATCCTAGCTACAAATGATTGGTGTTCTATGTGAATTGAAATAAAACTCAGTAGCAGAGCCAATAAACTAGAAAGGGGTATAAAGGAAATAAAATATAAAAGAAAGGGAGTGAAGTGGGACTTAATAAGATGGTATTGTATATAGTTAAGTAGAAGAACAGATTAATGGGGGAGAAAAGTCCTAAGCAAGATCAGGGGAAGAGACTATGTAAAGGAAAGGTGGGGTAAGGTTAATCAAAATCTACGAGGGTATGAATAAGTCATATAGAAACCTACTTTTTTGGACAATGGGGCAACCAGAAGTCATAGATTATTAGAAATTTTTCAGTGCCAAGGATGGGATGCCTTCCAATGAATTGTTGGCCAGGGAGGTCCCTGATGCCCCCAAAACATTTACAGGCCATTGCCTAGGCTCTTGGTTCCCCACTACAAATAGATGGTTAAGACCTTATTGCTGAAAGACCACATACTTGGGCTGCTTGGTCACTGAGAAATTCTGCTGGAACTGAGTTGAAAACCTCCTCTGTATAGACCAGCTGACAGAAAGCTGGAAAAAGCTATGCTGCATGCAGTTAATGTGAGAGAGAGAGAAATCACCAGTGAAGGTACTCAACAGTGGACACTGCAAGCCTTAAATTTGGCCAGTCAGGCCAAATGAGCCAACAGTTCCAATAGTGGCATGTCTGTTATGGGGGAAACCAACCGCTCTCTAATTGAAATGGACGCCCGCTCCGTGGGAGGGAATATATGTGTGATACTGAAAACCTACAACAGGAGTAGTCATGAGCCCTAGGGGTGTAATGTCTGTTAGTGCCTAGCTAAATGTATATACTATACTCTCCAAACTGCCTGGTAAGCACTTTTCTTAATGTCCATACCCATATATTAATACCACTCTCACTTTTGGTTAGAGAAGCTTCTTTTCAGATGGCAGTGACCTCTGGAATGACTCAGAAGACACCATGGTGCTGAAAAATGACAGAGGAGTGCTCAGCACTGAAATATCTCTATCTTATCTTCCAAGGCTCAGGGTCCATTGCGGAAGAGGTGGCAGCAAAAGAATGTAAGAGCCAACAGGAGGGTATGACTCCTTACAATGTGCTCCTCCACACACAAAATGGCCTGGATAGCCATGATCTCACAGTGCCTGACACCACCTACACAAGACCATCATAATAGGAGGAAAATTATGGCATCAAAGTAAAAAAGACTGAGAGAGGAAAATGTATGATGGAGAGTGGAGTGGCAAAGGGGAAAGTGGTGGAGAGGGAATTACCATGGCTTATTGTCTAGAATTATGGAAGTTGTCAATAAAAAAATTAATTAAAAAATAAAATGACAAAAAAAAAAGAGGAACTGAACAGAGTTCTCAAAAGCAAGAAATACAAATGACCAATAAACATCGAAAACAATGTTCAACATCTTTAGCCATCAGGGAAATGCAAATTAAAATTACTTTGAGATTCCATCTCACTCTGGTCAGAGTGACTATCATCAGAAAACCAAATGACAGCCAGACGTGGTGGTGCACGCCTTTAATCCCAGCACTCGGGAGGCAGAGGTAGGAGGATCACCATAAGTTCGAGGCCACCCTGAGACTACATGGTGAATTCCAGGTCAGCCTGAGCTAGGAGTGAGACCCTACCTCAAAAAAACAAAAAATCAAAACAAACAAAAAAATCAAATGACAGGGCTGGAGAGATGGCTTAGCAGTTAAGGTGCTTGCCTGCAAAGTCTAAGGACATGGGTTTGATTCCCCAGTACCCACATAAAGCCAGATGCACATGGTGTTGCATGTGTCTGGAGTTCATTTGCAGTGGCTAGAGGACCTGGTATGTCATGCTCTCTCTCTCAAATTAATTTAAAAAAATAGAGGGTTGGAGAGATGGCTTAACAGTTAAGGAGCCTGCCTGCTAAGCCTAAGAACACTGGTTAAATTCCCCAGGTCCCACATTTAGCCAGCCGCAAAATGACGCTAGGGCGCAATGCTGCACTTGCCCACAAGGGGTGGGGGGGTGTGCAAATGCCTGGAGTTAGTTCACAGCGGCTGAGAGGCCACTGGCGTGCCCATTCTGTCTCTCTCTCTCTGACTCTCTCCAAAAAAAAAAAAAAAAAAAAAAGAAAAAAGAAAAACTCGTTAAAAAATCAAATGACAACAAATGCTGGCAAAGGTGTGGAGAAAGAGGAACCTTCATTCACTTTTGGTGGGAATGTAAACTGGTACAGTGACTATGGAAATCAGTATTGAGGTTCTCAAAAACCTAAAAGGAGATCTACCCTATAACCCAGTTATACCACTCATAGGCTATATCCTAGACTCTACACTTTACTACCAAGATACTTGCTCACATTTCTTGCTGCTCTATTTACAATAGTTAGGAAATGCAATCAGCCTAGTTGTTTATCAACTGATTGAATAGATAATTCAGCTGCAAAGAAAAATGAAATTAACAAATTGGCAGGAAAAAAATGGATCTAGAAAAAAAATCATACTGAACAAGATAACACAGGCTCAAGCATGCATATCCTCACTTGCAATAGTCAGATTTGTTTGTAAGTTATAACAAGTGTCAGTAGTAGTGGTCAGGAAGCTAGAATGAGGCTGAAAGAGAAACAAAGCAAGCAGGGATCAGGGGAGCGGATAGTAGACACATAAGTGGGACAGAAGACAGGGGTACAAAGGTCTAAGGGAGGACAGGGGAAGAAAAAAAAACTATCAATAAATACTATAGAAGCCAGGCGTGGTGGTGCATGCCTTTAATCCCACCACTTGGAAGGCAAAGGTAGGAGGATCACTGTGAGTTCGAGGGCACCCTGAGACTACATAGTGAATTCCAGGTAAGCCTGGGCTAGAGTGAAACCTTACCTCAAAAAAAAAAATACTTTTTTGTAAGCTAATTAAAAGATATGATTTTTAAAATGAGACAGAGTCATAGAGAAAAGCTATAGGTTACTAGAGGTAAATCCCAGTGCTAGAGATGGGCCTCCCTGCATGCACACACGAAGTGAGCTGTTAGACCCATGAGTACATTAACATCTTAAAATAACAAATTGAAATATGCTTTCCTGAAGAGAGGAGAGAGACTCTGGAGATTCAGAAGGCCAAGTCTGGGAGAATTGAAACTTAATGGTCATATGACCACTCCCCAAGGTTATAGGTGTGGTAAGACTTTGAACAGTGATATACAGCAATTGAAAGATTCCCTCCTGAGATGGAGAGGGAGAGAAGAATCCTCAGTGGATCGGGGAAGGGTAGAGGGGACAAAAAGATGGGCACATGAATAAATTACAATATGTTTATATATTAAAGTTCTCAAAAAAACATTTAAAAAGAAATATGGTCAAAAGACTGGGACATAGCTCAGTTGATAAAGTGTTTGCCTGTACGTACAAAGCCCTAGGTTTGAGGCCCAGCACCTAGATTTGAGTTGTGGTTGTGCATGTTTATAATCCCAACACTCAGGAGACAAGAGGATCAGATGTTCAAGATTATCCTTGGCCATACAGTGAGTTCAAGGCCAACCGAGGCTACATGAAACCCTATATATGTATATATATATATATATATATATACATACATACATACATACATACATAAATACACATACACACATACACAGAATACTGTTGCAGGGAAAGAATCTTTTAATAATTCATATCCAATAGCGAAAATGCTCCATGTAAACCTTCACTGTTTCAAATCAGCAGTATGCTGCCTACTTTGATGCTTTATGGCCACATAGTTCAACAAAAAAGCATTCACCCAGATTTTCAAGTCTTATCAGGCAGATAACTTCTCAATCACAGTTTTTATTTATTTTAAGACAAGCATTATACAAATATAGTATGACAATCAGAAATATTACAAGTGGGATAAAAGGAACCGTAAAACATTAAGCATGTGATCTCCATTGCATTCAGTCTTTCCTTCAAATGTACTCACACAAAAGTCACTAGCAGGCTTAATATGAGTCAATGATGCATTTATGGAAGTAAGATTTTTCAAGATAAGAAATCTCATTTTCTATCCTCCATGTTATAATGGTCTCTTATAAAGGAGTATTTTGTATGCAATGCATGCAGATAGAATAAATCTTAATTGCACTCAAGCAAACTATATCAAATATCAACTATAGACATGAAACAACTATATCAGCAGCAGTGATTCTTAAGGTAACATGTGCAAAATCCAGTATTTTATCAGCTTGCATCACTATACTCAGTAAAGAAATGTGCCAAAACTTCCTTTGCCATTCCACTTAAATTGGTTTCCCACAATTGTAACAAACATTTCCTGTGACATTATGTTGTCATCAGCTTGTATGATCCCAAGTTCACTCAATCTTTTCTTCATCTGGCCTTTCTGTATAGAAGCAGCCACTAGTTCATTTACAATTTCACAGTTTCCTTCAGCTTGCTCAGACTGGCCAGCTCTTACACAAAGCTCCACTTTGCCAGCTGCACACTGAATCAGCTCTTCAAGATCCACTCTTTCAGCAGGATCAGCCTCTCCACTTGTCTGAATTATAAGTGCTTTATTGTCTAAAGAAACAAATTACAACAAAGTTAAATATAAAGACTAACCAACTAAGACAAATTTCTAAGTCTTAGAAATTTCAAGTTTTTCTCCCAATTATCTATGTTATAAATTCCTTATTATAAGAATCTTAATAAGCAGTTGTTTGCCTCTTCATGCAAGGTTTCCTAGTATTCATATAAGCTCAATAATTTTGAACTTTACTATGTTCATCCTATCTCAATCACCCAACAGACATTTCCTGGATTTTACTATCTATAATCTCTGCAGTAGGAGATAGGATGGAAAGATTAATGTGAGAGTGCTACATTTCTTCAGTGAATCCCCAATCTAGGAGCTAATGCTTGGCTCTTCACCTCATCCCCATTCTTGGAGTGTTGCTTTCATGATTAATAAATATGAAAAGGATTTTTCAATGTAATTAAGGCTACATAAACAGTTTTCTCTAGTTCCTTAAAAGGAAGTCAGATTCAAAGCAGCAAGGGAGGTTCTCTGATACTGGGATGAATGGAGCCACAAGGAGCTAAGCATGAGTCCCAAGCCAACTACCAGGAAGGAAACAGAGACTTCATTCTGACATGAAATCTGACACATATTCTGCCAGTAAGTGACATGAATGAGCTTGGAAGTAGATTCTTCCACCACAGTTTTCACATAAGCATAGTGCCCACCTGACACTTCAATTTTACCCTTAGGAGATCTCTGAAAAAAAAGAAAACTTCTAGACATACAGATAAGAATGGATCCTGAAGGATGACAAGGACTACTCTTTAGAGTGCTTCAGATTCTCATACCCCCACCAATGCTTCATATTTCTGTATGACTGCAATAGTGATCTACATCATGGCTTAAAACTTACCAACTTCCAATCAGTAAACTCAACTTTGCTACCAAGAAAGGCATTTAATTCTATTAATGAAAAACAAAGGCAGGTTACATGACACATTAATTTTCTGTCTCCATTCTTCAAAAGTGTCACCTAATTTTTCACATTTATAAAAAGCCAGCCACCATCCAGGAAAGAAAAGTGCCAATTTCCACCTCACATAGTGATACATTTTTCCCAAGACTTCCCAAGCATGAGATGATTGTAATGGTATTTGGGGGGAGGGGAATCTTCACCAGTGTTGAAAGAACAAGACACTTGGCTTTTTTTTTTTTTTTTTTTTTTTTTTGAGAGAGAGAGAGTCAGAGAGACAGAGAGGAACAGGGAAGGACAGATAGAGAATGGCCGCACCAGTAGCCTCTCAACCGCTCTGAATGAACTCCAGATGCGTGGGCCCCCTTGTGGGCAAGTGCGATATTTCATCACTTTGCATCTGGCTAAACAAGGGACCTGGAGAATCAAACAGGTGTTCTTAGGCTTAGGCACTTTAACCCCTAAGCCATCTCTCCAGCCCGACACTTGGCTTTCAATACTCTTCATTTCTTTGGGTGCCAAGTGAAATCAAAAACCTTTTCTTATGTTTAAAAAAAAGTCAGGGTCACCCACACCATCCACACATGTGATAAAGTTAGACACACAGGTAGTGTTGAGTGCTACAAGTACCCACACTACCCCAGCTGCCATTGTGATCAAGATCTAACTGTGCAAATCCTCTTTCTCCATACCAGGTGAGGGAGCACAAAATGTGACAATTGTGATTGGCCCCAGCATTCAGTTATAGCACTTGGAATATCCTCAGGAATCCTCTTAACTCCATGATATGGGAGCCACCAGCCACTGTAGCTAGGATCTGAGTTAAGATTCAGCATCCAGATTTTCTATAACAACCCTATCTCCACCTGCACATGCACACACACACAGCTCCACCAACAATCTCCTGTTTGGGCAATGTCTCAAGCATATGAACAATCACAGCAGAAACCAAATTGAGACCACTTCACCTGCTCCACCCATGAAGCAGTACCAAGTACCTCCAAAACAGAACCTTAAACACCACAAAGTAGAGCAAAGAACTGAAAACTCAAAAAAAAAAAAAAAAAAAATCAAGTACGTGCCAAGTACTGACTTCAACACAGGTGTGATAGAAAGATCACATGATCAACACATTACCTCTAAAGGGTAAGTCTCAGTGTAACAGGAAAAACCAAGTCAGGTATGTCTCCCCCAAGAAAAACAAAGCCCATATTAGAAGACAACTGTGAAAGGTGTCCAAAGGAAACTCCAGACAAACAGCTCAAATCAAGTATGTACAAAGAACTCTAAGACACAGATAAATGCTGAGTGAAATTCTGAGTAAGATCAAAGAGCACACAAACAGCTAAGTGAAATGAGGAAGTCTAAACCAGGATGTGAAAATGGAATTCTATTAAAGAGGTAGAAATTGTGAAGAAAAAAAAAAAAAACAAACTGAAATACAGCTGGAAATAAGAATACAAGTAAAACAAAAAGTTTACCAGTAGAATGGACCAAAAATATAAAGCCTTGAACACAAAGAGGAAGTAGATTCATTGGTGAAACCAAATGAGAAGTTCATAAACATGTCTGAATGGAATATGAGAGAAATGTAAGACACCATGAAAAGACCAAATCCCCAAATTATGGGAATATACAAAGGAGAAAAGCTTCAAAGCAGCAGGACAGAAAGTATTTTTTTGTGAAGGGGGCTTCATAAGAAGACAGAAACAAGTTAAATGCTCATCACTAGACGAGACATCTCAGTCACACCTACCAAGGTTCAAAGAACACTGCGAAGAGATGGTACAAAGAATCTAAGAGCCAAAGTAAGACAAACACTACATGTTCTCTCTCATATGAGGATCCTAACATGTAATATTTGATTTGTTTATAAGTTGTAGTAAGCATCATTAGTATAGATAAGAAAGCTAGAATGAGGCTTGGAGAGAGAGGAAGCAGGGAGGAATGAGAGAAGGGCATGTTTGACAGGCAAGTAAAGGGACAGATTACAGGGGGTGGAAAGTCTGGAAGAGAGCTAGAGAGACAGCTTAGCAGTTAAAGTGATTGCCTGCAAAGCCAAAGGACCTGGGTTTGATTCCCCAGGACCCATGTAAGCCAGATGCACAAGGTGGTGCATGTGTCTGGAGTTTCTTTGCAACAGCTGGAGGCCCTGATGTGCCCATTCTCTCTCAATCTGTCTCTCTCTCTCTATCAAATAAATAAATAAAAAACTTTAAAAAAGAGAGGCTGTAAGAGACTGAGCTAAGGTAGGTTGGGGAGGAGGTAGATGCACAAAACTAAAGATGGCAAGAATTAACTGTCATAGAAACCTTCTTGGTTTCCTAATTAATAAAAAGATCCTGTAGGGATGAAGAAAGCTTTTCCCTAAAAACACAGGCTGTTGATGGTAAGTTCCAATGCCAGAATTGGGTAATTCCCCCATAGTGAGCTATTGGTCAGGAAGGGCTTTGAGACCCCCAAACAATGCAGGCCATTGCCAAAGCACTTAGTTACCCATCAAATCTAAGTGGTTAAGACTCTATTGCTGAAGACACCACAGACTGTAGTCACAAAACAAAGAGTTCATGCTGGAACAGAGATGGAGGCTATCTCCCTACTAGCTAGCTCCCATAGTGCTGGAGAGTGCTATGTGAGCTGCTAGGGGATAATGATTACCAGTGGATTCTGCAAGCTACAAAATCAACTAGCCAGGCAAGATGTACACACAGGTACAATAGTGGCAGATAGTCCATGGAGGTAATCAACTGCTTTCTGATTGGATATGATTCTTGCTTAGTGGGAAGGATTTCATACATGGCACTGAGAAACAAGCCTAGGACTTGGAAGGTCATAGACCCTGGAGGGAAGTTTCCACTGTTCTCTTGCTAAAAGTCTTTGAGAGGACTGTTTATTTCCTTTGATCCATGCTGTTCTCAGTCTTGGTTAGAGAATCTGTTTTATACATACAGCAGTGAATACCAGGAACACTCAAGACCCATCAGAATGACAAGAAAAGAAAGACAACTGAGACAAGTCATCTCTATCACATCTTCCAGGCCCAGGAAACATCACAGAGAAAATGGTAGATTAAATATGAGTGCTGCTCCTACTGCTAGCCTGAGACTCTCCTCCAGGGAAATGGCAATAAGGAGGAAGACTCAGGCCCTCATCAGTTTAGTGCTAAAATAAATCAGATCTAGCTTTATATCTTAAACATTAAATAATGCATACCTTCAGTTTCACCTTGGACATTTTCTTGTAGATCAGAGAAAATCATAGGTTTCACCAAAACAACACCATAACCTTCATTATTATGTATGATGTTATTTACCATGGATATTTTGGGGATGTCATAATGTTCATCTAAGAAGTCCTGTGCCATTGAAAACAAATATCTTAAGTAACTGTCACATTCAACATTAGGTGCTTTAAACATTTTCTGCTTTTTCCCATACTATTTCTAAAAATAAATCTGGGGATGGAGAAATGGCTTAGTGGTTAAGGTACTTGCCTGTGAAGCCTAAGGACTCATGTTCGACTCTCCAGGTCCTACGTAAGCCAGACACAGTGATGCAAGTGTGCAATGCACATGCACACAGGGCGCACACACCTGTGTTTGATTGCAGTGGCTGGATGCCCTGGCATGCCAGTTCTCTCTCCCTCCTCTCTATGTCTCTGTCTCATTAAAAAAGGGAGGCTGGAGAGATGGCTTAGTGGTTAAGGCGCTTGCCTATGAAGCCTAAGGACCCATGTTCAACTTTCTAGATCCCACGTAAACCAGATGCACAAAGGTGAGGCAAGTGCAAGGTCACACATGCCCAATAGGTGGCAAAAGTGTCTGGCATTTGACTACAGTGGCTGAGGCCCTGGTGTGCCAATTCTGCCTCTCTTTCTAAAATAAAAATAAATACATAAAAAAGTCTGGTTTGTTGGGCTTACCTCAAAAAAATAATAATAATAAAGCAGGAAAGCTAAGATTACTAGTATGTTGTAGCTATGAATTCAGCATGATATGATACTCCTGTCATCTCTGAAGATCTAGAGGCAGAAAAGCATTCTTGAAAGAGACTCAGTCACCAACTACTGGTGTTACTAAAATGCATACATTATACTTTTCCAAACAAGAAACAAAAGAATCAAGCAAGGGAATTTAATAGAACATAACATTTTAGGTAAAGCCATTCTAATTGGAAAAACTATGTTTAAGCCCATGCTCACCTTAATGAGAATACCTTCCTTGCAGTGATGGATCCCATTGTCACTGAGGGTACACTTGCTCCCTGGATATATTTCTATACCAGCACCCTATAAGATGGGGATATTGGTTTTTAAAAGGCAAGACTTTATTACAAATTTTATTACAATTACTTCTTAACCTTTATAGTACAAATGTATAAAGTATTTTAAAAGGAACTTTTATTACATATTTCTAATCAGTGTTTGCATTTGCTTCAAGCAATGTTCCAGTTAAATCATTTATTATTTTCAAAAACCATACAGGGATATTCCCATAGAATAGATAAGAGAATCATATTTGAGTCATGTTACACACTTTCATTCTAATAACTTTTCTGATTATACCAATATAGCCATTTAACATAGTTACACAAAATGGCCATTCTTACACTAAATTAGTTGGAAAATAACATTTGTGTCAAACAAAATACTGTAATTGCAATGGGCTCCACTGTCGCACATTTTAATGGTAGCACCTAACTCAAGTGTAACATACATAAACAGAAAGGCACACAAATGATCAAACTCTCTTACACTGTCTCATATTACCACATGGTACCAATGAAAAAACTAACAATGGGAATAATTTATTTCCTAATGTTATGCTAGGCACAGTGGAAAACAAAAATGGTTCACTCACATCTCCCTAGTTATTTGAAAAAACAACTTGAAATAATTAAGTTGACAGTATCATAGGTACAGGTGTGCCTAATCTTTTGAAATTATAACATGACATTGTCATCTATAAATTTTATATACAAGAATAACACAACAAGTTACAAAAATCACTTAAAAATTACAACTAATATTTACCATTTTAAGTAAATTTATGACATTGAGTTAGGTCACATTCATAGTTATCCTCAGTCACATGCATCAATGTGGCCCACAGGTGAAAAATGCCTGTCAGAGTTGCTATAATCACTTATGATACATCTACTACATGTATGCTGTGTTGTTTTTCTAGGAGTAATAGTATGCTATGAGAAAACATTACTTCATTACATAAGGCTGGACCACATGTATACACTAAACCAACTTGTCTATAAAAAGGTTTATTTGTGCCAGGAGTGGTGGCGCTTGCCTTAAATCCCAGCACTCAGAAGGCAGAGGTAGGATTGCTGTGAGTCAAGGACACCCTGAGACTACATGGTGAATTCCAGGTCAGCCTGAGCTAGAACAAGACCTTACTTCAAAAAATAAAAAATATAGGGACTGGAGAGATGGTTTAGCGGTTAAGGTGGTTGCCTGAAAAGCCAAAGGATCCCGGTTGGATTCTCCAGGACCCACGTAAGCCACATGCACAAAAGGCACATGCATCTGGAGCTTGTTTGCAGTGGCTGGAGGCCCTGGCATGTCCATTCTCTCTCTGTCTGCCTCTCTTCTCTCTCTCTCTCTCTCTCTCTCTCTGCTGGCAAATAAATTTTAAAAATAAATTTAAAAAAATATATAAAATACAAAAGGTTTATTAAATATCTGCTCCTAGGACTCTCCCCTTGATGAAAAGCTCTTGACTCTTGACACTGGCAACACTACAGAAACAAGATACAGTATTTTTAAAAATTTTTATTTATGCCTACTGTGAACCAAAGGATACACATGAACTTCAACACAGACACTAAGCAACACTCAGGACAATGGTAACAGCTAATGGCCAGGGCAGGATTCCCTAAAGAGCCTGAAGGAAGGTGGGGAAAGGTGGTGCACTCCTTTAATCCCAGCTCTTGGGAGGGAGAGGCAGAAGAATCACCAAGAGTCCGAGGTCACCCTGAGACTAATAGTGAATCCCAGGTCAGCCTGTGTTAGAGTGAGACCCTACCTCAAAAAACCAAAAAATAAAAAATAAAAATAAAAAAGAGCCTGAAGGAGTTCACAGAGGAGTAGCCAGATATGACTCCACCTCTGAAGCACTGCCCAAAGTCATGGACAGCACTGATAACCTGGTAATCCAAAAGAAGACTCCGAAGTAAGAACGGACCCACTCATCCCAGAGGAGGAAACAGCATTCCAGGAACTCGGGAAGGAACTCCTGACAGTACAGATAAGCACAATCAAGCCAGTCAGTTTTCATGTCCCATACCTATCTCCACCCAGATCCCTGTCCCTCTCCACCTATTACACCTTTAACAAACAGTATCAACTTAGGAGGCCACTTTGGCCTCTCCCTGCACTTGCCCTATATTGCCTTCTGTTTTGTTTTGTTAAGTTTTGTGTCGTTTTGTTTTGTTTTTCTTTTTCCTCCTTACTTTTCTCTCTATATTTTCCTCTCCCAAAGAACACAGTCTGGTCTGGTTTGTAGGGTTTCTGAGCCTGAGCTTCCCCAGACACAGCACTATTCTACATTATCTAATAGGTTATCTTTTTACCTTTCTCTCTCCTGTCTACCTGAAGCCAAAATTTCTTCATCATCAAACTTTTATTTTTAACTCCTACAGTTCTCTACTCCTTCCTCTTCTCTATATCATCCAATACAAATCACTTGCCTGACAGTGTTTTTGTTCCACCCACACCCACAGTATCAAATCAGCACAAGCAGTACTATCAATAACCCTTAACTTCCCTAGAATGGTAAGTGTGCAAGAGGTGAGTACCTGCTCTTACAGCATTCAACTTGAAGGAGAGGACTGGAGATAGAGCCTGCTGCCCTGAACATTAATCAAACAGAAGAAAACAACATCTAAGCCCTACAAGTTAGTCCATCCCCTGCAAACACTTCAATGGAAAGAAAAGTGACCTAAATTTAAATAAATAAATAAGTACATAAGAAAATTCAACTAACAATCTAACCCCTTTTTCCCAGGAGGGGAAAGAGATGAAAAATCAAGACATGTGGCTGGGGAGATGGCTAAATAGTTAAAGGAGTTTGCTCGCAAAGCCTGATGGCCTGGGTAATTCCCAAGAACTCCCATAAAGCCAGATGAACAAAGTGGTGCATGCATCTGGAGTTTTCAGTGTCAAGAGACCCTAGCGTGCCCATTCCATTTCCCCCTCTCTCTCCTTGCAAATAAGTAATAAACAAAATATTTAGAAAATCAAGACATGTCTCCACACCCCTCCTCTAGCAATCTCAGAGTATTAATGGCCTTTGATGATAGAGAATTAGATGAAATGCCACACAGAGAATTCAAAAGAATGGTAATATTTTCAAAGAAATAAAAGAATTCAGAGAGCACACAAATAATTGCCTAAATGAAATTTTAAAAAGTCAATAAACAATATGAAAATGGAATTCAATAAGGAAAAGAAATACTCATAAAACAAGCAAATGATGCTGGAGATGAAAAAATACAATCATTAGCCTCTAATCCCAGCACTTGGGAGGCAGAGGTAGGAGGATCACTAAGACTTCAAGGCCAGCCTAAGACTACATAGTAAATTACAGGTCAGCTTGGACTAGAGTGAGACTCTACCTCAAAAAAAAATTTTTTTTAATTTAAAAAGAAAAAGAAAAAAACACAATAATTCAAATAAAATTTCAGTAGAAAGTCTCAAAAATATAATGGATTATGGGAAAACAGAATATCAAGGCTTGTGACAAGAAAGAAGAATTGGTATATTCAGTCAAGGACAATGATAATTGCATAAATGTAACAAGCAAAATTTTTGGGATATCAAGAGAAGACCAAATCTATGAATTGTAGGTATAAAAAAGGAGGACTCCATGCCAAAAAATTGAAAATATTTCCAGTGTATAATGGAAAATTTCCAAAATCTAGGTAAAGAGGTAACCACCCTATAGTATTTTTAAAACAGTAAGTAGAGAAATAAAAATCTCAAAAATTTTCTGTGGTAACTTTACATGGATACTGGGGATCAAACCCAGGCTTGCAAAGTCTAATGGCCCAGGTTTGATCCCCAGTATCCATGTAAAGCCAGATGCACGAAGTGGTGCACGTATCTGGAGTTCATTTGCAGTGGCAAGAGGTCCTGGCACACCCATTCTCTGTGTGTGTGTGTGCATGTGTGTGCTTGCAAATAAATATTTTTTAAAAAGCAACTTATCTTCAATTGTTACAAAACTGCTTATCAAATTAAAATTTTAAAGGTCTATACCTCTTAAAGTTACCATGAAAAATTTTGAGATTTTTATTTCTCTATTTACTGTTTTTAAAATACTATAGTACTCTTACACTTAACAGCTACATAAGATGACTTTGGCTGACTAGCAAATATAAGTATCTGAACTTCTTTAAAGAAAGAGAATAGAAGTATGTGTTTATATCTTAGTGCTTTATTTGATTTGTGCATTTAGAACTTAGATCCAATAACTACTTCCCTCAAAAGATAAAACATTATCATACCTTGGCACCATATATATCTGAGTTCTTCATTACAAGTTCTGCTGATGTTCGTACTGTGATTCCCGTAGTTTCACACTGCAGTACACAGTTTTCCAATGTAGTCTTGCCATGGTGAATGACTACAATAAAAATAGAAGTCAACTGCTTTAAGTAATATGTCTACTCCCATATCAGAACTGGCTGAGAACTGACATTAGACAGTCTAAGTATTTCCCATGAGACACTAACCTTTATTACCAGCATTATAAATTCATAAACCATAAAAAACTATTTTTAATATATTTATTTATTTGAGAGAGACTGGGCATACCAGGGCCTCTAGCCACTGCAAACGAACTCTAGACACATTTACCACCTTGTGCATCTGGCTTACATGGATACTAGGCAATCAAACCTGGGTCCTTTGGCTTCACAGGCAAGTGCCTTAACCATTAAGCCATCTCTCCACCTCTATAGAAACTATCTTGAGGCACTTGCCTGAGAAACCTAAGGACCCAGTTTCAATTCCACAGTATCCACATAAATCAGATGCACAAAGTGGCACATATGTCTGGAGTTCATTTGCACTAGGTAGAGGCCTTGGTGTACCCATTCTCTCTCCCCCCTCTCTTTCGCTCTAATAAATAAATTATAATAAATATTTTTTAAAGTAGTGCAAGCATCTTGTTTGTTTGTAGGAACAAGAGGCCTCCAAACACACACTCGCATACATGCAAATAAAATAATAAAAATTAGAGAATGATTTAACTTCAGAAATCCAAAGACACTTAGTTTAAAAAAAAAAAAAAAAACTATGATTTTTCACACACCTTTAATCCAGCACTTGGGAGGCAGAGGTAGGAGGATCACTATGAATCAGAAGGCAGCCTTAGACTACAGAGTGAGATCCAGGTCACCCTAGGCTAGAATAAGACCCTACCTTGAAGAAAAAAAAAACTTCTCTATAAAAATGTTATGCTTGGGCTGGAGAGATGGCTTAGCGGTTAAGGCACCTGCCTCCTAAGCCTAAGAATGCAGGTTCCAATTTCCAGGTCCCATGTTTAGCCAGATGCAAAGTGATGCAAGGGTGCAATGCTACATTTGACCACAAGGGGGCGCACGCACCTGGATTTCGTTCGCAGCAGTTGAGAGGCTGCTGACACGCCCATCTCTATCTGTCTTCCTCTTCCTCTCTCTGTCTCTCTCTGTGATTCTCTCAAAAAAAAAATGTTATGCTTTTGGGCTAGAGAGATGACTTAGCAGTTTGGCACTTGACTGTGAACCCTAAGAACACAGGTTCAGTTCCCCAATACCCACATAAGCAAGATACAAAAGGTGGCACATTCTCTATCTGCCCCCTCAAATAAGTAAATAAAATTTAAAATTTCTGTGCTTTTAATATTATCATAGTATTGTTGATATACAACCGATGAGCACTCTGCTGGCTTATCTAGGGAAAAGAAAAAGGCTCCTGAAAGATAACAGATACAGATCCTACAGAGCAGATACTACAGTAATGTATCTTAGTCTGTTTTGTGTGGCTATACAATACCTAACCCTGGACTAATGTATAAAGAAAAAAGGTTAATTTGGATCATGATTCTGGGTGTCTGTAGCCCAAAGAGCATGGTGACTGACAAGACCCCCAGCTGCATTACAACATGGAGAGACAGAAAGGGAAACAATAGCATACCAAAAGGACACATGTACTAGCAAGAAAGCAAGATGGAGAGGGGTAAACCCACTCTCAGAGGAACTAATCTGCTCCTGTGAGACTGGTATTAATCCATTTCTGAGGCTAGAACCCTGTAATGTAATTAACTCCCGCTAGGCCACTAACCTCTTAAAGGTTTCCCCACTTCAACACTACCACACTGGGAGACAGATATAGTACTACATGCCTATAATCATAGCACTTAGGAGGCTGAGGCAAGAAGATTACCCTAGGTTTCAGGGCAGCAGCCTAGGCCACAAAGTAAAACCTTGTATAAAAATGAAATACTCACACACTGGGGACCAACATGAACCTTTGGAGGGCAAACCATATCCATACCATAGCACAATGGAAAGTTGGCTATTTTCAGTTTAGTGCTAAACTGAACACAAAGAACACAAACCACAATATTGGAATATTTTTTAAATGGTTTCACAGAATATAAAGCGATATTCAACTAACAAATTTACAAGAATAAACTATTTATTTTTTTCACTTTGTGATGAGATTTCCAAGTCATCATGACTTGTATATAAACAAACAGGCATCTTTCCATATATTCAAGCAAAGTTTCATTAAATTCTATCTTTCATAAAAAGTAAAAGTTTTCTTTCAAAGTGTAAATAGATGACACATTAAGCATTCAAATACTTACTTAAGATTCCTTCTACAGAGTCATGCTGAATAAATTTTATGCTTGAGATTTTAATGTCCACACCTATGCAATCCACAAAAGTATCTCCTTTGCCCCTCTTTTCTATCACAATATCATCTGGAAAACCATATCCTAAAGAAGAGAGAAAGAGCAGTGAGAAGAAATGTCTACTCACAAAAAGACTGGAATAGATTTCTCTAGTTCAAATGATTAACCAGTCAACCTATCTGCAATTAAATAAAATCTATCTCACCATACACCTTGTTTAATTTAAGCCAGAGTATTCCATTTTTTAACAATAACAACTCCCCACTTTGTCCCCATACCAGGAAAACTTTTCTGTCAACCATCATGAAACTAATCCTAAGGGCTTGTACCTAGATTGAAGGGTTTTGAAGATTTCATCCGTTATAATGCTAAGAATCTAGCTTCAATATTCTGGTAAACAGACTGGCTTCAAATTTGACAAAATGACTTCAGTTTATCTACTAGAAATAAAAGGTCTACTTTTACAACCAATAAAAAATACTGGGGCCGGGTGTGGTGGCGCACACCTTTAATCCTAGCACTCAAGAGGCAGAGGTAGGAGGATTGCTGTGAGTTCAAGGCCACCCTTAAACTACACAGTGAATTCCAGCTCAGCCTGGGCTAGAGTGAGGAGACCCTACCTTGAAAAACCCAAGAAAGAAAAAAAGGATCTCTAGGAATTTTTTTAAAATAAGGTCTATGATATATATATATGTACATATATATCATATATACATATTAATATCACAAGCTTTATTGCTAACTTGAAACTGTTCTGGGAAAAAGTTAAATAGGTATATCTAAATTTAATCATATATATATGATGAAAATTGTAAAGTGATTTAAATTTAGAAATCTTTCAAAATAAGCAGTAAAGACTACAACTGTGAAAAAATTATTTTTATTTACTTATTTGAGAGAAATATTTTAAAAAGGCAGAGAGAAAATGGGCATGTCAGGGCCTCTAGCCACTGCAAATGAACTCCAGACACATGTGCCACCTTGTGCATCTGGCGTATATGGGTACTGGGGAGTCGAACCTGAGTCCTTAGGCTTTGCAGGCAAGCACCTTAACCACTAAGCCATATCTCCAGCCCCCCTCCCCCCAAAAATTATTTTAGAGTGAGAGATAGAGAGAAAGAGAGGGAATGTGTGTGCCAGGGCCTTTTAGCCACTATAAACAAACTCCAGATGCATGTGCCTCCTTGTGGTGTTTGTGCAACATTGCATGCTTGCATCACTATGCATCTGGCTACGTTGGACCTAAAGATTTGAACATGTCTTAGGCTTTGCAAGTACCTTAATCGCTAAGCCATCTCTCCAGTCCCAAAATTATTTTTTAAGGAAGCAACTTTAAATTTTTTTTTTTTTTTAGAGAACAAGAGACAGAGACAGAGTTGGCACACCAAGGCCTCAGCCACCGCAATCAAACTCCAGACACTTGTGCCACCTAGTGGGCCTGTGCAACCTTGCAGTTGCCTCACCATTGTGTGTCTGGCTAACATGGGATCTGGAGTAGAATGTGGGTCCTTAGGCTTGGCAGGCAAGCACCTTAACTGCTAAGCCATCTCTCCAGCCCTCAAAATTATTTTTAATACACTCTTCCAACATTGTTCTCCAACTTTACTCTGACCAGGATACAAAGTGTAGCACCTGTGATATTAAATAAGCTTTTAAAGAATTAAAACAATTTTTTGGTAAAAATTCAAATTAGGCTGGGGAGACAACTCAGCAGTTAAGGCACTTGCCTGCAAAGCAGTTTCAATTCCCCAGTACGTATGCAAAGCCAGATGCACAAAGTGGCACATGCATCTGGAGGTGGCTTGCAGTGGCTAGAGGTCCTGGCATGCCTATTCTCTATCTCTCTCTCTCCCACCCAAATAAATAAATAAAATATTTTTAAATTAAAATGCACTTCATAAAAATAAGCTAAAATTTAAAAAGCAATCAAAAACCAGGAGAGGAGGACCATATGCCAAGATTTACAACAAATATATGAGATAAGGGCAAGCTATAAACTAAAAAAGTACTTAACATTCCCTTTCCACAAACCACCTTTAATCTATAAAGTATACCTCTTACTAAAGGTCTTTCTTGTCAAACACATGCCTATAAACATTTTAACAATCTACATGCTGCTACAAAGGTCTATTAGTCAAATACTGGATTGATCTCAGCCCTGGCATGGTAGCTCATGCCTTTAATCCCAACACTTGGAAGCCTGAGGTTAGTTGGATCACTATGAGTTTGAGGCCAGCCTGGGATACAGTGAGACCTTGGCTAAAAAATAAAAAACAAAAACCCTCCTAGATTATTTAAATATCCTTAATGTGTCAAAGCAGCTCATTAAAAACCAAATAGGTTAAAATCATTTTGGAGTTTCAACAGGAGCAGTAATTTATTGTTTACTTAACATAGCATAAGTAAGAGTTCACTTGAATACTCACCTTCCAACTCAATGGAGTCAGCTATGGAGAATGTACCATTTACCACATAATGGCCAGGACAAATAATTACAGTGTCACCCTCATAGCAGGCATTTATAGCAGACAATAGATCACTATGGAACTAGAAAACAACATATTACAAACATATATACATCCTCCAGATGCTATCATATCTCACTTGAAAATGTACACAAACTTTATAGTGCTCTGAACTCAAAGAGTTCTTGGTAAAGTTAAAATCACTGATGGACAATGCTCCCCCTACTTCCTATTTCACAGAAAAGCAGATATGGAAGGCTCCTTTCAATACTTTGAAAACAAAGCAAACAAAGGTTTTTGTGAAAACCTAGAATGAATCAAAAGAAGTCACTTAGAGAAAAAAATCTGTCTTTTACCTGAATTTCTGTTTCTTCCCTATAAACTTCCTCACAAAACCTGTCCCTGAATAGAGACCGCAGTAGACCACTCTTCATGGTGGAAGAGACCACATGGGTGATCTTCTGGCCATCTGGACGGGCACCTTTTGCTTGTATATTAGAGTTCTTCTGGTAACCAAACACATATCTTAAAGAAACCAAACAGACCCATCATTTCTCAGTAAAATAGTAAGAGAAGATGCTAACTAGTTAGGAATAGCAAGAGACACATACCTCAACAAAGGATTCTCAATGAGTTTTAGCTTTTGTTTTAACTGTTCAATCTCTGAATATAATTTTAATCCTTCCACCATGGAGATATTTTCCTGCTCAGAATCAGAATTACAGTTTGACAAACTGCTTCTCAGATTTAAAAATTTCCTGTAACTCTCTTCACATTGAGACAACAGGTTGCAGTAGTCAACAATAAGTCCTGAAGGAACTCGGTCTTCAAGAATGTCATAATGCCTGAAAGTTTAAAAGCAAAATGAAATCCTCCCTTTCTGGTACATTTTCCTATCATAGAGACAGTCCATTTAACTCTCAAAGATCCAACAAGAAAAGTATTGCAGGGCTGGAGAAATGGCTTAGAGGTTAAGGTGCTTGCCTGCAAAGCATAAGGACCCAGGATCTATTCCCCAGTACCCACGGAAGCCTGATGCACATGGTGGTGCATGTATATGGAGTTTGTTTGCAGTGGCTAAAGGCCCTGGCATGCCCATTCTCTCCCTCCCTCCCCCCCACACACACTCACACATAAATAAAAATATTTTTTAAAAAAGAAAAGTATTACAGAAGGCAGCAGGGTTTTGAGGGAGTGAATGAGCGGAATAAAAAATTGGAAGCTTTTTAAAAAGAAAAGTTTTACAGCATATAACTCTGATGTATGTTCAATCATTCTGAATAGCATTCTAATTATACATGGAAACTATCAGGAAGTTTGAAGCACTGCTGCCCTTAAAAATCACTAAATGAAGGCTGGAAAGATGGCTTAATGGTTAAGATGCTTGCCTGCAAAGCCAAAGGACCCAGGTTCAATTACCCAGTACCCACTCAAGCCAGATGCACAATGCACAATGTGTCTGGAGTTTGTTTGCAGTGGCTAGAGGCCTTGGCGCACCCATTCTCTCTGCCTTCCTCTCTCTCTCTCAAGTAAACAAATAAATAAAATATTTAAAAAAGAAATAACTCATATCATCTAGTCTTTCTGTGCATTTAAAGAACAGCCTTTGATATTGTGACAGGGAAAAAAAGGAAAACTGTCATTATTAGAGAATGATTAAAAAAATTCCTTTATGGGCTGTTACTCGCACTTAACATTTATCAAATTATATACTTTCCAAAATATAGAATTCCAGGTCAGCCTGAGCTAGAGTGAAACCTTGCCTTGAATAACTATAGGAAAAAAAAAAAAAGAAAGAGAAAATGAATGTATTCAAAATAAAGTATAAAATCACTGTCATGATATATAGCTTTTAAATAGCTGCATTATTCAGTTTAAAGTATATACTGACTAGCTAAGCCTCAGTCCAGAGCTTTGCAACTATGACTTAATATTAGGCTCACTTGGGGGGAGGTGTTTAAAAACACAAATGTTCAGGGTTCCCAACCCAATCAAGTAAATTGGTCTCTGAAACACAGAAGTACTTTGAAAAGTTGTCTAGGCATACTAATATGTAGCTAAGGTTGAGAACTACTGACATATACGCAGACTTTTTTGGAAGGGGGAGGAATAGGTTGTTTTGTTTTTATCTAGTGATGCTCTGAGTACAATGGCAAAAAGAAACAGAATCACATCCTAAATAAACATATCAAACTATGGCAAACATTCTAATCATATTCTAAAGAAACAAAAAATAATATATTCTGGAGCTGGATAGATGGCTTAGTGTTATGGCACTTGCCTGCAAAGCCTAAGGACTCAGGTTTGATTCCTCAGTACCCACATAAGCCAGATGCACAAGGTAGCACATACATCTGGAGTTTGTTTGCAGTGGCTAGCAGCCCTGGCGTGCCCATTCTGTCTATTTCTCTTCTCTCTCTCTAACAAGTAAATAAAAATTTTAAAACATTTCTAAAAAGATCATCTGGAAATGCACTTTTTAAACAAGAAATTATGGGCCATCACTAACTGTCTGATTAGGTCAATTAAGCTGGGAAGATTAAGAACAAATTTCATAAGGTTCTTAGCATTTCTAGTACCCATACTAATCAATTTACTTCTCCTGATATTGATACTTCTAGTATAGGACCAATACACCAATATTCATATCCCAGATTCCAAAGTGTTGACCTAGTATGTTTTGAATTAGGAGAAAAAAATGATTACTGTGTGAAGGGTTAATAGCCTTCCCTGAAAACTAGAAGGAACTAAAGAGTTAATAACTATCCCTCTGACCAGCAGGCAAGAAAGAAACCTCAGAAACATGTGGCCTTGACAGGCTTCTCTACTCTCAATTAATAAACTACCCTCAGCTCAGAAAACCTTGGGGGAACAGAAACAGTCTGGCAGAGAGCCTCCCTAGACAGTTTTGCTTAAAAACCTTATTCTGAGTAAAGACACAATAACTATAGTTCCTTATCTACTTCCTTGGACCTGCAGCTGGCCCAGTGTGTTTTTCTTAGGATTCTCTGTATATGTTTGCACCCCAGCCTGGCCCAGTGCTTCAGCCTTCATCCCAAGGGAAGGTTGCTGCCCTTGCTGTTTCTCTCAATAAATTGTCTGTCTGTAGCAATCAAGTCCAGTGTTCTCTTTCACTTTTCTCTTACACTGTGCAATATGGCTTGATTTCTTTTCAATCTTGCCTGCTGACAGCTCTACTGCTATCTTATCCCAAGGACCTTTTTCAGATCTGTCAATATTTGCTACAATTACAGTTTCTCAGTGATGTACTTTACTGTCTTCTCCATACAACAAAAAAAAAATCCCTTCCTTATGTGTTCCCACCTGTCAGTGACATATGTTTACATCAATCACTTCTTGTTAGCATATGCAAACTTGTCAAGTCATAATTCAATTTTTCTCCAGCTAAACATCAGATTTTCTAGATATCCATACATAATATTCATCTACCATTACATTTCACATCATTAAAAAACTATCATTGCTATTTAAGAGTTAAGTATAACAGCCGGGTGTGGTGGCACACACCTTTAATACCAGCACTCAGGAGGCAAAGGTAGGAGAATCGCCTTGAGTTCAAGGCCACCCTGAGACTACATAGTGAATTCCAGGTCAGCCTGAGCTAGTGTGAAACCCTACCTCAAAACCATCCCCCACAAAAAAGAGTTAAGTATAACCATCCTAGAAAATATCCAGGCTTGTTGAAATTCTGGCATTTTATCAAATACAGTACAGGAAAATAAAAACAGGCACAATGGAAAGACCTGGAAAACTAAACAGAAATTATAGCCAATTCATGAAGAGCTAAAGTCAGACAAACATAATTCTAAACAGGTAGAACTGTCAAATCATCTTTCCCACAGAAAATACTTTTTCTTTTTCTTTTTTTTAAAATTTATTTGCAAGGGAGTGGGGAGAGAGAGAATGAACAAGAACGACAGTACCAGAGCCTCTAACCACTGCAAATGAACTCTAGATGCATGTGCCACTTTATATGAGTACTGGGAAATTGAACCCGGGTTGTTAGGCATTGCAGGCAAGTACTTTAACTACTGAGCCATCTCTCCAGTCCAGAAAATAATTACTTTCTACAATTCTTTTTACAGAGTATAAATTCTAATTTTATTGTTATTATAGTACTGACTATTAAGCTCCTATTCATGAAAATAAATAAAACTGCTGGTCCTAAATCACCATGTAGCATAAACATAAATAAATGCAATATTTAATAATCTAAGTATAGAATGGCCATAGTTAATTTTGTTATGGAAAAGTTCTTGAACCCTATTAAAACAGAGTAAATCAGAATTTTTTTTTTTTTTTGGCATTTTGAGAATTTTCATTAACTATCAATATTAACTATTTAACTCTTTTGTCAATAAGGCTTGACAAAATATCCTGAAGTAAGTCATTAGTTTAGTTTTTAGTATAAGAATACAGAGTAAATATATATACAGTTAAAACCAAAGCATATTCTTCGTTTTTGGTTTTTCAAGGTAGGGTCTCACTCTAGCTCAGGCTGACCTGGAACTTACTCTATAGTCCCAGGCTGGCCTCAAACTCACAGCAAGCCTCCTATTTCTGCCCTCCAAGTGCTGGGATTAAAAGCATGCACCACTACCCCCAGCAATATAGATGTTCTGGAACTCTCTGCTTTTAACACAGCAATCCTCCTACCTCTACTTCCGGAGTGCTGGGATTAAAGGCATGCACCTGGCAAAACCAAAGCAGATTCTATAACTCAAATAATTTCAGTTATTCAAACAATTATCTTTAAATTAACAAAGGTCTCTTAACACAGTAACTCAACTGAATTTTGTTAAGATTTATAAACAACAGTTTTTAACATAGATTTTTGTTGCTGTTGTTAAGGTAGGGTCTCACTCTAGCCCAGACTGACCTGGAACTCACTCTGTAGTCCCAGGCTGGCCTCGAACTCACAGTGATCCTACTTCTGCCTTATAAGTGCTGGGATTAAAGGCATGCACCAGTACCCCCAGCAAATAGATGTTCTAAAATTCTTTGCTTTTAAACTTAATTTATAAACACAGCCAAGCATTTGTCTGTTAGTCTAGCACTCAGAAGACTGAGCCAGGACGATTGAGCTCAAGGTGAGACTGGACTAAATAGTGAGATCCTGTCTCAAAACAATACACACACATACAAAATAGGTATCTGTCTGATTTTATTTTACTTTTATTTATTTACTTGAGAGAAAGAGAGGGGAGAGAGAGAGAGACAGGTAGAAAAAGAGAATGGGAATGCCTCTAGCCACTGCAAGCGAACTCTAGATGTATGCACCACCTGTGCATCTGGCTTCCGTGAGTACTGGGGAATAGAACCTGGGTCCTTAGGCTTTACAGGCAAGCACCTTAACTGCTAAGCCATCTTTCCAGCCTGTCTGACTTTACACAAATTTCATTTAATAAGCTGTCACAAGATTCTATTATTTTTTATATTACTTATTTCTGGCCCCTGTTATGCCTATCACACAGGTAAATTAAATTAACACATGGATAGTCACTTTTCCAACACGTACAATGCTTGTCAGTAATAAATACTTACAATCTCAATCGAGGTTCAACACATCTGACAAAATAATCATACTCATCCTCCTCCTCTTCATCCCAACTCCTCCAAATCTTTTCATAGAAAAACCTGAAAAGTATTAATTATATTCAATCGCTGACTCAAAAGCTTGGAATTTTGCAGGAGTAAGATCAAAAGTACAAATCAAAACAATCCAATCAACACAGCAAATATACACTATTCTCTAAGGGATGTCAGTGTTGTGTATTTTCTATAGTTGACATAGATGTTCTACAAACTAAACTTTTAGATTAGCTAAAGAGGTTTTGGTAAAATACTGGTTTTGTTAAAACTTCTTGTTGAATGAGTGAATTTACATCGAACTAATGCTTTACTTTCAGGTCTGAAAGTTCTTGAAAGGCAGTTTGGTGATATTATACCAAACTAATGCTTTATATAAAACACAGTATGTCCTGCCATGTTTATAAACTAAGCTTGTCTATGTAGTTTTCTGAGACAGGTTCATGTTATGTAACACAAGGTAGCCTTGAATTCCTGATCCTCCTGCCTCAGACTCCCAAGTGCTGGGATTACAAATGTGTGCCAAAACCCTTGGCAAGGCTTTCTTAACTATTTATTGATCATCAGTAACTTGGTAGATGATAGTGTCATTTGTTGAGATAGAAAAGACTGGGGAGAAACAGGTTGAAAAGAAAAAGTTTTCTTTTAAATGTATTAGATGCTAATTTGACATCTATACAAATAATGTCCAGTGGGCTCAAGGGAAAGATCAGAAAGAGTTAACAATCTGGGATTTACTACTGGGACTTATGAATAGTATTAAAACAGTAGCTAAAGCTAGGCATGGTGGCACACATCTTTAATCCTAGCACTCAAGAGGCAGAGGTAGGAGGATCACCATGAATTCAAGGCCACCCTGAGACTACATAGTCAGCCTGGGCTATAGCAAGGCCCTACCTCAAAAACAAAACAAAACAACAACAACAAAAAAAAAACTGGGATGATCTCAAGCTTGGACACACATTAGAGTCCCCTGAGATACTTTAGAAAATGGATTTCCTAACCTACACCAACAAGACTCTTCAGGGAGGAATCAATGTCCATTTTGTGTTTAAAACTTCTAGATGCCGTAACACATTATGGAAATTTTCAAACATATATATTAAAAGGGCATTTAATATCACCTCAATAGCAACTTCAACAATTGTAAAGACATGTTAGTCTTTTCTTATCTCTGTCCAAACCACCATCCTAACACTGAATAATTCTGAAGCAGATCTCAGACACATCATTGATAAATTTTTAGCATGCATCCATAAAATAAACTTTATACCAAAAGTGTTAATTCCTTAATATTATCAAATTTCTAGTCAGTGTTCAAGTTTCCCTGAAAGTCTCTTTCTAGAAGATTAAGAGACTGACCACCCAATCTGCAAGAATAAACAGATGGCTTCATTTTCAGCATCCTTTCATTTTTTTACAATTTAAGTTCAAAGAGTTATATGCACAGTTGGTTATATTACATCAAATTATGCTTTATATAAAGTCCCCACACCATCTCTTCTACTGAAGGTTTTTGTGCATGTGTATATATGTGTATATATGTGGTGTGTGGGTGTGTGTGCAGAAGTACATGCATGCATATGTATGTACACATGTGCAGAGAGTCTTCCTGAAGCTCACTGACTGGGCTACACAAGCTATCTAGTTCGGTCTCTGTTTCCCCAGTGCTGGAGTTATAGGCATGTGCCGTCATGCCTACCATTTTTACATGGGCACTGGGGACCTACAAAACAGGGTCTCCTATAGTCCAAGCTGGCCTCAAACTTCAACTCCTGATCCCTCCTGCCTACACCTTCCAAGTGCTGGAATTACAAATGTTCACAATCACAACTGACTCAGCAGGTGTTTTAATGAGGAGTGATTTAAAACACTTCTGCCTCACAGCCTTTGCATGCAAAACTTCAGAGGATCTTTCAAACTCTTATGTAGCAGGCTAGCCTCCCACCTTCTCCACTAGGCAAACATACTTAAAATTCAAGCCAGATATGGTGGCACACGCCTTTAATCCCAGCATTTAGGAGGCTGAGGTAGGAGGATTGCCATGAGTTCAAGGCCAGCCTGGAACTACAGAGTGAGTTCTAGGTCAGCCTAGGCTAAAGTGAGACCCTACCTCAAAAAAAAAAAAAAAAATTAAATTAAATTAAAATTCAGAACCAACTCAAATATACTCACCAGTACAGTACCAAATTGCCTCTCTATCCTCTCTTCCCCTCTTTTCTCCATCCTCCTTTCTTGTTTCTCTCCTCTCCTCTCTCTGCTTCTTTATTCCATATCCATCTACTATAATCTCTGAATATTTTAAAATATTACAAGATGACAAAGTATATGTTTTAATTCCTAGTCTAACAAAGACCAGCATTATTTTAATTAGTTTACACTCTTCCCACCTGACATGCTCAATTGCCAGGGCCGTCTGGTCAAAGACTCCAGAGTCATCAGATACCACCCATAACTCCTGCAGGGGCAGCCGGTACTCTTTCAGATCCAGGAGCTCCTTAACTCTCTCCAAGGTAAAGGTGTTTAATTTAAATTCACAAACATATGGTTCAGCAAGCCTCACTATTGCCTTCAATGCTGAAAAGTCCATGTCTACAACCTGAAATTCAAAACAACAGCACTCAAAGTAACACATGGAAAGCAAAACTGAGACACAGAAAGACCCTAAGGCCCCCCCCCAAACAATAGACTATTGCCAGTGTTCTTGGTTGCCTACCAAAACAAGATGGAAAGACCCTGTTGCTAAAGATACCATATGCTTTAGATTGCTGGGGGAGAAAAGTCATCTTATCAACAATCTTTTTTTTTTTTTTTTTTTGGTATTCAAGGTAGGGTCTTGCTCTAGCCTAGGCTGACCTGGAATTCAGTATGTACTCTCAGGCTAGCCTTGAACTCAGAGATCCTCCTACCTCTGCCAGAGTGCTGGGATTAAAGTCATGCGCCACCATACCTGGCCGCCATCAACAATCTTAATTAGCACTGGACCCTGAGAGCCACACAAGAAGTCAGCCAGGCATGATGTGACCACTGGTACAATATTCGCTTATTTGTCATGGGGGTAACCAATTGTTCTCTGATTTCATTTGAGGCTCACTCTACATCCATACCTGGTAGTGAAAGCCCATTCAAAACCTATGGTTAAGAAGGTCATAGGACATAAGGGGGAAGTTACTTCTGTTGTTTGGCTAAATGGATAAGTTGTGCCCATCATACTGCCCTCTAAAAGTTTATGTTTATGCCCATAGATTAGTGCTGCTCTCTCTTCTGGTCAGAGAAACTTCTTTTTGTAGTTGGAATAGCTACTAAGGAGATCCAAAACTCATACTTTGTAGGTATTTTGTCGCTATTTTTTTTGAAATTCTGATGTTTCTTTCTTTGGAATAATCTCATTCTGAGTTATTTCTTTGCAAAATCTTACTGAAGCCATTTCTTTTCTATAATCTTACTTGGAAGTCTTCTTGTTTATTTTTCTTCTTGATGACAGAACAAGTGCCATCAGGATAAGAGGCAGGCTGAGAAAAATGTGGACTGTGGAATATTGACTCATGAGGTTCCAAAGAGAGAAAAAGACTTATCAGAAGCTTGGCTACAGGAAGTACATATAATATTCTGGCAAAGAAACTTGATACATTGTGCCCTTGTCCTAAGGGCAAGATTCAACCTAGCAAAGGCTCAAGATAGGTAGAATACAATTTTTTTTTTTTTTTTGAGGTAGGGTCTCTCTTTAGCCCAGGCTGACCTGGAATTCACTATGTAGTCTCGGAGTGGTCTCAAACTCACGGAGATCCTTCTACCTCTGCCTATAAAGTGGTGGAATTAAAGGTGTGTGCCCCCTTGCCTGGCTACAAATTCTTTTCAAAGACAAAGACCTGAAGAAAGAATGCTGAAGGTCCCTGCTCCCCAAGCTTAGATATGGAGGCTGTTCTGTATTCCATGTGTGCCAGGCCTATTCCAATCTGACAGCAGATTTGGCAACACTGCTTATGTAGTACTGGTTTCAGAGGAATGAAAGTTCCAACAAGTAGGGAGACATGGAATATTATGCTGTGGTTCCAGAGACCACTGAGGCTAAGTAATGTGAGGCAAGGTCAGAGTTCCTACAGGGAGGCCATGAGAAGCCACTAAATAAGGCTGTGAAATAAACTGTAAATTGCAATGAAGACTCCAGGTTGTTACAGATGCCAGAACCATGGGACATTTGTCAAGGAAAGCTATAGGCTCAGGAAGGACCTGGCCCATAAGAGTTTACAGGCAGCACTGCTTGAGGGACAAAGTTAGACAAGCTTTCTGAAGCCCAGAGGATTGCATCACAGGTCCCAGATACCTAACATGGAGTTACAGGTCTTGGTGTTTGCCCTGCTGGGGTTCAGTCTTGCTTTGGCCAAGTCTTTCCTTGCTATTCCCCCATGATTCCATTTTGGAATGAGAATGTTCATTCTGTGCCCATATATGTTGAAAGTATCTAACTTGTAAAATCAGTCAGATTTTATAGAGCTCGCACTTATACCTTTGAGTCTCAGATAAAGTCCCTGGATGTATGAGTAGTGTTGGAACTATTAAAGACTATGAGGACTTTTGAAGTTGGACTGTGTAGCAGTTACCTTTCTCATTGCTGGGACAAAACACCCAACCAGAAGCAGCTTACAGAAAGAAAAGGTTTATTTCCAGGTTAGTTTCAAGGTGATATTTCAACATTGTAGGGAAAGCATGGAAGAAGCAAATAGCTGGGCATCTTATCTCCACATCAGCAAGGAGGACTGAGCTATAACACCCCAAAGCCTGTTCACAGTGACTTCTCCATCAAGGCTCCACCTCACAAAAGTTCCACTAACTTCCTAAACAGCACCACCAGCTGGGAACTAAGTAGGAGGTTTAAGTACAACCACATGAGACCATGGGGGACATTTTACATTCAAGCCACCAGACTGAATGTATTTTGTATTGTGACATGTCATGAACCTATAGACAAAGGATGGAAGGTTATGACTTACATGTGGTAATGTTTGGGTGTCATGTTAACAAGGGGTAGACTTGTGATAGTTTATACTGACTGTCAACTTTACAGGTCCTAGAATCACCTGAGTCTCTATTCACCTATGAGCATTTATGATGATTAGACTAATTAAGGTACAATGATTCACCTAAACTGAGGGTGGCACCATTCCATGGGCTGGGGTCTGGACTGTATACAAATGAGAGGTGGCTGAGCATGAACACTTATCACTTTCTGCTTCTTTGGTGTGGACTTAATGTGACCAGCTGCCTCAAAGTTCTTGTCATCATGCTTTCTGTAGCAGACAGCTTCAGGTTCGCTGAGATGAACTTTCAGACCAGGCAGTTATGGAGGAAGGGATATTATTTATTGAAGCTTACAGATCCAGGGGAAGTTCCATAAAGGCAGGAGAAGCAGCCTGCTTTCCACAGGGCCAAGCAGAGAGAGAGAAACCAACCAGCCACCACAGCACACAGAGCAAAACTACAGCCAAAAGGTCACACAGCACACTTCAGGAACTCCTGCTAGGCACATTTGCATATCTTTACAATGGAATCTCAAACCCACACCATTAACACCTTAAGACAGGCCCCCAGTGACATTGCCTCTAGCAAGGTGATTGCAGATGCAAACTATAACTAGTAAAACACTGAATATATTGGGGGACATATATTCAAACTACCACACTTTCTCTGACATGATAGACTGAAATTGGAACAGGAGGCTGAAATAAACCCTTCCTCCCCTTACCTGATTTTTGCCAGGTATTTTGTTCCAGAAATGAGAAAAGTACTAATATAATGTACTAATGAAAAACTTCAACACGAAAACTCCAAAGGAGGGGCTGGGGCTGTGATTCAGATGGCAGACTTTTTGCCTAGCCTACATGAAGCTCTGGGTTCAGGCCCCAGCACTGTATGAATCAGGTGTGATAACACACATCTATAATTCTAGCACTCAGGAGATGCTTGGCTACAATGCAAGTCTGAGGACAGCCTGGACTACATAAAACACTAAATCAAAATTAATCAATTAAAATGTAAAATTAATTAAATTAAATTAATTAAATAAATAAATGAAAGAAACAAAAGGGTGTTGACTATGTGATAGAATAACATGTGGTGATGTTATTGCAGATCTGGGCAGGATAAGTCATCTCTGAGTCAAGAACAAAAAAGCAGCAGCCCTATAAGAGCAAAGAGATACAAAAATCATTGTGAAGAAACAAATGTTGGGGCTGGAGAGATGGATCAGCAGTTAAAGGCACTGCTTACAACAGCCCAAGTTTGATTCCCTAGTACATACATAAAGCCAGATGCATAAAGTGGCACATGCATCTGGAGTACATTTGCAGTGGCAAGAGATCTAGCATGCCCAATCTCTCTTATTCATTCTCATTCTCTCTCTCTCTCTCTGTGTGTGTGTTTCCAAATAAATATTTCAAAAAAGAGAAAAAAAAACCAGAAGTGGTGGTTATAAGTAAGTAGAAACAGACAGTAACTAGCAGGGGAAGTCACCTATGAGCCTAGTAAAATGAAAAAGATTTCTAAGAGCAAGAAAGGTGCAAAAGTCCCTGTCAGGAGTTGTATATAGTGGCACAAGAGGACCTTGAGTAACTATGTATTGGTCAGTCAAGCACTGGGTTGCAACATAATGCCAAAAATGAAAATTCAGAGTGCCAGACACAGTGGTACACACTTTTAATGCCAACAGTTTAAAGGGCTGAAACAGGAAGATTGTTGTGAATTGAAAGCAAGCTAAACAGCCTGGGGAGATGGTTCAGGAGGGGGAGGAGAAGAGGACTTGATGCACAAGTATGAGGGCTTTGCTATACCGTGAGTTCAATTCACTAGCACCCATGTAAGTAGCTAGGCATGGCCAGGCATGACTGCAACCCCAGTCCTGTGGGGAGTGGAGATCAGAAAATTACTGTTGTTGAAAAAAAAAAAAAAATAGTTACAGGTTCAGTAAGAGACTCCATCTCCATCTCAAGAAAACATGTGGGGGGGTGGCTGGAGGTTAGAGGTTAAGGCATTTGCCTGCAAAGCCAAAGGACCCACGTAAGCCAGATGCACAAGGGGCACATGCGTCTGGAGTTTGTTTACAGTGGCTGCTGTGCCCATTCTCTGTCTGTCTCTCTTCTCTCTTTCTCTACTTGCAAATAAATAAATAAAATTTAAAAAATGAAAATATATGGATGAGCAATAAAGAAGGACACTCAATGTTCTCTGCCTCTGTACACATGTGCATGTAACACATGCATCTAAATACACATATACACTACATATACTCAAAAACAAATAAAAGTAGCAAGAAACAGCTTCAACCCACTGCTTCATACATAATCACCAAAGTAAGTAATGTCACTTTCTTCTTTTTTAAAAAATTTATTCTTTTGAGACAGGTTCTTGCTATATGTAACTCAGTATAGCCTCAAACTCAATCCTGCCTCAACCTCCCAAGTGCTGGGATTACAGGTATTTGCCACTATGCTAAGAAATTGTGATGTCCACCTTCCAAGGCTCAGGGTGCTTTTTGGAAGAGGTAGCAGGAAGAATGTAAGAGCCAAAGGAAGGATAGGAGTCCTTACTTACAATGTACTCTTCCAGACACAAAATGGCCTGGATACCCATGACTTCGCAATACCTGACACTACCTACACAAGACCAGTATAACAGGAGGAAAAGATGATGACATCAAAATAAGAAAGAGACTAATTGAGAGGGGCAGGGGATATGATAGAGAGTAGAGTTGTGAAGGGGAAAGGGGGGAGGGAATTATCATGGTTTATTGTCTATAATTATGGAAGTTGTCAATAATAAAAAAATTAAAAATAAAAAAATTGTGATGTCATTTTATAAAGGAGCTACAGCAATAACTTGTATTCACACTCCCAGGTTTAATGTTTTAGTATTATAAGGTACTTTCTGATCAATTTAATGCTAAAAAAAATTCATAACTGTAATTAGAGTCCAAATTTAATGTAAATGGCCCCCCACCAATCAGTTGAAAAGTAAAATTGTTTTTATATCCTATAGAGAGATATAATATCAAGCAATCAACCACATATGTACAGATGTATTAGGCAAAAATTGGGGTAGTTTTAAAATGCCTTTTTGGTTTGGGCTATTTAATGGGCTATCTAAGAAATTGAAAATTATTTGAAATCTCACTGATTCCATAATTAGATCTTCCTTAGTTTATAAGTGATCTCAAACACCTTTTCATTGGTATATAATCTATTTTTCCTTGTCAAAGGATAATGACACTTCAACCACATTAATTTTCTGGTAGTTCCTCCTAGTTGACTTTAAAATATGTGGAACATAAATGTGTGGGAATTAGATATAGAAACATGCTATTTTTAATCAGCTCACAATTTAGTTTAAAATGAGCACTTTGAATATAACAGTCTAAAGTAAACTACGTATAGCTAGAGGCAATGTCTTCACAACAGAATTAAACTTACCTCAACCAGCACCTTAAACACATTAGTGTGCCAAACTGCCAACCATCCAGATGGTTCAAGGACCTTCTCCAAGAAAGTGACTGTGAATTCCTTCACTTCAGAAGCCTTGCAGTCAGCTACAAATTAAATAATAATCGAAAACACATAAAACAGAGAAATCAATAAATCCACTTTCTCAAAACAACTAGCAGTCTGAGAGATTCGGATAATTTACTTTTAAAATATAACAATAAAAAGAAACAAAAGAGAATAATCACTTACCTAAAATGTAATCTTGATAGGCTCTGAATCGTTCATAAAACAAAAGTTGGTTTGTTTGGATAATCTGTGGAAAAAGTTTCTTTCCTTCTGGCACAAAAGTCTGCAAAGTAGTGCCTGACTTATCATGAAAGCTACAATCACTGCATGAATCTTTTTCCAGGAACAAACCTAAAAAATAACAAAAACAAGTGCTTATGACTGCTAATCTTAAATCCCTGTTTAGAAATCTCAGATAAAACATTTACTTCCATCTATTTACTTCCATCACTATGACACTAGAAATGTGTTTTCAAAGCTTAAAAATATCTCAAAAAATATCATTCTACTTTAAACAATAACCACATAAGATTTTTCAGGTTTGTATTGTTATTCTGAGGATTGTGGAAGCCACTTATAACAATTAGTATCTCACTTTAGGGTCAAAACACCTGACCAAAAGTTAGCTTATTGGAGGTGAGGATTTATTTCAGGCCTGTAGTTTTGGGGAAGCTTCATCATACATCCATAACAGAGAGAGAGAGCAGAAAGAGACAGTCAGCTCTGAACAATCAGTAGAACTGGACCCCTGGCCCACCTCCTATGACACACTTCCTCCAGCAGGGTTCCACCTGTAGGGAACTAAGTAGGAAGCTTATACACAAACACTTGAGGCTAGAGGGACAATTACATTTAAACCACCACACCACCCAAATTCTTCAAAGTTAATAGTTATGTTATTTTTACTTCAATTATCAAGTTAAAGGCCAAATATTGTGTAGCTATTTTTCCCTCCAAATAATTCAATCAATATATATTAAAAAGGGGAACTGGGACTGAAGAGATGGCTTAATGGTTAGGACTCTTGCTTGCAATGCCTAAGGACCCCAGGACCCATGTAAGCTAGATACACATAGTGGTGCATGTGTCTAGAGTTTGCAGTGGCTAGAGGCCCTGGCATGCCCATTCTCATTCTCTTTCTTTCATAAATAAATAAAATAAATAAATAAAAGAGGGAATTGTAGGCTGGGGCAATAGCTTGGTCTGTAAAGTACCTACATCACAAGCAATGAGGACCAGAGTTCAAACCCTAGAACCCATGCAGAAGTCCAGGGTGTGGTGGTACATGCTTATAATTCTAGTGGTAGGGAGGCAAAGACAGGCCATAGGATTTACTGGCTAGCCATATTGGTCAGCTCTGGTTTATCAAGATCTTGTCTCAAAAAAATAAGATGGAAAGCCGGGTATGGTAGCGCACCTTTAATCCCAGCACTCAGGAGGCAGAGGTAGGAGGATCGCCATGAGTTCAAGGCCACCCTGAGACTACAGAGTGAATTCCAGATCAACCTGAACTAGAGTGAGACTCTACCTCAAAAAAAAATAAAACAAAATAAAATAAGATGAAAAGTGACTACAGGGGACACCCAACATCAATTTCAAATTCTATCAATTTCACAAGCGCGAGCGCGCGCACACACACACACAAACACTCATGCATACATGTATACAACACATATAGAAAAATCAAATCAAACTAATTAAAAAAAACTGCATTACTATATTCCTTCTCAAAGAGAATGAACCCTCTGTTTTCCCCAGCATGAGGCAGTCAATGGCACCTAGAGAAAAAAAAGGAATGCAATTCTCAATAATGCATGAGGTATACTTCACTTCAAAAAAAGGAATGCCGGGCTGGAGAGATGGCTTAGCGGTTAAGGCGCCTGCCTGCGAAGCCTAAGAACACTTGTTCAAACTCCAGGTCCCACATTTAGCCAGACACAAAAAGTGACACAAGCACTCAATGCTGCACATGCGCACAAGGGGGAGCACGCATCTGGAGTTCGTTCACAGCGCCTGAAAAGGCCCTGGCGCACCCATTCTCTCTCTGCCTCTTCCTCTTCCTGTCTCTCTCTTTGTGTCTCTCTCAAATAAATAAATAATTTAAAAAAAAAAAAAAAAGGAACGCAATTCTCAATAATGCATAATGTAGGCCGGGCGTGGTGGCGCACGCCTTTAATCCCCTCAGGAGGCAGAGGAGGATCACGGTGACTTCAAGGCCACCCTGAGACTACATAGTTAATTCCAGGTCAGCCTGGGCCAGAGTGAGACCCTACCTCAAAAAAACAAAAAAAAAGCATAATGTATACTTCACTAAGACTCTTAACATCAATTATTATGCCTGAAGAAAACAAAATGAAAACCATCTTATGTCTAAGTTGTATGTAATTATGCTTCATAAGGCAAGATTTGGATACTGGGCCTATCTAATTTTAATAAACAAGTGAGGCACTCTAGGGGTGACAGGACCCTGAAAGTAAAAGGGATGAATGTCCTTAGCCTGTAGAGGGAGAATATAGGTCATCCTTATCTCCTTCCCCTTAATGGAGTAGAGGTCAGAAATATCAGAAGTCTGACATTTCTTTATCTATTCTTCCCTAAAAGCAGTGCTCCTTTCCTAGAAGAGATAATCACCCCCTGCCTGGATTCCTAAGAAGATTATCCCTGGCCCATCAAACTAGAAGTCATATTTAGAAACCTGGTCCAGTTAGTTCAGCCCCCACCCAATCCATAAAACATTCAACCTGATTATCTAGATGAGCTTTCCTGTTTTCTGGAACCCTCCCCCCCCAACCCCTTCTATGGGCAAAAGCTTTGCATTCCTTCCTTCTCTTATCTCTTTAAGTTATACAATAAAATCTGTCTAAATTTTTATCATCTGTTTCATTCATTAAAACTTGTAAGACAAGGGGCTGATGAGATGGTTCAGTGGATAAAGTAGTGCTCAGATGGCTCAGTGATTAAAGGTGCTTGCTTGCAAGACCTACCAGCCTGGGTTCAACTCCCAAGCCATCCACATAAATCAGATGCAAAAAAATGGTGCAAGTGCCTGGAATTTATTTGCAGTGGCAAGAGACTATGGCAGGCATATATTCACACACATACACAAATAGTTTTTAAAAAAGAAATAAAGGGCTGGAGAGATGGCTTACCAGTTAAGGCACTTGCCTATGAAACCTAAGAACCCAGGTTCCCCTATACCCATGTAAGCCAGATGCACAAAGTGGAGGCCCTGGCTCGCCCATTCTCTATCTGCCTCTCTCTCTTTCTCAAATAAACAAGTAAATAAATTTAAAAAATAAATTGTATCTATTTAAATTGCACAAGAGGTTTTAATATATGCAGACATTAGGAAATGATTACAAAGGCATTTTCACTGCTTATAGGGAAAATGTACGATCCACTCTATAGTCACTGTACTGTTATTCATCCAGAACTTACCTTAATAAGTAAAATTTTGTAACCTTTGACAAACATTTCCTCATTCCAGAGTAAACTCTGATTATCTAAGTTAAGCTTTTATTTATTTATTTTTTAAGACAAGGTCTCATGTAACCTAGACTGATATGTACCTGAGGGTGACCTTGAAATCATTCCTCTTGCCTCCACCTCACAAATGGTCAGCTTACAGGTTTGTGCCACTATAGCTGGCATCTAAATTCAGCTATTTTAGATTCCACTGTAAGTGATATAATAATCATACAATTTTTGTTTAAAAAAAATTATTTTAGAGAGAGAGAACGGGCTGGCCAGGGCCTCCTGACAGGGCAAACTAACTCCAGACTCATGCACCACTTTGTGCATATGGCTTTAGGTGGGTACTGGGGAATCAAACCTGGGTTATCATGTTTTGCAAACAAACACCTTTAACCACTGAGCCATCTCTCCAACCTCAGTATATCTTTCCAGCCACTTGAAGGCTGACTCTTGTCAAATTTCAGTTCATTTTCACCACAAACAGCACCGCTCGCTATTTCCCAGTGGGAAAAACTGAAGGTAAGCAACCTGGGGACAGTTCATAAGATTAAATTTGTAATGAAATTAAGTCACACCTCTTTTCTCGCTTTACAATAAGTCTTTTCAGTACACATTACAACTACAAATGTTAACGCAAACCAGCTTAAAATGTGAAAAAAAAAAAAAAAAAAAAAAAAGGCGGTCTGGGGAGGTGGCTTGGCGGCAGAGCACTCAGCAAATGCACAATAACCATTGGCAGGGCATCTTCACACGGTGCAGAGGCTGGCAGCTGGGAGACCGGCTTCCTTCTGCTTCTAGACTCTGCTCAAGGGGGTGGCGCTGACTTTGGGCGGGTCCCGCGGCCAAGTTCACGCTTCTAGAAGGGGAAGGGCGGCTCCGGGTCTCGGGAGACGCAGGGGGTACAGAAGAGTCCTCGCTCAGGGCTGTGGCCCACGCAGATAGGGAATGTGCGGCCCGTCGCGCTCCCCGCAGCGTCTGGAGCTGAGCGCACCGGGGACGCGGCGCGGGGGTTCGCCAGCCCCGCCATGCCCGCCGCCCCGCCGCCGCCGCCGCCCGCGCTCCGGGCCGCTGCCGAGGCTGCCGGCCTGCGGGGCGGACGCTCACCTTTCTCCAGGGACTCCGGTTCCTCCGCCGCCGCCCAGTCAGTGCTCTCTGGAGCCATGGCCTCAGGCTCCACATCCGCACCACTCAGCATGTCGTCAGCCATTTCAAATTTCCGCGGGTGACAGCCTGCGAGACGCCTTGGTCCGGAGCCCCGCCCCTCCGCTGCCCGCAACTCCGCCGCTAGGGAGGACCTCAGCGCCACCTATGGGACGGGCGGACCGCTGCTCTCCTCCGAGCTCCCAGGCTGTCTTATGGGGCTAACTTGGACTACATTGAATTGTGATATAATTTGGGGTGATTGAAAAAAAATTAGGGGCTGGAGAGCTGGCTTAGTGGTTAAGACTCTTGCCTCTGAAGCCTAAGGACCCGGTTTCGATTCTCCAGTACCCACGTAGGCCAGCTACACCAGGTGGAGCATGCATCTGGAGTTGGTTTCCAGTGGCTTGAGTCCTTGGTGCACCCCTTCTCTGCCTCTTTCTTTCTCTCTCTCTCTCTTTCTTTCTTTCTTCCTTTCTCTCTAAAATAAATTTTAAAAATATTTTTAAAAATTAAGAGCCAGGAGCTGGAGAGATGGCTTGGTGGTTAAGGCACCTGCCTACCAAGCCTAAGAACTTCAGTTCCAATCTTCAGGTCCCACATTTAGCCAGACGCAAAAAGTGAAGCAGAGGCGCAATGCCGCACTTGCCCACAAGGGGTCGCACGCGTCTGCAGTTCGTTCACAGCCGCTAAGAGGCCGCTGGAGCCCATTCTCTCTCTTTACCTCTCTAGCACTCTCTCTCTCTCTCTCTCTCTCTCTCTCTCTCTCTCTGTGTCTCTCTCAAATAAAATTTAAAAAAAAATTAAGAGCCGGGTGTAGTGGCACACGCAGTTAATCCCACCATTTGGGAGGCAGGGGTAGGAGGATCCCTGTGAGTTCGAGGCCAACCTGAGACTACACAATGAATTGCAGGTCAGCCTGGGCTAGAGAAAGACCCTACCCCACAAAATATATTTTTTAGTTAAGAACATAATTTCAGAATAAAGGATCATTCATTTTATTTATTTTTATTTATTTATTTTGTTTTTTCAAGGTAGAGTTTCATTGCAGCTCAGGCTGACCTGGATTCACTATGTAGTCTCAGAGTGGCCTTGAACTCACCACAATCCTCCTACCTCTGCCTCCTGGGTGCTGGGATTAAAGGTGTGTGCCACCACATGGTGGCGGGGGGCAAGGATTGTCATTTTAATTGAATATATTTAGCTTTATGAAAAAAATCTAACAAGCCATGCTTGGAAGTTGGACATAGTGGAAGTTGGGCACTCTGTGTTGAGAGTGAAAAAAATATTTTCAGCCATTACTAGTGACCCTATCTTGGCAAAGTCACTTTACTTCTCAGAAGCTGATTGCAAGATGAACTGTATTAAGATATTGGCCTAATGGCCCTGAATTGTCACCACCAAAAATCCTAGCTTGAGCTAGGGAGGTGACTCAGCAGTTAAAGTCACTTGCTTGCAAAGCTTACTGGTTACTATTTGATTCCCCAGTTCCCACGTTAAGCTAGATGGAGTCCATTTTCAGGGGTAAAAGACCCTAGCACACCCATAATAGCTCACTCATAAATAAATATATATGTATGTGTATTTTTTAATTCACCTCTAAGGCCTGGCATGGAGGCACATGCCTTCAATCCTAGCACTCAGAACACTGAGATAGGAGAGTTCCCATGACTTTGAAGCTATCCTGGGCTACAGAGTGAGTTCCAGATCAGCCTGGTCTAGGATAAAGACCTTGCTTCCAAAAAAAAGAACCAAAAACAAAAATTCACCTTAAATTTTACAAGGGTGGAGGCAGTATTCTTATTACTGCCCACCCTGCTTCACCTTCCAGTGTACTCAATAAACCTGTTTTCTTAAAAAAAAAAAAAAAAAAAAAAATCCCATGGAACAAGAAATAATAGAATGCCCATTTTACAATGAAGAATGGATGTCATCAAGAAGTTGACTCCTGGGCTGGAGAGATGGCTTAGCAGTTCAGGCGCATGCCTGCGAAGCCTAAAGACCCAGGTTCAATTCTCCAGGTCCCATGTAAGCCAGAGGCACATGGTGGCACATGCATCTGGAATTTGACTGCAGTGGCTAGAGGCCCTGGTACACCCATTCTCTCTCTCTCTCTCCCTCCATCTCTAATAAATAAAGAAATAAAAAATAAATCTTTAAAAAAATGAGAGAAGTTGAGTCCCTCATCCAGGCTAACTCAGCAGAACCAGGATCTGAGGCCAACCAGACACCAAAAGCCATCTCTGCCAGGCCATCACCACCTGGGATACTGATTCCCAGGACATCAGGTAGGGTGAGGGTGTGTTCACAGAAGACAGAGCGTAGACCTGGCAACTTGGGTTTTTTTTTTTGGAGAGAGACATGGAAGATAGAGATGGGCGCACCAGCAGCCTCTCAGCCGCTGCGAACGAAATCCAGATGTGTGCGCCCCCTTGTGGACAAGTGTGGCATTGAGCCTTTGCATCACTTTGCATCTGGCTAAACGTGGGACCTGGAGATTGGAACTGCTGGAGATTGGAACCAGCATTCTTAGGCTTAGCAGGCAGGCGCCTTAACTGCTAAGCCATATCTCCAGCACCCCCCCCCTTTTTTTTTGAGGTATGGTCTCACTCTACTCCAGGCTGACCTGCAATTCACTTAAGTAACCTCAGGGTGGCCTCAGATTTAAGGCAATCCTCCTACCTGTGCCTCCCAAGTGCTGGGATTAAAGGCATGAGCCACCACTTGGAAATCTTATCCTAGGGAAACATTTCCACTTACTGCTTTAGGAGACCTTACAGCTAAAAGAAAATAGAGCCAGAAGAAGCAAGTGTGGATACCCACTCTTAATTCAGCTAACTTTTCTAGGAAGCAAGATTTCTTTTGTTACTGAGTAAAGATCTCTCATTGTTCTTAATCTTCTCAAAGAATTCAGCCAAGAGAGCCAAGTTTAAACTGATGTATATTTAGCAAAGCAAAGGGAGTAGTACACTCCAAAGACGCTGGAGTAGACTGGCCAGAAAAGGGTGAGCAGTAGGGGAGGGAGATTGCAACCCAATTCATACTGTGTTGTAGATTTCTAAATAAGTTTTCATGAATAGAATATTTATGTAGTGGGTGACATATTCATGAAGGTTACTCTTTTCACTCTCAAATCATGATGGACCAGATCTCCCTTTTAGGGCAGTTCATCCCATGATTCTCTTGAAAAGCCCACAAGGAGAGTTAAAACCACAATGTAAATGACATTATATTGAAAGGTGCAGTTTTTTTAGGCTGCAAACAATTTGCCACTGTGTGAGTGTGACAAATAGAAAAGTTCTTTGACTATTCCTTCCTGATGTAACAGGGAGAATGTACTACAGCTTCAAGGATATATAACCTGAAAACAGTATTTTGACCATCAGGAGACGCAGTTGCCAGGGCACAGCAGCAGTTTTCCTTGATTAACTCACATCTAACCCTCTGTATTACCAGGATACACAGCTAGAAAGATTCAACTGCAGTTTACTTCATATCTAAATTCTTGTCTACCTGACCTTACTCTGATTCATGTGCACAGTCTAGCCTACATTTATTAATTCACTATAAAAAAGTTTATGAGCACTGCAAGGTGAAAAACACAGACAATAAAAATCAAGACTACTTGACCTTTGATTGAAAAGGGTTGAAATTAAAATTAAGCTAGCTTCCTGCTAATTATCTCTTCCACCCTCCAACCCTTATCAGTGTTAGCATTTCTCCTTACCAATTTCAATCAGCACTGGAGGCCAAATAGCTTTCCTCATATAATTACAAATTTAGCCCACCCCTTTAATCCCAGCACTCAGGCCACAGAGGTAGGAGGATTGCTGTGAGTTCCAGGTCAGCCCAGGCTAGAGTGAGACCCTACCTTGGGAAAAAAAAAAAAAGAAAAAGGGGACTGGAGAGATGAGTCTCAGCACTTAAAGGTGCTTGCTTACAAAGTCTCTCCTTGTAAGTAAATAAACATGTTTTAAAAATTTATTGACAACTTCCTTAGTTGCAGACAATATCCCATGGTACTTCACTCCCTCCACTTTACCCTTTGAAACTCCACTTTCCATCATATCCCCTCCCCATCTCAATTAGTCTCTCTTTTCATTTTAATGTCATCATCTTTTCCTCCTATTATAATGGTCTTGTGTAGGTTGAATCAGGCACTGTGAGGTCCTGGATATCCAAGCCATTTTGTGTCTGGAGGAGCACATTGTAAGGAGTCCTATCCTTCCTTTGGCTCTTACATTCTTTCTACCACCTCTTCTAAAATGGACCTCTGTAACAACTTCTCAGCACCATGATGCCTTCTGAGTCATCCCAAGGTCACCACCATCTGAAAAGAGAAGCTTCTCTAACCAAAAGTGAAAATAGCATTAATGTGTGGGTGTTGGACATTAAGAGAAGTGCTTACTGGGCACTTACTTACAGGGCAGTTTGGTGAGCACAGTATATTCATTTAGCCAGGCACTAGCAGATGTTATACCCCTAGGGTTTATGACTACCCCTGTTGTAGTTTTTCAGTATCAGGGATGTATTCCCTCCCATGGAGTGGGCCTCCAGTCCAATTAGAGAGCAGTTGGTTCCCCCCATAACAGACATGCCACTATTGCACCCTTTGGCTCATTTGGCCTGGCTGGCCAAATTTAAAGCTTGCAGTGTCCAATTTTGCGTATCTTCTCTGGTGTTTTCTCTCTCTCCCATTGAACTGTATGCAGTGTAGATTTTTACAGCTTTCTGTCAGCTAGTCCACATGGAGGAGGCTTTAACTCAGCTCCAGCAAGATTTCTCAGTGACCTTGCAGCCCAAGTATGTGGAGTCTTCAGCAATAGGGTCTTACCATCTATTCCTGGTGGGAAACCAAGGGCCTTGGCAATGGCCTATAATGCTTTCGGGTATCTGTGACCTCCCTGGCCAACAACTCACTGGAAGGTATCCCATCCCTGACACTGAACATTTTCTAGTAACAGTCTATTGCTTCTGAGTGTTCCATTGTCCAGAAAGGTAGGCTTCCATAAGACTTATTTTAGATTTCGATTAGCCCTCCCTCCACCTTTCCCTTACTCAATCTCTTAAATTGGATGTGGTGGCACACGCCTTTGATTCCAGCACTCGAGAGGCAGAGGTAGGAGGATTGCCACAAGTTCTAGGCCACCACCCTGAGACTACATAGTGAATTCCAGGTCAGCCTGAGCTACCTCAAAAAAAAAAAAAAAAAAAAAAAAAAAAAAGAGGTAGAGGTAATTGAAATGAGCCTGTCCACCACCTGAACAAGAGATTATGCCTCACCTATAGACATGCTAAGGAGGTGTAAGAAGTATTTATCCCCTTAATGAGATAATGTACTTCAATCTCCAGTTCAATGCAGTTGCTCAGAGACTCTCACTGCTGAGCCTACCTGCTCTTCTGAGTTCTAACTCAAAAGGCATAACTTCTGCCACACCTACTGGTGTACACCCTTAATTCCAGCACTTAGGAGGCTGAGGTAAGAGGGTCACCATGAGTTCAAGGCCAACCTGAGCTACAGTTCCAGATCAGCCTAGGCTAAAGTGAGAGGCTGCTTCAAAAAAAAAAAAAAGCCTAACTTTTCCCTCTTTTCCCCTCTCTCATTGCCAGTTGAAATCCTAAGCATGCTTACCCTGATGCTTTTTTATTTTCCCACATTTTTTTCATTAAATCTCTTCTGTCTTACTCATGACTCATTATGTTCCTTATGTTTTCTGGTCACTAAGAAAAAAGGCCTCAACAATGTGAAAATCCACAACATTTCTATCTGTAGCCCATCAGAACTGCTCCCTGTTTTAAAATGTGATGTCTTGGGGCTTGGCAGATGGCTTAGCAGTTAAGACATTTGACTGCAAAGCCAAAGGACCCAGGTTTAGTTCCCCAGGACCAACATAAGCCAGATGCACAAGGTGGTGCAAGCGTATGGAGTTTGCAGTGGCTGAAGGCTCTGGTGTGCCCATTCTTACTCACTCACTCAAATAAATAAAAAAAATAAGAATAAAATGTGATGTCTCTGTCATTTTTATTTTTATTAATTTTTAAGTTAATAAGGTTTTTGTGAATTTATTAATTTAAGTTAATAAAGTTGTTTTAATTTATGTTAATTTATTATTTTTTCTAAGTTTTGTTTGTTGGTTTGGTTGGTTGGTTTTTTTCAAAGTAGCATGTCTAGCCCAGGCTGACCTGGCATTCATTCTGTCCCAGGATGGCCTCAAACTCACAGCTATCCTTCTACCTCTGCCTCCCAAGTGCTCGGATTAAAGGTGTGTACCACCATGCCCAGACTTAATTTATTAATTTTTAAATTAATAAAGTTTAAGACAAAAGCCACACCAATAGAACATTCTGCAAGGCTAATTGACTGATTAGAATTTCAATAATCCAGGAGAGGTTGGAATGTTAAATTACCTTGGAGTATTTTAGCCCCTAAAATAGCCTTTTATTTTTAAAAATATTTTTATTTCTTTGTGTGTGTGTGTGTGTGTGTGTGTGTGTGTGTGTGTGTGTGTGTGTGTGTGTGTGTGTGTGAGAGAGAGAGAGAGAGAGAGAGCGCATACTAGGGCCTCCTGCTGCAAAGGAAACCCAGACACATGTACTACTTGGTGCATCTGGCTTTACGTGGGTACTGAGGAATGGAACTCAGGTCAGCAGGCTTTGCAAACAAGTGCCTTCAACCACTGAGCCATCTTTCCAGCCCTAAAAGAGCCTTTTATTGCCCACCTCTGTGTATGACCTAATATCCTTGTGACTATTATCCTTTTGGAATGCACAAACAGACCCCTATCTTCTTTCTTTATTTTGCTATAACCTACCAGCCTGATGTTTCCTCCAAGGTATTTGAAAAGTATTTTGACTTATGACTTTCTTTGTTCTGTTACTATAAAAACTTCATGAAACTGTGATCATGGTGAAACATGGAATTTGGGGTAACCTAAATTTGTGTTCCTGAAACATAATCATATTTGGCTCCAGAATAAACTATTTTTATTTTTTGTTTTGTTTTGTTTTGTTTTACGAGGAAGGGACTCCTCTAGCTCAGGCTGACCTGGAATTCACTATGTTGACTCAGCGAGGCCTCAAAATCACGGTTATCCTCCTACCTTTGCCTCCCACGTGCTGGGATTAAATGCATGCGCCACCATGCCTGGCTATTTCTATTTTTTTTATTTTTAATTTTTTTATTTATTTGTAAGCAGAGACAGAGATATGGGGTATGCCAGGGCTTCCTGCCACTACAAACAAACTCCAGTTGCATGTACCACTCTGTACATATGGCTTTACATGGGTACTGGGGAATCAAACCCAGGCCTTTAGACTTTGCAAGCAAGCACTTAAACCATTGACCCATCTCTCCAGCCTTAGTGTGTGTGTGTATGTGTATGTGTGTTAATTATATGCTGATGCAACACCTGTGCACATGCCTTCAGAAGCGAGAGACAAACTTCTGGTGTCCTCTTCCATCATTCATCCTCCTGTTTTTCTTTGAGATGAAGTCTCTTACTGACTCTGGAGCTTACCTTTTTTTTTTTTTTTTTTTTTTTTTTTTTTTTTTTTTTTTTTTTTTTGGTTTTTGAGGTAGTGTCTCACTCTGGCCCAGGCTGACCTGGAATTAACTATGCAATCTCAGGGTGGCCTTGAACTCATGGCTATCCTCCTACTTCTGCCTCCTGAGTGCTAGGATTAAAGGCGTGTGCCACCATGCCCAGCTGAGCTTACCATTTTTTGTGAGCTCCAACGATTCTCCAATCTCTGCTCCCCACAGGTCTGGGGATACAGATGTATATGGCCAACTTTTTATGTAGGTTCTGGGGAACTGAACTGGGAAGTCTCAGGCTCTCCCAGGTCCCCAGGCTTGCATAGGAAGTACACTTATCCACTGATCCATCAACTGCAGCTCTATGAATAAACTAGTTCTTGCTGACTGTGGTAGTGTACTTTGCAAACTATGACAGCAGTAGGCATCTCTGGCAAAACCAGGTGCTTTTCTATGCCTCACAGCTGTAATTGGAAAGAATTACTTTTATGACATGTCTTTGTGATTATGCCAGAGTCTCCTTCTCCATCATCAGGGTGAGAGTGCCTTATTAAATCAGGAACGTCCATCCTTACTGCCCTTGGGCCATGACTATCTTCCCGCCTTAATGCAGATAACCCTGAGGTGTGGACCACTGAAGGAAATATCAGTCAGGCCATGATAGTTAAACGTACAAAATTGCATTAAGAACACATCTTCCTTCCCCTATCAAAAGCCTTTGAGACAAGAGACCAGAAAAAAATCTGCTACCCATAATAGACAATTTAAAATCTCAATACTTTATAGTATTATACAATAGCATTTGCATTACCCTCTATTAGGAGTACAAAAGCCTAATGGTGAGTGGTGATTTATATAAGACCTGTGTTGCAGTTACCACCTCATTGCAGGGACAAAACACCCAACCGGATGTAGCTCATATAAGGAAAGGGTTTAACTTCTGCTTGCAGTTTTGAAGAGAAGTTTCATTATGACACGGTAAATGTGGCAGAGCAGAAAACTGACTCACAGTTTCATACAATAGCAGCAGGGAAAAAGCATCAAGAGTGAGCTAGCCCTAAATATTCAATGGGCTGAAATAATGAACCTCAAGGTCTCCACTCCGCGATGCACCTCCTCTAGGAAGCCTCCACTTCCCAAATTGACAAGAGCTGAGGACTAAGTATTCAAAACACGTGAGCCTATGGCAAACATCTCATTCAAAACACCACATACCATTTCTGAACCCCATGGGACTCATGACCATCTCATGATGCAAAATGCATTCAGTCTGACTTTAAAAGTCTCAATGAACTTCAGAATCATGTGCCACCATGTGCACCTGGCTTACATGAGTACTGGGCAATTGAGCCTGGGTCCTTAGGCTTCGCAGGCAAGAGCCTTAACCACTAAGTCATTTCTCCAGTCCTTTCTTTTGTTTAAATTAAAAAAAAAATCTTAATTTATTTATTGCATACATTACACACACACACACACACACACACACACACACACACACAGAAAGAGAGAGAGAGACTGAGAGAGAGGCTTCTAGCTTTTCTTACATGGGGTCAGAGGATTGAACTCAGCTACTCTGCCTTAAGCAGCAAATGGTTTACCTACTGAGTCATCTCCCCATCCTCAATGGAAAGCCTCTAAGGTTCTCCACAAAATCCTTTAAATCATAAGATCTCGCTGCCAAGAATACTCAGACAAGGGAGTTATCCATAAGAAGATTGGCAGATAGACTTTATACCTGTACCAAAATCTAAATATAAAAAATTAAGCCGGGTGTGGTGGCGCATGCCTTTAATCCTAGCACTCGGGAGGCAGAGGTAGGAGGATCCCTGTGAGTTCAAGGCCATCCTGAGACTACATAGTGAATTCCAGGTCAGCCTGAGCTGCAGTGAAACCCTACCTTGAAAAACAAAAAAAAAAAAAAAAAATAAAAATAAAAAGTCATCTGAAGTAGTACAAACCCTACTTAGAGAAACAATTCCCAGATTTGAACCTTCTAAGAGTTAACAGAGTGATAATAACCCCCAAGATGGAGATCACACAGGATCATCAAAGGCTATCTATCCAAGAGACAGAAAATAACCTTCATTGTACTCAGAAGCCACAATCTTCAGGAAGATAGAAAGAGCCAATTGTATTTTTTTCACCTTTTTTCCTGTTCTTTTTTTTAAAATTTATTTTATTTATTTGAGAGAGAGAGAGAGAGAGAGAAGGATAACAGAATGCCAGACACATGTGCCACCCTGTGCATCTGGCTTACATGGGTCCTGGAAAATCAGTCCTGGGTCCTTTGGCTTTGCAGGCAAGCACCTTAACCATGAAGCCATCTTTCCTGCCTGCCAATAATATTTTTAAAAATATAGTTTATCGGGCTGGAGAGATGGCCTAGTGGTTAAGGTGCTTGCCTGCAAAGCCAAAGGACCTTGGTTCTATTCCCCAGGACCCACAAAAGCCATATGTACAAGGGAGCGCATACATCTGGAGTTAGTTTGTTTGCAGTAGCTAGAAGCCCTGGCGCGCCCATTCTTTCTCTCTCTCTGTCTCTCTCTCTCTCTCTCTTTCTCTTTCCCTCAAATAAATAAATAAAAATAAAAATATTTAAAAATATATATTTTATTTATTTGAGAGAGGGAAAGAGGAGAGAGAGAGAGAGAGAGAGAGAGAATGGGGATGCCAGGGCCTCCAGCCACTGCAAATGAACTCCAGATGTATGCTCCCCCTTGTGCATCTGGCTTATGTGGGTCCTGAAGAATTGAACTGGGATCCTTTGGCTTTACAGGCAAATCCCTTAACCACTAAGCCATCTCTCCAGCCCCCACCAATAGTATTTTTAAGAGACACCTTAATAAGCTCTTTCAAGAGACCTATCTTCCAGGGCTGGAGGCCCTGGTGCACCCATCCTCTTCCTCTCTCTCTTTCTCAAATAAATAAAAGATAAATAAAATTTAAAAAAACTTTAAAAAGCCGGGCGTGGTGGCGCACGCCTTTAATCCCAGCACTCGGGAGGCAGAGGTAGGAGGATCACCGAGAGTTCGAGGCCACCCTGAGACTACATAGTTAATTCCAGGTCAGCCTGGACCAGAGTGAGACCCTACCTTGCAAAACCAAAAAAAAAAAAAAAACTTAAAAAAACTTCAAAAAAAGAGACCTATCTTCCATGTATGGCCCTCCTTCCAGCCTTCTTGATAAGAAATATAAACACTCCTCATAAAGCAGGTTAAGTCCTTTTGAAATGTTATATGGCTTTAAATCAATCACTTTTTGTTAGAGTCAGAAACTTCAGCACTTATAAAGCATGTAATACCATTGGCAAAGTTCCAAATGTCATCAAAACTCTTCTTGGGGGCTGGAGAGATGGCTTAGGGGTTAAGGCACTTGCCTGTAAAGCCTAAGGACCCAAGTTTGATTCTCCAGATCCCATGTAAGCCAAAGGCACAAGGTGGCACATGTGTCTAGAGTTTGTTTGCAGTGGCTAGAGGCTCTGCCACGCCCATTCTCTTTCTCCTCTGTCTCCTTCTCTTAAATAAATAAATACATAAGTAAATACAACTAAAAAAAAACCTCTTCTTGGAGTCCATTATCAGAAGCTCCCCTATTTGAACCTGCCGAATTAATAATTGGAAAGTCACTCTCCTTTCTTATCCCCTCCCTGAACGACCATGGGAAGGTTCATACACGATATTCTTACTACTCCCTTTGTTAAAGTCTCAGAAATCCATTCATGAATCCATTATTCCAGGATCCCAAATACTGTCCATACTGACGATGGCTTGCTCCAAAACAATCCAAGCCTCCAGCAAACTTTTTATGTTGTGAAGTAAGTAGCAGACCTAACGCTTCTTCCAAGTGGATATATAAGTAATCTAAATAGCAATCTCTGTCTTTGGTTACCCCTCCACCCCTCCACTTGGGAGTTCTCTCTGTTTCTCTCTCTCTCCCCCTTGCTATGCCGCCTTAGCTTCAAACTATATTTTCAGCATTTTTCTCTGCCATTCTGCTCAACTTCTTTCAAAAAACTGAATTACAAACGTTCAAATCTGTAGCTCCTATAAATAGTCACAGCCCCATTCATGGAATTCCACTAGTTCTCTTTATCATGTCTCTTCAGCTCCACCTTCAGGATTTCTCTTAGTTACTCTTTTTTTGTTGTTGTTGGTTTTTTTCGAGGTAGGGTCTCACTCTGGTCCAGGCGGACCTGGAATTCACTATGTAGTCTCAGGGTGGCCTCGAACTCTTAGCGATCCTCCTACCTCTGCCTCCCAAGTGCTGGGATTAAAGGCGTGCGCCACCACGCCTGGCTACATACTCATTTTTTTTTTTTTTTTTTTTTTTTTTTTGGTGGATGAATCGTCCTCTCTCCATTTAAACCTCCAGACCTAACTGATTAAAAAAGGTTTCGTGGGCTGGAGAGATGGCTTAGCAGTTAAGGCGTTTGCCTGCAAAGTCAAAGGATCCTGATTCGATTCTCCAGGACCCACGTAAGCCAGATGCTCAAAGAGGTGCATGCATCTGGAGTTCATTTGCAGTGGCTGGAGGCCCTGGCATGCCCATTCTCTTCCTGTCTCTCTCTTTCTCTCTCTCTGCCTCTTTCTCTTAAATAAATAAATAAATAAATTAAATTAATTAATTTTAAAAAGGTCTCTTTCCTTCTCTCTACTGTTATTTAAATATCCTTACAATTTCACTTATTTTAAAATGGGTTCTAGGGCTGGAGAGATGACTTAGGGGTTAAGGCAATTGCCCACAAACTCAAAAGACCCAGGTTTGATTCCCCAGGACCCATGTAAACCAGATGTATGTACAAGGTGGCGCATGTGTATGGAGTTCATTTGTAGCAGTTGGAGGCCCTGGTGTGCCCATTCTCTCTGCCTTTTTCTCTCTCTGTTTTGCTCAAATAAACAAATTACTTTTTTAAAATGGGTTCTAAATTATAAGACTTACATATTAAACAAATAATATGTGATTATTAGTAAAACACAACACTGTTATGTTTTCCTATAGCTATAATTGTTGGAAAATAAACATGCTTTCTATCTTTCAGATGCAGGATGCTGAGTTTTTATTTAAAAAGTATTTCTAATTACAGATTCCTGAGTTTTCATATAAAAAGATATATAAAAGTTATAAAGGTACTTTTTGATGAAGGTTAAATAAAAGTTTGTATTAAAGGTTATAAATTTCTGATTAAGATATGTTTTAAAAGATTATGCGAGGGGAAATTTAAAGTGATGACATAATTATTACTAAATTGGTTATCACCCAAGATTACTGAATTTCTGATTAAGTATATTTTAAAGGTTATGAGCATTAAATAGATGACATGATGACTAAATTGATTATTCAATGTTATTAAATTTCTAAGGTCAAAATTTCAATACTCTAGGGCTTAATTTTCTGTTTTAAAAAATGTTCTTTTCCTCATTGGTATAGTGGTGAGTAGCCTGTATGTCACACAGGAGGCAGGGGTTCGATTCTCTGACAGGGAGCCCCCAAAAAGTTCTCTTAAATATTGTTTTGCTTATATAGTAATGTTCACAAAGGTAGTGTAAAAGCCAGTATTTTATGGCTTTTTTTTTTTAACTAAATGAGACATTTAAAACCTATGATTAAATTATATCAAAAGTAGGTTTTCCCACTGGATAAAACTTTAACTTGTTGGATAGAAAAATTATTCTGGTGGATAAAAATTTAAATCTATTCAGAAAATTTGGCCAATTATGTAAAATTTCATTGTGTCTATGATGTTTGATACTCTAGATTGCTATCTAAATAAACAACTGACACCAATAAATTGTTAAGATTAAACAAAGCTCTTAGCTTTCTAGCCTGGCACACTTTCATTAGTTCTTCCAAAACTAAGACTTCTCTTTAGAAAACATTTGTTATTGGTATGTAAACATTAGGCTAGATGTAGTATAAAAAATTGAGTAGGGCTGGAAAGATGGCTTAGCGGTTAAGGCACATGCCTGCAAAGCCTAAGGACCTGGGTTTGATTCTCCAGGTCCCACATAAGCCAGATGCACATGGTGGCACATGCGTCTGAAGTCATTTGCAGTGGCTAGAGGCCCTGGTGCATCCATTTGCACTCCATCTCTCTATCTCAAATAAGTAAAAAACAACAATAACAAAAAGAGTAAAACTAGAAGCCATCTGTATTAAAGTCTATAAAGAGATGCCATGGACAGACAGGTTTGGGATGGGCAGGGTTGCAAATCTTCCTCCCTCACCCAGCAGCTTCTACAATGAAAGTGACAGGACTAGGCCCCAATAGAAGTGGGACCAGCACAAACCCTCTACCCTAAAACCTTCTACCCAATTCACACCCATGCCACCACCCACCATTGTGATCCAGATCAGATTAGGACCTGCAAAAATCCTCTTCCTTTCATCCTGTGTGAGCACACACAGTGGCATTGTGAATGGGCCCAGAGGTGAAGATACACACCCGGAATCTCCTAAGACTTCCCTTAACTACTCAGTGTGGACCCAGACTACAAGCCATTGGGCTAGGTCTTGCACTGAGTTTCAACACCCAAATTTACTTTAGCAATCCTCCCTACAACACAGTGGGGAGCGCCAATGATCCCCCATTTGGGCAGGGACCCAAGTGTAAGTTCAAGTACAACTGCAATCAAATTGAGACCACCTCAACTACTATACCACCAATGAACTAGGACCCAGTACCTCCAACACTGAACTCCAAGCAGAGTATAAAGATCAACCGGGAATGGTCTGGCATGTCTTTAATGGGGAGGCTGAGGTAGTAGGATCACTGTGAGTTAGAAGCCAGCCTGGGATAGAGTGAGTTCCAGGTCAGCCTGGGTTACAGAGTGAGTTCTAGGTCAGCCTGGGTTAGAGTGAGACCCTGTCTTTAAAAACAAAACAAAACAAAACAAAACAAAGGAATGAGCAAAATGGATCACGGGCAGAATCAATGGAATAGAGACAAAAAAAAAAAAAAAATGTTTTAAATGGGTGAAACAGAGAGTATGTATTTTTAAAGGTTAAACAAAATTGACAAGGCCTTAGACAAATTAACCCAAGATAAAGAGAGACCATAATCAATAAGATTAGAGATGGAAAAGGAACCATTACACCAAACACAAATAAAATTGAGAGAATTATAAGTACATACTTCAAAAATCTAAATTACTCCAAATTGGAAAGTCCAAGTGATGAATTTCTCAATGCACATGACCTTCCGAGTTGAGATAATTTAAACAGATCAACAATGAGATTGAAGCAGTAATAAACAACAACAACAAAAAAACAACTCTCCAATTAGAAAAAAATCCAGGACCAGACAGAATTCTATTAGATCTTTACAGAAGAATTGAAGTCATTGCTTCTCAAATTATTTCATAACATAGAAAAAAGGAAATGCTTCCAAACTCCACCTAGGAAGCCAGCATTACACTAATAGCAAAAGTAGAGGCACAACAAAATAAGACTACAGAAAAATATTCATGATAAACATAGCTGAAAAAATTCTCAATAAAATGCTTGCAAATCAAATTCAAGAACATATCAAAACATCATGCTCCTTGATCAAATAAGCTTTATGCTAGAGATGCAGAGATGGTGTAACATAATGTAAATCAATAAAGGTAATAAGACACCCCCAAAATAGACTTGAGGACAGAAACAGATCATAAATGCAGAAAAGGCTTTTCAAAAAATCCAACATTAAAAAAATTATTTATTTAAGAGACAGAGAAAGAGGCAGGAAGAGAGACAGAATTGGCACGCCAGGGTCTCGAGCCACTGCAAAGGAACTCCAGATGCATGCTCCACTTTGTGCATCTAGCTTACATGGGTACTGAGGAATCAAACCTGGGTCCTTAGACTTTGTAGGTAAACACTTAAACTGCTAAACCATCTCTTCAGCCCCCAACACTTTTTTGTGATAAAAATAGGGAAACTAAAGATGGAGGGAATATATCTCAACATAATACAGGCTACAGACAATATCATATGAAATCGAGAAAACCCAAAGCATTCTCTCTAAGATCTGGAAAAAGACAAGGGTGTCCATGCTTCCCAGTGCTACTTAACATAATACTTGAAATCTTAGCTCGAGTAATAAGAAACTAGAAAGAACTCAAAGAGATACAAACTATACAAGAAATAAAACTATTCTTTTATGCAGATGATATGATTCAATATATAAGCAATTCCAAAGGCTCCACCAGAAAATTCTTAGAGTTGGCAAAGACTTTCAGAGAAGTGATAGGATAAAGAATTAATACACATTATATAACAATGAGAAACATACTAAGGAAGAAATAAGGGAAACAGTCCCATTCACAAAACACACACACACACCCAGGGAGATGGCTCAGTGGATAAAGTTGCTTCCTCACAAATCCTGCTGGCCCAAACCCCCATGAAAGCTGGATGTAAAACATGGTTCAGGCATCTAGTGTTCACTTGTAGTGGCAAGAGTCCTGGGCACCCCACACATGTACACATGCAAATAAGTAAGTAGAGTAAGATTCCACCTCACTCTGGTCAGAATGGCTATCATCAAAATATCAAATCACAACAAATTCTGGTGAGGATGTGTGGAAAGAGGAGCCCTTATTCATTGTTGGTTATAGCGTGAACTCATGTAGCCACGAGTTAAAAATAGAACTACCAAGCCAAGCGTGGTGGCTCATGCCTTTAATACCAGCACTCAGGAGGTAGAGGAAGGCAAATTGCTGTGAGCTCGAGGCCACCCTGAGAATACAGAATGAATTCCAGGTCAGCCTGAGCTAGAGTGAGACCCTACCTCAAAAAGACAAAACAAAACAAAACAAAACAAAAACAAAACAAAACAAAACAAAAGAACTACCAAATAACCCAGCCATATTACTCTTGGTCATATACCTTTAGGACACTTCACTTTATTATAGAGATAGCTGTTCATGAATGTTTTTCACTGCTCTACTTACAATAGCTAGAAAGTGGATAATTGAAATGTGGTAGGTATACACAATGGAATTTTATTCAACTCTTAAGAAAAACGAGTGTTTGGTTTTGTTTTGATTGTGTTGTTTTTTTACTGCTTAGTTTTTTGAGTTCTTTATACATTCTAGATGTTACTACTCTGTCAGATATATAGCTGGTGAATATTTTTTCACATTCTATGTATTGTCTATTAACTCAGTTGATGGTTTTTTTTAGTTATATAGTACTCATTTAATTTCATGAGGTCTCATATGCTGATTTCTTTTGCCTTATTTCCTTGACTATTGGGGTCTTATTCAGAAAGTCCTTCTCTATGCCTATATCTTGAAGTGTTCTCCCTACTTTTTTCTCTAGTCATTTCAGATATTACATTGTTACATTGAGGTTCTTGATTCACTTGGAGTTAATATTTGTGCACGGTGAGTGAAAAGGATCTAGATTAATTGTTCTATATATAGATGTTGTTTACCCAACACCATTTGTTGAAAATGGTGTCATTTCTCCAATGAGAGTTTTTGGCCTCTTTGTCAAAAATCAGATGGCTGTAGTTTAATCATTTTATACCCAAATCTTCTATTTAATATCCCTTCATGATAAAAACACCAAAAAGACTAGAGATGGAAGGAATATATCTCAACATAACAAAGGCTATATACAACAAATCTATAAGCACACAATGCCTAATGGAGAGAAGGCTTTTCCATTAAGATGTGGAAACAGCAAGAGTGTCCACATTCTCTCCACTGCTATTTAATACAGCTTCTGAATTCTTAGCTACAGCACTAATAACAAGGGAAAGATATAAAAAGGATGCAATTGGAAAGGAAGAATTCAAACTGTCCTTATTTGCAGATGATATGATTCAATAAGTAAGAAACCCTAAAGACTACAGCAGAAATCTTCTAGAGCTGATAAACACTTTCAGAAAAATAGGACACAAAATTAGCAATTTCAACCAAAATTCCAGTACCATTCTTCACAGAAATAGAAAAAAATCTGGGCTGGAGAGATGGCTCAATGGCTAAAGACACTTGCTTGCAAAACCTGACAACCCAGCTTCAATTCCCCAGTACCCACACAAAGCCAGATGTACAAAGTGGCTCATGTGTTCTGTCTGCCTTTTTCTGTCTCTCTCTCAAATATATAAATAAAAATATTTTTTAAAAATAGAAAAATCTTAAAAATTCAAGTGGAAGCACAAATGACCCTGGATAACCAAAACTATCCTCATCAAAATGAGGATATAGGGGATTCAACATTCCTGATCTTTAGCTATACTAGAAACCCATAGTAATGAAAATAGCATAGTAATGATCTGGTTTTGGTAGCAGTATTGTATTAGCTGTCTCCCTTTTCTGTGTCTACAAGACAGTCTCTAAAATTAAGCTGCCAAGCTGTAGACATTGTTCCTTCTGCTATTGCTGCTGTGGAGGAATTTTTTTTATGTATTTTATTTTTATTTATTTGAGAGAGAAGTGGGGGTAGAAAGAGCATATGGGTACACCAGGGCCTCTAGTCACTGGAAACCAAGTCTAAATGCATGCACCTTCTGAGAGAGAGAGAGAGAGAGAGAGAGAGAGAGAGAGAGAGAGAGAGAGAATAGGAACACCAGGGACTCCAGCTGCTGCAATCGAACTCCAGATGCATGCGCCTCCTTGTGCATCTGGCTTTTACATGGGTACTGGGGAACCGAACCTGGGACCTTTGGCTTTGTAGGTAAGCGCCTTAACTGCTAAGCCATCTTTCCAGCCCAATTTTTTTCTACCTTTCGGAAGCATCTTCAGAGTCCCTTCTGGGGGCACCAGGTAGCTGAGATTATGTTTAGTTTACTTTTCTGTGGCCATGTATGTTTTTGTTCTCTGCTTTTTTGAATTTTTTGTTCTTTCCAGGTAGGGTCTCACTCTAGCTCAGGTTGACCTGGAATTCTCTATGTAGTCTCAGGCTGGGCTCAAACTCATAGCGACATTCCTACCTCTGACTTCCGAGTGCTGGGATTAAAGGCGAGCGACCCCATAACCGAGCCCCTGATGCTTTTATTTTAAGGTCAGCTGTTGCCTGACAAAACAGACATGGTTCGCGCTGCTGGGCGATGAACAGCAGCTCTCTCCCAAGAGCCAAATAGTTACCTCCAAAGCGCGGCACAGACGGGAGAAAAAGGGCGTTTTAAAGCACCAATACACCCCTTTTCCCTCCCAAAGCGGGAGTAGCCAATAAGCGCCCAGACACCAAGAAGCCCCGCCCTACACTCGAACGCCCTCCAATCGGAGCGCGAAGTGCGGCCGCGGACGCTTCACTGCGGCGCGCGCCTTGCGGCGTGGGCGGTGTGCGAGGTGTCGTGGGATATGTCCCGGCGGGGCCGGGCCGGCGGACCCAAGGTACGCTCTGCGCCTGGAGTGGAAGCGTGGCGGTCCCTGCGTCGCCTCCGGGCGTCCAGCCGGCGTCTCCCTTCGGGGCTGGCGGGGACTGGCTGAGAGACCGTGGGCCCGTGGCCGCCGCGCCGAGCCGAGGGGCGGCCCGTGGAGGCGGGGCGAGGCTGCGGTGCCGTGGCCTGAGGGAACGTAGCTTCCCTGGGTGTCTCCCGAGCGGCGCGGGGCGGCTGACCGGGACCACCCAGTGCACTTCCGGGATGGGGCTGGGAACGTGTGTTTGGCAGTTCTTGGTTTTCGAGGTAGGGTCTCGTTCTCCAGCCCAGGCTGACCTGGAATGCCTTACGTAGTCCCAGGGTGGCCTCGAACTCTCGGCGATCCTCCTACCTCTGCCTCCCGAGTGCTGGGATTAAAGGCGTGCGCCACCACGCCCGGCTGTTTTTATGCACCGTGGCCTTGGTGGTATTGGAGTGTCCCCGCCAGTTTTATCCCGGGCTATCTTTGCTTTCCACTCAAACTTTCTCAGCCGTTTCTAGTCTGCCCTCCAGCGTTGCAGTGTAGGCACGACTTCCTGCAGTTCTTTCATTGAATGCACCTGTGTTTGTGTGGGCCATTTTCATTGCTTTGCACTCTGTACTGCCCTTGACGTGGGTCTGGTCTGGTCTTTTTCAAAGTTCCTTGCTTACAATGTTTGTTAAATCATACAATTATTATTATTATTATTTTTTGGTTTTTCAAAGTAGGATCTCACTCTACCTCAGGTTGACCTGGAATTCACTATGTAGTCTCAGGGTGGCCTCTAACTCACGGCGATTCTCCTACCTTTGCCTCCCCAGTGCTGGGATTAAAGGTGTGCACCACCACGCCCGGCTCACAATTTATTTTTTTAAAAATACTTTTTAAATTTATTTTTATTATTTTTATTTATTATTTGAGATCGAATGAGAATGACAGCGGGAGCCCCAGGGCCTCCAGCCACTGTAAACGAACTCCAGGTGATTGTGCTAACTTGTGCAGCTGGCTTACTTGGATACTGGTGAATAGAACCTGGGTCCTTAGGCTTCGCAGGCAATTACCTTAACCGGTGTGCTATCTCTCCAGCCCCAAATCATACAATTTTAAACAGCAAATAGTGTCAGAGTCTGAGTTTGTGATGGAAAGGAAACGGTAACCCATTGTTCACTGGGCCCAAGGCTTATTTAAAACCCGGAGAAACTGCCTGGAGTAAGAGCATTGGATAGTGTGTTGGGGGGGGAGGGGGCTCCAGAAACCTGGGTAAAGGAAGGGACAGGTTTTTGGGTTATTGGGGAGGGTGTGGAAAACTGCACCGCGAGGAAGAGTGTCTTACTTGGTGGAACAGGTGAGGCAGGGAGTGGCATTTCCATTTTCTGAGTCCTCATGTACTCAGTTATCATAATGGGAAGTGGTTCCAGAAATCCAGACCTGATCCTGGCCAGGTTGGAGAAGGGGGAGAGGATGCGAGGGGAGGAGAAAGGAGCTCTGAGAATCTTACACTAGTAAGATTTTTAAAAGATTTATTTTTATTTATTTATTAGAGACAGAGAGGGAGAGTGAGAATTGAATGGGCGCACCAGAGCCTCCAGCCACTGCAAACAAACTCCAGACACATGTGCCACCATATGCATCTGGCTTACACGGCACCTAGAGAATGGAACCTGGGTCCTTAGGCTTCAGAGGCATGTGTCTTAACCCCTAAGCCATCTCTCCAGCCCTCTTTTTCCTTTTAAAATTGTTTATTTATTTAATTTATTTATTAAATTTGTGGCTGTATGGGCCCACACTTGTCATGGACTCTGTGCTTCACCCTCCTTGGGACAGTTGACTCACTGTAAACTAGTCTGGCTCATGAGTGGCTTTACATGGGTGCTGGAGAATTGAACTCAAGCTAACAAGCTTTGCATACAAGTGCCTTTAACCTTGTAGTCATCTCCCAGCCCAGTGCCTCCTCTTATGACCCTTCTTTATTTTACCCAAAAATTTGCTGGAAAAATATTTTACATATTATGGTTCACTTTTTGTGCTTCTCAAATAGCATTGATTGTCAGATCACACCATCAACTGTTGTGACATTTTAAGGAATAAAAGGGACCAAACCCATACATAACTTAATGGTTATAAGACATTCACTTTCAGGAAAGAAAGTCAGAAAAATAAAGGAAATAATGAAATTATTAAGTCAATTATCAATTATTTACTTGGTCATTGCAGCATTTGACACTTTTGCCATCTGTTTTCTTTTGGAACCTCTGTTCTCAGGTTGCTGTCCTGATTTGCTATCGCAAGTGCTCACTTCTCCTTACTGCCTTGTTCTAATTTTTGACCTTGTGTTTTTTCATAACTTTATAGGTTTGTCCTGGGCAGTCTTATACATTGTCTTATACTGCCACTGATGTCTATAAAAGTATATCATGAAATCATCCTCCTCCTTCCCTTAGCCTACTAGGCTCTGACAGTTCCTCCTGACTTAGGAATTTTAGTGTTTTTTTTTTTTTTTTTTTTTTTTTTTTAATTTGAGAGAGAAAGAAGGGGTTGGAGAGAGAGAGAATGGGCTTACCAGGACCTTCAGCCTCTGCAAACGAACTCCAGAAGCATGTGCCACCGTGTGCATCTGGCTTATGTAGGTCCTGGGGAATCTACCCTGGGTCCCTTGGCTTTGCAGGCAAATGACTTAACTGCTAAGTCATCCTTCCAGCCCAATTTTAGTATAATTTCTATCCTCTTCATTCTGTCATTTTTCAGTGGCTCAGAAGTTAAGGTGCTTGCCTGGAAAGCCAAAGGACCCAGGTTAGATATCCAAGTACATAAAACCAGATGCACAAGGTGGCCCATGCATCTGGTATTCATTTGCAGTGACTGGAGACTCTGGCATGCCCATTTTCATTCTTTCTCTCTCTCAAATAAATAAATATATAAAATAAAAAGAAAAGAAAATATTTTCTCAAAACTGAAGTAGCCTACAACAAATGTTACCCTGTTTCTGGGGGTCAGGAATCTGACGTAACTGTAAGGTTGTAGGTTAGGGTTTCTCACGGGATAGCAATTAACTAAAACATTATTATTAGAGCCAAAGGATTCCCCCAAGTCGATTGGTTGTGATTTCCATAGGGCAGCTCATATAGTAGTTGGCTTGTCTAAGTGCAAGGGATAAAAGCAAATAATACAGAAACCCTGATAATCTTTTCAAAAATATTTCTTTGGTATGTGTGTGCACACCACGGCATGTGTGTGGGGGTCAGAGGACAACTTTAGGGTTGGTCCTTGCCTTCCACCTTATTTTGAGGCAGAGTCACCACTCTGTTCTCAACCTTCTATGGAAATTCTGTCTCTGCCTCCCTTCTCCCCACAGGGAGACTGGGATTGCAGAAACCTGCCTCAGCTTCTGGCTTTTACATAGGATCTGAGGATCCAAACTCAGGTACTCAGAGTTGCAAAACAAGTGTTTGTATTTACTGAGCCTTCTCCCCAGGCCCCTATACCCTTTTTAATGTAATCTTAGAAGTGACACACTGTCTCTTCTGTCTTCTGTTCATCAGTGTGGTTGGAAAGATGAGTATAAATGGCAAGAGGTGGGGATCATAAGGGTCTTGGTGGAAGCTGGCAACCATAAATTTTGTCTCAGAAATTGTTTTTCATTTGTTACTCTGGGTTAGGCTTAAAGTATTTCATGCTTGGAATATTTATTTGGTGAGCCAGCTAGCATGCTTTCATTCCATATTCAGAGATGAAACCGGTTTGTTTCATTAACTGGTTCATGTCTTTTGTTAGGTTTATTTGTAGTATTCTGGTTAAATATTTTACTTCTTTATTTTTGGTTTTTCGAGGTAGGGTCTCACGCTAACTCAGGGTGACCTGGATGGAATTCACTATGTAGTCTCAGGGTGGCCTTGAACTCACAACAATCCTCCTACCTCTGCTTCCTGAGTGCTGGGATTAAAGGCGTGTGCCACCTTGCCCGGAAATATTTTACTTCTTTTTTTAAAAAAATATTTATTTTTATTTTTAGTTTTTAAATTTTTTTTGGAGAGAGACACAGAGAGAGATAGAGGGAGAGGAAGACAGAGATGGGCGTGCCAGCAGTGTCTCAGCTGCTGAGAATGAAATCCAGATGCGTGCGCCCTCTTGTGGTCAAGTGTGGCATTGCGCCCTTGTGTCACTTTGCATCTGGCTAAACGTGGGACCTGGAGATTGGAACCGCTGGAGGTTGGAACCAGCGTTCTTAGGCTTAAGAGACAGGCACCTTAACCCCTAAGCCATCTCTCCAGCCCAATATTTTACTTCTTATTCATTACATAATTTCAGGGATTGGGGATGTAGCTCCATGGTAGAAAAAAAGTTTTACTTTTTTTTAAAAACTTTTTTTTTTTTTTTTTTAATTTATGAGACAGAAAGAGAGAATTAGCATGCCAGGGCCTTAGCCACTGCGAATGAACTCCAGACACATGTGCTACCTTGTGTGATGCATCATGTGGGATCTTGGGAGTCAAACCTGGGTCCTTAGGCTTCGCAGGCAAGCACCTTAACCACTAAGCTATCTCTAGCCCACAGTTTACTTTTTAATAATTACATACTTTATTTCAGGGGTGAGGGATATAGCTTTGTGGTAAAGCACTTGCCTAACAAGTACCAGACCCTCGTTCAGTTCCCAGCACTGGGAAATAAAACAACCAAAATTCATAATTCATTTTAGACTTGTGGTGCTTTGGATCAGATGTGCTTTGAATGCTTGGTCCCCAGCTGGTGCTCCCCCTTGCCACAGATTGGCTCACTGTCTTGCTGCTATTTTCCACCTGCTGTGATAGAGGTGATGTCCAGCCTCTGCTCATGCCACATTCTCCCTGCTGTCATGAAGCTTCCCTTTGAGACTAAGCCAAAATAAATATTTTCCCTCCTATCAGCTTCTTTTGGTGGGATATTTTGTCCAACAATGCAAAGATAACTACAACAAGACTCAGTCCTGTGCTGAGAGCTTTATATGTATTATTTATATGTATTAACTTACTTAATTCCCTCTCCCTTTCCTTCCCTTTCCTTCCCTTCCCTTCCCTTCCCTTCCCTTCCCTTCCCTTTCCTTCCCTTCCTTTTTTTTTGAGGTAGTGTTTCACACTAGCCCAAGCTGACCTGGAATTCACTATGGAGTCTCAGGGTGGTCTCAAACTCATAGCAATCCTCCTACCTCTGCCTCCCAAGTACTAGGATTAAAGGCATGAGCCATCACGCCCGGTTCCTCTCTCTCTTCTTTATGAGGACAGTATCTTATGTTCAAGGCTGGCCTTGAGCTCCCTGCTTACTTGAGGCCAACCTGGTTTTCCCACTTCTGAAATGTTGGGATTAAAGGCATGTGTTGCCACACCTTGCTTTTATTTATTTTTTAAAAAAAATTTAACTGAAACATCTTTTTAAAATTTATTACTTATTTTCTATCTGAAAGAGAGAGGAAGAGAAAGGAGAGGGAGAGAGAAATGAAAATGGGCATTTCAGTACTCTTGCCACTACAGATGAACTCCATATGCATGCACCACTTTGTGCATCTAGCTTTATTTGTTTGTTTTTTGGATTTTATTTATTTATTTGAGAGAGAATGAATATATGAATGGGCATGCCAGGGCCTTTAACCACTGCAAATGAACTCTAGATGCATGCACCACCTTGTGCATCTGGCTTTATATGGGTACTAGGGAATTGAACCTGGGTCTTTTGGCTTTGCTGACAAGTGTTTTAACATCTCTCCGGCACACTTACAACTTTGTAGGTATACTTTCTTTGTAAAATCTACGTAATCTTGCAGAATTGGTAAGAGGATTATATATATGAATTATGGGATGATGTACTGAATATATGTACACTCGATCTATGGTAGCAATGAAATTTGTTAATAAAGCTACTGAAGTTTACATGAGGACATTCTTACATATTCTCCACTACTTTTCCTCTAAATTCACCTGGATTGCTTTCTTTCATGTTGTCAGCAAGAACTAGGAAGTGGGCTTGTTTTAAAGGTGCTCAGTGATGGCAGGAGATTCCCCTTTTTATTTTGATGGGAGAACCTTTAGGTTTCAGTTTAAGACTTTGGGTATCTCATTGGATAATTTGCCCAATGGTAACTCTGCTTCTGAGTTTAGACTATTTAGTATTTACACCTTGGTCTAGAATACCATGTCTTAAAATGGAAGGAAGGGAAACAGCTGACTGTATTGAAGACTTTCTGTACAGAAAGTAACTTACTTAAGATACCTCACTTAAACTTTTTATTTTGAATATGTCTGCAGTGTGTGTGTGTGTTCTTTAAGTTGATATTTAGTGTCTTCTGTCAGTTCATTTTTTGATTGATTTGTTGTTTTTGTCTTTAGTTTTTGCAGTTCTTTATATTTCCTAGATATTAATCCCTTGTCTGATGTGTGTTCAAATTCCCTGTTCTGCAGGCTGTGTCTTCACTACTAATGGTTTCCTTTGCTGTGCAGAAGCTTTTTAATTTCATGTAATCCCACTTGACAGTTAATGGGATTATTTTCTGTGGGATTGGAAACCTTTTAAGAAAATTGTTGCCTATTCCTTTATCTTATGTGTGTATGTAGTATGCATGTATGCATATGGGTGTAGGTGTTACACAAGTGTATGGAGACTAAAGGACAACCTTGATTGTTATCTTCAGAACACTGTCTACTTCTTTTTGAGACAAGGTCTCTAATTAGCCTGTAGCTCATCAATTAAGTTAGACTGGCTAGCCAGTGTACTCCAGGGTTCCTCCTTTCTTTACCTCTTCAGTGTTAGGATTACAGGTCCAGGTTGCTGTGTTTGACATGTTTATGTGGGTTCTGGGGATTGAATGCAGGTCCTTCACTTTAAAAAATATTTTTGTTTATTTATTTGAGAGAGAGAGAAAGAGGGAGAGAGGGAGAGAGAATGGGCACGCCAGGGCCTCCAGCCACTGTAAACAAACTCCAGATGCATGCACCTCCTTGTGCATCTGGCTTATGTGGGTCCTGGAGAATCGAACCGGGATCCTTTGGCTTTGCAGGCAAACGCCTTAACTGCTAAGCCCTCTCTCCAGCCTGCAAGGCAAGCTCTTTAAGGACTTTACCCATTGAATTATTTTCTTAGTCTCTATGCCTGTATCTTAAAATATTTTCCTCTAGCAGTTTCAAGATGACATTATGGTCTTTGATCCATTTTCAGTTTTTTTTTTTTTTTTTTTGAGATGGTCTCATTTAACCCCAGGCTATCTTGTAACTCCTTATGTAGCTGAGGGTGGCCTTGAACTTGGAGCCTCCAGTCTTCACCTCGCACATGTTAGGATTACGGGCATGCACCACCATACCCAGTTTTATGTGGTATTGGGGATTAAATTTGGGACTTAATGTAGGCAGGCCACTGACTAGCCCACATCCACAGATCATCAGTTTTTTGAAAAACTAGTTTTTATCAGCTGGGTGTGGTGGTGCATGCCTTCAAACACAGCACTCGGGAGGCAGAGGTAGGAGGATCACTTGAGACTATGTGGTGAATTCCAGGTCAGCCTGTGCTAAAGTGAGACCCTGCCTCAAAAAACCAGAAAGTTTTGTGTGTGTGTGTGTGTATGTATGTGCATGTGCATCTGTATGTGTATAGGTGTGCCAGGTCTCTTGTTGCTACAAACAAATGCCTATCCAGCTTTACCTGAGTGGCTGGGGAGATGAACTTGTGCCAGCAGGCTTTGCAAGCTTTTAAGTCCTGAGCTACCTTCCCAAGCCCTCCATTGACTTTGTAAAAAGTGTGTGTGTGTGTGTGCGCGTGTGTGCGCACGCATCTGCTTTTGTACACTTTTTCTTTTTTCACATTTAGCTTTACATGGGTGTTAGGGATTTGAACCAAGAGTGGCAGGCTTTGCAAACAAGTGCCTTTAACCCCTGATCCACATGTTCAGCTCCTTGACTCTTTCTGTTCCTCTTCCCTCTTCTTCTCCTCCTTCCTCTTTTCTCTCTCTCTCTCTCTCTCTCTTTGTTTGTTTGTTTGTTTGTTTGTTTGTTTTGATTTTTTGAGATAGGGTCATTCTACCCCAGGATGACCTGGAATTCACTATGTTGTCTCAGGTTGGTCTTGAACTCACAGCAGCAACCCCTAACCTTGGTGTAAATCACCCTTGTGGCCATCTGAGCTTCACTGTTCTTTGTGGGTAATTTTTAAGTTGCTAACTCATGTTCTTTACTTTTTATAAGCCTATTCAGTTTTTTCTTTCTAGATGATTAGTTTTGCTACTTTGTATCTTTCTCGGAATTGACTAATTTTCTTCTTATTTAATTTGTTGGCATTTATTTGTTCTTTATAATATTCTCTGTATTTTTGATTTCTGTAAATTCTGTAGCCCTAGTTTTTCTTTCAGTCTCAGTTTTTGCTATTTGATTCTTTTCCTTTTTTTCCTGGTTGGAGTGATCTTAGTAAATTGTGTGCTATTTGAGCTTGTTGAGAGCAGAATCTGGGAACAGGATCTCTCACTCCCATCTCAGACCCAAGCATGTTTACTCATGTTTAGCTCAAGAGTTGACAACATACCATGCTTTAGAACAGATAGATGGTAAACCATTCCCTGACCATTGCTCCCTCTCAATATGAAGACTTGAACAGAAGTCACCATTTTTTATCCCATGGCATACAAATGCCTGGGTGGGAACTACTAGTCTGAAGCCTCACTTGAGAGAAGGTGTTGTAGTCAGTTTCACATTGCTGGGATGAACACCTAAACCAGGAACAGTTTAGGGGAGGAAGGCATTTGTTTTAGGCTTACAGATCCAGGAAGGAAGTTCTCATGGAGGAAGATATTGATTCCATATATCCAAGCAGAGAGAAACAACCAGCCTGTTATGTGGGTCCTGGGAATCGAACTTGGGTCCTTTAGCTTTGCAGGCAAATGCCTTAACTGTTAAGCCATCTCCCCAGCCCCTTAGTTCATTTTAGAGATAGATTAAATATACTTGACATAAAATGGATATGAGCCTTTTAAGAATTCAAACCTTGCTATTGTCTTTGTTTAGAGATTAAGTATGGTTTAATGATATGTGTTTGAGTGTTAAATTGAGAAGGAATAGACTTTTGGTGGTTTAATCTTGTTGGCTTGGATTACAAAGTACCTTGATTAGAGATTAGTAGACCATAACTATGCTTGTGTCTGTGAGGGAGTTTGAAGAAAGAATAAACTAAGGAGGATAGACACACTGTAAATGTGAGTGGCAGCATCCCATGCGGTGGGGCTTAGATGGAATAAAAAAGGGAAAAAAAAGAGGAATGATAACTAGTGCAGACAGTTTCTCTTTCTGCTTTCTGGTCCTCTGCCACATGCTTCTGCCACCGTGGTGTTCTGTGTAGGTACATGGAGCTGAATGTCCATAGACTAAAACCTGTGAAAACACAGACCAAGAAACTTTTTCCTAAGTTGTTTATGTAAGGTTTTGTTTTTTGTTTTGGTCACAGCAAAGGAAGTCAAATATGCTATGTTCCCTGCTTCACATTCCACATTTCAGTAGTGGCTCCTGGAATTGTGCACTTTATGACCCACTTCCATGCATTTTTAATGCTCCTAAAAACAGTACCAGGTGTGCAGTGACATAGCCATTGTATTCAAAGGGTAAACAAATCTTGACCTTGATCCTTCAGAATTACTCCCTTTAGTCATCTCTGTTCAAAAGAGTTTGCATTCCTACTCATTCAGACTTTCTTGGGTGGACATCATTCTAAGGCATCTTTTCCATTGTTTCAATGTAAAACAGTTGGCCCACCTTTAATGATGGTAACCTGTTTAACAATAGCAACTTTAGCAACCTAAAACCAGTTTATGTGCCAGTAACTTGCTTTAAATTTTCCAACTTTAATTATCTCTCACTTCTATACCTTTCTGCCAAGCACACCAGTCCATTTTTTTTTTTTTAATTCACCTTGATCAAATTCTCTGGGTATGAGCAGCAGAACACAGCCAGTTTTTATGCCACTATACCTGTTACTACAAAGTTCTCTGCTATGTCTCCTTACCCTCTGAAAGTTTATAAGCCAACACAGTTCTCTTTGCATTTGGTATTTTCAAACTCTCACCAGAATAGCCCATAAAATTTGGCTTATCACTCTGTAAGGCTTCTGCAGTTGCAAGTGCCAAGTCCAGCCATATTCCTCCAGCACAAGTTACAAAAGACCAAAATCCACATGTCTGATTCATCTTAGCATGACCCTACTCTTCTGGTACCAAATTCTGTTGCAGTCAGCTCCACATTTCTGGGATGAATATACAGCCAGACAGCTTATGGGAGGAATGGGTTTATTTCAAGCTTATGGATTCAGGGGAAGTTCTATTAATGGTGGGACAAGCTACTTACTTGCATAGATCCAAGCAGAGAGAAACAAGTACCACAAGCAAAACACCAACACCAAAAAACACAACACTGTCAGAGCTCAAACTGCTTAACACAGACCTTTGGGCTAGAATCATATCCACCCTCAGTGACTTGTGCCCCTGCCCCCTGCTCAGTAGTGTGAATCTGTCTGCTAATGACTGAGTTTACGGACTCAATTTTAATAAAACACCTGAGTTTGTGGTCCCATATATTTACACTATCATATTCAAACTACTGTGAATGTGTGTGTGTTCAGGCATGCACATGTTATATATTGCAAAGTACAAGTTGGATATGAGGATCTAAACTCATGTACTCAGTTGTGCAGAAGGAACTTTATCTACTGAGCCATCTGCCAGCCCATGATTCTTTCAATCTATTGATTACTTAAGAATGTAATTACCATTTACTTGGGTATTTCCTACTTTTACTTTTGTTGATTTTTTTTTCTTTCTTTCTTTCTTTCTTTTTTTTTTTTTTTTTTTGGTTTTGTGAGGGAGGGTTTCACTCTAGCCCAGGCTGACCTGGAATTCACTGTGTAGTCTCAGAGTGGCCTTGAACTCACAAGGATCCTACCTCTGCCTCCCAAGTGCTGGGATTAAAGGCATGCACCATCACGCCCGGCTCTTGTTGATTTTTTAAAAGTTTAATTCTATTACTGTGAGAATTAGCATTATATTTCTTACCTTAAAAATATAATTTTTAGGGCTGGAGAGATGGCTTAGTGATTAAGTCGCCTTCCTCCTAAGCCTAAGAATGCCCGTTCAATTTTCCAGGTCCCACATTTAGCCAGATGCTAGGGTGCAATGCTGCACTTACCCACAAGGGGGCACATGCATCTGGAGTTTGTTCACAGCGGCTGAGAGGCTGCTGGGGCACCCATTCTCTCTCTGTCCCTCTCTCTCTCTGACTCTACAAAAAAAATGTGTGTGTATGTGTGTGTGTGTGTATGTATACATATATAATTTTTAAAATTATTAATTTTCAAGGGGAGAGAGAGAATGAGAATGGGCATGACTTAATGGGTCTGAGGTCACTCAGAGATTCACCAGTCTGACACGAATATGTTATTAATAGATAGAGGCATTTATTTCTGGCCAGGACTACACTTTGAGGTGGGAACTTGAGAGTGCAGCACCCAGTTACATCTGGTCAGGGTTTGTAAGTACAAATTGCTAAACAAGTAACATGAGACAACAATCACAAGCCTAGTTACAAAGGGGTTAGAGGTTATCTCATTCAAGCAGATGGCCTGGTATTCTGCATAACAAAGATAACATTTGTAAGGTACCACATCCTGCATACCTCAGGTAACATTTCTTTATAATATTTCCTTACCCATTACATTCCTTTTCTATAATATTCCCTCTTGAGTTGGCACACCAAATCAAATCTTTGACTTTCCCATGGGACCTGGCTGGTATTTGGATTTAATAACCATTAATTTTACTGAGGAAATTCTCTGTTGGATAAACTTGATTAGAGCATTTAAAGTGCAGGGACCTATAATCAATCCTAAAACTACCAGAATTATGGGTCCAGAGATGGCAGTAATCAGAGTGGTGAGCCAAGGTGACCAAGAAAACAAATTTTTATACAAGCAAGGGAGTAGCTGGTTTACAGAGCAGCAAGTGACAGCTTGTGTAGTCTGTATGATTTAAAACTTTTTTTTTGATAATCTCATGCTGAATTCCTCAAGCTTCTGCCGTGCGTAGACCAGTCAGCTTCCCGAGTGACTATAGCAGGGTTCTAGTCTTCTTGGTACAGGCCAATGTCCTCTGGAGCTTGACCTGGAAGGGATCCTCTGGGATCCTGGTAATCTGTTAGCTGCTATGATCAGGTAAAGACATTGTCCCCTTGACTTTGGTGTGATGAATCTATACTCCCTGGCTGATGGGTATGGGCCCAATTTCCTGAAGTTATGTGGGTCCCTTTATGTTATATATTTGAGGGACCACCATCAATGACAGGAGAGTTTGGTATACCACTATAAATCTGAACAAAGAGACACCTCCAACAAACAATCAACCAGCACCCCAATCAGTGAGTACAAACAGCTAGAACTCTAAATTTTTTTTTTTTTGGTTTTGCGAGGTAGGGTCTCACTCTGGTCCAGGCTGACCTGGAATAACTATGTAGTCTCAGGGTGGCCTCAAACTCTCGGCGATCCTCCTACCTCTGCCTCCCGAGTGCTGGGATTAAAGGCATGCGCCACCACGCCCGGCTCTAAATTGTTTTCACATGTTAGGATGGGGGTCCGAGATTTGTCTTTAGTGATATTCCTCTTTTAATATGACATGTCAAGGAGAGATTGGATTAATACAGATCAATAACTACCAGGTAAGCATAACCAGTGAGGATATATATATATATATATATATTTTTTTTTTTGATTTTTTGAGGTAGGGTCTCACTCTAGCCTAGGCTGACCTGGAATTCACTATATAGTTTCAGGGTGGCCTTGAACTCACAGCGATCCTCCTACCTCTGCCTCCTGAGTGCTGGGATTAAAGGTGTGCGCCACCACCCCGGCTTCAGTGAGGATAATTTTTGGAATTTTTTTTTATTTAAAGGCAGCAGTGGCTGACTAGTCAGGGACAGGCAGAGGCAGACAGCATGAGTTAATGTTAGAGTTTAGTATTGTTAGCCAGCATCAGACAGGGGAGTCTATTAGTCTGAATCTTTGTTTATATTGTAGCTATATTTTGTGGTTACATTTTTCTTACTGAGTGACTAAGACCATGTAGCCTGCCAAAATTAACTGTATATTTTGCAAGTCAATAATGTCGCTGTAGGGACCTGTGAGGAGTTCTATGACTCTCAGCATTGTCATCTGCTAGGATAAGTCAAGGCCATGCTGACCAAGTGGCCTCTCCCTCTTTTGGGAAGCCTGGAGGACTGATTTTCCTCTGATGTTATTCTCCTGTTACATGCAGATGCACTCAATTGGAATTCATCTCTGGGTCTACATATCCTCCCTGATCAAGAAGACAGGTAACTTACCAGAGGCTAGAAGTTGGCAAATGTCTCATCATCTCCTGTGGCCTTCTGACCTGGGAGCAGGAACCAAAATATTGGTTATCCTTTTAACTCCAATGTTTCCAATTGATTTTGGCTTGTACATATGGTTATTAATCACTCAGAAAGACTGCACATATCTGATTAGCAAAACAGATTCAGTTAAAAAAGGTGCAGAACATATCTGGTTAGCAAAGCAGAACTGGTCAGGGAATGACACAATACTTTAAAGTTATTCTGATTAGTATTTAAGTTTAGTTGTCAGGCGACAGTGTAAGATATAGCTGGAACATAGAAAACATACATATTGTATCTTTTTATTTATTTATTTATTTTTTTTTGAGGTAGGGTTTCACTCTAGTCCAGGCTGACCTGGAATTCACTATGTAGTCTCAGGGTGGCCTCGAACTCTCGGTGATCCTCCTACCTCTGCCTCCTGAGTGCTGGGATTAAAGGCATGCCCCACCACACCCATCTTATTAATTATTTTATTAATAACTTTAAGCAGTTGATTTAATCTAGAAATTATATGCCAAGAAAAGATAAGACAATATAAAAACTTGGTATCTGTGTTTGAAGAAAACTTTGGCTAGTATGTATACCAATGCAGGTACCAATTACCCCACAAACTGGAAGCAGGACAGCAGTTTAAGATTATTTTTCTAGGGCAGGAAACATGTCTTAAGTATCAGTATCTCTATAAGCAATGAACTTAAGATACCAGAAATGAGACAGTTAAGTAAAACCTTAACTGAGACTGATTATACATAGCTTAATAATAAAATAAAACCTGGTCATTGTTGAGTTAAGCAAGCCCAATTTTTTTTTTTTTTTTTTTTTTTTTTGTTTTTCGAGGTAAGGTCTCGCTCTAGCCCAGGCTGACCTGGAACTCACTCTGTATTCTCAGGGTGGCCTCGAACTCCCGGCGATCCTCTTACCTCTGCCTCCTGAGTGCTGGAGTGCTGGGATTAAAGGTGTGCACCACCACGCCCGGAGCAAGCCCAATTTTAACATACATTAGAGACAATATGGCAGACATAAAGTAATTTCTTCAATAAGTACCTTTTACCATTGAACAATTTTATGGCTTAACTAAAGAAATATTTATGACTATTATATAAAGCTTAGACAAACTATATTAACATGTTTATAGTAGGTTTCCCTAAGACATGGGCACTAACTCAGTTTTCCCAAGAAAAAAGTAACAATGACCAAATAACCTTTTATACAACTTAGATTATAACCTCAGTGATAACCACTCAACAAAACCAGCATGAACGAGACAGGAATCATTTTAAAATTACAGGGTTTTAGCCAGGCTTGGTGATGCATGCTTGTAATCCCAGCACTTGGGAGGCAGAGGTAGGATCTCTTTGAGTTTGAGGCCAACCTGGGACTGCAGAGTGAGTTCCAGGTCAGCTTGAGCTAGTGAGATCCCTACCTCAAAAAAAGTAAATAAATAAAAATTACCTAGTCTTTAATTTTTTCTCAAGAAAAAAAAACACATTAAGAAAAATTTTAGATTAAAAAAAAATTTTTTTAGAAAGGATATATATATATATTGGTTTTTTGAGGTAGGGTCTTGCTCTAGCCCAGGCTGACCTGGAATTCACTATGTAGTCTCAGGGCAGTCTTGAACTCATGGTGATCTTCCTACCTCTGCCTCCTGATTGCTGGGATTAAAGGCATGTGCCACCATGCCCGGCTTTTTAAAAACATTTTTTATTTTTATTTATTTATTTGACAGAGAGAGAGAGAGAGAGAATGGGCGCGCCAGGGCCTCCACCTGCTAGAAATGAACTCCAGACATGTGTGCCCCCTTGTACATCTTGCTAACGTGGGTCCTGGGGAATCAAACCTGGGTCCTTTGGCTTTGCAGGCTAATGTCATAACCGCTAAGCCATCCCTCCAGCCCTATTTTTTTTAAGGTTTTTAAAAAAATGATCTTATTGGCCAAAAATAACATTTAAGGAAATGAAACATAAGATCTAAAAGCTTTTTAAAAATTTTTCTATTTCTACTGATTTGTTCAGTTGAAAGTTTTGTTTATTGTTAGCCAAACATTATGTACTTTCTATAAACCACATTACAATATTCTGATATCTGAAAAAGTCTGATTTTGAAAAAAAGTAGAGTTCACATATTTAAGGCACATGAGGCTACAGAGAGTAAACTATGAACAAAAGATCTGCTAACAAAACTCAAATAAGAAATCTATATTATGTAATAACATTTTGGGGCTTAAATAGGAAGACATGAAAACTTTACTTTTTTTTTTTTTTGTTTTGTTTTTCAAAGTAGGGTCTCTCTGTACCCCAGGTTGACCTGGAAGTAACTCTGTAGTTTCAGGGTGACCTTGAATTCACAGCAATCTTCCTACCTCTGCCTCCCAAGTGCTGGAGTAAAGGCCACCACACCCAGCAATGTTAAAGCTCATTAGAATTGGGATACCTTTATATAATATTTTCATATATTTTTTTCTTTATGAGGAGACTTAACACTTTTTTCCCCCAAGGTAGGGTCTCACTCTATCTGACCTGGAATTCACTATGTCCTCTCAGGGTATCCTCGAACTCAAGGCTGTCCTCCTACCTCTGCTTCCCAAGTGCTGTGATTAAAGGCATATGCCACCACACCCGGCGGAGATTTAGCACTTTTAAAAGCTAAATTAGATGTATACCCAATCTGTAAGTCAGTTTCTAAAATTAATTCAGCTATATCTAATGTACCCAAAGAATAGAGGAACTGGACTAAACTGCCATGATCTAATGAAAAAGGAGACAAGTCTCATGGAAACGAGAGGGAATGGGCATGCCAGGGCCAATTGCCCCTGCAAACAATCTCCAAATGCATCCTCCACTATGTGCATCTGGCATTATATGGGTACTGGGGAATCAAACCCAGGCCATCTGGCTTTTCAAACAAGCACCTTTAACTGCTGAGCCAGAAAGAAATATTTTCAATCTCTTCCAAACTAATCCTATAGAACTGTAATGAATCCAAACATACACAAAGTTTCATGACATAATCTATAACTACTCAAACCTTAACAACTCTATAATTCTGCCTGTGGCACTCTGGTAAACTTGTTCAACAATGATGTAAGTTAAATCTAAAGTAATTTAGTGTTATTGTTGGAGGAATTGAGGAATTACGTCTTAAATCACAACATAACTTTGTTTAGTTTTTTTTTTAACTGTTCACCATGAAGTAAATAGTTTCCAAGTGTATGATAGATAAATACTGTTCGGTGTCTCCAAATGTGGTCTATTTGTCTCATGAAATAGGAAAAGAGAATAGATAATTTCTCTGAGATTAAATATATATATATATATATATATATATATATATATATATATATTTATTTATTTGAGAGGTAGAGATAGAAATAGAAAGAGAGAGAGAGAGAGAAAGAGAGAAAGAGAGAGAGAGAGAGAATGGGCATGCCAGGGCCCCAGATGCATCAGCCACCTTGTGCATCTTGCATAATGGGTCCTGGGGAATCTAATCGTGGTCCTTTGGCTTTGCAGGCAAGTGCCTTAACCACTAAGCCATTTCCCCAGCCCTCTCTGAGATTTTTTTTCTTTTTCCTTTTTCTTTTTATTGACAACTTCTTTAATTGTAGACAATATCCCATGTTATTTCCCTCCCTCCCCCACTTTCCCCTTTGAAACTTCACTCTCCATCATATCCTCTCCCCCTCTCAGTCAGTCTCTCTTTTCAGTTTGATGTCATGACCTTCCTCTCTGAGATTTTTTTTTGATGCAAGGTTTCAGATATAATAACCTTAGGAGAGAATTAATTATTAATGAGCCAATTTTAAGATTTAGTTAAAAGGTTGACAAATAGAGAAACCTAGCTAACTTGGTTGGGTACTCTAAATTCAGTCTTTATCATTATCATGACCTGATTAACATCAACAAGTTAAAATTTTAAGTTACAGCCTGAATACCATAGTAACCTGCTACCAGCCAGGGCTATCCTTTGTTAGTCTGATGTAAGCCGTAGGCTAATAATCATTTTATATCTTAAGAAGTCTGGGCTGGGCGTGGTGGTGCATACCTTTAATCCCAGCACTTTGGGAGAGAGAGGTAGGAGGATCCCAGTGAGTTCAAGGCCACCCTGAGAATACAGAGTGAATTCCAGGTCAGCCTGGGCTAGTGAGTCCCTACTTCGAAAAACCAAAAAAATAAAAAATAAAAAATAAATAAATATAAGCACATGATCTTTAAAAAAATAAAGAAGTCTGTAATCTGATCAAATACTTTAATATTTAGTTAATCAACTTTCTCTTTAACCTTTTGTTTAAGCTTACTCATACCTTCATCTACATACTTTACCTTCATCTATATACTTTTACTCTGCAGTCTATGTAACCACTCTCTAACAATCTTTTTCATCAGACATTTCATATCCAATATTTAAAGTTTTCTTTCCAGTTTATCTTCCTTAGTTAGTTCATCTCATAACTACCAACATAAATTTTCATTGTCCTTACCATAAGACTTTTAATATGACCATTTAAGTTTTATTTGTCCTCAAAAGGCTTTTTTTCGAGGTAGGGTCTTGCTCTAGCCCAGGCTGACCTGGAATTCACTATGTAGTCTAAGGGTGGCCTTGAACTCATGTGAGTCTCCTACCTCTAACTCCCAAGTGTTGGGATTAAAGGCGTGCGCCACCATGCCTGGCCTCACAAGGCTTTTTGAATTAGTTCTCTATAGAAGAGTAGATCAGGCTTGACTTACACTATTTTCCCAGACTATCCTGAAACACTTTTTTTTAAAAATCTGAAAGCAGATTTGAACCTTATTAGAAATTATAGAAATTTTCTGACAAACTGAGTATTGAGTACTTTTTTTTTTTTTTTTTTTTTTGGTTTTGCAAGGTGGGGTCTCACTCTGGTCCAGGCTGACCTGGAATTAACTATGTAGTCTCAGGGTGGCCTCGAACTCTCGGCGATCCTCCTACCTCTGCCTCCTGAGTGCTGGGATTAAAGGCGTGCGCCACCACGCCTGGCTATTGAGTACTTCTAAATTTAACTTTAAAAAAAAATTTATTTGATCTGAGAGAGACAGAGTGGAAGAGGCAGAGAGAAAGAGAATAGGCATGCCAGTGCCTCCAGCCACTGCAAATGAACTCCAGATGCATGCGTTCCCTTGTGCATCTGGCTTACATGGGTCCTGGGGAATCGAACCAGGGTCCTTAGACTTTGCAGGCAAATGCCTTAACCACTAAGCCATTTCCCCAGTCCCAAGTACTTCTAAATGTAAACATAATTAAAAAAAATATTTTATTTATTTATTGTAGAGAGAGAGAGAGAGAGTGTGTGTGTGTGTGTGTGTGTGTGAGAGAGAGAGAGAGAGAGAAAGAGAGAGAGAATAGGTATGCCAGGGCCTCTAGGCACTGCAAATGAACTCCAGATGCATGTGTTCCCTTGTGCATCTGGCTTACGTGGGTTCTGGAGAATTGAACTGGGATCCTTTGGCTTTGTAGGCAAATGCCTTAACTGCTAAGCCATTTCTCTAGCCCTAAACATAAATCTTGAGGCTGTTGTCTGTTAGCAGTCCCACAGAAGCATAGAGAAATGAAGTAAACTTAAAAACGGTTACAAATTTCTTACAGGAAGTTCCCTACTTTTGTCCTTGCTATGGAGCGCTGCCCAAGCCACAGCAGTTTTTTCCCCCAGGTTCTAGCATCCTACCCCTGGGGAACACAGTGGGACAGCATCATCTCTTTAAAAAAAAAAATTCCAGGGACAGGACTACAAGGTGGCTTTCTGATCCTGTCATTTTAAGAGTAGGAGAATCTTGCGGGTTTTTTTTCTTCTGCCTATGATTTTAATTACTTTCAGTGTTCCTTCTGGGTTACACTCAACAGTAAAAGTTGGCCACACAGTCTAGGACAGTGGGCTTGGTGGAGGACATCCCCCACAATGTATTTCCCATTGTGTTGGTGCTGCAGAACAGACACTAAGGCAAAGACTTATCATTCTGCAGCTTTAGGGCTGTGAGCCACACATATACTTATATACACACACATTTAGTTCAAGTGTACTTTTCATATAAACTCCAGACATATCTTTCCCTCACACATCCATTCCTTATTCATTCATTTATTCAGAAGCTATGAATTCCCGATTTAGATTCTTATTTTATTTATAACTGTGGAGATCAAAACCAAACCTCAAAATTACTTTGGGCATAAGTTCAGATTTCATATTTAGGATTTTCCAAATCCAAACTTCACTAATCTCAATTCCAATTTTTAATTTCTAATTTCCAATTTACCTGGGGTGGTCAAGGTGTCCAGTTGACCCAAGGACTTGATTTGCAGTTGGGAGGGCAAAGGTTCTCTTTGGCGGCATCCCACAACAAAGGTCAGCCAATCTAATTCGCGGAACTTCCTCAAGGAGAAGGCATCACATGTGGCGCCTAAGTTAGACACCCACTGTTGGAAGAGTGAAAAGTTAATAAGGACACATTAAAAATGGGCTAGATGTGCTCTGTTCCATAGTGGAGTTTTCAGATTCTGCAGCTGGTTTCCTAGGAGTATCCAAAAACATTAAGCACAGAAGGACAAAACAAACACTAAACAGAAAGACAGACACATGGTCACACAGACCTGAAACAGACCAGGGGCCAGGGGATATCTCACCACTGCCCAGGATTAGGGAAGCAGTGCTGTGTCCAGCCTTCCACTGAATCCCTCTTACCTCCACAGGCTTTCCTGACTAGATGACTCTCCACCACAGTGTTTTTATCTCCTGACTACCACTCTTTCCTGCCAGGGCCTGGAGTATGCCCCTGGGGCTAAGGACCTCTCTCAGTGGCCACCCCCTAGGGTCTCCAACCCGAAGTCAGAGTAGAGTCCCAAGAAATTAAGACTCTCTAAGACAAGATTCGGTGAGTCTCAAAAATGTGTGCAAACAGAAACAAAACTTACCTCCGGAGAGCCTCCCTGTCACTCTAAAGAGGATGGAGGTTCTGAAGCCTCTTTGTCTTCTTTAGTCACAAGAAGACATCTAGGCATTAAGGTCCTGGAAACTTTGCCAGTGCCAGGCCTTACTGACATCCTATCCTACTCAGGCCGAAACAAAAGTTACTTAGTCTGCTGCCCTGAGGGGTTTGGCCCCTGGTACTTCAGTGGGTGTTTCCTGGGCCTTAAGGCCAGTTGGTAAAAAAATGTAGGAGTAGCCGGGCGTGGTGGCGCACGCCTTTAATCCCAGCACTTGGGAGGCAGAGGTAGGAGGATCGCTGAGACTACATAGTTAATTCCAGGTCAGCCTGGACCAGAGTGAGACCCTACCTCGAAAAACAAAAAAACAAAACAAAAAAATGTAGGAGTGTATCAGGCTGAGTGACCCTGGCAGATCCTGGATGAGCCCCTGTCTGTAATGGGTCTGGGGTCACTCAGAGATTCACCAGTTTGACATGGATATGATATTAATAAATAGAGTCATTTATTTCTGGACAGGACTACACTTTGAGCCAGGAACTCGAGAGTACAGCCCCTAGTTACATCTGGTCAGGGTTTATAAGGACAGATTGTAAACAAGTCTATGTGATAACAGTCATAAGCCTAGTTACAAAGGTGGAAAAAAAAAAGGTTAGAGGTTATCTCATTCAAGCAGATGGCTTGGTATTCTGCATACCAAAGATAATATTTGCCAAGGTACCACATCCTGCATAGCACAGGTAACATTTCTTTATAACATTTCCTTATCCATCACATTCCCTTTATCCATCATACATGCCAGGGTCTCCCACCACTGCAAATGGAGCTTTAGACATATGCATCACTGTTTATCTGGCTTTCCATGGGTACTGTGGAATCGAACCTAGAGCATTAGGCTTTGTAAACAAGCACATTTAACTGCTGAGCCATCTCTTTGGCCTAAAAAATAGTTTTATTTACTTATTGTGTGCAAGCAGGTGTATATGCATGCACATTCACACCTCAAGGTCTCTTGCTACTGCAGGTTCTCCCTTGTGGTGGCCAGAGCCAAATGTCAGCATTGTACTCCATTGCAGTTCAGCTGGATCTTATTGAGCTGGAGTCTCTTAACTGATACATGAGCAAGTCTGGCTGATTCCATGGTTTTTAATACCCTTTCTGGACTGTGGTTATTGGCATGTGTGACCACATTCATCTGTTTATGTGGGAACTGGAGATTTGAACTTGGGTGGTTTTAGGCCTTGTCAAGCCCTCATGCTTGTACATGAAGCACACATAATCACTGAGTCATCTCTCCAGCCTACATTTTCTTTTTCCATTGATCTCTTGATAGTCATCTAGGCTGGTTTCCTATCTTGAATATATATATTTTGAGGTAGGGTCTTCCTCTAGCTCAGGCTGCCTGGAATTCACTATGTAGTCTCAGGGTGGCCTCAAACACATAGCAATCCTCTTACCTCTGCCTCCCAAGTGCTGGGATTAAAGGCATGTGCCACCACGCCTGGCTTTTCATATCTTGAATATTATGAATGAAGTCACAATAAACATTAGTGTACAAGTACTTTTTGAAATTCTTCTTAAATTCCTCTGATGTACATATAGGAGTGATATGACTGGATCATATAAACATAACTTCAGTTTTTTTTCTTTTTGTCTTAATAGTGTTGGTGGGATTTAGAATCACTTAGGAAACAAATATGTGGGTATATCTATGAGGGTGTTTCCAGAGATGTTTAACTGAGAAGAATCCACCCTGAATATGAGTGGCATCTACTATGGCCTGCGATCCTGGACTAAATATAAAGACAAAGCAAGTGGAACTCCAGTGTTCTGTCTCTGCTTTCTGAGTGGTGGTTGCAGTGTGATCAGATACTTCATGTTTTTCCTTTCATATCCTGTAGCCACTCTTGGTACTTAGGATAACTTTCCCAACATGATGGACCCTACCTTCAAGTTGAGCAGAAAGAAACTCTTTCTTAAGTTGTTTTTGTCAGGTATTTTCTTCACAGCAAAAAGAAAAATAACTAATACAAATAGTAATTTTACTCAGATATATTTTAAGTAACTGCCTTATAAACTCATAATTGAATAGAGGACTTACAGTAATGAGATAATTTTTTTGAAGATGTTTGAGATTTCTAGCATTACTATTACAGTGACTTGTTAGTGATCCTTCTCACATTTTTCTTTGTATGTGTGTGGTGTATGTGTATGTGTATATGCATGTGAGTGCACTCATTTGTGTGGGTTATGTATGTATGGAATCGGGTTAATATCTGGTGTCTGCCTTAATTGTTCTCTTAACACCAATTCAGCTAGTCTGTCTAGCCAGCTTGCCTCCGCTAGTCCCTGTCTCTACCTCCTGTGTGCTGGAATTACAGGTGGGGCATGATGGCCATGATGTTATACATGGGTGCCAGGGATCTGAATTCTAGTTCTCACTCCTGCAAAGCAATTGCTTGGCCAAATGAGCTGTCTCTTCAACACCCCCCTCCCGCCCAAATCTTTTGTTTAGGTGTAAACTTTCCTGAAAAAGGCCAAATTCAATGTATTATATTGCCTACTTAAAAAAACTTACCTCAGGCTGAAAAGATGGCTTAGCAGTTAAGGCCTTGGTGCACCCATTCTGTCTCCCACTGCTTCTCAAATAAATAAATAAATGAATAAATGAAATATATATATTAAAAATAACTTCAACCCAGACCCTGTATTAGCACAAAAGTTATAATCCCAAGTGGTATCTGTAATTTTAGGTTTTGGAGGAACCGCGATACTGATTTCCATAGTGATTCTCCTAGTTTACTTCCCCCCACTCAGCAGTGTTCAATGGTTCTTCCCCTCCTCTCATCTTCAGCATTTGTTGTTTATTGTTTTTTAAATATATTTTATTTATTTGTTTATTTATGAGAGAGAGAGAGAGAGAGAATGGGTATGCCAGAGTCTCAGCCACTGCAAATGAACTCCAGATGCATGCGCCTCCTTGTTCATCTGGTTTACATGGGTCTGCTAAGCCATCTCTCCAGCCCGTGTTTATTGTTTTAATGATAATAGTTGTTCTGACTGGGGTAAGATGGAATCTCAGTGTAGCTTTAGTTTGTATTTTCGTGAAGGATTTTAAAAAATATTTTATTATTTATTTATTTGAGAGAGAGAGATACAGAAATAGGCAGGTAGAGAGAGAGAGAGAATGGGCACGCCAGGGCCTCCAGCCACTGCAAACGAACTCCAGATGCATGTGCCACCTTGTACATCTGGCTTACGTGGGTCCTGGAGAATCGAGACTTGAACCAAGGTCCTTAGGCTTCACAGGCAAGAGCTTAACCGCTAAGCCATCTCTCCAGCCCGTGAAGGATTTTTTAAAATGTATTTTATTTATTTGAGATAGAGAAAGAGGTAGAGAGAGAAAAAAAGAGAGAAAGAGAGGGAGGGAGAGAATGGGCATGCCAGGGCCTCCAGCCACTGCAAACGAACTCTAGATGCATGTGCCCCCTTGTGCATCTGACTTACATGGGCCCTGGAGAATCAAACCAGGATCCTTTGGCTTTGTAGGCAAATGTCTTAACCGTTAAGCCATCTCTCCAGTCCCATGTTGATAATTTTTAATGTTTATTGACTATTTGTATTTTTTCTTTTGAAAACTGAATTTCATTTACCTAGTTTTGTTTTTGTATGTGTATGTTGTACAAGCTATGCATATCTATATTCACATATATGTGGGCATGTGTGTGGGGGTGTGGTGAAGCCAGAGGTGGTTGTTGGGTATCCTTCTCAGTCACTCTTCACCTTATTTATTTTAGATCAAAATTTTAATATTTCATTTGAGAAAAACAGCATATCCACTTCCTAGTACTTTGGAAATGATTACTTACCTGGGACCATGGTCTGTGATATAATAGCATCCAGATTGAGAAAGAAAAGGACACATCTGGTTTCTTGATCAGATTTTTTCACTTCCAAAATAAATTCTTTTGTCCTAGGCAATTCAGTCCTTAATGCTTTTCTATACATTAAGACTTGGGGTGTGTGGACAGTTCTGAGAGTTGTCCCTGTTCATCAGACTGAAATAACCACAATATGTGAAGGCTGGGAAGCACAGTGAGTCTTCTAGCAGACACTAGTTCTTAGGCCAACAATATCCTTACTCTGACAACCTGATGAGGAACAACCAATGTTGGATGCTGTTTCCATGACACAGAGACTTAAATATTTCTATGATATCTTCAACTTCTAACATTCACATGGAAAGACAGTTGACACTTTAAGAACAAGAGTTTAGTTCAGGTGGTCTCATTATCTATTTCTTTATCAATGCCTTTGATAGATAATTACGCAAACAGGTAAGCTTGGTGGATTGCATGGTAATGACTTCATCCATGTAGATGAAGTAATCTTGCTTTTGGGAGTTTACAAAAAAAAACTCTGATGAGATGCCAGAATTTTAAGAACTCTAGGAGTTTCTAGAGCTACATCTGTGATTTTTTTCACATCCAGAGAGATCATGATACTGAGGACTCTGACAGCACCCAAGCCAAGACCCACTGTCAAATGCAGAATCTGAAATGTCTGTCTGAGTAAGATCCTGATGCTCCAGGATAGAACAAAACTCTAAAATCTGCTTAACTATTTTGTTAGAAATTGCTGAGCTATAAGTTAACACTACAGTTTTTACCGAAGTGTCAGCATACGATAGAACATTATGAATCAAGCCATAGATTAACTGTTTTTCTCTTTTGCAATAGCTGATAGCAGTCAAGTCCTTTTTAGACTTTCAGATTCATCTATATCAGCATGACTTTCATCTTTCCTACTTTTCACTCTGTAGTAGACAGCTTCAGGTTTGCTGAGATGAACTTCCAAGCCAGGCACAGTTATTGAGGAAGCTTACAGATCCAGGGGAAGATTCCTTAATGGCAGATGAAGCTGGCCCTGGTTTCACAGGTCCAAGCAGAGAGAGAGAGAGAGAGAGAGACCACAAGCCAAAAGCCACACCACACAGCCACTTCAGGAACTCTACCTAGGCACACTTTGTATATCTTCAGATTGGAATTTCAAACCCACCACCACACCTTAAGATTTGCCCAGTGTCACCTCCTCTAGCCAGGTGGCTGCAGATCCAAACGACAAACTAATAAAACACTGAATATATTGGGGGCCATTTATTCAAACTATCACATTCCACCCCTGGCCCCCAATAGATTCAAAACCATTACACATTGTAAATTGTATTTAGTCCCCACAGTCTTGACCAACTTAAGATAGTTCCAAAGTCCCAAGTCTCCTCTGAGATTTAAGATTATCTCTTAGGTATGAGTCCTGTAAAGTCAACCAAGTTATATACTTTCAACATATAAAGGCACGCACAGAGTAAACATTTTAAACTGGTATAAGGCATAGCAAGGAGAGACTAGAATAGTGCAAACTCATTAAACCATCAAGCAGACATCAAACTTCTACAGTTCAAGTCCAATATAACCAGAGACCAACAGTCTCCAGATTTTCCAATTCCTCCCCTCCAGCTGGGCAAAGTAGCCAGGGAACACTTCCATCCCAGCCAACAGTACGCTCCATGGTAGCCCTTGCACAGTCCTGGTATATCCAAAACATCTTTGGGTCTCCATGAAAACCATGGTCCATCTTTCAAAGGCTCTTCCAGCCTATTCACAAGGGTCATGACACCCTGCCTATATGCTGCATCTCAGCAGCAGCTCCTGCAACTGTGTGCAATTTATGACCACTCCATGCATTTTCCATGCTTCCAAAACCAATACCAGGTGTACAGGACACAGCTATATTCTTTCTTTTTTTTAAACTTTTTTTAAAATTTGAGAGAGACGGAGAGAGAGAGGAAGAGGCAGAGAGATAATGGGCATGCCAGGGCCTTTTCAGGCGCTGTGAATGAACTCCAGACACGTGCGCCCTCTTGTGTGCATGTGCGACATTACGTGCTTGTGTCACTTTTGTGTCTGGCTAAAGGTGGTACCTGGAGATTTGGACAAGTGTTCTTAGGCTTTGCAGGCAGGCGCCTTAACCGCTAGGCCATCTCTCCAGCCCTATATTTTTTTTTTTTTTTTAATTTGAGAGAGAGAGAGGAAGAGGCAGAGAATGGGCACGCCAGCGGTGTCAGCCACTGTGAACGAACTCCAGACCCTTGCGTCCCCTTTTGGACGTGTGCGACATTGCGCCCTTGCCTCACTTTTGTGTCTGGGTAAATGTTGGACCTGGAGAATTGAACGGACATTCTTAGGCTTTGCAGGCAGGCAGGCACCTTAACCAGTAAGCCATCTCTCCAGCCCCAGCCCTATATTCTTTTTTTTTTTTTTTTTTTTTTTTTTTTTGGTTTTTCAAGGTAGGGTCTCACTCTAGTCCAGGCTGACCTGGAATTCACTATGTAGTCTCAGGGTGGCCTTGAACTCTTGGCAATCCTCCTACCTTTCCCTCCCGAGTGCCGGCCCAGCCCTATATTCTTAATTCAGGGATGAAATAAAATCATGATCTTGAAGAATAGGTTCCTTTTCCAGTCAACTCTTTCCAAAAGAGTTCGCATTTCTATCATAGTCTTTCCTCAGGCATCCTGTCCATTGTTTTAATGTAAAGCAGTTGGGCCATCTTCTTTAAGATTGCTAATGTGTTGACAGTAGCAGCTTCAGTAACCTAAAGCCAGTCTCAGTGCCTGTAATTTTTAACTTGCTTGAGGTTTTCCAACTTAAAATCCTAAATTCTCAGTCCTATATTTTTAGCCAAGCACATCACTCCATTACAGATTTAACCTTGTTTAAACTCTCTGGGCCTGGAAAGCAGATTGCAGCCAGCCCTTATTCCAGTAGCTCAGTTCCAACAAAGTCCACTACAGTCTTTCCTTCCCCTTAGAAAATTCATAAGCCAAGCCTCCAAGTTCATAAACCGATCCTCCAAATAAAATTCTTACTGCACTTAGCATTCTCAAAGTCTCATCAGAATAGTTCATAAAATTTGGCTTACTGCTCCAGAAGGCATCTTCAGTTGCTAGCACCATTTCCATGTTCATTTATCCAAAACAAAAGTTCTAAAAGACCAAAATCCACATGGTCAGGTTCACATCACCCCACTCCTACCAGTTTCTGTAGTAGACAGCTTCAGGTTTGTCGAGATGAACTTTCAAACCAGGCACAGTTATTGAGGAAGGTATATTTATTGAAGCTTACATATCCAGGGGAAGATTCCTTAATGGCAGATGAAGCTGGCCCTGGTTTCACAGGTCCAAGCAGAGAGAGAAACCACAAGCCAAAAGCCATACCACACAGCACACTTCAGGACCTCTAGCTAGGCACACTCTTCAGATTGGAATTTCAAACCCAACACCACACCTTAGGATTTGTCCAGTGACACCTCCTCCAGCCAGGTGGCTGCACATCCACACAACAAACTAATAAAACACTGAATATATTGTGGGCCATCTATTGAAACTACCATACATCCATTCCTAATCAGGCTCAGTATCAAATTCAGCAACCAGACCACTATACCAGTTACCTCTAGCCCAATGAACAGTGTAAAGGTGTTTTATCCAATGATCCAGTTTTTGCCATTTAGACCATTTAGTGTGGACTTAACTGCATTGACATAATTCTTGTGGATTAAGATAACTGAAAACTGACAGCATTACTTCAGGAGAAAGATGAGTTATACCTGTGGAGTGAGACACTTTTGCTAAGGAAATAATAAAGCAAGCCTATATCAAATTTTTCATATCCAGGAGATATGAAAACTTGCTTTTCAGTTTGATTCCACAGGCTAAGTCCTCTAAGGAGCTCAGCATTATCCTCCTGAGAGCAGTGTTTTGCAGTCACTTTCTATTTGATATTCTTAAGGTATTTGTTGGTAAAAGACTCCCATTAACATGGATTATAAAAAACCACTTCCTCTTTCATGTGAGTTTGCTGTTGATAGTGGTGTTATTTATTACTCTGTAATTTTTGAAAATTCATAAAAAGTTTTGCTTAAACATGTTATTTAAATGCTATTTTTTTTTTTTTCTTTTTTTTTTTTTTTTTTTTACAATAAACAGTGTTACTTGTGACCTATGATGAATGATGACTGCCACATGGGAAGAGGACAAGTTTACCAAGAGTGCTGATTTGAATGTGAATGTATGTCCTTCCCATAGTCTCAGGGATTTTTGATTAAGATTGTGCTTTCAACTTGAGTCTCCAGCAGCCCTGCTAAGAGGAGTGTCACTGGGGGCAGATCTTGTATTCTAGCCCTACTAGGTGTGTTCAGAACCAGTTTGAGTTTGGGCTGTTGGTGCTTGCTGATGTTGGAGAGAACTCTCTCTACTCTGGATGCTGGAGTGAGCCAGCTTCTTCCACAGCGATGGAACTTCCCCTGGGTTCTGTAAGCCTGAAATAAACCCTTTCCTCCCATAAGCTGCTTCTGGTCAGTTGTTTGTCTCAGTAATGAAAAGTACAACACCAAGTTTTATTTTAGAAAAGAAAGTACAGCAGAAAGTTCCCGAGTTGGGAGGGGTCCTGAGTGAGTAACCACATGGTGACTTGAAACAGGCTTCTTATACCCTTGGGGATATAAAGTAGGCATCAAGTTGTGGTGGATTGGGTTGGTTATTTTGAATATATGGGGTTGTTCCTGATAGGCTGATGAGTTAGACAAAGGAATCTGGATTCCCACCAGTGGAAAAATGATCCATCAAAAGGTTTCAAGGAGGAGGAAGAACTAGGAAGTCTACACTGCATAAGATAGGAGAAAATTCCTGATTTTAGAAGGAATACTTTCAGTTTTCCCCCATTTAATATAATGTTGGCTATAGATTTGTATGTAGCTTTTGAGGCATATTTCTTGTATGAAATTTTGTTGACAGTTTGTATGCATGTATATAATGTATTTTGTATATTCACCCCCTATTACCTTTGTTTGTATTTATCCCCTTCCCATTGAACCACTTTTTCCCTGCTAATTCCATTTCTACTTTGATATGTTTCTTCTTTTTCCTTCTCCTACCCCATTCCTTATTTGTAATCTACTGAGTTTAATTTTTATTTATTTGTTTATTTATTTGACAGAGAGAAAGAGGGAGAGAGAGAATGGACGGGACAGGGTCTCTAGTCACTGCAAATGAACTCCAGATGCATGTGCCACCTTGTGCATCTGGCTAACATGGGTCCTGAGGAATCGAACCTGGGTCCTTAAGCTTTACAGAACGCCTTAACCACTAAGCAATCCCTCCAGCCCTCTACTGAGTTTAATTAGGGTTGCTTGCATGAATATGGGTGGAGAGTTATTTACTGGAGCAGCATGGTCAGCTTACAGTTGCTACACCACTGAAAAAAAAAGTCTCTTTCCCCTAACTATTAACTACCAATAACTCCTCAGGGCGAAATGTTGATGGGTCCAATATTATGTAGGTAATGACAGCCTCTATGAGTTCATAAATGCAAAGGCCATGCCATTTGGAAGACTGTTCCACAGCACTCCTCCTCATTGTTTGGCTCTTACATTCTTCCGTTCCTTTTCCCACAGTGTTCTCTGAGCTTTGTGGGGTGATATAGATGTCCTGTTTAGGGCTACACAAAAATCACTTATTTTCAGCAGTTTGATGAATTTTGATTCTCCCCAGAAATCACTGCCCAATGGAAAAAGAGTACTCTGACCAAAGCTGAGAGTAGCACTAATTTATGAGTATAAACAGTAATATTTAGAAGGCAGTTTGATAGGCATAGCATGTCTATTTAGCCAAACAACAGTATTAACTTTAGTTCTAGGGCCTAGAGCCTCCCCAGCTACAGGTTTTTGACTAAGTTTTCAGAACCAGGCATGAATTACCTCCCATTGAGCCGGTCTCAAGTCCAGTCATAAAGCAGTTGGTTATCCCTATAATAGTTATGTCAGTATTGCACTTGTGGTTATATCTTGCTTGCTTGGTTGGTTGTGTAGCATGCAGGGTCCATTGCTGGATAAGACCTTCTAGCACCATGAAAGCTTGCCAGCATGGAAACTTAAAATCAGTTCCAGCTTGACTTCTTTGTGTCCTGCAATGGAAGCATATGGTATCTTTACCAAGAAAGTCTTACCATCCGGAGCAGCCAAGAGGAGTTGCTATAATCTATATTGTTCGGTTTTTTTTTTCCCCCCAACCAAGCACTTCTAACTGCTGAGCCATCTCCTCAGTCCCTTCTTTTGTGTATTTTTTTTAACTTTAATATATTTTTTAAAAATTTATTTTTTTGCAAGCACAGAGGGTGGGGGGAGTGGGGTGGAGATAGACAAAGAGAATGGTTGTGCCAGGGCCTTTGCCACTGCAAACGAACTCCAGATGCATGTGCCCCTTTGTACATCTGGCTTACATGGGTCCTAGGGAATTGAACCTGGGTCCTTTGACTTTGCAGGCAAATGCCTTAACCACTAAGCCATCTCTCCAGCCCTTCTTTGTGTTTTTTTTGTTTCTTTTTTTTTCTTAAAACTTTGTCACTTCATGTGAATTTTTTTAACTTTTATTTTAATTTTTTTGGAGAGAGAGAGAGACAGAGAGAGAGAGAGAGAGAGAGAGAAAGGGAGGGAGAGGAAGACAGAGATGGGTGTGCCAGCAGTGTCTCAGCTGCTGCAAATGAAATCCAGATACGTGTGCCGCCTTGTGGTCAAGTGCGGCATTGTGCCCTTGCATCACTTTGCATCTGGCTAAACGTGGGACCTGGAGATTGGAACCGCTGGAGATTGGAGCCAGCGTTCTTAGGCTTAGGAGGCAGGCGCCTTAACCCCTAAGCCATCTCTCCAGCCCTCATGCGAATTTTTAAAAAGTATTTTCTTTTTTTTTATTTGAGAGAGAGAAATAGCCAGGGGGAGAGAAAGAGGGGAGCAAGTGAGAGAGAATGGGCATGCCAGGGTCTCTAGCCACTGTAAATGAACTCCAGACACATGCACCCCCTTGTGCATGTGGCTTACGTGGGTCTTGGGGAATCGAACCTGGGTCCTTTGGCTTCGCAGGACAGCTCCTTAAACACTAAACCATTTCTCCAGCTCTGTTTTGTGTTTTTTAAGTCTATATTGTTTTGTGTTTTTTTTTTCCAGCCAAGTACCTTTAGCCACTGACCAATCTCCTCAGTCCCTTGTTTTATGTTTTTTTTAAGTCTATATTATTTTTTGTTTTTCCCAACCAAGCACCTTTAACCACTGACCCATCTCCTCTGTCTCTTGTTTTTACTTATTTACTTGCTTGTGTGTGTGCATGCGTGCAAATGTGCATGTGTGCCTTGGTATCTTGGCACTTCCAGATGTTTGTGCCACTTTTTGTGTCCGGCTTTCTGTGGGTGCTGGGGAATAGAACCCTGAGCAGCAGGCTTGCAAGCAAGTGCCTTTAACTGCTGAGTCATCTCCCTGGCTATATATCCTATATTGTTTTGAGGAACTCAGTTGCCTGACAGACAAACTACTCACTGGGAAGAGTCCTACCTCTGGCATTGGAATTTTCCTTTAATAACTTATGGCTTATGGGAGTAGCATTATCCACCCATGTAGGATACTTCTCTTCAAACTCTTTTTCAATTACTAGCATAGGTTTCCATATGGCTTTTTCATGTATCTTTACTTTGGTTAACCCTTGCCTCCCATTCTCTTTCATTCCTCCATACCTTCACTACCAACCCCACTTAAATCTTTCCATCCCCGGTATTCCAGCCCTGTACTTTTATGTCACATGGTATTCTCTCCTGTGCTCATAAGCCTCCATTTCATTTCCCCACCCACAGCCCCTTTCTAGATTTCTGTCCTCTACTGACTCTCCTTCCACCTTATACACACATCTAAAAATTTAAAAGTAGGACTTGCATATGAGAGAGAATATAGGACATTTGTCTTTGTGAGCCTGGGCATTCTTACTTAATCATTGGTTTTTTTTTTTTTTTTTTTATTGCTGTTGCTGGGATATACTAGACCAGAAATCATTTAAGGAAGGGAAAGGTTTATTCAAGATACATCCCATTTTGTTTTCCAAGCACCTTTTGTTGAAGATGATATCTCTTCTCCATTGTATTTTGGCCTCCTTGTCAAAAATCAGGAGGAAGGAGGGGGAGAGGAGGAAAGGAGAGAGGAAAAGAGGAGAAGAAAAAAAAAGACACATTCCAGAATGTGGGTTAAGGAGAGGCAGGAGGTTTTAAGGATTATTGGGGAGAAGAGGTGGGGAACTGCACTTGAGGGAGGGTCTTTGAGGGATATGATTGAGGTGGGGGCTAGGAGGAGGTGGCGCTCCTTCTTTTCAGCCCAGGTATGTTCAGTTACCATAAGAGAAGGTGGCTTCAGAATCGAAGACCTGGTCAAGGCATGGCCCGGAGGGAGGAGGGAGAGCATGCTATGAATGGTAGACAGCTTTTGAACTCTTACTGTATATTTACATGTTTATTATGATAGTGCTCAGCAGATGGCGGTAAAGTGCCTTTTCTAACAGTTGTTTGGACAGTTTTCCAAAAGAGAAAAGACTTGAGAAAGAATGTCTTTTCTCATTTGTATCCTGCTTTTTGCCAGTTATTGATATGTGACACCTGATAATCTAGTTTATTTCTTCATAAAATGGGATGAATACTACTGATTTCAGGCTGTTGTGTTTAGGATGTCCATGAGGTGATGTATGTGACACATTTACTGTCCAGCACTTGACTGTATACTCACTACATGGTAACTAAAGCATTTCCACTGGAGCTATTTGTGCTTTAGTAGTACAATGTCATAGGATTATGTCTGAAATGGTTTATGATTTGTGGAAAAGACTTAATTGAAATCTTTTAAAAATTATTTATTTGAGAGAGAGAGAAAGAGATAGAGAGATAGAGATAGAGAGAGAGAGAGAATGGGCGCACCAGGGCCTCCAGCCACTGCAGATGAACTCCAGATGCATGTGCCTCCTTGTACATCTGGCTAACGTGGGTCCTGAGAAATCGAACTGGAGTTCTTTGACTTTGCAGGCAAATGCTTTTACCACTAATCCATCTTCTCCAGCCCAATTGAAATCTTTAGTATGTTTTTAATTGTGGTTAAGAACTGCTGTGTTTTATTCAGAGTTTCTTCGTCTGAAGTGTAGTAAAGTTAGTATTGAACCAGTAGGTCAAGATTTGGTTAGAGGGATTGGAGGGAATGTAGGACAGACTTCAGATTTTATGATGCACTTCCTTGCATGCTACTTTGTATGGACTAAGCCAAGCATAGCTGTTAAACAGTGACCATGTTTTCCTCTTTTTCACTTCTTCCTCCTCCTTGCCATCCCTTTTTCTTCTCTTCACTCTCCCCTCCCCATTTGTCCTGGTCTTCCCACATGCTAAGCAGAATATCCACTGCTGAGCCACAACCCTCAACTTCAACTTGCAAAGAACTAGGAAGCAGGAAATGGAAAGTACCAAGGTGAATTAATTATTCACTTTTGGGAGTGGTTAATACAATAAAACCAGACCCAGCTGTGATGTTATAGAAGTCATCAATTTTTTAAAAACATTTTGGTGCCGGGAGTGGTGGCGCACGCCTTTAATCCCAGCACTTGGGAGGCAGAGGTAGGAGTATCACTGATAGTTCGAGGCCACCCTGAGACTACATAGTTAATTCCAGGTCAGCCTGGACCAGAGTGAGACCCTACCTCGCAAAACCAAAAACAAACAAACAAACAAAAACAAAAACATTTTGTTTATTTATTTGAGAGAGAGAGAGAGAAAGAAAAATAGAGAATGGATATGCCAGGGCCACTGAAAATGAACTCCAGAATCATGTGCCACTTTGTGCATATGGCTTATGTGGGTATTGGGGAATCGAACCTGGGTCCTTAGGCTTCACAGGCAAGCGTCTTAACCACTAAGCCATCTCTCCAGCCCCTCATTTTGGTTTTTACAATTTCTACATTATGAGTGAAATCAAGAACATGAGCATATGCTCTAGGCGTGAGTGAGGAGGGAGAGAAAGGATTTGTAGAAAGCTTGACATGGGAAGTGTTAGTTTGGTATAATAATTTTCCATTTCAGGAGAAAAGTTTCAAACTAATGATATTCTGATCTATAATGCTGAACTAGTGGAAAATAATTCTGTCCTTTTTTAAAAAAGTTTTTTTATTGACATCTATACTTACAATAAACCATGATAATTCCCTCCCCTCCCCATCTTCCCCTTCACAACTCCACTTTCCATCATATCCCCCCCCCCGTCCATTAGTCTCTCTTTTATTTTGATGTCATCATCTTTTTCTTCTATTATGAGGGTCTTCTGTCCTTTTCTTTTTGTGTTCAAAATTAATCTCTTTATTTTCAGTATTGTTACCTTAAGAAATAAATTCTGTATTTTTAAAAATTTTGTTTTATTTTTACTTATTTATTTGAAAGTGACAGAGAGAGAAAGAGGTAGAGAGAGAATGGGCGCACCAGGCCCTCCAACCACTGCAAAGGAACTCCAGATGCATGCGCCGTCTTGTGCATCTGGTTTACGTGGGTACTGGGGAATTGAGCCTCGAACCAAGGTCCTTAGGCTTCACAGGCAAGTGCTTAACCACTAAAGCCATATCTCCAGCCCCCAAATTCTGTCTTTTTTAAAGAAAAATGAAAGCAAAGAGGGCCAAATTGCCTGACACAGGATTGTAGCCTCAAAATCTTTTAAATTAATTGTATAGCTCAGTAGAAAACCTCTTCTCTAGCATATATGAGGTACTAAGTTCAGTCTAAACTATGACAACATAAACAATTACAACAAGATAGGGTCTCATTCTAGCCCAGGCTGACCTGGAACTCACTCTGTAGCCCAAGGCTGGCCTTCATAGTAATCCTATCTCAGCTGGGACTAAAGGTGTGCACCACCACACTTGGCAATAACAATTTTTCTTTAATATTTATTTGCAAGCAGAGAATTAATAAGAAAAGATACAAACAGATAATGTGTGCACTAGGGCCTCTAGCCACTGCAAATGAACTTCAGATGCATGTGCCACTTTGTGCATCTGACTTTATGTGTGTACAAGGGAACTGATCCTGGGTCATTAGCTTTGCAGGCAAATGCTTTAACTGCTGAGCCATCTCTCCAGCCCCAACAACAATTTATTTTAAACCCACAAAATTTTACTGTATTTGGATTGTTTAAACATTGTTTAGGTGCTTATAGATACCAAAACTAGATAATTGCTTTACTACATGTAACCTAGGCAGAATTGCAGATTCCAGGCATTACTACTTAAGATACAATAACCTTCAATGTAAACTTATATAAGGAACAATTCTTTCTGTAACTGAATACAGTGAGTTCTCCTTATACTGAGGGCAAAGCCAATAAGCATGGCCAGAACAGAAAAGAACAGGGGAACATTTATTATCTGCAATGAGACATGCAAAACAACACTATTCTAAAAGAACTGAAGCATGGGGGATTTTCAGAACTACGCACATTCATATAGAAAAGTGATATAGGAATTGGGGTTTCTGACCCATGAACCGATATGATGCAGGATTTTTGGGTTCAGGAGGGGTCTCCCAGACTTACCAACCCCAATTTTTGGGGCCTTAACCTGTTTTAAAAAATAATTGATAAAAATGGATTGAAGGATAAATTATAAATAATTGAATTTATTTAGGGATAAATTATGAATTGTGAGGTCTATTTAAGGGAAATTGGTATCTAGGAAAAGACTGGAGCAATTACACACACATGTGGGAGACTGGATTTAGAAGCCCCTTCAAACTAGAGAGGATTAAGAAATAATTTGTAAGGGACTCAGCGATCAAAGGTAAATCTTACATATGATCAAAGTGAGAAGGTACCCCAAAGCATGACATAGGTAGAAGGCAAGCAGAAAAATACCCAAGTCAAGGTAAGTATTCTCCCTTTCCTAGCCAGCCTGGGAAGGAGAGATAAGACTTACATGAGTGTACAGGTCAGGTCACAGGGAAAAAGGAGAGAATGAGGAGTGGCCCAACCTCCTTTATAGGATTATACATCCAATCAGTGTTATCCAGTCATCAGACTCAGGTGTGTAAACAGAGAACGGATTGGTTCTTGGATTCAGGGGGCTGACCCCAGAGTGACTGAGCTGAAGAAGAGGCAGGAAGATCTTGGTAGGCATGTCATGGACAGCCATCTTGGATGAGACAGGATCAGACCCAAGTTTCAGTTTTGCCAGGATGGACAGAAGGACATCTCCTTGTTCCCTCTTTGGGCTTCTCTCGCTAAATAAATGCACCTAAAAAGCCACTACCTTTCTCTTGTTTCTCCTTCTATACAGGTATTGGGGTTCCCTTGCCAATGCACCAGTATGTGCCAGTGCACCAATATAATACAGGAATTGGAGTTCCTCTGCCAATACACTAATATATGACAGTGCACTTATATGATAGGAGGATTTTGGGGTGTCTTCAGATTCTTGTCTTATGAATTCAAAGAATTGACATCCACAGACCAGTAGGTAAAGTTTAGAGAGATTTTATTAGATTAAGAGACTATAAAGAGCTCCTGCCCATGAGATGGAAAGAGCAGGATAAAGCCCGCCCAGAGGTCAGATTAGGGTCTTTTATAAGCCTGGAATATGGGCTGAGCCAACCAGCCACATGCCAAATTCAGGTGTAATCCTGGAATAATGTGGGTGCTTCCTGTCTTTCCTCCAACTACACTTTTTTTTTTTTTTTGGTCTCTATCACCCCTGTATGGCTGAGTTGCCTATGAGCGTTGGGTTTTGCTGTCTAGTTGCCATATTCTTTTTGTGAAGATTCAGACAAATCTGTGCCTCTGGGGCTAGGCTCAGTGGAGAAAACATTAGGTGCATAACTTTGAGAACTTGACTTTGGAGTTCCAGACCCCATGTAAAAGCCAGAAGCTGTGGTGGGCCTCTGTAATTCCAGTGTGCCTGTGGCAAGAAGGTAGGTGGAGAAGAGAATTTCCTGAACTGGCAAAGGGAGCAGTGAGCAACAATGAGAGACTGCCTCAAATGAGGTGGAAGACAAGGACTGAACTGAAAGTTGTGCTCTGACCAGCCGTGTGCTGTGGCATGCACATGTGCACATATACTCACACATACATGGTAAATAATAAAATCATTTTAAAAATGTGGTATTACTACCATTCCTAGGTTCTAAATTGCTAATTGTCATTTTACTGTATGTATAATAAAGTTAATTTTCTCTCTTTTTTTCTTTAAAAATCACTTCCACAGAGGAAAAGGAATTGGGATATAGACTGCCGATCCTTTCTAGAAGAGAGACCACAACAGATGAGAAGAGCAAGTCTCCAGACAGTAGGCTTAGCGGTCTCCCTCTCTAAAGCCTGGCTCAAGTGTGGAGAGGGATTTCAGGATACTTCTGGGACTTTGGTAAATACACATAGAATTATTTTGCCTGAATACAGAAGGTAGATCCCAAGATTCCTGGGTGTTTAGCTTATTGTAATTATATTTCTTTGGAGTATCTTTCCTTATATTCTTACAGAAAACTCTAATTTTTTTTTTTTTTGGTTTTTCAAGGTAGGAAGGATCTCACTCTAGCGCAGGCTGACCTTGATTTCTCCATGTAGTCTTAGGGTGTCCTCAAATCATCAAATCACAGCGATCCTCTTACATCTGCCTCCCAAGTGCTGGGATTAAAGGCATGTGACACCATGCCTGGTGAATTCTTTTTTAAAAATATATTTTACTTATTTGCAATCAGAGAGAGAAAGCTAGTGCATGGGCACACCAGGGCCTCTAGCTGCTGCAAATGAATTCCTCCAGATGCATGTGCCACTTTGTGCATCTGGCTTTATGTGGGTACTGGGGAATCAAACTCTGGTTTTGCAGGCAGTGCCATTTCTCCTGCCCTATTACTTGAATTCTTTTAATTATACTATTTGAACCTATTTGTTTGTAAATGAAGAATGTATTCTGAGAATTTTCTCAGATGATGAAATTATTAAATATACTATTCTTTATAAGAAATATATTTATGAAATGTTTACATATTGATTATGTTTTGCTTGTGAGATTTTCTGATTACCTTTTGAATATATGGTAACTTATAATATAGAAAAATTCTTTCAGAATGTTTCAAGATAATATGGTTATAGGTAGTAATAAGGACCTTGTAAGCGGCCATAGTCATATATGAACAGTCATTAGCACTGTTACATGAAATGTTTTAATCAGCTTTATGTAGAGTCTGGAAAATAAATTTATATAAGGACTATGTGCTTTGGAAATATACTGACAAATATATATAAGGAAGGCAGAGAGGAATATGTTAAGAAATGAATTATGTTACAAAATATTACTGGTTTTTGACTCTTGTCACATAAATAACATTATTATTATTTTACCTGTAGTCATCTGTAGCTGAAAAGGCAACTGTTACCAAAAAGCAACTTGAATTATCTCCAGCACCAAAGAAAGGTAATAATGCTTTGTTGAGTTTTTTTTTTTCTCCTCCTGGTGTTAGGGACCAAACCCAGGCCTTTGCACTTGTAGGCAAGTTCTCTACAATTGTGCTAAATCCCCAAACCGTAATTTCCTGATTTATTGGCAGAAAAGGTGTAGGCTAAGATGTCTTTCTGAGATTTTTTTTTTCTTTTCTTTAAAATGTTATAGAGTTTGGATAGCCTGTATATTCATGGTTAAAAAGCTATTGAGATAATGTAGAAATGTATTTGTGAGAACTCTTGTTTCTCTCTTCTGTCACCATCTACCTCATTCTTCCTGCTCCATACTGATAATTACTAATATTTTTGTGTATCTTTATTGGGTTCACTTTTATCATAGAGTCCAGTAGATTAGTTCAGGCTTATAACTTCAGGGAATAAATGAGTAGCCTGGGTTTGACTCTGGTATCACTAAATAAAGAAGAAAAATATTTCATTTGGAAAATATTGGTACTGAGGCTTTTCATAAACTTTCTTAGAGAAGATATGCCTTTATGTCAGGACCTTGGCTAGAATATATTAGATAGGGTTATTTCTACTTAAGGTGGTATAGTGTTCTTAGGGATTTTTATTTTTTATTTTTATGTCTTGGTTTTTCAAGGTAGGATCTTGCTGTAGCCCAGGCTGACCTGGAATTAGTCTCAAGCTGGCCTAGAATTCATATCTCAGCTTCCTGAGCACTGGGATTAAAGGTGTGCACCACCATGCCTGGTGCAATTAGGGATTAAATTCTTTTTTAAGTTTTATTTATTTATGAGAGAGAGAGAATGGGTGTGCCAGGCCTCTAGCCACTGCAAACGAACTCCAGATGCATGTATCACCTTGTGCATCTAGTTTACATGGGACCTGGAGAATCAAACCTTAGGCTTCATAGGCAAGCACCTTAATTAACTGCTAAGCCATCTCTCCAGACCCCAGTTATGGCTTTTTACATAAGTCTGTTGCTGCCTATAAAATCTCAGCGTTGTCAGCACTAGGAATGGGCATGTAGAACAGGTAGGCTGCTGGCTTTGCTGCTACCATAAGTCAGGAGCCTGGGACTTCAGGGATATCAGTGTGTCTGCACTGTAATATTGAGAAAACAAGCTAAGTGCTCAGATTCTCAGGTTCTGCATCTAGAAAATGGATATAATATTGTAGGTATCACTGGTTGTAGTAAATGAGTTAAAAATAGATAAAATTCCTAATTTAAAAGCTTTTCTGTAGTAGGAACTCAATTGTTGCTAGCAGTTGTTACACTTCTGCTTCTCCTGCCTCCATTTCCCAAGTGATGGAATTATAGGTGTGCACTACCATGCCCATTCTTTTTTGCTAGGAATTGAAGTCCAACGAGGACTTCATGTATGCTGGGTACTTACTTTACCAAATCAGCTATATCCATAGCCCATGTTTCTTTTCTATGCAAATAACAAAACTCTAAATATTTCTTTAAAATTTATAAAACACTCTTGTAGAATAAATTAGCACACATCCTTTTGTAATATCTTCTGGTGGTAGAACTGAAATTTACATTCCTTCCTAGTGCCAAATGCTGTGATATTCAGAACAATTTAAACCTGACTTTTACAACATAATTTATGGAGAAAAGTTTCTTTAAATAGATACAGTTTATATATTTTCTGGAGTTGTACTAAACTCAGCTTTGAGAGAGAACTAAATATTAAATGTTAAATATTAGATAAGTTTCTACTTTGTATTTAATCACAAAAGAATCTATTTCCCCAAGGCAGAATATACTTGCTGAACACTTCTGTTCTTTCTACTATGTAGATTCTCAAAGGGTGAAAGGGCTGATACTAGTGAACTCTTTTGTTTAATAGTGTCTACCTCTTAGTTAAGCTAAGACAGTATTAAGAAAAAAGTATGCAATGTATTTCCTACAACAGGTTCTTCATTTTTAAAATAGTAATTCCTGAAATGTGAATTTAAAACAGCCCATTAGTAAAAATTTTTAAATAAAAATCCAAAACCATTTAGGGTGAGGAAACCATATTTTTATGAGAGCTGGAAACAGGTAAAAGTATACTTTTGCAAAGTGTACATGAGGTTAAGGGCTTATCTCCATGGCTTTTTCCCTCATCTTTTCCCTTTCTTTTTAATATTTTTATTTATTTATTTGCATGCATGTGTGTGTATGAGTGTGCCAGCATCTCTTGCTGCTGTGAACACCAGACACATACACAACTTTTTGTCTTGGACTGGCAGATTTTGCAAGCAAGCACCTTTAACAGCTTATTCACCTCTTTTAGTGCCTGGGGTTTTTGTTGTTGTTGTTTTTGTTATTTTATAACATATCCCCAAAATTAATTTTTCTTTTACTTGGAATGTTATACAGGAAATATTGATATAATTATATAATATTGATATAATACATTGTTTTCAATATCAGAGTTTTTTTATGTGTTTGCATCTTTGGCAAAATAACATGCATACAATCTCATTCTGCTATCAATATTAGTTGATAATAGTTATATGTTTTCTTTTCCTTTAACAGAAACTCTATCAAAGAGTAACAAGGAAATCACAAATATAACATGGAGTTCCAGTGAAAGTGATTCCTCAGATGAAGATAAGGCAGTTTTTAAATCACAGAGAGATAATGGACATAGCCCTAGAATACACAGGTTTTGTAGCAGGAATGCTTTATGTCCAGAAGATGAAGCCACTGAAGGTAAATTGACAATTTTATAAGAAATCCAGTTTCTGTTAAATATCAGGTACAATAGTGGAGGGAAACTTACATTACTTTTGTATATTTGTCATTATTACTAAGTTCTATCTTCTATCCTAAGCCCTTTAGAAACATTGTCTCACTTAATATTTCTCATAACAACCTTAAGAGATGGCTATTATGGTGTTTTTGTTTGTTTTGTTTTTGTTTTTGAGAAGGTCTAGCTCTGAACTCACTGTCTAGCTCAGTTTGGCCTTGAACATGTAATCTTCCTGCTACTGCTTCCTAAGTGCTAGGATTACAGTCATGTGCCACCATGCCTGGCCTTATTGTGTTGCTTTTATAATTCATAATTTATGCTTGATATTTCATTTTCAGTCTAATAGGATGGCATTTTTAGAATATATCATGTTTTAGACAGCTTAAATCAAGGTTTCAATTTTAGCACTATTGCTCCTTGGAGGCAGATAATTGTTTGTTGTGGGAATCTTGTCCTGTTGGATCTTCTGTAGGATGTTTTGCTGCATTCTTAGCCTCTACCCACTGGATCACCATAGGAACCTATGCTACAGTATGGGTCTTTTTTTTTTTTTTTTAAAGTTTTTTATTTTGTTTTAAATTTTATTTATTATTTTTGGAGAGAGACACAGAGAGAGACAGATAGAGAGGGAGAGGAAGACAGACAGAGATGGGCGCGCCAGCAATCTCTCAGCTGCTGTGAACGAAATCCAGATGTGTGCGCCCCCTTGTGGGCAAGTGCGGCCTTGCGCCCTTGCGTCACTTTGCATCTGGCTAAACGTGGGACCAGGAGATTGGAACCGCTGGAGATTGGAACCAGCATTCTTAGGCTTAGCAGGCAGGTGCCTTAACCGCTAAGCCATCTCTCCAGCCCAGTATAGGTCTTTTAAAAAAAAGTTTATTGAATATACTGCAAAAGGAAGCAGGCTGGGCAATAACTATGGTAAAACCTATCTCCAGCCCAGCTCCAGGTTTTTTAAAATTTATATTTGTTTTTTATTTTATATAAATTATAACAGATTATACTCTTTTATCTCCTCACCCCAGCTCCTGTTACCTTGGGGGGCCCTCTTCAATGGGGTTATGGAATTCATGGTTGGATATGAAAGCCTCAGTCAGTCCTTCTGGGATATTGGGGATAGTGTCTCAGGGTATTCCTACCTACTCTGTGGCTCTTAATAATCTTTCCACCTCCTCTTCTACCATGTTCCTTGAACCATGGCAGGCCTGTTGACAGTCTGATTTAGCATTAAATTTTCTGTAGCCTCTGGATTTCTGCTTTAACAGGTTTTGATTGATGACTGTATCTGTCACCATTTCCCTGGAACTGGTTGCCAGGCTAGTAGTAGGAGCAATATTCATGTCACAACTTCCTCTGCAATTTCTCCTGGGCCCTGGCAGATGTGGTATAGGTGGCAAGTCTTATGGGCAGTTGGCTACCTTCTGGTCTTATCAGTGGATCTTGGCATTGGCTCTCCTCTGTTTTCTCTGCCATCTGTAAAATAAAGCAGATTCTCCAAACAAGAGTGAGAGCAGCTTGGGTTAAAGGGGGTATGTAAAATTATTTGATAGAATTTTTTTTTTCTTTTGGTGTGTAAGCCCAGTCTTTTTCTCTAGAGATCAGTGGGGACTTCGCTCTAAAGTCTGAGTTTCCAGACCATGGGATTCTGACTTGGTTTCTAGTACCAGATATGAGTTTTTTCCCACTGAGTGGGCCTCGTGTTCAATCAGAGAGTAGTTGGTTACCCACAGGGACTGCATGCCACTACTGCACAAGTATGTACTTCTTGACAAGGTGGTTGGTTTTGTAGTATGCAGGGTCCCTTGCTTATTCATGCTGTTGGTGACAGTTGTCCTCCAGTGGCTTCCATAGGGCTTCCCAGCACTTTAAGGGCTAGCTAGTCTCTGTTTTATTTTATTTTATTTTATTTTTTTTGGTTGGTTTTCAAGCTAGAGTCTTGCTCTAGCCAAACTGACCTGGAATTAACTATGTAGTCGTCCGAGAGTGGTCTCAAACTCATGGTGATCCTCTAATCTCTGCTTCTTGAGTGTTGGGATTAAAGGCATGTGCCACTATGCCTGGCTCAGGCCCAGTTTTTTAGTTTTATTTATTTATTTATTTATTTATTTCAGAGAGAGAAAGGGAGAGAGAATTGGCACACCAGGGCCTCAACCACTGCAGTCAAACTCCAGACCCTTTGCCACCTAGTGGGCATGTGTGACCTTGCGCTTACCTTACCTTTGTGCATCTGGCTTACGTGGGATCTGGAGAGTGGAACATGGGTCCTTAGGCTTCATAGGCAAGTGCCTTAATCACTAAGACATCTCTCTAGCCCAGCCCCAGTTTAAAAAAAAATATTTTTATTTATTTTTTTGTAGGCAGAGACAGAGAGTATGGGTGTTCCAGGACCTCTTCCTGCTGTCAGTGAATTCCAGACACATGGGCCATTTTGTGCATCTAGCTTCACATGGGTATTGGGAAATTGAATCCAGGCCAGTAGGCTTTACAAGAAAGCATTTTTAACCACTGAGCCATCTCCCCAATCCATCCTGGCCCCAGTTTTTTCCTTCCTTCCTCCTTCCCTCCTTCCCTCCTTCCCTTCCCTTTTCTTCCATCCCTTTTTTTTTTCTTTTCCTGTAGGGTCTTCCTTCCATCTTACCTCTGCCTTTTTTTTTTCTTTTTGGCTCCCAATTTTTTTTCTGAAGTAGGGTCTTCTTTACTCCAGGCTGACCTGGAGCTCAATGTCTCAGGGTGGCCTCAAACTCACGGCAATCCTCCTACCTCTGCCTCCCAAGTGCTGGGATTATAGGCATGCGCCACCACACCCGGCTCCCAATTTTTTTTGAAGTAGGGTCTTGCTTTACTCCAGGCTGACCTGGAGTTCACAATGTAGTCTCAGGTTGGCTTCAAACTCACAGCAATCCTTCTACCTTAGCCTCCCAAGTGCTGGGATTAAAGACGTGCACCACCATGCTCAGCTCTGGCCCCAGTTTTAACAACCACAAGTATTTCCAGATGTTGTCAAAGGTCCCCTGAAACACAAAATCACTTCCAGTTGAAAACCACAGATGCATGTTACAGAAACTGTATCCTTTTATTTAAAACTCAGTGCTTTCAAAATAAATTTGTGACTTTTAATTCTGATAATTCATGTTAGTGTCTTATTTAAGGTTAGATTTGGACAGACAACCTCTCTGGAAGGTGGCTAAATTCCATGGATGTAACATTTTAAGTTTATATAGTTGATAGTGCTTATGCTTGTAACATAATTAGGTTAATTGAAATTCATTGTGATATAACTTCACACAATTCAGAATATAATTTTAATATTAAAAGTAAAATACTTTATTGGGTGAATATTATGGCATATGATTTATATCTCAGTAAAGCTGGCATTACAAAGAAAAACTGTATTGTCTTTTTTCAGTAAAAAGATACTCTGGGGGTTGGGGCGATGGCTCAGTGGTTAAAGGTGCTCACTTGCAAAGCTTGCAAATCCTAGTATCCACACAAGGCCAGATGTTCAAAATGATACATGAACTGGAGTTTGTTTGCAATGGTAGAAGGCCCTGGTGTGCCCATTCATTCATTCATTCATTCATTCATTCATTCTCTCTCCTTCTCAAATAAAATATTTAAAAAAATTACTCTAGGGGCTGGAGAGATGGATTAGTGGTTTAAGGCATTTGCCTACAAAGCCAAAGGACCCAGGTTCGAATTCCCAGGACCCATGTTAGCCAGATGCACAAGGGGGCACATCGTCTGGAGTTCATTTGCAGTGGCTGGAGGCCCTGGCGTGCCCATTCTCTCACTCTCTCTCTCTCCCCCTCTCTTTCTCTGTCAAATAAATAAATACAAAAGCAACAAATGAATAAGATAAAATGTTTTCTTACAGTGTTGATTCTCAGAAAACAAATAAATGAGTTGGTGTGTATATATGCTTAGGTGATGGACTCTTCTTCCTCCACTTCCTTCCTTGCTTCCTTATTCCTTTTGATGACAACTCTTACCTTGATTAAATCTTTATCAGATTTTACTTTCTCTAAGATACTAAACTGAATATTATGTGTGCTTTATCTGTGTACCACGAGGTAAGAAATATCATCATTTTATTGGAAAAAAATGGACTTATAAAAGTTAAGTAATTTGCATAGAGACACATGGTAAGTGTTCCAGTTGATACTTCAGACTTAGGGATATCTAATTTCAATTTTGTGTGATGGGTATCATATAGCTTCATTAGCAGAATTGCCTTTAAAAACAATGATTTACGTAGACCTCGCAATGTAGTAGGACTAGAATGTTATAGTTGTAAGGCCCAGATTTGGGTTTAAGAAGAAAAAACCCTAAATTAAGATTGTCAAAATAGTTTTCTCTTTCTCTTCCCTTTGATTTTTTTATAATTTTGGTAAAATCCCTTGACTTACTGGGGACCCAGTTCTCATCTATAAGCTGCACATTTTAATGTAATAGCAATAGCCCCTTTCCTTCATGAACTGTGATCAAATGAAATCCCAATCTTGTTAGTTGTATATCATTCAGTATCACTCCTCACATTGTAGTATGTTACCTATCTGAGGGTTACTCCAAGGAGGTCCTGTGTTCTCTCTTATATTTGTTTATTTTGTAATGTGCATTGGTGTGATGGGCCTTTGGAAGGAACTTGTTTAGTTGAATTAAAAACAAGAGTAAGTAATGAGTGTTGAGCAAGCATGTGGTACTGGCAGCAGCTCTGACTGTATGTGGCCACCTCCTCTGGATTCCATGACTTCCTGCTGTAATGGTTTAGCAATCTGGAGAGTTTGTCATATACCCCCTGCCTGGCTGTCATGACTAAATGTGAAGTGAGATATCTTGAAAAGTAAATGTCATTCATAATACATGTGCTTGTGTCCATGGTGGTATGACCTACAGTCTTTTGTAATGTTTATAGTGGACTTTTGTTGTGTCTTCTGGACTAATATCATACTAATTTACTTTTTATTTTTATCTCCAATTTTAACTTTATTTTTTCTTTTTAAAAATTTTATGGCCCTGTCATGTACTAAAGCTAGTACATTTTTAACATATCACTTCACTTTAGTGGAGGTGAGATTGTTGCTATCAGACTTCTAAAATAGGATCATTATGGCTTATTAGTTTGCTCAGCTGCTGAAGTAGCTGTGAGCGAGCACTAATACTTTGTGCTGTAAAAAGTGTTATGTATATTGCTTCGGAGGTTAATTTATCTTTAATAAGCTTCTTTCAGTTATTTAAGCATAGCAGCAAATTAAAATTAGTACCTTTGTTTATTACATGAATATAATTTAGCTTTCAGACATAAAATTTTGCTAAAGAACTGTTGAACTAATGCTTATGTGGTAAACTACAAACAATTTACTTTGTTTCCTGAAATGCTGATGAAAGAAATCTATAGAAAAAAATTATGTGTCATGAATATATGAGCTACTAAGGATAAAAATAAGGTTAAAAGGTATTAGAAGGAGCCAGGCATGGCATCACATGCCTTTAATCCCAGCACATGGGAGGCAGAGGTAGGAGAATCACCATGAATTCAAGGCCACTGGGAGACTATACAGTGAATTCCAGGTCAGCCGGGACTAGAGTGAAACCCTACCTCAAAAAAAGGAAAAACATATATTAGAAGGGAATAAAATTAAAAGAGTGACAATTTGTTGTTTTAGATGAATTACAGTTTATTGACTGGGAGATTGACAGTGACAGGGAAGAGGCTGATGACTGCAGTGAATGTGAAGATGGCGAAGGTGCCATGGCAATCTCAGATTGTGCTTCTTGTGCAAGTGGTCATTCTTTGACAAGTGAGGATGGCTTACCTAAGCTTCCTAAGGTAAGAATATATGGAGATGATATAAATATAAATTATTATATTTTATTTATTTGAGAGAAAGAAAGAGAATGAGAATGGGTGGGCCAGGGCCTCTTGCTGCTGCAAATGTACTCCAAGATGCATGTGCCACATTGTACATCTGCGTTTATGTGAGTACTGGGAAATTGAACCTGGGATGGCAGGCTTTGCAAGCAAGTACCTTTAGCTGTGGAGCCATCTCCCCAGCCCCAAGAATATATTTGAAAATCTTTTATTGTCTTTATAGCATTTGTTACCTTTTTGTATCCATACTCTTAACCCCACTTTTTAGGGGCAACCAATTTTAACTCTTAGTAGTTAAATTCTTAACTTTCTTATCTCTAAATAACAGGCATGTGCTATAATGAGCTCACTTACCACCCATGTTCCACTACCAACTATACCTTGAACTTTCACTGCCTTTCCGTTCTCCCAGTGTCAAAATACCAAGGTTTGGGGCTGGTGAGACAGCTTAGGGGTTAAGTTGCCTGCCTGCTAAGCCTAAGAACACCCGTTCAATTCTCCAGGTCCCACGTTTAGCCAGATGCAGTGATGCAAGGGCTCAATGCCACACTTGCCCACAAGGGGGCGCATGTGTCTGGAGTTCATTCACAGTGGCTGAGAGGCTGATGGCCCGCCCATTCTCTGTCTGTCTCTGTCTCTCTCTCTCTCTCTCTGACTCTTTCCAAAAAAATAAACAAGGTTTAGTGAGATTACATTTCAGTGTTCACATAATTATGAATCAGTAATATTAAAATCCAAGGTGACTATTATTTTTCTTTTTTGTTTTCCTTAGACATAGTGTTTTTCTTTCTTTTTTCCCTTCAAGGTAGGGTCTCACTGTAGCCCAGGATGATCTGGTACTCACCCTATAGTCCCAGGCTGCCCTCAAACTCACAGTGATCCTCCTACCTCTGCCTCCCAAGTGCTGGGATTAAAGGTGGGTGCCACCACACCCAGCTTTTTAAAAATTAAAAAAAAATTTTATTTATATTTATTTGAGGGAAAGAGAGAGAGAAAAAGAGAGAGAGAAGCAGATAGAATGAGTGTGCCAGGGCCTCTAGCCACTGTAGACAAACTACAGATATATGCACCATTTTGTGCACCTGGCTTACGTGGGTCCTGGGGAATCAAACCTGGGTCCCTTAGCTTTGCAAACAAGTGCCTTAACTGCTAAGCCATCCCTCCAGCCCCATTTCTAAAAATTATTTATTTATTGATTTGAGAGATGAGAGGTTCTCTAGCCACTGCAAATGAACTCCAGATGCATGTGCCACCATGTGCATCTGGCTTACATAGGTAATGGGGAAGTGAAACTGGGTCGTTAGGCTTCACAGACAAGTGCTTTAACTGCTAAGCCTTCTCTCCAGCCCTATATTTTTATACTTTTAATGTAACTTAATTTGTCAGTACTGTTTAGCTTTATTGTTAATCTTTTAGAGATACGTGGTATTTTATCAGTCCCATTTTCTTAAAGAACTCCAGTCCACAACTTCCTAGTCACTCCAGTTTGAAGTTAATGTCTCTCTGTGAATGTTGTTACCCTCTTTTTTATCACCTGCATTAGTTATTATATCATAACTGTTAGCAAAATACCCAAGAGAAAAACATAAAGGAGAAAAGGTTTTTTTTTGGCTCAGTTTCAGGGGTTCAGTTTATTGTTGCTTGGCCCCATGTACTTGGACAGAACATCATGGTGGGGAGAACATTTTGTGGAGGAGTGACAGTGGAGCAGAAAGGACTGGGGACTAGGTAGAATCTTCAGTGTTGTTCCTCTGTCCATCTACTTCTACATCTAGGCTTCACTTCCTCAAGTTTCCAGCATCTCCCAAGGTAGTACCATCTGAGGAGACCAAGTGTTTAATACATGAACTTGTGGAGGACTTTCATATTCAAACCATAATACTGTCATTCTAGGAATTTGTTCATGAGTTTTACGTTTTCTTTGTTTTGGATGGATGCTTCTTCCAGTAGCCTTTCAAAACAAATTCATAGAAGATTATTATTTGAGACTTGGTATGTCTGGAATTACTTTTATCAGCTGGATGTGGTGATGCATATTGGGAATCCCAGCACTGGGAAGACTGAGGCTGCAGAGTGAGCCAGTGATTTGAAAAGAAAAGCTAGGAGTAGTTTTCTTTCTAAGCTTTGAAAACATTATTTTATTGTCTTTTAGCTCAAGAGTTATTAGTAAGGCTGAAGCATTCTCGTTCTTGACCTTTTAAGATTTTCTTTATTACTCATTGTAAACGATTTGGTTATGGTATGGCTTGGAAAGGTTTTTCTTCTTGGTGTTTGTCAAACTTCTTATATCTCTGCTGTTTTGGGAAGTCCTCAAGACTGATAAAGACAGATATTTGTTATTGTTCATCTTTTTTTTTTTTTTTTTTTTTTGTGGGGAACATATGTACTGGGGATCAAGTCTGTGCTCTTCTGCATACCAGGTAAGTCTTGTGGTTTGAATTAGGTATCCCCCATAAACTCATGTATTCTGGATGTTGATTCCCAGCTGATACCAATTTGGGATTGTATTCTTACTGGAAGAGGTGTGTTGCAGGGGGCTGCTAATGGGCGTTATAGCTAGCTCCTCCTTACCAGTGTTCAGCTCACCCTCCTGCCACTGTTTGTCACCCACCTGCTATAGCAGAAGTGATGTCCATCCTCTGCTCATGCCATACTTTTCCCTGCCCTCATGGAGTTTCCCCTTGAATCTGTAAGCCAAAATAAACTCTTTCCTCCTATAAGCTGTTTTTGGTAAGGTGCTTTGTGGCAGCAAAGTGAAGGTAACTGCAACAGTAGTATACCACTGAGCCACATCCCCTTAAGTTTCATGGATGGTTTCTTTTGTGGCCAGTTTTCTCTCTAGCTCAGGCTGACCTGGAATTCATTTTGTAGTTCTGGTTAACCTCAAGTCAAGATTATCCTCCTGTGTCAGCACTGTGAGTGCTGGGATTACAGCTCGGTTTAAGCTCTTTTATTAGTAGCTGTTTTAGTGAGTATGAGTATCTTATTGGGATTTTAATTTGAATTTCTCTGACTGCTGATGGTGTGCATTTTAAAATTTATATTGGCTTCTTACATTATTATGTATGTTTTCTTATATTATTAAAGTTTCTCTCCAAACTGAAAAATTTTCAATTATGTGCTTGGGTGTATATCCAAAGAGATTGAAATCAGTATGACAAAGAGATACCTTCACTCCCCTGCTTATTGCAGCGTCATTCCTCATAGCCAAGATGGAAGCGATCTCTGCCCAGCTTTGGATAAATGACTAAATAAAATTCATATACTATTCTTCATTAAAGAAATTTTATTATTTGTAGCAACATTGGTAAGCATAAAATGCATTCTGCTAGTTGAAATCAGCCAGGCATACAAAGACAAAAACAGTTTACTATCATTTATAAAGTACTTGGGAGCATAGATATTTTAGATTTCAGATGCAATGTTTCCTTACTGATTTTTTTTTTTTTTTTTTTTTGGTTTTTCGAGGTAGGGTCTCACTCTGACCCAGGCTGGCCTGGAATTAACTATGCAATCTCAGGGTGGCCTTGAACTCACGGCGATCCTCCTACCTCTGCCTCCCGAGTGCTGGGATTAAAGGCGTGCGCCACCACGCCTGGCTCCTTACTGATTTTTTTACTTGGGTGATATGTAGATGGCTGAGAATGAGCTATTAAGTTAGCCCATCAAATATATTACAGTCTGTATTTTCCTTTAGATATGTTACTATTTACTTTATATATTTAGGTATTTTAATGTTGAATGCATATGTATTTTTTGCATGCATATGTAGTATGAATGTGTATACGTGTTTGATGTGTGCATGTGTGTGTGCACGCATTGTGCATGTGTATGTCTTCCTGTGCCTGCAGGTACATGTGGAAGCCAGAGGTTGACATCAGGTATCTTCCTTGATCAGTCTTCATTTTATTTGCTGAGGCAGGGTCTCTTTGAACCTAGGGCCTGTCAGTTTGGCTAGTCTAGCTAGTCATCTTGCCTTATGGATCTCCTGTTTCTCGTGCTGGAAGTATATGCAGGCTACTATGCCCATTTGGCATTCACGTAGGGGCTGAAGATGCTACTCCAATCTTCGTGTTTGCATAGCACACGCTTTATCCATGGCATCATTTCACTAACCCATGCGTATGTATTTAAAAATTTAAGCCAAGAATAGTGGTCTATGCCTTTAATCCCAGCACTCAGAAGGCAGAGGTAAGGAGGATCACTGTGAGTTTGAGGCCAGCCTGAAAATACATAGTGAATTTCAGGTCAGCCTGGGATAGAATGAGACCCTACCTCAAAAAAATTTGTTAATTCCTCTTGATGAATTGACCCTTTTATCACTATATAATGAACATATCTTTACAGTTCATGATTTAGTTTATTTTATTTAAGTATAGCTACTTATGCTTTCTTTTTACATTGAATACATTTATCTTTTCATTCTATCTGTACCTTATGGCACAATTATTCTTTCTCTTAGCATAGTATACAAGTGAATCTTGTTCTTTCTTTTAAAACTCCATTTAGCGCCTTTAATCCCAGCACTTGGGATGCAGAGGTAGGAGGATCTTCATGAATTTGAGGCCACCCTGAGACTACATAGTAAATTCCAGGTCAGCCTGAGCTAGAGTCAGACCCTACCTCAAATAAATAAATAAATAAATAAATAAATAAATAAAACAAAATAAAATATAAAAACCCAAAACACCAAAAACAAAACAAAAAAAACACACCTCCATTTAGCCACCTTGTCTTTTGATTGGATATTCCACTTACATCCAAGGAAACAATAGATAAGGACTTATTGGCATTTGGTCCTTTGTTCTCTGGTTATTTTGTACACCCTTGGTCTTTTCTTCCTTTTGTTGCCTTCTTTCAAAGGATGTTCTGTCACAGGATGCTTTGATTCCTTTTGTAAGGAATAAAAATAAGGAAGACATTTTTGTATCTACTATAGATTTAGCTTGTAGTTACTGTGAGACTTAGAATATGACATCTGTATTACTTTGTCATTACTAGGAACAATGCCTGACCAGAAGCAACTTAAGGAAGGAACGGGGGAATGCATGACAGGCCAACCTGGCATATTTCAGTCAGGAAATGGAGAATGAACAGGATATGGGTTTGGGCTATCAAACCTCTGGTACCACCCCCTGTGACCTACTTCCTCCAGCAAGGCTGGAGAACAAGTATTCAAACACATAAGCCAATGGAGGACATTTTATACTCAAAGCACAGCAACATCCCATAGTTACAACTGGATGTTTTAGTGGATAACAATTCCAAACAAATTTTAAATGGCTCTACAATTTTACTTTACCCTCTTATATTTTGTTTTTGGTATAATTCATATCTTTTTCTGTTGTATGTGCCTTAAGTAATTATTGTCAGTGTTGCTGCTTTTTAATAGTTTTGTCTTTTAGCTTTCATACTAAGGTACATGCAATTCATGCAAATTATATACTTTATGGTATTAGAATCCTCTTCCTTCACCTCTTCCTTCTCCTCATTTGCTATGTAGACTCATCCTCTCTGCCTTGCTCTCTTCATTTCAGGATAGCATTGCCAAGTATAATAGTCTTGGTTCATAGTTTTTATTTTTTAATTTTTAAAATTTATTTGAGAGAGAGAGAAAGAAAGAAAAAGGGTGAGAGAAAGAGTGGGTGTGCCAGGGTGTTTAGCCACTGCAAACAAACTCTAGACAAAAGTACCGCCTTGTGCATCTGGTTTACTTTAGTCCTGGGGAATTGAACCTGGGTCCTTCGGCCTCACAGGCAAACACCTTAACTGCTAAGCCATCTCTCCAGCCCATTTTTAATTTTTTATTTTTTTGAGGTATGGTCTCAACTGTAGTCCAGGTTGACCTGGCACTCACTCTGTAGTCCCAGGCTGGCCTCAAACTTTTGGTGATCCCCCTACTTCTGTCTCCTGAGTCCTGGGATTAAAGGCTTGTTCCACCACGCCCGGTTATAGTTTTTATTTTTACTATTTTGAACATACTTTGTTCTCTCTTTGCCTGTTAAGACTTGTGGTGAAGAATTGTGGTGAGAAAACCAATGGAAGTTATATTAGAGATCCTTTGCATATCACATATTTACTTATATGCATTAGCTCACTTAAACCTCACAATAACTGAAGTATTTTATCTTCCCTAATTTCTAAATGAGGATTTTAAGGCACAGAGAGATTAAATAACTTTCCTTCTGTTATAAAGTAGTAAATAATTGACCCAGGATTCTAATTCAGCCATTCTAGCTTCAGAGCTGTAGCTCTGGCTGTTTTGTTTTGGTATCAATAATTGTAATAGTAGCAATAACATAAGTGTAACACATTAACTCAGTTCTTATTATGTGTTAAATATAAATGGCAGAATGAGATTCGTTCATGCAGTGTATGATTCCACATTCTTTTAAGTATGTGTATTCTACTGTGTGGGTTTAAAATGATCAGTTACTTTGACCAAAGCCAATAGAAATAGCTTTTTTTCAGTGCTCTGTTTTGAGACACTTAATATTGATACTACTCTCTGTATTATTCTGTTGATAGCACTTTGATTATTACTTTGTGGATTTTTTTTTCAAATGTCTTCTAAGAAATCACTCCTGTAGAGGGCAGCAGAAACATAGCAAGAAATTGTATTTATAATATTTTTCAAAAAGTTTGAAGAAAATTAGGTTTGGGTGAACTCTTATATAATTCTCATGTGCTTCATATAGTGACTGCTGTTCAAATCTTGACTAATAGATACAATAAACATGAAATTCGCTGAGTGGACTTTAGACATTTTTTTAAAGAGGGGAATAGAAGCTGGCTGGCATAGATGAAAGATGTAAAAATACTTCATGCAGTTTTCAAGAGAAAACAAATGTAGTCTACAAATTTAAAACTGGATTTAGTGTTATGAAACAGATATTTCCTTTGTATTCTTATTAGTATGTTAGAAGAAACAAGATTTTAAATAGCTTATAAAATTTTGAATTATGGAAAAGTTTTAACAGAACAGGAATAAACAAAATTTTATATTATCACATAGAAGGATGTTATAATCCTTTAGAAAGTAATCTGGAAAAAATTGTCAAACATTTCTAAATTGAGGAGGTATTCTGAAGATTCTTTTCTTCAATATTCAAAAATTTTTTTTTAATTTTTTTATTTTTGGAGAGACACACAGAGAGAGACAGAGAGAGAAGGAAAGGGAGACCAATAGAGATGGGCGCCAGCAGTCTCTCAGCTGCTGTGAACAAAATCCAGATGCATGCGCCCCCCCCTTGTGGCAAAGTGTGGCATTGCGCCCTTGTGTCACTTTGCATTTGGCTAAACGTGGGACCTGGAGATTGGAACCGGGTTCTTAGGCTTAGTAGGCAGGCACCTTAACCACTAAGCCTCTCTCCAGCCCCGATATTCAAAAATTTTAAATATACATGACATAAACTTACTCTTTGGGTCATTTTAAGTGTATAGTTCAGTGTTATTAAATATATGAATAATGTAATACAACTGTCATCACTATCTGTCTAAAGAACTCATTTCACTTTATAAAACTGAAGCTTTATACCCACCAAACAGTAGCTCACAAGTCCTTCACATACCAGCTCCTGATAATCACCATTCTGCTTTCTGTGTCTATAATTTTGGCTACTGTAATTGTTATAAGGGTAGAATCACAAAGTTTTTGTCTTTATGAGTTATTTCACTTAGCATGATATTCTTAAGGGCCTTTTATGTTGTCAGAATTGGCTTCCTTTCAAAAACTATTCAGTGTTTATACTATATTTTTATTTACTTTTATTTATCCATTTAAGAGAGAGAGACAGGTAGAGAGAGAGAGAATGGGCACGCCAGGGCCTCCAGCCTCTGTAAATGAACTCAGGACTCATGAGCCACCTTGTGCATCTGGATTATATGGGTACTGGGGAATTGAACCTGGTCCTTAGGCTTCACAGGCAGGTGGCTTAACTGCTAAGTCATCTCTCCACCCTTTACCATATTTTTAATTGTTCCCTAATGTTTTTTTAAATTTTATTTTTTATTGACAACTAATATAATTATAGACAATAAACCATGGTAGTTCCCTCCCCCCACATTCCCCTTTGCAACTCAACTCTCCATCATATCCCCTCCCCCTCTCAGTCAGTCTCTCTTTTATCATCTTTTCCTCCTATTATGATGGTCGTGTGTAAGTAGTGTCAGGCACCATGAGGTCATGGATAATGTGTTTTATCCTGGAACTTGTCCCATGTTCCTTGAGAAAAGTCTATCTACTATTGTTAGGTACAGTGCAGTGTATGTACATCTGTTAGATGTGATCAGGTTATTTGATAGTCCTCTGTTTGCTTATTTACACCTTCTATCAATTTCTGAGAGTGGAGTATTGATTTCTTATTCTGTGGTTGTAGAACTATCTGTATTACCCTTCATTTCTGTCAGTTTTGCTTCACATATTTTTAAGGACTCTTACTAGGTATGTAAACATATATAATTTTTATATATTTTTGCTCTGTTGAGCTTTTTATTAATATGTGTCTTCCTTTATTTCCCCTAATATTTTTTTAAAAAATTATTTGTGAATAAAAATGAAAATGAGGATGGGCATGCCAGGGCCTCTTGCTGCTGCACACAAACTCCAGACACATGTGCCACTTTGTGTCTGGCTTTACATGGGTATTGAAACTGGGTTGGCAGGCTCTGTAAGCAAGTGCCTTTAACTGCTGTGCCATCTTTTTTTAAATTTAAATATGTGTTTTGGGGTATTGGTATGGCCTCTATTGCTCTTTTGTAGTTACTGTTTGTATGGAGTATCTTTTAGGATCATTTTACTTTCAATCTGTTAATGTCTGTAGAGGTAAAGTGAATCTAACATAAACAAGTTGGAGCCTTTTTTTTTTTTAAAGGAAGGGACTTGGCTCTAGTTCATGCTGACCTGGAATTCACAATGTAGTCTCAGGATGGCCTTGAATTCATGGTGATCCTCCTACCTCTGCCTCTTGACTCCTGGGGTTAAAGGCATGCACCAATATTTTTGGCTGCCTTTTTAACTTAAAAAAATTATTATTTGGAGCCAGGCATGGTGGTTCACGCCTTTAATCCCAGTACTCGAGAGGCAGAGGTAGGAGGATCGCCGTGAGCTTGAGGCCATCCTGAGACTACATAGTGAATTACAGGTCAGCCTGAGCAAGGCCTTACCTTGAAAAAAAAAGGAAGAAAAAATTATTATTTGGGCTGCAGAAATGGCTCAGGGGTTAAGACACTTGTCTGCAAAGCCTAAGGACCTAGGATTGATTCCCCAGGACCCATGCATTTGGAGTTCCTTTGCAGTTCCTGGAGGCCCGGGTTTGCCAATTCTCTCTCCATCTGCCACTTTCTCTGTCTTTCTCAAATAAATAAATAAATAAAAATATTTTAAAATAATTTATTATTTATTTGCAAGGAGACAGAAAGAGAGAGAGGGAGAAAGAGGTAATATGTGATTGGGCCCAATAGGGTCTCTTGCTACTGCAAAAAAAAAACTCCAGATGCATGCGCTACTTTGTGAATATGGCTTTAGGTGGGTACTAGGGAATTGAATGTGGTCATCAGGCTTTACAAGCAAGTACCTTGAGTTGCTGAGCCATCTCGCCAGCTATTTTTTAACTTTTTTTCCCACATTTTGTTTTTATTTTTATGTATTCATTTGAGAACAACAGCCAGAAAGAGAGGGGGAGAGAATGGGCCTGCCAGGGCCTCCAACCTCTGCAAACAAACTCCAGATGCACGTGTCACCTTGTGCATATAGCTCACAAGGGACCTGGGGAATCCAGCTTCGAACTGGGGTCCTGAGGCTTCACAAGCAAGCACTAAACCGCTAAGCCATCTGTCCAGCCCACTTTTAAACTTTTAAATCTAGGCTGCTAATCTCTATTTGAAAAAATGCTTTTGAATTATTTATTTGAGAGAGGAGAAAGAGAATGGGTGTGCCAGGGCCTCTTGCTACTGCACATGATCTCCATATGTTTGCATCACTTTGTGCATCTGGCTTTACATGGGTACTGTAAAATTGAAACAATACTGTTTTGCAAGCAAGTTCCTTTAACTTCTGTACTGTCTCCTTAGCCCTTAATCTCTTAATTTTGATTGGAGAATTAATTTGCTTTCTATTTGCATTACTGCTTTCTTTTGTCCTCCATTTCTTGCATTACAGTCTTTCATGTTTTTAAAAAAAATTGTGAATTTTTTTCTTTTTTCTTTTGGCATATTCTGTGGCTTTCTTTGTGTTACTATGAGGATTAAAGTTTTTTAAATTTATTTTTGTTTATTCTTATTCTTTGGGGATTACATTTAAATCATAAAATTTTAACATTCTCGTTTAATTGTACCTATTTAACTTCAACAACAGAAAAGCAAAACAATTTATAGCTCCATTCCCACTCCTTTAGGTTGCTCATGTCAGAGTTGCATCCTTCTACATTGTGTTTCCAACTGCAGACTGATCTCTTAAATTCAGTCTTTTGTGTAGAAAACAAAATATGGAGTTAACATAGCAAAATCATAATAATTCTGCCCTTTAGACTAATGTTTTCTAGATATGTTAGTCTTTAAAGTTATGTAGAAAGCAGTTGCAGTGCTGCCAGCTTTCATACTTACCTTGTATTTGCCTTCTCTGAGATTTTAATTTCTTTTTCTTTTTGTAATTTTTTAAAGTTTTGGGTTTCACTCTAGTCCAGGCTGACCTGGAATTTACTATGTAGTCTCAGGGTAGCCTTGAACTCACGGTGATCCTCCGACCTCTGCCTCCCAAGTGCTGGGATTAAAAGGCATGTGTCACCACACCTGGCAAGATTTTAGTTTCTTTATAGTTGTTAGTTACTGGCTAGTGTCCTTTCACTTCACCCTGTAAGATTCCCTGGAGCTTATTTCCATGGCATGTATAGTGGTAATAAATTCCCTTTTTTTAAAAAAAAAAAAATCTGGGCCTGGCTTAATTTCTCCTGCAGAAGTAAAGATGATTTTATTGGAATCAGGATTCTTGGCTGACAGTTTTTCTTTTAAACTGACCTCTAGAAAATCTGCTGAAAAGTCTGCTGATAATCTTCCTATGTATGCTGAGTTGCTTTTTCTCTTGTTGCTTTTACCTCTGGCTTTGAAGGTTTGAGTGTAATTTTTTTTGGTGTGTATTCTCTTTGAGTTTATTTAACTTACAGTATAGGCTACTTGGATTCCCCTTCCTTCCTTTCTCCTCCACACTACCCTTTTGTCTTTTATGCTTTCTATTTTTAATTGATATTCATACATCATTTTATTGGTTACACACACACACACAAAACATATTTTCTCAAGGTAGGATGTCACTTTAGCCCAGGCTAACCTGGAATTCACTGTATAGTCTTGGGCTAGCCTTGAACTCACAGTGATCCTCCTACCTTGACCTCTAGAGTGCTGGTATTAAAGGCGTCAGTCACCATGCCTGACTTTTTCCACATTTTTGTCTGATCATTGCAGGCTACTGGGACCCAGACCAGGAGGCTATTATTCACCCCTCCCTTCCCTTTCTGCCACCCCACCAGAACCACCGCCAGTCCCCCCCCCCCCCCACATATCACTTGACCTGCAGCAGTCCTAAATCCTTGCCCTACTTTGTCACAGGACCTGAAAATCCCATCTACCCCCTGCTACATGGTCCAAACCGACCCACTGTGCCATCCCCTCACACCTCAGCATTGCAGAACTACCACGCAATCTGATCCTCCCCCTCCCTGCAGCCCAGCTGCAAAACCAATCTGCTTTGTCCCATTCCCCCTACCCACTGTCCCCGCAGGCAACCTGACCACACAGTCCCATACCCTGAACCACTGAAGAACAAGCCCCTCATCAGGTCCTTGGGTCCTCACTGGAGCCTCACGGGCTCCTTCCCTCTGAGCAGGCAGGCCCCATTGCCATCAGAAGCCTAATCAAAGAAAACATAAAAGGGTATAATTACTGACGACACTTCAAGGGTAAACTACAGCTTCTTCCTAAATTGAATAAGATTCCTACACTGTGATGGGCAGAGCAAAGTGCAAAAGGAATAACCCGAAAAATCAAATGTAAGTAAATCCCACAAGATTGCCCAGTCCTACAGTAGATGTTTATAATCAAAATGTAGAAGAGATAATAGGATCAGAACCCCAAAATGAAGATATCAGCTATGCAACCATAGCCAAGAGAATAGCAGAACTTGCAAAAAATAACAAAGCCACTAATTGTATGAATGCTGTCCTCAATAGATTAGATCTAATAGAAAAGAATCAGGAAGGGTTCCAAAGACAGTTAAATGACCTGAAGGAGAGCAAAACAAAAAAAGAGGACCTCAATAACCACCTGGCTAAGCTCAATGAAGACATAAATAAATGCAAGGATGAATTCCAAGAGGCATTAAGAAAATCATAAAATGACTTGAAAAGGGAACTCAACAGAGGGCTGGAACCTATAAATAAAAAAGCAGTAGAAAATACAAACCAAATTGAGCAAGCTCTCAAGAATAGAGTCAGCCAAGTGGAGGATAGAAACTCAGAACTGGGACACAAAACAGAAGAAATAGTTTGTGAGTCCAAAAGTTTCAATAAGTTCAAATTTTTTTCTGAACAGAACATGAGGGAACTGTGGGATACCCTTAAACATCCCAACATTTGTATCATGGGAATACCAGAGGGGGAAGAAATTTAGACCAAAGGCATGGAGAACTTATTCAACAAAATTATTGAAGAAAACTTTCCCACTCTCTCAAAAGAAAGTCCCATCTCGAGACAAGAAGCTAACAGAACTCCAAACAGACTGGACCAAAGGATTAATTCTTCAAGACATATTATCATTAAGACTCTAAACATGAATAACAAAGAGAAAGTTCTAAAAGCAGCTAGGGAGAAACAACACATTACATATAAAGGTAACCTCATCAGAATTACTTCAGACTTCTCAATGGGAACCTTGAATGTCAGAAGGGCCTGGAATGGAACACTGCAAAGTCTAAGAACTTGCGGCTTCCAACCCAAACTACTCTACCCAGTAAAAGTATTCCTCATAATAGATAGTGAAAGAAAAACTTTCCATGATAGAAATCAGCTTTACAAGTATATGAACACAAAGACAAACCTACAGAGAGTACTTCAGGGAATTCTCCACACAGAAGAATCAAATAACCAACCTCAAGTGCCTATAAGAAACAGATCACAATCACCAAACTCAGAGAAAGCACCAAACCACACAAACCACTGCAATATGCCAAGGATTAAATCAAACCTCACAGTTATTACCCTAAACATTAATGGCTACACCTTCTTGTTTCTTATTTGTGTTTGCTTGAAATATCATTTTCCACCCTTTTACCCTGAGGAGGTGTCTGTCTTTAGTGGTGAGGTGGGTTTCTTGAAGATAGCAGATTGAGGGGTCTAGTTTTCTGATCCACCCTGTTAGCTTATGTCTCTTGATGGGTGAATTAAGGCCATTCCATATGAATTTTGAGATCATTTTTTTATCTCTGTGAAGAAAGATGTTGGGATTTTTATTTGTATTGCATTAAATCTGTATATTGCTTTTGGTAAGATTGTCATTTTCACAATGTTAATTCTGTCTGACCAGGAGCATGGGATCCATTAGGATCTCATGAAGCTGAAAAGTTTTTTCACAGACAAGCATACAATAAGCAGAGCCATCAGATTATCTACAGAATGGGGGAAAAATATTTGCCGGCTATACAACTGACAGAGGCCTAATTTCTAGAATCTACAAAAAACTCAAAAACATAAACAATAAAAAGTCAAACAACCTCCACACTAAATAGAGTAGAGAACTGTACAGGGAGTTGTTAGAGGAAGAAATACAAATGGCAAAAACACACTTAAGAAAATGTTCAACATCCCTCACCATCAGGGAAATGTAACTTAAAAGAACTATGAGATTCTGCTTTACCCCAGTAAGGACAGCAAACATTAAAAACAATCTAATGAAAGCAATGCTGGTGAGGTTGTGGAGAAATAGGAACCCTCATTTACTGTTGGTGGGAATGTAAGATGGTACAACCACTATGGAAAGCATTATGAAGACTCCTACAAAGATTGACTATAGAGTTACCAACAGACCCAGTTATTCCTTTACTGGGCAATTACCCTAAAAGCTCCATGCCTCAGTCCAGAGAGATTTGCTTAATCATGTTTATAGCTGCTCAATTCATAATAGCTAAGAGCTGTAATCAACCCAGATGTCCATCATTAGACAAATGAATAATCAAGATGTGATATATCTACATGATGGAATTCTACACAGCAGTAAGGAAAAATGAAATTTTGAAGAAATTTGAAGAAAAATGGTTGAACTTGAAATAGATTATTCTCAGTGAACTTACCCAGTCACAGAAAGATAATCCTCGCATGGTCTTACTCATCTGTGGCTCCTACCCTAAATCTGCCTCAGATGCTGACATACCTAGTAAGCATCTTGAGGATTGGACAATAGGGAGGGTGGGGCAGGAGGGGAGGGTTAAGGTGGTGGTTGGGGACACAAAACTGGACCCAATCGGAAATAGTACTATAAAATCCTGTATCCTGAAAGACAGACTAAAAGGATGAACCTTCATCAAGTCCTTAGAGGGAACACTTGATTCACAGGTCCCTGGAGAGAGTATGATGAAGACTAAGCTGCTCCTGCTTCTCTCTATCTCCCTCTTCTCTCTCTTCTCTCTTTCTCTTTTATATTACCTTTTTCTTCCTTCTTTTCCCTTGGCTCTGGACTGTAATTCCCAGTACCAGCATGCGGTTAACATCCATAATGAACTGTTGATCAGAAATACTACAAGGTTTCCCAAAAGAAGACAGATTTCTGTCAGAGTACGTGATGACCCACCAAAGGTTAATGGTAAGACCTACTGCCGAAGACACCATATGATGTTGGTACTGAACATGGAATGACCTGGCTGGAATCTGGAAGAGAATCAGTCCCCAGACAGTTAGCTTGTCTAGTGCCAAAAGGTGCTACATGAGCAAGTGGGTGAAAATGACCAACATCTGTCCAAGCAACTCGTGGTTTAAGCTACTCAGCAGCAAACAACCTGATGTGATGCTTACACAAGTGCAATAGTGGCACACAGCCATGGTGGGTAACCAGCTGCTCTAGATTTGGCTAATGGATCTGCTCAGTGGAACGGAAACCATAGCTGGAACTCTGGAAACAAGTCAGAACCATATCCAAAAAACAAGCCTGCTCTCCATTATCAAGCTCACACCAATTGTGGGCTTCAAGAATGCCTACACCTATGAAATTCTCTCTAAAGTAATAATGGTTATCCCCTATCTGGTGCTGAATTCTCTCTCCATTGGAGAATTTGCTTCTTTTTTTCAGATGGACGTAGAACCTGAGGAGAATCAGCCCATAGTGCCTCACCAGGGCCCCAGCTGAAACCATAGAGTATTTAGGGAAATGAGGAAGAGTGCTGCCTTCTTGGTGAACCTGATACCAACACAAAGGTGAAGAAGATAGACACAGAGAATGTTCAACTCCTACCAAACCAGATATCCGGAGACACAGGCTCCTAAAACCTTATTACTGAAATAGACCTAAGACGACCCCAACATGGCTCAGGGAAATTCACTGAAAAGGGGGCAGAATGATTGTTAGAGCTACAGGTTGGGACATTATGCACAGAGATATTACCTGTTCCCCATAACTGATGGCTACACCAACAATGCTTGACCTACATTCCCCAACGAGGAGGAGGGTCCCTTTGGAGAGGGGAGGACAGGGAGGAGGCTAACGATGGCATCAACAGGGCTATATACACACTATGTACATAACTAATAAAAAATAATTTTAAAGTCTTCAGAGGATATGCCATCAGGTTTTTTTTGTTGTTGTTATTTGTTTTTCCCTTCAGGGATAGTTTCTGTTGCTTTATTTTTTCCTGTGAATTGGCTTTCCTTTTCTGTTTCTTTGTATACCTTTTTTTAAAAAGTGGATATTTGAATCTAATAATGTGGCAACACTAAAAAATCATGTTTTCCCTTTTCCTAATTGTTGTTTTTTTCTAGTTTATTGTGTTTTGTGTTCTTTGTGGGAAGGATCAGAGATCAGTCTGAGGTGTAAGCATAAATTCGTTGTCTTTTCTGAACTTGTGCCTTTCCTTAGTCACATGAAATTGTTGTCTTATCTTTCCTCATATTTGGCTTTTGAATATCCTAATCTTTTTGACCTGGCTCCTAGAAGGAGAAAACAAGAAAAAGTAAGGTTGAAAAAAGAGTAGGGGAGTTATAGCTGTTTTAGCTCCTGGCAGTGACTTTAGCTGTAGGGAGAGAAGCCTGCATTGGTGTTGCAAATAACAGTGGCTGTCAGCTTTGTCTGCACCTCTGTAAACAGAAGCAGCAATTAGGAACCCTGTAACATATACTTGGTATCTGGAGTAAAAGATCCTTTTTGCCTACCATGGTTGCCATAGCTCATGTAGGGACCTCCCTGGAATACATGTGCTATTTGCCATGGGAATAAAGGTAACATACTAGTGGATGTTATTGTGCTGACCTGGAATTGACCAACATTAAAGGCAATTTTCTTTTCTTTTTTGTTGATTTATTAGCAACAGCGAGAGAAAGAGGCTGGGGGCTGGGAGAGAATGGGTGCACCAGGCCCTCTAGCCACTGCAAATGAACTCCAGATGCACATGCCACCTTGTGCGTCTGGCTTACGTGGGTACTGGGGAATTGAGCTTTGAACCTGGGTCCTTAGGCTTCACAGGCAAGCGCTTAACTGCTAAGCCATCTCTCCAGCTCAAGGCAATTTTCTATTCAAGTGGGATGGTTAAATTCTATTGTCAGCTGGGCATGGTGATGCAGGCCTTTAATCCCAGCATTTGGGAGGCAGAGGTGGGAGGGTCGCCATGAGTTTGAGACCACCCTGAGACTATATAGTGAATTCCAGGTCAGCCTGAGCTAGAGTGAGACCCTACCTTGAAAGACAAAAAAAAAAAAAAAGGAAATTCTATTGTCAACGTTGTCTGGTTAGGAATCAAGTAAGCTACACACCTCTTGGTCTGGTCTGGGAGTGTATTTCCAGGAAAGATAAACTAAGATAGGCATTCCTTACTCCAGAGTAGGTGGTCCTTCCATTGGTGGACCAGATATATACGCAGAGAAGTCCTAGGAGCTGAAGAGATGGCTCAGTAGTTAAAGGTGCTTGGTTGCAAAGCCTGATGGCCTAGTTTCAGTTCTCTAGTACCCACATAAAGCCAGATGCTCAAAGTGGCACGTGTGTCTGAAGTTCATTTGCAGTTGCAGGAGGCCCTGGCACGCCCATACATACACTTACTCACTCCTGTTTCTATCTCTCTCAAATTTTTTTAAACAAAGAAGCTTGTGGGGCTGGAGAGAAGGCTTAGCGGTTAAGGCATTTGCCTGCAAAGCCAAAGGATCCTAGTTTGATTCTCCAGGACCCATGTAAGCCAGATGCACAAGAGAGCACATTCATCTGTAGTCTTTTTGCAGTGGCTGGAGGCCCTGGCACGCCAGTTCTCTCCTTCTCTCTGTCTGCTTCTTTCTCTCTCACAAATAAGTAAATAAAATTTATAAAAAGTTTGTGTGTGTGTCTTTCAAATACTTTTTTTTTCTTTTTTAGAAAAGAAGCTCTTAAAGTTGCAGAGATGGTTTTGTGGTCAAGGACCTATGTTTGATTCTCCAGGTCCTATGTCAGCCAGATACACAAGGTGACATAAGCATGCACAAGGTTCTACATGTGCACAAGGTGGCACATGCATTTGGAATTTGATTACAGTAGCTGGAGGTCCTGGTGTGCCAATTCTCTTTCTCTTGCTCTTTTACATTAAAAAAAAAAAAAAAAAAAAACACCAAAAAAATGCTGGAAAAATGGCTCAGTGGTTAAAGAGCTTGCCTGCGAAGCCTACGGACCCAGGTTTGATTCTCCAGGACCCATGTAAGCCAGATGAACAAGGTAATGCATGCATCTGGAGCTTGTTTCCAGTGGCTGGAGGCCTTGGCATGCCCATGCCCTCTCTCTTTCTCTCTTCTCAAATAAATAAGTAAATAAATAAAAATTTTTAAAGAAGCTCTTACTCAACATAGACTTTGCTGGATGCCATGCTTCTCACTGGTACATGCATTTTGCTTGGCTGCCCTTGACATTCACTGGTATGTGCATTTGCCCTGTTGTGGTTGTTTGTCATGGACATTGAAACCTAGCATAATTAGTCTTCCATCATGGACTGATGACCAGTGTATTTTTTATAAATCCTATAGACATTCAGTGCCAGATTTGAACTCCTGAGTTATCTGGCCTTATGGACTAAACAGCTACTGGGTTCTCCCACCCTCCAGCCTGCAGCCAGTCTCATAGACTCAACAACTACTGGGTTTCCTGACTCTCCAGCCTGCATCCAGTCTTATGGACTGAGCAGCTACTGAGCAGTTCTCCAACTGCAGAAAGCTATTGTTGGAGTGCCCAACCCATATCCTACAGCTAATACAATAAATTCCCTTAGCATATATATATTCATTCTATTAGAGCTGTCTAAATACACTGAGCCTTCTTTAGAAGTTGAAAGCCTTCAGTAGACTCCAGAGTCTTGGAACCAGTAGTGCAGATTGTGCCAGTGCAGTGATTTTCTAGGAGAGGAGACGCCTTATGCTTCCTACCCCATCCTGTTTCCAGAGTCTGTTAATTGGATATATCTTATATCTGTAGTTGAAAGAGTTTAATTATCATGATCAGAAATGTACATTTAGGAACCTGCTGTCACATATAATTATGGTTTTAGAAAAATAATTTTCTTCTACAGGGAAAACTAGACATTCTAATCATGTTCTTTGTATATGTGAATATTCAGTTATAGAATTATAGAAAAATTCTAATGTGTTCTCAAAGTAAAAAGAGGAATGTTTAAGATTGTATTGAGGACTATTTATTTTTCACTTCATGTTATAAGTTACATATATATTTTGCATTTATTATTATTATTTTAAATATTTTTTTATTTGAGAGAGACAGGGAGAAAGAGAGACAGAGTGAGTATGGGTTTTCCAGGGTCTCCTGCCACTGCAAATGAACTCCAGATACACATGCCACTTTGTGCATCTAGCTTTATATGGGTACTAGGAAATCAAACCCAGGCCATCAGGCTTTGCAAGCAAGTGCCTTTAACTGCAGAGCCATCTCACTGGCCATCATCATCATCATTTTAAATGAAACTGAGTAGTTATATGTACCAATATTGGACCAGGAATTTTAATTTTTTTATTATTATTTTTTATTTATTTTTGGAGAGAGAGACAGAGAGAGATGGACAGAGAGGGAGAGGGAGACAGAGATGGGCGCACCAGCAGTCTCTCAGCTGCTGTGAATGAAATCCAGATGCGTGCGCCCCCTTGTGGGCAAGTGCGGCATTGCGCCCTTGCCTCACTTTGCATTTGGCTAAACGTGGGACCTGGAGATTGGAACAGCATTCTTAGGCTTAGCAGGCAGGCACCTTAGCCGCTAAGCCATCTCTTCAGCCCATGGACCAGGAATTTTATATTTTAAAAATAATTCTTTTGGCTGAAGTTAGCTTTTGCGATACCATGACATGGACTTTGAAATCATTTTTGTTTTATTTTTGGAGGTAGTGTCTTACTCTAGCCCAGCCTGACTTGGAATTCAGTCTTTAGTCTCAGGGTGGCCTTGAACTCACGGCAATCCTCCTACCTCTGCCTCTCGAGTGCTGGGATTAAAGCCATGTACTACCTTACCTGGCACTGAAAATTTGTTTTTCTTAGTTTAAATTTTTCTGCTCTTTCAATTTACTCTGTGATGCCATTTCCCTTCATTATCCCCTCATTTTCTTTCATTTAATATCACAAATATTTCTGTTTTCTGATATAAGGAAACTGAAAATAAAAAAGGGAATGATGGGCTGGAGAGATGGCTTAGTGGTTAAGTGCTTATGAAGCTTAAGGACCCAAGGTCAATTCTCCAAAACCTATGTAAACTACCTGCAGAACATGGCACATGCATCTGGAGTCCGTTTGCATAGGCTAGTGGCCATAGTGTGCCCATTTCTCTCTCTCTCTCTCTCTGCCTCATTCTCTCTCAAATAAACAAACAAACAAACGAAAGAAAGAAAGAAAGAAAAGAAAAATCTTACAAAAAGGGAATGCTATAAACCACATGATGTTATAAAGGAATGATATAATTTCATTAATGAACATAGAAAAAAGTTAGGAAAATATTCACTCTTGCCTCAAAAAGAATACTCGGGAATAATCTTAAGGATGTGAAAGACCTCAACAGTGAAAATGTTAAAACACTGACGAAATAAATTGATGACTCTAAAAGGTGGAAAGACCACCCATTCTCATGGATTAGAAGAATTAGTATCATGAAAATGACTACTGTACCTAAGGCAATGTGTGAATTCAGGGTACTCTCCATCAAAATTCCGTGACTTTTTTTTTTGTACAGAAATAGAAAAATCAGTCCTGAGTTTCATATGGAAGCATAAAAGATCCTAAATAGCCAAGGCAATCCTGAGCAAAAAGAGTAACGTTGGAGGTATGACTATTCCTGATCTTAGACGATACTATAGGACCACAGTAACAAAATCCAGCATGGCACTGAAACAAACAAACAAAAAAATTGATCAATGGAATAGAATAGAGAACCCAGAAATAAACTCATACAACTACAACCACCTAATATTTCACAAAGGTTTTAAAAACATACTTTGGGCAAAAGCTACTTCAACAAATCGTCCTGGAAAAACTGGATATTCTATATGTATAAGAATGAAACTAGATCCGTATCCCTCACTCTGCACAGGCACTGATTAAAAATCAATTTAGGGCTGGAGAGATGGCTTAGTGGTTAAGGCGCTTGCTTGCATAGCCTGAGGACCCAGGTTTGATTCCCCAGTACCCACATAAGCTAGATAGACCAGGTGGCTCATATATCTGGAGTTCATTTGCCATGGCTAGAGACCCAGGCATGTCTATTCACTCTTATTGGCCTTTTTCTCTCTTTCTCAAATAAATAGATAAGTAAAACTATTTTAACAATTAAATAAATTTACAGGCTGGAGAAATGGCTTAGTGGTTAAGGCACTTGCTTGTGAAGCCTATGGACCCAGGTTTGACTCCCCAGAATCCACATAAGCCAGATGCACAAGGTGGCACACAGGGCTAGAGTTCATTTGCAGTGGCTAATGCCCTGGCATGCCAATTCTCTCTCTCTGTCTCTCATAATAAAAAAATGAAAAAACTTAAAGACCTTAATATAAGACCTAAGACCTTGAAATTGCTAAAGATAAATGTAGGGAAAGCATTTCAAGATATAGTGGTTAAGAACTTTCTGAAAATGACTGTAGAAGTCAGGAGAATTTGCACATGATATTGCATGGAGTTATAAAGCTCCTGAATAGTAAAGGAAGGAATGGAGTGACGTGTAGCCTGTTGAATGAGAAAAAACCTTTGCCAGAGATATATCAGTGATTAATTTTATAATCAATAAAGAACTAAAAAGGAAAACACCAAGAGAGCACATAATTAATCAACATACAACCAAATGAAATAAAAAGATGCTTCTCCAAAAATATTAAGATGGTCAATGAAAAAGTATCTGTAGCCATTAGGGAAATATAAATGAAAATTACATTGAGATTTCATCTTATTCTCTTGTTAAAAAATGAAAAAGGGTTGGGGAGATGGCTCAGTGGTTAAAAACACTTGCTTGCAAAGCCTGCCTTCTCATGTTCCCTTCCCTAGCATCCACATAAAGCCAGACACAAAAAATGGTTCATTCATCTGGTAATTGGTCTCTTGATTCCCTTCCCCTCAATATGTGCAAATTAATAAAAATAGTTTAAAAAATGAAACCATGAACAACAACAAGTGTGAAGACTGAGTATGGCAGAAAGAACCCTTCCTTATACAATGTTACTTGAAATATAAACTAATGTAGTCACTTTGGAAACACTATGTAAGTTCCTTAAAGAAATGAAAGAACTATTACATGTCCCAGTTACACCACTTCTGGCAATATTCTCAAAGGAATCTAAGTCATTGTATCTCAAAGATTTCTGCTCACCCATGTTTACTGTAGAATTTTCACTGTGACAAAGTTATGGAATCAAGATAGGTGCCCATCAGCAGATGAATAAACAAACTATTATATGAATACTTAATGAAGTTTTACTCAGTCATAAAGAAGAAAGAAAATGTCATTTGTGAGAAAATGAACAGAATTTAAAATTATCCTATTAAATAAGCCAGACCAAGAAGGACATACTACATCCTTTTTTCTGATCTATGGAACCTAGGTTGTGCACAAAAATTATCAGGAGGACTATTTGGGATCAGGAAGAAGAAGAGGAGCAGGAAGGGTGAGGAGTGTACAGGAGAGGTAATGGAGAATGAATATGATCAGTGTACATGATGTATTTGAACAGAAAAATGCCATTGTGAAACCTATTGCTTTATATAATAAGATACACTAATTTGTTCTAAAATATTTACATATGTGTGATATATATGTGTGCATGAGTAGGAAAGAGAGAAAGGGAACACCAGAGGGTTTGGGTTATAAGAACTCAAGTCCAGGCCCTAGTGGCCCATTTCTTCCAGCAAAGTTTCACCTAAAGGTTTTACACCCTTCCAAAACAGCACTTCCAGATGGAATATTCAAACACATGAGCCTATGGGGAATACATACATTCTGCAATCAAACCACCCCTGACTTCAGAGGTATTTTATTTTTCAAGTATTTTATTATTTATTTGAGACAGAGAGAATGGGTACACCAGGGCCTCTAACCACTGCAAATGATGTGCTACTTTGTGTATCTGGCTTACGTGGGTCCTGGGGAATCGAACCTGGTTGATCAGGCTTCACAGGAAAATGCCTTGACCACTAAGCCATCTCTCCAGCCCTCAGAGATATTTTTAATATAAGTGCACAGATAGATGGTATATATGGAAAAAGATGTAGTGTGCATATGGTAAGCATAAAAAGATAATATTTATGTTTAGATAGCTTGCTGTGATTGATAAAAAAGCATTTCACAGTGATAAATCTCATCAGGAAGGCTTACCAGCCACAAAATTTTTATAGATCTATACTCATAAGTAGAAATTTTAACACCTTGCAGTAGCTTACAGAAAATCTAAATAAAATCATTTAGGATTACCATAAACCCATAATTCTAATGCTACAGGAAGATTGAGACAGGAGGGTCATGAGTGCAAGGCCAATCTGGGATTCATGGTGAGAGCCTGTAACAGATCGGTGTGTACACGCACACACACACACACGCACACACACACCACACACCAAACTAAACATCAGGGTATAGAAGATCTTAAAAATACTATCAACCCTCTTGATCTAACTGACGTTTGTGGAAAATCACATGCAATTATAGTAGAATGCACATTCTATTCAATACATATGAGATACATACCATATGTTATGCTACAAAGCATGTCTAAATAACCTTCAGAAGATGAAAGTTTTAATTAACATGTTCTTTCTTTAACCACAATAGAATTTAAAGTAGAGATTAATAACCTCAGTATATCCAGGCAAAATCCAAACACTTGAAAATTAAGAAAGAATTTTCCCTTAGTAGATCTATAAATTTAATGTGATCCGAATCATTATCTTAACAGGTTTTTAACTTTATGATATAAGTGGACCAGCCCATTTTAAAGTCTACATGGACGTAAAAATTAGGCTATTCAAAGCAATCTTGAAGAATTACAAAGTAGCAAGTAAACACACCTGATCAGGTCAAGACAGACTCTGAAGCTGTAGGAATCAAGACTATGATGCATGATTTTTTTGGTCCATGTAGGTAGTTATGGTAGAAGTTGGTCTTGGAGTCCAAAATTGTCAGTTTGGGTGTATAGGATTTCATTTTGCTGCTCTCTGGATTATTTCCAGTTATTTTAAGTCATACATTTGATATCAGGAATTGTTTTGTACACCTTTAGCCTTGATGTGGAATGTGCTCCAAGTTTTACTCTGTAAGACAGAGAAGGCCCTTAACAAAGGGTTAAGTGTATCATCCTAAGGTCAAATTTCTACTCATCTTTTACTCAGTGTGGTTGCCACTGGGCATGGGATCTATCTTTAAAAATTTTTTTAATTAAAGACTCAATTGGCTTGTATATTTTAATGACTTTAATAATATATTTCTCAAAGAGTTACTGAGCCAACTATTACAGAGTCATGGCACAGAAAACATCTAGCACGTAGACGATTTAGTTAATACCAGGCTCCATTGAGTTTTCAAGTAGGATTACAGGGCTTAAAATAGATTCAGAGGCAGAATTAATCTGTTACCTTCTCAGAGCTCCTTTCAGTTCTGAGTGATGATAGTATATTGGTCTTTTGACTATAAGTCAAATGTAGTACAATATGAGTGGTTGTAGAGCTCATGGACACCTCTTGTAGTAGCCAGTGTTGTGTTTCAGCTCACTGAAGTCTGAGTGCATCTTGATTGGCATATAATAGCTAAACATGTCTCTCAGAAACCAGAGTTGCAGTTTTGATGAGCTTCATCAATTCTCCAGTCTCTGCTCCCTACCAGGCTAAGGTCTTAGGCATGCTTGGCCATGCCCAGGTGTTTCCATAGGTACTAGGGAATTAGCTCAGATTGTCTTGGGCCCTTTGAGACCCTCTTGCTTGTATAGCAAGCAGTCGAAACTAAGCCAGTTCCCTAGCCCTAGAATTTGTTTTTTAAAAATATAATAGACTTTTTTGTTTTATTTGTTATTGAGGTCCAGGCTGACCTGGAACTCACTCAATAGCCCAGGCTGGCCTCAGTCTCATAGCAGTTCTCCCACCTCAGCTTCTGGAGTGCTGGGATTAAAGGCATGAACCACCACATGTGGTTTGTAATAGACTTTTCAACACTAAATTTCTTCTCTGAATACAGCTTTTGCTGTATTATTTTTGTCTCAAAGTATTTTTAAATTTTATTTCTTCATTGATCCATTGTTTAAAAGTATTTTCTTTAATTTTTATATATTTATGAAAATTTCAATTTTCCTTCTATTACTAATTTCTAGCTTAATTCTCTTATGTTTCAAAGAGATACTTGGTATGATTTCAGTCTTTTAAAAAATAATCTAGGGCTGGAGAGATGGCTTAGCAGTTAAGGCACTTGCCTGCAAAGCCTAAGGACCCATGTTCTGTTTTTCCAGATCCCACGTTAGTCAGACACACAAAGATGAGGCAAGCTCTAGGTCACACATGCCTACTAGATGGCATAAGGATCTGGAGATCGACCACACTGGCTGAGGCCCTGGCACACCAATTCTCTCTCTCTCTCTTTCAAAAAAAAAAAAAAAAAAGAGTCCAGATTTAGTTTGTGTCTTAACATAATACTTTATTCCAAGACCCCTGCCTCCATTGGATGATCCACAGAAGGTGGCCCTTCAGGCTTTCCTTCCTGCTGGGCATTGCATGGCAAGTGGTAGGACTGCAGTGCTCACTGATGCCCCCACGAAGGTTGTCTCCAAATGTCACCCCAACTCTTTTAATATGACACCAGTCTTACAAGGTTTAATCTGATTAAGTGTTTATTTTACCCCAGTTTGACCATATAACCTAATGACTAATGATTATTTCTAAATAAAGTCACTTCTTGTGATATTGGGAGTTAGGATTTAAGCATCCAAATTTTACAGGAAACAAACACGTACATAATCAGTAATGTCTTAATGCTGATCCAGTCTATTTTTTCTTCATCTTTCACCTTGTCTGTCAGTTATTGACATTGGAGTATTGACATCTCCAGCTGTGGTTATATTATTCCCTATTGCCCCTTCTCATGCCAACTTTTGATTCATAGATTTTGTCATTGTTGTTATATTTTTGCCGAGTATAACAATATCTGCTTTGATTTGAGTAATTTGTTTTGTTGATAAAGTTTTATTCATGCATATTGTTTGACTTTCCTTTTCAATGTTTCAGGTTATTTTGTTGTTGTTTTGCCCTTTCCTGCTTTTACTTTGAGGAAGTATTTTTGTGAAACACTGTTTTTATATTTCTTAATTTCTTTTTATTTTCTTTTCTTTTTCCTGTTTTATTTTTTGAGGCAGGCTCACATTCTCACATAGGCTGACCTGAAATTCACTCTGTAGCCCAGGTTGTCCTTGAGCTCACAGCAATTCTCCTACCTTAGCTTTTCAAATGCTGGGATGAAAGGTGTGAGTCATCATACCAGGCTGTATTTTAAAAATATATATTTTTGGCCGGGTGTGGTGGTGCATGCCTTTAATCCCAGCACTTGGGAGGCAGAGGTAGGAGGATTGCCAAGAGTTTGAGGCCACCCTGAGACTACATAGTGAATTCCAGGTCAGCCTGAGGTAGAGTGAGACCCTACCTTGGAAAACAAACAAAAAAAATGTATTTATATTTTTTTGGGCTGGAGAAATGGCTTAGTGGTTAAGGTGTTTGCCTGCAAAGCCAAAGGACCTATGTAAGTCAGATGCACAATGGGGCGCATGCATCTGGAGTTTGTTTGCAGTGGCTAGAGGGGCCCTGGCATGCCCATTCTCTCTCTCCTTCTCTTTGCCTCTTTCTCTCTCTCAAATAAATAAATTAATTAATTAATAAATAATATTTTAAAAATACATATTTTTTTAAAAAGTTATTTATTTATTTGTAAGCATAGAGAGGTAGAAGAGAAACCCTTTCCAACACTAGCATCCTTTCCCACTATTTTCATATCACTTGGGGGTTTTAAAAATTTCATTTTGAGAGACAGCGAGGGGGGGGATATTAAGTGCCAGGGCCTTCAGTTGTATAAGTAGCAAAGATTTTCTCCTATCTTGTTGGCTTCCTTTCACTCAATTGACTATTTCTGTGTTGTGTAAAAGCTTTTTAATTTCATTTGTTCTCATTTTTCAAGTGTTAAACTTATTTCCTGAGCAACTAGTGTCCTATTCAGAAAATGCTTTCCTATGCCTGTATCTTGTACTGTACTCGCTATATTTTCCTTTAGCAGTTTCAGTTTTGAGTCATATGTTGAGGTTTTAATCCATTTGGAGTTAATTTTTGTGTAGGGCAAGAGGGGAGTTGTGGTGGTTTGATTCAGGTGTCCCCATAAACTTTTAAGTGTTCTGAATGCCATGTCCCCAGCTGATGACAATTTGGGAATTAAACCCTTCTGGGGGCAGTGTATTGTTGGGGGCAGGTTTATGGGTGTTATAACCAGCTTCTTCTTGCCAGTGTTTGGCACATTCTCCTGTTACTGTTGTCCATCTGATGTTGGCCAGGAGGTGATGACCACCCTCTGCTTATGTCATCATTTCCACTTGCCATCATGGAGCTTCCACTCGAGTTCATAAGCCAAAATAAACCTTTTTTTTTCTCCACAAGCTGCTCTTGGTCAGGTATTTTCTGCCAACAATTCAAAGTTGACTGCAACAGGAGTCTAGCTTCATTCTTCAACCTGGAGATACCAAGTTTTTCTAGCACTGATGTATACTTTTGGCATCTTTATCTAAAATCAAGTAACTATAGTTACATGAACTTCTGCCTCTATTCTGTTTCATTGGTCAGCATGTTCGTTTTTGTGTCAGTACCTTGTTGTTTCCATTACTGTGACTCTGTAATATACTTTGAAATCACTTATATTGGTAGTGCTCTGGTAGTATTCTCCTCCTCCTCCTTCTTCTCTCTCTCTCTCTCTCTCTCTCTCTCTTTCTTTCCCTCTTTTTAGGCAAGCCCAACAGACTGCCTTTTTTTTTTTTTTAATTTTTATTGACTTTTAATCTTACATACCAAAAAAACCCCACCTGATATTTCCCTCCCCTTCCCCATTCCACGTTAGAACTCCGGTCTCCATCATATCCCCTCCCTTTCTCCATTAGTCTCTCTCCTAATTTGATGACATCATCTTTCTCTTCTATTTTGACAGACTGCCTTTTTTTATGAGAGAGAGAAAATTGGTGCATCAGGGCCTCCAGCCACTGCAATTGAACTCTAGGCACATGCACCCCTTTGTGCCTCTTATTACTTTTTGTTTTTTGGTTATTTCGAGGTAGGATTTCACATTAGCCTAAACTGACCTAGAACTCACTTTGTAGTCCCAGGCTGGCCTTGAATTCACAGTAATTCTCTTACCTCATCTGTCTGGGTACTGGGATTAAAGGCATGTGCCACCATGCCTGGTCTCTGGTCATATTCTTTTTGCTCAGAATTCTTTTGGTTATCTTGTGTCTTTTGTGCTTCTATTTCTATTTGTTATATTTTTGTGAAAAAATGGTACTAGAGTTTTGATTGGGATTGCATTGAATCTGTAAATTGTTTTGGTAGGATGATTTTCATGATGTTGAATCTTCATGAGCATGGGAGTTCTTTCCATCTTCTAGTATCTTCCTCATTCTTTTCTTCAGTGTTTTAAAGTTTTCATTGTAGAAGTCTTTCATTTCCTTGGTTAGGATTGTTCCAAGGCATTTAGTTGTTTGCTTACATGCACACGTGTGTGTGTATGTGTATTTGTCTATTGTGAATGGAACTGTTACACTGATTTCTTTTACAGCATCTTTTTCATTAGCATGTAAGAAGGCTACTGATTTTCATATTAATTTTGTATCCTGACACTTTGGAGAAAGTGTTTATTAGCTCTAGGAAGTTTTCTGGTGGGGTCTGTAGGGTCTCAGAATCTTACTATCAGATGAAGTTTTATTGGACTATAGGCTAAAGCATGGGGTAGGGGCAGTACATAGGTCTTCGGGACTGCTCTAAGAAAAGTGGGAGGGGTGCTCCTTATTCTTCCAGTCTTGCATGTACACTGTTGTGATTAGGAGAGGTCTCCTTCCTGAACTCCTAATGTGAAATGAGCCTTGTTTCAGTTAATCTAACAATGTTTAAATCCCTGCCAATTACCTTTGGGATGGGGTGGGGTTATGTCCTCCTAACCTATCTCATAGCTTTATAGTAAATATTGAAGTTTTATTTCTTCACCTTTATTCTTTTCCTTCATGATTGTGTTGTCCATTGTAGTTAGTTTATATACCATTAGCATTCAGTGTGACTATTGAGTTATATTAATATTTATCATAGCTGTACTTATTTTTGTCATCTTTCATCTTTTATCTTCTCCATTATTTTGTATTTGCCCTTTGTGCTTTGTTTCATCCTTTCTTTAATTATGTATTTGTGTGTGTGCATGTTCATGTGTGTGCATGTTAGTACAGACATGCATGTATGGAGGTCAGTGGACAACTTTCAGTTGGTTCTCACTTACCCACCTCATTCAGACAGGGTTTCTCACTCTGGATTTATTGCTAGACTGTCAATTGCTACACTTGCCATGACCTTCCAGAAAAATTCCTTGTTTCTGCCTCCCATCTCACCATCAGCATCAGCATCATCAGCATGCTGGGATCACAGAGGCCCAGCACACTTTTTTTTTGTTGTTGTTGTTTTGTTTTTGTTTTTGTTTTTTGTTTTTTGTTTTTTTGAGATAGGGTCTTGGTCTAGCTCAGGCTGACCTGGAATTCATTATGTAGTCTCAGGGTGGCCTCAAACTCACTGTGATCCTCCTACTTCTGCCACCCAAGTGCTGGGATTAAAGGTGTACACCACCATGCCTGGCTCACTTGTTTGTTTTTTAATATATATATATTTAAAAGTTTTTATGTGGCTTCTAGGGATCGAACTCTAGCTTGAGCAGCGAGAGCTTTATCTACTGATGAGTCATCTCCCTAGCCCCTGCCTATTTTTGTTATTAGTGCTTCACTCATTTGTATATTTATTTTTAACTGCTGAGCTATCTCTTTAGTCCTAAATTGGTTTCAATATGGCTTTTTTTTTTTTTTTTTTTTTTTTTTTTGGTTTTGCGAGGTAAGGTCTCACTCTGGTCCAGGCTGACCTGGAATTAACTATGTAGTTTCAGGGTGGCCTCGAACTCTCGGCGATCCTCCTACCTGTGCCTTCTGAGTGCTGGGATTAAAGGCGTGTGCCACCACACCCGGCCTCAATATGGCATTTTAAAACATAATTTGTTTTTTAATTTTTTTGTTTTTATTTATTTATTTATTTATTTATTTATTTATTTATTGGAGAGCAACAGACAGAGAGAAAGAGGCAGATAGATAGAGAATGGGCACGCCAGGGCCTCCAGCCACTGCAAACTAACTCCAGATGCATGTGCCACCTTGTGCATCTGGCTTATGTGGGTGCTGGGGAATTAAGCCTCAAAACGGGATCCTTAGGCTTCACAGGCAAGCGCTTAACTGCTAAGCCATCTCTTCAGGCCCATAATTTGTTTTTGTTGATTCTCTTTCCAATTCTCTTCCAATCCCCAGAGTCCTACCTTCTGCCTCACCCCAGTGGTCCCCTTCCTGCTTTCATGTCACTTGTGTCCTGTTACCGTATCCCTTCCTAAAAATGCTTTTAGTTTCATAGCTTATAGCCCCCATAGACACAGACACAAATACACACACATACACAAGTTAAAAGAGGCCATGGCATACCCTGGCATACATATTTGTGTGTACACACACACACACACACACACACACACACACACACACACATACAAAAGTTAAAAGTTATCCATATATGAGATAGAACACGTGGTATTTGTCCTTTTGTGTCTGTGTTATTTCATTAATTTATAATTTCTATATCCATTTTACTATAAGTATCATAATCTCATTTTTATGGCTGTATAGAATTCCTTTGTGTTTATGTACCATATTTTCATTATCCATTCCTTTGTTGATGGATATCAGGTTGATGATTCTATTTACTTGGTATTGTGAATAAATAAGCAATAAACATGGATATCCAAGTATCTCTGTGGTAGGATATAGAGTCCTTTGGGTATAAGTTCAGGAATGGTATAGCTGGTAGGTGGGTCATGTGGGTTTTGGGGGAAATTTTTGGTATTAGGGCTCAGTGTAGCAGCCTGCTCTCCACAGGGCCAAGCAGAGAGCGAAAAGCCAACCAGCCACCACAGCACACAGAGCAAAACTACAGCCAAAAGGTCACACAGCACACTTCAGGAACTCCTGCTAGGCACATTTGCATATCTTTACAATGGAATCTCAAACCCACCATTAACACCTTAAGACCAGCCCCCAGTGACATTGCCTCTAGCAAGGTGATTGCAGATGCAAACTGTAACTAGTAAAACAGTGAATATATTGGGGGACATATATTCAAACTACCACACTAAGTTAAAAGACCTTGGATTATGGGAATGTTTGAACATCATTAGGATTGATTAAAAAATTGGGGACTTTAAAAATATTATATTATATTTATTTATTTATTTATTTATTTGACAGAGAGAGAGGAAGAAGAGAGAGAGAATGGGCGCACCAGGGCCTCCAGACACTGCAAATGAACTCCAGATGCATCTGGCTAACATGGGTTCTGGGGAATTGAACCTAGTTCCTTTGGCTTTGCAGGCAAACACCTTAGCTGCTAAGCCACCCCTCCAGCCCAAATATGGGGCTTTTAAAAGTTGGATGAATGCATTGTATCTTACATCATGGGTGGTTACATCATGGAGGCCAGGGGTGGAATATGGTGGTTTGAGTCTGGTTTTCCCTATAAACTTAGGTGTTTGAATGCTAGGTTCCCAGCTGATGGAGATTAGGGATCTAATTTCATTCTTTTGTGGATTGATATCCAACACTGCCAAACCCCAGTTACTGAACAGATAGAATATCTTTTTTCCTATTGCATGTGTTTTACTCCTTTGTCAGATATTCTATGACCATATCTTTGTGGGTTTACTTTTGGATCATCTATTCTGTTTAATTAATCTCTATGACTTTTTTTGGGGGGTAGTATACTGCTATCTTTGTCACTATGAGTCTATTGTATAATTTGAAGTTTGTTTTTATAATGCTGCTGTCTAGAGTGTTTTCTGCTTAGGATGGCTTTGGTTTCTTGCGGTCTTTTGTTTTTCCATATAAATTTTGAGATTGTCTTTTTCTGATACTATGAGGAATGCTTTTGGAATTTTGATAATGTTGCAGTCAGGTTCACAGCCCTGGAAAACTTCATCTGGGGCTGGCAGCTCTCCTTAGCAGCCCTCCAGTGGTCCTGGCATCTCCACTGGGTCTCCAGTGAGACCCATAGTCCATCCTCCCGGCTCCTTCGGGTCTCTATGCAGGCATCCAGCAAATCTTCACATTGCCCATGGCTGTTTCCAGAACACAAGATTGTGTTGCAAATTCAATGACACTCTCTTTCCTGCACTTTTTATGCCCTATAATACCAGGTGGAGTATCATTTTGTTAATCCAGGGGGAATAAAGCAGACTTTGATGAACAGGACACTTCTTGAGCACTCAGACCTCTTCAAAAGAGTCTGCATTCTTCCTGTTACCCCAGTGCAGGTCAACTGGCCCAATCTCAATGGTTGTAATCTCTCATTGCAGCTGAACAGGCAGAAGTTTGAGCGCAAAAATTTCATTTTTGTGCTGTATCCCTCTGCTCACACCAGTCCATTTCTATGCAATGCAATCCTGCACAAATTCTCAGGACAAGGGCATAACAGCAAGCCTCTCACACAAACTGCTTTTAGCCCTGTTCAGGCAAAGCTGTTTCTCACTTTCACAAGCCAAACCTCACAGTTTATGGTTCTTATCACGTTCAGATCTTTCAACTCTGAACAGAATAGTCCATCAAGTTGTACTTACAACACTGTGAGGCATCTCCTAGGCCAGGGTTTCAAATCCTCCCACATTCCTCTTGCAAAGCAGTTCCAAAAGGCCAAAAGCCACACAGTCAGGTGTCTAGCAGCAAATGATACCACTCTCAGTACCAACTTTACTGTTGTAGTCAGGTTTGTATTGCTTGCAGAAAACACCCAACCAAGAGCAGCTTATGGGAAAAAGAGTTTATTTTCCCTTACAGACTCGAAGGTATGCTCCATTATAGCAGGGAAAAATGATGGCATAAGCAGAGAGTGGGCATCACCCCCTGGCCAATATCAGGTAGACAACAGTGACAGGGAAGTGTGCCAAGCACTGGTAAGGGGAAACTGGCTATAATACCCATAAGCCATCCCCAAAAATACATTGCCTCCAAGGGATGTTAATTCTCAAATTGCTATCACCTGGGAACTTACCATTCAGAATACCAAAGTTTATGGGGGACACCTGAATTAAACCACCTCAGATGGGTTCCATTGAACCTATAGATTACTTTTGGTAATATAATTATTTTCACAATAGTAATTCTGTCAGTCCTCAAGACTTTTTATTTTCTAGTGTCTTCCACAATTTATTTTTTCAGTGTTTTAAAGTTTTTATTATAGTGGGTTTTCCTCTTTATTGTTAGGCTTATTCCTAAGTAAACTTTAAAATTTTTAATTACTAATTTTTGTATGTTGAATTTTGTATCCTACAAGTTTACTGAAAGTGTTTGTTAGATCTCAAAGTTTTCTGGTAGAGTCCAAAGGTACTTTAAATATGGAATCGTATTTTCTATAAATAAGTTATTTTAGTTTCTTCCTTTCCTATCTTTATCCTTTTAATGTCTTACTTTTGTCTTATTGCTCTACGAGTTTGAACAATATATTGAATAAAAGTGGAGAGTGGCACCTTTGTCTTATTTCAGGTTTTTAATTTTTTATTTATTTATTTATTTATTTATTTATTTATTTATTTATTAGAGAGAGAGAGAGAGAATAGGTGCGCTAGGACCTCCTTCCACTGCAAACAAACTCCAGATGCATGCACCACCATGTGCATCTGGCTTACATGGGTTCTGGGGAATTGAGCCTCAAACCAGGATTCTTAGGCTTCACAGGCAAGCACTTAACCATTAAGCCATCTCTCCAGCCCCTTGTTTCTTGTTTTAAATGAACTCTCTCAAATTTTACCAAGTTAGTATAATGTTGGCTATCAGTTTATCATATAGCCTTTATTATGTTAAGGTATGCTCCTGGTTTCTTCAGGACTTAAAATGAAACCATATTGAACTTTGTCAAATCCCTTTTCTGCATCCATTGAGATACTCATGTCATTTCTGTACTTAAGTCTCTATGGTGTATGACATTTATTGATCTGTGGTATGTTGAACTAACCTTGCATGTTTGGAATGAAACCAGCTTGGTTATAACACATGATTGTTTCGGGTTTTTCTTTTTCCTATAGCACTGAGGATTGAACCTAGGGCTTCAACACATGCTAACCACTGAATTGTATCCCCAGTTATTTTGATTTTTTTAAAAATTATTTTTTATTTATTTTGGAGAGAGAGACAGAGAGAGATAGACAGAGAGGGAAAGGGAGACAGATGGGCGTGCCAGCAGTCTCTCAGCTGCTGTGAACGAAATCCAGATGTGTGCGCCCCCTTGTGGGCAAGTGCGGCATTGCACCCTTGCGTCACTTTGCATCTGGCTAAACGTGGGACCTGGAGATTGGAACCGCTGGAGATTGGAACCATTGTTCTTAGGCTTAGCAGGCAGGCGCCTTAGCTGCTAAGCTATCTCTCCAGCACTATTTTGATTTTTTTGAGTCATGGTCTTACGTATTCTGAGCTGGGCTTATACGTATATGCTTTGCTGGGAATTGAATTCAGGGCTCACCACTCTACCAGCTGAGCTACATTCCCAGCGTGATGTATAATATTAATATTAATATGTTCTTGAATTTGTTTTTTTTTTCTTTTTTTTTATTTATTTATTTATTTATTTATTTATTTATTGACAACTCTTTAATTGTAGACAATATCCCATGATACTTCCCTCACTCCCCCCCTTTCCCCTTTGAAACTTCACTCTCCATCATATCCCCTCTCTCTCTCAATCAGTCTCTGTTTTCAGTTTGATGTCATGATCTCTTCCTCTTATTATAATGGTCTTACATAGGTAGTGTCAGGCACTGTGAGGTCATGGATATCCAGGCCATTTTGTGTCTGGAGGAACGCGTTGTAAGGAATCCTACTCTTCCTTTGGTTCTTACATTCTTTCCAACCCCTCTTCTGTAATGGACCCTGAGCCTTGGAAGGTGGGTTTGCAATGTTTCAGTGCTGAGCACTCCTCTGTCCCTTCTTCTCAGCAACATGGTGCCTACTGAGTCATCCCAAGGTTGCCACCATCTGAAAAGAGAAGCTTCTCTAACCAAAAGTGAGTGTAGCATTAATATATGGGTGTGGACATTAAGAGAAGTGCTTACTGGGCAGTTTGGTGAGCATAGTATATACATGTAGCGAGACACCAACAGACATTACACCCTTAGGGCTTATGACTACCCCTGTTGTACGTTTTCAGTATCAGGAATCTGTTCCCTCCCATGGAGTGGGTCTACAGTCCAATTAGAGAGCCGTTGGTTCCCCCCCAACAGACATGCCACTATTGCACCCATTGATTCATTTGGCCTGGCTGGCCAAATTTAAAACTTGCAGTGTTCACTATTGAGTATCTTCACTGGTGTTTTCTCTCGCCCATTGAACTGCATGCAGCATAGCTTTTTCCAACTTTCTGTCAGCTGGTCCACATGGAGGAGGCTTTCAGCTCAGCTCCAGCAGATTTTCTCAGTGAGCTTGCCACCCAAGTATGTGGAGTCTTCAGCAGTAGGATCTTACCATCTATTCCTGGTGGGAAACCAAGGGCCTCGGCAATGGCTTATATTGTTTTGGGGGTATCTGTTACCTCCCTGGCCAGCAACTCACTGGAAGGTATCCCATCCCTGGCACTGAAAATTTTCTAGTAACAATCTATGGCTTCTGTGTTTTCATTGTCCAGAAAAGTAGGTTTCCATATGACTTTTTAATATCCTCTTAGATTTTGATTAGCCCTTCCTCTACCGTTCCTTTTCTAAGTATTTTTTTAGAGATTTAAAAAAAAAAAAGTGTGTTCAGTAGTTTGTGGTGTAAGTTTTTTTTCTTCATTCTTTTCTGTTATATCTTTAACCAGTTTTGGTATCAGGGTAATCCTGACTTCATCAAATGATTTTGGTACTCTTTCTTTTTCTATTTTATGGATTGGGCACACTCTCCTGTTGCTAGGGTCCATGTTATGTTGGCCAGGGGGTGATGTCCACCCTCTGCTCATGCCATCATTTTCCCTGCCATCATAGAACTTTCCCCTTGAGCCTATAAGCCAAAGTAAACCTGTTTTTTTTCCCCAAAATCTGGGTGAGTTCTACCAGCAGTGCAAACCTGACTGCAACAGTAAAATAGAACTAAGGAGTAGAATTGCTGCTAGACACCTGATGTGTGGTTTTGGCCTTTTGGAGTTGATTTTCAAGAGGATTTGAAACTTTGGCCTAAGAGAGACCTTGCAGTGCTGTAAGTACAGCTTGATGGACTATTCTGCTCAGAGTTGAAAGGCCTGAATGCAGTAAGAACTACGGACTGTGAGGTTTGGCTTATGAGGGAGAGAAGGAGCTTTACTTGGACTTGGCTAGCAGTTGGTGTGAGATGCTTGCTGTGTCCTGAGAAATTGTGCAGGGTTGCTCTGCGTAGAAATGAACTGATGTGAACAGAGGGCTATGACACAGAAAAAATGAAATCTTTGGGCCTAAACTGCTGCCCGTTCACTGCAAATTTTTTGAGAGATTATAAATTTTGATATTGAGCCAGCTGACCTGTACTGGGGAAACAGGAAGAATGTAGACTCCTTTGAAGGCGCCTGAATGCTGAAGGAGTGTCCTGTTCTTCAAAGTCTGCTTTATTCCCCCCTGGATTAACAAATTGTCACTCTACCTGGTATTATGGTGTATAAGAAATGTAGGAAAGAGAGGGTCATTGAGTTTGCAATGTGATCTTGTAATTTAGATATGGCCATGGGCAGTGTGGAACAGGTTTGCTGGATGCCTTCATGGAGATCCCATGGGGCCATGAGGATGGACCTTGGGTTGTAGTGGAGACCCAGTGGAGATGCTGGGACCATGAGATGGCTGCCAAGGAGGGCTGCCAGCCCCAGATGAAGTTTTCCAGGACCGTGAGTAGCCTAGCTGGAGGGGAGGAATTGGAACTCCAGAAACTTGTTGCTATTTTATGGATCACTTTGATGAGCATTGGTGTTAGATCTTTCTTCCAAAGCTTGGTAAAATTAAGAAGCGAACCTTAAGCCGGGCATCATTAAAGGCACTTTAATCCCAGTACTCGGGAGGCAGAGGTAGGAGCATCTTTTGAGTTTTGAGGGCAACCTGAAACAAACAAGCAAACAAAAAAAGCCACTGGTGCACGCCTTTAATCCCAGCACTTGTCAGGAGAAAGAGGTAGGAGGATCACCATGAGTTCGAGGCTACCCTGAGACTACAGAGTGAGTTCCAAGTCAGCCTGAGCTAGAGTGAGACCCTATCTCTAAAAAACCAAAACCAACCAACCAACCAACCAAACAAACAAACAAACAAACAAACCAGAAGTGATGAACCTTGTGGTCCTGGATTTTTCTTTATTAAGAAACTTAGTTACTGCTTTAATGCTGTTGCTCATCATGTTTTTGATTATATCCTGTGGGGTTAATTTTGGCAGGTTGTATGAGTCTAGAAATTTGTTCATTTCTTTGTTTCCCAGCTTTTTGGAATACATATTTTCAAAGTATTCTCTAATAATTTTCTGAATTTCATTGGATGTTGTAACAATTCTTTTGTCATCTCTAATTTTATTATTTTGGATCATGATGGCTTGAATGAAATGTCCTCCGTAGATAGGCTCATGTGTTTTGAATATTTTTATTTTTAGTTTTCTATGGCAGAGTCTAGTGCTAGCTCTGGATAACCTGGAATTCACTTTGTAGTCTCAGGCTGGCCTTGAACTCACAGCAATCCTCGTGCCTCAGCCTTCCAAGTGATGAGATTAAACCATACACCACCATACCAGGCAAATGGCAATTTGGGAAAGTTATTGAGTCACTGGGAGGTGCAACCTTATAGGGAGTGTGTCCCTGGAGGTTGTCTTTGAGGTAATAGAGCCCAGCTCTAAGCCTAGTACTCAGATTGCTTCCTTCCTGCTATGTAGAGATGTGATGCCCAGCTGTCTGCTCTGTCATGCTTTCTTCATCATAATGAAACTTCTTGAAACTAAGCCAAAATAAACTCTTTCTATATGCTATTTCTGGTTGGCTGTTTTGTCCTAGTAATGACAAGGTAACTGCTACATGGGTCTTCTCTCTATTTTTGTTAGTTTGGCTAAGGGTTTGCTATTTTTTAAAGTCTTTCATTGATTGATTCTATACATTTTTTATTCTGTATTTTATTAACATTTGCTCTTGTCTTTTATTATTTCTTGCCATCTACTAAATTTTTATCTGGCTTCCTCTTATTTCTCTAGAATCTTGAAGTAAATCATTAGGTCATCTCTTAGAGATCTCTTTTTTGAATTCTTTTTGGCTTATGTGTGTGTACTATGGAGTATTGACATGTATGGGCCCATTCCATGCTCTGTGTTTGAGATGCCTGGAGTTGAACATCTAGTGTCCTTCTCTTCTAGCAGTTCTTACTGTTTCTTCATGAGCTCTGGTCATTCTCAGGTTTCTGCTTTCCTACAGGTCTGGGGTTACTGGTATATGTGGTCACACCCAGCTGTTTATTTGGATCTTGCAGACTGAACTAGAGCAGTGTCTTAGGACTTCTCAGGCCCTCATTATTTTTTAAGGAGTCGTACCTTTGCTTTGGCTCTTACATTCTTTCCACCACTTCTTCCACAATGGACCCTGAGCCTTGAAAGATGTGATAGAGGTATTTCAGTGCTGAGCACTCCTCTGTCACTTTTTCTCAGCACCATGGTGCCTTCTGAGTCATCCCAAGGTCACTGCCATCTGCAAAGAGAAGATTCTCTAACCAGAAGTGAGAGTAGCATTAATATATGGGTATTAACATTAAGAGAAGTACTTACTGGGCAGTTTGGTGAGCATAATATATACATTTAGCTAGATACCAGCAGACATTATACCCCTAAGGCTCATGACTACCCTGTTGTAGGTTTTCAGTTATGATGTTTTAAAAACTATTTTTAAAAGTTATTTTATTTATTTGCGAGAGAAAGAGACAGAGAGGTAGATAGAGGGAAAGAGAGACAATAGGCATGCCAGGGCTTTCAGCCACTGCAAACGAATTGCAGATGCACATACCCCCATGTGCATCTGGCCTATATGGGTCCTGGGGAATCAAAGCTGGGTCCTTTGGCTTTGCAGGCAAGTGCCTTAACCACTATGCCATCCCTCTAGCCCTCTGCTACTGATTTTTACTCCAACTCAATTATAAGTGTGAACATTTCAGGCTAGCATCTAATATGAGAGAGAACATGTGACATTTGGCTTTCTGGTCCTGGGTTGCCTCACTTAGTACAATCCTTTCTAGATCCATCCATTTCCCTGCAAATTTCATAATTTTCTTTTCTTTATTTCTGTAAAGAACTCCATTGTATAAGTGTACCACATCTTCAATATCCATTCATCAGTTGAGGGATATCTAGGCTGGTTTCATTTCATAACTATTGTGAATAGAGCAGCCGTAAACATGGTTGTTCAAGTATCTCTAAGATAGTGAGAATAGTCCTTAGGATATATACCTACGAGTGGTATAGCTGGGTCATATGGTAAACCTATTTTTAGTTGTCTCAGGAATCTCTACACTGATTTGTTATCTATGCCAATATGTTGAAGTGTTTCCTCTACTTTTTTTTCTAACAGTTTCAGAGTTTCAGGTCTGATATTAAGATCCTTGATCCATTTGGGCTTGATTCTTGTGCATGGATAAGTATGTATTTTCATCATTCTACATATGGATGTCTAGTTTTCCCAGCACCATTTGTTAAAGAGGCTTGTCTTTTCTCCAATGAATATTTTTGGCATTTTTATTGAAAATCAGATGGCTGTTTCTGCCTGGATTTATATCTGGGTCCTCTGTTCTGTTACATTGAGCTACGTATCTCTCTGTTCTAGTACCATGCTGTTTTTGTTACTATGACTCTGTATTATAGCTTAAAATCAGGTATGGTGATACCACCATCCTTATTTTTGTTTCTCAACATTGTTTTGGCTATTTGAGGTTTTTTTTGGGTATTTTTTTTGGTAATTTTTTATGTGAGAGAAAGAAAGAGAAAATTGGTGCATCAGGGACTCCTAGCCACTGCAATGAAACTATAGATGTGTGCACCACCTTGTTCACATGTACAACCTTGCAGGCTTATGTCACTTTCTGTGTGTGATTACATGGGACCTGGAGAGTTGAACATGGTTTCTTAGGCTTCATTGGTCAGCCCTTTAATAACTAAGCCTTCTCTCAAACTCTATATGAGGTTTTTTTTACGTGTGTTTCCAAATGAATTTTAGGATACTTTTTCTATTTCAGTGAAGAATGCCATTGGAATTTTGATGAGGATTTAATTAAATGTGTAGTTTGCTTTGGTAAGATTATTTTCACAACATTGGTTCTTCCCATTTTAGAACATGGGATGTCCTTCCATTTTCTAGTGTCTGCTGCAATTTCTCTCTTGAGTGTTTTAAAATTTTCATTGTAGAGATCTTTTACTTCCTTGGTTAGATTTATTTCAAGGTACTTTATTTTATTTTATTTTATTGAGGCAATTGTGAATGGGAGTGATTCCTTGATTTCATCTTCAGCATTTTTTTTGTTTGTATGTAGGATAGCTACTGATTTCTGTGTATTTATTTTGTATTCTGTCACATTGCTAAAAGTGTATATCAGCTCTAACACTTTTTTGGTTTGTTTTTGATTTTTTGAGGTAGGGTCTCACTCTGGCCCAGGCTGACCTGGAATTAACTATGTATTCCCAGGGTGGCCTTGAACTAACGGCTATCCTCCCGAGTGCTGGGATTTAAGATGTGCGCCACCACGCCCGGCCTTCAGCTCTTAACATTTTTGCTGGTAAAGTCTTTAGTGTCCTTTATGAAAAGAATCTTACATATATGTATAGAATAATGATAATTTGATCTCTTCCTTTCCAGTTTGTATCTTTTTATGTGTGTTTCTTGCCTTATTGCTATAACTAAAACTTTTAGTACTATGTTAAATAAATTTGGGGACAGGGGACACCTTTGTTGTGTTCCTGATTTAGTGGAAAAACTTGAAGTTTCTATCCATTTAGTATTATGTTGTTGTATGTTTCTCATAAGTAGCCTTTGTTTTGTTGAGATATGTTCCTTCTAGCCCCAGTTTCTGTAGGACTTATACCATGAAGAGATGGTGGATTTTGTTAAATGTTTTTTTCTGTATCTATTGAAATGATCATGTGATTTTTGTTCTTCATTATACTTATATAATGCATTACATTTATCAATTTGCATATGTTGAACCATCCCTGAGTCTGGGATAAAGATTCCTTGGTCAGGGCAAATGATCTTTTTGATATATTCTTGTCTTCTGTTTGCCAGCATATTGTTGAGAATTTTTGGATTGATGTTTATGAGGAAGATTGGTCTGCAATTTTAGTTTTTTGTTCTTTTTCTGGTTTTGGTATCAGGGCAATGTTGATACCTTAAAGAGTTTGGTAGTATTCTTTTTTTTTTTTTTTTTTTTGTGAGGTAGGATCTCACTCTAGTCCAGGTTGACCTGGAATTCACTATGTATTCTCAGGGTGGCCTCAAACTCATGGAGATACTCCAGCCTTCTGAAGTGCTGGGATTAAAGGTGTGCACCAGCCACCATGCCCAGCTGCTCCTTTTGTATAAAATTATAAAAATTTAAAAATAGATATATAATTTTTTATAGAAAAATTTGAGAATCATTACCATGAAGTTCTGGTAAAATTCACCAGTGAAACCATCTGGGCCTGGACATTTTTATATTTGGGAAATGTTTTCATAACTGCTTTGATATCAGTACTTGGTATAGGGCTATTTGAATGCTTAGTCTCATCTTGATTTAATTTTGGTATGTCATGTCTATATAGAAAGTCATCCATTTCTTTTAGATTTTCAAACTTAGTGCATTGTATTTTCTTAAAGTATGTCCTCATGATTTTCTCTATTTCATTTGTATCTGTTGTAATGGTGACTTTCTCACCTCTAATTTTATTAATTTGTATCTCTTCTCTCTTTCTTTTGGTCAGATTTGTTAAGGGCTTATTGATCTTGTTTATTCTTTCAAAGAACAAACTCCTTGTTTCATTGATTCTTTGCCTTTTTTTGGGGGCAGGGGTTTTCTATTTCGTTAATTTCTCCCTAATCATTATTTCTTCCTGTCTACTCATGTTTGGTTTGCCTTTTCTTCCTTTTCCCAGTTTTTAAGTTGAAGCAATAAGTTGTTTACTTATAACATGTCTAATTTCTTTCATTATATATGTGTATATATTTATGGATTTTTTTGTGTGTGCATGCATGTGTGTATTTGCAATTTTTTGCTTTTTATTTATTTATTTATTGACAACTTAATTGTAGACAATATCCCATGGTACTTCCCTCCATCCCCCCACTTTCCCCATTGAAACTCCACTCTCCATCATATCCCCTCCCCCTCTCAATCAGTCTCTCTTTTCATTTTGATGTCATGATCTTTTCCTCCTATTATGATGGTCTTGTGTAGGTAATGTCAGGCACTGCAAGGTCATGGATATCCAGGACATTTTGTGTCTGGAGGAGCATATTGTAAGGAGTGCTACTCTTCATTTGGATCTTTCCGCCCCCTCTTCCACAATGGACCCTGAGCCTTGGAAGGTGTGTTAGAGATGTTTCCGTTCTGAACACTCCTCTGTCCCTTCTTCTCAGCACCATGGTGCCTTCTGAGTCATCCCAAGGTCACCACCATCTGAAAAGAGAAGTTTCTCTAATGAAAAGTGAGAGTAGCATTAATATATGGGTGTGGACATTAAGAGAAGTGCTTACTGGGCAGTTTGGTGAGCATAGTATATATATTTAGTCAGATACCAGCAGACATTATACCCCTAGGGCTCATGACTAACCCTGTTGTAGGTTTTCAGTATCAGGGTTTTATTCCCTCCAATAGAGCTGTCCTCCAGTCCAATTAGAGAGCAGTTGGTTTCCCCCATAACAGACATGCCACTATTGCACCTGTTGGCTCATTTGGCCTGGCTGGCCAAATTTAATGCTTGCAGTGTTCACTGTTGAGTATCTTCACTTGTGTTTTCTCTCTCCCATTGAACTGCAGGCAGTGTAGCTTTTTCCAGCTTTCTGTCAGCTGATCCACATGGAGGAGGCTTTCAGCTCAGCTCAGCATGATTTCTCAGTGACCTTGTAGCCCAAGTATGTGGAGTATTCAGCAATAGGGTCTTACCATCTATTCCTGGTGGGGAACTAGGGGCCTTGGCAATGGCCTATAATGTTTTGGGGTATCTGTGACCTTCCTGGCCAACAACTCACTGGAAGGTATCCCATCCCTGGCACTGAAAATTTTCTAGAAACAGTCTATTGCTTCTGAGTGTTTCATTTTCCAGAATTGTAGGTTTCCATATGACTGATCTATATCCTCTTAGATGTTCATTATCCTCCCTCCACCTTTCCTTTACTCAGTCTCTTAAAAGAACAGATTAATGGGAGTGAAAAGGCCTAAATGATGTCAGGGGAAGAGATTGAGTATATTTGCATTTTTATGAGAGTGTCAGAGATAGAGATAGAGAGGGAGAGGAGAGAGAGAATTTGTGCACCAGGGCCTCCAGCCCCTGCAATCGAATACTAGACGTGTGTGCCATTTTTTGTGCATGTGAGACCTCACACACTTTTGTCATTTTGTGCATCTGTCTTATGTGGGATTTGCAGAGTTGAACATGGGTTCTTAGGGTTTCCAGGTAAATACCTTAACTGCTAAGCCATTTCTTTAGCCCTCTAATTTTTTTTCTTTTCTTTTCTTTTTTTCTTTTCTTTTTTTTTTTTTTTTTTTTTTTTTTTTTTTTTTTTGGCATTTTGAGGTAGGGTCTCACTCTAGCCCAGACTAACCTGGAATTCACTATGTAGTCTTAGGGTGGCCTTGAACTCACAGTAATCCTCCTACCTCTGCCTCCCGAGTGCTGGGATTAAAGGTGTGCACCATCACGCCTGGCAGCCCTCTAATTTCTCAATATAGGCACTTAAAGCTATAAATTTCCCTCTTATTACTGCCTTCATTCTGTCCTAAAGGTTTTGGTATGTTGTGTTATTTGTTTCTAATTTTTTTTTCTTTTCTGATTTCTTCAAAGACCCATTCAGTAGTGTGCTGATTGGTTTCAATGATTTTGTGTATGCTACATAGTTTTTCTCGCTGTTTATTTGTAGGTTAATCCTGTTGTGATCAGATAGACTACAAGGAATTATTTCAGTTTCCCTATATTTGTTAAGGTTTGCTTTGTGTTCTAATATGTGGTATATTTTAGAGAATGCTCCTTGTGCTGTTGTAAAGAATGTATCTTCTGCAGCACTTGGATGAAATGTTTTGTAGCTATATCTTTTTGGTCCATTTTTCCATGACATCATTTAATTCAGATGTTTCTCTGTTTATTTTTTCTGGATGACCTGTCAATTGATGAGAGTAGGGTATTGAAGTCACCCACTAAAATTGTGCTTGGTGTTATCTGTGACCTAATTGTGTTTGTTTGATTAAATTGGGAGTCCCCATGTTAAGTGCATGTATGTTTCAAGTTGTAATGTTCTGTTGAGTTGTTCCTTTAGTCAATATAAAGTGACCTTATTCATCTTTTCTAAATAATGTTGGTTTAAAGTCTATCCTGTCAAATATTAGGATAGCAACACCTGCTTGTTATCTAGGCCCATTTGCTTGACATACCATTTCCATCCTTTCACCCTAAGATAGTGTCTATTTTTTTACGGAGAAATGAGTTTCTTGGAGACAACAGACAGAAGGATATTGCCTTTTAATCCAGTCTGCATGTCATTTTTTTTTTTTTTTGGTTGGGACATTGAGGCCATTTATATTGAGTTATTATTCAAATGTTTATATTTATTCCTGCCATTCTTCTGGTTTTTTAGTGATTCCTATTTTCCCTTTACTCTCTTATATTAACTATTATTTGAACATGGTTTATTTATTCCTGTTGCCTCGTGTGTTTCCTTTCATTTCAGTGTGAAGGATCCCTTCAAATATTTTCTATAGAGCTGGCTTAATTGTCATGTATTCCTTTAGCCTGTTTTTGTTGTGGAATGTCCTTATTTCTCTGTCAATTTGGATGGATAGCTTTTCTGGATAAAGTAATCTTGTTTGACAGTTGTTATCTTTCAGAACTTGGAATACATCATTCCAAGTCCTTCTGGCTTTTATAGTTTGTGTTGAGTAATCTGCTGTTATCTTGATGGGCTTTTCTTTATAGGTAAGTTGATGTTTCTCTAACTGCTTTCAATATGTTTTTTGGTTTGTGTGTTTAGTAGTTTAGTTATAATATGACAAGAAGTGTTTCTTTCCTGGTTTTGTCTGCTTGGTGTTCTAAATGTTTCCTGTATTTATATTAGCATTCCTTTCCCTATTTGGAGGACATTTTCTTGTATGATTTTGTTGAAAATACTTACTATGCCTTTGTAGTAAAAATTCTTCTTCTACTTTACCTTGCCTGAATTCTCATGTTTGATCACTTCATAGTGTTCCAAATGTCTTGGAATTTCCATTCATACATTCCTATTAGTTTGTCTTTCTTTTTGTTGGACTTATTAGGTCATCTGCAGTGTCTTCTCATTTATGTATTATGTCCTCTCTCTGAACCATTCTATTTGTGAGACTTTGTACAGAGTTTATTTGGCTTACTGTGTCTTTCATTTATAGCATTTTTGGTTGGTTTTTCTTTAGTATTTTTATTTCCTTATCCCTGTATTGTATTGTCCTTCTTATTTTACTAAGTTGGTTTCCTGTGTTCTTTGTTTCCTTCTTTGACTCCTTTGATTTTTTTGAACATAGTTATAATCATTCTTTCAAACCTTTGTCAGCCATTTTATCTGAATCAGTCTCACTGGAGGTCATTTCTGATTGATTTATAATTTTTGATGGAATTATATTGTCTTGAGTTTTTGTGTTCTTTGTTTTATAATGTAGATTTTTTTGCATCTTCAGTTAAATTGTTATTAGGTTTTATGATTATCTGTACTATTCTTAGATTTTAAATCTGATATTATATATTTTTAAGGTGGGAATTTAAAGTGCCATGTGTAGCTCTTATAGTATTCCCAGAGTAACAGCAGAAGTAACTCTAGGTGTTAGGTTTTCCTGGTATGCAAATATTCCAGTAGGGTGGGAGGAGCAAAACACAGGCAAATTCTAAAATTCAACTGAGTAATATCAATCCAAACCAGCAGGGATTTATGTAAGAGTGGGTATTAAAACAGATAATCGAACATAGTCAAAGTTCCTAGGGATGTTTGTTGCCCCACACCCTCGATTCTGTCAATTGGGAGGCTGAGACATTTCCAGGTCAGCCTGCGACACAAGAAGACAAAGGCAGTATTAATCAGGGAATGTCAAAAGCCACAACAGTCAACCCCCAAATACAACTTATTTAAGAATGGTAAATACTACCATCAATCAAATTTAACACATAACCTGCCCTGACATAGATGGTGTGATTAGCACTTCTAGTGCAGGCTTATATACCTGGATTTCAGTCAGGTATTGATCCAGTGTAACTAGGTCATTACCTTGTGGAGTGGCTTTCAGTCTCACCTATGCAGCATGCCCTTCTGGGTCCCTCCTTAATGTGCTTGTGGGCTCTGCTATGGTGGGTGTGTGGGTAGATCTGCTATTCCAATCAGCTGTCCTGGATGCTGTGTGGTTGGGTTCCCTTCCCCAGGTGGTTCCCAGCGCTGGTGGTTGGGGGCAGGTAGGCTGCTTAGAGTGCCTGAAGCCACAGCTGCCTATCTGGTTCCTGAGGTCCTCTTCCTCACTTGCCCCTCTGCTTGTTTCTGACGTCCTCTCCTTCAGGTTTCCTAACTCTGTGAGGAGGCTGTTATGTATGGAGAGTTCCTCCACCAGGTTCACTGGTACATAGCTCAGCAGATTGAAGGAGTAGAGCCACAGCAGGATCCAGTTCTGGCTGGTTGTGTGGTGGCTAGCAGCTCTGGATCTCTCTTGCTTCTCTGCTATGCTTGATAATTCCTTAACCACCTTTAATTTTTGGTAGAAGAGTGTATTGTGGTGTTTTTCTGCTTATTCCCCTCCTAGGCTACTTTGGCATGGGTACTATGCCACCATCTTAACCAGAAGTCTGCAAATGGTTTGTTTTGGCTTACGGACTCCAGAGGAAATTCCATGATAGCAGGATAAAATGTGGCATGAGCAGAGGCTGGCCATCTCCTGGCCAACATCAGGTGATCAACAGCAGCAGGAGAGTGTGCCATGCACTGGCAGGGTGAGGCTGTCTAGAACCCATAACCCTGCCCCCAGTAACACATCTGCTGCAGTGAGGATCTCATTCCCAAATTCCTATCAGCTTGGGATCACATATTCAGAACACACAAGTTTACGGGGGACACCTAATTCAAACCATCACATTGCAATTCTGTACTGATAACCATACATGATATAAAATACAGTGCATTCAGTCCAACTTTTTAAAAGCTCAAATAGTTTTTTATCAATCTCAATGCTACTCAGTTATTCCCATAGTCCAGTGTCCTTAACTGAGCCCAAATAAACAGACAAAAATAATGACACAGAATGAACAGTCACACTGCAAAAGATGACCATTTGTCAGAGCAAAGAAAGATTGAACCAATACAAGATTTAAAATAAACAGGGCAAACATCAAATTCTGTAATTCCCAAGTCTGACAACTCTGACCAGTGACAAGACTGTAAGTCTGATAATCTAACCAGTGACAATTCTCTGGAGTTCCAGTTCCCCCCTCCAGCTGTGCTGCTCAAAAACCCAGAGAAAGACCCCATCTGAGCTGGAGCATTTCCTGGGAGCCTTACCATAGTACTGGGATCCCTATTGCATCTTTATTGCAACCCACAGTTTATTCTCATGACTTTATCAGGTCTTCACTCAGTTACTTCCAGCAACCCTGCTTCACACTGTCCATGGCCATTTCCAAAATCAAAACCGTATTCCAAATCCAAAGACCCTCTCTCTTTCTACATTTGTTATAATCCATAGTACCAGGTGGGCTACCAAATTTGTTAACATGGAGGGAAATCCAATTTTGAATAGCAGGATACTCCTTCAGCATTTAGGTCTCCTACTTTCAAAAGAGTCAACAGTCTTCCTGCTGTCCTGATTAGCTGGCCCAGTCTTAATAGTTGTAATCTCTCAAGAAATTGCAGCTGAACAGGCAGCAGGTTCAGCCCAAAGATTTCACTTTTTTTCTGAGCTATATCCCTCTGCTCACAACAGTCCATTTCTACACAATGCAACCCAAAAGTTCTGAGCACATAGGCAGAATGCAGTAATACTCTCACACAATCTGCTTCTAGCCTAGTCCCTACAAAGTTCTTTCTTACTCTTATAAGCCAAACTTCACAGTCCATAGCACTCACTGCTTTCAGTTATTTTAGCTCTAACCAGAATCCTTCAAGCTACACTTATATCAGCATTGCAAGGCATCTCTTAGGCCGAGGTTTCAAATCCTTCCACATTGTTCTAGCAAGACAGTTGTCCTAGCATCATTTATTTTTTTCCATGTAGCCTCTGGAATATGTTTATTCTTCCCTTCACTGTGATGTATTTCTTCCAGTATCCTTTATAGACCTGGCTTGGTGGTTATAAATCCCTTTAGCCTGCTTTCATAATGGAAGACTTCTTTTTGTCTTCAATTATGACTGATAGTTTTGCCTCATATGATATTCTGGTTTACCAACTATGCTCTTTCAGCACTTGAAATACCTCATTCCAAGTGCTTCTTGCTTTTTGTTTCCATTGAAAATCAGCTGTTATTCTGATGAGCCTCTTTCTATATATTATTTCGTGTATCTGTAGTGTAGCTGTAAATACTTTTTTTTTTTTTTTTGGTTTGTACACTTAGTTTTTTTTTAACAATGTTTTATTTTTATTTGAGACACAGAGAGAAAGAGAGAGAAGGAGGAGGAAGAGGAGGAAAAGAAAGCAAGCAAGCAAGAAAGAGAGAGAGAGAGAGAGAATGGGTATGCCAGGGCCTCTAGCCACTGCAAACGAACTCCAGACCTACACATCACCTTGTACATCTGACTTATGTGGGTCCTGGGAATTGAACCTGGGTTCCTTTTGCTTTTCAGGCAAATGCATTAACCCCTAAGCTATCTTTCTAGCCCTCGTTTAGTTTTTTTTAACTAATATGTGACATGGAATGTTTCTTTTACTGCTTTTTTTTTGTTTTGCTTTTTTGTTTTGTTTTGTTTTTCAAGATGTGGTTATGCTTTAGCTCAGGGTGGCCTTGAACTCATGGCGATCCTTCTACCTCTGCCTACCAAGTGCTGGATTAAAGGCATGTGCCACCACACCCAGCATCAACATGGAAAGTTTCTTTTTTGGTACTGTCTATGTGGTATTTTAAATGCCTCTTTTCCCTGGGTGGGAACCTTTTCCCTAGATTTGGGAAATTTTCTGGTATTAATGTATTGAACATAATTTCTATTCCTTTAGCATGGAATTCTTCTTCTATACTCACAGTTTATAGATTTACTCTTATTATGGTGTCCCAAAGATGTTACATTTTCCACTCTTACTTTTAAAAAAATTGTCATGTTTTGACTAATCATAGAAGTTCTTCCACCTATTCTCCATGCCCTGATACCCTGATATTCTGTTCTCCCCACTATCCACTGTAATAGTGATGCTCTCCATTGAGTTCCTGTTCCACTCATTGTATTTTTTATTTCCAGCATCATTTCATTTTTTTCTTCAGCTTTTCTTTCTCTTGGATTCTTTTTTTTCCCCATTGGCTTACTTATTTCATTCAGCACATTGTTCATGTTTTTTGTGGAATTTTTTCTTTGAACGTATTTGCTATCATTCTTTTGAATTTCTTCTCTGGAATTTCATCTAAGTCTGTCATCAGAGTCCATCACTCTGGAATTATAGCTTTTGGAAGAGACATGCTGGTTTTTCATATTTATCTTCACTGGCCCTTTTGCATCAGGAGTTAGTTCTTTGGTTTAGATTTTGTTTTTTGCTGTTGTTAAGTTTAGGTTACTTTTCTTTCAGTAGAAGTGTTTGTAATTTATCTTGTAATAGGGTTAAATTTTTTGTTTTCTTTTGCACTAGGCTCTATTGTTTGAAAAGAATCCTGGCTATAGAAAAAGTCATTATCTAGGGATAGACTACTCTAAAACAGACATCTCTTATTAAGTAGCAGTTTTTAAAAATATATTTTGTTTATTTATTTGAGAGAGTGAAAGAGAGAGATAACAGGCATGCCAGGGCCTCCAGCCACTGCAAATGAATTCCAGATGCATGTGCCCCCTTGTGCATCTGGCTTATGTGGGTCCTGGAGATTTGAACCGGTATCGTTTGGCTTTTGCAGGCAAACACCTAACTGCTAAGCCATCCTTCCAGCCCAATTGGTAATTTTTTAGGGAGTAAAGCTATGTTATTAGCATAGTAATTGTAGGTATGAGATGAATGAAAGAAAAGGAAGTAACACCCTAATATAAGTGATGAATGAGTTTTGGTATGATAGAAAATAGAGGAAGGGAAGGTAAGTAGAAGAGTGACCTGTAGGTGCATAAACAAACAAGAAAGAAGGAAGGAAAGAAAAAAAGGAAAGGAAAGAAGGAAGAAAGATGGCTAGAAGATGATGAAATTTTGGTTGAAGGTAGACTGGAGAGAGGTAAAGGTTTGTTAATAGTGTGGAATAGTCCTGTCTATCAGTATAACGCGTCTCAGAACCCCATAAACCAGAGCAAACTAAGTTTTTTTGTTTTTGTTTTTGTTTTTTTTGTGAGAGAAAGTATAAAGGAAAAATCTAAGAAGGAAACAGAAATAAAACAACAAAATAAAAAAAACCCACAAAACCAAAACTAAAAATAAAACAAAAGAAACCAAAATAGCATTTAAAATATAAATTAAGGGTAATAACAGAATGAGGCTGAGCTGGCCTGTAAAGATGACAATGGGTATTAGAGCTTGAAGAGATGTGGAGTGAGATTAAGCTGGGTGAATGTATAGGATATGAAAATCAATTGACCTGATTGTTGTTTCTCATGTTGACTGTCTTGAGTCCCTTCTTTGGTTTCTATAATGCTGTTTCCTTCCCTGGAACTTCCTCGGGGTATGTAGTATTTTCCTCCTTTTGGAGTCTTCCAGGAGTATGTGTGGTTCTCCCCCCCCCCCCCAGAGTCTTCCTTTGGATTGCTGGGTAGATGTTGTCCAGGGTCAGTGGAAAATGTTTCAGAGGTGGAGTCTCAAACCTATGAACTCCTCCATGAATTCCTCCAGGGTTCCAGTTCTGAAGTCTGGCTATACCTGTGTATAGCCCTTGCATATATCCTGTGTTGCTTGAACTCTGTGTAGAAGTTCTCATATATGCTTTGGTTCTTACCTGGTTTTTAGCTCCATGTTCCCTGAGGTGGCATATGGGGAGAGAAGATTGTGGAATGTTTCCTGGTGGTGTTTTCATATCTTCTGCTTCAGGTTCTTTTCAGGTTATAGGGCTCGTATGTGTGGAGCAAAGTATTTAGTGACTGTTAAAATTATATATTATACTATCTTTCCAAACAGATAATGTCTGACAATATAGAGATGCTATGGATCATTATCAGTAAATGTAAACATTTGGAGCATTTTTGCTATTTATAACCACCAGTTTCTGAATGGAGATTTTATCATTGACTCATTGAAGTTTAGTTTCTGGCTTCTTCTAAACATGAGTATCATAGATTGAAAAAGTATTTTGTACATAATAACTGTTTCCTTATTCTGAAATTATCTAAGTAATATCTTTTTCATCATTTACAATATGAGTTTCATAACAGTGGGCAGTGGGCATTTTTTTTTTTATTTGAGAGAGGGAGACAGAGACAGAGAGACAGACAAAGAAAGAGTTTGGGCATACCAGATCCTCTAGCTGCTACAAAAGAATTCCAGATACATGAACCACTTTGTGCATCTGATACTACATGGGCACTGGGGAATGTAATCCAGGCTTATCAGGCTTTGCATGCAAGTGCCTTTATCCTCTGAGCTATGTCTCCAGCCTCCACATTTTTCTTTCTATTCACTACTTTATTTCCCACTCCAAATAAAAGTACTTCATACATTTTGTTTCTTTAATAAATATTTTTGGATAAGTAATAAAATTTTAGAGATGTTAGTAAAATGTGTGCATATGTGTGCACATGTGCATGTACGTGCGCACGCGTGTGTGTACAGTATGAACATAACTCTTGAATTTTTTCTTTATGGTACAATCAGAGATAATACAAATAAAACTTTGAATTAACTCTTGCCTTAAAGTATTGAGTACATTATATTTTTCTGTGATCTTTCCTTGGTGGTTTCTGTTTCTATACTTCTTTCTATGTCTCTAACTTTTCATTTGGCTTTTAGAGATGGTCAAGATGCAAACTGTTAGGGGTTGATAGTTATACATGAAGGTTGTAGGTTTGGGCTTCAAAGGTCTGTAATTATTTAGTTTTTTAAAAAATATTCATTTAAGCCGTCGTGGTGGCACATGCCTTTAATCCCAGCACTCAGGTGGTGGAGGTAGGAGGATCACCAGGAGTTTGAAGCCACCCTGAGACTACATAGTGAATCTCAGGTCAGCCTGGGTAGTTTGAGACCCTACCTTGAAAAAAAAAAAACAAGAAAAAAATACACAGACACAGACAGACAGACAGACAAACATGCACACACACACACGTGGGGGCAGAGAGAGGAGAGAATGGGCACGCCAGGCTTCTAACCACTGCAAATGAACTCCAGATGCATGCTCCACTTTATGCATCTAACTTTATGTAGGTACTGGGGAATTGAACACGGGTCCTTATGCTTTGTAGGCAAGTGCCTTAACCAGTGAGCCATCTCTCCTGCCTTTTGTTTTTTAAAAGAAGTCTTTGGGCTGGGGAGATTGTTCAGTGGTAATAGCACTTGTTTTTCAAGCATGAGGACCTGAGTTTGATCACAGCACCCAAATAAAAAGCTGGGCATGGCTGCACATGGCTGTGCTGAGGGAGTTGGAGACAGTAGAATTACTGGTGCTCCCTGCCTATCCATTCTAATGAGAAAATGGAGAGCTCTCAGTTCAGTGAGAGACTTTGTTTCAGGGAAATAAGGCTGGACAATAATAGAAACAGATCCAATACCTTCCTCTGGCTACCACACGTGTACACATAGGGCACACACACATGCATATACCATATGAGCCCCCCACACACCCAAGAGGTCCCTGATCATAAAGCAATTATTTTGCACATTTAAATTAATAGTAAGTTATTAAGTGTCAAGTGATACTTGTTATTTAATTTTAAGAAGTTTTCTTTCTCAGTTTAATAAAATATTTGACGTTGTTATTGGTAATTCTTTTCCTTTTGTATTGTGCATTCATGTGTATATGAATGAGGGTGAGTGTGGGCATGCCATGGCATATGTGTGGAGGTCATGTTTTGAGGTAGGATTTCTTGTTGATCACCACTGTGTTCACCAGGCTAGTTGGCTCAGAAGCTTCCAGGGATTCTCCTGTCTCCCCCTTCCATCTCACTGTAGGAGCTCTGGGATTACAGATACTTGTATTACTACTTCAAGCCTTATGTGGGTTGAGGGGATCTGAACTCAGGTCCTCATGCTTGTGTGGCAAGCACTTTATTCACTGAGCCACCCTGTTTCTGATATTCTTAGGCAGAAGCCCACATTACTTTTCAACACCTGGATATTCATACTTGTGCTATGTGGCTCATGCTCCCTTGCTAAGATTCAGAATTTCTCAAATTCCTTTTCTACAACTTTATTGCCGTTTGTGACAAATTGTTGCAGTACACTGAAAAATGCAGCAGTGCTGTCTGACCTGGTTTTATCAGCAGCTTCTATAGGAAATCCTTTCCTCTATAGTCCCTGAGGACTATTCTCATCCTACCTACTTCCTGCCAACAAGGGGGCACGTTTCTCTGAACTGTGTGTGTTCTTTAACACATTGTTATTGCATCTTATCCTTTTCTTCCATCCTTCATCTTCAGTTAGTTACTACTAATGACTCTGAAAAGGATCTCTTATACTTACATTTAAGGAAACTACTAAGGAAGTCTATTTGAAAAAAAAAAAAGTCTGTACAAAAAATTAACACAGGAAGGATTTTGCCCAATTTGGGAGATATTTCTATATACTTATTTTTTGTGTAGAATTATTTGAATCACAGAGAAGTGAAAGCACTCATGATGGAGAGGGCTGGCCAACAAAAGCCTGGTGGACTTGCCTGCTGCAGCCCAGAGCATTTTTAGTGCAGGTACGCTTTCTTCCTCATGATTCCTCCATTGTACTCTGAACTAGTTCTCATTTTATATGTTTAAAGGCAGCTTCTAGAATTAATTCTCAGCTTCCTTTTTATGCTCCCTAGTATCTAAATATTTACTTATGTTTAGTGCAAATACCTCTCTTGGCTATCCTTTCTTTCTGCCTTTAGGCTACATTGTACTGGCATAGTAATTGTGGGCATTTTCCCAAGTTCTTACAAGATTGGTCACATGTATGAACAGACTCATTGGAATACTAGGTCATTTGTAAAACAAATCTCTCATTTATAACCCGAACTACACTAGATTGGAAATATTACTGAGGCACACTCTGCAAGCCATTATCCAGGGTCATCAGTTAATGAGATATTTAATTAGATGGTTGCCGTATTATCCATATTAGTTTTTCACTAAAGAAAGGTTTTTAAGATTGTAGCCTTGGGCTGAAGAGATTGCTCACCAGTTAAAAAAATTGCTTGTACAGTCTAACAACCAGGGTTCGATTCCCAAGTACCCATTTAAGGTCAGATGCACAGAGTGGCTTATGCATTTGGAGTTTGTTGTAGCAGCAAGAGGCCCTCACTCACCTATTTCTCTTTCTCCTCTCTCAAGTAAATGAAAAAAGATTGTAGCCTCATTTTGTTTAAATTAATCTTTTCTCTCTTTTTTCCCCATTTAAATTGTACAACACAAATGTTTATATTATACTGTTTGAGGATATAGAGTTATTTTTTTGAGCTAGTTTTCCCAGAAATTTATTTGGAATGTAAAAATCTGATGGTGGCATTGAAATGAAAAAGCAAAACAGGAAAACAAAAGCCATCTTGTCACTAACATTTTTGGTTCTGTGTATCTGAGAGTTGATATATTTAGAAAGAGACCTTTGGTCCCTTCTTAAGTCTAAGCTTTGATTTCTCATTTACCAGTCCCCAGCATGGAAGGTTGGCATGTGATAGATGCTCACTATATATTTATTAAATCAGTGAATTATTGTTGTTGTTGCTGTTATTATTTGGCTTTTCAAGGTAGGGTCTCACTCTAGCCCAGGCTGACCTGGAGTTCACTACGCAGTCCCCGGTTAGCCTCTAGCTCATGGCGCTCCTCCTACCTCTGCCTCCTAAGTGCTGGGATTAAAGGCATGCACCACCATGATGGGTTTAAATCAGTGAAATATAAATGAAGTTGAGAGTTTGAAGCACATTCACTGTATCTGTTTTCTCTTCTCTTCTCTTCTCTTCTCTTCTCTTCTCTTCTCTTCTCTTCTCCTCTCTTCTTTCTTTGGTTTATGAGGTAGAGTTTCACTGTAGCCCAGGCTGACCTGGAATTCACTATGTAGTTTCAGGATGGCCTTGAACTCACAGTAATCCTCCTACCTCAGCCTTCTTAGTGCTGGGATTAAAGGCATGTGCCACCACACCTGGCCTCACTGTACATTCTTAAAGTTGACTGAGGTTGAATGTCCTACACAATGAGCTATATGAAGTTACTTGATTACTTATACATGGGCAGCAAGAATGATAGAAGAGAGTATGAATCATTCTGAAGTAGTCCAACAAGGCTGAATAAAACCATCAAAATATCAAATACATACCTACTTTTGAGGGAACAATAGATAGTAAATATGTCTGATTTCTTATAACTACCATCAATAAAAGTAGTAAAAAATTAAGACTGAAAACTACTGGTTTTAAGAGTAAACATTCATCATTTCAAGTAGCAGTCTCTGCCAGTGGGACCTCCTGGATGTTTGTGATTTAGATTTGTTCACCCTCAACAGTCAGGCACACATATAGACTTTCCCAGACTATTAAGGCATTGTGAGCTTCATTTGCTGATGGCTAGGGAATGAACCGCCCTCTTTATTCCAACGATGGTATTTTAAAAGAATTCAAATTTCAAGGAGGTGAAAAGGAAAGTGGCAAAAACTAATGGAAAAGATTAGTGTTTCTTTTTTCTGAAAGTACAAGGATACTCTATATATGCCAGTTTGTGTTTGCTTTCTCTTTTGCATCCCACCATTATGGGTGGGTCAACTTAACCAGCATGTGAATAACATACCTTTATTACCTCTTAGCTACATGAATTGCATCGCGTGACAGAGCTCAGTGGTGGCCTCTGTTTTTCTCTAGGGCTTTCCACAGAAGTGAGTCAACACATTGTTTCTGGTTTTACTTGCTGTTCCTCCCTAATACTCCAGCTTAGGGTGTTGTGGAATTTTCCAGGTATGGTGTATAGTAGGAGAAGCTCAGGAGGAAGGTAGGGTATAGGTTTAGTGTGCTTTGGAGTGGGTGGGAGAGCTTAGGGAAATACTGTAAGTGAACCAAGTGGATTGAGAATTTTAAATTTACCTGAAATGCATATGTACCAAAACACTGAAAATATTCATCATATTTAAATATCTTTTAGCATTATATTTAAAAATTGATTCAAAGTGTATGCTGAGATTCTCTTTAAAATAGATTCCAACACTTTTGTCCGTTTGCCAAGAACACAGTGTTCTGTTAAGTCATTCAGTGATGAAGATTGCTGGCTTGCTGCCAGCCAGGGTCAAGTTCATTCAAATAAGTTTCGGTGTGGATTTTGACTGAGTGAGGAATGTTCCTCTTGTCTTTGCATGTTAGGTGGGTCTGGGGAATTAGCTGTTTTAAAACAATCTTGTTAGTACCTTTTTTTTTTCATGGTTACGGGGTTTTATTTTCTCCTGGTTTAAGACTTTGATATCAGTATCAAATTCTTACCTACCTATTGACTTGCCATGCCTGAGTTGGTTAAAAACATCCCTTTTAACCATGCTGAATTAGAATCTACTATACTGTATATTAACTCTACTGTGTCATGTAAAGTGTTACTTTCTGCTTTTAAATAAAACATTCTGAAAGTGATTTCCCAACCATATATGTACATTTAAAAATTAGAAAAGGAGGTTAGGAGGATCGCCATGAGTTCTTCTTTCATTGGTCCTCCCCCAGTTTCTTTTTTCTTCCATTTATCATCTTTGTTTTCTAGTACAGTAATTCATCAACTCTTTCTCATTAAAAACATGAGTATTCAGAAAGTTAAGGACTAGAAGAATTATACCAATCTTTGGCATCTAGCTTTTTTTGCTGAGAAATTGTACATACTTAATCAAATGTCCTCTAAACCTGTTTAGTTTGCATATATGTGAGTAAAAACACATACCATGTGTTGCAACTAGCTTACCAGATCCTGAGAAGACAATCTTTCCCTCACCACCACCACCCCATCATTTACAGCAGAATTTAACCAAGACAGGAAGTTTTTGATGATAAAGTTAAAATTTCATTAAGAAAGCTTACCTTGTAGTCTATTAGAATTTGGGATGGGGCAGAGGGTAGGTTAATGTCTAGTAATGTGCTTATTTGTGATTCCTTGCTATTTCTTATTTGTTAATGCCTTTCTAGCAGAAATTATTACCTTGTTCATCAGACTAAATAGTCATAGTGAGACACTCAATAACAGAGAGTTCATGTCTGTTGACACACACTCTTACAAAAGTCAAGCTAATTAACTCAAATATGTGCTTTTACATATTTTACATAATTTACATAATTACCATTCCTTTGGGACATTTTTCTGTATGTGTTAACATTAGGCTTCCTAAAACAAGAGTTCAGTGATGCTTAATGAAAAAACTTTGTTTTTCCATTAAATCTTCAGCAAAAATACTCTTATTATTCTTCCAAGTGTTATAGGTGTAGATTGGAATTTAGAGAATACCTACTAGCATTTCTAGTTTTCATATCCCAGAACAAGGAAGTGGATCAGAGACACATGGAAGTATTAGAGAGAAAAAAAAAGAGAGACAGTTTATTAAGAGAACACTTTAGATATTGGAAGAGGGCCAGACATAGGAAAGGTCAAAAGTTCAGTGCACCAGACTAAAAGAGTTTGGACCCTTTACATTTACCTAGTGCCTGCCTTCTGCATTTTATTTTTCTTGAATAGGGTCTTACTCTAGCCCAGGAGGGCTTGGATTCACCATGTAGTCTTAGGCTGGTCTCAAACTCACAGTAATATTCCTACCTCTGCCTCCCGAGTGCTGGGATTAAAGATGTGTGCCACTGTGCCTAGCTGCCTTCTGCATTTGTATATTGCTGGTATTTCTCTTGCAAGCTATGTCCCTTAATTGTAACCCTTTTCTGGGGGGTTTAAAGTCTTTTTCTGTCGTTGGGTTCTTTCCTATATTAATCTTGATGCTTATTTATGTCCTGCCACACAGGGACATTTGAACAGTACTAAATTTATTAATATAGGTTAGATATGCATGAACTTCCCAGAAAACCCTTGGAATGTTCAGTGTTGGATGGAGTGTACTGCTTCCTTTACCTTTAAGTGGATCTGCTAGTTTTTTTCTTAAGACAAAATACACTATGCTATTTATTATTAGTCTTTTATATAAATAATTTAATAGGTCTTGGACTGATTTCTATGGCATCCATATATTTTTTAATTTTATTTATTTTTGGAGAGAGAGACAGAGAGAGACAAACAGAGATGGAGAGGGAGACAGATAGAGATGGGCGTGCCAGCAGTCTCTCAGCTGCTGTGAACGAAATCCAGATGTGTGTGCCCCCTTGTGGTCAAGTGTGTCATTGCACCCTTGCATCACTTTGCATCTTGCTAAACGTGGGACCTGGAGATTGGAACCGGGTTCTTAGGCTTAGCAGGCAGGCGCCTTAACCGCTAAGCCATCTCTCCAGCCCCATTTTTTTTTTTTTTTGAGAGAGACACAGAGGGAGACAGAGAGAGAGGGAGAGGAAGACAGATAGAGAATGGGCGCGCCAGCAGTCTCTCAGCTGCTGTGAATGAACTCCAGATGCGTGCACCCCCTTGTAGGCAAGTGCGGCATTGCACCCTTGCGTCACTGCATCTGGTTAAACGTGGGACCTGGAGCTTGGAACTGACATTCTTAGGCTTAGCAGGCAGGTGCTTTAACCACTAAGCCATCTCTCCAGCCCAGCATCCATATTTTTTATTAGTTATCTATTTAATGTGTACACAGCCATGATGGTACCATCGTTAGCCTTCTTCCTGTCCTCTTCCCATGGGGTTTGTGGGTCTTGCATTGTGGGGGTAGCCATCAGGGGGTGAGGCAATGTTTCTGTGCATAATGACCCAACTTAGGGCTCTAACAATCTTTCTGCCCCCTCTTCTGTGAATTTCCCTAGGCTATTTGGGTTCATTTTAGGTCTGTTTCAGTGAGGAGATCATGGGAGTCTCTTGTGTCTCTGGATATCTGATTTGGTAGGAGTTGAGTGTTCTCTGTGCCTATCTTCTTCACCCCTGTGGCTGATACCAGGTTCACTGAGAAAGCAGCACTCTTGCTCATTTCCCCAATTATTCTATGGCTTCAGCTGGTGCCTTGGTGAGGTGTGATGGGCTGATTCTCTCCTCAGGTTCTGCATCCATCTGAAAAAGAGAAGCAAATTTTCCAACAGAGAGTGAGGTCAGCACTGGATAAATGGGATAACCATTATTGTATAGATAGAATTAAATAGGTGTAGGCCCTCTTGTACCCCACTATTGGTGGGACCTTGATATTGAAGAGTGAACTCATTTTTTGGATATGGTTCTGACTTGTTTCCCAGTTCCAGGTATGGGTTCCTTTCCACTGAGCGGATCTGTTAGCCAAATCAAGAGCAGTTGGTAACCCACCATGGCTGTGTGCCACTATTGCACTTGTGTGAGCATCATGTCAGGTTGATTGTTGCTGAGTAGTTTAGACCACTAGTTGCTTAGACAGATGTTGGTCATTTTCCCTCAGTTGCTCATGTAACACCTGGCACTAGACAAGCTAACTGTCTGGGGACTGACTCTCTTCCAGATTCCAGCCAGGTCACTCCATGTTCCATCCCAACAGCATATGGTGTCTTTGGCAGTAAGGTCTTACTATTGACCTTTGGTGGGTCATCAAGTACTCTGACAGAAATCTGACTCCTGGGAAACCTTGTAGATCTCACTGATCAACAGCTCATTGTGGATGTTAACCACATGCTGGTACTGGGAGTTACAGGTCAGTGCCAAGGGAAAAGAGGGAAGAAGAATATAGGTAATATGAAAGAGAAAGAGAGAGAGAAGAGAATGAAGAGGGAGAGAGAGGAACAGGAGAAAGTTGAGGTTAGTCTTCATCATAACCTCTCCAGGCCCCTGTGATTCAGGTGTTCTCTCTAAGCACCTGATGAAGGTTCAACCTTTTAGTATGTTTTTCAGGATATAGGATTTTATGGTACCATTTCCAGTTGGGTCCAGTTGCCCACCCCCACCAACCTTACCCTCCCTTCCCACCCCACCATCCTTATTGTCCAGTCCTAGAAATGTTTATTAGGTGTGTCAGCATCTCAGGCAAATTCAGGTTAGGAGCCACAGATGAGTGAGACCATGCAATGCTTATCTTTCTGTGATTCGGTGAGTTCGCTGAGAATAGTCTGTTTCAAATTTGACCATTTTTCTATCTGCTAGATTTGATAAAGAATTAGAAGAGAGGAGTTCAAAGGCTCCCAACAGAAGTTAGGGAGATTAGTGGTAGAGTGCTTGCCTGGTAAGTCTGAGACCTTGGATTCAGTCTCTAAGACCCAAAATAAAAGTGTTCAGAATGGAAATACTAATTGTTCTAACTTGATCATTACACATTGTATACATATATCAAATTATCATGCTGTGTTCTGTAAGTATTAACAGTGAAAGAAAAGTTGGGTATGAGTATTATATCATGGTAGCACTCTTCTGCTTTCCTTAGAACCCTTGTCCATAGCTCCTGGTCATTACTGCCCTATTTATGTCTCTCCCCAACCAAACTACAGGGTCCTTTAAGGCCAGGGTGATCGTGAGTGGATAAATGAATTAGCAGAGACAAGATCGAAGGACAGGTGATGGCCAGGATTTTTTTTTTTTTTTTTTTTTTTCGAGGTAGGGTCTCACTGTGATCCAGGCTGACCTGGAATTAACTATGTAGTCTCAGGGTGGCCTCGAACTCTCAGCGATCCTCCTACCTCTGCCTCCCAAGTGCTGGGATTAAAGGCGTGCGCCACCACGCCTAGCTCCAGGATTTTTTTTTTTGTTACACTTGGGGCCAAAGATTCATTCATGAGTTTGGCACCTGTTATTTATGGTTAAAGTAAAGCTAGATACAACTTTTTTTTTTGCATCTGGGTAAACGTGGGACCTGGAGATTGGAACCAGCGTTCTTAGGCTTAGGAGGCAGGCACCTTAACCACTAAGCCATCTCTCCAGCCCTAGATACAACTTTTAAGTATTCAACTCTCATGAAAATAGCATTGAAGGTATGTTCTTTGATATGTATTTATTCTGCTTAATTTCTCTACTTTTATCAAGCAATACTTGATTGAGGGTGGTGGTATTAAGTTAGCAGGTTAGAATTATTGTAATGGAAGCACAGTTCTCCTTCAATGAAGGCTATAAGTGAGAATACTTAGTAAAAGCTGTATACTGATGGGTGAAGTGGAGCATGCCTATAATCTCAGCACTCAGGAGGCTGAAATAGTAGAATTACCATGAATTTTTAGCCAGCCTACACTATAAGAGTTCCAGGTAAGCCTGGATCTTACCTCAAAGGAAAAAAAACAAAACAAAAAAACATGTCTTAACCATGGTTAATCATGAAAAAAACTGGGTGAATAAAGATTTTGTACCTTAGTAGGAAAAGTAGCTTAAAAATGATTTTAATAAACATGTATAATTACATAGTTTAGATGTTTGCAAATCTGTTACCAAGATTTTACATAAGAATTAAATTTTAATCCTTGTCCCATGGAATAAACATGTAGCTATGATTAGTATGATTTCAATTCTAGAAGGAATTTTAATGAAAACAGTTATTGAATTGATAGCACATTTATAGTGGGTGGTGATAAAGAGGGGGCTTTGCATCTGTTACCTAAAGAAAGACCAATGTGAACATGAAGTCCTAGAAATTTTTGGATACTAAAGCTGTGGTTTTCAAAACTTCTACAGTAATGACAGCTGTTATTTTGTGGGTGTCTACCTGATATGTGGGCCACAAAAGAATCATTTAGTTTCCACAGTGCTCTTGTTGAAATGAGTCTTACTGTTTATTTTGCATATGAGATGACTTGGCTGTGTCTCACATAATTAAAAAGCTTTTCCAGGATTACTTTGCTGATAAGAGGCAGGATGAGGACAACCATAGGTATCTGTGAACTAGATTGTAAGAAAAAACAGGGATCCCCTGGTGTTCCTCTAGCTAGTTTAAGTTGAACATTCATGTAAAGTTTTCTTAAATAAACAGATGATAAAAGAAAGTCTGAATTTGTCAGCTAGGCTTATTGAAGAATAGGTAACATCATGCTAGCTTGCTTCTTGCTCAGCATTTTCTTACTTTTGCATCTGAGCCTTGGCACATTTCGATATTTGGATCTGAGGGAGGGAAAATCACTCTACCAGGTTCCCACGTCTCTACACCCACTCCCAAGGTACCTGTCAAAACTTGCTGTGCTTACTTGGACTGTGTTTCATGTCTGTGGTTACTTGAGAGATTCACCAGATTCTGCCCAAGGAAAACAGACTGGAGAGTGTAAATGGCCAGGAAAAGTAACAGGTTTGTTTGAGTCAAAATTCCTTCATTTGACATACTTTTTCTTTCATCATTTCACTTTGTTCATGAATTACATCCTTCTGTGTTTGATAGAGCAAGAAAGCGTTTATTTTCCTCAGCATATGATTTTGGCTTGTTTGCATTTTCTTTTAAGTAGGAAAGCAGAATGAACCTCATTCCAACTCCATAAATATATGATTTTGTTTTTATCATATTAATAATGAAATTGAAGTCTGAAATTTGGAGTTCAAAAAAGGGAGAAAGGAAACAGTAAAAATAAAGCAAGTATTTAATATGTGATGAACATGTAATGTTTTAAAATCTTTATGAGAATCATAAATGGCATTAAAGAGTATTAAATAGGATGTCCTTACCTGGGATATCAGCGGATTTGTGGTTTAGTCACTTAAAACATGTATTATTTGGGGCTGGAGAAATGGGTTAGTGGTTAAGGCGTTTGCCTGTGAAGCCAAAGGATCCCGGTTCAATTCTCCAGACCCATGTAAGCCAGATGCACAAGGGGCACATGCATCTGGAGTTCACCTGCAGTGGCTAGATGCCCTGTGATGCCCATTCTTTCTCTGTCTGCCTCTCTTCTATCTCTCTTTCTCTCTGCTTGCAAATAAATAAATAAAATTGAAAAAATATTTAAAAATAAAATAAATGTATAATTCATGTTTATTATGATGATTTCTGTTTTCCACTCTAGTGAGTGTTAGCTTCCTTCTTTACCACATCTGTTAACAAATATTGACTAGCTGGCAGAACTTTAAAAAATATTTTACGTTTTTAAAAGAATTACTGTAGAAAATGAGGTGTTGTGGTCCTCAGAGGCTGAGGCAGGAAGATTGCAAGTTCAAGGCTGGCCTACGATATGTAGTGAATTTCCTTGGAGAACTCTGTTTTCAATTCCTGTTATCAGGTTTGCATTGCTGGCAGAAGTCACCCAACCAAGAGCAGTTAGTGGGGGAAAAAAAGGTTTATTTTGGCTTACAGCCTTTAGGAGAAGCTCCACGATGGCATGAGCAGAGGATGGACATCACCTCCTGGCCAATGACAGGTAGACAACAGCAACAGAAGAGTGTGCCAAACACTGACAAGGGGAAACTGGTTACAGTACCCATAAGCCCTCCCTCAACATTACACTGCCTCCAGGAGGTGTTAATTCCCAAATCTCCATCACTTGGGAACCTAACATTCAGGACACCTAAGTTTATGGGGGACACCTGAATCAAACTACCACAATTCCCTTCCCACTTTTTAATTGGTTGCTTAGCTTTTTAAAAGAATATTTTATTATTTGCAAGGAGGGAGGAAGGGAAAGAAGGGGGAGAAGAGAGGAGAGGAGACAGAGAGAATAGGTGCACTAGGGCCTCTAGCCTCTACAAATGAACTCTAGCTGCATGTGCCACTTTGTGCATCTGGCTTTACATGGGTACTGGGAACCAATATAACAGAGTTCTTAGGCTTTGCAGGCAAGTACCTTAACTGCTAAGCCATCTCTCCAGCCCTGCTTGACTTTTTTTTTTAATTAATTTTTGAGACAGAAGGGGAGCAAGAGAATGGGCATGACAGGGCCTCAAGCCACTGTAAATGAACTCAAGACACATGTGCCATCTTGTGCATCTGGCTTACTTGGGATCTTGAGATCGAACCTGCATCCTTTATGCTTCTCAGGCAAGCACCTTAACCTCTAAGCCATCTCTCCAGCCCAACTTTTTGTTTGTTTGTTTTTCAAGATAGTGTCTCATTCTTGTTCAGACTGATCTGGTACTCACAGTGTAGTCCTAGGGTGATCTCAAACTCCTGGAACTCTCAGTGATCTTCCTTGCTATGCCTCCTAAGTGTTGTGATTAAAGGTTTGTGCCATCACACCGGGCTCCTGCTTGACTTTTTACTGCTCAGTTTTTTCAAGTTGTTTGGAAAGTCTGGATTTTAAACTCTGTGAGATGTTTAGCAGGTAAAGTTTTTCTCTCATTCTATAAGTTGTCTATTGACTCTTGATGGTTTGCTTATCTATACAATACCTTGTGAGTTTAATGAGATCCCATAGATTGAATGTTTGTCTAATTCCCCGGGCTACTGGAGTCTAATTCAGAAAGTCTTTCCCTATGAAGTGTTCTTACTATTTTTTTCCTTCCTGTCATTTTAGAGTTTTAGATCTTATATTGAGGTCCTACATCCTTTTGGAGTTGATGTTTGCTAACATCAAGTTCTTTTCTTTTTCTTTTATTGTATACTTTATTGTGTGAACAAATCACATTTTGATCTCATTGCCACTGCCATTTCTACTGAGGGCTCTCATCAGTGAGAGGTTAATGGTATTCACCATGGGGTTATGAAGGCATCAGTCAGTCTTGGGTGGGAGTGTAATGCCTCAGTATACTCTTTCCCACCCTGTGGCTCTCCAAGTCTTTTTGCCCCCCTCTTCAGCAATGTTTCCTGATACTCAGAACTCATCAAAGCAGAAATCCAGAGGTTGCAGAGAGCTTAACACTAACGAAGACAAAAACCACACCAGTTTATTTTTTATTTTTTATTTTTGAGGTACAGTCTCACTCTAGCCCAGGCTGACCTGGAATTCACTGTATAGTCTCAGGATAGCCTCAAACTCTCAGTAATCTTCCTACCTCTGCCTCCCAAGTGCTGGGGTGAAAAGCATGCACCACTGTGCTCAGCAACACCAAGTTTTCTTAAGGTTAAGATCTTTTCATACCACCCTCCTAGTAGTCTTAAAGGAGAAAATGAACAAAGCCTTGTTATCTATCCCCATATTTTGCACTAAGCACATGTGACATAGCATTGGCTTAGATTGTCTGGTTAGAATCTGTTCCTCAATTTAAGACTCTTTACATGATACTCATATTACATCCAGTGGAAATCATGCCCAAGCTGTAGAGGTTATCCCGTATAGAGCAAATGTGTACTTAAAAAAATCCTAACCTCCCTTTTTAGTGGTCAGCTGAGCTGTCCTGCTTTCTTCTCAGTGAGTTGACAAGGTATTAAATTTATTAGGGCTCCACCGGAGTCTCTGTAGTAAGTTCATGTGGCAAAAGAATCTCCAAGGGAGGTACTACAGACATTAAACCTAAATAAAAATTATAAACTCTGAAAATGGTTTCTTGACTTCTGGGTAAGATGGCTGCATAGGAATCACACCAATCCAGCCTAGGGAGGGATTTGAGCAAAGGCACAACAAAATACACTCTTCAGCTGAAAAGTGAAGTTGTATAAAAGTTTTTTATCAGCCACAGCGGGGAAGCAGGAGTGACTAAGATCTATCAGAAAGGAGGAAATCAGCCAGAATCCGACCAAGGAGCTTGTGGATCTGGATCTGGACCCAATTTGCATGCCTGCCAGGCACCCAGCTGCGGGAGCAGAGACTAAACAAGAGGATTTTCCAACCTCATCAGCCTCCTTGTAAAGTCAAGAAATCTGAAGGGGAGACAGTGGGACACAGTAGAGACCAGCTGAGCAGTTCCAGTACAACACCAGGCTTCATGCACTCTCCCATCCCCCAACCAATAGCACCATGACCCTCTGGAGAATACATTCAGCTCCCAGTAACAGGGCATCCAGCACAGGTGATCAGAACACCAGATTCACAGAACAACAAGGAGGGATTAAGGTGGGCACTAAGCATTCATGAGATTTAAAGCCACCCCCAAAAGGTAACAAGACCAAATGACAAAAAAGCAGGTACATAGGCCTGCACTGGAAGTGCTAATCTCTCTTTCTATGTCAAGGCAGGTTGTGGGTTACATATTTTTGTTTGGCTTTACCATTCTCAATTAAGCTATATTTGGGGGTTGACTATTGTTGCCTTTAATGCTTTCAGATTCATAAGGCCTTTGTCATTTTCTTCTGTCCTTATTGGGGGTAGGGTCTGATTCAGACCCAGTCTGAACTGGAACCCGTTTCAGAATAGAAATCTCAATATCCCAGCTGACAAGATTAAGGGTGTAGAGCAATACACACCCTTAGGGATTGTGGCTTTATAAGGTTATCTGTTTGTTTCAGTCCCCATACTTGCATACTCTTTGCTGTGCTGGTTTTTATTGAATGTGTATATTGCTCAGTTGAATTTTAGAATTTGCCAGTTAATTGCTCCACCTAGCCCACTAGAATACTTGAATAGCAGACAAACTCAACACCTAGGATTACTTCTGAGGTTGGATTGGAGTACAAGAGCTACACTTGGTACCTAAAACTCCTGCTCTGAAGGTACATAAAGTTGGATTTCCAAATCTAAAAGCACTGCAGGTTATTAGAAAACCCAAGCGTCAAATCAACTCAAGATGCAAAAATCACAACATTGTAATACAAGCAACTCAAAGAATCAATACAATACAATCTCACCAAAAATTAGAAATCCATCGGAAATGGTGCCCAATGAGACTGTTTTAGATAAATGCCTGACAAAGATTTCAAAAAAAATGATTTTATCTATACTCAAAGAACTCAAAGAAGAAAACAAAGGAATTAAAGAAGAAAACAAACTCCAGAAGGAATTCCAAGAGAACACAGGAAACCAGCTTAATTAAATAAAGAGGTTATTACAAGACATGAGTAAGGAAATAGAAATACTGAAGAAAAACCAGGCTGAAATTCTAGCTCTGAAGAACACAGTCAGTCAAATAAAAAACTCTGTGGAAAGTCTCAACAGTAGAATAGATGAAGGAGAGAACAGAATAGCTAAACTAGAAGACCAGGAGGCAGATCTAATATACTCCAACAAAGAGAAAGACAAGCTAATAGGAAGGTATGAATGGGAATTTCAAGATATCTAGGACACTATGAAAAGATCAAACATAAGAATTCAGGGTGTAGTAGAAGGAGATGAATTTCAATCCAGAGGCTTAGTAGGCATTTTCAACAAAATCTTAGAAGAATATTTTCCCCAAATTGGGAAAGAAATGCCAATGCAGATACAAGAAGCTTTTAGAACGCCAAGCAGACAAAACTTGGGAAGAACTTCTCCTTACCATGTTATAATTAAACTACTAAGCACGCAAACCAAAGAAAATATATTGAAAGCAGTTAGAGAGAAAAAACAAGTCAGCTATAAAGGCAAGGCCATCAGAATTACAGCAGATTACTCAACACTAACTTTAAAAGCCAGAAGGACATGGAACGATATATTCCAAGTTCTGAAAGATAACAACTGTCAGCCAAGAACACTTTGTCCTGCAAAGCTATGTATCCATATTGAAGGCAAAATAAGGACATTGTACAATAAAAACAGGCTAAAGGAATTTATGACAACTAATCCAGATCTACAAAAAATACTTGAAGAAGTCCTTCACTCTGCAGAGAAAGCAAAGCACATACTTGAGGAAACAGAAAAAAAAATAAGACATACTCAAATAACACTTAAAACAAGAGAGTAAAGGGAAATAGGGAGCACTACAAAACAAGAATGGCAAGAGTAAATACATACCTTTCAATAATAACTCTTAATATCAATGGCCTCAATGCCTCAACCAAAAGACACAGGCTTGCAGAATGGATTAAAATTTTTTGCCGCCAGGAAACTCATCTCTCAATAAAAGACACTATCTTAGGGTGAAAGTATGAAAAATGGAATTTGAAGCAAATGGGTATAGGAAACAAGCAGAATAGACTTCAAACCAACATTACACTATATAAATGAACTGAAGGACAAAAATCACATGATCATCTCAATAGATGCAGAAAAGGCATTTGACAAAATCCATCATCCCTTCATGGTAAAAGTCTTACAGAAACTGGGAATGGAAGTGTGATAGTTTGAATAGATGTCCCCCAATATATTCAATGTTTTATTAGTTTGTAGTTTACATCTGCAGCCACTTTGCTGGAGGCAGTGTCTCTTGGTGGATCTTAAGGTGTGGTGGTGGGTTTAGGATTTCAATCTAAAGATATGCAGAGTGTGCCTAGCTGGAGTTCTTGAGGTATGCTATGCTCTGTGGTTTTTGGCTTGTGGCTTCTCCTTGTATTTAGTCCTGTGAGAGCAGGCCAGCTTCTTCTGCCATTATGGATCTGTAAGCTATAATAAATCCCTTCCTCCATAACTGTACCTGGTCTGGAAGTTCATCTCAGTGAATCTGAAGCTGTCTGCTACAGGAAGGAACACATCTCAACATAATAAAAAGCTACAAACCTACAGCCAACATAATACTAAATGGGGAAACACTTGAAGCTTTTCCACTAAATTCAGAAACAAGACAAGGGTGTTCACTGTCCCCACTTTTATTTAATATAGTACGGGATGTCCTAGCTATAGCAATAGGGCAAGAGACACTCATAAAAAGGATACAAATTAGAAAGGAAGAGATCAAATTATCATTATTTGCAGATGATATGATTCTATACATAAAGGACCCTAAAGACCCTACCAGCAAACTGTTAGAGCTGACAAACACTTATAGCAATGTAGCAGGATACAAAATAAATACACAGAAATCAGTAGCTTTTGTATATGCTAACAACAAACATGTGGAGGATGAAATCAGGGAATGTCTCTCATTGACAATTGCCTCCACAACAACAACAAAAAATAGTACCTTGGAATAAATCTGATCAACAAAGCGAGGGATCTCTACAATAAGAACATTAAAACACTCAAGCAAATTGCCAATGACACTAGGAAATGGAAAGACATCCCATGTTGTTGGATTGGAAGAATCGATACTGTGAAAATGTTGATCTTACAAAAGCAATCTACACATTTAATGCAACCCTTATTAAAATGACAATGGCATACTTCAGAGAAATAGAAAAACAATCCTAAAATTCATTAGGAAGCACAAAAGCTCAAATAACCAAAACAATTTTGAGCAACAAAAATAGGGTTGGTGATATCACCACACCTGATTTTAAGCTATATTACAAAACCATAGTAACAAAAACAGCATGGTACTGTCACAAAGACAGACATGTAGATCAATGGAACAGAATAGTGGACCCAGATGTTAATCCAGGCAGCTACAGCCATCTGAGTAGGCACTAATAGTTTATGTCAGGAAGCTGAGGCATTGCTGAGACTGATGGTGTGGCACTGAATTGGATGTTGGGTCTGAAGTGTGAATTTGGAGCCAAGGGGATGGATTACTGCCTCTGAATGCTAAAATGAGGAACTTTAACAGTTGTATCTGGAAGAGGAGTGATAATGGTTTCTGAATCAGAATACACAGCACGATATGAGGACTTTCTCACTAGGAATGTTAGGATGGGACAAGTTTGTGCACAGACATAAAAGGAAGCTGCTGGAGGTCAGGTTAGGAGATCCATATTTGTGTGTTTTGAAAATGTTTATATGGGGGAGAGAGAGAGAATACTAATGAATGAATGAATGAATGGGCATGCCAGGGCCTCCTGTAAACACATTCCAAACACATCCTGCCACTTTGTGCACGTGGCTTTATATGGGTACTGGGGAATCGAACCCAAGTTAATAGGCTTTGTATACAAGTGCCTAACCACTACACTAAACCTTCTCCCCAGATCAAAAGATCAGTATTTATTTTATCTTATTTATTTTACTGTTGCTGAGGGCAACAGGTGCTTTATTGGGAAGGAGATGTAGGCAGGGGATGAGGAAGTTTCCTCTAATTCAAGTGGTTGGGAACAATCCTGGCTACCCCTGACAGTGGGAGGTACAGGGTCTCTGGCCAGACCAAGGTCCAAATGGGAAGACACTAGTCAGTCACAAAGTCACGGGAGCAACACAAAGGCCTGGCTGCAGGGTCAGGAACCATACAGGCACCTGGGGCAGGTCCTATGCACATTCATCATGAACTGTACAAGATGAAGCTGTACGTGAGTTAATTACAAAAGAGTTATATTTACAAAAATCTGTACACACGCTTGAAAAACTCACAAAATTGTCATCTATGTATCACAAGTTGCCACACCAAAATATTAAAAATGAGATAAAATTATACCTTTCTCTTCTCAATTATTTTCAAAAGGATTAATATTTTTAAAGCACATATATGCTACTTTCCATTAGAAACCAAGCAGTCCAACCTTTCTTGAGCTCCTGGAGGCCTTGAGCCAGGCTAGGTCAGAGGACAGTGCTCAGGGTTGGGACAGGGAGCTAGCCCACAGTGCAGAACAGTTATTTTTATTTATTTAATTATTTGAGAGAGAGAGTGAATGGGCACACCAGGGCCTCCAGCCACTGTAAATGAACTCCAGACACATGCACCCCCTTGTGCATCTGGCAACATGGGTCCTGGGGAATCGAACCTGGGTCCTTTGGCTTTGCAGGCAAACGCCTTAACTGCTAAGCCATCCCTCCAGCCCGAGATCAGTAATTATAATGATCCTGTTCTAGAAATGAGTATTTGAGAATGGAGAGCAAGGACAAGTTAAGATTTATTAGTGAATTTGTTTCAGTTCAGCTTGATATAAAAGATAACATAGAATAAATGGAGAAAATATTCAATAGATGGCTGAGATCCTTGAGTTCTGGCCACTTGGTGGTATAGTAGAAATCTGAGATAGGTGGTTATTATAAGGTTGATTTTTGTCATGTGAAATTGAGAGATTTCCAGATATAAATGTTTCTTGCACATTTGCAAAGATAAGTGGATTAAGGTTAAAAGGACTAGAGGCATAGATTTGAGAGTTGTATATAATTTTGGGGTAGTGTCAGAATTGGAAAGTAAAATCTTGGATAAACCAAGTACCTATTTCTGGTCAGTACCATAACATTCTTTTATTCCTTTTTTTGTATGAGACTGGCTCGTACTATGTAGCTAAGGCTAGCCTTGATCTCAGTGTTCTCTTGCCTCAGCCCCCCTCCCTGTAGTGCTGGAATAACAAGAATATACCACCATGCCCACCTATAGACATTGTGATACTAAGTTTTTGTGTTTTGTTTATTAACTCTTTTAGGTAGAGTTCTAAATGACTTTCATTCTGCCTATTCTCTATACAGAACATGATTCCTGCACTGAATTAGGCGGGTTTTGCTACTGTGTTTCATTTTTATATGACATATTTGGTTTTGAGAAGGGGTTTTCTCCTCAGTGGATTTGAACTGACCCCTTGAGCCATTACCATTGTGTTTATCAGCTAGAGTACAAGAAAGTGAGTGGTTTGAAGCAAGATTGATTTTGATATGCTATAAATGGGGTGAAGATGGTGATAACTCCACAAGGAACATGGTAGCTTTTCAGAGCTCTGACTAGACCAAGCTGGCTGTAACCAAAGAAATGGAGATCGTTGCTATGTAACCACAACGAACAAAATTCAGCCAATTACAAGGATGAGCTTGGAGTTAGATTTTTCTCTAAGCCTCTCAGGGTGAAATAAGTTTGACCAACAGTTTGATTTCAGCTTTGTGGTACTGAACAGAAGAGCTGAATTTAACCAAAACATAATTGTGAAGTAATAAATGGGCATTGGTTTAAGCCACTAAGAGTGTGGGAATTTGTTACCCAGCTGTTGACAATTAACCCAAAGTTGTGAACAACAGTTGAATGGTACAGGTACCCTGAACCATGATGTATCCCACACACTTAGTGGGAATATGGAAGTGCAGTGACTCATAAGAAACTTTACTGATCTTCCATTCCTTTCTTCCCCATCTTCCTCTCCACTCTCTCACAGCACTTACTGTACACAAGAATCTAGGTTGTGTGGTAGCAGCCACAATCTTGCAATGGCTTGGCAAGTTTATGAAATGATGAAGGTAAGGAATGAATTAGGAACTATTAAGTGGAGAGAAAAGATAGCTGGAGGAAGAAAAGTTGAAGTTCCTAAGAACAAAGCGATTGAAAAGGCAAAATAGAAACTGAGAGATGATGGATCTGTCTGGGCTCCTGGATGTAAAAACAGAAATGCAGTGCTCATAATTCTGGAAAATGAGAAGTCCAAGATCAGGCTGCTACCTGATCTTATTTGCTTACTTCTGGTTCTAGTCACCATAATGTCCCATGATGAGAGGGGCAGGCCAAGTCTTTGGGGCTCTTTTATTAGGGCACAGATCCCATTCAGTGTCCCACTGACCTGTTTACTTCACCCCAACCCCTACAAAGGACCTGATGCCATCACATACGAATTTGAGAGGGACATATATATTGAGTCTATAGCAAATATCAGTGGTTGCTATCTGTATCAGAGGAAGTGAGATTTCAAAAAGATGATTTTTCTAGATATACCTCTATTATTGCATGTAAATGGTCTCATTAGAGTAGTGAATGCTGAAACAAGATTTCAACAATTAGAATAAAGAGCAGACCCCGAGGGCCTCGTGTTGTTGCACTGAGGTGAATGTGTGTGATCATAATATTAAGAGAGAAAGGCAGCATTTGACACATAGGTCTTGCTTACCTTCCACATACACATATTTTGTTGTGAAGTAGTTAAAAAGTTTAAGATAAAGCAAGACACTTGTGGTCTTTCAAGAAAAGACATCAATAATTACTATTCTCTGTTATTGATTATAAAGCATATAAGTTGTGATCATCAGACTTCCTTCACTGTGATAAACAGCTGACTGAAGCATTTTGAATAGAGGAATAATTTATTTTGGTCAGTAACTTCAGAAGTTTCCATTGCTGTAGGCAGAAGTGAGGCTGAACATCATGATAGATGGCATGCAGTAGAACATAGCAATATACCTGATTATAGACAGAAGGCAGAGAGAGGCAGATAGAAACAAAGGGGTAGGAAAAAAATTCCCAAAGGACATGGCCCCAGTGATCCTCCTCTAGTCAGGCCCCACTTCCTAACTTTTCCATTACTTCCCAATAATGTCATTATTTTATGAATTAAAAAGTACATTAATATGTACATGAAGTCAGACCCTCATGATCTGATTACTTTCTTTAAAGCCCTGCCTCTGCACATTGCTTGCATCAGGGACCAAGCCTTCAATACATCTGTTGGTGGGACATTTCATATCTAAACCATAACCCATGTAGTGTAATGATGAAAAAGCCTTTTCTGTGTCTATCTATAAGCATTAGGAAAAGTATTCTGGGCATCATTAAAAAAAGAAGAGTAAATACATAGATATAAGGTTCAAGCATTTGTAGATGAAAGGACAAGAAATAATTTCTAACAGAGATTCATCAGATCTTATTATTTAAGATCTTACTTAGTAAACATGGTAACTATATTGCCAAGAAATTATTGGCAAACTATTCTTCATTATTAACATACATATTTCCTAGACACATAGGATGACTTTTCACAGAAGCCAGCTGTTTGTCATGTAAAAAGACTAAAAACTTATAGGGTAGTGATTTTATATCTGAAGAGGATATTGCGGGTCATTATGAAATGAAGATAGGACCAAGATTCTTCCAGTGGGTAGAAACAGGTAAGTTAGAGAGTTCTTCCTTTGTCCTTTTTAATCATATCATTATCAGATAATTTTCCAGAAAAGGTTTATGTGAGGAATAGAACTCAAGAGAGGCAGTTCCTAACAGGACAGTGGGTAGGTACATAGGCAGGATTTGACTCTTGTGAGTTAGCTTTACCCCAAAGTAGATTGTTAAAGTTTTGAATACATAATTATGGCTTATCTGAGCTATTTGGTGTTTTAACTGTATTTGAGACCACAAGTAGTTTCTTAAATATTTTCTCAAGTGCATAACATACTTATTTCTCTCTCTTGACTTCCTCTTCATCTAGAAACTGCAATTTCCTTTGTGAAGGATAACTTCCTGCTGGGTAGTGTTTTCTAGCCACTTCTGTCTTGGGTACCTTGTGTTTTTATCTAAAACCCTAAGTATATTGCGACACTAGCCATTTCATCACGGTGTGAATTGAGAAAGTCTAGCAGGAAATCACAAGTGGATTGTCCCTAGAATAAGCCTTGTACCCTTATGTTTCTCAGTTGCTTTGTCATGATAGGCAGTTGGTGTTCTGAATGGCAGTTATAAAAAGGACACTTGTAAGAAGGACTTTTGGGGGGCTGCTAGGGATGTATTTATGAAATTGTTCATCTAGAAAGCAAAATACCTATGGAAAGCCTATTTATCCTTAAGAACATAATAAGTTCATTAATAATTTTCAACAGCAACTTTTCTGGATTGCTTACTTTTCATTTTTCAAATCCCCCATCTCCATTGTAGGAAAATGTTTTCCTTTGAGACCTGAAAAGAAATTTCCATCTGTTTCATCTTCTATTCACTCTTGCTGTCTATACTTCAAGTCTTTTGTATACTGTTAGTTTTATCTCTTCTGTACAGGAGCTGGTTTCATGATTGTCTCCTAAAAATGACTGTAGGTTCAGAATGGGCCACTAGTGGCTATAAAATTTGGTTATAGTCTCTAGAGGGTCTGTTCCTCTGTGTGACATCGAATGTAAAAAGAAGTCTGATAGCTCTCCTCACTAAGCAGAAGGAACTGCTTCTCTTTCCTTTTTATCAACTGCAGAAAGTGGTGTAAAGCACATTTCTCCTTTGTTACTGTCCAGAACAGTTACTTCTTGAGCTCCCAGCAGATAAGGAAAGGATATGTTGTGGAAGAAAAGCTTTTTTGCATCATTATTTAGAGATCAGACAAGAAGTTTTTATTAAGTGTCATGGTCAAGATTTATTTATTTCACAATCTTTTCAAAGAGTAGATTTTTAGAGATAATGTGTGGTGGCACACGCTTTTAATCCCAGCATCAGGCGGCCAAGGTAGGAGGATCACTGTGAGTTTGAGGACAACCCTGAGACTACACACTGAATTTCTGGCCAGCTTAGGCTAGAATGGGACCTTACCTCAAAACAAACAAACACTTTTGATGGCCTCAGAGATGTCAGCAGGACCTTTATGACCACAGTGACTGGACAGCATCCAGGCCAGCTTGGGCTAGAGTGAGACCTTCCCTCATAAATCCAACCAACCAATCAACCCACCCCTCTGATGGCCTCAGAGGTTTGTCAGTATAGAGAGAATGAGAATAGGCATGCCAGACATCTTTGTTTGCCTGCTATTACACAGTGCAGTAGACTAGATGGCCTATGAACCATAGAACTTAAAGCCACAGGTATATAGCAGTTTATTTTTAAAAACAGGTAGAGAGCTAGAGAGATGGCTTAGTGGCTAAGTGCACTTCCTGCACAAGCCTGCAGGCATAACTGGGCTTGAGACCTCCAAAATTTGAATCTCCAGATCTCACTTAAACTTCTTGAGTGGGGCCATGTATTCCTGTATACCTAGTCCCAGAGGAGAAGAGACCCAAAAATTGGTAAGAGACTTAGGATCAAAACAAGACCTGGGAGGAGAGTGATGTTGCTCCAGCCACCATAGTTGAGTGCACTACACCCTGCTCCAGGGGTAAGGGGCACCCACGGGCATTTACATGTGCCTATGCTACATCCCAACTAGTGGTGACTAGAATGGTGTTATGCTTCTTAAAATGCTTAGGTGTCATCCTACTAAAATTGTGCCACAAAAGCTATTGAACCATGTCAGAATTTTCAGTTTATATGTGAAAAGCTATGTGACAGCTTTCCTCCCTAGATGTTCCTGATCATTCTTAAGGGACTCCACAGGGGTAAGAGAATGGTTTTTCTGAAACAGCTGGGCAGTGGATTACTACTTGTGACTGGACCTCATTCTCTCAGTTGAGTTTTTCAGTGTAGAACACACCAGAAGTTTGTCATTGTTACCTCCACAAAAATTGATATCAGCAATTTTAGAATTCTTAAGTACCTTACTATTGTGAAAGCTCAGATACCAGGAAGGTGAGATCTTTGACACAGAGAAGGAGAAATATGAGATTACAGAGCAGTGTAAAGTTGATAAGAAAGCTGGGGACTCAACAAATTTTGTCAAATTTTAAAGCTGTTCCTCAGCTCCAAAACTACCTGTGGTTGGTTTTTGCTCCAACAAATGGGAGTTTATCCTCACAAATTGGTGTTACAAATTTTCTTAATGAACCAAGTTAAACAAATGGTATATTAAAACAAACAAAAACCAACACACACTAACAAAAAAAGAAAAACAGAAGGTAGTGCTTATAAGTACATGGCTAAGTTCTACCAAGTGAGAGAAATCTTTTTGCTTGGAATTTTCTTGAATGTATGACTCACCCTCTTAGCCTATCTGCTTATGCCATTTGTCCTCTGGCTCTACAATACTGACCACATCATACCTCCCAACATAGTAAGCTATTCACTGTCTATATATTACTTTGCTTAGAGCACCCCCTCTACCTGTTTCCAACTTCTGGTCCACCTTTTTCAAACCACCTGTTCTGGGAAAGCTTCCCCATCAACCTTCCTGCCCATGAACTCAAGCCTTACACTCTGTGAGTCCTTCCATGTCTACCTTAGCACCTATGACTTTTATGTTATTAATTTGTTTTGGTTTTTGTTATGTACATATTTTAGGTTTCTTGAGATCAAGAAAAATATCTTATTTATCCTGTCCCCAGCCTAGAACCATATCTGTTACACAGCAACTATGTGACTATTATGTGAGGAGTGGGTAAGGAGAGGAAGCTTATTATTTGTATAGCCATGCTGGGCATCAAAGATTAGTATGACAAGCTATTATCTCGGTCCTTAAGAACCATAGTCTTTTATTTTCTTTCATGTAATCTCATGAAAGCTCTACGAACCAGATATACTTAGTATTCCTTTTTATGCTATAGGCTCAAAGAGGTTTAAAAATAACTTGTCATACTATATCACTTAGTAGATGACAGTTTATAAAATCTTCTCAAGACTTAAGTACTGTGCTTGTTATGAAATAAATAAAAAGAAAGAAGGCTAGGATTAGAGTCATCTTTTTTAAAAAAATATTTTATTTATTTATTTATCTAAGAGAGAGCGGGGGGGGGGTAGCGAGAGAAAGCACGAGAGAGAATGGGCATGCCAGGGCCTCAAGCCACTGCAAATGAACTCCAGGTGCATGTGCCTCCTTGTGCATCTGGTTTATGTCTGTTCTGGGTAATCAAACTGGGGTCCTTTGGCTTTGCAGGGAAACACCTTAACTGCTAAGCCATCTTCTCCAGCTCCCCACCCCCAACCCTTTCTTTTGGTTTTTCAAGGTAGGGTTTCACTCTAGTACAGGCTGACCTGGAATTTACTATGTAGTCTTAGGGTGGCCTCGAACTACGGCGATCCTCTTACCTCTGCCTCCTGAATGCTGGGATTAAGGCATTATCACCATGCCCAGCAGATTCATCTTTTAAAACTTACTCTTTAATTATCAGGTTTGTGATCTAACTTTGGAAAATGGAAGTAAACAAGAAAATATCTATACTTTGCTAGGGCAAGTTATCATGAAATGATAATTTAAGATTAATAAAAACCTCTCTTGGAGAGTATTGCAAGTAAGAGTTCAAATAATGCTGCTATTTTTAAAAGTAGTGACAAGGTCAATCTCATTTTAATTGAAAAAATGGGTTTTTGGGCTGGAGAGATGGCTTAGCAATTAAGGTGTTTGCCTACAAAGCCAAAGGACCCAGGTTCGACTCTCAAGGACTCACAAAAGCCAGATGCACAAGGGGGCACATGCATCTGGAGTTTGTTTGCAGGGCTGGAGGCCCTGGCACACCCATTCTCTCCTCCCCCCCTTTCCCTTTCTCAAGTAAATAAATAAAATATTTAAAAAAGAAAAATGTATTTTTAAAAATAATCATGTGTTAAATTTGTAGACTGATCATTAAAATTGCTACTCTTTTTGAAAAGAAGTGGAGACTCTTTTTGTATCTTAAAACATTATTTATTCATTTATTTATTTACCCATATATTTGTATGGGTACAGGAGGGTCTCTTGACTCTGTAAACGAATGCTAGATGCCACCTTGAATGTCTGGGAGGTTGGGAAATTGAGCCTGGGTCAACAGGCTTTGCAAAAGAGCACCTTTAATTGCTGAGTCATCTCCCCAGGCCCCTGTAACTTTAATTAAGAATACATTTAAGCATTTCTGATTCAAGCTAAGTTTCATCAAATAGTATGAAGAAAATTGGGCACATGGATAGTGTACATTAGTAATTAGCCTGACTTTTACCAATTGGAAGGTTATATCCAAAGCATTTACAGTTTCAAGGTTTAAAACTTGTTAGCAGTCCCAGTATATATGTGTTTTTAGAAGGCATGTCAATGCCTTTCATTATGAGTTTAGTGAGAATGTTCTCTGGCCAGATTTGGTTTGGTGATTTTTAAGTAGGTTCAAATTCAGCTCAGTTTCACTGATTTGTAAATCAAGGAATTTAATGGTAGGTACAAACTTCTACTGTTTGTCATGTCTGTAGAACTTATATTAATAGTTAATTGTGTTGAAATGTAGTATTTAAGCTTAAAGCCCATTTAAAAAAATTCTAAATGAATACAATAAATCAAATATGAAAAGAAATTTTCTTCACATTAGTATATCCAGAGACATGAGCCTAAGGGAACTAGGTTGTGAAAAGTGCTTATTTCTGCTAATTTTTCATATTGCCATTTGCAACCCTGGTTATTAGGTTTTACTGTTTAATTTGGTTTTGTTCTTTATTTATTATTATTATTATTATTATTATTATTGTTATTATTAGTTTGTTTTTGTTTTTCAAGGTAGGGTTTCGGCTTTGTTCTTTTTAATAAAAGTTGAAATGTCCCTGATCTGCTGGTATATGCTCTTTTATGTTAATTTGTCTTACTCATTCTAAGTATGGTGGTGGTTTTTACTGAGCCATTCTCCCCCTCCCCCCACTATCTGAGAAATTTAAAATGCAGGATTAGGGATAGCTAGCAAGAAAAATCAGTCAAAAGGGTTGTAGGAGAAAATCAAATAGACAAACCTGATATTTCTCTGGAAGGTAAATTCACATAATATTAAAAAATTCTATCAAAACCTTGTTTACATAGTGTATATCCTTGTCTCTGAATTTTAAAAATAACGACTACTCAAAAGCAATTAAACTTTCTTACCTCAAAGTAACAAAAAGTTAAAATTGTACCATTTTGTCTATTTTCATACTGTTTGTGCTAAACCATTTTGTCTTGCATATATAGTTTTGGAGTCTGCATAACTATTGAGGTTGTCTTCCTGATAATATCTTCCTGTTAGTCTCCACCTTGAACTTGTTTAATTTTAGATGTAATCCTCATTTTTACTTGAATTTTAATGTTCTGATATGTTCTAGTCAAGTTGGCTTTCATCTATACCTAATTTAATCAAGAAGACAGCCTTTGTTTTAAGAAATGTCATCTTAAAAACAGTGCATCATTTCAACAAATGAGGTTATCTAAATTTGTAGCCAAGACTGGTAATAAGGCATATAATTTTCTTATTTCTGCTTTAGCTAGTTTAGAAGTATTTCCCTCCCTCCCTCATTATTGCAAATAATTTATTTTTATTTACAACAGAATTAGTGACTTTGCTTCTCCATCTTCAAGACACTTCCCATTAGCAGCCAGAGGGAAAGTCTGCAGTGAACTCAAACTCCTTCTGCCCTTGGCATAACTAGAAGTGTTAGCTTTATTTTATCTTTTATTCTGTGGTTTTAGGGGAAAATAGGCCAAATAACTCTATTACAAAAGTAAGAGTAACAGCTTTTCTTTTCTTTTTTCTTTTCTTTTCTTTGCTTTGCTTTTCTTTTCTTTTTGCTGAAGCATGGCGTTCGATGAAAGAGATATAATTATTCCATATTCTCAAATGATTAGAAATTTCTTGTTCTGCTCATTTTCTATTAAGGTAGTTGTCATTAAATCAGTAAGCTGTGGGTGATGAATAAAAAAATGGGTTTGAGGCTCTTATAAGAGCTATTATGAGCCGGGCGTGGTGGCGCACGCCTTTAATCCCAGCACTCGGGAGGCAGAGGTAGGAGGATCATCATGAGTTCGAGGCCACCCTGAGACTACATAGTGAATTCCAGGTCAGCCTGGACCAGAGTGAGACCCTACCTCGAAAAACAAAAAAAAAAAAAAAAAAAAAAAGAGCTATTATGGGGCTAGAGAGATGGCTCAGTAGTTAAAGGTGCTTGTTTGCAAAGTCTGACAGCTTGGGTTTGACTCCCTAGTAGCCACCTAAAGCCAGACACACAAAGTGGCACATAGATCTAGAGTTGGTTTGTAGAGGCAGGAGGCTCTGGTGCACCCATATTCTTATTCTCTCTTTCTGTCTCTCAAATAAATAAAATATTTTGAAAAAAGTATTATAAATCAAACTCAAGGCTAGGGATTTTGTTTATTTGGTACAGTGCTTACCTACCATGTCCAAAGGCCTGGGTTCAATCTTCAGCACTATATAAACCAGGCATGATGACACATGCCAGAAATTCCCAGCATTTGAAAGATGGAAGTCGGAGGATCAGGGAGGATCAGAAGTTCAGGGTCATTCTTGGCTACATAGCAAATAAGGCTAGCTTGGGCTACATGAAAGATAGCTCAATGAGAAAAGCACTTTCAGTACAATTATGAGGCCCTGAGTTTGGACCTCAGGACCCACATAAAACCCAGGCATGGTGAGATGTACTTATAATCCTAGCACTGGGAAGGTTCAGTGAGTGACCCTGACTCAAACATAAAGTAGAAGAGCTATTGAGGAAGACACAGGAAGTTGATCACTGACTTCCAATTACACATGTGTATCCAGACACACACACACACATGCACACACAAAACTAACACAATAATAAAAACTTTCAATCAAGTTCAGTATTATGTGAACATTTAAGATTTATTTTAAGACTTATCTATTGATCATAGAACCTTGTGTCAGTCCTATGAAATATGTCAGTTATCTTTTGAAAAATTAATTAATTATATTTATTTGAGAGAGAGAGAAAGAGGCAGATAGAAAAAATGAGAGTGAGAGAGAGAATGTGTGCTTAAGGACCTTTAGTCCCTGAAAACAAACTCCAGAAGCATGTGCCACCTTGTGCATCTGGCTTATGTGGGCCCTGGCGAATCAGACCTGGGTCCTTTGGCTCCACAGGCAAGTGCCTTAACTGCTAAGCCATCCCTCCAGCTCCTGACTGTTATCTTTATTAACTTAGGACAGGATTCTTTGTAAGCCAAATATGATTTCTAAATCTTTTATTGCAAGTTTTTAGAGGCTCTCATTGTCATGCATATTCAAGATCTTCTTTGTATAAAACTGAATAAAGTTTTTGGGTAACTTAAGTGTTTTTTATTTATTTAAAAAGGGTTATATTATATATATCCTCTCTCCCGCCCCAATTCCACTGGGGGTTCTTCTCAGGGGTTGTTGGTATTCACTGTGGGGTCATGAAGACCTCAGTCAGTCTCTGGGGGAGAGGTGTTGGTACCCATCCTGAATTTGTTTAAACTTTTAAAAAAAAGAAACAGTTGTTGGAACTGTATAGGCTAGAACAACAGTAAGATTCTCTGTTGCTAGGTAGCTGTGAAAGTGAGGCAGACTATGGGGCAAATTATGTTAGTGGAGCTTAGAGCAGTCCTGATTGACTGGTGGCAAGGAAACAGGGACCCTACTCAGCACGGAGCAGAAGACTCCTGCCACAACCATGTGAGCTTCAGATGACAAGCCAGCCCAGTCAGCATCTTGATTTTAGCCTTAAGAGGAATCAGCATAGAGCATGAGCCATGCCTGGTTTTCTGTTTGCTGAGATAAAGGCTGAATGACACTGTTAGTGAACAGGTGTTGTTTGATGTTAAGTGTGGTAATTTGTTATGAAGCATTCGAAAGCCAGTGCAGGGGAATGACAGCTGGTTTGTAGAACACCAGTGCCAGTAAATAAATCAGACACTGACATTCACAGTGTTTGGAGGTATGCTGAGATTATACTGTGCCAATGGTTATTGAATTAGTCACATTTCTATTAGTGTAACAAATCCCTGACTTAACTAGTTTATAAGGAGAAAAGGTTTATTTTGGATCATTGTTTGGGACCACCATTGGCTTAGCTACTTTTGGTCCTATGGAGAGGCAGCCCATTATGGTGGGCAGTATGTGGCAGTGTAAGCTGCTTATTTCATGATGTTCAGGAAGCAGAGGCAGAGAATAAGAGATCAGGGTCCTGTGATCCTGTAGTGTAACTATTTCCTGATCTTGATACAACTACCTCCATCTTGAAGAAGAGTGACTATGGAATCCTAAAGGACACCTTGACACACAGTAAAGCAGATAGTTAGGTATCTGGTAATGGGACAATTGACATTCCCTCTTAGAGGCAGAGGAGGGCCACAAGACCCTCATGAGACTCTTCACTGAGATTCTAGTAACTGCTCCAGAGTGCATTGCAGCATGTGATGCTACATTATAAGACATAAAAAACAATTAACCGGGAGTAAGACTTTTCAGTGGTATAGCAGTCTGAATCACCCCTGCTTCTGTAGTTAACTCCCCAGTAAACCCTTTACTTCGCTAAGCTAGACTTGATGGAATCATTTTTATGTCTGTCAGCTCCTTCCCTATGAGGAATGAATAGATATTTCTTTCACGTCTTCCCATCAAAGCCATGAAACATACCTCTATTGAGGGCCTGCTTTTAATGACTCAAAACTTCCCATAAAGCCCACCTCATAAAGGTTCTACCACCTCTCAATAGTGCCACAGACTGAAGAGCAAACCTTCAACAACTAGGCCTGGAGGATACTAAGTTGATTTTAAGATTCATTTATTCTACTAACTTGGCTGATTGAGCTTGAGTTGTACCATGTACATCAAGTGATTAGGGAAAAATTGTGTGATTTTCCTTTTTTAAAAAAAGAATCTTAGGCCTGGTGTGGTGGCACACATCTTTAATCCTAGGACTCAGGAGGCAGAGGTAGGAGGATTGCTGTGAGTTCAAGGCCACCCTGAGACTACAGAGTGAATTCCAGGTCAGCCTGAGTCTACTAGAGTGAAACCCTACCTTGAAAAAAAAACAAAAACAAACATCAAAAAAAGAGTCTTCATTTATTTTTATTTATTTATTTATTTATTTATTTATTTATTTATTTATTTATTTGAGAGCAACAGACAGAGAGGGAGAAAGAGGCAGAGAGAGAGAGAGAGAGAGAATGGGTGCATCAGGGCCTCCAGCCACTGCAAACGAACTCCAGATACATATGCCACCTTGTGCATCTAGCTTACGTGGGTCCTGGGGAATTGAGCCTTAAACTAGGGTCTTTAGGCGTCACAAGCAAGCACTTAACCACTAAGCCATCACTCCAGCCCCCGCACCTTTTTTTAAGATTTATTTTTTATTTGTTTATTAGAGATAGGGAGAGGGGGAGAGAGAGAAAGAGAGAGAGAGAGGGAGAGGAGAATGGGCGTGCCAGGGCTTCTAGCCACTGCAAAAGAACTCCAGACGCATGCACTACCATGTGCATCTGGCTTACTTGGGACCTGGAGAATCGAACCTGGGTCCTTAGGCTTTGCAGGCATGACCCTTAACTGCTAAGCCATCTCTCCAGCCCTGATTTTCCTTTCCTGATTTTTCCTAAAATCTTTAAATCTCTACTTCCCCTTCCATCTTCTTTTCTAACCCAGAAAAGAACTAGAGGAAAGCTGTTTATTTAGGATTGGTTTGGATTATGGGCCGAATCTGGCGTGCCAGTTATCCTCACATATGTAGTTTTACTGTTATCCAGCTATACTTGTTAGTATATGTGGTATTTGAGTTATCTGTGGCTGCTCTTACACTATAATAGTAGAGTTGAGTGTGACAGACACTGTACAGTTTACAAAACCTATAATAGTATATTGCCCTTTATAAAGAAAAACTTGTTGACCCCTGGTCCTAGATAATAATTTGCTCTCTAGCCATATTCATTTAACCTTAAATGTCTTCTTTGGGTTGGGCCTGATAGTTCGTTAATTCCTGAACATAAGTTATTATTTTATTAATTATTATAAATTATTTTATTATTTTTCTTCAGTCTTACTTGATTACTGGAGATATAAAGCTAGATTTAAAGTGATGGAAAAGGTGATGAAATAATAAAATTCCATAAGCTATGAGTGTAGGGTCACCAAGGCCATCTTCAAGTACACTGATAATGCCAGCAGGTATCACAGGACTCGGAAATGAATATCGTCATGCTACCATTTATTACAGCCAAAGAAGCTGTAACAAAGATATTGGTGCCCCAAGAGCAGTCTAGAGCATGCTGATAATGATGTACCCAACATATGCTTAGTCTAGCGGTGAATTGAAGCAAATGTGCAAAGTGTTATCTATCAGGGCAGCTTTCTTTGCTCTTAACAGTTAAGGGTTATTATTTGGGTTTAGTTGTGTAGTGCACCATGCCTACATGAGTGACAGTAGTTACTGAAACTCCAGTCCCCAAAGAAAAGCAAGTATTCTGTATAAATTACATTGTTTGCAGACGCTATTTAGAAAAAGGGCATAGAGGAGTCAAGACTTGAGGCATACAAAGGTTTCCATCAGAATATTCCAAGAGCTCTGTTCACAAGTACCTTTGAAAGGCCAGCCAAGAGAACAGTTCCTTTAGGATTATGTTAAGTTACAGCATCTCAGCTAGCTGAGATAACACGTTCCTGAACATTCAGTGTTGGTTCAGAAACAAAGTGTTCTGCTACTTGTAATTACATCTCAAATATGATCTTTTAGGTGGTATTATCATTATTTTATTTTATTTGTTTATTTTATTAGATATGAGCATATTTAGTATATAAACAACACATGTTGATACCATCCTTTCCCTTCTCCCTGCCACTTTTCTGAAGAGGCCTTCCTCTTTGGGGATGCAGGTCAACCCCATGGAAATTGTGGGTCATGCATTGGGGGGGGACGGGGAGAGGCAGTGTCTTTGCAAAATTTACCAACTTGTGTCTCTAATAATCTTTCCATCCCCTCTTTTGCAAGATTCCCTGAGCCATGCAGGGAGCATTTTAAGTCTACTTCAGTGATGGGCATTTAGAAACCTCTGGATCTCTGGTTTGGTAGGTGTTAAGTGTCCTCAGTATCTATCTCCATCACCCATGTGCTAATATCAGGTTCACTAAGAAAGCAGTACTCTTGCTTATTTCCCCAATTGCTCTGTGGTTTCAGCTGGGGCCGGCATGGAGTACACTGGTTCATTTATCTCCTCAGGTCCAGCTCCCATATGAAAAAGAGAAGCAGATTCTCCCATGGAGAATGAAGCCAGCACTGGTTAAGTGGGATAACCATTATTAAGTTAGAGAGTTTAAAAGGTGTAGATCCTCTTATAGCCCAAGGTTAGTGGGAGCTTGACAATTGAAAGCAGAATCATTATTTGGATAAGATTCTGACTTGTTTCCCTGTTTCAGATATGGATTGCTTTCCACTGAGTGGATCTTTTAGCCTATCCAATAACAGTTGGTTACCCACCATGGCTGTGTGCCACTATTGCACTTGTGTGAACATCCCATCAGGTTGTTTGCTTCTGAGTTGCTTAGACTTTGAGTTGCTTTGACAGAGTTGGCCAGTTTCTCCTGGTAATTCATGGGCTAACTGTCTGGGGACTGGCTCTCTTCTGGATTCCAACCAGGTCTCTCCATGGTCCATGCCAACAGTGTATGGTGTCTTCATCAGTAGGATCTTACCATTAACCTCTGGTGGGCAATCAAGTGCTCTGATAGAATTCTGTCTTTTTTTTTGCTGAGGATATGTTTGGGTATCTGAGGCCTGTAGCCATTCCATATGAATTTTGATGTAATTTTCTCAATCTCTGAACAATGGTGCTGGTATTTTTATTGGTATTACATTAAATCTGTATATTGGTTCCAGTCAAGTTCCTAAGCCTCTCCTCAAAGGGAAGATGGTGGATTCTGATTTTTAAAGGGCTTTGCTGGCTCTAGTATGCTTCCAGAGGGAGGGGGTGGATGAGCAAAATAGGGAATCCACTGATTCCCACACTCTCAGGCAGGCACCATCGCCGGTCAGGTGCTGTCCTTGCCAGCCAAAGCCCTGCATGCCATCATAGGTCAGGTCCTGCCAGGCCTGCCTGAGCCCCATCACCAGTCAGGTGTGGCCCTTGCCGGCCAGAGCCCCGCACACCATCGCAGGTCAGGTCCTGCCGGGCCTGCCTGAGCCTCATCACCAGTCAGGTGAGGCCCTTACCAGCCTGAGCCCCATCGCCCGCTGTTCATGTCCCATCTTTGCCGGCCAGAGTCCCGCTTGCCATCGCAGGTGACATCCTTCCAGGCCTGCTTGAGCCCTATCTCTGGTCAGGTCCCACCCTTGCTGGCCTGAGCCCATTGCCATTCAGGTCTCACCCTTGCTGGCCTGAGCCCCATCGCCGGTCAGTTCCCACACTTGCTGGCCAGAGCCCTGTCCGCCATCACAGGTCACGTCCCACCAGGCCTGCCTGAGCCCCATCACCGGTCAGGTGCCGCCCTTGCGGGCCAGAGCCCTGTGCGTCATCGCAGGTCAGGTCCCACCAGGCCTGCCTGAGCCCTATCGCTGGTCAGGTGCGTCCCTGGCTGGCCAGAGACCCATCGCCAGTCAGGTGCCTCTCTAGCCTTCCTGAGTCCCTTCTCCAGTCAGGTGCATCCCTTGCTGGACAGAGCCCTGTGTGCCATCACATGTCAGGTCCCATCATGTTGTAATAAACTAGCAGAACTCCAAACAGACTTGGCCAAAGGAGAAATTCTCCAAGACACAGTATCATTAAGACTCTAAACGTTAATCACAAAGAGAAAGTCCTAAAAGCAGCTAGGGAGAAACAACACATTACATATAAAGGAAACCCCATCAGAATTACCTCAGACTTCTCAATGGAAACCCTAAAAGCCAGAAGGGCCTGGAATGGCACACTGCAAACTAAGAATTTATGGCTTCCAACCCAAACTACTCTACCCAGCAAAAGTGTCCCTCATAATAGATAGTGACAGAAAAACTTTCCATGATAAAACTCATCTTTACAACTATATGAACACAAAGCCAAACCTACAGAGAGTACTTCAGGGAATTCTCCACACAGAAGAATCAAATAACCAATCTCAAGTGCCCCCAAGAAGCAGTTCACATTAACCAAAAAAAAAAAAATAAAATAAAATAACCCACAAAGACCAAAAAAACACCAAACCACATAATCCACCACATTATGGCAGGTATTAAGTCAAACCTGATAGTTATTGCCCTGAATATTAATGGCCTTAATTCACCCATCAAGAGACATAAGCTAACAGGGTGTATCAGAAAACTAGACCCCTCAATCTGCTGTCTTCAAAAAACCCACCTCACCACTAAAGACAGACACCTCCTCAGGGTAAAAGGATGAAAAATGATATTTTAAGCAAACACAAATAAGAAACAAGCAGGTGTAGCTATACTTATATCGGATAAAGTAGACTTCAAACCAAAAGTAATCAAAAAAAGACAAAGAAGGCCACTTCTTACTTATCAAGGGAACAATCCAATAAGAGGATATCACAATCATCAATCTTTGTGCACCAAACACAGGTGCACCACAATTCATAAAACAAAACCTACTTGATAATAAAACAGAAATAACCACCAATATCATCATAGTTGGGGACTTCAATACTCCACAATTGGCAATAGACAGATCATCCAAACAGAAAATTAACAGGGAAGTAAGAGAGCTCAGCAACACCATAGATCCCCGAGGGGTTGGGGGCATGGAGAAGGCTATCGCTGGTACCATCATGGCTCTATGCACATTATATAGATAACTAAGAAAAACAATTTTAAAAAATTTGTATATTGCTTTTGGTAGAATTGCCATTTTCACAATATTAATTCTATCTATCCAGGTGCATGGGAGGTCTTCCCATCTTCTCAAGTCCTCCTCTATTTCTTTCTTGAATGTTTTTAAATTTTCGTTATATAGGTCTTTCACATCCTTGGTTAGTGTTATTCCAAGGTATTTAATTTTTTTGTTGCTATTGACAATGGGACAGCCTCACTGATTTCTTTCTCTGTATATTTTTCCTTTGCATATTGAAAGGCTACTGACTTTTATGCATTGATTTTGAATCCTGCCAGTTAACTGAAGGAATTAACCACTTTTAGAAGTTTTGAGATGGAGACTTTTGGGTCACTTATATATAGGATCATGTCATATGCAAATAGGACTAATGACTTCTTTCTTTCCAGTTTGAATCCCTTTTATTTCTTCTGCTTATTGCTTTGGCTAGTACTTCTAGTAATATGTTGAAGAGCAGTGGTGAGAGTGGGCACTCTGTCTTGTTCCTGATCTCAGTGGGAACTCTTGAGTTTTTCCCCATTAAGTACTATTTGGGCTTTATGAGCCTTATACATAGCCTTTATTGTGTTGAGATATAAACCCTCCATGCCTATTCATTCCAGTGTTTTGATCATAAAGTGGTGATGTGTTTTGTCAAAGTCCTTCTCTGCGTCAATTGAGATGATCATGTGGTTGTTATGGTTCAGTTTATTTATGTGGTGTATTATGTTGACCAATTTCCATATTTTAAACCCTCCCTGCATCCCTGGGATGAAGCCTACTTGATCAAGGTGGATAATGCTTTTGATGTATTGTTGAATTTGGTTTGCAAGGTTTTGTTCAGAATCTTTGCATCTAAGTTATTTAGGTATATAGGCCTATAGTTTTCTTTCCTTATTGAATCTCTGTCTGGTTTTGGTATTAGGGTAATGCTAGCTTCATCAAAGGAGTCAGGGAGGATTCCCTGGTCTCTGATTATGTGGAACAGTTTGAGAAACAGTGGTTTTATTTCTTCAGTGAAGGTTTGATAGAATTCAGCTGAGAAGCCATCTGGTCCTGAGCTTTTCTTTTTGTGGAGGTTTTTGATTACATTTTCAATCTCCGTGGATGTAATAGGTTTGTTTAGGAGATTAATCTGCTCTGAAAAAGTTTAGTTGTGATTGGTGGTATGTGTGTAGGAATTTATCCATTTCTTACAGATTATTTAATTTTGTGGAGTAGAGATTTTGGAAGTATGCTCTGACGATTCCTCCAATTGATGTCTGTTGTGATCTCTCCGTTTTCATTTCTGATTTTGTTTGAGACTTCCCTTTTGTCTGATTGATCAAGTTGGCCAGGGGTTTGTCAATCATGTTTATTTTTTCAAAGAACCAGCTCTTTGTTTCATTGATTTTTTACAATTGTTTTCTTAGTTTCCAGTTCATTAATATCTGCTCTGATCTTGATTATTTATTTCTGTCCGGAGCTCTTTGGGTTGAATTATTCTTGTTTTTCCAGTGCCATTAGATGTCCAGTCAGGTTATTAATTCAGTATCTCTCTATATTTGTAATGAAGGCATTTAGGGCTATAAATTTTCCCCTTATGACTGTCATCATTGTGTCCCATAGGTTTTGGTCGGTTGTGTTTTCACTATCATTCAATTCTAGGAATTTTACAATTTCTTTTTTTTATTTCTTCCATGACCCATTGATTGTTTAAAAGTGTGTTATTTAGTCTCCAGGAGCTGGTGGAGTTCTTGTTGTGTCTTTTGGTGTTCATTTCTAGTTTTAAAGCATTGTGATCTGACATGATGCAGGAAGTTCAATTTTCAAGACTTTATGTAGGCATGCTTTATGGCCTAACATATGGTCAATTTTGGAGAATGTTCCGTGGGCTGCTGAGAAGAATGTATATTCTGTAGAGTTAAGGTATAATGTTCTGAAGATATCTATTAGGTCTAATTGATCTATGATGTTTTTGAGCTCTGTTGTTTCCCTATGGATTTTCTGCTTGGATGAGCTGTCTATTGATGATAGTGGAGTATTGAAGTCTCCAACTATGATGGTATTTTTGTTTATTTCTGTTTTACTGTCTAGTAGATGGCATTATCTTATGTTCTAGCAAGAAGTGCTTAAGTCAAAGCTGGATAGATGGCCCACACAAATGAAAACAGTAGTAAGGGGAGAAAGAATTGTCCAAATTAATTAATAAACTAATCTTAGGATAGCTATAGACACTTGAGTATTATTTTCTTTGAATTCAAAATTTAAACTGTCGTCCTGCGAGCTACCTTGAAGTACCTAGAAGTACTACCTTGGTTATTTCTGGTTTTTATAGAGACTGAACCTACCTGGCACTTTTTCTGTTTTTCATGTTCATGCATGAATATCAAAGGATAATTTTCAGTGATGACTTAACCCATAATATTGTTTTAGCTCATTGTAGCCAATAAAATCCCCAACATTATCTTTAAGCTATTGAAATAATGATGAAATAAGCATTGTGAAAGACTATACCTTTTAAATTTTTTTTATATTAATGTCCTTCTTATGTCACCTTTATTGAACCTCATAGTTGTACAAAAATACATAGGATAATTTTTTCTTTAGAACAATGTAATTTTTCTTTTGTCATGTTTGTGGCTACTTAAGTTAAACATATGCATACATATGTATTTTATCCTTTTTTGACTTCCAATATTTTATCTATAGATCCTAGTATAATGTGTGGAATGCTATGTAGATAGTGAAAATTTCTAAGATCATTCTTTTAACTTGCTGGATGCCTCTGGGCAACTGCATCTAATCACTCAATCTTCTAAGTTTATGTCATGTCTTCTCAAAGGAAACACATGAGCATTATTTTTAAAGTTAGGTTACCAAGCACCATTGTGTACATATGAAATATGGTGAGATTACTCACAAGGAATGTAGTCAGCCTTTGAACTAACCTTGGATCTGGAAGGAAGCCTTGGGTCTCTGAAATAATTGCTGCTAGATTTGTTTTATAGTTGAGTATTCTGTGTGTGTGGGGGGGTGTCTAGTGGCTCTACTTAATTGTGAACACGTAGCAAGATGTCCATCTCTGAAACACAGAATCTATATTTTATCTATCTTTATTGTACTCCTGATATCCCACATTGAGCTTTGCTGTTCCCTGGTCTCTAATCCATGGCAAACAAGGAGGTTTGTGACTTGGGCAGCCAATTTGAAAAGCTTTAAGAACAGAGATAAGGCATCAGTGCAATAGACAGCCAACAGCATTGCAGATGGATCAAAAAGAAACCCACCTGGCATGTGAAAGCCACATTACCTCACCATTCAAAGTAATTGTTCTCTACAAAAATAATTGAGATATCAAGAGAATATTCAAGGTATCCTTGAATGACATTTAAGAAAATACAAGTAGAAGTAATAATGGAAAATTTCACTTCAAGAGATTTATTCAAATGAGTAAAATATGAATATTTAATAAATATTTTATTTTTATTGATTGATTTGAGAGAGCAAGAGAAACAGGCAAGAAGAGAGAGTGGGCGTGTCAGGGACTCTGGCCATTGTAAATGATACCCAGACGCATGCATCACCTTGTGTATTTGGCTTGTGCAGGCAATTGCCTTAACTGATAAGCCATCTGTCCAGCCCTAAAATATGAATATTTTAAAAAGATTTTGTTCACAAAATGTCAATGACATTGGTTAAATTGTGGTCAAATAAGCTTAGGAAAGACTAAGTATTATAGAATCCTTAAAGGTCATAGTGCATACAGACATTATAAATACCTGAAAAATCTCACTATAAAGAAAATTATTTAACTTTATTCAGCTGAATTTATTCCAAATGGCATAACTGTAGCAACTTGTTTCCGTCATGCCTGTTAACCTGGCTGGCCATGTGGGATAGGGTCCCCAAAGTACACAGCTCAGGCTGCACAGTAGCTTTTTCCTACTTTTGCCTTTGTTTATTGCTTTTGTTCTCATGGTCATCTATGTGGATCCATTCCTCTTCTACCTTTTTTTTTTAAATTATTTTATTTATTTTTGGAGAGAGACAGAGAGAGGGGGAGAAGGAGACAAAGAATGGGCGCCCCAGCAGTCTCAGCTGCTGGGAATGAAATCCAAATGTGTGCGCCCCCTTGTGGTCAAGTGCAGCATTGCGCCTGGCGTCACTTTGCATCTGGCTAAACGTGGGACCTGGAGATTGGAACCGGGTTCTTAGGCTTAGCAGGCAGGCACCTTAACCGCTAAGCCATCTCTCCAGCCCTCCTCTACCTTTTTAAGGGGGATGTTCTTCCACTTTTATGTGTTTTCATGTATTTATGTATTATGTATTTATTTGAGAGAGAAATAGGCAGGTGGAGAGAGAGAAAGAATGGGCATGCCAGGGCCTCCAGCCTTTGCAAACAAACTCCAGATGCATGCACCCCCTTGTGCATCTGGCTTACATGGGTCCTGGGTAATTGAACCTGGGTCCTTTGGCTTTGCAAGCAAGCACCTTAACCGCTAAGCCATCTCTCCAGCCATCTCTTCCTTTTTAAAGAAGGTCTGCGAGAAGGTAACAGCTTTACCTTCTCTCACTCCTTCTATCTCCCTTCCCCAATCTTCCATCATATCATGTAGGATTTTAATTCTTTGCCTCAAATAAAAACAAAGCTTAACTCCTAACCTGAAATAGCTTCTGGAGCTGGGATTTAGCTCAGTGGTAAAGCACTTGCCTAGGATGCACAAGGCCCTGTGTTCTAAACCGCTAGGACCTGGAAAAAAAAAGGGCAAGTAGCTTGTATATTGCCTCTGCCATCTGGGTAAGAGTATAAGTTATTTTAAAAACATGTCATGTTTGCTTTTCACTCAGGTATTGAGTGTAGGTTTAAGCCATTGAACATTCAGCTGCCACCATTCAGTTGCCTCTGCCTAGTGCTGGCAGGGGCAGCCTTTGAGAACAACCCTATGTTTCACTGAGCAGGTTTGAGATAGTATGACCACAAAGGTTATATCCCAGTTGCTCAACATTCCACATTTTTATACTATTTTCTTTGTGGAAAGGGGGTACTTTTTTGCGATCACTATAGACTTGATACAGAGGACCTTAAATACTGTAGTAACAGGGTACCTGCTATTTATGCCTGTGCAGGTGTTCTAACCTTGGCGAAGTTCAGCCTTTCTCCCCCTTTAACTACTACTGGAGGAACTTTGACCCAGCAGGTTCCTTCCTAGAGTATGGTGATTCTCTCTCCTTCCTTTTTTCTTTAGATGCACCTTTGCCCCGTGTTTCTCATTCTTTCCTTATCTGCCCCTTTCCTTATCTGCCCCTTAGAGTCAGTGCCTTGGATGTGGGAATAAGATGGAGCAGCAGTGATTTTACAAACCATCTTGGTAGAACTTGGATTTTCATTTTCACTGTGCTGCCATTTGAGGTTGAAAACATTTACTTGGTTTGGGAAGGTGAGGCAAGGATTTGTAAAGGTGTAACTGAATGTATCTTGTTAAACCTGTTTATCTCCAAAAAATTTTCCTTTTTTTTTCTTGGATGTGTAAGAAATCTTATTTTTTCATAGCTTTTGCTTTCCCTGGCAGTGTCTGGATCTAACTTTCATGGATCCAATTTCTGCAAAAAGTACACCGTGTAAATAGTGAAAGTGTATCTCTAGTAAGTATTACAATCTTTTTTGTCTGTTACTTTTATTAATCTTTTTAAAATATTTATTTATTTATTTGAGAGAGAGAGAGAGAGAGAATGGGCACGCCAGGGCCTCCAGTCACTGCAAACGAACTCCAGGTACATGTGCCCCCTTGTGCATCTGGCTTACATGGGTCCTGGAGAATGGAACCAGGATCCTCTGCCTTTGCAGGCAAATGCCTTAACTGCTAAGCCATCTCTCCAGCCCCACTTTTATTAATCTTAAACCCAATAGACTATAGCTGGGAGTTTTGTATACTTTTTGAAATTTTTGATTGTTTTGTTCTTTTTTCACACAGCCAGTTATTTTCTTGATGAACAGGTAGTAGATAGGTCTCACTAATTAGGATGCATGTGTTGCGAGATGCCACCAGATATAATGACCATATGAATAAGGTTGTTGACCCTCCTTCCTGATAGCCATTGTACCCAGAATGGTTACTCATACATAGTAGGTACCCAGTTAACTTGTTTAATGAATCATTCCCATTTTAGAATTGGCAGTGGAATTGAAGAAATAAGCTCCAATCTGTTGGTATATAGCCTATTAATTCTCTTTCATTTTCCTCATGGTTTAAGAGAAATATGGTTTTGGTGATTTGATCTGTGATGACATCTCCTCAGTAACATTTTTTTTTTCGAGGTAAGGTCTCACTCTACCCAGGCTGACCTGGAATTCACTATGTAGTCTCAGGGTGGCCTCAAACTCATGGCGATCCTCCTACCTCTGCCTCCCGAGTGCTGGGATTAAAGGCCTGTGCCACCATGCCCGGCCTCAGTAACATTTTTTTTGTTGTCCACTGTAGTGTGTTTTTCAAACTAGATACTGCATTGAAGAGAATTAGGGTGAATTTAATATAGTGGTGCTTGGTAATCTTGTAAGAGCCAAAGAGAGCAGGTCTGGGCCTGGTCAGTAATTGTGTTGGAGCCTTCAGAGCAGAAACCAGCTTCTGCCTGACAGGATGTGGTGTGGGAGCATGTCCATCTGGCCTTCAAATCTGGGCTCAGTCCATACTTGCCCACTCAGCACTTGGCACAGAGGGGTCCTAACAGAGTGTGGGCCATATCTTCTTATATTGACTAAGACCTAAGACTTGATTCTTTTGCTTTCATGTGAAACATGAATCAAGTGAGCACTTTTATAAATGATCTTGAAGAATTATTTCAGTTTAGTTTCTATCCTCCATTTTCTTTGTTGTGATAACTAAGTAAGCATTTGGCTACAAGGTGAACATTTAAAAATGAAGTGAGCTGGATATGGTGGTGTACGCCTTTAGTCCCAGCTCTGGGGAAAGCTAAACTAGTAGAATCACTGTGACTTTTAGGCCAGAGTGGGTCTATAGAATGAGTTTCAGCTCAGTATGGGTTAGATTGAGACCTTGCCTTGTAAAAAAGTAAGTGATCACTTGTTAGTAATATAACTTTAGAACCTTTTCAAGTCTTGAAACCTTTAATTACTAGACACTAAAGAACAGTGTTTTATGTGACTGATTTCATTTCTTATTAGGCAGCCATAAAACAAAAGCACTGTGTCAGTGTGCAAGTAGACCCTATTTACTTTTATTAGGAGATAGGGCTTTTCTTACAGGAGGACCTATTTATAGAGACCTTTACACATGGATTTAGGTTTGATACCCACAGGGGTATTTAGTATATGGATTGTGAGAATATGCATATGTTTATGTTGTCTGACATTGTGACACAACATTGTCATCTAGAGTTCATACTTGACATTTAAAATTTTGTGTTGGCCACATTCATGGCTATCTTGGGCCATAAGTAGACCATGTCCATGGTTGGACACCTTTGGTGGAAATTGGGACACTTGACAGGCAGCTATTGAAGCATCTAGGGAGGTCACTTAAAGAATCTTTTCTGACCATTATGTGGAAAAAATGTGTATAAAGTCCAGATATGTGTCATATGCCTGTAATCCCAATTAACCAGTTTTTAAACATGAAATTATTATGATTACAACATTTATACATATTATTTATTCATCCATTCATTTATTTTCAAGGTGAGAGAGAGAGAGAAAGAGAGGAATGTGGGTGCCTCAGAGCCTGTTGCCACTGAAAATGAATTGTAGATATATGTGCCACTTCTTGCATCTGGTTTTATGTGGTTATTAGGCATTTGAACCCTGGCTGTCATACTTTGCTAGTAAGTGCCTTTAACTGCTGTAGCATCTCACCAGCCCCTTTATATTTAATAAAAACGAGTCTATGGATTGTTACTTTGACCATTTGCTTTCATTTTTCAGTTTCCCTATAAGAAATGTCAGGTAATTTGTTCATTTTTATGATGTACAGTTACAGTGCACTCAGTATTCTTGAATTACACAGGATAGTATAACGTGTTTGTGATTTGAAAAATACGTGTAATTTTTCCAATTACTGTTGTGGTAGGACATTTACTAAATACTATAACTAGAAAGAAATATTAGTACAAAAACAAGTTTCTCAGAAATTTCATTTTTCTCCCACTGAATGCTTAGGACTGCTTTGGTATACACTTGTTTATGGGATGAATCAGTAAGTGAAAGTTTAACCCCTCCACACTTTTTGTTTTCAAGGTAGGGTCTCATTCTAGCCCAGGCTGACCTGGAATTCACTATATAGTTTTAGGGTGGCCTCAAGCTCATGGTGATCCTCTACCTCTGTTCCCAAGTGCTGGGATTAAAAGCATGCACCACCACGCCCCATTAAGTTTAACCTTTATTCTGTAGTGTCTCTCCACCAGGCTGGGGGTGTTGGTGCAGTGCTTGTACAGAGCTCTGGGTTCAGGCCCCAGCAATTCATAAAGTGAATATGGTGGCATAGGCCCATGGTCCCTGAACTTGAGAGGTGGCATCAGGAAATCAGAGGCTTAAGGTCATCCTCAACTGTATAACCAGTTTGAGATTATCATGTGCTATATGAGACCCTGTTTCCTAAAACAAAAACAAGCCTCAGCAACATAAGGCAAAACCATCACACTTTCTGGTGAAATTACTCTCTGGTCTTGGTTCTTAAAGACTGTACCTTTTGTTAAGCCTTTGAAAAAATAGCTTTACTGTTTCTGATTTTCATAACATAAAAATCTGCTGGGGGGAAAAAGCTTTGTATTACTCATGACTAATGAAAAAAAGACAACAGTGAAGAAAAGTTGGAACTATTACTCAAACTACCTTTTTTTTTTTTTTTTTTTTTTACACTTAATGTATTGTTTGGGACTGAAATTTGTAGGTACAGGTTGTGATTCAACCCAATAGCAAACATTTTAAATTTAAGATAGTTCAGTTCTAATTTAGATTTCTTGGGCTGGAGGGATGGCTTAGCAGTTAAGGTACTTGCGCAAAAAGCCAAAGGACCCAGGTTTGATTCCCCAGGACCCACGTAAGCCAGATGCACAAGGTGGCACAGGCATCTGGAGTTCATTTGCACTGGCTAGAGGCTCTGGCACACCCATTTCTCTCTCTCTCTCTCAAATGAATGAAATAAATGAAAAAAAAATTTAAGTTTAAAAAGGGCCAGAGGATGGTTTAGCAATTAAGGTACTTGCCTGCGAAGCCAAAGGACCTAGGTTTGATTCCCTAGTAGCCACATAAGCCAGATGCACAAGTGGATGCATGCTTGAAATACAAGAAAATATAGTTATTGTTAAGATTCACCATTACATCCCAGGCATTGACCAGCTCTAAACAGCAGTGCAGTTTGAGCTGAAGGTTTGTTTTTCATTAGGGCTCCTGCAGTCCTCTTTTCTCACCTTTTTTTTCTACTGGTAATTTAGAACTGAAGGCTTCTATACCTATTGATGAAATCATCAGTGATGCAAGTCATAACCATTGATGTTTGGTTTTTTGATGGCTTAAAAACAAACATATCAGTGGTTATGACTTGGTATTTCTCTATGTTTTGTTCCGCTCATTTTGAAATGAGAAAAAAAATATCCTTAGTTAGCTTAGAAAAATGTATCCTTTCCTTCCAGTGCCTTCTTGCCTATGTCTCTTGCTTTTTTGTGTCTCCTCATTTTGGAAGCTGAGTACTTTGGTTTCTAGGTAGTTTTATACTTAATCATTTTGAATTTACTATATCTTAAACATTCTATTTATAAATTAATACATATGTATAGAAAAATTTCAAATAAGACAGTGGATAAAGGTAAAAAAAAATTGCCTCTGCACCCAGGAGTAATCATAGTTAATTTATTTGTATAATCTTCAATAATGTTCCACGTAGATAAGAATACACCACAATACAATTTTCAAAATAACAAAAAACAAGGCCTATGGGTATTTATGATGGGTTGTATTCTTTTTTAAAAACTTTTTTACTGACAACTTCCATAATTATAGACAATAAACCATGATAATTCCCTCCCCTCCCCCATTTCCCCTTCACAAATCCACTCTCCATCATATCCCTCCCCTCAATTAGTCCCTCTTCTATTTTGATTTCATCATGATTGGTTGTATTCTTACAGCATAAAGGAGATAGAGCAAATATACTCCCTAAACACCTGACTCCAGGTTCCTCTGCCTGGTCTGTATTATAAATGTGGATGTGTAGAGTTGAGTGTGGGAAATGGAGTTCCCATCAAAAGCCACGCCTGTATTAAGATACACAAGGCTGAATGATTAGAACCTTGTGACTGGAAGGAGCTAAAGGACTGTAGATCTAGAGCCAAATGATCTTAGGCTAGCTTTTTACTGTTAAAAGCCATTAATTGCCCTCCTCTGTGTCTGACCGAACATCTTTACAATCACAACATAGAACTTTTGGACTATATTAACAGACCACTAGCTTCTACCAACCCAAGTGCTAAGAATTCGTCAGATATCATCAAAATTTATAGCAGAGATTTCCCTACTTTTCTATAATCCACAAACCTGGTATTCACTTATCAATGTATTTGAAAAATATCTTGGTTTATGTCTTTATTTTATTGAAGTCTCTGACTCCGATGTTGTTGGTGTTCATTTCTGTTTTGTTGTCATGTAGGTTTTGTTTTATAAACGGTGTTGCACCTGTGTTTGGCACATAAAGATTTAGGATTTTTACATTTTCATGTTGGATCATTCCCTTGATGAGTAAGAAGTGGCCTTCTTTGTCCTTTTTGATTACTTTTGGTTGGAAATCTACTTTATCAGATAATAATATAGCAACACCTGCTTGTTTTTTATTTCCATTTGCCTGGAATATCATTTTCCATCCTTTCACCCTCAGTGGGTGTCTGTCTTTAGTGGTGAGGTGGGTTTCTTGAAGACAGCAGATAGAAGGGTCCAGGTTTTTTGTTTTGTTTTTTTTTTTAATATTATATTTTTATTTATTTATTTGAGAGAGAGAGAGAGAGAGATTGAATGGGAGCACTAGGGCTTCCAGCCATTGCAAATGATCTCCAGATGTATGCGCCCCCCCTTGTGCATCTGGCTTATGTGGGTCCTGGGGAATTGAACCGAAGTCCTTTGGCTTTGCAGGCAAGTGCCTTAACTGCTAAGCCATCACTCCAGCCCAAGGGGTCCAGTTTTTTTAATATATATTTTTTATTTATATTATTCTGATTTTACACTCATACTATTGGTTCCATTGTCCTCCTCCCTGTCCTCCCTCTTCCAAAGGGACCCTCATCAATGGGGAATGTGGGTCATGCATTGTGGGGGTAGTCAAGAGTTCTGGTAGGTAGGCCCCAGTCTCTGTGCATAATGCCCCAACTTGTGACTCTAACAATCTTTCCGCCCCCTCTTCTGTGAATTTCCCTGAGCCACATTGGGGTCATTTTAGTTCTGCTTCAGTGATGAGGTTTTGGGAGCCTCTGTGTCTCTGGATATCTGGCTTAGTTGGAGTTGGATGTTCTCTGTGTTTATCTCCTTCAGCCTTTTTCTGGTGTCGTGATTGCCATGGATGCTGTATTCTTGCCCCTCCCCTGCTTTGTTCTATGGTTTCAGCTGGGGCCCTGGTAAGGTGTGATTAGCTGGTCCTCCCTTCAGGTTCATTGTCCATCTGAAAAAAGATAAGCAAAATTCTCCAACGGAGAGAGAAGTTAGTACTAGATAGAAGGGATGACCATAGATGTTTTGGAGGGAATTTTATATGCATTGGCTCTCTTCTAGCCCACATTTGGTGGTATCTTGATCTTGGAGACTGAGCTCATTTTTTGTACCTGGTTTTGACTTATTTCCCAGTTCCAGTGGATCTATTAACCAAATCAAGAGCAGTTGGTTACCCACCATGGCTGTTTGCCACTACTGCATTTGAGCATTACGTCAGGTTGTTTCCTGCTGGGTATCTTAGACTGCAAGTTGTTTGGACCAATGTCAAACCTTTTCCCCCAGTTGCTTGTGTAGCACCCTCTGGTACTAGACTAGCTAACTATCTGGGGACTGACCCTCTTCCAGATTCTGGCCAGGTCTCTCCGTGTTTGGTCTCACACACGTATGCTGTCTTTGACAGTATGGTCTTACCATTAACCTTTGGTGAGTCATCAAGATCTCTGACAGAAGTCTGTCTTTTTTGGGAAACCTTGTAGGTGACTCAGATCAACAGCTCATTGTGGAAGTTAACCCTGTGCTGGCACTGGGAGTTATAAGTCTGCACTTAGGAAGGTGAGGGAGGAAAAAGATAGATAATATAAAAGAGAAAGTGAGTATAGAGAGGAGAGGGAGAGAGAGAGAGAAGAGAAAGAGAAGCAGGACAAGATTAAGGTTGTTCTTCATGATGCTCTCTCCAGCTTCCTGTGGTTCGGGTGTTCCCTCTGTGGGCCTGCTGAAGGATCAATGTTTTAGCCTGTTGTTCAGAGTAAAGTGTTTTATAGTATCTTTACCTTTTGGCTCCCAATTTGTATCCCTTCCCCTTGTCTTCCCTCCCACCCTCTCGGTCCCTCCTACCCTTACCATCCCTCCATCACACCCTCCCTCTTGTCTGGTCCTCAGAGTGTTTATTAGGTTTGGCCGCATGTCAGGTGGATTCAGGTTAGGAGTGACAGATAAATGAGACCATGCGATGATTATCTTTTTGTGCTTGGGTGAATTCACTGACCATTTTTTTCAAATTCCCTTATTTCATCTTTCCTTACTGCTACGTAGAATTCCATAGTATAGATATACCACATCTTTGTTATCCATTCATCTAGTGATGGACACCTGTATTGATTCCAGCTCTTTTCTATTATGACTTGAATGAATGAATATTAAAAATGTTTACTCTGTGCCTTTACATGTTGAAAGCATTTAACTTGTTTTATTTTTTTTTAATTATTTTATTTATTTTTGGAGAGAGACACAGAGAGAGACAGACAGAGAGGGAGATAGAGATAGAGATGGGTGCGCCAGCAGTCTCTCAGCTGCTGCAAACGAAATCCAGATGTGTGCGTCCCTTGTGGGCAAGTGCAGCATTGTGCCCTTGCATCACTTTGCATCTGGCTAAACGTGGGACCTGGAGATTGGAACCGGGTTCTTAGGCTTAGCAGGCAGGCACCTTAACTGCTAAGCCATCTCTCCAGCCCAACTTGTTTGATTTAACAGGACTCACTGTCTTAAGTTGGTCAAGACTGTGAGAACCTTTGAAATTGGACTGAGTACAGTTTACAATGTCTGATAGTTATAAATCTATTGGGGGCCAGGGGCAGATTGTGGTAGTTTGAATAGATGGCCCCCAGTATATTCAGTGTTTTATTAGTTTGTTGTCTGCATATGCAGCCACCCGGCTGGAGGCAATGTCACTGGGCAGATCTTAAGGTGTGGGGGTGGGTTTGAGATTCCATTGTAAAGATATGCAAAGTGTGCCCAGTGGGAGTTCCTGAAGTGTGCTGTGCTATGTGACTGGTTGGCTTTGCTCTCTTGCCCACTCCTGTTCCTGTGAAGACAGGCCAGCTTCTTCTGCCATTATGGAACTTCCCCCTGGATCTGTAAGCTTCAATAAATAATATCCTTTCCTCCATAACTGTGCCTGATGTGGAAGTTCATCTCAGCGAACCTGCAGCTGTCTGCTACAGAGGGTGTTCTGTTTCAAATGTGAACCAGTTTGTTAAACTGGTGTATGTTAGGGTTATAACACAGATAGGCAGATTGTGGAGATTGCAGGTACATCAAAGGTACCTGGGGAACTGGGAGCTCTGACCTACTCTCTCCACTTGCTTATACTCTTCCGCACACGGGAATCATGGATTGGGAACCAGGTGCCAGGAAGCTGGAGAGCCAGAGGCCAGAGGTCTGTTTCTATAGTGGCCTGTGCACCTTCTGAAACGGGGGAATAGGGATGTTGGTATCCAGGGGTCTGTCAGGTTACCAGAGCAAAAGGCCTGTTTCCATAGCCCCCACATAGGGACCAGGCCTCCCCAAGCCAGGTGCAGGGGGACTTATATAGATCAGGAATCTGTGCAGAGTCCCAGAGAACAGGGATCTGGCCTACTCACTGTGTGCCCACAGCACTCATCCTCAGGTGCAGGGTATCTATGAATGGGGACCCAATGGCACTTAGATCATAAAAGCAGAGCAAGGGGCTTACTTCTACAGCAAGCTCACAGGTTCCAAGCAGCCCCAAGTCAGCCACAGGGGGACTTACCAGGACTAGGAAACTGGGAGAAGCCCTGGGGAACAGGCATCTGGCCTACACCTAGTGTTTTGTTTTGTTTTGTTTTGTTTTTGAGTTCTTTCTATATTCAAGATAATAACCTCCTGTCGGATGTGCACTTAGCAAAGGCTTGATCCAATCACGTATGTTGCCTTTTCACTCAGATGACCGGTTTGTGTGTGTGTGTGTGTGTGTGTGTGTGTGTGTGTGTGTGTGTCTGTTTGATTCTAATGGTCCTGTCTTAGAGTTATTGAACTTATTTCCTGAGTGACTGCAATCATATTCAGAAAATGCTTACCTCTGCCTTATCGTATAATACACTTCCTAGTACTCCTTTAGCAATTTCAGGGCTTCAGTTCTTACATTGAAGCCTTTCATCCATTCTTCTACAAGTAGATATCCAATTCTCCCAGCACTATTTGTTGAATGTTATGTGTTTTCTCTAATGTGTACATTTGACATTTTTATTAAAAATAAGATGTTTGGGCCTGGAGAGATGGCTTAGCAGTTAAGCGCTTGCCTGTGAAGCCTAAAGACACCAGTTTGAGGCTTGATTCCCCAGGACCCATGTAATTCAGATGCATAAGGTGATGCATGTATCTGGAGTTCGTTTGCAGTGGCTGGAGGCCCTGGCATGCCCCCCCCCCCGCCTCTTTCTCTCTGTCTGTCACTCTCAAATTAATAAATTAAATAAATAAAAATAAGATGCTTATAGTTATATGGACTTAATGTATTTTTTCCATTTAGAGAAATGTAGCCAATTGTTAGCCTGCTCATTTTTATTTATTAATTAATTAATTTATTTTTTGGTTTTTTGAGGCTGGTTGTCACTCTAGCCTAGGCTGACCTGGAATTCACTCTGTATTCTCAGGGTAGCCTTGAACTCATGGCAAGCCTCCTGCCTGCCTCCCAAGTGCTGGGATTAAAAGTGTGTGCCACCACGCCTGGTTTTTAGCCTGCTCATTTTTAATGCAAAGCATATTGGAACACTGCTTTGTAACTGGAGAAATGCAAAATAAATCTGAAAGGTGAACTGAGCCTCAAGGTAGCCCTGCTAACCTCACCAGCAAGGGTTCATGGTCTTTTAATTTCTGTTGGCATATGGAAAGTTTTAGTTGTCATATAGAGATTAAGGTATTTATCCATTCTGGCATGTTAAAATATAATTTGTTTTATCTAGAGATTTTTCATTAGTGTAGTTTAGGTTCTAATTCTGGTACTTTGCATTTCCCAATTCAAAATGTAAATATGATTGGATTAACTTTGGTCAATTAACTTACCTGACCCTGAAAATCATCTTAGAGTTAATGTAACTGCTGATATTGTGTAGTCCCTATGAACTTCTTTTTTTTTTTTTTGGTTTTTCCGAGGTAGGGTCTCACTCTAGCTCAGGCTGACCTGGAATTCAGTGTGTAGTCTCAGGGTGGCCTCGAACTCATGACAATCCTCCTACCTCTGCCTCCCGAGTGCTGGGGTTAAAGGCATGCACCATCACGCCTGGCTCCCTATGAACTTCTTACGTTAGATGATTCTCTGAAAAGAGGGTTCAGCAGTAAACGGCAGTGCGTAGCTACTGCAATAGTAGTAACTTTTGGAAACTGGGTCAGTATTGAACACTTAATGGTACTGATAAATTATGGTTTCCTCCAAGACAGGTTGGTATGTTGTCATATAAGTAGGACCAGGTGATTGCTTTTGGTGATTGATTTCACAAGATTGACTCTTTGCTCATCTTTGTTTGATTGGATATTTTTCTGAGACAGGGTCTAGCTGTGTAGTCCAGGCTGACCTAGAACTCCTGATTCGCTTGTCTCAGTCTTCAGTGCTGTAGTTTAGGTTTGGGCCACCCTGGTCACACCTTGCATATGTCTTAATGTTTGTGTTATTTAATTACTAGTTATGAAGATTTATTATACTGAAGTTCCTTAGATCCTGGTAGTAACTGAGTATGGTGGTACATGTTTGTAATTATAGCACTCAGGAGTCTAAAGGAGAAAAATTATAAGTTTGAGGGGAGCATGGGATACATAGTGATGTTCCTGTCTCAAAAACAAAAGAGAATCCTAATAATAAATTTCATATTTTAAACAATAGCAAATTATGACAAGTGCTCTGTAGTCATTTTTTTGCTTGAATACTGCAGTTTATAGCTCTAAAATATCTTTATCATTTTGCATTTTTAAAATATATATTTTTATTTATGTATATAGTATATATACAGCCATGATGTTACCATCATTAGCTTTCTCCATGTCCTCCACCCATGGGTAATGTGTGTCTTGCCTTATGTGAGTATCCATCAGTTATGTGGGAGAGGCAATGAGTCTATATAATGACCCAACTCATGGCTCTAACAATCTTTCCAGCCCCTCTTCCACAAGTTTCCCTGAGCCATGTTGGGTTCATTTTAGGTCTATTTCAGTGATGAGGTTTTGGGAGTCTCTGTGTCTCTGGATATCTGATTTGGTAGGGGTTGAGAGTTCTTTGTGTCTATCTCCTTCACTGTTATGCTGGTACCAGGTTCACCAATAAAGCAGCACTGTTGCTCATTCCCCTATAACTCAATGGCTTCATCTGGTGCCCTGTTGTGGTACAATGGGCTGATTCTCTCCTCAGGATATGCATTCATCAAAAAAAGAGAAGCAAATTCTCCAATGGAGAGTGGGGTCAGTGAAAGATACATGAATAACCATTATTATTTTAGAGAGAATTTCATAGGTGTAGGCCCTCTTGTATCCCACCATTGGTGGGAGTTTGATATTGGAGAGCGGGCTCATTTTTGGATATGGTTCTGACCTGTTTCCCATTTCCAAATATGGGTTCCATTCCTTTGAGCAGATCCGTTAGCCAAATCTAGAGCAGTTGGTAACCCACCATAGCTGTGTGCCACTACTGCACTTGTGTGAGCATCACGTCAAGTTGTTTGCTGCTGGGTAGCTTAGACCATGAGTTGCTTAGATGTTGGTCATTTTCCTATAGTCACTTATTTAGCGCCTTCTGGCACTAGAGAAGCTAACTCTCTGGGGACTGACTCTTCCAGATTCCATCCAGGTCTCTCCATGTTCTGTCTGAAGCATATGGTGTCTTCAGCAGTAGGGTCTTACCAATAACCTTTGGTGAATCATCAAGTACTCTGACAGAAATCTGCCTTCCTTTGGGAAACTTTGTGGGTCTCACTGCTTCTTGTGGATGTTGATCACATTCTGGTATTGTGAGTTACAGGTCAGTGCCAACGGAAAAGAAGGAAGAAAAAATATAGGTAATATGAAAGAGAAACAAAAGAGAGAGAAGAGGGAGTGATACAGAGAGAAACAGAAGATTGAAGTTAGTCTTCATCATACCCTTTCTAGGCTCAGGTGTTCTCTCTAAGCACCTAATGCAGGTTCTACCTTTTAGTATGTCCTTCAGGACATAGGATTTTATTGTACCATTTCCATTTGGGTCTGTTTGAAGTTCTGCTAGCTTCTTTTGTCTTCATGGGACTTTCTTTTGAGAGAGTGGGAAAGTTTTCTTTGATAATTTTGTTGAATAGGTTTTCCATTCCTCTGGTCTGAATTTCTACCCCTTCTGGTATACCCATAATTCAAATGTTCTGTTCACAGACATTTTTGATCTTATTGAAACTTTTACACTCATGAACTGTTTCTTCTGTTTTGTCTTCCCATTCTGAGTTTCTGTCCTCCACTTGGGTGGTTGTATTGAGAGCTTCTATAGAGTTTTGGGCTTGTACAATTTGGTTCATATTTTGTATTGCTTTTTAATGTATAGTTTCTATCCCTCTGTTAAGTTCCCTTTTCACATCCTTTTCTGATTTTCTTAAATCTTCTTGGAGTTCATCCTTGCATTTTTTAATGTCTCCCTTGAGCTTAGCCAGTTGGCTATTGAGGTCTTTTTTTATTTTTATTTTTATTTTTTTGGCTCTCTTAGAGAGCATTTCACTATCTTTGCAACCCTTCCTGGTTCTTTCCTATTATGTCTAATCTAGCAAGGACACCATTCATACAATTATTGGCTCTTTGTTGAGTTTCCACAAGTTCTGCTATTTGCTTAGCTAGGTTTGCATAGCTTCTCTCTTGATAAGGTCTGATCCTATTGTATCTTCAGTGTTTTCATTAGAGTCATCCATTGTGGGACTAGGCAATCTAACTGGATTTACTTGAATCTGATTTTTCTTGCTATTCCTTTTTCGCTGTGGTCTGCTCATCACAATGGTACGGGAAGCCTAGCATGTGGGACGGTAGCCTGCTGGCCTGGGATGGAGGGGCGTCTGTGAGTTTAAGGGTGATTGCCTGAAGATTTCAGAGAGGTTGGGGTGGGGGCCTGGGTCCCTTTTCGGGGATGGGGGTGTCAATGGCGAGTGCACGCGGTCTCAGAAAGGTCAGGGCAGGGACACTGGCTTGGGTCCCTGTAAGTCTGTGGGAGGAGTCAGTGGCAGGTACCAGTGATCATGCACATGGACCTAAGTTATGCTAGGTGGGTACAGTGGCCTACTGGCCTGGGTCTCTGTTAGTGGGTGATAAGAGTCAGTGGCAGGTACTTGAGATCACATGCGCAAGGCTCAGAAAGCCTAGGGCGGGGACACTGGCCTGCTTGCCTGGGTCCCTTCTTAGGTGCTGGGCCACAGAGTGAGACATGCAAGAGGCTCAGAAAGTCTGTGGCAGGGACACTGGCTTGCTGGGCTTTATCCTTGCTCGGGGGTGGGACTGCAGAGTGGGAGGGAAGATATGCCCAGGGCTCAGAATGGCAAGGCAGAGACACTACCTGCTGGGCTGTATCCCTACCTGGGGGCAGCACCACGAATTATAGCTTATTTACGAATGTCATATCCGACTATCCATCAGATTTAACATGTAATTTACCTGGACAAGGATGGTGAAATTAGCCCTTCTGATGCAAGCCTATATACCAGGCTTATTTGGTGGGTACTGATCTGTTGTAATCTCAGCTATGTTGCTCGGCCTCTTGGGTCCCTCTTTGCTATGCTGTGGGCTCAGATAGGCCGGCTGGGTCAGTGGGTTGCTGCTCTGATCATGCTGGGTGCTGTGTAGGTGAGTTCCCTTCCCCAGGTCTCTGGTGCTTGCTGGCACTTGTGCAGGTGGTGGGGAAGGCGAGGCTGTGAATGGAGGCTAAGGCCACCTGCTGATCCTCACGATTTTCCTCACAAGTTGCTCCATTGGTCTCTGCCATCCTGCTTCCACATTTCTTGAGTTTGCCAGGAGGCGGGTGTGAGTGGAAAAAATCCCCTCACCTGTTTTTTGTTTTTTGTTTTTGTTTTTTCCTGTGGCTCAGGCCGAGGCTGCCGGCTGTGGCAGTGTGGAGCTTGTTGCTGCTGCTGGAGCCGCTTCTGCCTGTTTCTGTGGGCTTTAGATGTTTTGGATCTCTCTTACTTCTCTCTTGTGGTTGATAATTTACAAAACACCTCACTTTTTTAGTAGAAGATTGTATTTTACTGGGTTGGTTTTGTTTTGTTTTGTTTTGTTTTGTTTTTTTTTTTTTTTTTTTCTTCTCTAGGGTGTTTTCTCATGGCTCCTATGCTGCCATCTTAACCGAAACCTTGCAATTTTTTTTTTATTAAATAGAAACTTTGTATGGACAAATCATGTGCTGGTACCATTCCTCTCCTCCCTGCCTTCATTTTATTGAGGGCCCTCCTCAGTGGGGTTATTGGTATTCACCATGGTATAAGTTAGGAGTTGTGAGAGTGGTAGTCAGTCATTGTGGGGCTGGGTAATACCTCTGGATATTCCTTCTCAGCATGTACTTCTTACAGTCTTTCCATTCTCTTTTCCACAATGTTCCCCGAGCCTTGATGGGTGTGTTATAAGTCTATTTTAATGTTAATCTCTCAGCAAATTCTGGATTTCTGCTTTGAGATATTTTGAGTGTTCTCAGTGTCTATTGCCATCTCTCTAACACAGGTTGTCACATTAGCCTTGAGAGCAGCACTCTTCTTCACTCACCAATGCCTCTGGTTTGATGCAGACCCTGGCTGATATGTGAGAGGTGGCTTATCTCATGATAGGGATTCAGGTTATCCTTTCTTCTCATGTTGATAGATTTTGGTTAGACCTGGATTTTTATTATGTTTTATTAACATTCATACTTACAATAAACTATGATAATTCCCTCCCCCCACTTTCCCCTTCACAAATCCACACTCCATTATATCCCTCCCTCTCTCTGTTAGTCTCTCTTTTATTTTGATGTCATCATCTTTTCCTCCTATTATGAGGGTCTTGTGAAGGTAGTGTTAGGCACTGTGAGATCGTGGATATCGAGGTCACTATCTGTCTAGACAATTGCATTATAAGCAATTCTGTCCTTCCTTTCGCTCTTACATTCTTTCCAACACCTTTTCCACAATGGACCCTGAACCTTGGAAGGTGTGATAGAGATGTTTTGGGTCATCCTAGTGGTCATCACCATCTGAAAAGAGAAGCTTCTCAACCACAAGTGAGAGTAGCATTATTATATGGGTATGGATGTTAAGTAAAGTGCTTACAGAGCAACTTGGTGAGCATAACATATCCATTTAGCTAGACAAGAGCAGGTGTTAAACTCCTAAGGCTCATGACATCTCCGACCATAGGCTTTTGATTAGGTTTTCAGTACCAGGCATGTATCCCCTCCCACAGAGTAGACCTCTGGTCCAGTTAGAGAGCGGTTGGTTTCCCCCATAACAGATATGCCACTGTTGCATCCATTTGGTCTGTGTGGCCAAACTTGGGGTTTGCAGTGCCCACTGTTTCCACCGCTGATGACATCTGTCTCCCATAGAGCAGCTTTTTCCAGCTTTCTTTCTGCTGGTCTGTAGGGAAGAGGTTTTCAGCTCATTCCCAGCTTGCTTTCTCTGTGACCTTGCAGCCAGGCATGTCGAGTCTTCAGCAGTAGAGTCTATCTTGGTTTTGTGTTGGCCTTCTGTAAAAGAAAAACAAGATTCTTCAAAAGAGATTGAGAGCAGCATAGGCTAAAGAGGAATAAGCATAGTTAATTAAGAGAGATTTTGATGGATATGGTCTCTCTTTGCCAAAGACCAGTAGGGCCTTCTCACCTGAGTTCAATTCCTTCATCCCCATAGGATTCTGACTTGGTTCCCAGGTGCAGCTGTGTGATCCTTTCCACTGAGCAGGTCTCTTAGCCAATCAGAGAGCCACTGGTTACTGCCTAGGCTTGGTGCCTCTATTGCATAGGTGTGTACATCTTTTCTGGTAGGTTGATTTCATACAGCAGAGTCCCCTGCTTGTTCAGTGTTGGTGGTAGCTATCAGGGAACTTCCTTCCTTCCAGATTTCAGCATAATCTCTTGTTGTTTTCTGTCAGCACATTGTGGTGTCTTCAGGGGAAATGTCTTATCTTTTACCTCAAGTGAGTAATCAAGTGCTTTGACAGAAGCCTGTCTTGTTTTGAGGACCTCATATATCTCTCAGGCCAACAGCTCAATGTGGGGTGTAACCAATTTCTGGTACTGGGAATTATAAGCCAAAGCCAGTTGTTTTAGGATTAGGCTTCATCCCACTCTGTCCAGGACCCTTATGTCAGATGACCACTCCCCCCATGCTCCTGTTGAAGATTATATCATTTATTCTGCTACCCAGGAGAAAGGTTTTTATGGTACTAATTCATTTTGGCTTTAGTTTTTTTGTTTTTTTAAAGATTTTTTAAAAGATTTTATTTTTATTTATTTGAGACAGAGAGGGGAAAGAGAGAGAGAGGGAGAGTGAGAATGGGCACGCCAGGGCCTCTAGCCACTGCAAATGAACTCTAGACATATGCACCCCCTTGTGTAGCTGGCTTATGTGGGACCTGGAGAATCGAATCGGGGTCCTTAGGCTTCACAGGCATGTGCCTTAACTGCTAAGCCATCTCTCCAGCCCTTGGCTTTAGTTTTGTGTATATCTTGCCCCTTACTCTCCCATTTCTCTCCCCCAAGCCCTTCCATAACTGAGTTTTGTTTGTTTCTTTTTGAGGTAGGGTCTCGCACTAGCCCATGCCGCCTGGAATTCACTATGTAGTCTTGGGGTGGTCTTGAACTCATGTCAGTCTTACTACCTCTGCCTCCTGAGTGCTGGGATTAAAGGCACATGCCACCATGCCCAGCTATAACTGCGTTTTATACATGGAGAAAATAATTCTCTGTGAAAGTTTTAATCAGGCACAAGTTAGCTTTATGAACATAGAAAATATTGGAAAATATAAGTATTTTAAAAGAAAAAAATTAGATTGGAATCTAACAATTACACACAATAAGCAATTCATTGTCTTTCCAAATAGAGAAATTGGTAAGGGAGATGAACAAACAATTCACTGGAGAAAAAATACAAAAGTGAAGAGCTGATAAATAAGAACAAAGATAAGTAGACCTATGAATGATTGGGGCATGTCAGTTTGAACAAGAGAGAAATAGCATTTCACATTCACTGACTAGACAAAAATGTAGTAGTCTAAAAATACACGATGAAGCTGACTTTGTATCACAGGTTCAAACACCACTACTGAGTGTCACTTTCTGTAGAGTTGCTCTGCAAAGCCATCTAACATGGTTGAGATTGAATCCAGCAATACAGCAGGTTGGTATGCACCACAGTGAAGCTGGTATAAGAGTGGCCAGTGAAGGAAGTACATACACATGTACTGCAGTATTGTGGAAAAAAAGAAACAAACCTTACAACTTGAGTTTACTAATACTGAACTAGGTAAATAAAAAGTAGTATATTCAGACTTTAGAATACTGTTTATTTCATATTTATTTATTTATTTTTCTCAAGTTAGGGTCTTGCTCTAGCCCAAACTGACCTGGAATTCACTATGTTGTCTCAGAGTGGCCTCCACCTCATGCTTCTGCCTCCCAAGTGCTGAGATTAAAGGCATTTGCCACTATACCTGGCGTGTGTGTGTGTGTGTGTGTGTGTGTGTGTGTGTGTGTATTATTTTCAGTGAAAGAGAATGAAGTGGACACATTAGGGCCTCCTATTGCTGCAAACAAACTCTAGACACCTGCACCACTTTGTGTATCTGGCTTTACATGGGTACTAGTTAATTGAACCTGGCCATCAGGCTTTGCAAGCAAGTACCTGTAGCCACTGAGCCATTCCTCTAGCCCCAGAATAACTAGTTTAACCTTTTGTCTTTGTCTTCAATATTACTGAATTTTATGTCAAAACAGTAGTCTAGGCTATGGATACTGTATTTAAAAAGTTGTTTTAAGGACAGTAATAAGTGACATGTGGGTTTAACTGTATGTTTCTTATTTTTTCTAGTCAGCTGCTACAGAAATTGTGGAGTATTCATCAGACAGTGACAAAAATGAAGATTTGGAAAATGTCCTGTTCATTGATTCAGAATCCCCTCACAAATGCCATGTGGATTTTGAATTGGATGCAAGACAGGTTACAGACAAAATTACTTACTCAAGAACAAAATCAACTGAGTTCATCTTGCGCACACCCCATAAACGGACAGTCAAGTTTCCTAGGACGCCAGAAAGTTCTGCAAAGAATAAGAAGCTATTAAGGTTAACTTAAATCTTTTAAAATAATTTTTGTTTTCATTTAATTTTTCTCTTTTATTGAAAATCCAGCTATTTGAATTGTAATTTTTTTGTTTTGTTTTGTTTCTTTCGTTTTGTTGTTTTGTTTTTCAAGGTAGGGTCTCGCTGTAGTCCAGGCTGACCTGAAATTCACTCTGTAGTCTCAGGGTGGCCTTGAACTCATGATGATCCTCCTACCTCTGCCTCCCGAGTGCTGGGACTAAAGGCATATGCTACCACGCCTGGCCTTGTAATTTTTTTTTTTAATTTGAGAGAGATAGATAGAGAATGGGCTTGCCAGCACAGTCTCAGCCACTGTGAACAAACTCCAGACGTGTGCAACCCCTTGTGCGCTTGTGCGACATTGCATACTAGTGTCACTTTTGTGTCTGGCTCAATGTGGGACCTGGAGAATCAAACGTTCTTAGGCTTCGCAGGCAGGCACCTTAATCCCTTAGCCATTTCTCTAGCCTAAGTTGTAAATTTTTAAATAGCTATTTGAGAAAGAATATTGGCCGGATAGAATTACACTTCTAATAAGGAGTTTTTGAAGCCCCAAGTTCTGGAGGTGATTTATAAAATTGTTAATTCAAGTGGAACATTAGTGGATTTATTCATGATCACCTGACAGGGTTTCTCTCCATAGTGGAAATTTGTTGTTTGGCTTGTCACATTTTATTGTGAATCACTGTACTATTAGTGAGTAATTTATAAAGAACTAGAAATAAAGAAGATAGGTCCTGTCAGACTATTTGTATGAGTATCATAAGAGATTGGTCAGAGTAACACTTGCAAATGTAAGGAAGTAAAAGAAAACCAAGATGGAGAGGTAAGAAACACTTGGTGTGGCTATGGAGAGCCACAGTGAAGGAACATCCTTGTCACTGGGATGTTAGTCATAGGCTGGCCTTGGTGAGCCAAGAAGAAGAAGGAGCTTGTAGGGACATGTTCCCACCCTGCATCATACCAGGTCTCTGATATAAATACAAACAAAATAATTTGCACTCCCCATCAAAACCAAAACAAACAAATGGAAAAAAAGCGAGAAAGAGCCTATGATGAGCAGTGCTACAAAAGCAAACATAATAGAGAGTTCCTAGGAAAAAGAATCTTAGTAGAAAGCAAACATGGCCTTGAAGTGCTAGAATCCATTGATGCTAAAGGAGTACGTGGCAATTGAGGTATCAACAATAACAGGACTCCTATTAGTTGGTTATGTCCTGAAAGGGATCCAACTCTAGAGAGGTTGCAGAGAATTGTATTTGTAGAAATAATAATTACATAGTTAGGTTGTCCTTGGAGGAAAGAGTATAAGGATGTGGCAGAGTGTAGTGGGATGGGTATATTATGGAGAGAAAATTCATGCCTATTCTCATGGTTGTGTTTTCATAAAATAATGCACATAGCATTATAACCTGTTCTTGAAAAACCTACTCCTAATGAATGAAAACAAGTTCCAAGATGTCATAAGGCCAAAGAAAGAGACAGACAGACCAAAGGTGGCAAAGATTGCAGTTCATCCATGACTTACTAACAGATGGTTGGTTGTGGGCAGCAGGAAGACCAGTGGATCCTTGAGGTTTGGGAGAGATGAAAAGGCTGATTAAGTGGTCAGGAAAAAACTGACTTCATTTAAGCCAAAAGGGACTTTGTTTTTTTCAAGCTAATATCAGACATCAGGCATATTCCTTGTATTTATGGGTCCAATCATAAAGGTAAATGTGCTGGAAAATACAGGGAAAACCACCAGGTTTACTCAAGGTGCAGTCATGGCAATCATAACTCAAAAGTCTACAGTTATGTCAAGCTGAATCCCAGCATTGCCCGAAATTAAGTAATTGTGGCCTCAAAAGAAAATGGTGATTGTGTGGTGGTGTACACTTGTAAACCCAGCACTTGAGAGGCAGAAGTATAAAATTTTGAGTTTGTGGCCAGTGTGGCTATATCATGAGTTCAAAATTAGCCTGGGCAACATAGTTAAACTTCAACTCAAAAGAAAAAAAACTGGTGATGTAACTCAGTAGTGGTGGAGTCATTGCCTAGCATGCACCCTGGGTTGAATACCCAGCTCTAAGGAAGGAGGGCATATTAAGATCAAGACTTTGCTGGTGAAGATGACATCATGCCATTCCAGAATATCATGTCTCTAGCAACATGCTTTCATATGCAACACAATAGTGTGCATAACCTTGCCTGTACTGGATGGGGGCAGGAGGAATGGTTGTTAGCCAGAAAGTAAAGTAATTGTGCTGTTAAGAATGAAACTTTATGGAGGAAAATGGAATCATTTTACTTTTAAAAAATTTACTTTTATTTTTAATATATTTTATTTATTTATTTATTTATTTATTTATTTATTTATTTATTTATTTATTTATTTATTTATTTGATAGAAAAAGAGAGGGAGAGAATGGGTATGCCAGGGCCTCCAACCGCTGTAAACGAACTACAGATGCAGGCACCCCCTTGTGCATCTGGCTTACATGGGTCCTAGAGAATTGAACCGGGATCCTTTGGCTTTGCAGGCAAATGCCTTAACTACTAAGCTATCTTTCCAGCCCTATTTTTATTTTTAATTTTAGAGAAAGCAAGAGAGAGAGAGAGATCGAAAATTGGCACATCAGGGCCTCAGACACTGAAATCAGACTCCAAATACTTGTGCCACTTAGTGGATATGTGTGATCTTGCGCTTGCCTTACCTTTGTGTGTCTGGCTAATGTGGGATCTGGAGCATCAAACATGGGCCCTTAGGCTTTGCAGGCAAGCGCTTTAACCGCTAATCTGTCTCTATAGCTCCATTTTACATTTTTTTTTTTCTGAGGTAGGGTCTCACTCTAGCTCAGGCTGACCTAGAATTCACTAGGTCTCAGGGTAGCTGCTGAGAAGGTGATGCATTGAGTAGCCGAAAGAATGGAGCTGCCATTTCCTGTGATGAGGCAGGAGGTATATGTTGAGTATTTGGTAGTAATCTATCTTGGCCTCACTTAAATCATGAGGCTTTTGACTATTTTGAGATAGTCATTGTATATTTGAATAGGAATCTAAGTCTGGACTTCACAGGCAAACCTGTAGCCGGGAAAGCAAACTTGTTGGTTTCTGTGTCTAAATGCTTTCAAAGTATGAGCTGGGTCAAAGTCAGGTCAGTTCACTGGAGATGCAATATCTGTGTGCTCCAAGGAAGTCATGGCGTAGAGGTAGAGGCTGCTGAAGGAGAATGAAACTGATGGGTAGGGTGTCCAGTAGGTAAAGAAGAAGTGTTGAGCCACGTGCGGTAGCATACACCTTTAATTCCAGCACTTGAGAGGCAGAGGTAGGAGGATCACTGCGAATCTGAGGCCACCCTGAGACTACATAGTGAATTTCAGGTAACCATGGGATAGAGTAAGACCCTACCTTGAAAAACCAAAAACAAAACAAACAAACAAAAAAAAAAGTATTTTTGTGAGAAAAGGTGACTGACTGGTATGGACACTGCTAGGCTGACCTGTGATTTCACTGTGAAAGATAGGGATGTGGAACTGCCTCAGAAGATTGTTAATCAAACAGAATCTGAGGATCCCAGGGAGAATGGAAAGTGTGAAACTGAAGATGCATAGACAGAACTCTTTTAAGATTGTTGCTTTAAGGAGATAATGTATCATTTGGGTGTGACTTGGAAGAGAATGTGACACTGATGTTTATTTTTTTGTGAGGACAGAGACATGTCAGTTTGTACATTGATGAGAAAGATCTTGGAGAAATTGCTGAGTTAGGGAAAAGAGAGTACAAGATCAGCGTTATCACTGACATGATGATGAGAGGCCACAAGCTAGGATGACCTGGTCAGGAGCTCCAACAGTCCAAACATGGATAGAAGAGTTGAGTCCATTCAGCTGCACAGATGTAGCTGGTCAGGAGCAGGTGGTAGAGAGTCCATATGAGTAAAGGGGTTTATTTGATCTATGAACAAATTCTTTCTGGTTACTTCTGTTGTGGTGAAATGAGTTCTTTTGTCAGCTTATAGAAAGTATGAGGATGGAGGCATGAAGATGAGGAGAGAGAGAGCGTATGATACTGATTGCTTGAAAGAAGTGTTGTGGAGTTGTCTGACATCCTGAGGTCCTACTGGGAGCAGTGGTTATGAATTGAGTTTGAGACCAACTTACCCATGTGGAATTGTAATTGCATAGCAAGCAAAATGGAATTCACAAAAGTTCTGAGAGAAGAGCCCATGAAATCTTAACTGAGTAAGACAGGACAGAGCACATGAAAGGTGTGGATAGAGTCCAGTGAGTTGGACAGAACCAACACATTGTTGATGGGGAGAGGTTGCTCAGATGCTTCTGGAGTCATGCTAATAGTTGAAGGTATGTGCTTACACATAATGGAAGCAAGCAGTTTTCAAATTTGAGTTTTAAAGAATGAATAGGTAGGTGACTGGGATCGATGGATGAACGTTTTAGAACTTTCTCTTTTTCTGTTTTTAATTATTTTGAGATCTTTGTGATTGTTGCTCAGTTATCTCCACTGTCCAGATAAGCAGCTCATGCCTTAATCCAGCTGAGTGCTGAACTCAACAACAGTTTTGCAAGGTTATTCTTGACTGGGACTCGGCACTCATGTTACATTTATCTGATTGGTTCTAACTTCTGAGTCCTTTTAGAGCCCACCACCATCACCATGGCATGGCGCATAGGTTTCTTTCTTGATTCCAAGGAAAGTACCTAGTGCCAAGATGTAGCAGGTACATGTTTATGTTTTCATAAATTAATTGTGAAAGCATACAAAGGTAATTTTAAATGGATATTTAAATGTCTTATTTCTAAGAATGTAATGTGCCTAATTAGAAATATTCTTAGTACACATTTATACCTTTTTTTTTTTTTTTTAGGCTTTAAAAATATTTAAAAGAGAGATAGAGAAAGATGCAGATAGAGCAAATGGGCAAGCCAGGGCTTCTAGCCACTGCAAACAAACTCCAGACATATGCACCACATTGTGAATCTGGCTTACTTGGGTACTGGGGAATCCAACCCGAGTCCTTAGGTTTTCAGGCAAGCACCTTAACCACTAAGCCATCTCTCCAGCCCTTTTTTAAAACTTTTGATTGATAATTTTCAAACATATACTTATTGTATTTTGATCATTGTCCCCTCCCTTGCTTTCTTTTGTGTCTCTTGCTTAGACTGAATCATTTCTTCTTTCCAAATGATTCCTTTCTTTCCCACTAGTCCTCCTTCCACTGAATCTGGCCAGCTACATCTGTGCAGCTGCATGGACTCAAATAAGGCTCTAGGGCCTATAACCTTCTAAGCCTTTGACAAGGTTTTCAGTATCAGGTATAAATTCCCTCCTGTGGAGCAGGCTTTGAATACAATCCATTAGTTACCCCCGTAACAGTCATACCACTACTGCACCAATCTTGCCTACTTGGCTGGTTGTGTTGTTTGTACAAACTCCAGTTAAGACTGTGATGACTTTTATCTAGTAGCCTATATAGCTCTTTCCAGCACTTTGACAGCTAGCCAGCAAGCAGGAAGCTTCCAGCTTGATTCCTGTGTGATTTTTTTTAGTGTCTTCAGCAATAGGGTTTTACGGTTTTACTATATAGTTTCTGGTGGGCAACCAAGAGCATTGGAAATAGAATTATTATTTTGAGAGCCTTTTGGGCCACCCTCACCATATTTATTTGGATCTCTTTCAGGTAGGGTCTCACACTAGCTCAGACTTACGTGGAACTCACTATGTACCTCAGGGTGACTTCAAACTCATGGCCATCCTCCTACTTAGCTTCCCAAGGACTGGGATTATAGGTGTGAGCAACTATGTCTGACTTTTAGTCCACATTTATAAGAATCAAGAAATGGACCTTCTAATAAAAATTAACCTACATTATGGTCCCAAAGAGATGATGGAATGTCAAGATTCATTGACGTTTTCTGTAGTTTATCTGTTTCTAGTTGGGAGGATAAAATATAAATGTTCCAACTGTCTTGAAGCCTTGTCTTTTAATTAAACTTAACACACTGCAATTCATTAAACAGAGGTGGGCTCGCAGAAAGACTAAATGGACTGCAGAATCGAGAGAGGTCTTCTATTTCTATGTGGAGACATCAGTGTGATTCCTACCACAAAACACTTTCAGGTAAGATTTCCACAGACTTTTTTTTAAAATTATTTTTTATTTATTTATTTGAGACACAGATACAGACATAGGCTGGGGAAGGAGAATGTGTGTGCCTCCTTGTGCACCTGGCTTACGTGGGTCCTGGGAATTGAACCTGGGTCCTTTGGCTTTTCAGGCAAGTGCCTTAACTGCTAAGCCATCTTTCCAGCCCAATTTTCACAGACTTTTAAATTCGCAACTACAAAACATTCAAGTCTTCTTTTAACATTAAAATATATGAAGGTGATATTAAGAGTTTTCATAACTAAAATAAAAATTCTCTCCAGTATTCTTTTTTGTTGAGGGAGGGTATCTCCCAAATATAAAGTAAAATTCTTTGTGCCAGTACAATAAATTAATTTTACAATTGTAAAATGTTATTAGCCATTATTTTGCAAAAGGCATACATTCTACTTCACCTGTATTGCAAAATATCTCTAAGAAAATAACAATTTATAAGTTAGAAAATATAATTCCTTCAATAAAGAAAAAGACTATCTGCCAGGCATTGGTAGTGCATGCCTTTAATCCTAGCACTCGGGAGGCAGAGGTAGGAGGATCGCCATGAGTCCAAGGCCAGCCTGAGACTACATTTGTGAATTCCAGGTCAGCCTGGACTAGAGCGAGACCCTACCTTGAAAAAGCAAAAAAGCCAAAAAAAAAAAAAAAAAAAGAGAGAGAGAGAGAGACTGATTTTAAATAACATTTTCTATATGATTATCTATCTAAAAAGTCAAGTTTCACAGGATACCAAGCTATATGGATGCTTTGACATATCTTGTACACAACTGTTTGAATTCTGCCATTATTTATTAGAAATTTAGATACCACTAAAGGTGAATTTGAAAAAGCTGAGATACTTTCTAATGTGAATATTCTGAACATCACTTACATGTTCAGCATTTCCTATTTACTAGCCATTTTCAGGTTGATCTTTTTTTCCTTCACAAACATTATCTGTGGCATCTCTTTTAATGTGTATGCATGCATGTTCATTCATATGAGTGTGTGTGTATGCATGTTCATATGAGTATATGTGCATGCTTGTGTGCAGGTGCATGTGTATATATGTATGCTTGCATGTAGAAACCAGAGGTCAACCTTGGGTATTGATCCTCAGGAATACCTTCCACTTCCTTTTGAGACAGGATCTCTCATTAGTTAGAAGCTTACTGTTGAGGCTCATGAACTCCAGAGATACTCTAGTCTCTGCCTCCCCTATGCTGGATTTCAAGTGCACACCACCATGGCTGACATTGTTACTTGGGGTCCGGTGAATCAAAACTCATAAAAATTGGTGTCAAGATTATCAACATGTCCTTAATTTATATAGTTATGCATTAATTTGTTTTCCATTAATTGCAATGGAAGGTGTTTATGGTGGTTTGATTCAGATGCCCTCATAAACTTACGTCTTCTAAATGCTTGATCCCCAGCTGATTGATAATTTGGGAATTTTGCAACCTTCTTGGAGGTGTATTTGTGGGGCAGGTTTATGGGCATTACAGCCAGCTTCTCCTTGCCAGTGTTTGGCACACTCTCCTGATGCTGTTGTCCACCTGATATTGGCCAGGAGGTTTTAACCAGCCTCTGCTCATGCTGTCCTTTTCCCTGCCATCATGGAGTTTCCCCTTGAATCTGTAAGTTAAAAATAAGCCCTCTCCTCCCACAAGCTGCTTTGGTCCAGTGCTTTCTGCCAGAAATGTGAAGATGACTGCAGCAGTGTCCCTCTTAATTCATCTCAGACAATGAACATCTGCAGATGCAAAAGGATAATAGTCACATGTACTTTATTGACAGCTTTGTATGTATTATAGAAAAATAACAGTCAAATAGCAGTCCTCATTTTTAGAACAAGGACTCATCAGGTTGATTCCTATAGAGATTAAATGTCTTTTCTTGTCAAAACAAGTTTACTCAATCTTAACTGATTTAATGTTTATGCCTTAAATTACCTTTTAGCACTTATGGCCTGTACAAGCAGTGTCAAATCTGATAACATATATTTGTGTAAAGAATTATTGAAATATTGGCTGTACATTCAAAATCCCTAGATGCTTACTTAAAGTTTGCAGTGTTCAGAATCCTTTCCTCAGGAGTCAAAGCATTTGCTATTGTAGAATTACACTCTTTGCCCTACTTAGAAGGGCTTTGGGATTTCAAACAGAACATATCCCCGCCCCCTTTATAGCCTTTTTATTATGTGTCCCTTACTTAACATCCGTCAAAGTAAAATGAAAACTCACATTCCAGTAAATATCAAGGGTGAAGCATTCACAGTCTGAACCTTTTCTAGATTTCCCCCAATCTTGGTACTATGTTCACATTCCTCACCTGTAGGTTTTGAGGAAACCTCTAATCATACTGTGGCATATCATCTCATGGACATGCCATAGTCAAAATATTAAAATCTATTCCATAAAATAAAAATGTTCTGTGACTTTAAATACATACCTGGAAAGCTAAGCAAATGTGGGCTATTTATTTATTTATTTATTTTTGAAAAAGTCTCTTCAATCACAAGTCTCTTTAATCTATTATGACCAGTTCTTTAAAATAGCTTTAGGGGAGCTGGAGAAATGGCTCATTGCTTTAAGGTGCTTACTTATTACACTTTGATAGCCTAGGTTTGAGTCTTCATAATTTATGTAAAGCCAGATATACAAAGTGGCAGGAGGCCCAGGCACACTTCTTACTCACTCTCTGTCTCTCCCTCTCTCTCCAATAAATAAAATATTTTAAAAAGTAAAATAACTTTAGGAAACATTTTGGATGATTTTCTAAGAACTAGAGTGAGAAGAAATCCTTGTCAATTAATTCAGCTTCCTTAATTTTACTGAAGAAAAGTTTCTGTGGGATATTGGCCCATTTGTAGCATTCATTCTCAAGGAGGTTGTACTCTTTGCAAGTGAGAAAGCCTCACTGGAAGTTTGCTATGAATAATTTCTTAGGCAACAAGTGTCTGTTTTTGAGTTGTTCACTCTTGGCTTTCAGATCCACGAACCTTATGTTAAGTAATATCCCAGAGTTTTTGTTCTCTTCAAAGGTTCCATGAAGGGCCAAATCCTTTGATGGTTCTTCACCTGCTGGAGGATGCTCTTGAGTATGCTGTAAAGTGTTCAGGATCCTTTTGTTCTTTCTGTTAGTTTTTTCCAATTATTTGATATCGTCTCTAATTCCAGGAATGTGTTTTATAGGAATCTGTGGAACTCCATTTTTAAATAACAAAAGGCCAGGATAGACCTTTTAAATCTGGGGCTGTTCATTTCCAATCAAGTTTTTAAATGAGGACAGAAAATTCTGTGTATAGGATGTGGATTTAGCTCATCCTTTTAAAGTTGCTCTTTTTAATCCTTGATGAAGTTAAGTTATTTGGTTTTAGTTATTTTAATTTCTTTGGAGGAAACTCTGCTTCTGGTATCCGTTTGCTTATTCATTCACATATGTGAAGAAGTTCAGGATGTCACGCTTTATATGATATTCTTTGAAATGATTTATCAGATGTATTCCATAGTCCACAGAAGAATGTGTAATTCTTTGTAATGGGAACATTCAGGAACATACCACTAATAACACAGCCAACTTTAAGTAAAATGAAGGTTTTGTGTTTCAGATCAAAATCAAGCTATGTGATACACTCCTGGTATTCACAGCATCTGGTGGGAGAACATGTTCTGTAGACCAACTAGCCAACATGATTTGCTTGTTTTGTTTCAGGTTCAGGGAATTGCTGGTCATGTGAAATTCAGTTTCCACCCCCAGTTCTTCTAGCTGCGCTGCCTCATCCTTGGTCAGAGAAGCAGATAGAAAGTTAATTTCTGGTCCAAGCATTAATGCAGAGTCTATGATAGTAGATAGGACATTATTGATCAAATTCCATAGGAATTGTTGGGGTCCCCCCTAGGGCCAGCCCAGGAGGGACGGCAGGGTCTCTGCCGAGTTGGGGGTGAGAGGCGCGGAGTCACGACACAGACTCTGGGAGTTGGGTGGAAACAGTAGAGGGCGAGATGCCGCAAACTCGTTTATTGAGGAGATACACGGAGTTTTAAGGAGCTTGACTGGCCAATCATTGTATGGGGTGGTCCCCTTTTTGTGACCAATGACAGCCTGTCTCCAGATAGATCATCTCGTACCAGGTTTCTCGCTAGCATGGGACTGTAGCTGTTGTCACGCCAGGCCTGCACAGAACGCCATATTCACAGAAGCCACTTCCTGGTTTCTCTGCAATGCGGTCTGGCTAGGGCCAGGCCTGCATTGTGCCATACAAGGAATATCTCCTATCATTGGCCTCTTCACCTCTTCCAGAATGTAATTCACTCTTCTTTTTCTCCTGAGTTTGCCTTGAGCCTAGAAGAAATTTGAGACCAGGACTGGTGCTTTCTCATTGTGCTACTCAAGGGAAGAGGAGTTTAAATTATATGAAACTGACCCATGCACAGAATTGACCACTGTTTGGATTTCTAGCTGGATTGTTCTGAAAAATGCTTAGATGAAATCCTGATCCCAGACAGAAGACTTTTGACTACACACTTCTTTAAACATGGATAGAGACTTTAGGAAATATATGAGGTTTAGAGTTTATTTCTCAAGAAGAAAGTATCTTGTCTTTTTTTTGTCCTCATCCGAGGAGTTGTTGCCTCATAACAGTGAAGACCAAGAAGTATCATGTTATCTTTTTTCATACACATTGGTGGTTTCATTCTAACATATATTGTCCCAACATAGCCACCTTGTGTTAACTCTGTATTCCTGAATGCAAAAAATATTGGGAGAGCTCAGTCTGCTAAAATAGAATGTCTAGGTGACAATAAGTGGTGTAGTTTAAGAACATTTTTGCCACTTCAACTTGTATTTGCCTATGTTTTGATGACAGGTTGGCTAAATTTGTACTATACAAACTTATTCACACTCTGTTCAATACTAGTTTTTTCCAAATAGGGCTTCCTCTCTAAGTAGACTTCAATCACAGATTTTCTTTATAAAATAGACTTTCTCAAGAGCTTGAATAGATAGAAATAAACTTGTTTAGTATCTTAAATCTTCTGTGTAGAAGCTGGTAAAGAAACATTGCTTATCCAGTCCTATTCCCAGATGTCTTTTCATTTCTTCCTCTGATACATTGTGTATACGGAAAACACGAGCATCTATCCCTCTGACAGAATTCAGTCAGACTGTTTGCTAGAAACTGGAGTGGGAGGAGGACTGTGGTTTATCTAGTTATTACATTGATAGTACTTCTCAGCTCATCCATGGTAATCTTTTTCTTTGTTGCTAAATCACCAAAATGAAGATATAGATTGTTCCATTTCTCGTTCTGAAGATTTTTGCTCAAACACTTTTGAAAAGTAAAAATGTTTCCTTCTTCTGACGCCATAGGTTTTTAAGGTAAAATCCTATTACTAAAATACCTTCCTATGAGTTCTTGGTCAGGGAAGCATCAGAGGCTATGAAAAATATACAGGCTATTGCCATTGCTCTTGCTTGTTCACCAGAAGTAGATGTGAATGTAGGGGGAGGAGTGTATATATGGCCATAACTGGGCCTCTTGTCACTACAAATGAGCTCTGATACATGCACCCCATTTTTACATCTGCCTTTATGTAGGTGCTTGGGAATTGAACCAAGGACATCAGGCTTTGCAAGCAAGTACTTTTAACTACTGAGCTGTTTCTCTAGCCCCTCTATTTAAATTTTTTACATGATTAAAATAGTACATAATTCATGTTATAACATTCATAAAACTATTATCACAGTATCATTAATCTATGTATCACCTCGAAAAAATTCAATGTGTTTTTAATTTATCACTAAGTTTACAATTTTGATATAAGGAAACTTAAGATCTAATTTGCTTTTTAATATCTTATTATTTATTTCTTTGAGAGAGAGTTAAAGAAGCAGATAGAGCAAGAGAATGGATGCACCAGGGCCTCTTGCCAGTGCAAACAAATTCCAAATGCATGTACCACCATGTACATCTGGCTTACTCGGGTACTAGGGAATCAAATCTGGGTCGTTGGCCTTTGCAGGTAAGCGCCTTAACTGCTAAGCCATCTCTCCACCTCAAGATGTAATCTCTTAGCAAATTAGTATATGTCATAGTCTGCTCCATACAACCATACACAGTTTATGGGAGGAAGGTATTTACTTCAGCTTACAAATCTAGGGGAAATTCCTCAGTAGCAGAAGAACCTGCTTACTTCCATGCATCCAAGCACAGAGAAACAACTGCAGCAAGAAAACACCAACAAATAGCAACCAGGATCTTCCAAAGTTCAAACTGTTTCCTCCTTTGGGCTGGAATTCATATCTGCCCCCACCCATCTACCTGCTGGAGACTTAAGCAGGAAACTTAATTAACCTTAATTTAAAATACCAGAGATAATCTGGAGAGATGGGTTAGTGGTTAAGGTACTTGCCTGCAAAGCCTAACCACCAAGGTTTCATTCTCCAGGTCCCACATAGGCCAGATTCATAAGATGGCACATGTGTCTGGAGTTCATTTGCAATGGCTAGAGGCCCTGATGCTCCCTTTCTTTCCCTCCCTCCCTCTCTCTGTATCTAATAAATAAATAAATGTAAAAACTTTAAAAAATATCAGAGACTATGAGGGACATACGTTCACATTCAACCCATTCAACCCACCATGGTATATAATACAGCACTGTTACGTATAGACTATGTTTGCACTAAATCAGTAGGACTTAATTATTGTGTATTAGTGAACTTTGTATACTTTGACTTTGTATCCCAGTCTCCACCTGCCCCAGCAGCTACCATTTTACTCAGGTAAAATAGCCCGTGTACTTTGTTAAGCAAAAGAAATAAAATACATCCAAATTGGAAAGGAAACAGTAATAGATTCTGTTTATAGATAGCATTCTATTAGATAGTTAGAAAATTCTAAAGCGGCTTCTGAAAAAATAATAAGTTGACTTACAACTAATAAAATTCGACCAAGTTTCAGGATTTACTATCTCTGAAAACTATGACTTAGACTTGTTTCAAGAAATGAATCTGTGAAATTTCTCTACAAAACTTCTTACCAAGACTTACTATTAAATATCTGACTTGAAGCATTTATTATTTAACCAATGGCCTTCAAACTTTTGTTACTGTTATCCAAAGTAATTTATAATGTCTAATATACAAGTAAGATTTATACACACAATACACAACTGAAACATTTCACAAAACAACACAAATCATCTGTGTCTGAGACAGTCTCATGCATTCTCTGCTTGATGTTTTGTTCCCTTGGATCTTCAAAATTTGCTTCAGATATTTATTTATAGGAGGAAATACCACATTTCTCTACAGTTAAGAGAAACTCTTTTTACAGTTCAGGAATCATTTACTTTTATCTGTTTTGTTTTGAAATCATAGGGAACATGTTTAGCTGCTGAAGCTTCTTTCTGTTGGTTCTTATAAAATGTGCTCCTCTAGAAAGAGTACACTGGCACTTAACTGGATTCTGTTGCCTTTCTTTTTGGCTTCCTTCTATTTCTGATAATTTTCAAAAAGGAGTTTCAGGAAGCAATGTTTGCTTGGAGAAGAATACTTAATATGAACAATACACATTAGGTCTCTTGGCAAGAACCGTAACCATAATTTATTTGCAATGCCAGCAGCATACTGGGCAACATTGTAGGCTCATCAGTTTTTGCCTTGGTAACATTTGTGAGGTATTCCTTTTTGAAAAATACCTGTTCCCTTGATGTATCATTTCTTCTGTAATGGATGTCCAACCTACAGCCTGTAGACAAAATAGTTATGAATAAAGCCCAACAAAAGCTCTTAAAATTGTTTAAAACATTTTGATATCTTTCTTCATATCTTTATTGGATAGTTCTTTAGTATGAACTTTGTAGGTGACAGCATCATGTTGCTCCATCAAAAAAGTGAGCATACGGGGGGTGGGTGGGGAAATAATCTTAATAGTTAAAGACTATTTATAATTGAACAAGTTTTCACCCCAGATAGGACACAGATTACTGACCAAAGGACGATTATACCAAAACCAGTTTGGTGAACCAATGAGTTTATGGGGATATTTACTGATCAGGATGAGGGGTTGCTTATAAGAGCAATGGATGATCCCTCAGAAACAGCTGTATCACCAGAAAGCCCACTCCAGTATAGGTGGTGACTCATGGGAACTGTGTCTCTAGAGGAAACTGCACAATCCTGCAGGCAGCTCCGAGAGTGTCAGGCACACTATGTCACTGGCAAGGTGCTGGAGAGTCTCTCCAAGGAGTTGTTTTTCCTTTATGTAGCTTTAGGGAGGAGTCTTACAACCTTTTCTTTAAAACTTGATGACTTCCTTTCTTTAAAACAACTCTTGTATTCATTTATTTATTTATTTGCTTATTTATTTATTTATTTATTTATTTATTTATTTATTTAAGAGAGAGACACAAAGAGGCAGACAGAGAAAGTTAGTATGGGTATACTAGGACCTCCTGCCACTGCATACAAACTCCAGACTCATGTGTCACTTTGTGCATATGGCTTTATGTGGGTTTGGGGGAATTGAACCCAGGCCATCAGGCTTTGCAAGCAAACACTTTAACCACTGAGCCATCTTTTCCAGCCCTTGATGACTTCTTGACTTCCCTAAGCATCCTTCCTCTCCTAAGGAAAGAATGCTTCAATTACTAAATTAAATCCAATTAATATTGATCAAACTCTGCTCTTTATCATCCCTATAACTTTAGGAATGCTCTTGTGACCTTTTAAGTTTCAGGTCTCCCAGACTTGACTTCCTGAATCTCCAGAGCCTCCTTCTTCTCTTCAGAAGGGAATATTTCAATTCTTAACAATCTGCTACACAACAAAAGTGCTTGCTTGCCAATTCTGCCAGCCAGGATTTGATTTCTTAGTAGCCATGTAAAGCCAAATGCACAAAGTGGCATGGGCACTTGGGATTTGTTTGCAGCGACAAGTGTTCATGGCAGCCCTGACAGTCTGTATGTGTGTTCTTTCCATCACAAATATATTGAACATGCTTATGTATAGATTCTCATGTATGTGGCCAAAGACTCGACTCCATGTTTTCTCAGAAACCTAGAGAACAAATGATTCAGTGCCACTCTTACTTCTTTTCATGCTCATCATTTTGGTGGATTGCTAGAAACTAGCTTTTCCAACCCAACGGGGGATGCATTCTCTTTAATGTTTACTATAACTCTGATCTCACTAAATTCATTTTGGGACCCTTCTAGTGAACTGCAACACTTAATATGAATGTTGCCACTATATGTAAGTTATTTATGATATTAAAAATATGCCATATATATGTGATCTCAGTTGTTAACATAGTCTTGTGTAAGACTTTTTAATTCTTATTTCACTTATGCCCATCCAAATCATATTTGAACTGAATCTCAACATTATTTTTAAATTATTTTTCTCCTTTGTGGTATTAGATTATTACAATGTGAAGCATGCATATATATGATTAACATGGCCATATATATAGTCCAGTGATCCTTTTCTTTTACCAGAATTCATATATTAATCTATTGCTATTATTTTGTTTCTTGGCATTTTCATTATCAATAATTATGATAGTAATTTTTAATCTTTACAGGCAATCAGTCAGTTAGTCAAGGACTTCAAAGTTCTGCAAGGAGGTATTACTAACATACTGGCTGTAGTATTCAGTTTCTCGTTCCTAAGAAACAAAAGCAGCTGATGGGAGAAAAGGGCTTATTTTGGCTTAGTTTTAAGAGGCAGCTTCAATATGTCAAGGAAAGGATGGTGGAGCAGAAGCTGGGCATCATATATTGCCATAGCATCTGGTAGAAAGCAGCAAGAATGAGTTAGCTCTAAACACTGTCAAGCTGAGCTAATAAATCTCATGGTCTGTTCCCAGTAACACTCCTCCTTTTGCAGGGCTCTACCTCCCAAATTGCCATCAGCTGAAGACCAAGTAGTTAAAACTCATGAGGCAATGGAAAGACTGCTCATTCAAACCACCATATTCCACCTGTTGCCTCCATAGATTCACTGTCATCTCATCATACAAAGTGGATTTGCTGGTTCCTCCCCCGGCAGGTAGAGCTGAAGAGAGAGCCAGACCAGTGGCTCCTCTTGAGGCTGAGTGGGATGATGGGTGTCGGCGGCCCAGACCCCCCTCCTCTAAAACACCAGAGAGAAAAACACACTGGGCCAGGAGTCTTGTCGAGGCAGGAACTCGTTTTATTATAATGGGAAGGTGTTTATATAGCTTTGAGAAAGAGGGTGGGTCTCAGGATGTGAAAAAGGTGTAAGGGCCAATATTATTTCACCACGTCAGCATTAGCTGGGCAGAGGCAGTTTCGGCTTAGGCCTTGCTGAGTCACTCCTAAGCGGAAATAGGCCAAAGACAGGACGCTAAACTCTAGTCAGGCTCAGAAAGTTTCACTAGGCCTCATACCTGGGCCTCTTAGGGCCCAACATCTCCCCCTTTTGTTTTTGTAAGAACGGCGGAGATCATGGCCCCTGTCTTAGGTTGTCCCCCTCTGGGGATCTTACCCGTCACTGGGTACCATGCCTCTAGCCCGTTGAAAATCCACTCCATGACCTGTCTTAGGTTGTCTTAGCCTGTCTGAGATCTTATCTGTCAATGGTTCGATGGAGGGCGGGGGAGGGATGCTAGGTGGACAGCCAGTCAGAGGAAGAGCCTGGCTCCTGAGTTGTGAGCCTGTGGTATTTTGACCTGATGAAGTTTAATTGCCTCTAGCTGTTGGTGAATGAATTGTGTAAACTTATTAAATACACAGGGCCCGACAGTGAGGATAAGAAGAAGGAGGGGTCCAAGGGGAGGGAGAAGGTAGGGTAAAAAGCCATGTAAGCCCATCCACAGCGGGTTATCTTGGAAGTCCCATCTCCTCTTTTCCAAATCTTTCTGGAGCTTTTCTGGCTTCATTTCGGTCTAGTAGCATCCACACCTCCAATCGTTCCTGGGGAAGAAACAGAGGCACAGTTCTCAGGGGTGGAACACTCCCTGGAGAGTTGATTATTATTGTCCTCTTGTTGGGGTAAATATTTTAAGTCTCTTGTTGATACCCAAATGGGTCTTTTTTCCTCTTGAGGAAAGACACATTTAAATCCTCTCCCTGCTGTGAGGAGGGTGTCTGGTCCTCTCCAGGCCCCAGTTAATGGGTCCTTCCATTTGACCCACATGGAGCTGTAAGGAACAGCTGAGGTCTAATGTTTTTGACAAGGGGACAAGTGTCTATCTTCTTTTAGAAAAATTTAAAATATTTAGGGTTAATAATGCCTTTTTTAGTTGGTCGTGTGGGGGTAGGGATTCCCCCTTTTGTTTTTGTAATTGAAACTTGAGAGTTTGATTATATATTTTTACGATGGCTTGGCCCCGTGGGTTAATAAGTGGAAGCGTGTAGCTTCTGAGACTGTATTACACTGAGGCAGAGAAGCCACTTTGCAAATTTTGATGGCCTTTGAGATGTTGAAGCTTACAGATCTAAGGGAAGTTCCATAATGGTAGAAGAAGTTGGCTTGCCTTAGGGCCAAGCAAAAGAGAAAAAAAAATTTAATCAGCCACACAGCACACAGAGCAAAACTATTGTAGCCAAGCCACAGCAAGTTTCAGGAACTCCTGTTAGGCACACTTTGCATATCTTTACAATGGAATCTTAAACCCACCATTAACACCTTAAGATTAGCCCCCAGTGACATTAAGTAGGAAGTGGGCTTAGTCCCATGCTCTACCGACTGAGCTAGCTGGGCTTGAATTATTAAGGGGGATAGATGGAACATTTGGTGTAAATGTTTAGTTTGTTCTAAGGGTGGCAAGGAGGAGACAGCAATAAATTTGTCTACCTGTGAATCCCCATTAGCAATAAAGTCAGGCAGACCAGTGTGTGAGCGAATGTGCTCAGTAAGTCTGGAGATGGATGGCCCATTGTATGTAAAAGGACCTGTTTTCCTGGGCTGCCTTGCGGATAAGAGCCAGATCAGAGAGGGGGTGGGGACCAGGGCCTGGATGTTGCCTCCAGCCCTACGTTAATGGGAAGGCAGTGAAGGGTGGGACACTGGTGTGTAGGACATAGCTATATTCTTAATCTAGGGACGAAATAAATCATAGCCTTGAAAAGCAGGTTTCTTCTCCAGTCAACTGTTTCCAATAGTTTGCATTCCTAACAGTCTTTCCTCAGGCATCCTCTCCATTGTTTTAATGTAAAGCAGTCAGGCCACCTTCCTTCCACCTTCCTTAAGATTGCTAATGTGTTGACAATAGCAACTCCATTAACCTAAAATTAGTCTCAGTGTCTATATAATTTTAACTTGCTTGAGGTTTTTTAACTTAAAATTTTAAAATCTCAGTCTGTTATCTTTAGTCAAGCATATCAGTCCACTATAAATTTAACCTTGATCAAACTTTTTGGGCCTGGATAGCAAAATGTAGCCATCCCTTATGCCAGTAACCCAGTTCCAACAAAGTCCTCTGTATTCTTTCCTTCCAAGGCTAAAGAGGGGGAGGGATGGTTGTGAGCAGCAGCTATAGGCTGAAAAGACAGCGGGCCGGTTGCAGTTTGGGTGGCGGCCTTGGGAGGAACGAGATTTTAAAAGGCAGTTTTAGTTTTTCCTTACAGCTTTTGTTAAGGGCAGAAATGAACTCCTCTACCGAGAGGCCTTTAAGGCTGGTAATTATGGCAAGGAGGATTGGATTAATCCATGGGGCTAAAACAAAAGTTTTGTCCCAAAAGCCATGGAGGTTTTTTTGTTTTACTTTTAAGCCACATTGCAGGAGGAGTATTTGTAAAATCAGGGCATCAGTAATACACACAAGTACAACATAAGCAAAAGGCCCAAAAAATAGCTAAACATGCTGCAGAATTAAGTTTAGATTTAGATCCATGATGGCCAGACGAGCCTGTGTCCTTTATTGGACAGCTCGATGATACCAAACACAGTACAGATGGGAACAGATCTCCCCAACAGGTATGTTCTGTCTTTTGGGATGGAGTCCCCACTCAAATGAGGGGGCAAAATGCTTTGAGTCTCCTCCAGGCCTGCCCACGTGGTGTGTCCACCAGGAACGTATGCCTGTTCAGAAATACAGGCACCACAGATGCGGCTTGTTGGCAACCCGGAAGTGAAAGGAAAGAGAAAGGAAACAAAAAGATGTTGATAAGCAAGCACAAGTTACAGAAGCAAAGGTTAGAACGTTAGATATGAAGACTACCTCATAATTTATGAGGGTACACCCATCTGCAGTCCGATTGGCCCATCAGCGTACTTCCGTAGGCAGGAAAGAGAGTTCCTCACATGGGGCACCAGTCTTCTGGTTCCTCCCCCGGCAGGTTGGGCTGAAGAAAGAGCCGGACCAGCGGCTCCTCTTGAGGCTGAGCGGGATGATGGGTGTCGGCGGCCCAGACCCCCTCCTCTAAAACACCGGAGAGAAAAACACACTGGGCCGGGAGTCTTGTCGAGGCAGGAACTCGTTTTATTGTAATGGGAAGGTGTTTATATAGCTTTGAGAAAGAGGGTGGGTCTCAGGATGGGAAAAAGGTGTAAGGGCCAATATTATGTCACCACATCAGCAGTAGCTGGGAGGAGGCAGTTTCTGCTTAGGCCTTGCTGAGTCACTCCTAAGCGGAAGTAGGCCAAAGACAGGTCGCTAAAATCTAGTCAGGCTCAGACAGTTCCACTAGGCCTCACACCTGGGCCTTTTAGGGCCCAACATGGATTCAATCCAGCATTTTATAAGTCTCCATAGTCTTTACCAACTGCAACACGGTTAGAAAGTCTAAAGGCTTTTAACTGTGAGAATGTAAAAAAAAAAAAAAATCAAAGCCAAGTTACTTTCAGTACACAATGGAATAGAATAAACATTCCCATTTCACAATGAGGTATAAGAAGAAAAGATCGGATGAAACAGCCCCTTGTTTGGCATCTAGGGATCCAAATTCTACCCCTCCTACTGTGCTACTTACTTTCTGGATAGGTACAAAATGAGAAGCTCTCCTTTGGGACCATCCCATAGTCCTGGCATCCCCAAAATCCTGTGGTCTCCACTGCATTCCATGGTTCACATTCCTGGCTCCATGCTATGGCCTCTATTCAGACCTATCACTCTGCTCCACATCGCCTGGAAGCCATCTCCTAAAAGCTACACTGCAAATCTAATGACTTTCTCTTGCCTGCATTTGTCATTCTTCCAAAACCACTACCAGTTGGCTTACAAAATTTGTTTATCCAGGGGCAATAAGGCCAACTTTGAACAGCAGGAAAACTCTTTCAGCATTCTACATTCTGTCTCCCCCTTTTAAAAAATAATCCTTACTCTTCCTATTGTCCCACTGTAGAGCAGTTAGCCCATTCCTAATGGAGGAAATCTCTCAGACAATTGTAGCTGAACCAGACTGAAGACTGACTATAAATTTTCATTTCTGTATGTGCAAAGCTTTACATATCCTACAGCTCTTTTCCTTGTAACCAACCTCTCAAATACATTGCTTCAAGTCTAGTCCTGACAATATTTTTTCTCTTAATTCAATCCTCCATAGTCTTTATACTTCTTTCTACATTTAGGTCTTTCAAACTCTCATCAGAATACTCCATCAAGGTTTACATATGATGCTACAAGGTGTCTCTAGTCCAAAGTACCAAAAGAGTTCCATATTCCTGACATTATCAGTTCCAGATGACCAAAAAAACCACATAGTCAGGGTTATTGTAGTAACAACCTGTTGCAGTCAGGTTCGCATTGCTGGCAGAAATCACCTGACCAAGATCAGCTTGTGGGAAAAAAAGGTTTATTTTGGCTTACAGACTCGAGGGGAAGCTCCATGGTGGCAGGGGAAAGGACAGCATTAGCAGAGAATGGACATCACTCCCTTGCCAACATCAAGTGAACAACAATAATAGGAGAGTGTGCCAAACACTGGCATGGGGAAAACTGGCTATAATACCCAAAAGCCTTCCCCCAATAATACACTGCCTCAAGGGGGCATTAATTCCCAAATCTCTATCAGCTCAGAACCTAGCATTTCAGAACACCTAAGTTTATGGAGGACACCTGAATCAAAACACCACATTCCACCCCTGGCCCCTATAAACTGATAACCACCCATGATATAAACTGCAGTGCATTCAGTCCATCTTTAAAAATCCCCATAGTTTTTAATCAGTCCCAGTTATGTTCAAATATCCCCATAATCCAAGGTCTTTTAATTGAGCTATGATGCCAAAAAAAAATCCCCCCCAAAACCCATAGTGGCACAGAGCAAATACTCACACTGCGAAAGATGGCATTGGAAATAGCAAAGAAATACTCAACCAACACAAGATTTAAACAGGACAAACCTCAAACTCTGTAGCTCTAAGTCTAACAATTCTAGTCAATGATAAGTCTCCAAGTCCCATAATTCTAACCACTGACAAGTCTCTGGAGTACCAATTCCACCCCTCCAGCTAGGCTACTCACAGTCCTGGAAAACTTCACTGGGGGCCCACAGGTTTCCTTAGTAGCCATCTCATGGCCCTGACATCTCCACCGGCTCTCCACTGCAACCCATGGTCCATCCTTATGGCTCCATCGGGTCTGAATAGTCCATCAATCTATACTTACAGAACTGCGAGTTGTCTCTTAGGCCAAGGTTTGAAATCCTCCCACATTCCTCTTGACAATCAGCTCCAAAAGGCTAAAGCCACACAGTCAGGTGTCTAGCAGCAATCCCACTCCTCTGGTACCAACTTTACTGTTCTAGTCAGGTTCGCATTGCTGGCAGAAATCACCCGACCAAGAGCAGATTTTGGGAAGAAGGGTTTATTTTGGCTTACAGACTCAAAGGGAAGTTCCATGATGGAAGGGGAAGACAATGGCATGAGCAAAGGGTAGACATCACCCCTTGCCATCATCAGGTGGACAACAGCAATAGAAGAATGTGCCAAACACTGGTATGAGGAAACTGGCTATAATACCCATAAGCCCTACCCCAAAAATACATTGCCTCCAGGAGGCATTAACTACCAGTTCTCCATCAGCTGGGAACCTAGCATTTCAGAACACCTATGTTTATGGGGGACACCTGAATCAAACCACCACTTAACCCCATTGCTTAACACCATTTTTTTGTAGTAGTAGCAATTAGCTTCTCATTGCTGGGACAATCCACCTGACCAAAATCAGCTGGTGGAAGGAAAGGGTTTATTTTGGCTTATAGTTTCTAAGGGAAGCTTCATCATGGAATGGAAAAGATGGCAGAGCAGAGTAAGACATCACATATTGCCACAGCAGCTGGCAGGAAGCAGCAAGAGTATGTTAGCTCTTGGCAAGGTAGGGTAATAAACCTTGAGGTCCATCCCCAGTAACACACCTCCTCTAGCAAGGCTCCACCCTCCAAATTGCCACCAGATAGGGACCAACTATTCAAAACACATGAAGCTGTCGGTAACATCACATTCAAACCACTATACTGGCTTTAGCACAAAAATGGATTGAATGGCATTCATAATTCCAAGTCATAGGTAGAAACTTTCATGTGTTTTGGCTATGAAAAGGTTGGCAGTCTGTACCTGGTACATCCCAACTTGAATAATGTTTTGCTTTCCTTTTCTATTATTTTACCAAAAATAACCTAAAAAGAAAATCATTGTCTTGGTGGAGACAGAAGACCCTGCTTGAGTTGATGCTAATCAGACTGCCACAGGGGAACATTTCATTAGAACTCTACTAGGCAGATACTTGATAAATGTTTGTTGTCTTTTTAGACTTTATTAGTAACAGTCAGATGGAATTGTGATTCTTTGATAGCTCATTATAATCTTTTCTTGGTCCTTTATGTTCATATGTGCCTTTCAAAGGTAAGTGTCTTTGAACTTTGAAATTATCACTTCTTCCTGTTATCCATCTCTACTTCTAAATAATTTGTTTGTTCCTTGTGTTACTCATCATTTTGAATTTAGTTTTGGGCTCTATGCAGTATGAACATCTTTTGTTCTGCTTTAAACAGAAAAAATATGGCCTTGCCACTTAATTCTAAAATTTTCTCCTCTTTCCTGTTCTGCAAGGATATTGGTAAATTTGGATTAATTTACCAATGGATATGAATATTTTCATGATTGGGGTTTATAGTTGAGTACTGCTCATTCCTTTTCCTCTCTTCCGGTCCTTCTCCCTGTCCCTCTCCCCTGCTTCTTTTCCCCTCTCCTTACCACCCTTCCTGTGATGGATAACTTTATAGCTGACATGTACCAACATTTTCATTATCTAGTCAACAACTGATTGACATTTTTAGCTTGGTTCTGTTTCCTAGCTATTGTAAATACAGCAGCAGTGAACATGAATATGCAAGTATCTGTGTGCTAGGATATAGAGCCCTTTGGTTTTATGTCCAGTTGTATAGCTGAGTCATGTGGAAGTTCAATAGTTCAATTTTTAGCTTTACGGGGAAATGCCACACTGATTTCCATAATCATTATACCATTTTACATGCCCACCAACAGCAAATAAATGATCCCCTTTTGTCACAACTTTACCAGCTTTTGTTATCATTAATTTTCCTGATATCCATTCTGAGTGTGATAAAATGAAATCTCAGATTGTTTTTACTTTGTCTTTCTCTTGTGGCTAAAAACATTGAATGTTTTAAAAAATATTTGTTGCCATTTTTCTTTCTTCTTTGACTAGTGTGTGTATATTTCATTGGCCTGTTTATTGATTTATTGTTTTGGAGAGGGGTTATGTTTACTTTTTTTATTATTTATCAGAGGGAGAGAAAATGGCAGATAGAGCTAGAGAATGGGCACACCAAGACCTCCAGCCACTGCAAACAAACTCCAGATGCATGTACCACCTTGTGCATCTGGCTTATTTGGGTCCTGAGGATCTAACCTAGATACTTTGGCTTTGCAGGCAAGTGCCTTAACCGCTAAGGCATCTTTCCAGCCCTTTGATTTTATTTTTTTTAATAAGATTTCTGTTTAATAGTGTTGATTTCTTTAACAGTTACAGCTAAAGCTGCTCCAGTCTCTGGATTTGGGATTTCAAATTTACTTACAGTTCTTCTTTGTCAGAAATCACATTTTCAAAGCTCACACCTTTAGTCCCAGAATTTGCAAGGCTGAGGTAGGAAGATCAGTGTGAGTTTGAGACCAGCCTTAGCTTGAGTAATACCCTGCCTTGAAAACAAATATACAAATTCACATTTTTCATGTTGTATTTTTCTCCTTTTTATTGTGGATCTGAATCAGGGCAGCTAAGAGAAGTGAAGCCACAAACTAAATACTATTCTGCCCTGAAAGTTCCTCAACCAAATATAAGTCTTTTACTTTTAAATTCAGCTTCACTTAAGTTTTTCAGACATGGGCAGAATGCAGCCAGTTTCTTTGCTAGAATATCACATGAACTTGCCTCTAGGCTAATTCCGGATAGAATTCCTGTTCTCTCTGAAATTCCATATGTTAGGTCTCCATTGTCTTTTTTTTTTTTTTTGGGGTCTTCTTGTATTCCTAAGTCCCACATGAATGGTCAATTAAGTTCTGCTTACAGACTTGTTAGATTTTGCTAGTCCAAAGTTCCAATATCCCTTATCCACCACCACCACTCAGTGCTGGCAAATCAGTTTCAGAAGCCTAGGTACCACATGATCAGTTTTATCTCCTCCACAGCCCTACTTCTCAGTACCAGTGTTTTTGGATTGGTCACTTTTTCATTGCAGGGACAAAATACCTAACCAGAAGTAGCTTATGGAATGAAAGGTTTTAATTAATCTCATAGTTCAGAGGGTAGAGTTTATCATGGTAGGTGGGATGGGACATGCGTATTGGTCATTTTCTTGTCCCTGGATCAAAATACCTGCAAGACCTGACAAAAATCAATTTAAGGGAGGAAGGGTTTATTTCAGTTTACAGTCTGTAGCAGACAGCTTCAGGTTCGCTAAGAGGAACTTCCAGACCAGACACAGTTATGGAGGAAGGGATATTTATTGTAGCTTACAGATCCAGGGGAAGTTCCATAATAGCAGGAGAAACTGGCCTGCCTTCACAGATCCAAGCAAGAGAGAGAAAAGCCACCAGCTACATAGCACACTTCAGGAGCTCCAGCTAGGCACACTTTGCATATCTTTACAATGGAATCTCAAACCCACCATCACACCTTAAGATTCACCCAGTGACATTGCCTTCAGCAAGGTGGCTGCAGATGCAAACTATAAACTAATAAAACCCTAAATATATTGGGGTCCATATATTCAAACTACCACACAGTCCTTCATTGTGAGGGAAGGCAAGGTAGTAGGAGCTTGAGGCAGCTGGTCACATTCAGTACAGTGAGGAAACAGAGAGGGATGTATATTGCTGTTCATCCAGCTCTCTTTTTTATATAGACCAGGATCTTAGCCCAAGGAGTTGTGCTGTCCACAGTTACATTCATATTCCCACCTTAATCAACTTAATCAAATAATCATTCTCAAACATGCATAAAGACTAACCTAATGTATATAATTCTTTACAGGTAATTGTACTTTTGGTCAAGTTGAGAGTGAATGTATAGGAAACTTCCAGGGCTTCTGGCTTTTACTTGGCATTTGGGGATTTAGACTGAGATAATCTGGCTTGAGTGTCAAGTGCTTTATCCACTAAACCATCAGAATTTCAGGTCTTATATTGAGGTCCTTGTTCTGTTGTTTTTGTGGGGGTGGTTGAACAGGGTGAAAGAGAAGGATCTAGTTTTTTATTTCTTTTTGTCTGGAGATATCCAGTATTCACAGCACCATTTGTTGAAATGATGGTTTTTTTCTCCTGCATTTATTTTTAGCATCATTGTGAAAAGTGGCTGGGACTGGGCCTTGGAGGATCTTGGTTCAGTGCTTATGTGCACTTCCTGTGTAACCACAAGAGTCCATGGAGGCCTGAAACCATTTAATCTTCACTTCCCGTGCAAACAACTGGGAGTGGCCATGTGCATCTATAACCTCAGTCCTACAAAAGGGATGAGAGGCTGTTTCTTAATGTGGATCTGCGGTTTTTACAAGGATAGTGATTCTCTGGTCCATAACCACCAAGCTGTTTATGGGGGTCTTAGGGAATCAAACTTCAGATAGTCTCAGGCTCTCTCAGGTCTTCATACTTGCAGCAATTGTTCTTGCCAATTGAGTCATCTCCTCGGCCCTCATTGATCATCTTATACCAAAAAATTAAAACAAAAAAATTTAAAAACTTGAAATTTTTATCTGGCCTTTTAACCCATATTCAATATTTTTGATTTCAGCAGTCGTAGTTGATGAGTGATAAATTTTGGTCTTTTGGTGAGGTCCTGTTGCCCTGGTTTTTCTTTATGTGTGTGTTTGTGTTTAACATTGATTTGTATATTTCTTCCCATTTTCTTTGGAAAACTCTTCTGACAAAAGCAGAAGCAGATTTCCCTTAAATGTTTAATTTCTAGTATCACTCAGTGAGAAGTAAACAAACTGCTGTAGCAGTAACATCAAACCATACAAAAGATAGAAATATACCTGAAATGCATTAACATTAAATAGGGTATCATCAGTGACCATAAAATTCAAAATGGCAAAACTATTGGAGAATGTGCTATGAAAAAATTCCTTACAGTGAGTGTGGAAATACTGAATGAGTGAGATAAAGGGAGGAGAGAAGGAAACAGAAAAAGAAGATAATCAACATAAATAAATGAACAGAAAGAAGAATGGGAAGGTAGAGGAATTTTATGGAAAGGAAGAGAAAAGACAAGAGATCAGAAGGTTCTTTTAAAGAATAAAATACCAGATTTCCCAATTAGTAAGAAGGTCAAAACCAAAATTATATAAATGTAAAAGATACAAAATAAACACACAAGAATATTAAAGAAAAAGAGTTAAAGTAAAAAATTACTAAATGTAGAGCTAGGGAGGCAACATAGTAAGAAACATACTAAGAAAATTATTTCTCAGAAAATGAAAAATGCATAAACAAAATTAAATAAATGCATGAAGTGGAATAGCTATCAACATAATTTTTTTGAGGTAAGCCCAACAGACTGACTGTTTTTCTTTAATGAGAGAGAGAGAGAGAGAGAGAGAGAGAGAGAGAGAGAGAGAATTGGTGTGCCAGGGGCTCAGCCACTGCAATCGAACTCCAGATGCGTGCACCCCCTTGTGCACATGTGCAACCTTCAATACTCAGGCATCTCTAGCGAGGGCCTTAACCACTAAGCCATCTCTCTAGACCCAACATAATTTTTAAAAATACATGATAATAATTCTGCTAGGGGATGGAGAGATGGCTTAGTGGTTTAGGGTGGTTACGGTGTTTGCCTGCAAAGCCAAAGGATCCTGGTTTGATTCTCCAGAACACACATAAGCCAGATACACAAGGGCACATGCATCTGGAGTTTGTTTGCACTGGCTGGAGGCCCTGGCATGCCAAGTCTCTCCCTCCCTCTCTCTCTCTTTCCCTCTCTCAAATAATTCTGCAAAACATGTCATGAAAAAATGACTCACAAAAGGAAAGAAAAGATGAGATACGGAATTCTTTATGGGTCATTGAAAATTGGATACTAAGGGCTGGAGAAGTGGCTTAGCAGTTAAGGTGTTTGCCTGCAAAGCCATAGGACCCAGGTTCGATTCCCTAGGACCCACATGAACCAGATGCACAAGGTGACACATGTGTCTGGAGTGTGGAGGCCCTGGCATGCCTCTTCTTTCTCTCTATCTGCCTCCTTTCAAATAAATAAAAATAAAGTATTTTTAAAAATTGGACACTGGTAGATTCAAGCATGGAGGAGCCATTCCTGTGCTTTATAGTATTGCTGTGTCTGTCTGTATATACAAGTGTCAGATGTTCATCAGTGCTGTCTTCACCTTTTTTTTTTTTTTGTACAAGAGGGGTTTTGTTGGCCACACTAGCTTTGCATTCTATTGACTGGACAGAGTTTTTTTCATCTTCCCCATATTCCCCAAATCATACCCCCTGTGTGGCTAACATTTTAACTGGGTGTTATCTCCCAAGTGGGTTGAGGATGAGGGAAGCAACCACAATACTGAAGCTGGTACAGGCAGAGGATCTATGTTCATATTTTGAAGACCTTTTGGGTATTAATCACCATACTGGAGGGATGCAGCTTGTGGATATCATGTAATTCTGGGGCCCTACAGCAAGTACGACAACTAGGTGGTTAAAGGTTTTATAAAATCTTCTGGCCTCAGACTAAGAGCTATCAAACACCAAGGCAATTCTTGGTTGATAAGATATTCTTACCTGGCTTGGGGCTATCTCTACTTAAATAGTTTTCAACCTGGGCCAGCCTTCTGTTGCCTGTACCTTTTAGCTTTTTAGTGTCCTTCTGCTATCCTCAACCACCTGTATGATTCTTCTCTCACCCTCATGTGACATCTCATATGTGCCTCCCCGATCTGTGAGTATTTCTTTATCTCAGGCTGCCTGGACTAGCTTAATTTTTAATAAATTCTTTCTTCAAGTGGTACCTGTCTCCTGGCTTCTTAGTCATTTAATGTGATAAAATGGGATTTCTCTCTATCACTGACCAGACCTCCATAGGGCTGTGGGTTTCTCCTGAGCATAGGATTACCAGACTATCATTTGGCTTCCCTTTTCTAAGCAGCTTCTGTTTCCTTTTCCCCCTTCCTATGAACTGGGTGCTGAGGCTGTGTTCTTTAGTTTTGTAGGTCTCACAGTCTCTTAAACTCCTTTTGTAAAAGAATAAATTTGTCAAAACTGAGTGTTTTTTTAGCTAGATTTGGTTGGACATAGTCCTGTAATCTCAGCACTTGGTAGGTAGAAACAGGATGATCAGGAATTCAAGCTCAGCCTCCATAATATAGTGTAGGCTACAAGAGACTCTATATAAAAATAAATTAAAAAGTTGTCTTCATTTGTCCAGAAGCAGGAAAAAGTACATATGTGAATTGTAAGTAATTCCATTATGACTTTTACTTATTAAGCATTAAAATATGATACCCTTGTGTCAAGAATTGAAAAATTAAATAACAAACCTGGGTAACCAGTAAGGGAAAGTCCCAGTGAAGAACATTGTTTTTTTTTTTTTTTGTTCTTCAGTATGATTAGCTATGAACACAATAGTTTTGTTATCTTCAGTGCCACCAGACTTGCTTGTCACCTTAGTGATCCTCAGGTGAGCCTTTCTGTGTTCTTGACAAAGGACTAGGGTGAAGCTGTGGGCTCTCCTGAGCATGTTGCCCCACACCCAACTACCTTGGGTAGACCCATGTGCAGTAGCTGGAGTGACCCTGGCAATGCAGCCCATGTAGTGTCTCCTCACCTAATGGGATCTTGCAGCCAGGGTTTAGGCAACCCTGTTAAGTACTGATTTCAAAGGACTCCTCTGGCTGAAGAGTCCCTAAAGTAGGGCTGATGTGCAAACTAGACTTATACTTGGAAGAAAGAATGACAGGATTAGCATTTCTATGCAGAAGCAGCAGTAAGCATGAAAAAGAGTAAATAATTTCTGTGTAGTTTATGTCTTAAAGATTAAGCCAGTTTCTAGATGTTGATGCAGGGTGTGTGTGTGTTGGGGAGTGTTGAGACAAGATCTTGCTATGTAGTCTAGGATACCTTTGAACTCACTGTGTTGTTCAGGCTGGCCTTGAATACCTACCCTAGGCTCCCAAGTGCTCTGATTTTAGGAATGCACCAGACTCCCAGCATAATGCAATATTTTCTAAAAGTCAAAGACTCTTTGGATATATAATGGTGGGGTAATCATTTCAATCAAAGAATGTGGGTCAGTAAAATCCATCATCTCACTGAAAAAATACTTGGTTAGAAAACTAACTCTATGTCTTCTGATATATATTTAATATTAGGAAATTTAATTAACAATGATTATTTAATCTGGCCAATTTATGGCAATATTTCTTATGTCTTTTAAACATGTGTGATTTTTGTACATAATATGGCAAGCTTAAAATCAGTTTATGGTTTTTTAGATTTAAGAAATGAAAATAGGGCTAGAGAGATGGCTTGATACTTAAGACACTTGCCTGAGAAGCCTGAGGACCCATTTTCAACTCTCCAGATCCCACGTTAGCCAGATGCACAAAGGTGAAGCACATGTAAGGTCACACGTGCTCACTATGTGGCCTAAGAATCTGGAGTTCAGTTGCAGTGGCTGAGGCCCTAGCATACCAATTCTCTCTCTCTCTCCTTCTGTTTCTCCCTCACTCTCTCTAAAATAAAATTAAAAAATTAAAAAAGAGGGCTGGAGAGATGGCTTAGCGGTTAAGGCGCCTGCCTCCTAAGCCTAAGAATGCTGGTTCCAATCGCCAGCGGTTCAAATCTCCAGGTCCCACGTTTAGCCAAATGCAAAGTGATGCAAGGGCACAATGCCACACTTGACCACAAGGGGGCACATGCATCTAGATTTTGTTCGCAGCAGCTGAGAGACTGCTGGCGCGTCCATCTCTGTCTTCCTCTCCCTCTCTCTCTGTCTCTCTCCAAAAAAAAATTAAAAAAGAAATGAAAATAGCATGAAATGAAGGGCTGTTGTTATTATAGTTCAATCTTTAAAGGTTATTGAAAAATTTTAAGATCCATTATCTTATTGTCTGACGGTTCCCCCTTTCCCCATATTTCAACTGAAGGAATTCTGATTGAGCATTCCTCATATGTCTGCTCTTATTTGACCAAAGATATTTTGCCTTCGTTTCCATTTCTCACTTCTTCTTGTGTCCTTTAACAAGAGTAATGACTCTGGATTATCTCCATTTTTCTTGAGTAAATAAAACCACAAAGCTTGTTATAATGTTCAACTTTATGTTTACCCATTTTATGTTCTTACCCATACTTCAGAGCAGTGGTGATATTTTCTATGGTTCTTTGTACTTGTGATCCAGAAAATTCTCTTGACTGAAGAATTTACATCAGGAAACAAATTATGGTATTAATATGCTCATTATTAGTATTGTGACTATAATTTCCAAAGATCCTTTTTTTGTCATTTGTTTTTTGAGGTAGGGTCTCACTCTAGCCCAGGCTGACCTGGAATTCATTATGTAGTCTCAGGGTGGCCTCAAACACATGGCAATCCTCCTACCTCTACCTCCCTAGTGCTGGGATTAAAGGCATGCGCCACCATGCCCAGCTTCCCAAAGATCCTTATAACTGTGAGCTAATAAAAAAGTGAAGACTTGGGAGATGGCCAGAATCCCACTGAGGAGCTTGCAGCCCAATCGTCCGCAGCCCCAGTCCATCCTGGCTCTGATCCCTCCTGGCTCCAATGCACATGATCTGCATGCCAGGCACCACCCACCAGGCGTGCCTAGGAGCAGCAGAAGAGACCAATCAAGGGAACTTTCCAACCTCATCAGCCTCCTTGCAGAGCCCATAAATCTAAAGAAAAGTCAGCCAAGCTACTGAAAGAGATACAGGGGAACAGTGTGAGCAACTACAGTCTTCCTGAACCCTCCCATCCCCCAACCATCAGAACCCTGAACCTCCAGCATTCAGTTCCCTGCAGCATGCAGAACAGCTGAGCCAAGCTCAAGCTCCACAGCAAAATATGGAATGAACGAGGTGGGCAATCAGCATTGGTAAGATTGGAAGCCACACCAAAAGGTAATGAGGCTGGCTGACTGACCAAAAAAAATAAAGGTACATAGGCCACCATTGGAAGTGCTAATCTCCCTTTCCATGTCAGGGCAGGTTAAGGGTTACCTGTTTGTGGTTGGCTTTGCCATTTACAAATAAGCTGTACATGGGGTGTTGAATATTGCTGCCTTTAATACTTACAGATTTATAGGACCTTTGTCTTTTTGCTGTTGTCATTACTGGGGGCAGGGTCTGATCCAGATTCAGACTGACCTGGAACCCAAGTCAGAAAAGAATTCTCTACCTCCTAGCTGACAGGATTAAGGCTATAGAGCAACATACATCCTTAGGGATTTTGGCCTGATAAGACTCTTTGTTTTAATCCGCACACTTGTTTACTCTGTGCTGGTTTTTATTGAACGTGTATTTTGCTCAGTTGAAGTTCAGAATTTGCCAGTATATTGTCCCACCCAATCCTCTAGAATACTTGCGTAACAAGCAAACTCAACACCTAGGATTACTTCTGAGGTTGGGTACAAGTGCTACAAGTGGCACCTTAAACCCACATGCTGAAAGTATATAAAGATGGATCACCACACCTAAGAACACTGCAGATAAATAGAAAACCCAACCATCAAATCAATTCAGGATGCAATAGTAGCTACATTATAATACAAGAAACACAAAGAATCAAGACAATGCAATCCCACCAAAAATTACAAATCCATCAGAAATGTTCACCAGTAAGACTATTTTAGATGAAATTCCTGACAAAGATTTTAAAAGAATGATGTTATCTATACTCAAAGAAATAAAAGAAGAAATGAAAGGACTCAGAGATGAAAATAAAGGAGTTAAAGAAGAAAACAAACTCCTGAAAGAGAACACAGGATACCAGCATAATGAAATAAAATGGTCATTACAGGCCATGTGTAAGGAAATAAAAATACTTCAGAAAAACCAGGCTGAAATCCTAGCTCTGAAGAACACAGTCAATGAAATAAAAACCTCTGTGGAAAGTCTCACCAGTAGAATGGATGAAGGAAAGAACAGAATATCCAAACTAGAAGTCCAGGTGGCAGACCTAATACAGTCCAACAAAGAGGAAGACAAGCTAATAATAGAAAGGTATGAATGGGAATTCCAAGATATCTGGGACACTATGAAAAGATTAAGCATAAGAATTCAGGGTATAGCAGAAGGAGAAGAATTTCAGTCCAGAGGCTTAGTAGGTCTTTTCCACAAAATCATAGAAGAAAAATATTCCCCAAATTGGGAAAAAAATGCCAATGCAGATACAAGAAGTTTTTAGAACAAGAAGCAGACGAAACTTAGAAAGATCCTCTCCTCGCCATGTTATAATTAAACTACTAAACATGCAAACCAAAGACATTATATTGAAAGCAGTTAGAAAAAGCAAGTGACCTTTAAAGGCAAGCCCATCAGGATCACAGCAGATTACTCAACACAAACTTTAAAAGCCAGAAGCGCTTGGAATGATATATTCCAAGTTCTGAAAGATAAAAACTGTCAACCAAGATTACTTTATCCTGCAAAGGTATCTATACAAATTGATGGAGAAATAAGGACATTCCACAACAAAAACAGGCTATAGGAATTTATGGCAACTAAACCAGCTCTACAGAAAATACATGAAGGAATCATTCACGCTAAAGAGAAAGCAGAACACACACAGCAGGAAATAGGAAAAAAAAATAAACCATACTTAAATAACAGTTAAAAACAAGTGAGTAAAGTGAAAACAGGAAGAATTACAAAACAAGAAGAATGGTGAGAATAAATACATGTCATTCAATAATAACTCTTAATATCAATGGCCTCAATGCTTCAACCAAAAGATAAGCTTGCAGACTGGTTTAAAAAGCAGGATCCTGCCATCTGTTGCCTGCAGGAAACTGACCTTTCAATAAAAAATAGAAACCTTCTTAGGGTGAAAGGTTAGAAAATGGTATTTCAAGCAAATGTACCTAGGAAATAAGGGGTTGTTATCCTAATTTCTGACAGGATAGACTTCAATCCAACATTAGTAGAGAAAGACAAAGAAGGTCACTTTATACTGATTAAAAGAACGCTCTAGCAGGAGGACATTACAATCCTAAACATTTATGCTTTTAACATGGGGGCTCCCAATTCCATCAAACAAACACTGTTATACTTAAGGTCAGAGATAACTCCAAACACAATAGTAGTGGGTGATTTCAATACCCCACTCTCATCACTTTACAGGTCTACCCAGCAAAAAATAAACAGAGAGACATCTGCATTAAATGATGACATGGAACAAATGGACCTAACAGATATATACAGAAAATTCCATCCTAATGCTGCATCATATACATTTTTCTCAGCAGCATATAGAACATTCTCTAAAATAGACCATATAATAGGACACAAATCAAATATTAACAAATACAGGAAAATTGAAATAATCCCTTGTAAGATATCTGACCACAGTGGGATTAAACTGCAAATCAGCAACAAGAAAAACTACAGAGCATACAGAAATTCATGGAGACTAAACAGTACACTATTGAGCCATGTATGGGTCATTGAAGAAATTAAAAAGGAAATCAAGAAATTCATAGAATCAAATGATGATGAGAATACAACATACCAAAACCGTTGGGACACAATGAAGGCAGTCCTAAAAGGGAACTTTGAGCTCTAAATGCCTATATTAAGAAATTAGAGAGTTCACAAGTAAACAATTTAATGCTTCACCTTAAGTCCTTGGAAAGAGAAGAATAAGGCAAACCAAAAATCAGTAGATGGGAAGAAATAATAAAGGTCAGGACAGAAATTAATGAAATGGAAACCAAAAAACCAAAAGAATCAATGAAACGAAGAGTTGGTGCTTTGAAAGGATAAACAAGATTGATAAACCCTTAACAAATCTGCCCAAAAGTAAGAGAGAAGAGACAAAAATTAATAAAATTAGAGGTGAAAAAGTAACATCACAACAGATACCAAAGAAATTCAGAAAATCATACGGACATACCTTAAGAATATATATACCTTTAAGTTTGAAAACCTGAAAGAAATGGATGATTTCCTTGATTCATATGACCTGCCAAATTTAAATCAAGATTCAAGCAGTTATAAAAAGTCTGCCAACTAAAAATGTCCAGGCCCAGATGGGTTCACTGGTGATTTTTACCAGACATTCATGGAAGAACTAACACCAATGCTTCTCAAAACTTTTCCATAAAACGAAAAGGAAGGAATTCTACTGAAATCCTTCTATGAAGCCAGCATCACTCTGACCCCAAAACCAGACAAAGAAAGAACATAAAACGGAAATTACAGACCAATCTCCCTCATGAACATAGATGCAAAAATTCTCAACAAAATACTGGCAAACAGAACACAAGAATATATCAGAAAGATTATTCATCCTGACCAAGTAGGCTTTATCTCAGACATGCAGGGATGGTTCAATATACGCAAATGCATAAATGTAATACACCTTATAAATGGTCTGAAGGACAAAAATCTCATGGTCATCTCAAGAGATGAAGAAAAGGCATTTGACAAAATCCAACATCCCTTCATGGTAAAAGTATTACAGAAACTGGGAATAGAAGGAACATATCTCAACATAATAAAAGCTATTTATGATAAACCTACAGCCAACATAATACTAAATGGGGAAAAACTTGAAGCTTTTCCACTAAATTCAGGAACAAGGCAAGGGTTTCCACTTTTCACACTTTTTTTTTTTTTTTTTGAGGTAGGGTCTCACTCTAGCTCAGGCTGACCTGGAATTCACTAAGTAGTCTCAGGGTGGCCTCAAACTCATGGCAATCCTACTACCTCTGTCACCCAAGTGCTGGAATTAAAGACATGTGCTACCATGCCCAGCTGACTTTCCCCAGGTTTTTAAAAATATTTTATTTATGTATTTATTTATTTGAGAAAGAGATACAGAAATAGGCAGGTAGAGAGAGAGAGAGAATGGGTGCGCCAGGGCCTCCAGCCACTGCAAACCAACTCCAGATGCATGCACCCCCTTGTGCATCTGGCTTACGTGGGTCCTGGAGAATCGAGCCTCGAACCGGCGTCCTTAGGCTTCATAGGCAAGCGTTTAACCGCTAAGCCATCTCTCCAGCACTCCCCAGTTTTATCTAAGTGAGAAATTGCAGGGGACACAAGGAAATGAAAGACATCCCATGTTCTTGGATTGGAAGAATAAAATGTCATAAAATGTCATAAAATGTCAATCTTACCAAAAGCAATCTACACATTTAATGCAATCCCCATTAAATTCCCAATGGCATTTTTCACAGAAATAGAAATAAACAATCCTAAAATTCATCTGGAAGCATAAAAAACCTTGAATAGCCAAAACAATTTTGGGCAACAAAAGTCAGGCTGGTGTTATCACCATTCCTGATTTTAAGTTATATTACAAAGCCATAGTAACAAAAGCAGCATGATACTGACACAAGAACAGACATGTAGATCAATGAAACTCAATAGAAGACCCAAATGTTATTCCAGGCATCTACAGCCACCTGATTTTTGACAAAAATGCCAGAAATATGCATTGGAAGAGAGATAGCCTCTTCAACAAGTGGTGCTGGGAAAACTGGATATCTGTATGTAAAAAGATAAAAATAGATTCTTGTCTCTCTCCATGCACAAGAGTCAAGTCCAAATGGATCAGGGACCTTAATATTAGACCCAAACTTCTGAATTTGCTAGAGGAAAAGGTAGGGGAAACCCTTCAACATATTGGCATAGTCAATGACTTTCTGAATATAACCCCAATTTCTCAGGGAATAAAACTACTAATCAACCACTGGGACCTCATGAAATTACAAAGCTTTTGTACATCAAAGGACACTGTGAATAGAGCAAAGAGACAACCTACAGAATGGGAGAAAAATCTTTGCCAGCTATACATCTGACAGAGGATTAATATACAGAATATACAAAGAACTCAAAAAACAGAACAATAAGAAATCAAACAATGCAGTTAAAAAATGGGCTATGGAACTAAATAGAGCGTTCTCAGAAATAGAAATGCAGATGGCATATAAACATCTAAAAAAGTGTTCTACATCCTTAGTCAACAGGGAAATGCAAATTAAAACTACTTTTAGATTCCATCTCACTCCTCTCAGAGTGGCTACCATCAAGAAAACAAATGACAGTAAGTGTTGGCATGGATGCGGAAAAAGAGGATCACTTCTACATTGTTGGTGGGAATGTAATCTGGTTGAGCCATTGTGGAAATCAGTGTGGAGGTTCTTGAGACAGCTAAAAATAGTTTTACCATATGATCCAGCTATAGCACTCCTAGGCATATATCCGAAGACCTCTTCTCACTACCTTAGAGATACTTACACAACCATGTTTATTGCTGCTCTATTCACAATAGCTAGGAAATGGAACCAGCCTAGATGTCCCTCCACAGATGAATGGATAATGAAGATGTGGTACATTTACACAATGCCATTCTATTCAGTGGTAAAGGAAAATGAAATTATGAAGTTTCAGGGAAATGCATGGATCTAGAAAGGATTATACTAAGCGAGATAACCCAGGCTCAGAAAGCCAAATGTCCCATGTTCTCTGTCATATGTGGATCCTAGCTACAAATGTACAGACTTGTGCATGAATTGGAACCAAAAATCAGTAGCAGATTCCAGTAAGCTGGTAATAGGCTATAAGGGAGGGAGGAGAGAGAATTTCTTAAGTGGATGGCATTGTACATATGTAAGTAGAAGAACAGATTATAGGGAGGGGAAAGGCCTAAGCGAGGCCATGGGAAGAGAATGCGTAAAAGAAGGGCAGGGAGAGGGTCAATCACATTTCAAGAGAGTCTGAATAACACTTATGTAAACCTGCTTTTTTGAATAATGGCACATCCAGAAGCTGTAGACTGTTACTAGAAAATCTTCAGTGCCTGGGATGGGATACCTTCCAGTGAGTTGTTGACCAAGTAGCCTCCAAAATATTAAAGACTATTGCCAAAGCCCTTGGTTGCCCTTGAGAAACAGATGATAAGACCCTATTGCTGAAGACATCACTGAGAAAGCAAGCTGGTGCTGAGCAGAAAACCTACCTGTAGACTAGCCAACTGAAAGCTGCATGCAGCCATATGGGAGACAGAAGTCATCAGCGATGAAAACAGTGGACACTGGAAAATTCAAGTTTGGCCAGACAGGCCCAATGACCGAACAGGTGCAATAGTGGCATGTCTTCTCTTGGGGAAACCAACTGCTCCCTAATTGGACTGAAGGCCCTCTCTATGGGAGGGAATACATGCCTGGTACTGAAAAAAGTAATCAAAAGTCTATGGCAGGGGACGTCATGAGCCTTAGGGGTATAAAGCCTGCTTTTGTCTGGCTAAATGTATATATTATTCTCATCAAAATGTCCTGAAAGCACTACACTTAATGTTCATATTCACATATTAATGCTATTCTCACTTCTGGTTAGAGAAGCTTATGTTTTCACATGGCGATGACCACTGGGATGACCCAGAAGGCAACATAGTGATGAGAAGAAGGGAAGGAGGAGTGTCCAGCACTGAAACATCTCTGTCACACCCTCCAATGCTCAGGGTCCATTGCAGAAGAGGGGGCAGAAAGAATGTAAGAGCCAAAAGAAGGGTACGACTCCTTACAATGCAACTGTCCAGACAGAAATTGGCCTTAATATCCATGACCTTGCAGTTCCTAGCAATATCTTCAAAAGACCCTCATAATAGGAGAAAAAGATGATGACAACAAATTAAAAGAGAGACTAATGGAGAGAAGGAGGGGATATGACGGAGAATGGAGTTTTGAAGATGAATGGGGGGAGGGGAGGGAAATATCATGGTTTATTGTCTGTAAGAATAGAAGTTGTCAATAAAATTTTTTTTCGTATGTGAAGAGTTGATATTTGATTTTCTTAATGCAATTGTTTCTTTCTTTTTTTTTTTCTCAAAGTAGGGTTTCACTCTAGGCCAGGCTGACCTGGAACTTACTATGTAGTCGCAGGGTTCCCTTGAACTCACGGTGATCCTCCTAGAAATGCCTCCCAAGTGCTGGGATTAAAGGCGTGTGCCACCATGCCTTGCGTGTTTCATAATTTTGTATTAAATCAATAATGATATCTAAGAAATAGAGATGGAGAGATACTTAATGACAATATCAGCTCTCTAGTGAAACTGTTAATCAGTTTCTTTTTCATATCTATTTTTATTTTGCTCCCTGGAAATAAAATCTTTGAAATAATATTTAGTGATACTGTGGCATTAAATAATGCTTATGGATTTCTATGTGGATTTATTTAATTGTGCTTTTAAAATTCCTTTTCCTTATGAAAAGTTTTATTTTTTAAGAACATATTCTGTATGGCTACATCATGTGTTAGTACCATCTTTTCCCTCCCTGCCCCCATCAGTGGGGTTGCTGGTGTTCCCTATAGGGTTGTGAGTTATGCATTTTGGGAGTACCAGTTAGTTACTGGAGGGAGGCAATGCCTCTGGGCATGAGTTCCCAGCCTGTGATTCTTACAATCTTTCTGCTCCTTCTTTAACAAAAATTCCCTGAGCCTTGGTGGGTGTGTTTTAAGTTTACTTCAGTGATGACCTCATAGGAGCCTCTGGATTTCTGCTTTGTTATGTGTTAAGTATTCTCAGTGTCTGTCTCCTTTAGCCTGGCACTGATTGTCAGTCTCAGGAAGGAAGCAGTACTCGTGCTTGTCTCCCTAATTCCTCTGTGATTTCACCTGGGCCTTGGCTGAAATAAAAGGGATGGTTTGCCTGGACCAGAGTGAGACCCTACCTCAAAAAAACAAAAAAAAGGGGGGGGGATGGTTTATCTTCTCACAACTCTCTACTTTCTAAAAAAGAAAAACAGATTCTCCAACAGAGTGAAAGCATAGGGTGAATTGGATAAACATTATTAGTTTAGGCAGATTTTGATGGATGTAGCCCCTCTCAGCCAAAAACTAGTGGGATCTTAACATTGGTGAACATAATCTTTGTCTCCATAGGATTCTGACCTGATTCCCAGTTCCAGATATAGGTTCCTTTCCATTGAGTATGTCTTTTAGCCACATAGAAAGCTATTGGTTACCCATCAAGTCTATGCCACCATTGCACTTGTTAGGCTGGTTGCTTTTTGAAGTACCTTAGACCCCTGCTTGCTCATACCATTGTTGGCCACTTTCCCCAGTAGCTCATGTAGTGATTTCCAGCCCTAGACATGCTGTCATGGGACTGGCTGTTCTCTGGATTCCAGCCAGGTTTTTCCATGTTCTGTGTCAGCAGCACATGGTGTCTTCAGCAATAGGGTCTTAACTTTTACCTCCAGTGGTTATTCAAGTCCTTGGACAGAAGCTTGTCTTGTTTTGGGGACCTCATCGGTCTCTCTGATCACCAGGTAGCACAGATTTCTGGTACTGGGAGTTACAGGTAAGAACCAAAATTTTGTAAGGTTATACTTCATCCCACCCTCTCCAGGCTCACCATTTTGCATTTAATTTTGTGTTCATTTTCTCCCACCCTACTCTTCCCCTCCCCCTAAACCTTCTGTCTCTATTGTCTGGGCCTCAGGATGCCTATGTGGTATGCCAGCAATTCAAACTTATCCAGGTTAGGAACTCTAGATGAGTGAGAACATGCACCATTTGTCTTTCTTTGATTGTGTATGTTCACTGAGTATGATCTGTTGTAAGTCCATCCATTTTCCTACAAATTTCATTGTATCATTTCTTCTTACTACTGAGTAGAATTCCACTGTGTATATGTACCACAATTTCATAATCCATTTCTCCAATGATGGGTACCTAGGTTGATTCCAGTTCTTAGCTATTATGAACAGAGCAGCTATAAACTTCTCAGTTTATCTCTGTAGTAAATCATGGAGCATTTAGTGTAAATGCCCCATAAGGGAGTAACTGGGTTTGTTGGTAATTATATATTCATCTTACTTAAGAATCTCCATATTGATTTCCATAGTGATTGGTCAAGTTTGCATTCACACCAGCAGTGAGTGACGGTTCCTCTTTCCCCTTATCCTCACCAACATTTGTTGTCATTTGATTTTCTTTTTTATTTTTGGAGAGAGACACCGAGAGAGACAGAGAGAGAGAGAGGGAGAGAGAGAGAGAGGGAGAGAGAGAGAGAGGGAGAGAGAGAGAGAAGGAGAGAGAGAGAGAGAGAATGGGCACGCCAGTAGTCTCTCAGCTGCTGTGAACGAAATTCAGATGTGTGCACCCCCTTGTGGGCAAGTGCAGCAATAAGCTCTTGCGTCACTTTGCATCTGGCTAAATGTGGAACCTGGAGATTTTGATTTTTTAATAGTTGCCATCCTTACTGGAGTAAGGTGGAATCTCATAGTTGTTTTAATTTGCATTTCCCTGATGGTATAGGATGTTGAACATTTTCTTAAGTGTGTGTTAGTCATTTGTATTTCTTCCTCTGAGATCTCTCTATTCAGTTCTTTACCCCACTTTAAAAAATATTCTTTTATTTATTTATTAGAGACAAAGGGAGAGAAAGAGAGATAGGGCCATGCCAGGGCCTCTAGCCAATGCAATTGAATTCCAGACACATGCACCACCTTGTGCATCTGGCTTACGTGGGACCTGGAGAGTTAATCCTGAGCACTTAGGCTTTGCAAGGAAGTGCTTTAAGCACTAAGCCCTCAGTCCTACCCCATTTTTGAGTGGGTTGTTTGATTTTTTTTATTGTCTTGTTTTTGGAGTTCTTTGTAGATTCTAGATATTAGGCCTCTGTCAGTGGTGTAGTTGTCAAAAATTTTTTCCCATTTTCTGGACAGTCTATTGGCTCTGCTTATGGTATGTTTGTATGTGCAAAGCTTTTTAGCTTCATGTTATACCATTGGTGGTGTGATTGTTTAATTTCTCAGGCTACTGGGGTAGTGTTCAAGAAGTCCTTTCCCACTGTATATCATGGAGAGTTCCTCCTATTTTCTTCTTCAAGTAGGTAAAGAGTTTCACATCATATATGTATATTTGGAGTTGATTTTTGCATATAGTAAGGTGAGATGAGTGGGTCTATTTTCGTTTTTCTGCATGTGGTTATCCAGTTTGTCCAGCACCATTTGTCTTTTCTCCAGCCTACATTTTAGCCACTTTTGTCATAGATCATGTAGCAACAGTTACTTGACTTAACTGTCAGGTCTTCAGTTCTGTTCTCTTGGTCTATATATCTGTTTTTAATGCCAGTACCATGCTGTTTTTGTTACTGTGGCTTTGTACTATAGCTTTAGATCATCTGAGGTGATACCTCCAGAGTTCTTTCTTTTGCTAAGGATTTGTTTGGATATACAAGGTCTCCTGCCATTACATATGAATTTTGAAATCATTTTTTCTGTCTCTGTTAAAAATGATGCTGGAATTTTTTATTGGTATTACATTAAATCTGTATTTTACCTTTGGTAGAATTAACATTTTTAAAACATAAATTCTACCTATCCAGGAGCATGGGAGGTCTTTCCATCTTCTCAAGTACTTTTCAGTTTCTTTCTTGAGTTTTTTTTTTTTAATGTTTTTATTGTATAGGTTTTTCACATCCTTGGTTAGTGTTATTTCAAGGTATTTGATTTTTTTTGTTTGTTTGTTACAGTGCAAGGGCAGGAGGTAGACCTAAGACTACATACAGTACCTGCTTGTGTCTAGTATTTGTAAATTTGCTGTGTTTCTATTTATACATAAATTGCTCTGGCTCACTGTAGATCTTGCCCAATTTTACCACAATAAAGCAACTTAACTGATGAATTAGAATTTGTTCATTAGAATATCCTTTACTAATGGTCATTAGAAGGGGCTCAGGGGTAAGGGGTTGATGTTGCAGATGTCAAGAACAAAGCAGCAGTAGGAGTACACTGCATTCTGACAGTGCGTCAGTAAGTGTATTCTTACTCACTGCATCATAGATGAAGTGAATTGGCTGCATGGTGGAGACCTGTTTTGTATGCATACATATGTGCTTCTGATGTTTGTAGAACTGAAGAGGGTGTGTTCATGAACTTTTAAACACTATAACCATTCATAATTAGTAACTTGCTTTTTTAAAATTGGGTTTCTGAAAATTTTTCCGAACATTCCTATTTATTTCCCAGTTGATGATACATTTATAAAAAATAGAGATATCTAAATATCCATTTCTGTTCTTTTAACTCTATGGCCTTTTAAAAGTTATTTTTTTAATTTTTTTATTATTTTATTTATTTTTGGAGAGAGACACAGAGACAGACAGACAGAGAGGGAGAGGGAGATGGATAGAGATGGGCATGCCAGCAGACTCTCAGCTGCTGTGAACGAAATCCAGATGTGTGCGCCCCCTTTTGGGCAAGTGAGGCATAGCGCCCTTGCATCACTTTGCATCTGGCTAAACGTGGGACCTGGAGATTGGAACTGCTGGAGATTGGAGCCAGCGTGCTTAGGCTTAGGAGGCAGGCGCCTTAACCACTAAGCCATCTCTCCAGCCCTAAAAGTTATTTTTAATATAATTTTGGAGCATGATTTTAATCCTTCTAAGCTAAAAATATTTTCTACTATGGTATGAAATAGGTGTTTCACATGAGGAACTCACTTTGATATGTGCTAGCTCATCAGCTGTATCCATGTGCATGACAGGTAGTCCTGTTTGTCACACCACCCCCATTGCAGTCAGCTGAACTGCCATAGCAGAATTCTATGGGATATGTGGCTTAAATAGCACATACATTTACATGGTGCTAGCATTGCCAAACTCTGGTAAGAGCCCTGTTCCTTATTGGTAGGCACCTACTGTCTGTGTGTGCTCATATGGAAAGAGCAAATACTGTGGTGACCATTCTAAGCACATGTTATTTTTCAGATTGGAGTCTCCCCTTAATAACTTCTAACTTCATTCAGCCTTACTTCTTTAAAGGCCTAGTCTCCAAATATAGTCAAGGTTAGGGTTTCAATATAGGCATAAATACTCTCCACTGTTGTCTAGTTTAACTTTCCCAAAGGATCTTTTGCTGTCTTAAGAGCCTTCATATATATTTTTTGTACTAATATTTCTCTAAAACTTTACCTGCATTGTGCATTTACCTAGAGTTATAGAAGTGACCCCTGAAGAACAAATCACAGTGACATGACCATAGTAGGCAGCATTATGACATTGTGATCCCCCTGAAGGCCAAGGTGCTTAGATAAGTTTTGATTGCTCTTATCCCTACAAATTATCACAAGCATTTGGGTTGCCTGGCCAATCATATCTTCTTTAAAAAAAAAAAAAAGACCTGAATTTCAGATTTCTGTTTCATGCTTAGAATTATTGTGGTTTTGGCGGATATTTTAAACTGGGTGAAAAGGCAAAAGAAAAAATGTGGAATCAAGAAGTGAAAGCATAATTGTTTACAGTTTAGTAAGTGGTTGTGGTTAAGAAATGTGTCTCCTCATCCTTGCCAGATGACTTACAATTTTATAGAAGTGCATATGGTTTGTGTTATTTTTAAGACAATTATTGTACAATTCACAGGGTAAGGATGTAGGTTTCTCTTGATTTTGTTTTTTAGATATTATAAAAATATTAATGCAAGCCAGGTATGGTGATATAGGCCTTTAACTGTAGCCCTTGGAAGGCTGAGTTAGGAGAATTGCCATGAGTTTGAGGTCAGCCTGGGCTAGAGTGAGTTCCAGGTCAGCCTGCACTAGAGTGAGACCCTGATTCAAAACAAAAACAAGTAATAATGGCATCAAGGATTTAACAGAGGCTCACTTACTGAGTGTTCAGTGTAACATGCCATTGCCAAGTATATGGAGATCACTGGTAAATCAGGCATAGCTGTAACTTCTCATATGATAAAAGGACAGTATAATTACATACAAATAAACATGGCTCAGCTTTTAGTACATATTAATGGGAAAATAGCAGTGGTACAACACAAACAGTGACTAGATAAAACATGGTTGGTATTTGATTTTGGAATGCATTGTTTTCTTATTTGAAGTATCACTTGAATCCATTCCCTGGGCAAGTGCAAAGTGTAGCTGAGGTCAAGGTAAAGGGGCGAAAAATCGAAGCATCCAGGTTGGCAGTGAAATCAAGACTGGAAATAAAGGATACCAAGTCCTTTACATCAGCTTGTCTATCTTTATTCATCTCTTTTTTATGTGTTGGTACTATTCCAGTTGCAGTACAGAATTCACAGTATAGCAAAGTTATTCATTATTATGCAAAAATAAAAGGCATAACCCAGAGATACAACTAGAAAATGAGAGAGAGAGAGAGAGAGAGAGAGAGAGATGCTCAGAGAGACATTTGCCAGGGAGGCTGTGATGGAACTCTGACTTAAAGCATGATACTAGGAGTTGGAAAGATGGGTAAGTGTGTAAAGTATTTGCTTTGCAACCATGAGAACCTGAGTTTTGATCCCCAGCATCCACATAAAATGGCAGACATGGTGGCATATGTCTATAATCTCAGTGTTGGGGAGGCAGAGATAGGCAGGGCTTACAGACTAGCTACTCTAGCTAAATTGGTGAACTCTAGATTCCATGAAAGATCCTGCCTCCAAATCACAGTGGAGGTCTGGAGAGATGGTTGTAGCAGTTATGGCGCTTGTCTGAAAAGCCTAAGGACCCATGTTCAACTTTCAGATCCTCTGTAAGCCAGATGCACAAGGTGGCGCTGCTCCTGGAGTTCAATTACAGTGTCTGGAGGCCCTGGTGCATCAATTCTCTCTCTCTCTCTCTCTCTCTCTCTCTCACACACACACACACACACACACACACACACACATTCAAAAAAGGCCAGTCTGGGCCGGAGAGATGGCTTAGCAGTTAAGGTGCCTGCCTCCTAAGCCTAAGAACGCCGGTTCCAATCTCCAGGTCCCACGTTTAGCAAGATGCAAAGTGACGCAAGGGTGCAATGCCACACTTGACCACAATAGGGTGCACGCATCTGGATTTCGTTCGCAGCAGCTGAGAGGCTGCTGGAGTGCCCATCTCTATCTGTCTTCCTCTCCCTCTGTGTCTCTCTCAGAAAAAAAAAAAAAAAAAAGGCCAGTCTGTTGAGCTTGTCTCAAACAAAGAAAGAAAGAAGGTGGAGAATAACTGACGAAGATGCCCAACATCCTCTGGCCTCAACATGCATGTGCACATGTGTTTACAAACACCCACACATAATATGTATACATGAATACACACGCATGTACACCACATATACACAAACCAGAACAATGTAAAAATTAAATAAGGACTGAGGAAATGGCTCAGCAGATAAGAGCACTGGCTGAACAAGCATGAGGACATGAAATTGATTTCTAGAGCCCATGTTGAAAGCCAATGAGGGGCTGGAGAGATAGCTTAGCGGTTAAGGTGCTTTACCTGTGAAGTCCAGGTTCGACTCCTCAGAACCCATGTAAGCCAGATGCACAAGGTGACACTTGTGTACAAGGTGACATATGCATAAGGTAGTGTGCATATATGGAGTTTGATTGCAGTGGCCAGAGGCCCTGTTGTGACAATTTTCTCCGTGTCTCTTTGTCCCTCCCTCTCTCTCTCTCCCTCCCTCCCTCCCTCATAAAACTAAATAAAGTTAAAAAGCCAACGAGGGGGCTGGAGAGATGACTTAGTGGTTAAGGTGCTTGCCTGTAAAGCCTAACAACCTGAATTTGATTACCCAGTACCCTTGTTAAGGCAGATACAGTGACACATGCATCTGGAGTTTGTTTGCAGGGCGGGAGGCCCTGGTGCACCATTCTCTACCTCACTCTTCTCTGTCTGCTTGCAAATAAATAAAAATATTTTTTAAAAGCTAATGGAGGCTGCAGAGATGGCTCAGTGGATAAGGCATTTGCCTGCAAATCCTAACGGCCCAGGTTCAATTCCTCAGTACCCGTGTAAAGTCAAATATACAAAGTGTTGTATGCATCTGGAGTTCTTTTGCAGTGTCTAGAGTCCTTGACATACCCATTCTCATTCTCTCTCCTCTTTGTCTCTGTCTCTGCTTGCAAGTAAATAAATAAATAATAAAATTTGAAAAGCCAAGCTAGTCATGCATGCCTATAATTCCAGGGTTGAACGAGGTCAGTTGGTGCTAGGCTATAACAATGAGTTTAAGGAATGACAATATATCCAAAACATATGCCTTAATATCAGTGTTCTCCTCCTGTGATTCCCCAGGAAAGAAAACTGTTTGTGTAGATTGTTTCCTATCCTAGTATCTGTCAACTCTATTCTTACTCTCTCTCAGACCAAAAATATTGAGTCAATTCTTGACTACTTTGCTCAGGTCTACTACCATTTCTTGGACAAGTTTGACTGGCTCTACTTTCAGATAATCTGGTCATTTCTCCTCCCTTCATTACTCATTGGGCAAGCACGGCATTGCACCCTTGCATCATTTTGCATCTGGCTAAACATGAGACCTGGAGATTGGAACCAGCCTTCTTCGGCTTAGCAGGTAGGCGCCTTACCCACTAAGCCATCTCTCCTTTTAACCATTTAGGTTACTGCTTGTGGTGGTTTGAATCAGATGTCCCCATAAACTCATGTGTTCTTTGGTTTGAGAAGATAGCTCAGTTGGTAAATTATTTGCCTTGCAAACATAAGGACCTGAGTTCAATACTCGGAATACATAAAAAAAAAAAAAAAAAAACTGTGGGTATGGTGGTGTGTACTTGTAATCCTGGCACTGGGGAGGTAGAGATATGTGAATCACTAAGGCTTACTGGCTAGCTTGTCTAGCCTAGTTGGTAAGAAACCCTGTCTCAAAAAGGATGGGTGACATTTCTGAGGAATGACACCTGAGATTGTCCTCTGTCCTTCGCATACATGTATCTGCACATGAAAACATGTATACACACATAAAAAATAATTGTCCTCTCCATTTGACCTTTGTAGCCTTTTGTCCTCATTTAGTACTCACAAGTTCTTTTTCTTTTGTAATGCAAGTTCTCTTGAAGTCTTGGCTGTGTGCAGCCCATGCATAGTCCTCACAAAGCCATTTCTTAATCTTATGTGCTTTCTTTTGCTAAATTTTAAACAAACCTTACATTTTAGCATCATCAACTGAAGAAAAAAACATCACTCACAATTTCTTATTTCTAACTGGCTTTTACCCTAGGCACAATTGGGCTCTTGTCTTATAAGAATACTCAGTTTCTAGTATTAGACTTTCAATTAACTGTCTGTCAAAGAGGGAGACTGACAGCTTCCTTTCCTGTTTTATGGTTGTTATATATTAAGTCAGAGAAATGACTTGAAAATGTTTTGAAGAGTTGACACTGTCATTGCACATGTGTGGGGCCAGGCACTGCTCCGTATACTTTCTCTTACCTCCTGGGCCCATGCTCTTGGGAGTAGCTAATGCTATGTCCTTTTAACAATGAGACTGCTCAGGCTGGAGAGATGGTTTATCAGTTAAGGTGCATGCCTATAAAACTTAAGGACCCAGGTTCGATTCTCCAGGTCCCACAAAAGCCAGATGCACATGGTGGTGCAAGCATCTGGAGTTTTTTTGCAGTGGCTAGAGACCCTGGCAAGCCCATTCTCACTCACTCTCATCCACTCTCTAATAAATAAAAATAAATCTTTAAAAATATTTTTTTAAAAAAATGAGACTGCTCTAGTTAGATAAATGCAGATAATGTGCTTGAGGAATATTTTAAAACTAGGAATCATTGTTTTAAGCTGGGATTCAGGAAATTTTTCATGGGTAAGATGACATTTTGACTGGTTTCTCTAGCATTTATGAAAATATTGCCCTGGTAGCACAGAAATGGCATTTTTCTGTACCATTCATCGAATTGTAAGACAATCTTTGTAAATGAGTATCCCTTGTGCTTCAGTTAGGAGCTTGTCTCAAAGCACAGAGAGGTTGCCCCGTGCTTTTTCCTCCCTCCTTTTTTTGTCCTTTATTTTATTCTATGAAGGCTTGTTGTTTCTCCCTTGAGCTCTGGAGCGTACTCTACCCAGTGGACAACAGGGCAGTGTTGTCCCTCCCATTACTGTGGTTATCAGTGATGCTGTTCTTCTCTGCTTCCCCAAACCTGGATAATTGCCAAATAAGCTGTAGTGTTGTTGTGAAGTATCTTGTTTATCTCCAAGGTGCTTGGTGCTACCAGATCTTGAGCAGAGCAATAAACATATTGTTTAGAATATTATGAGGATTTATTATAACAGTCTTTATTGTCATTGTGGTTATCTTAGGTATTAATGGTTTAATACTATTTATGTGTTTCTGTAATAGCTTTCTGTGACATTTTGAATGAGATGTCCCTTATAACCTCACGTGTTTTGAATAATTGGTCCCTGGCTGGTGGCAATTGGGAGGTGGAGCCTTGATGGAGGAGATTTGTTGCTGAGGGAAGACTTAAGGGTATTATAGTTCAGTTCTGCCTTGCCAACAGGAGCTCAGCTCATTCTTGCTGCTTCCGGCTGCTGTGGCAAGATGTGTTGCCCAGCCTCTATTCTACCATCCTTTCCCTGCCATAATGAAGTTTCCTCTGGAAATTGTAAGCCAATATAAGCCCTTTCCCCCTGCCAGCTGTTTTTGCTCCGTTGTTCTGGCCCAGCAACAAGAAGGTAACTACAACACTTGCCTTTTATGAACTTTTTCAGGATTTGCACCTACTCAAAGGTGCAGTTCAGTTGAAGAGTGAGATTTTTAGTGTTCTTTTTTTTCTTGCTTCCTAAGAGGGAAGCCTGGAGGTTGCAAAGCACACTGTAACACATAGAATTGGGAACCTGTGTTTAGCTGGCCACATGAACTTGAGCAAAGTAGCCAGTGGTCAGCAATAGAGTCTTACTGTCTAGTTCTGATTGGCAATCAAGATCACTGGCAATAGCGTGTCTTATTTTGATGACCAACAATTCATTAGGAAGTACCCTGTTTCTACTATTTTTAATTCCTCCCTCATTCTGTCCCTTCCTTGTTTCCTTACTTTCTTCTCGGTATGTTGGCTGTGTTTCCCGGCTTGGTCTTCAAATTTCATTTCTCTTACTATATAGCCTTCCAGCAGTTGTTACCTTAAAGATACCAACCACCACTCCCTAAATGAAGAATTTGCAGAGTTTTTGTTTTTTTATTTTGCCATGTTTTGTGTCCATGAAAAATCCTTATGTTAGTCACCTTGCCTGCAAGTCATGAGTGTGGAAGCCTTTAGTGGAAGCTTTTCACATCTTGGTGGGGCAGCAAACAGAAAGCACAGGATGGAACCAAAGTAGATAACCTTCAAGGCCTTCTCCAACATCCCACTCCCGACACCTAAAGGTTCTGTCACTTCTCAAAGGAGTACCATCAATCAGGGAACAAGTAAACATTTGAGTCTGTGGTAGTATTTGAGATTTAAACCCTAAAAACCCTCACATTTTTACCTTTAGAAACATTAGAATAGTTGCAGCTAGCCAATAACACATTATTTCAAAGGAAAGAATCAAAGCAGATAATGAAAAGGAATGGGCATATAAAAAGAAAAGAAAAAACAGTAGTCATGCCTCATTTTTGTGGTCATCAAAAGGGTTCAAGGGCTGGAGGGATTGCTCAGTGGTTAGGGTACTTGCTTGAAAAGTCTTTCTAGGTTGAGTTCCCCAGTACCCACATACAGCCAGATGCACAAAGTGAGCATGTGTCTAGAGTTCACTTGTAGCAGCAAGAGGCCCTGGCATACCCATTCTTTCTCTCTCTTTCCCCCCCTTCCCTCTCTCTCCTTGCAAATAAATACAATATTTTTTAAAGGGTTCAAGTTTGGGAGTAAAAATACTGAAAGCATGAATCTGAGGTCTTCACATAACAAGCCCTTTCTGATACAATACCATTTGTTTTTTGTTGTTTAAAATGTATATATTAAGTTAGGAGCTGGAGAAATGGCTCAGCAGGTAAGGCATTTGCCTGAAAAGTCTAAATGGCCCAGACTTGATTCCCCAGTGCCCACGTAAAGCTGGATGCACAAAGTGGCACATGTGTATTGAGTTCATTCTCAGTGGTTAGAGCTGCATGCTCATTCTTTCTCTTTGTCTCTTTCTCCCTTCCCTTCCCCTCCCTCCCTCCCCCCCCCTTTCTCTCTGCTTTACAAATAAATAAAATATTTTTTAAAGGCCAGGCATGATGTTGCATACCTTTAATCCTAGCACTTGGGAGGCAGAGGTAGGAGGATAGCTATGAATTCAAGGCCAGCCTGGTTCTGCAGAGTTATTTCCAGGTTAGTTTGGGCTAGAGTAAGACCATACCTCAATAAAGCAAAAAAACAAAACAAAATGTGTATATTAAATTCAACCTGTTGGCCTATTTTGATTAAAGAAAGATGTTACAGTGAGAATCATAAAGTTTATGTTTTAGTTTGCAAACTGTGTAAAATGTTTTCTCTATGTACAAAAGCTATCTGAGTGTAGATCAGTTTTTCATAACTAATTATACCTGAACCATGTTTTTTTTAAGACTTCAGTTTTGCTTTTATTCTATCTTCATCTTTTAGGTAGAAAACACAGTGTATTAACAGTAAAAATTCTAGAGCTACATGAGGAATGCACCATGCAAGTGGCTATGTGTGAACAGTTATTGGAACCTCCAGCCACCAGCCCATCCCTAGATGTGACTCTTCGGCCAGGTGTTGGCCTGAAGGTTCTCTTTATGCGAGAGACTGCAGGTTACCTAAGGTTGCAACCCCAGGACATCATTCATATCTTCCCTCCTTGGTGAGTATAAAGAACTTAGTTTAGTGTTCACCAATGGTGAGTCTGTCTCATAAAAGAAATACATTTTATTAGGAACATTTTTGTCACTTCATTATAGTGATATACCAAGGAAGAAAGCCAGAATTTGACACAGGTTTACATCACAGAAAAACTGAATTGTCTGTGATGTCTTATTTGTACTTCTTGAAGCAACATTTTAATACTTTGGGATGAGAGTATAAAGGAAACAACACTTCAGGACCCTTGTCCCAGTGGTGTGTTGTTAAGATCTGTCCATTTTTGTTTTTTAAAAAAATACTTTTTGCCAGGTGTGGTGGTGCATACCTTTACTCCCAGCACTGAGGAAGCAGAGGTAGTAGGAGGATTGCCATGAGTTTGAGACCCTGAGACTACATAGTGAATTCCAGGTCAGCCTGTTTTAGAGCAATACTATACCTTGAAAAACCAAATTAAATAAACAAATAAAATAAATACTTGAAAATTTTAATTGAGCCAGGCGTGGTGACGCACACCTTTAATCCCAGCACTCAGGCGGCAGAGGTAGTAGGAGGACTGCCATGAGTTTGAGACCCTGAGACTACATAGTGATTTCCAGGTCAGCCTGAGCTAGAGTGAGACCCTTCCTCAAAAAAAAATAAAAATTATGTGAACAACACACACACACACACACACACACACACACACACATGTTTGTGTGGGGCAGGCACCAGGGTCTCTTGCTGCTACAAATGAATACAATACTACTTTTTGTGTCAAGCTTTACAAGGGTGGGTCCTTAGGAATTAAACCCAAGTAGGCACACTTTGCAAGAAAGTGCTTTTAATTGCTGAGCCATCTCCACAGCCCCCATTTGTGTTTTTATACTTGTTAGAAAAATAGTTTTAATTTTTTGTTTGCTTTGTTTTTCAAGGTAGACTCTCACTCTACCTCAGGCTGACCTGAAACTCACTGTGTAGTCTCATGGTGGCCTCAAACTCTCAGCAATCCTCCTACCTCTGCCTCTCAACTACTGGGATTAAAAACATGTGCCACCACACCTGGCTAGAAAAATAGTTTTAGTAGGAGACCTACATGACAGTAGGATAATACATCTTTATTTAGCATTTCCTTGCTAGTCACTTAAGGGCAAAGGATAAAATGCATTGACTAAAACAAAATAGGGTTTGAACTCCAGGAGTATAAGTAGTCATTAATGAATCAGAAATTATTTTCAATAATATCATGTTTGCTTTCATTTGTATGGGACATTAATATTCACTATGAATAGGCAAGAATTTCATTTTACTACTTTTAAGCAAAGGTAATTATGAATTTATTGATAATTTCAGAAAGTTTCTTTAATATGCTTAGATTCCCCAGATTTGGAATTGATTTACAGATTTTTTTTAAGATTTTATTTTTATTCATTTATTTATTTATTTATTAGAGACAGAGAGAGAGAGAGAGAGAGAGAGAGAGAGAGAGAAAGGGCATGCCAGGGCCTCTAGCCACTGCAAAGGAACTCCAGACACATGTGTCTCTATGTGCTTCTGGCTTACGTGGGACCTGGAGAATTGAACCGGGGTCCTTAGGCTTTACAGGCATGCGCTTTAACCACTAAGCGATCTCTCCAGACCCCTGATATACAGATTTTAATTTTTTTATTTTTTAGAGAGAGACACAGATAGAGACAGAGAGTGGGGGAAAGAGGAAGACAGAGATGGGCGTGCCAGCAGCCTCTCAGCTGCTGTGAACGAAATCCAGATGTGTGCGCCCCCTTGTGGTCAAGTGTGGCATTGCACCCTTGCGTGACTTTGCATCTGGCTAAACGTGGGACCTAGAGATTGGAACCACTGGAGATTGGAACCAGCATTCTTAGGCTTAGGAGGCAGACACTTTAACCGCAAAGCCATCTCTCCCGTCCAAAGATAAACTTTTCACAAGAGATCTTTCTAGGTCATCCATACAAAGTGATCATCACTTATGGCTTCAGTAATGACCTTTCTGTGGTTCTCAGCATTCACTTGTGTGAGGGGCCCGCAGGTCACCTGTGTGGCACTAGCTCTTACTTTGCTTACCTTCTCTCTCATATCCTCCTCATAACCATTTCTGGATCTTTTCAGTTTCATTCTTTGTGCATTTATTTTCTTTTACTGAATAATTGGAGTATGGATTTTAAAAGGAGAGTTATAGGAACTTCTATATTTGCCCTAGAAATGATATGTGCTATGCCATGCAATGGAAATGCTTGTGCAAACCAAGCTAGATGCTAGCAGATATTAATGCTGTCTTTAGGCATTTCAGCAAGCCCACAAAAGTATAAATATGTAAAATAGAGGTAATTTTATGAATTTCTTTGAAGTTGTTTGATCTTTCTCAAAATGGCCTCCTCAAAAGAACAGATATGTAAATATATAATTAATATTTAGAAACATGTGAAAGAAGTTTGCTGTTCTAATTATCAGTGATGCAGGCCAAAAAACAGTATTTGTGTATTCCCCCAGATGTTGGTGATAAAATAGCAGTATTTCAAAATATTAATGTGAGTATACTTTGATATATAAATTTTATTATAAGAATATCATCCTTTAAAAAATATTATGAGGGCTGGCACCCGCCTGCTAAGACTAAGAACGCTGGTTCAGGCACCTGCCTGCTAAGATGAAGAACGCTGGTTCCAATCTCCAGGTCCCATGTTTAGCCAGATGCAAAGTGACGCAAGGGCACAATGCCGCACTTGCCCACCAGGGGGTGCATGCATCTGGAGTTCATTCACAGCAGCTGAGAGACTGCTGGCGCACCCATTCTCTCTCTCTCTGCCTCTCCCTCTCTCTCTGTCTTTCTCTGTGTCTCTCAAAAAAAAAGATATTATGAATAAAAAAAGATATTGTGAATATTGCTTGCTTGAAACCCTCAAAATGTAAACAGCCTAAATAGCCATCAACATGGTTGATTCAGTGAGTTACAGTAACGTGTAGTAATTTAACAGTTAAACAGAGCTATGTTTCTTCTTCTAGAAATTATTCATATCACAGAAAGCAGATCACAAGACAGTAATGCAGTCCTCCTGAGGGAGAAGAAGCCATATGGTTGCTGGGCAGGAAAGATTCTCTGCTAAGCAGCAAGATGGGACCACTTTCTCTTCAGCCACCTTCTCATTAGCAGAAAATGAACTCCCACTGTCTGCCTTAAGTCTGTTAAGAATGCTAGAATACAATGTCACAGAATTTTATTTCTCCTAATTTTGGAGGCTAATGGCCACAGTCAAGGTGCCAGCAGGGTTCATTTCCTCTGAGTCGTCTCCCCTTGGCCATCGGAACACTGCCCTCTTAATGTGATCTTCCAGAATCTTCCTGTGTGTACATATATCCATGACTGCAAATACCCAATTCCTTTTTTTTTTTTTTTTAAGAATATATTATTTTATGGTTGGGGACAACCCTACATGCCTCACTTAATCACTTTTTTAAAAAGCCCTGGGTTAGAGCTTCAACACAGGGTTTTTTGTGGGACATACTTCTGCCCCTAACACTATTATACTAGTAAACACTTGTTCTGCTGAAGTAGTTCAGTCCTGTGACTAGGTGAGATAGGTGATTTCTCTGCCCCCAGGAGAGCCACAAAAGCTTATTTGACAACCCCTTAAATAGTTTTCTGCATTAGATTATGTGTTGTTATATTTAGTGAGGTTTTTGCTGAAAAATACTTTTTTAATTTAAAGCAACAAATAATTTTTTAAAAAATATTTATTTGCAAACAGAGAGAGAGGAAGTGAATGAGTGAATCAGAGCCTATTGTCACTGCAAACAAACTCTAAATGCATGTATGTGCTACTTTCTACATCTGACTTTATATGGGAGGGAGGGAGGAAAGGAAGAAAGGGAAGGAGGGATAAAAAGAGAAGATAAGCAAGAAAAACAAAAGAATGGTAGGTGTGTAAATATGCTGGTGCAGGTGAGTTAGGTAGTATGAACTCTTTTTCCAAATGTTAACTGTAATGAGTGCAGATGCCACTTGAAAATGACTTAATAGGTACTGAGGAATCAAACGTGGGCTGGCAGGCCTTTCAAGCAAGCTCCTTTAACCATTGAGTCATATCATCAGCCCAAGAATAGTTTTTATTTTCTTTTTTAAATTTTCTTTTTGTTACTGACAACTTCCATGATTGTAGATAATAAACCATGATTATTCCCTTCCCCGCCCCACTTTCCCCTTCACAACTCCGCTTTCCATAATATCCCCCCAGCCTCTCTTTTATGTTAATGTCATCATCTTTTTCTCCTGTTATACTGGTTTTGTGTAGGTAGTGCCAGGCATTGTGAGGTCATGAATATCCAAGCTATTTTGTATCTGGAAGAGTGCATTGTAAGGAGTTCTGTCCTTTCTTTGACTCTTACATTCTTCCTGCTGCCTCTTGTGCAAGGGACTCAGCCTTGGAAGGTGTGACAGAGATGTTTCAGTGCTGAGCACACCTCTGTCACTTTTTAAAGTTTTTTTTCTTTATTAGTTATGTACATACTCAGTGTGTAAGTAGCATATGTTCTTACCATCCTTAGTCTCCTCCCTGTCCTCCTGCCTCCAAAGGGACCCTCCTTGTTGGATGTCAGTTATCCTTATGTAGACTATGGATGGTTCATAGTGGGTATTGATCAGTTATGGGGAAGAGGCAATGTCCCTGTGCACAGTGTCCCAACTTGTGGCTCTAACAGTCTTTCCACCCCCTCTTCTGTGAATTTCCCTGAGCCATGTTGGGTTTATTTTAGGTCTACTTCACTGATGATTTCTTGGGAGCCTCTGTGTCTCTGGATATCTGGTTTGGTAGGAGTTCAGTGTTCTTTGTGTCTATCTCCTTCACCCTTGTACTGATACCAGGTTCACCAAGAAAGCAGCACTCTTGTTCATTTCCCCGATAACTCTATGGCTTCAGCTGGGGCTCTGGTGGGATGCGATGGGTGATTCTTTTCCTCAGGATCTACATCCATCTGAAAAAGAGAAGCAGATTCTCCAATGGAGAGTGCTGTCAGCACCAGATAAATGGGGTAACCATTATTAGTTTAGAGAGAATTTAATAGGTATAGGTCCTCTTGTAGCCCAAGATTGGTGGGAACTTACTGTTGTTGAGCAAACTCATTTTTTAGATATGATTCTGACTTGTTTCCCAGGTCCAGCTATGGGTTACATTCCAGTGAGCAGATCCATCAGCCAATTCAAGAGCAGTTGGTTACTCACCATGGCTGTGTGCCACTATTGCACTTGTGTGAACATCACTTCAGGTTGTTTGCTGTGGAGTAGCTTAGACAATGAGTTGCTTGGACAGATGTTGCCATTTTTCCCCAGTCACTCATCTAGCACCTTCTGGCACTAGACAAACTAACTGGGGACTGACTTTCTTCCAGATTCCAGCCAGGTCTCTCCTGTTCTGTATCAACAGCCTATGGTGTCTTTGGCAGTAGGGTCTTACCATTAACCTTTGGTGGGTCATCAAGTGCTCTGACAGAAGTCTGTCTTCTTATGGGGGACCTTGTAGATCTCTCTGATCAACAGCTCATTGTAGATGTTAACTGCATGTTAGTACTGGGAGTTACAGACCAGAGTCAATGGAAAAGAAGGAAGAAAAAGATAGGTAATATAAAAGAAAAAGCGAGTAAAAAGGGAGAGAGAGAAAAACAGGAGAAGATTAAGGTTAGTATTCTTCATACCCTCTCCAGGGCCCTTGATTCCGGTGTTCCTTCTAAGGACCGATGAAGGTTCAACCTGTTTTTTTTTTTTTTTTTTTTTTTTTTTTTTTTTTTTTTTTTGAGGTAGGGTTTCACTCTAGCCCAGGCTGACCTGGAATTCACTATGTAGTCTCAGGGTGGCCTTGAACTCCTGGCGATCCTCCTACCTCTGCCTCCCGAGTGCTGGGATTAAAGGCATGTGCCACCACACCCAGCAGGTTCAAACTTTTAGTCTGTCTTTCAGGATATAGAATTTTATGGTACCAGTTACATTTGGGTCCAGTTTTGTGCCCTCCCCCACCCTCCCTATTGTCTGGTCCTCGAGATGCCTATTTGATTTGTTAGCATCTTGGGCAGATCCAGATTAAGAGCTACAGATAAGTGAGACCATGCGACGATTGTCTTTCTGTGATTTACAGAGTTTTACATTCATTTAAAAATGTTTATTGACTAAATTTATATACTATATACTAGACCTTGAGTTAGAAAATGAGAATATAATATTCCAAGTGAATGATAATTATATTTATCCTTATGGCGCTCACAATATGATGGGACAGAAAGGTAATATAAGCAATATCAAAAGTTTCTGGTAAGTATAGGTTAAGGATTTCTTTTTTTATTTTTATTTATTATTTATTTGAGAGTGACAGACAGAGAGAAAATGGGCAACCAGGGCCTCTAGCCACTGCAAATGAACTCCAGATGTATGTACCACCATGTGCATCTGGCTTACGTGGGTACTGGGGAATTGATTCTCAAAACAGGGTCCTTAGGCTTCACAGGCAAGCGCTTAACTGCTAAGCCATTTCTCCAGCCCCTAGGATAAGGATTTCTATAGGGGATGTGGGAACATTGAGACAGTAAGCACAACTGATAAGTAGTTTCACATTGGTGAGTGATGTGTGTGTGTGTGTGTGTGTGTGTGTGTGTGTGTGTGTTTGCCTATGCATATGCATGTATGTGATCAGAGAACAAATTGAGAAATAAGTTACTTCTTACCTGAGCTACAGGATCTGAAGTAGAATCGGGAAGGACTATGAGACATGAGTATAAAACATGTCCTGGGATATACGTAGTGGTGCAATTCCAAGTCAGAGGTGGCAGAAAGTTAGATGACAGAAGCTCTGTACAGTGTTAAGGAGCTGAGATTTAAGTCCCCTTTTGTTCCAGAGAGGAAGGACGTGGTTCAATTCATTTTCAAGTCAGTGATGGATGACCAGGTGAAGAAAGCTATGGTAAAGGTATCTAGGAAGCTTTAGGAGAAGCTCAGGTTTGATACAAGATGTTAATTTAGACTATGATAGTAAATCATGGGTTTGAGATATATTCTGGAATTTGAGGCAGCAGGATTAGTTGGTGAGTTTTTTCAATATTCTGTTTGTTTATTTATTTATTTAATTTATTTATAAGAGAGAGAAGGAGAAAAGCCTGTAGCCACTGCAACTGACCCCTAGACATATGAGCCACCTCATTCATCTGGCTTATGTGGGTACTGGGGAACTGAGCCTGGGTCCTTAGGCTTTGAAAGCAAGTGTCTTAACCAGCAAGCCTCTTTCTAGCCTCTAGTTGGTGAGTTTGATGTGTCTTGGGGAAAGACAAGAAGCAGAAAGATAATTTTGTTTTTGTTTTGAGAAAATAATCCAACAATGATGCCATGTACTAACACAAGGAGGCTTGGAACATATTTTTAGGGTTTAGTCAACAATACCTTTTCATTATTAATAATAGCTAGAGATCTGAGTAAACACAAGAGAAGTTGTTCTTCCAGAAGGGAAATTCAGGTGATACAGGCCTGAGGTATATAGTCCACAGGCTTGTTTACAGATGCTTTGGTTCATAGTTTATATTTTATTTTATTATTTATTTGCAATGAGGAGGGGGGAGAAAGAGGAAGAATATGAATGGGTTTGACTCCTTGCCACTACAAAGAAACTACAGATGCATACACCCACAGCTTTTGCATCTGACTTTATGTGGGTACTGGAGAATCAAACCTGGGCCATCAGGCATTGCAGGCAAACACCTCCAACTTCTGGGCCATCTCTCAAGCCCTCATAGTTTATATTTTCAACCCAGGATTCTTTGAAATGTAGAAATTGGTAGCTTTTATTGCTTGGGTCAAAAAAGTGACTAACGATGAAAGATTTGTTTACTGGATCAGCTTATCTTCCTGTTGTGACAGCCAAGAAGTCAATCTTTCCCAATAAAATTACAGGTTTTCTTGAGGAGAAATGAATAGCAAACAAAACTAATTCAGTGGGTAAAGGGGAAAATGAAGACCATGAGAGGAATGTGTAAAATCTAAAAATGGCAAGGAGGGAGAGAAGGAACACAGATGTTCATTTCTTCATGAGGATGGAAGTAAAGCTTGTGACACTTTTCCCTGGAGTATTCATAGAAGTATAACCACAGTATTTGGTGCTCAAATAAGTTTAGGAAAGACCTGCTCAAATGGACCAGTAAGAAGATGGTGTGCAGTACCCAGACTACTGGATTTACCAGGTAATAACTGAAGGAGAATTAGGAAGATAAAAAGCTCTAGTTTCAATAGCAAAGAAAGAAGGGAAACTTTTTTATAAAGAAGAACAGAAGAGTCTAGAGTCCATTCCAGAAAGTTCAACCCTATTTGAGAATGCAGAGAAAGTAAAACTGTAGATGGTTAGAACCATGGCTTAAGGAGAAGCAAAAACCTTAGGAACATTTTACTCTGTTTATAGTACCTAATAATTAATAGAAATTATTGAGACCTGCCTTGCAGAAAGAATACCTTGAGCTAGAGGAGAGAAACTTTGAATCAGAACTGCACAGTGTTCCATGCAGTGGACTGATCTGAGTTGTAGACGAGACTGCAGTTCACTAGCTCTCCAGAAGAGACGTGAGCTGCATCAAGTCCATAAAAGTGCTAAGGGACACCAGTGAAAAATGAACAGCCCATTTCAGAACCTAAGACTGAAAGACAATGCCCTAGCCATGAACATCACTGAGGGTTTGCAGGCAAACAACACAAAACGTAATAAAAGCATGACCACAGACAATATGGTGTCATTGAAAGATAAAATGGAATGGCCAGATAAAATCAAGGTGGAGTAGAAATTAGATTAACCTGTAATCTGGCAAGACCACATAAAGTCTATACCTACATTCAAGCAAGTAACCACATAGAGAAAGTCTGCATCTGTCTGCATGTGAGTATCCTCAGAGGGCATGTCTGCCCCTGTGCTCAGGTGGCTGACCACATAGGGACAGACACTATTTAATGTCTAATGCTAATTTTGTGGACCAATTTGTTATGCATTGTTCTCTCATACATATTACGTACTTTGGGTCATATCAACCCTCACTCTTCTCTTACCCTCCCCCTTTCCTAATATCCTCCCTCTTCTCAAAGTCTCCTTTATATTTTCATGTTCCTTTTTTTTAAATCTCCTTGGTGATTCACATGAAAAGTAACCTCGATTTCTTGTTTTTTCTGTCTTATTTTACTCAGTATTATCTCCAGTTCTGTCACTTTTCCTACAAATGACATGACTTGTTTCTAATTTATAACTGAATACTCCATCACGTATACATTTCACATTTTCCATATCTATTCATCCATTGACAGGCACTTAGAATAACTTCATAATTGCTGTGAATAGTGACGTAATAGCATGGGCAATAATAACATGGTTATTTTAAAACATGTACTACTTTATATTCCTTCCCACAGCATGTGAAAGTGTTTGTTCTATAATATCAACATTATCTAGTATATGTTGGTTTTAATTTCTTAGGTATTGTGATGGTTTATATTGATTGTCAACTCGACAGGACCTAAAATTAACTAAGAAACCAGCCTCTGGGCTTGCTGGTGGGGAATTATCTTGATTCAAGTTGAGGTGAGAAGTCCTAGCTTAAATGTGAGCAGCACATTCCATAGGCAGGGGTCCTGGACTGTATACAAATGAGAAAGCTAGCTGAGCACTGTCATTTATCAGTAGCCCTTTGAATTTTCCTATTTATTGTCCCTATTTTATTATAGTAGGAAGCCTAAGTATAAAGATTCAGTGAAATTCACAAACACCTTATGATCTGACCTGCTTGGATCAGCTGGCTACAAAGTTCTGTATGTAAGTGATGCCATGGGGCTGACCCTCCACTGACCTTCCCTCTGCAGAGGCAGGATGCTGGGCCACCACCTTTAACAGACTGATTGTGAGGCTTAAGCTGGGGTGGAAAGCTACTTTCTTACATACCAGAAAGGTGGACAATATGTGACTAGTAGCTACAGACAGGGGTGGTAACTATTCTGAGAGAGTGTACCTGGATCATGGATCTGGTAGAGCTAAGGGAAAACGTTGAGCAGGGTGGGTGGAAAGAATACTGTGTTTAAGGCCCAGATCCACATTTAGGGTCATTTTTTTTCTTACTTCTAATCTACCTTTGTCTTTTGTTGTTTTGAGACTGGGTCTTACTCTGTAGCCCTGGCTAGCCTGGAATTCACTATGTAAATCAGGCTGGACTTGAACTTACAGCAGTCCTCCTGCCCTTGATGTGCCTTTAAAACATGGCAAATATCATCTGCTATACCTTTATTTTCTACTTTTTAACAAAAATGTAATTATTGATAATTTTTAAGCATGTATATATTTCAATCATAATCACTTCCAATTTCCTTCTTTCCCTCCTCCTCTGCCACTGAACCACTTCTTCCCAGCTAGTCCCTGTTGTACTTTGATGTCATTGCCTTGTGTGTTGCATGTGTGTGTGACCCACTGAGTTTAATTAAGCTTGTTTGTATGAGTATAGGTGAGGTCTATTCATCAGAACACATGCAGTTTACCAGTTGGGCTATCATGCTGAAGAAAATGTCTCCCTAATCATCATCAGCCCTGAACTACTCCAAACTCCTAAGGGATGGATGGGAGCCTCATGCCTTCCTCCACTGTCCATGAAGGAATGTTGATGGACCCAATATTGTACAGATACAGCTGTACCTCATCACAAGGTGGTCGATGGCAAATTCTAAGAAATAGATTAGTCCATTGTGAAACAAATATTCTTACACAGTTTTCTCTGTAATAGTATAGAAACATAAGTTGGACCCTGACAAGCCTTTGATTTCTTTGTACACTGATTGCAAAGGAAAATTGTCACATCTGGGTGAAAATTCCAGAGAAATATAACCCTTTTGTGTAAAAGAACCATGGGTTTCAAAGGATTAAATAAAAACCTGCTTGTTGAGATTATACATGTAAGGAAAACAAAAATGAAATCATAGTGATAAGATGTACATTTGACTTGTTTCTGAGAATGTGTTTATTTAAATGAGTAGACACTATACTTTTTCTATCTAGAACCCAGTGTCTTAAAATGTGGGCCATGACTCCATATGGGATCTTATAATAAATACAGTGTGGAGATTGCAAACGTTTGGCAAGAGCAAAACTTTTCTGAACATGCAATAATTGCTAGGCATGTGGCTCACTGTGGTGGTTAGTACTCTCCATTGTGAACATGCAATAACCAAAAATTAATTCAAATGTTCCTATTGACTCTTTTTTTTTTTTTTTTTTTTAAAGGTAAGGTCTCGCTCTAGGCCAGGCTGACCTGGAATTCACTATGTAATTTCAGTCTGGCCTCAAACTTCAGAATGATCCTCCTATCTCTGCCTCCCCAGCACTGGGATTAAAGGTATATGCCACCACACCTGGCCCAACCAGAAATTAACTCAAACTCATAATGATTTCAAGGTGCTTTCTATTTGATCTATAGTGTCATTTATCTCCAGTGTTTCTGTGTTTATTTTTTTCTGAATAAATTGTCCATTGATGACAGTGGGATTCTGAAATAACTTACAGTTACTGTGTTAGTATTGATCTGTACCTTTATACCTAATAGTATTTGTTTTATGAACTTGGGTTCTCTTGTGTTCTATGTATATATGTTTAGATTTGTAATGTCCTCTTGGATTTTTCCCTTAATCAGTATGAAGTGATTTTTCTTTACCTCTTTTTAGTAGTTTTCATTTGAAGTTTGTTTTTTCAGGTGTTAATAGTGATGCCTGCTTGTTTCATGGTTCCTTTGCTTGGAATACCTACTTTCTAGTGAAGAGTGTCTTTGGAGGCAGCAAATAGATGGTTCTGGTTTTTTTTTTCTCCTTTACTTGGGTGTGTAATGCTATGGTGGGGGGGGGCATACACCACACACACACACACACACTCACACGAAAAACAAATTATCTGGGGATGGTGGGGATTCCTTTAGTCCCAGCAGTCAGGAGCTGAGATAGGAGGATCACCATGAGCTCAAGGCCCACCTGGGGCTACAAAGTGAGTTCCAGGTCAGCCAAGATAGAGTGAGATGCTGTCTCCTAAAAAAATTTTTTTAATTTTTTAAATGCAAAGTCTACTTGAAACTTTGCCAACTGAGAAATGAAGAAATTCCAAGCATTTGCAGGAACAGAGAGTATTAGTGGGTAGCTAGTAGATGACATCAAATGTTGGAATGGTAAACATCTCTGCTCACATAAACTGAAAATGTTCAATCTGGGATCAAGTTTCTCAGTACTGTGGGTGATCAACTGGAGGGCAGCCTGACTGCTCCCCTGGGCCCTGCTTAGGTTTCACAATTTATGTAGGGTGTAACTGAGTCAGGAAATAGCACATCACCCTGTCCCCCCTACTCAAACCAAGTGTTTGCACATTCAATGCTTAAGGCCCTTTGAGCTGATTATTCTTTACTCCTGGTTTGTTAGTCAAGAATTGTAGACCACACATAAACAAGATTGTTTGAAAAACTTGAAACTTTGGAACACTTTACATGTTTCAATACTGATTTTTTTTTTTTTCCAAGGTAGGGTCTTGCTCTAGCCTCAGCTGACCTGAAATTCACTATGTAGTCTCAGGGTGGCCTCGAGCTTATAGCAATCCTCCTACCTCTGCCTCCTGAGTGCTGGGATTAAAGCTCAACACTTATTTTTATTAAACTTCTCTGTATTTTTTGATGAAATCTTCATAAATATAACCAGTTTTGTTATAAAAACAAAAATTAGTGATACTATAAAGTTAATTCAAGATAGTTGATCATCTGCCACTATGGGATTCTAAATAGTATAGATAGTGTATTAGTAACCAAACACCTGACAAGAACAGCTTAAAAGGGGAAGAGTTGGTTTTGACTTACAATTCCATGTCTAGTTTGCATTATGTCAGGGAAGACATGGCAGTGAGGAATGGGAGGCCAGCTGGTCACTTGTATTTAGTCAGGAAGCAGAGAAGAACATGAAGTAGGGTTGGAATATAAAACTTCAAGGCCCTCAGTGACCCCTCCAGCAAGGTTCCATCTCCCAAAGATTCCATAACCCTCCCAAGTAGCCCCTTGTGCTGGGGATCAAGTATATGTTCAGATGAACTAACCTAGGGCAGACACTTCATGTTCAAACCACAGGAGATGGTAATTTCAGAACAGATGAAGGCTTTGTCTTGAAGAGCAGTACATGGAGGTGTCTTTGTGAGATTACTCTTTCAAGTATGCTGATGTCATTCTGATTGACTACCTAGTCACATTGTCAAGGGTTTGTCATCGCTGTAAAGTATAATCCTGTTTTCTAGTCATGACATTGAATTTAGGTTTGCATTATATATCTGATATAGTTTGATATTTGTATATATATGGTAACTGGAAAATAGAGAATTGTCCTCCATCTCTTAGGTTCTGAGACTAATGGTAAAATGAAGGCCTTAAGAAGTTTGATGGTCTTTTCTTCTCTTTTCTTTTCTTTTCTTTTCTTTTCTTTTCTTTTCTTTTCTTTTCTTTTCTTTTCTTTTCTTTTTTGAGAGAGACAGAGAGAGAGATAGCAAGGAAGAGGCAGAGAATGGACGCCCCAGCAATCTCAGCCCCTGTGAACAAACTCCAGATGCTTGCGCCCCCTTGTGGATATGTCAGCCTTGTGCACTTGCCTCACTTTTGCATCTGGCTAAATATGGGACCTGGAGAATTGAATGGATGTTCTTAGGCTTTACAGGCAGACTCCTTAAATGCTAAGCCATCTTTCCAGCCCTTGATGGCATTTTCTAGGGGTGATGTGATGCTGTGCAGCTAAGTGGGTGCATGGGTTACAGAGAATGTACATAGTGAGAATTCAGGGATTATTTTAACATCTATGTATTTAATTTTTTTTAATTGTTTTGTTTATATCCAAGGAAAGAGAGCAAGAGAGAGTTGGCAGGCCAGGACCTCTTGCCACTTCAGGCAAACTCCAAATGCATGCACCACTTTGTGCATCTGGCTTTACGTGGGTACTGGGAAATTGAACTGGGCCATCAGCTTTGTAAGCAAGCACCTTGAACCTCTGAGCCATTCCAGCACTATACATTTCATGTAAATTTATACAAATTTTATCTTAAGCTAAATTATTTGAGGAATATATATATAGATATATAATTTATGTTGAAATACATGGAAGAAATATGTGTTAAGCAAGTGTAGCAAACGGTTATTCTTAGTGTTTAGATGGGATTATATATACTTGTTTCATTTTTCTGTATGTGTGAAGTTTTTCTTACTAATAATAGAACAAAACAGGGGCTTTAGAGGTTTATTTTAACTTAAGGGTGTCAGATAAATAGGAAAAGTAGAGATATGTTCTAGTCTTAAAGTTCTAACTATAGCATCTAATAAAAGACAGTTGTATGTACAAATAAAATCTAAAATTGGGCTGGGATGGCTTAGTAGTTAAGGTGCTTGCTTACAAAGTCAAAGGACCCAGGTTCGATTCCCCAGTACTCACATACAGCCAGATGTACAAGGTTTCACATGCATCTGGAGTTTGTTTGCAGTGGCTAGAGGCCCTGGCATGCCCATTCCCTCCCACCCCCATATACACACACAAATAAATAAATAGTCATGGAGTTACCTTTGTGGCTGAGGCAGTGCCCTGAGAAGTGCCAAGGGCTGTGCTGCTGGATGAGAAGCTCTTTTAGTGCACTGGCCATTTCTGCTAGCTCTGTCTTTCTGGCTACAGCATAGTGTCTGTTTTGTTTGCGCTCACTTTATGCTGAATAATTATGGACAAAAGGAATACTGAGGAAAAAAGGATCAATGTTTTTAGGAAACAGCTTTGGGAAACCTGCATGTATGGTGGGTAGCTTAGCCAATCATATTGACAAAATTGCTGGTATACAGTTGACCTAAAAAAAAACATAAAAGGACTATTTGGTGTTGATTAAGAGGAGTATGGAGATAGTAATATTCTGGGTTCATCTTTGCTTTTATTATTTCAGCTACATTTTGAATGTGACAGTGATCTGCCTTCTGCTGAGTAGCAATTGAAAATGGAGGATAATACCATTTTTAATATAGACTAAAGCCAATATTTATTGTATAGTGTTCTACTCAGAGTAAATAAGAAACTTTATCATTCTTGGGTTATTCTTCATGGCCTAATAATTATCACTTCTTTTTTTAGATGAACATCTAGCTAGATGAAGGCTGCCCTAAGTTCTGGCCTCAAGCATTCCTCCAGCCTCCCAAGTAGCTGGGACTACATGCATGTCATTGTACCTGTCTGAGATTTATCTCTTTGTTTTGTATGTGTGTATGATGTTTGTGCATATATGTATGCATGCTGTGTGTGCACACACATGTGTGTACAAGTTCTCATGCACTTGTATGTGTATGTGTGTGAAAGCCAGAGGTTGACATTTGATGACCTTCTGTTGTGGTTACCTTCACATTGTTGGCACAAAGCACCTGACAAAAAGCAACTTGTGGGAGGAAAGGGTTTATTTTGGCTTACAAACTTGAGGAGAAGCTCCATGATAGCAAAGGAAAGGATAGCATGAGTAGAGGCTGGTGAGATACTACAGCAAATACTGGCAAGGGGAAGCTAGCTATGACATCCATAAACCCACCTGCAACAACACAGCTCCTGCAACAAGGCTGGCTCCATTTCTCAAATTTCCACAGCTGGGGACTTAGCATTCAGAACACATAAGTTTATAGGGGACACCTAATTCAAACCACCACCCTTTCTCAGTCACCCTACACCTTATTTTTTGAGACAGGACCTCTCAGTGAACCCAGAGCTTACTGACTGAGGTAGACTAGCTAGCCAGTAAGCCCTATGAATCCACCTGTCTACACTTCCCCAGCATTGGAATTAAAGGTGAACACCACCATGTCCAGAATTTTTACATGGATCCTGTGGATGTAAATTTTAGTCTTCATGCTTGTACAGCAAGCCCTTTACCATCTGAATCTCTCCAGCCCCAGACATAATTTGTCAAGTTTCTGCTTGTAGTTTAAGTAACAGTACAAGTTGAATGGTATGGGAGTCTTTAAAGTATGCCCTAACTTTCTGCTGTTGCTGATGGCCCTCCAATAAACCTGTATGGCTTATAGTTGGTAGTTCTACCTTTATGGTTTCCCTCTTTCCTTTGGAATCTTCTCCCAAGCACTCACTCACTCCTGCACTTCCTAAGGCCTGGGACACACTTTAATTGCCATATCTACTCTTTTTTTCATTGCCTTCTTTGGGACTCATATTCCCCTCAAGATTCTGTGTAGCTTTCAATCTGTAGTTGGTGCTTTTCCTGTAGATAAGAACATCATCTGTTGGTGCTTTTGCATTGTCTTCTCATGCACTGAGCTAGAAGACACTAAAGAAGAAGGTGTTAAGTATAAGGCATATAGGTACTAAGGCAGATCTTTTCCTGAGCCTACAGCCAATGTGGAAATAAAAGCCCAAATAGACAACTATAAGCAAGAATTGTTATGGGAAGTTTCTACAGAACACCAGAGAAGCACTGCACACACGAGTTGGCTTCAGAGATATTTCCTGAAGAATGAAGAGAGTCTGGTATGATAGTGAGTTGTAGGCTCAGCCTTTTGATTTCTCCATTTTCTGTATCCCTGTGGCAACATCCATTTCTTGCTGATTCTTGAGGTGACTGCTGTAATTGAGCTAGAGGAATTGATGGCCCATTTAGGGCAGATTAGGTGACACACATTATTCGTGAGTGAGGTAAGAAACTGAGTTCCAGAGATAAAACATGGTAAAGTTAATGAACAAATTCACTGAATCATTTCTAGAGTAAAAATGAAAACTGCATTTATGTTTCTTTTTCTGAGGAGATTGTTCTTTTGTACGTGATTGTCACAGAGGTACATGTCACAAAATCAAATTAACAATTTGTATTAGTTTCTTTGCTAGTTGTTGTGACCAAATACCCTACAAGCAGCTTAAGAACAGGTGGGTTTATTGTTGCTTACAATTTTATTAATTATAACTGCTTAAATCTTGTTGCTCATTCTTAGAGGTACATATGAAAATGTGTTGGAGATATGGTGGCATAGAATTGTTGTTTTATATAGAGAATGCTTTCAAATTTGGCACCCAAATTTTAACTTTGAAAATTATGAAACAGAGCCTATATTAAGTTAGCAAACAACTTCAGTAACTGTTTCCAGAATAATTTTGCAGAACCAGTATTCAAGAATGAATTCAGGTAGTTGGACTAGAGGAGTCCTTCCTATAACGGAAGAGGAACTGAGTGTCTGGCACTTGGCCCGACATACAGAGGTAACTTAAATAAGGTATCTAGTGAGGGGATGGACTTTATTTTATACTGTTTATTTTCCAAGTTCAGAACCAATAGAACAGTAGTATTCTTTTATACAGTGATACTTAAGACTGATGATCAGTCACCCTACACACACTTTGGGTAGGCTTATTTCTCTGTAGCGCCTGTGAATTTGTTAGTAAGGCCAAACAAAGTGGTCTAGCTTCCATAGAATGGACTTGTCCTTCTTGTGCTATGGGCTCTGCTTTTGAGTTTCCCAAGACTCGATTATTAGAGATGAATGCAGCTACAAGAGATGATCTATGGTTCTGGCCATAGAAAACCAACAGAGTAAAAATAAATTACCAAACTGATTGTAATCCAGAATTTAAAAGAATTGCTATAAATGGTACTATTGGGATAATAATAAAATTTGCATATAGATTATGTATTGTATCAATCTCAAATTTCCTGAATGTATTCATTTTACTGTGCTTAACAATCCATCTGGAAATATTTAGACTTAAATTACACAGTATCTGCTGGCTCAGCAAACTGATAACAATAGTAGCTTCAATAACCACAACAATATGTATATGCATATTTGCTTATTTGCAGACAGTGACAAGCAAATATGACAAGGCTTACTGCTTATGCATCTAAGTGAAGAATAGAAAAGTGAACAATGTATATTTTTATTAAGTCTCAAATATTTTTTTAAAAATGCTGAGACAGTGAGACTATTTTAGCAAGCCACAAACTCTAGGTGCAGAAAAGAAAGAATAAATTGCATGGAAGTATGGAAGGCAAGGACTGCAGTTCGGGATAGGTGTTCTCTGTACTTAGCTTTGTATTCCTGAAGAATGTTAAGTTAACGTGTGGAGATTTTAGAATCCCAGTATCTAGCCTTTTTGTTTTTTATTTACTTAGTTTTTTTTGGGGGGGTGTATATGTGTGTTTGGAGGCTTGTGTGCCATAGCAGTCATATTGAGGTCACAGGACAACTTAGGATGTTGATCTTCACTTTCCACTTTACTTTGGGGTAGGGTCTCCTTATTCACTACTCTGAATGCAAGGCTAGCTGATCCACAAGCTTCTGGGCAATTCTATCTCTACATCCTTTCTCACAACAGATGCATTGTGGTTATAGGCACTAGTGTTACAGCATTCAGCCTTATGGGTCTGAATTCAGGTACTCATGTTTATTTGGCAATTACTTTATCCACAGAACCATCTCCCTCACCCAGTTATTTTGAGATTGGGTCTTATGTAGCCCAGGCTACCCTCATACTTGCTATGTAGATGAAACTGGCCTTGAACCCCTGAACTGATCCTCCTGCCTCTATTGCCCAAGTTCTGGGACTATAGGTAGGTGCCACTATAGCCATGAGCCACTATGCCCAACTCCCTTTTGGTTTTAAAATAATTTCATGTGAATGTTGCTGACCACACAACAACCTATAGAGAGGTGAAAGACAATAGAAAACTAAGACAGTACAGGAGGGGTCAAGGCCTCCACCTTTAACCTATGCCATGCTGTCCTTGGATTGTATCGAAGAGCTCTCCATCCCTAATATTGATAGGCAAAACCTGTGTAACTACATCTCTGTGCACCAGAATTTCCCTTTTCCCTTGCCAGGTATGAAGAAACAAGATATGAAGTGGCAAGAATGGCCCATGATTCTCTAGAGAAGCAAAGTCCTAGCCTAAGTAACCTGTCTTTAACCCATAAAATGACTTTCTGATTTCCATTAGACAGACACAGATATAGCCTGGACTTAATCGACCTAATTTTTTTTTCTTCTCAAGCTACAAGGTCATCATCTTGCTGATAAGTAAGTAGGTCACTCACTAGGGCTCTTTCCTCTTTAAAGGGGTTAATTTTGAAAATCTATCAAGTCTCAGACCCCCAAGAAACAAAAGACCTCTGGCACCATTTTGTTCCAATGAATTCACTTCTGATTGGATGGCCGATTTTAAGGAACAAGTAAGTGCCTTGGTGTCATAGCCTGCCCCTCCAAAATGGCTCTTTGATTCCTTTGCTTTTCCCTTTTCACTGATACTTCTACATTATGTCTGAAGCATTACAGGATCCTTCAGCTGGTAACTCACCCATGACAGGGCCTTCTTTCTCCAAGTCATTTTGGGCCTACTTCTGGGGTTGCCACATTTCTGATGTAAAATTTAGAAAGAATCATTTCAGCCATGTTGCTAACCCATTTTTAAATCGTAAATGGTTCCTTGTAATGTGCAACATTAGTCTGCTTTTTAGGGTAGACACAGCTTGTTCAAGTGCATTCATTGTCTATTGTTCTGTTACTAATTCTGTGGCTCAACTCAAAATTCCTGGTATTTCCACCCTTGTTCTGCCTGGAATGTCTTGACTCTTCATTTAAGACATCTCAAATTCCACTTCCTCATGAAGTCTCTTCTGATTCTTTCCAGCTGGATGGAGTCTCTGGTGTTTGAGCCTTTGTAGTTTTTGTTGTTGTTGTTGTTGTTGTTGTTGTTTGTTTGTTTTTGTTTTTTAGTTTTAACTAGTGCTTTTCTTACAGTACTTGTTACATTCTGCTTTAAGCAAGAGCTGAAGGTTGGTTTGGGTTTCTTGTTTTGTAGATTTGTAGCTCCTTATGAATAGAAATTATGATTATTAGTGCAAAAACAGGAAAAAGATCTTCTGTATAGAATTTGCATATATATATATATATATATGCATACATACATACATACATACATACATACATACATACATACATACACTCACTTAGGGACACGGTGATGCATACCTGTAATCCCAGCTTATTTGGAAGGCCAAGGCAGGAAAATCACAAGTTCCAGGCCAACATATCACAAGTTCCAGGCTACATAACAGGACACTATCTCAAAAACAAAAGAAACAGCAATAACCAAAAAAAAAAAAAAAATCAGAAAGACATTTCACAGAAACCTGCCTTTAAGCCTGCAATCAATAAGAAACTCAAGAGTTGCTATCACAAAATCACTTTTCAAGGAATTTCTTAAATAAATTTTAAATTTTGGATTATGTAAGAAAATGTTAAATGTAGAGCAACTCTTGCTTTTTGGGCCTATTTATCTTTCAGTAGCATTGTGACTATATCAGATACATAGATAAACACATTTGTGTCTCTCCACAGTGTTAGAATTTATTGAAAAACAATCATTTATATTGGTTGTATTGACATTTGTCAAGTAATCCCAATTTCCTTAATAGATAGCTGAAGCAAACACAGGCTTTTTTATTCTGATCTTAACTACCAATATTAACATTGAGATCACACATCAAAATCACATGGTAAATATATCTTTGTATGTGTATGTCTGTCACAGAAGGACTACAGCTGGTTAAAGAAGTTGCAGCTGAGTTAAAGAAAATTCCTGAGAGGTCTGACAGAAGCCAAAGGGGGTCCATCTGAGCCTGCTAGAGGTCTCCTGGAGTCTCTGCTATACAGTCAAGTCCCAGGATCAGATTTGAGCTGAGCCTCAGAATTTTAAGTTGAAGAAGCAAGGTGTGAATATCAGAGACCTGAAGGATGGGACCAAGCTCAGACGAACAAGCAGGGGCAGATGGACAAATGAAATTGGAATGCATCAACAGCGGGGAGTATACTGAGCTGAAGCCCCTATGACAGTTGGGAGTTCTGTGCTTGTTGGTTGCTTACTGCACATACTAGGTGCTCAGATGACAGGTCAAGTGGACATTGCCATTGCAGTGTTAGATGTCTCCTTTATGGTGCCAGTTGAAGATGTTGTGTCCTGTATTAGTCAGAGTTTTCTAGAGTAACCGAACCAATAGAACAATAGATATTTAAAGGGGGACATATTGAATTTGTTTACAAGATATGAGCTGCACAGTCCAACAATAGACATCTACAGACTAGACATCAGAGAATCTGGCAGCTGGTCAGTCAACCAAGGCAGGGTGCAGGCTGAAGAGTAATAAGACAAGGTCTGCTCAGTCCGTTAGGCTAAATGCAGGCTGGGTTACAGTGTCCTCTTAAGGTAGCCAAATGAATGGTAGAAGCACACATAAGCGAGTAGCAGGGGGAGCCAGGCAAAAGCATGCACCAACAAGTAGGTAGCAAGGGCAGCCTAACCAAAAAAAACCTCAGTGGCTCACTGGAGCTTTTTATATACCATCCCCCCACTGGAAGAGCAGGGTGGCTCACTCAGTTAATCCTACCTGTTCAAGAGACCTCACTCCATTCCTAATCTGTTCAAGTTAACAAGAGAATTTATATTTGATAAGTTTTCAGGTCTGGTTTTCTTGATATGATTTTAATATACCCATGTGTTCCTCTGATCACAGTTTATTTTAATATATAGGGAAGCAGCACCCTTCTTACTTTTAGGAGTAAGTTATTTATCAGTCTGTGCCTTGTGGATGTGCCAGACACATGGTGGTGTTTACCAAGCTGCTGAGTCATCCTGCCTCTGTGTTTGCACTCAAAATGGAGTCAAATACTGCTTGTAAAATGGGGATTCCCAGGACAAGACACAGTCTGGAAGACCATTGTTTTCACAATATGGAGTAACATAGAATAGGGCCTAACCTATTCTCAACATACTATGTAAGGCAAGTTAAAAAATCTTGATAGTTGTGCCACACTGTCTCTTGAGCATGGAAAGGTTAGGCTACCTGGCAGCACCAGATGGGAATAGCAGAGTGGCAGAGTCCGTTTTAAGTACTCAAAGGGTGAGGAAGTCCTATTTTTTTTCATCGTATCCCAAGACTTAGAAATGGTCCATCTGGAGACAACTCCTAAACAATACTTTTAAGGTTTTGATCATTATCATTATTGTGGTGAGAGTTGGCCTTTTTTGGAGCTAGATATTTAATATGTAGAATTAAAAACAAAGTCAAAATTATTTTTCCCTCCAACTAAACACAAGACTTCATTTGTTATTCACTTAGTAGAACATGTTGTAAACTAATTTTATATTGCGTTTAAAAAATTAGAAAGCAGATAGTGAATTAAATTTAAAACTTTTTCATTTTGGAACCAAATAAGCCAGGGAATTGTCAAGAATATTATATATGTCTTACAGTCAACCTTTAGATAATTCTTGCCTATCAATGACTTTAATGTTGAAAATGATTTTTTTTCCTTTTAAAGTTAACTATAATCTCTGTGTCTCTACCACCACCCCTGCTGTAAGATGGTGCTAGGTATTCAGAAAAGTCCTTGAACCCCAAACTCTAGGTTCATACCTAATTTTAAACAAAGAATTGAATAAGACTGAGAAGGATAATTATTAAATTACTATAGTTATTGAGGGAAATTCAGAACCAAGGAAAGAACAATGAATACACCCACGTGGCTTGAGAACCCACATGGTAGACCTGGCAAAACCATAGGAAGGGTGGAAAAGAGAGTTCAAAGAGCTCCTCCCATGTGAAGAAAGAGCATGCATGGAAAGTAAGGGCTAGGGGGCTCTCCCCTCGGCTTGGCCCTGCTGGGCCTGGGCCAAGCTGAAGGGAAACTTATCAGTAGCTGGAGATTCCCAAGTGGTCAGGCAGCTCAGAGACCTTGCCCTCTCCTCACAAACATATTTGTAGCCTTATGGGGTTGGGCCCTTCTTTTTGGCTCAGCTGAGCTGGTTTGGGCTAGGGGCTATCTCAGGAAGAGGCCAGCCAAGTTCTGGAGTGTAAGCTTAACCAACCGCAATGTTAGGATTAAATTTAAATTCTAGGAGAGACCTCCCTCCTAGGAGGGGGCCAGGTTGTTTGTGGAAAAACAGATCTCCTTTAGGCAAGAGGTAAGAATTCAGGTCATCCTTTCATCTCTAGCAAGTGTAGAATATAAGGATAGGCCCAAAGACATTCCATTTTCTTACTTTCAGGAGCCCAGTCACCTTAACTGCCTAAACCTACCTGACTCCTTCTCACTGCCTTTCTCTCTTTAGCTCCCCACACAGGAGGGCATAGTGGGACATCCTTGTTTGGATACAGGGTTCTGGATGTGGCCCCACAGATACCAGGCTAGCCTTGTCTCCCTTCCATTTGCTGGGACTCTCTCTACTAGTGCCAGGAGGACAAGAAAGCTTGGGGCTCTCTTCAAGACTACCATTTTGGTATGTGGTTAAAATAGTATTTGCTGATTTTATTGCTTTTTCTCTTAGCTTTCTAAAAAAATCAACTCAAGTAGAATTTGACTTTTGGACATCATGCTTTAGCTGTGTATTTGAAGTTCCTGTCTTGGTGAAAGCTCTTTAAATGGTTCCTATGATAGACCTTAAAGAGTGTTAAGTACTGAATACTTTTTTTTTTTTGCTGTTTTCTATTTTAGGCTTTCTTTTTAAGTAAGAATTTTAAAAGCATTCAAAGTGAACCCATAGAGTAATGATAAGGGAAAAACATAGCTTTCATCTCAAAAGAAATAAGAGATAGTTTATTCTGGAGCCAAATATGAGTGATCATGGCCCAAGAACACAGATTAAGTTACCCCAAATTCCATGTTCCAATGTGATAATAGTTCAATAAAGTTGTTATAGTTATAGAGCAAAAGGTCATAAATCAAGGCAGGCTCTAAATGTATTGGTTGAAACATCAAGTAGGTGAGCTACAGCAAAGAGGGAGACTCTCTATAGTGCTCAGATGCTATTTAATGACATTCTTAGTTTTCAGTTTAGTAGAAGCTAGGGGCACTGTTTGTACATTCCAAAAGGATTTACTTATTAGTCACAGGATGTTAGATCACACATAGGTGGGTGGTAAGTGGCCATCAAAAGGGCTAAGATAGCATAAGGTAAGTTGGCTTTGGACACGGAACATTCCAGCCTCTCCACAGTCATTGAAATTTTAATCAATCTCCCTTGTAGGGTGTTGGATGTATTTGGCTACTTTATCAGAACTTGAGTTCATACTAAGAACTTGGTATTTTTTTTAATGGTATTGTCCACAGGTTCACTGAGACCTGACCTACTATTAGGCTTATTGTAGAATGTCTTATTCACTGTTTGAACTATTGATGAGTATTTTATGGGTCAGTTATCATTTCTCATTAGGTTTATATTCCATGCAAATATTTTAAAGTAACATATTTTAAGGAAAGCACTTATTTTTATGAGGAAAAGAAACATTTATCTCTGGAATTGTATGAGTAGCCAACATCTATTGAGCTTACATTCTGATAATTTCAAGTTCCACTTGTAAAAACTTATGAAGTAGTGAATTTTCTTCTTCCACGTGCAAATAGCTTAAAGTGGGGTTTATCCAGTAAAATAAAAAAGATCTTTGATTGAATTATGCTGTTAAAATTAACTTATTAACTTGAGAAGGAAATTTACTTTTATGAGAAATAACATTTTAAAATTATTTCAGGGAAAATATTTTACAATTAGTGTAAGATATGTGTTTGTGTGTATTTTTGTTTGTTTTGTTTTGTTTTGTTTTGTTTTGTTTTTTTGTTTTTGGAAGTAGGGTATCGCTCTGGCCCATGCTGACTGGAAACTACTATGTAGTCTCAGGCTGTCCTTGAACTCACAGCTATCCTCCTACCTCTGTCTCCCCAGTACTGGGATTAAAAGTGTTCACCACCATGCCTGGCTAAAAAGTATTTAAAGAAATATAGTTTTCATTACATTGGAGCTGTGAAAGATTTGTTACTATCATACTTGGGGTCTGGGGATGGAGCTTAAAGGCTTGCTTAAGCATGTGTGAGGCCCTAGGTTCAATCTCTACCGCTGAAAAAAAAATCAGTATAATCATCTACATATTGACTGACTTTATTTTATAAATGGGACTGGAGAGATGGCTTAGTGGTCAAGCACTTGCCTGTGAAGCGTAAGGGTCCCAGTTCAAGGCTCGATTCCCCAGGAACCATGTAAGCCAGATATACAAGGTAGCACATGCATCTGGAATTTTTTGGAGTTGTTTGCAGTGGCTGGAGGCCCTGGTGCGTCCCCATATTCATTCTCATTCTCTCTCTCTCTCTCTCTGCCTCTCTGTCTGTTGCTCATAAATAAATAAATAAATAAATAAATAAATAAATAAATAAATAAATAAATAAATAAATAAAAATAGAACATATAAATGACAAATTACTAGTTTGAAGGATTTAGGGTATTAGATTCCATAAGCCTTTTGTGAGAATCAGATGACATTAGTCATGAAGCTCTTTCACAAACTGTAAAGCTCAAATTTTTCTGTTGTGGCATGCCACTGTTAGTTATGAATGCTGTTAGAATGAGAATACTTGAGATATTGTAGTGCCCTTGTAACCACATGTACAATGTAAACCTTTCATTTCCTGAAACAATGGCAACAACAATATATTTGCACCTCTCATTATGTATACCTCTCTTACAGAAATAAGTGGGGTTTTCCTTACTCCCTAGCAGAAATATCCTCAATCTCTTGTGTTCCTATAATCAGCCCTATCTGTGCAGGCTGCCAAAACCTACCTTCTAGTAACTATTGTGTCTGAGAATTCTATAGCCTATAGAGTAAGTTGTGTGGTTAAGAACACAAACACATTCTCTGAAATAAGGTAAAATGAAAATGATTAATATGTATATATTACTGACATCATGATAAAGAAAGATAACATGCATTAGAGTTACATGCTATTAAGAGTCTCATTTCTGTAAGTGTTTTACTACCTGTTTCATGATTAATTTAATGTAGCTGAAATCCACCTGGTGCATTGAACTTCACTTACAATGTTGCTGGCAGAAATATGGTAGATAGAGAAAGCAACAATTGATAAATGTATACTCAAGTAAGGTGAATTTTTATGCTTTCATCATAGAAGAGTTTCATTGTAATTAATCTGTCACTGTGTGGAATGCTGGTCTCTTGGGATTGATTGTTGCACTTAGCAAGTTGGAAATTCTGGTATTAGTAAACAGGTGAGCCAGGGCAAGAAGCTCTCTGTTTTTGCCTGTGCTACTATGATCATGTTATTTATGAGCCCACTGAACAAGCCCTGGACTAGTGTGTTACAAGTGTCAGATAAGTATTTGGGGTGACATCATAGATGCTTGATTTTTTGAGTCTCAGATGGAACACAACATCCTCATTCATTCTTTGTTCTTGAGGTCAGATGGACCATAAGATGTGCCATTAAAGAGTATTCCAGTTAAGCATTTTCAGCATCAAGTAATCACATCTCATGCCATCTCTCCTGGCACGCTAAACCTCAGCTATGCATGAGAAGCTCTATAGTCTCTCAGGACTTCTTTTTTTTTTTTTTCAGGACTTCTTTTGAGACAGTTGTAAAGTCATGCCCACACTGTGCCTGTCCATCAGTCCCCATGGCCTGCCTTCCTCAAACTGAATTATACCCTAACACAACTTCCTCAGGCAGAGTTCCCATTTGTCATATAGACTTTCCTGTGGGGCCATTGAAAATGATGGCAGGTGTGGCAAGAATAGGTGTATTAAGAATATGAGCTTTCTGCCAGGCATGGTGACACATGCCTTTAATCCCGGCACTCAGGAGGCAGAGGGAGGAGGATCACCACGAGTTTGAGGCCACCCTGAGACTACATAGTGAATTTCAGGTCAACCTGTGCTAGAATGAGACTCTACCCTGCGGAGGGTGGGGGGGTGGGAATATATGAGCTTTCTGTTCATGAAAGTTACTCTGGGTTTCAGATATTACTCATATTTGAAGGTGCTACAATACAGCTTTCACTTGAGACACATTATTCCTGAGCATGTCATCTTCATAGTTCAGTGAGTCAGAATGACCCAGCTCATGTTAGCTCCTAGGGCCATCTAGTATGACATGGTCAAGGTTTCATGCATGAATTTGGTCAGGAGTCCAGTCTCCACTAGGAACTGGTATCAAACCAGCATTTGTTTATGAAAAGAGAAACAGTGATTTGTTGAATAAATTATGTCTTGACTCTGAAAATTTCTGGCTTTCCACTATTCTGTTTTGAGTTTTATAGTATCCCATCTAACCACACGCATTTCCATTGGTCACAGGTGCTGAAGGCAGAGCTACCTGCCTTGTACCCTATCTATCTGCATAGCTTTATTCTCAGCTGTGTATATGCCAGCATAGCATATAGAATGGTGACATGGGGTGCTTTGAAAAGCCTCCCTCCCTCCCTCCCTCCCTCCCTTCTTTGTCTCCTCCCTCTCTCTTCCTTTCCTTTTCCCTCGTCTATCCCTCCCTCCCTCACTTCGAACATGGTTCTTTCTTTGCAGTAAATATCTCAGCATGCTTTAGTTCCAGCCTTCTCCCTCTGATACTGTATTGAAGCACAGCATGAAGGTTCTTCACATGATTTAGTGCAGGCTTCAGCTGCTATCTAGTCCATGCCTTTTGCAGAAGGCCAGAGCTTCCCGGCAGCCCTGACTGGGGAGAAGTGGAATGCAGTGCTGACGTCACAGCCTCAGCTCCTGGGAGTGTTTTGCATTCCTCTTCCTGGCAGTGGTCAGGTGGCTTCCAGCAAGAATTAAGGACAACAGCTTCCAAAGAAGAAAAAAAATAAATATAAAAGAGTAGAGAAAGAACAGTTTATAATCAAACTATTGTGGGGGAGGCACTTTTATTCTGAGCCAAGATTTAAATTAGAACCAGATGTCTTTCTGATACTGTGCAAATGCTAAGTAAGTTTATTAATGACTGTAAAAGCTGAGCTATTTGGCTTTTTGCTGAACTTAAATCTTGAAATATTCTTTAAGATTTAGTGGGTAAGGCCAGGCATGGTAGCTCCTGCTTATAATCCCAGCACTTGGGAGGCTGTAGGAGGATTGCCTATGAATTCAAGGCCAATTTGGGCTATGCAGTAGGTTTCAGGTCAGCCTGGTTTAGAGATCTTGCCTCAGAAAATGGGTGGGGGCATCCTGGGAAGGTGCCTCATCAGTTACAGGCACTTGCTTGCAAAGCCCGATACTTAAAGTAGCACAAGCTTCTAGCTCCTTAGAGGCCTACCATGCCTATACACACATTCACATGCAAATAAATAAAACTTTTCAAAAAGACTTTGAGGGTAAACAGAGCATGTAATCCTAACTCTAGGGGAGGTGGTGGCAGGAGTATGAGACGTTCAAGGTTATCTTCAGCTACATAGTGAGCTTGAGGACAAGACGGACTATGAGTCCTTGTCTTAAAACATAGATACATAATTAATAGGAATTAGGGTAAAATATTTCTTGTAGATGTCCTTTTAACTTCCAAAGCAGCTTTCAGAGTGTAAAAGTGAAGATCCTATAGAGGCTATTTTAAGGTCTCTTAATCTTCTAAAATGTTCTGAATCAAACAAAATAACTATAATCCATTAATATATTTTGTGCTGTTCAATTAAATTCAAGCTACTCATTGAAGAAAGAGGTAAACTATTTTAGTATCTGCTGCAAAGTGTTTTCACTCAAAATATTTGCATTTCCAATGTTATTTCTGTCTGTCACATTAGTTAGTGCTCAAATTAGATATTTAAAACAAAGCTCAGCATATTCTTAATATAACAAGTGTAGGGTTGCCAACGTTGGACAGCTACAACAATGTACAACAGAAAAGTTTACTTAGAGAAATTTTAAACTTAACTTGGTAGTCCAGGCATGATGGCTCCCTACCTTTGATTCCAGCACTTTGGAGGCTGAGGTAAGAGGATCACTATAAATACTGTGTAGGTGAGAAATATAGTGAGACCCTACCTCAAAAAAAAAGTGTAATACAACCTTTTTTTAAAAAAATATGCTATTCAATAGATTTTCATTTATTTTGATGTAACAGTGTTACAGCAGTTACATTAACAATAGTTCTCCAGTTCAGTGAAATTGATTTGAAAACTTCCTGTTACACACTGAAATGGAAAGTTGGCTTCCTATTGTAGGCTTAATTGCTAGTAAGGAATTTCCAGAGATGTGAAGAAATGCTGACTCATAATATACAGTAGACTGACCCACTGACAGTAAGAATAGGGCGTAAAAGGTTTTTTGAGTCCTTGACTGAAGCAAGAAAGATATGTGGTTATGTTCGATTTTACTTTTAGATAGAGAGGATGGGGTGGAGGAGAAATTGCTTGGGATGTGACTCTTGCTAAAATGGATAGGTTCTTAAGTACATGTCCGAGTGTGAGTGAGTGTGTGTGTGTGTGTGTGTTACAGTCTGTTACTGGTATTTGGAAAGCAGGTTGTTTTTACTGTAGTTACCTAATGTTGTTTTCTTCTGCCTCTTGCCCCACAGGGCTTCATAGGCTAGGATGCTAGCTGTGGCCTGTTGACACAGAAAAAGGTCCAAATAAGTATATTTTATCTTTATGATTAGAAGTGTCTGAATCTAACAGCAATTCACTGAAAATAAATATTAGGTAGCTGGAATCAATAAAGAAGCTAGGATTTGTTGTCTTAAATTGTGTGGCTCTAGCCAGACGTGGTGGCGCATGTCTTTAATACCAGCACTCAGGAGGCAGAGGTAGGAGGATCGCTGTTAGTTTGAGGCCACCCTAAGACTGCATAGTTAATTCCAGGGCTAGAGTGAGACCCTACCTCAAAAAACCAAAGGAAAAAAAATGTGTGGCCCTGCTGTGTATTTCTGAACCTGAAGACTGATGAGATTCATCATTCAGTTGGTATGTTGATGTAGAAATGACTGCTAAATGAGGATGGGGACAGTTCTGGAGCAAACACTCAGCTTCCAAGTGAATTTCATTTCACAGAGTAATATGTTCATCAGATCTACACATTTTCTGTGTTGGGGCTGAAAATGTAAAGAGGAAGATGTTCTCTTTATTCTGTTTAAGAGGAAGAATGTGTATAGGAAAACATGTGTAACATTGCTTGATGGCAGCAATGATAGAAATGTGAGGGCACAGAGAGCACAAAGAAGGGTATACTCAGATCAGTGCTAATGTGTAGGCATGGTTTCTTTTGCTGTTATGTTATAATTGCTGTTTGAAAGTAATTGGAGTAGAAATGCTAGGAAACAAAGAAAAAAATCTAATAAGGGAATTGAGAGAAATATGACAAAGGTATTCTGAATGAAAGGAAAAAATAAACAAATATGAATAAGCTACTGCAAAATATATCCCTCTTGTGCTTTGAAGCTACTCCCCCAAAATTGCATGAACACCAGTGATCTCTGGGCTGTGTCTGCTCTCAGAGAAGCCTTTATGCCTTTTGATTACTAAGATACACGCTTCTCATACATTGCCAAAGAATTTGAATGGTTATGTGTTAACCATAAGGAATCACATAACACTTTTTTTTTAAAACTATTTCCTGTTTTCTTTAAAGATCAACAAAAGGAAGAGCACATGTTTTCTGAACAGAGGCCTTGTGGGGGAAGGGGCTGCTCTAGAGGCTTAACCTTCATGCTTGATACCACTAGTCATAGTGTGTGCGCCCTGACAGCAAGCTCACTGTATCTTAACAATTTCTTCTGCTAAAATGTGAAAAGTTAGCTGGGCATGGTGGCCTATGCCTTTAATCCCAGCACTTGGGAGGCAGAGGTAGGAGGATTGCCACAAGTTCATGACCACCCTGAGACTACAGCAAGACCCTACCTCGGTGGGGGAGGGGAGAGAGAAAGAAAAGTTAGAAACCAGTAGCCTATTTTCGTGCTTGTGGGGAATTAACAGAATTAAACTCTTATTTCCCAAGGTCAGATAGTATTCCCTGCTTTTTAATGGATGTGTTCTCTGAACACTTAGCAAAGTATAACTCAGTATGTGCCTGGCACTATACATGAGGGGCCAATTGAGTTGTGATGTATGATGGCCTTTAATTTTCATTACTCCTGTTAAGGAGCCACTAGCAGTGATGATAGTCATTTAGGGCTTGTTATCCTGCCAAGAAGGAGCCTTTAGAAGGGTTACAGTCACGTAGGTAGGCAGTCTACAAGTTCAGAGCCAGAAAAGTCACATACATATTTCTATCATAGTACATAGAAGATTTTCTTGTGTTTATGTACTTTTATTGTTGTCTTTCATTCTTAAATTCTAGGTACTAAGCTATTTGAACTATTTTTTTCTTTACATACCTAAGTTTATGATATTTTGTTGACTGAATTAAGTTGCTTTACTTTAAGGCAAAAATAAAATTTTTCCTCTGTAAATTCATGAAGTACTTTTTAAAAATTGTGGTAAACTTGTTATGCTGTTTCATGACTATAATCCTAGCAAACAGGAGGTGGATGTAAGAGGATCAAGTTCAAGGCCAGTCTAGGCTATATATCCAGCTTGAGAACAACCTGGGCTACATAGTAGTAACACCTTGTATTAAAAAAACAAAATAGGGCTAGAGAGATGATTCAGTGGTTAAAGGTGCTTGCTTGCAAATCCTGGTGGCTCAGGTTTGGTCCCTCAGTACCCACATAAAGCCAGATACATAAAGTGTCATGTATGTCTGGAGTTGGTTTGCAGCAGCTCAAGAGGCCCTGGTGCACCCATTCGTTGAGTATCCTCTCTCTCTCCCCTTGCCCCACTCTCCTCTCTCAAATAAATAATTTTTTTAAAGTAACAAAAGCTGAGTGTGGTGGCACACACCTTTAATCCCAGCACTTGAGAGGCAGAGGTAGGAGGATCACCATGAGTTCAAGGCCAGCCTTGGACTGCAGAGTGAGTTTCATATCAGCCTGGGATAGAGTGAGGCCCTATTTTGAAAACAAATAAACAAATTAAAAAGTAACAAAATTGTGTTAAATGTTCATATCATAATTTACTATTGAAATGATTGCAGTGATATCAGAGACATTCGTAGGGTGGGACAGCATCACTCCCATCCAAAAAGTTTCAGAACTTTTACATAATCCCAAATGTAGACTCTATTATCATTAAATGTTAACTCTCCATTCTTCACTCCCAAACCCTGGCTACCCACTGTTATACTTTTAGTATATATGTTTGGCCTAGTCTATGAACTTTGTTTAAGTGGAATCAAATAACATTTGTAAATAAGGCTTATTTAATGTTAGAATAAAGATTCAACCGTATTATAGGATGTGTCATAATTTTTTTCAAGGCTGAATACTGTTCCATTGTATGCATATGCCATATTTTGCTTATTCATTCATTTATTCATGGACCTTTAGTTCGTTTCCATCTCTGGGCTCTCGTGAATAATGTTGCTATGAGCATCAATTTAGTCCCTATTTTCACTCCTTTTGTCTATATATCCAGGAGTGGAATTGCTAGTGTATAGTATAACAGTTACCTTCTCATTGCTAGGACAAAACTGTGAACCATAAGCAGCTTATGAAAACAAAGGTTTTATTTCTGGCTTATAGTTTCAAGGGGAAATTTCATCATAATGAGAAAAGCACAACAGGCCTGAGAAAGAAGCCTAGGTCACATCTTCACATCCTCACATCAACAGGAAGGAGGTAGTTTCTATATTAGGCTTTATTACTCTAAAGCCCACCCCCAGTAACACACCTCCTCCAGCAAGGCTCTCCTAAAAACCCCCTAATCGTCCCAAATTTCCACTAGCTGGGCACCAAGTATTCGAAACACATGAGCCTATTGGGGGCAGTCCATTTAAACCACAACATATAGTAATTCTTTAACTTTTTAGTCCACTTTTGAGGATCAAATACTTTGCATTCTAGCCAGGCACTCTACCACTTAGCAACACCCCAACGCCAAGCTGTACTATCTACATTTCCACCAGCAATGCATAAAGCTTCAGTACCTCTACATTCTCCTAATACTTGTTACTTTTCACATTTTGATAATTGCCACCTTACTATATCTATGTGAAATAGTATTAAATTGATGTTTTGGTGGGCATTTATTTCCTTAATAACTCTTGATTTTGAACACACAATGTACCTTTACATTTTGAGATACCCCAGTAAAACATTTCCTCCCTATTAACTACAAAATAAAAGCAACAGAAATGCAAAAGGTGTTTCAGAAATTTTTGTCTGCTTGATACCAACCCTCTCCCTACAAACACCAGTCACATAAAAAGAGTGCTTTCCTCTACTTAGATGTCCTCTATAAAATATCGAATTCATTAGCTATCCAAAGCAATTATGTTCATTTTTGCTGTACTGATACTATGTTCCTCAGAAGAGACAGACTTTGATCTGAATCTATGAATCATATGTAGGCATTGATAACTGTAAAAGTTTATGAAATGACACAGTAAGCATATTCTGCGATCATAAAATCAGTGAAAGATTTTCTTATTTTCATGGTTTTATGTTTAGCTCTTGAACCCATCTAAAGTATATATTGTATCTAGTAAGATAGGAATGGATTTACTTTTTTCCAAATATTTTTTCAACATCAGTTCCTGGTAACTACCTCTTCACACTCTGATTTTAAGTGTACCTTATCCACTGAGCCATCTCCCAGTCCAACTTATTTTTAGAACTATAAATTATGTTAGGGATGAGTTGATACTTGAATCATATTGCCAGAAAAAATGTAAATTTCAGATAAACCACAGGCATACTTATACTAAGGTATTGTACATTTCTATCTCAAATTCACATTTAACTAGCCACCATGTATTTTGTTTGGTTAAGTCTGGCAACTCTACACCTGAAGCTAAATTATGTAAAATATTACAAATTTATATGGGCACAGTATAGATAAGAATATTCTCTCCTTCTTACTTACTTAAACCTCACAGTTTGGAAAGCTTATACATGAGTTCTTCCATACACTCTTCCCATAAAAGTCCAGTTTAACATTTTTGGATTTTAGCTTACTGTTTCACATGTTCCTGAACCACATTATCTCTGGGCTTTTTTAGTTATAGCTACATTTTGGGAAGGCTGGCATAGGCAATGGGTGGAAGTCCAGACATCTAGAGGCTCCCTGTGTAACCACAGGCTCCCAGCACTTGTGTGGTTTGATATCCATGACCAACTGGAGGCATAAGAGATAGACATATAACCCTCCTAACACAGCTCAGGAGTGCTTGGGCCAAAGGATATGGCTGTTTTAATTCTCTTAGAATCTCAAAGCATTTTCATATTAAGTATTGTGATGACCCAGAGACAAAAATGGGAATTGAAAGTGCATGATTTCAGCAAAAGCTCAGAGGTTGTAAGGGAGTTGAGAGAAGTAAAATGATTGGTAGGTTCTGAGATTTAACAATCAATAACCAAAGGAGAGAGAACTAAGGATGTCTACCAAAGGTGCTAGTTGTAGGAATTCAGGCACTTTGTACAAAGCATTTCTTAGTAAAATTTAGTCTTCTGTAGAGAACTTTTTCAGAAGGGAGCTTTAATTTCCAAAGAACTTTATGCAGGGTGTAAAGGCCACACTGTGAATTGGGGATAACACACCCTGTTTTGAATTGGATTTCCTGCTACTTCTGATTGGAGGCATTCTTCCCGGACTAGGGTGAATTCACTTCCAGTGTTTGCATGTAAAACTGAATCCAGTCATTGTATTTGCAGTTTGGCTTCCTGCCTGCAATTAAAGTGTGGAGCAAACTTCAGCTACTCCCTATGATTCCGTGTTCTCCCTGAAGAGGAGGGGAAAGCAAGGGGAAAACCCAAGGGGTGATTGAGTTTATTTACATTCAATGCCAGAAGGCTGTTGCTGGCTGCCTGTGGTCACATGATTCTGTAGAGAATCCTGATACTCCACTTACTGGAATAGGAGGCAGCACTTAAACAGGCTTTGGGGTTGGGGGTGGGGGACCCCTTTTTATGGTTTTAGCTCTGATATTACCAGCCAAATTACCTACTTATTTCTACTTTATTAAACACAAGATGAAAATTGAAAATACAAGAAAATTTATTTTCCTCACTCTTTCCAAAGTATTGTGTATGAAGAAAGAACTTTTAAAATGAGAGGTCCCAGACAGGGAGTGGCACTGTGGCTGGTGGGTCTGACAGTTGGCACTGGGTTGCCCTTAAAAAGAGCACCCAATCATAGGCACAGCTGAATAAATTTATAGTGTTTGTCCCTAATCTGTAGGGTCATAAAAAATGTGAAGATCTCTGCTCAGTGTAACTCCAGTAGCTATACAATGATACATGGCAAATTCCAGAGTGTGAATTTAAACAAATTGTTTCTTTACTAACTGTGGTTTCCTTGTGGATTCACAAGGAAACAACACTAGCCATCATACCCTAAAGAGCAAAGCACTGTGTCATTTCCCTGGGCTAAATTTAGAGCCTATATTTGGGGAAGGGACAAAGGGGGTATGGTCTGCTTTGGAATTGTTCGCCAGACCCACTTCCTCACACTGAAACAGTGCTATCCAATACTGAAATAAGGAGAATTGAAGTGACGCATTTCCTGGAGTATCCACAGGCTTGGTAACATTGCAGCACATGCATCTCTTACTGTCCCAATTGAGTTATTTAATTCTGTTAGGCCCATCAGACTAGAGCAAGATTAACTTTTCCTTAGTGTGGTGAGTTGAATGTAAAATGTCCCAGTAGTTCTTGTGTTTGAACACTTAATCCCCAGCTGGCAGGACTGTTCAGGAAGGTTGTGTATGTTTTAGGGGGTGGAGCCTTGTTGGAGGAAATGTGTCACTGGGAGCAATAATGGACTTTCCCTGAAAAATGTAATCTGAAAGCAAATCTTTTTCTTCCATAAGCTGCTACTGGTCAGATATTTTGTCCTACCAATAAGAATGTAACTAGTACAGAAAATTGATACTAAGAAGTGGGGACTTTGCTGTGACAAACCTGACCATGTGGTTTGTAGGTTTTTGAACCTGGTTTGTGGGAGGAATGTGGAAGAACTTGGGACATTGTACTAGAGAAGTCTCACAATGCTGTAAGCAGTTTCATGGGCTATTTGTTCTATGATAGTTTGTAAGCATTTCATGGGCCATTCATTCTATGATAATTTGAAAGTTCAGAAAACCAAGAGAAATCTGAACTATGGAGGCTTGGCCTATGGGATTTCAAAGGGGAACAAGTAACTATCCAGAACTGGGCTAGAGACAGGTTATGTGATATTCCAGCAGAATCTGGCTGCATTTTGCCTTTACCCTGAGAACTTGAATGAGGTTTCATTTAAAAGTGATGCATTGGTGGGGCTGGAGAGATGGCTTAGCAGTTAAGGTTTATGCTAGCAAAGCCTAAGGATCTGGGTTTAATTCTCCAGGTCCCACGTAAGCCAGATGCACATGGTGGTGCATGCATCTTGAGTTTGTTTGCAGTGTCTAGAAGCCTTGGTGCACCCATTCTCTCTGGATCTCTCTCTCTCTCCTTCTCTCTCTCTCTCTCTCTCTAGTAAATAAATAAAAATAAATCTTTTTTTAAAAAAAAAAGTAATGGATTGGGCTGGAGAGATGGTTTAGTGGTTAGGGTGTTTGCCTGCAAAGCCTAATGACCCATGTTTGACTCTCCAGATCCCACATTAGCCAGATGCACAAAGGTGAGGCAAGTGTGAGGTTGCACATGCCCACTAGGTGGTGCAAGTGTCTGGAGTTCAATTGCTGTGACTGAAGCCCTAGTATGCCAATTCTCTCTCTCTTTCTAAAATAAATAAATGAATAAATAATAGAATTAATGAATTAATGTGTTTGATGAAGGAAATTTTAAGGCAGAAAAATACTGCCTGTATGACATGGCATCTCTTTACTTCTCTAATTCAGATATATAATAAAAGAGAGGCAAAATTATTTAAAAATAAAGTTTGGGGCTGGAATGATGGCTCAGCAATTAAAAATGCTTGTTTGAAAAGCCTGACGGCCTGAGTTTGATTGCCCAGTACCCACATAAAGCCATATGATCAAAGTGATATATGCATCTGGAGTTCATTGGCAGTGGCCTAGTATGCCTTTTCTTTCCCTCTCTCTTTCTCTCTCATTCTCTCTCTCCTTCTCTCCTTGCAATAAATAAACAAACAATACAAAAACTTTTTAAAAAAAAAAAAAAAAGTAGTTTGGGGCTGAAGAGATGGCTCGGCAATTAAGGCGCCTGCCTGCAAAGCCTATTGACCTCAGTTCTATTACCCATGTAAACCAGATGCACAAAGTAGCACATGCATCTAGAGTTCATTTGCAGTGTCTGGAGGCCCTAACACACCTATTCCCTTTCCCTCCTCCCTCCCTCCCTCCCCCCCCCCCCTCTCTCTCTGCTTGCAGATAAATAAATAAAAGTATCTTTTAAGCTGGGCATGATGGCACATGCCTTTAATATCAGCACTTAGGAAGCTGAGGTAGGATGATAGTTGTGAGTTTGAGACCACCTTGAGACTACACAGTGAATTCCAGGTCAGCCTGGACTAGAGAGAGACCCTACCTCGAAAACCATATATATTTAAAAGTATAGTTTGGCACAGAAAAATATAAAATATTTGAATTCCAAAGCATAGAGACTACAGCTGCTTCTGCTATAACTTTAAAAAAAAATTAAGTACTTACAGTGTGCGGATGGGAGAGGGAGGGAGGGAGGCAGGAGACAGACATAGACAGACTGACAGGCACTATGGACTTAAATCTACTTCCTGCCACTGCAAATGTACTCCAGATACATGTGCTACTTTGTGCACCTGGTTTTACATGGTTAACTGAGAATCAAACCAGGGCTATGCTTGCAGGCTTTGCAAGCAAGTGCCTTTAATGGATGAGCCATCTCCCCGGCCAACTAAGGATATACCATCTACTCTAAACTGGGACAAAAGGAAGGGTACTTTGAGGGCAAGACCAGCCCATTGAAGGCTTATACTAGTAAGAATGCAAACTTTTTTATTGAGGTAGGGTCTAACTATAGCCCATGCTGGCCTCAAAGTCATGGTGACCTTCCTACCTCAGTCTCATGAGTACTTGGATTACAGGTGCATATATGACGACACTAGAAATGCAAATTCTTTTGAGATGGGCTGAAGGGAGAATACTAAAAGAAGTCTCTGTTCCTCAAGGTCAACATAGAGAGGCCGCTATACCTGTATTCTGTGAACACCAGGCTTCATCCTAATCTGACAGCAGAACTTGGCAGCAATGCTACTAGTTTTAGAAGAATGAAAGATTAAAAAAAATAAGGAGATCATGTAATATGCACCATAGTTCCAGGGAGCCACTGGGGCTAAGTATTGTGAGATAGGGTCAAGAGTCCCTGCATGAAAGCTGTGTGGGAATGTTGGATAAAGCTATGAAGATGAACAGTAAATTGGAATGACACCCAGATATCAGGGCAATGGGACATCTTCCAGGAAGAGCTGAATGCATGGAGCAGAGCCTGCCCAGGAGAGGGGCTACAGGAAGCATAGCTAGAGGGGCGAAGCTACCCAAGCCTATGGAGACAAGATGATTTCATCATGAGTCCCAGCTACTAGAAATGGAGCTACAGGATTTCATGTTTATCCTGCTGGTGGTTCAGTGTTTCCTTGTTATACCTCCTTTCCTTTCTTTTGGAATGGGAATCTTTATTGTTTTACAGAGCTCACAGTTAAGAGACTGCCTTGAGTGTCCAGTAAAACTTTTGACTTTTTAAAAGTGTTGAGGGGCTGGAGAGATAGTTCAGTGGTTAAGGTACTTGCCTGCAAAGCCTAATGACCCAGGTTCATTTCCTCAGTACCTACTTAAAGCCAGGTACACAAAGTGGTATATGCATCTAGAATTTGTTTGCAGTGCCAAGAGACCTTGGTGTGCCCATTCTCATTCATAGTCTCTCTGTCATGCTCTCTCTTCTTGCAAATAAATAAATAAAAAATAATTTAAGGCCAGGTATGGTGGTCCATGCCTTTAATCCCAGCACTTAGGAGGCAGAGGTACAAGAATCGCTAAGTTTGAGGCCAACCTGGGACTACAGAGTGAGTTCCAGGACAGCCTGGGCTAGAGTGAAACCCTGTCTTGAAAATAAAAAATAAAAAGCAAGTGCTGAGACTAGTAAAGATTATGAGAATGTTTAAAGTTGGACTTAGTGCATTTTCCTTCATGAGATGGCAATGAGTCTATGGACTCAAAAATTGGAAAATGGTGATTTAAAATTAAATGCCCCCTACAGGCTCATGGGCTTGAATACTTAATCCCAAGCTGGTGGCACTGTTCATGAAAGTTGTGAAACCTTTAGGAGATGGTGCCATGATGAAGGAAATTTGTCACTGAGGGCAGGCTTTGAGGTGTTATAGCCTAGCCTGCTGGCTGTCTTTCTACTTTCTTTTTGCTTATGTGATGATATAACACCAGCTTCCTGCTCCTGTGCTTTCTCCTTCATAGTGGACATCCCTTTGAAAGTATAAATGGAAGATAAACATGTTATATAGAAAATTCTACCAAATTAAAACATTCCCTCCTGAGGGGAGGAGATAGGTTCCGAATATTCAAGTCAACAAGTCTGGGTCACAAAAACCCTCCCTACAGTTATATAAAAGATGAACAATTGCTTGGGGACAGACTCCCTGACCTACCTGCAAGGCTGTCATTGTACTCTGCAGATAGCATTGTCCATGAGTCATCACAAGTGCTGGGGTGGATTCAAAAGAATCAAATCTTCCAAGAGCAAATGACCATGAACAATACTTTAGATCTCCATAATGGTGCAGAAGACCCCCCCTCCCCAAACCTTGGGTCCTCGTCCAAATTATAATTAAAATCCGTGGATTTAGAGAGAGTGTAAGTTACAGTGAATTTAGAGTAGAAAGTACAATGAAAACAGGATAGAAGAAAAAAATGTGAAAAGTAAGATGAATGTTCCCATTCCTCTACCTTCCCAGTACGCCTGGGAAGTGAAATGGAAATGGAAAAATCTCACATATAGACATAGATCTAGTTCTTTATAATTTAGGCATCCAGTTAAGGATGAGCCTCATTGCCAAGTTCAGGTGTATAGGAAGACCCTGTCTGGCTGATGGATGAGAATACTGATTCAGGAAGGACCCATCTGTGGGGATTAAGCCTGCAAAAAGGTGAAGAAGAAAGAGGAAGCTGCTGCAGCTGCTGCTGTTTATAGCCATCTTGGATGAGTTTCAATCAGTTCTAGTCCCACCAAAGCAGAATGACATCTAGGTTCTGTGGCTCAGTCCTTAGCTGATTACCTATCAGAAAAGTCCACTTTGCTCCTAATCTGTATCAATACTAAGTTACTAAAACTTAATACTGGGCTGGAGAGATGGCTTAGCAGTTAAGGCACCTGCCTGCCAAGCCTAAGAATGCCCATTTGATTCTCCAGGTCTCATGTTTAACCAGACACAAAAAGTGATGCAAATGCACAATGCCGCACTTCCCCACAAGGGGGTGCATGCGTCTGGAGTTTGTTCACAGCAGCTGAAAGGCAGCTGACGCACCCATTCTCTGTGTGTGTGTGTGTCTCTCAAATAAAAAAATACTAATTGTCAAAATGCTCAAGGCTCAGTGCAGACAAAATTGACAGGTAAAAACTACAGAAATCCCAGACCTGGATAAAAACTCGTTGATGTGAGTTTAATCTGTAGAATATCTACCAAGTTCTCACAGTGAAGACCAAAGGAAACATCCCTTGTGCTTTTGACATGGGTAGGGAAAATACCTTGCCCACATGCTGTTGTTGGTCATTTGTTTCATTTTAGAATATTTCTAGGGCTGGAGAGATGGCTTAGCGGTTAAACCACTTTCCTGTGAAGCTTAAGGACCCATGTTTGACTCTCCAAATCCCACATAAGCCAGATGCACAAAGGTGAGGCAAGCACAAGGTCGCACATGCCCACTAGGTGGTGCAAGCGTCTGGTGTTTGATTGCAGTGGCTGAAGCCCTGGCATGCCAATTCTCTCTCTCTCTCTCTCTCTCTCTCTCTCTCTCTCTCTCTCTCTGTCTGTCTCCGTTCCCCCCAAAAATAAATAAATAGAGTATTTCTATTACAATAATAGTTATGCAATAACTGTGCTACTTTTAAATGTGACAGAACCTTAATATTCTTCTCTTCTTCCTCATTCTCCTTTCTTTTATCACAAAGTATATAAATCTATAGCCCAGTGGAAGATAGGCACTGATCAAACTATAAGAACAGCAGCTTGGAGCTTCCATCTTCCTTCTAGTTTGCCACCCTTCAGAAATCTCCACATATTAAGCTATCCCAAAGCCCTCTGAACTCAGCAGTTTTGGGGTTTATGGGGGCCTCATTGCATAGGCATGGTTGATTAAATAATTGTTAGTCGTTCAATTCTACTTTTCTTACCAAAAAGCCATCAAAATGAACTATTTTTCCAGGCTCTGTTTATTGACATTTATCACAGCTCAGTTAACGTGGTTGGAAGAAAACTACCCTGCTTCAGATCGTCTAACCTCCCATTGTCTAGGGGGTGGATGGAGAAGCACTTATGAAGCTCACACCTCAGAGGAACAGGCATATTAAAAGGAGGAGCTTAGAGCTGAAGAGATGGCTAGTGGTTAAGGAGCTTGCCTATGAAGCCTAAGAACCCAGGTTCAATTACCCAGTACCAACGTAAGCCAGCTGCACAAAGTGGCACATACTTCTGGAGTTCGTTTGCAGTGGCTAGAGGCCCTGGCATGCCCATTCTCTCCCTCCCTCCCACCACACACAAAAAAAGGAGGAGCTTAATCAGAAGACTTCCTCCTCCCACACCTTACCACTGCATCAACAGAGTTCCTATACAACAACAGGAATAAAAATGAAAGAACTATTGATTCCAGATTTACTTAAGAAGGCTATAGAGAAATCCATGGAACCAGATAGACAGAAACATAGACACTTGGGGAAACGTTAGCCTCTGACAATTATACTATAGCAACCAGTAAAGGAAATCTAACTCCTAGCCAGATAAAATCTGACAGTAAAGGTCTGTATATACCTCAGCTCCTCTCACACAGTATGTCAAGTCTGGCCTTCAAGAAAAAATTACAGTGCATGCTAAAAGAAACAAAACAGCATCAAAACTACTCATACTTAGCAATATTTATTTATTTATTTATTTATTTATTTATTTATTTATTTATTTATTTATGAGAGAGAGAGAGTCAGAGGGTATAGGTGTACCAGGTCCTTTAGCCACTACAAAAAAACTCTAGGTGCATGCACCATCTTGTGCATCTGGCTTCACATGAGCACTGGGGAATTGAACCTGGGTCCTTAGGCTTCACAGGCAAGCATCTTAACCACTAAGCCATCTCTCCAAGGCCCTATTGCTTTTTGGCTATACATTTTATTTTTACTTTGCTTTGACTTTCTCCATGTCTATGCCCATGATCATCATCTTATTTTCCTACAGTGTAGACTTTTGGCCAAGGAATTTATGGACTCATAGGGATATAAATTGTGAAACTATTGGAAATGAATTGAAACATAACACTGAATATTATAAATTGACCATTTCAAGATAATGAATTTTTGAAAATGAGAAAAGTTAATGCCAACATGTACCTGTTAATTATTACTATGTACCTGGAAGTTACTTCATACTCCTTGAAGTTGAGGGGGGGAATGTAATTCGAGTGTCTGGCATCATTAAAATTTCACTGGGGAAATAGTCATACTCTACAGGAAGAACTGAAACTATGGAAGTATATGCATGCTCAAAATCATGTGATCTTGTCACTTCCTTTCAGTTGTCAACAGCACAACTAGAAAAATAGTGTTTTTTAAAAAAATCTATACCATTAAAATCTAGAATATAAGAGGACTCAGAATCCTTTCTGTGTTTTTATTACATTTTATGGAGGTATAATAGCTGGGACTAGAAATTGGAACCACTGTTGAAGTTATACCAGTGGTTTTCTATATGTGACAGCCTCTATCCTTTCAGTGGGTAGTGAGACATTCTTGATACTGGAACTAAAGCTCTTTGTGTATATGAGCTCTTTTTCTGTCTGGCAAAACTCACAGTAGCACAGAGATAGCATTATAATATCATTTACTACAAAGAAGTGGATGGTTCTCAGAGCTTCACTTTTTACATCTACCAAATGAGACTTCCATGGAATAAAGTTATAGAAACTGAATAATGATCCATCTTTCCAGCCCTATTTTGAATTTTGCTCCCATTGAATATAAATTACTTTCTTCCAAAGAGGAAAATTACTATAATTTCTAATAAGATACTAATAGATAATGGACAAGATAAGATTACACTAACAGTTTGTCCATGGTAAAGTTGGGAACATAGCTCAGTACTTAAGGTTGGAGTTTATTTATTTATTATATTTATTTATTTATTTATTTATTATTTATTTATTTATTTATTTTTGGTTTTTCAAGGTAGGGTCTCACTCCAGCTCAGGCTGACCTGGAATTCACTATGTAGTCTCAGGGTAGCCGCTAACTCATTGTGAGCCTCCTACCTCTGCATCCCCAGTGCTGGGATTAAAGGCATGTGCCACCACACCCAGCAAGGGTTGGAGTTTAGATCCCAAACACTCATATAAGAAGCTAGAATTAACATAGTGTGTGCCTCTGTCATCCCAGGAGGCCTACGATACTGGAAGATGGAGTCAGGAAAATCCAAAAGAACTTTGGACCAGCTAGTTTGGCTTTTTTTGTGGCAGAGAGAGAAGAAGAAGAGAGAGAAAGAAACTATCTCAAACATGGTAGAAGGTGGGCTGAAGAGATGGCTTAGAGGTAAAGGCACTTGCCTGTGAAGCCTAAGGTCCTAGGTTCGATTTCCCAGTACCCACGTAAGCCAGATACACAAGGTGGAGCATGCATCTGGAGTTCATTGGTTAGAGGCCTTGGCACACTCATTCTCTATCTGCCTGCTTCTCTCTCTCTCTCTCTTTCTGTCTCTCTCTCAAATAAAACATGGTAGAAGAAGAGGATCAAATAGTCCAAGGTCACTCTGATCTCCACCTACACACCGCTGATGCATGTGCATATACACACATATAAATAACAATAAAAATGAATTTGTGGGTAATGATTGCCTTTGCAAACACAGTTCTAGATAAGTATCAGGGTTCACCATTTGTTTTAAACAGAAGGAAAACTCTGGATTCCAAAATTATTCCTCAAACAAGCCAGTAAAATACTGTACTGTATATAGTCAAGCCCTTATTTGTAGATTTTAATTACCCTGTGGTTGCTAATAACATTTATTTTAGGCTAGAGAATGTTGGCTTTTCTTTGCTTCTCTAATTTGTCTCTAGTCAATCTTGGAAAGTTCATTTAGATAATTTACTGTGTAACACAAAAGGAAAATAAGAGCAATTTGAGTATACAGAGGTAAAAAAAAAAAAAAAAAGCTACTTGTATGAATGGAAGCATTTAAACTCATATACTTTTTGGAATAATAATTTAATAAAGAGCAAGTTTTTTTCTGTGTTAGATTTAAGCGCCTGTAAGTATATTTTAGTGTGCCATCTGACTGTCACAGTAACTACATATTATATTTCAAAAAGTGTTCTGAGTCACTCTGACTACTATGCATATATATGTTCCAGTGGAAGCACATGCTTTGCATTGTCTAGTTGAACAGTTTGGATAGCGTAAACTCATCTCTTTCGGCTCCTGAATCCTCATAAGTCTTATCCCTTGGCCAACAGTGCTTCTGCTTTCCTGCCTGTAAAATGTACAAGGCAGCATAGAAAGAAATGGTATATTCCTTTAAGAAGGGATGGCCCTCTGTGGTGGTTTGAATCAGCTACTAGAGTCACCTCAGAAGCCAGAGTCACCTCACTGTCCTGCTGCTGTTTTCCACCTCCTGTGGCAGAGGCAATGTCTAGCTTCTGCTCTACCATCTTCCCCTGCCATCATAGAATTTCTCCTCAAAACTGTAAGCCAAAATAAAAACTGCTCCAACTGCTGCTTCTGGTAAGGTGCTTTATCCCAGCAACCCTTATTACTGGTGAGGTCTTTGTCTTCTTTCCTGTCCCTCTTTTATATAGTGGTAGTGGTCAAAAATGGGAGCCTCAGTAACATAGAGTCCCCCAGTACTTGTTGAAATGAGTTTAAAGATGGGAACCAGAGGCAGCAGCATGTGGTGCTACTATTTTCCTGGGACCTTGTTTCCCTTGCTTTCTGCTTTGAAAAATATAAATGAAAGTATGAAATACCACTTTGTAGTAAAAATTTCCTTTGGTAGAATCCTGTGTCTTCCATGACTGAAATCCAGGTTTTCTCTTTCATATCAAATTGACTGTTAGCAAGTACAAATGAGAACTTTGTTTGTTATTCTTTTAAGTAACCTCTGACAGCAAATACTTGTTACCTTTGGAGAAAACTGACACAAATATGAACTCTTGGAGTATTCATGTTGACCAGCCACATCAAATAAAACATGATATTATACTGAGAGTGCTTTTTCTTAGCCAGGCCTGGTCATGCACACATGTGATCCCAGTACTTGGAAGGCTGAGGCAAAAGGATCATGAGTTTAAGGCCTGCCTGGGCAACTTAATGAGACTATCTCAAAATAAAAAGTGGGCTGGGGCTATAATGCAGTGGTAGGATACATGCTTAGCATGACTGAGACCATAGGTTAAACCTCCAATACAGAAAAAACAATAATTCATTAAAGAATGTTTCATGATTTTCACCCATATTTACATAGACTATGACTTGCAAATGTCAATGTGAAGGTTGACATTTGCCCAACTTTTGATAGGAACTGCTGTTCTCTCACTTCATGGGATATTTTGCATTTTTGACTCTCCTTTCCAAATAGCCCTCTTCATACCAGTGCTGATGGGCCAAGGGAAGATTTCTTCTGTCCCCAGGCTTCACAGATTCTTGAGTCTGCCTCTCTTCTGAGAGTCCAGTAGTAGTGACACTTCCTTTCCTTTTTTGATAGGAGCTGAGCAACCAAACACATACTTTCCCTCCTCCCTTTTTTACAGCTATCCTCTTACATCTGGCCATGCCCTTGGAATCTTCAGTTTAGAAAAGTTAAAAGCCTTCTAGCTTCTGCTAAGTAAAGAAATTTTGACTCTACAAAAATGTTGCCTAAATCTCCTGAGCTTTCTTGGGGTCACAATTTCAAGAATTCCAGTGCAATTGCTTTTACATGCAACACCAGAATTACGCATTATTTATAGCTGGCTGCCTAATAATGATTCTTTTCTTCCTTATACTTTTCTGATTTCCCCACATTATCTGTAATAACCATTCATAATCTGACAATTTCTTTCCTCCTTGCTATTCACCTATCATCCTTTTATGTGTATCATGAAGTGACCTAGCTGTTCATAAGTCTATAGTAAGTCCTATATTTTACTGCTTTATGAATTGGTATCTTTTTTTTTCTTCCAAAGAAACATGGATTACCCTTTAAACAGTCATGTCAGACTCTGCTATATCTTGAAACCAATCCTGTTCTTCTGTGGCCCAAAGGTGCCCCTTCTAGGTGTTGTCTTAGATAACTAAAGACAGAACTAGTTCATCCAACTTTTCCATGAGTGGATTTGACATCTTTTTGTTGTTGTTTGTTTTTTGTTTTTCAGGGTAGGGTCTGGCTCTAGCCCAAACTAACCTGGAATTTACTGTGTAGTCTCCAAGTGGCCTTGAACTCATAGTGATCCTTCTACCTCTGCGCCGCAAGTGCTGGTATTAAAGGTATGCACCACCACGTCCAGCTGGATTTGACATCTTTGTAAATTAACATCTCCCTTAGCTTCCTTACCTACTTTGTCAGGTGGCCATTATATTTCATTGAGCTAAAGCAGCAGTGTGCCTTAGCATGGAACAATTTACTTAAAATGAGTCTTGACTATTATTTTAATGACAGCTCCATAGTGTATGCATAACTGTGCCTCAGACTCAGCCACTTAATAAGGACAACAGCCTCTCTGAATATGCAGATTTTACATTCTGTTCTCAACCCATTGCTTGTTCTTTAACTGCCACCTCTCTGCTGAGATTGCTGCATAGTAGTTAGTCCATTGGCCTTTTACAGCTTGTATCTTATTGGCCTCTCACATCTTTCCTTTTATTTACCTGGGACCTGATCAGCTTGACTGTAGCCCTCTGCTTATCCCCTGCCCCTCACCTGGTATGCGCCTCCTCTCTCTTACCTTTTTCCTTCCCTCTCTTCTTTCCCTTCCCTTCCTTCCCTTCCTTTTCGCCTGCCTACTTTATTAGTCCCCTGCTTTTTTCCAGCTGTTCCTCCACATCTCTACTGGGAGTTTCTCAGCCCATCTCCCTCCAACAGGTTTCGGATCCTCTTTATTTGGAGTCCTTTATATCATGTCTCCCAGTATGTGCCCTTCTCCTGTCTTTCTCAGAGGTAAGGGTTTCTAGAGATCAGGGTGAAGCCTTATACACAATAGTTGAAACATTATACTTATATTAATTAGATTTATGATACAAAGAAGACTGAATTTTGTCTAAAGCATGATTATAACTGTGCAATACATTCCAAATTAATAGGTGAAAGGATTAGACTAGTATTCACCACTTCTTGTTTTTGTTGTCCCTTCTTTCTACTTTTATGATTTTCCAGATTTTTATAAGCCATTTTTTACTTTTATAATGAAAACAAATTCATTCTTCTCTTTTGTCCTTTTACATACATATCTTAGAGTGATCACATCCTGTAAGAATTATTTTATCTAGTTTCAAGTACATTAGTTTATTTTCCTTTTCTAGCATTATATAATGTGAATTTCACCTTTCTTCTAGTGGTATTTGTAACCATTTTACTGGTATTATAACATTCCATCAGTTTTAGACATTATTTTCTCATTTTATTTGCAAGCAGAGACAGAAAGAAGAAAGACGGGGGCGGGGGACATGCAAGGGCTTCTAACCACTGCAAATGAACATACACATATGCCACTTTGTGTGTTTGGCTTTATGTGGGTACTGGGGAATCAAATTCAGGTCATTAGGGTTTATAGCAAGAGCTGTAACGGCTGAGCCATCTCTCCAGCCCCTGTCTTTTTTTTTTTTTTTTTATAAAAGGCTATACTCATATCCTCTCTCCCCCTCCACAATTCTGCTCAGGGTCTTTCTCAGGGGGGTTATTGGTATTCATTGTGGGGACCAAGTGACACCAGTCAGTCTCTGCAGTAGGGGGTGTCATGGTGCCTCAGGCTATTCCCACCCCACCCTGAGGCTGTTAGAATCTTTCTGTCCCCTCTTCTGCTATGTTCCCTAAGCCATGGCAGGCAAGATAGAGTTCAGTTTAGTGTTGAGTTCTCTGTAGCCTCTGGATCTCTGTTGTGGTGAAGTTTGAGTGACCATAGTGTCCATTGACATTTCCCTGGAGCTGATTTTCAGGCTGACCTGGAGAGCAGTATTCCTGTCACCACTTCTGCAATGATTGCTGGGTCCAGGCAGATGAGGTGGAGGTGACCCATCTCTTTGTAAGTAGTCAACTATTGTTCATGTATTGATATATCCTGGTTCTCCCCAGTGTTTGCTAACATTTGTAAGATAGTACAAATTCTTCAACCAAAAGTGAGAGCAGTTTGAATTAAAATAGATAAGCCTATTTGTTAGAGAGATTTACTGATGTGTTTGCTCACTCTTAGTTAAAAAGCAGTGGAGGTTCTCTCTGGAACATATTGGTTTCCTGTCCTAGAGGATCTTGCTTGCTTCTCTGAGTGAGGAATGAGTTGGCCACCATTGAGCGGATCTCATGTCCCGTCCATGAGCAGCTGGTTACTTGCATCAGCTGTGTGCCACTATTGCACAAGTGTGTGCTTCTTGCTCTGCTGGTTGGTTTTGTATCTGGCAGGATCTCCTGCTTATTCATTCTATTGACAACCATTGTTCTGCAGCAGCTCCCATAGCACTTTCCAGCACTATGCGGGCTGGCTGTCTGGGAGGGAACTGGATTCCCTGAGTTCCAGCATGGTCACTTGATACTGTTTGATCACAAGCTGTTGTGTCTTTAGCAAAAGGATCTTACCTTTTAGCTCTCACAGGTAACTAAGTGTTTTGGCAGTGGCCTATATTAATTTTGGGACTTCATGTGACTCTATGACCAACAGCTCATTGTGGGGGGCAACCCAACTCTGGCCCTGGGATTTACTGGCCAGAGCCCATGGTTTTAGGGTCATGATCTCTCCACTTTCTATGAGCTCTTCTGTTTGGGTCCCCCCTCCTCCTTGTTGAGGGTAATGACTTGTTTGTTCATTTGTTTGTTTGTTTTCAAGGCAGGTTCTCACTCTTAGCCTACATTGACCTGTAACTCATTCTGTAACCTCAGGCTGGCCTCAAACTCACAGCAGTCCTCCTACCTCAGCCTCTGGAATATTGGGATGATACCTAATTTTAAAGAACCTTAGATAATGTCACTATTTCCAGCCTAATAGATGGTAGGTCAGATAAAGTGTAGATTCTGTTCCAAGTGTGAGGGTACTTAGTTCTTTGTCTCCGTATGTGGTAAGACAAGAAATGGGTATATCTTGGGACTGTGGTAATCATGGAAAGACTCCTGTCGTCTTTGTAAAACAATTTCTCTTTTCTCTCCACCTTCACCCTGAATGGTCCCAGGTTAGCTATTGAGGTCCAAATACACAGGACACCACCTTAATGAAAGGCCTTAGAGTCAATACAGAGAAAGCAATCAAAATGCCTCAGCTGGTCACTTTTGCCAACATTTTTGTTATTAGGTGTCATAGACCTCTTGCTGTTGTGGTTGCCACTCTGTCTTGGGGGGTAAAAGTAACCGTTGTTCCCCATTGCTAAATGTGTATAAAATTGTCTAAGATAAAAATGGCATAAAGAGTTATTGTTAATGGATCAAACTATTTATCATTGTCATAGAATACACATTTATTTATTACTTTTTTTATAGGCAGGGTCTCATGTGTCCCAGGTTTGCTTCTAACTCACTGTGTAGCTAAGGATGACCTTAAACTGATTTTCCTGTCTCCATTTCTCAAGTACTATGATTAGAAGTACATGTACCAAGCTCTGGTTATGTAGTGCTGTGGATCAAACCCAAGGTTTTGTGCATGCTAGCAACTGAGTTATGTCCCCAGTCCCTTCTGCTGAGTTTTACAAATCATATAGATAATACTGAAAAGGGTAACTTTTGAAAACAAAACAAAAAAAATCCCCTGGGCTGGAGAGATGGGTTAGTGGTTGGGGCACTTGCCTGCAAAGCCAAAGAACCCAGATTCAATTCCCCAGGACCCATGTAAGCCAGATGTACAAAGTGGTGCATGCATCTGGAATTCTTTTGCAGTGGCTGGAGGCCCTGGCACACCCACATTTTTTCTATTTCCCTCCCTCTCTCCTTCTCTCCCTCCTTTCTCTCTTTCTCAAATAAATAAATAAATACATTTTTTAAAATCCCCATTGCTATACAGGCTGAGTATCCCTAATATGAATTCTTTAACACACATCTGGACCTTTTGAGTAGTGACATGACATCAAAGTATAAAATCCCACACTTGACTCATGTGACAGGTTGCATCCAAACAAAGATATATTTAAAATATTGTACAAAAGTCAGGAACATTTTTTTACCTCAAGCATGTCAAGTAAGGAATACTTAGCCTGTATAGCTATTTTTTTCATATTTTCTTCAAATCCTTTCTCATATGTATCTTGTTTTTTTAATTTGTTTATTTTTATTTACTTTTATTGTTGCAGTTAAATTAGCCATGACATTTTATATATTCTACTTAATATTTTATTAAATTAAATATTTTATATTTTATGTGTGATTAGAGTCTTTATATACTATTTTAATACTTATATAATATTTCTTTATGTTGCTGTATTGTGTTATTACAAAATTTTCCATATTGTTTGATTTTCATTTTATGAACAAGATTTTAGTGTTAATGGTTTAAAAGGAGAGAAAATATCAAAGACAAAATAATTTTTCTCATTGGCTGCCCATAACCAGATATGGTTATGGTTAAGAATCTAGTATGTGTACTAAGTTTTGTTTCTATTCTAAACTTGACATTTTTCCTCCTAATGTTAAGTTATTCCTTCTGTAAGTTTCCATATCCAGTCTTAGCTGCGAACACATTTCCTTAGTGTGGCTAATACATATTTTCAAGTAAGTACTCAGAGTCAAAGGACTTGTCATGTCACTTCTCTCCTCTCCAAAGAGGTGACTGTCATTTGAAGCACATGGGGATCATTTTTTTTTTTCTTTGAAACTATCCTAGGGACAGAAAGAAAAAAACTTTTCAACTCTTTCTCTAGAAACAGTTGTGGCTTTTTTTTTTTAATGTTTTGAGACAGGGTCTCACTCTAGCCAAGGCTGAGGTGCAATTTACTGTAGCCCAAGCTGGTCTTGAGTTCACGATGATCCTCCTACTTTGTCTTCCCAAGCCCTGGGGTTAAAGGCTTGCATCATCAAGGCCAATTTCACAGTTATGGTTTTAAACCATTTTTCTGCTTTTGAGTCACATTTATTATAGTTTCAGCTACTGACACTCAGTAGTCATTCAATACCTACTTGCTCTATGTAGGTCATTATGGTAGGTGCTGACGTCTCAAGTTTAACCCTTGATACATATCATACATGCCACTTGTGGAGACTGAATGGCTTTGAAGGTCATGCTAGACTGTTGTTTGGTTTGGTTTTTTTATTTGTTTGTTTGTTTTTGGTGTTTTCAAGGTAGGTCCTTGCTCTAGCCCAGACTGACCTGGAATTTACTATGTAGTCTCAGGCTGATCTCAAATTTACAGTGATCTTCCTACCTCTGCCTCCCAACTGCTAGGATTAAAAGCGTACGCAACCACACCCAGCTACATTAGACTTTTGACGTTAGTCAAAAATCACCTTAGTCACTTAGGATACTTTAGAATTGATGTGACTATACAAGTGATATTTTAAGAAGGATTAATTTATGAATCTTGCCAGCAAGGTTTCACCTACCATTCACTCAGCAAATATACATACATACATATATACGTACACACACACATCATCATCATCATCATCATCATCATCATCATCATCTTGTTAAGGGATATGGAGCAAATAAATAAATAGAAAACACATTAAAATTTATTTCTCCCTTTGAAAGTTTTTTTAATTCACCAGTGCATAAATGACTGGAGTATAAGGCAGTGATACAGTGCAGATAACAGGTGGGGCTGTATTTTTCTGAACTTAATTTATAAGGATGGGCTTCCAAGGAAAAATAGAAAATCAACTGGTGTGAGGATGGGCAATACTGCTAAAAAATGTGGATTCTGAACTTGGTATGTAGAGATCCCACAATTAGAAAAGTATTTTCAGAGGCAGGTGTGGTTCAAAGCTGGGCTTAATGGCTCATACCCTAAATTTAAATTAGCAACCTCTTTGTGTAACCGTGAACAATTCAGTTCACTAACCACCATTTTTTACTTTTTATTTATTAGAGAGAGAGAGAGATATTGAGTATGAGCTCACCAGGGCCTCTTGCCACTGCAAATTCTAGGGTCAATATGAAGTTACAAAGTACCCAGTGCAATCATTAGCACAGAATAAGGGCTCAGCAAATATTAGCTATTGTTGATATGGTGTCAGAGATTACAGCAGGGTAGGAAGTTCCCCAAAATAACTGACTTGGCAAAAAACATCTGAGACAACTATTCAGGACCTAATGGTGTGGTCAAATACTTGCAAGAGAGAAGTCCCCACTAAATTTTTATCAAATCCAGCTTTCACTTTGTAGCAACCACACTCCACATTCCCCCTTTTGTGAATCTGGATTTACATGGGTACTGGGCAATCTAACCTGGGCCAGCAGGCTTTGAAAGCAAGCACATTAACAGTTGAGCAATTTTCCCAGCCCACGTTTGATTTTCTTTTTCTCTTTCCTTATCTCATTTCTCACTGCAATAGAAAGCAGAAAGAGTGGGACTGGGAGTAGAGCTAGGCCATAACCTTCAAGTTTGGCACCCTAGCAACCCACTTTATCCAGCTAGACCCACCACCAAAGCCAAGATCAGATGATTTCACTGGGGAATTATGTAAACTTTTAAGCATGAATCAATACCAGTCCTCTCAAATTCCTACAAATAATAGTGTGAATTCTTCCTTTCTCACTCCCTGAACTTACTTAGCATGGTCATGATGCCAACACCAGACAAACATACTGCAAGTAAAGAAAATACAGACCAACAAAAATCATAAACATAATACTTGTAAATGAAATTGAACAGCAAATATAAAGGATTTTGCACTATGACCAAATAAGAATGCAAAGATGGTGCAACATATAAAAATCAATCAGTATAATACACCACACTTAGAAGAAAATGAAGAAAAATCTCACATGATTATCATAAGTGATGAAGAAATAGACAGTGATGGTAAAATCACACCATTTTTTGCTAAAGCCATCAGTAAACAAAGAGTATGAGATTAAGGAGAAAATATTCTTTAATATGATAGAGATTTACATGAAAAAACAAAAGAAAACTTCACCAGTAAACAACTGAATGCTTTCCCTCTAAAATCGAGATGAATGCAAGAATTCAGGCTTATACTACTTCTGCTCAACTTACTCCTCTAACCTCCTGGTTAACAACCTAGAAACGGGTCTACCTTACTTCGTTGATGGACATGTACCAAACACCACACGTCAGGCTGGAGAGATGGCTCAGCAGTTAAGGTGCTTGGTTGTAAAGCCTGATAGACTGGGTTTCATTCTCCACTACCCACATAAAAAGCAAGGTACACAAAGTGGCACACACATCTGGAGTTTATCTGTAGCAGCAAAAGGCCCTAGTATGCCCATTCTCTCTTTCACTGCCCTCCTCTTCTTGTAAATAAATAAATAAATAAATAAATAGGAATATTTTAAAAGAAAACGCCACAGGTAGAAGTGTGAGACCTGGGTTCCAATCCTAGCTGTTTCACTAGCTAGCTATGGAAATCAGTCAGTCTTCGCCTCTAAAAGGAAGATAATACAAATATTACAGACCAATTGCTAGCAGTTATATATTAATAGGTATTCCACATCACTGTGGCAATTACCTTCTCATGGCTGGGACAAAGCACCCAATGAGAAGTAGATTATGGAAGGAAAGGTTTATTTTGGCTTATATCTGGAGGAAAAGTTTAACCGTAGCATGGCCAAGCAGAGGCTGGGCATCAGATCTTACCATAGTAGCTGGTAGGTAGTATCAAGAGTATGTGCTATCTCTGTCAAGGGATCTTAGACTATAATAACCCAAGGCCCACCCCAAGCAACACACCTCCTCCAGCATGACTTCATCTTCCAAATTACCACCAGCTAGAGATTGAGTATGAGGCTTACTCACAAACTCACAAAATATGAGGCTATGGGAGACATTTCACATTCAAACCACCACATACCTACCACCCCTGGCTTCCATAGACTCAGGGCAATCTCATGAATGTAAAATGCATTCAATCCAACTTTGAAATCCCAGAACCATTCAAAAGTTCAAACTTATCTAAGAATCAAGATTATCTCTTAACTGCGAGCCTATAAAAACCAAAACACAAGTCAAATATTTCTAACACATAATGGCACAGAGTAAACATTCCCATTTCAAAAATAAGGAATTAGGTATAGCAAGGAAAGATTGAATCAATACTATATCAAAAACAAGTGAGGGGAACATCAAATTCTGCAGTTCCATCTCAGGGGCCTGGGACCCGTGATGAAATATCTGGGCTGCAAACTACCTCCCTTCAGCCTTGGCTGCTTGCTTTCCAGGCAGATCCACCGAGGCCAGAGCAATCAACTTTCCTTGGCATTTATCCCATAGTCCTGACATCTCCAAAATCCTGCAGTCATTACTGCAACCTGCGGTTCATCTTCACTGCATCATGCCATGGCCTCTGTGCAGGAACTGTGACCCTACTTCACATTGCCTATCACATTTGGCTATCTCCAACAAAAACATGTTGCAGATCCAATCACCCTCTCTCTTTCTTCTATTTGTTATACTTCCAAAACTAGTACTAAATGAGCTATCAAATTGTGAATCCATGGAGAAATAAAGCTGATTGAGCAGCAGGAATCTCTTAGCCTCCTTTCTTTAGGCTCCTCCTTTCAGAAGAATCAACATTTCTCCTATTGTCCCAATTCAAAGTAGCTTGCTCAAAATAAATGGTTGTAATTTATAAACAGTTGCAGCTGAAGCAAATGCAGTTTCTGGCTCTCAAAACAGGTTCACATTTGTTTCTGTGCCAAACTTTATATTTTTAATTTTATAGTTTCTGTTTTATGTTTTTCCTCTGCCAAACATACCAGTACATTGCTTTTAAATTCAACTTTGCTCAAGTTCTCAAGGCATGCGGAGAATGCAGCCAGTCTCTCTACCATAACATCACACAAACTGCCTCTAGCCCAGTCCTGATGACATCCTTCTCCTCTGATCGTCATATAAATATAATGCCAGCATTTCAAAGGTGGAGGGCATGTGGATTAGCAGTTCAAAGTCATCTTCAGCAACATAGCAAGTTTGAGGACAGCCTGGAGTATGTGAGACCCTATCTCAAAAGCAAATAAATTATACCCCAAAAAAGTTGAGGGAAAATAAAAGTTAAAATTGGATGGGTGTGAAGGTTGTGAAAGACCTATATAAAGAAAACATTAATATAGTTCTAAAAAGAAAATAATGAAGATACTAGTTGATAGAGATACCTTCTATGCAGCTTAATTAGCAGAACTGATACTGTGAAAATGGCTTGCCTACCAAAAGTAATCTATAGATTCAATATAATTCCTATCAAAATTCTAAAAACATTTTTCTCAAAACTAAAAAAAAAATCTGACAACTAATATGGAAATACAAAAGACCATGTATAGTCAGAGCAATCCTAAGAATACATAATTGCAGTGCAGAACCATGGCATAAAGACAAAGACAGCATGTACTAGCAGAAAAACAGACATATAGACTAATGGAATAAAATGGAAGACCCAAAAATAAACCCAACTCAGGTTACATAGCGAGACTCTGTCTTTCAAAAGGAAAACAGATACTAATTTAATTTAAAATAAAATGAAATGCAATTAAAAATAGAGAAAATCACTTGGCGTAGTGATGCACGCTTTTAATCCCAGCATTCGGATGGCAGAGGTGGGAAGATTGCTGAGTTTGAAGCCAACCTGGAAGTACAGAGTGAATTCCAGGTCGGCCTGGGCTAGAGTGAGATCTGACCTCGAAAAAAAAGACAAACAAAAATAGAGATAATCCTACATTCTTCTTTCTTTCCAGGGTAATTACAAGATTCAAATGAGATCATTTAAGGGAAAGGAATCTGTGAAGTGTTTAGGTAATTAACTGGATTTACACAAACATTATAGAAATAAATACCATGAACATCAAGCATTTGTTAAGACAAAAATAATAAGCATTGCTATGACTGCTTCCCTTTTCTGAAGGACTAAACTTTGTGTAAAGTTAATCCTGATATTTATTATATTAGTCAAGCATTTTTAATCTGAACATTTGAAATCCAGAGTGCTCCAAAGCCTGAAACTATCTGAATGCCAACATGACACCACAAGCAAAACATTCCCTCCTCGGCCTCATGTGATGGATTGTCACAATGCAAGTACACAGAACCACTTAATTTAGTAGCCACAAATGAAGAGCGAGCCTTCCAGCCACTTTAGGTGTAGCACACAAAGTTTGTTTCTTGTATAAAGTCATTCCAAACATTGTAAAATTGCCTTTAGATTATGTTTATATACAGGATATATATGGGACATAAATGAATCTGTATTTAGACTCCATCTTGAATATACTATATATATATACAAATATTTCACAATCCAAAAATTCCCCAAATCCAGCACATTTCTCATTTCAGGCATTTCAGCTCAGAGCTGTATCTCTTCATGTCCTGAATAAACTTTTGTATATAATAAATTCTCTGTGGATGGACTAGGAAGAACTTGAGGTCATTGTGTGTGAGATCAGCTTGCAAGGAGACATTTGCTCTCTATCCCCATCAGGCTGGGCCAAGGACAGAACAGAAAGCAGAAAAGCAAAGCCTGGGATGAATCCCCTGGTTTAATACTCATTAAAAATGCAGCTTTAGGGGCTGGAGAGATGGCTTAGCAGTTAAGGCGCCTGCCTCCTAAGCCTAAGAACGCTGGTTCCAATCTCCAGGTCCCATGTTTAGCCAGATGCAAAGTGATACAAGGGCGCAATGCCGCACTTGACCACAAGGGGACGCACGCATCTGGATTTCGTTCGCAGCAGCTGAGAGACTGCTGGCGTGCCCATCTCTATCTGTCTTCCTCTCCCTCTTGCTCTATCTCTCTGTGTCTCTCTCCAAAAAAAATGCAGCTTTAGGAAATGGCTGGGGATATGGCTTGGTGGTTAAGTCACTTGCCTGCAAAGCCTAAGGACCCAGGTTCTATTCCCCAGTACCCACGTAAACCAGATGCACAAGGTAGCGCATGCGTCAGGACTTTGTTTGCAGTAGCTAGAGGCCCTAGTACACCCATTCTCTCTATCTGCCTCTCTCTCCTCTCTCAAATAAATAAAATATTTTTTTAATGCAGCTTTAGATTGTTGGGAGCTCAAAGGAAGTTTCATTTTCTTGGGCAGATCTCACTTTTTAAGTATTAAAAAGTTGCATGGATGTGTGGGACTCTACTCACTCTAGTGCTTCTCATGGAATAGAAACACTGTGGTAATTATGTTAACTTTAGTAATGGCTGGTTTTGCTGTGGTTTTATGTTCTGTTGATATGTGTCTTTCTGAGGTTTTTGCTGTCCTTATTGCCCCAATTCTTTGAAAATAAGTTGTGCCATTTAAGAGAAATTGTTTCCTCTGTAAACATAGTCTTAATTCAAGAACATTCTCATTACTTTTAAAAAATAAAGCTTTGTCCTTTACCAGGCTTGCACATTTATCAGATTAGCTGAGGCTTGTTCTGTTTGAAGTTAGACTAACTTTATATTTGCCTTGTGTTTTTGAGGACACCATTCCTCATACTTATTTTAGTGGTTCTTTTATGTCAACTTTAGCTCTTTGGAGATCATTATCTTCCCAAGCTTCTTTTATTAACCTTCATTTTGTTCTGAATTTCTTCATGAATTTTCAACTGAATATTCAATTTTGGATTTTTTTTGGATTATAGAACAATATTATTCCATCCATTTGATTTGGTTTCTGTCACTGTTTATGCTCAAATACTGTAGTCTGTTCTTCATATCTTGCACCATCTCATTTTTCATCTGCTTCTATACCCTTGTGAACATCAAAATATCCAGCCATTAAAACACTTATATATATAAGCAGCATTCAGGTGGCCAATAACATAGTTACCATTCTTATAATAATTCTTTTTCATACCTTTTAAAGTATGCTACTGCCTTTACACCTTCGTTTATTTTTTTTTCTTTTTGAGAGGTGTGTGTGTATGTGTATTGTGATTGCATATGGCTATTTAATAAATTCTGTCAGATTGGAAAGCTAAACTGATTTTTGTATCTTATTTATTTATTTATTTATTTATTTATTTATTTATTTATTTGAGAGAGATAGGCAGATAGAGGGGGGGCACACTAGGGCCTCTAGCCACTACAAACAAACTCTAGATGCATGCACCACCTTGTACATCTGGCTTACATGGATACTGGGAAATCAAATCTGGGTTCTTAGGCTTTATAGGCAAGCACCTTCCACTAAGCCATAACTCCAGCCCTAAACTGATTTTCACCTTATTCTAAGCGAGCTTGTCCTTCCCAAAGCTGAAATAAGAGTTAGTCTAAGGAAACATTGAGTCCATTATTTTTACCTTGCTTATTATATATTTCTGATTAAAAATAGTACATCAGGGCTGGAGAAATGGCTTAGTGATTAAGGCACTTGGCTGCAAAGCCAAAGGACCTAGGTTCAATTCCGTAGGACTCAAGTAAGCCAGATACACGAAGTGGCACATGTGTCTGGAGTTTGTTTGCAGTGACTAAAGGCCCTGGCATGCCCATTCTCTCTCTCTCTCCTCTCTCTCTATCTCAAATAAAAAAATAAGTTTAAAAAAACAAGTATTTTTTTTAAAAATAGTACATTAAAAAACTTAATTTCCATCATTTAAAAAGTATTTCAAGGATTGGAGAGATAGCTTATTATTTGAAGGCACTTGCTTACAAAGCCTGATAAGCCTGGGTTTGATTCCTCAATACCTATGTAAAACCAGATACACAAAGTGGCACATATGCCTGGAGTTTGTTTGCAGTGGCAGGAGGCTCTGGTGCACCCATACTTTCTGTCTCACTCAAATAAATAAAAATATTAGAAAGAAAACGAAAACATTTCTTTGGGGCTAGGGAGATAACTCAGTGAATAAAACAATCATGGCTCAAGCTAGAATGCCTAAGTTCAATCCCCAGACTTTGTATAAAAAGCCAGAAGTTGGGCTGAAGAGGTGGTTTAGCAGTTAAGGTATTTGCCTGTGAAGCCAAAGGACCCAGGTTCAATTCCCCAGGACCCACGTAAACCAGATGCACAAGGTGGCGCATGAGTTAAGTTTGTTTACAGTGGCTGAAGGCCCTAGGTATATATTTTCCCTCTTCCACCCTCCCTCTTTCTCTCTCTCAAATAACTTTAAAAAATATTTTTTTAAGCCAGAAGCTATGTCATACTTTGTAATCCCAGTACTACTGATAGCTAGATGGGACGCAAAGACAGGAGAATTTTCCAGAAGCAAAACCAACAAAGAACAACAGCAGAGTAGATAATCCACAAAGAAAAACTGCCCAGTGAGGTGATAAAACCAGGACTGACCTGAATGTTGTCCTTTAAGCTCTACATGCATGCTGTGGCACATGCACACCCCTCCCATACAAATGTGTACATGAACACATATACACAGAGAAATAAAGAGAGAGAAACTAGGACTGTCCTGAAAGTTGTCCTCAAACCTTCAGGGATGTTACCTGCACAGCAGGGTCCAAGGTATCCTGTAAGGGGATAGCAAGGTTTAAGTAAACACACTAGACATTTTGGCTAATTTGAAAGTGGGGGAACCAGGGAACTCTATCTCAGAGGATAGTAGCCCCAAGTAATTGACCCACAATGTTTTTATTATTCAGCTTATAAAGGCTAATTCATTATTAACTGTTAGCTTAGCATAGATTATCAAGTTTAGCATAGATTATCATAGAAGTACTTTCTCACGAGACTACTTGCTATGTTATTCTGAGACAAAGCAGATGTTGACAGATAGAAGTAAGTTAACCAGCAGGGCTTTGTGACCTACAGTAGTAAGGACAAACTCCTTATCAGCCTGGGAGAAAGAGGCACTGCATCCCAAACTTCCATCAGTAGATGTGGACCAGCTTTGCCATAGTAAACATTCTTGACTTGAGGTGCTTTGTAGTCAAGCTGCTGTCATAGTTTCAGGTAGGGCGGTGGTCTCTGCAGATACATGCTATGGCACATTCATCCCCCCTCCAAGATGCACATGAACATATACACACACAAAAAATGCAATGTTATTAGTTTTTTTGTTTAAATTACTTTAAACTTATAGTTAGATGAGAGTTCTGGTTTTATTATAGAGGAAATACTATTCTGATAATTTTCAAGGATTTTTTTTTTTTTTTTTTTTTTTGGTTTTTCGAGGTAGGGTCTCACTCTAGTCCAGGCTGACCTGAAATTCACTATGTGGTCTCAGGGTGGCCTTGAACTCACAGCGATCCTCCTACCTCTACCTCCTGAGTAATGGGATTAAAGGTATGTGCAACCACGCCCGGCATACAAGGATAATTTTGTCAACAAGAGAGGTATGGGGCTAAAGAGATAACTCAGTAGTTAAGGTATTTGTCTAACAACAACTCCAGTGCAATTCCCCAGTACCCACATAAAGCCAGATGCACAAAGTGGCACATGCATCTGGTGTTAGTTTACAAGGGCAGGAGGCCATGGCGTGCTCCTTTTCTCTGTTGCTCTTCTCTGTGTCTCTCTATGTACTTCAAATAAATTAGTTTTAAAAAGAAAAAGGCCAGGCGTGGAGGCGCATGCCTTTAATCCCAGCACTCGGGAGGCAGAGGTAGGAGGATTGCCATGAGTTCGAGGCCACCCTGAGACTACATAGTGAATTCCAGGTCAGTCTGAGCTAAAAAAAAAAAAAAAAGAAAGAAAGAAAAAAGCAAAATTCTGTATACAGCCGAGGAGATGGTTCAGCATTTAAAAAGAGGAAGAGAGGTTTGTTTGAGCTGGGAAGATAGCTCAGTGGTTAAAGATGCTTGCTTGCAAAGCCTACAAGTCGTGGTTTGATTTCTCAGTACCCACATAAAGCTAGACACACAAAACAGTGCATGTTATCTGGTGTTTGTTTCCAGTGCTAAGAGGTTCTAGCATACCCATAGTTTCATAAATAAATAAATAAATAAAATATGTTTTTAAAAAGAAGAAAGATTTGTTTATTTTTTATTTCTGTATGTAGGCAGGCCAGGGCCTCTTGCTTCAAACAGATGCTAGACACTTGGGCCACTTTTTGCATCTGGCTTACTTGGGTGGCTTGGGTATTAAACCTTAGGCTAAGAGGCTTTGCCAGGAAGCACTTTTAACCTCTAAGCCATCTTCCCAGTCTGTGTTAATTTATATTATACTTTGTTTACAAAGGCCATTTTCATTCAACCATGTAATGTACTTTGAGCATATTCTCTCCATACTTCTGTCCCCCCCTTTCCCCTTTTCATTGTTCTTCTTTGTTGGCTGAAACAGCTTTTCTTCTATTTTCATGTCATCTATACATATATGATTTTTCATATCTATACAAAATCTAAGATTCACAAGTGAGAGAAAACATGTGATATCTGTCCCCTTTTTTAGTATGTATTTTCATGTTCATGGATGTAGGTGTAGCATACATTCACCATGGCAGCGTGTGTATGGATATCAGGAAAACTTCAATTGCTTGTCCTCCCCACTTACCTTGTTTGAGGCAGTCTTTCTATATTGGTCACCTGGTCAGTTACCCAGCTGGCTAGCCAATGAGATTCTGGAAAATTCCCATCTCCACCTCCCTTCTCACCATAGATGTGCTATGATTTCAAATGCCTGCCACTGTGTCAGTGTTATTTGTGGGCTCTAGAGATCTGAACTCAGATATTCTTGTGTGCATAGTATGCTCTTTATCCATTAAACCATCCCCCATTTATTATTCTGAAACATTGCTATGCAAATATCTCTATGATATGTTAACTTAGAGTTTTCTGGATAAATACCGAGGAGTGGTATAGATGGATTATATGTTAGGTCTAGTTTTCTGAGGAATTGTTATATTGATGTCCATAGTAGGCAGATTAGTTTATTTTCCTTCCAGCAGTGTTAAGGTTCCCTTTTGTCTGCCTCTTTATCAGCATTTGATTTTCTTGATAACTGCCATTCTGACTGAGCTGACTTGGAAATTTAGCATAATTTTCATTTCTATTTTGCTGATGGCTAGTGATGTTGAATAGTTGTTTTCATGTTTATTGGCCATTTGTACTTCATCTTTTGAGAACTGTCTGCTCATTAATCGATTACTGCTTGAGTTTTTTGATTTCTTTAGTTTTTTTAATTTCTTTTTATATTCTAGATACTAACTTGTCAGATGTATAACTAGCAAAAATTTTCTCCCAGTCTTTAGACTATCTCTTTTCTTAACTATGTCTTTTGCTATGCCAAAACTTTTTAATTTAATGAGATCCTATTTGTCAATTGTTAGCACTATTTCCTGAGCTGCTGGGAGACCTGTTCAGAAAGTCCTTGCCTATGATAGTATTTTGAAGGGCTTCAGTCCATTTGCAGATTTTTGTGCATGGTAAGAAATAAAGTTCTAGCTTTAATCTAGAATAATTTTTATAAATCTGAGATCTTTAATAATAAATAATTCATATAAAAGCAGTCTAATATATCAATTCCTTCATATCCATTATTACCTATAAATGTTGTTATACCTGTTTATAGGGGAAAATGCATTTTGTTCATGTTAGAGATACAGTTAAGATCATTTGGCCTGCAATTAACAAAACTGGCTCTTCAATCCCAGCCTTTAGATTTCATATTTTGTATTCTACCAGCTATATAACACTGCTGCTCTAGATTATACCTGGAAAAAATTGAGTCTTTCTCTTTAAGATATGCATTGCACTTGACACTACAGAGGAGACACTCAAGAGACTTTGCTAACTCCGTCAAGTGAGGAAAAATACTCCTCAAATTGCCATTTTCAGCCAGGCATGGTGGTGCACACCTTTAATCCCAGCACTCGGGAGGCAGAGGTAGGAGATTGCCATGAGTTCAAGGCCACCCTGAGACTACAGAGTGAATTCCAGGTCAGGCTGGGCTAGAGTGAGACCCTACCTCGGGGGAAAAAAATTGTCATTGTCTGCAGGATTGGAGTTGTGGGCTAAGAGATCTAAGGTGTAATATTTAGATTTTCTCCTATTGTATAGAGTAATATCTTCATTATTTATTTAGTCAAGACTTTCATGTCAACAAATTAGTGATTAAATCTTAAAGCCATTATGATTGCAGAAATAAAATTTTAATGGCCTACCAAGGATTTGTGTGCTGCTACTAAAACTGGTGAAGCCGACAGTGCTTCATACAAAGGCTTATTTACTGTAATGTATGTGTATGCTACATCTTGAGCATCAAGCAAGTGTTTGGTCAGGTAGATGTGGAACCTAGATGTGGTCTAGCTTCTTCAGTTTCGATAATAGTAAGTGGTGGGCTGGAGAGATGGCTTAGCGGTTAAGGCGTTTGCCTGCAAAGCCTAAGGACTCTGGTTTGATTCTCCAGGTCCCACGTAAGTCAGATGCACAAGGGGGCACATGCATCTGCAGTGGCTAGAGATCCTGGCATGCTAATTCTCATTATCCCTCTCTCTCTGTCTTTCGTTCTCTCTGTCCCTAATAAATAAATAAATAAAAATAAAATCTTTTTAAAAAACAGTAAATGGTTACACACGTACATCTGCATGTGTAAGAGTGTGTGTGTTTTAGACAATACTCAAAATATGATTATGGGACCAACAGCATCATTACTTTGGAACTTGTTAGAAATGCAAATTTTTAATTAACTAAACAGAATAAAATAGAAAAACAGTTCCACATAAAAAAGATTGGGATGTTGAACATTTTTTTAATATGTTTGCCATTTGTGTTTCTTTTCTTGAGGACTGTCTGTTCGTCTCATCCCGTTTATTGATTGGCAGGGTTTTGGTGTTTACTTTTTGCAGTTCTTTGTATGTTACTGATATCAAACTCTTGTCTGAGATGTAGCTGGCAAATATTTTGTTCTCTTCTGTAGGTTTCCTATTCGCTCTGCTGGTTTATTGATTATTGAGACTATTTCTTGTGCTACTGGAGTACCATTCAGAAAGTTCTTACCTATATCTGTAAGTTACAGTGAACTCCCTGTAAATTAAAGCTGCTTCACTGTGGATGGGAATGTAAAATGATGCAGCCACTGTGGACATTAGTGTAGCTAGAACTTGTGTGGAAAGAAGATCCCTGCCTTTTTACTATCTTGACTCTCATTGTTTTCATCACTAATTATGTCAACTAAGAAACTTTTGTAGGGTCATTTATCATTGATAAAGTTTCTATTTGTAGTTCAGGCAGTTTTTCTTCATAAATAAGTGTTTCCTGAAATAAATATATCACTTTTAGCACTCTCCTTTTTCTAATTATTTATCTATTTATTTATTTACCAGAACCTATTGCTGTTTCCTGGTTGTTAGGTCCTTCAGGGACTAGGATATAGCAGAAGCACAAAGAATTCCCAGGAACTTGGAGCTGTGTCAGTCCACAGGTCCTGATGCTTATAGGTCGGGGTCAGTGTTCCTCCTTGTCTCCACCTTTCAATGTAGTCATGTTTATTTTCTGTGCAATGTTAGGTGTTTTAATCAGACCGGGAAAAGTATGTCATCTTCTTCCTCCTAGAATCTGAAATCCCAAGTTGTACTTATTAACAACTATCCAGATTTAAAGAATAGGCACTAAAGTGTTTTATTTCGTCAGGACTGAGAGGAACCTGGGCCTTTCTTTATGTCTGTGCCAGGCGTTTCAGTGACCATGGCCATTTAGCAACAAAGATAGAAGTTGCTTCAGCAATTACTGTTATATTGTTTGAAAGACTGGAGATATTGAAATGTCTAAAATTTTTCCTTTGTAAATAATATCCAATTAATTGCCTAAGCTCCTGTTTTAGCCTGGTAACTCTTTGCTCATTCTTTGTACCTGTGTTTCTCCCTAAGATATCTTGCATCTCTCTAAGAAATCTCAAGCTTGGGACTTGAAAGGGTTTTCTATCATTCCTGACACCGGACTGTCACTGGGAAAGTCACACCTGCACATTATGACCTTTAGTGACTGCATGCTGGCATGTCTTAGCTATCTTTTGTTCATAACTTGTCTTTAGCTGTCCATCATGAAGGGCAGCTGTCCCTCCACGAACTGGCCTTGTCTTGCTGTCTATCATTGGGGGCACTTTTGATCAGTGCACAGACATAATTTTAACTATCTGTAGTAGCATTCCATGTTTAACAAAAAGTGTGTGGTGGCGGGGAGGAGAGAATCCAAATTGCAAATAAACTCCTGAATTTCTTTTTATTTTCTAGGCAAAAACTTACCATCCCACATGGAAGTTGCCCTGTTATTCTGAATACTTACTTTTGTCAGAAAGTTGTTGCCAAAGAAACAACTCATGAAGTGTATTGTCATGATACTTCACTTCCAAGAAGAAACATTACTTTGGCAACGACCTTTAGAATTAAGGATCTAACAGTTAATTCACCTGAAAATCAGGTAAATTCTCATTGGTTCAAAGGATTTATGCTGCATTTATTTATTTATGTCTGGATTTGAGATATAAATGAGGAAGTTCATCTTTTTTCCCAAATATATATGCAAGGATATCTTATTATTGTTATGTCTAAAGATAAATCCAGTAGCATTTATTTATGGTCTTTTGCAATCTTTCATACTTCTTTTTTTTGTTTTTTTTTAAATATATTTTTTTAATTTATTTATTTGAGAGAGCGAGAGATACAGAACTAGGAAGGTAGAGAGAGTGAGAGACAGAGAGAGAAAATGGGTATGCCAGGGCCTCCAGCCGCTGCAAACGAATTCCAGATGCATGCACCTCTTGTGCATCTGACTTACGTGGGTCCTGGGAAGTCGAACCTGGATCCTTTGGCTTTGCAGGCAAGCACCTTAACCACTAAGCCATCTCTCCAGCCCCATACTTCTTATTATGTATTTTAATTTGTTTTAATTCAGTGCAGTATATCAAAGTATTTTCTGGTAGGTTTTGTAAATAATAATTTTCCTTCATTTTTTTTTCTGAGGTAAAGTCTCAATCTAGCCCAGACTGACCTGGAATTCAATATATAGTCTCAGGGTAGCCTCGAACTCACAGTGATCCTCCTACCTCTGCCTCTCAAGTGCTGGGATTAAAGGCGTGCGCCACCACGCCCAGCTCAATTTTCCTTTATTTTTAAAAGTCATTTTGTTCTTTTCCATGATTTCTGTAACCTTTGAGGTAGAGTTTTTTTTTGAGAGAGAGAGAGAGAGACAGAGCTGCTGCGAATGAAATCCAGATGCGTGCGCCCCTTTGTGGTCAAGTGTGGCATTGCGCCTTTGCGTCACTTTGCATTTGGCTAAACGTGGGACCTGGAGATTGGAACCAGCATTCTTAGGCCTAGGAGGCAGGCACCTTAACTGCTAAGCAATCTCTCCAGCCCGAGATAGAGTTATATAAGCTTGAGATTATATGGTAGACATTGACTGAGGGGGGGGGGAGCTGAGCCATGGTCATTTCACCAGCAATGGGTACAAGGACACTCTGCTCTGAGAGTCAGTATGCTTCCAGTTCACTGGCCTTAAACCCACTGAATCACTAGAATCACCATAGAACACAACACTGAGACTGACAAATGGAGGGAGGGAAAATAAGAAAGAAGACAAGCTTTTGTTCTGTTTTATACCACATAATGCAAAACTCTCCCATTGAGTATCAAAAAAAAATGTGTGGGGAAAATATTGAAAAGGAGAACACTCTAATCAATCTATTGGTACCATTTACGTTTTTTAAACAGTTATGCTTTGTGAAACTGTTTTGGTATGTTTCATCTCATAACAGTGTCAGTGAAGCTTCCCTGTAGCATACTGGCATAGATTTTTTGAAACTATGTCTCTGCTTCACATCTACCTCAGCAGCTTTTTGCTAACTGGCCTTCAGCAGTTTCTTTGCATCTCAATTTGAGCTATGAGAGTCCTTTTGAAGATGACCATTGCTATATAAAGAACAGAACCTGGAAGATAAGCAGTACTTCAGAAGTATTGTTGCCTTATGATCATTGGTATTATTATATAGACTTGTTGGGAGAATACATGAGCATGTAAAGTATGTAACTGAACACATTGCACATATAAGCACCTAATAAAATGGTATGTTTGTTTTTATAAACCTAGTCATTCTGTGGACAACAAAAAAAAAGGAAAAAAGTACTGTGGGGTATTTAACAGCAGGATTGTCCACTTGGTATTCTGTTGTTAGGAAAAATTTTGCTCGAGTGTTTTCACTCACCTTCCTCACCTCAGCAGAGCTAGTGCGCAGTCAGATGTAGAGGCCCACACTACATGTTTATTTTCTTCATCATACTTTCAATGCAGTGCAGGTTCTTTAGGCATTGCCTAATGATGTCATAATTAGGTGGGCAGCATGATGTTGTAAGCCAAACTGAAAGAGCTCCCTTTGCATGTCTTGGCCAGATTGTACGTAGTGGCCTGCCCACCATGGGCAGAGGCTGGACCCACAGGAATGAAGAGGCAACACAACACCCTGAAGTTGATGCTCCTCTGAGAGATTCTCTCCTGGATATTGTGGAAAGCCAGAGAGCTGCCCCTCGGTCTGGAGTCGGAGTCCGAGTTGTAGTGCAAAGGGTTTACTCACTTCTTGGAAAAGATGGTACCAAGGCCCAGCAGGGGCACATCATGGTACACAAAAAACTACCTGAAACACGGTGAGTAACAAATAAAGATGTCAGTGGGGAGAAGCACACAGGCAGAATTATCAAGAAAGGAAGCTGTTCCCAGGGGAAATTTCTAGGTTTTGTTAACTGTATCCATAGGTTGTTTTATATATCTTTTTCTTACATCAAAATTTGGATCATGTAGTATAACAAAGGAATTCTCATGAAAAGTCCTACTAAAAATTGAAGTTAAACTAGGAGTAGTGGCACATACCTTAATCTTAGCACTGAGGAAGTAGAGACAGGATATCAGAGAAGTTCAAGGTCAACCTTGGTTACATAGAGAGTACTGTGAACATTTTTATGCACTTTGTTTCTTGTTGCTGGCAGGAAGTACCTGACAAAAGTAGTTTATGGGAGGAAAGGGCTTATTTTGGCTTATAGACTTTAGGGAAAGCTTCACAATGGCAGGGGAAAACAATGGCATGAGCAGAGGGTAGACATCCTCCCCTGGCCAACATCAGGTGGACAATAGCAGCAGCAGAGTATGCCAAACACTGGTGAGGGGAGGGTGGCTATAACCCATAAGCCCACCACAAACAACACACCTTTAGCAAGGTTCCAATTCCCAAATTGCCATCAGCTGGGGATCAAGCATTCAGAACACAAAAATTTATGATGAAAAGTAGTACCAGAATCAAACCACCACAATTTTTGTGCAAGTTTTTGGTTTAAATATACATTTTCAGTTCTCTTGGATATATGCCTAGCAATGGAATATCTGTGGTAAATCTATAGGTTAATTCGTAGTGAAACTGAGTCAGGGTAGCTGCACCATTTCCCATTCCCACTAGCAATGTATGAATTCTTGACAAAACTTGTTTGTCCTTTTGATTATAGCTACCTATTATAGCTATAGGTGAGAAGTGGTACCTGATAATTAGTAGTGTTTGAGCACCTTTTTGTACTTATTAGCCTTTTATACGTCTTCCTTGGTGAAAAGTTTTCAATACTGTGCCTGTTTTTAAATTGGGTTCTTTTTCTTTCCTTGTGAGTTATTATGCCTTATCAGATATATGGTTTATAAGTATTTTTTTCTATTTGTTTGTTTTTTCACCTTTGATAGTGATCTTTGAAATACAAAGGTTTATAATGTTGATGATTTACTATTCATCTCATTGTCATTTTAGCTGCTTGTGCTTTGGGTTTGTATCTAAGAAATCTTTGCCTGATCCAAGGTCATAAAAACTTTGATGTTGGGCTGGAGAGATGGCTTAGCGGTTAAGGCGCCTGCCTCCTAAACCTAAGACCGCTGATTCCAATCTCCAGAGGTTCCAATCTCCAGGTCCCACCTTTAGCCAGATGCAAAGTGACGCAAGGGTGCAATGCCGCACTTGACCACAAGGGGGTGCACGCATCTGGATTTCGTTTGCAGCAGCTGAGAGGCTGCTGGTGCGCCCATATCTATCTGTCTTCCTCTCCCTTTCTCTCTGTCTCTCTCTGTATCTCTCAAAAAAAAAAACTTTGATGTTATCTTCTGAGAGTTTTATGATTTGTGTTCTTACATTTAGATTTATAATACATTTGATTTAATTTGTTGAATGGTCCCATATTGTGGATTAGGTTCTTCTTGCAGGTAAATATATTTAGTAGGAAATAACTACCACTTTATGCAAATGCCTTGCTTAGTATACATGTCCCCAAATATGGTTCAGTTAAATGTATCTTCCTAGCATGTACTGAAGTTTAAACTATGTGATGTTCTTGTGTGCATGCCGTTTCTTTCTTTTTATACCTGGTCTCTTTAACATAGGTGATGGGGATCACATTCAGTTTAAACTACATTATGTTCTTGTGTGCATTCCATTTCTTTCTTTCTATACCTGATCTCTTTAACATAGGTGATGGGGATCACATTCAGTCCTCATGCTTCCCTTCTAGATGGCAGAAAATTGCTCCATTTTTCTACCCTTTGTGTCTTTTTGTGTATTTATCAGTTTATTGATCTAGTGTCAGGTTATAGCTGATTAACACTTTTGTTGTTGTTGTTGTTGTTGTTGTTGTTGTTGTTGTTGTTTTTGGAGGTAGGGTCAAACTCTAGCTCAGGCTGACCTGGAATTCACTGTGTAGTCTCAGGGCAGCCTCGAACTCTCGGCAATCCTCCTACCTCTACCTCCTGAGTGCTGGGATTAAAGGCATGCACCTCCACGCCCAGCTGATTAACACTTTTTAAAAATATTTTTACTGGGGGCCAGAGAGATGTCTTAGCGGTTAAGGCACTTGTCTGCAAAGCCTAAGGACCCATGTCCGATTCTTCAGGTCCCATGTAAGCCAGGCTCATAAGGTACGCAAGCAGGCAAGGTTGCACATGACACAAGGTGGTACACACGAATGGAGTTCAATTGCACTGGCTGTAGGCCCTGCCTCACCAATATTCTCTCTCTCTCATATCTGTCTCTCAAAAAACTTTGCAAAGAATTATTTATTTGCAAGCACAGAGAGAATGGGCATGCCAGGGTGTCTTGTCACAGCAAATGAACTCCAGATGCATGTGACACTTAGTGCATCTGGCTTTATCTGCATACTAGGGAATCAAACCCAGGCCATTGTGGTTTGCAAGCAAGCACTTTAACCATTGAGCCATCTCTCCAGCTCCCTGATTGAAATTTTAATTGTTTTAGGGTAGAATCTGAAATCAGTAGGCTCATGTTCTTTAATTTAAAATATTCTATAATATCAACCTATGTGCATTGACTCATGCTATTTTTTGTAGCCATTATACTTTGACTAATGTCCTCAATGAATTTACTGATGCTGTGACAACAGCAGTGAAATTTCCATGTCCTTTTCCCATGCCAGTAATAGTCTTGAAAGGAACAGTGCAAAAGAATAACAAAAACCTGATGCTGTGACTGCAAAAAAAAAAAAAAAAAAAAACATTAATTCTGTTAAATTGTAGAGGGTCTCACTGGAAAGAAGAAGGGGTTCAGTGAAGAGAGTATAGGGGAGGAGAGACAAAAAAGATGGTTGGAGGGGATTATGATGGGGGCACATTGTCTATATGTATGGAGGGTATCAATAAAATATTTAAAAATACAAAGTTTTGATAATGGAATAAGTTCCAGGATAATTCTCTGGAATAATATCTAGACATGCTATATGCTCCCATAGTAAGTTTTCCTTTTAACTGGGCCACAGTGATTTTCCAACTCCCTTTATCTATCATGATCAAGAATGATTTCAAAGTGGTTCTATATAAAAGTCATGGAAATTTTCCTTCCTCATTTTTGACCTCTTTTCCCCGGAAAATTGTGTTCTTTAAAGATTCTGTAGACCTGGAACAGTCTATATCCCTTCCCAACCCGTTCTGTGCCTACAACAACTCCCTGAGTAACCCTGAGGTCACACTAGAACTTTTAGAAGAGCCACATTGCAGCTCTGTGTTTTACCGAATGACAGCACAGAAAAGCACCATGGGAGACAGAGCACAGAGCCTGGCAGAGTCCACAGGGGTAGGCAAATACAAATATAGGCATAGTGTTAGTTGGCTGTAGGGTCAAGAAGCACATACGTAGTGAGATCAAGTCTGACTTGACTTCCTGCCCTAGCAAAGCTGGGACACCTTGCTCTCTCTCTCATCACCACTTGCCTCTGCCAAGTGACCTACCTGTACTCTCTCACATCTACTGCTAGGCTTAGAGCTTGGTGCAGCCAGGTGGCAGACTCACCCTTGTGCTGATTTATGGCCCTTCAGTTCTAAATGGCTTGAGCCAGATCAGCTTCATCTGCACAGATAATTGAAGTAAACTGATCCTCACAAACAATTCTTCAGATGATAGAGAGAGGGAGAGAGGGAAGGGGGAGAAGAAAGAGACACAGAGAGAGAGAAAGGAAGGAAGGAAGGAAGGAAGGAAGGAAGGAAGGAAGGAAGGAAGGAAGGAAGGAAGGAAGGAAAAAATGAAAAGAAAGAGGAGAGGAGGAGGGAGGGAGGGAAACAGGCAGGTATAGTATATGAAGGTATTACTCTTGTTTCTTCCTTACTTGTTGATCTGACAATAATATTACCAATGTTCTGAAACTTCACATCTCTTCTTTTAAAAACTTACATTGAAAACTTCCTTAAATATAAACAGTATCACAAGACATGATGGCACATAACTTTAATCTCAGCACTTGGGATGCTGAGTTTGGAACATATATGCTGTATATAGCATAGCAATAAACATGGATGGGCTACCTTATAATCCTTTAAATATACTACCCCACAATATTACAACCAGGAACACTACTTTTCATTATTTTGAGGCACCTAATACTCATTTCTGTAGTGTCTCTACTGTTTTACATTCCCACCATCAGTGTGATGTAATAAAATAAAGGACCCAGATCCTTTCCCCCATCTTCATCAGGAGTTTTTGTTTTCTTGGTAATTCCTTTTCTAACTGGGTGAAATAGAATCTCAAAAGAATTTGAATTGAATTTGTATTTCACTGGTGGCTAGGAAGTTCAAATACTTTTTCAAATATTTATTGGCCATTTATACTTCCTTTGAGAACTGCTTATTCAATTCATTAGTCCATTTATTGATTGGATAACTTTGGGGTTGGTGTTTAATGCTTAGAGTTCTTTATAGATTCTAGATGCTAACCCTTTACATGTTTTATGGTTTACAGTGATTTTCTCCCATTCTGTAGGCTACCTCTTCAATCTGCTGATTGTTTCCTTTATTGTACACAAGTTTTTTAATTTCACAGAATTCTATTTGCTATTCTTATGATAATTTCTTGTACTATTGTCTTTTTTTGTCAAGTTCTTACCTACACCTATATTTTGAAGGGTTATAACATAGGTTTTCCTCTAGCAGTTGCAGGATTTCAGATCTTATGTTAAAATCCTCTTTTTAAAGCATTTTTAAAATATTTTATTTATTTATTTGCAAGCAGAGAGAAAGAAGAGAGAGTTTTGCTCCTTTTTTAATGATTGGCACACTAGGGCCTCCAGCCTCTGCACTCAAACACCAAATGTGTGAGCCACCTTGTGCACATGCATCATGTTATGCATCTGGCTTATGTGGGTTCTACAGAGTCAAGCCTGGGTCCTTAGGCTTCACAGGGAAATTCCTTAACAGCTAAACCACCTCTCAGCCCTGATTGATTTTAAATTGATGTTTATAAGATGAGAGATGTTCTCTAGTTTCATTCCTTTTACATGTGGAAATTCACTTTTCCAAGCACCTTTTGTTGAAGAGGCATCTTGTTTATTTCAACGTATATTTTTTCATACCGTTGTCAAAAATTAATCTATAGCTATGTGTGATTCTTTCCTCCTGAATCTTCTGTTCTATTCCATTGATTGCTTTGGGTATGTGGGGCCCTTTGTGTTTATGAATTTTAGAAATTTTTTCTATCTCTGTGATGAATGTAAAGGGATTTTGATGAGGATTGCATTGACTCTTTAGAGGACTTGTAATAGCAATTGCATTGTTGAGAATGCCAATCTGTGAGTATAGGCAATCTTTACAGCTTCCAATGTCTTCTTCAGTTTCTTTCATTGTTTTGAAATTTTCCGTGTAGAGATTGTTGTCTTTATAGTCCAGATTTGCCTGCAAAGCCAAAGGATCATGATTCGATTCTCCAGGACCCATGTAAGCCAGATGCACAAGGGGGCACATGTGTCTGGAGTTCGTTTGCAGTGGCTGGAGGCCCTGGTGCGCCCATTCTCTCTCTCTCTGCCTCTTTCTCAAGTAAATAAAGCAAGGACTCATCTGGACTATAAAGACAACAATCTCTACAAGGAAAATTTCAAAACAATGAAATCTCTCTCTCAATCTCTCTCTCTCTCTGCCTCAAATAGATGAATAAATTAAATATTTTTAAAATGTAGCTAATTTGAATGAAGAAGTAAGTTTTAAAGTGAATGATTTCAGGGTTTTTTTTTTTTTTTATTGACAACTTCTATACTTACAGACAATAAACCAGGATATTTCCTTCCCCTCCCCCCCATTCCCCTTCAGAACTCCACTCTCCATCATATCCCCTCCCTCTCTCCATTAGTCTCATTTTTAATTTGATGTCATCATCTTTTTCTCCTATTATGAGGGTCTTGTATTGCTAGGCACTGCGAGGTCATGGGTATCGAGGCCAATTTCTATCTGGACAGTTGCATTGTAAGGAGTCATACCCTTCCTTTGGCTCTTACATTCTTTCTGCCACCTCTTCTGCAATGGACCCTGGGTCTTGGAGGATGTGATAGAGGTTTTTCAGTGCTGGACACTCCTCCTCCCTTCTTCTCAGCACTATGTTGCCTTTTGGGTCGTCCCAGTGGTCATCACCATCTGAAAAGAGAAGCTTCTCTAACCAGAAGTGAGAGTAGCATTAATATGTGAATATAAACATGAAGTGTAGTGCTTTCAGGGCAGCTTGGTGGGAATAATATATACATTTAGCCAGACAAAAACAGGCTTTGTACCCCTAAGGCTCATGACCTCTCCTGCCATAGTCTTTTGCTTAGGTTTTTCAGTACCAGGCATATATTCCCTCCCATAGAGCAAGCCTTCAGTCCAATTAGAGAGTAGTTGGTTTCCCTCAGAGGAGACATGGAACTGTTGCACCAGTTCGGTCATTTAGCCTATCTGGCCAAACTTGAGGTTTCCAGTGTCCACTGTTTTCACCACTGATAATTTCTGTCTCCCATACGGCTGCATGCAGTGCAGCTTTTTCCAGCTTTCAGTTGGTTGGTCTACAGGGAGAAGGTTTTCTGCTCAGCACCAGCTTGATTTCTCAGTGACCTTGCTGCTCAGGCAAGTGAGGTCTTCAGCAATAGGGTCTTACCATCTGTTTCTCAAGGGAAACCAAAGGCCTTGGCAATAGCCTGCAATGTTTTAGAGACAACAGGCACCTCCCTGGCCAACAGTTCACTAGAAGGTATCCCATCCCTGGCACTGAAAATTTCTAGTAACAATCTATAGCTTCTGGATGTGCCATTATTCAAAAAAGTAGGTTTACATAAGTCTTATTCAGAATATCTTGAATTTTGATTGACCTTCCCCTTCCCCCCCCCACCCTTCTTTTACACATTCTGTTCCCCTGTCCTCGCTTAGTCCTTTCCCCTCCCTGTAATCTGTTCTTCTACTTACATATATACAATATCATCCCCTTAAGTTCTTCCCTCTCCTCCCTCCCTTATAACCTTTTTCTAGCTTACTGGCATCTACTACCAATTTTTGGTTCCGGCTCACACACATCTATACATTTGTAACTAGGATCCACATATAAGATAGAACATAGAACATGTGACGTTTGGTTTTCTGGGCCTGGGTTACCTCACTTAGTGTTGGTTTTGTCTATTTGTTTTGGGTTTTGGTTTTTCAAGGATCTCTCTTTAGCTCAGGCTGACCTGGAATTCACTATGTAGTCTCAGGGTGGCCTCAAACTCATGGGGATCCTCCTACCTGAACTCCCAAGTGCTAGGATTACAGGTGTGCACCACCACGCCCAGCTTAGTTTTTTCAGTTTTTAATGGTGGATTTGGTGACAATTTTTGTATCTCTATTAATCAAATAAATTAGTTTATAGTTTTACCCCTCCTAAATCCCCCCTCCATTTAATCCCTTCTTTCTAATGTGTCTTCTATTTTGAAATTATAAGTTTTTTTCCCTCCAAATAAGTAAGTCTTGTGTAGGTAGTCTCAAAAACTGTAAGGTCATGAATAGTACGACTACTTTGTGTTTGGAAGACAGTATTGCAAAGCACTCTTCCCCTCCTTTGGCTCTTACATTCTTTCCACCACTCTTCCAGAATGGTCTAGGAGCCTTGGAAGGTATGATACAGAGATCTAATTTAGTGCTAAACACTCCACTATCACTTCTTCTCAGCACTTTGATGAGTTTTAAGTCTCCTCAGTAGTCACCACCATCTGAAAAGAGAAACTTCTCTAACCAAAAGTGGGAGTAGCATAAAAATATGGGTATAAACATAAATATGTATAGGGAAGTTTGTCAGTATAATACATCCATTAGCCAGACAACAGTGGCAGGTTCCCCCCTCCCCACTTAAGTCTTTTGGCCTCCTCAGCTATGGGCTTTTGATTAGGTTTTTAGTACCATGCAAGCATTCCCTCCCATGGACTGGGTCTCATCCAATCAAAGAGTAAAGCAGACAGACCACCATTGCACCATTTGGTACAGTTGACTTGGGTAGCCCAGCTATAGAGCTTGCAGGGCCCATTGTTGAAGAGCCAACTTCTTGTTTGATTATTTCTATGCACTATTTCTTTACCCTCTATTTCATTAATTTCTGCCTTGATCCTTATTGTTGTTCATTGATGTCTACAGCTTTTGCATGTGACTTGTTTTCCTAAAACCTTGACTTGAGTCATTATTTTTTTTTGAGATTGCTCTGATTTTTTTAAACATATGTATATGCAATGTGTGGTATGTATATGTGGTTTATGCCCATATATGTACAGATAGTCATACCCATGTGTGAGTGTGGAGGCCACAGGTGAACATTATGTGTATTCCTCGATCACCCATAACCATATTTCCCTAGATAGAGCCTCTCTCTGAACCTGGAGATGTTTTTACAAGCCCCAGTAATTCTCCAATCTCTAAGCCCCACACAACTGGGTTTACAAGTAGCCATACCCATATCCAAGTCTTTACATAGATGCTGCGGAGTTGAACTCTAAGTGAATCATGCCTTTTCATGCCCTCATAGTTACATGGCAAGCACTCTTATTAACTGCTCTTTGTCCTTGATTTTTCAGTTGAAGCACTTCTAAGCTTTCCTCTGTGTACTGCCTTAGCTATAGTCTATAGGTCCTATGAGTTCTGCTTACATTTTTCTTTGATACTAAGAATTTTTAAAAATTTTCCTCCATGATTCATTTTATGACCAATGGTCCTTCAAGAGTGTTTTGTTCAGTCTCCAAGTATTTAAGCAGTTTTGTGGTTTCTCTCACTATTGATTTTTTTTTTTTTCTCTCTCTTTTTTTTTTTTTTTGAGAGAGAGAGAGAGAATGGGTGCACTAGGGCCATTTCAGCCACTGTAAACAAACTCCAGACACATGCACCCCTTTGTGGGCAACCACAGCATTGCACACTTGCATTACTTGGCATCTGGCTAAATGTGGGACCTGGAGAATCGAACAGGCGTTCTTAGGCTTGGCAGGCATTAACCATTAAGCCATCTCTCCAGCCCTCACTATTGATTTCTAATTTTATTCCACAGTGATATGATACTAGAAAAAAGTTCCATTCTTTTATATCTGTAAAAATTTGCTTTGTGACCTAGAATGTGATCTTTTTTTCAAAAGGTTTCAGGGGTTATAAGAATATTGTGTTTTCTGTGTCTGTTTAATAGAATCATCTCTATATATCTGTTGCATCCATCTGATCATCAACGTAGTTTAACTCTGAAATATTTTAGGTATTTATAGTTTTCATGACTTATCTAAAGAGTGGGTTACTGAAGTCAAAGTCTGATTTTTGTGTGCATGAATGCTTACAGTTCTTGTATCTGTTCTTCTTTATCTCTTCTCATTTTGTTTGAAGTCTATTTTATCATACATCAGCTGATGCACCAGCTTATTTTTGGCTTCCAGTTACTTGATACATTGACTTTCAAGCTTTGACTCTCAGTGTCTGGGTATATTTATCAGTGAGTTGTGTTTCTTAGAGAAGTGATTTGTTGTTTTTAAACATATTTTTTAATTTATTTGTGCATGTACACGTGTGTATGTATAAGTACACCAGGATCTCTTATCACTGGAAACAAACACCATTTCATATGCCACTGTTTATATCTGGTTTTACAGATGTGTTGGGAAATCAGACCTGGGCCACAGGCTTTGCTAGAGAACATCCTTAACCACTGAGCATCTCCCCAGCCTGATTTTAGTTATTTAATCCCATTAGCCACTGTCCATCTCTGCTGAGTTGACATTATTTATAGTTAAGGTTATTAATGAGAGATGTTTACTAATTCCTGTGATTTTATTGATTGTTTTTCTGGTTGTTTGGGGTTTTTTTCATTATTTTATTTTTCTTTATTAGGGTTAATGATATTTGGTTTACTGTTTTGGAAATGATGTTTTTTAAACTGCCACTCCTTTGGTCATCTGTTCGCCTCATGAACTGTACTCTTTTTTCTTTTGGGGGAGGGATGGGGGGGTTTCTGAGGTACTCACTCTAACTCAGGCTGACCTGGAATTCACTATGTAGTCTCAGGGTGGCCTCGAACTCTTGGCAGTCCTCCTACCTCTGCCTCCCAAGTGCTGGGATTAATAAAGGTGTGTGCCACTACACCCAGTTTGTATTCTTTCTGAAAATATTTTTTATGAGAGAGAGAGAATGGGCATACCAGGGCCTATTGCCACTGCAAATGAACTCCAGATGCTTGTGCCACTTTTTGCATCTAGCTATATATGGGTACTTGAGTATTGAACCCAGGCTGTTAGACTTTGCAAACAAGTACTTTTAACCACTAAACCACCTCTCCAACCTCATGAACTTATTCTTTACTTTCTTAATTTAGAAATTTAGACTGTAGCAGTTGCCTTCTTGTTGCTTGCACAAAACACCCAACCAGATGCAGCTTATGGAAAAAAGTGTTTATTTCTAGCTCACAGTTTTAAGGGGAAGCTTCACCATGTTGAGGAGGGCATGAAAGGAGCACAAAGACAGGAATTATATCTTCTTATTAACAGGTAAGAAAGAGTGAGCTATGAATACCCAGTGGGGCTGAACTAATAAACCTCAAAGCCCACCCCTCAGTGACATACTTCCTCCAGAAAAGCTCCACCTCCCAAAGGCTATACCAGCTGAGGATTAAGTATGAGGCTGAATTACAAACACATGAGGCTACAGGGTTAGGGTTAGGGTGCATTTTACATTCAAGCCATCACATCCTGCCCTTGGCTCCATAGACTCAGAGCCATGTCATGATGCCAAATATATTCAGTCCAGTTTGTTATCAGAATGTAAGGAGTCTGTCTATAAACACTATTCAAGGCTTAAAATGATTTAATCATAGAAATAAGCCCATTCTTCTTCTGGCATGATGAAGCAATCATAAGCGAGTCTGGAGATGTTATTGGGCACGAATTTTCATTTTTTTTTCTTTCATAGTACTGATCTTAATGTTGCAGATTCCAAATCAAGTATATTTATAGTTATATGAAAGGATTATTGATTTAACAGTGAGTTTCAGGGATATCTATAGTAAATGACCAAGTAATGTCAGTACTTCTATTAAAGAAATAATTTTGGCAATATAGAGTAATTCCCCTGAATTCTTTTAACCTTGTGGTCAATGTTCAGCATTGATCAAACAGGAAGTTAATTTGTTAAGCAGATGAATGATATGGAAAATCTTTCATAACATGGTAATGTTGTTGAAAAAATGGTTATCTGATAATCAAGTTTTAATTTAGACTATAATGTTGTCTACCTGCATGGTATTGAGTACTGTTATCTCTCATTGTAGTGTAATTATCTTCATTAATTCATTCTAAAAAACAAGGATGTTCTAGTGCTGACCTTCACATTCTTCTGTGCTTTTGTGTTTGGGGGAGCAAATCCACTCTTTTGTTTCATGTTTCCTTCCACTTTATTCTGTTTCCCCAATTAACATGAATTTTTTCAGTGGGAAAAAATAGGAAGGAAGAGAAAATTTTATGCTGGAAATTGACTAGAGAGAGTTGTTTCAGTCATGTCTTTATTGAAATAGCCTGGTATCTTTTTAGGAAGACAGAGAGGATATCACATACACACACACACACACACACACACACACACACCCCTAATAGAATGTAAGTTCATAAGTTGGAAAGCGTACCAGCAAAGTGACAAAGAATTATAGCCATTGCCACAAGTCATTGGGAAAGACAACTGGGATCAAAGCATGCAACAGAGTTTTGAGAAGGCCAAGCTCAATCTCTGCACAGAGCTGTTTGATAAACATGACCATTTATTTTTTATTTAGTCTTTGTCCTGTGTAGCCCTCACTGTGTTGTCAAAGCTGGCCTTCAACTCTTAATCTTCCTGCCTGTACCTTCCAAGTGCTAGAATTACAGGCATGCACTGCCATATCTGGCATATCCATTTTCAAGGATACAATTCAGTAGGTTTTACTAAGTTCACAAACCATGTGGCTGTCACCACTGCCTAACTCCAGAACATAATTCCACAAGGAGACTCAAACCCATGAGCAACTTCATTTCCCATTCCTTTCTTGCTCCTTAGCTCCTAGCAACCACTAATGTACTGCCTATTTCCATGTAAAGATTTACCTATCTCGGTTTGCATTAGTTGGCTAAAATTATATTACTTTTTTATTTTAGTGTGTGTTTTTGTTTTTGTGTGTGTGTGTGTGTGTGTGTGTGTTAGTGCTTGTGGCTAGAACTCGAGACTCTGTATACCATGCAAATGCTCTACCAATGAGCTGTACACCAGCCCCTATTTTGTTTTGCTTTCTTTTCTTTTCTTTTTTTTTTTTTTTGAGATAATCTTATTGTGTATCCCAGGCTGACCTCAAACTCATGATCCTCTTGCCTCAGCCTCTGGAGTGCTAGCATTACAACAGTGCACTACCAGGTCTGGCCTATATGTGGTCTTTTGTGTGTCTGAATCATTTCTTTTGAATATTACTATACATGATTTATCTTGACAGGGAAATAAAATACCAAATTCATTACCTGAGCAGGATACTCATATAGTCTCTTCCCTCTGTCCCTCCATTATCTGTGTTACAGAGTTTGGCCTACATGATCTCTAAAACCTGTTTTAAAGCTTTATTCTCTCATGTCTATTTATATTCTGTATTATTTGGTTGAGTCTGTATTCCCATGGGAACATGAGCTTCTGTAAGGGAAGGGACTGTGCGTGTGTGTGTTTGCCTTTGTTTACCTCAAGCCTCTCAGTACTATCTAGCACAGGGTTAGGTAAATGGTGGGGCCTTTAATGTGACAAATGTACAGTGTTTTCAAATTTATACTAAGTACCCAGAGCATAATCATATTTTAGTTGTAAAAGCTTGAGTATATTATAAAATGAAACTGGAAAGGTGACTGAGATTACTTCATAGACTTTATCCTACAGACAAACTTCTGACCATGATAGGTGTAGTTAAAGACTGTTTTAGTGGTAGGCAGATAACAGATTTCAAAGCCCGAGTTCCAAGTATATCCAGGCCTTGCTAGAAGTAGGCACTGAAAGGAATAGAAAGCATCAATGTGAATCATTTGGATTTGGTGATGTTAAGAGAAAGAAGTGGGGTCTAAAAATGGCTATGAATAACTTGAAAACTGACCCTGGGAAAATGGTGAACATGATTAGAGATGAAGTTAAAGACTTACCACATGGAACTACTGGGATAGTCAGTGAGTTGCTGGGCCTCCTAGCTATGAGAGGCAGAGGTCTTTAGAGGGCTGGTTAAAAGAGTGAACACAGAGCTGGAGAAATGGCTCAGTAGTTAAAGATGCTTGTTTGCAATGCCTGATGGCCTGGGTTTGATTCCACAGTACCCACATAAAGCTAGATGCACAAAGTGACATATACATCTGGAGTTTGTTTGCAGTGGCTAGAGGCCCTGGCATACCCATCCTTCCCCCTTCTGTCTCTGGTTCTCTCTGCTTGTAAGTAACTAAATATATTTTTTGAAAATGGTGAACACATGGCTGGCTGAGGCAAAGGAAAGTTACTGCTGCCTACTGGCTGGGTCTCTCCAGTGCTCTGACTTCTCTGAACCCTGGACACATAACAGAAAGTGGGTATGGAGGGAGGTTACACAAAGGCGGAAGTGAGGACAGGTGTTCTAGGGTGGCAGATGACTCAAAGTCATCATCTGCACTGCAAATTAATTTGTCAGATATTGTGCATGTGTGCATAGCCCTTTAGAAGCCCTCCTAGCTCACTGAACACCTTCCACCTATCCAAGAACAAAAAAAAAAAAACAAATGCCAGAGCACATCCCTAAATTTGCCATTGACGGTTGTGAATAACCTTATACATTAAGAGGATAGTTTGCATCAAACCTCATGATACTATGAAATAATCCACACTCTTTTCATTTTATTTTTGGCCTTGTTCATGTAGACATGTATAGCCATTATGGTATAGAAAAAGCCATAAATGCCAGTACATGTTCTTTTTAAAAAATTTGCATGTGGGGCAGGTTATTGTGGGAGAGGTATATGGGCATACCAGAGCCTCTTGCCACTGCAAACAAATTACATACACCTGTGCCACTTGATGTGGGTGGTATGAAAACTGAACCCAGGCTGTCAGGCTTTGAAGCAAGTGCCTTTAACCACTGAGCCATCTTCCTAGCCCCCTAGTACTTGTTATTTTTGCTAACAAGCAGTGTAGCCCCACAATTCTTAGCTCCAGCCAGTCAGTCCATCAGTGATAAGAAAAGCTTGGAGAAAATCACCATGTTCCCTTTTAGTGCTAAAACCCTGAACTTTTTTTGGATATATAAAGAACTTAAAGTGATTGTTTATCCTAATAATATTTCTTTTTGGAAAACAAATTAATAAGTGATTTGCCTTATTTCTGGGGAGATGGCTCCACAGGTAATAGTATTTGCCACTCAAGCACAAGGGGCTGAGAGGACCAGATTCTCCCTGAGTTTGATTCCCTGGTACCCATAGAACAGCTGGGCATGACCACCCATGCCTGTAACCTGAGCCCTCTGTAGAGCAGAGGTTTGCTGGGGATTGTTGATAGGCCAGTCTGACTGAAAACGAGTTCTGGAAACAAGCTGATGAATAATAGAGGAAGGACACCATTCTCTTGGCTTCTGTGTGTGTGCAGTATCCACATCTGCACACACAAATGCACTCATGCACATGAAAAAAAATGATTTTCCTTAAGAATTTAGAATTTAGAAAAATTTAGAGCCGGTCATGGTAGCATATTTAGAATAAAAGCACAGAGTAGGAAGAGGTAAGACTATCAAAAGTTCAAGACCAGCTTGGTCTACATGGCAGAAAAAGCAAAGAATTATCACCCAAAACAAATAAACTGAACATATTTTACATTTGTGTGTGAGCACATATGTGCATAAGCCAAAGGTTCAAATTAGGTATCTTCCTCAATCACTCTCTACCTTGTTCTTTGAGACAGCCTCTTACTGAACCTAGAGCTCACCAGTTTGACTACTATAGCTAGCTAATGAGGCCCAGAGGGATTCCCTGTCACTGCCTCCCCAGCACTGGTGTTATAGGTGTGTGAACCATGACGTTAGCAATTTACATGGGTGCTGGGGACTGAACTCAGGTCCTCATGCTTTCATGGCAATCACATTACCCACTGAGCTATCTTCCTAGCCCTATTTTAAAATATTTGATGAGATGGCTTAGCAGGTAAGGTGTTTGCCTGTGAAGCCTAGGATCCCAGTTCGATTCTCCAGGTCCCACATAATCCAGATGCACAAGGGGGTGCAAGCATCTGGAATTCGTTTCCAGTGGCTAGAGGCCCTGGTGCACCCATTCTCACTCTCCCAGTCTCTCTCTTTCCCTCTCTCTGTCTCTAATAAATATATAAATAAAAATAAAATCTTTAAAATATTTGATAAGACATTAATTTATTTCAAACTTAATGGTACATTTTTTTATAATCAAAGCCAAATCATTGTAGGCATGTGTACATGCTTAAGTTGCTTCAAGGGTATATTGACACATGCTTGTAATTCCAGTATTCAAGAGGGAGACAAAAGTGGAAGGACCAAAAGTTTGAGGCCAGCCTGGGTTACACAGTAAGATTTTTTTTTATGTAAAAAAACAAAACAACAGGGCTGAAGAAATGGCTTAGCTGTTAAGGCACTTGCCTGCAAAGCCTAAGAACCCAGATTTGATTCCCCAGAACCCACATAATCCAGATGTACAAGGGACACACACATCTGGAATTTGTTTGCAGTGGCTAGAGGCTCTGGAATACCCATTCTAACCCTCCCTCCCTCTCTCTCTTTCTTCTCTCTCTCTCATATGTAAGTAAATAAAATATTTTAAAACACCAAAAAAAAAAAAAAAAAACAGGGGCTAAGGAGATGTCTCCATGGTTAAAGGCACTTGCTTGCAAAGCTTATTAACATGGGTTCAATTCCCTAGCCACACACATAACGCTGGACTCAAAAAGTGGTGCAGGAAGACCGGGTATGGTGGTGTGTGCCTTTAATCCCAACACTCGGGAGGCAGAGGTAGGAGGATTGCCGTGAGGTTGAGGCCACCCTGAGACTATATAGTGAATTCCAGGTCAGCCTGAGCTAGAGTGAAACCCTACTTGGAAAAACAAAAAAAAAAAAAAAAAAAAAAATGGTGCAGGAGGCTGAGGAAATGGTTCATTGGTTAAAGGCATTTGCCTGCAAAGCCTGCCAGCCTGGGTTCAATTCTTCAGCCATTCACTTAAAAAAGTCACCCAGGCATTGGTTTGTGGTGGCTAGAGACCCTGATTTGCCCCCACAAACAAATAAATAAATAATTTAAACAGTAGTGCAAATGTCTGGTATTCATTTGTAATGGTAAGAGACCCTAGCATGCTCATACACACACACACACACACACACACACACCTGCGTGTACAAATAAATAGAAATTAAAAACTAAAAATTAGGCATGGTGGCATATGGCCGTAGTCCCAAGGCTTGAGAGATAGAAGCAGAAGGATCAGAAGTTCATTATCATCTTTAGCTACATAGTGAGTTTGAGGCCCTATCTCAAAACTAAAACAAGGAAAAGAAAAGGAAAAGGGAGAAAGGAAGAAATAGAAAGAAAGGAAATTACTAGTTATTCTACTGCCTCTTGTCAAAAAATTCTTATGTCTCATATTTGTTGGAAAAATAAATCCAAGATCATCCAGAAAAAGTTGGCTTGTACATTTGTAGACCATGTGACTTTCCAACACCCAAACAGCCAGTCTCAGAGAATCCCTCTGCACACATTGTTCAGTAAACAACTTCAGAGACCAGACCCAGCCAGTTCATTCACTGAGAGCATTTGGAAAGGGCTGTCTTTGTGCAGCATTGACGCACTGGCTAGAGTGGAATGGAGAAGTGGGGAAGTTAGCATTTATGTTTTCATTAGTTCTTTTTATAGCAGTGAACCAGCTGTAGCTAGTTAACACTAGCCGTACCGCCTATTAGTGTGCAGGTCTCTTACGCAGGATGAAGGATTTCTGATGGAAACAGATTTTGTTACTCATGATACTGCTGGCAGTGTTTACATGAACTCATGCTGTCGTGTAATGTGACTTAGAATGGCCTGGTTAAGATACAGAAACTCCCTGCATGTTACTCAAAGCATATTCAAAGCAAATAGATCCCAAACTATAGATTGCTTTTCCCATTGAGCTAGCCATACTTGGATGGTGCTTTTAAAGAGAGCTGTATCCTGGCTACCAAAGATGTTTTTCCCTTCTGTGTTTTAAAAATTGGGTAGAGGCCGGGCGTGGTGGCGCACGCCTTTAATCCCAGCACTCGGGAGGCAGAGGTACGAGGATTGCCATGAGTTCCAGGCCACCCTGAGACTACATAGCTAATTCCAGGTCAGCCTGGACCAGAGTGAGACCCTACCTTGAAAAACAAAAAAAATAATAATAATAAAATTGGGTATAGAAAGTCAGTTTTCCTCCAGCTACAGCAAGGAACCTTCTAGAGAATAAAGAACAATGTATCCATCTATTTCTGGCTAAATTAAACAGAACTGTTCATAGAACTGTAGCCTTTTGTGGGTAAACTGTGCCTGAAAGCAAAAATTAACTTTTTAGTAATAATTTAGGATACATTGGTATGTATGACAAACATACATATATCCATGTCTATTTAGAAAAATGAAAACCATTTTAAATGAAAATGTTCATTAATTTCTTCTGTGGCTTGTTTCGGGATAAAAGGCTAAACCAGTCCAGCCCTTATTCTTAAGCAGCCAAGAATCTAGGGCTTATCTTCTTCCTAAATGCTTGATGAAAATAAAAGGACTGAGATTCTGCTCGTGAGGGTCCCAGCACTGGGTGAGGAGATGCACTCCTATTTCTTCTTCATTTAAGTCATTTGAGAAAAGTTTTACTTGACTTGTCGTAATACTTTCTTCTCCATTAGTAAAGGGTATTTATAACATAGTATGAAGGATTTAGTAATTGCATGTATTAGTATGGTGGTAGGGACTCATAAGAATGGTTAGAAAGTTTAATGAGGCAACAAAGAAGAGTTGCCTAGACTAAAAGCAGGTGTAACCTTTTTATTTTCTCATTTGTATATACCATGGGTTCTATAGCAGGAGCAAATACAGTATTTTCAACTTGGTGAGTCACCCCATATTCTTTATTGCTAATACTTAGATTTGTTAAAAAGCAGCCATGGACAATAAATACATAAATGACCAGTAAAACTTCATCTACAAAAATAGGTAGCAGGTATAATTTTATTCACAGGATGTAGTTTGCCTACTTGTGGCCTGTATAAATAGGAATAATAATGATGATGATAAAGAAAGGGAGAATTTTATTATAATGTTTTTTTTTTTTTTTTTTTTTTTTTTTTTTTGGTTTTTCGAGGTAGGGTCTCACTTTAGCTCAGGCTGACCTGGAATTCACTATGTAGTCTCAGGGTGGCCTGGAACTCACAGTGATCCTCCTACCTCTGCCTCCCGAGTGCTGGGATTAAAGGCGTGCGCCACCACGCCCGGCATCATTATTATTTTTTATTGACAACTTCTTTAATTTAGACAATATCCCATGTTATTTCCCTCCCTCCCCCTACTTTCCCCTTTGAAACTTCACTCTCCATCATATCCCCTCCCCCTCTCAATCAGTTTGATGTCATGATCTTTTCCTCCTATTATGAAAGGGAGAATTTTTTAGCCACTGTTTTAGATACAGTTCCAGCTTTGTACACTGCATATCAAAACAAACTTGAAGGTATAAGTATGTATATGTTTATATATTACATGCAGAAAAGAATATGAATTTACCATGATGGCTGCATCAGTATATTTGTTACTTTCTTTGTTACTATCACCAAATACATGCCAAAAGCAACTTAAGGAAGGGTTTATTTTGGCTCACAGTCCATCATGGCACAGAAGGCATAGTGGCAGGAGTATGAAGCATCTGGTCACGTTGTGGCTGAAGCCAGGAAGTATAGAGAGATGAATGCTGGTACTTGTCTAGCTTTTTCCTTTTTATATAGTCCATAACCCCCAGCCCATGGTATGCTGCCACCTACATTTAGGGAGGGTCTCTCTACTCAAACTAATCTAGAAAATCTCTAATAGACTTGCCCAGAGATTTGTTTCCAAGGTGATTGTAAATCCTGTCACAAGTGGACAACAGATATTAACTGTCACAATAGCATGTTAATTATCAGACATATAGCCCCTGTCATCTGACATAAAACAATATGACATTTTGATATGTCAGGATTTCCCTGCTTACTTTGCCTCTCAATTATGTTGAATTATAAAATTGTTTTAATTGAGTAATATATATCCTAGTATGAACAATGCCCTGAGTTCTATCCCTATCACCACCATGCCACAAATCAGACAGCATCTCACTTTTCTTTGTTTGTTTTTGTTTTTGGTTTTTAGTTTTCAGCTTTTGGTTTTTGGTTTTTGGAGGTAGGGTTTCACTCTAGCCCAGGCTGACCTGGAATTCACTATGTTGTCTCAGGGTGGCCTCAAACTCATGGTGATCCTCCTACCTCTGCCTCCCAAGTGCTGGGATTAAAAGTGTGCGCCACCATACCCGGCTCACATTTTTGAACCAAGATAAAATAAAAATGAGGAGCCAGGCATGGTGGCACATGCCTTTAATCCCAGTACTCGAGAGGCAGAGGTAGGAGACTCACTGTGAGTTAGAGGCCAGCCTGGGACTGCAGAGTGAGTTGTATGTAGGTCAGCCTCGGCTAGAGTGAAACCCTACCTTGTAAAAAAAAATGAAAATTAAAATCTGTATTCCATAATTTATTGATTTACCTTTTCAAAAAATTTTGGCTAGCATCCAAAGAAATGGAGTACATCGTAACATTTTCATGCATGTATGTCTTTGCACTTTGTTCTTATCCTCCCCTGCTACTTCCCTCTCCCAGTGGTGGTTTGAAAGTAAAATGTCCCCTATAGTCTCAAGTGCTTGTGATTAAGCTTCCTATTTAGTCCCCAGCTGCTGGAGCCTTTAGAAGTTGGAGCCTTATTATACACAGAGACTTGGCCTATCCCCCATAGCTCTTGACTACCCCCACAATGCGTGAACCACATTCCCCATTGAAGAGGGTCCCTATGGAAGAGGGAGGACAGGGAGGAGGATAATGGAATCACCACTATGAATTTAAAACCAGAATAATATACATAAGAATAAATAAAATTTAAAAAAAAAAAGAAGTTGGAGCCTTGCTGGAGGAGGTGTGTTACTGGGGCACACCTCAGTGTTGATTAGTCCAGCCATAGTATGTTCAGAGATAGCTTGCTCTTGTTGCTTTCTCTTTATGATGCTGATATATAATGCAAGCCCATTGTCATGCTTTCTCCGTCATGATGAACCTTCCCCTCAAAACTGTAAACCAAAAATAAATCCTTTCCTCCCATAAGCTGCTTCTAGTCAGGTGTTTTGTCCTAGCAATGAAGACATAATTGTTACACCCCCCTAAGTAGTCCTTACCCTAACTAGTCCTCTCTTTACTTTTATGATGCATATATTCCATTACCATATATTCCATTGTCAGAGAAAGAAAGCTGGGGAAAATGGGAAAGTAAAAAAAAAAAAAAGCATAAAATTAAAAGTATGGCATCAGGGCAATGCCTTATGTAAATTCTGAGAAAACAATAGGGGTGAGTGGGACAGAATCCAGGATTTATATTCAAAGGCTCTAAATACCAGTGCCAGCTTGATTCTTGACACAGGTCTATGACTTTGAGTTACTTATTTAAGGCTCTTCAGTATTAAATAGAAAGAATAATATACTTTATGCATTGTTTGTTAATGTTGCAGAGAAGTATGAAGTGCTCTGGGGAACTTCAGTTTTCTCTAAACCACAGTGTTGACTGTTCACATGAGAAATGTACTTTCTGTGGTACATAGTGAGTTAGAACCTCCTTCTGAGGGTTATGGCCAACCTTATAGGGCTGTAGGATTAAAGGGGACTAGTAGCTTCTTTCAATTACCCATACACTGATCTTGGCTGCCACACTCAGCCTTTATATTTATGTATATGCTAAATGTTGTAGAGAAAAAGAAATTACTAATTTCTTACTTGGGAAGTGTCATATAAGCCACAGTGTCTGTGTTCTCTGAGTATACCTGTGTGGAACATCTCATTTGTCTGCTTTTTATTCCTGTGAGTTGTAGACCAAATCATTCTTTGATTTAAAAAATAAAATTCCTATACCCACTGGGAGAATGTAGACAGAGCAAGAAGGTAACCAATAGTCCAGACTTACTGCGGGAAGAGTTAGGGGATGAGGGCCTCCAAGGGAAGAGGCAGTAGTGAAGAGACTAAGGAGCACTTACATTTCAGACCAAAGGTCTCATGGGCAAAGGGTTGTAGAGGAGGATGTGAGCCTGTTCTTCTGTCTACCCTATCCTGGGTATCTCTTGAGTATGCTGATAATGACCTTTATTGGCAGAACTGAGCCCTGGACTGAGACTGCCTCAAGGCCTTCTGATTATAAGAAAATAAAACAATCTGTGGTTTAAGGTTTGAATTTTCCATGTTCTTAGTTTTTAGGGGAAAAATCCGCACTATAGTCAATTACAATAGTTCTTTGAAATAAGATTTTATTTCCAATCTCATTAGTCTTACCTCCTGATGGTTACATATCTCATGCAGTCAGGAATTATAAGAACTGGTCTGGAGAGATAGTTCAGCAGTTAATTGCCCTTCCTGTACAAGCATGAGGTTCTGAAGGTACCTGAGACCACCAGAGTTCGAATCTCCAGATCACACATAAATAGCAGGGAATGGCCACATACCCCTCTAACCCCCCAATTCCACAGGGGAGCAGACACCTGAGAATCCTCAGAGCCCCACTAGTTCCAGATTCAGTAAAGATACTACGGCTCAAAACAAGACTAAGAACAATGTTTCAGTGTACCCAACGTTCTGCTAGGGCCACTATAAATTAATGCCCCCTGCTACAGACAAGCATAAGAAGCACCATACTACACATATGTGTGCACACACAAAGTAAAAGTAAAAACAAAATAAAAATTTTAAAGAAATATAAAAACCACATACATGACTTTGTTTTAAAATTTAAAAGTAACAGAAAATGTAAAAAAAGTTCATCACAATAAAATATCACAGAAAATAATGAAAGATGAAAAATGAAATTTATATCTCAAAAAAGATTTAGGTTTTAATAGTTTTTACTTTTTTTGGAGAGATACAGAGAGAAAGTGAGAGGAAGACAGATAGAGATGGGCACGCCAGCAGCCTCTCAGCTGCTGCAAACAAAATCCAGATGTGTGCCCCTTGTGGTCAAGTGCGGCATTGCGGCCTTGCGTCACTGCATCTGGCTAAACGTGGGACCTGGAGATTGGAACTGCTGGAGATTGGAACCAGCGTTCTTAGGCTTAGGAGGGAGGCGCCTTAACCGTTAAGCCATCTCTCCAGCCCAGTATTTTTTACTTTTTCATTGCTGTGACCAAAGACCAGATAAGGAGCAACTTGAAAAGTTTTATTTCAGCTTACAGTTCAAGTTCCATCGTGGTGGGAAGGCATGCCAGCAGGAGCTTGAGCCAGTTGGTCACATCCAGTCTACAGTTTGGAAGCAGAAAACTATGAAGCCAGTGTTCAGTTAGCTTTCTCTTTTTATACAGTCCAAGACCTTCAGTCCATAGTATGGCACTGTCCACAACTTGGGGGAAGGGTCTTCCCGCTTCAGTTAACCTAATCTAGAAAATCCCTCACATAAATGTCACATAAATGCCAAGAGATTTGTTTCTGTGGTGATTCTAAATCCAGTCAAGTTGACAACCAGCAATTAACCATCTTACCCATTATCTTTAGTAGTCCCAACACTATTCAAAAGTGTAAGTGCAAAGTCTCTTCTGAGACACAGGCAATCTAAGCAGTTACATACTTCCAACATACACTAGCACAAAGTAAACATTCCCCATCCAAAAATGAGGAATGGGGGAATACCATGGAAAGATCAGATAAACTCCAATGCTGTAGCTGGCATCTGAGACTTGTGATAGAAACATCTGGGTCCAGAGGCTTGGTTATCTCTACCCCTACTACTCTGCTCTTCTGGGTTATCTCCAAAATGCTGGGGTCTCCCCTGAAACTTACAGTTCACCTTCATAGCTTCATGACTGTGACCCTGCCTATGGAATAAGATTCCATAACCCCCTCAATCTTGCATCTTTCATGACTCTAATACAAGTACCACATCCACAATGCTGGCAAGTTCTGCTGTCAGCTAGGGATGCACTGTGGCTCCCTTTGACCACAGTTGTGGTTGCCTCTGTTTTTGCACAAGGGATCCTCTCAGCAGCATTCTCATTTCAGGGTCTCTCCTTTCAGATTGATTAGCACCCTCAGGTTAGAGCCTTCAACTGGATGGGATCTTGTTCTTGGACACTTTTTCTGTTGTCCTAGCACAGGATGTTTCTCTTCAGTGGAGCTCATCTCTAATCTCTAAACAGCTGCTTTCTCTACTAGCCTGGATGCTCTCCTGTCTTGAGATTTCCTCCACCAAACAAATTAGTACTTTACTTTTTTAAATTCAGCCTTGATCAACTCCTCAGGAAGCAGGCAGAATGCGCCAAGTTATTTTCTATTGTATTAACACAAACTGCCTCTAGTCTGCTTCCCAATAGAGTCCTTATTCTCCTTTGAAACCATGTAAGCTGGGCCTCCACCACCTTTTTTTTTTTTTTTTTCAGCACTCTGGCCTTCTAAACTTCCACAAGAATAGCCGCCTAAGCTCTGCTTACAGTATTCTAGAGCTTTTCTAGCCCAGAGTTTCAAACCCTTCTACATTTCTCCCACAAACTACTTCCAATGACCTGTGAACTACAAGGTCTGTCACAGCAGTGTCTGTACTTCTCAGTGTCAGTAACTGTATTAATTACTTTACTTGTTGCTTTGACCAAATACCTAACATCGAGCAGCTTAAGGAAGAAAAAGATTATTCTGACTTACAGTTTCAAAGTGATATGTTCCATCACTGCAGGGAAGAGCAGAGGATTGGCAGCTGGGCAGGAGACTAGCCCCTCATTCACTCAGGAAACAGAGAACAAACAGGAAGTGGGGATGGCCCATATGCCCTACCCCAGTGACCCGCTTCCTCCAGCAAAGCTCCACTCCTAAATGTTCCATACCTTCCCAGACAGCACCAACTGGGAGCCAAGTGTTCAAACATGAGCCTTAAGGAACATTTTATAGTTAAGTCATAACAGTTTATATGTTTTTATTTATTAAAAAATTAAAAATTGACAAGGAAATTTTGGGGGTTTTCTCTTGTTATTGTTTAGTGGTAGCAGTTGACCCCAAGTTCTTAGGCATGGTAAACACATGCTCCTTCTTCATTCTCACCACTGAACTCTATCCCATTTGGTAAACGATTACTTTTTTGTTTGTTTTTGGCTTTTTGAGGCACAGTCTTACTACATAGCCAAGCTGACTTTGCACTCATAATCCTATTACCTTGGCCTATTGAGTCCTGGGATTACAGGTGTGCCCCAATGTGACTAAATATTCTTATTTGACTTTTCAGAGTTCACAGTATGGCAGATGTTTAAAGAATCAACATATAATGTTTATTTGTTAATAATTATCTTATTTTTCTGGAAGATAGTGAAATATAACTCCTTGATTTAAAATGGAAGTTAACTTTAAATTCAGAATATGTCCTTCTATTCATCCAGAATGCAGCTATTACCTTGGGATGATCTGAGAAAACCAAAGAGCCAACTGTTGTATTGTTTTAGATCAGTTAGGTGATGATAACCATGAGCATTCATAGTGTTATTTTAGAATTGGCCCTGTGAGGTTTTAAGACACAGAACTGAATGTACTGCCAGATATTCTCATAGGAGTCACAGATGTAAGAGAGAAATCTGCACACACAGCCCCCTCCTCAGCACCCAAATGGAACACATTTTGAGTTAGACCTTCTGGAATTGGCTATTTTTAGAGAAATGGAGGTGGGGATAGGAAATACTTGCTTGGGACACTTTTTATTACATACCATGAAAAATATTCAAATACTTTAATATGATTGTGATGTGTCCTGTATTATGATTCACCACACTGATAGTAAAATACCAAATGGAACTATTATCCCATCTTTTTCCAACAAAGGACAAAGTTTGGCCTCCTGAAATTTGAGAGCTAACACATGGTACCCAGGCATGAGCTAGATTTGGCAGAACTCAAAATGCAAGCAATATTACTCAACTTCTCCCTCTCACTGTTTGTGCTCCTGGCTTGTGTGCATAGAATAACGTGACCCTGGAAGTGGCAGCCTGATCCATTGGTATTTCTAGTGTAATTTGTTTTCTTTTTGATTTTTTTGAAGCCGGCTCTCACTCTAGCCCAGGCTAGCAGTCTGATAGGCTGACATGGAACTCACTTTGTAACCCAGGCTGGCCTCAGACTCAGTGATCCTTTTACCTCAGCCTCTAAAGCCTCATAGTGGAATAAACCACTATGCCTGGCTTCTAGTGTAATCTTAAATGATAAAAGCAATACAATTGCATAGCTTACTTTTTTAAAATATGGGACTGGAAATATTGCTCAGTGGTAAAGGTACTTGCTTACAAAATTTGTAAAAACATAAACTTTGTGCTGATTCTACTTCCCATATAACTACTTTGTATGTTATCATCTACTCTTTTTATAAGATTTTTCAAATAAGTATTTTTAATAATATTTATTTTATTTTCATCACAAAACATTTTTTAAATTATTCTATTTATTTATGAAGATAGAAATAGAGTGGGTCTGCCAGGACCTCACTGTTGCAAACTAACTCCAGATGCATGCAGCACTTTGTGCATCTGGCTTTACATGGGTACTAGGGAATTGAACCAGAACAGATAGGCTTTGCAGGCAGACACCTTTAACCACTGATCCATCTCCCCAGCCCAACAAAGCAAAGAATATAAGCAAACTATAATTCTCTTTTATTTTCTCTCTATAACCTTTTTTTAAATTTTTAATTATTTTTTATTTATTTTTGGAGAGAGAGACAGAGAGAGATAGACAGAGAGGGAGAGGGAGACAGAAATGGGCACGCCAGCAGTCTCTCAGCTGCTGTGAACGAAATCCAGATGCATGCACCCCCTTGTGGGCAAGTGAGGCATTGCGCCCTTGCCTCACTTTGCATCTGGCTAAACGTGGGACCTGGAGATTGGAACCGCTGGACATTGGAACCAGCATTCTTAGGCTTAGCAGGCAGGCGCCTTAGCCACTAAGCCATCTCTCCAGCCCTCTCTACAACCTTTTAATTTATGTTTTCAGAGGGATAGAAAAAGCTTGACTTTGTTTGTTTTTTGTATTCTTTTTCATTTGTTTTGTTTTGGAGGAACTAATGAATTAAAGCACTCAAATCCCATACAGTCCCCTTTTGGGAACATTCTACACAACAATTCTGGAAAGATCAGCTCCTCTGAGTAGTGAGTGTGAGGTCTCCATTTTCCAGAGAAATCACATGATGGAGTCTGTGACTGAAAATCCCCATGATAGGCTAGAATTTGAAATTTGGTCTGTCTGACTTTGAACATTAACGCTAACATGAGCATGAGGCACATTGCCTGATGAATGTATCAGTCAAGTTATTTTACATTCTGTACCCAGTAGAACAGCAACTATTTAGTAATCCCAACACTCAGAAGGGTGGGCAGGAAGATCACCATGGGTTCAAGGCTGGCCTAAGCTACACAGTAAGATTCAGGACAGCTTGAGCTATAGAGTGAGGTTCTATCTCAAAATAATTTTTAAAAAGTTGGTCTGGAGGGATGACTTAGCAGTTAAGGCATTTGCTGCAAAGCTAAAGGACACTGATTCAATTCCCCAGGACCCACGTAAGCCAGATGCATAAGGTGGCACATGCGTCTGGAATTCGTTTGCAGTAGCTGGAATCCCTCACGTGTCCGTTCTCTCTCTCTCTCTCTTCTCTCTCTCTCTCTCTCTCTCTCAAATAAAAAAAAAGTAAATGAGGGGCCTGGAGAGATGGCTTAGCAGTTAAGGCGCTTGCCTGTGAAGCCCAAGGACCCAAGTTTGATTCCCCAGTACCCATGTAAGACAGATGCACAGGGTGGTGCATGAGTGCAGAGTTCATATGCAGAGGCTAGAGACCCTGGTGTGCCCATTTCTCTCTCTCTCTCTCTCTCTCTCTCTCTCTCTCTCTCCCTCTTTCTCCCTTGCTCTCAAATAAATAAATAAAGTAAGTGAGGGGTATGGGAAGGGAGAAGTGGCTTAATAATTCATTTGGCCATAAAAACATATTCTTAGGGCTGGGAATTACAATTCAGTTGATAGAGCACTTGCTACTATGCAATCAATTCCAAAGTCACAAGAAGAAAGCAAGAAGTGGGAGGGGGAATGTGGGGGAGGAAAAGTAGAAAAGAAAAAAGGAAAAGTTATTCTCAATCCTCAGTTATTCGCTCTAATGGGAGCTGACAGTATTATAATTTTAAATTTTCAACTAATATCTTCATTTGCATCATGAATAAGTGTCAGCTTTACTCTCAAAAAGCTTACCTGTCAAAATAAGTATCTGTAACTAGTAATTAAGCAAATTCACATTGAGAGAATATTTCCTTTTTTAAAAAAGAATATTTTATTTATTTGAGAGAAGAGAGATTATGGACATGCCAGAGCCTACTGTCATTACAAACACACTCCAAGAGCATGTGCCGCTTCATGCATCTGTCTTTATGTGGATACTGTGGAATCAAACCTGGGCTGTCAGACTTTTCAAGCAAGTGCCTTGAGCCTTCTCTCCAGCCTGCATACTCATTCATTTTTTTTTTTTTTAAGATTTTATTTTTATTTATTTATTAGCAACAGAGAGAGAGGCGGGGTAAGAATGGGCATGCCATTCTAGCAACTGCAAACAAACTCCACATGCATGTGACACCATGTGCATCTGGCTTACATGGGATCTGGAGAATTGAACTTGGGTCCTTAGACTTCTCAGGTATCCACCTGATCACTAAGCCATCTCACTAGCCCCATACTCATTTCTTGACCAATAGAAACATTTTGAGGCAAAGTCAGTCATTGTAAGCTTTGATACAGTAAAAAAATAAACGTAAGTGTTTTGTCAACTCTTACATTTTTGGCTATCTGGGCAACTAGGAAGGGCCACAAGTGCTCTTTCTCATGAAATTGCCTTGCCAAATGTTATTTCTTGTTGCTGTAGACCTCTATCCCCCGATCCACAGTGTGGGTCAGAGGGTATGGGAAGATTTTTTTGAAAAAAAAAAAATTCTTTTCAAGACTAGACATGGAAATGATGGAGAGATGGGGTGATCAAAACATGTAAAAGATTGTATATCAACATGAAGAAAAGCTGGAAAAAGAAAATGATCACTTCTGGCCAGATTTAACTTTGAGACTGCTATGTACATTGTTCATGTTACTGTTAAGAGCAAAGCTAGAAGACAAAGTGCCCAACTCCATCTTAGCCACACGCAATGCTGCTGATTGACAGCCCCAAATCAACAGAAAACCCCCAGGCAGCTAGTATTTGCTTTATAGCCTCTTAGGTTTAGAAAGGCCCATAGAAAATATCTGGATTTCAACATATCCACCAAAAGAATCAGGAAGAACTTTACTAGGAAGAAAAGCAAAATTTGGAAAAGAAGCTGAAGATATCATCAGATCTCTACAGACATTGTTAATGTCATTAGCTATGGGATGTCTTTTATTTTATGTTGTACTTTATTAAAGAATCAAAGTCTAGGGCTGGAGAGATAGCTTAATGGTTAAGGTGTTTGCCTACAAAGGCAAAAGACCCAGGTTCAATTTTCCAGGACCCATGTTAGCCAGATGCTCAAGGTGGCACATGCATCTGGAGTTCATTTGCAGTGGCTAGAGGCCCTAGCATGCCCATTTTATCCCTCCTTTCCTCTCTCACTCTCTCTCTGTGTCCCTCCCTCTCTCTGTGTCAAATAAATGAATAAATAAATAAATGAAAACCAAAAAAATCAAAGTCTAAACATTTCTGCATAATTAGTAATAGTAAAACTGTAAGATTTTATGCTGACAACAACTACTGTACCATTATGTAAAAGGAAAGTTTTAATTAGATACTAGAAGTGGTTATATGTTTTAAATCTTTTTTAGTTGTTGTGGCCATTAGTACATTAAGTAAAACTAATCAGTTTTTATTTTGCTCTGCACTGCTTATTACTCTAGTACATGAACTTCTTTTTGAATACTTTTATATAAATGATGTTGTAAGATTTTTCAAAGATTCATTTCTCCCTTGGTTCTAAAGCAAAAGTCAACAAATTTACTTGTGTACCTACTTACTATTAGTGAGACTTTTTTCATGAATATGATCATTACAAATACATGCTTGGTGTTGCAGCTACATTCTCATTGCTGGACAAAACACCCAATGAAACAAAACATTTGGAAGAAAAAGGTTTATTTTAGCTTACTTATGGTCTTGAAGAGAAGTTTCATCATAGCAGGAGGAGCATGGCAGAACAGTGGCTAGGCGTCATATCTTTCCATAGCAGCTGGAAAGTAGTAGCAGGAGTGAGCTAGCTCTGGGCTATAACACCCCAAAGCCTGCTCTCAGCAACATACCTCCTCCATCAAGGCTCCACTTCACAAATTACTACTGGCCAGGGACCAAGTATTCAAAACATGTGCAGCTGTGGTGGGCATTTTACTCAAGCTATCACACATAGTGACAGTAGAATTATTGAGAAGAAAGGGTACTAGAAACATGGGCTTACTAGTTCTTTCAAGTTGTAAGTAAAAGTGCGAATGGGCAACACCTGTGTTTGAGAGCTTCAGTTTGGCATTCACCCTCCAAGGAAATGAGAACAGACCTCAAGAAGCGATAAACCAAGGGTGAAGCCTGGGTACTTGGGCACTGCCCCGCTCACAATCCCAGAGTATCATTGCTTTTCCCAGCCCAGAACATAGAAGAGCTAGGGAGACTTCTTAGTGATGAACACAAATGCCTAGTAGGTTGGGCAGACGGCAGAAAGCCAAATGCTCTGGGGAGATAGGAGCCAATCTAGAGATGGCTTGCTGGGTTCTGGAAAAGCTGCATCTCTGCAAAGTCACAGACCAGCTGTCTCCACACACAAGCCATGTGGCCCTATTTACAAGGATTTCCATTTCCAGCCTAAGCTGAGAAAGCCCTGAAGGAAACATGGTAGGGCAACAGACTTTCTTTGAGTTAAAACTTGACTTTTGCTTGCTGTCTGACAAGAGGTGAACCCACAGACCACCACTCAGCAGGTGCAAGGGAAGACAGCCCATGGCATTCTGTGGGACATGAATGAACAGTAAGAAATGTTCATGTGTTTTATTCAAAACAGGGTCAGAGGAAACTTTAGTGAAGACTGAAAATGCTGAATTAGTTGAGAATGGAATTTTCTCAGCAAAAAATGCAATTTGATGACAATCTGGAGCATGTACAAATACTGGAAGTTTTTTTAATTGGGGGAATTAAAAAGCCTTTAGAATTGGTCTTCTAGCATATATAATCTTTTGAACTGAATCTGGAATTTCTAGTTTATTCTACTGTATTGAAAACCATAGCTAGTGTGTTACTTTTCTCATCCAAGGTTTGTAAAGGTCTACAAATGTAACTGATACATATACAACTATAGGGTATTTCTGTTTTTAAATGGAATACATTTTAAGCCAAATTCAGCCCATAGCCCATATCTACTTAATAAAAACTCTAATATTGAGATGATTTATAGGTACAAGATTCTGTTTTCCATTCTGCATTGTAGAATGTTGTCTCCATAGTGCTATAACTGGATCCTATATGTCAGAGAAAGCTGCGATTCAGAAATTGGTAGAATATTTTATTTCCCATGTATATTATGTACCAAAAAGCATTTGCCATGGAAAACTTTGAACTGCACACCAAAACACTTTAATATGTACAATATTATTCAAAATAGAAAGATGTTCCTCCCTATTCCAAGACCATACAGACTCAGGTGTATGCCACCATGACCTGTATAGTAACATGTAGCACATCCTTTTCATTCTTTGATAGCTGGGTTTTTTTTTTTTTCCATGATACATTTTGTTTAACTATATAAACTTTTTGAGGTCATTCATCATAATGACATTTAGACACTTTTTAATTACAGTGTTTAGATTCTAAGCATAGTGTCAACAGAGGCTTAGGGTGTGGTATTGGCATTTCTGGAACCTGTAGGTACCACCCTTGGTGACCTGGCTGATGCAAGGACAGAGCTGGCTGCTAGTCCTTAGCAATGACTGTAGTGCACACCTACACTTAAACAGCCTAGCCAGGCCTGTGGAGTAACAAATAGGGAAGGGCCTTGACGATTCCAGGCTCCATGACCTTAACTTGCATACTGAGCATGAAGGTCTGGGTAGGACAACTAAATAGCATAAATCCAATTGGAAACTGAAGGTAGCTCTCTCTCTCTCTCTCTCCTCGAACTCTTCACTGCCCAACATTACCCAAGGGGGTTCAGAAAGAGAACATTACCATGATGGTGGAGATGATCATTCTGTTTTCACTTACTAATTATAAAGCCCTTAAAAAGTATATATATTGTGTTCTGAGGTTAAGATATAGAGCAAAGAACAAAGCAATAAGGAGCTGACTTTCAAGAAGTTTCCTTTCCAGTAAGACAGAGATAGGTGACCAGGCAAACCTGGCCATTTCACTTGTTATATATTTCTGTGACTACTGTATACCTCACATTTGTCATCTATAAAATTACAGAGATTATGGTGATATCCCCTTATGTAATTTATTCACTAATGAAGTCACCCCCCACACACAAAGTACTTGGAAAGGACCTGGCCCATAGTAAATGTTAAGTACTCAAAGGACTTTTGCTGTTAGGTGAAACAATACTGTTCATTATGGAGTAACCTAGAGAGGGTATCAAGGTTACCTGGAATGAGCAGGAAAGCCTAGTAAGGAGACCTCTGAGCTAGGCACTACTTGCAAGGTGGGACAGCCATGGAACACTCCAGAGAACATGCTTTCTGGGCAAAGGGCCTACAACTGCAAATACAGATGGGCATGGTGTGTTCGAGATACTGGAAGTGGCTTATATACCAGGAACTTAATGAATCCAAGAGCCAGGACAGAGTGGGGACAGAGACGAGGCAAACCAGCAGTTTAGACTTCTTCCAAAAATGGTGAGAAGCTTTCAAGGTTTTCAGCAGGTAGCATCTGATTTGTGCTGATCCATGTTTTGAGAAGATTATTGTGGCTGCTGTAGATCAGATAAAATATGCAATCCTAAGAGTGGGACCAGGAAATCAGTCAGGCTGTTTAGAACCCAGACCTGGCAGACTACTGACCTGGACCATAGTACTAATGGAGAAATGGTGGGAAGTAGAAAAAGTCAGGATCCTTGCTCATAATTGGACATGGCATCCTTGAAAGAAGAGCCTCAAGAATGCCTATAAACTGGGCATGTTGGTACAACCTTTAATTTCAGCATGCAGGAGGCAAAGATGGAGTATTGCTTTGAGTTCGAGGCCAGCCTGAGACTACATACTGAATTCCAGGTCAGCCTGGGCTACAGGGAGACCCTACCTCAAAAAAAAAAAAAAAAAGAAAAAGAAAAAGAAAAAATAATATCTGTGAAATACTGGGGGAGGATGAACAGTGGGATCTAGAGTTCTCATAATGGCCTTGTTGAGATGGAGGTAACCATGAGAATTGGGGCTGGAGAAATCAAATTGCATATGGACTTGAAGTTGTAAAATAGGTCCAGGATATGAAGGTCAGGCACTGTGTCCAGGCAAGAAGTACCTTTTCTTTACAAAAACAACCTAAGATTGTACATCTAAGATTGAAAGTAGAAACAAATGGAAGCCACTTTTGTTTGTTTGTTTGTTTGTTTGTTTGTTTGTTTGTTTGTTTGTTTGTTTTTAAGGTAGGGTTTCCCTCTAGCCCAGGCTGACCTGGAATTCACTATGTAGTCTCAGGCTGGCCTTGAACTCACGGTGATCCTCCTACCTCTGCCTCCTGTGTGCTGGGATTAAAGACAAAAACCACTTTTTAAAGTTAAGTTTAAACTACAGGGGTTTGCTCCAAAATGTAATAGATGGATCATTGGAACAGACTTATACAGGAATCTAGTATATACATATATGTATTTCAAATCAAATATGCCATTTAGCAAATTATGTGAACAAAACAAATTAGCTGTATGTAAAAAGTGAAATTAGGCCTATACTTCTCACCCTGTACTAAGATAAATTCTAAGTGGGTCAAAGATTTTAACATGAAAATTGAACCCATGGAAGTATGAGAAATCATGATAGCCAAGCGTGGTGGCACATACCTTTAATCCCAGTATAGGGATCTCAGCCCAGGCACAGATAGAAGGATCGCTGTGAGTTTGAGGCCAACCTTGGACTACACAGAGAGTTCCAGGATAGCCTGGGCTAGATTGAGACCCTACCTCAAAAAAAATATCATGAGAAAATTATCTTGAGATGGAAAATTTTCTGTGATTCAACATCTATAAATTCCAAAAGAAAATATTAAGAGATCCAATTAAACTTGTGTGGTAAAATCAAAAATCAAATGGCAAATTAAAACAATATATTTCAATTCATATTATAGACCCATTTTAATTTCTGAGGCACTGAGAGAGATTAATAGGAAAAAGCAGTAACTCAGAACAAAAATGGGCATGGGGTATTGAATCAGTTACATTTCTTGTGACTGTGAAAAAATACCTGATAAAAGCAACGTAACGAAAGGGTTTATTTGGTTTACACTTCAAGGAGACAAAGTCTATCATAGCAGCAGGAACTTGAAGTGACTGGTCACATTGGGTCAGAAAGCTGACAAAGATGATTGCTGGTGCTCACCTGTCTTCTTCTTTTGTCCCTTGTTATTTAGTCTGGTACCTCAGTCCATGGAATGATAAGCACCCACATTCAGGGTAGGTCTTCCCTCAGTTACACCTCCCTGGAAACACCCTCACAGATATTCCCAAAGATATGTCTCCTACATGATTCCAGATCCAATTAAGTTGAAAGTGAAGATTTACTATCACTGGTATAAACACACATTTATAGAAAAAAAGAACCACAGAAAGGATACTCAGTGTTTTATAATAAATGCAAATTAAAATATCATTATCATTCCCTGTCAATTTCACATAAGGCAAGTTGATTAGAAGCAAGCATTCTCCTTATTTGGTAGAGGGAGGGTAAATTGTCACAATGCGATAGAGATCACTCATACTGTCTCTATATAAATGTTTGGGTGTACATTTCAAATAGATTTATTTTTGGGATAGCACTTCCATTTTTTGACATTTATCCTACAGGTATGTTTCCATACATATGAAGTTCAGGTTCATGTTTGACCCATTGTTTGTGATAATAAGTGGAGATAGTCTACATGGTTAGCTGTGAAAGATGAAATTATATATGTATGTAATGGTATTCTGTACAACCCTCTATGCAGTTGCTAAAAAATGAACACTCACTCCCTGAAGTGAAATAGAACAAGCAAACAGCAGAGAATATTTGAAATGTGTTATATTTGGGTATATATAAAAAGTTATATAGGTATTTGTATGAAACATGTGAAAACTAAGCAAATAAAGGACCAGAATGGAGGGGGAAATCATACCATATACTTCTATACCTTTAAATACTGAATTTTTTAAAATAAAGTACCCTACTTGACTAGAGACATGGCTTAGCAGTTAAGGCACTTGCCTGCAAAGCCAAAGGACCCAGGTTGGTTCTCCAGTACCCATAAAGCCAAATGTGCAAAGTGGTGCATGCATCTGAAGTTTTCAGTGACTAGAGGCCTATGCTCATATATTCTCTCTGTGTATGTCTCTACTTTTCTCTCATTCTCAAATAAATAAATAAATAAATAAATAAAATATTTTTAAAATACCCTATTATTTGCACATGTGTTTGTGTATATGTGTATGGACATACCAGAGTTTCTTGCACTGCAAATGACTTGTAGATGTATGCATTGCTTTTGACGTCTGGCTTTACATGGATACTGGAGACTTGAACCCAGGCTGACAGGCTTTGCAAGCAAGCACCTTTAACTGCTGAACCATCTCCCTAATCCCTAAATGTTGAATTTTACATATTATCTATTAATAGAAATTAAAGGAGTTTTGTGTACAGTTATTAAAATAAATCTTAGGGTTTATTTTTAAACGTTACAATGATTTTGGAAAGTGGCAAATAACATCAATCACCATATATATATATGATGCAATATTCCTAGAAATTTAATTTACAGGAAACAAAAAAAGAACTCCACATGTTCAGTATTTCTCTTCAAGGTAAAAAAAAATCTAATGAGGAAATTGAAGTAATTTAAATATCTGTATATGGAGATTTGTTCAGTTGATTGTGGTATAGAACATTATATTGTATTAAGCCATGTATAATTAAGAAAACCATGTGTTTGTGGGCTGGAGAGATGGCTCAGTGGTTAAAAGCATTTGCTTGCAAAGCCTGAAGTCCCATATTCAGTTCTCAGTACCCATGTAAAGCCAGATGCACAAAGTGGCACATATGTCTGGAATTCGTTTGCAGTAGCAGTACGCCCTGGCATGCCCATTCCCTCTGTCCTCTGTCTCTCTCCCTCTCTTTTTCCCCTTCTCACTCTTTTTTTTTCTTTCTCTCAAATAAGTAAATAAATAAATAGTTTTAAAGAATTAAGTTTTCTAAAGGGAAAAAAGAAAAACCATTCTGAAACATTCAGTAAACACTTATTATGTGTCAAGCACTAGTCTAAGTAATAGGGAGATGACAATAAATGACAGACAACAATAAGTAAGTTACAAAATAAGACAAAATCCATGTGTCACAGGAATTTACTTTGGAAGATTAGCAGCAGACAAATGTATTAAGAAAGCAGTAATAGTTATATCTTCAAATAAAGTAGAGTAAGTGATAATGACAGTGAAAAGTTGCTATTTTTACTTGAGAATCAATCACAATCTCATTGAGAAAGTATTTTCAGGAAATCACAAAAGGGATAAATGAGCGAGCCATGCCCAAGTGGGGCGAGCATGGCAGCAAAAAGAGCCATTTTGGGGGTGTGGTACAGGGATGTTCTAGGTGAGTTTTCAGAGTGACAACTCATGATTTTCATGTTTGATGGGTGGTGGGCAAATGAACAGAAATAAATGTGTGTTAATACATGTGATATATGCTCTGTTCTGTTGCTAATTGGTCCAGGAACAATGGCATATTACATTTAGCACCCAGTTATTAGCTATTTATTTACCAAGCTATTAAATATTACCCAGATATTAGTGCATGGTAGAAACCAAGCTAATGGCAAAATGGATGAGAGTAAATACAAAATGAACCTTGAGCACAGAATCTTAACAGTACCAAAACAGTTATATAAATAAAAAGGAATTGGGCATGGTAGCTTATGTCGCTAATCCTAGCACTCAAGAGGCTGAACAAGAGAATCATGAGGTCAACACTGGCAGAGGCTACACAGTGAGTTTGATGCCAACCTTGGTTACATAGTAAAACCCAGTCTCAAAAAAAAAAAAACAAAAAAGGCAAGCTGGGTGTGGTATTGCACACCTTTAATCCCAGCCCTCAGGAGGCGGAGGTAGGAGGATTGCCATGAGTTCAAGGCCAGCCTGAGACTACATAGTGAATTCCAAGTCAGCCTGGGCTACAGTGATACCCTACCTCAAAAAACCAAAAATAATAATAATAAGTAGTCATGCATAATGCCTCACTTGTATAGTCTCAGAGCTCAGACAGGAGGATTGCAGTGAGTTTGAGGACAGACTGGTCTACAAAGTGAAGTTGCAGGCCTGCCTGGGTTACAGTATGGGACCCTGTCTAAAAACAAAGAATCAAAAGGATACAAGAGCTAGCATAAAGGGAGTTCCCAATCATGAACAATTTGAGTATCAAAATAAAAATAGATTATAACCCATCAGTAAGAATCTGTAAGTGAAATTGAAAACAATAATACATTGAAAATTTGAAAATTTGGTAATGAATGGTATATTACTAGATATTTTCTTATTATCTTCCATGCAATAGTTCTTTATTTTTTAGATAGAGCAAGCAAGAGAGAAAATTGGTGCACCAGGGCCTCAGCCACTGAAATTGTGCCACCTAGTGGGCATGAGTGACCTTGTGTGCACTTGCCTCATTTTTGTGCATCTGGTTTACATGGGATCTGGAAAGAAATCAAATATGGGTCCTTAGGTTTCACAGGCAAGCGCCTTAAACCACTAAGCCATCTCTCCAGCCAATCGTTTTTAATTTTAAAAAGATTGGGGTTAGGAATTTAGCTCAGTGGTTAATCACTTAGCTAGCATGCACAAAGCCCTAGGCTTTGATCTCTAACACAGAGACAGAGACGGACATAAAGAGAAGCTAACTTACCGTTGAGAAGCTTAGCAGACAGCTAACCTTAATGAAGTAATATCATCAATAATGGAATGAATCCAAACAACATGCCAGGGCTGGAGAGATGGCTCAATGGTTAAAGTGTTTTCATGGAAAGCCTAAAGATCCAGATTCCATTCCCCAGTACCCACATAAAGCCAGATGTACAAGGTGGTGCCATGTGTCTAGAGTTCATTTGCAGTGGCTAGAGGCCCTAGCCACCTTTATCTTCTCTGTCTTTCATAAATAAATAATATTGAATAAATAAAATACTTTTAAAAATAGCATGCCAACTCACAAACTGTAATTGGAAGTATATTAACATCACTTCCATATTATACCTACAAGTGCACATCAGTTGCGTCTCACCTTGAGAAAATATCGGACAGCTCCAATTTAGGAGCTTGCATTCTGTAGACTGGCCTGTATCCTTCAAACCTGCCAGGATCTTCCATGACACATGGAATATCTTAGCTGTTGTCACTGGCACTCAGCATCTTTTGGCTAACTGTCCACACAGTTATAATGAAGCTTTCCCTAGTCACAGCAAGAACAGGTATGTCATGGGGAAGAAGTTATTGCAGAATCATGAAAGCAAAGGAAAAACTAGGAGCCCTTCCAGATTGCAGGGGAGGAGAGTGTCATGGTGACAAGGTGTAGAGGACATGAAGGGATAAAGGGTAGTGCCGATGGGGTATAAGATCAGTATTTCCTTCCCCCCCCCCACCCATGCTGTATGACACAAACATAGAGGTTTTTTAAAAGTTTTTATTATTATCTATTTATTTGAGAAAGGGAGGCAGATGAAGAGGAGAGAGAGACACAGAGAGAGAGAATGGGCATGCCAGGGCCAATAACCAATGCAAATGAACTCCTAATGCATGTGCCACCTTGTACATCTAGCTCACATGGGTCCAGGGGAATTGAACCTGAGTACTTTGGCTTTGTAGGCCAGCACCTTAACCGCTAAGCCATCTCTCCAGCTTTAGGGATTTTTAAATATTTTATTCATCTATTTTTTTATCTAGAAACAGGGAGGGAGGGAGAGAGAGAAAAAGAGAGAGAGAACGGATGAATAAGTACACCAGGCCTCTAGCTACTGCAAACAAACTCCAGATGCATGCAGCACCTTGTGCATCTGGTTCATATGGGTATTGGGGAATCAAACCTGGGTCCCTAGGCTTCATTGGCAAGCACCTTAACCATTACCACTAAACCATCTCCCTAGCCCCCCCTTTTTAGTTTTTTACTATTTATTTATTTCTATATTTATTATTTATTTGAAGGAGAGAAAGAGGCAGACAGAGAAAGAATGGGTACGCCAGGTCCTCCAGCCACTGCAAATGACTCCAGACACATGTGCCACCTTGTGAATCTGGCTTACATGGGTACTGGGGAATTGAACCTGGGTCCTTAGGCTTCACCAGAAAGCACCTTAACTGCTAAGCCATCTCTATAGCCCATGTATTTAAAACTTTTTAACAAATTTGAAAATGTTTATAAAAATATTTTATTACCACAGAAGTGATTAGAAGATGGGTTAATGGACCTATGTGAGGCCCACTGTAGTGATGTAATTGGACAGTGCTCCTCCACCCACAGCCTCATGTGTTTTGAATACTTGGTCACCAGCTGGTGGCGATTTTGGAAAGGTGTGAAACCTTTAGAAGGTGAAGCCTTGCTGAAGGAGGTTTGCTCTTGGGGGTGGACCTTATGGTCCAGCCCACAGGGGTCAGAGGTAGCTTACTGGAAATACTTCCTACTCTTGCTGTGGTGACAAGATGTGATGCTCAGTTATCTACTCTGCCATGCTTTTCCCACCATGATAAAACTTCCCCTTGATGATACAAGTGGAAATAAACCCTTTCCTCCAATAACCTGCTTCTGGTTGGATTTTTTTTTTTTCTCATGATGAGGAAGTGACTAAAGCACCCACATTTTCTAGGTTGGAAGAAAAGAGGGTGACACAGGATAGCAAGAGAGAAGAGACTTTGCTGAACTCTGAAGTGTGACAATCAGCCTATGTGAAGAGCATACCAATCAATATAGGGTAGATAGATGGTGATCATTGCAAAACCCGCCTGGAGGCGCTGGGTGTCCTGAGCAACCAGGCCAGCTAGGAATACCTGACTGGATAGGAAGCTAGAAGGAATGTTATGCAGGCTTGGTAGGCTTCCTACAGACTAAAGACAGTAGGCTAAAGCCCACTCACCTGGGAACCTTCCTCTTGGAAGAAAGCAAGTTATGGTCTGAAAGTAGCTACTTACCTGCTTTCTTGAGTGCTGAAAACTGAATATGGTGTAGTCTTTGAAATACATTGAATAATATGATATTTCTCAGTGATTTTGCTTCTAGAACAGGTATGCTTAGAATTGTAGAAGAATTTGCAAAATTACAATTGACATTTGACAGTGAAATAAACCTTATATGTATATATTTTGCCAAGACTGTTTTTTATTTGGTAGTCAGGGCACGTAGAACATATATGTGTTCTTCACAATTGCAGATAATTAATAAGCCATTGCATTACACAGGACTAGTTTCTAGGCCAGTTAGTCAACTTAGAGTGTGAAACTCTGATTCAAAAGCAGGTCATGTAAACATGAGTCAGCTCAGTGCTCCATGTTATGCCTGCAGGCCCACTGCAGTAGGCTCTCATCCCACTTCCCATTGCCCACTGAGGCCCTCTCCTTGCTTCCATGTTGGAGCTTCAGAGCCCTGAAGGGTTGCTTAAGTGACCATCTTCTTGGTCCTCCTAAGGCTGCACATAATTGTACCCCTACAGAAGGACTAGAAGCAGTAGGGCCTTGGGGTTTTCAGGCTTCACTCCCTCAAAGGATGCTAGCTAAGAAAGTCAATGAAAACTCAGTTTGGTCACTGCACCATTTAGTGGATAGAGTAAGACATAATAAAATGTAACTTATGGCACTACCTCATGGTTGATGTCCTATTCCTTATTCTCTTGTCCCTTATGATTTCAATGAGGAGTAGGCATGAGAAAATGATAATACTAGATGACCACTCGTTTAGGAGTTGCTTGGGGATTAAATGAGAGAAACCTCACAGCTGCTGATTTTGAACAGTAAACTATATTAGAGAAGATCCTCTTTCCTTTTCCTCTTTTTCTTCATTACTCTTGTCCTAATTTAGGAGTGGAGCTTCACCAATTTTTTTTACTGTGCTTCTGTGGTGTGTTGGAGTTACTTTCATATTGCTGGGGAAAAATATCCAACCAAAAGCAGCTGAAAGGAGGAGAGCTCGTTTTGGCTTAAAGTCTTGAAGGGAAGCTTCATGATGTCAGCATGGCACAAGTATAGTAGGGTGTCACCTTTTGCCATATTAGGTAGAAGATAGCAACAATAGCAGTGAGTTCTAGTAACAGGGAAACTGTTATAAGACCCTTAAGGCTGCCTCAAGAAAGACATCTCCAACAGGACTCCACCTCCCAAATTGTCACCAAATGGGGAACAAGCACCCAAAACACATGAGTTTAGGTGGGAACATCTGATTCAAACAACCACACTCCACCCCTGGCCCCACAGATACACAACTATCTAAAGATGTAAATTGCATTCAGTCCAACTTTAAAAGTCTTCATAGTTTTTTTTCAATTCCAATATTGTTCAGAAGTCCAAAGTCTCATCTGAAATTCAAGATAATCTTTTTAACTATGAGCCGGTAAAATCAAAATGTAAATTATATATACATAATAGCACAGAGTAAACATTCCCACTTCAAAACGAGGGCATTGCCAGAAAAGATTAAACCAGCATAAAATCTAAAATAAGTAGGGCGTATATGAAATCCTGTAGCTCCATTTTCAGCATGTAGGACCCGTGATGAAATTTCTGGGTTTCCAATTCTGTCCTTGCAGCTGGGCTACTTATAACCAGAGGAAAAATCCATCCCAAGCAAGCATCTCTCCATGGCAGCCATCCCATAATCCTGCCATCTCCAAAATCTTGGGGTCTCTATTGCAATCTACAGTTCCATGCTTTTGTCCTTCATGACCACTGCGCAGGGACTATGACCCTGCTCCACATTTCCAGGAACCATCTCTAGAAATACATGCTGCAAATGCAATGTTCCTCTCTTTCCTGAAATTTTTATACTTCCATAATACCAGGTGGGCCACCAAATTTGTCAGTCGAGGGAATGGGGACTAAAGTTGACATTGGAGTATAGGAAAATTCCTTCAACATTCTTCTTGTTGCAATGCAAAATAGCTGACCCAATATCATGATGGTAATCACTCAAACAATTGCAACTGGCCCAGGCTACAGTCTCCATACTCAAATTTCCATTTCTTTCTGTGCCATGGCCTTCTGCTCATAGCAGTCCATTTATTTTAAATATTTCCCTATTCCTCCTGCAAATCATTTCCAAAGGAATAAAAGCCACCTAGTTTGTTTTCTAGCATCAATCACCTCATTCCCCTGGTACCAATTTCTATTTGATGTTTCTGAGACAAACATGGGCAAAAGTAGCTGATGGGAAGAAAGGGTTTATTTCAGCTTACAGTCTCAAGAAGAAGCTTCCTGAAGGCAGGAAAAAAGATGGTCATAGTGCAGAAGCTGGACATCATAATCTTGCTACAGTGGAAGATAACAGCAAGAGTAAGCTGAGCTATGCCAAGGGGGAGCTAGCTATGACATCACATTCCTAAGCCCCCCCCCCAACAACACAGCTCCTCCTGCAAGGCTCTACCTCCAAAGTGACACCAGCTAGGTGAGTTTATGGGGACATCGGATTCAAAGTACCACAGATGAGTTCAGCAGGTAAAAAGTACTTGCTGCTTAAGCATGAGAGCCTGAGATGGCCTGATTCAGTTGTCTAGCACCCATGTAAATATCTTGGCCTCTTTATTCAGTGGGCAGCAGAGACCAGAGAATCACTAGGTCAGCCAATCTGACAAAAATCGCAGCTTCAGGTTCAGTGAGAGACTATGTCTCAAGGAAACCTGATGATGAGTGAGAGAGGAAGACACCCAACATTCTCCTCCAGCCTCTGCATGATGCGCACAGGGCATGTTCATCTATACACACATGTGCGCACACACACAGGCAATGCCATGTAGGCCAGGCATGGTAGCACATTCCTGTGATCCTAGCACTCAGCAAGGATTGAATCCAGACATATGAGTTCAAGGCTAGCCTGGGCTGTACAGCCAGGCCTAGGCCAGCTATATAGTGATACCCTGTCTCAAAACTAAATAGGGGCTAGGAAAATGGCTCAACAGTTAAAGGCACTTGCTTACAAACCCTACCTACATGCTAGGTTCAATTCCCATGCTGCCCCTGTAAGCCAGATGCAAAAGGTGGCACAACCATCTGACATTCATTTATAGAGGCAAGAAGCCATTACACTCACACACACACACACACACACACACACACACACGTGAATATTTTAAAAAACAAAATACAGATTTAAAGGTGAAAATTCATCCCACACGACAGAGTTTGTTTTTGATTTGCCAAAAGATTTGAATAAGTCTTCAAATGGCTGATAAGCACATGGTGGTCAACATTAGTAGTTATTAGGAAACTATAAATCAAAACCATAATGAAGGTACCACTTGATAGCCAGTATGGTACCAATAAAAAAAATCTGATCATTTGTTGATGGTGATCTGGAAAGGCTGGATCTGCCATACTGGCTGAAGAGAAGGAAAAGTGCTGAAATCACCTTGAAACATACCGTAGCAGTCCCTCAGATGTTAAAGCATAGCATTACCAAATAACACAGCAATCCCATGCCCAGCTACATATCCATGAGAATGAACGACAGAAATCTCTATAACTTCTATGCCGATGTTCTTAGCAGCCTTATTTATAAATCATAGAGCATAAAAACAGCCCAACATCCATCAGCTGATAGACAATTTTTAGAAATGTGATATAGAAGGCTGAGGAGGTTGCTCAGTGGTTAAAGACTTTCTGGCAAAACCTGCCAGCCCAGGTTCCATTACTCAGTATACACATAAAAGCCAGATGCAAAGAGTGGCACATGTGTCTAGAGTTCATTTGTATTAGCAAGAGGCCCTGGCATGTCCATTTCTTGTTTTCTCTTTCTCATAAAAAATATTTTAATGTGATATATACATGTAGTGAATATTATTTGGCAAAAGATGATAAACATGGAATATATCTTTTTGGGATAATGAAAATATTCTGGAATTAGATAGAGCTGATGGTTGCAGCACCTTGAAAATATAATTAATGCCATTTCTTTACATTTTGGGGTTTTTTTTATTTGAGATTTTTTATTTATTTGAGGGAGAGATATAGAAGTAGGCAGGGAGAGAGAGGGAGAGAATGAGCATGTCAGGGCCTCCAGCCACTACAAACAAACTCCAGATGTATGCACCCCCTTGTGCATCTAGCTTATGTGGGTACTGGGGAATCGAGCCTCATACCAGGGTCCTTAGGCTTCATAGGCAAGCACTTAACTGCTAAGCCATCTCTCCAGCTCTTGTTTTACATTTTTACATTATTAAAATGGCAAATCTTATTTGCATTTTACCACAATATAAACAGGTGAATTTTATGGTGTGAGAATTCTATCTTGGCAAAGTTATTATAAAAATTAAGAGGCTGGAGAGATGGCTTAGTGGTGAAGCACTTGCCTGTGAAGCTTAAGGACCCCAGTTTGAGGCTCAATTCCCCAGTCCCTACATAAGCCAGATGCACAAGGTGGCGCATGCATCTGGAGGTCGTTTGCAGTGGCTGGAGATACTGGTATGCCCATTCTCTCTTACTTTCTCTGCCTCTTTCTCTGTCTGTCCCTTGCTCTCAAATAAATAAAATGAAATAAAAATTAATTTAATTAAATTAAATTAATTTAATCCCAGCACTCGGGAGGCAGAGGCAGGAGGATTGCCATGATTTCAAGGCCACCCTGAGACTACATAGTGAATTCCAGGTCAGCCTGGACTACAGCGAAACCCTACTTTGAAAAACAAAACAAACAAAGAAATTAAAAGTGGGCTGTAGAAATGGCTTAGTGGTTAAAGTACTTGGCTTGCAAAGCCAAAGGACCCAGGTTCGTTTCTGCAGGACATGCATAAGCCAGATGCACAAGGTAGTGCATGCATCTGGAATTCATTTGCAGAGGCTAGAGACTCTGGCACACCCATCCTGTCCCTCTCTCTCTCTCTCACTCTCTCCTCCAACTCTCAAATAAATAAATAAAAATAATTTTTTTAAAGAAGGTGAGTTATAAAAGGATAATTTAAACCATGTACCTGTAATCCGAGGAGAGTGATGCAGAGGGAGAGGAGGGGAGGGATGGGAAGGAAGGAGAGGAGAGAAAGAGACAAGAGAATCCCTGGAAGGTCGAGGCTAGCTAGCCTGTTAAATGCAGCTGTGAATAAGAGACCCTGCCTCAAACAAGGTGGAAAGCAAGCACCAATACCTGAAGTCATCTTCGGACCTCCATACACCATGGCACACGCACAGTCATGGTCACATGAACAAACACATACAACATGCACTCATCCAAAAATAAAAATAAAGACCATGCCTGTAGCCGGTTGTTGTTAACTTCAGCAATGCAACGTCTTCCAAATTTTAAAGCAGATATTGACTATAAAAAGGACTTTGAGTTTTTTGTTTTGTATTATTTTTTTTCAAAACAATCACATTTAGCAGAGAAGGAGTGTTATTTCTTCCTGTTCTGTGGTGATGGAAAGTTCATACCAGATATGGTGGCACATGCATATAATCCCAGCACTTGGCACCTGAGGCAGGGGAATTGCTGTGAGTTAAAGGCCAACCTGAGATACATAGTTTAGGGCTAGTCTGGGTTACATAGGGAGGCCCTTTTATTTTTTATCTTGTTGTTTGCTTTTCATTGTTTTTTGTTTTTGTTTTTATGTTTTTCGAGGTAGGGTCTCACTTTAGCACAGGCTGACCTGGAATTCACTATGTAGTCTCAGGATGGCCTTGAACTCATCGTGAACCTCCTACCTCTCCTCCCAAGTGCTGGGAATAAAGGTGTATGCTACCACGCCCAGCCCTTTATTTTGTTTTTTAAATACTAGTCATGTTTGTGCACACCTTTAGTCCCAGCACAAAGAAGACTGGGGTAGGAGGCTATTGAGTGAGTTCCAGGTCAGTCTGTGCTTCAAAAAAAAGAAAAAAAAATTAAAAAGGGAAAGAAAGAGAAGGAAAGCTCATTTGTCAGATGTTCACAGAAAAAATATGATTTAAAAGTGAATAAGAAACATATTTCTGAGCCACAAAAACTGTGCTGTTAACATCTCACCATATTAAAAAGATAAACAGCAGGATTAACTGTTTACTTTGGGAGCCCATGCCGAGTTGTTTTTGTGAAGAGGAACATAGTGTCCTCGTGTGTCTGGTTCAGCTTGGTGGCCCTCCTCCCTCCTCCCCCTTTTGGGAGTTCCCTTCCTCCACATGCAGGTTTAGGCTTCTCCCCTTCCCGTTCCCTCAGCTCCTTTCCCTTGTCTCTTTCTTGTGACTTTTTCACTTCGTGCTGCAGTTTCTTCTCTCTTCCTTTGATTGACACTTAGTACGAGATTATGAAGTGCAGAGGAAGATCCTTGTTGATGTTTTTAGACTGCTGCCATTGACAGTGACCTAGAATAATGCAGCCAGCTTGACTTGATTCCCGGAATTCTTGGTGGACTGCTAAGAACTGCCCCTTTCTCGTGCGTAAACACCCACACGGTCACTTAATCTCCTTCCCTCTTGGCACATGTGCATGTGCTGACACACACGTCTGCTGTTTCCCTTGCTCCTTCACTTGAGGAGCTATAAAATTGCACCAGTGAATGAATTAAAAAAGGGAAGTCAACTTGGGAGGCAGAGGTAGGAGGATCGCCAAGAGTTCAAGGCCACCCTGCAATTACATAGTGAATTCCATATCAACCTGAGCTAGAGTGAGACCCTACCTCAGAAAACCAAATAAATAAATAGGGAAGTCACATAGTTCTGAAGGTGTAGGGGGGGAGGGCATTGAAATTTTCAGAGGAATTATTATACACCCTAAATCTCCCTCTACAAATCTGCAGTTTTCTTTTGCAGATAAACAAAATAATGTGTTTTGTAATTTTCGAAATACTGTCCAGTGAACATGCTGTGACATTAAACTTGTAAAAGCTGAGCTGGAGAGATAGCTTAGCCTGTAAAACCAAAGGACCCAAGTTCAATTCCCCAGAACCCACGTAAGCCAGGTGCACAAGGAGGCACATGCCTCTGGTTTGTTTGCAGAGGCTGGAGGCCCTACCATGCCCATTCTCATTCTCTCTTTCTCTCCTTCTCTCTTTCTCTCTCTGTCTCTCAAATAAATAAATAAATAAAAATTTTAAGAGCTTGTAAAAGCAAAAGGGAAAAAATCTCAGGGCCAGGGATGTTGCTCTGATTGAGTGCTTCCCTTGCATGCTTGAGGCTGTGGGTTTAATCTTCAGTACAGAGGTGATGGGTGGAAGTAGAGAAGCTTCTCAAAGGCAAATATTAACCCCATATAGACCTTTATGTTCCCAGCATGATACAGCTTTGATTGAACTACGTATCTCTTCTGTTTGATTTTTATATTAGGCATCAATTTTGGTTCTTCCAACATGATCCAGGCCTCAGCTGTGATTCAGAAGTGTACATTCCAGTTAAGGGCTTGTGGGAGCTGAAGCAGTAGGTTCTGTTGGGACAGTATTCTATGGATCTGCTTTGTGTGTGTGTGTGTGTGTGTGTGTGTGTGTGTGTGTGTGTGTGTGTGTGTGTTAAATATTTTATTTACTTATTTCAGAGAGAGGGGCACAGAGAGGGGCCTCTATTCACTACAAAGGAACTCCAGATGCATGCACCACCTTATGCATCTGTCTTTACATGGTTACTGGGGAATCAAACCTGAGCACTTTGGCTTTGCCAGCAAGTGTCTTAACCATTAAGCCATCTTTCCAGCCCTGTTTTATTTTTTATTTTATTTTTTTGAGACAAGTTCTAACTATGTATCACAGATTGGTCTTGAACTTCCTATGTAACCCAAGCTAGCCTTAAAGTCATGATCTTCCTGTCTCAGTTTCTCCAGGGCTGGGATTACAGGCCTGTGCTGCCACATTCCAGGCTGTAATTCTGTTTCTGCAATCTGTAATCCTGATTGCTGTGATGTGTTAGCTAGGAAGGGTGGAATGTGACTGGCTGAGACAGGAGCAGGCTATGGCTAACAAGCATTTTAACGGTTACTTATTGCTTTACTCTTAATGGTGCTTTACCTTACAAAACAAAACTGCATTAACTAAACAGTGAGGTCAGTGGCATAAGACCAATCACAGCTTCCCATGTGCAGTGCTTATGTCTGGGTGAGACAGTGCACCCTTATTCTGCTTTCAGACCTTTCCTTCCTAGCCCCTTCTCCCACAGAGATCTTCCCCATTCTTACGTGTATATATATGCTCATGTGTGCACACACATGCTAACAGAGAAATGAGGGCTTATTTGGATCAGGGGACTTGTTTTAGTATGGGAGGAACATTTAAAAGGTGGGTGTCAGTTGTTAGAATGTTATTCTAAAAATAAAGTGGTGAGCTATCTCATGGGATGAACTCAGTCCTGAGGCTTTTATTCTACTGCCTCTCTGTAAGATATGTTTCTTGTTGTAGTCTAAATTAAACACTCCTAAAAATAGCCTTGTCCCTCTCACCTGAATCAGAGTATACACACAGCCTTGCTCAGAGCTGTGTGAGGCATAGAAAGTCATCTGCAGCCCAAGCTCTCCTGTTACTGGAATCAGAGTGTGGTACAACTCAGTGTACATGTTTACCTTGCCTAGTGGCAGACCAGCCAAAGGATATACTCAGTCAGCTTCCCAAAGTGGAAGCTCGGTTTTATGACCAGTAATCCATTGCATAACTTTAAAGTGTCAAATTTCCTGACCATCCGTCTAGTTCCAGTATTGAAGAGCCAACTTAAGCCAGTGCTGTGCCAGCCAGTGTGCCTGTAGGACACAGCCATACAGATCACAGCGTCTTCTCTAGGAATGCAGATGCCCAGGCCTGAGCTGTAGTCTGCTATAAAGACACATGTCTGTGTAACCATCCTTGAACTGAAATGTCTCTAGAAGGTTGTCCCTTGTCTTACAAAGGGACTCTTGGCCCATGGAGCCTCCTGGTCAGATCAGTGTCCTCTGGCCCCTAAGTGCTTATGCTCCTTCTGTCACTCTGTGGTCTTGTGTTTTCATTTTTGTTTCTCAGTAAGGAATTGTTATAGCCCAGGCTTGTCTAGAGCTCACTATGTAAACAGGGCTGGCCTTGAACTCATGGCAGTCCTCATGCCTCAGCCTCCCAAGTGCTAAGATTATAGCCCATGAGCCACCATGCCTGGCTTGCCACCCTGTTTTGCATTTACGGGTTCCATGTTACCCAGCTCAGCTCTACATTCGTGCTGAAGTCAGCGCCATTCTTATCTGTTCTTTATGACCACTTTGTCAGTCAACAGAGGTTTTAGAAGCAAGCACCCTGTGGTTAAGTGCTGAAGACCTCCAGATCACTTTCTTTTGTAGTAGAAAGCTTCTCTGAGCTTTCAGAACTAAGTCCAACACCAAGTTTATTTTCTTGCATTCAAAAATGAAATGGGGGGGGGGGCTGGAGAGATGGCTTAGTGGATGAGGCACTTGCCTACAAAGCTAAAGGATACTGGTTCGATTCTCCAGGACCCACGTAAGCCAGATGCACAAGGTGGTGCATGCATCTAGAGTTCATTTTCAGTGGCTGGATGCCCTGGCACGTCTATTCTTTCTCTCTCTCAGCCTTTTCTAATATATAATTTAAAAAATGAAATGGGGGTTGGAGAGATGGCTTAGCAGTGAAGGCCCTTGCCTGCCTAAGGACCCAGGTTCGATTCCTTGGAACCCACATAAGCCAAATGTACATGGTGGTGCATGTGTCTGTAGTTCTTTTGCAATGGCTAGAGGTCCTGGTGTGCCCATTCTCCCTCTCTCTATCTGCCTCCTTCTCTCTCTCTCCCTAATAAATAAATAATTAAATATAAAATTAAATAAAATGGAGGCTAGAGAGGTGGCTGTGTGGTTAAATGCACTTCTTATGTAAGCATGAGAGCTCAAGGGGGCCTGAAAGCAACCAAATTCAAATATCTAGATCCCACATAGACAGCCAGGCATGGCCATGCACCTATAACCCCATCCCATGAAGGTAATCATCTTTAGATTACCTGATAGAGATCAGGGAATCACCCAAGTTCATGAAAAACCAAGAAACTTCTTTATCAGTAAAGAGACTGCAGCTCAAAAAAAGGCAGAACAGCTACGGAACAGGACTCTGGAAGTTTGACTCTGGCTACTATAGGCAAGGACATATAAATGTACATACACAAGCAAAATGTATGATAAATCTGTTTTTAGCTGTCTGAAGAACCTCCGCACTGATTTCCATGATAGCTGTAACCGATTACATTCCCACCAACAGTGTAGAAGGGTTCCTCTTTTTCCGAATCTTCACCAGTATTTATTGTCATTTTTTTTTTTTTTGATGATAGTCATTCTGACAGGAGTGAGGTAGAATCTCAAAGTAGTTGTAATTTGCATTTCCCTGATGGCTAAGAATGTAGAACATTTTTAGGTGTTTATATGCCATCTGTATTTCTTCTGAGAACTCTCTATTTAGTTCCATAGCCCATTTTTTAATGGGGTTGTTTGATTTCTTATTATTTAATTTTTTGAGTTCTTTGTATATCCTGGATATTAATCCTTTGTCACATGTGTATTTTCTCCCATTCTGTAGGTTGCCTTTTTGCTCTATTCACAGTGTCCTTTGCTATACAAAATTTTTGTAATTTCCCCTACTTTTTCCTCTAGCAGTTTCAGAGTTTCAGGTTTGATATTAAGATCTTTGATCCATGTGAACTTAATGCTTGTACATGAAGAGAGGTAAGGATATATTTTCATCCTTCTACATATAGATATCCAGTTCTCCCAGAAGCATTTGTTGAAAAGGCTGTCTTTTCTCCAGTGAGTATTTTTGGCATTTTTGTCGAAGATCAGGAGGCTGTAGCTGCCTGCACTTAGGTCTGGGTCCTCTATTCTGTTCCATTGATCTACGTGTCTGTTTCTGTACCAGTGCCATGCTGTTTTTGTTACTATGGGTCTGTAATATAGGTTAAAATCAGGTACCACCAGCCTTATTTTTGTTACCCAAAATTGTTTTGGATATTTGAGGTTTTTTGTGCTTCCAAGTGAATTTTAGTATTTTTTTTCTATTTCCGTGAAGAATGCCACAATAGGGATTGCAGTAAATGTATAGATTGTTTTTGGTAAGATTGCCATTTTCACAATATTGATTCTTCCACTCTAAGAATAGGGGTTGTCTTTCCATTTCCTAGTATCTTCTACAATTTCTGTCTTGAATGTTTTAAAGTTTTCATTGCAGAGATTCTTCACTTCCTTGTAATTTCCCAGTTCTTAATTTATCAATTTTTAAATATTTTAGTATTGTACATAAGTATTAATACCATAAATGTGGATATGGCCTGTGAGCACCATGTTGCAGCTTCATTTCTGTCTGACAGGTTGTTATGGCTTAGGCATATGAAGTATCTGTGCAAAAGGCTCCTGTATTGAAAGCCTGGTCCCCAGGAGATGCTACTGTTTTGGAAGGTTCTGGAAACTTTTTGAGGTGGGGCCTAGATGGAGGAAGTAAGTCACTGGGGACATGTCTTGCCCTCGTTCCTGTCCATGTTCTTTCTTCTACTTCCTGTCTGCTACAAGAATAACCTGCCACAAAATCAGTTAGTTAAAGCAGTTAGTATGCCATTTGCTCCAAAACAGAGCCTTGTCTTTTGGGAGTGTCACATAAATACGTAATCCATCTATTTGTATATACTAAGTACAGCAGGGTTGCCTCTCTACTCAGACTTTTGTGAAGTGCTAGGTACATACTAGTAAGCTATACAGTGTCTGCCTTCCGCTTCTGTAAGGACAGGTCTGATGCACAGTCACAGACCCAAAGAGTGCTAGAAAGACAGTGAACAGAGAGAGGGCCATGGGAGAAGGCACTAGGACAGTGGAACAGTTGCTCTACCCATTATGCCCAGAGAAGGCTTTTTTTGTGCCTATGCGTATGTCTATGTATGTAGGCACACATCCACATTCATGTGGGAGCCGGAGGCCAACATTGGGTCTTCCTCAGTTGTTCTCCACCTCATTCTTTGACACAGGGTTTCTCATTGAGCCTAAAACTTGCCAAATGGGCTGGATTAGCTGGCCAGCAAGCCCTAGGGATCCTCCTGTCTCTGCCTCCCCAGCACTGGGATTACAGTTGTTTGCCACCCCACCCAACATTTTATATGTGTGCTAGGAACCTGAATTCTTTTAGAAGACTTTTAAAGGAAGTGATCTTTAAGCCGAGTCTGAATATGCAGCAGGCAACTATACTAAATGCCGATAGAATATAGAGCACAGTATGTATAAAACCCTAGGATGAGAAAATTTTTCAGAGGTTGGATAACTTGAAAAACTCCAGAAATATCAACATACAAAGAAAAGATGGCTGCTTCCATCCATTTAGGCAGTTATAGCAAAAACGCCATAGACTACTGGGTGGCGCATAGCAATTTGGTTCTGGAAATAGAAGTCCCAGATCAGGGCACCAGCAGATGCTCTGAAGCCTTCTTTATAAAGGCACTATTCCCAGTCATAGAGATTTTACTCTTATGACCTGATCAACTCCCAAGGTCCTAATACCATCATTTTGCAGGTGAGGATTCCAGCACAGGAATTTTAGGGAAGACACAAATATTCAGAAAACCTCAATAGGGGAAAAGATAAGGAGAAATACTAAAATAGTTTTTGGAGCTAAATAATATTTGGATATTTGCAATGTATTGATCTTACAAAGTAATATTTATGGAAGTCAAGACCTTTTGCCCAAGGCAAGGCAGCAAAAAGAAGACTAATGTAGCCCTACCCAAAGAGGTTGAGTTCATTTAGAACAGAGTGGGAGAATTCCATGAACCAGGGTACTGTGGAAAATAATGGGGGCTAGAGAGATGGCTTAGCATTAAGGTTCTTGCCTGTAATGGCAATGGACCCAGGTTCGATTCCCCAGAACCCATGTAAGCCAGCTGCACAAGGTGGCACATGTGTCTGGAGTTTGTTTGCAGTGGCTAGATGCCCTGATCTACCCATTCTTTCTCTTCCTTTCTATGCCTCTTTTCTCTCTCCTCTTTCTTTCTCTCTCTCTCTCCTCTCTTTTTCTCCCCTCTCTCCTCTCTTTTTCTCCTCTCTCTCCTAAATAAATAAAAATAAAAATAAAAATATTTTAAAGAAACTAAAGGGATCTTGGTAAAGATTAGTTCAGAAAGTATGTGTAGCTTCATGATACTGTAGCAGCCAGGGTGGAAAAGGCTGTGCACAAATGCCCAGCTGCACCTGGGGAAGGAGCTGAAGATGTGGCCAGCCCAGGAAGAAAACTTCACTGGCCAGTGACATCAATACCACCTCTGGCTATGCTGGATGAACAGGCCACTCTGACCCAGAGGCATCCAGGGAAGCCAGAATTTAAAATAAAACCACATGCATTCTTGGCATCTGGCACACCCTGAGCCTCACCCACTTTGGAGTGACGAACAAGGTAAAACACAAGCACCTCCAGCCTCACATCAGAGGTAAAAGTCAAGGTGTAAATGGACAAGAGGCCCAAGCACAGCCTTCCACCAGTAAATAGCTTTTACTGACCTGAGGACAATCTCTATGAAACATGTGAAAAGATAAAAACAAGACCCCTCCCCCCCCCACACACACACACCAAAAAAAAAAATCCTTGAGCAGGAATATCAGAGGCTGCAACCTGTTGGGGAAATAAACTTTGAAGGTTAGTTCAGACAAGTCATTGCACAACCATGCAAACAACATCATCTGCCCCCAGGGAAGAGGAGGAATCTACTCCAGAGCTGCTACAATATATTATCAGAAATGTCCACTTGTTAAAATTATGAGACATAAAAAATAAGAACATGTAACCCATTGAAAAGCAGGAATAAGCCGGGCATGGTGGCACATGCCTTTAATCCCAGGTTTTGAGAGGCAAAGGTAGGAGGATTGCCATGAGTTCAAAGCCACCCTGAGACTACATAGTGAGTTTCAGGTCAGCCTGGGCTAAAGTGAGACCCTACCTTGAAAAAAAAAAAAGCAGGAATATAATTTAGACCAGGTACAGGGGTACACACCTGTAGTTCCTACTACTCAGAAAGTTAAGGCAGGAGGCTTTCGAGTCCAAGGCTAATCTTGTCAACATAACAAGTACAACCTTGTTTTGGAGAGTTAGACAAAGGTGTCAAAGCAGCCATTAAAAATATATTTAGCTGGGCTGCAGAGATCACTTAGCAATTAAGGCACTTGCCTGCAAAGCCAAAGGACCTAGGTTCCCCAGGACCCACACAAAGCCAGATGCACAAGGTGGCATATGCGCCTTGTTTGCAGTGGCTGGAGTCCAGGGAGCACCCATTCTCTTTCTCTCTCTGCCTCTTTCTCTCTGTCTCTCAAATATCTGTTTCTCAAATAAATAAATAAAAATAAAATATTTTTAAAAAAATGTGTAGCTGGATGTGGTAACACACCTGTAATCCCAGCATTCAAGAGGTTGAGGCAGCTGGACTATATAGTAAGACTGTGTGTGTGTGTGTGTTCTCTAAGGATGAAAGGAAACTGTCTAAAAAAATTAAAGAGCTGGACTTGGTGGTGCTTGCCTGTAAGTCCAGCATTTGGGAAGCTGAAGCAGGAAGATTAGGAGTTCAAAGCCAACATGGACTACATGTGTCCATACCTCAAAAAGAAAAGAAAGAAGGAAGGAAGGAAAGGGGGAAAAAGAAAGAAAAGACAAATCTAGGACAATATAAGTTTAATATCTAATCAAAGAGTTTGTCAATAAATAGAAACAATTAGGGTCTGGGGAAATGGATCAGTGGGTAAAATGCATGAAGATTTGAGTTTGGATTCCCAGCATACATATTACAGTTTGGCATGGTAGCATATGGCTGTAATTCCATTACTAGGAAGGTGAAGACAATAGGAGCCATAGGGCTTGCTCAACAGCTAGACTAGTTGAGTCAGTAAACTCTAGGTTCAGTAAGGACTCTATCTCAAAAAATTAATTTGGAGAGAGACTAAGGAAGACTTTACCCAGGATCAACCTGAGGCTACCACATACATGTGTGTGTATACACACACACACATAGAACACTCATACATACATGCACACTATACACAAGCAAAAACTAATATAAATTATAAACCTTTTTTTTTTTTTTTTTTTTTTTTTTTGATTTTCAAGGTAGGGTCTTGCTCTAGTCAGGCTAACTGAAATTAGTCTCAAGATGGCCTTGAATAAACAGCAATCCTATCTCAGTCTCCCAAGTGCTAGGATTAAAAGCCTGCACCACCACGCCTGACAATAATATAAATTATAAAATGAACCAACCATGAGTTCCAGGTGAGATGAGGAGTAGAAGCCACTTTTGAGGCTTTATTATTTATGTGCTTATGAGTACATAAATATAGTTACTGAAACAGAATATCCCAAGCTGCTCTACCAAGTCCAGGACTGAAGGCTTGACAAGCTCTCTGTAGCAGCAAGCTTCCTCTATAATTGAACTCCATGCCTGCCTAGGCTGCCACCCTGACACACATGAGACAGTGACACTTTAGTGGAGCAATCCTGGTTCTCCCCTCACACTGAAGGAAGCTGGTTGGGCTGCCAGCAACCTTCAACCACAAGGAGTGTCCAGAATCTGCTGCTGCAGCTCTGCCCACAACAGCTGACCCCAGGTTTGCCATGGCTGTTTCTTGGGTACACAGCTGTGTCTCAAAAGCATAGTACAGGGTATTCTATGGAGTAGACTGTAAATGGCCTACAGAATCTTCAGCTCCATCATTCTCTGACCAGAAAGGAATGTGCAGTGGCTACTAGTCCCAGTCTCCCCAGGACACGTAACTTGGAGTGACATAGCCATCTCCTGTGCATGCACACACCTCACAAGCAAGGAACCTGGGTACTCTGCAGAGCAATCTCAAACACTCCATGCAACCAAGGACATGCAGAAACTGGAGTATCAGCTATCTTTGACCACGTGGGGACACCTAGATCCAAGTCTGCTAAAAAAAAAATGATGGCACTCTCTGGACCTGTTTTCACTGTCTACCGCGAGCTGTAGCTATCCCCAGACAATACCAACCACGTCAACTGTCTCCCTGGGTGAACTTCATGTGGGTACAGCTCAGGATCTAGAGTGGAGGACCCTACCAATGAAAACCAGGCACCACATAAACACAAGGGAAGTCCTGCAGATCTGGGGCTGGGAAACCTGAGCTGGATTCTGCATACTTGAAAAGGTGCTCCCTCCCCCTCCCCTACCATCATAGCAAATCCCAGCATTACTGGCCCTCAAAGGTGCTCAGGTGGGCAGCACTTCTGCATTCCTTCAGAGCCTGAACCTCAGGGAGCTGGATTGCTTCTGACCTAGGGGTCAGTGTCTCAGGCCAGGAAGCAATTTTTTAAAATTATTTTTGTGGGGGGTGTATTGAGATAAGGTCTCGCTTTCTAGCCCAGGCTGACCTGGAATTCACTGTGTAGTCACAGGGTGGCCTTGAACTCACAGCAATTCACCTACTTCTGCCTCCCAAGTGCTGGGATTAAATGCGAGTGGCACCACACCTTGCTCAGGAAACAATCTGTGTTCATCAAACTCTTTCTTACCTGAATGGCCACACAGGATCAGTCTGACTGATCTGCTGAGTCTAGTACCCACCCACCCCCATCCCTGCTTGACCCTCTACCTCCAGAAATAAGCACAGAGAAGAGAGGAAGCGCATAAGCCTACTGAGGGGGGAAATTAGGACCACTACCTACTATTTCAGGTTACTAGCCATCCTCTTATCTCAGCCTCTTAAGTACTGGGATTAAAGGTGTGCCCTGGCCATATTTTTAACTTTTTCCATAAATATAGACAATATACCATGATCATATTCCTCTCCTGTGGTGGTTTGATTCAGATGTCCCCCATAAACTTAGGTGTTCTGAATGCTAGGTTCCCAGCTGATGGCAATTTAGGAATTAACACCTCCTGGAGAGTGTATTGTTGGGGGCAAGCTTGTGGGTATTATAGCCAGCTTCTCCTTGCCAGTGTTTGGCACACTGTCCTGTTGCTATTGTCCACCTGATGTTGGCCAGGAGGTGATGTCCACCCTCTGCTCATGCCATTGTTTTCCCTGCCATCATGGAGCTTCTTCTTGAGGCTGTAAGCCAAACTAAACCCTTTTTTCCCCATAAGTTGCTCTTGGTTGGGTGTTTTCTGCCATTAATGTGAACCTGATTGCAACACCTGCCATCACTTCCCCCTTCCACTGAATACTTTCTTTCTACCTAGTCTCTTCTATTTTGGTGTCAACATTTTTTTCTTTCCCTATTATACAGGTATTATGTAGGTAGCATCAGCCACTGTAAGGTCATGAGTGCCATGGCCACTTTGTATCTGGAAGACAGTATTGCAAAAGTCCTCCCCTTCAACTCTTATGTTCTTTCTACCATCTCTTCCACAGTGATTTCTGAACCTTGGAGGATGTGGTAGAAATGTCTCAGTGCTAAATGTCTCACTGTAACTTCTCAGTGCTATACTGAGTTTTAAAGTCACCCCATCTGAAAAGAAAAGCTTCTCTAACCAAAAATGAAAGCAACATTAATATATGGACATAAACATAAGTATTTAGAGAGCAGTTTGGCAAGCATAATACAGCCATTTAGCCTGGCAAGAGCAGTAGTTGCCCTAGCACTTGTGACTTCCCCAGCCATAGGCTTTTGATTAGGTTTTCGGTAACAGGCAAGAATTCCCTCCTGTGGAGCAGGCCTCAGAGAACATTTGGTTTCCCTATAACAGACATGCCACCACTATAACCATTTGGTACATTTTGCCTGGCTAATAAAGCTTGTAGGATCCACTTCTGGTTAAGACCATTGATAACTTTTCTCTACATGGGTCTTTTTGCAGCATCCTGACAGCTAGCCAGGGAGGAGACTTCCATGTTGCTGTTACTTTTATTGATTTGTTATTTGTCTCTCTTTTTTTCTTCTTTCTTATATTGCTTTTTGTTTTATGATTTTTGTCTTTGTTTCTTGTTCTTTATTCTTAATGTTTCATTTTTTTCTGTTTGTGTCAGTGTCTTAGTATTTTAGCCTAATTGCATATTTTAATTAATACTCATAATTTTATTTATTAATTCTTAAACTACTGTATTCAAAAACACTCTCACAAGAATATACCTTCATAACTATCTCTCATTTTTCTACACCCATAAAATCTACTTCTCCATATTTTTAAAAATTGATTTATTTGAGAGAAAGGAGGAGGGAGAGAATGGGCACATCAGGGCCTTCAGCCACTGCAAATGAACTGCAGACACATATGCCCCTTTATGCGTCTGACTTACATGGGTCTTGGGGAATCGAACCTGGATCCTTTGGTTTTGCAGACAGGTGCCTTAACCGCAAAGCCATCTCTCTAGCCCTACTTCTAGCCCTACTTCTCTACATTCTTATAACAGTCTCCTTTCTTGTATACTTACAACATATATACTTACCTACTCATCCAAACTTCATTTTTCTATTCTACTCACCCCCATTCCTTCTTTTCACAACTCTACTACTGCTAGTGTTATGGGATTGGAGCTCTGGGAGGGCTTGGATTTCCACAGTGATTCAGAAAAGAGGCTGGGCTCTTGGGTAGGTTTAGAATCCCTCAGCCAATGGCTAAGTCTTGAGCTCTTGTCCACATTTAGCAAAGAATTACAAAACTCAAACACTAGGATATTATGAAAGCTTTAAGAGAAAGTAGAACCAAAAGGGAAGAAAAACAGTAAAGGTCCCAAGCCCAGCAGAGTTCCACGCTGAGAAGGGAGAGAAAAGGACTTGAAGGAAAATCTCTTTCAGCCAAAGTGGTGCTTGCCTTTAATCCCAGCATTGGATACTGAGGTAGGAGGATCGCCTCAAGTTCAAGCCCAATCTGGGGCTACAGAGTGAGTTCCAGGTCAACCTGGGCTAGAGTAAGACCGTGCCTCAAGAAAAAAAAATCTGTCATGTGGAGGCTTGGCTCAGGTCTAATGAGAATGAGGCACACTGCCAAGTTGAGGTGTACAGGAAAGACTCAGATTAGTTGTTGGGCCCTGGTGGACCTCTGAGTCAGAAAGGGCTTGTGTATGGGGAGCTAAGCCTGGGAAATGTTCAGGAAAGAAGAATCAGGAAGTATCAAGAAGCTGCTGCTGCTGCTGTTTATATCCATTTTGGATGAGACTGAACCAGACTACCTTAGGGCCGTCTCTAGCTGACTACCTATTTAAAAAGCTACCTAGTTCCTAATCTGTATCACTAACTTCACTCTTAAAAACATCTGTAAACCCACCTTCTCCAGCCAGTGTCATAACATTGCCACAGTCTCTGTAACCTAAAGGGAACCCAAGTGTAATACAAAACAGTCTTCCCTCAGTGATGCAAAACTGCCAACAAATCAGTGGGAATCAACACACTATATCTTCTCCAATAAAACCTGCAGAAAACATACATCCTAGTCAAATCAGTCCTCCATAAGAAATCTCTGCACAAAACAGAACAAATAACCAAGTAGAGCTTGGAAAAGGCGAAGAGATAACATTGGAAGACACATCTCCCACAAATGTGCAAGACACAACAAAGACACAAAGAATATCAGACAACTAACTTCTACAGCACACTTTCAGTCTCTCAACTCCCTATGATGGAAGCCAAAAACATTTTGATAGGTCCTCCAAACTAAAAATCAGCAAAGAAACTTTATGGCTAAACTATACCTTGAACCAACTGAACTTAACAGATATATAAAGATGTGTATATTTCACCTAACAGGGAAAACACATTCTTCTCAGCAGCACTGGGAACCCTCTCCAAAATTGGTTTAGATAGTAAGCCTTGATAAATAAAAAAAAAAAAATTGAGATAATTCCTTGTCTCCAATAGACACAACAGAATAAAAGTACAAATCATGTCAAGAGTCATTGAAGAAACTAGGGAGGAAATTTAAAATTTCTAGAAACAAATGAAAATGACAGTATAACCTACCAAGTCTTCTTGGTAGTTCAGTTCAGACAGTTGTATAAAGAAAGTTTAGGGCTGGAAGGATGGCTTGTCAGTTAGAGCACTTGCCTGGAAAGTCACAGGACCCAGGTTCGATTCCCCAGGACCTATATAAGCCAGATACACAAGGTGGTGCATGCATCTGGAGTTCGTTTGCAGCGGCTGGAGGCCCTGGTGCGCCCATTCTCACTGTTTCTTTCTCTGTCTCTCTGTCTCTCTGTCTCTCTCTCTCAAATAAAAAAAAAATACTTTTTTTAAAAAAGAAAGTTTATAGCTACATGTACTTATATTTAATGGGGGTTAAATATGTTCAAATACATTATATATCTATATAAGTTGGACAATTTTTTATTTTTCTTATTTATTTATTTGAGAGAGAGAGAAAAAGAGGCAGATAGAAAAGAGAATCAGCACTCCAGGGCCTCTAGCCACTGCATATGAACTCCAGATGCATGCTCCACATTGTGCATCTGGTTTACATGGGTAATGGGGAACTGAACTTGGGTTCTTAGGCTTCGCAAGCAAGCACTTTAACCACTAAGCTATCTCTCCAGCCCCTTTTTTTTTTTTTTTTTTGGTTTTGCAAGGTAGGGTCTCACTCTGGTCCAGGCTGACCTGGACCTGTAGTCTCAGGGTGGCCTCGAACTCTCGGCAGTCCTCCTACCTCTGCCTCCCGAGTGCTGGGACCCTTAATTAAAAAAAAAAAAAATCTCACAGAAAAAGGAATGTTCAGTGTAATTGGTTACAGAATTTCAACATGTAAGTTAATCAAATTTTCATATGTTAGTGACATAAAAGAAACAAAACTACCATTTAAAATAGAAAATTTGGGCTTGGGAGATAGCTCAACAGCTAAGGTACTTTTTGCACAGCCCATTAGGCCCCAATTCAGTTCCCCAACCACCCACATACAGCCAGATGCAAAAAGTACCACAGCATCTGGCATTGGTTTATAACAGAAGGAGATATTGGTGCACCCATATACATACATACATGCAAATAAATAATTTTAAATTCAAAATAAAACAACATAGCAAATCCATAGATAATCTAGGCATAAATATAACATATATCAAAGAACTTTGTGGGGAAAGATTTAATTTTATCATAAAAATTGATTGAAGTACTCAATCAGGAAACATTTATATATTTGTACATAGTCCTGTGCTGTGTGAGTCACTTTAATACTTGTTACAGCCATCTAAATTCGCTTCTCTTGGGCTGGGGAGATGGCTTAGTGATTAAGGCACTTGACTGTAAAACCTAAGGACCCAGATTCAATTCCCCAGTACCCACATAAGCCTGTTCATTTGTAGTGGCTAGAGGCCCTGGCATGCACACATGCTCACTCTCGCTCATGCTTTCTCTCTCTCTCCCCTTCTTTCTCTAAAAATAAATAATAAATAAATACATTAGCTACTCTTATTCCCATGCTAAAATGAGCAAATTCAAGCTCATATTGGTAACTTTTGCAAGAACCAGAACTTCTGATATGGTACTGTCTCTCAAGGAAGCTATTTGAATTTCATTGAATATAGTTTAAATTATACTAAAGCTCTAGTGACTCAGGAAAAACAAGTCTGTGGTAGAGTTTTTCCACACAGACCTGTCACACCAGCACTGATTTTAGAAGATGGTATTTATGAGCAGGAAGTAGGGACAGGTGCATGGAATTCAATGTGTGCTGCTGATAAGCTAACTGGTTTGGGCAGTTTTAATGCCACTTCCAGTCTAGTTGAGCCACTGGGGATGATAACTCCACCTCAGGCATGAACCAGCATGTCACTAAGCCACAACTCTGTGGGCAGAATAAGGTAGGAGAGTATATGTGGCAAGCATGAACAAAAGGAGAATAATGATAATTCATCTCTGGGCAAAATAACAAACAAAAGCAATCTCCCTCAGTGCTTTGAAATAAAGACAAGGGTCAGAGTAAACCAGGCCAAGAGAGTATGCAATTCCCATCTGTCTCTTCTCAGTGCAAAGAAAGTGGAACTTTGTATTTGGATCCATGCGGTGCGTTTTTTATTTTTCATTTATTTTTGAAAATTTTATGTGTGTAAATAATGTATTTTGATCATATTCACCCACTCTTGGAATCTGTGAAGAAACCTAATTTGGAGAGCACCTGCTATCCCCTAAAGTTTGCAGGTTCTTGTGTACGAGGGAAAGGAATGTTACCAGAGACACACAGTAACAGAACACAGAGTAACAGAAATAGAGACAGTTTAAGAGAAAGGCACTTCTGAGAATGGAAGTGGGCAGTGAGCTAACCATGTAACCAAAAGCACCTAACCACAAGCTCCTCATGGCTCTTTATAGGTCATTTACATAGCTCCCACCTCTCAGACTTGGATTTTTCCCCCCTCACATGCCCTACTGTTACATGAAGTTGGCATTGGAAAGGTTTCCAGTCTTCCATGTGCTATAACCTTTTATACCATGATCTTGATTTAGCCCACTCCAAGTTCCTATTTTCCTGACCCACTACATTATCATCTCATCCCCCTTCCATTCTTGCTAAATCCTTTCTTCTTCCTACTTTCATTTTTTTTTGTGTTTTTGTGTGTGTGTGTGTGTGTGTGTGTCCATCCCGCTGAATTTAACTAGAGTTACTTGCATGAGCATGGGTAGGCAACTTATGGCTACACCACTGAAGAATATGCCTCCCACTCCCCCTGCAACCATTAACTTCAAGTAGCTCCTCTGGGAGGTGTGGGTCCTCATGAACCTTGCCTCCTTTCATGATGGATTGTTCATGGACCTAATCTTGTGGAGGACACTACAGCTGCTGAGAGTTCATGACTGTAATAACCATTTTGTGTCCAGAAGACAGCGCTCCACAGCCTGAGTCCTCAACTTCTGGCTCTTACTTTCTTTTAATTCCTGTGTTCCCTGATCATTGGGGCAGGGGCAGGGGGCAGTGATGTAGATGTCTCATTTATCCACTTATTCTCAGCACTTTCACCAGCTGTGCATCTCTACATAAACCTCTGCCCACTGCAAAGAGAAACTTCTCTCATCAAGGCTGAGAGCAGCCTTAATCTATCTATATAAACATAATGGGCTGGAGAGATGGTTCAGCAGTTAAGGCGCTTGCCTGCAAAGCCTAACGACCTGGTTTGATACCCCAGTACCCATATAAGCCAGATGCACAAAGTGGCACATGCATCTGGAGTTTGTTTGCACTGGTTAGAGGCCCTGGCATACCCATTCTCTATGTCTCTTGGTCTCTCTCTCTCTCTCTCTCTCTCTCTCTTGCAAACAAGCAAGTAAAAATATTGAAAACATCAGTATAAATATTTTGATGACACCATAGGAATTTTTCTCTTTTGTCTTAAAGTTTGTTTTCGTCTTTTATAAGTTCTTTTTTATTATTTTTATTTTTTATTATTTTTACTTATTTATTTAAGAGAGGGCTGGAGATATGGCTTAGCAGTTAAGGCACTTGCCTGTGAAGCCTAATGACCCAGGTTCCATTCCCCAGTAACCACGTAAGCCAGATGTACAAGGGGCGCATGTGTCTGGAGTTCATTTGCAGTGGCTGAAGGCCCTGGCGCACCCATTCTCTTTCTTACTCTCTCACTTTCTGAATCTTTCTCTCTCTGTCAAATAAATAAATATATTTATTAGAGAAAGAGACAGAGAATGGGCATACCAGAGCTTCTAGCCACAACAAACAAACTCAAGACATATGTGCCACCTTGTGCATTTTGGTTTCCAAGGGAACTGGGGAATCAATACATAGGTCCTTTGGCTTTACCAGCAAGTGCCTGAACCACTAAACCATCTCTCCAGCCCTGTTTTTTGTTTGTTTGTTTGTTTGTTTGTTTTGTTTGTTTGTTTGTTTGTTTTTAAGCAGGGACTCACTCTTGCCCAGGCTGAGTTGGAACTCACTCTGTAGTCCAAATTTGCCTCACACTCATGGCAATCCTGCTATTTGATTTAATAATTAAAAAGCATGTTGTAAGGAGACTTGGGAAAAGGCTCAGCAGTTAAATAGGCTTGCTTGCAAAGTCTGACAGCCTGAGTTCAGTTCCCCAGTACCCACAAAAAAACAGACGCACAAAGTAACACATGTATCTGGAGATCATTTGCAGTGGCAAGAGACCCTGGTGTGCCCATTCCTACTCACTTACTCCCTTGCTTCAGAAATAATTTTTTAAATTAAAATATTTAATTAAAAATAAAATTTTAAAGATTTTAAAAAGAAGACAGTCTGTTGTAAATTTTCCAAATGTACTTGGGCATACACCTTAATCTCAAGACTTGGCAGGTAGAAACATGAGGATAAAGACCAGCTTGGGCTACATAGTGAGTTAATAACAAGCCTAGGCTACATAGTTAGATCTTGACTCAAAACTATAAGTGAATGAAGCCAGGCGTGGTGGTGCACACCTTTAATCCCAGCACTTGGGAGGCAGAGGTAGGAGGATTGTCATGAGTTCGAGGCCACCCTGAGACTATGTAGTGAATTACAGGTCAGTCTTGGCTAAAGTGAGACCCTACCTCAAAAAAAAAAAAAAATATTTGTAGCCAGGCCTGATGGCTACATCTATCATCCCAGTACTTAAGCAGTAAAAGCAGGAGGATCAGGAGTTTAAGATCATCCTCAACTACATAGCAAGTTTGGTCTACATGAAACCTCAACAAAAAATGAAAAATAAAATTTATGAATGTGTGCCAGACATGGTGGCACATGTCTTTAATCCCAGCACTCAGGAGGCAGAGGTAGGAGGATTGCTATGAGTTTGAGGCCAGCCTGAGATTACATATAGTGAATTCTAAGTTAGCCTGGGCTAGAGTGTAACCCTACCTCGAAAAACAAAACAAAAAAAGGTAATGAATGTAAGATAAAATGAAATTTTATGGCCATATTTTTTGCTCTATCTCTCACTTAATTGTATAGTAGGCAGAATGTGGGCTCTATGAATTTCTTTGAAACTCATTCACACTTCTTGCTGAGTGATCACTTTTTATTAAATCTGTATGCCTAAAAGAGTACTTTGTCTAGTTGTGAGCAGTTTTTCTAATGTTTATACAACAAATAAAACTCATTAGGCATATGAAAGTCTCCTAAATCATTACTTTGTCTTACATTGATTTAGTCTTGAAATTCTATAACATATATCATGCAAGATATCTTCATTTAAGGTGTAAAGTAATATGAAGATGTGGGAGTTTTTGCATTCATTGCCACCATTTGGCTTCTAGCATTCCATTCCATTTTTAGCTCCCTACTTATTAGTTAATATTACTTTTTATGTTGTTTGTTTGCTAAGGACTTGCTTTACATTTTATTTTATTTTTGATAGTTTCATATATGCAAATAACAAATTTTGATCATATTCACAAACCATTACCATCTTTTATTCCATTTCCACTAAGCCCTTAATTCCAGGCTAATCCTCTTCCTACTTTGATGTTTATTTATTTATTTTTGTGCACCACTGAGTTAAATTAGGGATGGTTGTATGGGCATGGATGGAAGCTATATACTGGAATGTGAGAAATTTACCAGTGGCTACACCACTGTAAAACGTGACTCTACCTCTCACAGCAATCATTAACTACCAATAGCTACTAGGCTGTTAAACCATGATGGGATGGTAATGGGCTCAGTCTTGTGCAGGAAACCTGCTTCTGTCAGTTCATGAGTGTAATGACCATGTTGTATCCAGAAGAAGCATTCCACAGTACTCCTCCCTGTCTTCCAACTCTTACATTTTTTTCTGCCCTTGTTTCTACAATGTACCTTGAGCATTGGAGAGAATAATATAGTTTTCCCAAAAGAGCAGAATACACAGTGGTTGCTAATTCTAAGTACTTTTGCCTTGTATACATATCTGTATTATCCTCTGCTCACTGCAAAAAGAAACTTCTAATAAAGGATGAGAGCATCACTGATTTATGGATATAAACATATATATTTCAAAGGCAATGACAACATGTCAAACAATAGTAGTTTCCTCACTCCCACAGCATGGGCTTTTAACCAGGTTTACAGTAACCAGTATGAATTCTGTCTTGTGGAGCAGGCCTCAAATCCAGTCAGAAATTAGTTGGTTACCCCATAACAGTTATGCCACTATTATATCAGTGTGCCTATCTTGCCTTTCAAGTCAGTTTGGGAGGGGCATCATTCACAGCTGGGTAAGACTGTTGATGACTGTTCTCTCCCACCAATCCCCAGCAACCTACTTAGCACTTTTGGACATTATAAGAGCTAGCCAGCAGAATAGAAGCTTGATCTAAGTTATACCTTTATTTCCCTTAGCTTATGGTGTCTTCAGCATCTTACCATCTACTTCTGGAGGACATCCAAGAGCAATGACAGAAACCTATATTGTTTTAGGGACCAGTGTAGCCCCCTGACCAACAACTTCTCGGAAGGTATCTCATCCCTGGCACTGGAATTTTTGTTTAATAGCTATGGATTCTGGGAACAGCATTATCCACCCATGCAGGGCATCTTCATCCAAACATTTTTTTTTTTTAATGGGGGCATCTTAAACCCATACACATCTACAGAAAATCCTTTTTTTAAAACTTTTTATTTTATCTTATTTTTTTTGGAAAGAGACACAGAGAGAGAGAGAGAGGGAGGGAGGAAGACAGAGATGGGCGCGCGAGCAGTGTCTCAGCTGCTGAGAACGAAATCCAGATGTGTGCGCCCCCTTGTGGCCAAGTGCAGCATTGCGCCCTTGCGTCACTTTGCATCTGGCTAAACGTGGGACCTGGAGATTGGAACAGCTGGAGATTGGAACCAGTGTTCTGAGGGTTAGGAGGCAGGCGCCTTAACCCCTAAGCCATCTCTCCAGCCCCCAAACATTTTTTAATTACATATTTAATTAGCTTAAAAAGTTGTCAGTTTGGGACTAAAGAAGTGGCTCAGCAGTTTAAGTCACTTGGTTGCAGAGCCTGAGGTCCTGGATTTGATTTTTCAGTACCTGTGTAAAGCTAGATGCTCAAAGTAGCACATATATACATTTGTAGTGTCAAGAGGCCCTGGCATGCCCATTCTCTTTCTCTCTTTTTCTGTCTCTCTCTCGAGTCTCTAATAAACATTTTTTAAAAGTAGTCAGTTTCCATATAACTTTTTCATATGTCCTTAATTTTGATTAACCCTTCCCACCCCATCTTCTCCTTTCCCCCATCCCTCTACCTCTATTCCTATTTAAACCTCCTTCCTGACAAGTCCCCCATCTATTTCGATATCATATGTGTTCTAATATCATTCCAAAACCTCTTCCTTACCCTGTCTTCTCATGGCCCCTTTCCAGCTTTCTGACTTCTACAGACACACACCAATTTAAACACATAAATCAAAAAAATTCAGCCAGTTGTAATGGCATATGCCTTTAATCCCAGCAATCAGTAGGCTGAGGTAAGAGTATCACCATGAATGTTAGGCCAGCCTGGGTTACACAGTAAGTTCCAAGTCATGCTAGGCTAGAGTGAGGCTTTGCCTCAAAAAAAAAAAAAAAAAGTAAAGCTAAGATCTGCATAAGAGAGATAACATATTTCATTTATCTTTCTGAGCATGAATTACCTCACTATGGTGGTTTGAATGTGAATGTGTGCCCCCCCCATAACCTGAGGTATATTTTTTAACTTTAATTTTGGTTTTGTTTTAATAAAATTTTGTGTTTACGATTTTTCTTACTAAGATGGCAGGTGGTAACTAATGTAATTTATTATTATGTGCTTAATGGCAATTTATAATAATGGTAACATATTTTTACATACCACAACATGATAGTAGGAAGAACATGGCCAGGAAGTGCCATACAATATTTGCAGTCTGATTTCTTCATTAGCTTTTTAAATTTTTTTTTATTTATTCTAATTTTACATTCATATTAGTGACTTTATTATCCTCCTCCCTGTCCTCCCCCTTCCGAAGGGACCCTCATCATTGTGGAATGCGGGTCATGCATTATGGGGATAGTTAAGAGCTATGGGGAATAGGCCAAGTCTCTGTGCATAATGACCCAACTTGTGACTCTAACACTCTTTCCACCCCCTCTTCCACAAATTTCCCTGAGCCACGTTGGGATCATTTTAGTTCTACTTCAGTGATGAGGTTTTGGGAGCCTCTGTGTCTCTGGATATCTGGCTTAGTAGGAGTTACCTGAGGTATTTTTGATTAAGCTGGCAACTTAAGTATCCAGCAGCCTACTTGAAGTTGTGTCACTAGGGGTGGATCTTAAGTCCACCCCTGTGGTGTATTCAGAGCTGTTTGAGCTCTGACCTTTCATGTTTGCTGGCTGCCTAGTAATGTCTCTCTGCTATGCATCTATGGAAGTGTGTGAACTTCTTCCACCAAGATGGAACTTCCCCTGGATTCTGCAAGCCTGAAATAAACCCTTTCCTCCCCATTAAGCTGCTTCTGGCCAGGTGTTTGTCCCAACAATGTAAAGTAACTACAACACTCACTAACTTTAATATTTCACTAATTTTAATATTTTCTACTTCCATCCATGTTTATGAAACTTTCATAATTTTTTTTACTATCTTATTTATTTACTAGAGAGAGGGGGAGAGAAAGAGAAAAAGAATGGCACACCAGGGACTCTAACCACTGCAAACAAACTCCGGGTGCATGTGCCACCTTGTACATCTGGGGAATCAAACCCAGGTCCTTAGGCTTTGTAGGCAAGGCCTTAATCAATGAGCAATCTGTCCAGCCCCTGTGTCAATGTTTTTTTAGTTATTTATTGATTTTAAATATGAATCCTCTGTCAGATGTGTTGCTGGCAAAGATCTCCTCCAATTCTTTAGGCTGCCTCTTCATTATTTGGCAGTTTGCTATACAAAGGCTTTTTGTTTTCATGAAGTCCCATTGTCAACTCTTGGCCTTATTTCCTGAGCAACTAGAGCCCTGTTAAGAAACTTTATATATATATATATATGGTTTATTGGAGAGAGAGAATGAGCATGCCAGGGCCTGCAGCCACTGTAAACGAACTCCAGATGCATGCGCCCCCTTGTGCATCTGGCTTACGTGGATCCTGGAGAGTCGAACTGGAATCCTTTGACTTTGCAGGCATATGCCTTAACTGCTGAGCCACCTCTCCAGCCCCAGAAACTTCTTATCTACGTAAGATATATCTCTACTTTTTCCTTTAGCAATTTCAGAGCTTCAGGTCTTATATTGAGGTCCTTGATTCATATGGAACTGATTTTTAAAAAATATTTTTATTTATTTGAGAGAGATAGAGGCAGAGAGAAAGTGAGTACAGGTGTGCCAGGGCTTCCTGCCACTGCACACGAACTCCAGACACATGTGCCACTCTGTACATCCAGCTATTTAAAGTTTTTTTTTTTGGGGGGGGTGAGGTAGGGTCTCGCTGTACCCCAGGCTGACCTGGAGTTCACTATGTAGTCTCAGGGTAGCCTCAAATTCACAGTGATCCTCCTACCTCTGCCTCCCTAGTACTGGGATTAAAGGCATGCACCATGCCCAGCCATCAAGTTTTTTTTAAAGAGTAAGAGAGGGAGAGAGAGAGAATTGGCACGCCAGGGCCTCAGTCATTGCAATCAAGCTCCAGACACTTGCACAACCTAGTGGGAATATGCAACCTTGTTCTTTCCTCATCTTTGTGCATCTCACTTACATGGGATCTAGAGAGTTGAACATGGTTCCTTAGGCTTCACAGGCAAGCACTTTAACTGCTAAACCATCTTTCCAGCCTGTGTAATCCAGCTTTATGTGGGTACTAGGGAATCAAAACCAGGCCATCAAGCTTTGTAAGAGCCTTTAACCTCTGAGCCATCTCTCTAGCTCCTGGGGTTTATTTTTGTATAGGATGAGTATAGCTTCATTCTATTGCTTGTAGACATTGAGTTTTTCCAGCACCATTTGTTGAATATGCTCTTCTCTGGTATGTGTTTTTGACATCTTTGTCAAAAACCAGGTGGTTAGCCAGGCATGGTGGCACACCTTTAATCCCAGCACTCAGGAGGCAGAGGTAGGATCGCCATGAGTTCAAGGCCACCCTGAAACTACAGCGTGAATTCCAGGTCAGCCTGGACCAGAGTGAGACCCTACCTCGAAAAAAAAAAACAGGTGGCTATATTTTTTTGAACTTTTATTTTATTTTATTTTTATTTATTTAAGAGACAGAAAGAGGCAGAAAGAGAGAGGCACAGAGAGAGAAAGAGACAGGGAGAGAACAGGCACGCCAGGGCCTCCAGCCACTGCAAACGAACTCCAGATGCATGTGCCCCCTTGTGCATCTGGCTTACGTGGGCCCTGGAGAATCAAACCGGGATCCTTTGACTTTGCAGGCAAACACCTTAACCACTAAGCCATCTCTCCAGCCCCTTGAACTTTTTAAAAAATTATTTTATTTATTTATTTGAGAGCAACAGACAGTGAGAGAGAGAGAGAGAGAATGGATGCACCAGGGCCTCCAGCCACTGCAAACAAACTCCAGATACATGTGCCACCTTGTGCATCTGGCTTATATGGGTACTGGGGAATCAAGCCCTGAACCAGAGTCCTTAGGCTTCACAGGCAAATGCTTAACCACCAAGCCATCTCTCAAGCCCCCAGGTGGCTATATTTGTTTGAACTGATATCTGGGTCTTCTATGCTATTCCATTGCTATATGTATCTGTTTTTATGTGAGTACCATACTGCTTTCATTCCTGGTCCTCTGTAGTATGCCTTGAAATTAGGTGTGCTGATACCTTCATCAGTATTCTTTTGCTTGGGATTGTTTTGGCTATCCAGGGTCTTTTGTCCTTCCATGTGAATTTTAAAATGTTTTCCTAGTTCTGTGAAGAATAGTCTTATAACTTTGTTGGGATTACAGAGTCTGTAGATTGCTTTTGGGAAAATGGCCATTTTCACAGTAATTCTTCCAGTCCATGAATACAGATGTCTTCTTCAATATCTTTCTTCCATGTTTCAGTTTTTTTTTTTTTTGTTTGTTTTTTTCAAGGTAGGGTGTCACTCTGGTCCAGGCTGACCTGGAATTAACTATGTCATGTTTCAGTTTTTATTATAGAGATCTTTCCTTTTCTTGGTTGGTTGGTTTTTTTTTGTTGTTTTGTTTTTTTTTATGGTTGTGTTGTTGGGTCTTTATCTGGTTTTGGACCAGAGCAATACTGGCTTCATACAAAGAGTTTGTACATAGTCCTTCCCTTTCTTTCATGAAACAATTTCAGAAGCATTAGTTTTAGTTCTTCTTTAAAGGTCTGGTAGAATTCTGCAGTGAGTCCATCTGTACCTTTTATAGTTGGGAATTTTTTATTACTGCTTCAATCTTGTTACTTTTGGTTTGCTTGTTTGTTTGTTAGTTTCAAGGTAAGGTGTTGCTGTAGCCCAGGCTGACCTGGAATTCACTATGTAGTCTCAAGCTAGTCTCAGACACAGTATTCTTCTTACCTCTGCCTCCAGAGTGCTGGGATTAAAGGTGAGCAACACCAAGCCGGGCTCAATCTCATTACTTTTTATTGGTCTGAGAAAATCAGGTTTTAAAATAGGTTTGTGTCCCACAATCTATTTTGTAGCACTGTTATTTACAGACTCAATTTTTTAGGCTCCATGAAATGTTTTTCTGTGAAAGTGGCATTTTATATAATACTTCATTTACCTGAGTTATAAAGTGAAAGGAATAAAAGTTCCTTTATGAATAGGATTGCATGATTACTGAGCTTGGAACTTAAAATTGGAGGGCATCTCATTTTGTTATCATGTCCAAGTTTCTGCCAAATGGTACCCGGATAGATATTTTTTTGGGATATGCCTGCTACTTACCTTCTTAGTAACAATTATTTTCTTGTTCTCATCATAATGCTGTGCTGAACCTTTCCTCAGTATTGAGCATATACATCAAATATGTTTCCTCTCAGGTTGTTATTCTGGGAAGAAGATAAAAATGGGGAAAGAGGACATGTGTATCTGAGCAACAGTAATGTCTTTGGGATGAAGCAATGGCCATCTTTTGGGCTTTCCAATCCCATTTGGCTTGGGGTTTCATGCTGAATCAGTTACTTTCTCTTGTTGGGATAAAATACTGGGTCAGAACCTGCTAAGGAAAGGAAAGAGTTTATCTTGGCTTACAGTTTCGATGGAAAGGACATCTTAATGAGAAAAGCATGGCAGAAGCAAGAAACCAGCATCACATCAGCAAGGAGGAAGTAGAGAGCCAGAACAGCAAGCAGCACTAGCCTGTAACACCTCAAGGCCCACCCCCAATGACACACTTCCTTCAGCAGAAAGGTTCTACATCTTTCCAAAACAGCACCACCAGCTGGATATCAAGTGTTCAAACACATGGGTCTGACCACCACAATCTGTCTCTGTCCCCTGTAGGCTCATGGCCATCTCATTATGCAATATCCATTCGGTCCAGCTTCAAAGGTCCCTATAATTTTTACCTACCTCAACAGTATTCAAGATTCAAACTTTTATCTAACACTCAAGATAGTCACTTAAGAATGAGCTCTATAAAATGAAAGCACAAGTTACTTACTTCCACCATATAATGGCACAGCATATACATTCCCATTCCAAAAATGGAAAGGATAGAGGATACTAAAGAAAGACTGAACCAAAGTACGACTGAAACCCAAACACCATATCTTGCAATTCCATGTCTGGTATCTGGAACTCGTGATAAAATCCTCTGGGCTTCAAAAGGCTTGGATAGTTCTACCTATCTGTCTCTGTGTTGCAGTTAGCTAAGTGTTGCTGGCAGAAAGGACCCGACCAAAAACAGCTTATGGGAGGAAAGTGTTGATTTTTGGTTATAGACTTGAGGGGAAGTTCTATAATAACAGGGGAAACCATAGCATGAGCAGATGCTGGACATCACCTCCTGGCCAACATCAGGTGGACAACAGCAGCAGGACAGAGAGTGTGCCAAGCACTGGCAAGGAAAAGTTGCCTATGGGGATCAAGCATTAAGAACACATAAGTTTATGGGGGATTTATCCATTTAAGAAGAATGACAGAGAAGAAGGAAAATCTTGATTTCTTCTCAAAAAATAAATGTGACTGCTTTTTATAGGCTCTGCCTTCTAGTGCAAGATGTCTATGGAATGTTTGGTGAAGTACACTTGGAGGGAACCATCTGGAAAGATAGAGCATTGGAAGGAAAGTCCTGCAGCCTGGCGGGAATGAAGGTTCTACAGAAGGCCACCAGAGAAAGGTGAGGTGTGCTGAAAGAGCAGCTCCTTTGATGCACTGTAAAATGAAAAACAAGCTTTTATTATTCTCTTATCTCTAATTTTCTTTTTAAAGAAAATAGCCCATTATCATTCCCTGACTATAAAGGAACACCAAAGGTTGAATAGTGCCCATACAGTTACTCTAGGGAATAATAATTAACATAAATGAGAATTGGAATGATACATTTTTCCAAATTCATAAAGTCAGAATAAGATGTGCCTCTAGTACACTAAAATGTTAGCTGTTAAGATTTATACTTTCATCACAAAAACACTTTCATTTAGGTTTTTTGGGTTGTTTTTTTTTTTTTTTTTTTTTTTTGGCCTTGAAACCCCTCAATTCTAGAAATTAGTGCATTTGAGAAAATAATATTGCTGGGCATGGTGGCACATGCCTTTAATCCCAGCACTCAGGAGGCAGAGGTAGGAGGATCGCCATGAGTTCAAGTCCAGCCTGAGACTACATAGTGAGTTCCAGGTCAGCCTGATCTAGAGTTAGACCCTACCTCAAAAATAATAATAATAATAATAATCCCTCTTTAAACCCTATTTCAAGGTGAAATATTTTGATAGTGAAATGTGCTGAAAAATGTTTGTACAATGATTGTGTTCATCCTATTGAGGGAAGGCCTTCAGCAAACCATGTTCTATCACTCTTGCTATCACAAATGGTTCTCAACCTCTACCTCCCTAGCTATCACAGTCTTCACCATTCTGGCACCAACAAATGAAACATGAACCCTTAAATCATAATAGAGTTGGGAAAATGTGAAGAAGCCAACCAAAAAAAGTATTTTGCTCATCCTGAGACTGACCGTTTATTCTAGCAGAGCTAAAGCTGTTTGGAAAGGAGTGTTTTGTAACACTTCCTGGGCTTACTGAGGACCCACAGAGCTGCTCTGGCTAGAGACTATGGGATACATTGTGGAAATTTTACTAATAGCAGACAGACATAGCCAGGCCTGGGACCCTAGCCAGGAATCTTTGCCTCTGAAGAGTTATTGTTCTTTCAACATCATGCCATACATGTACTTCATATTCACCTGGTTTTTATGAGTGTCTCTGGAAGTCTCACTGCCATCTATAGCATCTTCCTAGGAAACCGATTTTCCATAGGAAATGCACTAATCCAAATAATTAATTTGCCAGTTAACTTCCCAAAGACTCACACATGCTAAGCAAGTTCTCCCTGTCCCTAGCCCAACTTACCAAAAACTTTTAAACCCTTTTCCATGTTTAACTTGCTCACAATAAATATCCGATGCTTTTTAAGGTTGAGATTCACATGTTTATTTTATTTATTTAACTTTATTTTGGCTTGTGCCCATCAAATAAATACTTAGAGTATCTTTTTGTTCTTTTGGAAGCTATGTTTCTTCAAAACAAATTATTAAATAGTTTTGGAATGCTGAATGTTATAATTGCCTATTAGTGACATCATCCATTGTCAGTTATCCACCCTTGGCCCAGAAAATACATTGTCTCTCTCTTTTCTTCCCCCAAGTATTGTGTTTGGTAGCAACTGTCATAAAATTTATCAAAATACACTTCTTATAAACATTTACAAAATGATTACTCCCCAGAATTCAAGCTAGTGTGATTAATTGTATAATTATATTAGATATAGAAAATAAATTTTTTATGCTAGAGAGAGACTATTGCCACGCCAGGACCACTGCATTCGAACTCCAGGTGCATGCACCCCCTTGTGCACATATGAGACCTTGCATGCTTGTATCCCTGTGTGTCTGGCTTATGTGGGACCTGGAGAGTTGAGCCTGGGCCTTAGGTTTCACAGGTAAGCACCTTAACTGCTAAGCCATCTCTCCAGCCCAAAAATAACTTTTTGTCATTGCTGTTGTTTTTGAGGAAGGATTGACTGGAAAGTTCACTATGTAGACCTAGGCTGGCCTTGAACTCATAGAAATATATCAGAAAAAAACAAATTTATGCCGGCTGTCTTTCTGAAAGGTGTTCCTGGTACAGTGGCCCAGCAGCATAGCTGTCTACTGGAATGGCTTTATGGCTATCAGAGATGACTGACTTGCTGTCACTATGGACTTTTACTTTAGCCTGCTGTATGCTAGGATTAAAGTCTTGTGCCACTGTGCCCAGATAATAACTTTTTTTAGATTGATTGTCATTTATTTATTCATTTATTCATTAGTAACAGAGAGAGGGGTTGGGGAGAGAGAGAGAGTGAGAATGGGTGTGCCAGGGCCTCTAGCCACTGCAAATGAACTCCAGACACATGTCACCATGTGCATCTGACTTACGTGGGACCTGGAGAATCAAACCTGGGTCCTTAAGCTTCACAGGCATGTGTCTTAACTGCTAGGCCATTTCTCCAGCTCAATTTTTTTTGTTTTGAGGTAGGGTTTCACTTTAGCTCAGGCTGACCTGGAATTCACTCTGTAGTCTCAGGGTGGCCTTGAATTCACAGCAATCCTCCTACCTTTGCCTCCCAAGTGCTAGGATTAAAGGCATGCACCACCACACCTGGCATGACTTTTTTATAGTTGTGAGATAATGGAATCATTAAGCTAAGACACAGTCTTTCAGACGTGATGTGCCATATTTTACCTGGTCCATAGTGACAGCAAGTCAGTCATCTCTGATAGCCATAAAGCCATTCCAGTAGACAGCTATGCTGCTGGGCCACTGTACCAGGAACACCTTTCAGAAAGACAGCCGGCATAAATTTGTTTTTTCTGATATATTTCTAATTTGAGTACCTATAATGACTGATCAAAGTAAGAAAAGTAAGACAGACAGCTTTAATTTAAGTTCAAAAACCTGTGCCATTTTCAATACAACATTGATGAGGCTTGCTTGCCAGCTGAATGTCTGCTTCTTCTTCATAGTCTTTACTGTGGTCCAGGGACCTTCTTCTAAGGCTCAACCTCTGACTTTTGTCCTTCCAAGTGCCCTGTACAGCATTTTTGCAAGCCAAATGGCAAATTGCATTGCTTTGATGACATAATTCTATAAATGAACTTGATCTTTGTTATTACATGCTTTTTATTTTTATATACTAATGGAAAATCTTGAAATAGGCTTGCTGAGGAAATAGGTGGCAAATTCTTTTTTATTTAACAAGGAATTGGAAGGGCCTTTTTTTTTTTTGGTGATTTTTGAAGTAGGGTTCACTCTAGCCCAGGCTGACCTGGAATTCACTCTGTAGTCCCAGTTTGGCCTCAGACTCACCATTATCTTCCTACATGTGTCTCCCTAGTGCTAGGTTTAAAGGTGTGAGCTACCATACCTGGCTGGAAGGACTTCTTCTTTTTTTTTTTTTTTTTTCTTAATTTAATTTTATTTATTTATTTGAGAGAGAAAGAGAATGGGTGCACCAGGGCCTCCAGTCACTGAAAACGAACTCCAGATGCATGCGCCCCCTTGAGCATCAGGCTTACGTGGGACCTGGAGAATCGAACCAGGGTCCTTAGGCTTCTTGGCAAGCGCCTTAACCATTAAGCCATCTCTCCAGCCCTGGAAGGACTTCTTTCAGTTCAAAACTCCAAGTATTTTTTGCTGGGCATGGTGGTGTTACATACAGTCTAGGGGTATTGGGTTCATTTCTCTGCCACTTAGAGAATTAAGAGGTAGGAAGTTATTTTAAAAGAATAAAGTTTATTTCAGAGTAAGAGGGGAAGAAAACAGAAAAAGAGCAGACTCCTAAGAGGAGGGGCTTCCAGAGCTGGAAAACACCACTTTCTGTGGGAATTGAACATTTACTGAATGGGAAAGCCCAACTATCATGAGTGTATGATTGCTCAGCTTGAGTGAGGGTCATAGGTGTGATATATACTGATTGGTTCGTGGTGCATCCAGTACCACACAGGTCCCAGGGAGCTTGCCAAGCAAGCTGGCCTAGGCAGCCCAGGCCAGGAAAAAGGATGTAGAGTCACCACCCTCTTGGCCATCTTAGGTTATCAAGGACTCCTCCTTCCCTATCTGCCTAGCCAAGGAAACACTTTTCTAGTGTTTGAGTGCAATGTGTAACCCCTGCACAAGGAGGCAAAGGTAGAATGATTACCACAAATTTGAGGCCAGCCTGCTCTGCATAGCATTTTCCAGACAGCCTCTCTGCTTTCTGTGCAGATTGGCTTTGGCCTTTTGATCACATTGTAAATTGCTTTTGCAAAGAGCCATTTTCACAAATCCTGATTCTTCTGATCCATAAGCATAAGAAATCTTTCCATCATCTGATACTTCCTTCAATTTCTCTTTTGAGTGCTTTAAAGTTTTCACTATAGAGTTAGTTCACTTCCTTGCTTTGATTTATTCCCAGGTATTTTTCAGACAATTGTTAATTGGGTTGCTTCCCTGATTTCTTCCTCAGGTTGTTTATTAATATGTAAGAAGGCTATAGATGTTTGTATATTAATTATAAGACCTGCCATTTTGATGAAATTGTTTATCAATTCTGAGAGTTTTCTGGATTAGTCTTGAAGTTCTCTTGTGTAAAATCATGTTACCTTCCAATAAGGATACTCTGACTTCTTCCTTTTCTATTTGTATCCCATTTGTTTGCTTCTCTTGCCTTATTACTGTATCTAAGATGGCAGCACTGTATTAAATAATAAAGTGAAGGCCTTTATCTTATTTCTGAATTTAGTGGAAATGCTTTGAGATTTTGCCAATTTAATATATTGGCTATAGGTTTGTCATATATAGTCAATATTTTCTTAATGCTTTATTGACAACTTCCATAGATATAGACATTGTACTATGATTATCATCCCACCACTCTCCCCCTCTCAAATCTACCCTCCACTAAATCCCTTCTTTCCAACTAGTCTCTTTTCTATTTTGATACCATCTTTTCCTCCTATTTATGCGGGTCTTATGTAGATAGCATCAGCCACTGTGAGATCATGAATATTAAGGCCACTTTGTATCTAGAAAGACAGTATTTTCAGTATGCTTCCCCTTTTTGGTTTATGAGCCTTAGAGAGTATGATAAAGATGTCTCAGTACTGAATACTGCACTGTCCAGTCTTCTCAGCACTTTGATGAGTTTTGAATCTTCCCAATCATCACCAACGTCAGAAAAGAGAAGCTTCTCTAACCAAAAGTGAGAGTAGCATTATTATATGGGCATAAACATAAGTAGAGTGCAGTTTGGTGGGCATAATATATCCATTTATCCAGACAATATTAGTAGTGCCCCCTAGGGTTTATAACCTCCCACACCATAGGCTTTTCATGAGGTTTTCAGTACCAAGCAGGAATTCCCTTCTGTGGAGCAGGCCTTCAGTCCAAGCAGAGAGCTGTTGGTTTCACCCATAACAGACATGCCACTCTGGCATCAGTTAGTACATTTGGTCTAGCTAAACAGCCAGAAAGTTTTTAGTATCCACTGCTGGTTAAGAGTTGTGTTCTTCCTATTCCCAGTTTCTTCAGAACTTTTATCATGAAAGAGTGTTGGGCTTTGTCAAAAGCCTGTTCTGCATCAATTGAGATAATCATGTGATTTCTGTCCTTTGTTCCACTTATGTAATGTATTACACTTATTGCTTTGCAGCTGCTGAACCAGTCCTGTCTCTAGATTAGAGGGGAGCCAACTTTATTATGAATGATCTTTTGATGTAGTTTTATATTCTGTTTGCAGTTATTTTGTTAAGCATTTTTTTATCTATATTCATCAGGAAGATTGGTCTATGATTTTCTTTTTTGTGTTTTCTTTCTCTAATGCTGGCTTTGTAATAAATAGTTTGGTAGTGTTCTTTCTTATCCTAGTTTGTTAAGTAGTTTGGGAAGCATTATTTATTCTTTAAAAATCTGGTAGAATTCATCAGTGGATCCATCTGGGCTTGGATTTTTTTTAGCAGGAGATCTCTCATTACTGCTTCAATCGCACCGTTTGCTATAGATCTGTTTAAATTACTTATTATCCTAGGTTAATTTGAGGAGGTCATATGCATCTATTAATTCATATTTTTCTTAATTTTTTAAAAATTTATTTAAGAGAGAGGGGAGGAAGAGGGGGGAGAGAGAGAGAGAATGAGTTTGCTATGGCCTCCAGCTGCTGCAAATGAACTCCAGATGCTTGTACCACCTTGTATATTTGGCTTACATGGGTCCTGGGGAATCAAACCTGGGTCCTTTGGCTTTGCAGGCAGGTGCCTTAACTACTAAGCCATCTCTCCAGCCCAATTAATTCTATTTTTTTTTCAGATTTTTCAAGTTACTGGAGTATATGTATTTAAGGTTTGCCTTGATGATTTTTCTGAATTTCATTAGTATCTTTAATAATGTCTGCCTTTTCATCTCTACTTTTATTAATTTGGATTTTCTCTTTCTTTTGATTAGTTTAGCTAGGGGGTTGTTGATTTTGTTTATTCTTTCAAAGAACTAAGTCTTCTTTTGTTGATTCTTTGTATCATTTTATTTGTTTCCATTTCATTAATAAGACTCTAAAATAAATTATTAAGTCATTTATTTGAGATCTCTCCAATATCTTTTATTTTGGGGGTGTATGTGTATGTATTTGCACATGCCATGGCACATGTGTGGAGGACAGAAGACAACCTTAAGGTGTCAGTCCCCTCCTTCCATCCTCTTTGAGCTACAATCTCTGTTGTCATTGTTTTTGCATCTGCAATTACCAGTCTAGCTGTCCTGTGGGTTTCTGGATTCTCCTGGCTCTGCCTCCCATTACCCTGCATGCATTAGGATCAAGATGCATGTGTTACTTTGTGTATGTCTAACTCAGGTTATCAGGTTTGCAAGCAGACTGCTTTAATCTCTGAGCCATCTCTCCAATCACTAGTTTTCTTAATAACAACACTTAGATCTATAAACATCTTTAAGTACTGCTTTCATTGTATCACATAAATTTTTGTGTATTGTGTTTTCATATTCATTCATTTCTAGGAATTTCTTGATTTATCCAATGACACATTCAATATTAAATAGCATATTGTTTAATCTTCATGGTTTTGTATATGTCCTATAGTTTTTCTTATTGTTGATATGTAGCATCATTCCATTGTTATCAGATATAGTAAGGAACTATTTCTATTTTCCTATATTTATTAAGACTTGCTTTGTGTCCTAATATATGTTCTATTTTAAAATGAAAATATTCATGGACTGTTAAGAAGAATGTATATTCTGCAGTGTTTTGATGGAATGATCTGTAGATGTCTGGTAAGTCCATTGGATCAGTGATGTTGTTCAACTCAGATGTTTCTGTTTATATTTCACCTGGATCACTTGTCAGTTGTGAGAATGAGGTATTGAAGTTACCCACTATTATTGTTCCAGGATTAATCTGTTATTTTAACTCAAATATTATTGTTTCATAAAGTTGGATACATCCATGTTTAATGCTTGACTGTACCCCTTTATTCATATGACCTGATCTTCTTTACCTCTTTTCACTAGTTTTGGTCATAGCATGCAAAAGACCTGTGTAATATTGGGCCCATAAATATGTTGCCATGTATGATGGAAGAAGAAAAAAATGACACCAAAATAGAAGAGGGACTAGTTGAAAAGTACAGAAAGGAGGTTCAGTGTAACAAGGATGGAAGAAGAGTGTCAAAAAAGGGAGCTATAATCAGGGTATATTGTATTTGCATATTTAGATTACCAGTAATTTTTTAAGTTGATTTTTTTTTTTTGAAGTATGGTCTTACTCCAGTCCAGGCTGACCTGGAATTCACTCTGTAGTCTCAGGGTGGCCTCAAACTCATGGCGATCCTCCTACCTCTGCCTCCCGAGTGATTTTTTTTTTTTTTTTTTTTTTTTTTTTTTTTTTTTTTTTAGCTATTAAAACAGCTAGGAATTTATCCACTCAGGACCCCTCTCAGCTTGGGAGATTTTCTGGTATTTTTTCCCCCTAAAATAAATCTTTCCTAAATTAAAAAACACCTCCCTGTTTCCTGCTTCAGCTTGCTGGGAAAATGTTTTACAGCCTTTCATCCTAAAGTAGCATCTGTCTTTTATAGTGATGTAAATTTCTTAAAGACACCAAATATATGGATCTTGCTTTTAAGTCTTTTAAGCTAGTCTGTGTCTTTTGAATGGGAAATGGAGACCATTAATATAATGTTCAGAGTTATCATTGAAAGATATGTATTATTTCCTATTGTTTTAATTTTATAGTGTTTAGGATTTTCCTATTCCTCTCTTCCTTAATTGTTGTTCAAGGGTACCATTTATTTTTCCCAGTGCCCTCATGGGTGTGTTTGTCTTTCTCTTCAGCCTGGAAAATTCCTTCAAGTATCTCCTGATCACCTTAGTGATCATGAATTCCTTGAACCTGTTTTGATCATAGAAAGTTTTCCTTTCTCCTTCAATTATATTGGATATCTTAGCTAGGTATAATAGCCTGGGTTGTCAGTGTTGTTTTCAGAACATGAAATATATCATTTCAAGATTTAAATTTTCTATTGAGAAATCTGTCTTTAGCCTGCATTTTACTTATGAACTGGTGTTTCTCTCTTAATCGTTTCAATATACTTTCTTTGATGTGTATATTTACTGTTTTAATTATGATACAATGAGAGGATCTTCTTTTTTTGGTCTTGTCCATTTAGTGTTCTATATCTGGATTGGCTTCTCTTTCTGTAGGGAAATTTTCTGCTAATATTTTATTGAAAATATTTTATACCCTTATAATGTGACTCTTCATCTTTTTTATGATTGTTCTTTTAATTATTTATTTATTAGGTTTTTTTTTCAAGATAGGGTCTCACTCTAGCCCAGGTTGACCTGGAATTCACTCCATAGCCCCAGGCTGGCCTTGAACTCACAGCAATCCTTCTACCTCTGCCTTCCAAGTCACCTAGCTTATTACCATTATTCTTGTATTTGGTCTTTTCATAATGTCTCAGATATCTTGAAAACCCACTCATATCTTATTGATTTACCTTTGATCTTGTTGGAATGCTTCAGTTTTTCTACCTTGTCTTCTAGCTGAGATATTCTGTCTTCTGCTTGATACATTCTACTGTGAAAGCTTTCTACAGAGCTTTTCTTAAAAAACTAATTTCATATATTTATTTGCAAGCAGAAAAAGAATGAGAATGGACATGTCAAGGCATAGTGCCACTGCAGACAAACTCTAGATACATGCACCATTTTGTGCATCTGGCTTTACATAGGTACTGGGGAATCGAACCCAGGCCATTAGGCTTTGCAAGCAAGTGCCTTTAACTACTGAGCCATCTCTCTAGCCTCTCTAAAGATCTTTTAATTTGACCTACTATGTTCTCCATTTCTAGCATTTCAGTTTGGTTTTTCATTAGTATTTCTGTCTTTTAACTGAATTCCTCTTTCATATCTTTTATCTCCTTCCTTATTTCAGTGAACTGTTCTATATGTTCTTGTGGAATTTGTTCAGGAGTTAATTTTCTTTTTTATTTATTTTTTAAAATATATTTTATTTACTTATTTGCAAGCAGAGAGGTACAGAGAGAGTGAGTATGGATACACCAGGGCTTCTAGCCATTGCAAATGAACTCTAGATGTATGCTCTTTATGCATCTGGCTTATGTGGGTACTGGGGAATCGAACCCAGGTCAACAGGTTTTGTAAAGTGCCTTAACCATTGAGCAATCTCCCCAGCCCCAATTTTCTTTTTTAAATGAGATATATGGGCTAGAGAAATGGCTTGAAATATGGCTTAGTGGTTAAGGCGCTTGCCTGTGAAGCCTAAGGACCCATGTTTGTCTCTCCATATTCCACATATGCCAGATACACAAAAGTGAGGCAAGGGCAAGGTCGCACATGCCCACTAGGTGGTCCAAGCATCTGGAGTTCAATTTCAGCCCTGGTACACCAATTCTGTGTGTGTGTGTGTGTGTGTGTGTGTGTGTGTGTGTGTCTTGCTCTCACTTTCTCTAAAAATAAAATAAATAAATAAATAAATAATAAATAAGCAAATAAACCAACAAATAAATCTCTTTAAATTATTTATTTATTTATTTATTTCACTGAGAAAGAAAATGGATGCTCCAGGGCCTTCTGCCACTGCAAACAAACTCTAGATGCATGCACCTGTTCATCTGGCTTTCTTTGAGTATTGGGGAATCAAACCCATGCTATCAGGCTTTGTGAGCAAGTATCTTTAACCACTGAACCATCTCTCTAGCCCTTTATTGTATTTCTTTTATTTTAATATTGATTTTTAAATATTTTTATTTTTATTTATTTATTTGAAAGAGAGAGAATAGCGCACCACAGCCTCTAGCCAATGAACTCCAGGTACATATACCACCTTGTGCATCTGGCTTTATGTGGGTCCTGGGGAATCAAACGTGGGTCCTTTGGCTTTGCAGGCAAGCACCTTAACCACTACGACATATTTCCAGCCCTATTTTTTTTTAATAGAGAGAGTGAGTATGGGCACACCAGGGCCTCCACCCACTGCAAATGAACTCCAGATGAATGCACCACTTTGTGCATCTGGCTTTATGTGGGTACTGGAAAACCATGTTCATTGGGTTTTGAAGGCAAGCACTTTAAATGCTGAGCCTTCTTTCCAATTCTCCTTTATTTCATTCAACATACTTATAATCACTTTATGAGTTCTGTTCCTGGGACTTCTTCAAATTCAATCTAAATGGAGGCCATTTCCAAAGAATTAATTTTTAGAGTAGCTATTTTGCCCTTATTTTCATTTTATTTATGTTCTGGTATTGCAGCTTAATGCATCTGGAGGTAAGTTGTTAGTTGACTTTATTTTATATTTACTTTTTATTCATTTAATATATATATGCTTACCTTATTCTTTCAGGGTAAGAGCTTACACTGATCAAGAGGGTCTAAGTGGTTACTGGGTTGCAGTGTCATTAACTTCTGCTAAATAAGTGTCCAGGACACCATATTTAAATGCCATACTCTCTGTGTTTACTTTTTACCAGCCTAATAAAGAGGCCCACTGCTCTCAGGTACACATAGCTCACCAGACCGAAAGGATAGAACAAAGGCTGTCAGGTGCTCAGAGCTCATCGGAGATAAAAGGCAGGCAGAAGGTTCTTGGATGGGCCAAGCTAAGGGATAAAGGCTTTCTTGTGCATATAGTTCATCAGAAATGAAAGGCAGGCCATAGGCTGTTAGGTACACCTTGCTCACTGGAAATGAAGGGCTAGCTGAAGGCTTTCAGGTACATATAGCTCCCTAGAGATAAAGGATTGGCCTTGGCTCTTGAATGTGCAGGGCTCTCAGAGGTGGAGGGCAGGTTGAAGTCTCTTGTATGCACACAGCTTACCTGAGATGAAGGATGGTCTGAAAGCTCATTTCAATCATTTTGATGTGGCAGAAAGTCTTCTCATATTGATGTTAATGTTATCAGATGTTATCTACTAACACCTAAAAGTAGGATTAAGATATACATGTAAAATCAGGCTTGGTGGCTCACACCTTTAATCCTCCCAAACTAAAATATGAACATCACTATGGGTTCAAGGCCAACCTAGCTATAGAGTAGGTTCAAGGGCATCCTTGGATAGAGTGAGACTCTGCCTCAAAAAATTATAAAAAACAAAAAGAGAGACAGAGAAGCATATAAAATGGGGAGAGGGTTTGCTAAAAGATAATTCACTCATTTGCTCAGTGAACATTATTTGATCCCTTTCAGTGCTGTGCTCTGGCTATGGACTGTAATGCTGAGCCATATGCTATACCAGTCTTAGAGCAATTATCCAGACCAGAATTGCCTTAAGTCATAATGTTAGGAATTTTACATTGGCCCACAAAAATTAGCATCACTATGAGGTATTTGTCTGTCTGTCTGTCGGTCTGTCTGTTTTTTAAGCCAAGGTCTCATGTAGCCTGGTAGCCAAAAGATGACCCTAAACCACTGATCATCCTTTATCCATCTCCCAAGTGCTAGGTCACAGATTTGTGCCACCATCTGTGGCTATATTAATAGTTGTAAGTTCTATTTTTTCTTTTATTTTCTTTTTGAGGCAGGGTCTCACTGTAGTCTAAGCTGACCTGGAACTCATTATGTAGCCCTGTCTAACCCCAAACTTACAGCAATCCTCCTATCTTAACCTCCCAAGTGCTGGGATTAAAGGCGTGCTCTACCATGCCCAGCCCAGCTGTTTATTCTTCATACTTTAAAAAATAGGGCCTGGAGAGATGGCTTACTGGTTAAGCGCTTGCCTGTGATGCCTAAGGACCCTGGTTCAAGGCTTGATTCCCCAGTACTTACGTAAGACAGATGTACAAGGTGGCGCATGCATCTGGAGTTTGTTTGCAGTGGTTGGAGGCTCTGGCACGCCCATTCTCCCTCTATCTGTCTGCCTCTTTCTCTCACTCTCTCTCAAATAAATAAATAAAAAACAAAAAAATTAAATGTTTTTTTCAAGGTTGGGGAGATTGCTCAGTCTGTAAAGTTCTTACCTCACAAGCTGAGAACCTGAGTTCAATCTCCATTACCTATATAAAAAGGCTAGGCATGAAAGAGGATCCTTGGGACTTGCTGGCTCACTAATTTGTGAGTTCAAGAACACTGAAAGACACTTTCTCAAAAGAAAAGAAGAGAACAGAAAAGAAAATGGAAAAGAAAGGAAAGGAAAAGACAAGAAAAGAAAAAGAAAGGGAGAGTGGAAGGGAGGGAGGAAAGAAAAGTGGCATTCCTAGGGATGACATCTAAGGTTGACTTCTAGCCTCCACATACACACATGCTCAAATGTAGTACATACATACATGCATTGAGATATAATTTTTCATGGGCTGAAGAGATTGTTCAACACTTTCTTGGAAGCCTACAAGCCCAATTCAATTTCTTAGCACTCATATAAAGCCATATACAAAGTGGTTCATGGGTCTGTGATCCCAACACACCTATGTCAATGAGAGGTGGAACCAGGAGTATCTGGAAGCTTGGAGACCAGCTATACTGGCAACTTGAAGTGACAAACACAAAACAAAAGCGAGACCTTGTCTCAAGCAAAGTGGAAAGAGAGGACAAATACCCTGATGTTATTCTCAGATTTCCACACATGCGCCATGGTATGTACATGGCTACACACACACATTTTTTCACATTTTCTCAATATTGCAGTGATTCTGTTTTATCACCACTTTCTTTTTATTTCACATAATGTTTATAATTTATCATCGTACTTTTTAAATTTTAATTTTTTTCGAGGTAGGGTCTCACTCTAGCTCAGGCTAACCTGGAATTCACTCTGTATTCTCAGGCTGGCCTCAAACTCACGGCAATCCTCCTACCTCTGCCTCCCCAGTGCTGGGATTAAAGGCATGCGCCACCACGCCCAGGTCATCACACTTTTTTATCAGAGAGAGAGAGAGCAAGACAGAGAGTGAGAGAGAACTGGCATGTCAGGGCCTCCAGTAACTGTAATCAATCCCCAGATGCATGTTCCATCTTGTATGCATGTGCAACTTTGCACGCTTGCATCACTTTGTGCACCTGGCTTACGTGGGACCTGGAGAGTCAAACATGACTTCTTAGGCTTTGCAGGCAAGCACCTTAACCACTAAGCCATCTCTCTAGCCCCACACTTTTTCATATATATTTAACTTACTTTCTTTTTGTTCTTTTGCTTTGATGTGTATGTGTGTGTGTGCTTTTTTGGTTTGTCTTTTGAGGTAGGGTCTTGCTCTAGCCCAGGCTGACCTAGAGTTCACCATGTAGTCTCAGGATGGCCTCAAACTCATGACAATCCTCCAGCCTCTTCCTCCTAAGTGCTGGGATTAAAGGAGTATGCCTCCATGCCCAGCTTGTGTGTGCTTTTTGAGATGGGGTGCCACTCAGTATCCCAGGCTATCCTGAAATCACTAGGCAAACCAGGCTGTCCTTGAACTAATGATAGTCTTCTGTCTCCACTTCCTGAGTGCCAGAATTACAGGTGTGAGCCACTACACTCAACTTACTTTCTTTTAAATAAGTGGCAGTGTTTGGGTCTGAGTATATAGCTCATCAGTACAGTACTAACATGAGCAAGGCCCTGGGTTCAATCCCCAGTGCTATGATAATGATAAGTAAATAAATAAATGGGAGCCACATATGGTATCTCCTGCCTATAATCCCAGCATTCAGAAGGCTGAGGTAGGAAAATCACTATGAGTTTAAAGGCAGTCTGGGCTATAGGGTGAGCTCCAAGTCAGCAGGGCTACAGTGAGACTTTACCTCAAAAAGTAAAAATCAGTGTTACACATCTGGATACATATTCACATGTCTCTAGTGATCCAGGATGAGAAATTTACAGCTGTCATTTTTACCTAGTTGCTCTTTTTGTGGTTAAAAATATAAAGACAATGCAGGGCTGGAGAGATGACTTAGTGGGTAAGGCAATTTCCTGTGAAGCCAAAGGACCCAGTTTCGATTCCCCAGGACCCATGTAAGCCCGCTGCATAAGGTGGCGTATGTGTCTGGAGTTTGTTTGCAGTGGCTGAAGGCCCTGGTGCACCCATTCTTTCTATCTACTCCTCCCCCCACACACACGTAAAAGAAAAAGAAAAATCCCCTTAAAATATAACACAGAGCCAAAAAATTTCTATATGTGGTTTAGAAGTATTCATCAAATTCCAGCACTCTTCATCTTGGAAAACTCTCTTCATTAAACAATTCTCTATTCTCCCCTACCTCTGTGTCCTTGAAACCACCATTCTATTTTCTTTCTTTATTCCTTTCTCTGTTTTTGTATGTGTATATATGTATGATGTGCATATATGCATATTCATATGTGTTTGGGTGCATTTATGTGTGTGCATGTATGTGTGCAGGTGCAAGTATGTGGTGTGTGTATATGTGTGTGTGTGTAGGCCAGGGGTTGATATCAGGGGGCTTTCTCAATTAGTCTCTTTTTATTGATACAGAATCTCTCACTAAACAAGGCTCTGCCTGTATCTGCCTCTCAAGTGCTGGGATTACAGGTGCTTTACACTACACTGGCATTTCTGTAGGGGCTGTGGCTCTGAACTCAGATCCTCATGCTTGCATGGCACCATGCCTGGCTACTTATTTTTTTTAAATAGGTTTGTATTCATTTTTTTAAAAAAGAAGTTCCACCGGGCATGGTGGCGCACGCCTTTAATCCCAGCACTCGGGAGGCAGAGGTAGGAGGATCGCCAAGAGTTCGAGGCCACCCTGAGACTGCATAGTTAATTCCAGGTCAGCCTGGGCCAGAGTGAGACCCTACCTCGAAAAACCAAAAAAAAAAGAAGAAGAAGAAGTCCCTATAAAGTAGTGGTTTATTTTGCTTAACATAATGTTTCTTCATTTTCATCAGCAGTTAAGAAGCTGATCTTTTTCAATGATTTAATTACAAATGGGATAAGAAATTTGTAGACCCAGTCCAAAAGAATGAGATAGCACCAATGATAAAATTCAAAATTGAATCAAACTGGCCACTCTATCTAAATTATCATCCCTATGTGAACATAGAAATAGCATGCAAAAAAAGATGGCATCTTCAGTAGAAGATAGAGGGCTGGAGAGATGGCTTAGAGGCTAAGGCACTTGCCTGAGAAGCCTAAGAACCCAGGTTAAACTCCCCATAACCCACATAAGCCAGATGTACAAGGTGACACATACACACAAAGTTGCACATGTGCACAAGGTGACACATGTGTCTGGAGTTCAGTTGCAGTGGCTGGAGACACTGGTACAATTCTTTCTCTTTTTCTTTGTCCTTGCTCTCTCTCATAAATAAAATTAATTAAGTAAAATAAAAAAGATACAAAGTAGCCATAAATGAGATTTTCATAAGTTCAAAGTAAAATGGCTAAATGTCCAGGCATGGTGGCGTGCACACCTTTAATCACAGTACTCAGGAGGCAGAGGTAGGAGGATCACTGTGAGTTCAAGGCCAGCCTGGGATGAACAGAGTAAGTTCCAGGTCAGCCACTTGGATGACAATGAAACCCTATCTTGAAAAACCAAAAAAAAAAAAAAAAAAAAAAAAAAAAAACGTTAAATGAACAACCCCAAGATAGATAAGCATGGAACATGTAGTGATGAGTGAAAGAAAACTGGAAGGTTGCTGCTGAAATGTCCAGAATAGGCAAATCAATGCTGATATCTTTAGTCACTACTAGTTGAGGCATAGAGAATGAGTCTACTTGGGGAACCATGAAAACACTCTAGAGGTAAATAGATTAGGTGTATGTACAACATTGTGAATATACTAAACACTTTTCAATTGTGTAGTCTAAAGTTGTTATATTACAAACTTTACTTGAATTTATTAAAAGGAAAAGTATCTTTAAAGTAATTATAATGCATTATAAAAATGACTGCACATTTTTCATAAGTCTGTTAGGAGACGAGTATTTCCAAAGTGGAACTTCTGATTAATTCCACATGTACCAAAAAGTACAATAAATGCCAGGTATAATTGCTCATACCTCAGCACTCAGAAGGCTCCGTAAGAAGATTGCTGTGAGTTTGAGACCAGCCTGGCCTAGAGTGAGACTCTCCTCAAAATGCACACATAAAATAAATGCAGTATAAGCAGTAGGTTCTCCAAAGGGAGATGCCAATGTCTGAAGAGGTCCTGGGATCTTACCGCAGTGCTTCCCACATAATAAATAGATGCTCTACCACTAAGCTATACATACCCAGCCCAAAAATACCAGCCACTAACTTTACCATTGAGGCTATTTGGGTAGAGGAAGGGCAAAGATTTACTTGCTAAATAAGCACCCCTCTAGATCAGTTATCACATTTATCTTTGAATGAAAGCTTCTAAAGAAATTGATTTTATGGGGCTAGAGAGATGGCTTAGCAGTTAAAGCTCCTGCCTGCGAAGGCTAGGAATGCTTGTTCAAATCTCCAAGTACCACATATAGCCAGATGCAGTAGTGACACAAGTACACAGTGTCACACATGCACACAGGGGGCACACACGTCTAGAATTCGTTCACAGTGGCTCAAATGGCCCTGGTGCACCCATTCTCTCTCTGACTCTTCCTCTCTCTCTCTCTTCTCTCTCTCTGCATCTCTCTCAAATAAAAAAAGAAAGAAAGAAATTGACTTTTTATCTATCTAATCTGCTTTCATTATCAGTGAGAGTGAAAACCAAGACACTTATGAAAGCTTGCAAATAAAAAAACAAAAGGGCTGGAGTGATGGCTTAGCGGTTAAGGCATTTGCCTGCAAAGCCTAAGGACCCCAGTTTGATTTTCCAAGTCCCACGTAGGCCAGATACACAAGGGGACGCACGCATCTGGAGTTCGTTTGCAGCGGCTAGATGCTCTGGCGCACCCATTCTCACTCTCCCTCTCTTTCCCTCTCTCTTTCTCTAATAAATAAATAAATTAAAATAAAATCTTTTAAAAAAAAAAAAAAACAGACTCTATGAGACCACCTACCAACTTGATCACCTGAACATGAATGAAAACTACCAACCATGTAAAAGGTTCTATTTGACATATGTAGAGGACTGGGAGGTTAGCTCAGTGGTAGAATGTATGCTTAGCATGCACAGGACCTTGGTTGGATTCTAGAACCAGAAAAAGGTTTTAGAAAAATAAAAATAAACACCACCTTGTGAAGTGTGTAAGCATTAACTATTGCCCCAAATACCTTCCCTTTAGCTACTGATGTAAAACACATTTAAAATTATTAGATTGTATTTACCACTATTCAATAAGAATAAATTCATGTATTTCAACTATATATACAAATATATGTAATATAAGTATAAAATTATGCTTTGACTAGAGGCTCTCCCTTTCTTATGCATTCTCTAAATGTACCTATCTGAAACATATGGATGAAGCAGTTCAGTCTTCAAGGTATGCCTGCTCTGGAGGGCAGCATGTTAATAAGACTACTGCTTTGTCTGCCTTGGTCACTGGAGGAAACCTCCCCAAGGAGGAGGTTGGGCAAAGCTCAGGTTCCTCTTAATTTCTAGGCAGAGGCTGGTAGAGTTCTTGAAGGTAGAAAGCTGACCCTGCTGCCCATTGGCTTATTTTCCCTAATGTCTTTTCACCAAAAGTAGACTGAAAGGTCCACATGTTCTAGTTTGTATTTTTCCATAGCAAATGTCATCATGTCAAAAACCTGACTAGGGGGCTGGAGAGATGGCTTAGCAGTTAAGGCGTTTGCCTGCAAAGCCAAAGGACCCTATTCGATTTTCCAAGACCCACGTAGCCAGATGCACAAGTGGGCGAATGCATCTGGAGTTCATTTGCAGTGGCTGGATGTCCTGCTGTGCCCATTCTGTCTCCCCCCTTTCTCTCTCTTTCTCTCTCTCTCTCTCCCTCTTTCTCTCAAATAAATAAATAACTGACTAAGAGACTGGAGATGCAGATCAGTTGGTTGAGTCCTTGCCTAGCATTCATGAAGCCTAGTTCAATCCCCAGCACCTCATAAACCAGGACTTGAGAGATGTATCAGCAAGAGGATCAGTAGTTTAAGGACATCCATCCTTGGGTATATAATTAGTTAGAGACCAAATTGGGCTTTGTAAGACCCTATCTCAACAATAATAATAAAAAAAAAAAAACTTACTAGTAAATGGTAAAATCAAAATCAACTGAAAAGAAAAGTTCTTGGCCATAAAAAAAATTCAGTAGTAATCTCAAAAGTAGCTTTGGTCATCTACTTTAGTACTCCGTGTAAGCAAAGGAAAAAGTAGAACCTAGTTAGCTCTGAATAACTTGAATGTGTGGGCTAAGCTTATGCAAGGGGACTCGCTGGTTAAAAAAACAAGCAGAGAGCTGGAGAGATAGTTTAGTTGTTGGTTAAGGCGATTGCTTGCAAAATCTAAGGACACAGGTTTGATTCCCCAATACCCACATAAGCCAGATGCACAAGGTGACGCATGCAGTAGCTAGAGGCCCTGGCTGCCCTTTCTCTCTATCTTTCTTTTCTTTTCTTTTCTTTTTCTTTTCTTTTCTTTCTTTTCTTTTCTTTTCTTTTCTTTTTTTTTTTTTTTCTTTTCTTTTTCTTTCTTTCTTTCTTTCTCTCTCTCTCTCTCTCTCTCTCTCTCTCTCTCAAATAAATAAAATGTATTTAAAAAAAAAAAAAAAAACAAGTAGATGCCGGGCGTGGTGGCACACACTTTTAATCCCAGCACTCGGGAGGCAGAGGTAGGAGGATCGCTGAGAGTTCGAGGCCACCCTGAGACTACATAGTGAATTCCAGGTCAGCCTGGACCAGAGTGAGACCCTACCTCACAAAAACCAAAAAAAAAAAAAAAAAAAAAAAAACCAGTAGAAAGAAGAGAAGGAGGAAGGGAGGGAAGGAATGAAAAACAGGAAAACAAACTTCCAGGTGACATAGCATTTTTCATGATCCCCTGAACAGGACATGGGGAAGTATCATAAACCTCTTTGAAAGACAAATAGAACTTATCACTATCCAGGTGGGGTCATGGTTAGCCAGGCCACTTCCAGCATGATAGGAAGCCTTCCCCCATACCCAGAAAGCTGTTTACAGGTTAAATGACAGTCACTTTAGTGCCGCAAACAGTAAAGCTGGAAAGAACTTAGATTGATAATACTAAGGCCCACCATGTTCCATATGTGTTATGTGTAATCCTCAAAATAACCTGTCAGCAGCCTGACTGATGTCCCCCTAGAAGGTTACAAAGTGCTCTTACACAGGCAGGTGCTAAGGGCAGGACCCAGTAGGTGGTACATTCTGAGCAAAAGTCCATGTTAGCTGACATTGTGGTCACCATCATCATCCCACATTATTACTGTAATAATATTTTATAGTGCATATTTGAACCATTTGCAATATCTTAGACCACAACAGTAGAAAGCTACTGTAAAAGCTGGCCATAGATATCTGTGGAATCCCAAAGTGAAATGCTATACTACTCTTCATATTCTAAATCATGTTCTTCATACCATCTTTAAACCTTGGGCCTCAGAATTCTGAGGAACCCTAATACAGGGCTAACCTGTTCAGAGCTGCAGACTTGACCCTGTGGCTTCTTAGTGGATCTGGTGCCAGCTAACATACATATGGGTCACCAGAGCATAAGGCACACTTGTAGAGGTGACCACGCACCAGGAGTCACATGGAGCTAGTGTCCCACCACTTGCCTGTCTTAATTTAGGAAAAGGAAGAACAGCTATTCCAAACAAAGTTGAGAATCATCTCTTTCTTGCCTGGACTGTCTTCATGGGTTCACCCCCTTCCCCCTCACAGCCCATGTCAGCTTTCCAGGGAAGATAACAGCATTACAGTTTTATTACTGAAATCCCAGCCCTTCCTTTCCTGGAAGCTATGGAAACAGTATGGGTGGGGACTGCTAGGAAAGAGAAAAAAAAAGGTAATGTTTGGAAAAATGTGGTGGTCTAAGACTATAATCCCAGAATTTGGGAGGCTGAAGCAAGAGAATAGCACATTCCAGGCCAATTTAGCCTGGACTGCATAGTGAAACCTTGTCCTCCACCAAAAAAAAGAGGGGGGCGGGGAATGTTTGTAACAAAAGCATTAAACAGAACTGAAGAGGGCCTAATACTGGAAGTGTCTGAATTCAAGGCTCAAGGTAGAAACCCCTGTTTGAATGATACCTGTGTGTGCATGCGTGTGTGCATGTGTGGTACTGGAAATAGAACCAAGGTCTTCACACATACTAGGCAAGTACTTTGCTACTGAGCTACAACCCCAACCTCCTACTTTCTTGTTTGTGCCATAGAAATAATGGAGTTATAGGGCATTATTGCATTATTTATAAATAATGCATTAACCTAATTTTATAAAGAAGGTTATCTTTGCAACAAAAAATAGGATTTCTGTCTAAATTTCTTAGGCATATTAATAACAAGCAATAAGGAAGAACTTATTTCTTGGGCCATGTTGAGATTATATATTAAAATACTATCTACCAAATGCCTGAAATGCTGTCTCCTGTTTATGAGTGGCAGTTGAGCATCTAGAGCTACATGGGACCCTATGAAGCTGGATATGGTGCTGCCTGCTTGTCATCCCAACACTTGGCAAGCTGAGGTAGGAGGATCTCTATGAATTAGAGGTTAGACTGGGCTGTACTATAAACTGTCTTAAAAATAACAAAACTAGGACTGGACAGATGGCCTAGCACTTAGGGCGCTTGCCTGAAAAGCCTAAGGACCCATATTTGAGTCCACAGTACCCACATAAAGCAAGATGCACAAAGTGGTACATGTGTCTAGAGTTCATTTGCAGGTGATGTTTGTCTCTCTTATCTCTCTCTCTGATTGCAAATAAATAAATAATTTTTTAAAGAATAAAAAACAACTCTAGGCACAGCATCAAGGAAATTAAATAACCCAAGATATCCATCAAGTGCTGAATGGATAATAAAAATATCATGTACTGGGCCATTCCAGGTCAGCCTGGGCTAGAGTGAGACCCTACCTCAAAATACCAAACACACACATACACACAGTGGAATTTTATTCAGCTATAAAGAAAAAGAAAATTATGGGCTGGAGAGATGGCTTAGCAGTTAAGGCGCACACTTACTAAGCCTAAGGACCCCAGTTTGATTCTCTAGTTCCCACGTAAGCCAGATGCATATGGTGACGCATGTATCTGGAGTTCCTTTGCAGGGGCTAGAAGCCCTGGCACGCCCATTCTCTTTCTCTCTCTCTCTCTCTCTCTCTCTCTTTCTTTCTCTCTCTCTCCCTCCCTCTCTTTGTCTCTAATAAATTAATAAATAAAATAAAATCATTTTTAAAAAAGAAAAAGGAAATTATCAGGAAAAAGGGATGGAACTGGAAAATATTCCAGTGTGGTACCCAGGCCCAGATAAACAAATACATGTTTTCTCTTGGATGGAAATCCTAAATTCTAATATCTAATTTTTGTACATTTGTATTTAGGTGGGAAGCTGTAGTGTAGTCTTAGCATGCAAGAGAGGAAGGTAGAGGGGACAAATGAGAGCCAGTCTGGAATAACACCAATTTCTAAAAAGCACTCCCACCCTTTTTCATCTCAGGACCCTATACTCTTAAAAAGTATTAAAGAACCTAAGTATGGTAGCATATACCTATAATCTAGTACATGGGAAGCAGCAGCGTGAGGATTAGCCATTAGTGTCTGGCCTTATTTACATAGTGAATTCCAGGCCAGTGTGGTGTTGCACGCCTTTAATCCCAGCACTTGGGAGGCAGAGGTAGGAGGATCGCAGTGAATTCGAGGCCACCCTGAGACTACATAGTGGGTTCCAGGTCAGCCTGGGCTAGAACGAGACCCTACCTCAAAAAACAAAATAAATAAATAATATAATATAATATAATATAATATAATATAATATAATATAATATAATATAATATAATATAAAACTAAGCCAGGCGTGGTGGCATACACCTTTAATCCCAGCACTCAAGAGGCAGAGGTAAGAAGATTGCCATGAGTTAAAGGCCAGCCTAAAGCCTTTAATCCCAGCACTTAGGAGGCAGAGGTAGGAGGATCAAAGAGAGTTCGAGGCCACCCTGAGATTACATAGTGAATTCCAGGTCAGCCTGAGCTAGAGTGAGACCCTTCCTCGGAAAAAAAAAAAAAAAAAAAAAAAAAAAAGCCAGCCTGAGACTACATAGTGAAGCCAGAGGACCCAGGTTCGAGTCCCCAGTACCCACATAAGCCAGATGCACAAGGTGGCACATGCATCTGGAGTTCATTTACAGTGGCTAGAGGTCCTGGCATACCTATTCTCTCTCTGTGTCTCCTCTCTATCTATCTCTCTCTGCTTGCAAATAAATAAATTAATTTTTTTAAAAGCTAGTACAGAACTGAAGAGATGGTTTAGTGGTTAAGGAACTTGCCTATGAAGCATAAGGACCCATGTTCGATCTTTCTCCAGATCCCACATAGGCTAGACACACAAAGGTGGGCAAGCACAAGGTCACATATGCCCACCAGGTAGCACAAGCATCTGGAGTTCAGTTGCAGTGGCAGAGGCCCTGGCACCTCAATTCTCTTTGTGTGTGTCTCTATATCTATTTTGAAAATAAAAATTTTTTTGGTGTTTTGAGGTAGGGTCTCACTCTGACCTAGAATTAACTATGTAGTCTCAGGGTGGCCTTGAACTCATGGCAATCCTCCTACCTCTGCCTCCTAAGTGCTGGGATTAAAGGTGTGTGCCACCACGCCCAGCAAAAATAAAAATTTTTAAAAAGCCAGTCCAGCTTGATTTGGGTAGCTAGAGACTTGAACCCAGGCCAGCAGGCTTTCCATACAAGCACTTTTAACTGTTGAGCCATTTCCCCAGCCCCTTGTTTCCATTTTTTGAGTCAAGGTCTCACTCAGTAGCCCAGACTGATGTCAAAACTCAAGTTCTTCCTGCCTCATACTCCTGAGTCCTGGGATTAAAGACATACACTGCCATGCTTGGTTGATTAATGCCATTTGGGGGGGAGGGGTTCAAGGTAGGGTCTCACTGTATCCCAGGCTGACCTGGAATTCACTATGTAGTCTCAGGTCAGGGTGGCCTTGAACTCATGACAATCCTCCTACCTCTGCCTCCCGAGTGCTGGAATTAAAGGCTTGCGCCACCATGCCCAGCTGATTAATGACATTTTTTTATGAATAAATTTCTAAACAAAAATTCCATTTTGCCAGGCATGGTGGCTCACGCTTTAAACCACAGCACTTGGGAGGCAGAGGTAGGAGAATTGCTGTGAGTTCAAGGCCAGATGCGAGACTACATAATGAATTCCAGGTCAGCCTGGGCTACAGCGAGACCCTACCTTGAAAAAACAAAACAAAAAAAAAAGAATTAATTTTCTTTGAAGGTTGGCATGTATGGTATTCTGCTCAGCACCAGCTTGATTTCTCAGTGACCTTGCTGCTCAGGCAAGTGACGTCTTCAGCAATAGGGTCTTACCATCTGTTTCTCAAGGGAAACCAAGGGCCTTAGTAATAGCCTGTAATGTTTTGGAGGCAACAGGAATCTCCCTGGCCAACAATTCACTGGAAGGTATCCCATCCTGGGCACTGAAATTTTTCTAGTAACAATCTATAGCTTCTGGATGTGCCATTATTCAAAAAAGTAGGTTTACATAAGTGTTATTCATAATATCTTGAATTTTGATTGACCCTCCCCCCGCCTTTCTTTTACACATTCTCTTACCCTGGCCTCACTTAGGGTTTTCCCCTGCCTGTAATCTGTTCTTCTATATCATATATATAATACCATCCCTTTAAGTCCTTTCTTCTCCTTCCTGCCTTATAAGCTTTTTCTAGTTTACTGGCCTGTGCCACCAATTTTTGGTTCCAGCTCACACACAAGTCTATTCATTTATAACTAGGATCCATATATGATAGAGAACATGTGATGTTTGGTTTTCTGAGCCTGGGTTACCTCACTTGGTATAATCCTTTCCAGATCCCTCCATTTCCCAGAAATTTTCATAATTTCATTTTTCTTTAAAGCTGAATAGAACTCCTTTGTGTAAATATACCACATCTTTATTATCCATTCATCTGTGTAGGGACATCTAGGCTGGTTCCATTTCCTAGCTATTGTGAATAGAGCAGCAATAAACATGGTTGTACAAGTGTCTCTAAGGTAGTGAGAAGTCTTTCAGATATATGCCTAGAAGTGCTATAGCTGGAATCATATGGTAAATCTATTTTTAGCGGTGTCAAGAACCTCCACACTGATTTCCACAATGGCTGGACCAGATTACATTCCCACCAACAGTGTAGAAGGGTTCCTCTTTTTCCGCATCTTCGCCATTGATATTAAGAGTTATTATTGAAAGATATGTATTTATTCTCGCCATTCTTCTTGTTTTGTAGTGCTTCCTGTTTTCCCTTTACTCACTTGTTTAAACTGTTATTTGAGTATGGTTTATTATTTTCCTATTTCCTCCTGTGTGTGTTTTGCTTTCTCTTCAGCATGAAGGACTCCTTCAAGTATTTTCTGTAGAGCTGGTTTAGTTGTCATAAATTCCTTTAGCCTGTTTTTGCTGTGGAATGTCCTTATTTCTTCATTAATTTGGATAGATAACTTTGCAGGATAATCTTGGTTGACAGTTTTTATCTTTCAGAACTTGGAATACATCATTCCAAGCCCTTTTGGCTTTTAAAATTTGTGTTGAGTAATCTGCTGTGATTATGGCAGGCTTGCCTTTGAAGGTCACTTGCTTTTTCTCTCTAACTGCTTTCAATGTATTTTCTTTGGTTTGAAGTGCTTAGTAGTTTAATTATAATATGGCGAGGAGAGGGTCTTTCTAGGTTTTTGTCTGTTTGGTGTTCTAAAACCTTCTTGTATCTGCATTGACAGTTCTTTCCCAATTTGGGGAAATTTTTTTCTATAATTTTGTTGAAAACGCCTACTAAACCTCTGGATTGAAATCCTTCTCCTTCTACTATACCCTGAATTCTTATGTTTGATCTTTTCATAGTGTCCAGGATATCTTGGAATTTCCATTCATACCTTTCTATTAGCTTATCTTTCTTTTTGTTGGACTGTATTAGGTGAGCCACCTGGTCTTCTAGTTTAGATATTCTGTCCTCTCCTTCATCCATTCTATTGGTGAGACTTTCCACAGTTTTTTTTTTCACTGACTGTGTTCTTCAGAGCTAGGATTTCAGCCTAGTTTTTCTTAAGTATTTCTATTTTCTTACTCATGTCCTGTAATGACCTTTTATTTCATTAATCTGTGTTCTTTTTCAGGAATTTGTTTTCTCCTTTAATTCCTTTGTTTTCGTATTCCTTTCATTTCTTCTTTCATTTCTTTGAGTATAGATAACATCATTCTTTTGAAATCTTTGTCATAAATTTCATCTGAAACAGTCTCATTGGTGAAAATTTCTGATGTATTTGTAATTTTTGGTGGGATTGCATTGTCTTGATTCTTTTTGTTTCTTGTATTATAATACAGTAACTTTTGCGTCCTGGATTGATTTGATGCTTGGGTTTTTTGTGTGTGTGTGTGTGTTTTTGAGAGAGAGAGACAGAGAGAGACAGAGAGAGAGGGAGAGGAAGACAGATAGAGATGGGCATGTCAGCAGTCTCTCAGCTGCTGCAAATAAAATCCAGATGCGTGCGCCCCCTTGTGGTCAAGTGCGGCATTGCGCCCTTGCGTCACTTTGCATCTGGCTAAACGTGGGACCTGGAGATTGGAACCAGCGTTCTTAGGCTTAGGAGGCAGGTACCTTAACCACTAAGCCATCTCTCCAGCCCTATCTGCAGTGTTCTTTGATGTGGTGATCCACCTTTATATACTTTCAGGATATGAGTTTAACTTGCCAAGTATAGCTCTTGTACTGCAATCGAACCGCAGAAGTAATCCTAGGTTTTGAGTTTGCTTGCTAAGCAAGTATTCTAGTGGACTGGGCGGAACAATTTACTGGCAAATTCTAGACTGCAACTGAGCAAAATACACATTCAATAAAAACCAGCACAGAGTATATAAGTGTGGGGATTAAAACAAACAGATAGTCTTATAAGGCCAAAATTCCTAAGGGTGTGTGTTGCTCTACATCCTTAATCCTGCCAGCTAGAAGGTAGAGAATGTGATCTGAATTGGGTTCCAGGTCAGCCTGGATCTGGATCAGACCCTGCCCCCAATAATGACAGAAACAAAAGACAAGGGTCCTATAAATCTGAAAGCATTAAAGGCAGCAGTCTTCAACCTCCAAGTACAGCTTATTTGAAAATGGTAAAGCCAACCAAAAATATAATCCATAACCTGCCCTGACATGGAAAGAGAGATTAGCACTTCCAATGCAGGCCTATTTAGCTGTTTGTTTGTGTGGGGTTTTTTTTTGTTGTTGTTTTGTTTTGTTTTGTTTTTTTGTCAGTTGGCCTCGTTACCTTTTGGTGTGGCTTCCAATCTCACCGATGCTGAGTGCCCACCTTGATCCCTCCAAGTTGTGCTGTGCAGCTGGAACTGGGCTCAGCTGTGCTGGATGCGCTGCTGGAGCTTGAGCGCTGCCACTAGGGGCTGAATGCAAAGGTTCGTGGTTCTGATGGTTGGGGGATGGGAGAGTTCTAGAAGCCTGGAGTTGCTCACAAAGTCCCACCTGTATCTCTTTCAGTATCTCTTTAGTTGATCTCAGCTGACTTTCCTTTAGATTTCTTGACTCTGCAAGGAGGCAGATGAGGCTGGAAAGTCCCCTTTTTGGTGTCTGTTTTCTCGGTGCGCCTGCTGGGTGGTGCCTGTTGGGAGAATCACAGCCACTGCTCCTCAGTGGGATTCTGACCGTTTTCATCCTTTCTGGTGGATCTTGGTCTCTCCTGCTTCTCCTCTGTGTCTAAGAAAAACCTATACTCCTGTACTTTTCAGAAGAAGAGTGTATTTTGCTGTGGTTTTGCTTAAATCCCTCCCTGGGATGGTTTGGCATGGCTCCTATGCCGCCATCTTACCCAGAAGCCTGTTTAAGGCTTTTTTTTTTTTTTTTTATACCTCAAATACACATTTGGTTTTGCAACAGTCTGCACCCTCTGAGGATGGTTTAAGTCAATGGCTGTTTCCTTACTTGGATCTTCTGTTGCTGATGTTGTTTAAGTCTCTGAGAGTAAATTTTACTCTGTCCACACCCAAAACAAAATGGTACAGTCAGGTTTAGATTGCCCTCTGAGATTTGTGAGTGCTCACATGAGCAGATTCAGAGTAGAAAAATGATTCGTAAATATCAACATGCAAGACATTGGGTGATGTCAGTTGATGGTCTAGTGTGCAAAGTGGGTCGTTCAGTACTTACCTCCTTCCAGTAGGCTGGAGTTGATAGAAATCTTGGCTGCTCTCACTTTGAATAGATACTTTTCTTAATGACATTTAGCATCTGCCAGTCAGGATATGTCAAAAAAAAAAAAAAAAAGGAAAAACTATATAAATTTATTGTTATTTCAAATGTCCACAAAGGAGAAACCACATTTCCTACCTCATGTCTTTATATTTCTAATATTCTACTTTAATACTAGCCTTAGTCAAACTACTCTTTGCTGTGTGTGTGTGGTTTATGTGTGCCATAGAGCATACACATAGAGATCAGAAAATAACCTTGGGGTGTTGGTCTTCCCCTCTCACCTTGTTTGAGACAGGGCTTGTTGTTTGCTGCTGCAAGCCAAACTAGCTTGCCCTTGACCTTCTCTTGAATTGGCATCCCATTGCCATAGCTGCATTACATCCAGCTTTTCATGGGTGCTAGGGATGCAAACTCCAGCCAGCAGGTTTGTGGACTGATTGCCTTTAACCATTGGTATATCTTCCCAGCCCCACACTCCTCTATTCTTGTGGCCTCTTCAGTCTAAGTAGAAGGACTGTATTCTCCCTTCCCAAGTTCTGTTGCCTCTTATCTTTTATCAGAACAGCTGAAAGCACTGCTAACTCTTTAGCTGTCTTCTTGGGAAGAAGTGTGGACAGTGCATGGACCCAGGTGAGGAGCGCCACTCATGCATAGTCATCTCATCTCTAAGCACCTACGTTATCCCAAGGGAAACCTTACTGTCATCAACTCTGGGGAGAGCCATCTGTGCATTGACATCATTTCAAACTCTTATGTTAATGAGACTTTTCCACACACAAAAAGAGTTTGTGAGCTAGCCTTAAAAATCCCTGTGACTCCTTTGTGTGTTTTTTACTTAGATTTTGAAAGCTTCCAGTGTATCTTACAAACAAAATATAGGGGAAATGGACTTTTTTCATGGTAATAAATATATTGGGCCAAATATGGTTTGCTCACAGTGAAACTCTGCCTCAAATAAAGAAAAGGAAAGGAAATAGGGGGTGAGAGAGAGATAGAAAGGGAAAGAACGAAAAAAGAAAAGGATGGGATGGAGGGAGGGAAGAAAGAAATTAATCTAGTACACACCTGTAATCCCAGCACTTGGAAAATAGAGGCAAGATCAGGAATAGTTCTTGTCTTGACAACTCGTCTCAAATAAAAATGGTCATCTCAAATTGTAGCTCCTTGGCCTTAGGACTGGTATCTGTTAAGTATTTAAACATCTCAACTACCTGGGCACTAGTACACAATGTTTGTTGGTGAATACTTCTGACCGTGTCTTTTCTTGTTCCAGGGCACCAGGGCTCTTCAGTTTGATTGACACCATATTACCCCCAGAGAGGCTTCTGAAAGTCTCCAGCCACAGCCAGTCCAGTGAAGAGGTAAACACAGCATCAGAGAGCTTCCCTGCTAGAGACTGCTGCCCCTGTCAGGTACTGAGCCAGACACTTCATCTGCAGCCATACAACCCATATACCTGTAGTGACAAGAAGCCTGTAGCTTCACATCCCTGAGATGAACCTCCAAACCAGGCACAGTTATAGGAGGAAAGAAATTTATTTGATGCTTACAGATCCAGGGGAAGTTCCATAATGGCAGAAGTTAGCCCCCTTTCACAGGACCATGCAGACAGAGAGGGGAAAAGCCAAAAGCCACCACCAAAAACAAGCAACCCAATAAGCAAGCACACTCCAGAACTCCTGGCGAAGCTCAGGCACTTTGCATATATTTAGACTGGAATTCTGGGTCCACCCCTAGTGACACCTCCTCCTGCCAGGTGGCTGGAGATACAAATTACAAGCTTTAATAAACTCCTGAATCAATCATCTATTTAAACTACTACAGAGCCCTACCGCTAGTTCCTCAGTCTGTGTGACAAACTGTGATACAGGACTGGGATTGGGACCCCCTCATCTTTCGTGCCAGTGCCCCGGCTAGTGCTTTTCTGCTTCCCAGGTTAATTCACTAAGTGCCCCACTCTTTGTCTAGGCTGGTCCAGAACTGGCTCCCTTCCCATGCTAACCTCAACCTCACAGTAATCCTTCTGCCTCAGCCTTCCATGTACTGGCATTAAAGGCATAAACCACCAAACTGGATCAAGATGAATTTTTAATCTAATTCATTATGTGCTGCTTACAGCAGTCAGCATCTTAGCTTCATGGTGAACCAGATACAGTGTTTTTCCCATCACCTTCCACTTGAAAAAACAATACTTAGTTACCAATAAAAGTAGAAATTCCATAGAATCCATAACTATTCTGTCCACCAGGCTGATTAGAAAGTTCTCTTTTCCTTTCTCATCACATTGTTCATGGGAGAGGCTCAGAGTAGCAAAAACAATAAAGGGTGACCTCTGCTGTCCCTGTCCAGCAGGCTGACCAGTGGCTGTGTTACTGTACCTCTGAAAGCTGAAAATAAGAGGTTGTTTTCTTACCACCACAAACGCTAGATGAAAAAGGTTTCTTGGGGTTTTTTGTTTGTTTGTTTGTTTGTTTGTTTGTTCTTTCTCTCTTTTTCTTTTTCTCATCTGGCTTACATGGGTGGCTTGAGAATTGAACCCAGGTCAGCAGACTTTGCAAGCAAACACTTTTAACTGCTGAGCCATCTTCCTAGCCCCCACTACCTTCTCTATGTAGCAAACTTTTCAGCAAAGTGATGGATCTGATACCATGCTGGGCCAGGCAGTACAGTTCATGTCAGAAGTGGCTGTTTGCAGACTGTTTAAGCAGTTTTATTTTGGATCTGGGACAATAGCTCAGAGGTTAAAGGTGTTTGCTTGCAAAGTCTGCTGCCCATGTTCAATTCCCCAGTAACATTGTAAAGTCAGATGCAGAAAGTGGCATGTGTGTGTAGCTTATTTGTAATGGCAAGAAGTCCTGTCCTGGCATATCTATTCTCTCTCCGTGTGTGTGTGTGTGTGTGTGTGTGTGTGTGTGTGTGTGTGTGTGTGTGTGTGTGTTTGAAAATAAAGAAGTAAAAATAAATAAGTTGTTTTAATTTAAAACTTTGTATTGATAGCTTCCATAAGTGTAGACAGTAAACCATGATAATTCCCTCCAAAAAGTTTTATTTTTAATTTTTTTTTCCTTAGTTGGCTGGTTGGTTGGTTCTAAGACAGGGTGTCATGTGAGCCCAGTTTGGCCTCGAATTTACTGTGTAGCTGAGAATGACCTTGAATTCCTGATCTTCCTGTTTTCCCAGTAGCAGGGATTATAGGTTTGTCCTACCATAGATTTAAAATGTTATGTTTAAATCTATATGGTCCTAAAAACAGTGCAACCAGTTCTTATATAACCTTCCAGAGAGGGTATGCATCAATAAGCAATAGTGTGTGTGCGTACACGCATGTGTTTGCTTGTTGCAGCAACCTAGAAAATTGATCATGTTAGGTTAGTGCTCTACTGCTGAGTTGTGCCAATCTCACTAGGTTGCCTAGGCTGGTTTTAAAGTCATCTTGTAGCCTAGGCAAGCCTTGATCCTTCAGCTCAGCCTCCCAAGTAGCTGGGATTACAGACCTATGCAACCAGGCCCAGTTTAATCATGTATATATTAAAGAGCAAACTTTCATAATATATGTGAGTCTTTTTTGTTTGTTTTTAACAATACATTCATGTTATACTTTTATCTTTATTCTAAACAGGTGAAAATATATCTGCCTCCTCCTAACTTCTGTTATAGCTTCTTGGCTCAGGGACAAATTGATATAATTGAAGGAGATCCCACTTCGAAGCTTTACCAGCCTCCAGTTGTCCATTGCTTAAAAGAAATTCTCCAGGTAATTTCCACACTTCTGACAATTTCTTCAAGTACTTTTACTGCTTCTATGTGTTTCCTGTGTTATCAATCTTTTTGAATTCCTTTCCAGACTGATGAACGTGGATCCCGGTGCAGTTTCTATGCCACAGTGATTTATCAAAGACCACAGGTAATCTCTCTCTCTGCTCTATTCTTTCTCTCTCTCCCTCTTTCTTTTTCTGTGTTACAAATTTATAAGTGATACTTTTAGAAACTGGTGATGTGCCATAATACAAAAGTATTCCTGGGGTTGGGAAAATGACTCAGTGGTTAATGGTATTTGCTTAAAAAGCCTGCTGGCCCAGATTAAATTCCCAAGCCACCCACATAAGCTGGACACAAAAAGTGGCATAAGCATCTGGCATTTATTTGCAGCAGTAAGAGGCCCTGACATGAATACACATGTGCAAATAAATAAAAATTTTAAGAATAAAGAAAAGCAGCTCTACCTAAGATCCAGCTAAACACACAGTTTAGCTGACTGATTTTGGAGCCATTCTTTTCTATGTAAACTGTTTTTGTTATTTTCTACTGAGCATCTGTTTTGAGGGTAATTTTTTTTTTTTTTGCATTTCTGTAATAATCCATCAGCAGAAGAACTATAGAATTACTAGAAAGAAGGATGGGCAAGGCGGTGTATGCCTTTAAACCCAGCACTCACAAGACTGAGATAGGAGAATTGTCATGAGTTCAAGGCCTAGGCTATAAAATGAGCTCTAGGTCAAGCTGGGCTAAATAAAGTGAGACCCTGTCCCCCCCCCCCAAAAAAAAGAGCCAGGTGTGGTGGCACACACCTTTAATCCCAGCACTAGGAAGGCACAGATAGGAGGATCACCATGAGTTCAAGGTCACCCTGAGACTACATGGTGAATTCCAGGTCAGCCTGAACTAGAGTGAGACCCTCCCTACCTCCAAAAACAAACAAACAAAAAAACCAGAATTGTGGAGAAGTAGAGGGAGTGGAACAGGAAGAAGAATAAAAAGAATTACTAGACAGATAGGCTTCTTAACTTCTCATTGAGTTACTAATGAATTTCATTTACAAAAATATCACTAACATTGTGTCATTATAAGCATGGTATTTCAGCTTATTCCTCACAACTATAAGGGAAAGCAGACTGTTCCTATAAAGGTGTGATTCTTGGACCACATAGTTTATGTAACAGCCAATTTTACTATGTAGTGTGAAAACACCTATGTTATCATTCATATATGAATAGCAGGACTGTTTCAAAAGTGTTAACTTAGAAGCATTCAGCTTTGAATTTCACATAAGTGTCAATGCCACAGATATCCTTCTTGTGGTTTTTTTTTTCCCAACAATTTAAAAATTTGAACATATCTTCCCTGTTGTGATGGATTGTACACCCTGGAACTGTAAGCTGAACTAAACACTTCCTTCCTTAAACTGACAACAAAAATGAACACTTTAAACAAGTTTTAAAGCCATACTTTGGGCCATCTACATGACTAAGCAGTTAAAGGCTTTTGTTTGCATTTCCATTATACTATTGACTAAGTATTATTTATATTTTGATTTGAAATGATTATAGATTCAAGGTAGATTTTAAGAAATAGTTAAGAATATAGCTCAGTTGTGAAGCCCTGAGTTCAATCCCCAGTACCACAGAAAGAGGGGAAGGGAGGGAGAAAAGGAAGAAAGGAGGGCCAAGGAAAAGAAAAAGAAAAGAAAGAAAGATAGGTCCAGAAAAGGCCCATGAACTTTCCTTCTGCCCACATCCACTGTAACTACAACTATAGGAAATTGACACTGGCACAGTCCATGGAGATTTCACCTGTCACACATTCACTGGTAGGTATATATGCACACACATATGTGGTATTCTGTGCGATTTGGTCTATGGCCATGAATAGCTAGCTATCGTCACACATCATATATTCTTCTCTGCTACCACCACCGTGTTCTCCATCATTGCCATCATCTGTTCTAAATGTATGGAATGATGCAATGGGTAATAGTACCAGTTTTCTACATACAGCTGCATGTAAAGTTCCAAAAGCTGGGTGGCTTAAAATAACACACATTCGTTCTCTAAGACTTCAAGAGGCCCACAGTATGAAATCAGGTGCTGGCAGAGCTGTACTCCTTTTAACAGACTATCCTTGTAGAGGACACTTCCTGCTTCCCTCAGCTTCTGTTGTTTCCTGACTTGTACACATATCACTTTACTTACAAGGTCATCTTCTTGTGTTTTCACATTGTTTTTCCTCTGTGCATGTCTGTGTCCAAATTTCTCTGTTTTATGACACCAGTCATATTAGATTAGGATCCACTCTAATGACCTCATGTTAACTTAGTTAAATCTACAAAGACCCTATTTCCAAATAAACCACATTGTGAGGTACTTGCTTTAGAACTTCAAGTAATTTTGGGGGGCAGCTGAAGTTTAACACATAACAAATCCTTTTGAGATTGACTTTTTCTCAGAACTCTAGAGATTCACCCAGAGGCCTAATGATGCTAAACATCTTTTCATGTATTTATTTGCTATCCTAACCTATCTTCTCTGGTGAAATGTCTGTTCATCTTTTGCCCATTTCTAATCGGATTGTTTGTTATTTTAATATTGAGTTTTTAAAGTTCTTTATATATTCTCAGTATAAAGAAAATATTTGGAAATACTTTCATAGGGATTGTAAATTATTTTGTATCCTTTTAACAGAATTTTTGTTTTGTTTGCAGAGTTTAATTTTTATGTGGGCAAATTTAACAGAATTTCCTCTTGTGAGTCAGGATTTTGTCAAGTCTAAAATGAACCAAGTTTCTTTGCCTAATCCGAGGTTCCAAAGTTTATGTTCTTTTTTAAAGAGCTATGGTTGTGCATTTTACCTTCAAGTCCATGGTGTTTTGAATTGAATTTGGTATGAAATGCATGTTTTTAATTTTTTTTTTATTTATTTATATTTGCACACCAAGGGCTCTTGCCACTGCAAAGGAACACTAGGTATTTGCATCTGGCTTTATGTGGGTACTTGGGAATCAAACCCCAGCCAGCAGGCTTTGCAAGCAAAGTGCCTTTAACTGCTGAGCCATTTCCCCAGCCCGAAATACATGGTTTAAGTCAAGGCTTAGTATTTTTGTTTATAGATATCCAATTGCTCCAACATCATTTACTAACAAATTATTCTTCTTTCTATTGTATAAATTTTTGTGCATGTGTATGGGTACACTGAAATCTTCCTCTGTTTTGTTTTGTTTTGTTTTTCAAGGTAGGGTTTCACTCTAGCCCAAGTTGACCTGGAATTCACTATGTAGTCTCAGGCTGTCTTCGACCTCACAGTGATCCTCCTACCTACTGCTGGCATTAAAAGCATATGCTACCATGCCCAGATTAATCTCTTGTTGCTACAAATGAACTCTAGATGCATGGACCACTTTGCATCTGGCATTATGTGTGTCATAGGGAATTAAAGCTGGACTTGACAATCAAGAACCTTTAACCACTGAGTCATCTCACCAGCCATTCCTTCCTCCTTTGAATTGTTTTTGTACCTTTCTCAAAAGTTAATTGGGCCGGGCGTGGTGGCACATACCTTTAATCCCAGCACTCGGGAGGCAGAGGTAGGAGGATATTGCTGAGTTCGAGGCCACCCTGAGACTACATAGTAAATTCCAGGTCAGCCTGGGGTAGAACAAGACCTTGCCTAGAAAGAAAAAAAATAATTGGCCATATCTTGTGGAAGAAATCAATTTTTAATAAATATAGAGGATTAGTATTTCTTGATTATTAACATTATAGATTTTTTTTTTTTATTTTTGGAGGTAGGGATCACTGTGAGTTCGAGACCACCCTGAGACTACACAGTGAATTCCAGGTCAGCCTGGGCTACAGTGAGACTCTACCTCAAAAAAAAAACAACCTGGGAATGGCCACTCATATCTGTAACCCCAGCGCTGAGGGAAACAGAAACATAGGTCAGCCCGTCCAACCAAGAAAGCAATATGAACTCCAGGTTCAGTGTGAGACTCTGTCTCAAGAAAGTAAGGCAGAAGAATGATAGAGGAGGACACCAGCCCCCTCTGAACTCCATATACATGTATATGGTCTGCACAAACACACGTACATACAACACATGCACACATACAAATTCTTCAACAGATTTTATGTTCAGATCATGTAGCAGACAGCTTCAGGACTGCTGAGATGAACTTCCAGACCAGGCACAGTTATGGAGGAAGGGATATTATTTATTGAAGCTTACAGATCCAGGGGAAGTTCCATAATGGAAGAAAAAGCTGGCCTGCTCTTCACAGGACCAGGCAAGAGAGAGACAAACCACCAGCCACACAGCACACAGAGCAAAGCTACAGCCAAAAGCCACAGCACACTTCAGGAACTCCCCCTAGGCACACCTTGCATATCTTTACCATGGAATCTCAAACTATCATCACAGCTTAAGATCTGCCCCCAGTGACAATGCCTCCAGCAAGGTGGTTGCAGATGCAAACTATAAACTAATAAAACACTGAATATATTGGGAGCCATATATTCAAACTACCACAGATCAGTTTTAGAAAATCAAGGGGAAAGTATAGAGATTTCCTATGCATGCCCTGCTCCAGGCACATAACCTCACCTATTATCATTATCCCCAGACCAGAATGGTATATTTTTTAACTATTGATAAAATACACTAACATTGTATAAGCATCTAGAATTCATAATTTATATTTGGTTTCTCTGGATTTACATTATAGTCCCAGACTGAATAAAAAGGAAAAAGCAGGCTGAGCACCAACATTCATCTCTTTCTGTTCTGACCCTAAATGCAATGTGGCTAGCTGCCTTAATATCTTGCCACCATGTCTTCCACATAAAGATAGATTATATCCTCAAACTATGAGCTGAAATAAACTGTTCTGTCAATTCTTAAGTTGCCTTTATCAGGTATTTTGTCACAACATTATGTAAAGTAATATATAAAGTTAATACCACGAAGTAGGGCCATTGATGTGCTTACACATTTGGGACTAGTTTGCAGGAGGAACTGTGGAAGAGTTTTGAACTTTGGACTAAGGAAGTCCTAAAAGAATGTAAATAGAGCTTAATGGGCCATTCTTGGTAGAAGTTCTGAAGACCAGAACATCAAGAGAAACACTAACACTAGAGACCTGCCACATAAAGTTTCAGAAGGGAACAAGGACTCTATCAGGAACTGGGCTAGAAAATAGTTATGTTATAGCCTGCCAAAGAATCTGGCTGCATTCTGCTGTGTTCTGAGAACTTGAGAAAGGCTGAAGGGCTGGAGAAATGGCTTAGTGGTTGAAGTGCTTGCCTGAGAAGCCTAAGGACCCAGGTTCTATTCTGCATTACCCACATAGGCCAGATGCACAAAGTGGAACATGCATCTGGAGCTGGAGGCCCTGTAGGGCCCATTCTCTCTCTCTCCTTCTCTCTCAAATAAATAAATAAATAAATAAAATATACTTTAAAATGATGGAGGGCTGGTAAGATGGCTCAGCAATTAAAGGCATTTGTTTACAAAGCCTGCTGGCCAGGATTCAATTTCCAAGAACCAAAATGAAGCCAGATACAACAAGTGGCACAAGCATTTGGTGTTCATTTGCAGCCACAATAGACCTTGCCTAGTGCATCCATACACAGAAATACACACACATCAGCTGGGCATGGTGGCGCATGCCTTTAATCCCAGCACTCAGGAGGCAGAAATAGTAAGATAGGAGGGTCACCGTGAGTTCAAGGCCACCCTGAGACTACATAGTGAATTTCAGGTCAGCCTGGACTAGAGTGAAACCCTACCCCAAGCCCCAAAAAAAGAAATACACACACATGCAATTGAATAAAATATTTTAAAACTTTTTTATTGACATATTCCATAATTATAGACAGTAAACCATGATAATTCCCTCCTCCCCCCCCCCCACTTTCCCATCACAAATCCAACTCCATCATATCCCCTCCCCCTCTCAATTAGACTCTCTGTTATTTAGACTCATTATCTTTTCCTTATTATGAAGGTCTTGTGTAGGTAGTAACTTTTTCTAGCTTTCTGTCAGCTGGTCTATGGGAAGGAGGTTTTCAGCTCAGCTCCAGCTTGATTTCACAGTGACCTTATAGCCCAAGCATGTGGAGTCTTCCACAATAGGGTCTTACCATCTATTCCTGGTGGGAAAACAAGAGCCTTGGTAGTAACCTGTAATGTTTTGGGGGCATCAGGGACCTCCATGGCCAACAACTCACTGTAAGATATCTCATCACTGGAACTGAAATTTTTCTAGTAGCAATCTGTGGTTTCTGAGAATGCCATTGTCCAAAAGAGTAGGTTTCCAAAAGACTTATTCATACCCTCTTAAATTTTGATTAACCCTTCCCCCACACTTCCTTTATTCAATCTCTTCCCCTAACCTCAATTAGGCTATTTTGCCTCTAGTAATCTGTTCCTCTACTTATATATATACAATACCAACCCCTGAAGTCTTCCCCTCTCCTCCCTCCCTTATAGCCCTTTTCTAGCTTACTGACCTGTGCTACCAATTTTTACTCCAACTCACATATAAGTCTAAACATTTATAGCTAGGAGAGAGAACATGCAGCATTTGGCTTTCTGGGTCTAGGTTACTTCACTTAGTATAATCCTTTCTAGATCTATCCATTTCTCTAAAAATTTCATAATTTCATTTTTCTTTACCACTGAATAGAACTCCATTGTATAAATGTACCACATCTTCATTATCCATTCATCAGTTGAGAAACATCTAGGCTGGTTCCCTTTTGTAGCTATTGTGAATAGAGAAGCAATAAACATGGATGTGCAAGTATCTCTAAGGTACTGAGACGAGTCCTTAGGATATATGCCTAGGAGTGTTACAGCTGGGTCATATGGTAAATCTATTTTTAGCTGTCTTAGGAACCTCCACACTGATTTTCCACAATGGCTGGACCAGTTTACATTCCCCCAACAAAATAGAAGGTTTCCTCTTTTTCCATATCTTCACCAGCATTTATAATCATTTGTTCTCTTGATGATAGCCATTCTGACAGGATTGAGATGGAGTCTCAAAGTAGTTTAAATTTGCATTTCCTTGATGGCTAAGGATGTAGAACATTTTTAGATGTTTATAAGCATATTTATTTATTTATTTATTTATTTATTTATTTATTTATTTATTTATTTGAAAGAGTGAAAGAGGCAAAGAAAGAGAGAATGGGAGCACCGGGGCCTCCAGCCACTGCAAACGAACTCCAGATGCATGCACCCCCCTATGCATCTGGCTTACGTGGGTTCTGGAGAGTTGAACCAGGATCCTTTGGCTTTGCAGGCAAATGCCCTAACCGCTAAGGCATCTCTCCAGCCCTATATGCTTATATTTTTATAGGTGTTTATATATTTCTTCTTTTGAGAACTCTCTATTTAGTTCTATAGTCCATTTTAAATATTTTATTTACTTATTTATATGAAAGAGATAAAGAGAGAGAGAATGGGGGTGCCAGGGCCTACAGCTGCTGCAAATGAACTCCAGACACATGTGCCACCTTGTGCATCTGGCTTACATGGTCTCCTGGGGAATGAAACCTGGGTCCTTTGACTTTGTAGGCAAGCACCTTAACCACTAAGCCATCCCTCCATTCCAATAACACATTTTTTAATTGGGTGTTTTTTATTATTGGTTTTTTGAGTTCTTTGTATATCATAGATATTAATCCTCTGTCAGATGTATAGCTAGCTAAGATTTTTCTCCCATTCTATAGTTGCCTCTTTGCTCTACTCATAGTATCCTTTGCTATATAAAAGTTTTTTAATTTCATGAGGTCCCCATGCTTGATTAATGGTTTTATTTCCTGAGCAACTAGGGTTATGTTCAGAAAGTCATTGCCTATGCCAATATGTAGGATTTCCTTTACTTTTTCCTTTAGCAGTTTCAGAGTTTCAGGTCTGATATTAAGGCCCCTGATCCGTTTGGACTTGATTTTTGTGCATGGAGACAGAAAGCATCTATTTTCATCCTTCTACATACAGATATCCAGTTTTCCTAGCACTATTTGTTAAAGAGGCTTTCTTTTCTCCATTGAGTATTCTTGGCATTTTTGTCAAAAATCAGATGGCTGTAGCTGCCTGGATGTACATCTGGGTCCTCTATTCTGTTCCATTAATCTATGTGTCTGTTTTTGTGGCAGTGCCATGCTGTTTTTGTTACTATGGTTTTGTAATGTAGCTTAGAGTTAGGTTACTGCCAGCCTTATTTTTATTGTTCAAAATTCTTCTGGCTATTCAATGTTTCTTGTGTTTCTTAATTAATTTTAGGATTTTTTTTCTATTTTTGTGAAGAATGCCCTTAGAATTTCGATGGGGATTGCATTTAAGTATAGATTGCTTTTGGTAAGATTGACATTTTCATAATGTTGATTCTTCCAATCCAAGAATGTGGGATGTCTTTCCATTTCCTAGTGTATTCTGCAGTTTCTCTTTTGACTGTTTTAAAGTTTTCATTGTAGAGACCCTTCACTTCCATTGTTAGTTTTATTCCAAGTAACTTTAATTTTTTTAGTGATTCCTTGATTTCATCCTCAGTGTGTTTATTGTTGGCATATAGGAAGGCTACTGATTTCTGTGTGTCTATTTTGTATCCTGCATAGTTGTAAGTATTTATCAGCTCTAACAGTTAGCCAGTCTTTAGGGATCTTTATGTATAGAATCATATCATCTGCAAATAATGATAATTTGATCTCTTCCTTTCCAGTTTGTATCCCTTTTGTGTGTGTCTCTTTCCTTATTGCTAAGGCTAAGACTTCCAGTACTATATTAAATAAAAGTGGGACAGTGGATACCCTTGTCTTGTTCCTGAATTTAATGGGAAAGCTTCAAGATTTTCCCCATTTAGTATTATGTTGGCTGTAGGTTTGTCAAAAATAACTTTAATTATGTTGAGATGTGTTCCTTCTATTCCCAGATTATTTAGGACTTCTACCATGAAGGGATGTTGGATTTTGTCAAATGTTTTTTCTGCATCTATTGAGATGATCATGTGATGTTTGTCCTTCAGTCCACTGTATTACATTTACTTAGTTTTTTATTTTTATTTTATTTTATTTTTATTATTAATTTTTTTTTTCGAGGTAGGGTCTCACTCTAGCCTAAGCTGACCTGGAATTCACCATTGTAGTCTCAGGGTGGCCTTGAACTCATGGTGATCCTCCTACCTCTGCCTCCTGAGTGCTGGGATTAAAGGCATGCACCACCATGCCTGGCACATTTATTTTTTTGTGTATGTTGAACCATCCTTGCACCTCTTGGTTAAATCCTACTTAGTCTAGGTGAATGATCTTTTTGATATAGTCTTGTATACTGTTTGCCAGTATATTTTGAGAATCTTTGCATCCATTTTCATGAGAAACATTGTTCTATAATTTTTTTTGTTCTTTCTTTGTCTGGTTTGGTGTAAGAGTGATGCTGGCTTAATAGAAGGAGTTTGGTAGTATTCCTTCCTTTTCTATTTTAAGGAAAAGTTTGAGAAGCATTGGTGTTAGTTCTTCTGTGAAGGTCTAGTAAAATATGCCTGTGAATCCATCTGGGCCTGGACTTTTTTAGTTGGGAGGGTTTTTTTGTTTTGTTTTGTTTTTTTGTAACTGTTTTAATCTCCGTGCTTGTTATAGGTCTGTTTAAATGATCTATCTCATCTTGATTTGATTTTGGTAGGTCATATACATCTAGGAAGTCATCCATCTCTTTCAGATTTTCAAACTTAGTGGAGTGTATGTTCTTAAAGTATGACCTCGTGGTTTTCTGAATTTCATTTGTATCTGTTGTAATGATGCCTTTTTAATCTCTAATTTTATTGATTTGTGTCTTTTCTGTTTCTTTTGATCAGATTTACTAAGGATTTATCAATCTTGTTTATCCTTTCCAAGAACCAACTCTTTGTTTCATTAATTATTTGTATCATGTCTTTTGGTTTCTATTTCATTAATTTCTGCCCTAATCTTTATTATTTCTTCCCATCTACTAATTTTTGGTTTGCCTTGTTCCTCTTTTTCCAAAGCCTTAAGGTGAATCATTAAGTTGTTTACTTGCGACCTTTCTTATTTATTTATTTATTTATTTATTTATTTATTTATTTATTTCTTCTTTCTTTTTTGGTTTCTCAAGTCTCACTCTGGCCCAGGATGACCTGGAATTAACTATGTAGTCTCAGGGTAGCCTCAAACTCACAGTGATCTTCCTACCTCTACCTCCCAAGTTCTGGGATTAAAGGCATGTACCACCATGTCCGGCTCCCTCATTTCTTTTTTTTTTTTTAATTTTATTTATTTGCAAGCAGAGAGAGAAGAGAGGCAGACAGAGAAAGAATGGGCACGTCAGGGCCTCTAGCCACTGCAAACTCCAGACGCATGTGCTCCTTGTGCATCTGGCTTATGTGGGTCTTGGAGAATCGAACCAGGATCATTTGGCTTCGCAGGCAAACGCCTTAATCGCTAAGCCATTTCTCCAGCCCGCTCCCTCATTTCTTAACATAGGCATTTAAAGCTTTAAAATTTCCTTTTAGGACTGCCTTCATTGTGTCCCACAGGTTTTGGTATGTTTGTGGTAGTTTGAATATATGTCCCCCAATATATTCAGTGGTTTATTACTTATAGTTTGCATCTGCAATCATTATAGAGGCAAGGTTGGGGCTGGTCTTAAGGTGTGGTGATGGTTTGAGAGTCCATTGTAAAGATATGCAAATGTGCCTAGCAGGAGTTCCTGAAGTGTGCTGTGTGACCTTTTGGCAGTAGTTTTTGCTCTGTGTGCTGTGGTGGCTGGTTGGCTTTTTTCTCTCTTGCTTGGTCCTGTGAAGAGCAGGCTGCTTCTCCTGCCTTTATGGAACTTCCTGGATCTGTAAGCTTCAATAAATAATATCCTTCCTCCATAACTGTGCCTGGTCTGAAGTTCATCTGTTGTTTTCTCATTATCATTTGATTCTTTTTTTTTTTTTTTTTTTTTTTGGATTTTAGGGAGGGAGGAGGGAGGAAAGGAAGAGAGAGGGAGAGAATTGGTGTGCCAGGGCCTTAGATGCCTGCTCCAGATACTTTTGTTACCTATTGGGCATCTGCACCCTTATGCTTGCCTCACCTTTGTGCATCTGACTTACGTGTGATCTGGAGAGTTGAACATGGGTCCTTAGGCTTCACAGGCACATGCTTTAACTGCTAAGCCATCTCTCCAGCCTTGATTCGATAATTTTTTTTATTTCCCTCTTGATTTCTTCATTGATCTATTCATCATTTAGTAGTGTACTATTTAGTTTCTATGACTTTGTGTATACTCTGCAGCTTTTCTTGCTGTTGATTTGTAGTTTACTCTCACTGTGATCAGATAGACTGCAGGGAATTATTTCCATTTTCCTATATTTGTCAAGATTTGCTTTGTGTCCTAATATATGGTCTATTTTAGAGAATGTTCCATGTGCTGCTGAAAAGCATGCGTATTCTGCAGTATTTGGATGGAATGTTTTATACATATCTGTTAGGTCCATTTGTTCTATGACCTCATTTAATCCAGATGCTTCTCTGTTTGTGTATTTATTTGTTTGTTTATTTTTGCTTAGATGACCTGTCAGTTGATGACAGTGGGGTATTGAAGTCACCCACTGTAGCAGACAGCTTCAGGTTCGCTGAGATGAACTTCCAGACCAGGCACAGTTATGGAGGAAGGGATATTATTTATGACAGATCCAGGGAAGTTCCATAATGGCAGAAGAAATGGCCTGCCTCACAAGGCCAGGCAGAGAGAGCAAAAGCCAACCAGCCACCACAGCACACAGAGCAAAACAAACTACAGCCAAAAGGTCACACAGCACACTTCAGGAACTCCTGCTAGACACATTTGCATATCTTTACAATGGAATCTCAAACCCATCACCACACCTTAAGACCGGGGCCCCAGTGACCTTGCCTCTAGCAAGGTGATTGCAGATGCAAACTATAAACTAATAAAATACTGAATATATTGGGGACATATATTCAAACTACCACATTCGCCCTATTTAATATATTTAGCTCCTGGTCCCCAATAGATTTATAACTATCACACATTGTAAATTGTACTCAGTCCAATTTCAAAGGTTCTCACAGTCTTGATCAACTTAAGATAGTGAGTCCTGTACAATCAAACAAGTTAAATACTTTCAACATGTAAAGGCACAGAGTAAACATTTTAACTGTATAAGGAATAGCAAGGAGAGACTAAAACAATGCAAACTCAATCACCATCAGCCATCATCAAACTTCTGCAGTTCAAGTTCAATATAACCAGAGACTAACAGTCTCCATGTTTACCAATTCGCCCCTCCAGCTGGGCAGAGTCGCCAGGAAAACTTTCATCCCAGTTCAACACTGCACTCCATGGTAGTCCTTTTGCACAGTCCTGGTATATCAAAACATCTTCAGGTCTCCATGCAACCCACAGTCCATCTTCCAAAGGCTCTTCCAGCCTATTCCTGAGGGTCTTCATGCCCTGCTTCATGCCGCATCTCAGCAGCGGCTCCTGGAACCGTGTGCAACTCATGACCACTCCATGCATTTTTCATGTTTCCAAAACTAATACCAGGTGTGCAGGACACAGCCATATTCTTAATCCAGGGACAAAATAAAACCATAGCCTTGAAAAGCAGGTTCCTTCTCCAGTCAACTCTTTCCAAAGAGTTTGCATTTCTAACAGTCTTTCCTCAGGCATCCTCTCCATTGTTTTAATGTAAATCAAGTCAGGCCACCTTCCTTCCACCTTCCTTAAGATTGCTAATGTGTTTGAAAATAGCAGCTTAACCAGTCTCAGTGCCTCTACTTTTAGCTTGCTTCAGGTTTTCCAACTCAAAATCTTAAAATCTCAGTCCGATATCTTTAGCCAAGCACATCAGTCCATTACAAATTTAAGTTTGATCAAACTTTCTGGGCCTGGATAGCAGAACGTAGCCATCCCTTATGCCAGTAGCCCAGTTCCAACAAAGTCCTCTGCAGTCTTTCCTTCCCCTTAGAAACCTCATAAGCCAAGCCTCGAAGTTCAATACTGTCTGCACTTAGCATTCTCAAACTCTCATCAGAATAGTCCATAAAACTTGGCTTACCACTCCAGAAGGCATCTTCAGTTGCAAGCACCAAGTCCATGCCCATTCCTCCAAAACAAAGGTTCCAAAAGACGAATATCCACACGGTCAGGTTCATCTCACCCCCCACTCCTCGGTACCACTTTACTGTTGCAGACAGCTTCAGGTTCGCTGAGATGAACTTCCAGACCAGGCACAGTTATGGAGGAAGGGATATTATTTATTGAAGCTTACAGATCCAGGGGAAGTTCCATAATGGCAGAAGAAATGGCCTGCCTCACAAGGCCAGGCAGAGAGCAAAAGCCAACCAGCCACCACAGCACACAGAGCAAAACAAACTACAGCCAAAAGGTCACACAGCACACTTCAGGAACTCCTGCTAGACACATTTGCATATCTTTACAATGGAATCTCAAACCCATCACCACACCTTAAGCCCCAGTGACCTTGCCTCTAGCAAGGTGATTGCAGATGCAAACTATAAACTAATAAAATACTGAATATATTTGGGGACATATATTTTGCCCCTGGCCCCCAATATATTTAGCTCCTGGTCCCCAATAGATTTATAACTATCACACATTGTAAATTGTACTCAGTCCAATTTCAAAGGTTCTCACAGTTTGATCAACTTAAGATAGTGAGTCCTGTACAATCAAACAAGTTAAATACTTTCAACATGTAAAGGCACAGAGTAAACATTTTAACTGTATAAGGAATAGCAAGGAGAGACTAAAACAATGCAAACTCAATCACCATCAGCCATCATCAAACTTCTGCAGTTCAAGTTCAATATAACCAGAGACTAACAGTCTCCATGTTTATCAATTCCGCCCCTCCAGCTGGGCAGAGTCGCCAGGAAAACTTTCATCCCAGTTCAACACTGCACTCCATGGTAGTCCTTTTGCACAGTCCTGGTATATCCAAAACATCTTCAGGTCTCCATGCAACCCACAGTCCATCTTCCAAAGGCTCTTCCAGCCTATTCCTGAGGGTCTTCATGCCCTGCTTCATGCCGCATCTCAGCAGCGGCTCCTGGAACCGTGTGCAACTCATGACCACTCCATGCATTTTTCATGTTTCCAAAACTAATACCAGGTGTGCAGGACACAGCCATATTCTTAATCCAGGGACAAAATAAACCATAGCCTTGAAAAGCAGGTTCCTTCTCCAGTCAACTCTTTCCAAAGAGTTTGCATTTCTAACAGTCTTTCCTCAGGCATCCTCTCCATTGTTTTAATGTAAATCAGTCCGACCACCTTCCTTCCACCTTCCTTAAGATTGCTAATGTGTTTGACAATAGCAGCTTAACCAGTCTCAGTGCCTCTACTTTTAGCTTGCTTCAGGTTTTCCAACTCAAAATCTTAAAATCTCAGTCCGATATCTTTAGCCAAGCATATCAGTCCATTACAAATTTAAGTTTGATCAAACACTCTGGGCCTGGATAGCGGAACGTAGCCATCCCTTATGCCAGTAGCCCAGTTCCAACAAAGTCCTCTGCCGTCTTTCCTTCCCCTTAGAAACCTCATAAGCCAAGCCTCGAACTTCAATACTGTCTGCACTTAGCATTCTCAAACTCTCATCAGAATAGTCCATAAAACTTGGCTTACCATTCCAGAAGGCATCTTCAGTTGCAAGCACCAAGTCCATGCCCATTCCTCCAAAACAAAGGTTCCAAAAGACGAATATCCACACGGTCAGGTTCATCTCACCCCACACTCCTCGGTACCACTTTACTGTAGCAGACAGCTTCAGGTTCGCTGAGATGAACTTCCAGACCAGGCACAGTTATGGAGGAAGGGATATTATTTATTGAAGCTTACAGATCCAGGGGAAGTTCCATAATGGCAGAAGAAATGGCCTGCCTCACAAGGCCAGGCAGAGAGAGCAAAAGCCAACCAGCCACCACAGCACACAGAGCAAAACAAACTACAGCCAAAAGGTCACACAGCACACTTCAGGAACTCCTGCTAGACACATTTGCATATCTTTACAATGGAATCTCAAACCCATCACCACACCTTAAGACCGGGCCCCCAGTGACCTTGCCTCTAGCAAGGTGATTGCAGATGCAAACTATAAACTAATAAAATACTGAATATATTGGGGGACATATATTCAAACTACCACACCCACTACAATTATGTTTGGTTTTATCTGTGCCCTTACGTCTAATAATGTTTGATGAAATTGGAAGCCTCCATGTCTGGTGTATGTGTTTAGAATTGTAATGTCCTCCTGTTGGAGTGTTCCTTTAATCAATATAAAGTGTCCTTCTTTATCTTTACTAACTAATGTTGGTTTGAAATCTACCCTGCCAAATATTAGGATAGCAACACATGCTTGTTTTCTAGGCCCATTTGTTTGAAATACCATTTCCATCCTTTCATCCTAAGATAGTGTCTGACTTTTATGCAAAGGTGCGTCTCTTGGAGGCAACAAATAGAAGGATCTTGCATTTGTTTTCAAGCATCTGAACTTCTTTATTGAAATATCATTGTTGTTTTCCAAACAGAAGACCAGACAGTAGAACAGTGGAACAGACCCATAGGGATGGGCCCCTTGGCTGGGGACACACCCCCACCCGGAGGACCAACCCAGCAACCTCTGCCCCTCCCGGCCCCCTGGGACTTTGGCATAATGCTGATGGGAGGGGCTGCAGGCAATGAAGCCCCTCTACTCAAAATTTAGACAAGAGCTGGGGAGTGGGGCCAGTGGAGGAGGAACAGCAGGGCAGGTCCCCCTGGCTGGGCAGGGCAGGGGGAGCAGCGACAGTGGAGGACATGAGGAGCTGGGAACATGGTGTCTATGTTTTGTTTTCTGTAAAGGTACCCCACAGAAGCCTGGGGGTGGTGGCAGTGGCTAGGGACGGGTCATGCACTTACATCTTTCTCATCACCCGCCTTGGGGACGGTTTCCACCAATAGGTCCCCAGGGCCCGCCTCCTCCCCCTCCTTGGCCTCGCTGGACTTGGAGTTGGGGACCCAGAGACCAGAGCCGATGCAGCGTTGCATGTGGTACTTTGCATCAGTGGGATCCATCTTGCTGATAGCTTCTTGGAGCATCTGTATGTCCTTCACATCAAAGCACTTCTGGAGCTCCTCAGGAAGGGACTCGCAGACCTCCACAAGGTCCAAACCGCCGGGCCCCAGCCACTTCTTGTGCTCCTCTTCCTCATACTCCTTCATTGCCTTCTCGATGCGCAGCTTGGCACGGCCTCGAACACGCTCCTTAAAAGTTTACAGTTCATACTTAAAGCCCTCCATATACTGGCGGTCAGCATTTTTTTTTCTGTTTCTTTTTTTTTTTATTGACAACTTCTATTCTTACATATAAAAAACACATGATATTTCCTTCCCCTCCCCCATTCCACTTTAGAACTCCAATGTCCATCATATCCCCTCCCTCTCTCCATTAGTCTCTCTTTTAATTTGATGTCATCATCTTTTTCTTCCATTTTGAGGGTCTTGCGAAGGTATTGCTAGGCACTGCAAGGTCATAGATATCAAGGCTAATTTCTGTCTGGGCAGTTGCATTGTAAGAAGTCATACCCTTCCTTTGGCTGTTCCATTCTATCCGCCCCCTCCTCCGCAATGGTCCCTGAGCCTTGGAGGGTGTGACAGAGGTGTTTCAGTGCTGGGCACTCCTCCATCCCTTCTTCTCAACACTATGTTGCCTTTTGGGTCATCCCAGTGGTCATTGGTGGTCAGCATTTTAACTCATTCTCCAAGCTTGTATCTTTTAGTTGGGGCATTGAGGTCAGTGATATTAAGAGTTATTATTCAAAGGTATGTATTTATTCTCACTATTCTTCTTGTTTTCTGGTGCTTCCTGTTTTTCCTTTACTGTCTTGTATTAACTATTATTTGAGTATGGTGTATATTTTTCTTATTTCCTTATGTGTGTGCTTTTCTTTCTTTTTAGTGTGAAGGATCTCTTCAAGTATTTTCTGTAGAGCAGGTTTAGTGTTCATATATTTTTTTAGCCTGTTTTTGTTGTGAAATGTCCTTATTTCTCTGTCAACTTGAATGGATAGCTTTGCTAGATATAGTAATCTTGGTTGACAGTCTTTATCTTTCAGAACCTGGATTACATCATTTCAAGTCCTTCTGGCTTTTAAAGTTTGTGTTGAGTAATCTGCTATTATCCTGATGGGCTTACCTTTATATGTGATTTGATTTTTCTCTCTAACTGCTTTCAATATATTGTCTTTGGTTTGTGTGTTTAGTAGTTCTATTATAATATGGTGATGAGAGGTTCTTTCCTGATTTTGTCTGTTTGGCATTCTAAAGGCTTCCTATATGTATATTGGCATCTCTTTCCCTATTTGGGGGAAATTATCTTCTTTGATTTTGTTAAAAAATACCTACTATACCTTTGGAGTGAAATTCTCCTCCTTCTAGTTTACCCTGCATTCTTATGCTTGATCTCTTTATAATGTCTCTAATATCTGGACATTTCCATTCATACATTCCTATTAGTTTGTCTTTCTCTCTGTTGGACTGTAGTAGATTTGCCACTGTGTCTTCTAGTTTAGATATTCTGTCCTCTCCTTGATCCATTCTACTGGTGAAACTCTACAGAGTTTTCTATTTGACTTACTCTGTTTTGCATTTCTAGTATTACTGATTGGTATTTTTTCATTATTTCTATTTTCTTATTCATGTCTTATATTTACCTCCTTATTTCATTAAGTTGATTATCTGTGTTCTCTTGGGATTCCTTCAGGGGTTTGTTTTCTTCTTTGATTCCTTTGATTTCTTTGAACATAGATATAATCATTTTTATTAATTCTTTGTCAGGCATTTCATCTAAATCAGTCTTACTGGAGGTCATTTCTGATGGATTTATAATTTTTGGTGGAATTGTATTATCTTAGTTTTTGTGGTTCTTTTAATATGGAAATTTTTGCATCTTTGGTTAATTTGATGCTTGAGTTTTCTAATTATCTGCAGTAGTCTTAGCTGTGTAAATCTGAATTTATATATCTTCAGGGTAGGAACTTAAGATTCCAGGTCTGGCTCTTTTACTCCCAGAGTAACAGCAGAATTGACTTTAGGTGTTGGGTTTGCCTCCTATGCAAGTATTCTAGTAGGCTGGGTAGAGAAAATTATGGAAAATTCTAAAATTCAACTGAGCAATATACACATTCAATCAAAGCCAGCACAAAGAATTTATGCAACAATGGGAAATAAAACAAACAGAAATCTAATAAAGTCAAAGTCACTAAGGGTGTTTGTTACCACACACCCTTAATCCTGTTAATTGGAAGGCTGAGATTTCTGGTCTGAAATGGGTTCCAGGTCAGCCTGGAGCCAAGTAAGACCCTGCCCCCAAGAATGACAGAAGACAACAAAGGCCCCATAAATTTAGAAAATGTCAAAAGCAACAATAGTGAACACGAAAATACAGCTTATTTGGAATGGTAAAGCTGACAAGAGTACATCAATCAAATCTAACACATAACATGCTCTGACATGAAAGGTGAGATTAGCACTTCGAGTGCAGGCCTATGTACTTGGCTTTGTGTAAGTAGGCCCTGTCACTGTTTGGGATGGATTCCAATCTCATCCATCTATGCTGATGGATCTGTTGTTCTGATCTGCTCTGCTGGCTAGGGGGTGGTTCATGGCACTGGTGGTTTGGGGAAGGGAGGCTGTGCAGGGTGTCTGGATTTGTACTGGAGCTGCTCACCTGGTCCTGTTTGTGTTCTCCTTTAGCAGTTGCTCAGCTGTCCCTGCTGTCTTCTCCTTCAGGTTTCTTTTTTTGTTTGTTTCTTTTTTTTTTTTTTTTTTTTTTTTTTTTTTTTTTGGGATTGGGTCTCACTCTAGCTCAGGCTGACCTGGAATTCACTATGTATAGTCTCAGGGTGGCCTCGAACTCACAGTGATCCTCCTACCTCTGCCTACTGAGTGCTGGTATTAAAGGTGCGTGCCACCACGCCCGGCTCTCCTTCAGGTTTCTTGACTGCAAAGAGGCTGGTGTGAGTAGAAAATTCCTTCACCTGGCTTCTGCTTCTACAGCTCAGGCAGGACTGGGTGGCCACAGACTCAGTGCCATGGCAAGAACCAATTTCTGCCTGGTTGCTAAAAGCTCTTGGTCTGTCCTGCTTCTCTGCTGTGGTTGATAATTCCTTATACACCTTCACTTTTCGGAAGAAGAATGTATTTTGCTGTTTTTCTGCTTATCTCCCCCCATCCCGTCCCCCCCACGTGTTACTTTGGCATGGCTACTAAGCTGCCATCTTATCAGAAGTTAAATTTAAAACAAATTCAGATAAAAATATTTTTAAATGATGGACTAATTTTTTTGGCAGAGGAAATATCAAGAAGAAAACCAGTATTCAGGCTGTCGTGGTTACTGGTCACTCCTATTAGCCATATCTAAAATAAGAGAGAGAGCAACAATGAGAGCAAAATGATGTGAAAATTGTGCCATATGGCCAGCAAAGTGAGCTATATTTGTTAGAGAGAAACCTCCTGTCCTGAACTGGGAAAACAGGAATGGTGTCCTGAGGACAAGACATCTTCAGAAGGCTTCATTATATGAAAATCCAAATTCATTTGAAAGGAGACAGCTTACACTGAGAATGACACTGAAGGACTTCTTTGCTCTAAATCACCCACCTAGCAAAGTATCTCCCCAGAGTCAACCTGAAAAGCACACAGAGGCTGCTGCAGCTGTGGTCCAGAGAAGACAGACTATATCTCTACCTGGCAGCAGAGCTTGGCAGTATCCTCCAGAATTTTTTTACTGTTTGTATAACCTTGGGGAAGGGCTTGTGAATCTTAAATTTCATGAGCCTTGTTAGTCTTATGAACCTCCTTTCTCTCTCCAAGACAGAGTGTTTTAATTCAGAGAAAATAGCTACACAATACTGATTTCTACTTCTCTTACACTCTTTCTGCCCCCTGCCCTGACCCTTCCATGGGGAAATTATGTACATATTAATATATTATTTCTTTTATAGCTGAGCATTGCGCCTATACCATAGCAATAGCCATTTATTCTCAGCAGCTACTACTGCCCAGTACAAAAAGGGAAAAGTTTCCCTGCAAGTCATGACGCTGGTAGTAGCAATAATCTGCAGCTCATGGTCATTTAGGAACATCTGCTGGCCTGGCCCATAAAAAACATCCAGCCCCACTCAGAAGGCCTGAAATCAAAAGGATCATGAATGACCCAAAAGCAGCTATATCAGTGTAAAGTCCATCTGATCATAGGCCACAATCTCATGGAAAGTGCATCGTGGTGTTCCCTCAGTTTTAATTCAGTGTATTATAATCTATTACTATTGTTCATTTTGTGATCAGATTTGCCCTGTTTTAAACTGTCTCCTGTGTCCTTTGGTCACGTTTCCATCATTCTTTGAATCCTTCCTTTCTGACCCAATAAAATACTTCAAACTGATCTTCGCTTTTTATGCTTTGGAATCAGCTCTGTTTAAGGCACAATGGTAAATTTTAATACAGAATGATATTTAAGCTGGGCATGGTGGCGCATGCCTTTAATCCCAGCACTTGAGAGGCAGAGGTAGGAGGATTGCCATGAGTTCGAGGTCATCCTGGGCTAGAGACCCTACTTCAGGAGAGGAAGGGGGGAGGGAAGGAGGAAGGAAGGAATTTAGAAGCTTAGATTTGAGTCCTAGATGGTGATCTTTCTTCATTGCTTTTAGGCCCTCCTAGTGAGTACAACAAGGAAATAGAAGTGTGTATGTTTATGTGTTCATGCACACACACACACATCTACTTATATATGTCTATTTAAAGTCGTGAATTCTGGCTGGAGAGATGGCTTAGCGGTTAAGGCGTTTGCCTGCAAAGCCAAAGGATCCTGGTTCGATTCTCCTGGACCCATATAAGCCAGATGCACAAGGGGGCAGATGCATCTGGAGTTCGTTTGCAGTGGCTGGAGGCCCTGGTGCACCCATTCCCCCCCCCTCCTTCTCCCTCTCCCTCTTTCTCTCAAATAAATAAATAAAATATATTTTTAAATGTATTTAAAGTCATGAATTCATGCCAATACCTCCAACCATAGACTATTAGCACTGAATTTGCTCTAGACTTACCTATGTATAAGCCCCTCTCCAGCTAGGTGTGGGTGGAACAAGCCTATAATCCCAGCACTCAGGAAGGGGACCAGGAAGATCAGAACTTTGAATCCTTGGCTTCATAGTGCATTTAAGGGTTTAAAACCAGACTGGGCTACATGAGAGAGAACCTCTCTCAAAAACAATAATAGCAAATAAAAACTTCTCCCATACAATAAAAACACTCAATTCTATTTCCTTCAGTGTTATTTACTCTAACTTCTTCTGTATGGTCAACCTCCCAACCACAAAGGCTGCTTTCTTCACCTCAACCCACAGCTCCTGACCACAGCATCCATGCCAATAACACCAACTGAACCACAAATTAAATAAGCCCTCAGGTTCTGCCCTACTGGCTATCCTTAGCCCCATTTGCATCTACTTAATTCTAAACTAGGTAGAGTGCCAGTTAAATCAAACTTGGAAAGGCATTACAAGTTTTGGAGATAAGGGAAAAAATGAAAAAAGAAAACATAATGAAAGAAATAAGACAAAAAGAAGAAGATGAAAGCTATTGCACATAAAACAGATGTGTGACATTTGGGACAAATGTGTGACACCTGCTTTATACCATGGTCCAAGATCACATGAGGCCCAGTCCTAACCCTCAGGAAACTAGCAACTATTCAAAGAACATGTATACTGAAAAGAAAATAGCATTCTAGCTGGACAGAGTAGCTCACACTTTTTATCCCAGAAGGCCAACATAGGAGGATTGCTGTAAGTTAGAGGTCAGCCTATGCTAGAATGAGACCCTTTCCCCCCACCACAAAAAAACTAAAAAAAGAAAATAGTATTCTAAGCTCACAAATAATGGGTTGGCGAGAGAAAATGAATTCGATCTGTGTAGATCATGGACACATAGAGTACTGCCAGTGAAAGTTGGGTTGTGCTCCAACAAAGAAGTCCTTTAAACAGGCTCCTAAAAGTATTTCTAAAATAACTTATTAGTGTTAGCAATCTCTAAAATTACTCCTTTTGAAAGATATTGGGTATAAACCTAGTTAATAGTTTTTATCTTCAAATTATAGGTGAAGAATCTACTTGTTTTAGAGCAAAAGGAGTTCTGGCTGCTGGTGACAGACATCACTCTGCAGATGAGGGAAGAGAGCAACCCCCGCCTTCCCAGAACCCTGCCTGTCTGTGTGACGCCTTCCTGTGTGCTGGGCCCAGAAGTGCTGGAAGCTCTTGTCATGACTGCATCTCAAAGCATCCTCTTCAGGGATGCTCTCCGAGACCAAGGTGTGCTTGTTTCTCTTGACAGCTTTGATTGGGGGAACCCTCACAAAGCCTAGCACAGACATGGTCTGTAGGATAGAGAGGTCCACTTTACCAGCCTTGGATATCATGGCCACCTGTCAGAGCAAGCACCCAAAGATGTGGTAGGCCCTGGGGAAACACCATGGGCCACGCCATGACTGCTGGTAGCACCTTGTATTAGTGTGGAAGCCACCTGAAATCATAGCCTAAATGGTTCTTCTTAAACCAAATGCTAGAACATGATAGTTATATGGGCTCTAAGTCAGACATGTTGGCACATGCCTATATTCCCAGAACTCTGGTGACTGAAGCAGGAAGATCATGAATTTAAGGCCATCTAGGCTACCCAGAGAGATCCTGTCTCTGAAAATTAAAAAAATAAAATAAAAAATGTAATCTTTAAACCAGTGAGACCTTTTCCAGGGCCCAAACTAAAGTCTTACTCAAACCATGTTTTTATCCCTTTTTTTTTTTTTTTTTTCCTGGTTCTGAGGACCAAACCCAGGGCCTTGTGCTTGTTAGGCAAGCGCTCATCCACTGAGCTAAATCCCAAACTCCCACATTTTTATCTTTATAAAAAAATTTATTGAGATACCAAAATTTGAGTGTAGCATTTGTGTACTTCTCCGTCTTAGTTCACTGGAAGCTTTGAGGTGTTATTTCTACATAGAATTTATGTGCTGGATATGTCTGGCATTGGGAGCAGAGAGCCCCATACCTGTGCCCTTTTCCTGCACAGAGACTAGCAAAGGAGACTAGACTGGTGGGAGAATTGACACTCTTCTGAAATGCTTCCGTAATGTGAAATGTCTCTATCAGCAGGTCAGATTATTTGTGTTGAACGGACAGTCCTCCTGCCTGTCTTGCATGCACCCTCTGGTTCTGGCCCTTGTGAACTGACTCACCCGATAATGCTGGATGAATTGGACTCCTTCACACCTGTCAACTCCATTTGCAGTGTTCAAGGTGGGTGGCCCTTTCACTGTAAATGGGATTTCTATTCTCTTAAATGTGATTCTATTTCATAGTCACATGCAGCAAGTTTTATTGAGTGCCTACTATGTTCCAGACATGAAATACATAGGAACAAAATTAAAAAACAGTATTTCCATTTGGACTGAGTCTGTATAAGAAGACATGAAGTGAGAAATACACCAACAAACAGAACTCCAACTTTTCAGTTGTACCAGCTTCTGATAATGGGGCTCTCACCTTATTGGCAAGATCAGGGAAGGCTCCCTAAAGATAGGCTCCTTTTTTAAATATTTTATTTATTTATTCATTTATTTATTTGAGAGAGAGAGAACGAATGGGTGCACCAGGGCATCCAGCCACTGCAAACAAACTCCAGACACGTGTGCCCCCTTGTGCATCTGGCTTACATGGGTCCTGGAGAATCAAACCGGGATCCTTTGGCTTTGCAAGCAAATGCCTTAACTGCTAAGCCATCTCTCCAGCCCAAGATTGGATCCTTTTGATGAAATCTGGGAGGTTGCCGCATGAGGGATGTCAGAAGGGACAGGATGCAGAAAGGTAGCTAACAAGAGAGAGCTGGCAATAAGGTGCCCTTGAGCAAAAGCATGTTGGGAATTGCTCTGTTAATGCAGAGAGGTGAGCAGCCTCAGTCTTCTCAGTTCACAAAGATTTCCATCTGCATACACACAGAAGACCCTGTGAAAATAATGTAAGGGGTGATTGTGGAAATTTGCCTTGAAGTCAGAGGGGTCATGGTCTGGTCTTCATCCCTGTCGATGGAGGAACCAGAATCAGAGGAAACTCTGAGGAGACTCTGTCTTTCTGCAGGTCTCAAGTGTTTTGACACAATAGAAGATCCATGGAAACACAATGCCTTTCCAGAGTGGTATACATACATCCACTGCAAGAGTTTCCCAGGTGCAAAGTAAACCTTTTGGTTTGGATATAAAATGTCCCCACAAGCTTCTGTGTTTCCACACTAGGTCCCCAGCTTGTAGCAGTTTGGAAAAGTTATGAAACCTTTAGGAGGTGGAACCTTGCTGGAGGAAGTGGGTTGCTGGGGTCAGAGCTCACCTCACTTCCTATTTACTGTCTCTTCACACCTCTGGCTCAAATTTGACCAGCCAGCCTGCTATGCCTTGCCCACCATCATGGGCAATATCCTCTCAAAACATAAACATAAGCTGGGCATAGTGGCACACACCTTTAATCCCAACACTTGGGAGGTAGAGGTAGGAGGATTGCCATGAGTTCAAGGCCACCCTGAGACTACATAGTGAATTCCAGGTCAGCTTGGTCTAGAGTGAGACCCTACCTCCAAAAACAAAAACAAAAACAAAACAACAAAAAAACATTTCCTTGTTAACTTGCTTCTGGTCAGGTATTTTGTCCCAGCAACAAGAAAGTAACTAATACAGCCCTCTTGAACACACTACTCCTCCACCAGTGAACATATAAAATGTCCCTGTGGTTTTCAAATGTTAAACAAGGCTATAATACATTCTTGGATCATAGTTCTGATAAAGAAGTATTTCAGTAGTTTATGGTTTCTGTTTTGTTTTTATTTTATTTTGGATTTTGGTTTCTTTGCAGTGCTGGGGATAGAGCTCAGTGCCTTGCTTATAGTGTGTAAGCACTCTACCATTAAACTACATTCCCAGCCCTCATATGCTTTTTAAAAACTAGTATAGGGCTGGAGAGATGGCTTAGCTGTTAAGGTGCCTGCCTCCTAAGCCTAAGAACACTGGTTCCAATCTCCAGCGGTTCCAATCTCCAGGTCCCACGTTTAGCCAGATGCAAAGTGATGCAAGGGCGCAATGCCATGCTTGACCACAAGGGGGTGCACACATCTGGAGTTCATTCACAGCAGCTGAGAATCTCTCTATCCCTATCTCTGTCTCTGTCTCTCTCCAAAAAAAAAAAAAAAAAAAATCTAGTATAACAGGAGGAAAATATGATGACATCAAGATAAAAGAGAGACTGAGAGGGGGAGAGGATATGATGGAGAGTAGAGTTGTGAAGGAGAAAGTCCAGGGGGAATTATCATGGTTTGATGGAAGTTGCCAATAATAATTTTAAAAATTACAAAAAGTTATTGTGGGGCTGGAGAGATGGCATAGCAATTAAGGTGCTTGCCTGTGAAGCCTAAGGACCCAGGTTTGATTCCCCAATACGCACATAAACCAGATGCACAAGGTGGGGCTTGTGCATCTGGAGAGGCCCTGGAGCACCCATTCTCATCCCCCCCATTCACACGCATAAATAATAAATAATAAAGTAATAAATAAAAATTTATTGAGATATAATTTACATGCCACATAGTTCACTTTTTAAAATTGTTTTAGTATAATCATGAAATTGTGGACCATCATTACAGTTTAACTTTGGAATAACAACAAAAATATTCCCCCACACTGGTGTTAGGAAATCATTAGTTTGCTTTCTGCTTTTATGAATTTGTTTGTTCTGGGTTCTTTTCTTTTCTTTTTTTAGACAGGGTGTCATGTAGGCCAGGCTAGCCTTGAACTTGTTATGAATACAGGTTTGCCTTGAACTCGTTATCTTTTTACCTCCCTTCCTGAGTTACTTTCAACTTTTTGCAAACTTCCAAAGTATATTCTCAAGTGGCTGTAGAGTGGGTTTGCATATCCTAAATTGTAAAAAATATTGCTAATGTCTCTGCAGAAAATATATAAAAAGTCAAACTCTTGTGCCCTTCATACTTACGAAGCATATGTTCTTAGCCATCTCCCCAGTCCCAGACCTCTGTATTTTTAAATGTGTTTTATGGCGCAGTATGTGGTCTTTTGGAGTGAGTGTTCCATATGAGCATGGAAAAGAATGTGTTCTGCTATTGTTACATGAGATACTCAATCCTGTTGATTGATGGAGCTGACAATTCAATTAATTCTTGCTTCCTCCTGCTGGTCTTTATCTCTCCTGCAAGTTCCATTCATTTCATCATGTATTTTGTTGTTTTGTTAGGAACATACACATTAATGAATTGACCATATTGTCCTTACTTGATGGCCATTTTTAGCCCCAGTAATTTTCAGTGCTCTGAAGTCTTCCCTATCTGAAACTAAAATGGCTACCTCAGCTTTCTCTTGCCAGCTTTAGCATGTTAGCATGATCTATTTTGTTCCATCATGTTATGTTTAATCTGTTTGTGTCTTTATATATAATAGAGGTTTCTTATAAACAACATATAGTTGGTTCATATTTTTAAAAGGTCCTTTTTTGTTTATTTTTTATTTGAGAGCAATAGACAGAGAGAGAGAGAGAATGGGTACACTAGGGCCTCCAGCCACTGTAAACAAACCAGATGCATGTGCCACCTTGTGCATCTGGCTTGTGTAGGTACTGGGGAATCGAGCCTCGAACTGGGGTCCTTAGGCTTCACAGGCAAGCACTTAACCACTTAACCATCTCTCCAGCCTAGTTCTTATTTTTTGTCCACTAATAGTTTATCTTTTAATTTGTATACTGTGATTATTCACATTTAAAGTGATTGACATAGTTAAATTAATATTGAGCATATTTATAACTGTTCATTGCTCTTGAATCATTTTTCATTTTCTCTATTTCTGTCTTTTCTCATTTGAATTAAGTATTTAATATGATTTTATTTTCCCTTTTCTTTCGGTATCTTAATTGTTTAAATTTAGGCTCATGCCAGCCTATGCTGCATAGTGAGACCCTGTCATAAAATATAAATAAAATATGACCATTTTATTCATGACCTCATAGCAGCTGTTGTTACCTGAGTAAGACCTGCACAATATCAAGCTCAGCAACATTTTGTCTTGGATGATGGAGGACATGACTGTCGTCCCTCCTTGAGGAGTTATTGCCACTTAATGGTTGCTAGAAGAGTGGAAGATATTTTCTGCAGTGATATAATCACTGACAAATTGCACATGTTCTAGTAAATAATCTCATAAACCTGATCATGCATGCAACCCAAGTTAATCTTGGGACAGAGAAACAGAGAGAGAGAGGGAGGGAGGGAAGAGACAACAAAGCAAAAGAGGGACCAGTTGGGAAAAAGAAGGGGTTTCGTGGAAGGAAAATAGGGAGGGGGCTAAGAGAAGATAATGGTAGGGGATTACGATCAAAGTACATTATATACATGCAAAAAATATTAATAAAATAACAGGAGAAATGTTAAAATAAAATCTTTAAACAGTTTTCTAGTAGTTTCCCCAAAGTATTAACAGTTCCTTCTCTTATGCCTTACAGCATGACTCCATTCCTTAACTTGCCAAAAAGATATAAATCACTGAACACATAATTGTCATCATTTAAACAGTATGTCAATAATAAGAAAAGTGAAAGATTTTATTTTACTTCCTTCTCTAATTCTCTTTTTTCATGAAGATCCAAACTTCTGACATATTTTCCTCCCATCTCCTCATTCTTAAGTAACCTTCCCTGGAAGTCTTCTCTGCTCCCAGGCCTGCTTGGAAGCTGCCCAGAATGTAAAGCTCACTGTTGTCACAGCCGGGGCTCTGCCAGATCCTCTGATAACAACCAGTTAACTGGGCATTCAGAGAAAACAAAGCCCTAGCTGCAAAGTAGCAAAGATTGGCACCTAGTGCCATGCAGGAATGTGTGCAGTAAGGCAGTGCTGGGGCAGAGGTGGCCTCTTCCTACCCAAAGCCCCTGTCTTTACTGCCCTGTGACTGGAAGCTGCCCTTTTCTCAGCCTGTTTTCCTTGTTTTGTCCTGCCATTCCCAGGCTCAGGGGCTGTGAGTAATGACCTGTCCCTGGCCTGGCCTCTTCTTCACATCTACAGGTAGTTCATATTGGGGGTTGAGCAATGCTGCTGAGTCTTCTGAGTGAGGCCAGACAGCCAATAGCATTTCTCAGAGCAGGACTCAAAAGGACCCTAGACACATTCGGGTGCCCTCAGAGCTGCTGGGAAGTCAGCCTTTGAGTAGAGGGTGCCCAGCTTCTGCAGTGTACCCCACCACAGTTAGAGCCAGGGTGCTCTGCTTCTCAGTGCACCCAGCACAGTTAGAACCAAAATTGGAAGAAGTTTCTTGGGGCATCTTTCCTCGGGTGAAATCATGTGGTGACATTTTCTTCTGTTGCTTTCACCACTTACACTTCTTTATGCATTGCTCACAGAGGCTGGAGAGTTCTGGCACCACTGTGACTGTGGATATAGCCAGCACACATTTCTGCCATGTTCCGTCCAGGGAAAGAAGAGGTGGCAGTTCCTGTACTCAAATAGATTTCTGCCTCTAGAGAGAAGGAAAACTGGAGTGTAGAGTTTTGTTTATTTGTTTGTATATATGTATGTGTTTTGTGTGTGTGTATTTGTTTGTGTATTTGAGTTTTTTAATTTATTTATTAGAGACAGAGAGAGTGTGTGAGAGACAGTGGGTGCACCAGGGCCTCTAGCCAATGCAAACAAACTTCAGATGCATGCGCCACCATGTGCATCTGGCTTACATGGGATCCAGAGAATCAAACCTGGGTCCTTGGGCTTCTCAGGCAAGTGCCTCAACTACTATGCCATCTCTCCAGTCTTGTTTTCTTTTCTTTTCTTTTCTTTTCTTTTCTTTTCTTTTCTTTTCTTTTCTTTTTTTTAAGCATAATCTTACTGTAGCCCAGGCTGACCTGGAACTCATGGCTATCTTATGTCAGCCTCCTGAATACTGGTGTTAAAACCTTGAGCTACCACTCTACAGTCAGAGCCAGGGTTTGAATAAATTTGAAAGATTCTTTTTATTGTATCATTTATTTATTTACTTGCACATGTTTTGGGGGGGGCACCAGGGCTTCTTCTCACTATTTATGAACACCAGACGCTTGTGCCACTCTTTGAGTCTGGCTTACATGGGAGACTTGGAGACTTTGCAAGCAAGCACCTTTAAATGGTGGAGCCATCATCTCCATCCCAAATTAACTATTGTTTAAAAAGATGTTTTAGGGCTAGAGAGATGGCTTAGCAGTTAAGGCGCTTGCATGCGAAGCCTAAGGACCAAAGTTTGGTTCCCCAGTACAAATGTAAGCCAGATGCTTAAGGTGGTGCACATATCTGGAGTTTGTTAGCAGTGGCTAGAGGCCCTGGCATGCTTATTCTCTCTGTCATTCTCCCTCTGCCTCTTTGTCTCTCTCTCTCTCTCTCTCTCTCTCTCTCTCTCTCACACACACACACACACAAATAAATAACTAAAAATAAAAAAATTAAAAATATATGTTTTAGTAACTGATATGCATTCTCCCAGTCCTAATGATGAAAGAGCTCTGTGTGCCAACAAATATAGTAAAGGCTTAAAAAAAAAAAAAAAAAAAAAAAAAGCCTTGAGCAACTGTGCAAGCCAGTGATGTGCCACAATCCTCAGCTTGGCAAAAATAGACTTTTCTTTTTCCTCTGACATGCATTAAAATGAATGTTCTGGGTACTAACTGTTTAGTGGTAAACTTCCAAGCCATCCCTTGAAAATGATTTAAAGTTGTCTGAAATGATTTTTAAATGGCTATAGACCCCAGATGAAATACATTTCCTCAATTTATTCTCTAATTGAAAGGAAATTACTTAATCCCACATAAATGTTAAGAGCTGTTAACACCTCAGATATCCTGGGGTAAAAAGAAACTTTTGTTATTAGCAACCTACTTTTTTATTAATTCATTTATAGAAACAGGACTGGGGCTGTAGCTCAGTGTTAAAGTGTTTACCTAGCATGCACAAGACCCTGGGTTTAATCCCTAGCACTGCAGAACAAACATTTGTAGAAAGCAACCCAGGCTGCATCCTGACCATAGCACCAGATGTGCTCTGGTGTTTGGAGACATGGCATTCATTGTCTCTCCACCTGGACCTCCTTCTGTACATTAGCTGCTACTCCTCTCCAGCCACACTGTCAGACTACTTCTGTCCCTTCAACCCAATTCTGATCCCATTTGCAAAGACAATGCCATTAAGTGATGCAAGCCTTTCAAAATCCAAACATTCGTATTTCTAAGAAATCATTCATTGGGCTGGAGAGATGGCTTAGCAGTTAAGATGCTTGCCTACAAAGCCAAAGGACCCAGGTCGATTCCCCAGGCCCACATAAGCCAGGTGCACAAGATGACACATGCGTCTGGAGTTCATTTGCAATGGCTGGAGGTCCCTCCCTCTCTCTCTCTCTCCTCTCTCTCTCCTCTCTCTCTCTCTCTTCTCTCTCTTCTCCTTTCCCCCTCCCTCTCTCCATCCCTCCCTCCCCCTCTCTGCCTCTTTCTCTCTCAAATAAATAAATAAAAATTTTAAAAGAAGGCTGGAGAGATGGCCTAGCAATTAAGGCACTTGCCTGCAAAGTCAAAAGACCTCGGTTTGATTCCCCAGTATCCACGTAAGCTGGATACACAAGGTGCTGCGTGCATCTGGAGTTCATTTGCAGTGGCTGGAAGCCCTTGCACACCCATTCTCTCCCTCCCTCCCTCTCTCTCTTCCCCCCCTTTTTGTCACTCTGTCTCTTTACTTCTGTCAAGTAAATAAATTTTTAAAAAGAAGTCATTCAAGTCTACATTGCATGAATTTATCTTAATAAGCCAAACCTGCTAATTCTTATAATTCTTCTTCATTCTCTACAGATAATGTCTCTTGATGCTTGTTCTAGAGAGTAATTAAATTAATTTTGCTTTAAGAGTAGGAATGATGCCAGGTATGATAGCCCACACCTTTTCCAGCACTAGAGAAGCTGAGGTAGCAGAGGATTACTGTGAGTTCAAGTTTAGGAGTACAGAGCAATTTCCAGGTCAGCCTGGGCTAGAGTGAGACCTTACCTCAAAAAGAAAAAAAAAAATTAAGAAATAAAAAATGGGGCTGGAGAGATGGATCAGAAATTAAAGGCATTTGCTTGCAAAGCCTAATGGCCTGGCTTCAGTTCCCCAGTATTCACTTAAAGCCAGATTCACAAAGTGGCAAATGCATCTGGAATTCATTTACAATGGCAGGAGGTCCTGGTGCACCCATTCTCTCTCCCTCCCTCTCTTAAATAAATAGAATTTATTTTTTAAAAGAAGAAAGAATAGAAATGAGAGCTGAAGATATAACTCAAAAGTCAAGTGCTGGGGCTGGAGAGATGGCTTAGCGGTTAAGGCGCTCACCTGCAGAGCTTAAGAACCCAGGTTTGATTCCCCTGTACCCACAAAAGCCAGATGCACAAGATGGTGCATGTGTCTGGAATTTGTTTGTACCAGCTGGTGGTCCTGGTGCACCATTCTGTCTGTCTGTCTCTCTTCTCTGTATCTCTCTCTCTGCTTGCAAATAAATAAATATAAAAAATGTTTAAAAAAAAAAAAAAAAGTCAAGTGTTTGCCTGCAACACATGCACGGCCCTGGGTTTAGTCACCAATACCACCAAAAAAAAAAAAAAAGAAGGAGAAGGAGAAGGAAGAAGAAGAAGAAGAAGAAGAAGAGGAGGAGGAGGAAGAGAAGGAAAAGAAGAAGAAGAAGAAGAAGAGAGAGGAGGAAAAGAAAAGAAAAAAGAAGAGAAAGAGGATGAAAACCTTATTTTGGAAACTCATTCACATCTTGCTTTTTCTTCTAAGATCTGATTTACCACATTCAAGAGAATAGTCTGCAATTTGCCAGTGCATCTAGATGAGAGCTGGCACATCCAAGAAGACGCAACTACCTACCTCAGTTTCCACAGTAGTGCTTCCATCCTGTATTGCCTGCCCTCCATGACCCTGACTCCAGCCCCACCTGTGGCCTGGCCCAGCTAGACTACTGACCTCCTCACTCCCTGCTTTTTTAAGCCTCCGCTGGCCTCAAGCCAAGAGGGCATCTCTGTTGTATTTTCTGGGAGTCTTTTCTAGTTCTGTTTAGATTTTATCACATAGTACTTGTACTGGTGTTTATCTGCTTCCCAAACTCAACTCTGATTTCATGAGAATACACTTTTCCATTTATCTTTTTTTTTTTTTTTTTTTTTTGGTATGTTTTCTAGCCCAGGCTGACCTAGAATTCACTATGTAGTCTTAAGGTGGCCTCGAACTCATGGTGATCCTCCTACCTCTGCCTCTCAAGTGCTGGATTAAAGGCATGCACCACCACACCCTACCCCATTTATCTTTTTTAAAATTTATTTATTTATTTATTTGAGAGAGAGAAAGAAGCAGAGAGGAAGAGAGACAGAGAATGGGCACGCTGGGACCTCCAACCATTGCAAATGAACTCCACACATGTGCCACCTTGTACATCTGGCTTACGTGGGTCCTGGGGAATTAAATCTAGGTCCTTTGGCTTTGCAGGCAAGTGTCTTAACCACAAAACCATTTCTGCAGCCCCCATTTATCTTTTTGTTTTTAGTGCCCCATATGTCCCACACTAAATAGTATCACATGCATATTTATTGATAGAATGAATCATAAATTCGTCATCTCAATCACAAGGAAATCAGAGAAAATACAAGAAAAGGAATTGACAAACCAATAAAACAGATTATCTTTTTTATTAAGCTTAAAAATATTTAAGGTCCCTCATAATTTTTTTTTGTTTGTTTTTTGAGATAGGGTCTCACTTTAGCTCAGGCTGACTTGGAATTCATTATGTAGTCTCAGGGCAACTTTGAACTCTCTGCGATCCTCCTACTGGTTTTTTTTTTTTTTTTTTTTTTTTTTTTTTTTGGAGAGAGAGAGGGATAGGAAGACAGATAGAGATGGGCGTGCCAGCAGCCTCTCAGCTGCTGCGAACGAAATCCAGATGTGTGCGCCCCTTTGTGGTCAAGTGCGGCATTGCACCCTTGCATCACTTTGTATCTGGCTAAACGTGGAACCTGGAGATTGGAACCAGCATTCTTAGGCTTAGGAGGCAGGCGCCTTAACTGCTAAGCCATCTCTCCAGCCCAATCCAACTACTTTTGGCTCCCAAGTGCTGGGATTAAAAGCATGCGCCACCATGCCCAGCCCCCATAAAATTTTTTAAATTTCATTTTCTAAATTTTATTTTTAAAGATTTCATACATGTTTGTAATGTATTTTGATCATATTCACCCCCTACTTCTACCAAACTCCTTCCAGTGATTCGTCTTTGTACTTTCATGGGTGTTTTGTTTTGTTTTTTGTTTTGTTTTGTTTTGTTTTGTTTTGTTTTGTTTTGTTTTGTAACCCACTGAGTTAAATAAGGGTTGTTTGCATGAGCACAGGTGGGGGTTATTTACTGGGGTATGGACAACTTACCAGTGTATACACCACTGAAAAACATGACTTTCTTCTCCCCTAACAACCACTAGCTGTCATTGGCTCCTCTGGGAGGGGTGGGGCCTCCTGAGCTCCTCCTACTTCACCTTCCCTTACACAAAAGCAGAGCTTATAGAGTCTGCAATTCCAAAGCTAGGATGTGAGTCTGGTGCTTTTCCTCTCCCTTGCCTAGGTATTGTGGTTGATGTGGATGAGAGCACTGCTTTCTCATGGCCTGTGTGTGATCAGTGTGGCGACAGGAAGTTGGAACAGAGACCAGAAGACAGGTAAGGCTGGTCTGAAAACCCTGAGGCCCAAAGCACATGGCAGCAACCAGCCTCAGGGTTGCACAGCCTTGTAACCTCTGAGGGCTTCCTGGTAGCTGGGAGGGGAACAGCCGTGCTGAGCTGCAGGGAAGAGGCAGGTGCCCTTGGGCTTCCTAAAGGGAACCCTTCAGCTCCTCCTGTCTTACCAGAGAAAGAGCTGGGTTCTGTCCTCAGCCGCTTTATTGTCCATCTGTCAGGACAAAAGAAGAGGACAAATGTGAACAAGTAAGATAAATGTGACAGCTTGTCCTTTGAGAGTGGTACAGACATTCCCAAGGAATAGTGAGTAGCTGTTGAGCATTACAGCCCTTCCCTGGCTGCCTTTTGTTCCCTTCTCCTGGGCTAAGGTCAGGACTGGGTGTTGGTGCAGTTTCTCTCTCTGGAGTCACTTCCATGCCTTCCAAGTGGACTTTGTGTGTGACAGACAAAAGGGTGTGGTCATTTGTTTCTTAAGCTTGATGCCTCCTGGGTTGGTGGCCTTTGTGTGTGGACACAAGTCATTGGAGGATCATGTCAGAGACCAGGGAGACGAGCTCCAGGGAGAAGCATGTGGAAAAGATACTATGCTTGCCCTGCCAGAGAGTGGGAAGCCCAGATCACCCAGCCTCCTTGAGGGCTTGGCCCTCCCTCCCTTGGAGGCTTGACTCCCCTAGCCCATGCTCCTCATGAATGATACTTCTCTGCCCACCCAAGGACCCTCTCAGCAGCCTCCAGCGCTAGACTGTCCCAAACAGGCCCAGGCCCCTGACTGATTTCAGCTGATTCCAAGAACTCCATAGTGGCAGCAAAATCATGTGACTTCAGAAAACATTCATGTTTAGAGAAATACCTGCTGCTTGAACTCTTCTGATGTGTGTCTGCCTGGTTGCTTATCTCCCCATGCTTATCTCCCTCTCTTCATACAACAGAGGCGCCTTTTTCTGTGGATATTGTTCCCGGCTGGTTACAACACCTATTCAAAAGAGACATCTGCAGGTCTTTCTGGAGTGCCCCTCAAAACCCCAGAGCACAGTGAAGGTCAAGGTAGGAGCAGGGGCCCAAAGCACATGTCATTCCCTTGTCCAGTTTGTAGATTTTAAGGATGAGACTGGAGCTGCAACACGTGTGTATTCTGTGTTCCCTGCATGGTGGTTCTGCACCCAGAGCTCTCACCAGCCCTTAGCTCCCTGCAAACGGTCTAATATTGTGATTTTTCATTGTTGTGGTTGTTTCTGTTTTTGATTTTGATTTTTGGTTGTCTTTTTTTAATTTATTTTTATTTATTTTTTTATTTTATTTTATTTTATTTTGGTTTTTCGAGGTAGGGTCTCACTCTAACTCAGGCTGACCTGGAATTCACTCTGTAGTCTCAGGGTGGCCTCGAACTCATGGCAGTCCTCCTACCTCTGCCTCCCCAGTGCTGGGATTAAAGGTGTGCGCCACCATGCCCACCTTTGTTGTTGTTTTTTGAGGTAGGCCCTCACTCTAGCCCAGACTGACCTGGAACTCTCTCTGTAATCCCAGGCTGGCCTCAAATTTACATTAATCCTCCTACCTCTGCTCCCAAGTGCTGGGATTAAAGGCATGCACTGCTGCTTTTTAAAACTTTTTTACTTACAATTTTCATTCTTGCACATAATCCCTTCCTATTTTCAGCTGTATGCTGTAAGTTTAAGTCACATTTGACTTAAGGCCCTGACTTTTGGTAGTTGTGAAGGGAGACGGTGGCTTAAATGTATTAATTTTCAGGCAGGAGTGTCTTGGATGAGCACTCGCCCTTTGGTGAGGTAAAACTGAGTCCTGTTTCCCTGTTTTCACAGCTGTTGCAGAACAGTATTTCTTCATTGCTGAGGTTTGCTGCCTCTGAGGATGGGGTAAGTACAGCAAGGCCCCACCCCAGAGGGCCTTGTACTGTTGAACCTGAGTGAGTAGTTGTCCCCAGAGGGACATCCCTATGCTATATATTTAGTCACAACAAATCCCACCATAAGATGCTTTGTGGCTTACATATTAAAACATGGGTATGTCTTTCCCCTGTCATTTTCTGACAAATGTCCATGTCAGCAAGCTCTCTCCTTCCTCTTTGTAAAGAAGATTCTTTCCAGGTCAATCTTGAGACAGACACAGGAACCTGTTTTCTTGCTTTGGCTCTGGCTGCACAGCCAGGACATGGAACCCCTGCTGCTGAGGCTTTGCAGTCACAGGCATCCATGAGTTGTTCATTGCTGGATATCCCAGACTCCAAGGAACTAAAACACTGCTATTAGTCTTCAGAACCAGCCTGGAGAGGTACCATGGCAAGACTTAGTAAATTGTGGTGTGTGCCTCCATGAAAAAGATCACCAAAGTATATAATTTGTGGGCCAGAGTTTCTGCATTATGAAATTTGCTTCAAAAGCTGGGATTTTTGTCCTTTGAGAGGCCACCTGTCTTGTCAAAGCCATTTAAAAGCACTATAGAGGTTACTCATGGAATCACAAAGCCCAGAAAAGGACACTGGGAACCAGCCAGTTAGGATAGCAGTAGGGCACTGGTCCCAGGTCAAGAGACATGTGACAGATCCACATCCTGGCACTGACTTGAGCCAGCCCAGCATGGGATAAAGAAGGTATCCCCAGAACAACTATGGCCATTGGGTAGGATCTTTTTCTAGTGGTTCCATGACTGTATTTTAGCTTCTAGTTCCAGTCAGGGGGTGTGGAAGTGTGATCTTCCAATCCTAGCCATTGTCCTAGTCCTGTGCTCATGGCAAGGCAGCCCTGCCATGCAGAATCACGTTGGCCTTCTTTCACCTAAACCAGGGCTGTCAGAGTTAGATGCAGTTGGAATATGGATCCATAAACTCTCAGTCACCTGGAGGAATTCTCAGCCCTGATTTCACAGGGGCATGTTCTGCAGAGCTCTGAAGAATTTCTCCTCCTGTGCAATAAAGTCACCAGCGTTAAAGCTCCTGGGTGACTCCATGCTCCACCTTGGAACCTTCTTCTGAGCTGCTGCTGTCACTGTTGTCCAAACAGTGACTGATAGTTAGACCCCAGGCTGGAGGAAGACACAGAAGCAGTGTTTCCTGACTGTGTCAATTCACTACTCACCGTATGTGACCCAAGAATCAAGATCTGTTGCTCTGCCTACATATCCAAGCACACTTCTCATCCCTCCCCCAATCACAGTGAGGCAGATCCTCCTTTTACCTGTAAGGAAAGTAGAGCTCACCAAAAGACATCCCATAAAATAACTGTTAGGTCACAGAAGTGACCCACTGGCAGATTTGGTAGCCAGCCCAGATGGAGAGCATGTGACAGGGACTTGTGGAAATTCCAGTGTTTAGCAGAAGATAAAAGTCTGTGCCTGTTGGCTGACCCTTGTCTTCTGTCTTTTGCATCTTGGGGGAGAGAAGAAAAAGGAATGGATGATGCCAGTCAGGGAGCTGACAAGTCAGAGATTCCCAGTGGAAGGCATGAGCTAAAGCAGGCAGATCTGAGGTGGAACACACTCTGTGAGAACATTGGGGGAGGGGAGCATGGGAACCACTGCTTGAGAATGATGAACAAGATGAAGCCAAGCTCACTGCCTTCACAAATGTAAGAATCCAACACCCAGCCATGCGTGGTGGCGCACGCCTTTAATCCCAGCACTCGGGAGGCAGAGGTAGGAGGATCACCAAGAGTTCGAGGCCACCCTGAGACTACATAGTTAATTCCAGGTCAGCCTGGACCAGAGTGAGACCCTATCTCAAAAAAAAAAAAAAAAAAAAAGAATCCAACACCCGTCCCCAGAGCCGAGCTGCACAGGTGCTGATAGTGGCTCTCCAGCTCTGTGGCTGCCATAGGCACTGGAGGCACGCAAAAGGCATCCAGTTTCCGCCAGCAATAGAGGGTGTTTGATGCTACCTGTGACTTCACTCTTCTTTAGGGACCATAAGACCAAGAAGCCTTGGTAGAAATCCTCTCTTCTTCCCTTGATTTCATGCTTGCTAAGGTGTTTCTTCCTCTGACTCAACTTCTCAACCAGAATGCCCCCATAGGTGAAACCTTGAGTGCAGATAGGAGCACTCAAGAGGGCGAATGTGCATGTGTTCATGCGCATGTGAGTACAGGAGTGTGCTTGTTTATAAGTCTGCTTGAGGATTGGCTATATATGTACACATACATTCAGTACGGGGTGTGCTTTCACCCCCTACTCCATGTGGGTATTAAATGAAATGTCACAAGGAGGTCACCGGTCCTGGAGTCACCTTTTGGGTGCTCTGGTTTCAGAGACAGCACCATGGAACAAGGGGGCATTCCAAGCCTGAGGTACATTTTAGCAAGCTCTTTACCCTGTCTCCAGCCTCGCTTCCAGTGGCTAGCCAAGCCTTTACCTCTGACCTGGAATGGAACCTGATAGAAGATGGCTATCAAAAGCCTGTGTGGAGACACAGCTGCAAGTTACCTGGTCTGGATTCTGGGTCAGAATACACATTCATCAAAATCCAGAGAATCAAATCAGGGCTCTCCACAAGCACCATAGCTCCATTCACTGGAGCAGTGTAGTATTCTGGTTAGGTTATACAAGTGTTAAACCTTACACATTTACTTTAATGTAGTCAAGCTACAAATGTGAAAAACAATAAGACTGGCTGTTGTTGTGTATGTCATTTTTCAGTGTTAACATTATAGAAACATAGAGTTTAGAATCTGTTCCCTTAACTGTCAGAAAAGGTATACATAAATTGTACCTTTTTTTGTTTGTCTTGTTTTTGTTTTTTTGAGGTAGGGTCTCACTGTAGTCCATGCTGACCTGGAATTCACTCTATAGTCTCATAATGGGCTCAAACTAATCTTGGCCTCCCAATTGTTGGGATTAAAGGCATGCACCATCATTCCTGGCCTTCTTTTATTTTTTTTTAAATTAATTTATTTATCTATATGTGTATGTATGTATGTGAGAGAGAAGGAGGGAGGGAGGGAAGGAAGGAAGGAAGGGAAGGGAGGGAGGGAAGGGAGGGAGGGAAGGGAAGGGAAGGGAAGGGAAGGGAAGGGAAGGAAAGGGAAGGAAATGGGCATGCCAGGACCATTTGCCACTGCAAATGAACTCTAGATGCATGGGCCACTTTGTGCATCTGGTTTTATGTGGGTACTGGGGAATTGAACCTGTGCTGTCAGGCTTTGGAAGTAAGCATCTTTAACTACTGAGCCATCTCCCCAACCCTACTGTGCCTATTAAAGACAGAGATACAGGAAGTGGGACTGTAGTTCAGCAGAAGACCAATTGCCTGGCTTATACAAAGCTTTGGGTTCAATCCCCAGCATTGTCAAAACTAAACAAACAAAATTCACCCACAAAATTACATAAAAATTTAAACTCAGGCCATCTACCAGAATACACACACACACACACACACACACACACACACACACACAGAGTCATATGACTAGTACATGAATTTACTAGTACATAAAGTTGCTAGTACAGTAAATTCACCATGCCCATTCCCCCCATTATATATGATTTATAATTTAAACTCTACTAAGAGATGATACAGCCATACATAACACTTTTAATTATTTTTCCTTGACTTTCCATACTTTGGAGCCTGTATTGTAGCATACACCTGTAATCCAGCATTTGAATCAAAAGTTCAAGATCATCTTCAGCTACATAGCAAATTCAAGTCTCAAAACAGTGTACCCCAAAGGAGCATGGCAGTGCCTAGGCCATCTTCTTCACACTCCCACTAGGCTAACTAAAATTGTGAGAGACACTAAAAGAATACCCAACTGTCTATATTCCATCTTCCTAGCAACAAATGGTGACCCTATCCTATACCACCTGGTACTCTCTTCAGATCAGTGATCTCAAGGTTGCCATCTCTTCCATATGAGCTCCTATTATACTCAGGATGAGTGAAGGAATGAGCAGGCCATGAACTTTCATCCACTCCACAGGTGAGCCTGTAGGAAGGCACTTTACTTCTGCCAAGTCCCTTTTGTCTGAACCAGCAATTCACTCTGGTCATCATGCTGTTGAAAACTGTTGATCTCACTCTTAAAAAAAAACAAAAACATGACACCAAAACTCTTACCAAGCGCATTACAGAGGCTACATTGGAAATAAAGTCAGCATCAGTTTGATGTCCCCTTCTTAGACTGATTATGCTATTCTACAAAACAAACCATCTTGAAGTGTCTACTTCAGTGTTTATTCTGCACAGGAGCTCTGCAGTTCATTCAGAATCCCACTAGGACCATTCCTCTCTGCCTCAATGGTGCCACCAAGGCAGGGCTGCAGTCTCAAGCCTCTTCAGTCCAGGGCTCTGACAACTTCCATGAGGCACCTGATCCTTAATTTGCTGGAGCTGGCAGTCTTTGTCCCTCCCACTGCACTTTGTTCGTGAGAAGCCAGTCATGGTAGCCAGCCCAAACTTGGTCAAGGCAGTGGCACAAAGATGAGGCACCAGTACCCACATTCTACCTGTTGACCACAGAGTTTCACCTCTCCAGCTTTAGTCTCCTTGGTCCTCACACCTTGGTGGTAGGTGGCCTGCATTCAAACACACATAGCAGAATGTTGTGGAGATCTGTCAGCTGCCTTGCACAGAGGAAGGGTTAGGATGCCCATCACATCCTTCTGCAGTTGCCATTGCCTTCTAGAGTTCAGTCTCCCAAAGGTCAGAGATGTCATTCATCCTGAAGTTTCTGAGTCACACTTTTGCAAAAAATGTTCTGCGGTTTGATCTGTGAAGGCCAAGCCAGGGCATACTGCAGTGGGGATGAAAACCTTGGTCCCCAGTGTCTGTGTTGCTGTCTGAAGATTAAATTTTTCAAGATTAACCATGTGAATAAAAATCTTAGTCTCACGAAGCATGGGGCATGGTGGTAAATGTCTTTAATCCCAGCTCTCAGGAGGCTGAGGTGGGAGGGTCACAGTGAGTTCCAGGACAGCCTGGGACTACAGAGTGAGTCCTGGCCCAGAGTGAGACTCTGCTTCAAAAAACCAAACCAAAGAAAACAAAACAAAAAAGTCTTAGTCTCACTCCCACAACATAAAGATCTTTAGCCCAGTGTAACTCAAGAAATGGCATGCTATTAAGGGAAGTTTGGAGCAAAGCATCAGGAAATCCTTTGACCAGAAGTGTTGCTAGATTGGGGAAGTGTCCCCAAAGGAAGTGGGAAACAGATGCAAGGCAGAACCCAGCCCCTATCAGAGAACAGGCCAGTTCTCTGCACAATGTCCCCCAAGTCCTTTCCTAGGCCAGCTCATCCTGGCAGCCACTAAACAGAGTGATATATTTTAAATGTTCCTTGTGTAAAAGCAGAATTCAGTTATCAGAATGTAGTTCCCCAATTTGCCATAATAAAGGGGCAGCCCTTTAATGTCCCCCTGAAAACATTCTCCATTGGAAAAGGAAAGGTTGTGGCCTAGGGAAGAGCCTCTGCTGTGGCTCATGGCATTCTGCTGGGAACAGAATGTCCAGGAGCCCAGGACTGTTTGCTTTAACCAGCATGCCTCTGTTACTGCAGAGTTATGAAGTGAAGCGTGTCCTAGGGAAGGAGGTGGGGCCACTGCCCTGCTTTGTCCAGTTCATCTCCACCCACCCAGCAAGCTGTACTCGATTGGAGGAAATTGAGCTTCTGAGTGCTGGAAGAGCCTACCACAGCGGACCGCCTCCATGAGACCCATGAACTTTGCAGCGCTGCTGCTAGGCGATGGGGGGGGTGGGGGCAAGTTATTTGTTAACTATGGACAGAGTGAATGTATTTTATAATTTTAAAAGAAACAGATTTGTCTAGGAAATACATTAGTAAGATGGTTTTGTAGATTAAAAATTAAAATATCTTTTTTAAAAATTACCTTTCTGCAAATTTGGGGACTTGTTTCTAAAGCTTAAGTCAGCCTGAAGTCTTTGTTTTGTTTACTTAAGCAGTAATGTTGATAAAGCAGGACGATTTTGTTCAATCGTAGCTTTAAAGTAAGACATTCCCATGAAGTGGCTTTTTTTTTTTTTTTAAACAGTACTTAACCCCTGTAAACTTTAAAGCTTTGTCTTAAATTGGGATATTGCTGTTAGCTGCAGTAAATAAATGTCCAACACAAGTTCTGTGGTTCAGTTTGGTGTTTTGGGGAAATTGTTCTGGAGAACTATGTCAAAGGTGACACTGTTACCCAAAAGTACAGATAAGTTAGCAGGCGTGACAATAGCTACCCTGAATAAGGTACAGGCAGTTCACCCCACTACACACCTGGCTGATCACTGGGAACTTTGCAGGGCAAATGTCACAGAGTAGTCCACCGTCCCGTTCTTTTGTGGAGATAACAATTACAGGTAAAGCCACAAAGTTACTCTATTTGGCCCTGAAGATGTGTTTTCTTCCTTAAAACATAACAAGAAGCATGCTTAATTAGTTATATAATATTTAGCTGCCAAGACCAAGAAAAGGCGCCAAATACCCAGTTTCCTTAGGAGAAAGGCACATGGCTTTATTTGGATCAAACCCTAAAGTATCACAAGTACACGTCTGGCCGCCGCGTCTCATGTACCAGTCACGACTATCCTGACGCACACTTGGGAAACTTACACGTTATCTCCAAGACTGAGAAAAGTGAAAGCGAAGTTTCATGCACGCCCTGGATCACTTAAGCGCTCCCTCCACCCTCTAGCGAAGTTAGGGAGCCTTTCGGTTTTCTCACCAGGGGCCCCACTTCAGCGTGCCCCGCGCCTCCTACCACCATTCTGCTTCCTAGCCTGATCCCCAGCGTCCAGCAAGCCACAGAACAAGCGGAGGCTGACTGACATGTTTGGAAAGCAAACAGACCCTTTCAAGTAAGAAGCTCGTTTCCCCAGGGTGGACAACACACCTGGTCCCGTGGCTCCCCAGTGCTAGCCCGGTCCTGGAGCGCACCCATCCCGGGCGGGGTCCCGGCTCCTCGCTGTGCGGAAGTCACTGCCAATATAGGAAGTTGGGGCGATTTTAAATGCTTCTTTATTCTTACAAATACTGTAAAAATTAATATAAAAGCATGCTCAGTCTTTTCCTCTTATCTACAATACAAAGGATTTTTCTTTCTACAAATGTACCTTAGCTGCAACGACAGTAAAGACGTAGAAAAAGCTACCATTATAAAAATAATTTAAGGAAAAATATACTCGTATAGCTTCTCTCTCTATTCAGGTGTCCACGCTGTAGCTCTTCGGCTCACGCGTCCCAGAGGAGCTGCAGCGGGCGCCGGCGGGCGGCTTGCTCCAGCGCCCCGACCGGCCGGGCTCCGGCCCGTCGAGTCTGAGGTATCGTATGGTCGTCGGTGAGTCTATGCTGGCCGGGGCCGCGCGTTACCGGCAGTCGGAGGCGCCGGCGGGCGACAGGAAAGGCGGGCTGGGCAGCTGCTTGAAGAACTGTCGGAGGCCGGCCAGGTCCCTGGTGAGCTGCTCCACCCGCTGGTGCAGCTTCTCGTTCTCGGCCGACAGCTCCACGAGCTTCTGCTGCATCTCCTGGTTGCGCCGCTTGGCCTTGTCGCGGCTCTTGCGCACCGCGATGTTGTTGCGCTCCCGCCGCTGCCGGTACTCGGGGCTGCCGCGGTCCGGACCCCTTTTGCCCGCGCCCTTCTCTCGGGCCGGGCCGGGCGCGGGACTCGGCCCGGGGCTGCCCCGCGGCGGCTCGGGCGACGTGGGCGGCGTAGGTTGCGCGGCCGTCGCCAGGCTCACCACGGTCTGCGCGCACGCGGCCACCTGTGCGGGCAGCAGCGACCCCGGCGCGTCGCCGTCGCCCCAGTCGGGTTCGCGCTTGAGCGGGCGCGGCGCGGCGGGGCCGGGACCCGGGGGTCGCGCGGGGCCGCCGCCGGGCAGCGGCGCCAGGCCGCCTGCCTTGTGGTTGCTGTTGAAGAGGTCGGCGAAGAGCTCGTCGTGGCACAGCTCCAGGGTGGGCACGGCGGCCATGGAATCGATGTAGGCGCTGAAGTCGATGGCGCTCTCGTCGTTGTACATGGCGGGGGCTTGGGCACCCGGTTCCCCCAGGCCGCCGGGCTCGGGCCCGCGGCCCGGCTTGCCCGCCCGGCCCGGCTCGTAGAAGGCCGCGGGCTCCGCGGGCCAAGGCGCGCCACTCGCGGGGCCGTCCAGGCTGAAGAGCGCGGCGCTCATGGCGGCGTCGGGCCGGGCTCTGCGTCCGAGCTGGGCTGTCACCTCGCTGCGCCGAGCCCGCGGCCTTTTCTAGCTCCGCTGACGTGCTCGCCCCGCCCCGCCCCGGTTCCGACCCCGCGGGGGCGCCCCGGAGAGAGAGAAAGGAGGGAGGCAGGGAGACGAGGAGGGAGGGGGCGCGCGGCAAGTTTCGGCAGCTGCCTGCGACCCCGTCCCGTCCTCGCCACCCTCGGGGCTCCCTTGGCGTGCGACCGCGGGACCCCAGCCCAGCGCGGGGAGGGACGCGCTCTTCTGCCCAGGCCCCGGCGCGGCCGACGCTGCTGGGAATGACCCGCCCTCTGCCCGCGCTCCACGGCCTTCCCTTCTTCCTGTTTGTTCCCCGAGCCCCAAGAGAAATCAGGATCAGGATCTGACCCCTACGCGCCCCGGCGCGGGCACCCTTCGCTGTCTACGTGGACAGGAGAAGCGAACAGAGGCCGCGCGCAGCCTGTATGCTCAGGAGCCCGGGGATCCTATCTGTCCCCGCGACCCCAGCCTGGGCGCCTCTGTCCGATGGCCTGAGGAAGGAAATGGCCCGGGTCTCGGAGACGACCTGAGGCAGATAAGAGGCGGGGACCCCAGTCCACTGCTCCACAGGCGGGAGCCACCCGTCGGTCCTGAGCTCCTACGGCCTGGGGTAGTCGCCCTAATCACCCTTCCCTGGGGTGCTAGGGCTCAGATGGCCCTAAGGGTCGAGGCTCAGCAACGCAGATCTATGGATCAAGAGGACCTCTTCACTTGACAGCAGAACCGATGAGAGAGTGGCTCTCACGAGTCTGCGTCCACCTCTCCAGCCACCCTAAATGCAATGCCCAGCTCGCAAAGGACTGGCGCTGTGCCCAAACACCACCAGACGGTCCCCCTGGCAGGCTGACGTTTCTTCCAAGTTATTGAAACAGTGCCATCTTGTGGTAATATCTTGCTTAAGTCTCCCCCTGCTTGCTAAATATTCCCTAAAGAGGTGCTTTTAAAAGTCTGTAATCCAAATGGAAATGGCACCATAAAAATCCTATATTCTGAACAATAGGCTCAAACATTGACCCTTCAGCAGGCCTGTAGAGGTAACACCTGAACCACCTCCCTGGAGAGGACGTCATGAAGACTAACCTTAATCTTTTCCTGTCTCTGTCTCTGTCTCTGTCTGTCTGTCTCTCTCTCTCTCTCCCTCTCTCCCTCTCCCTCTCCCCCTCCCCCTCTCCCTCTCCCTCTCCTCTCTATGCTCTCTTTCTCTTTTATATTACCTACCTTTTTCTTCCTTCATCTTCCTTGGCACTGACTTGTAACTTCGAGTACCAGCATGCTGTTAACTTTCACAATGAGCTGTTGATCAGAGAGACCTACACGGTTTCCCAGAAGAAGACAGATTTCTATCAGAGTTCTTGATGACCCACCAAAGGTAAGACCCTACTGTCAAAGACAGCATATGCTGTTGGGATGGAACATAAAGTGACCTGGCTGGAATCTGGAAGAGGGTCAGTCCCCAAATAGCTTGTCTAGTGCCAGAGGGGAAAATGACCAACATCTGTCCAAACAATTTGCAGTCTAAGCTACTCAGCAATAAACAACCTGATGTAATGCTCAGACAAGTGCAATAGTGGCACACAGCCTTGGTGAGCAACCAACTGCTCTTGATTTGGCTAACAGATCCACTCAGTCGAATGGAACTCATAGCTGGAACTGGGAAACAAGTCAAAACCATGTCCAAAAAAATGAGCCCATTCTCCAATATCAAGCTCCCACCAATTGTGGGCTGTAAGAGGGCCTACGCATATAAAGTTCCCTCTAAAATACCTACAGCCATCACATCTATCAGGTGCTGACTTCTCTCTGTGTTGGAGAATTTGCTTCTCTTTTTCAGATGGACGCAGAACCTGAAGGATCAGCCTATTGCACCTCACCAGGGCCCCAGCTGAAACCATAGAGTAACTGGGGAAATGGGCAAGAGTGCAGCTTTCTTGGTGAACACGACACTAGAACAAGGCTGAAGGAGATAAACACAGAGAACATCCAACTCCAGCTAAGCCAGATAGCCAGAGACACACAGGCTCCCAAGACCTCATCACTGAAGTAGAACTAAAATGAACCCAACATGGCTCAGGGAAATTCGCAGAAGAGGGGGCAGAAAAAGCGTTAGAGCCACAAGTTGGGTCATTATACACAGAGATATTGCCTCTTCCCCATGACTGTTGGCTACCCCCATAAATCACAACCCACATTCCCCAATGAGGAGGGGGACGACAGGGAGGAGGCTACCGGAAGCATCAACATGAATGTAAAATTAAAATAAATAATAAAAAGTATGTAGTCAAGGCTGAAGTAGGGATATCTGTGAATTTGAGGGCCAGCCTCAGCTACACAATGAGCTCCAGGTCACCCTGGGCTGGAATGAAACCTTGCCTCAAAAAAAAAAGGGGGGGGGTATTCAAGAATCTAAAGTAGTGATTCTTAAAAATAGCTAAAATTTACAGTTAAAGATGCTTGCTTGCAAATCCTAATGGCCCAGGTTTGATTCCCCAGTACACATGTAAAGCCAGATGCACAAAGTGGCTTATGTGTCTGGAGTTAGTTTACAGTGGCAAGAGGCCCTGGCATGCCCATTCACTCCCTCCCTCTTTCTAGCTCAAATAAATAAAATACTTTTTTAAAGCTAAAATTTATACCAATACATAGAATAAGGTAGCAAGTTGCTAGCTTTTCATACTGCAAACTTAATGCATGATGTAGGGCTAGGAAGATGGCCTAGTGATTAAAGACGCTTACTTGCAAAGGCAAGAGGTCCTGGGGCATGTGTGTGCACACACAAACACTTGTTTTACTATTAATTAATTAATTAACTTATTTATTTAATAGATTTATTTATTTGTTTTTTTGAAGTAGGGTCTCACTCCAGCTCAGGCTGACCTGGAATTTACTATGTAGTTTCAGGGTGGCCTCAAACTCACAGCAATCCTCCTATTTCCTTCTACTCCCAAGTGCTAGGATTAAAGGTATGTGCCACCATGACCAGCTTAAATTTATTTTTAAGTGATATATTTATTTATTTGAGAGAAAGAGACCAAGAGAGAATGGGCATGCCAGAGCCTCTAGCCACTGCAAACAAACTCCAGATGCATGTGCTACCTTGTGCAGCTGGTTTTATGTGAGTACTGGGGAATCAAACTTGGGTTCCTAGACTTATAGGCAAGTGCCTTAACCACTAAGCCATCTCTCCAGACCCATTTTTGTGTTTAAGATGAAGTAAAACCCTGCAATACAAGCTGAAGGCCTGGTATTGAAGGGCAGCCTGAGTAACAGATGCTCCACCACCCACCCATCTCCAATTTTACTCTTAAGGGGGCAGGCCAGGAAAGTGCATTTTGCAAAGTAGGCTTCCTAAAAACTTCAGCAAACATTTCTGCTTGAATTATTATTATATCTGTCCCAAAATGGATGTGGTGGCCCATGCCTATAATTCCAGTACATTGGAGGCTGAGACAGGAGGAGTTTCACAAATTCAAGGCCAGCCTGGGTTACAATGTGAGACCTTGTAAATAAATAAATAAAAATGTAAGCAAGGGCTGGAGAGATGGCTTAGTGGTTAAGGCACCTGCCTGCCAAGCCTAAGAACGTCTGTTCGAATCTCCAGGTCTCACATTTAGCCAGACGCAAAAAGTGATGCAAGAGCACAATGCCGCACTTGCCCACAAGGGGATGCACATATCTGGAGTTTATTCACAGCATCTGAAATGGCCCTGGTGCACCCATTCTCTCTCTCTCTCTCTCTCTCTGCCTCTTCTCTCTCCCTCTCTCTCTCTCAAAAAAAATGTAAGCAAAATAAAAATCCTGTCAAAGGGGCTGAAGAGATGGCTCAGTGGTTAAAGGCACTTGCTTGCAAAGCCTGAAGGCCTGGGTTTGATACCCTAGTACCCACCTAAATACAGATGCACAAAGTGGCACATGTGTCAGGAGTTCATTTTCAGTACAGAAGGTCCTGGTGTACCCAAACTTACTTACACAGTCCCTTCCCCCCACCACCACCCCCGTCCTTCTTTCTCTGTCTCTCTCAAATAAATATTTTTTTAAAACTGTCCAAATTCAAAAATGACCTCCATGTCCACCTCATCCACTCAGGTTCCACACTCATTGGTGTTTTGTCCAACATAGCTGCTCCACACTCTGCAGCAGTTTGCAGTCAATGCCAGAGGTCATTCCTAATGATGCATTTAATGAGTTTTCATAAAACAAGTGATCACACTGCTTTAAAATCACAATGTTGTTATACTTAATTACCTACTAAGGTTAAAGACCAGGAATGCATACACTGTGGACTCATGCCCACCTACAAGACAGTCCTACAACAAATATCTTGGTTCTTATTTAAGAAACTATAGAACTATTAAAGCCCTCTGCAATCAATTAAGGACCACAAAACTAGATGTTTTTGCTCTAAATGGTCCTATCATTGAATTCAGAGCTTGCTGATTTGGCTAGACAGGCTTGCCAGCCAGCTCCAGGTATTCACCTGTCTCCACCTCCCCAACATTGGGACTTATAGGTGCTCACCACCATGCGCAGTCTTTACATGGGGACCAGAGATCCAAACTCAGGCCCTCACATTTGCAGAGCAAGCTTAAAAATGTGAAATGAAAAGCCAGGCATGGTGGGGCATGCCTTTAATCCCAGCACTCAGGAGGTAGAGGTAAGAGGATCACTGTGAGTTCCAGGCCATCCTGAGACTACATAGTGAATTCCAGGTCAGGCTGAGCTAGAGCGAGACCCTACCCTGAAAAAGAAAAACCAAAAAATGTGAAATGAGGGCTGGAGAGATGGCTTAGCAGTTTAAGATGCGTGCCTGCAAAGCCAAAGGACCTCAGTTTGATTCCTCAGGACCCATTTAGGCAGATGCACAAGGTGGCACATGCATCTGGAGTTCGTTTGCAGTTGTTGGAAGCCCTGGCATGCCCTTCTCTCCCCCCTCTCAAATAAATAAAAATAAAATATTAATTAAAATGTGAAATGTTTTTGAACAGTTCTAGCTAAACTTAAACATCAAATCCATTCAAGAGACACAAAACTGTTGAGTGCCCTCTTCAGAATGTTATTATCAATATCAGATTACATTGTCATGTTTACCTTCTGTCCTAAAGTTAATTGTAACTAGATTTTGCTGTTTTGTGTCACTATATATTATATATAATATGTGTATTATATTGCCAAAATGAGGACTTTTTTTGTATTTTTTGAGGTAGGTTCTCACTCTAGCCCAGGCTGACCTGGAACTAACTCTAGTCCCCGGCTAACCTGAAACTTATACCAATCCTCCTACCTCTGCCTCCAGAGGGCTGGGATTAAAGGTGTGTGCCACCATGCCAAGCAAAATGCGGACACTTTAAGATAAATCCAAATATCTAAGTATAGAATAGAGAGGACAAAGTCCAATAGGATAAATATAGTGGGTGTTAGGGTTACTCACCTCTATTGTTTTATTAAAGTCTGATTTTTATTCAAAACTTGCACACCCATAACTTAAACATTCTGGAGGTGGACATCAGAGCATCATGAGTGAGCAACACAGATAGTTGGTGTTTCTCTCAACATTCTTGTCTACTGAGCAGCAGCTCCCACCTCAGAATGGCCCATTAAGTTCTGCTTACAGTATTCAAGTTCCAAAGCCACATGAACCACATGATCAGGTCTATTACATCTACAACTCCACTTCTTGGTACCAATTTTCTGTATTAGTAACTTCTAGCTGCTGTGACAAACTACCTGTCAAAAATCAGTTTATACAAGGAAGGGTTTATTTCAGTGAGCAGTTCCAGGATACAGTCCATCATAGCAAGAAAAGTATGGTGTAGGAGCTTGAGGGAGCTGGTCACTTTCAGTTCACAAGGAGGAAACAGAGAACAATGAATGTTGGTGCTCAACTAGCTCTCTCCTTTTTTATACAATCTATGACACTGGCCCATGAAATGGTACCACCTAAGGTTAAAATGGGTCTTTTCACTTCAATTAGCCTTATCAAAATTATCCCTCACAGGCATACCAGAGGCTAGTCTGCCAAGTGGACAAGCAGTATAAACTACCACACAGATCTGTTCCCAAAACACAGAGGTTGTTCTTTTGAACTTGTCAGGTGATGCCCTAAGAAAACAAAGCAAAGAGTGGCATATGGCTTTTGCTAAAAACACGTAAGAGCAAAAGCATTGCTGCTACAATCTGACAAGCAAGAGAGAGGGAAAAGTATGAGAAGAAAGTTTGGGAAAGGAGATATTGTGAAGAAGGGGCTGTCAAAAGCCCCTGGGTTAGGAATATAGCTTAGTGGGGTAGCATTTGCCTAACATATATGCCTAGCTATTTTCCATCACCAACACTACATAAAATAATTATTTAAAAGTAACTCCTGGGCTGGAGAGATGGCTTAGGGTAAGGCATTTGCCTACAAAGCCAAAGGATCCCGGTTCCATTCTCCAGGACCCATGTAAGCCAGATGCACAAGGGGGCACATACATTTGAAGTTTGTTTGCAGTGGCTGGAGGCCCTGGCGTGCCCATTCTCTCTCTCTCTCTCTCTCTCTCTCTCTCCCTCTCTCTCTCTCTTCTATCAAATAAATAAATAAAAATATATTTTAAAATATATTTTTAAAAAGTAAATCCTGTTGAGCATTGTGGTGCATGACTTTAATCCTAGCATTCAGGAGGCAGAGGTAGGAGAATTACTGTGAGTTTGAGGCCATCCTGAGAATACAGAGTGAATTCCAGGTCATCCTGGGCTAGAGTAGGATCCTACCTCAAAGAAAAAAAAAAGTAACTCCTATATGAAGAAGGGAATCAAGAAGGCCACATGCTTACCCAGAAGTCAGGCATATGCTCAGAAAAGACATGAGAGGACTCTAAGCTGACCTGCGGACTATATGCATTCAGAAAGAGAAAGCTGAGGAAGAGTCATGAAACACCCTGGCTAAGTGATAAAAATGAGTATTGAAAATCATTATGGTTAATACTGCCAACTTGACAGGATGTAGAATCACCTCAAAGACACATCCCTGGATATGCACATGAGGGAGTTTCTGACTGGGTTGAAGAGGGAGCACCTATACCAACTGTGGAATGGTACCTTCCATGGACTGGGGTTCTAAACTGAATAAAAAAGAAAAAGCAAGCTATGTACCAGTATTCACCTCTCACTGCCTGACTGTGGATACAATGTAACCAGCTGCATCATGCTGCCACCATACCTTTTCCATGTCATGATGAACTATGTCTTCAAACTATGAGCCAAAAGGAAACCCTTCCTCCTTAAGTTGCTTTTGTCAGTGTTTTGTCACAGAATTGTGAAAAGTAGCTAATGTGGAAAACTGGCCTAAGAGGGCATTTTGTTGTGATAAACCTGACCATGTTGTTCTTGGGCCTTTGGAAATGGTTTGTAACAGTTATATAGAAGACTTCAGAACTTTGAGCTAGAGAAAATTTGGAATGTTGTAGGCAGAGATGAACAGACCATTCTGATGGAAGTTTAGACCAGAATGAAAGAAATGCAGACATTTGCAGTTCTAATGAGCTTTCAGAAGGGAACAAGGACTCTACCAGGGCCCATATGTAGAGCCCATATGTGTTGTTATCTATGAGAATCTGTGTTCATTGTACTCATGTCCTGAGAATTTGGTTGAGGCTGAATTCAAAAGTAATGGGCTAATTTGTTTGGTAAAGGCGATTTCAATGCATAATAACATTCAGGCTATGACAGGGATAGTACCCACTGCTCTTATCCAGATCTAGCTAGAAGAAAGCATAAAGGAGCCGAGCATGGTGGTGTGCTTGCCTTTAATCCCAGCACTTGAGAGGTAGAGATAAGAGGATCGCCATGAGTTCAAGGCCACCCTGAGACTACCAAGTGAATTCCAGGTCAGCCTGGGCTAGCGTGAGACCCTACCTCAAAAAAAAAAAAAAAAAAAAAAAAAAAAGAAAAAAGAAAGAAAGCATAAAGGTATGAAAAAATGTGATGTTTAATCTGGGCATGGTGGTGCACACTTTTAATCCCAGCACTCGGGAGGCAGAGGTATGAGAATGTCCATGAGTTCGAGGCCATCCTGAGACTACATAGTTAGTTTCAGGTCATCCTGGGCCAGAGTGAGACCTTACCTTGAAAAACCAAAAAATAAAAAATGTGATATTTGACAAGGAAAGGAGTGTGACCAAGTTTAAAGTTATAACAAAAAGGCTGTAGAGAAAACAACAACGGCAAATGTTTAAAAAAGGTTAGTACCATTAAAGAGACATGAAAGGTGCCCTGAGGGCAAGGCCCCACCTATCAATGTGAAACTCCAAATTCATTTGAAAGGAGAGAGCCTAAAGTTAAAATTCCACCACCTGGGGAAGTGTTTCCCCAGCATGACTCTGGAAGGCACCACAGCTGCTGCTGCAGCTGTGCTCCAAAGGAGCAGGCTACATCTCAAGCTGGTAGCAGAGCTCAGGGCATCAACCACAAGGTACTGGCTTTACAAAAGATGCAAGTGTAAGGGGTTATGGGGGCTTGTGCCAAGGTTCTAGAAGTCCATTGAGGATAGGTGATGTGTGAAAGGTGCAAGGAATTCCCCCCTCCCCCGCAAGGAAGCCCTGAGGGCCCATTGCATGAAGCTGTGAAGGTGAAACCTAAATTGCAATGGCAACCCCAGAGTGTTGATGATGCCAGAACTGTAGGACATCCACTGAGGTGTTATGCAAGCACAGAGGCAGGCCCAAGAAAGAGGCTTAAGTGTGCTGCCATCAGCAGAGATGGAGAGGAAAGGCCGCCCAAGCCCTTTGGAGCCCAAATGATTCCACTCCATACACCAGATGCCCAATACAGAGCTGCAGGATCTGTATTTGCCCTGTTTTCGTCTAATCTTTCCTTGCTGTGCTCTCATTCTATCCTTTTGCAATGGGAATATTTACTCTGTGCCATTGTATGCTGAAAGTATTTGATATTATAGGTGCTCGTGGTTAAGAGATTGCCTGAGTCTCAGCAGGAGCTGTGCCCGTACACTTTTGAACAGTGTTGAAATTGATGGGGCCAGCTGCCTCATGATCCTTCTGCCATGATTTTCCCAACACAATGGACCATTCTCACAAACTGTGAGCCAAAAAAAAAAAAAAATCTGTCCTTAAGTTGATTTTGTCACAACAATGAGACAATAACAAATACAAGAGCCAAACCACAAAGACAGGTTGGTTATTGTTGAGGCTGTTACTGTTTCATTGGTGGATTTTAATTTTATTCATACAGAATCTCACTCTGTTACCCAGGCTTGTCTTGAACTCTTGGGCTCAAGTGATCCCTCAATTCAGCTGTCCAAAGTCTGTGATTATAGGCACACAACATTACACCTGGCCATATGGCCTTCTTTTCTTTCTTTCCTTTTACCTTCCTTTCTTTGCTTTCTTTTTTTCCTTCTCTATGCTCCATTTGCTTTCCCTTTTCCTACATTCCCCTCCCTTCTTATTTTCCTTTCCTGTTTATCCTACCTTTCTTTCCTTCTTTCCTTCCTTCCTTCCTTCTTCCTTTTTTCTTTCCTTCCTTACTTCTTTCCTACCTCCCTACCTACTGGGGAACATTGGGCATTTAAAATAACTGTTTAAGGGGCTGGAGAGATGGCTTAATGGTTAAGGCTCTTGCCTCTGCAAAGCCAAAAGATCTTGGTTCAATTCCCCAGTACCCACGTAAGCCATATGCACAAGGTGGCACATGCATCTGGAGTTAGTTTGCAGTGGCTTGAAGCCCTGGCTCTCTCTCTCTCTCTCTCTCTCTCTCTCACACACACACACACACAGACTCTGCCTTTTTCCCCCTGTCAAATAAATAAATTAAAATAAAATAAATAAAAAATAAAAATAACTGTTCCAGACAACCCTTACTTTTCTTTTTTTTTTAATATTTTATTATTTATTTATTTATTTGAGAGAGAGAGAGAGATACAGAAATAGGCAGGCAGAGAGAGAGAGAGAGAATGGGTGTGCCAGGGCCTCCAGCCACTGCAAATAAACTCCAGATACATTTTATACGTGGGTCCTGGAAACTCGAACCGGGGTCTGGTTTGAAAGTTCATCTCTCCAGCAATGTCTGGTTTGTTCATCCCAGCAAGATACAAGAGAAAATTAGTAGCAGGTCTGGGGTAATATTGCTGAGATGACTCTGACCATGTGGATTTTGGTCTTTGGACCTTTTGTCCTGGAGAAATGAGACAGAACTTGGCATGCAGCCAGGCAAGGTGGTACATGCCTTTAGTCCCAGCACTTGGGAGGCAGAGGTAGGAGGATTGCCTTGAATTCAAGGTCACCCTGTGACTACTTAGTGAATTCCAGGTCAGCCTGAGCTACAGTGAGACCCTACCTCAAAAACAAACAAACCAAAAAAAAAAAAAAGAACGTGGCACACAATTGCAGAGTTTATCACTTTAGCTTTATGGTCTATTCTGGTGAGAGTTTGAAATTGCTAAGTGAAGAGAGAATTGTATTTGGAGACTTTACTTATAAACTTTCAAAGGGGAAAGAAAGACAGCAGAGAACTTGTTGGAACTGGGCTACTGGAATAAGAGCTGGCTTCATTCTTCTGCCTTCTGCTAAGAGTTTGATCAAGGTTGAATTTAAGAGTAATTTGGTGTGCTTGGAAGAAGATGTAGAACTGAGAGGTATACAATTTAAAGTTGGGAAAGTTCATACAAGTTTAAAAAACTGGCACTGAGACTAGTGGCTAAAGCTCTTATTATTAAGGCAATATTAGCATGATTAATAATAGCCCAACTGAATAATGGTAGAAATGCAAACTTTTCAAGGACAAGATTTATTTCCTCCCTAAATTAACAGCATGGCTGTGTCCTGCACACCTGGTATTGGTTTCATAAGCATGAAAAATATGTGGAGTGGATCATGAAGTGCACACTGTTCCAGGAGCAGCTACTGAGACATAACATATGGAACAGGGCATGAAGTTCCTGATAGAGAAGATAAACCATGGTTTGCAATAGAGACCTGAAGATGTTTGGATATATCAGTACTGTTTAAGGGCTACCCTGGGGCACTGTTGGCTCAGCATCAAGTTTTCCCTGGCTATTCAGCCCAGCTGGAGGGGCAAAATTGAAAAATCCAAAGACTGTCAGTCACTGACATGAACTACAGATGTTTGATGTTTGCCTAATGGTTAATGATTTTGCATTGCTTCAGTAATGTAAATGCAAATGTTTATTCTGTACCATTATATGTTGGAAGTATGTAATTTGTTTTGATTTTACAGCACTTGCAGTTAAATCATCTTAAATCTCAGATGAGACATGGAACTTTAGAACAATCTTAAAGTTGGTAAAGATTATGGGGACCTTTGGAGTCAGACTGAATACAATTTGCAGTGTGATGGTCATGAGTCTATTGGGGCAAGGGGTAGAATGTGGTAGTTTGAATGTATGTCCTCCCCCCCCCATAGACTAGGTGTTATTTAAATTGAATTTGTAGCTTCTACCCCTAGCAGGCAGACTCCTGCTATTGGGAGGGGGGCATGTCACTGGGGGAGGATCCAAATTCTAGCCTAAGGTATATAGAGAAGTGTGAGATCTGGGGGGGGGGTCTGCTACTGTAGGTTCCTGCTTGCTTGCTTGTGGTGCTGGCTATTTGATTGTCTCTCCCTGCTCAGATTTATGAATGAGATCCAGCTTCATAAATGGAACTTCCCCTTGGATCTGTAACCTGAAATAAACCCTTCCTTTTATAAACTATGTCTGGTTTGGAAGTTCATCCCAGCAATGTGGAGCTAACTACAAGAGGATAGTGTGATGCAATCATAGAGTCATACTGTAAATAAACTAACAAAAACTGTCCCTGAGGAATTCCAGACACTGAAATTTGTAGACAAATATTAAACAACTGTCGTAGTGATAGATTGGACCTAAGGCAAACAATATGCAAAAACTACAGAAAAGTCCAATAGAAGACTGTATTACCACATGAGAATATCAGTGAAGAGAAATTTTCAAAAGAACCAAATAGAAATTCTGAAGCTGTAATAAGATGTAGGAGGTGCAATTAGCACTTCCACTTAAACATATACACATGGATTTGGGGGTATGTATTACCCCAGTGTAAATCAGCCCAGTTACCTTTTAAGCTGAGTTTCTATCTCACCAACTTTGAGTTGTGAAGCTAGTGCCTCTTTGGTGCACTATGGACTTGTTTCAGCTGGCTAGGTTTGTCAACAGTTTGGTTTAGCTGGATACTGTGTTGGGGAGGGGTGACTGGGATCTCTTGGCATTCTACAGTTTCTGTTAATGTTCCTATGAAGGTGGGGAAGTTATGGTATGCTGTCTGTAGGTGTTCTGGATCTCCCAGTTGTTTTCTCCTTCAGACTAGCTGTCATGATGCTGGAAAGTGCTGTAGGCTGCAGCCTGTAGAGGGAGTAAAGTCATCTACAGTCTTAATTAGCAATGGCCCCTGCAAATTCTATGGGTAGCCAACCAGGCCAAATGTATCAACAGGTGCAATGGTGCATGTCTGTTATGGAGGAAACTAAGTCCTCTCCAGCTGGATTTCAGGCCCACTACACAGAAGGTAATTCCTGCCTGGTACTGAAAACCTAGTAAAAAACTATGGCTGGGCTGGAGATATTGCTCAGTGGTTAAGTGGTTAAGTGGTTTATTGCCAATAAAGTTAAGTTCCAGTGCCCACATAAACCAGGTATACAAGGTTGTACATGTGTCTGGAGTTTGTTTGCAATGCCTGGAGGCCTTGGTGTGCCCATCTCTCTCTCTCTCTCTCTCTCTCTCTCTCTCTCTCTCTGTCTCTCTCTCATAAATAAAGAAAAAGTTTAAAACAGCCTATGGCTGAGGGGGTCATAAGTCTTAGGGAGAAAATTACTACTGTTGTCTGTCTAAATGCATACATTATGCCCACCAAACTGCCCTCTAAATACTTACGTTTATACCCATATATTAATGCTATTATCACTTTTGGTGAGCTTCTTCTCTTTTCAGGTGGTAGTTGACCACTGGGGTGACTCAACATTAACCAAAGTGTTGAGAAGAATAAGTGATAGTAGAGTGTTCAGCACTGAGATATTTCTATCACATCCTCCAACCTCATGGACCATTGCAGAAAGAGATGGCAGGAAAAAAATGTTAAAGCAAAAGGAAAGGGAAGAATGCTTTGCAATACTGTCCTCCAGACACCAAAGTGGTCATGGTAGTCATGACCTCACAGTGGCTGAAGCTTCCTCCACATGACCTGCATAATAGGAGGGGGATATGATGGCATCAAAAGAGAAGAGATACTAGTTAAGAAAAAGAGATTCAGCAAAGAGGGAATTTGGGAAGAGGAAAGAGAGAGGTATGTTGTCTGTCTATATAGAAGTCATCAATAAAATTAAAAAATAGAGAAGTCACAAATTACTTAATTATGTTAGAAAAGCAGGAAATGAACTGAGAGAGAAAATTTGGCTCAATAGCAGAGACAGGCTTTCTACAGGAAAGCCTACGAAGGGCTCTGATCATGCAGGGCAGGAGCAACTTCCCTTACAGACTAGGGAATGGAGCTGTGGGGACACGGAAATCTTTTGGTTGTTGGGTGATCCATCTTGCCTCAGGGCTTGGGCAACTTCAGGGAAGTAATAATCAAACAAGTGGTTTGAGCCATTTCAGGAAAGTGCTAATGAGGGTGGAGGTCTGAGTCATTCAGGGAAAATGATAATTGGGATGGGTGGTCTGGGTCACTGTTGGGAAACAGAGTTACAATAAAATGGCAGTCAGAGTCCAAAAATGGATACATTATGGTTCTAACAAATAATATACCTTAATTAAGGTCTTGGAAAAAGAAGAAAAAGTTGACCCAAAAATCAGTCGATGAAAAGAAATAATAAAATACAGAGCAGAAATAAATAAAATAGAAACAAAAAACTACAAAGAATTGATGAAACAAAGAGGTGGTTGTTTAAAAGGATAAACAAGATCAATAAATCCTTAGGAAACTAATAAAAAGAGAGAGAAGACCCAAATTAATAAAATTAGAGATGAAAAAGGCACCATTACAACAGATACCACTTAAATTCAGAAAATCATAAGTACATACTGCAAAACATATAATCCATTGAATTAGATAATCTCAAAGAAATATATATATATTCTACCAATATTAAACCAAAATTAGGGGGCTGGAGAGATACCTTAGTGGTGAAATGTGCTAGCGTGCAAATCCCCAGCCACCCACATAAAGAATTTGCAGTGACAAGAGAAACTGGTGTGCAAAGGCATGTGCATGCACACACCCACATACATAAATAAATGTTTTTTTAATTGAACAAAAATGGGGAAAAAAACCGACTTAGAGCAAGCAAAGAGATAAAAGCAGTTATAAAAAGGTTTCCTGGGACTTCCAGGTAAGATGGCAGCATGCCGAAACAGCCTAAGGAGGAAATAAGCAGAAAAATAGCAAAATACACTGTTCTGCCGAAAGTGAAGGTGCACAAGAAATTATCAATGTCTCCAGAGAAGTAGGAGAGACCCAGAGCTTCTAGAGACCACAGAATCAGGCAGAAGCAATGCCAGCAGTGATGCTGGACTGTGCCTGCCACCAAGCTCTGCCTGAGTCACAGGAGAATCCAGGGTAAGGAATTTTTCACACACACCAGCCTCCTTGCAAAGTCAACCTGAAAGAGACAATAGCAGGGACCAACAGAGTGGCTCATGAGGAAGAAGATAGAGCTGACCAGCCACACAGCTCCAGTACAACTTCAGTCACCCTCCACAGCCTCCCCTCTCCCGAACCACCAGCTCTGGCAACCAGTGGAGACCTGGGAAAGAGAGATCAGCTACACAGCACCCAGCACAGGTGATGAGAGCAGCAGGCCCTCCCATCCAGTCAGCCTAGCTGAGCCCACAGCACAGTAAATGGAAAGACATCCCCTGTTCTTTCCACTTATTATGAAATGGAAAGACATCCCATGATCTTGGATTGGAAGAATCGATACTGTGAAAATGTCAATCTTACCAAAAGCAGTCTACAAATTTAATGCAATCTCTATCAAAATTCAAAGTGCATTCTTCACAAAAATAGAAAAAAAATCCTCAAATTCATTTGGAAGCACAAAAAAAACCTTGAATAGCCAAAACAAATTTGAGCAAAAAAAAAAAAAAAAAAAAAAAAAAGGGCTAGCAGTATCACTATACTTGATTTTAAGCTATATTACAGAATCATAGTAAAAAAGAAAAAAGCATGGTACTGGCACAAGGATAGACATGTAGATCAATGGAACAGAATAGAGGACTCAGATATAAATCAAGGCAGCTACAGCCATCTGATTTTCAACAAAAACACCAAAAATATTCATTGGAGAAAAGACAGACTCTTTAACAAATGGTATTAGGAAAACTGGGTATCTATATGTAGAAGGATAAAAATATATCCTTATCTCTTTTGATGCTCAAGAAATAAGTTCAAATAGATCAAAGATCTTAATGTCAGACCTGAAACTGTGAAACTCCTAGAGGAAACAGGAGGGGAAACCCTTCAATATATTGGCATAGGCCATGACTTTCTGAATATAACCCTAATTGCTCAGGAAATAAAACCATTAAGCACTGGGGTCTCATGAAATTGAAAAGCTTTTGCATAGCAAAGGACACTATTAATAGAGCAAAGAGGTAACCTACAGAATGGGAGAAAATCTTTGCCAGCTATATATCTGACAGAGGATTAATATCTAGGCCATACAAAGAACTCAGAAAACTAAACAAGAAATCAAACAACCCAATTAAAATGGGTTATGGGGCTGGGGAGGTTGCTTAGTGGTTAAGGCACTTGCCTGCAAAGCCAATGGTCCCAAGATCGATTCCTCAGTATCCACATAAGCCAGAGGCATGCATCTGGAGTTTGCAGTGGCTTAAGGCCCTGGCGCACCCATTCTGCCTCCCTCTCTTTCTGTGTCTGTCTGTCTGTTTCCCTCTCTCTCTCCAGATAGATAGATAGATAGATAGATAGATAGATAGATAGATAGATAGACATATAGATTGATCTTACTCTGTCTCAAATAAAATAAATAAACAAATGGGTTATGGAGCTAAATAGAGAGTTTGTGAAAGAAGAAATACAGATGGCATATAAACAGCTAAAAAATGTTCTACAGCCTTAGCAATCAGGGAAATGCAAATTAAAACTACTTTGAGATTTCATCTCACTCCTGTCAGAATGGCTACCATCAAGAAAACAAATGACAACAAATGTTGGCAGGGATACGGAAAAAGGGGAACCCTTCTACACTGTTGGTGGGAATGTAATCTGCTATAGCCATTGAAGAAATCAGTGTGCAATTTCTTGAGACAGCTAAATATAGATTTACCTTATGACCCAGTATACTACTCCTAGGCACTTGTCCTAAGGACTCTTCTCACTACCTTAGAGATACTTGCTCAACCATGTTTATTGCTGCTCTAGTCACCATAGCTAGGAAATGGAACCTGCCTAGATGTCAACTAATCAATGGATAATGAAGATGTGGTACATTTATACAATGGAGTTCTAGTCAGCAGTAAAGAAAAATGAAGTTAGAAATTTGTAGGGAAATGGATGGGTCTGTAAAGAATTATACTTAGTGAAGTTACTCAAGCCTAGAAAGCCAAATGTCTCATGTTCCCTCTCATATGTGGATCCTAGCTACAAATATTTAGGCTTGTATGTGAGTTGGAGTAAAAATCAGTGGCAGAGGCCAGTTAACTAGAAAGGGGCTATAAAGGGAGTGAGGAGGGGGAGGACTTAAGGGGATGGTATTGTATATATGTAAGTAGAAGAACAGATTACTTGGGGTGCAATGGTCTAAGTGAGGTCATGGGAAGAGATTGAGTAAAAGAAAGGTGAGGGTAGGGTTATTCAAAAATCAAGATGTTGTGAATAAGCCATATGGAAGCCTACTTTTTTGGATAGTGGTACACCCAGAAACCATAGACTTTTACTAGAATAATTTCAGTGTCAGGGATAGGATACCTTCCAGTGAGTTGTTGGCTAGGAAGGTCCCTGATATCTCCAAAACATTACAAGCCATTGCCAAGGCTCTTGGTTTCCCACCAGAAATAGATGGTAAGGCCCAAGCTAAAGACTCACATGCCTGGGCTACAAGGTCACTGAGAAATCAAGCTGGAGCTGAGCTGAAAACATTCTCCCTGTAGACCAGCTGATGGAAAGCTGGAAAAAGCTACACTGCTTGCAACCCAATTGGAGAGAAAAGTCATCAGCAATGAAAGCAGTGGACTCTGCAAGCCTTAAGTTTTGCCAACCAGGTCAAATGTCCAATCGGGTGCAATAGTGGCATGTCTGTTATGGGGGAAACCAACTGCTCTCTAATTGGACTGGAGACCTGCTCCATGGGAGGGAATATATGCCTAGTACTGAAAACCTAACCAAAATCCTATGGTGGGGAATGTCATGAGCCCTGGGAGTGTAATACCTGCTCTTGTCAGGCTAAATGCATATATTATGCTCACCAAACTTCCCTGTAAGCACTTTACTTAACATTCATACCTATATATTAATGCTACTCTCACTTTTTGTTAGAGAAGCTTCTCTTTTCAGATGGCAGTGACCACTGGGATGACCTAAAAGGCACCATTGTGCTGAGAAGTAACAGAGGAGTATTCCACACTGAAATATCTCTATCGTATCTTTCAAGGCTCAGGGTTAATTGTAGAAGAGGTGGCAGAAAGAATGTAAGAGCCAAAGGAAGGGTATTACAATGCACTCTTCCAGACACAAAATGGCCTGGATATCCATAACCTCACAGTGCCTGTTATTACCTACACAAGACCCTCATAATAGGAGGAAAATATATTGACATCAAAATAAAAGAGACTAATTGAGGGTGGGAGGGGATGTGATGGAGTTGGATTTGTGATGGGGAAAGTAGGGGAGAGGAGAGAATTATCATGGTTTACTGTCTTTAATTATGGAAGTTGTCAATAGAAAAAGGTTTTTTAAAAAAAAAAAACAATATTCAGGGCTAGAGTGATGGCTTAGCAGTTAAGGTGCATGCCTGCAAAGCCTAAGGACCCAACATAGCTTCTCCAGCTCCCACGTAAGCCAGATGCCCATGGTGGCACATGCATCTGGAGTTCATTTGCAGTGGCTAGAGGCTCTGGCATACCCATTCTCAGTCTCTCTCTCTCCATCTCTCTGTCTCTAATAAATAAATATTTTTTTAAAAAGAATATTCAGTGAACACACACACACACACAAAATTTCCTAATTAAAAAAAGTCCAGGGCTCATTTGATTCTCCAGGTCTCACGTTTAGCCAGATGCAAAGTCACACAAGGGCATAATGCCACAATTGCCCACAAGGGGCTGCATGCATCTGGAGTTCATTCACAGTGGCTGACAGACTGCTGGCATGCCCATTCTCTATCTGTCTCACTATCTCTCTCCAACTCTCTCTCAAAAAAAGGCCAGGCCCAGATAGATAGTGAATTTTTTTTTATTTGAGAGAGACAGAGAGGAAGAGGCAGAGAGAGAGAGAGAATGGGCACACCAGCAGCCTCTCAGCCACTGTGAGCGAACTCCAGATGCATGCACCCCCTTGTGGGAAAATGTGGTATTGTGTCCTTGCCTCACTTTTGCATCTGGCTAACCATGGGACCTGGAGATTGAATGGTGTTCTTAGGCTTGGCAGGCAGGCACTTTAACCACTAAGCCATCTCTCCAGCCCTAGGTAGTGAATTTTAACAGATCTTCAAAAGAGAACTAACACCAATGCTTCTCATACTTTTCCATAAAAAGAAAAGGAAAAAAGTCCAGGGCTCATTTGATTCTCCAGGTCTCACGTTTAGCCAGATGCAAAGTCACACAAGGGCATAATGCCACAATTGCCCACAAGGGGCTGCATGCATCTGGAGATCATTCACAGTGGCTGACAGACTGCTGGCATGCCCATTCTCTATCTGTCTCACTATCTCTCTCCAACTCTCTCTCAAAAAAAGGCCAGGCCCAGATAGATAGTGAATTTTTTTTTATTTGAGAGAGACAGAGAGGAAGAGGCAGAGAGAGAGAGAGAGAGAATGGGCACACCAGCAGCCTCTCAGCCACTGTGAACGAACTCCAGATGCATGCACCCCCTTGTGGGAAAATGTGGTATTGTGTCCTTGCCTCACTTTTGCATCTGGCTAACCATGGGACCTGGAGATTGAATGGTGTTCTTAGGCTTGGCAGGCAGGCACTTTAACCACTAAGCCATCTCTCCAGCCCTAGGTAGTGAATTTTAACAGATCTTCAAAAGAGAACTAACACCAATGCTTCTCATACTTTTCCATAAAAAAGAAAAGGAAAGAACTCTACCAAACTCCTTTAATGAAGCCAGTATTACCCTGACTCCAAAACCAAACAAAGGCACAATAAAGAAAAAAAAATTACACACCAATCTCTCTTATGACAATGAAAGCAAAAATTCTGAACAAATTAGTGGCAAGAAGAATCCAGGAATATTATCAGAAAGATCATTAATTGTCACCAAGTGAGTTTTATTCCAGATATGCCAGAGATGGTCCAACATATGGAAATTAATAAATTATACACCACATAATTGGATTCAATGACAAAAATCACATGATTGGGCTGGAGAGATGGCTTAACAGTTAAGGCGCCTGCCTGCTAAGCATAAGAACCAGGTTCCAATCTCCAGGTCCCACATTTAGCCAGATGCAAAAATGACACAAGGGTGCAGTGCCACACTTGACCACAAGGGGGCGCACACATATGGATTTCTTTCACAGCAGCTGAGAGACTGCTGGCGCACCCATTCTCTATCTGTCTCCCTTTCCCTCTCTGTCTGTCTCTCTCTGTCTCTCTCCAAAAAAATAAAATAAAATTAGATTTTTTAAAAAAGGATTTTCTTATTTTAAAAAAATCACATGATTATCTCAATAGATGTGGAAAAAATCTAATATCCCTTTATGATAAAAGCCCTAAAGAAACTAGGTGTAGAAGGAACTTATCTCAACATAATAAAGGCTATAGATGACAAACCTATAGGCTACATTATACTAAATAAGGAAAAACTCAAAGCATTTCCACTAAACTCAGGAAGAAGTTAAGGGTGTCCACTTTCTCCACTCTTGTTCAATATAGCACTGGAAGTCACAACTAGAGCAATAAAACAAGAGATACAAATAAAAGGGATGCAAATAGAAAAGGAAATAAAAGTCAAATTATTGTTATTTGCAGCTGATATGATTATATACATAAGAGACCTTAAAGACTCCACCAGAAAACTGATAGAGGTGGTAAATATTTTCAGCAATGTAGGGTTAGGGTTAGCATCATGTCATATGTGAATAGGGCTAGTTTGGCTTCTTTCTTTCCAATTTGTATCCCTTTTATTCCTTTTGCTTGTTCTATTGCTTGGGCTAGGACTTCTAGTACTATGTTGAAGAGCACTGGTGAGAGTAGGCACCCCTGTCTCATTCCCATTCATGGGAACACTTCGAGTCTTTGCCCATTTAGCATGATTTTGGCCTTACATGCTTTATATATAGCCTTTATTAAGTTTAGATATGATCCCTCCATCCTTAGCATTTTGTCTCTAACATTTTGATCATAAAGTGATGCTGTATTTTGTCAAATGAGCCTTCTCTACATCTATTGAAATGATCATATTGTTCTTATGTTTAAGTTTAGTTATCTGGTGTATTATGTTTATTAATTTCCGTATGTTGACTCATCCCTGCATCCCTGGAGTGCAGCCTACTTACTTGACAGAAGCGGATAATGGTTTGTTGTTGTTTTTGGTTTTTGGTTTCAAAGTAGTGTCTTGGTTTGGCCTAGGCTGACCTGGAATTCACTATGTAGTCTCAGGATGGTCTAGAGTTCACAGCAATCCTCCTACCTCTGCCTCCCAAGTGCTGGGATTAAAGGCATGCACCACCATGCCTGGCTCAGATAATTTTTTTAAATTTTTTATTGACAATTTCTATACTTACAGACAATAAACAATGATATTTCCCTCCCCTCCCCCACTTTTCCCTTCACAACTAAACCCTCCATCATATTCCCTCCCTCTCTCTGTTAGTTTCTCTTTTATTTTGATGTCATCAGATAATGGTTTTGATGTATTATTGAATTCAGTTTACAAGGATTTACAAGGAGATTTTTCACATCTAAGTTCATCAGGGATATCGGTCTATAATTTTCTTTTCTTATTGTGTCTTTGTTTGGTTTTTGTATTATGGTAATACTAGCTTCGTAAAAGGAGCTCAGGAGTGTTTCCTCTTTTCCAATTGTGCAAAATAACTTGAGAAAAAGTGGTTTTAGTTCTTCAATGAAGGTTTGGTAGAATTGGCCAAGAATCCATCTGATCATGGACTTTTTTTTGTTGGAATTTTTTTGTTGTTGTTGCTGTTGTTTGTTTTTGTGCAAAGGTTATAGTCTTATATGCCCTCTCCCCCATCCACTTTCCCTAAGGGCTTAGGGTTATTGGTGTTCACCGATGGGTAAGTAAATAAGGTCTCGTCAGTCTTTGGTGAGGGGAACTGTGCCTCGATATTTCTATCCACCCTGTGGCTCTTACAATCTTCCCATGCCCTCTTCTGCAATGGTCTCTGAGACTTGGTGGATCTGTAAGCAGTCTGGTTAATGCTGACTTCTCTGTAGCCCCTGAGTTTCTGATTTGATGTGTTTTGATCACTACAGTGTCTGTTGTCTTTTCCTGGAGCTGGTTTTCTGGATAGAGTGGGATCAATACTTAGGTTGCCACTTCCTTTTCAATTTCTCTTGGGCCCTGGCAGATGTGGTAGAGGTGGGATGTGTTATGGTAGGTCATCGGCTATCTTTTCTTGTCATGTTGATGGATCTTGAATCTCCTGAGTTTTCTCTGCCATCTGTAAAATAAAACAGATTCACCTACCAAGAGTGGAGCAGCTTGGGTTAAAGGAGGTATGCATAGTTATTTAAGTTTCTGATGTGTAAGCCCACTCTTCTTATTCAGAGACCAGGGAACTGGGAGGAGCCAGGGAACACGGATCTGGCCTACTCACTCCTCGCCACACCCACCCGCACACCCTGCGCAGGGAACCCAGACCAGGAAGCTGAGAGGAGCAGGGAAACAGGGGTCTGGCCTACTCACTCCACGCTGCCCGCCCACCATGCCACCGACCAGTGCAGGGAACCCAGGCCAGGGAGCTGGGAGGAGCATGAAAACAGGGGTCTCCCAATCTTTCACTCTTTTGATGAATGCCATCCTGTCTGGAGTATGATGTAATCTCAGAATTGCTTTGATTTGCATTTTCCTGATGATTAAGGATGTTGCACATGTCTTTGAGTAATGGTCATTTGTAGTTCTTCCTTTGAGAAGTCTCTGTTCAGTTCTCTGCCCCATTTTTTGAATGTGTTGATTGTTTATACTGCTTAGTTTTTTGAGTCATTTGTACATTCTAGATATTAGGTCTCTGTTGGAGGTATAGCTGGCAAATATTTTCTTTCATTCTGTGTGTTGTCTATTGACTCTGTTGATATTTAGCTTGTCTGTACAATAGCTTTTTGGTTTTATGAGGTACCAATGGTTGAGTGTTTTGTCGAATTTCCTGGGGTTTTAATCAGGAAGCTTTCCCTATTCCTATATCATGGAGAATTCACCCTGTTTTTTCTTCTAGTAGTTTTAGAGTTTCAGATTTTATACTGAGGTCCTTAATCTATTTAGTGTTGACTTTGGTGCAGGGTGAGAGGAGTATAAATTTAATTTTCTACATGTTATCCAATCACCAGCGCCGTTTGTTGAAGGTGCTATCTTCTCCGGTGTGCATTTTTGGCCCCTTTGTCTAAAATTAGGTAGTTGTAGTTGCTTGAATTCAGAGATGGGTCTTCTATTTCAATGATCTACATGTCTGTTTTTGTGACAGTACCATGCTGTTTTAATTATTATGGTGTTGTATTATGTTTTGAAGTCAGGTGTGATGATTCCACTTGAAGTATTTCTTTTGCTGAGGATATATTTGGCTGTCTAAGGCCTTTTGTAGTTCTTTTTTGTTGTTGTTGTTGTTTTGTTTGTTTGTTTGTTTTTTTGAAGTAGGGTTTCACTCTAGGTCAGGCTGACCTGGAATTCACTATGTAGTCTCAGGGTGGCCTTGAACTCTGGCAATCCTCCTACCTCTGCCTCCTGAGTACTGGGATTAAAGGTATGTTCCACCATGCCCAGCTCCCATATGATTTTTTTTTTTTTTTAGAAAGGTAGAGAGCCAAAGACACTGAGGGTGGTCACAGCACCATCTTTTTTTAAAAAAAAATATTTTTTATATTTATTTATCATTTGAGAGAGATAGAGAGACAGACAGAAAGAGAAAGAGAGAGAATGGACACACCAGGGCCTCCAACCACTGCAAACGAACTCCAGATGCATGTACCACCTTGTACATTTGGCTTATGTGGGTCCTGGGGAATTGAACCTGTGTCCTTTGGCTTTGCAGGCAAGTGCCTTAACTGCTAAGCAATCTCTCCAGCCCTTCCATATGCATTTTTGAGACTATGTTTTTTCAGGTTATTGTTTGTTTGTTTGTTTGTTTGTTTGTTTGTTTTTTTTTGGTTTTTCGAGGTAGGGTCTCACTCTGGCTCAGGCTGACCTGGAAGTCACTATGTAGTCTCAGGGTGGCCTTGAACTCATGGCAATTCTCCTACCTCTGCCTCCTGAGTGCTAGGATTAAAGGTGTGCACCACCATGCCCGGCTTGTTTTTTAGTTTTTTGACGCAGGGTCTCACTCTAGCCAAGCATGGCCTGGAATTCACTATGTAGCCTCAGGGTGGCCTCAGAGTCACAGGAATCCTTCTGTCTGTGCCGTCTGAGTACTAGGATTAAAGGTGTGCACCACCATGCCCAGCTGAGACTATTTTTCTAACTCTGTGAAGAATGTTAGGAATTTTAATTGAAATTGCATTGAATCTGTATATTGCTTTTGGTAAGATGGTCATTTTCACAATATTATTTTTTCCAATCCATGATTTTGGGAGATCTTTCCATCTTGTGTCCTCAATTTCTTTCTTTGGTGCTTTAATGTTTTCATTGTATAGGTCTTTAACCCCCCCCCCTTTATTCCTTTTTCAAGATAGGGTCTTGTTCTAGCCCAAGCTGACCTGGAATTCACTATATATATGGCCTCCAACTCACAGGGATCCTCCTACCTCTGCCTCCTGAGTTCAGGGATTAAAGGCATGTGCCACGACACCTGGCTCATTGAACAAGTCTTTTACTCCCTTGGTTAGTGAGATACCAAGATATTTGGTGGGGGTTTTGTGGCTATTGTACATGGAAAAGCATCACTCATCTCTTTCTCCATGTGTTTGTCTCTGGCATGTAGGAAAGCTACTGATTTTCATGTATTGATTTTGTATCCTTCCACTTTGCTGAAAGAATTTATCACCTTCAGTTTTTTTTGGTTTTTTTTGGTGGATTCTTTTGGGTCACTTATGTATAGCATTATGTCATCTGCAAAAAGAACTAATTTGAGTTCTTCCTTACCAATTTGTGGGCACCTGTCTTCTTCCAGACCTTAATGAGAATGCTTTGAGTTTTTCCCATTTATTATGATCTAGGCCTTAGATGTTTTCCATATTGCCCTTATGTTGAGATATGGTCCCTCTGTCCCAACTCTCCAGTGCTTTGGATGTTGTATTTTGTCAAAGGCCTTTTCTACATCTATCGACATGTGATTATTGTGTTTAAGTTTATTTATGTGATGTATTACATTTATTGATTTCTGTATGTTGAACCAACTCTGCATCCCTGGGATAAAATCTACTTGATCAAGGTGGATGTTGCTTTTGATGTATTGTTGGATCCAGTATGTAAGAATCTTATTGAGAATTTTTGCACCTAAGTTCAAAGGGATATTGGTCTATAATTTTCTTGTTGTCTCTGTCTGGTTTTGGTATTAGTGTAATGCTGGCTCCATAGAAGAAGTTTGTGAGCATTCTCACTTTTTTAATTGTGTAGAATAATTAGAGGAAAAGTGGTTTTAGAGGAGAATAATTAAAGGAGAAGTTCTTGAATGAACGTTTGGTAAAATTTAGAAGTAAATCTGTCTGGATCTCAATTTAAATTTTTTGGTTTTTTGGTTTTTTTTTTTTTTTTTTTTTTTTTTTGGTTTTTCGAGGTAGGGTCTCACTCTGGCCTAGGCTGACCTGGAATTTACTATGTAGTCTCAGGGTGGCCTTGAACTCAAGGTGATCCTCCTACCTCTGCCTCCCGAGTGCTGGGATTAAAGGCGTGCGCCACCACGCCCGGCTTCTTTTTTTTTGGTTTTTTGAAGTAGGGTCTCTCTCTGGCTCAGGCTGACCTGGAATTAACTATGTAGTCTCAGGGTGGCCTCAAACTCACAGCGATCCTCCTACCTCTGCCTCCCGAGTGCCGGGGATTAAAAGCGTGCACCACTACACCTGGCCTCAATTAAAAATTTTCTTTCTTATTTGTTTATTTATTTGAGAGACAGACACAGAGAGAAAGACACAGATACAGATAGAGAGAATGGGAATGCCAGGGCCTCCAGCCACTGCAAATTCCAGATGCATGCACTACCCAGTGCATCTGGCTTATGTGGGTACTGGGGAATAGAACCTGGGTCCTTAGGTTTTGCAAGCATCTTATTCGCTAAGCCATCTCTCCAGCCCTGAACTTTTTTTTTTTGGGGGGGGAGGTTTTTAGTTACTTTTTCAAAGTTGTTAGATGTAATAGGTTTGTTAAGTTCATTTACCTGTTCTGGGTTTAGTTTTGGTAGGTGGTATTAATCACGTAATTCATCCATTTATTCCAGGTTTTCCAATTTTGTGGAATACAGATTGAAATGCCCTAATGATTCTGTTGGGAGGCTTAAAAATTATTTTAATATTTATTAGAAAGAAAGAGAGAGAGAGTGGCAGGCAGAAACAGAAGGAAGTATGTGTCAGGGCCTCCAGCCACTGCAAATGAACTCCAGACACACATGCTGCCTTGTACATCTGGCTTAGATGGGTACTGGGGAATTGAACCTGGGTCCTTAGGCTTCATAGGCAAATGCCTTAATCACTAAGCCATCATTCCAGCCCCCTGTTGGGAGGTTTTAATTACATTTTCAATCTTGTTCAATGTAATATGTTTGGGTATGTAATTTATCTGTTCTGGGTTTAGTTTCAGTAGGTGGCGTGTGTCTAGGAATTCATCCCTTTCTTCCAGGTTATCCGATTTTGTGGAATAGAGGTTTGGGGTCCTGATCATTCTTCCAGTTTCATTGGTGTTAATTGTGATTCTCCCTTTTTTTTCCTAATCTTGTTAATTTGAGGCTTCTCTTTTTTTCTTTTGAACAAATTGGCCAGGGGTTTATCAGTCTTTTTTTTTTTTTCAAAGAACCAGTTGTTTGTTTCACCAATTTAAAAACTGTTTCCTTAATTTCCAATTCATTAATCTATGCTCTAATCTTGATTATTTTTTCAATTTAGAACTTTTAGGATTGGATTGCTCTTGTTTTTCTAATGCTTTTAGGTGGGTGGTTAAGTTATAATTTGAGATCTCTCTGTCTTTGTTATAAAGGGATTTAGGGCTATGAATTTTCCCCTTAGGAATGCTTTCATTGTGCATTGTGTCCCATAAGGTTTTTTTTTTTTTTTTTTTTTTAGGTAGGCTCTCACTGTAGCCCAGGCTGACCTGGAATTCACTATGTAGCCTAAAGCTGGCCTCAAACTCACAGGGCTCATCCTACCTCTGCCTTTCCAGTGTTGGGATTAAAGATGTATGCCACCACACCCACTGCATTGTGTTTTCATTATCATTCAGTTCTAGAAATTTTACAGTTTCCTTTTTGATTTCTTTATTGACCCATTCATTGTTTTATTTTTTCCTCCCCAAGGCAGGGTCTTGTGCTAGCCCAGGCTGACCTGAAATTCACTATGTAGTATTAGGCTAGTCTCAAAATCATGGTGACCCCCTACCTCTGCCGGGATTAAAGGCATGTGCCACCATGCCCAGCTCCACTCATTGCTTAGTAGTATTGTCAGTCTCCAGGAGCTGGTGTGTTTTCTGTTGTTCCTCTTGTTGGTAATGTCTAGCTTTAATGCATAAAGCTATAATGGTATAATGAAGGTAGCTATGTCAATTTCCTTACTTTTATAGAGGTATGCTTTATGTCCTAATATATGATCTATTTTAGTAAAGGATCCATGAGCTGCTGAGAAGAATGTGTATTCTTTTAGAGTGAAATGTTTTGTAGATGTCTGTTAGGTCTAATTGGTTGTGGTGGTTTGATTCAGGTGTCCTCTATAAACTTAGGTGTTCTGAATGCTAGTCTCCCCAGCTGATGGCAATTTGGAAATTAAAGCCTCCTGGAGGTAGAGCATTGTTGGGGGCGGGCTTATGGGTATTATAGCCAGCTTCCCCTTGCCAGTGTTTGGCACACTCTCCGGTTGCTGTTGTCCACCTTATGTTGACCAGAGGTGATGTCCACCCTCTGCTCATGCCATCATTTTTCCTGCCATCATGGAGCTTCCCCCTCGAGCCTGTAAGCCAAACTAAACCTCTTTTTTCCCCACAAGCTGCTTTTAATTGGGTGATTTCTGCCAGCAATGCGAACCTGACTGCAACAGTAAAGTGGTACCGAGGAGTGGGATTGTTGCTAGACACCTGACTGTGTGGCTTTGGCCTTTTGGAGCTGATTTTCAAGAGGAATGTGAAAGGATTTGAAATCTTGGCCTAAGAGATGACTTGCAGTGCTGTAAGTACAGCTTGATGGACTATTCTGGTCAGAGCTGAAAGACCTGAATGCAGTAAGAACTAAGGACTGAGGTTTGGCTTATGAGGGTGAGAAAGAGCTTTACTTGGACTGGGCTAGCAATTTGTGTGAGAAGTTTACTGTTATGCCCGTGTCCTGAGAAGATGTGCAGGGTTGCTTTGCGTAGAAATGAACTGGTGTGAGCAGAGGGATATGGCACAGAAAAAATGAAATCTTTGGGTGAACTCTACCCATTCAGCTGCAGTTGAGAGATTACAACCTTTGAGATTGGGCCAGCTGACCTGCAATGGGGCAACAGGAAGAATGCAGACTCTTTTGAAGAGGCCTGAATGCTGAAGGAGTGTCCTGTTCTTCAAAGTCTGATTTATTCCCCTCTGGATTAACAAATTGGCACTCTACCTGGTATTATGGGGTATAACAAATGCAGGAAAGAGAGGGTCATTGAGTTTGTAACGCAGTCTTGTGTTTTGGAAATGGCCATGGGCAGTGTGAAGCAGGTTTGCTGGATACCTGCATGGAGATCCCCTGGGGCCATGAGGATGGACTGTGGATTGCAGTGGAGACCCAGCGGAGATGCCAGGGACACGAGATGGCTTCTGAGGAAAGCTGCCAGCCCTGGATGAAGCTTTCCAGGACGGTGAGTAGCCTAACTGGAGGGACAGAATTGGAACTCCAGAGACTTGTTGCTGGTTAGAATTATCAGACTTGGGGATTTGTCACTGACTAGAGTTGTTGGACTTGGAGCTACAGAGGTTGATGTTTGCCCTGGTTGTTTTAAATCTTGTATTAGTTGAACATTGCTTTTGCTTTGTCCGATGCCATCCTTTGCAGTGTTAATGTTTATTCCGTGTCATTATGGGTTTGTGGGGAAATATTTTTGGTTTTATGACTTTGTTAAAAGACCTTGGAGTATGGGGATTGTTTGAACATCATTAGGATTGATAAACAATATGGGGACTTTTAAAGTTGGATGGATGAATGCATTACATTTTACATAATGTATAGTTATCAGTTTATGGGGGCCAGGGGCGGAATGTGGTGGTTTGATTCAGGTGTCCCCTATAAACTTAAGTGTTCTGAATGCTAGTCTCCCCAGCTGACGGCAATTGGAAATTAAAGCTTCCTGGAGGTAGAGCATTGTTGGGGGCAGGCTTATGGGTATTATAGCCAGCTTCCCCTTGTCAGTGTTAGGCACACTCTCCGGTGGCTGTTGTCCACCTTATGTTGACCAGAGGGTGATGTCCACCCTCTGCTCATGCCATCATTTTCCATGCCATCATGGAGCTTCCCCCTTGAGCCTGTAAGTCAAAATAAACCTCTTGTTTCCCCACAAGCTGCTTTTAGTTGGGTGATTTTTGCCAGCAATGCGAACCTCACTGCAACATTGGCCTATGATGTTGTTAAGATCTGTTATTTCCCTGTTAATTTTCTGCTTGGATGGTCTATTGATGATAGTAGAGTATTGAAGTCCCCAGCTATGAAAGTATTGGGATTTATTTCTGGTTTGTTATCAAGTAGAATTTGCTTTATAAAAGGTGGTGCACCTGTGTTTGAGCCATGTAAATTTATGATCAAATTTATCATTTATGATTGTGGGCTGGAGAAATGGCTTCATGGTTAAGACACTCGCTGGCAAAGCCAAAGGACCCAGGTTCAATTCCCCAGTACTTACATAAAGCCAGATGCAGAAGGTAGTGCATGCATCTGGAGTTTGTTTGCAGTAGCTGGAGGCTCTTATATGCCCATATATCTCTCTCTCTCTCTCTCTCTCTCTCTTTTCAAAGGACCCAGATCCAATTCCCCAGTACCTACATAAGTCAGATGCACAAGGTGGCACATGTATCTGGAGTTCGTTTGCGGTTGCTACAGGCCCTGGTGCACCCATTCTCTCCCCCTCTATCTGCCTCTTTCTCTCAACATAAATATTTTGAAAATATTTAAAAATAAAATAATTTATGATTGTGATGTCCTCTTATTAGACCATTCCCTAGATGAGTAAGAAGTGGCCTTGTCTTTTTTGATTACTTTTGTTTTGAAGTCTATTTTGTCAGCTATTACCATAGTCACACCTACTTGCTCCTCATTTCTATTTGCTTGGAAAATTCTATCCTTTCACCCTAAAGAGGTGTCTATCCTTAATGGTGAGGTGGGTTTCTTGAAGACAGCAGATGTATGGATCCATTTTTCTGATCCACCAAGTTAACCTATGTCTTCTGATTCAGGAATTGAGACCATTGATGCTTGGAGTAATAACTGTGAGGTTTAATTTAATGCCTGTCATACTGAAGGCTTTGTGCGTTTTTCTTGCTTTGTATGTTTGCTCTAGTTTTGTTCCCCTCCCCCCCCCTTGTAGCCACTTGAGGCTGGTTGATTCTTCCATGTCGATCATTCACTGAAGTAGTCTTTAGGATTGGATTTGTGTTCATATGTTCATAGAGCTGGGTTTTATCATGGAAAGTTTTCCTTTCACCTTCTATTATGAGGAATACTTTTGCTGGGTAAAGTAGTTTGGGTTGGCAGCCATAGCCCTTTAAAATATGGAGTTCTTTTCCAAGCCCTTCTTGCTTTTAGTATTTCCACTGAAAAATCAGAGGGTTGGGCTTGAGAGATGGCTAAGCGGTTAAGGCTCCTGCCTGCAAAGCCTAAGAACACCTGTTCAAAACTCCAGGTCCCATGTTTAGTCTAACACAAGCGTGCAATGTCGCACATGCACACAAGGGGGCGCACATGTCTGGAGTTCTTTTACAGCTGCTGAGAAGCCACTGGCATGCCCCTTCTCTCTCTCTCTCTCTCTCATTTTCTCTCTCTGTCTCTCTCAAAATCAGAGGGTTAGGGTGCTCAACCATGTTTATTGCCACTCTATTCACAATAGCTAGGAAATGGAACCACCCTAGATGTCTATCAACTGATAAGTGGATAATGAAGATGTGGCACATTTACACAATGGAGTTCTCCTCAGTGGTAAAGAAAAATGAAATTATGAAATTTGCAGGAAAGTGGATGGATCTGGAAAGGATTATACTTAGTGAGGTAACCCAGGCCCAGTAAGCCAAATATCACATGAGCTCTCTCATCTGTGGATCCTAGCTACAAGTGATTGGACTTCTATGTGATAGGAATAAAACTCAGTAGCAGAGGCCAGTAAGCTAGAAAGGGGATATGAAGGGAATACAAAGGGAGGGAGAGGGGCCACTTAATAGGATGGTATTGTATGTATGTAAGTAGAAGAACAGATTAATGGGAGTGAAAAGGCCTAAGTGAGATCAGGGGAAGAGATTGAATAAAGGAAAGGTAGAGGGAGGGCTAACCAAAATCTAACAGGATATAAATAAGTTATAGGGAAACCTACTTTTCTGGATAATGGAACACTCAGAAGCCATAAATTGTTACTAGAAATTTTTCAGTGCCAGGGATGGGATACCTTCCAGTGAGTTGTTGAATAGGGAGGTCACAGGTACCCCCAAAACATTACAGGCTATTGCCGAGGCCCTTGGTTTCCCACCAGGTATAGATGGTGAGACCCTATTGCTGAGACTTCACATACTTAGGCTACAAGGTCACTGAGAAATCCTGCTGGAGCTGAGCTGAAAACTTCCTCCATGTAGACCAGCTGATAGAAAGCTGGAAAAAGGGCTAGAGAGATGGCTTAGCGGTTAAGGCACTTGCCTGCAAAGTCAAAGGATCCAGATTCAACTCCCCAGGACCCACATAAGCCAGATGGACAAGGTGGCACATGCATCTGGACTTAATTTGCAGCAGCTGGAGGCTCTGATGAGAGTATGAGGCCATTCTCTCTCTGCTTTTCTCTCTCAAATCAATAAAAATAAAATATTTTTTAAAAAGGTATGTGCTACCATGCCCAGCCATCTAGTTTATAAAGCAAGCAAGCAAGCTGGAAAAAGCTATGCTGCATGCAGTTCACTGGGGGGGGGGGGAGAGAAATCACCAATGGAGATACTCAATAGTGGACACAGCAAGCCTTAATTTTGGCCAGCTAGGCCAAATGAGCCAATGGGTGCAATAGTGTCATGTCTGTTATGGGGAAAACCAACTGCTCTCTAGTTAGACTGAGGCCTGCTCCATGGGAGGGAATATATCCCTGATATTGAAAACCTAGAACAGGGGTAGTCATGAACCATGGGGTGTAACATCTGCTGGTGTCTGGCTAAATGGATATACTATGTTCACCAAGCTGCCCAGTAAGCAATTTTCTTAATGTCCATACCCATACATTAATGCTACTCTCACTTTTGGTTAGAGAAGTTTCTCTTCTCAGCTGGCAGTGACCTTGAGATGATTCAGAAGGCACTCTGTGCTGAGAAGAAGTGACAGAGGAGTGCTCAGCACTGAAACATCTCTATCACATTTTCCAAGGCTCAGGGGCCATTGTGGAAGAGGTGGTGGAAAGAATGTAAAAGCCTGTGAGTCTTTACCATTTCCCAGGGTCATTAGCCACCCACATCCCGAGTGAGGGAGGGAGGAGTTGGGAGGGAAGCAGCAGTGTCCTGGAGCAGCAGGTGAGTGTGATGACAAAGATGACAGGCAATGAACAACCGGGAGACTGTCTGATGGACAGCACTTGTTTATTCAAAAGGGGAGTGGGTTTATAAACACTTGGGGAAGGTTGAGATGGCACATACAGACTGTATGGCGATTGGATACATAGTTTATGGGCTGCTATCTAAGTGGCGGAAGAACTAGTAACTTCACAGCTGTGGGGGGGAGGAGTTGCAAGAGAGAAGATAAGGGGAATGGCGGAAGGCTGTGACTTCAAAATTGTGGGGGTGAGAGAGATGGTGGAAAGGCTATGTGACTTCAGCCCCCATAAGGGTCTCATGGGCAGCTAGCCACAAGGTGAGGAACTGTGGGGAGCAAAGTCTGATTTATGGAATGGTCAGAGCCTTTTGGGGTCCAGGGAGAGGCCTCGCCAGTTCTGCCCACTCTGGGCCATGACAGGGCACACTACAGCCTACAACCTAGGGAAGGCCAGTCACCATCGCCAGGGACTCCTGATGATAGGGCCAGCTACAAACCCACAGCCCAGGGTCCTCAGCCATGTCCAACAGTTAAGGCCAGTCTCCTCACAGTCCAGCCCATTTTTAGCAAAGCCCAACAAGAGCCAAAGGAAGGGTAGGACTCCTTACAATGTGCTTCTCCAGACACAAAATGGCCTGGGTACCCATGACCTCACAGTGCCTGACACTACCTACACAAGACCATCATAATAGGAAAAGAGGATCACATCAAAGTAAAAGAGAGACTGAAAGTGGAAAGGGGTATGACAGTGAGTGGAGTTTCAAAAGGGAAAGTGGGGGGAGAGAGGGATTAACTATGGGTTATTGTCTATAATTATGGAAGTTGTCAAAAATGTTAGGAAAAAAATCAAAGGTAATTCTGATGGGCTCACTTTTGTACATAATGAGCTTTTTCTCTTGTTTCTTTTAACTCTGTGTTTTCATTGTTATAAGTTTTTCTTGGGGGGTGGGCATACAAACTAGGTTTTTTTTTGTTTTGGTTTGGTTTTTTTAATTTTTTTGATAATTTTTTTATTGACAACATCTATACTTATATACAAAAACGCATTATATTTCCCTCCCCTCCCCCCATTCCCATTTAGAATTCCAATCTCCATCATATCCCCTCCCTCTCTCCATTAGTCTCTCTTTTAATTTGATGTCATCATCTTTTTCTTCTATTTTGAGGGTCTTGTGAAGGTATTGCTAGGCACTGCAAGGTCATGGATATCAAGGCCAATTTCTGTCTGGGCAGTTGCATCGTAAGAAGTCATACCCTTCCTTTGGCTCTTCCATTCTATCTGCTCCCTCTTCCTCATTGGTCCCTGAGCCTTGGAGGGTGTTTCAGTGCTGGGCACTCCTCCATCCCTTCTTCTCAGCACTATGTTACCTTTGGGGTGATCCCAGTGGTAATCGCCATCTGAAAAGAGAAGCTTCTCTAACCAGAAGTTAGAGTAGCGTTAATATGTGAACATGAACATTTAGTGCCCCCAGGGCAGCTTGGTGGGAACAATATATACATTTAGTCAGAAAACAACAGGCTTTATACCCCTAACTCTCATGACCTCACCTACCATAGACTTTTGCTTTGGTTTTTCAGTACCAGGCATGTATTCCCTCCCATAGAGAGGGCCTTCAGTCCAATTATGGAGCAGTTGGTTACCCCAAGAGTAGACATGCCACTATTGCACCTGTTCAGTCATTGGGCCTGTATGGCCAAACTTGAATATTCAGTGTCCACTGTTAATTATTATTTTTTTATTGACACCTTCTATACTTACATACAAAAAACTTATGATATTTCCCTCCCTCCCCCATTCCACTTTAGATCTCCAATATCCATCATATCCCCTCCCTCTCCCCATTAGTCTTTCTTTTAATTTGATGTCATCATCTTTTTCTTCTATTTTGAGGGTCTTGCGAAGGTATTGCTAGGCACTGCAAGGTCATGGATATCAAGGAAATTTTCTGTCTGGACAGTTGCATCGTAAGAAGTCATACCCTTCCTTTGGCTCTTCCATTCTATCTGCCCCCTCTTCTGCAATGGTCCCTAAGCCTTGGAGGGTGTGACAGAGTGTTTCAGTGCTGGGCACTCCTCCATCCCTTCTTCTCAACACCATGTTGCCTTTTGGGTGATCCCAGTGGTCATCGCCATCTGAAAAGAGAAGCTTCTCTAACCTGTATGGCCAAACTTGAGTATTCAGTGTCCACTGCTTTCACTGCTGATGACTTCTGTCTCCCATAAGGCTGCATGCAGTGCAGCTTTTTCCAGCTTTCAGTTGGCTGGTCTACAGGGAAAAGGTTTTCTGCTCAGCACCAGCTTGCTTTCTCAGTGACTTTGCCTCTCAGGCAAGGGATGTCTTCAGCAATAGGGTCTTACTATCTGTTTCTCAAGGAAAACCAAGGGCTTTGGCAAAAGCCTTTAATGTTTTGGAGGCTACCGGGACCTCCTTGGCCAACAACTCACTGGAAGGTATCCCATCTCAGGCACTGAAAATTTTCTAGTAACAGTCTACAGCTTCTGGATGTGCCATTATTCAAAAAAGTAGGTTTGGGCTAGAGAAATGGCTTAGCGGTTAAGGCACCTGCCTGCTAAGCCTAAGAACGCTGGTTCCAATCTCCAGCAGTTCCAACCTCCAGGTCCCATGTTTAGCCAGATGCAAAGTGATGCAAGGGAGCAATGCCACACTTGCCCACAAGGGGGTGCACGCATCTGGATTATTCACAGCAGCTGAGAGACTGCTGGCACACCCATTCTCTATCTGTCCCCCTCTCCCTCTCTCTCTGTCTTTCTGTCTGTCTCTCTCCAAAAATAAATAAAAAATAAAAAAATTTTTAAAAGTAGGTTTACATAAGTCTTATTCACAATGTCTTGAATTTAGATTAACCCTCCCCCTGCCCTTCTTTTATGCATTCTCTTCCCATGGCCTTGCTTAGGTCAATCCCCTCCCTGTAATCTGTTTTTCTACTTACATATGTGTAAAACCATACACTTAAGTCCTTCCCTTTCCTCCCTCCCTTATAGCCTTTTACCAGCTTACTAGTTTCTGGTACCAATTTTTGGTACCAATTTTTTCCAGTTCACACACAATTCTATACATTTGTAGCTAGGACCCACATATAAGAGAGAACATGTGACGTTTGGCTTTCTGAGCCTGGGTTACCTCACTTAGTATAATCCTTTCCAGATCCATCCATTTTCCTGCAAATTTCATAATTTCATTTTTCTTTACCACTGAACAGAACTCCATTGTGTAAATGTACCACATCTTTATTATCCATTCATCTGTGGAGGGACATATAGGCTGGTTCCATTTCCTAGCTATTGTGAATAGAGCAGCAATAAACATAGTTGTGCAAGTATCTCTAAGGTAATGAGAAGAGTCCTCTGGATAAATGTCTAGGAGTGCTATAGCTGGATCATATGGTAAATCAATTTTTAGCTGTCCCAAGAACCTCCACACTGATTTCCACAATGGCTGGACCAGCTTACATTCCCACCAACAGTGTAGAAGTGTTCCTCTTTCTTCCCCACTCACGCCAACACTTATTGTCATTTGTTTTCTTGATGGTAGCCATTCTGACAGGAGTGAAATGGAATCTCAAAGTGGTTTTAATTTGCATTTCCCTGATGGCTAAGGATGTGGAACACTTTTTTAGATTTTATATGCCACCTGTATTTCATCTTCTGAGAATTCTCTATTTACTTCCATAGCCCATTTTTTAACTGGGTTGTTTGAATTCTTATCCTGTTTTTTGAGTTCTTTGTATATTCTGGATATTAATCCTCTGTCAGATGTATAGCTGCAAAGATTTTCTCCCATTCTGTAGGCTGTCTTTTTGTTCTATTCAGTGTCCTTTGCTGTACAAAAGCTTTGTAATTTCACAAGGTCCCAGTGGTTGATTAGTGGTTTTATTCCCTGAGCAATTAGGAGTTATATTCAGAAAGTCCTTGCCTAAGCCAATATGTTGAAGGGTTTTCCCTACCTTCTCCTCTAGCAGTTTTAGAGTTTCAGGTCTGATGTTAAAGTCCCTCATCCATTTGGACTTGACTCTTGTGCATGGAGAGAGACAAGGATCTATGTTTATCCTTTTACATACAGATGTCCAGTTTTCCCACCACTTGTTAAAGAGGCTATCTTTTCTCCAGTGAATATTTTTTGCATTTTTTTCAAAAATCAGGTGGCTGTAGCCACCTGGATTAATATTTGGGTCTTCTATTCTGTTCATTGATCTACCTGTCTGTCCTTGGGCCAGTACCATGCTGTTTTTGTTACTATGACTTTGTAATATAACTTAAAATCGGGTATGGTTATACCACCTGCCTGATTTTTGTTGCACAAAATTGTTTGGCTATTCGAGGTTTTTTGTGTTTCCAGATGAATTTTAGGATTGTTTTTTCTATTTCTGTGAAGAATGCTATTGGGATTTTAATGGGGATTGCATTAAATGTGTAGATTGCTTTTGGTAAGATTGACATTCTCACAATATTGATTCTTCCAATCCAGGAGCATGGGACGTCTTTCCATTTCCTTGTGTCTTCAGCAATTGTCACTCGAGTTTTTTAAAGTTCTCATTGTAGAGATCATTCACTTCCTTGGTTAAGTTTATTCCAAAGTGTTTTTTTTTTTTTTTCTTGAGGCAATTGTGAATGGGAGAGATTCCCTGATTTCATCCTCTGCATGTTTGTTGTTAGTGTATAGAAAAGCTACTGATTTCTGTGTGTTTATTTTGTATCCTGCTACATTGCTAAAAGTGTTTATCAGCTCTAACAGTTTGCTGGTGGAGACTTTAGGGTCTGTTATGTATAGAATCATATCATCTGCAAATAATGATAATTTGATCTCTTCCCTTCTGATTTGTATCCCTTTTATGAGTGTCTCGTGCCTTATTGCTATGGCTAAGACTTCCAGTGCTATATTAAATAGTCGTGGGGAAAGTGGACACCCTTGTCTCCTTCCTGAATTTAGAGGAAAAGCTTCAAGTTTTTCCCCATTTAGTATTATGTTGGCTGTAGGTTTGTCGTAAATAGCTTTTATTATGTTGAGATATGTTCCTTATGTTCCCAGTTTTTGTAATACTTTCACCATGAAGGGGTGTTGGATTTTGTCAAATGCCTTTTCTGCATCTATTGAGATGACCATGTGATTTTTGTCCTTCAGACCATTTATATGGTGTATTACATTTATGGATTTGCATATGTTGAACCATCCCTGCATCTCTGGGATAAAGCCTACTAGGTCAGGGTGAATAATCTTTGTGATGTATTCTTGTATTATGTTTGCCAGTATTTTGTTGAGAATTTTTGCATCTATGTTCATGAGGCAGATTGGTCTGTAATTTTCTTTTTTTTGATCTGTCTTTGTCTGGTTTGGGTAACAGGGTGATGCTGGCTTCATAGAAGGATTTTGGTAGAATTCCTTCCTTTTCTATTTTATGGAAAAGTTTGAGAAGCATTGGTGTTAGATCTTCCAGGAATGTCTGATAAAATTCAGCAGTGAATCCATCTGGGCCTGGGCTTTTTTCAGTTGGGAGACTATTTATAACTGCTTGGATCTCTGTGGTTGTTATAGGTCTATTTAAATGGTTTATCGCATCTTGATTTAATTTTGGTAGGTCATATGAATCAAGGAAATCATCCATTTCTTTCAGGTTTTCAAACTTAGAGGCATATATATTCTTAAAGTATGTCCTTATGATTTTCTGAATTTCTTTGGTATCTGTTGTGATGTTGCCTCTTTCATCTCTAATTTTATCAATTTTTGTCTCTTCTCTATTTCTTTTGGTCAGATTTTATAAGGGTTTGTCAATCCTGTTTATCCTTTCAAAGAACCAACTCTTTGTTTCATTGATTTTTTTTTTTGATTATTTTTTTTGGTTTCCATTTCATTAATTTCTGCCCTAACCTTTATTATTTCTTCCCTTCTACTGATTTTTGGTTTGCCCTGTCCTTCACTTTCCAAGGCCTTAAGGTGAAGCATTAAATTGTTTAGTTGTGAACTCTCTAATTTCGTAATGTAGGCACTTAGAGCTATAAATTTCCCTCATAGGACTGCCTTCATTGTGTCCTAGAGGTTTTGGCATGTTGTATTCTCATCATCATTTGATTCTATGAATTTCTTGATTTCCTTTTTAATTTCTTCAATGACCCATACATCGTCCAATAATGTACTGTTTAGTCTCCATGAATTTCTGTATGCTCTGTAGTTTTTCTTGTTGCTGATTTGCAGTTTAATCCCATTGTGATCATATAGCATACAAGGGAGCATTTCAATTTTCCTGTATTTTTTAAGATCTGATTTGTGTCCTATTATATGGTCTATTTTAGAGAATGTCCCATGTGCTGCTGAGAAGAATGTATATTCTGCAGCATTTGGATGGAATGTTCTGTATATCTGTTAGGTCCATTTGTTCCATGATATCATTTAATGCAGATGTCTCTCTGTTTATTTTTTGTTGGGTAGACCTGTCAAGTGAAGAGAGTGGGGTATTGAAGTCACCCACTACTATTGTCTTAGGAGTTATCTCTGACCTTAAGTCCGATAGTGTTTGTTTGAGAGCATATATGTTTAGGATTGTGATGTCCTCCTGTTGGAGTGTTCCTTTAATCAGTATAAAGTGACCTTTTTTATCTTTCCTCACTAATGTTGCTTTGACATCTATCCTGTCAGAAATTAGGATAGCAACCCCTTCTTGTTTCCTAAGCCCATTTGCTTGAAATAGCTTTTTCCAACCTTTCACCCTAAGAATGTTTCTATCTTTTAATGAGAGGTGAGTTTCCTGGAGGCAACAGATGGTAGGATCCTGCTTTTTAATCCAGTCTGCAAGTCTATGTCTTTTGGTTGGGGCATTGAGGCTATTGATATTAAGAATTATTATTGAAAGATATGTATTTGATCTCTTCCATTTCTCTTGCTTTGTAGTTCTTCTTGGTTTTCTCTTTACTCACTTGTTTTAACTGTTTTTTTTGTTTGTTTTTTTTTTTTTGGTTTTCTGAGGTAGGGTCTCACTCTGGTGTCCAGGCTGACCTGGAATTAACTATGTAGTCTCAGGGTGGCCTTGAACTCTCGGCGATCCTCCTACCTCTGCCTCCCGAGTGCTGGGATTAAAGGCGTGCGCCACCACGCCTGGCTGTTTTAACTGTTTTTGAGTATGGTTTATTTTTTCCTATTTCCTGCTGTGTGTGCTTTGCTTTCTCTTCAGCATGAATGATTCCTGCAAGTATTTTCTATAGAGCTGGTTTAGTTGCCATAAATTCCTTTAGCCTGTCTTTGTTGTGGAATGTCCTTATTTCTCCATCAATTTGGATAGATAGCTTTGCAGGATAAAGTAATCTTGGTTGACAGTTTTTATCTTTCAGAACTTGGAATACATCACTCCAGGCCCTTCTGGCTTTCAAAGTTTGTGTTGAGTAATCTGCTGTGGGGTTTCCCTTTGAAGGTCATTTGCTTTTTCTCTCTAACTGCTTTCAATATATTTTCTTTGGTTTGTGTGTTTAGTAGTTTAATTATAACATGGTGAGAAGAGGATCTTTGTAGGTTTTGTCTGTTTGGTGTTCTAAATGCTTCTTGTATCTGCATTGGCCTTTCTTTCCCAATTTGGGGAAAATTTTCTTCTATGATTTTGTGGAAAACACCTACTAAGCCTCTGGACTGAAATTCTTCCCCCTCTGCTATACCTTGAATTCCTATGTTTGCTCTTTCATAGTGTCCCGCATGTCTTGGAGTTCCCATTCATACCTTTCTTTTAGCTTGTCTTTCTCTTTGTTGGACTGTGATAGGTCTGTCATCAGGTTTTCTGGTTTAGATATTCTGTCCTCTCCTTCATCCATTCTACTGGTAAGACTTTCCACAGAGTTTTTTATTTCACTGACTGTGTTCTTCAGAGATAGGATTTCAGCCAGGTTTTTCTTCAGTATTTCTATTTCCTTATTCATGTTCTGTAATGACCTTTTTATTTCACTAAGCTGTTTTTCTGTATTCTCTTTCAAGAGTTTGTTTTCTTCTTTAATTCCTCTGTTTTCTTCTCAGATTCCTTTCATTTTTTCTCTCATTTCTTCTTTCATTTCTTTGAGTATAGATATCACCATTCTTTTGAAATCTTTGTCAGGAATTTCATCTAAAACAGTCTCATTAGTGAACAATTCTGATGGATTTGTAATTTTTGGTGTGATTGCATTGTCTTGATTCTTTGTGTTTCTTGTATTATAATGTAGTGATTTTTGCATCCTGGATTGATTTGATGCTTAGGTTTTCTATTTATCTGCAGTGTTCTTAGGTGTGGTGATCCACCTTTATATACTTTCAGGATATGAGTTTAAGGTGCCAAGTGTAGCACTTGTATCCTAGCTGTTGAATTTGTTTGTTAAGCAAGTATTGTAATGGACTGTTGGAACAATTTAGTAGCAAGTTCTAAACTTCAACTGAGCAAAATACACATTCAATTAACATGAGCACAGAGTATACAAGTGTGGGAATTGAAACAAACAGTCCCTAAGGGTGTATGTTGCTCTACACCCTTAATCCTGTCAGCTAGGAATCAGACCCTGCCCCCAATAATGACAAAAGCAAAAGATAAAGGCCCTCTAAATCTAAAGGTATTACAGGCAGCAATATTCAACACCTCCTATTCAGCTTATTTGAAAATGGTAAGGCCAACCACAAATATGTAACCCATAACCTGCCCTGACCTGGAAAGAGAGGTTAGCACTTCCAATGCCAGCCTATGTGCCTTTTTTTTTTTTTTTTTTTTTTTTTTTTTTTTTTGTCAACTGGCCTTTGTTACCTTTTGGTGTGGCTTCCAAACTCACCAATGCTGAGTGCCCACCTCGTTCCCTGAGCTGTGGAGCTTGGCTCAGCTGTGCTGGGTGCAGTGTTGGTGATGTGGCACAGAGCTGCTGCTAGTTGCTGAATTCTGCCAATTTGCTGAGGTTCTGATGGTTGGGGGTTGGGTGAGTTCAGGAAGCCTGTAGTAGCTCACACTGTTCCCCTGTATCTCTTTCAGTAGCTCAGCAGACTTTTTTTCAATTTCTGGGCTCTGTGAGGAGACTGATGAGGCTGAAGTCCCCCTTTTTTTAAGGCGGCGGTGGCTACAGTGGCGGCTCAGCGGTCTGGGCGGCAGTTTAGAGCGGTGGCTTGGAGCCGCTGTGGAGCGGGCTGCCGTGGGTTGGGCCGCAAGCTCCACAGTGGGATTCTGGCCGTTTCCTGCTTTTCCGGTGTTTCCCGGAAAAAATATTCTGCTCTTTTCTGAAGAAGAGTGTAGTTTTGCTTAAATCCCTCCCTGATCCGGTTTGGTGTGGCTTCTATGCCCCCATCTTACCCGGAAGTCCACCACAAACTAGTTTTAATAGCCATGGCATTGGAAGTCCACAAAATGGGCAGAAACAGCATCGAAGGACATACAAAACTCAAAAGGGTATGGTTAACAGAAACCCGTCACTCTTGAGAAGTTTCCACTTGTCCTTACCCTTACTTACTCTTACTCTAATTTCCCTCCACTACACACCCCACCTTTGCCTTCCTCAGCCAGGGTTCTGGGCTCTAACATTCTGAAGATTTGCTTGGGGGCAAGGAAATTTACACACCAACCACAGGCCCAATGTGGAAAGGCTCCTTGAAACCTCAAGTCCTGTAGCTGGCAAGGTCACTGGAAGATGACAACAGGGCCTTTAAACAACAATCTAGCCAGATATTGTGGAGTTTCCACAACAAGGTACAGTGTGATGGCCTCTGTGCCCAGCCAGTCCCAACATTCTCAACTACATGCAACCTTCTCCTGATTCTGATTTTTTTACTTCTATTTCTTTACACAAATTCGTGACTTAAGACCATGGTGCCCTATAAACCTGGAACTAGCTCTGGATAAATGAGAGCTCTCATCAGTCCCCCAAAAGCACCTGAATATCAAAAGAGCTGGCAAAATATGGGCAGGGAGGCCCTCTCCTAAAAAGGCAGCTGTTGGGCAACCCAGCCATATGGAGTCAGAATGAGAAAACAGAAACTGTACTTGCAGGTGGTAAAGACAGTACTTTTTCATTGAAATGGTTTGATCTGAATGTGTAGAATTGGAAAATTGGTAATTGGCCAGTTGCCTCTAGACACAGATTACTTCTGTTCCAGAGAGGGTGGCACTGTTGACATGCTTCAGGCGGCACAGCCTCTACCACATTTCACTCAGAAAGGGCCAAATTTGTAGATTGCAGCCGCTCAGTCTCCTGACAGATGTTCTGCTCCGCCATGTCACACTCAGCTAGGAATACCTGAACCTTTTGCACCAAATTCTTCCTTTTTAGCCTACTGTCTTTGAAATGTTCTGGTAGGATCATTGTGTCAATCTCCTCCAAGATCTTCAAAACTGCTCCATTGTTGCCTTCACACTCCTATCAAGCTTGCTGAGAGCTTCTGTTTGCCATCCTTAGCCAGAAAACCCTGCTAGATTCCAGCAACTTCTTTGTTCAACTCTTCCATCTGTACATACAGAGATGTGTCCAAGCCTTTCGACTTCTTTTGCTCAACCTTTTCTTCTGTATTGCTCTTTTCCCCAACTAACATGACCTGGCAGCCATTTTGCATTTTTCTTTCTTTTTAAAAAATATTTTTATTTATTTTTATTTTTATTTATTTATTTGATGAGAGAGAGAGAAAGAGAGAGAGAGAGAGAGAGGAGAGAATTGAGAGAATGGGTGAGTCAGGGCCTCCAGCCACTGCAAACGAACTCCAGATGTGTGCACCCCCTTGTGCATCTGGCTAATGTGGGTCCTGGGGAATAGAACCTGGGTCCTTTGGCTTTACAGGCAAATACCTTAACCACTAAGCCATCCCTCCTGCCCTCTATTGCATTTTTCTTCATTATTTCTGTAGTAGTTTGAATGTATGGCCCTATCTACTCAGGTGCTTTATTAAAATTGATTTTACAACTTAAGTCCCTAGCAGGTAGACTCCTGCTACAGGGGACATGTCCCTAGGGGTGGTGGTGGATCTGAATTTCAGCCTGTAGGTATGGAGAAGAGTTTGAGCTCTGGCAGTGCTTGCTTCTTATTTGTTGTTGGTGTTTGCTTGCAGCAGTTGTCTTTCTCTACTTGATCTATGAAAGGAAGCCAACTTCTTCCACCATTGATGGAATGTTCCTTGGATCTGTAAGCTTGAAATTAATCCTTGGCTCCCATATGTTGTGTCTATTTGGAAGGTCTTCCCAGAAATGTGCAGATGACAATAATTTCCATCCATTTGTTGTTCAATTTTCAGATCCATGTTTGCTTTTCTTGATGTTTCTTGGAATTTGTTCTTGCATTTGATCATGTCATTATAAAGCTTAATCAAATGATTAATTTGTTGATTCTGTTTGACTCACCTTTATCAGTTTATTAAGATCTCTCTGATTTTCAATTATGTTAAGATGAGTGATAAGAGCTAACTGCTGCTGTTTCTCTTACATTTCATTTATGCAATTGTTGTTTTGATGGTTTTCTTCCAATTCTTTCATCCATTTGTTCATTATCTCATTAACAAGACTGTCATGCTTTCATTTTGGAGTTCTATGTCTGGAGTATCCTGTGTTTTCATTGGCGGCTTCCTTCCATTGTGGTACTTGGCATTCTTGGTGGAGCTTTCTCAGCTTGTCTTGCATTATTTGTTTTGCATTTGGGTTTTCCCAACTTGAGGAAAAATGTCTTATTTTAAGGATGTAGCAGTTAATGGATCTTGTGGAATCTTTTCTTTCTTTCTTTTTTTTTTTTTTTCGAGGTAGGGTCTCACTCTAGCTCATGCTGACCTGGAATTAGTTATGTAGTCTCAGGGTGGCCTTGAACTCACAGCAATCCTCCTACCTCTGCCTCCCAAGTACTGGGATTAAAGGCATGCCCCACCATGCCTGGCGGATCTTGTAGAATCTTTGATGAGTGTTTTGGTTTGATCCAAATGGGAGTGAGATGGCATTATATCTGCAGATTTTGGTTGGGTGCTCTTGGGTCTGGAGAGGGTCTTCCTTGTGTGTGCTATCTCTTAGCATTTCTGGGTGAGACCCTGGGAGGTCTGGCCAAGCACAGACATCTTCTCCTCTTGATACTTGGTTGCTGACTCTTGGTGGTGGGATTGGCTGCATTGGTTCATGGAGGGAAGGGGAATACTGCTATTGGAGCTAGGCCTTAATCAGGGCATATGAGGGGCTGTCTAGTTCACATGGCTGTGTGGATGTTCTGAGCCTCTGTGACCCCACCCTGACCTTGCTGAATGTGCAGAAGGCATCAGTGCTTTGTGAGGACCACTTTGTGTCTGTGGGTCAGGCAGATTGCCTGCTTGCTCCAAGAGGATTGTGTGTAATGGTCTGGCAGACCACCAGTCCCAGCTGCCTGTGTGGAATTCAGGGAGACGGGCAGCCTATGTGTGCCACATGCAGAAATCGGGGGGTGGGGTGGGGGGTGGGAAAGGTCATCCTTGCGTGGGTGAAGATTGGACTACTTGCCCATGTGAGTGCAAGCCCTGTGCCATAGCAGTGCTCCTTGTGGAGGTTGGACTGATCCTGCCTCACATGCCAGTACTCACATCCCAGCTGGGCCAATGTGTGGGTTGGGAAAGCACGATCGTGCTCCAGTGTGAGAAACTGTTGTGATGTGTTATAATCAGCTCACATCTAAAGTAAGCTTGTGTTGTTTCTGAGTTTTAGCAATATTTCCTATGGTGGTTTTATTCAGGTGTCCCCCATAAGATGTGTTCTGAATGCTAGGTCCCCAGCTGGTGGCAATCTGGGTATTGGGACCTCCTGGAGGCAGTGTTCGGGGGCAGGCTTATGGGTGTTATAGCCAGCTTCCCATTGCTAGTGTTTTGGCACACCCTCCTGCTGTTGGCCAGGAGGCAATATCCACCCTCTGCTCATGCCTTCATTTTCCCTTCCCATCATGAAGCTTCCTCTAGAGTATGTAAGCCAAATTAAAAAAAAACCTTTCCTCACACAAGCTACTCTTGGTTGGGTGTTTTCTACCAGAAACATGAAGTTGACTGTAACAGTAAAATTGGTACCAAGAAGTGGGTAATTGATGCTAGAAACCTGACTGGCTTGGGTCATTTGGAAATGATTTGAGGGAGAAATATGGACAGATTTGAGACCTTAGCCTAAGAGACTCCTTGCAGTGCTGTAAGTACACTTTGATGGACTGTTCACAACAGTTAAAAGACTGAATGGACTAAGAACTACTGTGAGGTTAGGTTTATGAGGGTGAGAAAGAGCTGTCAGGATTGGTCTAGAAGCAGTTTGTGTAGAAGACTTGCTGTGTGCTGCCTGCTTGTGTCCTGAGAACTTGTGCAGGGTTGCACTGCATAGAAATGGACTGTTGTGAGCAGAGGGATATGGTGCAGAAAAAAAAAGCAACCTTTGCGCCCAAATTGTGCCACGTAAGCTTCAATTGTTTGTTTATTTGAGAGGCAGAGAGAGACAATGGGTGTGTTAGGCCCTTCAGCCGCTGCAAATGAACTCCAGAAGCATGTGCCACCTTGTGCATCTGGTCAATGTGGATCCTGGGGGATCAAACTGGGACTTTGACTTTGCGGGCCAGCGCCTTAACCACTAAGCCATTCCTCCAGCCCAAGATGCAATTGTTTGAAAGATTACTACTACTGTGATTGGGCTAGTTGACTTGCACTGGGACCATAGGAAGAACGCAGATTTTTGTTTTTTTGTTTTTTTTTTTCGAGGTAGGGTCTCACTCTGGTTCAGGCTGACCTGGAATTCACTATGTAGTCTCAGGGTGGCCTTGAACTCTTGGCGATCCTCCTACCTCTGCCTCCCGAGTGCTGGGATTAAAGGCATGCGCCACCACGCCCGGCCGAGAACGCAGATTTTTGAAGGGGCCTGAATGCTGAAGTAGTGTCCTGTTGTTCAAATCTGCTTTAGTCCCCCCCCCCAAATTAACAAATTGGTAGCCTACCTGGCATTACGGCGTATAACAAATGCAGCGGAGGGTCTTTAATTTTTATTTATTTACTTATTAGAGATAGAGAAAGAGAGAGAGAGAATGGGTGCACCAGGGCCTCCAGCCACTGCAAATAAACTCCAGACACATGCACCACCTTGCATCTGGCTTACGTGGGTACTGGGGAATCGAACCGGGGTCCTTGGGCTTCACAGGCAAGCGCTTAACCACTAAGCCATCTCTCCAGCCCAACAGTTTTGTTTTTTGGAAATAGTTATGGGTAATGTGAAGCAGTGGAGAGCCAATGGAGATGCCAGGACTATGGGATGGATGTAAAGGAGAGCTGCAGGCACCAAGTGAAAAGTTTTCTGGAAGGGGCGGAATTGGAACTCTAGAGATTCACCACTGTCTGGAATTATCCAGACTTGGAGACTTGTTAAGAGTTGTAGGACTTGGGCTGGAGAGATGGCTTAGTGGTTAAGGCATATGCCTGAGAAGGCTAAGGACCCAGGTTTGATTCTCCAGGTCCCACGTAAGCCAGATGCACATGGTGGCACATGCATCTGGAGTTTGTCTGCAGTGACTAAAGGCCCTGGTGCACCCATTCTCACTCTATCTCCCTCTGTCTCTAATAAATAAATAAATAAAATATTTATTTTAAAAAAGAGTTGTAGGACTTGGAGTTACAGAATGTTTGCCCTGTTTTGTTTTGGTCTTTTTTGTTGTTGTTTGTTTTTCAAGGCAGGGTCTTGCTCTAGCCCAGCCTGATCTGGAATTCACTATGTAGTCTCAGGGTGGCCTCAAACTCACAGCAATCCTCCTACCTCTGCCTCCCAAGTGCTGGGATTAAAGGTGTGCACCATGCCGGCTTTTGTTTGTTTTAAATACTGTATTAGAATATTTATTTTCTGTGCCAAGTGCCTTCTCTTGCAGTGTCAATTCTGTGTCATTATGGTTGTTTTCTTTCTGGTATTATGGCTCAGTTAAGACCTTGGACTATGGGAATGTTTGATCATTAGGACTGATAAAAACTATGTGGACTTTTAAAGTTGGACTGAATGCACAGCATTTTACATCAAGGATGATAATCAGTTTATGAGGGCTAGAGGCAGAATATGATGGTTTGATTCAAATGTCCCCCATAAACTTATGTGCTTTGAATGCTAGGTCCCAAGCTGGTGGCAATTTGGGAACTGGAAACTTCTGGAGACTGTTCATTTGGCGGGGGCTTAGGGATGTTATAGCCAGTTTCCCCTTGACAGTATTTTGCACTCTTTCCTGTTGCTTGATGTCCACCTTCTGCTCATACCATCATTTCCCTTGCCTCAAGTCTCTATGACAAAATAAACCCTTTCCTCCCATAAGCTGCTCTTGATTGGGTTTTTCTGGCAACAATGCAAAGTTGATTGCAATGCTTCCTTAATCAAGTGTGTACTGGAATTTCACATATATAGCCACTGATTTTTCTGTAAAGGTCAAATTTATCTGGCTCACTAGATAAGCATTTCTTGAGAAAAAAAGTTTATTCTTTTATTTTTTAAAGATTAAAAAATATTTTATTTTTATTTATTATTAAAGAGGCAGATAGCAAGAGAGAGAATGGGCATGGTAGGGCCTCCAGATGCTGCAAATGAACTCCAGATATAGGTACCACCTTGAGCATCTGGCTTACATGGGTCCTAGGGAACTGAACCTGGGCCCTTCAACTTTGCAGGCAAGCACCTTAACTGCTAATCCATCACTCAAGTCCTAGTGTTTATTTATTTTTTGTTTTTTCAAGGTAGGGTCTCACTCTAGCCCAGGCTGTTCTGGAATTCACTATGTAGTCTCAGGGTGGCCTCAACTCTCAGCAATCCTCCTGAGTGCTTGGATTAAAGACATACACCACCACACCTGGCTTTCTAATGTTTATTCTTAATGCCATAATATATTCCACAAATAACTACTCAATAAACTACCAAGAATATAATGAACTATTTTCTAAGATGAATATCTTGTTCTTGAAACTAAGTAAAGTGGGCTGGGGAGATGGCTCAGCTTGCTTGCAAAGCCTGCCAGCCTGGCCTTCAATTCCCCAGTACCCATGTCAAGCCAGATGCACAAAAGGGTGCCAGCATTTGGAGTTTGTTTCCAGTGACAAGGAACTAAAGAGCTTTGCACTGCATCTGGATATAAGGTTTATTACATGTGCATTTTCTTCTCTGCAGTGCTGGGTATTATACCCAGAGCCTTGTACATGCTAGGAAAACACCACTGAGCTACATGGTCAGCTCCAGATATATTCCTACTCGAGTAAGAGTTTTCAAATACAAATGTCTATGTGTGTGGGGGGGGGGAGCTAAAAATCAATCATAAAATAGCTAATGGGAGAAGCACGGGGCAGGAAAGTCCTGTAGGAGGACATGGGGAGGAAGGCATTTTTGTTTTCACAATTGGATCTGGCTATTCTGGATGCACATCTTTCCCTTCCATAAATAACTTATTTCAAGTAGGAATTCCTTATCACATGTGGGGATCTCTGACGTTTTCCTATGCACTGGACACAAGTCCTTTTACCTGTGTTGCAGTTGTGAATCAGAGTTACAAAGTGAATGCTAAGACATGAATTTCGGCCTTTGACATAATTTTGAAGACTATGTCTATTATTATGTCTAAACTAAAAAATAAAATGAAAGAAAAAAATGACAAAAATCTTAAAATATTAAATGCAGTAATTTTTAAATATAATATGCAATGATCACAGCTTCGTCTGTTCTTACTCCTGCATTGCTTATACAATGTAACAACATGGCACTTGCATTATTGGCTTCACTTTCACAGTATCTTAGTGATGAAGTCTTCTGGGGCTTATTTCCAATGTACCGTGACCAATGAAAACGTTACACAGGATTTATAATGGTCATTCAGACTGCTGGCTTATTGAACTTGCTGGATTTTTCTGTGTGTGTTAGTTAACTTCTTGCTGTTGGGATAAAATACATGACCAGAAACGGATTAGGGAAGGAAAGTGTTTATTCTCCCCTTACAGTGTTGAGCGAGGGAAAGCATAGCAAGTACAGAACCACATCATTACATCAGCGAGAGGAACAAAGTGAATTGGGCTTGAAGCTGGGCTGTAACATCCCAAGGTCCACACACTTCCTCCAGCAAAGCTCCACAACCTTCCCTAATAGCACCACCAACTGGGGATGAAGTATTCAAACAAGACTATTTCATTACTCTTTCAAACCACCACACCCAGGCTGGCCTCCAACTTCTTAATGTATTATTATTATTATTATTATTATTTGTATTTTAAGTCTATTAAAACCTTAACTTAGCCAGGCATGGTGGTGCACACCTTTAATCCCAGCACTCAGGAGGCAGAGGTAAGATGATCTCCGTAAGTTCAAGGCCACCCTGAGACTACATACTGAGTTCCAGGTCAGCCTAGGCTAGAGTGAAACCCAACCTTGAAAAACCAAACCAAACACCAAAACTTAATTTTCATTTACATTCATATTCAATTGCTCATCATGACCTTAACTGACATTCACACCACAAATTCATATCACTGTAGATTTCTTTTCTTTGGTGCTTCAGCAAAATCAGCTCACAGCTGTCAATGAAGGTTTAGAAGACTCTTAATAAATAAAAAAATATTTTTTTTTTTTTTAAGAGAGAGAGAGAATGGGTGTGCCAGGGCCTCCAGCCACTGCAAACAAACTCCAGATGCATGTCCCCCTTGTGCATCTGGCTTATGTGCGTCCTGGAGAATCAAACTGGGATCCTTTGGCTTTGCAGGCAAACGCCTAGCAGACTCTTTGAAGTTGCTATCTCCCACAGACATCACATCCAGGGCTCCCATCCTTGCCAAGTCCTGCCAAGGATATTGGGGTCTGTGGCCTGGTCTAACAAACACTTCACTTGAGTTTCTTCTGAAAGTCCATTCTCTGGCTCTCGAGCACGAATGTTGTGGTCTTTGTTTCCACGAGCTACAGATGTATAACTCTCAAAGGCATCTGATTTCTCATGGCCCAGACATAACTCATCACTGAAATGGGGATTGAACAAAAATGAAAACACAGACACAAGTAATCTTTTCCTTATTACCTGCATTCCTAGCCAATCTTTATGCTCTCATCTTTTTTCCCTGTTGTTCATAACCTTGAAGTCAAAGTTAAAACATGAATAATACAACGATTAACGTTTGTTTGCCATGTTCTTGTGCAGATATAAACTTATTTCTCTGGGTTAGACACCTAGTTGTAGAGCTACTGGGTCAAATGATGACTCTATATTTACTCTTTTGAGCAACGTCCAGACTGTTCCCCATAGAGTTATACCATTATTATCCCATGAGGGTTCCAATTCCTCCACATACTTGCCAACGCTAGTCAAATACCATCTTTTTGCGTGTGAGGCATTATCGTATTTGCATTTCCCTAATGACTATTTATGCTAGCCCTTCTTTGTGTAATCATTGGTCAATTATACATTTTGTTTTTTGAGGTAGGGTTTCACTCTAGTCAGGATGACCTAAAATTCACTATGTAGTCTCGAATTCATGGTGATCCTCCTACCTCTGCCTCCCGAGTGCTGGGATTAAAGGTGTGCGCCACAATGCCCGGCTGAATTTTGGTCATTAAAAAAATTTTTTTTGCTTGTTTTTTGTTTTTCAAGGTAGGGTCTCACTCTAGCTCAGGCTGACTGGAATTCACTCTGTATTCTCAGGGTGGCCTCAAACTCACGACAATCCTCCTACCTCTAGCAAGTGCTGGGCTTAAAGTGCCTGGCTTGGGTTCTTTGTCTTTTTAGAATAGAATTGTAAGAGCTTTGTTTGTTTTGTTCTGTTTTTTTGAGACAAGTTCTTATGTAACCAGGCTGACCTTGAACTCTTGATCCTCCCAAGTGCTGGGACTGTATGCTTGTGCTATCATGCTCAACTTTGTACGAGCTGTTAAATGTATTTTAGATATAGTTCCTCTGTCAGATATATGACTTTCAAAAATTCTGAGTCTGTTGGTTGTACTTTTATTCTTTTTTATAGGGGAGGTACTGGGAACAAAACCCAAGGACTTGTGCATGCCAGGTAAACACTCTATTACTGAGTGATCTCCCAAGTGTCTTCTTAGTTTCTTGATAGCATTCTGTGAAACAGAAATTCTGATTTTTGATGAAATCCAATTCATCTATTTTTCTTGCTCATGCTTTTGCTGTCATACTAATGCTAAGTGTGACAGCCAAATTAAAAGTCATGAAGGCTGGTATAGGAGGATCACTGTGAGTTCGAGGCCAGCCTGACTACAGAGTGAGTTCTATGTCAGCCTGGACTAGAGTGAGCACCTTTGAAAAAACAAAGTCATGAAGATTTGCCCTTATATTTTTCCTAAGTATTTTATAGTAGTGTGCTCTTACATTTAGCTCTTTGATATAAGTTCAATTAATTTTGTAGGTGGAATAAGACAGCTATTCAACTTCATTCTTTTGCAGGAACCACTTGGTTGGAAAAATCACTATGTAGCCCTGGCACTCTTGTCAAAAACAAGTGGATCACAGAGTGTAATTTACTACTACTTATTTCTGAAATCCAGCTTGCTTATTTTCTCAAAATAATCTCTATAAATTTCTATTTTAGATCTCAATAAAAAATTAAGAGCTAGCCAGGTGTGGTGGCACACACCTTTAATCCCAGCACTTGGGAGGCAGAGGTAGGAGGATCACCATGAGTTCAAGGCCACCCTGAGACTAATGAATTCCAGGTCAGCCTGGGCTAGAGTGAAACACTACCTTGAAAAATCAAAATAAGAAAAAAAAAAAATAAGAGCTGGGCTGTCCTTGTTAGTATAGTGGTGAGTAACCCCGCCTGTCATGTACCTTTAGCCAGACATGGTGGCACACACCCTTAATCCCTAGCAGTAGGAGGCAAAGGTAGGAGGATTACTGTGAGCTTGAGGCCTTCCTGGGACTACAGTGAGTTCCAGGACAGATTGAGCTAGAGTGATACCCTACCTTGAAAAAAAAAAATTAAAAGCTGGGACCGGAGTAATGGCTCAGTGGTTAAGGCACTTGCATGCAAAGCTTAATGACCCAGGTTCAATTTCCCAGTACTCGGGTAAAGCTAGATGCACAAGGTAGCGCATACATCTGGGGTTAAAGTACAAATCCTAAGTTGTCTCCTCAGGTAAGCAACAATAGTCTGGTATCATCTGGCCCCTTGTCCTTCTGTTGGTGTTAGCTGTGCATCCTGGATCAGATGCAGGTTCAAGTCAGTCTTCACCCAGCTCTGGAAGCATGAACTCTCTAAGCCCTGCTATCCTCATCTGCACAGTATAGACAGTCACACAACTGCCACAGGCCTAGAGTGCTCAGCACTTTGAACATGTATGATTCTACAGTAAGTGGTAATGTTGGTACTTTTTTTCCCATAAATAACCATCTTACCAAGTGATAAATGCTGGATTGGCACCTGCCAACTTTCTCTTAGCATAATGTATTTTCTGTCGAGGATACCAGTTTTCTTCATTTACATTTATTTCTTGAATCCATGATCCCCCTTTTCTTAGCATTTTCTGTTCAAAATTCTAAAGGAAAAAAAAAATATGTTCTCATTGTAACAGTATATACACTAATATTCAAGCAGATTTAAGCAAGTAATGATCTTCAAATAAATGCCTCTAACTGGGAACAGGTCTTTATCTTATTACACAGATTATGATGGCAGCACACATAATAGTGACCATGAGTCTAAGAAGCCACAGGGAGGCCTGAAAACCATTCTAAATAAAGCATATTCTGGAAAATCTTCCAAACAAAAGACAGCATTGTCTATTCTTTTATATATATTATTTATTTGAGAGAGGGAAAGAGAGAAGGAGAGAATGGGTATGCCAGGGCCTCGAGTTACTGCAAACAAACTCCAGATGCATGTGCCCCCTTATGTATCTGGCTTATATGGGTCCTGGAGAGTTGAACCAGGATCCTTTGGCTTTGCAGGCAAACACCTTAACTGCTAAGCCATCTCTCCAGCCCAATTCTTATGATCAAGAGCAATTTCTAAATCAAAAGTTATAGTGGTATGTATGTGTGTGTAAGTAATCCCTATACTTAGGAGGCTGATAAAAAAGGACTGCTTTAAGTTCCAGATGAGCTCAGGCTATAGGGTGAGACCCTGTCTAAAAAAAACAAATAACAACAACAATAACAAAAAATAACCCCCACAAAAGTATGGCAAGAGAGAAGTCAGACCGGCTGTCACCAATGGATCACATTTCACTCCAGTTAGAAATAAACTCTACTGACGCAAGTTTCTCCAGATAACTGTTTTGCATTTTAACTGGTTTTTAGGTCAAATAACTTCAAAAGTTAATTTTTAGAAATGTAGTACAAAATAAATATTTTAGTAAATAACTTGATGTATTTTCACCATACAATAGGAAACATAGTTGTGATTAAAGTAAGTGGACAGGCTAGGGAGATGGCTTAGCAGTTAAAGGTGCTTGCTGACAAAATCTGATGACCCAGGTTCAGTTTTCCAGCATGTATTTAAAGCCTGATACAAAATGTATACAATGCATTTGTGATCCAATGGTACCTACAAAAATGGGAGGCAGATTCAGGAGAATCTTAAGCTTGTACACTAGCTAGTCTAACATTCTACACAGTGATAAGAGACCCTTGTCTCAAAATAGGTAAGCACAGACACCTCAAAGTTGTCCTCTGATCTCCAGTCACATCATGGCACATATTCCCATACACACATAAATAAACAACTAAATAAAGACATACATAATGATTTTAAGACAGTAAAGTATATATAAAATAAAGTATACCTTCCAATCAAAGGAGGGTTCCTTGACAAAAATGTCCATGGCATTCGTGAGCAAATCTGCATCTGAGCGGAAGGCCCTCAGTGCGTGCACCATGACACTGTACACAAGACCTGTTTCTTTCATTGGCAACATGAGATTGATAAATTGGCGGGTTAAACGAAAAGGCATCAACTCAGGGACTGGCAGAAACTAAAGAAGAGCAAAAAAGGGAACATTCAAGTAGAATACATATAGAAATCTCAAAGTAACATATAAGTGAAACATCTCAAAGTTATTATTTCTCTTTAGTAAGAATACAAACTCTACCTTTTTCTGCTTCTTTGTTTTGTTACACTGTAGTCCAGGCTGGCCTAGAACTCACTATGTAGCTCAGACTTGTCTTAGTCCACCTAGTACTGGGACTATAGCCATAAACCCCAAATGCTGAGAAAACTTCCCCTTTTCTTTTTTCCTCTGAGGCATGTTTGCACTCCAGTCAGGCTGACCTGGAATTCACTCTGTAGCTCCAGACTGACCTCAAACTCATAATGATCCTCCTACTTCAGCCTCCCAAGTGCTAGGATTAAATGCGTATGCCACCATGGGCAGCTCTCTCTCTCTCTCTCTCTCTCTTTTTTTTTTTGGATCTGATTATATAATTTATCACCACCTCTCCCCTCTTCAAAATGTTAGATTTAATGACCATGACAAAACCAGCCTAAGACCCTATTGCTGAAGATGCCACAGGCTGCAGTCATAGGACATGGAAAGATCATGCTGGGACTGAATTGGAGGCTAGCTCTCATAAAGCTGAGAAGTACTATGACTGCTGCTGGGGATAAAGGTCAACAATAGCATGAACAAGCAGATGATTCTGCAAGATACAAAATCAACCAGTCCGGGAAGATGTACATTCAGGGGCAATATTGGCAAACAGGTTATGTGGGTAGTCAACTGCTCTCTGATTGGATATGAGGTCCACTCAGTGGGAGGGAATTCATACTTGGCATTGAAAATCAAGTCAGAAGCCTATGGCCTGGAAAGTCTTAGACCCTAGAGGGAAGCTCCCACTGTTATTTGACTAAAAAAAGAGGATATGCCCATCAAAACATCTCCTAAATGTCAGTGATTATCCCCTTTGATCATTGCCGCTCTCACTTTTTGTTAGAGAATCTGCTTTTTACAGATGGCAGAGACCTAATACTCATCAGTATAAAAAGAAAGTCAACAACCTAGCATGAGACCTGCCATCTCTATCATACCTGCCAGGGCCCAGGAAACATTACAGAGGAAGTGGAGGGTTAAATATAAGTGCTGATCTCACTGCTAGCCTGAGAACCTCTTCCAGGGACATGGCACTAGAGCCTGAGGAGACTCAAAACTCATCAAAGCAGAAAATCAGAGGCTGTGGAGAGCTCAACACTAAAGGAGACTTATAATATACCCTCCAAGGCTCAAGGAACATTGCAGAAGAGAGGGCAAAAAGATTCTAAGAGCCCCAGGGTAGGAAGGAGTATCTTGAGGCAGTGTCTCCACCACAGAGACGGACTGGTGCATTATGACCCCACAGTGAAAACTGATAACCCCACTGAAGTGGGCCCTCAGTGAAATGGGGATGGAGGAGTATAACCTGAGGGGAATATAACTAATAGGCGATGTGTTCATATAGTAAAGTTCTCAATTAAAAAAAAAAAAAACTAACTAACCCACCATTCCTTTAATTCATTTTTTAGAGGGTATTATAAAGTCACCTGACAATTCTAAATTAGCAATGAGAGTAAGGCTAACACACCTGCGTAGCTGATCCAAATGCATGTCCAAAGTCAATCCCAATTATGCTGCCTGTTTCCATGTCCACCAGGAAATTGTTCAGGTGTCTGTCTCCAATCCCGAGGAGCCAGTGACTAATACAGAGCAGTGCATGAGAGCTGGCAAAGTGGGAACGCAGCGCCAGGAAGGCTTCAGGACTGGTGCTCATCTTTACAAAGGCCCGCCTGAAAGAGAGGAGCCACATGAGGCCTCTGCTATGTCACCAGCATGTTTGTGAAGTCACAAGCATACTTACTTTAGGAGATCAGTGGGCACTTTACTTTCCCTTTTTCTAAAAGCCATGACTGTCTCTGTACGACTAGCTCTCCTAGGTTTAAAAAAGAAAAACATCTTACTGAAACCAATTTCTAATGACTTAAAATTTAAGTTCTTTATACTAAAGTTCAAATATCAAATAACTAGATTTTAATATATATCTGGGCACAATTTATTTCTTCCCTCCATCTCTTCCTTCTCAGTGCTGGGGACAGAACCTAAGACCTCACAAATATGTGATTGCTCCCCAGTCCATCAGATGCAAAATTTCCCAGAACACAAAAGTAAGCATGAAATATTGACAATGAACTAGTAAATACAAAATCAAATCAAAGAAATACTTACTTATACATTAGCATATAAGCTCCATTATCATATCTTCCTGACATTTTTCTTAGCCAGTCTTTATATTCAAAAACTGGTGCTTTGGAATCACTAACAAGTAGGAAAAATGAAGTTAGAATTAAAGACTTATTTTGCATTATTTGATTTTAAAGGCAGAAATACTGACAATTTATAGAAAAACAGTGAACAGGGAAAATATAAATACAATTTAAGTCATATTTCCTATTAATATCTAACCTATGATGATAACTTTAGAATTTCACTACTCCATCATTCTTTCTTCCCTTTTGAAAGGGAACAGTTTACTCCATGACATTGTGTATTAGAAGTATATAACATTAATTTTATAGGTGTTCTCAGTTAAGCAGCTAGTTTGAGTCATAGAGAAGACTTTGGGCTTTTGCACAGTGTTAGGATGGAATAACACTAGAAGGAGTTTTGAAGTTGGACTGAATGCATTTTGCATCATGAAATGGTCAAGAGCCTATGGGGAATAGTAGAGTGTGGTGGCTTGAATGTGAAACATCCCCAATAGACTAATACCCAACTGATGGTGCTGTGTTTTTTGAAAAATATTTTATTTATTTACTTGAGAGAAAGAGGGGGAGGGAGGGAGAGAGAATGGGAAACCAGGGCCTCTAGCCACTGCAAATGAACTCCATATGCATGTGCCCCCTTGTGCATCTGGCTTATGTGGGTCCTGGAGAGTCAAACGGGGGTCCTTTGGCTTTGCAGGGAAACGCCTTAACTGCTAAGCCATCTCTCCAGCCCCTGATGGTGCTGTTTTAGCAGGCGGAACCTTGGTGAAGGAAATGGGTCACAGGGGGGAAGGCCTTGAGGTATTATAGCCTGGTTCCACTTCCTGTTCATTCTCAGCTTACTGATTGTGAATATGATGTGAGCAGCGGCCTTCAGCTCCTGCTGCCATGCTTTTCCTCACCATGATGAGCTGCATTCCTCTTTGAATTACAAACCAATGTAAACCCTTTCTTAAAATGCTTTGTCAGGCATTTTATCAGAGCATTGAGAAAAATAACTAATTCAGCATGTGAATGTGATGTTTGGGCAGAAGCGGGCTGGAGGGTGGGCAGTACAGAAGAAGCTGTCAGCCTAATATTACCTCATATAAGACACTTTCTCCTCTTTTGACATGTTATTCAAAAGAAGGTCCTTCAAAATCAAAGTATTTTCAATCCATTCAATTAATCCCAATCTGAAAAAGAAAATGTTTATGAGTAAATGCAAATCTCAATTGCTTTTGAACTAGAAAAAATGCTATGAAGAATCCAAGTGGTACAGTTTTCTTCCCATCCATTCTCCATTTCCTCATTTACGTGAACTAGTCTAGCGCACTTGAGGCACTGATATATCCAGCACCCCCAAACCTCCCACCTCAGAATAGCCACACAAGACTCTCTCTCACATACATGGAGACACACACGCGCTCACTCAGGCCACACCTGGAGGTCATGGGCACGACATGGTATGTCCTTAAATGCATGTTTCTCTGACTGCAGGCAGCATCATTGGAGAGGATGTCATTCATGACCTCGAAGAGCTGCTCAATGCGCTGGTCCTGCCGAAGGTCCTCACCACCCTTCACAAGGAAGGGGTATTCCTTTTCATCATGACCTCGAATAACAATGCGCTTAGGTTTCCTTATGGAGGTTATTACTTTTACCTTAAAAAATTAAAAAATTGTTTTTTTTCTATTGTAAGAGATAAGCTAGCCATGTTGCCTAGTTTGGTTTCCAACTCCTGGGCTCAAGTGTTCCTTCTGCCTCATCCTACTGAGTAGCTTAGACTACAGGTGTGTACCGCTGCACCTGGAAAAATACATGTTAAGTCGTGTCTGAGCCTAGCTGGCTATACCATCAGCAAAACGAGAAAATAAAGTTGTCTGCTTGCATTCCTGAAAGAAAGACCTCTTTAAAGATATGGTCAGGTGGCAGGTGTTGGAGAAGCACGGAGACTTTAGGGCCATCTACCATGTCTCAATGCTGTGCACAAAGGATTCATTATTCTTAGTTTCAAATATTGTTTAAAAGTATGGATATCCTTTGCAATAAGTGATATCCAACATACAATAAATTAACTCTACATGAAGCCCTGGGTTTAATCCTCAGCACTGCATAAAACTGGGCATGGGGCTTATGCCTGTGGATGGGGTCCAAATATATATAGAATGTATGCACAGATGGCCTATACACTTTCTGGTAGGCTGTGCAGAGCATGATGTGAGTCACGGGGTGATTGGACTTGGCTAGGCCTTCCTGTGCTTGGCCCATTAACATTAAAAACCTATTCTACTGGTATTGATCCCATGTGAGACCAGCTGAAGGAAAAAAATAACAAATCCCTCTCCTTTGTAGGTTCTTCAGGGGCAAGGATCATAGTTTTTCTTTTTTTTTTTTTCTATTTAGCACTTCAGGAAAACATTCTAAATCAATCTCCCCAAGTCCCTCATTCTAACTAACCAGACAGAAGTGGCACCTCCCTGTCCTAACACATTCTTGTTCTTTGCTTGGTTTTGCTTGAATGTCCTCTCCCCTACACACCATTTCTGCTCCCTGTATTTACTGCACGGGAGAGGAGGGAGGAAACAGGAATCTCACTAGATCTTGAATTTATCTTGACAAGATCCTTTGTAGACTTGTGTTCTAGGGACTCAAACTTTGGGGCTGGACCCACAGTGGAGAGTTTTCAAAACAACCTGAGTGTGGGGTGTGTGTGTATGTAGTGCACATACATTTGTTTATATATAATAGTTACATATATAAATATATCATGTATTAATGTATATTTTATTTGAGACAGAGAGAGGGAGAATGGGCACGCCAGGGCCTCTAGTCACTGCAAACGAACTCCAGACACATGCACCCCCTTGTGCAACTGGTTTACGTGGGACCTGTAGAATTGAACCAGGGTCCTAAGGCTTTGCAGGAATGTGCCTTAACTGCTAAGCCATCTCTCCAGCCCCATGTATATTTTAAAATGTTTTCTAAGGAGTATTTCTTTCCATGTTAAATATTCTTTATCTTCTATTCTCTGACATATTGTTTACAGAATTCCTGATTCAAGTGTGGTAATGCATGCTTGTAATTCCAATGCTTGGGAGGCAAAGGCAGGATGATGAAGAGTGTCAAAAAATAATTTAAAGCCGGGTGTGGTGGCACACGCCTTTAATCCCAGCACTCTGGAGGCAGAGGTAGGAGGATCGCCAAGAGTTCTAGGCCACCCTGAGACTACATAGTTAATTCCAGGTCAGCCCGGGCCAGAGTGAGACCCTACCTCGCAAAACCAAAATAAAAAAATAATAATAATTTTTTTAAAAAAGGGAATGGAGAAACATTTCCTTCAGTGACATAGCTACTATTAAACAGCCTGTAAGTAATGCGCTTGTAAATTATCTCTCACATAGGATCCTGAGGTCAACTATAATGAAACTCATTGAGTCATACACACACACAAAAAGAGGGGGGAGAAAAGAAAGTAGAAGAAAGAATGGGGACTGGTTGGGAAGAGGAAGGGGAGCACAGAGGGCAATGGGAGGGAATGTGGTAAAAATACACTATGTAATGGTGTGGTGGCACATGCCTTAAATCTCAGAACTCAGGAGGCTGAGCTAGGAGGATGGCTGTGAGTCTGAGGGCAGCCTAAGTCTACAGAATGAATTCCAGGTCAGCCAGGCTACAGTGAGATTTTGCCTCACCCCCCCGCCCCAAAAAAAACTTGGCATAGGCCTGTAATCCTAGCACTTAGGAAATAAAGGTAGGAAGACCAGAAGTTCAAGGTCATCCTAGGCTATACAGTAGGTTTGAGACTAGTCTACATGACATGAGAGCTTACTTTTCTCAAAAAAAAAAAAAAAGAAAAAAGAAAAAAGAAAAACCACTGGAGATGATATAATAAATTTGGTCAATAATGTACTAAGTAAGACTAAGTAAGAAAACACCATATAATTTGAGACCAGCATGGGAAGCTGATATTCCTTCAATAGTAGAGACAATGTATCAAATGTCCCAGTGATGGGACTTACAAACCCTGACACCTACCCGCTCATCAAAACCAGAGATCCGAATGTGGTATTCAGGCAATGGCTTGCACTTGCCATCATACTGACCTAAAACAAACCATAGAACCTTGCTTAGACACCACTAGTTATAAAATCTCCAGCTACTAATATACATGGTGATCTAATAAAAATGTTAATATAATATCATAAGTTTACTAAAAGTTTCATTTAAGGAAAATAGCCTTATTTTACTGAAATTAACTGAACACAATTTCATAGCTGTCCATAAAGTCAAAGGAAATGCTTCTCCAAATGTGTTTTCTCCTGTATTTGGAAGAACATGAGTAACTAGATGGACACACTCTTTTCTTTGACGCATTCTTGAAGAATATGGAATGTACAGATTTCTCTTGGAAAAAGTCTTAATTTACTCTTTTTGTTTAACTTGCTACACATCTCCTCGTAAATGTCAGGCTTTTGTTTTACTGAAGCTAATCTCGTTCATGATTGACAGTCCTTTCAAATGGGACCAGTAGTATATTCGAGGCAATGATCTGTTTCTATACCAGTATACATTTCTGAAGAAAAGTTACTCAGGAGCAAAGAAGGGCATGGCCAGGAAATCTATGATCTTGTGTTAGTGCAACTACTAAATGGAAATGTGAACACCTGTCATAATTGGAGACATAAGAAAACTATCACCTCATTAGCAATTTAGCAAAGAATATTAATTCACAATAACTATGGGTTCTCCTAGTAATGAAAATAGGTGAAATTGAAAATTCCTTGGAAAAAAGATGACTGTCAAGATCCCAGTATCACAATTCAAAAACCAGGAGGTATCCACACTGCTTTCCTTAAAGCTGGCTTTGCTGCTATAGGAGGCTAACCTACCAGGGGACAGCTAGCTCATAAGGAGCTCCAGTTCCTGTCTAAGGAGCTCCACTCTGAACTCACTCCGTTACGGGAGCTTACTTACCAGGGATCTCCAGCTCCTGTCTAAGGAACTCCACTTTGAACTCACTCATCCAGAGTGAGTACTCTTTCAGGTTTCCAGGCAGCTTTGAGTCTTCTCTCATTTCTTTGAGCAGTAAGTCACTAATATCACTGAAGTCACTGAGCTTCATCCTAGATAGCTTAGAACCTCCATTACCAAAGTATTTATCAAATTCTTTCGCAAAGGTCTGAAAATTAAGAATAATTTACTGTAAAGACTAATATTTGCTTTGAAAAGACTCCAATCCTATGAATTCTTCTAATAAGTTCTATGATTTTAAGATGCATACCTTTGCTCTTGTTAAATACTTTAATACTTAAACATCTGGATAAGTTATTAATCAAATATTTGTCTTGTCTTCCTTTAGAGAGTCAGGAGGAGACTGACTTGTAGTTATAAATTTTAATAAGGGCTTTATAATCTCAGCAAGGTCATTTAACTACTTTGCACTCACTATCTAGTACTAGGCCTATCTCATTAGATGTAGAATAGTGATGACGTGAAAAATTAAGAACAAAGTTAAAAACAAAATAAAGAGAAAGATTCAATTGTGTGGAATATCTGATTTATACCCTAAGATAACTGAAGTGTAGACTGGACTGGAGAACTCTGCCAACACAAATGTCAGACTTCTCCTTTATAACCTTTAACTTCTTGAGCCTGAATGAATAAAGGTAGTCTGACATAGACTGGGGTATGGTGAATGGTAAAATGCAGGCATACATATGACTCTTTAGACAATAGGAGAACTGCCTGGTTATCGGACCACAGGGAGATGAGGGTTAGGGAAGGTGCTCTAGAAGAAAGAATGTGGAAGGTGAGCATCCAGACAGACCAAGGAGAGAAGGGGTCACAAAAGGCCCACTGCAAGCTCCCCTCTCCTCATGACTCCCTCCAAGAGGTGTCTCCTTCCAACTCTAGCTCTCCCCTTGTCGCACCTGTCCCATACAGAGCTCATTTACGAGCAGTATTTCTCATGCAATCCCTCTAATATTGGAAACTGGGTCTGTGCTCTGTGTCTCCAAGCACCTATACTGATGATGCCCTAAACTAAATGCTCAAGAATAGTTAAGTCATAGGACAGAAATATTTTCTTGAGGACTAGGGATACAGCTTAGTTAGTACAATTCTTGTCTTGTTCAGCATACATAATTCCCTGGTTTCAATCCCTAGCACCTTGTACCTCAGGTAGAGTGGAGGTAGGAAAATCAGAAGTTCAATGTTACCCTTTGCTACATAGGGATTTGAGGCAAGCCTGGGATACATGAGACCCTGTCTCAAAAGGAAAACTTTTCTCAATCCAATATTCAAATCACACCCCAAATTAAAAATACTGAACTATGGGGCTGGAGAGATGGCTTAGGGGTTAAGGCGCCTGCCTCCTAAGCCTAAGAACGCTGGTTCCAATCTCCAGCGGTTCAAATCTCCAGGTCCCATGTTTAGCCAGATGCAGTGACTCAAGGGAGCAATGCCACACTTGACCACAAGGGGGTGCACACATCTGGATTTCATTCTCAGCAGGTGAGACACTGCTGGCGCACCCATCTCTGTCTTCTTCTCTCTCTCTCTCTCTGTGTCTCTCTCCAAAAAAATAAAAATTAAAAAAATACTGAACTAGCTGAGCGTGGAAGCACATGCCTTTAATCCCAGCACTCAGGAGGCAGAGGTAAGAGGATGGCCATATGTTCAAGGCCAGCCAGGAGCTACAGAGTGAATTCCAGGTCAGCCTGGGCTAGAGTGAGACCCCATGTAGAAAAAAACCAAAACAACAACTTAACTATATGTAGCCTTCAGATCTCAGAATCTGAGCATAAAGAACAGAATGCCATAAAACCCTAAAGCTTTTTTTCTTGACTTAATGCAATCATCAGACCTAAATATATTGAATCAGTTTCTCATAGAAAATATCAGATTTAAAAACAAGTCCACAAACTTAACAGATCAAAACTGTCAGCAAGCCATCAGATATGAACACTGATCTTCCAGTTGCTTCTTTTAACATGGAGGCAGCTCAGTTTGTTCATACCTGGATAAACCTCCTTCTAAAGGGTCCTAGGCCTGGAGCATGCAGGTCACCCAAGACTGCATAAAGCTTTTCATATAGCTTTCCAATGTTTTCTTTATTTACAGGATTTTTTCCAAGCTCATCTTTTACATCATCAACCCAGTCCTGTATGAGGTGGGGAAAAGAAAGGAGGAGAGGAATAAAAATTTGTTTTTAAATGAAGCTATACTTCAATAAGCTCTACCTAAGTTCTATTTTATTGTCAAATGATGTTCTATTACCTTGAAGAGCATATCAGGATTAGATAACTGTTCTAGGGCTCTAATAAAATCTTGAATTACTTGTCCTTGATCAAGTTTACTTTTGAGCCTACAAAGAAATGTACCAGGTTTAGATAAAAATGTATTAAAGACTGACACACACACACATTTAAGACATAAATTTACAATAAGTACAATTTATACATACTTATATATAAGCATAGAAATTTATATGCTATACACACATATACTAATGGCATAGTCTAGAGAAACAGTACTTTGAGACTTCCACCCAGTATTAGACCAGTGCCTATCAAGAGGTAAGAGACTTCTGTGAGATAAAAGCAGATCTTGCAGCTGGGCATGTATTAAAAGCTCACACCTTTAATCCCAGTCCTTGGGAGACTGAGGTAAGAGGACTGTCTTACGTTCAAGGCTAGTCTAGGCTACAGAGTGAGTCTCAGGTCAGTCTGGGTTAGAGTGGGACCCCACCTCAAAAACAAATAGGAGCCAGGCATGATGGCATATGCCTTTAATCCCAGCACTCAAAAGGCAAAGATAGGATCACTGTAAGTTCAAGGTCACCTTAAGACTATAAAGTGAATTCCAGGTCAGCCGGGTTACAGCAAAATCCTACCTTGAAAATCAAAAAGCAACAACAAAAAAAAAACAGGAGTAGATCTTGCAGTGACTACAGACCCTTTTTAAAAATTTTTATTGATTCATGAGAAAGAGACAGACAGACAGAATAGACACAACAGGGCATCTAGCCACTGGAAACAAACTCCAGATGCATGTGGCACCCTGTGCATCTGGCTTACATGGGTTCTAGGGAATTGAACCTTGGTCCTTAGGCTTTAGCAAATGCCTTAACTGCTAAGCCATCTTTCCAGCCCGACTACAGACACTTTGATGTAACAAATTTGCTTTATGCATTTTCTCAATGCTTTCTTTTAAATCTTTTTCATACTCTCACTTTTCAAAAACAATCCTATTGTGGTAAACTATTCAGAGATAGTGTGCCAGACCACAATGGTGCACATGGTATTTGTATAAACTATCGCAGCTGCTAAGCTTCAGTCTTCCTCATCTTTCCAAAATCAAAATCTCCCAAACAATGAGGCCACTCAGCTTGTAACTAAAACTGCTAGTATTTTTTCATTATCTTTTTATATTTTTATTTTTTACTTTTTTAAAGATTTTATTTTTGTTTATTTGTTAGAGGGAGAGAGGGAGAGAGAATGGCCGCACCAGGGCCTCTAGCCACTGCAGATGAACTCTAAATGCATACGCCACCATTGTGCATCTGGCTTACGTGGGATCTGGAGAATCAAGCTGGGGTCCTTAGGCTTCACAGGCACACGCCTTAACCACTAAGCCATCTCTCCAGCCCCTTTTCATTATCTTATTGGCATGCATGCATTCTATGTAGTGATAGGTTTCATAAAGACATTAAAGTACAGGATGTACTTTGACTATATTCACCGTCTATACTCTCTCTCTTCCCATTCCCACTGGCCTCTTCCTTTTCCCAGATAGTCTTGTTTCTACTTTCATGTCATCATACAGAATCTACATGAAAGAAAGCACTTGTCTTGTTAAATGGCTTATTTCACATAATATATGAGATCCAGTTTCATCCATTTTTCTACAAATGATGTTTTATTCTTCTTTATATCTAAATAAAACTATATAAAATACCATATGTATCTACATTTTCATTATCGACTCATATGTTAATGGACATGGGCTAATTTCACTTTTATGAATACTGCTTCAATAAACATGGATATGCAGGTATTTTTTTAAAAATTATTTTCTTGGGAGAGGAGAGAGAGAATGGGCATGCCAGGGCTTCCAGCTGTTGCAAACAAACTTCAGACACATGCTCCACTTTGTGCATCTTGCTTATGTGGGTCCTGGGGAATTGAACCTGGGTCCTTTGGCTTTTCAGTGCCTTAACCACTAATCCATGTCTCCAGTCTGATATGCAGGTATTTGTGTAAGCAAGTGCCTTTAAGCACTGAGCTCTCTCTCCAAAGTACTCTTGGACAAGTCACACAAGGCACCCTCTACTTAGAAACTAATTGAAGAAATGAAAAGGACAGCATTTCAGGTCATCTACTGAGAATCTAACCATCTACTAAGAAAAGTTCAATTCAGAAGAAAGGGCTTCCTGTGTATTTCTTAATTTCTAATATTTATTTATTTTGTATTTTCTTGCATTTATGTCTGCAGTGTGTGTGTAGATGCATGAGCATGTGTGTGGAGGCTAGAGATCAAAGTTGGAAGATTCTTATTTCATCACTTTCCACCTTATCCTTTGAGACAAGCTTTCTCGATGAACCTACACTCACTGATTTAGCTAGTGTAGCTTGCCAATGAGCCCCAGGGATTCCGTCTCTGTCTCCTCAGCAATGGGAGACAAGCACCACCATACTGGGCATTTTATGGGAGTTTTGGGGATCTGAACTCAGATCCTCATGCTTGCATGGCAAATAATTTACCCATCTCCCTGGCCCTATTTTTTAAAAAATATTTTTATTGGGCTGGAGAGATGGCTCAGCGGTTAAACGCTTGCCTATGAAGCCTAAGGACACCGGTTCGAGGCTCGATTCTCCAGGACCCACGTAAGCCGGATGCACAAGGAGGTGCATACATCCGGAGTTCATTTGCAGTGGCTGGAGGCCCTGATGCACCCATTCTCTCTCTCTCTCTCAAATAAATAAATAAAAAATAAAATATTAAAAAAATATTTATTTATTTTTAAGTAGAGAGAAAGAGAGAGAGAAAGAGAACGGGCACACCAGGGTCTCCAGCCACTGCAAATGAACTCCAAATGCATGCACCACTTTGTGCATCTGGCTTTATATGGGTCCTGGGGAATTGAACCTGGGTTGTTAGGCTTTGTAGGTAAATTGCCTTAACCACTGAGCCATCTCTCCAGTCCCAACCTTATTTTTTAAAAACTTTTTTAATAAACTTCATCTGGCTAAACATGGGACCTGGAGATTGGAACCAGCGTTCTTAGGCTTAGGAGGCAGGCACCTTAACCACTAAGCCATCTCTCCAGCCCCAACTTTTTTTCTATAAACTTCCCTTCTCTCCTACCCAAATTTCCCCTCCATGGAATCCCTTCTTCTTTCCAACTAGTCTCTTCTATTTTGATGTGATTATTTTTCTTCTATTATGTAGGCCTCTGTCAGCCACTGTGAGGTGTGAATAGTACATTCAGCCCTACTTTTTTTTTTTTCAAAGGAAGGGTCCCATTCTAGCTCAGGCTGACCTAGAATTCACTATGTAATCTCAGGGTGGCCTCAAACTCACAGCAATTCTCCTACCTATGCCTCCCAAATGCTGAGATTAAAGGCATGTGCCACCACACCTGGCTTTATTTTATTTATATTTATTTATTTTAGAGAGACAGAAGCAGAGGGAGGATGGGTACATCAGGGCCTCTAGCCACTACAAAAGAACTCCAGACATATACGCCACCTTGTGCATCTGGGAAATCCAACCAAGGTCCTTTGGCTTTGCAGGCAAGTGCCTTAACTGCTAAGCCATCTCTCCAGCCCCAGCCCTATTTTTTAATATACTTATTTTTGAGACACAGTCTTGCTTTAGTGCTTATCTAGTTCAGGTTGCCCATGGGGCTGAGATTTTCCTTCCCCAATTTCTTTTTTGTTTTGTTTTGTTTTGTTTTTGGGTGGGTGGGAGGGTTATTTGTTTCAAGACAGGGTCTCACTATAGCCTAGGCTGACCAGGAACACACAGCAACTGCCTCCCAAGTACTTGGATTAAAGGTGTATGACCCCACATCAGGCTTACCCAGCTTCTTGAGTAGTTAGAAATACAAGCGTGTATTACTATGCTGAGCCTTATATTTTAAATTAAAAGATAATTTCAGGAATTGATTACAAAAAGTATCTCATTAGCCAGGCATGGTGTAACACGCCTTTAATCCCAGCACTCGGGAGGTAGAGGTAGGAGGATCACTGTGAGTTCAAGGTCACCCTGAGACTACATAGTGAATTCCAGGTCAACCTGGACCAGAGTGAGACCCTATCTCGAAAAAAAAAAAAAAATCTTAGCTATTCTGCCTTAGGCAGTAGAGCATAAGAGTAAGCACTTGAAGATGAAAATATTTTCAAAAGGAGAGAAATTCTCACCAGTATAATATGCAGAGAACATAGATTCTCTAAGATTTTCTATCTTAAAACTATTTGCTTCCATGTGTTTGCTTTTACCACATAATATTTTATACCCTGTAGTCTTTGATTAATTCAACATTTATGCAAGCTCACCTTTCAACAAACTCTTTGTTCTTACAACCAGAAGAAGTATCTTTAAAGGAATAGCTTTCACTGCTTATTATCAAAGGGTAGACAAGTGCCTGTGGGTAGTTACTGGCAATCTCCTCCAGGGTGTGTTGCACTACAACTGCTTCTTCTTTGTCCAATAAGGCCACCATGTGGCTGATCCAGCCAATGAACTGCCAGCAAGGAATGGAAGAAATCTAAAACAAAAAGCCATAGTTTAATAATGAGCAAAACTTACCACTGTTTATCATGTGGATAAAATATACACAATAAAAACCAAATCTAAACTGGAAGTCTATCACTTGACTCTCTTTCGCTGAAATTATCACTGAATTCTTCCAAACATTTCTGGTACTGTAAATATACTTTTGCTCATGAAAATAGAATCAAACTTTACTTACTGCTTTATAATGAGTATTTAGGGTAACTCCATTTTTTTTCTGTTATAAGTAATGTTATACTATTGTACATATGCCATACACATATAGGATAAACTTCCAGAAGCAAAACAATAGTTTTAACATTAATAATTACAATATATACGTTGCTAAAAAACTTTAAAAAGAGTTTTCAAATTTGTCTTTCTAAAAATGTTTGAATACTTTATCAACGTTGGACACAATGAAGCCTTTAAAGTTACTGTCAACCTAAGAAGTAAAAAAGACACAATTAGCTGGACATGGTGGTGCACACCTTTAATCCCAGCACTCAGAAGGCAGAGGTAGGAGGATCTCTGTGAGTTCAAGGCCACCCTGAGACTACATAGTGAATTCCAGGTCAGCCTGGGCCAGAGTGAGATCCTACCTCGAAAAACCAAAAAACAAAAACAAAACAAAATTTATGGGCTGGAGATGGCATAGCACTTAAGGTGCTTGCCTGTGAAGCCTAAGGATCCAGAACTCATGTAAGCCAGATAGATGCACTTGGGGTCACATGTGTCTAGAGTTAGTTTGAAATGGCTAGCGGCTCTGGTGTGCCCATTCTCTCTCCCCACTCTCATAAATAACTAAAAATTTAAAAAAATACACAATTTAAAATTTCATGTTTCATTATTAAGGAGGCCAAACATTCCATACACATTTGTATTACAATGTATTCTCATTAACCATTTTCTTTTTTAAAAAATTTTTTTAATTCTGAGAGAAAGGGAGAGAATGGGTGCACCAGGGCCTTCAGCTGCTGCCAACGAACTCCAGATGTGTGCATCCCCTTGTGTCCATGTGCGACATTGTGTGCTTGCATCACTGTGTCTTATTTGGGACCTGGAGATTTGAACATGAGTTCTTAGGCTTTGCAGGCAAGCACCTTAACTGCTAAACCATCTCTCCAGACCCTCTTTAACTATTTTCTACTAGCCTATTGTGAATTCTTTTTTTAAAAACTTTGTACATGCCATCTGGCAGGTCCTGTTTTTCATAGGAATGTCAAATTATTTTACTTTGTGGCTTTTGTCTCCTTACTGCAAAATCATTTAAAACTTGTGTTTTGTTTTTCTCTAATGCTGTTAAAGTGTTACTTTTTCCAGATAAAACATGATTTACTTGGAATGGACAAGCTTCCCAACTGCATGGGTAAACTGAGGACAGGGCATCAGGTGTGAGGGTATTACAAGTTGTTCCACACAAAGAGACTAAAATACTCTCTTGTATGTGTTTGGTAGGTACAACATTAAATGATAGTTTATTTCCTTACAATTGCAATTTATAGGGTTTTTTTTGTGGGGGGGAAGGGGGAGGTTGAGGTAGGTTCTCACTCTAGCCCAAGCCGACCCGGAATTTACTATGTATTCTCGGGGTGGCCTCAAACTCATGACCATCCTCCTACCTCTGCCTCCTGAGTGTTAGGATTAAAGGCGTACATGACCATGCCCAGCTTGCAATTTATGTTTTTAACATGTCTAGTGAAATACTATTTGGGGAGATGGTTAAGTGGGTAAAGCTCTTGCTGTGCAAGAATAAGGACCTGAGTTTGGATCCCCACATCCACATAAAATGACAGGTGAGGTGGTGTGCACTTGTAATCCCAGAGCTGGGTTGGCAGAGAACGGTAGATTCCCTGGAGTTTGCTGACTAGCTTATGTAGCCAACGAGGTAACTCTTGAGTTCAATGAGACATACTGTCTCAAAAAAAAAAAAAAAGGTGGAAAGAAATAGAACCAAAATCATAATAAAGTTATTTAACTATTTGTTCATTTATGCTTAAAAAAACACATATATGCTGCACTTCTAAATTTAATCTCCTGTTTAAAACCTATTAGAAAAGACTTCAATCAAAATCCAAGGGTCTTCACAGCTGTATAAGCTCTTGCTATGTAAAAAGCTAGTAAAGTACTCTTTTTGGATGTACTTTTCCAAACCAAACCTTGATCCTACTTCCCAGTTATACATCTGTAAAAATCTTACGAAGTCATTCATATGGCCCTGTACTTTTAAAAAATTAAGTATTTAATTTATTTATTTGCAAGCAGAGAAAGAGACACACACAAAATGGTTGTGATAGGGCATGGTGTCACTGCAAACGAACTTTAGATGTATGTGCCACTTTGTGCATCCAGCTATACATGGCTAGTAGGGAATCAAACCTGGGTCGTTTGACTTTGCAGGCAAGTGTACTTAACATCTGAGCCCTCTCCCCAGCCTGGCCCTGTACTTTTACAGATGAAGCCTTCCCTACACACAGTACGTGCAGGATGGAGTATAGCTAGTATGTACAGCTTTAGGCAGGCCAAGGAGCAAGCACATGAGGACTATAGGCTGCTCCACATGCAAGCAAGAACCCCTCAAACATGCCTGCAGGCTTCAGTCTCACTAGACATGGTGCTGCAAGCAAGAAGTGTGCTCAAACTTTGTCACTCTCCCTTGGCTACAGAGTAACTGAGCATAAGGCATCAGCAGATGCTACACACTACAGATTCAAAGTTCCAATCTCTGCTGTCCTTAATTTTTATTGTAGACAGAATCTCATTATGTAGCCCAGGCTGACCTCAAAATCACCACCCTCCTACCTCTCCTTGGAAATGCTGTGATTACAGGCATGTGCTGCCATACCTAGCTCATTTGCTTCATTGCACTTTGATTTTGGCTCATATGATTTGCATTTTCTCTGAGAGAGAATAGATAGGATGAAAACTATCCATCATGTAGAATGGTTTCTCTTGAATTTATACTTTAGTGGATATGTTGACCTTGTACAGATATAATGTTCTTATCAATGCCCACAGAGGAAAATGGATAGATATGAATACTTTTATGTCCTTTTAAACTTAAAATACAGCAGAATTCAATGTTGTTTGGAAAAAGCTCTAACATACGCTGCACACATGAGTAAGTCTAGATATAAGTAAGTGTCTCTAAGTTTTGTAAAGTTCCTTTCTACTCCCAAGGATACCAACCTCTTTTGCCATTAGGTTCAAGGTCTTTTCAGGATACTGTCGTATAATCTGTAGCAATCTAGGAAACTTCAGCCTGGCTTCAGAAGAATTTAACTTTAAAGCTCTCAACATTTTCTCCACCACAAGTGCTGCATACACCTCCAATTCTACAGAATCCGTAACTACCAAAGACAGCAAAGAAAAAAGCATGGGTCAACATATCCACTAAAGTATAAATGCAATAGAAACCATTCTACATGATGGATAGTTTTCATCCTAGCTATTCTCTCTCAGAGAAAATGCAAACCACATGAGCCAAAATCAAAGTGCAATGAAGCAAATGAGCTAGGTATGGCAGCACATGCCTGTAATCACAGCATTTCCAAGGAGAGGTAGGAGGGTGGTGATTTTGAGGTCAGCCTGGGCTACATAATGAGATTCTGTCTACAATAAACCACAGGCTAGGGAGGTAACTCAGTGGTAGGCTTCCTTCCTGGCATTATTAGCAAGGGTGGTTCAATGCCAGCATTGCCCAAAGCAGAAATTTCCTTTTAATGCAGGTCATGTTGCTTGAGGATGTCACTGTCTCTGAATACAAAATACTTCTCAAAATACCTGTCATTTGAAAACAAACTAACAGAAAACAAAGCATCTACAAAGTTAAGATTCTGATGACATAATGGAACACTAACTTGTGTTTTCCTTTTGTGGTTCTCTGCATACATTCTCTTCCACCTTGTAGAGCTGTTGGTCACAGAAATTTACCAGTGTCATATATGCTTTGGTCACCCCATCTACAGGCTCTGAGCCCCAGGGAGAAGGCTGGACTTCCTCTTCAGCTGTTTGTGCAGCCTTGGAGAGGTGATGGAATGCTCTCTGGTACAGACCTGATATCACCTGAAACTCAAAGGATACATAACTAGATTAACAGTTTTGAAATAACACTTAAAGCTAGGTATGGAGCCTACAGTCCCAAATGATGGAAAGGGATTGCTAGTGTCCAAGAATCCAAGGCCAACTTTGGGCAACAAAGCAAGATCCCATCCCCAAGAAATTAAAAATGAATGAATGAAATGGGCATGATGGCACACACCGTTAATACCAGCATTCAGGAGGCAGAGGTAGGAGGATCACGTGACTTTGAGGCCACCCTGAGACTACAGGGTGAATTCCAGATCAGTCTGAGCTAGAATAAGACCTTACCTCAAAAAACCAAGAAAAGAAAGAAAGAAAGAATATTAAAAACTTTTATTAATGGGAAAGAGAGAGCCTATCCCAGCTATGAGGGAATAAGTAATGCCAGTGGGACCCCAAGCATACAACAACCAGCCAAACTGAAAAGAACGCCAATCCAATAGCCATACAGAGTTGGGCCAGGTCAGTGGGGTTGTGCTGCTCTGTTCTGCATAGACACCATGACCTGGGAAGGGAGAAGACAAGGCCATACAACTGAAATGAGGCTGGTAACTACCAAAAATACAAAATAACAGGGCTGTTTTATCCCACAAGCTGGGGAATGTCTGAAATGGCAAATGGTGAGGAAATTTCACATACAAAATTCATAGAACAGTCCTCAGCAATACAACGAAAGTGTCTTTTGAATCTTAAAAGTTTTGGGTCACTGAGCTGGGCATGATAGTGCATGTTTGCACCCCAGAACTCAAGGACAAAAAGCAGGATAATTGAGGCTATCTTAGTGTACATAGCAGAAAAAGGGGGTGCCATATTTATTTTGAGGGCTGGGGACATAGCTCAGTAGGCAGAGTGCTTGCCTAGCAATGCATGAAGCTTTGGGCCTGAGTCCCAGTACCACATAAAACTGGGTAACACATGCCTGTAATCACAGCACTTGGGAGGTGGAGGCAGGAGGATCAAAAATTAAAGGTCGGGCTAGAGAGATAGCTTAGCAGTTAAGGGGCCTGCCTGTGAAGCCTAAGAATGCTTATTCAAATCTCCAGGTTCCATGTTTAGCTAGATGCAAAAGTGATGCAAAAGAGGCTGGAGAGGTGGCTTAGTGGTTAAGGTGCCTGCCTGCTAAGCCGAAGAACCCCAGTTCCAATTTCCAGGTCCTATGTTTAGCCAGATGCAAAGTGACGCAAGGGGGCACACGCATCTGGATTTTGTTCGCAGTGGATGAGAGGCTGCTGGCACGCCCATTCTGTCTTCCTCTCCAACTCTCTGTCTCACTCTCAAAAAAAAAAAAAAAAAAAGTGATGTAAAAGGCCCACTCTATGGGAGGGAATACATGCCTGGTACTGAAAAAACTAATCAAAAGTCTATGGCAGGGGAGGTCATGAGCCTTAGAGGTATAAAGCCTGCTCTTTTCTGGCTAAATGTATATATTATTCCAACCAAACTGCCCTGAAAGCACTACACTTAATGTTCATATTCACATATTAATGCTACTCTCACTTCTGGTTAGAGAAGCTTCTCTTTTCAGATGGCGATGAGCACTGGGATGACCCCAAAGGCAACATAGTGCTGAGAAGAAGGGACGGAGGAGTGCCCAGCACTGAAACATCTCTATAACACCCTCCAAGGTTCAGGGTCCATTGCAGAAGAAGGGGCGGAAAGAATGGAAGAACCAAAGGAAGGATACGACTCCTTACAATGCAACTGTCCAGACAGAAATTGGCCTCGATGTCTATGACCTTGCAGTGTCTAGCAATACCTTCACAAGACCCTCATAATAGGAGAAAAAGATGATGACATCAAATTAAAAGAGAGACTAATGGAAAGAGGGAGGGGATATGATGGAGAGTGGAGTTCTGAAGAGGAATGGGAGAGAAATATCATGTTTTATTGTCTGTAAGTATAGAAGTTATCAATAAAATAAATACATTAATTTAAAAAAAAATGATGCAAGCGTGCAATGTCGCACATGAGCAAAAGGGGGTGCACGCATCTGGAGTTCGTTCACAGCGCCTGAAAAGGCCCTGGCATGCCCATTGTCTCTGTCTCTTCCTCCCTCCCTCCACCCCCACCCCCGCGTCTCTCTCTCAAAAAAAAAAAAAGTTAAAAGCCGGGCGTGGTGGTGCATGCTTTTAATCCCAGCATTTGGGAGACAGAGGTAGGAGGATTGCTGTGAGCTCAAGGCCACCCTGAGAAGAAAATAGAGTGAATTCCAGGTCAGCTTGGGCTAGAGTGAAACCCTACCTCAAAAAAACAAAAAAAAAAAAAAAAAAAAAAAAAAAAAAAAAAAAGGTCATTCTCAGCTACACTGCAAGTTCAAGATTAACCTAGGATATATGAGATTCTCAAAAATAATTTTTTTATATAATTCAAAATAAACAGGGCATACAGAGTATGTCAATTTTCCACTGTGAAATTTGAATAATAGCATTTCACTTTGTTATCTCACCTTACCTCATTTTATTTGTTTTTTGGTGAGACAGTCTTACTCTAGCTCAGACTGACCTTATACTCATTATGTAGGTGTCCAGGTTGGCAATGAATTTGCAGCAATCCCCCTGCCTCCACCTCCTCAGTGCTAGGCTTTCAAACATGAGCCACCATGCCAAGCTTTAAATATACATGAAAAACATATCGCACACAAAACGGTCCACTTCTGTTTTCATTACCTTCTCTGTATTTTCTGTACCGGATCCAGAAAGCACCAAGATCAATTTGGCCTTTCTATCCTCGATGTCAGAAAGACAGGTTGGCTCCCTGCTGAGAGCATCAGCTATGATCTTATAAGTTGTGCCTAAGAGAATGTTCTGGTTACAGGAATCCAAACTATTTTCATTTAAGTAGCTTGATGTATTGCACTCATCTGTAAAGAGAGTAAGACTTTTTTCAATACCATGAATTATAAGGAAGAAATTTATAATGTATGAAAGTTTTCTATCAGTGCTAGAGAGATGGCTCAATAGTTAAAGGTGCTTGCTTGCAAAGATGGATGGCCTGGGTTCAATTTCCCAGTACCAGATGCACAGACTGGCACGTGAATCTGTAGTTCATTTGCAGTGGTACTCAAATAAATAAATTAATTAATTAATTAATTAATTAATTAATTTAATTTTTTAAAAAGTTTTCTAAGCTGGGCTTGATGGCACATGTCGGAGGATTGCTGTGATTTCAAGATCAGCCTGAGATCCAAGTCAGCCTGGGCTAGAGTGAGACCCTACTTCTAAAATACAAAATAAAAGTTATTAGAATAAATGTTGAAAGTGCAAGAAACTGATTTTCATTACTGGTTAAAGAATTTCTTAAAGTTGTTTTTTAATGAAAAAATATTAGCCTGGGTGGTATGGCAGTTAAAAGCACTTGTTAGCAAAGCCTGCCAGCCCAGGGTCAAATCCCCATTAGTCATATAAAGCCAAATACACAAAATAGTACATGAGTCTGGAGCTCACTTGCAACAGCAAGAGGCCATGGTGTAGACATACACCCCCTCCCAATCTCTCTCTCTTTGCTCACAAATAATTAAAAATATTTTTTAAGGGCTGGAGAGATGGCTTAGTGGTTAAGGTGCTTGCCTGTGAAGCCTAAGAACCCAGGTTTGATTCTCTAGTACCCAGGTAAGCCAGATGCACAAGGTGGTCCGTTCATCTGGATTTCGTTTGTAATGACTGAAAGCCCTGGCATACCCATTCTCTTTCTCTGCCACTCTCTCTCTCAAAAAAAAATTTTTTTTTAAATTTAATGTTCTTTGTTAATGTAGCCATCAAAGTCCACTGGGGTTAAGCAATCAAAAGTAGTATTAGCATGCTGGAGAGATGGCTTAGCAGTTAAGGCACTTGCCAGCAAAACCAAAGGACCAAGGTTCCATTCCCCAGTACCCACAAAAAGCCAGCTACACAAGCTGATACATGAGTATGGAAGTTCATTTGCAGTGGCTGGAGGCCCTGGCACACCCATTCTCTTTTTCTCTCTCTCAAATAAACTATACAATAAATAAATAAATAAATAAATAAATAAATAAATAAATAAATAAATAATTTTTTTGGGGGTTCAAGGTAGGGTCTCGCTCTACCCCAAGTTGACCTGGAATTCACTATGTAGTCTCAGGGTGGCCTTGAACTCACAGCAATCCTCCTACCTCTGCCTCCCAACTGCTGGGATTAAAGCTGTGAACCACCATGCTCGGCTCAAATAAAGTATTTTTTAAAGAAGGATTAGTCTTTTATTCTAGCATAATAATTCACATTTTGTAAATAACCCAAAGTAGATTTTTAAATTGGTACTGTGGTAGTTTGAATAGATGGCCCCCAATATATTCTGTGTTGTATTAGTTTATAGTTTGCATCTGCATCCACCTGGCTGGAGGCAGTGTCACTGGGTGGATCTTAGGTGTGGTGGTGGGTTTGAGATTCCAATCTAAAGATATGCAAAGTGTGCCTAGCTGGAGTTCCTGAGGTGTGCTGTGCTGTGTGGCTTTTGACTTGTGGCTATTCTGTGTTTGGTCCTGTGAAAGCAGGCCAGCTTCTTCTGCCATTATGGAACTTCCTCTGGATCTGTAAGCTTCAATAAATATCCTTTCCACCATAACTGTGCCTGGTCTGGAAGTTCATCTCAGTGAACCTAAAGCTGTCTGCTCTAGGTACCATAGCATATGACTGATTAAACAACAGCTACAATTACATTTAATATTATAGTTCAGATTGAGTAAAGGAAAGGTGGAGAGAGGACTAATCAAAGTCTATGAGGATATAAATAAGGCATATGGAAACCTACTTTTCTGAACAATGGAACACTCAGAAGCCATAGATTGTTACTAGAAAATATTCAGTGCCAGGAATGGGATACCTTCCATAAGGTGTTGGCCAGGGAGGTCCCTGATATTCCCAAAACATTACAGGCCATTGCCAAGGCCCTTGGTTTCCCACTAGGAATAGATAGTAAGACCCTATTACTGAAGACTCCACATACTTGGGCTGCAAGGTCACTGAGATATCCTACTGGAGCTGAGCTGAAAGCCTCTTTCACGTGGACCAGCTGACAGAAATCTGGATAAAGCTATGCTGCATGCAGTTCAATGGGAGAGAGAGAAATCACCAGTAAAGATACTCAACAGTGGAAACTGCAAGCCATAAATTTGGCCATCCAAGTCAAAGGAGCCAACGGGTGCAATAGTGGCATGTCTGTTATGGGGGAAACTAACTGCTCTCTAATTGGACTGGGAGGCCTGCTCCACGGGAGGGAATATATATCCCTGATACTGAAAACCTACAACAGGGGTAATCATGAGCCCTAGGGGTATAACATCTGCTGGTGTCTGGCTAAATGTATATACTATGCTCACCAAACTGCCCAGTAAGCACTTCTCATAACATTCACACCCATCTATTAATGCTACTCTCACTTTTAGTTAGAGAAATTTCTCTTTTCAGATGGTGGTGACCTTGGGATAAACTCAGAAGGCACCATGGTGCTGAAAAGAAGGGACAAAGGAGTGCTCAGCACTGAAACATCTCTAATACACCTTCCAAGGCTCAGGGTCCATTGCGGAAGAGGTGGCAGAAAGAATGTAAGAGCTAAAGGAAGGGTAGGACTTCTTACAACGTGCTCCTCCAGACACAGAATGGCGTCGATATCCATGACCTCACAGTGCCTGACACTACCTACCCAAGACCATCATAATAGGAGGAAAAGATCATGACATCAAGATAAAAGAGAGACTGAGAGGGGGAGGGGATATGATGGAGTGGAGTTTCAAAGGGACAAGTGGGGGAGGGAGGGAATTACCATGTGATATTGTCTACAATTATGGAAGTTGTCAATTAAAAAAAAAGAAAGATTTTTTAAAAAGATTATAATTCATACATGTGGTGCTAGGCAAGTAGCTTTGGCAGCATCAGCAATGTGATGGTGGTATATCCAACAGGAAGCTTGTCCATCATCTAACCACTCCCTGCCAGTGATTCCTCTCACACAGGGTCACTGCAACTGATCTGCTTGTTCACATGGGCTACAATTGCAGAACTATTACTTATTATGTATACTCATTATTATTACTGTTGTGGAGGGACAACCCACAGCCTCATGCATGGTAGGCAATGGCTCTCTAATTTAAAAAAAAAAAAAAAACTGTTTTCTCAGGCAGTAGCTTGTTCCAACACCCATGCTGGAACTCAAACTGCAGGCCAGACAGGCCTTGAACTCATAGCAATTCTCTTGAGGGCTAGGATCTTACACATGATCTACCCCAACAGGCAAATTCATATTCTTCATATCAGTAAAGGCCCCTATAATGATTAAGGAATGCTAGGACCCTCCTCACACGACTGTCTTTTTTTCCCCCTGTATGTGCATATGTGGAGGGGGGCAGTGGGCAGGCAGTGTGGAAGTCAGAGGACAACTTTTGGGTGACTGTCATCACCTTTCACTTAATTTGAGGCAAGTCTCCCCACTCCTTCACATTTTCATTGTTGTTCACTGCTCTGCTTGCCACTATCCAGAGAGATTCTGGGGAAATCCACTTCCCAACTTGCTATCACCATGCAGTGATTACAGAAGGCCACCATGTAGTCCAGTTTTATGGGGGTCTGGAGTTCTGAACTCTGAGACTTGGGTTTGAACAATATGTCATTAATTCACTGAGCCATCTTCCTAGCCCATCTTTTATGTTTCATTATTTTTTTATTTGTTTTTAATATTTTTATTTATTTGCAAGCAGAGAGGAGAGAGATGAAAGAGACAAAGAGAATGGACATGCCAGGGTATCCAGCTATGGCAAATGAACTCCAGATACATGTGCCACTTTGTTCATCTTTGTGTGGGTACTGGGGGAACTGAACCCAGCTTGCTAGGATTTGCAGGCAAGAACCTTAACCACTGAGCCATCTCTCCAGCCCCCCCCCTTTTTTTTGAGACAGGGTCTTGCTATGTGTTCCTGACTGGCCTTCAAGTTGTGGTTATCCCCCTGCACCATGTCTCCAAGAACTAGAATTATAGGTAGGTGCTACAGCAGCTGCTACAACCATTATCTGTTCTCAGGATTATGTGGAAGAAGTCCTTCTCTTGGCACTTTTACCAAGATTTCCACTCTGGCACAGCACTCTGTCCTGCTGCAAGGTCCCACTTTATGCCTTGAGGTACACAGATGACAAGAGTATCTGGTCCAACACATGCCTAAGCAATTCTCTCTTTATAAGTTAGGCAATCAAACTCTAGATTTTCTAGATAACATTATTAGCACATGAAAATCCCTGTGTCCAGATGATCTGCTCTGCTCCTAAGGAAATGATATTATCTCTGGCACCCTTTACTGTATCTATGAAAGACAGAACATGAAACAGAAGTCTCAAATTTATGTGGAGAACAGCAGCCTAATTACCCAACAGTGAGATGGTCTTGAGCACGGTGAGGATCTGTTCTGGAGGGCTCTGGGTGCAGCTTCGACGGTGGCTCAGCTGGCAGTAGCTCTGCACCCATCGCACCTTCCAGGACTCTCTTGTTTTTGATTCTCTATGCAGGTCTTTCAGGAGTCTTATGGCAAGGGAGAAATTATTCTATGTTAAGAAAAGAAAAAGAAAACAGAGTGATGATGTATTGGTGGATAGCTTAAAAACAAAATTATTGAGGTGGGTCTAATGTAGCCCAGAAGGGCCTCAAACTTCTGGTTCTTCTACCTTACCTTCCAGAGTGCTGGGATTACAGGTATATCCCAATCATGCCTTGTATTTTTCTTTTTCTGTCATATTCTTTCATTAGGACTGCTATTTTATTGTTGCCCTTTCTGTTATATAAGATGTACAGATCAGGTGTGAAAAGGTACATTCTATAAGTCAGCACTGGAGAAAATTATTTGAGAAATGAAATTTTCAATTGCCGGATTCCCTTTTTACATGACACAGTATGGCTTGGAGCAGGGAATCCATGTCTTTAGTTGTGTATGTTATTTATTTTTCTTTTCTTCTGGGTACAATGCACATTAGGAGCATATGTGAATAAGTTTTATAAAATATATTTACAAAGTGAGGCAGCCACTCGCCATTCAATGCCAGGGCATCCCATCAGCCTACAAAGAAACTCTTTGCCCATTAGAAATCATCACTATCCAGTCTCCTTAGCCATTAGCAACCAAAAATTCACCATTTCTGTAAATTGCCTATTCTGGATACTTCAAAACAATGTTATTAGAAAATAGTGTAGTCAGTTTGCGGCTTCTTCCAGGCAACATGTCTTCAGGTTCATCTGTGTTGTAGAATGTGTTGGTATTTCATTCCTCTTTATGCCCAAATAATGCTCTAACAATGTATTCATCTACTGATGAACATTTCCATTGTTTTTATCTTTCTAGCTAAACATGAATACTTCGAACAAACATGTACAAATTTCTGGGTGTATTTATACATTCACTTCTTTTGTGTGTATGCATGTTCTCATGTATATGGGGAAGCATATGTGTACAGGTATGTAAGCACATGTGTGTGGAAGACAGAGGTCACACTGGGTATCTTCCTGGCTATCTACTGCTCTCCACCTTATTTTTGAGACAAGGTCTCTCACTGATGCCAGAGCACATCAATTCAGCTAGACAAGCTAATTAGTAAGACTAAGAGACAGACACTATTGTCTGCACTCCCCTAGCACATCACTGCACCTGGCATTTTATGTGAGTGCTGGGTATCCAAACTCAGGTCCTTACGTTTGTGCAACAAGAAAGCACTTTACCCACTGAGGTATCTCCCAGCCTCTACTTTAAAAAAAAAAAAAAAGTTTCTTGACTATCTGGATATCTTCTTTGGAAAAATATCTTTCTTATACTTATTTCTTATTCTTATACTTTTTTGATTGCGCTCCATCTTATTCATTGAATAGGGTCTCCAGCTTGAGCCCACTGCTCATCCTCAGATTTCCTGGGGATACATCTCCACGTCCTCTTGAAGGGACCAAACTGACACCATGACAGGCTTCAGTAAGGTACCACCTTAACTAGGCCTAAGTTTCAATTTCCTGGAGAGGCAGGCAATGACCAAAAAATGCATACCCAAGGTGGTGGGCTCTGGGGGTTGAGTCATTTCCTGTAAAGTCTCTGGAGACATGCCCAGACATGCCCAAACATGTCCCTTTTGCCCCAACCAATCAAAGATGTACAGATGTAAGTGCTGCTTGCTTAGCCAATCATGTTAGAAGATTCTCCTAGCTGTGCTTAAAAGGAGCCTGCCTGCTCCTCTCAGGGTCGCCATTTTGTATGAATGGTTGACCCCTGCATGCTGGCTGATTCTGCAGAATATACACTCTTTGCTTTTATATACTATTTGACTCTGGGGTCTTTCTTCAGTGACTTTTGGACCCTTACACTCTAAGCTGGACATGCTGGTCAGCTCTCTCCAGCTTCCTTCAGTTGTTCCTCATAGTTTCTTTACTTTCCTTAGCTCATATACCTCAACACCCCTAACTCACTACCAGAAGATAGTCACCCTTCCTTGAACCTAAACCAACTTTGCATAGTACTATGAAGCAGATTCTTTCATGCTTTGAAGCTCTCAACCTCCAGAAAAAGCAATTATCCTCCCCCCGTATTAAGTCTCTCCAGATCTAGTAGCTCTTTGTATTCCTTACTGCATTCATATAAAAGTTCTGTCTACTACTCTACAGGCTACTTCCTTGTTCCACCACCTACTGCAACCTCCTTCTATTCCTACAAAATAGTTCTTACCACAATCCATGCCAATCTCCTTCATCTATTTACTGACTTATTTAATTACTTAGTATGTATGCATGTGCAGGAATGTGTGTGTGCACATGCATGCACATGTATATGTGTAACTGAGGCCAAAGGACAAGCTCATGTGTCATGCATGCCTCAGGTGCCATCTATTTGGACTCAAAGTTGAACTTAACCAACTTCACACCTTTCATGGTGAAAGTATTACAAAAACTGGGAATAGAAGGAACATAGCTCAACATAATGAAAGCTATTTATGACAAACTTACAGCCAACATAATACTAAATGGGGAAAAACTCGAAGCTTTTCCTCTAAATTCAGGAACAAGACAAGGGTGTCCACTTTCCCCACTACAATTTAATATAGTATGGAAGTCTTAACCATAGCAATATGGCAAGAGACACTCATAAAAGGGATACAAATCGGAAGGGAAGAGATCAAATTATCATTTCATTATTTGCAGACGATATAATTCTATACATAACAGACCTTAAAGTCTCTACCAGCAAACTGTTAGAGCTGATAAACACTTTTAGCAATGTAGCAGGATACAAAATAAACACACAGAAATCAGTAGCTTTTCTATACACTAACAACAAATGTGCAGAGGATGAAATCAGGGAATCTCTCCCATTCACAATTGCCTCAAAAAATAAAATAAAATACCTGGGAATAAACTTAACCAAGTAAGTGAAGGATCTCTACAATAAGAACTTTAAAAAACTCGATCAACAATTTGCAGAAGGCACAAGGAAATGGAAAGACATCCCATGCTCCTGGATTGGAAGAATCAATATTGTGAGAATGTCAATCTTACCAAAAGCTATCAACACAGTTAATGCAATCCCCATTAAAATCCCAATAGCATTCTTCACAGAAATAGAAAAAAACAATCCGAAAATTCATCTGGAAACACAAAAACCTCAAATAGCCAAAACAATTTTGCGCAACAAAAATCAGGCAGGTGGTGTTACCATACCCAATTTTAAGTTATACTACAAAGCCATAGTAACAAAAACAGCATGGTACTGGCCCAAGGACAAACAGGTAGATCAATGGAACAGAATAGAAGACCCAGATATTAATCCAGGCGGCTACAGCCACCTGATTTTTGACAAAAATGCCAAAAATATTCATTGGAGAAAAGATAGCCTCCTTAACAAGTGGTGCTGGGAAAGCTGGACATCTGTATGTATAAGGATAAACATAGATGCTTGTCTCTCTCCATGCACAAGAGTCAAGTCCAAATGGTCAGGGACCTTAATATCAGACCTGAAACTCTAAAACTGCTAGAGGAAAAGGTACGGGAAACCCTTCAACATATTGGCATAGGCAAGGGCTTTCTAAATATAACCCCAATTGCTCAGGGAATAAAACCACTAATCAACCACTGGGACCTTATGAAATTACAAAGCTTTTGAACAGCAAAGGACACTGTGAATAGAGCAAAAAGACAACCTACAGAATGGGAGAAAATCTTTGCCAGCTATACATCTGACAGAGGATTAATATCCAGAATATACAAAGAACTCAAAAAACAGAATAATAAGAAATCAAACAACCCAGTTAAAAAATGTGCTGTGCAACTAAATAGAGAATTCTCAGGAGATGAAATACAGATGGCATATAAACATCCAAAAAAGTGTTCCACATCCTTAGCCATCAGGGAAATGCAAATTAAAACCACTTTGAGATTCCATTTCACTCCTGTCAGAATGGCTACCATCAAGAAAACAAATGACAATAAGTGTTGGCATGGATGGGGAAGAAAGAGGAACACTTCTACACTGTTGGTGGGAATGTAATCTGGTTCAGCCATTGTGGAAATCAGAGTGGAGGTTCTTTAGACAGCTAAAAATAGATTTACCATATGATCCAGCTATAGCACTCCTGGGCATATATCCAGAGGACTCTTCTCACTATCTTAGAGATACTTGCACAACTATGTTTATTGCTGCTCTATTCACTATAGATAGGAAATGGAACCAGCCTAGATGTCCCTCCACAGATGAATGGATAATAAAGATGTGGTACAGTTACACAATGGAGTTCTACTCAGTGGTAAAGAAAAATGAAATTATGAAATTTGCAGGGAAATGGATGGATCTGGAAAGGATTATACTAAGTGAGGTAACCCAGGCTCAGAAAGCCAAATGTCACATGTTCTCCCTCATATGTGGATCCTAGGTACAAATGTATAGACTTGTGCGTGAACTGGAACCAAAAATAGGTACCAGAAACCAGTAAGCTGGTAAAAGGCTATAAGGGAGGGAGCAAAGGGAAGGACTTAAGTGTATGGTATTGCACATATGTAAGTAGAAGAACTGATTACAGGGAGGGGAATGGCCTAAGCAAGGCCAAGGGAAGAGAATGCGTATAAGAAGGACAGGGGAGGGTCAATCTAAATCCAAGATATTGTGACTAAGACTTATGTAAAATTACTTTTTTGAATAATGCCACATCTAGAAGCTGTAGACTGTTACTAGAAAATTTTCAGTACCTGGGATGGGATACCTTCCAGTGAGTTGTTGGCCAAGGAGGTCCCGGAAGCCTCCAAAACATTAAAGGCTTTTGCCAAAGCCCTTGGTTTCCCTTGAGAAACAGATGGTAAGACCCTATTGCTGAAGACATCTCTTGCCTGAGAGGCAAGGTCACTGAGAAAGCAAGCTGGTGCTGAGCAGAAAACCTTCTCCCTGTAGACCAGCCAACTGAAAGCTGGAAAAAGCTGCACTGCATGCAGCGTATGGGAGACAGAAGTCATCAGCAGTGGAAACAGTGGACGCTGAATATTCATGTTTGGCCAGATAGGCCCAATGACTGAACGGGTGCAATAGTGGCATGTCTACTCTTGGGTTAACCATCTGCTCCATAATTGGACTGAAGGCCCTCTCTACAGGAGGGAATACATACCTGGTACTGAAAAACCTAAGCAAAAGTCTATGGTAGGTGAGGTCATGAGCCTTAGGGGTATAAAGCCTGTTCTTGTCCTGACTAAATGTATGTATTATTCCCACCAAGCTGCCCAGAAAATAATACACTTAATGCTCATATTCACATATTAACGCTACTCTCACTTCTGGTTAGAGAAGCTTCTCTTTTCAGATGGCGATGACCACTGGGATCACCCAAAAGGCAACATAGTGCTGAGAAGAAGGGATGGAGGAGTACCCAGCACTGAAACACCTCTGTCACATCCTCCAAGGCTCAGGGACCATTGCAGAAGAGGGAGCGGATAGAATGGCAGAGCCAAAGGAAGTGTATGACTTCTTACAATGCAACTGCCCAGACAGAAACTGGCCTCGATATCCATGACCTTGCAGTGCCTAGCAATACCTTCGCAAGACCATCAAAATAGAAGAAAAAGATGATGACATCAAATTAAAAGAGAGACTAATGGAGAGAGGGAGGGGATATGATGGAGATTGGAGTTCTAAAGTGGAATGGGGGAGGGGAGGGAAATATCAGGTGGGTTTTTTTTGTATGTAAGTATAAAAGTTGTCAATAAAAAAGTAATAATAATAATAATAAAAAGAATAAAGAACACACAGGAAAAAAAAAAACAAGAGGTAGCACCTTCTGGAAAGATATCTCCTCCCCCACATCCATAGAAGATAGTCAAAGAGAAACTGCTTTCAGTCCATAAAGATGTACTGTGGAAAAAGTACAATGACATGCTCATAGCCATTTCCAACCACTAGGGAAGCCTGGAACTGACGAAATCACAATGTGAAACCAAGGATGAAAATAAAATGATGGGATAGAGTATATGGACAGTTGGCTCTTGGCCACTTGAGATGTGCTTAAAGCCAGCCTCCTAGAAGACTTCTTATTTGCGGAATCTGATACATTTGTTTTCTTCTCTTAAGCAGCTTCTAAGTGGTAGAAACATCCTAACTCAAAAATTCACCGGGTGGCGCCTTTAATCCCAGCACTGGGGAGGCAGAGGTAGGAGGATTGCCGTGAGTTCAAGGCCACCCTGAGACCCTACCTCGAAAAACAAAACAACAACAAAAATTCTATAGATGAGCACATTAACCTATAAGACAGAAATATCAAGTATTTCTATTAGACTAACAAATTTTAGAACTGCAAATTTTAGAACTACAATCACCACAGTCATTAAAATAGCAAGGTCCTTTAGTATATTCAAATATGATTTAACATATTTTATTACATTATATATAATTATATAATTTAGAACTGGTTAAGTATTTATTTTGCTAAAAGAGACCAAATCTTATTTACTTTGCAAATAATAGGAAAGTTTATTAAATTTTTTAATCTAAAAAGATCACATTTTATCAGTCTATTTCTTCTCTTAAGGACATTTTTATGTATATTTGAAATTTTAATCCATGTTTATGTTTCAGCATTTACTCCAAAAATGTTAGACAGGAAAAATGTTAGGACAGGAAACCAATGGGCTCCAGAGAGAACCTCCACTGGTCTTTAAAAAGAGTGGACATACACATCAATAAGTCTCTCCAATAACTAGGCTTATCCCCTTTAATTCAAACTGCTTCCACTTTTGGCTGGAGATTCTGTTCTATTTTACAGTTAGCAGAGAACACTGGAGAAAACTAGAATACATCAATTCATCGAGACAGCCAACTGTCTACCATGACATGGGTCACCTCTACTTCATCTGGCCAGATCCAGAAGTCATTACAGAGGAAGTAGTGACACAAATACTGTTCTCAAGGCAAGCCTGAAAACGAGTTCCAGGGTGACAGAAGACAATGAGGTCACTCAAACCTCATTAAAACAGAATCCTAGCCACGCATGGTGGTGCACGTCTTTAATCTCAGCACTTGGGAGGCAGAGGTAGGAAGATAACCATGAGTTTAAGGCCACCCTGAGACTACATAGTGAATTCCAGGTCAGTCTGGGATAGAGTGAGACCCTACCTCGTGGGGGGGTGGGTTGGGAAACCACATCCACCTCCACCACCACTAACAACAACAACAACAAAACAAATCCAGAGACTACAGAGGAAACAACACTCAATCAGATCCGTATCTTGATGGTCAAGGCTCAGGGAACATTGCAGAAAAAGAGGCAGAAAGATTGTAAGAGCTTCAAGGTGAGTGGGAATAGCCTGAGGCATTGTATTTCCCCTACCATCAAAGACTGACTGAGGCCTCTTGGTCCCCACAATGAATACCAATAACCCCACTGAAGAAAACTCTCAGCCAAATTGGGGCAGGGGTCAGGGAGTCTAAGAGTACAACCATGTGTGTGCGCGCGTGCCCACCCCCCCACACACACTTTCATGTGTAAATTAATACATTTTTAAGTGGGTTGGTTGAAGGGAACTATGATCATAGTATATTTTCTATATATATGGTAGTTATCAATAAAAAGTATAAAAATATTTTTAACGGAATAAGCACCACTTTCCAAATTGCATAACATTAATGAGCAAGTTCAAGCTACTTGTACTTGCAAGAAATGCTGATTTTTATTGTACTACTACCCTTTCACCCTTCCTGTTTCATATTGCTCTTTTTTTGTTTTGTTTTGAGGGAGGTTCTCACTCTAGCCTAGGCTGACCTAGAATTCACTATGTAGTCTCAGGGTGGCCTCTAACTCGTGGTGATGCTCCTACCTCTGCCTCCCGAGTGCTGGGATCAAAGGTGTGCGCCACCACACCCGGCTTATATTGTTAATTTATAATGCTTTATGTACTTCTTTGAACATTCATTTTTATAATTATCATGCATTTTCTAAAAATAGCAAAGTAACTTTCATTTTAGCAGCCAACATACCTGTGACTAGCTGGTCAAGACTCAGTCTGTACATCTGGTTGGTCCGTTTTGTTTTCCCACATAAAGAATTTAATTTAGGTGTGGGCTTAGCAGTTAAGGTGCTTGCCTGCAAAGCCTAAGAACCCATGTTCAAATCTCCAGGTCCCTTGTAAGCCAGACACACAGTGAAGCAAGTGTGCAATGTCTCACATGCACACAAGGGGGCAACACATCTGGAGTTCATTCACAGTGGCTGAAGGCCCAGGTGTGGACATTCTCTCTCTCTCAAAAATAAAAAATTGCCAGGCATGGTGGCGCACGCCTTTAATCCCAGCACTTGGGAGGCAGAGGTAGGAGGATCGCTGAGAGTTCGAGGCCACCCTGAGACTACATAGTGAATTCCAGGTCAGCCTGAGCCAGAGTGAGACCCTACCTTGCAAAACCAAAAATAAAAATAAAAAATAAAAATGTATAAAAATAATTTAATTTAGCTACAAAAATCCCAATTTTCTCACTACTAACCCATAGCTAATTAATTCCTTGTCCTCTATACAGAACAGTCCTTTGAATCTGAATATTTTGCTTTTTGTTTTTGTTTTTGTTTGTTTTTCAAGGTAGGGCCGTGCAATAGCTCAGGTTGATCTGAAATTCACTATGTAGTCTCAGGGTAGCCTCAAGCTCAAGCAATCCTCCTACCTCAGCTTCCTGAGTTCTGGGATTAAAGGTATGTATCTACACTCAGCATTCTTTTGCTTTATTTTTTTTTTTAAGTCTATTAACTTTGACCCTTTCTGGATAATTTTAAATAAGTGTTTCTTCAAATTTATGCTTTCCTCCCCCCCAGTGTTGGGATAGAACCCAATGCATTGGCACTTACTAGGCAAGCACTCAGCCATTACACCCCAAATTTACTCCTTATAAAGAGAAAAGGCATAATAACTCATTATTAAATTGTAAATTTCAAGGGCAAGTTAAAAGCTCCCACGGTGCCACAGAAGAGCACAGACAGCACTCACCTGCTTCCACGCACTTTCTATCATTTTCATTTTCATGGAAAACCTGCAGTTCTGAATGAGGGAATGAACATCTTCCTCTGGTTCATGTACTTCTCCCCTGTCACTGGAATCTTCATCCTCATCCACATCCATACTGAGATCACCTGAAGGAGGAGGAACTAGCTTCTCCTCTATTTTGCTGAGAAAGAAACAGCTGTACAAGAGAAGACAAAGTGAGCCTTAATGTCAAAGATTCACGAAAGATATTTTGGCATTCTAAAAGATGCTGGATAACATTCACATGCAGAAAATTTCCAATTATTAAGGTTTTGTTCATACTATACTATAAATATACACTCTAAGAACCAGATTTCTCCCCATTTGGAAAAAAAAATTCTTTTTTTATTTTTTAAATTTATGGTGGGGGTGGAGGGATGAGACCAGAGACAATGGGCCTGCTAGGGCCTCTTGCCACTGCAAACAAACTCCAGATGCATGTGCCACTTTGTGCATCTGGCTTTACATGGGAACTGGAGATGTGAATCTGGGCTGTTAGGCTTTGCACACAAATGCCTTTAACCACTGAGCCATCTCTCCAGCCCCCTAATAAGCCAATTCTTGAAATATCACCAAAGATAGATTATTCAAGAGAATTTCTAGATATCATTTAGTGCCCGAATTTTCACAAAATAAAGCATTTAAACTTACAACTTTCTCTTTTTTGTTTAATATTTTTATTTATTTATTTGCAAACAGACAAAAAGAAGGGATGGGCATGCCAAAGCTTCCTTCCACTGCAAACTGACTCCAGATGCATATGCCACTTTGTGTATCTGGCTTTATATGGGAACTGGAGAACTGAACCCAGGCCATCAGGCTTTATAAGCAAATGCATTTAAGTGATGTCACCTTCCCAGGCTATGTCTCTCTCTTAAAAAAATTTACACATGGGGGCTGGAGAGATGGCTTAGCAGTTAAGGCATTTGCCTACAAAGCCAAAGGACCCCAGTTCGATTCTCCAGGACCCACAGCAGCCAGATGCACAAGGGGCACATGCATCTGGAATTCGTTTGCAGTGGATGGATGCCCTGGAGCATCCATTTTCTCTCTCTCTCAAATAAATAAATTAATTAATTAAATTTACACATGGGCTGGAGAGATGGCTTAGCAGTTAAGGCCCATGCCTGCAAAGCCTAAGGACCCAGGATCGATTCTCCAGGTCCCATGTAAGCCAGATGCACATGGTGGTGCATGTGTCTGGAGTTCATTTGCAGTGGTTATAAGTCCTGGTGCGCCCATTCTCACTCACTGTCTATGTCTCTCTCCCCTTCAATGTCTCAAATAAATAAATAAAAATAAATCTTAAAAAAAGTTGACAAGCCAGGCATGGTGGTGCACGCCTTTATTCCCAGCACTCAGGAGGCAGAGGTAGGAGCATTGCCGTGAGTTTGAGGCCACCCTGAGAATAGAGAGTGAATTCCAGGTCGACCTGTGCTAGAGTGGGACCCTATCTCGAAACCCTCCACCCAAAAAAAGTTGACAAAATTTACAGATGTGTGAATATGAACATATGTGTGTGTATGTGCACCAGTGTTTCCTGTCACTGTAAATTAATGTCAGATGCTTGTGCCACTTTTTGCATCTAGCTTGATGTGGGTACTAGGGATCTGAACCCAGGCCAGTAGGCTTTGCAAGTAAACACCTTTAACCACTTAGCTATCTCCTTAGCCCCCATAAGTTTCTCTTTTAACACAAGTAACACACCCTATCTTGGTGAAAAGTCATTTATATCTACAATATAAGATTCTGCTCCCAAAGGCTAAAATGTAAAGAAATAAACAGGTTATAAATAATCATTAAAAGGTGGGACATCTGGCTGTAGAGCTGTCTCAGTGGCTAAAGGGGCTTACTTGAGAGGCGGGGCATGGTGGCACACACCTGTTATCCTGTCTCAGGAGGCCGAGGCAGAGGATTGGTACAAGTTTGAGGCCAGCCTAGTCTACATAGTAAGTAGTAGACCATTGTGGACTATAAAGTGAAACTCTGTTGCAAAAAAGAAATCACTATTTTTAAAATCACTAATTTTAAAACTCTGAGTTGATACAAATTTTTTATTTACATAAAAATAATCATATGTTTGGGCTGGAGGAATGGCTTAGTGGTTAAGGCATTTGCCTGCAAAGCCAAAGGACCCAGGTTCTATTCCCCAGGACCCACATTAGCCAGATGCACAAGGGGGCACATGCATCTGGATTTCGTTTGCAGTGGCTAGAGGCCCTAGTGTACCCATTCTCTCTCTCTCGATCAAATAAATAAATAAAAATAATCATATGTTTATAATTTGCAATTGATGTTTCGAGACAAGGTCTAGCCATCCGGCCTGGAACTTGCTATGTAGACCAGAGCAGCCTAGAACTTGGAGGATCCTCTTCTGCCTCATGAGTATTGTAATTATAGGTGTGAGCCATCAGGCCTAGCATCTGTGTTTATAATTTACACATAAATTCATGTTTATTTACATACATACATTTATAGTTTTCATATCTTACTGTGTTGAAATGACTTTTCATTAGTATCAGTAACCTGACAAAGGGCTTTAACATACAAAGTTCTCCTCTAATCAATAATCAAATAATTTTCAGTTGTTCATCCAGGGATTTATTACTCTTTTCCTTTTTCATTATCTTTTCTTTTTTCTTCCTTTCCCTCCTTTCTTTCTTTCCTCCCCTCCTTCCCAGGTGGGTCTTGTAATATTATTCCAGTTGGTCTTAAGCCTGTAGTCTCAAGCAACCATTCCACCTCAGCCCCCTGAGTACCTGGGATCACTATAGGTATGTACCAATACAACAGCTTTCTCTGATTTTCTTAAAAACACTGTTGTGATTTGAATGTAAAATGTCCCCAAAGATTCTGTTTCAACTCTTGGTCTCCAGCTGGTGATGCTCATTGAAAAGGTTGTGCAGCCTTTAGGAGGTGGAATCTTGCTGGAGGAAATAGGTCACTTGGGGACTAGCTTTGAGGTTTTATATCCTGGCCCCACTTCCTGTTTGTCCTCTGCTTTCTGACTGCAGTGTGAGAATCTACCTTCTCACTCTTGCCAACATGCCTTCCCTGACATGATAGAATGTACCCTCTGGAATTGTAAGACAACCTCTTCCTTCCTTGAGCTGCTTCTGGTCAGGTATTTTGTCCCAGCAAACAGAAAGAAACTAATACAAACACTATGGCCCAGCCTTTCTAACATCTGCCAATTTTTTGTTGTTGTTGTTTTTTGTTTTTTCGAGGTAGGGTCTCACTCTGGCCCAGGCTGACCTGGAATTAACTATGTAGTCTCGGGGTGGCCTCGAACTCACGGCGATCCTCCTACCTCTGCCTCCCGAGTGCTGGGATTAAAGGCGTGCGCCACCACGCTCAGTTTATCTGCCAATTTTTTGTTTACTATTGCAGTAACTTCTAAGATACATCCTTTCCTGCCATGGATTTACTTGTATTCTCCTTATCAAACTGCTTGGTGCTTTTGGCCCCAAACCAACTCATCCTGGCCCTCTTCCCAAAAGCTACTACTGTTTTCAGTCTCTCACCACTTTTAATTATATGAACAGAGAAGTCATTGTGGCATAAATGGGTACCTGATAAATACTTGAAAAAATAACTAAGGAATGGACAGTGATTTTTTCACCCGTCAGTATGAATAGCATCCTGGAATCTCCACAGGAAGGTGGATGCATATGAAGGAGAGATGGGCCCTCTATAGTAAGAGGAACACATTTAACTTAGGCAGTAAAGGTGGAAGAACTGATGAGCAAGATTGGGACAGAGACAGAGAACAAATTAAATGAGGGTAGAAAAGCATTCCATCACTTTGCATGTTCTTGTACCACATCAGGGAAGAACCCTGGAAGAGAATCATCTTTCCTAAAAATAAGCTCCTGTAAACCCTCTCTTCTGCCAGTAACTAAAAAGTCCAAGTAAAATGCAATGTCTGGAGAAACTAATTAAAAGATGCAGGCATGTGCAGGAATTCAAAACCAGGAAAAACAGTTGTGGCACATGCCTTCAATTCCAGCACTTGGGAGGCAGAGGTAGGAGAATCTCCATGAGTTCAAGGCCACCCTGAGACTACATAGTGAATTCCAGGTCAGCCTGGGCTAGAGCGAGACCCTACCTCAAAAAAAAAAAAAAAAAAAAAAAAAAACAGGAAAAGACTCCAACACTGGAATGAGTTTCTTCTCTCTTTTGTATGGTTGTGCCACAAGAGGGAACTGTCTGCTGCTGTGGAGTGGTGTGGCAGCACCAGTGTTTGAAGCAAACCCTGTGCATTCTGCCAGGGCATCTAGAAAGGGGCTCAGGCTGATGGAAGATTGTAGGAGCAGGGTCTTTCATTGTTCACTACACTGCATTCACCAAGCTAGCTGGCCCATTATCTTCCAAGCAATTCTCTGGTCTCAACCTCCTTTCTTACTGTGGTACTTTGAATGTATGTCCCCCAATAGACTCAGGTTATCTTATTAAAACTTGCCTCCAGCTGCCTGACTGAAGGTCTCACTGGGGGTGGATCTGATTTCTAGCCCAAAGATGTATAAAGCAGTCTGAGCTCTACCTGGGTCCCTGCTGTTTTGTTGCAGGTTTGTGTTTGCTTGCTTGAGGTACTGGCTGGTGAGGTGGTTTCTCTCTGCTTGGATTTACAAAAGGGAACCAACTTCTTCCACAATTAATGGAACTTCTCATTGGTTCTGTAAGCCTGAAATATATGCTCTTCCTCCTATAAACTGGGTCTAGTTTGGAAGTTCATGTCAGCAACATGAAGTTGACTACAACAGAAACTTCTACCGAGAAATGGGGTCACTGCCAAGATAAATCTAACCAAACAGATTGTGGTCTTTTGGAACTTATGTGGTGGAGGAATGTCAGAACTTGGGACTTGTAACTGAAGATGCCTTCCAGAGTGGTAAGCCAAGTTTTAAGGACTATTCTGGTGAGAGTCTAAACACGCTAAGTAAAGAAAGAATTGTATTTGGAGGCTCTGTTTATGAACTTTCTAAGGGAAAGGAAAGACTACAGAAACTGGAACTGGGATGCTGGCATAAAGGATGGCTGTGTTGTACTGCCCAAGCCCTAAGATTTCAATCAAGGTTGAACTTGAAAGTAATTTGGAGGCTGGAATGATGGCTTAGCAGTTAAGGCACTAGCCTGTGAAGCCCTAAAGACCCAGGTTTGATTTCCCAGTACCCATATGAGCCAGATGCACAAGTGCTCCATGTGTCTTGGAGTTCGTCTGCAGTGGCTACAGGCCCTCGTGTGTCCAATCTCTCTCTCACTTTACAAATAAATAAATAAAACATAAAAAATTTTTCCAAAAGTATTTTGATGTGCATCACAAGAAGGTATGGAACTGAGATGTAAGATTAAAACTGGAAAAATTCAAACAAGTTTAAAATTTAAACTTTAAATTTAAATTTTTAAATTTAAAACTGGCACTCAGACTGGTTGCTAAAGCTACTATTGTCAAACACTTTAGCAACCTTAAGGATGATGGCCCAACTACTTTACCTTGAAACAATGAAATGATGTCTGAGGCGATTCCACCCTGGAAATACTAAATAATAAAAATGCAAACTCTTTTGTAAGGAAGTAATCTGCTCTTCAAGGTCACAGTTTATTTCCTCTCTGTATTAACAACATGGGTGTGTCCTGCACACCTGATATTGGTTTATAAAAATTTTCATTTCAGGGCTGGAGAGATGGCTTAGTGGTTAAGGCGCCTGCCTGCTAAGCCTAAGAACGCTGGTTCCAATCTCCAGGTCCCACATTTAGCCAGATGCAAAGTGACGCAAGGGCACAATGCTGCACTTGCCCACAAGGGGGCGCATGCATCTGGAGTTTGTTCACAGCAGCTGAGAGGCTGCTGGCACGCTCATTCTCTATCTGCCTGCCTGCCTCCCTCCCTCCCTCTCTTTCCAAAAATAAAATTTAAAAAGTTTTTTTTTTTTTTGGTTTTTCGAGGTAGGGTCTCTCTCTAGCCTAGGCTGACCTGGAATTCACTATGTAGTCTTAGGGTGGCCTCGAATCACGGTGATCCTCCTACCTCTGCCTCCCGAGTGCTGGGACTAAAGGTGTGCGCCACTACGCCCAGCTCTAAAAAAAGTTTTTAAAAAAATTTTCATTTCATGAAAAATGCATGGAGTAGATCATGAACTGTACATGGTTCCAGGAGCAGTTGCTGAGATGCAGCATATGGAACAGGGTGTGAAGTCCCTAAGAGGCCAGTGATGCTATTGGAAGACGGACTATGGTTTGCATGGAAATCTGAATATGTTTTGGATATACTAGGACTGTGCCAGGGTTACCATGGAGCACTGTTGGCTCAGGTTGGAAGTTTTCCCTGGCTACTCAGCCTAGCTGGAGTGGTAGAGACTGTCAGTTACTGGTTATTTATTTATTAGTTTTTAAATATCTTGTGTCAAAACTTTATTCTGGTGTAAAGATGGGAAGCTGGAAAATACACTGTATTTAAAATTTCTTGGTTCCCCTTCACATTGGGGAACCCCCTCCCCCGTCCCAAGCAGGTACTGGTTATTATGTCAGACTTGAACTATAGATGTCTGCCTACTGGTTACTGAGTTTGCATTTGTCCAGTCTCTCCTTGTTATACCTTCTAGCAATAGAAATGCTTACACTGGGCCATTATATGTAGAAAGTACATAATTTGTTTGATTTTACAGGACTCACAGTTAAGAGATAGTCTTAAACCTCAGTTGAGACTTCGGACTTTGGAACAATCTTAGGTTGGTAAAGACTATGAGGTCCTTTGAAGTTGTACTGAATACAATGTACAATGTGAGATAGTCATGAGTCTACTGGGGGCCAGAAATGGGAGTTTGAATGTATGTCCCCAAATAAACTCAGGCTTCTAATTAAAACTTGCTTCTGGCTGCCTAACTAGGAGAAGTGTCACTGGGGACAGATCTGATTTCTAGCCCAAAACATGCAAAGCAGGCTGAGCTCTGCCAGGGTCCTGCTGTTCTGCTGCAGGTTTGTGTCTGCTTTTTGTGGTGCTAGCTAGTGATGTGGTTTCTCTTTTCTTGGATTTGTAAAAGGAAGCCAGTTTCTTCTGCCACTGATGGAATTTCCCCTTGGATCTGTAAGCTGAAATAAACCTTTCCTCCTATAAACTGAGCAGCTAGCTACCAGGTTCTCAGACTCCATAGCCTACAGACAGCTATTATTGGACTGCCCAGCTGATACCCTATAAGTTAATCTAATAAATTCCCTTTAGGATAAATAGTCATTTTATCAGATCTGCTCCTCTACAGAGCCCTCTACACTGGAACTATAAACAGTCAAAAGCTTGTGGCTTTTGGTGACAGGCACTAGTGGGGAAAACTACTGCTGTTGTATAACTAAGTGGACACGATACACCTGTCAAAAGAACTTTCTAGATAGCTATTTTTATGCTCATAGTTCAGTGTTGCTGTCATCTTTGGTCAGCTCCTTTTTACAATGGCCAGCATTGGTCAAAGTGCTGCGAAGACTTGAGAGTTGAATGCTCAACCATGAATGGGAAATCTGTACCGCCCCCACCAAATATCAGGAAATATCACAGAAGAAGGAGTAGAAGGTGGGGTGGGGGAGGATGATGTGATACATTGACTTCCAAACATGATATGACTGTTGCATCCTTGAACTCACAGCATGTGTAACTACCATCACAAGATCTGTACAAGAATGGGCCTGTCAAGATCCTGTCATTGAGGTATTGGGACTCATAGTCTCTCTCATCTCCTGAGGATTTACAAGCAGTTAATGAGGGAAAGAGACATTTTTCTGCAGTAGTATAGCCACTGGTGCAGTATTCATGCTCCAGTAAACTAACCTTCACCCATGTTCTTGTTATCAACCCTAATTAAACTAAAAAGAAAGAAGTGAAGAAGGAAGGAAGGGAAAAGGGAAAAAGTTGGGAAGCGGGAAAGGAGTCACCAGGAATGAGACAAGAGAGGGTAACAGAGATGAGGTGAATATGATCAAAATGTATTATGTACATGTATGAAAATGTCATAATGAAACCCATTATTATAATATTAGCAAATCAAAAACATAAAACTCTCAAAATTTGGTGATATAAATGTACAAATTCAAAAAGCTCAGTAAACTCATGTAAATCAACCCACACTTAGATATTATGATCAAATTAATTAAGTAATGACTAAGAAAAAAATCTTGAAGACAGAACATATTACATACTAGGGAATAACTGCTTGAATAACCTATAATGTTTCTTCAGAAATATGGACACGAAAAGAGACTACTGTGCAGTCAGAGGAATTCACTCAGGACTCTACATTCAGAGAAGATGTTCTTTAGGAACAATAGTAAAATAAAAAAACTGAGAAAATTCACCACAGATTTGTTAAAAGAAGAATTTTTTTTAATACCACATAATAATACCACAGGAAAACCTGGTTCTCAAAGAACAAATGACAAATATAAAAAATACAGGGCTGGGCTGGAGAGATGGCTTAGGGGTTAAGGCGCCTGCCTCCTAAGCCTAAGAACACTGGTTCCAATATCCAGCGGTTCCAATCTCCAGGTCCCACGTTTAGCCAGATGCAAAGTGACGCAAGGGCGCAATGCCGCACTTGACCACAGGGGGGCGCACACATCTGGATTTCGTTTGCAGCAGCTGATACACTGCTGGCGCGCCCATCTCTGTCTTCCTCTCTCTCTCTCTGTCTCTCTCTCCAAAAAAAATAATAAAAAAAAAATACAGGGCTGAGCTGGGCAAGATGGTGCATGCCTTTAACCCCAGCACTGGGGAGGGAGAGGTAGGATGATAGCTATGAGTTCAAGGTCAGCCTGAGAATACAGAGTGAGTTCCAGGCTAGGCTATGCAAGGGTGAGACCTTACCTAAAAAAAAAAAAAAAAAAAAAGAAGAAGTAACAAACTGGGTGCGGTGGTACACGCCTTTAATCCCAGCACTTGGGAGGCAGAGGTAGGAGGATCACTGTGAGTTCGAGGCCACCCTGAGACTACATAGTGAATTCCAGGTCAGCCTGGACTAGAGTGAAACCCTACCTCGGACAACAAAACAAACAAACAAACAAAAAAAAAAACAAGTAACAAACAAAACAAGATTTTTAAAGAGTTGGGGAGAAGTGAGGGCTCTGCCTTACAAAAAGATATCAACTGGTGGGCTGGGAAGATGGCTTAGCAGTTAAGGCACCTGCCTGAGAAGCCTAAGATGTCTGTTCAAATCTCCAGGTCCCACGTATAGCCAGATACAAAAGTGACACAAGCACGCAATGTTGCACATATGCTCATGGGGGCACATGTGTCTAGAGTTCATTCACAGTGGCTGAAAGGCCCTGGTGCGCCCATTATCTCTCTGCCTCTTCCTTCTCTCTCTCTCTCTCTCTCAAAAAAAAAAAAAAAAAAAAAAGATATCAACTGATGATCATGAAACAAGTGCTAAAGTCAGAAATCATTTTTCAAGCACCACTGTCCAGATGAGAGTCATCTGCAAACATGAAATAGTGAGAGGCAATTTTCATGAAAAACAGAATATTTACATATCAAAACATCTCCCTCAATAGCTTCTAAATGGTTGCAAAGAAATAAGCAAACTTTTAGACAGGTGACACAACAGTTTAAGAACTGGAGATGTCTGGGTGGGGTGGATTGCTTGAGTCTCATGATGAGGAAGAAGACAAACCCAAACTAAGGAACACTAACAAAAGTGTCAATGCCATGAGAGACACAAAGACTGGGAAACTGTTCCAGAATACAGGAGATTAAAATGGCCCAAGAGAATACCATCTGTAATTCTGGACCAGAGCTGTTCTACAGGGGAGAAACTTTTCATAGGACACTAATAGGATGGCTGTCAAAACAGAATTGGGCTCAAGACTGAAAGTGAAAGTGAGGTAGGTCAGGGAGATGGCTTGGCAGTTAAAGGAATTTGCTTGCAAAGTTTGCCAACCTGAGCTGGCCAGGTTTTGATTCCCCAGTACCCACGTAAAGTCAGGTGTACAAAGTGACTCATGAGTCTGGAGTTTGTTTACAGTGGCAAAAATTCTGGTGTGCCCATTCGCGCTCTCTCTTTTTCTCCTTGCAAGTAAAAATGTATTTTAAGAAAAGAAAGAAAATGGAAGTGCTAAAGTTGACCACTGTGCTCATTCTCTTTTCTTAGACTATGTACAAATATAAAAAGATAAGGAGTCTGGTATGATGACACATGCCTTTAATACCAGCAGTCAGGAGCAGGAGGACCACTGTAAGTGGTCAGGCCAGTGAATCCCAGGACAGGCTGGGCTAGAGTGAGACCCTACCTCAAAAACAAAACAAGACAAAACAAAACAAAACAAAACAAAAGGTAAGGAGACTGAGGTATGCAACTCATATGTAAAATGATTCATAAAATATATGCATACATGGGAGAAAGGGAGAATAAAAATGCTAATATAAAGCCAGGGTAGTGACATATACCTTTAATTCTAGTACTTAGGAGGCTGAGGAAGAAGGATCACTTGTCAGTTGGAGGCCAGACTGGGGTACAAAATGAATTCCAGGTAAGCAGGGGCTAGAGTGAGACCCTTCCTTAAAAATAAAATAAAATAAAAATTGCTACAGTAAATTTTGTGAACCTGGGGGTACATAGAAGTATTCTACTTTTCTTGCAATTTTTATACAAATAAGAACTTATCTCAAAATAAAAAATAACAAAAAATAAATTTAATAATAGAGAAAATATCAGAACATGACAGCTGAGTGAGAGTCCCTGGGTCCCATTGGCTTTGAATATTTCACAAATAATCCACAATATCTTGCTGTGTAAGGGCTGTGTTTAGGGTGTGCTATCTCCCTCCCACTGGGTTCATTAAGTCTGGGAAGGAAGGTTAAGGGCATGAAAGTAATCTCAAACTGGGGATGTAAACACAATTGTATGTACGAACTGGAGGGCAAGAGAATAAAAAACCCAAGGTTTGTGGCTGTAGGTCACTAAGAAATCAAGCTGGAGCTGTTTTTGAAGTCTCCTTCCTGTTAACTAGCTGTTAAGATGCTGGAAGGGAAGAATAGTCATCAAGGGTCTTATGCAGCAGTGGACCCTGCAAGTTCTACAGCTGGACAGTCAGGCCAAATATACCAAATGGTACAACAGTGGCATGTCTATTATGGGGAAACCAACTGCTCTCTGATGAGGTCTGCTCCCCAGGAGGGAATTTCTGAAAATATTATCAAATCAAAAGGTGGGGAGGTCATATACCCTAGAGGGGAAACTACTACTGTAATCTGGCTAACTGGATATATTATACCCACCAAACTACCCTCTAAGTACTGATGTTTATGCCTGCATATTAATGCTACTCTCACTTTTGTTAGAGAAGTTTCAGTTTTCAGATGGTGGTAACCACTAGAGACTCAACAGTCACCAAAGTGCTGAGAAGAAATGACAGTGGTCTGTTTAGCATTAAGTGAGATATCTCTATCACACCTTCTAAGGCTCAGGAACCATTGTGCAGCAGCAGGTAGTTGAAAGGATGTAACAGTCAAAGAAGAGGAAGAGTGCTTGCAATACTATCTTCCAACACAAAATGGTCATTGTATTCATGACCTCACAGTAGCTGATGCTATCTACATAAGAGCTGCATAATGAGAAAAAATGATGACATCAAAATAGAAGAGAGACTAGTTAGAAAGAAGGGATTCAGTGGTGGGTGGATCTGAGAGGGGGGAAAAGTAAATGTAGTAGGAGAGAATTATGATATTGTCAACATGTATGGAGGCTATCAACAAATTTTTTTTTAAAACTTGTTTTAAAAACAGCAATAAGCAATGATTACATAGCAGTCTCTGCTGTCATCTCATTACTAAGATTCAGTTGTGACACAGCAGCAAATGCATGGCTAACCTGCCACAGCATGTTCCCTATAGTTCAGTAGTATCCAATGCCACCAAAGCTAGTGGACACCAACTCCCCCCTTGCAGGAAAGTGGGGACACATGCACTCTAGACATAATAATCTCTTTAGAAAAGCTTATGAAGGCGATCAGCATGAGATAGATATTCTAGGTTCAAACCTCACATGTTCTAAACCATGACTTTGAACAATGTCCACTCCAGCAATTTTGGAAAAGAACTCTAATTTGGCTCAAAAAGACCACACCCTACCGATTAGTGATGATGTCATCCCAGATGTGCATCTGGTCCATTTTAATATCAGGGTATCTGTTTGTCCAGGTTTTTAGAAGTCTCCTAAGTGGGCCTCGAGATGATAAATCACCTAAAAATAGTATTAGAAAGTCATCATTTTCACAGTTGAATAAGAAGACCAACTTGCAATCCTCCTACCTCTGCCTCCCAAGTGCTGGGATTAAAGGCATGCCACCATACCCGGCTAATTCAACTTTCTTGTGTAAGTTCTTTTTAAGTGTCTTTTACTCACAAAATAAATACATGTCACCATACTAAATGCAATACATTCTAACACTTTAAACCGCACTATTTTAGTATACAGAAAAAAGAGGGGGAAATAAACACACAGATCTTTTTACTTCTACCACAGGTCCACAATTCATCATCTACAATTCCAAAGTCTATATTGCACTAAAAACTGAAGATATTCATAGGGCTATGGCAAACTTACTTGAAGAGACATGTAATCTGAACTGGAATAAGCTACTTAGACTTGGTTTATATTATCAGTGTAGATACTGACAACATGCTGGGAACACATCACTGTATCAAGTTAGGTAATAGGGCCCCAGTCCTGGGGCATGGGTACATTTCTAACACCTAAAACAATTTAGCCTCGAGTCTCACAAAATGCATTCATAGTATTCCTCATGAAACTGAAATTTCACATTTCTAGTACTTAAAGCCTGTGTCTTTCTTTTGGTGGCTAGGAAGCAGCACAGTTAAGAACCCCAGGGCCAGTGGAGGTTTAAGCAGGCCTGAGCTGTCAGGCATGACCAAGGGCCCCAGGCAACAGGAGGTTACAGAAGGCCTAGACCCTGGTGATCTCACCTAGAGACTGGTAGGAGTGAGGCCATTCCCCCCCCCACACACACACCCCCGCCAGGGGCACCTGGACGTCCTGATAAGACTTAGGTTTCGGTTTCCCCATGGCCATGTGACCTTTTACCACTCACTTGGAAGGTCCCCATATGTTAATGAGGTATCAGCCAGCAGCCTTCACACAGCCAATCCCCCTGTGACTCGTACCCCATACCTCTTTCTGCCACCACATAAACATTTATAAGCCCACTTCCCTGGCAAATAAATGAGTTGTCCTCTTTTACAGTCTCCTCGGTGTTTTTCCCCTGTTTTTTCTCACAGCCATTCAAGACGCTGCTCCCCCCAACCATCTGGACGTCTCCAGAGTGCTGGTGTGCAATGGCACCTGAGTGGCCAAGGACCCATACTTATCCTTCACTTACCACCTAACACAAGTTGGTTGGCACTGCATCTTATAAGGCTATAAAATCAAGATAATATAATCAAAAAGTTTAACATAGCTATTAAACTATAGAAAGCATTCAATACATCAACATTAAAAGGTCCTGGAAAAACAATTCTGCAAATATTAAAAAGTGAATATGAAAACCATTTGGTGTTTTTCCTAATTATTTAAAACAAAAACTGAAACAGATTTAGAATGAAAGTATTCAACCTTTGTAAAGATGTCCTCTCTTAAGACAGCCTGCTACAGGCACTGAAATATACTGTTGGCAGCACACAGGCTTGTGTGTCCTTTACAACCTTCCACGCATTCCCAATGCTCCCCTCAGACTGACCACCCTCCTCCTGAGCATCTATCACTACAGTGATAAGCAAGACAGAGCTCAGCAAGCCTTTCTCTTTTACACTGTAGGCTCCTCTGGCCAGGACAGGCCCCTTCCATGGAGTCATTTCTACTTTGAACACTTCTTTAATGTAGTTGTGCTTTGTTTATCATTCCCAGTGCATAGAACAATAGTGCCTGACCATCTTAAACACTTATTCCATCACTTTAAAAGATCTATTTGTAGAACACATTCATGGAAGTATTTAACCTATACATTAAGAAGATACCATCACTAAAGCCGGGTGTGGTGGTGCACGCCTTTAATACCACCACTTGGGAGGCAGAGGTAGGATGATTGCCATGAGTTCTAGGCCACCCTGAGATTACATAATGAATTCCAGGTCAGCCTAGGCTAGAACAAGACCTTACCTCAAAAAACAGATAAAACAAACAAACAAAAAAGGAATACCTTCATCAAACAAACAAACAAAAAATGCCATTGCTAAATTTCCTCCAAAATTAGAAGCTATTATGGGAAGTAAAAAAACTTACCTTGTTTACTTATAAAGCTGATGAACTCCTCAATCTCTATTAAAGCTTGTACAGACTGTAATTTGGTGAGTCTACTTCTGCGTAACAGTGTATCAATACTAGCATAATTCTAGAAAAAAAAGAATTTTTTAACCACTTAAACCTTTTAATATGCTTCTTTAAAATCTGAAATATGGGCTGGAGAGATGCCTTAGCGGTTAAAGCGTCTGCCTGCTAAGCCTAAGAACCCAGTTCCAATCTCCAGGTCCCACGTTTAGCCAGATGCAAAGTGATGCAAGGGCGTACTTGACCACAAGGGGGCGCATCCATCTGGATTTCGTTCACAGCAGCTGAGAGACTGCTGGCACGCCCATTCTCTATCTGTCTCCCTCTCTCTGTCTGTCTCTCTCTGTGTCTCTCTCCAAAAATAAAAAAATAAATAAAATGTGAAATATTAGGGCTGGAGAAATGGCTCAGTGGTAAAGGTGTTTGCCTGCGAAGCCAAGTTCAACTTTCCAGGACCCACATAAGCCAGATGCACAAGGGGCACATGCATCTGGAGTTCGTTTGCAGTGGCTAGAGGCCCTGGTGTGCCTATTCTCTCTGTCTGTCTCTCTTCTCTCTCTCTGCTTACAAATAAAAAAATGTGAAGTATTAGCAAGTGCTCTATAAATCTATTATTCAGTGTATCTCATAGTGCCTGCCAATTATGTCATAGAAACAATTACCAAATGGTTTAATTTTTTGAAAATAATTTTTTTGAAAATGTTTGAATTATTTGATTCAACAATATCAAAAATAAATATATTCTGGGCTGGAGAGATGGCTTAGCAGTTAAGGCACATGCCTGTGAAACCTAAGGACCCAGGTTCGATTTTCCAGGTCCCATGTAAGCCAGATACACATGGTGGCACGTGCATCTGGAGTTTGTTTGAGGGGCTTGAGGCCTTGGCATGACCATTCTCACTCTCTCTGTCTCAAATAAATAAATGAATAAATAAAAATAAAACTTTAAAAATGTATTTTGCCGGGCATGGTGACGCACACCTTTAATCCCAGCACTCAGGAGGCAGAAGTAGGAGGATCGCCATGAGTTCAAGGCTACCCTGAGACTACATAGTGAATTCCAGGTCAGCCTGAGCTAGAGTGAGACCCTACCTCGAAACACCAAAAAATAAAATAAAAAGAAATAAATTTTAAAAATAAGTATAGTCTAACTATATCATTATATCTACTTGTACCATCCATCCATCCATCTATCCATCCATCGTGCTGAAGAGCCAATCCAGAGCTCTGCACATGCTAGGCAAGTGCACTACCACTTAGCTATATCCCTAACCTATATTAAGTTTTAAAACTTACAGCATCCCCTCTCACTTTTGGTTAAAGAAGCTTCTCTTTTCAGATTTTAGGGACCAATGGAGTGACTCAAAAATGGTCTGAAGAGAAGGGACAGTGGGGTGTTCAGCACTAAGTGAGACATCTCTATCACTCTCTCCAAAGGTCAGGGACCATTGCAGAAATAGGCAGAAAGAATGTAAGAGCTAAAGAAAAGAAGGACTACTTATAATGCTACCATCAAATATCAAAGTGACTTTGATATTAATGATTTCACAGTGGCTGAAACTACCTACAAAAGACCTGTGTAACAGGAAGGAAAAAATGATGACATCAAAATAGAAGAGAGACTAGTTGTAAAAAAAAGGGATTCAGTGAGAGGGGATTTCAGAGTGAGAAAAGGGGAGTACTGGAAGGGGATTATGAGCATGATATATTGTCTACATTTATGGAACATACCAATAAAAGTTAAAAAATAGAACAAAAATAGTCACCCTAAAAAAATTACAGCATCTTGATGGGTGTGGTGGTACACACCTTTAATCCCAACACACAGGACGACAAGGTAGGAGAATTGCTGTGAGGTCAAGGCCAGTCTTAGACTACATAGTGAATTCCAGGTCAGCAGAAGCTAGAGCAAGATCTTACCTTGAAAACAACAACAAAAATTACAGCATCCTATAAAACTAGGTGCCAACCACAGAAGTCATCATTTCTATTCAGTGTACTAATCCACTTAAAAATGGTAAGAATAAAAATGAAAACAGTGAATATGTTTCTATGATTAACATATACCAATAATAAATGTTTGTGGTGGTATATAAAATACACTGGCTCAAAAACCAACCCACAGTAAGTATTAGACTCTCACAAAAGGAAGAAATGGAAGAAAATGAACTGGGAAGATGACCTGACTCCCTAGCTGAACACCACAGTGCTAATTTTCAAATTATTTTATGTAGCCCTTTCAAAATAAATGGGATATATTTTAAATGAGTATTACTCTTCCTGATATGATCACATGAATGAAATATGAAAAAATATTTCCTGTTGTCTCTTGGACTCCCCATATTTCTCAGAGAAGCTCTGTATCCCTGGCCATACAAGGAGGCCAGATCAATCCACATTTTTCTCCATAAAGCGACCAATCTTCTATACAGCTACTCCACTGAGAAAAGTCTACTTTGACAGAGTGAGAAGGATAAGAACCAAATTAAAAACAAAATTGGAACAGTGGAAAACAAGTTAAGACAAAGAATGAGTAAAGAGCTCTACTGGAAGAACTGAAGAACACAAAGAAGGAAATGAGTAGAACATGGTATCACATGGAAACTTTTGCTTGACCACTATTTTCATGAGTTTACTTAAAAACTATTGCAAAAATGAGATTTCACTTAAATCTATCTCTGTTACCTGAATGAAAATCTGAATGCCATTTTTAATGTAATATTTAGCTCGGTCAATATCATCTTGCAAGATGTAAAGGAGACTCAGTTCCTGACTGTACTGAAGCTCGATGACAGCCTGATGCAGCTCATGATGCATGGCCTCATCCACAAATGTCAGCAGAGACTGGTCACCTTCTCCTCGAAGCAGGAGCTTCAACTTGCTACGGATCATGGATGGCAGGTACGTCTCCTGTGAACATAAAACTTACTTAAAAGTTCAGAAAGCCAATCTTCTGGTACCTAATTATTTTATTTCCTTTGGTGGCTTACTATTTTTATTTGTTTGATTTGTGTGTGTGCGTATGTTTTCAAGGTAAGGTCTCACTCTAGTCCAAGCTGACCTGGAATTCACTATGTAGTCTCAGGGTGGCGTCGATTTCATGGCGATTCTCCTACCTCTGCTTCCCGAGTGCTGGAATTAAAGGCATGTGCAGCCATGCCTGGCTTAAATATTTTATTCTAATATTTTTTGGAATAAACTTGTAAGTCAAGACTCAGAGCCACATTGATGATATTTGATGTTCTGAATCTAAAACTACAATTTAAAAAATGAGTTTATCTATAGTGGCATGACTGTTGTAGGGGCAAGCAACTGCTTTCTGATTGGATTTGAAGCCTGCTTCATGGAAGGGAGTTCATGCTTGGTACTGTAAACCTGGTCAAAAACCTGTGGCTGAGGATGTCATATGCCCTAGAAGGGAAACTACTACTGCTGTTTAACTAAAAGGATACACTGTACCCATCAAACTCCCTTATTAATATGTATGTTTATACCCACTGGATTAGTTCTAATCTTAGCTTTAATTAGAGAAACAACTTCTTTTTGCAGTTGGCAGCCTAGAGCTGCCTTCTTATGTGGGCAGCAATACAGAACAATTTCTCAGTAGTACAGGAGACACCAGAAAATACTATTCCAGGTGGTCATAACAGGGATAGTAATACTTATTTTAAAATACATTCCATTTATTTTAAAATGTCTTGCTAAAAGCAATTTGAGTTTAACACTACAGAGTCTGAGGTCATATATATTATTAAAATGTTTCAGGGGGCAGCCGTGGTGGTACACACCTTTAATCCCAGCACTAGGGAGGTGTGGTGGTTTGAGTCAGGTGTCCCCCATAAACTTCAAGTGTTCTGAATGCTAGGTTCCCAGCTGATGGCAACTTGGGAATTAACACCTCCTGGAGGCAGAGTATTGTTGGGGGCGGGCTTATGGGTATTATAGCCAGCTTCCCCTTGCCAGTGTTTGGCACACTCTCCGGTCGCTGTTGTCCACCTTATGTTGACCAGAGGGTGATGTCCACCCTCTGCTCATGCCATCGTTTTTCCTGCCATCATGGAGCTTCCCCTTCGAGCCTGTAAGCCAAAATAAACCTCTTTTCTCCCCCAAGCTGCTCTTAGTCGGGTGATTTCTGCCAGCAATGCGAACCTGACTGCAACAGTAAAGTGGTACCGAGGAGTGGGGTTGCTGCTAGACACCTGACTGTGTGGCTTTGGCCTTTTGGAGCTGATTGTCAAGAGGAATGTGGAAGGATTTGAAACCTTGGCCTAAGAGACACCTTGCAGTGTTGTAAGTACAGCTTAATGGACTATTCTGGTCAGAGCTGAAAGACCTGAATGCAGTAAGAACTATGAACTGTGAGGTTTGGCTTATGAGGGTGAGAAAGAGCTTTACTTGGACTGGGCTAGCAGTTTGTGTGACAAATTTGCTATTATGCCCATGTCCTGAGAAGTTGTGCAGGGTTGCTTTGCGTAGAAATGAACTGGTGTGAGCAGAAGGATATGGCACAGAAAAAATGAAATCTTTGGGTGAACTCTGCCTGTTCAGCTGCAATTGAGAGATTACAACCTTTGAGATTGGGCCAGCTGACCTGCAATGGGGCAACAGGAAGAATGCAGACTCTTTTGAAGGGGCCTGAATGCTGAAGGAGTGTCCTGTTCTTCAAAGTCTGATTTATTCCCCCCTGGATTAACAAATTGGCACCCTACCTGGTATTATGGAGTATAACAAATGCAGGAAAGAGAGGGTCATTGAGTTTGTAACGCGGTCTTATGTTTTGGAAATGGCCATGGGCAGTGTGAAGCAGGTTTGCTGGATGCCTGCATGGAAATCCCATGGGGCCATGAGGATGGACTGTGGGTTGCAGTGGAGACCCAGTGGAGATGCCGGGACTATGAGATGGCTGCCAAGGAGAGCTGCCGGCCCTGGATGAAGTTTTCCAGGATTGTGAGTAGCCTAGCTGGAGGGGCGGAATTGGAACTCCAGAGACTTGTTGCTGCTCAGAAGCATCGGACTTGGAGATTTGTCACTGACTAGTTGTTGGATTGGAATTACAGAGTTTGACGTTTGCCCTGGTTGTTTAAAATCTTGTATTGGTTAAGTATTTCTTTGTTTTGCCCAATGCCATCCTTTGCAGTGTGAATGTTTTATTCTGTGCCATTATGGGTTTTTTGGGGATTATTTTTGGTATTATGGCTCAGTTAAAAGACTTTGGATTATGGGGATGTATGAACATCATTGGAATTGATAAAAACTATGGGGACTTTTAAATTTGCATGAATGCATTACATTTTACATCATGTACGGTTATCAGTTTATGGGGGCCAGGGGCAGAATGTGGTGGTTTGAGTCAGGTGTCCCCATAAACTTCAAGTGTTCTGAATGCTAGGTTCCCAGCTGATGGCAACTTGGGAATTAACACCTCCTGGAGGCAGAGTATTGTTGGGGGCGGGCTTATGGGTATTATAGCCAGCTTCCCCTTGCCAGTGTTTGGCACACTCTCCGGTCGCTGTTGTCCACCTTATGTTGACCAGAGGGTGATGTCCACCCTCTGCTCATGCCATCATTTTTCCTGCCATCATGGAGCTTCCCCTTCGAGCCTGTAAGCCAAAATAAACCTCTTTTCTCCCCCAAGCTGCTCTTAGTCGGGTGATTTCTGCCAGCAATGCGAACCTGACTGCAACAGGAGGCCAACATAGGAGGACCACTGTGAGTTCGAGGCCAGCCTGAGACTATAGAGTGAATTCCAGTCCAGCCTGGGCTAGAGTGAGAACCTACCTCAAAATAACAACAAAAAAGTAAACACCAAAATGTTTCAGGGCCTGGGTAGAGATGGCTCAGCAGTTAAAGGCACTTGCTTGCAAAGTCTGCCAGCACGGATTCAATTGTCCAGCTACCCACATAAAGCTGGACAGGCATCATTTGCTGAAGCAAGAGACCCTGATGAGCATGCACACACACACAAAGAAATTAATTGCTTTAAAACTACTACTTTTAAAGCCAGGCATGGTGGCGCACGCCTTTAATCCCAGCACTCGGGAGGCAGAGGTAGGAGGATCGCCATGAGTTCGAGGCTACCCTGAGAGTACATAGTTAATTCCAGGTCAGCCTGGATCAGAGTGAGACCCCACCTCAAAAAAACAAAAAACAAAACAAACAAACAAAAAAAAACCTACTACTTTTAGCCAGGAGTGGTGGCGCATGCCTTTAATCCCAGCACTCAGGAGGCAGAGGTAGGAGGATTGCCATGAGTTCGAGGAAACCCTGAGACTAAAGGGAATTCAAGGTCAGCCTGTACTAGAGCAATACCCTACCTCAAAAACCCAAAAAGAGGGGGGGGAGATGGAGAGATGGCTTAGTGGTTAAGTGTTTGCCTGTGAAGCCTAAGGACCCCAGTTTGAGGCTTGATTCCCCAGTACCCATGTAAGCCAGATGCACAAGGTGGTGCATGCATCTGGAGTTCTTTGCAGTGGCTAGAAGCCCTGGTGGCACTCATATATTCTCTCTTTCTCCCCCCTTCCCTCCCTCCTTCCCTCTCTGTCTCTCTTCTCACTCTGCCTTTTTGTCTGTCACTCTCAAATTAATAAGTTAAAAATTTAAAAAAAAAACATTTTTACTTGGAGAAATTTTAGCAATTTTATTAACTAAAACAATGTCTTACCATCTAAAATATTTACTTTAGGAGCTGGGGAAATGGCTTAGTGGTTAAGGTGTTTGCCTGAGAAGCCTAAGGACCCCAGTTCGAGTCCCCAGGACCCACGTAAGCTAGATGCACATGGGGATGCATGCATCTGGAGTTTGTTTTCAGGGGCTAGAGGCACTGGCATGCCCATTCTCTCTTTCTCTCTATCTGCCTCTTGCTCTCTCTCTTGAATAAAAAATAAATAAATAAATTTAAAATACTTACTTTAGTGACCTTAAATACCTGATAAAATGGTTCGGTCCACATTTTACTTAAGTCAAGAGGGTTTTCACTGTCTCTTCTGGTTGTAGAACAGTATTCGAGTGATCTCCACTCACAGAGGTGATTATAACAGTCAAGGGATGCCAATTCCCAAAAGTCCTTCTCAGCTTTTGTGGGTTCACCATCCATCCACTCCTGCTTATTGAAAGCCTAGCAAAATAAAGTCAGAATTATCTTCCAAAGTTGAAAAGAAAATAAATGAAAAATATTCACATTAAGGACAATCATTTTTCAGATTTATGGCAAAGTGAGAGAAAGGGGAGCATATACAGAATAGTGAATGCAATAAAAAAGACTCTTACAATAACAAATGAATATCAAAACCTTAACCAGAAGGAAATCATTTTCACTAAGAAACTTAATAGTTATTAATGAAACCAATTAGTAAAAACCAAAGACTCTTTTCTTAACATTTATTTATTTATTTATTTAAGAGAGAGAAAAAGGCAGAGAAAGAGAGAGAGAAAGAAAAAGAATGGGCATGCCAGGGCCTCAAGCCACTGCAAATGGACTCCAGATGCATGGGTCCTAGAGAATAGAACTGGGGTCCTTTGGCTTTGCAGGCAAATGCTTTAACCACTAAGCCATCTCTCCAGCCCAGACTTTCATTTTTTAAATGTTTTAAACTACTTTATTTATTTACTTAAGAGACAAAGAAAAAGAAGCAGACAGAAAAAGAGCAAGTACAGGTACACCAGGGCCTCTAACCACTATAAACAAACTCCAGACACATGTGCCACTTTGTGCATCTGGCTTTACCTGGGTACTGGGGAATTGAACCAAGGACATCAAGATTTGAAAACAAGCGCCTTTAATTTCTGAGCCACCTCTCCAGCCCCTTAAAGAATTTTTATTTTTACTTATTTGCAAAGCTAGAGAAAGAATGGGTGCACTAGGGTCTCTTGCCACTACAAACCAACTCCAGACATATGGGCCACTTTGTGCATCTGGTTTTACATGGGTACTAGGGAATTGAATCTAGGATGTCAGGCTTTGCAAACAAGTGCCTTAACTCCTTCGCGATCTCTCCAGTCCCTTTTTTCAGTTTTTTAAAAATTATATTTTATGTATTCATTTATTTGAGAGAGAAAGAGAGAGAGGCAGATAAAGAGAATTGGCATGCCAGAGCCTCCAGCCACTACAATGGAACTCCAGATGCATGCACTACCTTGTGCATCTGGCTTTATGTGGGTACTGGGGAACTAAACCTGGGTTCTTTGGCTTTCCTGGTGAGCAACTTATCCATTAAGTCATCTTTCCTGGCCCTTTTTTCAGTTTTTTTTTTTTTTTTTTTTGAGAGTAACCTAGGCTGGCCTTGAACTCACTATGTAGGAAGGATGACCTCAAATTCCCAATTCTCCTGTCTCTATCCCCTAAGAGCTGGGATTGTAAGCACGCATTACCATGTACAGAATAAAACTAAAGATTTTCTGCTGAAGGAGAAAAGTCATCAATAGTCTTACTCAGCTGTGGACAGTGAATGCTACAATACTGACCTGTCACTAAAGATGTGTCAACTAGCACAGTAGTGCATGACTGCTATTGACGTAACCAACTAACTGCTTTACTAGATTTGGGATCTGCAAACCTGATCAAAGCCTGTGGCTGGGGAGGTCATAGGCTTTAATGGGGAAGGTACCAGTGCTGTTTGGCAAAATGGATATGTTGTGCCAATTAAAACTACTTCCAGATATTTATCTCTCTCTCTCTCTCTTTTTGTTTTTTGTTTTTTTGAGGTAAGGTCTTGCTCTAGCCCAAGCTGACCGATAATTCACTATGTAGTCTCAGGCTAGCCTTGAACTCACAGCAGTCCTCCTACTTCTGTCCCCCAAGTTTGGGATTAAAGGTACGTGCCACCATGTCCAACTAAATATTTATCTTTATGCCCATAGATTAGTGTTGCTCTCAGCTTTGGTTAAAGAAGCTTCTTTTTGCAGCGACCAGTGGTAACTGCAGAGACTCCTAACTAGTCAGTGTACTGAGAATTAGTAACTGTTGAGTGCTCACACTTACATGGAATGTCTATATCATTCTTTCCAAGGCTCAAGAAATATCATGGAAGAAAGTGAAAAGAATAAAAGAGACAGAGGATGAAGAGGAGTGTTGTGAAACACTGTCTTTGAGACCGTACATGGCCTCTCTACTCATGAACTCCCTGTAGCTATGGTTACCTGCTCAAGACCTGTCATGACAACATTCCCTCATGGGTAGGTGAAGGATTCAGGAAGCCCCACCCCTTCCTGAGGAGCTATTGGCAGTTAATGGTTACTGAGGAAGGAATGTCATTTTCTTCAGTGGTGTAGTCACTGCTAAATTGCCTATGCTCCAGTAATATCCAAATGTTTATGCAAGCAACACTAATTAAAGTCAGTAATCACAAAAAAAAAAAAAGAGTGACATGAAGAGAAGGTAATAGTAGGTGAATATGATTACAACAGATTATACACATATGAAATTGTAAAGATAAATACATTTTTTAAAACTGAGGATCCTAAGGGCTTTCATTGCATTTATTTATATTATAAAGCATATTATTTAATAATGTGATACTTTTCATGTTAAAAATTCAAACAAAAAACACAAAGACTAAAGATGTTTTAACAATTCATAATTTGATTTAAGTCAAGACTAGATTATTTACTAACATCCTTAGAGAGAAAATTAAAATTCAGGACATTCACAGACTACTACAGAGGTGTTAAGAGTAAGAGTACTCATTCAAAAACCTCACAGGACAGAGAACCTATAGTCCAATATCTCCTTTACTTGGCAACTCAAAACAAAACGTACAAAGCCAAACACACTGTCCTCACCCCAGTGTTTCTTCATTTCATTAAAGTTTTTGCTTACTAAAAAAAGATCCCAGGCTGGGGAAATGGCTTAGTGGTTAAGGAGTTTGCCTGCAAAGCCAAAGGACTCTGGTTCGATTCCCCAGGACCCACATACGCCAGATGCACAAAGGAGGGTGCATTCATCTGGAGTTTGTTTGCAGTGGCTGGAGGCCCTGGCGTGCCCATTATCTCTGCCTCTTCCTCTCTCTCTCATTCATAAATAAATAAATAAATAAATAAATAAATAAATAAATAAATAAATAAATAAATTTTTAAAAGAATCCCCCAATAGAAATTACAAAAGTAATGGCAGTTAACAGTTACTGCATGCAGAGAATCAAAGTGTTTAAGCAGATGATATATATATCAGAGGTTGACTTTACCTCATGATACCACTTGGCAGCTTCAGAATAGTCACTCCTGGCTTCTGCTACCAATGCGTTCTGAGTGTGTGGCTTCGTTCCTAATTCATTGCTGAAGATACTATGAAGGACATCATACTCTCCAATGGACCTATACAGCCTAGAAAACAAGCCAAGATAGTTCAAGTCAGTCAACACAACCCAGCACTTTAAAACCATCTGCACTAATGAAATGAAATCACATTAACAAAGACATATAATATAGTAGTTGTTATCTTTGTAGAAATATGAAATTGAATTTTTTGAAGGTCACTTTAAGTTTTACTTCTTTAATCATATCAAAGGTAGAAGTTATTCTAATGTGTTTGAAAAAGAAAATCTGTAAGTCTGAGAGGTACAGATCATTAGTTTGAGGCCAGCTTAGATATAGTGAGAGCCTATGTGAAAAATAAATCAGAAATATCAAAAGTTCACAATTTACAAACTCTTTTACTGAGTAAATTTCTACGAATTACTTGTTTGGAATTCTTATCTAACCCCACAGAAGAACCAGGTTTGGGCTAGAGATAGCTCAGCAATGAAAGGCACTTGCTTACAAAGCCTGTCAGCCCAGGTTAAATTCCCCAGTACCCACATAAAACCAGATAGACAAAGCAGCACATACATTTGGAATTCATTGCAGTGGCAGGAGGCCCTGGCATGCCCATTCCTCCTCTCTCTATCTCGTTCTCTCTCACTTGTTTTCTATCTGCTTGCAAATAAATAAATATTTAAGAAAAACCAGGTTCACCCTATTTTTAGTTCATGCTATCCAAACTATTTCAATTCCAGAGACAAGTTAGCTCCTTATAGACTTAATATTCATTGGAGAATTTATTTGTGTTTTCACCTTAATGAAAATCTGGCTTGTCTAGCATAGTGGTGCATATCCATAGTTCCAGCACTCAGAAGGCTGAGGCCAGGAGGATCACAAGTTCTAGGCTAGCTTGGGCTACATAGTGAGATGGAAAAAAAATCTGGGTTGACTTTGTCAAACAAGATACTCTCAGTATCTTAAAGTACTGTTTATAAAGTCTATTCCCTTTCTCTTGGAAGTTTCTTTTCCATCTTCAAATCTCAGCCCAAATCACTGCTTCCAAAAACTGTGGTGACCTGATCAGCCACTTAGGGACAACTTCCTCACAGGTTCTCCTAACGTTTAGATACTTTCCTAGATAATGAAACTCTTGTATTTCCATCAAAAAAAAAAAAAAAAAGCCTTGTGGCTGGGAATGTTACTGTATGCCTATAATCTCAGCAACTAAGGAGATTGAAGCAGGAGGGTTCCAAGTCTAAAGCTAGATTGGGCTACAGTGAGTGCTCACAGCCAGGAGTTAAGGAAAGGAGAGAAGAGAGATTCATCCCTCTGTTCTCTCCTTACTAAGGTGACGATGTGACTCCAAGCTTCTTACTTCTGTCATGCTTTTCTTGCCTTGATGGTCATCCCCTCGAAACTGTAAGCTGAAAATACAACCTTTCCTTCCATTAAAAAAAAAAAGAAGGTGAAAAAGCTTAACCTTACAACTCTGGCTGGTAAATCCAAGGCCCAGAAATGGGTTACCCCCCTACAGTGAGCTGTTGGCTAGGGAGATCCATAAGTTCCCCAAAACAATGTAGGCCATTGCCAAAACATTTCATTACCTGCCAGAGCTAAAAGGTAAGATCCTATTGCTGAAGACACCACACGCTGAGGTCACAGGTCATCAGAATATCATTCTGGACCTGAAAAAGAAACTAGCTCCCCCCTGGCTAGGCCTCATAGTGCTGGAAAGGACTCTGGGAACTGCTGGAGGACAACAGTCACCAACAGCATGAATAAGTAGGGGACCCTGCAGACTATGAAATCAATCAGCCAGACAAGAATTACACACTTGTGCAATAGTGGCACATAGCCTCTGCAGGTAACCAACTGTTTTCTGACTAGACACAAGGCCCACTCAGAGGGATATTGCCAAGTCAGAATCCCATGATCAGGAAAGAGTGGGCTGGCACACCAAAATTCTCCTAAACAACTTTGCATATCCACTTTAACCAAATTGCTCTCACACGTGATTAGAGAATCTGTCTTATTTTACAGATGGTAGAGAAAATGGAGGAGAGCCTAGACCCACTGAGACAAGAACATAGCCAACTGCCCATCATGAGATTTTACATCGCTACCACATCTGCCAGGGCCCAGGAGAAATTACAGAGGAAGTGATATCATAAATATTGCTCTTCCAGCTAGCCTGACAATCAGCCCCAGGTTGATGGTGACAGACACTAGAATAATTAATACTTATGAAAGCAGAAATCCAGAGACTACAAATAACTCAACACTAAGTCAGTCTGCCAATAGGCCTGCCATGGCTCAAGGAATATTTTGGAAGTGGGGTCTAAAGACTGGAAGAGCCACAGAGTGGGTAGGAATACCATGAAGCACAGTCCCATGCTACTCTATAGGGACTGATTGAGGTCTTTGTGAACCCACTATGATTACCATAACCCCACTGAGAAGGACTCTCAGGTTAACGGGAGTTGGGGCAAGGGGCTAATGGTATATAATCTGTTATATACAAACAGGAGGGGCTAGAGAAATGGCTTAGTAGTTAAGGGCACTTGCTTGCAAAGCCTAAGGACTTAGGTTCAAATCCCCAGAACCCACGTAAACCAGATGCACATAGTGACACATGCGTCTGGAGTTCCTTTGCAGTGGCTAGAGGCCCTGGTGCACCCATTCTCTCTCTCTACCTCTTTCTATCTCTCTCAAATAAATAATTTCTTTAAAATTTAAAAATAAAAATAAAAAGGACAGGAGAACACAAAGTTTCTAAAAACACAATAAACATCCCTGGAGACCCTACCTGGCTCCCAGGTACCTCACCTAAATGATGTTCACTAGAACATGATTAAAATGAAGACCATAACATAGCAAGAAAAGACTAAATTATGCCCATTATATTATCTGTAAACAATGTAAAAATAATTCCTTAGAAATTTTGTTCCATTTTTCAAGCAAATACATGGTATGGACTCATTCTTCCTCCTCCTCCTCATTTTTTGGGGGCTGTGTGTGTTGGTTTGATTCAGGTGTCCCCCATAAACTTATGAGTTCTGAATGCTAGGTCCCTAGCTGGTGGCAATTTGGGAACTGCAGACAGTGTAGTGTTGGGGCAGGCTTATGGGTGACATAGCCAGCTTCCCCTTGTGTTTGGCATACTCTCCTGGTGCTATTGTCTACTTGATGGAGGCCAAAAAGTGATGTCCATGCTCTACTCATGCCTTCCTTTTCACTTGCCATCATGGCGCATCCCCTTGAGTCTATAAGCTAAAATAAACCTTTTCCTCCCACAAGCTGCTCTTGGTTGGGTTTGTTTGTTTGTTTGTTTGTTTGTTTGTTTGTTTGTTTGTTTGTTTGTTTGTTTTGCCAGCAATAGTGTGTGTGTGTGTGTGTGTGTTTTTGCTGGGTACTGAACCAAGAGCCTCAAGCTCTGTCACTGCATTACATCCTTGGCCCTCTTCTCCATCTCATGTAGCCCAGACTGACCTTGAACATGCAGCAATCCTCTTACCTACTGGTTGCTAGAATTACATATGTATACCCCTATGACCAGCTTGATAGTATGGGTGTCTTGTTCCTTCAAAACATCAACACAAAGTGTTACCTACTGTTAACACACACATCTGAAGCAGTGGATAAAATAGGTCCTGAGTAAAATCACACCAATCCAAGGCAATATTTTTTATTTTTCTTGAGGCAGGGCCTCACTCTAGCCCAGGCTGATCTGAAATTCACACAGCAGCACATACTGGCCTAGAACTAGACAATCTTTCTATCTCATCAGTCTCTTGAATGATAAAATTAAAAGCATAAGCCACCACACCTGCTCTAAGGCATTCTTTTTTATTTTATTTACGTGTGCACACTCGCGTGACCACACCTGCCAGAGCTTTTTGCTGGTACCCACCAGATGCTGGGGCCAGTTTTTGTGCCTGGCTTACATAGGTGTCTTGGGAATTGAACCTGGGCCATGAGGCTTTGCAAGAAAGTTCCTTTAGCCACTAAGCCATCTTCCCAGCCCCTGAGGTATTCTTTAATTTGTTCTGGAACTGTGTCTTTTCCCTCTCAGCATAACTTGCCCTCCTATTTCCTGATTTGGTATTAAATACAAAAGTGCATGCCAGACATGGTGGCACATGCCTTTCACCCCAGCACTTGCAAGGCAGAAGAAGAAGGATCACTGTGAGTTCGAGCCCAGACTGGGACTACAGAATGAGAGCCAGATCAGTCTGTGCTAAAGTGCATAAATTTCCTATGGGATCCTTAGTCTTTTGCAGTAGTGTGGATTGAACCCAGGGCCTCACACATGGCATCCAAGTGCTATTCCAGAGGTACAGCCTTGGCACCCATAGTGAATCTGAGAACAATGTCTAAACCATGTCACATTTTCCTCTGTACTTGGTATGGTGCTTTTATATTATGGGGTACAATTAAGACAACAGAGCTAGCGAGAAGGTTCAGTAGTGAAAGGCACTTGCTTATAAAGCCTGACAGCCCAGGTTCAATTTCCCAGTACCCACATGAAGCCAGATGCATTAAGTGGCACATGTCTCTTGAGTTCATTTGCAGTGGCATAAGATATTGGTACACCATCCCATATTCATTCTGCATGTGTCTATCTCTCTCATTCTCTCCCCCCTTCTCTTGAATAAACAAATAAAAATATTTTAAAAAGGAAAGATAGAGGCTGAATATATGGCCAAAAGAGCAAGAAATCTAAAATTCTAAGCTATTTTCAAACAGTTCAGGTTAAAATTTCAACTTTTACCTAACACTTCTCAGAATAAGGCCAGGGCTACCATTTGCTAAAACTACAGATAGGAGAATCATTCAGACATAATGCATGATGGTATACTGCAAAGCAAAGTTTGTCTCCACAATTTCAAGTACTATTGAAAATAATAAATCATGTATTCATTTATCAAGCTGCAAAAACAAAATATTAGGGTCAATTACTAAGACACTTAATAGGAAGCTAAATGTGATAGAAAATAAGTCTAAATGATTGTATAAAGAAATAAATTAGGGCTGGAGAGATGGCTTAGCGGTTTAGGAACCTGCCCGCTAAGCCTAAGAACACCAGTTCCAATCTCCAGGTCCCACGTTTAGCCAGATGCAAAGTTATGCAAGGGCACAATGCCGCATTTGCCTACAAGGGGGTGCATCCATCTGGAGTTCGTTCACAGCAGCTGAGACGCTGCTGACGTGCCCATTCTCTGTCTTCCTCTCCTCTCCTCTCTGTGTCTCTCTCAAAAAAAGAAAAAGAGCCGGGCATGGTGGTGCACGCCTTTAATCCCAGCACTCGGGAGGCAGAGGTAGGAGGATCGCCGAGAGTTCGAGGCCACCCTGAGATTACATAGTTAATTCCAGGTCAGCCTGGACCAGACTAAGACCCTACCTCACAAAACCAAAAAGAAAAAAAAAAGAAATTAACAGATATAACTAAAGTTCTCTTTCTCTGAACAGCACATTCCTTCTCAGTGTGAAACTCAGCCTGAAAATTTTTTTAAAAATTTACATAAGTGTTTCTCTCAATTTTACTGGCACATTTCCCATCAAATGAAGCCTTCTTTTCTTTTTTCCTTTTTTCTTTTTTTGAGGGAAGGATGGAAGGGATCAAGGCAGGGTCTCATTTTAGCCTAGGGTGACCTAAAACTCACTCTGTAGCTCCAGGCTAGCCTCAAACTCACAATGATCCCATACCTCAGCCTCCCAAGTGCTGGGATTAAAGGTATGCACCACCCTGCCCAGCCTGAAGCCTACTTTTTACTGTGATAGTTTGGTTGGTTCTCTGCTTGCTCAAGAATAACCCCTTCCAAGCTTACTTAGCAAGTTCCATCCACCGGAGAACATCAGGAGACAGGCAGGTCTTTTCCCGGGCTCGCTTGGTAGGTGGCTCTGCAGGTGCCAGGCGGAGCAAGGCCTCTTCTAGAAGCCGGATGCCTCCGGGTTGCTGCAGACTGGCCAGGCAGCCCATACGGACTGCAGCTGGGTCAAGGCTCAACAAGTCTGTGTGTTGGCAACTGATTTCCTATAAAACCACAAACACATATAATTGTTTAGAGGATAGGCCTAGAGATAAAGTTTTTTGTTTTGGGTTTTTTTTTTTTAATGACAGAGAGAATTGGCATGCCAGGGCCTCTAGCCACTGTAAACTCTAGACTTATGTGCCACCTTGGTCACATAAATCTCTCTGTGTGTTTGGCTTATGTGGGTCCTGGGGAGTCAAATCTGGGTCCTTAAACTTCGCAAGCAAGTACCTTAATGGCTAAACCATCTCTCCAGCCCAAAACAAAGTTTTGATGTAAGTAGTAGTATTACCAGAAGCTTTTCTGTGTAATACTATTAGCAAGTTTTCCATTTGCCCAAAAAAAAAAAGACATCTTATTTTTATATTTCCACTCAGACATCAATTTCAATCCAGACAAACATGGTCAAAATGTGAAACTGAAGATCGTTTATTAATCATATATGTATATGCCCCACCCCATACATACAAACTGTAATTTCTAGTAATGCTTATGAATTATACATGGTTTTAAAAAATATTTTATTTATTTGAGAGATAGACAGAATGGGCACACCAGGGCCTCTAGCTACTGCAAACAAACTCCAGACACATGTGCTACCTTGTGCATCTGGCTTACAAAGGTACTGGGGAATTGAAACTGGGTTCTTATGCTTCACAGGCAAGTGCCTTAATTTTAACTGCTAAGCCACCTCTCTAGATCCCAATTACATTAAAAAAATTTTTATTTTATTTTTGAGAAAGAAACAGAGAGGGAGAAAGAGGCAGAGACAGAGGAAGAATGGCCTTTCAGACACCCTGAATGAACTCCAGACAGGTGCACCCCCTTGTGCGCATGGGTGACATTGCATGCTTTGTCTTTTTTGTCTGGCTATACATGGGACCTGAAGATTTGAACAAGTATTCTTAGCTTTGCAGGCAAGCGCCTTAACTGCTGAGTCATCTCTCCAGTCCACAGTTTTAAAAAATTTATTTATTATATGAGAGAGAATGGGCATGCCAGGGCCTCCAGCCATTGCAAACGAGCTCCAGATGCATGCGCCACTTTGTACACCTGGCTTATGTGGGTTCTGGGGAGTCGAACCTAAGTACTTAGGCTTTGCAGACAAGCACCTTAACCACTAGGACATCTCTATAGCACCCCCTTCTTTTTTTGGTTTTTTGAGGTAGGGTCTCACTCTAGCCTAGGCTGACCTGGAATTCACTATGTAGTCTCAGGGTGGCCTCAAACTCACAGCAATCCTTCTACCTCTGCCTACCGAGTGCTGGGACCTCCCTCCCTCCTTTCTTTCTTTCTTATTTATTTATTTATTTATTTATTTATTTATTTATTTATTTATTTGAGAGTGACAGAGAGAGAGAGAGGGAGGGAGGGAGAGAGAATGGGCACACCAGGGCCTCCAGCACCTGCAAATGAACTCCAGATGCATGTGCCACCTTGTGCATCTGGCTTACGTGGGTACTGGGGAATTGAGTCTCAAACCAGGGTCCGTGGGCTTCACAGGCAAGTGTTTAACTGCTAAGCTATCTCTCCAGCTCCCCCCACTTCTTTTTGTGAGGTAGGGTCTTGCTTTAGCCCATGCTGACCTGGAATTCATTATGGGTCTCAGGGTGGTTTCAAATTCACAGCAAGTCTCCTACCTCTGCCTCCCAAGTGTTGGGATTAAAGGTGTGCAATACCATACCTGGCTCTCCAGCCCTTTTTAAAAAAAGTATTTTATTTTTACTTATTTATGAGATTTTATATGGTTTTAATTGCTATTTTATATTTCACTATCTGCCCATCCAAGCCCCACTTCTACCATGCCTTTTTTTGTTTTTGTTGTTATTGTTGTTTTGGGGTTTTCTAAGGCAGGGTCTCACTGTAGCTTGGACTGACCTGGAACTCACTGTGATCCTCCTACTTCAGCTTCCCAAATGCTGGGGTCTAATAGCATGTGCCACCATACCAACTGTGTTTTTTTTTGTACATAACTTTATGTGGTTTCCATAGTGTAGTGGTTATTAAGTTCATTTCACACAGTTTATTTTGATCATAAATCTCTCCCTCCTGTTACCATCTCTTATCCACTGAATCCCTTTCTTCTTTCCAACTAGTCCCCCTTCTACTCTGCCTTTTTTTTTTTTTTTTCCCAAGGTAGGGTTTCACTCTAGTCCAGGCTGACTTGGAATTCACTCTGTAGTCTCAGAGTGGCCTTGAAGCCACAGTGATCCCTCTGCCTCCCAAATGCTAGGATTAAAGGTGTGCACCACCACGCCCAGCTTTTTGCTTTTTTTTTTTTGGTACTCCTCCACCATTCATGATGAAATGTTGATTGGCCTGATATTATCCAGGTAATTATAGTTGCTGTGAGCTCATGAATGTAATGACTAGTTCATGTCGGAAGACAGCATTCCATTGCACTCATTTTCTGGCCCTAATTCTCCTTTCACTCCCACTCCCAAAATGTTCCCTGAGCATTGCAGGGTGTGCTAGAGATAGCTTATTTAGCACTAAGCATCTAGTAATATTTATACATTTAGCCTGACTTGTCAAGAAAAGCAACCAAGGGCTTAAGAGATGACTCAGCAGTTATAGATACATACTTGCAAAGCCTTGAGGGCCTGGGTGCAATCGCCCAATACCCACCTAAAGCCATATACAAAAAGTAGCACATGCATCTAAGGTTTGTTTGCAGTGATAGTAGGCCCAGATGTGCCCATATTGTCTCTTTCTGTCTCTAAAATAAATAAAATTTTAAAAATAAAATTTTCTTAAGCAGCCAAAACAAAAAGATTTCATATTCAATTACCAAAAAGTGGGTCCAAGGACCTGCCTGTTATTCTATGCAACCTTTTTTTTTTTTTTTTTTGACATCCAGGGACAATTTAATAATACTTGAAAAAAATGGTTTCATTGCTTTTACTGTGCAACTCTAAGTTTGAAAGTCCTACAAAGTAATACACAGAAAAACATGAACTGTGATAGAGCTTTCCTTTTTTTTTTTTTGGTTTTTAAGGTAGGGCTCTCCCACCCCTTTACACATTTGTTTTCTTTTTTCATTTTTATTTATTTGAGAGAAAGAAAGAAGCAGACAGAGAAAAAGGCAGATAGAGAGTGGGTGCACCAGGGCCTCCAGCCACTGCAAACAAACTCCAGACACATGCATCACCTTGTGCATCTGGCTTACATGGGTCCTGGGGAATCCTTTGGCTTTGCAGGCAAGCGCCTTAACCTCTAAGCCATTTCTCCAGCCCAGAATTTTCATTTAAAAACATCCCCTATTTATCTTTCAGTGCATCTGTACCTGAACCTACACAGTACCTGAGTTGATGGCCTCCAGCTACACTTAGAGCTGGCCACATGGCCCTCAAGTTGATTAATCAAAAGTTGTAAATTCTCCAAAGCAATAAAATGTCTACCACCATTAGAAAGAGCTAGTGGTACAAGAAAGAAAATACAAACAATATTGTATTTCAATTCATTTCTATATTTAAGAGCACAAAAGTATACCTGTGCTGAGCTCTCCACTTCAACTGTATTACCTTAGAAAGAACTCCACTAGCAGGACATGGGGGCATGTCTTTAATCTCAGCACTCAGGCCACTCTGAGACTACACAGTGAATTCCAGATTAGCCTGGGCTAGAGTGAGACCCTATCTTGAAAAAGAAAAAAAAAAAAAAAAAAAAATCACTGACCACCATGATCAGGTATCTGTAAGGCTGTAAGGGCAATATATCTGGTCCCCTCCACCCACTTAACCTGCATTGTTACTACCCTGCATAACATTAATTCTACATTACTCAAGTACAATAGCAATTGCCTGACACTGGTCAAGAGTGAAAGCTTGGGAGCTGACTTAACTTCTTTCAATGCCTATCAGCCTAGGTTCAATTCCCCAGTACCCACATAAATACAAATGCATAAAATGGTTCAGGCATCTGGAGTTTATTTGCAGTGGCAAGAGACCCTGATGTGCCCATATTCTTAGTCTCTTTTTCTTCTTCCCTCCTTAGCTCCCTCCCTTCCTCTCTCCCCCCTCACAAATAAATAAAAATATTTTCAAAAAAAGAATGCAAGTTTGGGAAGGCAAGGGTTTCATTTTTTCATGGCTACAGATGTACCACTTAGAACAAAGCCAGGAATGTGCTCAAATAGCACCTTGGAAGGCAAGAAAGAATTGGTCAACTACTAAAGGGAAACCAGCAAAAAATGCAAGGTTTAATCAAAACACTGAAGTGGAAGACAGCTCAGTTGGTCGTGTTTGCCTTGTAAGCATGAAGACCTGAATTCAATCCCCAAAACCTGCCTTACTGGGGAGGTGGAAATAGGCAGATCTCTGGGGCTCAATGGCCAGCTGGTCTAACTTAATTGGCAAGTTCCAGACCAATCAAAGACCTATCTTAAAAAAAGAGGTAGATGGGGGGCTGGAGAAATGGCTTAGCAGTTAAGGCGTTTGCCTGCAAAGCCAAAGGATCCCAGTTCGATTCTCCAGGACCCACGTAAGCAAGAGGCACATGCATCTGGAGTTCATTTGCAGTGGCTAGAGGCCTTGGTATCCCCATTCTCTCTCTGTCTGCCTCTCTTCTTTCTCTCTCTTCTCTGCTTATAAGTAAATAAATAAATAATTTAAAAAGAGGTAGATGGTAGCTGAGTAAGGACACTTGCACACACATGAACTCACACATATGTAGATACATGATTATAAAAACAACTGAAAGCTGGGTGTGGTGGCACATGCATTTAATCCCAACACTCACAAGGCAGAGGTAGAAGGATCACCATGAGTTCAAGGCCACCCTGGGCTAGAGTGAAACCCTACCTCAAAAAACCAAAACCAAACGAACCAAACAGCTGAAGAAAAGCTGGGCATAGTGGCACATGTCTTTAGCTTCAGCACTTGGGAGGCTGAATAGGAGAATAGCCATGAGTTCAAGGTCAACCTTGGGCTAAAGAGTAAATTCTAGCCCAGCCTGGGCAAAAGTGAGAACCTGCCTCAGAACCCCACCCCCCAAAAAAAAATTTAAAAAAAAATACTGAAGAGACTAGCTAATTACAAAGTAAAACACTTTTAAAGGTTGGTTTCAGATTATTTTGTCATATATAAGAGTTGACTTTTGGGAGACAAATAATATGTGTCCACTTGAAAAGTGGTAACCTGACAATACACTCATTGTTAAACACCTTGTTTATCAAGTTTCAATTCAGGAAACAAAGTGATGATGGCATCAGCCATGTGATTGCAAAGCAGGCAGCACATATGCTAATAAGAAACATATGCAAACTGTTACCTGAATGCAAGAGACAAAAGGTGGAAAGAAAAATACACTGGTATTAAGGAAATGGCTGAAGTCTTGCAGCAATTTTTGAGTGATGATGTTTTTTTCAGAGGTTGTCTTAAATTTATCCATCTCTTTCAGAATCCCAGAAAATAAGCTGCTGAAGAGTTGCTTTGCAATTATTGGGTCTCTCTGTAAAAAATTAAAAATAAAAACAAATTAAATCAGAAGTAAAGTACTATCAGTGCATCAAATACCAACTATAAAAACACATCCATTACACATCTAAATTCTGGTTAGGAAGTTTTAATAGGTATTTACAAGGGGTGCATCTGGAACTTAATCCAATATATCTGTTGGATATATGTTATAAAAGTATGAATGTTTGACTCAGAGTGGTAAACTTTTTTGGTTAAGCTGAGTTAACCAATATGTTACCACCTAGGGTCATCTCCTGAGTGGGAGCTAGAACCCAAACTCTGTATCTATAAAATGGGACTAAAGAGTAAGTCTCAGGGATGTGTGAAGACCATGAAGGTAATATACCAAATGTTTAGTCACAGTGCTTGAGAAAGGGCTGGATAAAGATTAGATTTTATTTTTAGGCATTATCCTTATATTGGAATCATGGTGAAGCTTAAGAACTAACTGGTGAGCTTAAGCCAAATGCTAACTTAAGTTTCTGAAGTCATTATGAACAATTTATTCCCTAAACCAGGAGCTCTTAAAAGCATGCTACTAGGCAGAATATAGCTCCATGATCCTATAACACTGTCCTTTATGCATTTTGTAACATTGGCATTAAGAACATTTCCTGTAATGGATGGCAATGTAAAAACATTCTAAGAGGCATAGAAAGACAAATAGTGCATATTCTCTCTCATCTGTGGTTCCTAGCTGGGACCAATTGGAGATGAATGCAAAAAGTAACAAGTATCAGGAATATGGGCATAAAACTAGAATGAGACCAGGAGAAAGAAGAAACGGGGAGAAAGGAAAGGAGGACTTACTTGACAGGGTAGGGGAGGGACAGCTTATGGGGATGGGAGGGTCTTGGAAGGTAGGGAGTAGGGAGGGTGAGGAGAGAATTATATAAAAGTTAAAACAACATGAATCAGTTCCATAAGAATGCTCATTTTGGTTAATATTCTACAAGATATAACCAGGAATGAAGAGGGAGGGGGGAACAATCTGAAAAGAAGGTAGAACAAGCTTAACTTTAAAACCATGGACTCTGAGGACTGGGGAAATGGCTTAGCAGTTAAGACACTTGACTGCAAAGCCAAAGGACCCAGGTTTGATTCCCAAGATCGCACAAAATAAATAGATAAAAATAAAATATAAAAAAATTAAAAAAAAAAAAAAACATCGACTCTGGTCAGTAAATCCCAGACTCAGAATTGGGTTACCCCACTACTGTGAGCTGTTGTCCAGGGAGAACCATGAGGTCCCCAAAACAATGTAGGTGATTGCCAAAACACTGCCAGAGCTAAAAGGTAAGACCCTACTGCTGAAGATACCATAAGCTACAGTCACAGGACATCAGAATATCATGCTGGAACTGAAAGGGAAACTAGCTCCCTCCTGGATAGCCCTCATAGTGCTGGAGAGCCCTATGGGAGCCACTGAAGGACAATGGCCACCACCAGGATGAATAAGCAGGGGACCCCATAGACTACGAAATCAACCAGCTGGACAAGAAGTACACACTTGAACAATAAGGACATGCAGCCTCTACAGGTAACCATCTGTTCTCTTATTGGACATGAAGCCTGCTCAGTAGGAGATGATTCATGTCTGGTACTGGAAACCAACTCAGAATACCATGGTCAGGAAACTCAAGTCTTCAGGCAAGCACCTTAACTGCTGAGTTGTCTCTCTAGCTCCAAACTCAGACTTCAGAAAAAAGCCCACACTGCTCTCTGGAGAAGAAGACTGGGTTTGTACACCAACAGCCCCCCTGAAATCTCTGAAATAACTGTGCATACCCCTTTAACCCTACATAAGTCTTGGTTGGAGAATCTGCTTTATTTTATAGATGGCAGAAAAAACAGAGGAGAACCATGACCATATAACAAGAAAGCTGACTGCCTACCATAAGATATGCCAACTCAATTACATTTGCCAGAGTGGAGGAAATAACTGCAGAGGAAGCAGCAGCAAATACTGTGCTTACTGCTAGCCTGACAATCAGCTCCAGGACGATGGTGATAGACATGGTGATCAATCAAAACCCATCAAAGCAGAAATCCTAAGGCTACAGAAAACTCAACACTATGTCAGACTGCCAACAGACCTGCCATGGATCAGGGAACATTGTGGATGACAGGGCAGAAAGATTTTAAGAGCCTCAGAGTGGGTAGGAATATCCTAAGGCATGATCCTCTCACTACCCACAGGGACTGATGAGGCCTTCATGACCCCAAAGTGAATACCACAACCCCACTGTGAAGGGCTCCCAGGGTAACAGGAACAGGGGTAAGGGGATAAAAGAGTATAACCTGTTAAGATATAAATAGAATAAAACAAGTAAAAAGAGAAAATTTCCTGTATACTTGTTTGGTAGAGGCATGCATACATGAATAAATGTTTTTAAATTAAATTATCCGGAGCTAGACAGATGGCATAGCGGTAAGAGCTTGCCTGTGAAGACTAAGGACCCTGGTTCGGGGCTCGATTCCCCAGTACCCACCTAAGCCAGATGCACAAGGTGGCGCATGAATCTGGAGTTCGTTTGCAGTGGCTGGAGGCCCTAGCGCGCCCATTCTCTGTCTCTCTCTCTCTGGCTCTTTCTCTCTGTCTGTCACTCTCAAATAAATACAAATAAAAATTAAATTATCCAATAAAAGCTGTATCTAAATAACTCATATGAATTTGATTCATTTGTTATTGTTTAAGTAAAATTTTAGAAAATATGGATTAAGAAATTGAAAATAAATGTCACTCATAATTAAACCACAGAGAAGTCACTGCCACATGTTGGTCTTTTACTGACCTACACTCATCTAGTATCTGCTCCCTCATAGCCTGCTGCTTTCAATTAACATGTTATGGAAGGGTTTCTGTGTTAACTTCTGATTGCTGAATACTATGTGCAACTTATTTTCCAGATAATGCTACATGGTCAATCTGGCAAGGTTACCACAGCGGTGATGGAGATAAACAACGTCTTCAGCAACAGGCAGCTGCTGGCTGGCTGATCCTGTGACAGCCAGCATATGTATTCCCCTTCAAAGAAACAAAAAGGCCAGGTACAATGGCTCACTCCTATATAATGCCAGCACTCAGGAAGCTCAGATATGAAGATCAACATGAACTCAAGGCTAGCATGGACTAGAGAGTGAGTTTTAAATCAAGGTGGACTAAAAGCCCTGCCTAAAAAAATAAAAAGAAGCCGGGCGTGGTGGCATATGCCTTTAATCCCAGCACTCGGGAGGCAGACGTAGAGGATTGCTGTGAGTTTGAGGCCACCCTGAGGCTACATAGTGAATTCCAGGTCAGCCTGGGCTAGAGTGAGACCCTACCTCGAAAAACCAAAATAAAAATAAATAAATAAATAAAAAATAATAAATAAATAAAAAATAATAAAAAAATAAAATAAAATAAAATAAAATAAAATAAATAAAAAGAGCTTACTCAACTTCATTCGCTTGCAACACTACTTTGCACCCCAATAGCTTAGAAAAATATTTTTTAATATTTATTTTATTTCATTTATTTAAGACAGAGAGAGGAAGAAGAAGATAGAGAGAAAGAGAATGGGCGTGCCAGGGTCTCCAGCCACTGCAAACGAACTCCAGATGCCTGCGCCTGGTTGTGCATCTGGCTTAGGTGGGACCTGGGGAATCGAACCAAGGCCCTTAGGCATCACAGGCAAACGCCTTACCTGCCAAGCCATCTCCCTAGCCCTAGAAAAATATTTTCCATCCTCTCACATAACTGATAAACTGTCACAGCCTTTTCCCTTCAATAAAGCAGTTTGTGGGGCTGGGAAAAGGGCTCAGAGGTTAGAGGCATTGGCAAGAGGCCCTGGCACACCCACAAACACATGTGCACAAATAAATAATTTTAAAAAAAAATCACAGCAAGGAGCCAGGTGTGGTGGTGCACGCCTTTAATCCCAGCATTGGGAGGCAGAGGTAGGAGGATCACCATGAGTTCCAGGCCACCCTGTGAGGACATAGTGAGTTCCAGGTCAGCCTGGACTAATGAGAAACCCTACCTCGAAAAACAAAAGACCAAACAAAAAAATCACAGCCAGGCATGATGGCACACGCCTTTTATCCCAGCACTCAGGAGGCAGGTGTAGGAGGATTGTTGAGTATGAGGCCAGCCTGAGACTACACAGTGAATTCCACCTGGGTTAGATTAAGACCCTACCTTGAAAAACCAAAAAAAAAACCCACACAGCAGAAATCTAGGGGCTGGGGAGACTGCTCAGTGGTTAAAGATGTTTGCTCCAAAAGTTTGTTGATTGAGGGTTCAGTTCCCAAGCCACCCATGTAAAGCTGGACCCCTAAAATGTGGTGCAAGCATCTAGTTTTCTGTTTGCAGTAGCAAGAGTCCCTGGTGCATATGTGTGTACAAATAAAATAAATTTTCAAAAAGCTATTCTGGAGCTGGGCATAGTGGCACATGCCTTTAATCCTAGCACTTGGGAGGAAGAGGTAGGAGGATCACTGAGTTCGAGGCTACCCTGAGACTACATAATGAATTCCAGGTCAGTCTAGGCTAGAGTGAGACCCTACCTTGAAAACCAAACATAAAAAAATAAATAAATAAAAATAAAAATTATTTTGGGCTGGAGAGACAGCATAGTGGTTAAGGGTTCTTTTGCTTATAAAGCCTGACAACTCAGTTTAATTCCCCAGTACCCACACAAAGCCAGACACACAAAGTGGTGTATGCATCTAGAGCAGGAGGCTCTGACATATCCATTCTCTCTCTCAAATAAATAAAAAAATAATAATAATAAAAATAAGAAAGCAAATTTGTATAAACAATGGTCTAAGAAGCACTTTATTTTAAAGTTTATAATGATTTTTTGCACACATTATTTCATTCTGATATTGTTGCATAAACTCTTACTCTCTAATTTTAGAGATGGAGACTTTGAATTCACCTGACATGGATACCAAGTCTTAGTGCCTAATACTAGATAAAGCTATGTCAGGTCTTCTCATGAGAAAAGAAGTTGTGGGAAGAGGAAATCGGACTTGAAAAAATCTTTAGGGTTTTTTTTTCAAGGTAGGGTCTCACTCTAGTCCAGACTGACCTAGAATGCACTCTGTAGTCTCAGGGTGGCCTTGAACTCACGGTGATCCTCCTACCTCTGCCTCCCAAGAGCTGGGATTAAAGGCATGCACCACCACACCTGGACATACAAATGGTCTCACTTTACCTCAGGTTGACCTGGAACTCACTCTGTAGTCCCAGGCTGGCCTCAAACTCACAGTGATCCTCCTACCTCTACCTCCCAAGTGTTGGGATTAAAGGTGTGTGCCACTATGCCTGGCTTTAGAATAGTCTTTAAGTTTTAAAGTTTATCATTTATGGAAAATCACCACCTCTGTATGACTACTTTCCTATAAGCAGTATTCTCCTGGAACTGCAAACAAAACAGAGCTTCTCAGGTGTCATCAGAGAAGACATCAGGGCAGACCTGGGCCACAGCTTGCAACGGGGTGATCAGACTGCTGTGCTGAATCTGGATGTCAGGAAGGTCACCATTACGGTAACTTCTATACAGAATAACCTGGGCACTCTGCTTCATTTTTAACTCATTCTTCATATCCTATAATAACCAGAAGTAAAGAGAAAAAATTAGTTCTCATTTAGGAAAATCAAGCGTGTTATGCATGGTAATACATGCCTGCAATTCCAGCACTTAGGATGTAGAGGCAGGAAGATTAGGAGTTCAAGGTAATCCTAGCTACATAGCCAACTTGAGGCCCAATACTCTGTCTCAAGAAACAGTTTTTCTTTTAAATCAAGTGTGTACTGAAAAAATGAAAGTGCCAGGATACATCTTTAACATAAAGGTGAAGGAATGATAATTTTATTAACACAGATTTAGTCATTATGACAGATGAATACCAAAAATGTTAATATTCATCATGAAGTAATCCAAACATCCATAAAAATCAGAAAACTTAATTGAAACTTAAAAAACATTTTTTTGAATTTAATTGTATTTATTTGAGAGAGACAGAGGAAGAGGCAGAGAGAAAGAATGGGCACACCAGGGCCTCTAGCCACTCCAAATAAACTCCAGATGCATGTGCCCCCTTGTGCATCTTGTTTATGTGGGTCCTGGGAATCGAACCAGGGTCCTTAAGCTTCACAGGCAAACACCTTAATTGCTAAGCCATTTCTCCAGCCCTGAAAACTTCTTAAAAAACATAAATTCAAGGGCTATGGAGGTTTTCATTTCCTTTAAGAGTAAGCCTTGCCTCAAGGCCCACAGTGATTCCCCAGAGACAGAACTGCAGATCTGCCACACCCTGCCTAACAGTGTGTTCAGCTATTCCCTCACCAATGTTCTCTCTCAGTAGTCTCTCTCCACAGATGTGCTCAGAGTTTAGTTTACTTCTGACACTGCAAACATTATAATCACAACTTGTCTATGCATGTCACATAGTGGATTGGGCTCCCTATTCCTCTCACATGACTAGCAGCCAACATAATTTCTGACACTGAGCATCATGCTCTAGTCATATGTGTTTAATGAGCACAAGTATAAACACATACAATTCTAATGTCTGATCATCAATTTACCATTATTAATTATTGGCCAGCAGCTTCACACCTGGTCACTCTTGACTAATCAATTGTTAGAAAGCACCTCACCATTTTGTCAAAATATCATCCTGTGACTTTTTCTTTCTTTCCTTTTTAAAATTTATTTATTTATTTATTTATTTATTTATTTATTTATTTATTTATGAGAAAGAGGAAGACAGGAGAGAGGAAGAGAGGGGGGGAGAGAATGGGTGTGCCAGGGCCTCCAGCCACTGCAAATGAACTCCAGATGCATGTACCCCCTTGTGCATCTGGCTTACCTGGGTCCTGGAGAATCAAACTGAGATTCTCTGGCTTTGCAGGCAAATACCTTAACCACTAAACCATCTCTCCAGCCCTGACTTTTTAAAGACAGGGTCTTGCTATATAGCCCAGGCTGGCTTCATACTCATGATCCTGCCTCAGTCTCCCAAAAGCTGGGATTACAGATTTTACAACCACACCTGGCTCTCTTATTTCAACTTATACCCCACAATCGTGATTTCTATTCCTTCTACTGGCCAGGCATTGTTATTTCCTTCAGACAAGGATTGTTAGGTTTCAGGTTTAATCAAATGAACAGAACTATTTCTGAGGAAGTAATGAAACAAGGGAAGGTCATAAGTATATCCTGATTTGGAACACAATCTTCAGAAGAACAGTTGAAAAATATATGAACACTTCATACTCATATTTGGAAGTTAAAGAGCTAAGGATTTATACTGAATTACAACAGCATGGGTCTTTACTCACAATCTATCTTAATTTCATTGCTTTATAAGCAAAACTGACTCATTCACTCATTACTTCCTCATTTTCAGAAAAAAATGCATGCTTTAGTCATGTCACCAATCATAGCTTTCACTGGAGATCTCTAGACTACCAGTCAGCCCTGATACTCTCTTCTGTAAGCTGTCTTATCCTCCAAATCCCATGACCTAACTCTCCCACCACAGCTGTAGACTTCTACTCAAGGCAGCAGTGAATCCTCCTAAGGATCTAGCCTTGATATAAAGAGTTGAGCCAATCCTTCCCCAGAAGCTGCAATTGTATAATACAATATTGAAGAATGACCAGTGGTCATACCTCTACCCATGGAGAAAGCCAATCTACACAGACAAGGGTGAAGCTGAGCTATAGTGAGCAAGAGAGAGGCAGAGTGGTTCCTGGCAGTCCCGGGAGCCAGGCAGACCATGATGCAAGAAGAAGATTCTGTCATGAACATCCCTCATGCCTAGTGACTACAGAGGGGACTTGCGTTCATAAACAGCCCAAGTCACACAGTACTGCTTTTATAATTCTGGCTTGTGGACCAACATGAGACCCAATATCTGACAATTTATTTCCTTAGTTTACTATGATGCAAACCATAGTTTTGTTTTGTTTTGGTTTTTCAAGGTAGGGTCTTACTCTAGCTCAGGCTGACCTGGAATTAACTCTGTAGTCTCATGGTGGCCTTGAACTCATGGCGATCCTCCTACCTCTGCCTCCAGAGTGCTGGGATTAAAGGTGTGCCCCACCATGCCTGGCAACCATAGAAATTTTGACCAATCAAATCCATGAAAGAAATACAAACCTTTTCTCGTTTTTGTTCAACAATGCCTTTTTTGGCATAAAGCAAACTGAGCTTTTCTTGGTCCTTTAAAAATCGTCTGCGTAATCTCAGTATTTCTGCCCGGCCATCTATGCCTAAAGAACATAGAGCAGATTTGGCTACTTAATTCAATAAGCTCAGGTGACTTCAATTTTTTTCCCCACAATTCCTCAAAGTTAAACTGTGTGCTCATTACCATTTATTTATTTACTTATTTATTTATTTATGTATTTATTTATTTTTCAAGGTAGGGTCTCACTCTAGCCCAGGCTGATATGGAATTCACTATGTAGTCTCAGGATGGCCTCAAACTCACAGAAATCCTCCTACCTCTGCCTCCCAAATGCTGGGATTAAAGGTGTGCACCACCACACACAGCTCATCTCCACTTTTTTTTTTTTTTTAAAAAAAAAAGTGGAGATGAGCTGGGTGTGGTGGTGCACACCTTTAATCCCAGCATTTGGGAGGCAGAGGAGAGGATTGCTGTGGTTCAAGGCCAGAGACTGCATAGTGAGTTCCAGGTCAGCCACCAGAGTGAGACTACATAGTAAAAACAAAAGGTCAGAGAGAGAGAGAGGGAGGGGGGAGGGAGGGAGGGAGGAGGAAGAAAAACAAAGGAAGGAAGGAAGGAAGGAAGGAAGGAAGGAAGGAAGGAAGGAAGGAAGGAAGGAAGGGCATTTCAGGGTCTCCAGCCACTGCAATCAAACTCCAGACACTTGTGCCACCTTGTATACATGTGCGACCTTGCATGTTTGTCACATTGTGTGTCTGGCTTAAATGGGACCTGGAGAGTTCATCATGAGTCATTAGGCTTTGCAGGAAAGCGCTTTAACTGCTAAGCCATCTCTCCAGTCCATCATCTCTACTTTTTTAGTTGCAATTTAGTGACTTGTTAAAGACATGAGCTAACAAGGAACAATAGTGAGAACAGGGACACAGATATAGCTAGAAAGGTCCAGAATCTGTTAGGACCAGTATTTCAAAGAGGGAAGCAAGACCATAGTTGGAGGCCTATGGTCCACAGCAGGACCCAAGATGACAAATCTCTGAGGTAGAAAAGGCCAGTCTAACAACTGCAGTGACTCAGAAGACTCTGAAACCTGTGGTGGCTTGCCCCAGTGGCAGAAAATAACACATAAAGCTAGATACACAAAGTGGCACATATGATGTTTGTTTGTTTTTTTTTTTTTTTGCAATGGTAGAAGGCCTTGGCACGACCATACTCACTCTTTCACTTTTTACTCATTCTTTCTCTCTCAAATAAATAAAAATATATTAAAAAAATAAACTGATAGGAGCTGTGTATGGGAGCACATGCCTTTAATCCCAGCACTTGGGAGGCAGAGGTAAGAGGATCAGTGTGAGTTCAAGGACACCCTGAAACTACAGAGTGAATTCCAGGTCAGCCTGAGCTAGAGCAAGACCTTCCCTCAAAAAAAAAAAAAAAAAAAGAGCCAGGCGTGGTGGCCCTCGCCTTTAATCCCAGCACTGGGGAGGCAGAGGTAGGAGGATCACCATGAGTTCAAGGCCACCCTGGACTACAGTGAGACCCTACCTCGAAAAAAAAAAAAAAAAAAAAAAAAAAAAAAAAAAGAAAAAACTGATAGGAGTTCTAGGTAAGCCTGGGTGGCTACTATGAGGCCCTGTTTCAAAAAAACAGGGGCTGGAGAGATGGCTCAGCGATTAAGGAGCTTGTCTGCAATGCCTAAGACCCAGGTTTGAGTCTCCAATACCCATGTAAAGCCAAATGCACAAAATGGTGCATGCATCTGGAGTTTGTTTGCAGCAGTAGAGGCCCTGGCACACCCTCTTATTCTCTCTCTGCTTGCAAATAAATAAAAAAATAAAAATGACAACAAAAGTGTCTGACTCTTTAGTCTATATGCATATGCAACTCTGATATAAATAAGTGAAGGAAAACTAATTAAGCCATGGCTGAGGGTGGATGTAACTCAGCTGGTAGAGTATTTGCCTAGTATGTATAAAAGCCCACTTGATCCCTAGACCCACAAAAAATAATAAAAATTTAAAAATAAGGGCTGAGAGGGAAGAAGGTATGGCTCAGAGGTTAAAGGCACTTGTTAGCAAAACCTGAGAGTTCAATTCCCCAATACCCATATAAAGCCAGATGAACAAAGTAGCACATGCATCTGAAGTTCTTTTGCAGAGGCAAGAGGCCCTGGTGTGCCAGTTCTTTCTCCCTCCCCCTCCCTCTCTCTCTCTCTCTCTCTTTTTTAAGGCAGGGTCTCACTCTAGTCCTGGCTGACCTGGAATTCACTATGTATTCTCAGGATGGCCTTGAACTCACAGTGATCCTCCTACCTTTGCCTCCCAAGTGCTGGGATTAAAGGCATGTGCCACCACACCTGGCTGCCTCTCTCTTTTTCATAAATAAATATTTTTTTTAAAATGAAAAAAAGAGACCAGGCGTGGTTGCGCAAGCATGCATCTGGAGTTCATTTGTAGTGGCTGAAGGCCCTGGCACACCCATTCTCTCTCCTCTCTCTCTCTCTTTCTGTCACTTTTCACTATTAATAAAGAATATTTATAAATGAAATTTAAACTACATTAAAATGTCTAAAAAAATAAAAATTATATCCAAGAGAAATGGCTCAGTGGTTAAAGGCACTTATTTGCAAAGCTTGACTGCCTGGTTTTGATTTGCCAGTACCCACGTAAAGTCAGGTATGCATCTGGAGTTCATTTGCAGAGGCAGGAGGTTCTGCATGCCCATTCTCTTTCTCTCTCTCTCCTTGCAGATAAATAAATTTTTAAAAGCCTGAGGACCCATGTTCGACTCTCCAGTTCCCACATTAGCCAGACGTGCAAGGTGATACGCAAGGTTGCACATGTGTACAAGGTGGCACACGTGTCTGGAGTTTAATTACAGTGGCTAGAGGCCCTGGTGCACCAATTCTCTCTCCCTCCTGCCCCCGCCCTTGCTCCCTCTCATAAAAGGGGGGGGGTCAGTCTGTTGGGCTTGCCTCAAAAAAAAGTACATCCTTTCAATAATAATAAACACTACTCAAAAAAATGGTTCCAAATTAAATTTGACCTCTGACCTTCCTTATACATAGTCCTCCATTTCCACCTATACCACCTGTGATATTTGTTTTTACTCTAAAAATGTAAACAGAGAAATACTGTGGAACAATTTATATCCTCAGCAGTTCTATTTTATCTTTGAGCTTCAGCTCCACGCAATAAGGAAACTGACAGGCCCAGAGTCCATCTAGCAACCATGATAACTAGAATGCAAACTACCCCCATTTGTTCTATTTCCCTGAAGTTCTATTTCAGAACCTTTTCAGTGCATATTATTTTCCTCTGGGTTTTTATTCACTCACTCCTAGAGCTGTGTCTTGTATGACCAGCTGGTCTTGTACTTGCATAATTGGTGTTGGGTATGGGAGCCTGCCAGATTTTCTACTCCAACCACTTGGCATCCCATTGGCTCTGACATGGGGTCACCCCACCCACCTTCAGGCTGCCAATACCTTAGTTCATGGAGCCTCCAAGCATGCCTGCCAATTCTCATTTTTTAATTGCTGTACACAGAAACTTTCTAAGAATGTGTGATGATTAATCTTAGTTATCAACTTGACAGGATTTACAATCACTATGGAAATAAATCTCTGGGCATGCCAATGAAGAATTTCCTAGATTAAGTGAACTGAGGTAGGAAGACCCATCCTTTGTGGACTATGTTGCTCCAAGGAATGATCCTGAACTGCCTAAAAATGAGAAGGCTAGTTGACTGTTTCCTGATTGCAGACACAATACGACTAGCTGGTACTTCTGCTGCCATGCTCCCCTGCCATGTTGGATTGTAACCCTTCAACTGTAAGCTGAAATAAAACCCTTCCCCATGACCAAAATGCACTGTGTATGTATACATATAGATAATTGTCAAAGATATTTATATATTATTTGCAAGAAGACACAGATAGAGAATAAGGGCATGACACAGACTCTAGCATGCTTTATCCATCTGGCTTTACATGGGTCACTAGACAAGCACCTTAACCACTGAACCACCTTTCCAGTCCCCAAAATTTTTTGTTTTGTTTTTGTTTTTCGAGGTAGGGTCTGACTCTGGCCCAGGCTGACCTGGAATTCACTCTGTATTCTCAGGGTGGCCTCGAACTCACAGTGATGATCCTCCTACCTCTGCCTCCCAAGTGCTGGGATTAAAGACAGGGGCCACCACACCCAGCTCCCAAAGATATTTTTAAAAGATATATTTTTCAAAATATTCAAGTTAAAGCCGGGTGTAGTGGTGCACGCTTTTAATCCCAGCACTTGGGTGGCAGAGGTAGGAGGATCACCATGAGTTTAAGGCCACCCTGAGAGTACAGAGTGAATTCCAGGTCAGCCTGGACTAGAGTGAGACCCTACCTCGAAAAAAAAAAAAAAAAAACAAAAAGTATCTTCAAGTTAGACAAAATTACTCTTTTTCAGCAAAGGAACATAATTCATAAAAATAAATTAAATCTTTCTTTGCTTAACTTGCTTTTGTCTTGTTGCAGCAAAAAGAAAAGTGATACAGGGGCCAGAGTGCTCATGACTGCTTCTGCTCCATTGATCAGTGGCTGTTTCCTGACATATATCCTGCTTCCCATAAGCACCACCATTCCCAGTGCCTCAGAGTGTTCATAAGCAGGACTGCACAGGGTCCTTGGCACAGAGTCAGCTGAATTACTTCCTGAATTACTCTAAGTCTCCTACCCAACAAAAACCTACTTACCTTTCCATTTTCATCTTCTCCTTTCCTGCTTCCCCACAGGCTCCTTGTTTCAAGACCCTTCCTCCACCCAGTCTTTCCACACTCTCCGCACTCAACCTGGATTTAAACTCTTTAACCCTTGAGACTGGGCTTACTAATTCTACCTTGTCTGATGATTACCAGCAGTTCACTGCCTCACCTACACATAATGTTCCAGAAAGTCATTAAATGATTTGGCCAACCTAGGAGATTTTCAGGGACACCTAAAAAATAGTGTTTTGTCAACATGGTAAGTGCCCAGACAATAATGAATGAATTGAATTTTAATAGGTTTAATTACGGGGTTCAAGAAAATGTGGACGGTCAGAGATGTGCACTCAATTTAAACTGTTGTAGTAATCAGGCGACAAGGTTAAATTAAACATGTTTCAGCTCTTTACTTACCACCTTTTGCTTTGTTATCTACCTCATCACCAGGAAGCCCTAGCTTTTTTTCCCCAAAGTCAGGTCCCACTGACTTCCAGGCTATTCTCTGTGACTTTTCATGTCTCTTGTGGGCAAATAGCAAGGAGGAAGACAAAGACTCTGATGAAGAGACTGTGTAATCTGTCAGTAGATCCATGCTGCTCCCAGTCAGCCAATTGAATGAGCTCCTTCCATCTGAAACATAGGAAAAGAATGAGTATGCTACCACCATGCAGCACAGCTAAGGGCCATAAGAAATGCTGGGGAACAGCTGCCAACACTGTACCCCTGCAATTACCTGTGGCACTGGGCTGAGGCAATTAGGTTTTTTTTTTTTTTTCTATAGCAACACTGAAATAATTTATTTAAAAGATGAGGAACCTGATTCTCAATAGGGTCCTGGTCCAGGCTAACCTGGAATTAACTATGAAGTCTCAGGGTGGCCTCGAACTCTCGGCAATCCTCCTACCTCTGCCTCCCAAATGCTGATTAAAGGCGTGTGCCACCACGCCCGGCTCCAAGGATGACTTCTGATCCTCCTGTCTCTACTGCCAGTGTCCTGGGATTACAGGAATATACTATATTCCCCATTTATATAGTGATAGGGATCAAACCCAGGACTTTCTTGGGAATTAAAACCTAGGGTTTTGTGCATGTTAGGCAGCACTGTACCAAGTGAGCTACACCTTGAACCATGTGTGGTGGTCTGAATATAAAATGACCAGAGCCTCAAGCATTTTTAATTGGGCCTCCTACTTAGTCCCCAGCTGATGGACTCTTCAGCAGGTAGAGCCGTGCTGGAGAGGGTGTGTCACTAGAGGTGAACCCTTAGGTTGATTAGTCCAACCCACTGAACCTCACTAGCTTCCCCTTGAAAACCGTAAGCCTGAAATAATCCTTTCCTCCCATAAGCTTTTTCTGGTCTATTGTTCTATCCCAACAATGAGAAGATAACTGCTATACCCTGGAAGTACCTTTCTGAGTGTGCATGTATGTTCATGTGAATGAGGGTACACACATACCCTGGCACACATGTGGAGGTAGAAAGACAACTTTAAAATGTCAGACTTGGCCTTCCACCCTAATCTGAGGAAGGGTCTCTCCTTGTTCACTGTTCTGATCCCCAGGCTAGCTGGTCTATGGGCTTCTGGCACATTTTCCACCTACAAATGAGATGTTGGCTTCTCATGGATCACCCCCTGCATCCCTGAACCAGTCACACCATGGCGCCCAGATAATGACAAGGACCACCCTGATTGGATGTGTGATCCATACATAGGAGGTTACCCACATAGCCCAGTCCTCTTCTTCCCTAACTCTCTCTGCTGTGTGATCTCTGTCTGGAGGCATTTAAAGCTGGCTCTCCCGTATTCAGCATGGCCAGGTATGGAAGAGCACTGTTCCCTGGCCTGGGCATTTTTCTTCTTGTCTTCTATCTGACTTTATGCTCTCGAGGAACTACTCACTTTGATCATATGTATGACTGTCCTCTAATCCCTAAGTCTACCACATGTTTATTTCTTTCACACTCTAGATCTACTATGTGAGTATTTCCCTTAAACTCTGAGTCTGTTACCTGTGTAATTTCTCTAAACTTGGGGTAACAGTGGGTGGAGCTCTCTTTGCTACCCAGTTCTCATCTGAATTTCCTCACCTCTGCTTTAGTACTCTCTATTCACCAATTCTTCTCTTCCTTTTGCCCTGTGACTTGGCCTGAGCATCCATGTGAGTCCGTCCCTCCTTCCCAGCATGGCTGGGAAGGGAAGAATACTTATCTTGACATAGGTATTTTTCTCCTTGCTTTCTGTATCATGCTTTGGGGGTACCCTTTCACTTTAATTATATGTAAGAGTTACCTTTGATCTCTGAGTCCTTCACTATTTCTTAATCCTTTCTGGCCTGTTGTTTGAAGGGGTTTCTATGTTTAATTTCCCACATGTATGTGTAACTGCCCCTGCTTTTTCTTAGATACCAATTTCCCCTGAATAAATCTTACAAATTGTGGTTTCTGCCCTAAATAAACTCAATGATTCACAATTTATTCTTCAAATCAATGTTATCAATTCCTTGTTTAAAAAAAGGAGCTGGGTGTGGTGGTGTAAGCCTTTAATCCCAGCACTTGGGAGTCAGAGGTAGGAGGATTGTCATGAGTTCAAGATCACCTTGATCTGACAGTGAATTTCAGGTCAACCTGGACTAGAATGAGACTCTACCTTGAAAAAACAAAAAAGAAAAAAAAGAGAAAAAAAGGATAAGGAACCAAAATTGGGATTCACAAGTTTGGGGGGACCTCTCCTGTGTGGCAAGTGGCTTGTGTGGCAAGTGCTTCTTCCCAGCCCTCTAATTATCTCAGGCTGACCTCAAACTAACAGCATTCCTCCTACCTCATCCTCCTGAGTGCTAGGATTAAAGATGAAGGCCACTACACAGAACTTAAATTTAAACTTTTTAACAATTATTTACAAAGTATAAAAATCCCACAGGGAGAGACCATTCTCCTACCTCTTTCTGCATCAGAAGGTACCATACTCAGCAATGCCAATGATGCTACAACAAAACCACCAGTGATCACACTACTCAGCTCTCCTGAGTACTCACACCCAAAGCATTGTGACAGGCATAGGTAGAATATCCCTAATCTGAAAGTCAAAGTCCAAAATGCACCAAATTCAAAGCTTCTTGAGCACAACAATGCCACAAGTGGAAAATTCCACACTGACCTTCCTGTGCTGAACTGTAGTCAAAATGCAGGCCAGCTAAAAATACACATAAACTTACATTCAGATGAGGCTTCCACCCTTCCCGAGGAGCAACTGACAGTTAATCATTACTGGCGGCATGAACACATTTTTTTCAGTGGGATAGCCACTGGTAAGCTTTCCATTCTGGGTAAATAATCCCACACCAATCTCATGCAAGCAACACTAATTAGACTCAGTGGGTCACACACACAAAAAAAGGCATCAAAGTAGAACTAGGACAAATAGTGAAGAAAGAAGGGTTTAGCATGAGAAGATGGGAAACAAGAGAAGATAATGGGAGTAATTATGATTAAAATCCACTGTATATATGTGCAAAAGCTGTCAATAAAAAGTTTTTTAAAGTAAAATTTTTCTACAAATAAGCATAGATTCAAGCTATATATATATGAAATACATATGAAATATAAATGAGATAGATCCTCTTCCTAAGGCATTTCATTATGAATATGAAAATATTTCAAAATCTAAAGACAATATAAAATTAAACTATTTCTAATCTCAAGCACTTCAGATATGGAATCTTCAACTTATATTAAGGCACATAGCATAAATGACACACACCAGGCTCTGCCTGGAAGGAGCACCTGCATTGATCATGATCTATAGCTATACAACCCTGATGTGCCCAATTTCGTTAACTTGGAATCTAAGCAGGTCAGGCCTAGATAGTATTTGGATCAGAAAATACGGGAATGTGGCACATCCCAGTCAGGTGGTGTGATAGTTAAGTTCTGTTGTCAAATTGATCTGTTTAGGGTATCCACAGATATTCCTCTTGGTTGGGTTTCTGAGGCTGCTTCCAGGAAGGACTGACTGAAGAAAGAAGTCCTTCCTTCAGAGTGAGACCTTCTCCAAGAGTGGGCAGCCCTCACAGAGAGGAGCTTTATGTAAGGAAGCTCTGAGAGAAAAGAGCCCCTTCTTCCCACTGGCTGCCTGTGCTGCTTGTTGGCGGGTGCCATCACTTGGATGAGTATCCATCTTGTTCACCAACTCTTCGTTGGTACTAGAACCAAGTTTCCTCAGCTTTCCACGTGGACTGAAGAGCAGTTCTCCAGGAAGCCTTTAGGCCTTCAATGCTGGGTTGGGACTGCTGAAGCATCCAGCCACATGAACTGAACACCTACCAGGCTCTTTGACTCTCAAGCCTGCAGACTGCTATTGTTGGACTGCCATAAGCTAATCCAATAAATTCCATTTAAATACAATTCATTCTATCAGTTCTGTTCCTCTAGAGAACCCTGACTAATACAGGTGGCAAGAGTAACAGGAAAGGCAGAGATTAAGTACAGTCTGAGAGGGATGAGGAATGTAAGCCTAGGACATGGCAGGAATGCCTGTCAGTACCTCAAAAAGGAAAGTGAGAATATTCCACAAAAATTAAGAGAGCTAATTTTACATTATTACATCTTCACTAAGGACAGGAAAAGCATATAAGAGATGGATCGTGATCAGTAGAGACAAGAACTTTACCTGAAATTCACATTCTGAAAGAGGATGCTCAAAGATGGGGTTTATATAATCTGGGCTCATCCTCGTCATTTCAAGCAGAAAATTTGTTGCTAAACTTAAAAAGTGGATTTCTATCTTAGGAGAATATAAGGAATTTAGTGACAACAATCGGTCCAAGATATTTGATGGTAATCTGGTTTCATGGCTCCAGAAATTGCGAATAATTAATCTGAAACACAGAGAGAAAAAAAGACAAGCTTACACAGTGGCAAATGAAAGTTTTACACATGGTACCATGTGAGGGCACAGCTTTTCATCTACAGAATTCTTAATTAAATGAAAAAAATCACACCCCAAATTGTTCAAAGGAACATCCCAAGCACTAAAAAAATATTTCATTTTATTATTCATTTGCTTAAATAATTCACAGCAAAAATGATTGTTACAGATGTTGACTCAATGTGTAAAAGCACTTGCTACATAAATAAGTATGAGGAACTGAGTTTGATCACTAGCACTAATGTACAAAAGCCAGCTGTAGTGGCCAGGTGTATCTGGGTGTGGTGGTGCATGCCTTTAATCCCAATACTCAAGAGGCAGAGGTAGGAGGATTGCTATGAGTTCCAGGCCAGCCTAAGACTACAGAGTGAGTTAGAGGTCAGCCTGGGCTACAGTGAAACTCTACCTTGAAGAAAAAAAAAAAGCTAGGTAGAGCCACACATGCCTGTAACATCAATGCTGTGCTGAGCAGAACAGAGACATAGAGTAGCTAGCTGGGGTTCACCGCTCAGCCAGTTCGACCCAAAAAAAAAAAAAAAAAAAAAAAAATTCATCTCCAAATTCAGTGAGAGATTGTGTCTCAAGGAAATAAAAGTGGATGAACAATAATAGAAGATACCTGATATTCTTCTCTGGCCTCAAAACATGTGAGCATAGGGAACATGCACCTATATACAAAATAATAGAAACTACTATTGGGCTGGAGAGATGGCTTAGCTGTTAAGGCATGCCTGTAAAGCCTAAGGACCCAGGTTCGATTTCCCAGGATCCATGTAAGCCAGATACACAAGGTGGCACATGAATCTGGAGTTGGTTTGCAGGGGTTAGAGGACCTGGCATGCCCACGCTCTCTGCCTCTTTCTCTCTAATAAATAAATAAATAAAAATATTTTTAAAATTACTGTTATATTTAACACTTAATCAGTTTAGGTTTGGGGATTGCCTGCAAAGCCTAACAACCCACGTTCAAGTCCCTAGTACTTATTTGCAGTGGCTGGAGGTCCCATTCTTTCTGTCTCTCTTCTATCTCTCTTTCTCTCTTCTTGCAAATAAGTAAATAAAAATATTTAAATACAATTTAAGGATTAGAAAATGAGCTGGGCGTGGTGGTGCATGCCTGTAATCCCAGAACTTGGGAGGCGGAGGGAGGAGGATTGTCATGAGTTTAAGGCCACCCTGAGCTAGATCAAGACCCTACCTTGAAAAAACAAAACTAACAGCAATAACAATAAAATAAAAATAAAAAGAAGGAGACTGATACTGCAGTAAACATTCCAAGCTAGCTAGACAGCAATAACCCTCATACTTAATTGTTTTGGCTCAATTATTCCAGAAGTACATACTGGAGTCCAGGGTTTTCATCAATCAGTCCTTGAATCAGTACATCTTTTGTCAATTTAAATATTTCCTGCGAGTCAATATCTGTTTGACTCTCTGGATCTCTGTTTGAGATAAATGACAAAAAGAATAATCAGTACTCTGTTCTACTTTTTGCTTAATCCAATCATACTGTCCAGAATTAAAGCAAAAAGGTTGGGTTCCTCATGGGACTCTTGACACCAAAGGCAGGTGCTCCGAAAGAGTATACTCAAGCCCAGTTCCTCCTTTCTGTGCCTTCTGGTCTTATAATCCCCGCCAGGCACAGGTTCCTGAGGGATGGCAAGTCCTCAAGTCTGGCAGAGTTCTGTCTTTAATCTTGTAAGATTTCTAAAGGTTAACTACTAACCAGGAAGGCAAATCTTATAACAGGGTATTGATGTATTTCTTTTTTCCTGTTTTTTGGTAGGGTCTCACTCTAGCCCAGGCTGACCTAGAATCCACTCGGTATTCTCTCAGTGTGGCCCTGAACTCATGGCGATCCTCCTATCTCTGCTGGGATTAAAGGCGTGCGCCACCATGCCCAGCTTAACGATGTACTTCTAACTCATAATAATCCAACCTGTGGTGGTTTGATTCAGGTGTTTTGAATGCTAGGTTCCCAGGTGATTGAGATTTTGGAATTAACTCCTCCTGGAGGCAGTATATTGGTAGGGGTGGGCTTATGGGTATTATAGCCAGTGTCCCCTTGCCAATATTTGACATACTCTCCTGATGTTGGCCACAAGGTGATGTCCACCCTCTGCTCATGCCATTGTTTTCCCCTGCCATCGTGGAGCTTACCCTGCAGTCTATAAGCCAAAATAAATCCTTTTTCCCAAAAGCTGTTCTTGGTCAGATGATGATTGGCCAGCAATGCGAACCTGACAGCAACCCCACCCCATTTCCCATATATTCATGAAATAAGTACAAATAAGGATACAATTCAATATTACCTTGCTTTAATTATTATTAATCATATGGATTTGAAAAATGGTTTATGGTAGCCAGGCAAGGTGGCAAACACCTTTAATCCTAGCACTTTGGAGTCAGAGGCAGTAGGATCACCATGAGTTCAAAACCACCCTGAGACTACATAGTGAATTCAGGTCAGCCTGGGCTCTAGTGAAATGCTACATCAAAAATAAATAAATAAATAAATAAATAAATAAATAAATAAATAAATAAATAAATAAAATGCTCCATAATAGGACTGAAGGCCCTCTCTATGGGAGGGAATACATACCTGGTACTGAAAAACCTAAGCAAAATTCTATGGCAGGTGAGGTCATGAGCCTTACGGGTATAAAGCCTGCTCTTGTCTGACTAAATGTATATATTATTCCCACCAAGCTGCCCTTGGGGGCACTACACTTAATGTTCATGTTCACATATTAACGCTACTCTCACTTCTGGTTAGAGAAGTTTCTCTTTTCAGATGGCGATGACCACTGGGATGACCCAAAAGGCAACATAGTGCTGAGAAGGGATAGAGGAGTGCCCAGCACTGGAACACCTCAGTCACACCCTCCAAGGCTCAGGGACCATTGCGGAAGAGGGAGCAGATAGAATGGAAGAGCCAAAGGAAGGGTATGACTTCTTACAATGCAACTGCCCAGACAGAAACTGGCCTCGATATCCATGACCTTGCAGTGCCTAGCAATACCCTCACAAGACCCTCAAAATAGAAGAAAAAGATGATGGATAGAGGGAGGGGATATGATGGAGATTGAACTTCTAAAGTGGAATGGGGGGAGGGGAGGGAAATATCATATGTTCTTTAGATGTAAGTATAGAAGGTGTCAATAAAAATAGTAATAATTAAAAATAAATAAATAAAATGGTTTATGGGCGGGGGAGATGGCTAGCAATAAGAGTGGTTGCCATACAGCATAAGGGCCTGAGATCTCCTGAGTTCAACTCTTAGCATACGTGTAAAAAACTGGGTGTGCATGCCTGTAATCACAGACCTATGAGGGGTAGAAATTGAAGAATCACTGGGGATCACTGGTCAGCTAGTGTGACCAGAAATGGCAGCTTTAAATTTGATGAGCGACTCTGTCTCAAGGAAACAAGGCAGAACAGAGATAGAGGAGTACACCCCAAGATCCTACCCTGGCCTTCACAGGGGTGTTCACAGAATGAGTGCATATTCACTTACACATGTACACATACTGTACATAACACATACTCCACACATACACACAAACATGCAAAAAATGTTTTATTATATATAGCTCAGCTCACTAAAGGGACCCAAACAATCCTTTAAAGAAAGTAATAAAATGGAAATGAACAGCTAACCTGTAATTATCATGAATCCACATGAGAATGTTATACATTTGTTCCCTGCACTTTGGAGAAGGATGGGAAACAAATTCCACGACAGGGTTCAGAAGTTCACGTAGTTCTACTGGTTTTAATTTTGCCATCATCTTATAAATTATATCCAAACACACTTTTTGCCTTTCATCATCTCTATAACAAAAGAGATTTTTAAAAAGAAACTCAACCAAATTAAATTATTAGTATTTTATTTTACTTTCACAATGACAGGCAACTTTGTTGTTCAGTAGTTTCATAAATTGTTACAATATATAGTATAATACTTACATAAATTTACACCTTTTAAAATAATTATCATAGTTTCGATTACTAAAAATAAGCCAGGCAAAGTGACACACACCTTTAATCTTAGCACTTGGGAGGCAAAGTTAAGAGGATCACTGTGAGTTCGTGGCTCACCTGAGACTACATAGTTAATTCCAGATCAGCCTGGGCTAGAGCAAGACCCTACCTCAAAAATCCAAAATAATAATAATGATAATAAATTTAAAAATCAATTGATTGAACAGCCAGTCTAGATAAGATCCTAGTATAGAAAAGAGGGTATTAGTGGGACACTGGTGTAATGCAAAGAAGGTCTAGTTTGTAACATTAACATACTATAGGAAATAAAATATGATGATCCATTTTCAAGACAAAAGTGCCTTAAGTACACTTAGGCCCAATTACAGATTACAATTACAGCAGGAGGTACTGAGCTTCTTCCAATGCCTGCTTGTCAGAGCCTCCTAAGATGGGACATTTTAGTCTATTCCATTCCATTTCATTCCTACATTGCCATCTTCTTTTCCGTTCAGATCCAAGCCTCACAAATATGCTTCTCTTGGGCTAGAGAAATGGCTTAGCAGTTAAGGCGCTTGCCTGCAAAGCCTAAGGTCACAGGTTCGATTCTCCAGGTCCCACGTAAGCTAGATGCACAAGGTGGCACATGTATCTGGAGTGTGTTTGCAGTGGCTAGAGGTCCTGGTGTGCCCATTCTGTCTCTCCCTCTCTCTAATAAATAAATAAAAATACAAAAATATGCTACTCTTGAAAATCCATAAGTGCTTTGTAGCTGCATGAGATAACTGAGCAAATACGCATCTGATAATCCAGTGGGATCTGAGAGTGTAGTACTGTTATTCACTCACCTATGTCTCATGACTTGAATGAAGTCCTTACTCTTTAATTGGATGTATAGGTCTTTTAGTCCCTCTGCGTGACAAAGCACCACCTCCAGACAAAGTGTCTTCATTACTCCATGAAATTTTGGCAGAAGAAATAATACAGCATTCAAGAATCTGGGTAGATAGGAATGCTCATGAGAGGCCAGCTACTGACATCCACTCCCGCCCCCAAAGCGTCACGGCTCTTGCCACAGTTGGCCAACTGTCCCCTACCTGTCAGCAAGGGGAGGGAAGCCCTTCACTGCTTTGTTCAAGCATACAATAAATTTGTCCTCCATTGTATTCTGGTGTTGTTTCAATTGTTTTACAACCAATTCATACACTGACTCTGCTAGTGCCTAAAAAAAAATTAATTGTTTTCAAATATCCAAAAGTAGAACTTTATGGTAAACAGTGAAAATAAAGTTTATCATGATTATGTAAGTAAATTCAAGAAGGATGTCCAATGTTATTATCCCAACCAAGATTCACAACCTGAGTGATGAAACAGGAAGTGCTGGGAATGACTACTGGAAACATTAACCTCTGGATAGTCTACAGGCTCCACATCCTTGACTGAAAGAGTGAATGTACAAAAGCTTATCAATGGTGCTATAAGGTAATTCCCTGAACTTCCTGCTGACATGTAAAGGTTTCAAGTAAGTCCTTTGAGAAGCTCAAATTAATTTTGGTTTAATGTATATCAAATATAGTTTAATACATATTTTATAAAGTTTGGGTCTTGATCAAACATTCACATGGAACACTAGATATTCTAAACAAAGGCTCTCATCATTTGTCTCTCTGCCCATTCTCCCGTTTTTTCATCATGCATTATTACTGTTAAATATTCTTTATACTTGCTGTCTGTTTCCCCAAATGTCAGCTCTCCCAGGAAAAGGATACAACCTGTTTTCTGATTTGTCTCCAGGGTCCTCAAAACACAGACACACACACACACAGACACACAGACACAGACACACACACACACACCAGAGTGAGTCCATAATCAAAGAAATGAACAGGGGTCCAAGCTGTTGTCTACTCAAGCTCACTGGCATCACCTAAGTATCTCCTCACCCAGGCTGGTAGTGTCTGCAGCATAGATTCCATCTAGCTGCTGCTTCAGGAAAGGGCTGCAGAGATGGCTCTGAAGTTAAAGGCACTTTCTTGCTAAGCCTGAGGGCCCAGGTTCAATTCCCCAGTACCCACAGAAAGCCACTAGATGCACAGAGTGGTGCATGTATCTGGAGTTCATCTGTAGTGGCAAGAGACCCTGGCACGCCAAATCTCAATCACTCTCACTCATAGCAAATAAATAAATGGTTTTTAAAAAGGAAAGAGCTGGGCGTGGTGGCTCACGCCTTTAATCCCAGCACTCGGGAGGCAGAGGTAGGAGAATCGCAGAGAGTTCAAGGCCACCCTGAGACTACATAGTTAATTCCAGGTCAGCCTGAGCTAGAGTGAGACCCTACCTCGAAAAAACAAAAAAAAAAAAAAAAGGAAAGAAAAAGAAGCTGGGCATGGTGGCACATGCCTTTAATCCCAGCACTCAAGAGACAGAGATAGGAGGACCACTATGAATTCAAGGTCACCCTGAGGCTACATAGTTAATTCCAGGTCAGACTGGGCTCGAGTGAGACCCTACCTCGAAACCGCCAGCCTCCCCACTCCAAAAAAGAGAAAGGAACTGGAGTAGAGATAGATTTGGGGCTCACAAAGATGGCTTTTCAATCCATAAGGCTAATAAATAAGGTGGGCAAGTTACAATGAAAAACAAGACCAAAATGAAAAGAGAACAAAAAAAAAAAAAGAGGAAAGAAACTACAAGGTAGTGAGAAAAGAGGTACAACAGCATTCTGGAAACAGTAGCCACCTTTGCCATCCTGGCCAAAAATGCAACAGTGAGAACCTGGGAACCTGTATGGTACCCTACAATTTTCATTTGTTTGCTTTGTAGTGCTGGGGATGGCAGGGCCTCATGAAAGTCAAAAGCTCTTCTTCTTGCCCACACCCAATCCTGTACAGCATCTTATTACAGGCACTGCAGTTTTAGCACCAAAGGATGCAATGAGGTACAAAAAGCATCTCTACTGAATGACTTTTCATTCAGCTACAGGGTGCTCCTATCCTGTATTAGCCCACATAGCCATCCAAATGTCTTTTAATAAGTAACTTTCAATGCAATAGAGACTCTGATTTGAACATATGCTACTCTTGGATTTCTCTCACATTTCCACCCAGTGAAGAGCGAACACGAGACTGAGAAGTGCTCACTCCTGTTCAGCACCAATATCATGGAGAACACTGGAAAGGGAAGACTGAACCAGCATAACTTAGCCCTAACCACTGCAGCGATCTATCAGCATCTTTCTATCTAAAAGGAAATTCTGAGGGTAGTACACAGGAACAAATTCTACCTAAATATTCTTACCCTAACTTGAGCCCAGTGGGACAGTACTATAATCCTAGTTATTCTGGAGGCTGAGCCAAGTGGATGACAAAGTCAAGGACTGCAAGTTCAAGGCCAAGCTGAGTAACTTGGTGAGACTCTGTCTCGAAAAAAGGGAGGGGATGGATGCAAAGCCTTGGGTTTGCTCTCCAGCACATTTTTTAAAAAAAGTGAGTCGGGGGTTGGAGAGATGGTTCAGCAAATAAAGGCACTTGCTTGCAAAGTCCACTGGCCCAGATTCAGTTCCCCAGCACCATGTAAAGGTAGATGCAGAAAGTGGCACATGTGTATGGCGTTTGTTTGCAACCTGCAATAGATCCTGACACACCCATACACACATACTTGTGCAAATAATAAATAAAAAATTTTAGGAGCTGAAGAGATAACTCAGCAGTTAAAGGCATTTGCTTACAAAGCCCGAGAGCCTAGGTTTGATTCCCCAGCCATCCATGTAAAGCCAGGTGCACAGAGTGGTACATATGTCAAGAGTTCATTTGCAGTGGCAGGAGGCCCTGTGGCAGCCAATTTTTCTCTCTGCCTTTCTCTCTTTCTCTCTCAAATAAATAAAACTAACTATCTCTCTCTCTCTCTTTCGAGGCAACCCCAACAGAATGGCCCTTTTTTTTAAATGCAAGAGAGAGAGAGAGGGATGATTGGCATGCCAGGGACTCCATCCACTGCAATCAAACTTCAGATGCATGCACCCCCTTGTGCACGTGTGACCTTGCATGTTTACATCACTGTGCGTCTGGCTTACATGGGACCTGGAGAGTCTAACATGAGTCCTTAGGCTTCACAGGCAAGCATCTTAACTGCCAAGCCATCTCTCCAGCCCCCTAAAACTACCTTTAAAATGGTTTTAAAATTTAATCTTAGCTGAATTTTACAGTACAAAGTCAGTTGTCAATCTAAAAATGTCTGCCATGAGTGGATAATGAAGATGTGGAACATTTACACAATGGAGTTCTACTCAGCGGTAAAGAAAAATGAAGTTATGAAATTTGCTGGAAAATGAATGGATCTGTAAAGGATTATACTTAGTGAGATAACGCAGACCCAGAAAGCCAAATGTCACATGTTCTCTCTCACATGTGGATCCTAGCTACAAGTGATTGGACTTCTATGTGAGTAAAAATAAAACTCAGTAGCAGAAGCCAGTAAGCTAGAAAGGGGATATAAAGGGAATAGAAAGGGAGGGAAGGGGGACTTAATAGGATGGTATTGTATATAAGTAAGTAGAAGAACAGAATAGTGGGGATGAAAAGGCCTCAGTGAGGTCAGGGGAAGAGATTGAGTAAAGGAACAGTAGAGTGAGGGCTAATCAAAATCTAAGAGGATATAAATAAGTCCTATGGAAACCTACTTTTCTGGACAATGGAATACTCAGAAGCCATAGATTGTTACTAGAAAATTTTCAGTGCCAGGGATGGGATACCTTCCAGTGAGTTGTTGGCCAGGGAGGTAACAGGTCCCCCAAAACATTATAGGGCATTGCCAAGGCCCTTGGTTTCCCACCAGGAATAGATGGTAAGACCCTATTGCTGAAGACTCCACATACTTGGGTGGCAAGTTCACTGACAAAACCTGCTGAAAGCCTCCTCCATGTGGACCAGCTGACAGAAAGTTGGAAAAAGCTATGCTGCATGCAGTTCAATGGGAGAGAGAAAACACCAGTGAAGATACTCAACAGTGAACACTGCAAGCTTTAAATTTGGCCAGCCAGGCCAAATGAGCCAATGGGTGCAATAGTGGCATGTCTGTTATGGGGGAAACCAACTGCTCTCTAATTGGACTGGAGGCCTGCTCCATGGGAGGGAACACATCCCTTATACTGAAAATGTACAACAGGGGTAGTCATGAGCCCTAAGGGTGTAATGTCTGCTGGTGTCTGACTAAATGTATATACTATGCTCACCAAACTGCCCAGTAAGCATGTCTCTTAATGTGCACACCCATATATTAATGCTACTCTCACTTTTGGTTACAGAAGCTTCTCTTTTCAGATGGTGGCAACCGTGGGATAACTCAGAAGGTACCATGGTGCTGAGAAGAAGTGACAGAGAGTGCTCAGCACTGAAACATCTCAAACCTACCTTCCAAAGCTCAGGGTCCATTGTGGAAGAGGGAGCAGAAAGAATGTAAGTGCCAAAGGAAGGGTAGGACTCCTTACAACATACTCCTCCAGACACAAAATGGCCTGGATATCCATGACCTCACAGTGCCTGACACTAAAGACCATCATAATAGGAGGAAAAGATGATGACATCAAACTGAAAAGAGACTGATTGAGAGGGGGAGGGGATATGAAAGAGAGTGAAGTTTCAAAGGGGAAAGTGGGGAGAGGGAGGGAATTACCATGGGATATTGTCTATAATTAAAGAAGTTGCCAATAAAAAAGTAATAATAATAAAAATAAAAAAATTAAAATAAATAAATAAAAATGTCTGCCATGATTCCAGATATTTAAACTGAAAAAAAAAAAAAAAAGTTGTATGTCCTCTCTGAAAAAATTGAGCACTCTTGGCATATATAAGGAAAGAATGAATCGGGCATGGTGGCGCATGCCTTTAATCCCAGCACTTGGGAGGCAGAGGTAGGAGGATTACTGTGAGTTCGAGGCCACCCTGAGAATACAGAATGAATTCTAGGTCAGCCTGGGCTAGAGAAAGACCCTACCTTGAAGAAAAAAAAAAAAAGGAGAGGAAAGAATGAAAAGAAAATAAATGCAGACTGCCAGTTTGTTTCAAATAGCTCACATGGAATACATAAAATATCAAGGGCAATTACATATAAAAATTGAAAAATAAATACTTGTTTAGAACTGTTCTATATACTCACATCTTTTCTTTCAGTAGTGTATTGGAGAATAAGTCCTAGAACCTCTGCTGCTGCTACATAGACTTCTTTGTATTTCACAAAGGACATATTATTGACCAAAGCTTGAAAATATCTAGAACAAGCACAAAAAATATATGAAATAATCCATTAATGTCTGACATAAAAATGTAACAATTCTCTTCATGTATATTAATAGCACACATTGAGAAAAGGTGAACATAAATGTAATGCACATTGCTATTCTGCTTGGTATAAAAATATGCACAAGCCAGGCTTGGTGGCGCACGCCTTTAATCCCAGCACTTGGGAGGCAGAGGTAGGAGGATTACCATGAGTTCGAGGCCACCCTGAGATTACAGAGTGAATTCCAGGTCAGCCTGAGCTACAGTGAGATCCTACCTCAAGAAAAAAAAATGTGCACAAATATGGGTCTAAAGGCTGTGACATCATAACTGTGAAAGTCCACTATGCAACCCCAGGCAGGGCTGTAGTATTAGCACAACTATCTGTTGAACACCACAAAAACCCGTAGGAAAGGAAACAGCTACTATCGCTGACTCTGTCAAAAGCCACATCCAATGGCAAGACGGGACAATGACTATAAGAAAGAGAAGGCTCATGCTCTGTATGAGGTGGGTCTTTTAGGAATGACACATTTAACTGTTGGCCCTTACAGACAATGTGGGGAAAAAAAAAAAAAAAAAAAGCTCAAAAAGCCCACAATCTAAAAGTAACAGTTCCTCAATTCAGTGCAGAGCTGCTGGCTGCTTTGGCCCTAGAGTCAATGCTGCCTGAGGCACCAACAGCTAGTTCAATAGGTCTGGAGAAGCGATATGAAGAACCAACCAGAGTGACTTAAATCCCTCACAGAAGGAAAGGGGCCCAGAAGGACAGGGCTAAAGCCTACAGTGCATGGTTTGAACATCAACATCAAAATCCCAAAGGACAAAAAAGTACCCTTTGTCATGTTCTAAAGCTATCTTATTAAAGCTCTTTTCCAGCATACACCATATGCATCCCATCCCAAAGAAGTGACTATCACTAATCAAGACAGGACAAGATGAGGTTGGAGCACAGCAGGGCAGAGAAAAGCTTGTCTAGGAACAAAGGTGACAGTGACAAGAAGCATCCCCTTTCACAGCCAAAACCCTGTAATGAATATCCACATAGAACTTATGGTACTTTCAAAACTAATCACTGAAGATGCCAGTTTCAAAAGTAAGAAAATACCTAATACCTCTTACCTACCAAAACATAAAAGGAAATATTACACTGCTTTTGTGTGAGTGTGTGTGTGTGTGTATGATTTTCCAAGGTAGGGTCTCACTCTAGCCCAGGCTGACCTGGATTCACTGTGTAGTCTCAGGGTGGCCTCAAACTCATGGTGATCCTCCTACCTCTGCCTCCTAAGTGCTGGGATTAAAGGCGTGCGCCACCATGCCCAGCTCTATACTGCTTTTCTATAACCCACACTCTTCACTTGCCTTAGATATGTTTCTACTCCCAACGGGCCTATAAATCCAACCTTAAAACATTACACAGACAGTCGGGCGTGGTGGCGCAAGCCTTTAATCCCAGCACTCGGGAGAGTTAGGAGGATCGCTGGGAGTTCAAGGCTACCCTGAGACTACATAGTGAATTCCAGGTCAACCTGGGCTACCTTGGAAAGAAAAACAAAACAAAACTTTACAGAGAAATAGTTTAACATGGCTTATGGTCCTTAAATGTAACAAAATTAAACAATGCTTCCATTGTGAAAATCTAATCCAGCAAAAAATACTTACTTGAGGGCTGGAGAGATGGCTTAGTGGTTAAGCCACCTGCCTGCTAAGCCTAAGAACGTCAGTTCCAATCTCCAGGTCCCACGTTTAGTCAGATGCAAAGTGGCGCAAGGGCGCAATGCCACACTTGCCCACAAGGGGGCGCACACATCTGGATTTCATTTGCAGCGGCTGAGAGGCTGCTGGCGTGCCCATTCTCTATCTGTCTTCCTCTCTGTCTCTCTCTGTGTCTCTCTCCAAAAAAAAAAAAAAATACTTACTTGATAGATGCTATGTCACACTTGGGATCATAAGGAGGCAAGTTATTGGCCACTACAATGCCTAGTAACTGAATCCCTACAGAATTATCTTTAGAATTAGGGTCTTGATGGGAAAACTTTTCAAATATTAACCTGTAACACAAGCACAAGAGAGAAAAGAATTTGTTATGTAATGAAATGAGAAACAGAAAGATACAGCATTCTATAAAGCTAATTATCAGCTAAGTAGTATAAGGTCTGTTCTGTATTTTCCCACATTCAATACCGCTTCTTGTTAATTTTCCCTTATTCACATTCCATTTATTCTAGTTTTGCAAAATCAGTAGTTACATACTTCATGTACTTTAATTACCTACCCAAGCTCTCTGTCAGTGTCTAGTAACTTTTTGGAAAGTTTGTAGCATGTTTCAGGCTGGGCTAAAAAGCAGAGCAGCATGCTCCAATTGCTCAGTGTGGGGGTAAAACTAGAGGTAAATCAAAGTATGGAGTACAGACCATTGGAGGCCCCAATTACCCAGAAATGCTTTTGGTGTCAAATTATGGAATTGTGGTTTTATTAGTGGCAAAGTATACCTTATAAGTGGACTCTATTCAAGTTATTAGTTTTGGGGCTAGAGAGATTGCTTAGTGGTTAAGGTGCTTGCCTGTGAAGCCTAAGGATCCAGGCTCGATTTCCCAGTACCCACATAAGCCAGATGCACAAGTTGGTATATGCATCTGGAGTAGATTTGCAGTAGCTGGAGACCCTGGCATGCCCATTCTCTCTATCTGCCTCTTTCTCTTCCTATCTCTCAAATAAATAAATAAAATATTAAAATCACATGAATTGGTAAGAAGATTATAAGACTACTATCTAAAGATTTTTTAAAAAGTTGTTAGTTTGGGTTCATGTAGCCCTGCCTAGCTGAAACTCTATTTCGATCATTTCATAAAATTACACTTCAGTGTAGTTACCCTTTTAAACAAGCTATACTTTAGCCTAAATTTGTAAATAATATTGTAAAAACTAGTAAATACATACCTATAAGGAATGGAGAGACACTCTTTCCAGCATTCAATAACAGTTTTTATAATTTCAAGGTTGTGTCTAAACACAGCTCTTTTTGGATGGAAGGCATGTTTCATCAGGAAATTAAGTAATCTATTTGCCAATACTTCATCTTTAGGGACCCCCTGAAAACATTGAAATTCTGTATTAACATATAGGATTTGAGGCTGGAGAGATAGCTTGGCTGTTAAGGCACTTGCCCACAAAGCCAAAGGACCCAGGTAAAATTCCTCAATACACACGTGAAGTCAGATGCAACTAAGTGGTGCATGCATCTGGAGTTCATTTGCAGAGGCTAGAGACCCATTCTACCCATTCTCTCTCCTCCTTTCTTTCTCTCTGCTTGCAAATATATATATATTTTAAAACCTTTATTGGGCTGGAGAGATAGATGGCTTAGCAGTTAAAGTACTTGCCTGCAAAGACAATGGACCCAGGTTTGATTCACCAGTACCCATGTAAGGCCAGATGCACAAGATGGCACATGCATCTGGAGTTTCTAAAGGTTCTGGTGGGCCCATTCTCTATCTGCCCCTTTCTCTATCTAAAATAAACAAATAAAATAAATAAATAACATAGGGTTCCACTACAGAAGAATATCTTCTAGTTCAAATGCTTACTTCTAAAAGAAACCTGGCATTTTCCTCAGAAGTCCAGTTCCTGAGTAAATTTTCAGTGCTGATCATAGACAGCACAGAAATCTAGATTTTTGTTTACCATAAAATAAATGAGATAGGCACATCCAGACATAACCACATGATAAAGCTATACAAACATTTATGAAGGATGGTACAGGAACTGGATAGATGGATCAGTGGTTAAAAGCAATTGTGACAAAGGCTGATAGTCCAGGATTGATACCCTAGTACCCATGTAAAGTCAAATGCACAAAGTGGTGCACATGTCTGGAGTTATTTTACAATGGCAGGAGGCCCGGGCGTACCCATACTCATGCTCTCTCTCTCTCTCACCTCTTTCACTCTGTCTCAAATAAATAAATAATTTTTTTTGGAAAAAAAGGGGCTGGAGAGATGGCTTAGTGGTTAAGGTGCATGCCTGCGAAGCCTAAGGACCCACATTCAGTTCTCCAGGTCCCACATAAGCCAGATGCACATGGAGGCACATGTGTCTGGAGTGCGTTAGCAGTGGCTAGAGGCCCTGGCACGCCCATTCTCTATCTCTCTCTCCCTCTCTCTGTCTCTAATAAATAAATAAAATATTTAAAAAAGAAAAAAGGATAGCATACATGATATGCTTACATGAAACTCTCTATATACTACCAGTGTTTGTGGTTTCAAATAAATAAAGCTCCAACACACACCAATCTACTCGAGTCAGTGCCACATTTGGTTCACTGCAGTGCAGTGACAATTACCTAACAATCACTCTTAATCTCTATGATCATGAAAAACAGATATTACTATGGGAGTGAATAATCTGCCACGTAAGTGCCCCAAAATCCTGGGACCTGAATGATAGCAGAAATCCTCAATTATTATACATACAATTTTAACAATTCTGTTACTTAAGTTTCTAACCTCTTAGCAAGTAACACTAAAGAATTAAACAGACACCTCACAGCTTAGTAATAAAGGCAATGTCAAAGGGATTACCAAAGCAGATAAAACAAAAGCAAGCAGAATCAAGCAATGGCATGTAGGTGCATCACAGCAGTGCAACCCCAGCTAAAATACTGACAGTCATCAAGAGGATGTGACTCATCTGACATCCACTCTCTGGGATAAAAGCAGAGGAATAAAATAACACACCATAAGAGATGTAGAACTTTTGTCACCTACATCCAAAGTGCTCAGTTCTTTCAAGACAGCTAAGACCACGTTGGGGAGAGTCTCTCACTTCATCAGCTAACTGGCATGTAGCTGGGCATTCTGCACCACTACCTTTATCTCTGAGCTCACCTGCATCTACTGTGCCCTCATCCTGCAGGACAATGAAGTGACCTTCACAAAGGAGAAGAGCAATGCCCTCATTAAAGCAGCTGGTATAAACATGGAACTTTTTTGCCCTGGCTTGTTTGCAATAGTCCGAATCAATGTCAACATTAGGAGCCTCATCTGCAATGTAGGGACTAGTGGACCTACTCCATAGCTGGTGCTGCACTAGCAGGAGGCCCTGCCCCTCCACTACCACTGATGCTGCTCCAACCGAGGAGAAGAAAGTGAAAGCAAAGAAAGAAGACTGAGCAGTCTGATGATAACATGAGCTTTGGTCTTTTGACAAAACCTCTTTTGTAACATGCTTAGTAAAAGGCTGAACTTTTAAGAAGATAGAGATACAGTATTTCTTACTGTAGGAGTAGCCAAGCCTGTCCAAGAAAGAACAGTAGCTACTATTTCCACCACCATGTAGTGAATTCCTTCTATTCCACTGTTCTCAGAAACAGCCAGCTGTAACAAGGGGCTGAGCCAGTGCTTTGCATAAGGGCGAAAAACCTAAAATAAGAATTTAAATGTCAAGCATGAAAAAACTGTTCTGAATACCAAAGTATTAATACAGAATAGATCCTCCATCAGCAAAATTTTATGACTTGACCTAAATCCAAAATAGATATAAATTCTAACATTTACCCTTCTCAATCAGATTGGATTTGAACTGAATTATCTCTTCAACTCCTAAAACAATTCAATGGAAATTGATTCATGACTAATCTCATTACTTCAAACTGGCTATAATAATGTTGGTGGGAATCAAAAAGCCTTCTGATCAGGGCATGGTGGCACATGCCTTTAATCCCAGCACTTGGGAGGCAGAGGTAGAAGGATTCCTGTGAGTCTGAAGCCACCCTGAGATTACACGGTGAATTCAGTGAGAACCTACATCAAAAAAAAAACAAAACAAAACAAAACAAAACCAACTTTTCTATCAACCCTTTCTGACCTTTTAAAATAATATGCAAATGTAGAAAATTATTTTATCTTATGCATAAGGAATATGAAAAACAAAGTTATGGCAATCATGCACAGGAGTTTAAAATTTTTCTTTTCTTACTATACTAGCAGTCATTCTGTTATAATCTTAAAAATCTGAAATCTAAATGAATTGTATCTATACAGTAAATTCCATTTGATTATTTTACGAATTGTAGAATGCCAGTTTGATGGAAAATCCAAGCTGTTTACTTCCCTAACCTTCCAGCTCTCTCTTTCATAACTTATGTCTCCATCTACTTTCATAACTTAAACTGTGTGGTTATAGATTTTCTTTTTGAACACACACCCATAAGAACGAAAACATTGGCACATACTCTATGTATGTCTACAGTCATATATATATGAACTTCTTTACTATGAAACATGGGCTCCTCGCCCATGCCTAACCCCAATAAATCATCCAAAGAAACACCTATCTCTTTTGTGGTAGTCAGCACTTAGAAGAACATTAGCTAAAAGTCATGTGTGACCCAAATGCTATGGGTTTACCTATTTCCAAAAAGTTTTTTTTGGCCTCATCTGAAGATAAGTTATTTCTTTATAGAGGCAATTAAAAATTAACATGGGACCCTGGCATGCCCAGTCTCCCTCCCTCCTTTCCTCTCTCTCTGCTTGCAAATAAATAAATAAATACATAAATAAATAAATAAATAAATAAATAAATAAATAAATAAATAATTTTTTTAGGAGCCAGGCATGGTGGCACACACCTTTAATCCCATTATTTGGGAGGCAGAGGTAGGAGGATCACCATGAGTTTGAGGCCAGCCTGAGAATACACAGTGAATTCCAGGTCAGCCTGGGGTAGAGTAAGACCCTATCTCAAGAAAATAAATAAAGAAATAAATAAATATACATATACGTATATCTCCCTTAAAAAAGTTAACATGGGGGGCTGGAGAGATGGCTTAGCAGTTAAGGCACTTGCCTGTGAAGGCTAAGGACCTAGGTTCAATTCCCTAGTACCCATGTAGAACAAATACATAAGGTGGCACAAGTATCTGGAATGTACAATGGCTAAAGGACTTGGTGCGCCCATTCTCTTTCTTGTCTGCCTCTTTCTCTGTTTCTCTCTCTCAAATAAGTAAATAAATTAATTAAAAAAAAAAAAAGTAAACATGGGCTGGAGAGATGGCTTAGCAGTTTAAGGCATTTGCCTGCAAAGCCAAAGGATCCCGGTTCGACTCTCCAGGAACCACATAAGCTAGATGCACAAGGGGGCGTATGTATCTAGAGTTCGTTTGCAGTGGCTGTAGGCCCTGGCACACCCATTCTCCCCCCACCCCACCACTCTCTCTCTCAAATAAATAAATAAATAAAATATTTTAAAAAGTAAACATGGGGACTGGGTGCTGGGGGCAGGCATGATGGTGCACATCTTTAAGTCCAGAACTCATCAGGCTAAGGTAGGAGGATCACCATGAGTTCAAGGCCAGCCTGGGCTATAGAGTATGTTCCAGGTCAGCTTGGACTAGAATGAAACCCTATTTTTATTTTAAAATAAATAAATAAGCTGGGCATGGTGGCATACGCCTTTAATTTCAGTACTCGGAGGCAGAGGTAGGAGGATCGCCCTGAGTTAGAGGCCATCCTGAGACTACATAGTGAATTCCAAGTCAGCCTGACCTAGAGTGAGACCCTACCTTGAAAAAACAAAATACATAAATAAGCAAACAAACAAATAGATAAATAAGTGATTAAATGTGGGATCTGGGGAGATGTTTAAGGGTACCCAATAGCAAAGCTTGCCAGACCCAGTTCAATTCCCAAGCACTGAAAGCTAGATGCAAAGTGGTGTATGAATCTGTTATCTCATCAAGTCTACGAGAATGGGAGGTAGAGCCAGAATGTCATATTAGCGGGCCCATTAATATGACATTCCTTTGCAATCTGGCAGTTCTCTTGCAGTGGCAAGAGACCCTGTTTCAAAGAAGGTGGAGAACAGACACCTCAAAGTTTATCCTTTGATCTCCACACATACTCCATAGCACACGTGCCCATATACATACACACATACAAATAAATAAGTTAAAGTGAGGCCATTTGAGTGGGATCTATTCTAACATATTGGTATCCTTATAAAAAGGGGGAAATTGGGCACCGAAAAGGATGTGTGTGGAAAGACAACATAAATATAATCACTATGCCAGGCAATGTCTGAGGCTACTAGTGGGGGGAAGAACCTGAGCCCAAAGCACCATCACAGCACTTAACAGTTTGCAACCTTACAAAAATTTCCACACATTTGACAGGCATGGTGGTGCACGCCTTTAATCCCGGCACTCAGGGGGCAGAGGTAGGAGAATCGCCGTGAGTTCAAGGCTTTCCTGAAACTACATAGTTAATTCCAAGTCGGCCTGAGCTACAGTGAAACTCTACCTCAGAAAAACAAAAACAAAAAATCAAACAACCAAAAAAATCCACACATTCTAAATATTCTCTAAATAGAATCTAACTCTCTAAAGAAAATCTAAATAATCTTTAGGCAGAAATTTATATGTTTGACAAAAGGTTGAAGATAATATAGGTAGATATGGTTGGCTAACTTACTGAGAAACTAATAATGCATGCTGACCCTTTAAAGCTTCATTGTGTGTGTGTGTGTTTTTGTTGTTGTTTTTTCGAGGTAGGGTCTCACTCTGGCCCGTGCTGACCTGGAATTCACTCTGTAGTCTTAGGGTGGCCTCAAACTCATGGTGATCCTCCTACCTCTGCCTCCCAAGTGCTGGGATTAAAGGTGTATGCCACCACACCTGGCTCATTGTGGTATTTTTTAAATAATGCTAAGAGCTAGAAAGAACTGTATAAGAAATATAACAAATTACTTACCTCTTCTGCATTAATAATAAGCTTGGCTAAGAAGAGACGAATATTTAATGATACCGATAGATTTCCTAGTTTGTCATGAAGAAATTTCATCCAAGAAGGTAGAACTTTTGGCACTAAATCCTGAAGTAAAACATAAAATTACTTTAAAAAGTAAAATAAAAGAACTCATATTTTATTATTACAAGAAAACATGACATGAAGAAGACCATGATGCTTCTTTGATATGCTATATGGTTTAGTCTTCAATACAAAAACTTAATTCTCAATATGATACCAGTGAGTAATATTAATAGAGACAATTTAAGATTAAAAACATCTCTTGGTGGGCTGAAGAGAGATGGCTTAGCAGTTAAGGTCCATGCTTGCAAAGCAAAAGGACCCAGGTTTGATTCCCCAGTACCCACAAAAAGCCAGATGCACAAACTAGAGCATATGTCTGGAGTTTGTCTGCAGTGGTTAGAGGCCCTGGCCCACCCATTATCTCTCTCTTCTTCGCCTCTTTGTCTCTACCTCCATCTTCCTCACCCCTCTCTCTAATAAATAAAGAACATTAAAAAAAGATTTAAGGGCTGGAGAGAAGGCTTAGTGGTTAAGGCACTTGCCTATAAAGCCAAAGGACCCAGGTTGGATTCCCCAGGACCCACATAAGCCAGATGTGCAAGGATGCACATGCATCTGGAGTTTGTTTGCAGTAGCTGGAAGAGCTGGCGCACCCATTCTCTCCCTCTCTATCTGCCTATTTCTGTATCTCTCTCTCAAATAAATAAAAATATTTTTTAAAAGATTTTTAAAAGGAATACCTCTTCTCCTTTGGGTGTCATAAAACTTCTCTGCATGTGCTTAATCAGAGCAATCATAGTGGCCATACACTCATGTTGATTGAGCTCATCCATCTCTAATTCCAAAACATCATCTTGGATCTTGGGGTCCTGGCGTTCCTATGAAGAGAGAAAAGAAACAGGTAATGCAGATATTAAATGTCAGTGGACATGACATGCTCATTTTTGCATAAATATCCTATACTAACCACTTTAATAATGATGATTTGATAGTAATACTAAATATACTTGGTATGTTTTCTTAATATATAATTAAAAAGCAAACAGGACCTCAAATTTCCCTTATATTTTAGGCATATACTCCCCTTGGCTCTCATGTGTATAATCACTACCCTGGGCTCAGGTCAGAGTATCTCTCTACATCGATCCCCAGTTTTCTGACTTCCTTCTTGTGCTAATGAAATCTGATTGCTCAGTTTACTTAGATCTTAGAATATTCTTCAAATTAACACTACTCACTAAGTACTATTGACAGAGAACTAGCTTCCCTAATAATAAAAAGGTATAGCAGTGACCCTCTTTTCCAAAAATTTATTTTATAAATAATACTCTTTTAGTATGTGAAATGTGATCACCCGTCTCTGAAAATGACCAGTAGTAGATCTAGGATCTTGAGAGCTGTATGAATAGCTCTGAACTCCAGTTGAAAAATCAAATTGACTCATTTCTTCACTCAGGCTATTGTCTGCCAAATATGACAAAGATGACATATAATGAGGGCTATCTGAAAAACAAATAGAAAGGAAATGCATATATTAAAACATAATCAGTAACAGAAATGTTTCTCTGAGCTCAAATTAAACAAAATATTTTTTACCTAAGGCATTCATCAACCCTGTGATTCTCAGCTCATTGTACAAATTAGCAAAGCAAAAAGAACATGAGGAAAATCCTTCCCTTCTTTTGTCATTATCAATCCGTCACTCTCCTGCACAATGAAATCATATTAGATTGGATCCATCATTCCCCCACCCCCACCCCAAGGCAGAGTCTCACTCTGGCTAAGGCTGACCTGGAATTTATTCTGTAGTCTCAGGGTGGCCTTGACCTCTTGGCCATTCTCATACCTCTGCCTCCTGAGTGCTGGGATTATAGGTGGATACCACCACGCCCAGCTTGGATTCATTTTCTTATTTTGTTTTGTTTTTCAAGGTAGGGTCTTGCTCTAGCCCAGGCTGACCTGGAATTCACTATGTAGTCTCAGGGTGGCCTTGAACTTAGGGCATGAATCCAATTTTTTTTTAAATGTCAGATGATTGAGCTCTTTCTTTCCTTCCTCCCTTCCTTCCTCCCCCTTTCCTTCCTTCCTTCCTTCCTTCCTTCCTTCCTTCCTTCCTTCCTTCCTTCTTTCTTTCTTTGAGATTTTTACTTATTTGAAAGAGAGAGACACAGAAATAGGCAGGGGAAGAGAGAGAGAGAGAGACAGAATGGGCACTCCAGGGCCTCCAGTCACTGCAAATGAACTCCAGATGCATGTGCCCCTAGTGCATCTGGTTTATGTGGGTCCTGGGGAATTGAGCCTCAAACCGGGGTCCTTAGGCTTCACAGGCAAGCACTTAATCACTAAGCCATCTCTCCAGCTCCCAATTTTTAATAAAATTACTTTTCATTTAAAATTTTGATTGAGATTGGGGTGATAGCTCAGCAGTTAAAGATATTTGCTTGCACAGCCTGGTAGCCCATGGTTCAATTCCACAGTACCCATGTTAAGCCACATACACAAAGTGGCACATGTATATGGAGTTTGTTTACAGGGTAAGAGGTACTGACATGCCCTTACTCTGTCTCTCTGTCTCTCTCTCAAATAAATAAAAATGTTAAAATAAAATTTTGATTATGTGGGGGGGCTGGCAAAGGCTCAGAAATTAAAGGTGCTTTCTTGCAAAGCCTGGCAGCCCAGGTTCAATTCTCCAATACCCACGTAAAGCCAGATACACAAAGCAGTGCATTAGTTTGGAGTTCCTTTGCAGCAGCAAGAAGCCATGGTACACACATATTCTCTCTTTCTCTCTTCACAATAAACAAAAATATTTTTAAAATAAATTTAATTTTTTTTGAGGGCTAGAGAGATGGCTCAATGGTTAAGGTGCTTGTCTACAAAGCCTAAGGATCCAGGTTCAATTCTCTAGTACCCAAGTAAAGACAGATGCACGAAGTGGCACATGTATCTGGATTTCATTTGCAGTCTCTCTCTCTCTCTCTCAGAAATCAATAAATAAAATATTTTGATTGTACATTTTACTCATTAAGTCTAACACAAATGTAGAAAGAAATACTACTGAAAAATAGCTAATTTTAAAATGTGTAAGAGCCTTAGAAAACAGGTCCAAATTTTATTCTGAAATCAAGAATTGTGACAAGGGCTGAAGAGATGGCTTAGGAGTTAAGGCACTTGCCTGTGAAGCCTAAGGACCCAGGTTCGACTCCCCAGAGTCCATGTAAGCCAGATGCACATGGTAGTACATGTGCCTGGAGTTCATTTGCAGAGGCTAGAGGCCACAGTATGCCCATTCACTCTCACTTTCTCTCTAATAAATAAAAATGAAAATAAATAAAATTTTTAAAAAAGAATTGTAACAAAAAGCTATAAAGAAAAGTAAGAGCCAAGTGCAGTGGCACATGACTTTATTCCCAGCACCTGGAAGGCAAAGGTAGGAGGATCGCCATGAGTTCGAGGCCACCCTGAGACTACATAGTGAATTCCAGGTCAGCATGGGCTAAATCAAGACCCTACCTCAAAAAAAAAAAAAAAAATAGAGTTCAGTTTGTCTATTAACCAATCCAATAAATAAGTCGCTTAAAAAAAAAACAAGGGACTGGAGAGATGGCTTAGCAGTTAAGGCATTTGCCTGCAAAGCCTAAGGATCCCAGTTCAATTCTCCATGACCCACATAAGCCAGATGCACAAGTGTGCCATCTGGAGTTTGTTTATAGTGGCTGGATGCCCTGGTACACCCATTCTCTCTCTCTCTCTCTCTCAAATAAATAAATAAATATGAAGAAAGAAAGAAAGAAAGAAAGAAAGAAAGAAAGAAAGAAAGAAAGAAAGAAGAGAAAGAAAGAAAGAAAAAGAAAGAAAGAAGAGAAAGAAAGAAAGAAAGAAAAGAAAAGAAAAGAAAGAAAAGAAAAGAAAGAAAAGAAAAAAAGAAAAGAAAAAGAAAAAGAGAGAAAGAGAGAAAGAGAGAAAAGGGAAGGAAGAGGAAGGGAAGGGAAGGGAAGGGAGGGAGGGGGAAAGGGAAGGGGAAGGGAAGGGAAGGGAGGGGAGGGGAGGGGAGGGGAGGGAGGGGGGGGGGGGGGGGAAGGGAAGGGGGGGGGAGGGGGGGAGGGGGGGAGGGGAGGGGGAAGGGAAGGGAAGGGAAGGAAGGGAAGGAAGGCAGGGAAGGGAAGGGAAGGGAAGGGAAGGGAAGGGAAGGGAAGGGAAGGGAAGGGAAGGAAGGGAAGGGCAGCATGGCACGGCACGGCACAGCACGGGCACATGTGTGTGGTTAAACAGAGAGACCAGAGATAGCCTCCTTCACAAGTTGGCATCAAACAAAATGTCATGAGACATGCTGTTCTCTGGGGCTGAGATTTTTAGAAGGATCAGCAGTGCAAAAGTCTCTGGGTCTAAGCAAGCCTAGCACCTAAAAGTCACAAGCAGCAGCTATAGTACTGCAGTAGAAGGGACAGTAAACAGTAGGGGGCAGTGGGAGACAGCAATCAGAGGCTTTGGAAGCTCTGGTCTGAAGGAAATGGGAGCTGTGGGAAGTTTACAGGAGAGGAGTGTCAGGATAGGGCCTCTGAATATAACTAAATAATATATGAATATAACCCATATAAAACAAAGAAATACCAAGATATTATTCTCTAATTTATTTCTCTGAAAACTTTTATGCAGTTAAATTTAGCTAATTACATTTCTTCTAAAATGTAATTCCAGTTGCCACTTAAAAATAAAAAATTCAAACTTAATTTTAATGTTTTAGAATATTTAAAATATTTATTTTCACTAACAAATATCAACTATTAAAAATTTTAAGCCAGCTGTGGTAGTGCATGCCCAGTACTAGGGAGGCTGAGGTAGAAGGATCACCATGAGGTTGAGGCCTGCCTAGGGCTACAGAACAAGTTCAGGTCAGCCTAGGCTAGACACCCTGGGTGGGGGACTTTCCAATTGTTCTAAAAACATCCTACCTGAATCTGCATTTGCTGCCATCCTGGCTTCTTTCCTAATTTCAATGTACTTTTTCTTTCTTTCCACAGGAACCTATTAAGTGAAACAAATACATCGTTGAAAATGTTTTAGACTCACAGTCATTGTTCTTTCTGTTTTAGTAATAAATCTAGCAAAGAAACCCAAATTACTAATTTTTAAGTTTTATCAAATTTTAAAGCATTACAAACCATCCATACATGAGCATATGTTTTGTTAGTGTTCCTAAGGGAAAATTTTCCCCACAGAATCCCATAGGAGGTAAAAGAAGTACTTAGTTCTGGTAGAATGCAACAAGCTACACTTTTACACACACAGGCCTGACCTACCAACAGTTTCACTTGACTTCTGGGCCTCAGTTTCCTCAACTATTGGCCATGATATAGGATTGCATCTGAGAGTGCTTTGTAAGGCACAAAAATAATATATAATAAGGGTCTAGATGCTAATAGAAACCAGTGTTATTCATTTTTTTTAGTTCTTTCAACATATGACTTGGTCTAGTTTCAAAATGGCACATGCATATGAAAGAAGCAACAATTCACATGCACTGATTTAGAACTAAGACATGGTTAGTGTCTAAGATCAACAACTAAGATCAACAACTGTATGGGGAATATACGGCTGGATGCTCTGTCCACCTTCCCATTTCAAGTTGGATGTGAAAGCAGAAACAACCACTTGCCACCTATGATTGATGCTGGTGTCTAATAGAAGCCTGGCTAAAACCAAATTTTGTGTCATATGGTGGAGCAATTCTTCCATTTGTTCCCATGAGTACACCATTACCCTGACAGGTAGCCCCAGCAGGGCCACATACATTAGTAGGAATCTCAGTTTCTCTGATTGGAGGAATTAACTCAGAAAACAACTTGGAGAATGTATCCCTAAAGCTCCTTTTCACTTGTGCTGCCTTTCTTTCACAAGTCAAAGAAAGGAGAAATCAAGTTCTGATGAATTTCACTGCAGTTGATTGAGACTATAATTTAAGTGCCTACTGCTAGATTGCATAGATGTTACTTTACACAAAGAAGATGAAGCTACTCATTTTTGAACTTCACAGCAAATATTTAACACATTCAACATAATTTGTTTTGTTCTACAAGCACCTGATTATTTATTTATTTTTAGGTAGGGTCTTGCCCAAGCTAACCTGGAATTCACTATGTAGTCTCAGGGTGGCCTCAAACTCACAGCAATCCTCCTACCTCTGCCTCCCAAGTGCTGGGATTAAAGGCGTGTGCCACAGGTGTGTGCTGGCTACAGAGATGGCTTAGCAGTTAAGATGCCTGCCTGCCAAGCCTAAGAATACCCATTCAATTCTCCAGGTCCCACGTTTAGCCAGACTCAAGTGATGGAAGCGACAATGCCACACCCATTCTCTCTCTCAAAAAAAAAAAAAAACTGAAAATTTCACATACCTCAACTTCAACAGGAAATGTATAGCAACGCTTCAGGTCTATCAGATTTTCAAAAATAAATAAGTTCTATAAATAGAAAAAAAATATATGAAAAGAGTGGTGAGCCTTGTTATTGATCACATTAAACTACAAGGTTAATTCTACTCATGGAGGACTGGAAATGTAGCTTGCCTACAATGCACAAAACCCTGGATTGAATTACCAATACTGTATAAAACTGAGAGGGTTAGTGGTATATGCTCACAAGCCACGCACTCAGGAGATACAGGCAGAGGTTTAAGATTATCCTTGGCTATACAGAGAGTTTGAGAACAGCCTGGACTATATGAGACTCTGTCTCAAAAACAAAACAAACACAAAAAATAAATAAATAGGGCTAGAGAGGTGGATTAGCTGTTAAGGAGCTTGCCTACAAAGCCAAAGGACCCATGTTCGCTTCCCCAGGACCCACATAAGGCAGATGCCACAAGGTGGCACATGCTTCAGGAGTTCGTTTGCAGTGACTAGAGGCCCTGGTGCATCCATATTCATATTCATTCTCCCCCCCATATATATATGCCTCTCTGTCTCTCAGATAAATTTAGAAATAAATAAGTCATAGAGAAATACTTCAAATAATGTATCTATATAGAACCAAAATAACCTCTATACTTAGTATTATAAGAAAGGTACAAATTACAATATAACATATTGATATAATCTGATTTCTGAGATCCTACAAATGACAGGCATCTCTAGGGAGGGCTACCTTTTCAGGTTTTTCAGTAAACAGAAAACCTTGGTAAAATTTCAATTCATTGAAGACACAGCATATTACAGAAATGGCACAGTTGAATGCAGCACAATGGTAGAGTCTTCTCCTCTCCAGTAACTGGGTTTCCCCTGCCATGTTCTCTGTGAATGCATCATGGCACAACCTGCAGAGTACATCCAAGTTATAAATAAATTCAGTTAATATGGAAATCAATGCTTGAATCCAAGAATGTCAGACAACAGGACTTAATTCAGTTCAGCCTCTCTCAGGTGTCAGGTTTTTACCAGCTAAGCATTGGGCATTAGGAATATAAAAAAATGTCACTATCTCACAGCACAGGCCATATACATAAATCTTATGATAGTGATAAATGCAGCAATTAAGTAAAATAAAGAGACAGGCCAGGGCTGGAGAGATGGCTTAGTGGTTAATGTGCATGCCTGTGAAGCTGAAGGACTCATGTTTGACTCTTCAGATCCTACATAAGCCAGACGCATAGTGATGCAAGTGCACAAGGTTGCACATGTGCACAAGGGGGATGCATGTATCTGAGTTTGACTGCAGTGGCTGTAGGCCCTGGCACACCAATCCTTTCTCTCTTTCTCGCATGAAAAAAGAGACAGGGCAAGCTGGGGAGATGGCTCAGTGGGTAACATGCTGTACAAGCATGAGGACCTGAGTTTAGATCCCCAATGACCACATAAAGTAGGGCTGGGAGGCACATGCCTATAACCCCAGTGCTGGGGAAGCAGGGAAAAAAGGATCCCTTGGGCTTGCTGGCCAGCTATTATAGTGAACTCTACATTCAGTGTGAGACCATGTCCCAAAAAATAAGGTGGAGTGGCTGAGATCACTCAGCAAGTAAGAAGAGTTCTTGCTGTATAAACATGAAGACCTGAGTTCCATCCCCAGCATCAATGTTATTAAAAAAAAAAAAAAAAAGTGTAGGCATGCATGCCTGTAATCCCAGTGCTATAAGGAAACAGAGAAAGAAGACTTGCTGGGGCTTACTGATAAGCTAGACTGACCAAAAACCAGCAGGTTCAGTGAAATATTTAAAGGAAATAAAATGGAAAGAGCAATAGACACCGGATAACCTGTTTCAGCCTCTGCATACATGAGCACAAGACATGTGTAACTACATATGCATGTGCATATACTATACAAACACAAACATCAAAATAAGTAAAAATTTTATAAAAACAACAAACACAATAAAAAAAAAATAAGGTAGGACTAGAGATGGCTTAGTAGGTTAAGGCACTTGCCTGCGAAGCCTAAGAACTCAAATCTCCAGGTCCCAAGTAGCCAGGTACACAGTGATATAAGCTTGCAATGTCACACATGCACACAGGGGGGCAAATGCATCTGGAGTTTGCTCGCAATAGGCTAAAGATCCTGGCATGCCCATTGCCCTCTCTCTCTCTCTCTCTCTCTCTCTCTCTCTCTCAAAATAAAATGAAAATTAAAAAATAAGGTAGAGAGCAGCCAAAGAAGATATCCAATGTTGACCTCTGTCCTCCACACACACATGTGCATGTAACCTGTACACAACACATACACATGCAAAAATATAAAAATTTAAAATGAAAGTTTAGATCCTATTCAAGAAAAAACAGAGAAAGAAGACAGATTGTATCCCAGCCTCAGGAGTTAAAAAAAGGACTTAAGACAAAATACCTGAGACCAGAATTTTTCTGGGGCAAATGGTTGGTTGTTTTTAAGAAACGGTCTGGGCTAGAGAGGTGGCTTAGCAGTTAAGGCACTTGCCTGCAAAGCCAAAGGACCCAGGTTAGATTCCCCAGGACCCACATAAACCAGATGCACATGTTGGTGCATGCATCTGGAGTTTGTTTACAGCAGCTGAAGGCCCTGGCACACTCATTCTCTCCCCCTCCCCCTCCCCCTCAATTAAACAAGTAAAAACAAAGTATTTTTTTAAAGAAAAAGAAACAATGTTGCCAAAGCTGGTCTTAAACTCCTGCCTGAGTAACTGAAACTTCAATTGCATGTCATTGTGCATGACATGAGATGAATTTTTAAATACAAGTTAGCTAAAGAAGACATATCTGCAGGTATTATGAGAGGTGTGTCACTTAGAAAAGGGGATAAACTGTGATGTTTCAAAAGATAAAGCAGCAGCAGCAATGGCTAAAAAGGGAGGGAAAGAAAGGTGTGTGCCTCGGCAGAGTTTGCCTGCCATGCTAAGCGGTGTGGACTTCACCCAGCAAGACAGGTCGCTAAACCACCCAGAGATTTGTTACTTTTCAAAACAGATTTTTGGGGGGAGCTGGAGAGATGACATAAAGCACTTGCTTGCTGGGCCTGATGGCCCAGGTTTGATTGTCCAGTACCCACACAAAGCCAGATGCACAAAGTGCTGCATGCATCTGGAGTTCCTTTGCAGTGGCAAGATGCTCTGACACACATTCTCTCTTTCTCTCTCTCTCTCACTCATTCACTCTCACTCTCTCGCCCTCCCTCTTTCCTCCCCAGTACCCATATAAAACCAGATGCACGAAATGGCACATGTATTTGGGGTTCATTTACAGTAGCTAGTAGCTAAAGTCCCTGGCAGGTCCATTCATTCTCTCTCTCTCTCTCTCTCTCTCTGCTTGCAAATAAATAAATAAAAGTTAAACAAATAGCCAGGCATGGTGGTGCATGCTTTAATCCCAGCACTCATGAGGCAGAGGTAGGAGGATTGCTGTGAGTTCCAGGACACCCTGAGACTACATAGTGAATTCTAGGTGAACCTGGGCTAGATCAAAACCCTACCCAAAGTATAAGTCAGGTGTAATGGCACATGCTTTTAATCCTAGCATTCAGGAGGCTAAGGTAGATGGATCACCAGTCTGGGGCCAGAATGAAAAATACATATTTATGCGTATGAGGTTGCAGAGATGGCTCAGCAGTTAAAGGCACTTATTTGTAAAGTCTGCCAACTAGGTTTCAATTCCCCAGCACCCACATAAAGCCAGATGCAAAACGTGGCATTTTTTTTATACTTGCAAGAGACCCTCTTGCATGTACACACACACATACATGCAAATAAATGAATAAGGTTTATTAGAAGTATGGGATAAGACATCTTTTGTCCAACAACACATTAAAGTCTATTTATGTACTTTGTATATTAAAAATGCAACAAAACAACTGTAAGTTTAGTACTTATATAAGACATTTAACTCACAGTATAAACATGTGTAAACACATATGCACCCAAACTATTAACAAACCAAATGTAATCCAAAATTAAGTAAACTCTTACTTGATAAGTGTCTTTGTGAGTTCATTTCCCTCTGTAACACAGGAACCATGGAATGCTTGATTAATTTTAGATTCTTTAGAGTGAACATCATCTTTTGGAAGACGAGAATACATCACATCTAGCATCTTATAATAGCCCATCTTCTTGGTGATTTGAGTATCGAAGGTAAATTCATTTAGCTTAGAAAAAATAACACACAACTGTCTTTGGTTTTATCAAACATAACAAAATTTCTATTCAAAATAACAAATGTAGCATGGTGGCGCACACCTTAAATCCCAGCCCTCGGGAGGCAGAGGTAGGAGGATTGCTGTGAGTTCAAGCCCACCCTGAGAGTACATAGTCAGCCTGGGCTAGAGTGAGACCCTACCTTGAAAAAACAAACAAACAAAAAAATGTAATACTTAATGACCTTTAAGTAGAAAATAATCTTAACAAAGATGCTAAATCACTTCAACATGAGAGTACTCTGAGGGCCTCTATTGTGCAGAGTTGCCAGTATGGATACAATGTTGATATTAGGTGAGGCAGGAATCAACAAAGAATGTCCAGATGCCCAGGCTATACAATGTTTGCCATAGTCTTACTGAAGCCATGGAACTAGCAGGTAAAAAAAAAAAAAAAAAAAAAAAAAAACATTGGGCCGGGCATGGAGGCACATGCCTTTAATCCCAGTACTTAGGAGGCAGAGGTAGGAGGATTGCCATGAGTTCAAGGCCACCCTTGAAAAAAAAACAAAACTCAAAATACTAAACTACAAATTTTTACCTTTTCTGATATTTTCATTCATAATGTTTCATTTGGGATATTTATACTATCTCCCAACAGGATTCTGAAAGAAAATAAATGGCATCTCTATCCCTACTGCACAAAAGTTATCCAAATAATATCTAATCCCTAGAACCTATGAATGTAACCTTTCATATGACAAAAAAAAAAAAATGCTTTACAGGCAAAATTAAGTTGAAAATAATTATGAGATAAGCAGACTTTTATGGTTTTTTTAAATTATTATTTATTAGGCTCGTCTTAAATGAAATATTAGGCAGGGGAGAAAGAAGGAGATTAGACGTACAGAAAAAGGCAATGTGACTTGGGAGGCAGAGATAGGAGTGAGAAAGGAATGCCACAGTCAACTGGGGCTAGAAAAGAAAATGAAAGGCTTTTCCACAAAAGCCTCCAAAAAGTATGGTCTGGTAACACCGTGGTTTTTGGTTCAGAGTAACTGATTGAATTACTATTTCCAATACTGTGAAGGGAGTAAGGTTATATAGTTCTAAACCATCATCATAGCAGCCAGTTGTGACAGCAGCCAAAGGAAAGTGGCATGAATTACGATATGCAGAGAAAATGATACTTGAACAAAAGCCCACCTGAGTGAGTACACAGTATCTGAAAAAAAATGGAAAATCTGTCCATTTTCATTACTACCAAGTATGATGAGATACCTTTGTAAACCTGGACTTCAACACATCAATGGCTTCCACTATAATTTTGCAAAAGAACTTCTTCAGAGCATCCAAGCTGCAATGCCACAATAAGGTGAGGAGAGAGCGATCTACAAATGCTTGGCGAGTAACAGGTGAAAGTAGATCATCCTTGTAAAACATGTTGTACACACTTTCTAGAAGGCCTAATTGTGTGTCACATGGACTCCTAAAAAGAGATAGAATGACATGCTTTGAGCAAATATTTTGTGTTTCTATTTTGTAATAAGTAAACGCTAATGATTATAAAATAAAAACAACAAAAGATTAGACATACAAAGCCATGAACTACAAAATTCATTAGCACATGAACCATTTTGTTCTACTCGTTCCCAAAAATCTTGAAAACAAATCTGAATCCTAATGCAAGAACTCTTTACTTCCTCTCAAATCTAGTCTTAAAGAATATCTGGAAGCCGGGCGTGGTGGCGCACGCCTTTAATCCCAGCACTTGGGAGGCAGAGGTAGGAGGATCACCGAGAGTTCGAGGCCACCCTGAGACTACATAGTTAATTAGTTAATTCCAGGTCAGCCTGGACCAGAGTGAGACCCTACCTTGCAAAACCAAAAAAAAAAAAAAAAAAAAGAATATCTGGGAGCAGCAGTCAGGTATTGGGAGTAGGCAATGCCACTGAGCTTGTAGTCCAGACTAGCCTGAAACTCACTTTACTAAGAACACACTTTGTGCGGGCATGGTGACACATACCTTTAATCCCAGCACTTGGGAGGCAGAGGTAGGAGGATTGCCAAGAGTTCAAGGCTACCCCGAGACTACATAGTGAATTCCAGGTCAGTCTGGGCTAGAGTGAGAATCTACCTTGAAAAACGGAGTGGGGGTGCGGGGGGGGGGAGAACATACTTTGTATGGGTATATCATGTGTTGGTACCATCTTTTCCCTCCTGCCTGCCCCCATTCCACTGAGGACCCTGCTCAGTGGAATTGCTGGTATTCCTGCAATATGGAACCCTATTTCAAGAAGACAAAAAAAAAAAAAAAAGGATTTATAATTATAAAAAAATAAATAAAAGATTATCTGAGAGCCAAGTGTAGTGGCTTATGCCTTTAATCCCAATACTGGGGAAGATGAGATAGGAGGATCACAGTGTTCAAGGCCAGCCTGGACCATACAATAAGTATGTCAGTCTGGGCAAGATTAAGAAATTGACTAAAAAAAAAAAAAAAAAAAAAAAGATATTAAAGATGTTAAATAAGGCAAAATTATGACATTCAGAAGAAAACTTAACTCATAAACTTTTAAAGTTTTAGGATATTAACAGATGCCATACAAGCTTTCAATATTCACTTCTTTCTACCCGCCCACACATAGAATGTTTATGTCACCCAAACTGTGATGTTAAAATCCCACTCCTAAGGTGGTTATATTAGGTGAGGCCTTTTTGAAAGGTAATTAGTTCATGAGGACTCCATGCCCATATTTAAAAAAAAAAAAAAAAAGTGGTGGCGCATACCTTTAATCCCAGCACTTGGGAGGCAGAGGAAGGTAGGTCATTACTAGTTCAAGGCCATCCTGAGACTGCATAGTGAATTCCAGGTCAGCCCAAGCTAGAGTGAGACCCTATCTCGAAAAACAAACAAACAAACAAAAAAGGCCTAAGAGGGCTGGAGAGATGGCCCAGTGGTAAAAGCACTTGCATGCAAAGCCTAACAAGCTGGTTTGATTCCATTACCTACATAAAGCCAGATGCACAAAGTGGTACATGTGTCTGGAGTTCATTTGCTATAGACCCTGGGTTTGTTTTCTCTCCTCTCTCTCTCTGCTTGCAAATAAATACATAAAAATGTTTTTTAATCCCAGCACTCGGGAGGCAGATATAGAAGGATGGCTGTGAGTTTGAGGCCAGCCTGGGACTACAGAGTGAGTTCCAGGTCAGCTTGGACTAGAGCAAGACCCTACCTCAAAAAAAAAAAAAAAAAAAAAAAAAAAAAAAAGGCCTAAAAGTACTCAGTCCACTTTTTTTTTTAATTAATTTATTTGAGAGCAACAGACAGACAGAGACAAAGAGGCAAATAGATAAAGAATGGGAGTGCCAGGGCCTCCAGCCATTGCAAACAAACTCCATATGCATGTACCACCTTGTACATCTGGCTTATGTGGGTCCTGGGGAATCGAGCCTCAAACCAGGGTCCTTAGGCTTCACAGGCAAGCGCTTAACCACTAAGCCATCTCTCCAGGCCCTCAGTCCACTTTTACCATAAGAGGATAGGATAAAACATACCATCTATGAACCAGTAAGCAGGTTTTCATTAGACATAGAATCTGTCAGCTCTGCATGAAGACAGGATGTTGCTTTGGACTCACTCTCAATCCTCATGCCCCAGGGATTACAGGTGTGTACCATATGACAGGCACTTAAAGCCTTTGGAGATGTGACAATTGTGTTATTTATATGCCACCCTCTCCATGATATTTTGCTTAACAATAGGACTCAGGCACAAGTGCTAGACATAATCTCAGTGAGCCAAGCAAAGAGGCATATCTAATTTAAAAGATAGGTGAACAGCCAGATATGGCAGTGCATGCCTTTAACTCCACCGCTGAGGAGGCAAAAGTAGGAGTATTGCTATGAGTTTGAGACCAGCCTAAAACTACAGAGTGAGCTACAGGTCAGCCTGGGCTAGAGTGAGACCCTATCTGGAAAAGCAAAACTACAACAACAACAACAAAAAAAATAGGCCAACACATAGGCCAAAAATAAATAGAAATTCACATATTTATCTGAAAATATTCTCATCATTTTGTATGGGTGGGTGCACGTATGTATGTGCCAGAGGATGATCTTAAGTGTCATTTTTCAGGAAGAACATTCACTGTTTTCTCAATGGCCTGGAACTTACCAATTAGGATAGGCTGAGTTGTCTCTACCTACCTAATGCTGGGATTACAGATGTGTGCCACCATACCTGGTCTTTTTAACATGGGTTCTAGGGATTTAACTGAGGTCCCCATGCTTGCAAAGCAAGCTCTTTACAAACTGAGCTATCACCTCAGACCTGTCTGATCTATGTTAGCCATAATAAATACAAATTAAAGCAACAATGAGAGACCCTCTCACATCCATAAACTTGGGGGAAAATCTGTTTAACAATATATAATGGAAAGACAGGTCAAATAAGACACTCTTGTGCAATGCTAAAAGGATACAAACAAAATATCCCATAAAGAAGAAATAGACAGGTACATAGCAAAATTACAAATGTGTGTACTTTTTAGAACCTACCTCAAAGACATATTGGCAAAACACAAAGTCATACAAGCAGACAGCTCTTCACTGTGGCTTTTTTTTTTTTTTTTTTTGGGGGGGGGGCGGGTTTCAAGATAGGGTCTCACTCTAGCCTAGGCTGTCCTGGAATTCATGATGTAGTTCAGGGTAGCCTCAAACTCACAGCAATCCTTCTGTCTCTGCCTCCCAAGAGCTGGGATTAAAGGTGTGTGCCACTACATGCAACTAACTGTGGCTTTTTTTTTCCTTGAGGTAGACTCTCACTCTAGCTCAAGCTGACCTGGAATTCACTATGTAGTCTCAGGGTGACCTTGAACTCATGGTGATCCTTCTGCCTCCCAAATGTTGGGATTAAAGGCATGTACCACCACACCCAGCTACAACTGTGGCATTTTTTAAAAAAGACTTTATTTATTTATTTATTTATTTATTTATTTATTTATTTATTTATTTATTTGAGACAGAGAAAAGGAGAGAGAGAGATTGAGATTGAGTGCGCCAGAGCCTCTAGCCACTGCAAACAAACTCCAGATGCATGTACCACCATGTGCATCTGGCTTATATGGGATCGAGAGAATCAAACCAGGTTCCTTAGGCTTCACAGGCAAATGCCTTAATCATTAAGCCATCTCTCCAGCCCAACTGTAGCATTTTTAATGGTGAAAAACTGAATCCAAAATCTATCAGTGGGGACCCTATTCAAAATACCATGACACTTTCACACAGCAAAGAACTATACACCTGCTTAAATCAAAAGAAACAAGATGGGAGGGGGGGTGCTGGAGACATGGCTTAGCAGTTAAAGTGCTTGTCTTCAAAGCCAAAGGATCCAGGTTTGATTCCCCAGGACACATATAAGCCAGATACATGTGGTGGTGCATGTGACTAGAGTCTGTTTGCAGTGGCTAGAGGCCCTAGCATGCTCATTTTCTCTCTAGCTGCCTCTCTAAATAATAAATAAATACAACCACAATTAAAAAAATAAGCATTCCAAATTGGTGTAATAACCACATATATTAAATGGTTTCGGGAAATAAAATCAATATATGCTGACTGTACACTTAAGTTAATTATAACAACAATGAAAAATTTAAACATCTAGTTATAATTATAAGATAGGTATTATTTATGAGAAAGAATGGGTGCACGAGGGCCTCTAAGCCACTGCAAATGAACTCCAGACTCATGCACCACCTTGTGCATCTGGCTTATATGAGTACTAGGGAAATGAACTAGAGTCTTCAGAATTCACAGGCAAACACCTTAACCACTAAGCCATCTCTCCAGCCTGGTATTATCATTTTTAAAAAAATTTTACTGTCCGCCCACCTGGCAGAGCTACAGGAGGAGAAACCAGGTGAAGGGATTTTCTACTCACATCGGCCTCCTCACAAAGTCAACAAACCCAAAGGGGAAGATAGCAGGGACCAGTTGAGCAGCTGGTAAAGAAGAGCACAAATGGGACCAGTCGAGCAGCTCTGATAAAATTCAAGGCCTCCTGCACAGCCTCCCATCCCCCAACTGCCAGTGCTGCAAACCACCTGATAACTCATTTACCTCCTCCTCCCCACACCAGGCTGCATGGCATACAGCACAGCCTATCAAACCACAAGATCAAGCAACCCAAACAGTCCACAGCACAACCAAGAGAGATCAAGGTAAGCAATCAGCATTGATGAGATTGGAAGCCATCCCAAAAGATAATAAGGCCTACTTACGCAAAGTCAGGTACAGTGGCCTGCAGTGGAAGTGCTAATCTCTCTTTCTATGCCAGGGAAGATTATGTGTAACATTAGATTAATATACTCTTGTTTGGCTTTACCATTGCAAATGACCTCTATTTTGATGTTGACCATTGTTGCCTTTGACATTTCTGCATTTATAAGGCCTGTTCTTCTGTCATTATTGGGATAGGGTCTTACTCAGCCCCAGGCTGACCTGTAAATCATTTCAGACCCAAAACTCAACTTTCTAGTCAACAGGATTAAGTGATTGGAGCAACACAAACTCGTAGAGACTTTGGCTTTATTAGATTATAAATTTGTTTTAATCGCCACTCTTGCATAAATATTCTGTGCTGGTTTAGACTGAATATGTATATTGCTCAGTTAAATTTTAGAATTTGCCAGTAAATTGCTCCACCTAATCAACTAGAATACTTGAATAGCAGGCAAAGTTAACACCTCACGTCACTTTCTGCTGTTTCTCTTGAAGTATAAGAGTTATACCTGACACCTTAACCTCCTACCCTGAAGATATAAAAAGGCAGATTTACATAGCTAAAAACACTGTAGATAATTAGAAAACCCAAACATCAAATTAACTCAAGATGCAAAAACTCTACATTATAAGATGAGAAACACACACACACACAAAAAAAATCAAGACAATACAATCCTACCAAACACTATAAATCCATCAGAAATGACCTTCAGGGAGATGGCTTAGCAGTTAAGGTACTTGCCTGCAAAGCCAAAGGACCAAGGTTTGATTCCCAGAATCCACGTAAGCCAGATGCACAAGGGGGTGCATGCATCTAGAGTTCATCTGCAGTGGCTGGAGGCCCCAGTGTGCCCGTTCTCTCTCTCTCATTCTCTACCGCTTTCTATCTCTCTTAAATAAATAAATAAAATATATTTTTAAAAAAGAAATAGGAAAAACAGAACGGGAGTGGTGGTGGGGAACTCTTTGGACCGACTGTGTTCGTGATGCCCCTGGCATCCATCTCGCGCTACTGTGCCTTCTTAGTCCAGCCAAGTTTCAGGATGAGGTTTTTGGTTTTGGTTTTTGTTTTGTGTTCTGGTTGTTGTTTTTCGACGCAGGGTATTACTCTAGCCCAGGATGACCTGGAATTCACTATGTAGTCTCAGGGTGGCCTTGAACTCACGGCAATCCTCCTACCTCTGCCTTCCGAGTGCTGGGATTAAAGGCATGTGCCACCACACCTGGCCTGGATGGACTTTCCAAGCTTCATCACTCATGTGCTTTGTTCAACAAGCATTGATTGAGTGCTTTACTTCTTTGGGGGCTGGAGAGATAGGTAAATGAAGAGCAGCCCTCTCCCTCTGGGAGCACTACTCTGAGAGAAAAATCACTCAAGTTTATGCTTTGGCCCTCACATTTTTAAAATATATATACATATATATAATTTAATTTATTTGAGAGGGGTGGGGCTTGGAGAATGGGTGCACCAGGGCCTCCAGCCACTGCAAACGAATTCCAGATGCATGTGCCCCCTCTTGTACATCTGGCTTATGTGGGTCCTGGAAAATCAATCCCAGGTTCTTTGGCTTTGCAGGCAAACACCTTCACTGCTAAGCCATCTCTCCAGCCCCTCATTTTCTATTTATTGAGCATTTATTCTGTGGCAGGCATTACTAAGCATTTTACATTCATGAGGCTATTTCACCATCCCTATATATAAATAGCCCACAACACCTAACCTTGTGCAAGCCAAAAGGGAGGTTTATGGAGCTGGTTAACTTGGTTGGAAATTTCTCTCACACTTGCGGTTCAGCATGTGAGCATTGATTCCTGACCCGGCCCTGTAACATTGCATGTTCTCTCTCATAAGTGGATCCTAGCTACAAATGTTTGGACTTCTGTGTGAGTTGGAATAAAACTCAGTAGCAGAGGCCAGTAAATTAGAAAGGGGATATAAAGGGAATAGAAAGGGAGAAAGGAGGCAGGACTTGAGAGGATGGTATTGGATGGTATTGTATATATGTAAGTAGAAGAACAGATTACTGGGGGTGGAAAGGCCCAAGGGAGGTCAAGGGAAGAGGTTGAGTGAAGGAAAAGTGTGGGGAGGGCTAATCAAAATCTAAGAGGGTACAAGTAAGTCATATGGAAACCTACTTTTTTGGACATTGGCACACCCAGAAGCCATAAGTTGTTACTAGAAAATTATCAGTGCCAGGAATGGGATACCTTCCAGTGAATTGTTGGCCAGGGAGGTCCCTGATACTCCCCAAAACATCACCAGCCATTGCTGAGGCTCTTGGTTGCCCACCAGGAATAGATGGTAAGATCCTATTGCTGAAGAGACTCCACATACTTGGGCTGCAAGGTCACTGAAAAATTTTGTTAGACCTGAGCTAGAAACCTCCTCCATGTAGACTAGCTGACAGAAAGCTGGAAAAAGTTATGCTACATGTAGTTCCATGGAAAAGAGAGAAATCACCAGTGGAGATAAACAACAGTGGCCACTGCAAGCCTTAAATTTGGCCAGCCAGGCTAAATGAGCCAACAAGTGCAATACTGTCATATCTGTTATGGGGGAAACCAACCGCTCTCTAATTGGACTGGAAGCCCACTCCATGTGACAGAATACATCCCTGAAAACTGAAAACCTACGACAGGGGAAGTCATGAGTCTTAGGGGTCGAACGTCTGCTGGTGTCTGGCTAAATATATATACTATGCTCACCAAGCTGCCCAGTAAACCCATATATTAATAATACTCTCACTTTTGTTTAGAGAAGCTTCTTTTTTTCAGGTGGCGGTGACTTTAAGATGACTCATAAAGCACCATAGTGCTGAGAAGTGACAGAACCAAAGGAAGGGTAGGACTGAAAAGCTCCACAAAATGGCCTGGATAGCCACACCCTTGCAGTGCCTGACACTACCTACACAAGACCATCATAATAGGAGGAAAAGATGATGATATCAAAATAAAAGAGAGACTGAGAGAAAGGGGAAGGGGTAAGATGGAGAGTGGAGCTGCAAAAGGGAAAGTGTGGGAGGGTATTACAATGGTTTATTGCTTATAATTATGGAAGTTGTCAATAAAAAAAATTAAAAATAAATAAATAAATCAGGAAAAAATACACAATCTTGTATGTCAATACTTATCTAATGTGCATTTCAGTTTATCTTTAAAATAAATTTAGGTATACACGTTACACACGGCACAGAAATTGTGTATGGTAACCCTGGAACAGGAGCCTAAAGAAAGAACAAGGAGCTGCCACTCAGCCTGACCTGGAAGGACTAGGTAGACCTGTGTCTAATCCAGGCTTGTCTAAAATGGCTGTAAGCAACATTCCTTAGCATGAACTTCCTGCTTCTTCCTAGACTCAACACACCTGGGTGGACTGGCCCCACCCTACAAACCTATCAGGTCTCTGCTTACACTCTTTAGTCTAATAACAAGGCTCACATTAAGTGGATGTCTGATCTGAATAAAGGAACCTAATCATACGTGTAAACTTTTCTTCCTGGCTTGGCCTTAATAACAGTTTGTAACTCTCTCTCAATCTCTCCCCTTTCCTTTCCAGCATTGCTGGGAGTGGGGAGGCACATCCTTCTGCCTAGGTATTTTCCTGCATGCCTCCTACATTTGTCTTGCTTTGCCTCCTACATGTGTTTTCCTTTGGGGTGCTTTCTCACTTTGCTACATGTATCATTTTTCTTTAATTCTTCAGTATGTTTTTGTTTTATTGTATGACTTTTTTGTTTGTTTGTTTGTTTTGAGATAGAGAGACAGCTAGAGAGATAGAAAAGTGGCCTCTCAGCCACTGTGAACAAACTCCAGACACATGCGCCTCCTTGTCAGCAACTGGCATTGCATCATTGCATCACTTTTTGTGTCTGGCTAAACGTGGGACCTAGAGATTGGAACTGGCGTTCTTAGGTTTGGCAGACAGGCACCTTAACTGGCAAGCCATCTCTCCAGCCCTGTCTGTTTTTTGAGTTAGGGTTTTTCTCTAGCCCAGGATGACCTGGAATTCACTATGTAGTCTCAGCGTGGCCTCAAACTCACTGTGATCCTCTTACCCCTGCCTCCGAGGAATTGGGATTAAAAGCACATACCATCACACCCAGCTAATAATTTTTTTTTTAAGTAGCTGCAATGGGGCTGGATAGATGGCTTAGAGGCTAAGGCACCTGCCTGCTAAGCCTAAGAACGCTGGTTCCAATGTCCAGCGGTTCCAATCTCCAGGTCCCACGTTTAGCCAGATGCAAAGTGAGGCAAGGGCACAATGGCGCACTTGCCCACAAGGGGGCGCATGCATCTGGATTTCGTTCACAGCAGTTGAGAGACTGCTGGTGCGCCCATTTCTGTCTCCCTCTCCCTGTCTGTCTCTCTCCCCAAAAATAAATAAAAAATAATAATAAAACATTTCTTTTAAAAAAAGTAGCTGCAATGGAGCTGGAAAGATGGCTTAGAGGTTAAGGCATTTGTCTGCAAAGCCTAAGGACCCAGGTTCAATTACTCAAACCCACATAAACCAGATGCACATGATGGCGCATGCATCTGGAATTTGTTTGTAGTGGCTAGAAGCCCTGGCATACCCATTCTCATTCCCCCCCCACACTCGGCCTCCCTTCCTCTCCCTCCCTCCTCTCTCAATAAAGTAATTAATTAAACTTATAAATAAAAAAAAAGGTAGCAGTGATGATGGTATTAAGATGGTATTTTAAATCAATAAACACATTTGGCACATTTAAAAAAATTTTTTTCTGTTTATTTCAGGCAGGAACTTATGTACTTCGGGCTGCCTCATGCTTGAGGTATGCCAGAGAACGACCCTGAACTCCTGATCGTGCTATCTCTGCCTTCTAAGTCCTGGAGTAACTAGTGTGCACCACCAAATTGTACTTAGGTAACCAAACTGTACTAGTCATGACAGCAAGCTCTTCATCACAGAATACTTCTAGCTACTAAATTTAGAAGGGTTAAAAGAAATAAGTGGTGACTTGCAACTCTTAATGAAATAACTGGTTTCTGAGCAACTAATATAAATAGATATGAAAACCTCTAGGAAAATATTCTCAAGAATATGGCTTATCAACCATAGTATCACTAAAAGTAGCACCAGCATACTTCAGGTGCTTTCACGTGCCATGAAGTAATCTCATCAAAATTTGAACCTGAATCTAAATGAGTTATACATGTGTATTGTTGAATACATGTGAAGGGATGCATGTGCATACACATGTGGAAGCCAAGAAGACAACAGAGTATCATTCTTTGGGTGTGCTAACCACCTCCATTTGAGACAGGGTCTTTTAAAATATTTATTTATTTATTCATTTATTTATTTGAGAGAGAAATGTGCAGCTGCACATGAACTCCAGACTTATGGACCACTTTGTGGATCTGGTTTAATGTGGGTACTGGGGAATTAAACCCAGTCCACCAGGCTTTGCAATTAAGTGTCTTTAACTGAGTCGTCTCTACAGTCCAAGACAGGGTCATCAATTAGGCTAGACTGGCTGGCCAGTGAGTTCTGTGGATGCATCTGTCTCTGTCTTCCCATTACTAAGATTTTCTCGTAGATTTGACTGAGCTATCAACCCAGCCCCTAAATATGCTTTTCAATTTAACTTACTGTCTATGAGAGACAAAAGCAGACAAGTTAAATAAAAAGCATGGGAAAGAATCAGATAAATCCAGAATGAGGACACTGTAGAAGTGTCTAGCTTCAATAATGAAGAAGGCAACTGATGTTCAGATCAAAATTCAAATGTTTAAAGTTTTAAGAGCCTTTAAGACCACAGGAGAAACATGAATATAGAATTAACAGATATAAACAGAAGCATTTAGAAATGAAATGACAAGGCACCTGAGGTCTGCTTTAAAACACAATCACAACAGTGAAACAGAAAAGACAAAAAGGGAATGAAGCTGGGAAAATGTTTCTTCCATATGGAGCCTAATGTGTACTCTTTCTTCAGCATGAAATATATCTGAAATTTTTCATAATAAAAGCCTGTTTCAAAGAAAATGTAAACAACAACAAAACAGTTTAAAAGATGATTACAAGCCGGGCGTGGTGGTGCACGCCTTTAATCCCAGCACTCGGGAGGCAGAGGTAGGAGGATCGCCGAGAGTTCGAGGCCACCCTGAGACTACATAGTTAATTCCAGGTCAGCCTGGGCCAGAGTGAGACCCTACCTTGCAAACCAAAAAAAAAAAAAAAAAAAAAGATGATTACAACTGATACTTTTTGGGAGGATAGAAGGGGAACAAAGATACTTTTGCCGAAATAGCATGTATCTGACTCCTGGGATTCCAGAATAAAATGACTTACCACCTAGCAATCTTTGTGAAAGTGGTTTGAAACAATTCTTCCATAATGTGGTGCTGCTCCCGACAAAGAATTTCTGTCATCAATTGAAACAATATGGGACTCTGAGATAATTCCAATGCATCTAGAAACTAAAAATAAAAAAGCAAAATGACCTCATTATCAGTATCATCCAAATGTTTTGTTTTATTTACTTATTGGTTATGTTTTATTTTTATTAGCTTTCTTTTTAAAATATTTTATTTTTATTTATTTATTTATTTGAGAGAGGGAGAGAGAAAGATGCAGATAGAGAATGGGTGTGCCAAGGCCTCTAACCACTGCAAAAAAAACTCTAGATGCATGTGTCACCTTGTACATCTGGCTTTACGTTGGTACTGGGGAATCAAGCCTGTGTCCTTTGGCTTTGCCAGCAAGCACCTTAACTGCTAAGCCATCTCTCCAGCTCCTGAACAGACATTTATAAAAACACACCAATGTCCAAAAAATATAAAAAAAAGATCAACATCACTAATCATCACAGAAATGCAAATCAAAATCATAAGAAGACAGACAGAAAAAAGAATCCTTGCAGACCGTGGGTGGGAATTTGTTTTGTTTTTACGAGATAGGGTCTCGCTCTAGCCCAAGCTGACCTGGAATTCACTATGTAGACTCAGAATGGCCTCAAACTCATGGTGATCCTCCTACCTTTGCCTCCCAAGTTCACAACCATGCCCGGCTGTGGATGGGAATCTAAATTAGTACTGTCACTTTATCGTGAACAATACAGAGGTTCCTCAAAAATTTTAAAAAGCAGAAAAACTACCATATGATCCAGTAAAACTACTACCATGTAAATATATCCAATTAAAATAAAACCAATATATAGAATCTGCATTCCCATACCTACTGCATCACTACTCACAATAGCTAGGAAAACAGTCAAAACTGTTGAATGAAAGAGGAAAAAGTGATATATGTACAAAGTAGCTCAAATCTTCTCATCAAGACATAGAAAGATAAATAATGCATGATTTCACTCATGTAAAATGTAAAAATCGGACCCTATGTAAGTTGAGGGTAGTGGTTACCAGAGGCTCAGGAGAATGAAGTGTTTTTTCTTGAGGGGGGAACATAGGGAAATGTTTTTGTTTGTTTGGGTTTTTTTTTTTAATATATTTTATTTATTTATTTGTGAGAGAGAGAATGGGCATACCAGGGCCTACAACCACTACAAATGAACTCTAGATGCATGCACCCCCTTGTGAATCTGGCTTATGTGGGTCCTGGAGAATCAAACCGGGATCCTTTGGCTTTGCAGGCAAGTGTGTTAACTGTTAAGCCATCTCTCCAGCCCATTTTTGTTTTTTAATGTAGTGTCTCGCTCTAGCCCAGGATGACATGGAATTTACTATGTAATCTCAGGCTGGCCTCGAACTCACAGCGATCCTCCTACCCATGCCTCCCAAGTGCTGGGGTTTAAGGCTATGCCACCATGCCCAGCATGGGGAAATGCTGATGAGTATATTTAGCTAAAAACAAGAGAGTCTGATGTGCAGGAAGATGACTGCAGATAACAATTATATACTCTACATCTGAAAAGATAGAAGACAGGAATGTGAAAGTCTTCACCATAAAGAAATTATAGATGTTTGAGAAGATAAATATATCTTTAACCTGATTTTACACATATATACCAGTATTTAAATATTATATAAAGCCGGGCAAGGTTGCGCATGCCTTTAATTCCAGCACTCAGGAGGCAGAGGTCGGAGGACTGCCATGAGTTCAAGGCCACCCTGAGACTACCTAGTGAATTCCAGGTCAGCCTGGGCTAGAGTGAGACCCTACCTCGAAAAACCAAAATATTAATAAATAATATTACATGATATACTATTAATGTGTACTTTTTTGTTTAGGTGTGCTGGTTAAAAGTAAATTACAGGTTGGAGAGATGGCTTAGTGGTTAAGGCATCCACCTGCCAAGCCTAAGAACACGCATTTGATTCTCCAGGTCCCACGTTTAGCCAGACACAAAAAGTGACACAAGGGTACAATGCCACACTTCCCCACAAGGGGTGCACGTCTGGAGTTCATTCACAGCAGCTGAGAGGCGCAGGCATGCCCATTCTCTCTCTCTCAAATTAAAATAAATACATAAATAAAATAAAAGAGAGTAAGTAAATTGAAAAAATTAAACAAACAAATATGCACTCAGTCAACACATTAATGTTGATAATACAACAAACCTTTTTCATGCAGTCCACATAATTATTGTACCTCAGGGTTCCAGGAGGAAATTCATCAGACTTCATAGGAAAATTACAAATGATGAACTTTTCAAGAATACCCTTTAGGTCATCCAGATGGCTTCCAGTTACATTGGTAAAGAATGGAAGAAGAATGACAGCTTGTCCCTGTGAAGCATGCAGACAAACAGAAATCACACTAATTGTGGCTTATAGACAATGCTTTCCAAAGATTATAAATGCAGGGCTAGAGGGCTGGCGTAATGGTTAAGGCATTTGTCTGCAAGGCCTAAGGACCCAGGTTCAATTCCCCAGGACCCACATTAGCCAGATACACAAGGGAGCGCATGCATCTGGAGTTCATTTCCAGTGGCTGGAGGCCCTGGCATGCCAATTCTCTCTCTCTCTCTCTCTCCCTCTCTCTCGGTCAAATAAATAAATAAATGAATATAAAATAAAACATATAAAGATTGTAAATGCAACACTGTGGATTCAATTAAAACCAGTATATATGTAACTATGCCTTAGCGTCAACTCAAATTCAGTGGGCTGATCTGGGATTACACACACCCACACATACACACACACACAAATAGATAGAACTTCTCAAATGACTCGCATATGGTTTTTCCTTCTACAGACAAAATCATGGCTTAGCAGTTAAGGTGCATGCCTGCAAATCCTAAGGATCCTGGTTCAATTCTCTAGGTCCCACATAAGCCAGATGCAGAAGGGGGCGCATGCATCTGGAGTTCATTTGCAGTGGCAGAAGGCCCTGGCGCACATATTCTCACTCTCACTCTTTCACTTTGTCTCTCTCTGTCTCAAATAAATAAATAAATAAATAAATAAATAAATAAATAAATAAATAAATAATAAATGGAAATATACTACTCAAATTTTATGTGGAAAGCATGGCTGAAAACTTAAAGGGTAATTTACAAATGCTTATTTGTAGAATTACCTCAGAACTTCATACTGAGCTTAAGAGGACCTAAGTGTTGATTCTGGTCTCCCTTGAATTCCTTAAATTACAAGACTTTTTCAGCCAGGCGTGGTAGCACATGTCTTTAATCCCAGCTCTCAGGAGGCAGATGTAGGAGGACTGCCATGAGTTTGAGGCCATCCTGAAACTACATAGTGAATTCCAGGTCAGCCTGAGCTACAGTGAGACCCTACCTTGAAAAAACAAACAAACAAACTATATATATGAAAACATTAGGGGTGTGTGCGAGAGACAAAGGAGGACCTCGTGTGCCACAGCATGTGTTTGAGGTCAGAGGGCTACTTTCAGGTCAGTTCTCACCTTTGGCACCTCATCTAAGTCAGAGTTTCTCTAATCTGGCTCTGCTGTAAAATTTTGCTCTACTATTGCTCTTTGGTGCAGTAGCCACTGTGAGCTTCCAGGAATTCTCCCATCTCTGCCTCCTGTCTCACTATCAGGATGCAAGGATTACAGAAGCCTGCCATGGCTTCTGGCTTTTTATATGAAGTCTAAGTAAGGTTGGTTGAATTTAGCTACTCAGGTTTGAGCAGTGAGTAGTTAATCCACAATACAATCTCCCCAACGCAAGAAAAAGAATTTTTTTTTACGAAAATCCTTTATTTTATTTATTTGAGAGCAACAAAGAGGCAGATAGTGAGAGAATGGGCACACCAGGGCCTCCAGCCCTGTGCATCTGGCTTACGTGGGTCCTGGGGAATCGACCCTCGAACTAGGGTCCTCAGGCTTCACAAGCAAGTGCTTAACCACTAAGCCATCTCTCCAGGCCCTGTTTTGTTGTTTTTTTAAGGTAGATTCTTACGTTTCCAATCCAGGCAGATCTGGAATTCAGTCTGTAACCCAGGCTGGCCTAGAACTCACATAATCCTCCCACCTCAGCCTACCAAGTGCTGCAATCACAGGCATGAGCCACCACGCCGGCTCAAAAACAGCATTCTTAAAAATATTTTTATTTACTTCCAAGGAGAGGGACACTGAGTATAGACATGCCAGATCCTCTTGTTACTGCACATGAATTCCAGATGCATGTGCCATTTTGTTCATCTGGCTCCACATGGGTACCTGGATGGTAAGGCTTTACAAACAAGTGCTTTAACCACTGAGCAATTTCCTCTGCCCCCCAAAATGATTGAAAGTCACATACCTTTAAGTGTAGACCCAACTTTATATCTGTAAGAAGACAAGTATATGTTGTAAAGATTTCAGGAAATAAACTGTGATTTGTATTAAAAGACACAGATGAATCAATCTAAAAGAAAGAAGATAAAAACATGACATTTCTGTTATGTCACAAAATTCATTTACATGTTTTCAAATGTTTAACTTTCAGACCTTGTGGATTTGTTCTTAAGCTTCAAAACTATTTCAACAAGCTTATTACGAAATATTGTTAATTTTGTTTACTTGCATGTGGTGCATGTGTGTGATGCTAGGGTTCTTCCCACTTCAAACAGAACACCAGATCCTTGGGTCTGGCTTATGTGAGTGACTTGCAAATGGCATCAGGGCCAGTAGCTTTGTAAGCAAGTGTCATTATCTGTTGAGACATCTTCCCAGCCCTCTCCCCCTATTCTAAAGTATTTTAAGGGACTAGTCTAAGACTTTAAATGTGCTTGCTTGCAAAGCCTGCAGGTCCAAATTCATATCCCCAACACCCACATAAAGCCAGACACAAAAGTAGTACACATGTCTAGTATTCATTTGCAACAGAAAGACACACATATACACACACAAGTCTTTGGGGCTGGAGAGATAACTCACTGGTTAAAGGCACTTGCTTGCAAAGCCTACCAGTCTGAGTTCGACTCCCCAGTACTCATGTAAAGCCAGATGCACAAAGTAGCACATGTATCTGGAGCTCATTTGAAGTGGCAAGAAGCCCAGGCATGACCACTCTCTCTGTGTCAATATTTTTTTTAATATTTTAATTACTTATTTGAGAGAGAAAGAGAGAGAGAATGGATGCACCAGGGCCTCTATCCACTGCAAATTAACGGCAATTGCATATGCCACCTTGTATATCTGGCTAACATGGATACTGGGGAATCAAATCTGGGTCCTTAGGCTTTGTAGGCAAATGCCTTAACCGCTAAGCCATCTCTCCAGCCCCCCTATTTTTATTTTTTAAAGAATATGTTTACACAGGGGCTGGAGAGATGGCTTAGCGGTTAAGGCGCCTGCCTGCTAAGCCTAAGAACACTGGTTCCAATCTCCAGGTCCCACGTTTAGCCAGATGCAAAGTGACACAAGGGCGCAATGCCGCACTTTCCCACAAGGGGGCGCACACATCTGGCTTTCGCTCACAGCAGCTGAGAGACTGCTGGTGCGCCCATCTCTATCTGTCTCCCTCTCTCTCCCTCTCTGTCTCTCTGTCTGTCTGTCTGTCTGTCTGTCTGTCTGTCTGTCTGTCTCTCTCTCTCTCTCTCTCTCTTTCTGTGTCTCTCTCCAAAAATAAATAAAATAAAAAAAAAAATTTCAAAATAAATAAATAAATAAAAATAAAAATAGGGGGCTGGAGAGATGGCTTAGCGGTTAAGGTGTTTGCCTATGAAGCCAAAGGATCCCGGTTCGATTCTCCAGGACCCACATAAGCCAGATGCACAAGGTGCACATGCATCTGGAGTTTGTTTGCAGTGGCTAGAGGTACTGGCATGCCCATTCGCTCTCTGTCTGCTTCTCTTCTCTCTCTCTCTCTGCTTGCAAATAAATAAATAAAAATTTTAATAAATAAATAAATAAATAAATAAATAAATAAATAAATAAATATAGGGGCTGGAAAGATGGCTTAGTGGTTAAGGCATTTGCCTTCAAAGCCAAAGGAGCCAGGTTCTATTACCCAGGACCCAGATAAGCCAGATGTACAAGGTGTGTCTAGAGTTCGTTTGCAGCAGCTGAAGGCCCTGGCACACCTATTCTCTCTACCATTTTTTTCTCTCTTTCTCAAATTAAATAAAAATTATTTTAGCTGGGCGTGGTGGTGCACTCAGGAGGCAGAGGTAGGAGGATCGCCGTGAGTTAGAGGCCACCCTGAAACTACATAGTTAATTCCAGGTCAGCCTGGGCCAGAGTGAGATCCTACCTCCAAAAAAACAAAAATAAATAAATATTTTAAGCTGGGCGTGGTGGCACACGCCTTTAGCACCAGCACTCAGGAGGCAGAGGTAGGAGAATTGCCATGAGTTCAAGGCTACCCTGAGACTACATAGTAAATTCCAGGTCAGCCTGGGCTAGAGCAGGATCCAACCTCAAAAAACTAAAATAATAACATAACATAACATAACATATAAAAATAAAATAAAAAAATTAAATTAAATTAAATTAAATTAAAATAAAATAAATTTTTTCCTTTAATTCCAGCACTCGGGAGGCAGAGGTAGGAGGATTGTCATGAGTTCAAAGCCACCCTGAGACTATATATTGAATTCCAGGTCAACCTGGACCAGAGTGAGAAAAACCAAAAATAATAAAAATAAATAAATAAGAAAATAAATATATATTTTTTTTGTTGTTGTTGTTGTTGTTGTTTTTTGAGGTAGGGTCTCACCCTGGTCCAGAATGACCTGGAATTCACTATGTAGTCTCAGGGTGGCCTTGAACTCATGGGGATCCTCCTACCTCTGCCTCCCGAGTGCTGGGATTAAAGGTGGGTGCCACCACTCCCAGCAAATAAAATTATTTGAAAAAAATAAAATAAAATAAATTATATTAGGGCTGGAGAGATGGGTTGGTGGGTAAGGCACTTGCCTGCAAAGCCTAAGGACCCATGCTCAGCTCTCCAGGTCCCACATAAGCCAGATGCACAAGGTGACACAAGCACGTAAGGTTGCACATGTATACAAGATGTCACATGCATCTGGAGCTTGATTGCAGTGGGTGGAGGCCCTGGTACGCCAATTCTTTCTCTCTCTCTCTCTTCTCTCTCTCTCTCTCATAAAAGAATTACAAACAAAATTAAGTACTTTTTATACTTTTATCTTTTTTTACTTTTCTAACATTTTTATTTATTTATATGAGAAATAGTGAAAGAAATAAAGAGGCAGATAGAGAGAATAGATGCTCCAGGGCCTCCACCCACTGCAAACAAACTCCAGATGCATGCGGCACCTTATATATCTAGCTTATGTGGGTACTGGGGAATTGAACCTGGGTCCTTACGCTTTGTAGGAAGTTGCCTTAACTGCTAAGCCATCTCTCCAGCCTTAAATATTTTAATACTATCTAAGACAAAGCATGTAAAGCTATAAAAAAATATAAAAAGATATCCATAATAATGGTATAAAACATGAAAAAGTAAAATATATAAGGTAATCAGCAATTTTCTCTCCAAAATATTTTAAAATCTTTTTCTGCATTTGTGTGTGCATGCATATGGGCACGTGTGTCACAATGTGCATGTGGAATGTGGAGGTCAAGACAATTCAAGGTATTTGTGTTCCATGTTCATTAAGACAGAGTATCTTGCCACTTTAAATGAACTGCCAGACTTCTGTCAGATTAGCTGGCCTGTGAGTGTTCAGATACTCCTAGCCCTGCTTCCCATGGTTATACATCTTTTGGAATCACAGAAGTATGTGCCTCTTTGCATCCAGTTTTACACGGGTGCTATGGAACTGAACTCAGGCCAGCAAGCTTTGCATGCAAGTGTTGCTATCTCCCCAGGCCCTCCAAAATATTAATTTATTATACCAATAAATCTTTGAAGCAATTTATAGCAAACTTTTTTTTTTTTTTTTTTTTTTTTTTTTTTTTTTGGTTTTTCAAGGTAGGATTTCACTTTAGCTCAGGCTGACCTGGAATTGGCTATGTAGTCTCAGGGTGGCCTCGCACTTACAGCGATCCTCCTACCTCTGTCTCCCGAGTGCTAGGATTAAAGGCATGCACCACCATGCCCAGCTCCAAACATAAATATACAAATTACAGAGCTCAATCAACAAACATGCCAGGCATGCTGGCACAACACACACCTTCAATCCCAGCCCCAGAAGCTGAGGTAAAAGGATTTAAAAGTTCAAAGCCAGGCTGGTCTATATAGTGAGATTGTGTCTCAAAAAACAACTGAGGGGCTGGGGAAATGACTCAGCAGTTAAAGGCACTTGCTTGGAAAGCCTACTGGCCTAAGTTCAATTTCCTAGCTACCCTCGTAAAGGGACCCCGGTATGCGAGCATACACACACATACACACCTTGAAAATAAATTTAAAAATTTTTAAAAACAGCTTAGACATAGCTCAGGTTATAGAGTGCTCGTCTTGCATGCACAAAGCATTAGGTTTGATTCTCAAGTATCATATAAACCAGGTGGCAAGCCTGTAATCTCAGCACTCAGGTGGAGGCAGAAGGATCAGGAATTCAAGGTCATACTTGGCTACACAGAGTTGAAGGTTATCCTGAGACACGAGACCCTATAAATGAAACAAAAAATGTTTGGAAGTTGGGAAGATGGCTCAGCAGTTATAGAATGATTTGCCACTTAAGCTTAAGATCCTGGGAGAGCCCTGAGATCTCTGGAGTTCAATTCCCCCAGGACCTAGATAAAAAGCTGGGCATGGTTACATATATGTAACCACAGTCCATAGAGAGGGGAAGGGATGGGATGAAAACTAGAGAATCACTGGGGCTGGCTGACTGTAGAATAGTTCTTAGTTGAAAGGGAGACCCTGTCTCAAGAATTACACACTTGAGAAGAGCATCTGAAGTTCTGTTCTGCCAACTGCACAAACATTCATGCATAGCACGCATGTGCATATACCACACGTAACACACCAAACATATCCCACACACACATACATACATACATACATACAAAAAAAGAGGAAAAAAACTGACATGATTGCCTTTTTAATTTTTTTCTAAATACCTGTAAAATTTTTGCCAGTAAGGCCAGCATTGCCATTTTACTTTCTGGAGCAGAATCTTTGGCCCACCATGAATCACACTTCTTCCAGTTTTGCAGAATTGTAGCCGCAAGCTTTGGTCCTTGGTGTTTCTGAATGGCTCGATCCTTGAAGCTCTGGTCTAACATACCATTTAAAATAGTACTCACCTGAAATTTTGTAGTGATTAAAGAAAGTTTCTTAATATTGATAATGATAGACATAAAACTAACTTAACTTTCATTTCAAAGCTATTCTTAGAAAAATGAAGATACTATTTATCTGAATTATTTTAACACAAAAATTATCAAACAAAAGAAGCAGAGGGTGACCCTGCTGTTATCCTATCACGTGATGCACCTAGTTTGGGCATTTTCCAAAGAACTCCAAATAATTATCATTATTTGCAGGTGCTATGATTCTATACATAACAGACCCTAAAGTCTCCACCAGCAAACTGTTAGAGCTGATACACACTTTTAGCAATGTAGCAGGATACAAAATAAACACACAGAAATCAGTAGCTTTTCTATACACTAACCACAAACGTGCAGAGGATGAAATCAGGGAATCTCTCCCATTCACAATTGCCTCAAAAAAAATAAAATACCTTGGAATAAACTTAACCAAGGAAGTGAAGATTCTCTACAATGAGAACTTTAAAAAACTCAAGCGACAAATTGCAGAAGACATAAGGAAATGGAAAGACATCCCATGCTCCTGGATTGGAAGAATCAATACTGTGAAAATGTCAATCTTACCAAAAGCAATCTATACATTTAATTCGATCCCCATTAAAATCGCAATAGCATTCTTCACAGAAATAGGAAAAAAAATCGTAAAATTCATCTGGAAACACAAAAAAACCTCGAAGAGCCAAAACAATTTTGCGCAACAAAAATCAGGCAGGTGGTATAACCATACCCGATTTTAATTTATATTACAAAGTCATAGTAACAAAAACAGCATGGTACTGGCACAAGGACAGACAGGTAGATCAAGGGAACAGAATAGAAGACCCAAATATTAATCCAGGCAGCTACAGCCACCTGATTTTTTTTTTTTTTTTTTTTTTTTTTTGGTTTTTCAAGGTAGGGTCTCACTCTGGTCCCGGCTGACCTGGAATTAACTATGTAGTCTCAGGGTGGCCTCGAACTCTCGGCGATCCTCCTACCTCTGCCTCCCCAGTGCTGGGATTAAAGGCGTGCGCCACCACGCCCGGCTGCCACCTGATTTTTTTAAAAATACAAAAAATATTCATTGGAGAAAAGATAGCCTCTTTAACAAGTGGTGCTGGGAAAACTGGACATCTGTATGTAAAAGGATAAACATAGATCCTTGTCTCTCTCCATGCACAAGACTCAAGTCCAAATGGATCAGGGACCTTAATATCAGACCTGAAACTCTGAAACTGCTAGAGGAAAAGGTAGGGGAAACCCTTCAACATATTGGCTTAGGCAAGGACTTTCTGAATATAACTCCAATTGCTCAGGGAATAAAACCACTAATCAACCACTGGGACCTTATGAAATTACAAAGCTTTTGTACAGCAAAGGACACTGTGAATAGAGCAAAAAGATAGCCTACAGAATGGGAGAAAATCTTTGCCAGCTATACACCTGACAGAGGATTAATATCCAGAATATACAAAGAACTCAAAAAACAGAATAATAAGAATTCAAACAATCCAGTTAAAAAATGGGCTATGGAACTAAGTAGAGAATTCACAGAAGATGAAATACAGATGGCATATAAACATCTAAAAAAGTGTTCCACATCCTTACCCATCAGGGAAATGCAAATTAAAACCACTTTGAGATTCCATTTCACTCCTGTCAGAACGGCTACCATCAAGAAAACAAATGACAATAAGTATTGGCATGGATGCGGAAAAAGAGGAACACTTCTACACTGTTGGTGGGAATGTAATCTGGTCCAGCCATTGTGGAAATCATTGTGGAAGTTCTTGAGACAGCTAGAAATAGATTTACCATATGATCCAGCTATAGCACTCCTAGGCATATATCCAGAAGACTCTTCTCACTACCTTAGAGATACTTGCACAACCATGTTTATTGCTGCGCTATTCACAATAGGAAATGGAACCAGCCTAGATGTCCCTCCACAGATGAATGGATAATAAAGATGTGGTACATTTACACAATGGAGTTCTATTCAGCAGTAAAGAAAAATGAAATTATGAAATTTGCAACGAAATGGATGGATCTGGAAAGGATTATACTAAGTGAGGTAACCTAGGCACAGAAAGCCAAACGTCACATGTTCTCTCATATGTGGATCCTAGCTACAAATGTATAGACTTGTGTGTGAACTGGAACCAAAAATAGGTACCAGAAACCAGTAAACTGGTAAAAGGCTATAATGGAGGGAGGAAAGGGAAGGACTTAAGTGTATGGTATTGCACATATGTAAGTAGAAGAACACATTACAGGGAGGGGAATGGCCTAAGCGAGGCCATGGGAAGAGAATGCATAAAAGAAGGGCAGGGGGAGGGTCAATCTAAACTCAAGATATTATGAATAAGACTTATGTAAAATTACTTTTTTGAATAATGGCACATCTAGAAGCTGTAGACCGTTACTAGAAAATTTTCAGTGCCTGGGATGGGATACCTTCCAGTGAGTTGTTGGCCAAGGAGGTCCCAGTAGCCTCCAAAACATTAAAGGTTTTTGCAAAGCCCTTGGTTTCCCTTGAGAAACAGATAGTAAGACCCTATTGCTGAAGACATCTCTTGCCTGAGAGGCAAACTCACTGAGAAAGCAAGCTGGTGCTGAGCAGAAAACCTTCTCCCTGTAGACCAGCCAACTGAAAGCTGGAAAAAGCTGCACTGCATACAGCCGTATGGGAGACAGAAGTCATCAGCAGTGAAAACAGTGGACACTGAATATTCAAGTTTGGCCATACAGGCCCAATGACTAAACGTGTGCAATAGTGGCATGTCTACTCTTGGGGTAACCAACTGCTCCATAATTGGACTGAAGGCCCTCTCTATGGGAGGGAATACATACCTGGTACTGAAAAACCTAAGCAAAAGTCTATGGCAGGGGAGGTCATGAGCCTTAGGGGTATAAAGCCTGCTCTTGTCTGGCTAAATGTATATATTATTCCCACCAAGCTGCCCTGAAAGCACTGCACTTAATGTTCATATTCACATATTAATGTTACTCTCACTTCTGGTTAGAGAAGCTTCTCTTTTCAGATGGCAATGACCACTGGGATGACCCAAAAGGCAAAATAGTGCTGAGAAGAAGGGATGGAGGAGTGCCCAGCACTGAAACACCTCTGTCACACCCTCCAAGGCTCAGGGACCATTGTGGAAGAGGGGGCGGATAGAATGGAAGAGAAAAGGAAGGGTACAACTTCTTACAAAGCAACTCCCAAGACAGAAATTGGCCTCCATATCCATGACCTTGCAGTGCCTAGCAATACCTCCGCAAGACCCTCAAAATAGAAGAAAAGATGATGACATCAAATTAAAAGAGAGACTAATGGTGAGAGGGAGGGCATATGATGGAGATTGGAGTTCTAAAGTGGAATAGGGGGAGGGGAGGGAAATATCAGGTGTTTTTTTTGTATGTAAGTATAGAAGTTGTCAATAAAAAAATAATAATTAAAAAAAATAAAAAATAAAAAAATAAAGTGGAATGGGGTAGGGGAGGGAAATAATATATGTTTTTTGTATGTAAGTATAGAAGGTGTCAATAAAAAATTAATAATTAAAAAAAACAGGATAAGGATCCAGGCATAGTGGTGCATACCTTTAATCCCAGCACTCTCTCAAATAAATAAATAAAAATATTTAAAAGTAAAAAATGAGAGTTCTAAAAAAAGGCTCAACTTAAAAGGAAATTACTTATTCATCTTTAAAATGATAATTCAAAAAAAAAAAAGTCATTCTAATAAGCATGTCATGTCACTCTAGTCACACTTCAAAACCTAGAAGTTTAACAAACCAACAAATACCAAATTGATCAAATATCAATTGACTTCCTAAGAATCAATATGATGGAGCAAAGAGTTACAGCAAGACTATGAAGGAAATGATGGCATGACCCTGAAGTTCTACACATACTTTGAGGACACAAAATTCTAACAATATGGGTAGTGGTAGGAAGAAAAGTGTTCGGCCACAAGTCAAGTGTGGAAGCTCCAACATTACACCTTGGCAGAAGTCAATGTTTTCCAAAGCTGTGACTTAAAACGTTAGGCCTAGAGATTTAGAGAGCCTGATGAAATGGAACAAATAATATTTCAATTTCATCAATGGGCTGGGGAAAATGGCTTGGTGAGTTAAGAATGACTGCTGACAAGCATGAGGACCTGAGTTTGATAACCACAGTGCTAAGGGGGTAGAGACAGGAAAAGGGCTGGGGCTTGCTGGTCAGCCAACCTAACCAGAAAACAGTGAGCTTCAGTTTTCAGGGAAAACCTGTCTCAAGGAGATAAGGTGGAAGAATGATAAAGGAGACATTTGACAGCCTCCTCTGGCCTCTACACACATGCATATGAGGCACATGCATCTGCACACACACACACATGCATATATGACATACACCACACATATATACACACACCAACAAAAACAAGGGCTTTGAAGATGGCTCAGTAGACAAAGTGCTTACAATACAAGTGTAAGTACATGAGTTGAGATATCCAGAACCCACATTGAAGGAATCTGTAATCACAGTGTCCCTACTGCAAGAAGGGAGATAAAGCCAGGAGAATCTCCCAGAAGCTTACATGCTAGCTCATCTGGCAACTGTAGTAGTGAATAACAAGAGAGCCTGCCTCAAACAAGATGCAAAGTGAGGACTGACACTTGAAGTTGTTCTCTGATCTATACAAGCATGCTATGTAGCATGCACATGCTTTCCCCTCACATACACACACATCAGACACATAAAAACAACAACAAAAATCATTAACATTTACCAGCTACTGATAAAGGCTATGTTTTGCTTCCGTGAATTTTACTTTCAGATACTACCAAGATCTTTTAACATTCCAGGAAAAAAACTATTTTAGGAATAAAACTTAACCTTAAAAATAATAAAGCCAAGCTGGGCGTGGTGGCGCACGCCATAAATCCCAGCACTTGGAAGGCAGAGGTAGGAGGATCACTGTGAGTTCGAGGCTACCCTGACACTATACAGTGAATTCCAGGTCAACCTGGGCTAGAGTGAAACCCTACCTCGAAAAAAAAAACATATATAATTATAATAATAATAATAATAATAGTAATGCCAATTGTGGTGGTGCATGCCTTTAATACCAGCACTCAGGAGGCACAGGTAGGAGGATCATGTTGAGTTCAAGGCTACCCTGAGACTACATAGTGAATTCTGGCCAGCTAAAGTGAGATCCTACCTCGAAAAACAAAATAAATAAATAAATAATAAATAAATAAATAAAAATTTAAAAATAATAATACGACTTGCCGGGCATGGTGGTACACGCCTTTGATCCCATCACTCGGAAGGCAGAGGTAGGAAGATCACCATGAGTTCAAGGCCACCCTGAGACTACATAGTAAATTCCAGGTCAGCCTGAGCTAGAGAATGAGACCCTACCAAAAAAAAAAAAAAAAAAAAAAAAAAAAAAAACTTCAGCTTTATGACAATTCTTTTATGAGCATTATGTAAGAAAAGATACACTTAAAGGAAAACTTTACCATTTGGGGGTTATCCTCTGATGATTTCATCATCTCTGATACTGCAAGGTCTAGATTTTTCAACAGTTCACTGTTGATTATTTCTGAGAACAAGCTATAAAAATATTCTCCATGGGAGAAACTGGTGTTTCTCTGTGAGCTGCCCAAACACTGTGTGGACAGCAGAGCTGCATTCAGGAGCAAACTCACAAGGTGCTCACACTGAGGAAGAGAAAAGAGAAGACCATGTTACCAAAAGACTACTGAGGTAGCTGACACATAATAAAGTCTAAGAGAGGGAGTCTGACATGTGAAGCCAGAGCTCATAAATTAATACATACTTCAGTTAGATTCTATTTTCTAGCTTTATTATGAGAAGGAAATCTTCAAATGGCATTCTTTCCATATTTCAAAACAAAAATCTTTTTGTGGTTTAGAGACTAGATTCTAGTATAGGCAAGTATTTTTGGACAATTTCAATATAACTGAGAACATCAAGTGGACAATGAGATAAAGAGGTTGCTGCAGTGGGACAAGTGGCAAGGGAGGACAGAATAAAGCAAATGCACAGGGTAGTTACAGATCTTAGCTGCAGCATACTGTCTGAGTACAACCCTGCTCAGTTCAAAGAGCCATGTGGACTTTTGTGCTGTGGTGACTTAGGTGCCTCTGAGATTATCTTCCAGTGCCCTTTCAAACCATCAATCCCAAGAACTACCAAAGACAGGGAAGAGGCCACCTGTTTACACAAGTACCTTTAATCACAAAATGTTTTCTGGGTTTTTTCCCCCTGCCTAATGTCCTTTTGGAACAAAGCAAGACAAAAACTCAAGAATGTTGGAGTGGGGCGTGGTGGTGCATGCCTTTAATCCCAGCACTTGGAGGCAGAGGTAGAAGGATGACTGTGAGGCCACCCTGAGAATACAGAGTGAATTATTCCAGGTCACCCTGGGCTAGAGTGAGACCCTAACTTGAACCCGCCCCCAATAAAAAAAAAAAAAAAAAAATGTTGGGCTAGAGATGGCTTAGCTGTTAAGGCACTGGCCTGAGAAGCCCAAGAACCCAGGCTCGATTCCCCAGTATCCATAAGCCAGATGCACAAGGTGGTGCAAGTGTCTGGAGTTCAAATGTAATAGCTTCAGGCCCTGGTGCACCAATTCTCTCTCACTCTCTCACTTTAAAAAAAAAATAGAGCCAGGCGTGGTAGCTCACACCTTTAATCCCAGCACTCGGGAGGCAGAGGTAGGAGGATCACCATAAATTCGAGGCCACCCTGAGAATACAGAGTGAATTCAGGTCAGCCTGAGTTAGAGTGAAACCCTACCTCCAAAAAAAAAAAAAAAAAAAAAAAAAAAAAAAAAAGAAAAGTGTTTGGGGCTGGGCTTGGTGGCATACCTTTAACCCCAGCACTTGGGAGACAGAGATAGGAGGATTACTGTGAATTCCAGGATATCTTGGGCTAGACCTGAGACCCTAGTTTGACCCCCCCCCAAAAAAAGGAGGGGGGGAGAAAAAAAGTTTGGAGTGTACAAATCTACACTGGTCTGGGTAAGCCCTTACCTAACTAAATTTCACACTTTCTAGAGATACATCAAAAGTGAGTTAGTTATATACAACCCCCCAATAGGACAGCATAGTATGTAGTTTTTCCTACCACTACTCCAAAAGCAAAGGATAATTCCAGGAGTCCACTGGCTAGGCGCTTACAGCTGGGGTCCAGCAATGGCAGGCACTGCCTATTCTCTGTCGGTGCAATGCCTTTATAAACCAGGGAGAGAAGTCTTGTGCCAATAGAATGATGCATGGCTGTGGACTAAAATAAAAATAACATGAAGTGCTGGCTGAGACAAGACATTTAACAGAAAAATATGATTTCAGGCTAAGAAGGTTGCTCAACAGGTAAGAACACTTGCCACACAATCATGACAGCCTGAGGGAGCCTAATTTATCCTGAGTTTGACTCCACAGCACCCATGTAAACAGCTGGAAAGAGCTATGCACACCTGTAATCCCAGGGCTGTAGGGAGTAGAGACACAAGAATCCCTGGGACTTAGTGGTCAGTCAGTCAGACCACAAAACAGCAGCTCTGGGTTCAGCAAGAGATTTTATCTCTAGGAAATAAACAGAGGAGTAATAAAGGAAGGACATCCATCATTTTTTTACGGCCTTCAATGTGAGCCGTGGGGTGGTTTGAATGTGAAATGGCCCCTATAGTCTCATGTGTTTGTGATTAAGTCTCATAATCTCCAACTGGAAGAACCTTTGGAAGGAGCAGCCTTGTGAGAGGAAGTGAGACACTAGGGACAGACTTTGAGGTTTACAGCCCAGCTTCAAGCCCAGTACTTAAAACTTCTGCCACCCAGATATACAACAAGATGTGAGGCAGCTTCTTGCTCATGCCATGTTCTTCCCCACCATGATGAAAATTCCCCTTGAAACTGTAAGACTGGGGCTAGGAAGATGGACCAACACTTAAAGGCACTTGCTTGCAAAGCTTACCATCTTGGGTTCAATTCCCCAGTACCCACATAAAGCCAGATGCACAAAGTAGCACAAGCATCTGGAGTTCATTTACAGGGGCAAGAAGCAATGACACACCCATACTCTTCCCCTCTCTCTCCCTCTCTTTCTCATTACAAATAAATAAAAACATTTAAAAGGACAAAAAAAAAAAAAAACAGAAAAAGAAACTGCATGCCTGAAATAGATCCTTTCCTCTCATAAGCTATTTTTTGTCAGGTGCTTTGTTCTAGCAAGGAGAAGGTAACTACAACATACATTCACCACACATGCACAAAAAGAAGCAAAAGAATAAAATTTTATTTTCACTACTCTAATTAAATGATTTTTTTCTTTCTTTCTTTCTTTTTATTTTTAGGTAGAGTCTCATTCTAGCCCAAGGTTTCCTGGACTTCAGTAAAAGTCTCAAGGTGGCCTCAAACTCACAACCATCCTCCTACCTGTGCCTCCAAGTGCTGGGATTAAAGGTATGCACCATCACACCAGGTTTAAAAGATTTTTTTAAAGTCAGGCTGGAGAGATGGCTTAGCAATGAAGGAGCTTGGCTGCAAAGCCTAAGAACCCAGGTTCGATTCCCCAGTACCCATGCAAGCACATGGTAGCGCATATGTCTGCAGTTCATTTGCAGTGTCTAGAGGCCCTGGCATGCTCATTCTCATTCTCTCTCTCTCTGAAATAAATAAATAATTTTTAAAAAAAGAAAAAAAAGATTAAAGTTGGGCATGGTGGTGTACGCCTTTAATCACAACATTCAGGAGGCAGAGGAGGATTGCTGTGAGTTCAAGGCCACCTGAGACTAAATAGTGAATTCTAGGTCAGCCTGGGCTACAGCAAAACCCTTCATCAAAAAATCAAAAACAAAAAAGATTAAAAGCCTACATTAAGTAAAATTGCTGTTTGCCAATACTTAAGACAGTTATGTATTTTCTTGCCACACAGGCATAATAGCCGTTTGTTCCTAGTTTTTCAGGTTATTGTAGAAATTTTCAACTGTCCTTTATTCTCCTTTCCTTTTACATTTACTGGCATAATTACATTCCAGTAAACACCTACATGTTTAGAGAAAATGTTCTGTAGTTCCTATTTCAGCATGCTGTGAATATTAAAGACATTTAACAAATAATGTAAATATATAGACCAATTTGTATAATAAAGCTAAAAGGTATGTAAAAAAGAAATTGATTATGGTTACCTGAGAAGGTGATATAACATTCAAGAAGCCAGCTCTGTGAAGCTGTTTACAGGCTGACACAACAGACAGCAGCTTTGTCCTTTCCAAGTGAGTACTGGGGTCACCAAAGTTAATTGCACACAGCTCCTCAACACTGGCCATGAGAAAAGCAGAAAGAAAGCCAGATTGAGTGCTAACATTGTCAAGTTATAAGGATATGCTGAGACTATAAGTGTATTATTATTAACCCTAATTACCTGGTATGCAAATCATGTAAAGTTCTGAAAAGCAAGCAGGCAAGGCTCACATGCACTAACCAGGCATGGAAAGAAAAACATGCACTAACCACGTCAGCTTCTAGCTCTCACACTATGTGCAGGGAAGGCATTAGCAAAACTCATGGTCTCCAAACAACGGATGAACAAAAGCCTTCCTTGATGATGTGGGAGCTGCAGCAGTTATGCACATGGCTGTCAGGAACACTGGATGTGCTAGGACATTAAATCCCACAATTGGGCATGGCCTGAATGCTCACCTCTGTGCTGTTACTTCTTCTTTCAGGTGAGTCTCCAACATGCCTCTGTATGGGGACTTCTTTAGTGCTTTCATGAGGTTTACAGAAATGCTGGGAAGATGATCAATAACCTGGACGTCCCCAATATTGAAACCTATGCTCACAGGTTCACACAGTGTTTTCACCAAGGCCTTCATTAGGTTTGTCTTACATAAATCCTTCTCGAGGAACTATAAAAGATAGATTGAATAAAAATACTTCTTGGCCTGGAGAGATGGCTTAGTGGTTAAGGCGCTTGCCGGCAAAGCCAAAGGACCCAAGTTCGACTCCCCAATACCCATGTAAAAAGGCAGAGGCATAAAATGGCCCATGCATCTAGTGTTTGTTTGCAATACCCAGAGGTCCTGGCACACCCATTCTCTCTATCTGCCTCTTTCTCTCCTCTCTATCTCAAATGAATAAATAAAATATTTATTTAAAAGAAAAAAAATGGGCTGGAGAAATGTCTAAGTGATTAAGGCGCTTGCCTGCAAAACCTAAGGACCTATGTTCAACTCTCCAGATCCCACGTATGCCAAATGCACAAACACGAGGCAAATGAGGGGAGGGGAGGGGAGGGGAGGGGAGGGGAGGGGAGGGAAAAGAAAGAAAAGAAAAGAAAAGAAAAGAAAAGAAAAGAAAAGAAAAGAAAAGAAAAGAAAAGAAAAGAAAAGAAAAGAAAGAGGCAGGGCGTGGTGGCACATGCCTTTAATCACAGCACTTGAGAAGCAGAGTTAGGAGGATCGCCATGAATTCAAGGCCACCATAGTGACATAGACAACATAAGTGAATTCTAGGTCAGCCTGAGCTAGAGTGAGTCCCTACCTTGAAAAACAAAAAAGCAAAACAAATAAAGAAAGAAAGAAAGAAAGAAAAACAACTCTTAGGCAGCAGGAATGTTTTCATCACAGTGTAGGTTCCACAAAGTTGTCAGCAAACACTCTCTAAAGGATTAGATGGAAATATTTAAAGCTTTGTGGCCATGTAGTCTCTAACGCAACACTATCTAACCTTCCCACTTTGAAAGCAGCATAGACGATATGACACAATGATATCTCAATAAAACTTTAATAAGAGCAGGCATGGGGGGCTGGAAGAATGGCTTAACGGTTACGGCATTTTGCCTGCAAAGCCAAAGGACCACAGTTTGATTCCACAGGACCCACATTAGCCAGATGCACAATGGGGTGCATGCATCTGGATTTCGTTTGCAGTGGCTGGAGGCCCTGGTGTGCCCATTCTCAATCTCTCTCTCTCTCTCTCTCTCTCTCTCTCTCTCCCCCTTCCTCTCTCTTCCTCTGTCAAATAAAAAATAAAATATTAAAAAGAGTAGGTATGGGGCTGGAGAGATGGCTTAGTGGTTAAGGCGCCTGCCTGCTAAGCCTAAGAACCCGGTTCCAATCTCCAGGTCCCATGTTTAGCCAGATGCAAAGTGACGCAAGGGCGCAATGCTGCACTTGCCCACAAGGGGGCGCATGCATCTGGATTTCGTTCACAGCAGCTGAGAGACTGCTGGCGCGCCCTTCTCTATCTGTCTCCCTCTCCCTCTGTCTGTCTCTCTGTCTCTCTCTCCAAAAATAAATAAAATTTAAAAAAAAAGAGTAGGCATGGGTTGAGGATTTATCAGCAGACCAGTTTTCCAGCCAACCCCTGTGTGATACAACTATGTCACACAGCATGCCCCAACATATAGCACATAATATTTTGCTAGATAGATTAATTTAAATTTTAGTTTTAGTGGTTGAGAGCTTGCTTAACATGAAAAAGGCCTTGGAATCAAACCCTAGCACTATAAGCAAACAGGCAAAAAAAAACCAAGAAAGCACTGTTGGGCAGTAAGTATGGATATTTTTCAGACAACTAAAAGTACAACTACCATATGATCCAGCCATACCCTTCCTAGATATATATAACCTAAAGAAATCAAAGTCAGCACATAATAGTTAATTGCATACTGTTTACAAGTTACAAGTTTACAAGTTATGGAATCAGCCTTGGTGTCTGTCCATAAACAAATGAGTTGATAAGAGTATGTATTATATATACAATGAAGTACTATTCAGCTGTAAAGAAGAATGAAATCATGGCATTTACAGGGAAATGAATGAAACTGGATGTAATCATGTTAAGTGAAACAAGCCAGACTCAGTTACCACATTTTCTGTTATATGTGGAATTGGGAGAGAGAGAGGGGGGTGAGAGAAAGAGAAAACTTTAGAGTATAAGGAGAGGCTTTTATAGAAAAAGAGGTTAAGAGGGAATGGAATGAGGGATAAGAAAAGGCAAGTAGTTGGGAGTCAGACCTGATTAATGTTTGTTTGTTTTATTTATTTATTTTTGTTATTTTTCTTTTCTTTCTTTGTTTTGTTTTTTTCCAGGTAGGGTCTCACTCTAGCCTAGGCTGACCTGGACTTCACTGTAGTCTCAGGGTTTCCTCGAACTAATGGCAATCCTCTTGCCTCTGTCTCCCAAGAGCTGGGATTAAAGGCATGTGCCACCATGCTTGGTTTATGTTTGTTTTATTTTATTTATTTTAAACTTATATATACATATATTTTTTTTCTTTCTTTCTTTTCTTTCCTTTCTTCCTTCCTTTCTTTCTTTCTTTCTTTGTGTTTTTCCTAGGTAGGGTCTCAGTGTAGCTTAGGCTGACCTGGAATTCACTATGTAGTCTCAGAGTGGCCTTGAACTCACGGTGATCCTCCTACCTCTGCCTCCTGAGTGTTGGGATTAAAGGCATGTGCCACCATACTCAGCTTAATATATATGTGTGTGTATGTGTATATATATATTTTTTGGGGGGGAGACAGAGAGAAAGAGAAAATGAATGTGCATGTCAGTGGCCTCTCAGCCACCGTGAACAAACTCAAGACATGTGCGCCCGCTTGTGGGCAAGTGTGGCATTGTGCCCTTGTGTGACTTTTTGTGTCTGGCTAAACATGGGACCTGGAGAATTGAATGGGTGTTCTTAGGCTTTGCAGGCAGGCACCTTAACTGCGAAGCCATCTCTCTAGCCCTAAACCTTTCTCTGATGGCTATCCATCTGAGAAGAACTGTTAAAAGCATTTTCACGGAACATGGTACCTCATGCCTACTGCACTTGGAAGGCTGAGGTAGGACAATCACCATGAGTTCACGGCCAGCCTAAGCTACAGTGAGACCCTTCCTCAAAATATATAAATAAAAGCATTTTCCCAGTATCAAGTACTGACCCAAATTAATGGAGCAGCAGGTGAGACCTTACCTTCCAACCTTCTGAGGTAGTGTTGAGCAGGGTCGTGGTAAATTCCAAAATCCGGACCAAGACTGTGCATTTGCTATAGTTGTACTTTTCCTCTTCTTGCAGGCTGGGTGGGCCACCTGTCAACCCAGTGCCAAAGCACTGTTCCACTGCTTTGATATCATGCAAAGCAATGCTTTCTAAAAAGAAAGCCATTGACTTCAAAAGTGAAGACTGTGCTTTGGTACCTAGGAATGATTACATCAAATTATTAATGAACATGGTCTTGGGGGAATAACTTAGTCAGCAAAATACTTCTGTGCAAGGATGAGCAACTGGGTCCAATTCCCAGAACCCATACAAAAATATCAAACATGGCAATCCTACCACTAAGAAGGCAGGAAATGGATCCCTGAGGCCAGTCAATGTGGCCAAATTGGTGAGCTCCAGGCCATTGCAAGCCCATCTCAAAAAAAAGGTGGAGCTGGGGATGGCGACAGAGGTAGGAGGATCACTGAGTTTGAGGCCAGCCTGAGATTACTGAGACTACAGAGTGACCTGGAGCTCAACCTGGGCTAGAGTAAGACCCTACCTCAGGGGAAAAAAAAAAAGGTGGACAGTGTTCCTGAAGAATGATGTCTGAGGTTGTTCTTTGGCCTCCACCTGCATGTACACACACAAGTGGGATACAGCTCAATGGTAAAGAAAACAGTCTAGCCGGGCATGGTGGTGATGCTTTTAATCCCAGCACTGCAAGGCAGAGGTAGGAGGATCGCTGTGAGTTGAAGCCACCCTGAGAATCCATAGTGAATAAAAAAAAACTTCAGCTTTATGACAATTCTTTTATGAGCATTATGTAAGAAAAGATACACTTAAAGGAAAACTTTACCATTTGGGGTTATCCTCTGATGATTTCATCATCTCTGATACTGCAAGGTCTAGATTTTTCAACAGTTCACTGTTGATTATTTCTGAGAACAAGCTATAAAAATATTCTCCATGGGAGAAACTGGTGTTTCTCTGTGAGCTGCCCAAACACTGTGTGGACAGCAGAGCTGCATTCAGGAGCAAACTCACAAGGTGCTCACACTGAGGAAGAGAAAAGAGAAGACCATGTTACCAAAAGACTACTGAGGTAGCTGACACATAATAAAGTCTAAGAGAGGGAGTCTGACATGTGAAGCCAGAGCTCATAAATTAATACATACTTCAGTTAGATTCTATTTTCTAGCTTTATTATGAGAAGGAAATCTTCAAATGGCATTCTTTCCATATTTCAAAACAAAAATCTTTTTGTGGTTTAGAGACTAGATTCTAGTATAGGCAAGTATTTTTGGACAATTTCAATATAACTGAGAACATCAAGTGGACAATGAGATAAAGAGGTTGCTGCAGTGGGACAAGTGGCAAGGGAGGACAGAATAAAGCAAATGCACAGGGCTAGTTACAGATCTTAGCTGCAGCATACTGTCTGAGTACAACCCTGCTCAGTTCAAAGAGCCATGTGGACTTTTGTGCTGTGGTGACTTAGGTGCCTCTGAGATTATCTTCCAGTGCCCTTTCAAACCATCAATCCCAAGAACTACCAAAGACAGGGAAGAGGCCACCTGTTTACACAAGTACCTTTAATCACAAAATGTTTTCTGGGTTTTTTTTCCCCCTGCCTAATGTCCTTTTGGAACAAAGCAAGACAAAAACTCAAGAATGTTGGAGTGGGGCGTGGTGGTGCATGCCTTTAATCCCAGCACTTGGAGGCAGAGGTAGAAGGATGGCTGTGAGGCCACCCTGAGAATACAGAGTGAATTATTCCAGGTCACCCTGGGCTAGAGTGAGACCCTAACTTGAACCCGCCCCCCACCAAAAAAAAATGTTGGGCTAGAGATGGCTTAGCTGTTAAGGCACTGGCCTGAGAAGCCCAAGAACCCAGGCTCGATTCCCCAGTATCCATAAGCCAGATGCACAAGGTGGTGCAAGTGTCTGGAGTTCAAATGTAATAGCTTCAGGCCCTGGTGCACCAATTCTCTCTCACTCTCTCACTTTAAAAAAAAATAGAGCCAGGCGTGGTGGCTCACACCTTTAATCCCAGCACTCGGGAGGCAGAGGTAGGAGGATCACCATAAATTCGAGGCCACCCTGAGAATACAGAATGAATTCCAGGTCAGCCTGAGTTAGAGTGAAACCCTACCTCCAAAAACCAAAAAAAAAAAAAAAAAAAAAAAAAAAAAGAAAAGTGTTTGGGGCTGGGCTTGGTGGCATACCTTTAACCCCAGCACTTGGGAGACAGAGATAGGAGGATTACTGTGAATTCCAGGATATCTTGGGCTAGACCTGAGACCCTAGTTTGACCCCCCCCCCAAAAAAAAGGAGGGGGGGAGAAAAAAAGTTTGGAGTGTACAAATCTACACTGGTCTGGGTAAGCCCTTACCTAACTAAATTTCACACTTTCTAGAGATACATCAAAAGTGAGTTAGTTATATACAACCCCCCAATAGGACAGCATAGTATATAGTTTTTCCTACCACTACTCCAAAAGCAAAGGATAATTCCAGGAGTCCACTGGCTAGGGCGCTACAGCTGGGGTCCAGCAATGGCAGGCACTGCCTATTCTCTGTCAAAGAGTGCAATGCCTTTATAAACCAGGGAGAGAAGTCTTGTGCCAATAGAATGATGCATGGCTGTGGACTAAAATAAAAATAACATGAAGTGCTGGCTGAGACAAGACATTTAACAGAAAATATGATTTCAGGCTAAGAAGGTTGCTCAACAGGTAAGAACACTTGCCACACAATCATGACAGCCTGAGGGAGCCTAATTTATCCTGAGTTTGACTCCACAGCACCCATGTAAACAGCTGGAAAGAGCTATGCACACCTGTAATCCCAGGGCTGTAGGGAGTAGAGACACAAGAATCCCTGGGACTTAGTGGTCAGTCAGTCAGACCACAAAACAGCAGCTCTGGGTTCAGCAAGAGATTTTATCTCTAGGAAATAAACAGAGGAGTAATAAAGGAAGGACATCCATCATTTTTTTACGGCCTTCAATGTGAGCCGTGGGGTGGTTTGAATGTGAAATGGCCCCTATAGTCTCATGTGTTTGTGATTAAGTCTCATAATCTCCAACTGGAAGAACCTTTGGAAGGAGCAGCCTTGTGAGAGGAAGTGAGACACTAGGGACAGACTTTGAGGTTTACAGCCCAGCTTCAAGCCCAGTACTTAAAACTTCTGCCACCCAGATATACAACAAGATGTGAGGCAGCTTCTTGCTCATGCCATGTTCTTCCCCACCATGATGAAAATTCCCCTTGAAACTGTAAGACTGGGGCTAGGAAGATGGACCAACACTTAAAGGCACTTGCTTGCAAAGCTTACCATCTTGGGTTCAATTCCCCAGTACCCACATAAAGCCAGATGCACAAAGTAGCACAAGCATCTGGAGTTCATTTTACAGGGCAAGAAGCAATGACACACCCATACTCTTCCCCTCTCTCCTCTCTTTCTCATTACAAATAAATAAAAACATTTAAAAGGACAAAAAAAAAAAAAACAGAAAAAGAAACTGCATGCCTGAAATAGATCCTTTCCTCTCATAAGCTATTTTTTGTCAGGTGCTTTGTTCTAGCAAGGAGAAGGTAACTACAACATACATTCACCACACATGCACAAAAAGAAGCAAAAGAATAAAATTTTATTTTCACTACTCTAATTAAATGATTTTTTTCTTTCTTTCTTTCTTTTTATTTTTAGGTAGAGTCTCATTCTAGCCCAAGGTTTCCTGGACTTCAGTAAAAAGTCTCAAGGTGGCCTCAAACTCACAACCATCCTCCTACCTGTGCCTCCGAAGTGCTGGGATTAAAGGTATGCACCATCACACCAGGTTTAAAAGATTTTTTTTAAAGTCAGGCTGGAGAGATGGCTTAGCAATGAAGGAGCTTGGCTGCAAAGCCTAAGAACCCAGGTTCGATTCCCCAGTACCCATGCAAGCACATGGTAGCGCATATGTCTGCAGTTCATTTGCAGTGTCTAGAGGCCCTGGCATGCTCATTCTCATTCTCTCTCTCTCTGAAATAAATAAATAATTTTTAAAAAAAGAAAAAAAAGATTAAAGTTGGGCATGGTGGTGTACGCCTTTAATCACAACATTCAGGAGGCAGAGGAGGATTGCTGTGAGTTCAAGGCCACCTGAGACTAAATAGTGAATTCTAGGTCAGCCTGGGCTACAGCAAAACCCTTCATCAAAAAATCAAAAACAAAAAAGATTAAAAGCCTACATTAAGTAAAATTGCTGTTTGCCAATACTTAAGACAGTTATGTATTTTCTTGCCACACAGGCATAATAGCCGTTTGTTCCTAGTTTTTCAGGTTATTGTAGAAATTTTCAACTGTCCTTTATTCTCCTTTCCTTTTACGTTTACTGGCATAATTACATTCCAGTAAACACCTACATGTTTAGAGAAAATGTTCTGTAGTTCCTATTTCAGCATGCTGTGAATATTAAAGACATTTAACAAATAATGTAAATATATAGACCAATTTGTATAATAAAGCTAAAAGGTATGTAAAAAAGAAATTGATTATGGTTACCTGAGAAGGTGATATAACATTCAAGAAGCCAGCTCTGTGAAGCTGTTTACAGGCTGACACAACAGACAGCAGCTTTGTCCTTTCCAAGTGAGCACTGGGGTCACCAAAGTTAATTGCACATAGCTCCTCAACACTGGCCATGAGAAAAGCAGAAAGAAAGCCAGATTGAGTGCTAACATTGTCAAGTTATAAGGATATGCTGAGACTATAAGTGTATTATTATTAACCCTAATTACCTGGTATGCAAATCATGTAAAGTTCTGAAAAGCAAGCAGGCAAGGCTCACATGCACTAACCAGGCATGGAAAGAAAACATGCACTAACCACGTCAGCTTCTAGCTCTCACACTATGTGCAGGGAAGGCATTAGCAAAACTCATGGTCTCCAAACAACGGATGAACAAAAGCCTTCCTTGATGATGTGGGAGCTGCAGCAGTTATGCACATGGCTGTCAGGAACACTGGATGTGCTAGGACATTAAATCCCACAATTGGGCATGGCCTGAATGCTCACCTCTGTGCTGTTACTTCTTCTTTCAGGTGAGTCTCCAACATGCCTCTGTATGGGGACTTCTTTAGTGCTTTCATGAGGTTTACAGAAATGCTGGGAAGATGATCAATAACCTGGACGTCCCCAATATTGAAACCTATGCTCACAGGTTCACACAGTGTTTTCACCAAGGCCTTCATTAGGTTTGTCTTACATAAATCCTTCTCGAGGAACTATAAAAGATAGATTGAATAAAAATACTTCTTGGCCTGGAGAGATGGCTTAGTGGTTAAGGCGCTTGCGGCAAAGCCAAAAGGACCCAAGTTCGACTCCCAATACCCATGTAAAAGGCAGAGGCATAAAATGGCCCATGCATCTAGTGTTTGTTTGCAATACCCAGAGGTCCTGGCACACCCATTCTCTCTATCTGCCTCTTTCTCTCCTCTCTATCTCAAATGAATAAATAAAATATTTATTTAAAAGAAAAAAAATGGGCTGGAGAAATGTCTAAGTGATTAAGGCGCTTGCCTGCAAAACCTAAGGACCTATGTTCAACTCTCCAGATCCCACGTATGCCAAATGCACAAACACGAGGCAAATGAGGGGAGGGGAGGGGAGGGGAGGGGAGGGGAGGGGAGGGAAAAGAAAGAAAAGAAAGAAAAGAAAAGAAAAGAAAAGAAAAGAAAAGAAAAGAAAAGAAAAGAAAAGAAAAGAGAAAAGAAAAGAAAGAGGCAGGGCGTGGTGGCACATGCCTTTAATCACAGCACTTGAGAAGCAGAGTTAGGAGGATCGCCATGAATTCAAGGCCACCATAGTGACATAGACAACATAAGTGAATTCTAGGTCAGCCTGAGCTAGAGTGAGTCCCTACCTTGAAAAACAAAAAGCAAAACACAAAGAAAGAAAGAAAGAAAGAAAAACAACTCTTAGGCAGCAGGAATGTTTTCATCACAGTGTAGGTTCCACAAAGTTGTCAGCAAACACTCTCTAAAGGATTAGATGGAAATATTTAAAGCTTTGTGGCCATGTAGTCTCTAACGCAACACTATCTAACCTTCCCACTTTGAAAGCAGCATAGACGATATGACACAATGATATCTCAATAAAACTTTAATAAGAGCAGGCATGGGGGCTGGAAGAATGGCTTAACGGTTCTGACATTTTGCCTGCAAAGCCAAAGGACCACAGTTTGATTCCACAGGACCCACATTAGCCAGATGCACAATGGGGTGCATGCATCTGGATTTCGTTTGCAGTGGCTGGAGGCCCTGGTGTGCCCATTCTCAATCTCTCTCTCTCTCTCTCTCTCTCTCTCTCTCCCCTTCCTCTCTCTTCCTCTGTCAAATAAAAATAAAATATTAAAAGAGTAGGTATGGGGCTGGAGAGATGGCTTAGTGGTTAAGGCGCCTGCCTGCTAAGCCTAAGAACCCGGTTCCAATCTCCAGGTCCCATGTTTAGCCAGATGCAAAGTGACGAAGGGCGCAATGCTGCACTTGCCCACAAGGGGGCGCATGCATCTGGATTTCGTTCACAGCAGCTGAGAGACTGCTGGCGCGCCCTTCTCTATCTGTCTCCCTCTCCCTCTGTCTGTCTCTCTGTCTCTCTCTCCAAAAATAAATAAAATTTAAAAAAAAAGAGTAGGCATGGGTTGAGGATTTATCAGCAGACCAGTTTTCCAGCCAACCCCTGTGTGATACAACTATGTCACACAGCATGCCCCAACATATAGCACATAATATTTTGCTAGATAGATTAATTTAAATTTTAGTTTTAGTGGTTGAGAGCTTGCTTAACATGAAAAAGGCCTTGGAATCAAACCCTAGCACTATAAGCAAACAGGCAAAAAAAGCCAAGAAAGCACTGTTGGGCAGTAAGTATGGATATTTTTCAGACAACTAAAAGTACAACTACCATATGATCCAGCCATACCCTTCCTAGATATATATAACCTAAAGAAATCAAAGTCAGCACATAATAGTTAATTGCATACTGTTTACAAGTTACAAGTTTACAAGTTATGGAATCAGCCTTGGTGTCTGTCCATAAACAAATGAGTTGATAAGAGTATGTATTATATATACAATGAAGTACTATTCAGCTGTAAAGAAGAATGAAATCATGGCATTTACAGGGAAATGAATGAAACTGGATGTAATCATGTTAAGTGAAACAAGCCAGACTCAGTTACCACATTTTCTGTTATATGTGGAATTGGGAGAGAGAGAGGGGGGTGAGAGAAAGAGAAAACTTTAGAGTATAAGGGGAGAGGCTTTTATAGAAAAAGAGGTTAAGAGGGAATGGAATGAGGGATAAGAAAAGGCAAGTAGTTGGGAGTCAGACCTGATTAATGTTTGTTTGTTTTATTTATTTATTTTTGTTGTTTTTCTTTTCTTTCTTTGTTTTGTTTTTTTCCAGGTAGGGTCTCACTCTAGCCTAGGCTGACCTGGACTTCACTGTAGTCTCAGGGTTTCCTCGAACTAATGGCAATCCTCTTGCCTCTGTCTCCCAAGAGCTGGGATTAAAGGCATGTGCCACCATGCTTGGTTTATGTTTGTTTTATTTTATTTATTTTAAACTTATATATACATATATATATATTTTTTCTTTCTTTCTTTTCTTTCCTTTCTTCCTTCCTTTCTTTCTTTCTTTCTTTGTGTTTTTTCTAGGTAGGGTCTCACTGTAGCTTAGGCTGACCTGGAATTCACTATGTAGTCTCAGAGTGGCCTTGAACTCACGGTGATCCTCCTACCTCTGCCTCCTGAGTGTTGGGATTAAAGGCATGTGCCACCATACTCAGCTTAATATATATGTGTGTGTATGTGTATATATATATTTTTTGGGGGGGAGACAGAGAGAAAGAGAAAATGAATGTGCATGTCAGTGGCCTCTGAGCCACCGTGAACAAACTCAAGACATGTGCGCCCGCTTGTGGGCAAGTGTGGCATTGTGCCCTTGTGTGACTTTTTGTGTCTGGCTAAACATGGGACCTGGAGAATTGAATGGGTGTTCTTAGGCTTTGCAGGCAGGCACCTTAACTGCGAAGCCATCTCTCTAGCCCTAAACCTTTCTCTGATGGCTATCAATCTGAGAAGAACTGTTAAAAGCATTTTCACGGAACATGGTACCTCATGCCTACTGCACTTGGAAGGCTGAGGTAGGACAATCACCATGAGTTCACGGCCAGCCTAAGCTACAGTGAGACCCTTCCTCAAAATATATAAATAAAAGCATTTTCCCAGTATCAAGTACTGACCCAAATTAATGGAGCAGCAGGTGAGACCTTACCTTCCAACCTTCTGAGGTAGTGTTGAGCAGGGTCGTGGTAAAATTCAAAATCCGGACCAAGACTGTGCATTTGCTATAGTTGTACTTTTCCTCTTCTTGCAGGCTGGGTGGGCCACCTGTCAACCCAGTGCCAAAGCACTGTTCCACTGCTTTGATATCATGCAAAGCAATGCTTTCTAAAAAGAAAGCCATTGACTTCAAAAGTGAAGACTGTGCTTTGGTACCTAGGAATGATTACATCAAATTATTAATGAACATGGTCTTGGGGGAATAACTTAGTCAGCAAAATACTTCTGTGCAAGGATGAGCAACTGGGTCCAATTCCCAGAACCCATACAAAAATATCAAACATGGCAATCCTACCACTAAGAAGGCAGGAAATGGATCCCTGAGGCCAGTCAATGTGGCCAAATTGGTGAGCTCCAGGCCATTGCAAGCCCATCTCAAAAAAAAGGTGGAGCTGGGGATGGCGACAGAGGTAGGAGGATCACTGAGTTTGAGGCCAGCCTGAGATTACTGAGACTACAGAGTGACCTGGAGCTCAACCTGGGCTAGAGTAAGACCCTACCTCAGGGGGAAAAAAAAAAGGTGGACAGTGTTCCTGAAGAATGATGTCTGAGGTTGTTCTTTGGCCTCCACCTGCATGTACACACACAAGTGGGATACAGCTCAATGGTAAAGAAAACAGTCTAGCCGGGCATGGTGGTGATGCTTTTAATCCCAGCACTCGCAAGGCAGAGGTAGGAGGATCGCTGTGAGTTGGAAGCCACCCTGAGAATCCATAGTGAATTCCAGGTCAACCTGAGCTAGAATGAGAACCTACCTCGAAAAACCAAAAAAAGAAAGAAAACCATCTAAAGCTCTTAGCACAGCATTAAATAGCTAGTGTCTGTTATCAATGTTGTTAATGATATTTTGATAAGGCAGTGAGCTGTCTACCTGGGACAACTCGCAGTAAAACCAGGCAATGCTAATGTAAGTATAAATTATACCTACCAAGGACCTCATGCACTTCCACAGTCTTTTCCTTAATAAATGTGTTGTAACATTCCAGTGCAGCCAGAAGCAGGTCCAGCCACTGCAAGGTTGTTTGCAGGCTGAACATCTCTCGCAAATGGAAGAGGGTTGGCTGGGTAAGGATGCCCGATGGCTGGTCACACCTACTACCACCCCCTTCAAATATGTTTATTAGAAAAGAAATGTCTTCATTTTTGATGATATCTTTCAACCATAAAGAAGGGGATTTGTTGCCTAAGAAACAAGATAAAACATACATATAAATAATTTCCATGTAATTAATCCTTTCCTTATTTTAGAGAGAGAGAGAGAGAGAGAACTGACATGCCAGGGCCTCAGCCACTGCAATCAAACTCCTGACACTTGCGCCACCTACTATGAGACCTTATACTTGCCTCACCTTTGTGTGTCTGGTTTACGTGGGATCTGGAGAGTCGAACATGGGATTTAGGCTTCACAGGCAAGCGCCTTAACTGCTAAGCCACCTCTCCAGCCCTAATTAAACCTCTTCAAATCACTGAACTGGTTAAAATTTCAAAATGATACAAGATATTCTTTTATTTTTACTAAGATAGTCATAACTTGTTTCACTATAGTTGCTCCCAAGATGGTATTTCCACCAAAACCACTCTCCTCAGTTTCTTTAAACATTGTAAAAAAGCCACCTGGAGTAGCAATAAACTAATACTGTGCCCTATCTTTCTCTGGAGTGCTGAGTACCACGACTCTTGATATCTGAGGCTGCTTGTGCTGGTCATCACTATGGGCATCTGGCCTCTGCATCTTGTCCAAAAACAAGAACAATAACAATCTCCCACATTATTACAAAGATTAAGTGAGTAATTATTTAACATGTGCTTTTTACTTAGAGGCAAGGTATTGCTATGTTGCCCAGGCTGTCCTTGCACGTGGGGGCTCAAGTGAAATTATTGACTCAGCCTACTAAGTAGTTGACAATTTAAGTACACCAAATAAACCCAGCCATTGAACATTGAACATGTGATCAGAGCAACAATGACTACATGGTTTGTGTAAGGAAAAAAGAAAGAGAGTCAAAAATGTGTATCTGGTGTATTAAGAAGAGGATATTTTATATATTAAGAGGAACATTCTGTCCATTATTTTCACTAAGAACAATCAAATAGAACTATAATGATAATAGAGAAGTAAACAACATGGTATTTAAATTGTCTATTAAGTGCTAACGAGAAAGAAGACAAAGCATTAAAAGGATGTGGGCAGGTCTAGAGACAGAGGAAACCTTAGCAGAAAGAGAATAAGGCCAAGATGTAGAAAAGCATTATCAAACTCTCCCTCTGAAATAGGCAACATTACACATGCCAGTAATCCCAGCACCCAGGAGGAGGAAGCAAGAGGATAAAAAATTCAAGGCCATCTTCAGCTACATGGTGAGTCCAAGGCCAGCCTGGACTATCAGAGTTCCTATCTCAAAAGGAATCCTCGCCCCATCCTCTCCCCAAAAGGAAGAATTCCCTCTCAACTTCCTCCTAATGAGCACCATATGTCTTTGACCTTTGTGTGGCACATTCACATTTGCCCTAAGTCACCATATTATGAAGGCAATAAAGACTCATGACTCCCCAACAGCCTGATATTCATAGTACAGAGAAGCCTGTGCCCACTGTCACATCCCACAGATCTGGGGTGTTCAATTGCCTTAGAGCTTCAATGCAAAAGCTAAAGAGATGTCCCTTAAAACACCCTATAGGAAAGTTACAAAAGGGAGAGACACAACCTGAAAGGCTACAAAAATATAAGAAAAAGTCTATTTTATGAGTTATATATGTGAAGAAGAGCAAGGCTCATCGAGCACTTGGAATCTTAGTTTACAGAAAACAATTCTGAGAAAGTGAGGTCAGTTTAGTTCAAAAATATATGAGGAACGTATAGGAAACAGAGTGGAGTAAAGGAAATGTCTCAGATCACTGTACATGGTGGCGCATGCCTTTAATCACAGCACTGTGGAGGCAAAGGTAGAAGGATCACAATGAGTTCAAGGCCACCCTGATATACTACACAGTGAATCCCAGGTCAGCATGGGCTAGAGCAAGACCCTACCTTGGAAAAAAAGAAATGTCTCAGATCAGTGAAGCTAGTGTCACTAGAGCCCATAGCAGCACTTCCACCTAAAAATACCTGTGTCTCAGATTAGGGAAAAATGCTGTCCATTCCACCAGTCTTTACATTATTAGTGGTTATAAGAATGAAATAGCAGATTAAGCAAACTTAAAATACTGGTAGTATCTTAAATAATTCTCTAAAAACAATATACATTTCCACTATAGAGATGAAATTATACTACGTATTTGTATAGCAATCTAGAAATAAAGTACAAATACAATTACAATGTATTACATATACCATACGATACATGATTATATAAAGCACAGTATATAAAATACAGTGTAAGAAAATTCAAAGTCCTAAGTTTTAAAGCCCAGAAATACATAAAGTAATTTTTTTCTTATTTTATGAAGACAAAACCCAAATAGCAAAACTCAACCCCATGCTTTGCTGAGCAATAAGCACGTTTCCTGCTCAGAGATACACACTATACACTGTGCCCTAGTTCTGAACTGGTACATTTTTTTTTTTTTGAATCTTGGGAAATCTCACTTTATTTATAACTAGTTATAATTGATGCCTCCTTTCATTCAAAGAAAGCACTGTTGTGTGATACTTCCCATTTAAATGACAGAGGAAAGAAAGAGGCAGATCTTGCTCTTGGAACTATCTAATTGAGATGTCTCTATATTCAAGCTATTGATTTCCATGATGCAAGACACATGACACAGTAAGTTATTTTTATATGATGTGGGGTCATCAACTGTAAATCAAGTGACAATCCACTATAGATTCAGATAATACAAGAACCAAAACTACATCCTACTCTGAAAGAGAAGATAATTATATATACCACAAATTTTAGTTGGTTTTCCTGCACTGCTTTTGTGAGAATTTTTTTCCCAATATAATCTTTTTTTTTATGTAAAGCTTCATTGAAACTAGAAAGTTCAACTGCAATTAGAGTCAGACAAGTAATATTCATCAGCCAGGGGAGGGGAGAATATCTAACAGATAATTGCCTGATAATTTAAGAAGATCTATGGAACTATTTCTTTTTTTTTTTTATTAAATTTTTTTAATTTATATTATTCTGATTTTACATTCATAGTATTGGTTCCATTGTCCTCCTCCCTGTCCTCCCACTTTCAAAGAGACCCTCATCAATGGTGAATGTGGGTCGTGCATTGTGAGGTTAGTCAAGAGTTCTGGGGTGTAGGTCCCAGTCTTTGTGCATAATGCCCCAACTCGTGACTCCAACAATCTTTCCGCTCCCTCTTCCGCGAGTTTCCCTGAGCCACTTTGGGGTCATTTTAGTTCTGTTTCAGTGATGAGGTTTTGGCAGCCTCTGTGTCTCTGGATATCTGGCTTAGTTGGAGTTGGATTGAACTGGTACATTCTTTACCAAGGGGAAAAGTCAGAGCCAAGTTCCAAATGGAAACACCACTGCCTTATTTTACAACTGTCATCCCTGGTTTGGACTTCATGGAGAAACACAATAATACGTTTATTCCTGATATGTTAAATACCTTTGTGTATACATGTGTGGTGTGTATGCATGTTTGTATGTAAGTGGGCATACATGTGTGGAAGCCAGAGATGAACATTGTGTTTCTTCACTTGCTCTCTACCTTAATTTCTGAGATAGGGTTTCTCACTGATTTGGCTAGATTAGCTAACCAGCAGGCCCCAAGGATTCTCCTGTCTCATCCTTGCCAGGGCTAGATTACAGGTGTGTGTCACCACAACTGGTATTTTATGCTGGTGCTGTGATTAAAACTCAGGTTTTCATGCCTTGTGTGGCAAGTATCATACCAGCAGCCATCTCCCTAGCTGATTTCGTAATTCATCATCTGGCATACATATCTGAAATAATTAATGAACATATTTACTTTTTTGTTTCTTAGAAACACATTATTTGGCTGGGTATAGTGGCACATGTTTATAATTCCAGGACCCAGAAGACTGAGGCAAAAGGATTGTTGAGTTCAAGACTAGCCTAAGTTATTAAGTAAAACAAAGAGGAAGAAAGAAAAGGAGTTAAGAAGGAGAAAGGGAGAGAGAAAAGAATTTAAAACATTTATTTAAATATAACCATCACAGTTTTTTAATATTTTATTTATTTAATTAATTTATAAGCACAGAGAGAAATAGAGGCGGGGGGGGGGTGGGCATGCCAAGGCCTCTTGCTACTGCAAACAAACTCCAGGTAATTCATGTACCACTTTGTGCATCTGGCTTTACATGGGTACTACAGAACTGAACTCAGGACATCAGGCTTTGCCAACAAGGGCCTTTAGCCACTAAACTATCTTTCCAGACCCTCATAATGGTTTTATTAAGTCTCTAACTCTAAAGTAGCAAAAGCAAAACCTGTCATTTCATACCACACTAATAATAATCATACCTGGGAGTAAAGGAATAAATTTATAAAAGAGTTCTATGGACTTGTGCCGACATTCTGTCTGGGGCCTTCCACAGTGAATGAAGAGCCACTTGACCAGATCCAATAAGCACAGCGATGATGAAGACTGGAATCCTCTACAAAGAGGGGACATATTCTCATTAACACACCATTCAAACATTCAGCATACACCTAGCCAAGAATCTAGACATAATAAACTCAACTCTAACACATGTAAAAGGCACCCAATTCATTTTCTTAAATATTTTATTTGCAAGCAGAGAGACAGAGAAGGACAGAATGGACACACCAGGACCTCCAGGCCCTGCAAACGAATTCCAGATGCATGTGCCACTTTGTGTATCTGGCTTTATGTGGGTACTGGGAAACCCAGGATTTGCAGGCAAGTGCCCTGACCACTGAGCAATCTCTCCACGCTTCCAATTCATTTTTAATGTATTATCATTAGAATATAATTAATGTATCATGGGCAAATGGGCCTTAAAAGCTGAAAACTTTCATTTCAATATATTTTTATTCTGACTTTTTGTTTTTTGTCTTTTTTGAGGCAGGATCTCACTTTAGCCCATGTTGATGTGGAACTCACTTGGGTAGCCCTGGTGATTCTCCTACCTCAGACTTCCAAATGCTGAGATTAAAGATGTGCTCCCAGCTCAATATAATTTGTTTGTTTAATTTTTTCAAAGTAGGGTCTTACTCTAGCCAAGCTGACCTCAAATTCACTATGTAGTCTCAGGGTGGCCTTGAACTCATGATGATCTTTCTACCTCTGCTTCCCAAATGCTGGGATTAAAGGTGTGCACCACCATACATGGCTTAATTTTTTTTTTAATTTAGAAGAATTTTATCAGGGTAAAAAGGCCTAAGTGAGGTCAGGGGAAGAGACTGAGTAAAGGAAACATAGAGGAAGGGCAAATCAAAATCCAAGAGGAGCCAGGCATGGTGGTACACGCCTTTAATCCCAGCACTCAGGAGGCAGAGGAAGGAGGATCACCAAGAGTTCGAGGCCACCCTGAGACTATATAGTTAATTCCAGGTCAGCCTGGACCAGAATGAGACCCTACCTCACAAAACCAAAAAAAAAAAAAAAAAAAAATCCAAGAGGAGCCTGGTGTGGTGGCTCATGCCTTTAATCCCAGCACATGGGAGGCAGATGTAGGAGGATCGCCATAAGTTCAAGGCCACCCTGAGACTACACAGTGAATTCCAGGTCAGCCTTAGCTAGAGTGAGATCCTACCTCAAAAAACAAAAAAAAATCTAAGAGGATATAAATAAGTCATATGGAACAATGGAACACTCAGAAGCAATAGATTGTTACTAGAAAATTTTCAGTGAGCCGGGTGTGGTGGCACATGCCTTTAATTCCAACACTTGGGAGGCAGAGGTACAAGGATCACCGTGGGTTCAAGGCCACCCTGAGACTACACAGTGAATTCCAGGTCAGCCTGGATTACAGTGAAACCCTCTAGTCCCATCCCCCCCCAAAAAAAAAACAGAAAAGAAAAAGAAAAAGAAAAAGAAAGAAAATGTTCAGTGCTAGGGATGGGATACCTTCCAGTGAGTGGTTGACCAAGGAGGTCCCTGATTACCGCCCCCACCAAATTACAGGCCATTGCCAAGGCTCTTGGTTTCCCACCAGGAATAGATAGTAAGACTCCACATTCTTGGGCTGCAAGGTCACTGAGAAATCCTGCTGGAGCTGAGCTGAAAACCTCCTTCATATAGCACAGCTGACAGAAAGCTGGAAAAAGCTACACTGCATGCATTCCAATAGGAGAGAGAAAAATTACCAGAGGAAATACTCAACAGTGGATGCTGCAAGCCTTAAATTTGGTCACCCAGGCCAAATGAACCAAAGGGTACAATAGCGGCATGTCTGCTATGGGGGAAACCAACCACTCTCTAATTGGACTGGAGGTCCACTCCATGGGAGGAAATACATCCCTGATACTGGAAACCTACAACAGGCGTAGTCATGAGCCTTAGGGGTATAATATCTGTTGGTGTCTGCCTAAAAGTATATACTATGCTCACCAAACTGCCCAGTAAGCACTTCTCTTAATATTCATACCAATATATTAATGCTACCCTCACTTTTGATTAGAGAAGCTTCTCTTTTCAGATGGCAGTGACCTTGGGATGACTAAGAGGACACCATGGTGCTGAGAAGTGACACAGGAGTGCTCAGCACTGAAATAGCTCTATCACATATTCTAAGGCTCAGGGTCCACTGTGGAAGAGGTAGCAGAAAGAATGTAAGAGCCAAAGGAAGGGTAGGACTCCTTACAACGTGCTCCTCCAGACACCTGGGCATCCATGACCTTACAGCACCTGACACTACCTACACAAGACAATCATAATAGAAAAGATGATGACATCAAAATAAAAGAGACTGATTTGAGAGGGGGAAGGGGTATGATGGAGAGTGGAGTTTCAAAGGGGAAAGTGGGGGAAGGAAAGGAATTACCATGGGTTATTGACTACAATTATGGACATTGTCAATAAAAAATAAATTTAAAAAAAGGAAGAAAGAAAAGAAACTACACCCCAGGTCAGGAGAGATGGATCAGCAGTTAAAGGTACTTGTTTGTAAAGACTTACAGCCTGGATTCAACTCCCCACTATCCATGTAAAGCCAGATGCACAATGTGGTGCATGTAACTGGAATTCATTTGCAATAGCAAGAGACTCTGGAGTGCCCATTCATTCTCTCTCCATTTGCAAGTAAATTTTTTAAAAATTCTTTAAAGGGAAAAAAAAATAATTTTGTGCTGGCTGGAGAGATGGTTTAGTGGTTGCCTGTGAAGCCTAAGAACTCATATTTGAATCTCCAGGTCCCATATAAGCCAGATGCACAGTGACACAAGCACACAACATTACACATGCACACAAGAGGTTGCACACATCTGGACTTTGTTTGCAGTGGGTAAAGACCCTGGCGTGCCTATTCTCTCTCTTTCCTCTCTCTCTGCCTCTCTCTCAAATAATAAAAGAAAAAAAAATTTTTTTAATTTGTGGTGGTGCTAAGGACTGAACCTGGGGCCTTGCACTGCTAGGCAAGTACTCTGCCACTGAGCTATAACCAACCTCTATTTTTTTAATATGAGGAAGAATTAAAAACTAATTTAACAAAACTAGCAACAAGTGTTTTCATGTTTTCTTTCCAATGTACCTTAAAGAAAATGTAAGTTTTAGGATGTAAAGCAGCGCTTTTCAAAGTGTGGCTCCTAGACCAGCTAAACCAGCATCATGTGCAAATTGGTTAGAAATTCACATTCTCCCACTAACAAATCCTGAGGTAGAACCTACCCAGTAATCTGTGTTTTAACTAGATTTCCAGCTACTTCTAATATATGTTAATGATTGAAAACTACCTAAAAAGATGTATTAATACAAGAACATGGAGGATTCAATTTTATTTTTGTTGGTATCTGAGAAAGGGTTTCATGTAGCCAATGCTGGACTGATACTCCTGATTCTCCTGCCTTCATCTCCCAAATGCTGAGATTACAGACGTATGCCATCATGCTCAGCTTATTTATTTGAGATAGGGTCAGGCTACATGACCCAGATGGGCCTCAAATTTGTGATATGACTACTTTAGTCTCCTAAGTACCTGAGATTACCAATTACTGTGCCTGGCTGAATCTATTTTATGAGAGAAATTATTTTTGTTTGGTTTTCAAGGTAGGGTCTCATTCTAGCCCTGAGTATCTGGAATTAAGACTCTGGCTAGACTTGAACTCACAGTGATCCTCCTACCTCAGCCTCCCAAGTGCTGGGATTAAAGACATGCACCACCGCGTACAGCAAGAGAGAAAATATTAACATCCAAGTACACCTCTCCAGAGTACTGGCTGACAGCATACATACAGACATCCAGAGGGGCTGATGCAGGGCTCCTCTACTCTGTCTGACAATGAGGTACCACTGTGATGAAAATGAGCATGACAAGGGAAAACCAATGACTGATACCAAGCCTGGCTTTGAGCAACTGTTTCTCAATTCAGTAATTCCATGTCAGTCAAAATCTACTTTTAAGCTGGGCATGGTGGCACACACAATTTTATCCTAGCACTCCAGAGGCAGAGGTAGGAGGATCGCCATGAGTTCAAAGCTACCCTGAGACTACATAGTGAGCTCCCAGTCAGCCTTAGCTAGAGTGAGACCCTATTTTGAAAAACAAAAACAACAACTGCCGGGCATGGTGGCGCACGCCTTTAATCCCAGCACTCGGGAGGAAGAGGTAAGAGGATTACCATGAGTTCGAGGCCACCCTGAGATTATAGAGTGAATTATTCCAGGTCAGCCTGGGCTATAGTGAAACGCTACCTCGAAAAACCAAAAAAAAAAAAAAAAAAATTCTACTTTTTTGATATTTAGTTCTTTTTTTGTTTGTTTGCTTGATGAATACTGAGTATCAGCTTTACAAAATGAAGAGAATTTTGGAGATAAGTTCATTTGCATTGTTGTGTAACCAAAACACCACTAAACTGTATACCTAAAAATGGTTAAGGAAATGGTTAATATGATAAACTTTACACACACGTGTGCGCGCACGCATGCATTTTATCACAAGAAGTAATAAATAAATAAATGGTTAAGGAAATACATGGTTAAGATGATGAATTTTATATATAAACATATATATGCATTTTATCACAATTAAAAGTAATAAATGGGGCTAGACAGATGGCTTAGTGGTTAAGGCACATGCCTGAGAAGCCTAAGTACCCCAGTTCAATTCTCCAGGTCCCATGTAAGCCAGATGCACATGGTAGCACATGCATCTGGAGTTTGTGTGGCTAGAGGCCCTGGCATGCCCATTTTCACTCTTTCTCTCTCTCCCCCTCTATCTCTAATAAATAAATATATATATATAATCTTTTTTGAAAAAGTAATAAAGGATCAAATAAATAAATCACTACTCAGAGCATTATTCAACTCCTGCTCCATCTACAGTCCAAAGGAATGGTGAACAATATGTATTTTTAAATCAGATAGACTTGGGCTCACCTCTGCATTTCCCACAGACATGCACATGAACTTGGAAAATGTAGGTGTTCAATCTCCAAAATTTATCTTTAATCAAAGTTCATATTTCATCCTTGGGTAACTAAGAATAGCAGGTTCCCTAAAAACTTCCTTAGGACCCTCTTTACACATTTTACTAGGAGACAGTTCTTATACTTCAAAATTTACTGAATAACAGTTCATGAATACTGTAGTCAAACAATTGTATCTCAAGCTTATATTTAAGATTAATACAGGTAAAATATAATGCCTTTCTCAGTTTCAAAACTAATTTTCAATTTGAATTCACCTATTCCAACCATAATCAAATACCTTATTCCTTAAACTAAGCATACAGCATTTAAAATCCTTTGGAATACTGACTCTTCACTCATACACACATTTTCTTCTTTAGAAAACTAATTTTTTTCTACTTCCATACATCCATCCCAGGTTGTCCTTTAGCAGATAAAAATTAAGCAATATCACCTACTGTGGCAAACGTCGTTTTTTTGCTTTGTTTAAAGAAACATACTTCTTTTCAATGATGCGTCGTAGGTGATCAATAGCTTCACAGCACTGTTGAATTGTACCTGCTCTCCCGTACCAAACAGATTTCAGAGAAAACATATAGCTGATTATCACTATTAATTAATAGTATAAATTTGCTGAACAAATTTTGTGATTATAAAGGAAATTTTACTTCAGATTTAATATTTCTTCATCCCTCAGATTATGAAATTTTAATAAATTCATTTACATTTCAAATTAGAAACTAAAAACTAGACTTAAGTCTGTACGTCATGTATACTGTAGGCATATACACACACAGAAATATCACATTTAACTACATGACCAGCATCCTCAGAAGCCAAAGCCACAGGCTCACAGACTATAGACTGAAGAAATCTATAAGGTACCACATAATCTATGGAAGGCCAGATCCTGTGTCCACCAACTCAAAGTTATTCCTTAAGGGTACTATCAGCCTGCCTCCTTCTTCTGTAGGATAATCTATATCATAGTTTAATAATACAGCCACTGTAGAAGGGGATAGAACTAAGGAGGTAAAATCTCCACAGAACAGTTGGAGAGAGAATGAATGTTAAAGAAAAAGTTGTCTTTTCAAGCACTCTTTCTTTTTTATCAGGGGCGGGGGTGAGTCTGGCACATCATACTGATTTAAGCAATGTGTGTTGTGTGTTGTGTGTTGCTAGGAATCAAAATTAGAGCCATGTATGCCAGATGTGGTGGTGCACACCTTTAATCCCCACACTTAGGAGGCAGAGGTAAGAGGATCGCTGTGAATTTGACCACCCTGAGACTACAAAGTGAATTCCAGGTCAGCCTGAGCTAGAATGAGACCCTACCTCAAAAAAAAAAAAAAAAAAAAACAGAGCCATGTATATGCTAGGCAAGCACTTTACCACTGATTTATAGCACCAGCCTTACAGCAATAATTTAAGAAAGAATGAGATTTCATTTGTTACTTGTTGAAAAAAAAAATCAGCTTCACAGGAAATCAAGATCAAACTTAATAGTAAGTAAGTATAAATAAATCAAAATTAACCTATTGCAAGAACTAAATACTACTTTTTTATTTGTTTTATTTTTTGAGGTAGGGTCTCACTCTAGCACAGGTTGATCTGGAATTCACTATGTAGTCTCAGACTGGCCTTGAACTCACAGAGATCCTCCTATCTCTGCCTCCTGAATGCTGGGATTACAGGCATGTACTACCATGCCCAGCTAAATGTTGTTTATTTTTACCCATGTTAGACTATCAGCATAAAAGCTGTCAGCCTGAGCTAGAATAAGACCCTACGTTCAAAAAAAATAAAATAAGCTAATAGTGCTTATCCTGTCTTTTTATAAAATAAGTAAATATGAATAAGCACTCCTACCCATAGTTATGTTACCTAATCCTTCAATGACACTGGCCTCAAGTCTTAGTACCAACAAAGATGTTTAGGAAGACTTATAGCTAAAAATGCTCTGACATTCCTAACAGTTTCTGGACAAAATTTAAGTAAAGACTAATTAGTTTACTCACTTCTAACTTTTCTTTTTTTAGTATCCCTTAATCATGTCCAAACTAGCTTTATTACAATCATACAATAAGATTTACATTTTCAATTATGAGTTCAGAGGCCCAGGCAATATCTTACTGGGTACTATGTCCAGCTTTCTTCAGCACTGTGAATCCACATTTTCCCATTCATGAGAGTACACTGGATAACTGGCTGTACTGTCTACGTGTCCTGGGCAGGTTCCACCACCCAGAGCGTAAGATCCCCGGTGTCCATGGAGAGTCTTAGAAGATAAGGTCGCAAAGAAAACCTTTTACAACCTGGATTTAAAGCACCGTGTTGAGGGGAAGAGTACCATAGCTTCCCTTACATTAGATTTCTCTTACATTAGATTGCTATGAGATAGGTAAAAATAGCAAACAACACCTTCTGCCCTAACTACTGAGGAAAAGCTCTCAAGGCCTTAGGGCAAAGAGGAACAGCATGTAGACAGAAAGAACGCTGGGATGACACATACCTAAGGATTTCTCATCTGCATGTGCCAAGGCCAGACTTTCCATATAAATTACCAAGGCTTCAAACACAAACTGATCTACCAGGGACTCTTCTTCCCTGCAAGATAAAGAACATTAAGCATCATCTAAGAAAATAATGAAACAGGAGAAAATAAAGAGTATTGACATGAAAATAACGCAGGGCTGGGAAGGGCTCTGTGGTTAAAGGCACTTGCTTGTAAAATGAATGTAAACATTAAATAACTTTTTTTTTCTGAGACAGGACCTCAATTTGCAACTCAGGCTGGCCTACAACTCACTATATAGCTCAGGCACTGATTTAAGAAAGAGCAAAGTTTCACTTGAGAAAATTCATCTTCATGGGAACTCAAGATAAAAAAAAAAGCAAACTTAAACTAAGCAAGAACTATACTTTACACATTTTTCCAAGGAAGACTATTAGCATAGGGCTAGTCGTGCTCACCTCATTTTTTGAGATAAGCCGAAGCCAAGATCTGAGTAAATGAAAGAAATGCTGCCACCCACAGTTGGCTCCAGCATCTGCCTTGAGTGTTGGGATTGCAGGCAGGAGATAACTGTGTCCAGCACATGCCTGCAACTCCAGCAACTCAGTGGGAAGTAGAGGCAGCAGGATCATGAGTTCAAGACCAGCATGAGCTACATAAGAACTTACCTCAAAAAAAAAAAAATTTTTTTTTATGCTGAGTGTAATGGTTCATACCAAAAAGTCCGGGTCTTGGAAAGCTGAGACACGACTATCACTGCAAGGTGTAAAGCCAGCATAGGCACAATGAGTTCCAGACCAGATTAAGCTACATACTTGGATACTATCATAAAAGGGAGGGGGAGGCCCAAATATTTTAAAACATGAAACAATCTAAAGTATTTCAAAGAATACTATCTCCTCAAGAGTAAACTAAAGCCCAAGGTTACATAAGCCATGAGGCAGCACTGGGTTTTCTTCATAAACATATAGCACTAGTCTCTCTACAACTGTCCCTCATGTAAGCTTGGAATCACTGTTCATAGTGAATTCCAGGTCAGCCTGAGCTAAAGTGAGATCTTACCTCAAAAACCACCCCCCCCCAAAAAAAAAGCAGCATAAAAGAAAAGATTTGATACCATAGTCATATGCTATTAAAAGAAAGGTATTGGGCTGGAGAGATGGCTTAGCGGTTAAGGCGCTTGCCTCCTAAGCCTAAGAACGTCAGTTCTAATCTCCAGGTCCCAGGTTTAGCCAGATGCAAAGTGACGGAAGGGCACAATGTCGCACTTGACCACAAGGGGGCACACGCATCTGGACTCCGTTCACAGCAGCTGAGAGGCTGCTAGCGCGCCCATCTCTATCTGTCTTCCTCTCCCCCCCCCACTCTCTCTCTGTCTCTCTCCAAAAAAAAAGGGGGGGGTTATTGTATAGCTTTCTAATTAGTCACAAAAAAAGATAGCATCAATAGTAAACTTTGAGTCTAAGCCTTGCCTTTCACAAGCATCACTCATACACAAAAATAATTTAGTGTCTATTTAGCATTTATGTGTAACATTTCAGCCAATGACAGAATGTATGTACAAGGTTGGACCTCTAAGGTGATAGCAGCTAATGATGTTGTAGCCCTGTTTGAGGAAGAACAATGTATGGTGCTCACAAAATGACAAAATCACTTATAGGTGCCTTTCTCAGAATGTAGCCTTGTCATTAAGTCATTTGTAAAATGAAATAGCCTTATGGATGGTCTCAAGCTAGATGGACCAATAGCTATTTGCAGAAGCCAGAGCACATAGCTATTCCTATGACTATCCATTCCCCAGCTTAAATTAGAGAATGTTGAGGTATGTTTATATGTATTTCTAAATAGTTTGTATATAAGTTCTTCAATGTATAGTATCCAGGACAGAATTTTGTTGTGTGTATTTTTTTGAGGTAGGGTCTCACTCTAGCCCAAGCTGACCTGGATCTCACTCTGTAGTCTCAGGTTGACCTCAAACTCACAGTGATCCTTCCTACATCAGACCAAGAGGTGAGATTAAAAGCATGAGCCACCATGCCAGGCTAGGACTTTGTCTGGTCCAGGCTACATGGAATTCACTATGTATAGTCTTAGGGTGGCCTTGAACTCAAGGTGATCCTCCTATCTCTGCCTCCCAAGTGCTGGGATTAAAGGAATGTGCCACCACACCCAGCCATATTTTTTTTTGTTTATTTTTATTTATTTTATTTGAGAGTGACAGGCAGACAGAGAAAGAGGCAGAGAGAGAGAGAGAATGGGCACATCAGGGCCTCCAGCCACTGCAAACAAATTCCAGGTGCATGCACCACCTTGTGCATCTGGTTTATGTGGGTCCTGGGGAATGGAGCCTCAACCTGTGGCCCTTGGGCTTCATAGGCAAGCACTTAACCACTAAGCCATCTGTCTAGGCCCCCATATTTTTTTAAAATGCTTGTCATATGAATACATGAAGTTAAATACCAGACACTGTTTTTTCTTTTTTCGTGTTTTGAAGGAGGGTCACACTCTAGGCCCAGACTGACCTAGAACTCAGCATGTAGTCGAGACTGGTCTCTAATCACAGGGATCCTCCTGCTTCAGGTTCCCAAGTGCTGGGATTATAAATACGAGTAACCATACCCAGCTTCAGGTGACTTCAAAGTTATCAATGAAAGTTTCAAGAACATCTTACACATTCTTCCCTGACATATCGCTTACCTAAATTCTCTATAGATGTTATTAAAAGCAAGTGCTGCTCCTAGCCTCTTGAAAGCACTGGGGTGAAGTGCAAAGCTGTATAGCCGCTTGAAAAGTGACTTGGTGTTTACTGGACTCTTTTCCTGTTGCTGTGGTGTTGTCTGCTTAATGGACCACTTAAGGAATTCTCGAATACACTGGCCACAAAAATCTCTTAAAGTACTATCAGTGGGGTCCACAATACCATCCTGAAACAAGAAAAGACATCATTATTGTGTCCATTTTTACATTCATAAAATGACTGCTGTGCATGTGGCCACAGCTGAAGCCACAGAGGAATTGGAGAGATGAGCAAAAGAGTGCTGCTTCCATACTGTACCTGATAATCAGCACCAGGGTGAAGGAGACAGACCCTAAGAATACTCAACACCTACCAAAGCAGAGATCCAGAGGTTCCTAAGAGCTCATCACTGAAGTAGACTTAAAACTCACCCACCATGGCTCAGGGAACTTTGCAGAAGAGGGGGCAGAAAGATTGTAAGAGCCACAGGTTGAGACATCATGCCCAGAGGTATTCCCTCCCCCCAAAAACAACCCATTGCTGCTCCCACAATGCATAAACCACAACCCCATAGGGAATACCTGAAACCCCACTGAGGAGCATCCCCATCATAATGGGGGCAGGGGTGAGGGAAAAGGGAGTATCAACACATGATGTATCCATACAAAATATGTGAATAATAACAATATTATTAAAGAAAAGATTAGGCAACCAAAGCAATATAAAATTATTTCATTTTTTTTCTCTTTCTTTCTTTCTTTTTTTTTTTTTTTTGCTGCTCTATTTGTGTTATGTGTCTGTTTTCACGCCAGCACCATGCTGTTTTTATCATTATTGCTCTATACTTGGAGACCAGGTAATGTGCTACCTGCAGCTATGTTCTTTTATTTTGGGACTACTGTGACTATTTAAGGTCTTTTGCGAGTTAATAGGACTTCCTAGATTAGTTTTTCAAGTTCATTGGAATTTTGATGGGAATTTTACTGAATACATGTTTTACTTTTGTTAAGATTGCCATTTATACAATGTTAATTCTGCTAATCCAGGACCATGGAATGAAGGTCTTTCTGTTGTGTGTATTTTTAAATTTTCATTGTAGAGATTTTTCACATTTTTGGTTAGGTTTATTCTTAGGTATTAAATTTTTGATAGCTACTATGAAAAAAAACACAAACATAGTACTCACCAAGGATTATAAAAAGTGGTAGGCAATGATTTGTCCTATTACAATGTATTATAAAAGAAAAAAAAACAAAAAAAAGTATTGCATATGTCAAATGTCAATAAATATGGCATTGTATCCATTAAAATGACATGCCGGGCTGGAGAGATGGCTTAGCGGTTAAGGCCCCTGCCCGCTAAGCCTAAGAACCGGGTTCCAATCTCCAGGTCCCATGTTTAGCCAGATGCAAAGTGACACAAGGGCGCAATGCCGCACTTGCCCACAAGGGGGCGCACACATCTGGAGTTCGTTCACAGCAACTGAGAGGCTGCTGGCGCGCCCATTCTCTCTCTGTCTTCCTCTCCCTCTCTCACTCTCACTGTCTCTCTCTACAAATAAAAAATTTAAAAAAATTTTTTTAATAAAATGACATGCCACAAATAAAAAAGACAAGGTGATCTAGACAGAGGCAATATCTTGATAATTTTTCCTAAAGATCTAAATACACATTAAATTTAATGTCAATGGAAACAGTAGGAAAATCAATCACTACTCACCAAGATGGTTTCCAGTAAGGCAACAGTATCTTGACTTTCAAACTTCTTATTGTTAGTGAACCAGTGAATGAGCTGCATAACAAGTGGCTCATAGAGTTGTCTCGTCACCTGAGGATACAGTTACTAATGAAGTTCATGTCAAAGTAAATTTACATAAGAAATCAAACATTTAAACACTTGCAATGGGGTAAAATGAAGTAAAGCTATCAGTATTTCATTAGTTTCCTTTCCTAGTTCAATTTCATGATTCTAACTCTTCTTGGCTAGTTCACAAGAATCCAGTAAATAAAATATGCATACTACAGCTCATTGTTCCTCTAATTAGATATTGTTGAACTTCTAATATTAATCTTTTAAAACTTTTTATTGACAACTTCTATAATTAGAGACAGTAAACCATAATTCCCTGCACTAACCCCACATTCCCCTTCACAAATCCACTCTGCATCATATCCCCTCCTCCTCTCAATTAGTCTTTTATTTTGATGTCATCATCTTTTCCTATTATGAGAGTTCTGTGTAGGTAGTACAGCACATTGTGAGATCATGAATATCCAGGCCATTTTGTGTTAGTTTTTATTAACTTGATCTTTTTTGTTTTGAGCCAAGATTTTGCAATGTGGTCCAAATTGGCCCTGAACTTGCAATGTTGTCTCAGCCTCTTGAATATTGAGTATGTCACCCTACCCTGTTTATTAATTTGATTTTGCACATGTATACAAGTTATCCAGGATTAGAGAAATATTATTCAACTATAAAGCAAACGACTTGGTGGTTTCCAACACTAGGGCAGCCACCCTAGCCAAATCAATGTCCTACAAGACAGACTTCAAAGTCTTGCCATAGGGAAATAACATATGAAAATAGATTAAAAAGTCAGGCGTGGTGGCACACGCCTTTAATCCCAGCACTTGGGAGGCAGAGGTAGGAGGATCACCATGAGCTCGAGGCCACCCTGAGACTACAGAGTTAATTCCAGGTCAACCTGGACCAGAGTGAAACCCTACCTCAAAAAAACAAAAAAAAAGAAAATAGATTAAAATTGTTAATTCAGGACAAAAGGCCTCTCCCACCAATGCCTACTCCAAATATTGAACCACTTCTGGACACAGCCATTGTTCCCAGTCCTAGAGCCCAAGTCCAAGGAGCATTAGTGCTTTGCACAGAATATGATTTGGTTGTGAGACTCAGTGGACAGTCAGTAACACAAGGTACTATTAAAGTACGCTTAACTCGTCAGGACCTATTAACCTTTTGGGCTTCTACAGAGAATCATAGCTTCTTAAGTCCATTTGTATGGTAAATTTCCAATTTTAAAAATAAATCCTACTTAATCATAGGCATCTTGACACACTATTAGGCTGTATTCATTCACATACACTGCAGAATGTTCCATCTTTAGAAGTGAATTTTGTGTTTCACTTTCATTTTTATTCCTGTGTCCTGATATCAGGGATATACCAGCTTCATGAGATGAACTGAGATTTTTATTTCTGGCTTCAATGCAGAAGTAGAAGATTTATTAATGAAGTCAGCAAGAGTAGGCCATTTGCCAGCATTTCCAGTCTTTTTGTTTATTTTGAGGTAGGGTCTTACTCTAGCTCAGGCTGACCTGAAACTCATTCTGCAGTCCCAGGCTGGCTTCAAACGCCCAAGTGCTGACATTAAAGGTGTGAGCCACCATGCCTGGCTTATTTCCAATCTTTTTTTTTTTTTTTTTTTTTTTTAAAGATTTTATTTAGCAGGGAATGGTGATGCACGCCTTTAATCCCAGCACTTGGGAAGCAGAGGTAGAAGGATCACTGTGTCATTGTGAGTTCGAGGCCACCCTGAGACTACATAGTTAATTCCAGGTCAGCCTGAGCTAGAGAGTGAGACCCTTCCTCAAAAAACAAAAACAAACAACAACAAAAAAGATTATTCATTTATTTATTTATTTGAGAGAAAGAGAGAGAGAGAGAATGGACACGCCAGGACCTCTAGCCATTGCAATTGAGCTCCAGATGCATGCACCACCTTGTGTATCTGGCTTACATGGGTCCTAGAGAATTGAACCCAGATCCTTAGTCTTTGCAGACAAATGCCTTAACTGCTAAGCCATCTCTCCAACCCTATTTCTAATCTTTTGAATGACTCTAGCCATAGTATTTACTCTCTGAAACACTGAGTATCCATATGCAAAAAAATAGCTACCTACCTCAATGAGCCTAGATTCAACCATAGCTAGAATTATGGTTACTAAACTCAGCAATGCATTTGAGGCTGCTGGGAGAGCTTTCCAAAGTCCTGATCCCCAGGTCACATCCTTGATTGATTAATTTCGACTGTCTAGTGTAGCAGCCAAGCAGCAGCAGCTTCTAATATACGGTAAGCTCTGCCAGCCCCCAAGTGAGACCACATTCTTTTTCTTTCTTTTTTAAGTTTCATTTTGAAACAAAATCCTGCTATGCATCTCTAGCTGGGCTCAATCTGGCTACAATTCTCCTGCCTCTGTCTTTGCCTTCGAAGTTCCAGGATTACAGGCATCTGCCATCATACCCAGCTTGAGATCATATTCTTTTTTTACATTTTGCAACTCTTTAGATTCAAAATCCTGCACTTACCTGATCCACATCACAGGCAAGGTGAAGCAGCACAGGAAAGGTATGCTTATAGAGCTGATACATGGGAGGGGAACCCTGACTTCCTTCAGGAATCTGAGCTGCCCTTCCCAGCATAAACATAACCATGCTGTGTAAGAGTTCACAAGCTGCCACCTAAAGGAATCAGGAGGTCAACAAAGCTTGAATTACTATGTTTGTGGAGAATATTTTGAAATGTTTTCCCCTATTTAGCCATTTCATTTAAGAACTTTTATTGTGGATAACTACCATGAAAATCAAATATAAACAAACTGCAAGTAGTACTTCTTACATAACATTAATGATTCAGATTACTTTAATCCTTATTCAAGGGTTAAGAATAGAAATTTAAGCCGGGCGTGGTGGTGCATGCCTTTAATCCCACCACTTAGGAGGCTGAGGTAGGAGGATTGCCATGAGTTCAAGGTCACCCTGAGCTAGAGTGAGACCCTACTCCAAAAAAAAAATTATAGAAATTTAAAAGGTTTACACACTGGGAATAACAGTCATAAGAAATATATTTCAAGCTGGGCATGGTGGTACACTCCTTTAATCCTAGCACTCGGAGGCAGAGGCAGGAGGATCACCATGATTTCTAGGCCACCCTGAGAATACATAGTGAATTCCAGGTCAGCCTGGGCTAGAGTTAGACCCTACCTTGAAAAACCAAAAAACAAAAAAAAAAAAGAAAAAACACCATATATATATATGGTTGTAATGTGGCAGCAAGAACTGTGTATCTTTACTTCATTTGTGAGCACATTTGTAAACATCACTTCTGCAAATATATTAACATTTTATATTATCTGTTGCTAGTCACTCAGGTTAAGGAAATACTTGCACACCAACTGAGCATCACCTTTATTTTTAGTGTGTGTGTCTCTGTGTAATATATATGGTTGTGTGGTGTATGCTCATATGTGGGCAGATGTGTGAACCCTGTGTGCAAACAGGCAGAGGCCAGAAGACATCATGTGCCCTCCTCTATTACTCTTCTGACTCATTTTCTTGAGATAGAGTGTCTTACTAAACCTGGAGCTCAGAGTTCTTCCGTTAGACTGGCTGACCAGTAAGCCAAGCAATCCTCCTATCTCCAACCACCTCAATGCAAAGAGGTTACTTGCTTACACAGCCACAGCCACTTTTTATGTGGGTGTTAGAAATCAAACTGGGGGTTCTCCTCAGGTGTTTAAAGCAAGCATTCTTACACACTGAGAAATCTACACAGCCCCAGGATCATTTTTACATATTCTTTATACTACATTTTCAGGGGAATCCTTTTGTTTTTTGAGATAGGGTCTCACTCTAGCCCAGGCTGACCTGGAACTCACTCTGTACCCCCCAAAGTGACTTAGAGCTCATAGAAATACTCCTGTCTCAGCCTCCCAAGGGCTGGGACTAAAGGTATGTACTATCATGTCCACCTTTGTACTACATTTTCTGTTATAAAGAACTTTGGGAGGGGCTGGAGAATTGGCTTAGTGGTTAAGGTGTTTGCCTGCAAAGCCAAAGTATCCCGGTTCAACTCTCCAGGACCCACGTAAACCAGATGCACAAGGGGGTGCATGCATCTGGAGTTTATTTGCAGTGGCTGGAGGCCCTGGTGTGCTCATTTTCTCTCTCTCTCTCAAATAAATAAATAAATAAATAAATAAATAAATAAATAAATAAATAAATAAATATTTTTTAAAATTATTTTATTTATTTTTGGAGAGAGACACAGAGAGAAAACAGAGAGGGAGAGGAACACAGATAGAGATGGGCACGCCAGCAGTCTCTCAGCTGCTATGAACGAAATCCAGATGTGTGTGCCCCCTTGTGGGCAAGTGTGGCATTGCTCCCTTGTGTCACTTTGCATCTGGCTAAACGTGGGACCTGGAGATTGGAACCAGAGTTCTTAGGCTTAGCAGGCAGGCACCTTAACTGCTAAGCCATCTCTCCAGCCCTAAATAAATATTTTTAAAGAGAACTTTTGGGGCTGGAGAGATGGCTTACTGGTTAAGGCACTTGCCTGCAAAGCCAAAGGACCCAAGTTCAATTCCCCAGTACCCATGTAAGCCAGATGCACAAGGTGGTGCATTTGTATGGAGTTCATTTGCAGTGACTAGGGGCCCTGACATGCTCATTCTCTGTCTACCTCTTTCTCTTTCTCTTAAGTAAAATAAAATAACTTTTGGAAGCCAAATGTGATGGCTCACATTAACTTAATTCCAGCATTCAGAAGGTGAAGTATGAGGTCTACCATAAATTTAAGGCCAGTGTAGGCTACAGAATAAGTTCCAGGTTAGCCAGGGTTAGAGTCTGATCCTAACTCAAAAAGAAAACACAGAACTTTTGCATACTAATGCTTTGCCAGGTTATCTATTAAATAGAAAGGTAAACATAAACCATTGTATCAATGACACCACTCTGACAAGTAACTATAAAAATATAAAATGGGGCTGGAGAGATGGCTTGGCGGTTAAGGTGCCTGCCTGCAAAGCCTAAGAACACCCATTCGATACTCCAGGTCCCACATTTGAGCCAGATGCAAAAGTGATGCAAGTGTGCAATGTCATACATGCACACAAAGTGGCACAGGTGTCTGGAGTTCTGCGGTCGAGAGGCCACTGGTACACCCCTTCTCTATCTGTCTCTCTCTCTCTCTCAAAAAAAAAAATACAAAATGATATTACAATGGCTAAAAATATTTTTTTCCTAATCAACATACATTTTACAGTTTTTGTTTGTTTGTTTGTTTGTTTGTTTGTTTGTTTGTTTTTTTTTTGGTTTTGCAAGGTAGGGTCTCACTCTGGTCCAGGCTGACCTGGAACTAACTATGTAGTCTCAGGGTGGCCTCAAACTCTCGGTGATCCTCCTACCTCTGCCTCCCAAGTGCTGGGATTAAAGGCATGTGCCACCACGCCTGGCACATTTTACAGTATTTTATAAGTAATGAGTGAAATCAATAATAAAAATACTTTAGTTTGTCTGTTACTAGCTGAAAGAGCCAATTCAGTGATCCGAGGCAAGAAGACATCTAGGTAAATGATAGGCTTCATCTCTCTGAATGGTACTGCAAAGCTGAGTCTCTTCTCACTGTCCCACGCCACACATTTCTTCATCATTTCATTTGAGGATGCAGCTGATAAAAAAGTTAGAATTGCTTTCATTCAAGATCTTTCCTAGTACTGCTTGTTAGCTAAATCAGAGTGTGCTTAAACTTTTAAGTTTAGCATTATATCTTCTTTCTTTATTTTACTTCATATATAGAATTAGTACATTAGAAAGCACCAATACACTTGTTTCTGAATTTAGGTAAAATTTTCATTAAATAATAAAATTATTATTCAAACAAGTCTCAGAGTCTGAAGTACTTAATACTCAAATTCATTGAGAGCTACTTAATATATCTGGTATAAAATGATAAGCAAGATTTTTATTTAATCTCCTTTTCTGTGGCTGAGGAGATGGCTCAGCAGCTAAAGGCACTTGCTTCCAAAGCCAGCCAGCCCAGTTTCAATTCCCTAGCCACCCAGATAAAGCCAAATGGAAAAGGTCAAACACATCTAGTGTTTGTCTTCAGCAGCCAGAGAACCTGGTATGCCCGTACACGTACACACACACACACACACACACACACACACACTCATGCAAATAAATAAATTAAAATGTATTCTTTTTGAAAAAAAAAACTATTAAGTTAGATTGTATTTCAAACTGGAAAACAGGCATAACAAACCAGGCTAATACTTTACTTAGAACATTGAATTATCCCAATTGCATGAGTACAGTCAAAGCATTTTATCAAACGAGACATTATTTTGTATAATCTTAGTTGAAAATAAATCACAAAGGAACAAGAATCAGAATACAATGTGATCTGTAAACATCCAACTAAAGAACAAATACACTCACAGAGATTATTTTCAAGGAAGAAGTTTATTTACCTGTGACAAGATTCTTGTTTATTTGTCCTCCTAGAGATCCAAGTATTTGTACTAGTCTAATTCTTATTTCTTCTAAGGATAGTGTTTCATCCTGCAAATTTATACAGTTGTGTACATGTGATAGAGTTAAATACTAATTAAAGAAAAGAAAATATATTTTACCAGTCTCTTTATTGTTAATGTCTTCGGATGTTTAATTAAATTCTAAACAGCAATACTGTTAATTTTACTGATATTTCATGTAACAAGTCATCTCTTCCAATTTTGCAGCTAGTAGTTGCATATTTTTGGGTAGAATTCCTTTATACTCATAAGACTTACCAAAGCTCATAAATTTATTGAATTAGAAATTCAAATTTAAAAATAGGTATAATTTGAAAAATACTAACCTATTACATGTCAACAAATAATAGTTTTATGAACATTTACAAAGCAAAAACAAAATTGTCTACCAGTTATGTTTTCCAACTAAAAATTGTATCCACTGGGGTCTGGAGGGGTGGATCAGTGCTTAAGGTACTTTCCTGCAAAGCCTAAGGACCTGAGTTTGATTCCCCAGTGCCAGATGCACAATATAGCATATGCATATGGAGTTCGTTTGCAGGGGATAGAGGGCCTGGTGCACCTTTTAATTCTCTCCCTCTCTCTCTCAAATAAATTAATTAATCAAAAAATATACTTTTTGGAAATTTTATCCATGAAGAAAGTAACCATTTCAGCAGACAGTTCAAAGTGCCCCACAAGTGCATTTCCTCCAGGAAGCTTCATGCTTCTCTAGAATAGGCATGCTTTATAAATGCTACCTGTCTCATGCCACCAAGAATGCAAAAGCATCTGTGGCCAGGGGCAAGTGTCAATAAAATGTTAAACAAAAAAAAAAGTGTTGCCCACCATTATACACACATGATCAAATATCAACAGAGTAAAACTCATTTTAGCCTTGCATCCTGGAGCCCCAGGGGTCCACAGAGAGAAGCCCCTATCCCAGAGAATACACACTATGTATCCATACAGAAACTTTATTTGCAAAACCACAGAGATGCTTAAATAATTATATACCACTGTTGTGGAAAAGTTTGCAGTGTTTTGACTCACTTACTAAACTATATTACTAAGCACATTTGAAAATGGAGATAAGCAAGTACACAGGATCAAGGCAAGATCCAAACAATTAATGTAGGGTAGTTATATTTCCATTGCTAAAAATAAAATATTTCTATATTACATTCTAATTTGTATGGAAAGCCAACTATTTTTTTAAATGAACATTATTACCTTTCAAATGCTTTTCTATGTATTATTTAGGAATAAGAAAAGACAAAGGATTTCTTACTGATGAAATGCTTCTTGTCTTTTTTAAATGCTTTAGCACAACTCGATTAAATCCTTTCTGGACAGCCCGAGAAAGTGCTGACACTTCCCAGTCATTCTTGGTTTCATCTATTGGCAGTAAACAAAAATCACCTTTAAACAACATTCACACTACACTACAAATAGAAACATTAGAATCCTAGTTTAATTAATATTAAAAACTTAAACTTCTAAAACCGGGTAAGGTGGCGCACGCCTTTGATCCCAGCACCAGGGAGGCAGAGGTAAGAGTATCTCCGTGAGTTTGAGGCCACCCTGCAAGTAGATACTGAATTCCAGGTCAGCCTGGGCTAGAGTGGGACCCTACAGGAAAAAAAAAAAAAAAAAACTTAAACTTCTAGAAAAGAAAGTATTCATACTATAAACCTTCCACTGAACAAACAATCTTTGTTCTGGAGGAAAGTACTTGCTGCCAAAGCAGGAATACCTAAGTACAATCCCCAGACCCCACATAAAAAGCCACAAGCTGAGCCGGGCGTGGTGGCACATGCCTTTAATCCCAGCACTTGGGATGCAGAGGTAGGAGGATCGCTGTGAGTTTGAGGCCACCCTGAGACTCCATAGTGAATTCCAGGTCAGCCTGGGCCAGAGTGGTGAGACCCTACCTCGAAAAAAAAAAAAAAAAAAAAAAAAAAGCCACAAGCTGCAGTGGATTCTGTAATCCCATAACTTGGATGCTAAGGGCAATATGGGAAGCAAGACAGGAAAACTTCCTGGAAGATTGTGGTATGCATAACAAGGAACAATAGCAAGAGTGTAAAACCTTGCCTCAAGTGACTTGAAAAGGCAGAGGACTACCCTGAAAGTTGTCCTCTTATCACCTCAAGCACATACACACAAATAAATAATAAAATTAAAAAATCTCGAGGCTGGACATGATGGCACACCTTTATTTCATTTTATTTATTTATTTTATTTTATTTTATTTATTACAGACAGAGAGAGAGAGAAAGTGATAATGGGTGTGCCAGGGCCTCTAGCCACTACAAATGAACTCCAGACACACCACTACCATGTGCATCTGGCTTATGTGGGACCTGGAAAATTGAACTGGGGTCCTTAGGCTTGGCAGGCATGTGTCTTAACCGCTAAGCCATCTCTCCAGCCCAATGGCACACCTTTAATCCCAGCACTCAGGAGACAAAGGTAGGAGCATTGCTGTGAGCTCGAGGCCAACCTGAGACTACGAAGTGAATTCCACGTCAGCCTAAGATAGAGACCCTACCTTGAAAAACCAAAAACACAAAATAAATACTTGAGTTCCTACTAATATTGATAAACATGGAACATTTTATTTCTTCAAGTAGACTGTCAAATGGGATGAAACAAAGATGGAGGTTCAAAATCATCATTTTGGGGCTGGAGAAATGGCTTAGTGGTTAAGGCGTTTGCCTTCAAAGTCAAAGGATCCCGGTTCGATTCTCCAGGACCCATGTAAGCTAGATGCACAAGGGGCACATGCATCTGGAGTTCGTTTGCAGTGGCTAGAGGCCCTGGCATGCCCATTCTCTCTGTCTGCTGCTCTTCTATCTCTGTCTCTGCTTGCAAATAAATAAATAAAAATTTTTTTAAAAAGATACAAAATCATCATTTTGTAACTTTCATAGTAATAAATGATTCAGGAATAACTATTAATGGGTGCTTAAAAAATTAAGGGGAGCCGGGCGTGGTGGCGCACGCCTTTAATCCCAGTACTCAGGAGGCAGAGGTAAGAGGATTGCCGAGAGTTCGAGGCCACCCTGAGACTACATAGTTAATTCCAGGTCAGCCTGGACCAACATGAGACCCTACCTTGCAAAAACCAAAAAAAAAAAGGGGGGGTAATTCTGATGGGGGGACAAGAATATTTACAGTTTTACAACGATGAGATTGCATCTCACCCCAGTGAGAATGGCAACCATCAAAAACTCAAATGAAGCCGGGCGTGGTGGCGCACGCCTTTAATCCCAGCACTCGGGAGGCAGAGGTAGGAGGATTGCCGAGAGTTCGAGGCTACCCTGAGACTACGTAGTTAATTCCAGGTCAGCCTGGACCAGAGAGAGACCCTACCTCAAAAAAAAAAAAAAAACTCAAATGAGCAGCCAGGCATGGTGACACATGCCTTTAATCCCAGCATTTAGGAGTTAGAGGTTTAAGAGGATCACCATGAGTTCAAGGCCACCCTGAGACTACATAGTGAATTCCAGGTCAGCCTAGACTAGAGTGAAACCCTACTTCAAAAAAACAAAAGAAAAATCAAATGACAGCATATGCTGGTTGGGATGTGGAGGAACCCTTATCCACTGCTGGTGGGAGTGCAAACTTGTACAGCTACTATGGAAATCAGTATGGAGAATACTCAAAATGCTGAAAATAGAACTACCACTAGATCCAGATAATATCTCTTTTGAGCATTGTGGTAGTTTGAATATATGGCCCCCAATATATTCAATGTTTTATTAGTTTATAGTTTACATCTGCAGCCACCTTGCTAGAGGCAATGTCACTGGGGGTGGAACTTAAGGTGTGGTGAATGGTTTGAGATTCCATTGTAAAGATATGCAAATGTGCCTAGCAGGAGTTCCTGAAGTGTGCTGAGGCTTTTGGCTGTAGCTTTGCTCTGTGTGCTGTGTGGCTGGTTGGCTTTTCTCTCTCTGCTTGGCCCTGTGAAGGCAGGCCAGCTTCTTCTGCCATTATGGAACTTCCTCTGGATCTGTAAGCTTCAATAAATAATATCCCTTCCTCCATAACTGTGCCTGGTCTGGAAGTTCATCTCAGCGAACCTGAAGCTGTCTGCTATACCCTGAAAACTCTAGTATATGCCACAGAGATATATAGACTCAACCATTTTTATTGCTGTTCTATTCACAACAGAACTGAAATCAGCCCAGATGCCATTAACAAATGAAGACGTTGTACATATACACAATGGTGTTCTACTCAGTGGTAAGAAAAATGAAATAATCAAATCTGCAGGAAAATGGAGGGACTTGGAAAAAATCATGTAAGTGATGTCACACAGGCTCAGAAAGACAATGTATGCCCTCTCTCATATGTGGTTCCTAACCTGGACCAGCATCAGTTAATTGTAAGCCATTCTAAGTATCAACAGCAGGGACATGGTACCAGAATGAAGTTTGGGAAAGGGAGAAATAGGAAGGGAGGGGAGGAAGGGCTACTCAACAACAAGTCAATAGTCAGCAAAATGAAAAGAAAAAAAAAGAGGAGGATAGAAAGGCCTTGGGAGTAGGGGAAGAGGAGATGGGGGAATACTCAAAATTAGTGTCAACATGAATTAATTCAATTGATACCATTCTACAAGCCATTACTCTCAAAATGGAAAAGGGGAAACCCAAACAAAAGAGCCCTGTAAAAGGTGGAGAAAGCACAACCATCCCTAAATCCATTGGCTCTAGATGGTAATCCCCAGGGCCAGAATGGGTTCTTCACAAATTGAATTGTTGGTGAGGGAGACATGAAGTCCCCAAAATAATACAGGCCATTGTCGATGCACTTGGTTACCTGTAAGAACTAAAAGGTTAAGTCCCTATTGCTGAAGATACCACAGCCTGCAGCCACAAATTATCTAGTGACTATGCTGGAACTGAGAGGGAATCCAGTTCCTACCTCCTGCTCCCACCAACCAGCCCTCAGTGCTACAAAGTGCTATGAGAATGGCTGGAGAGCAAGTAGCCAACAGACTGAATAAGCACAAGATCTTGCCAGATACAAAAATCAACCACCAAAGCAATAAGTACACACTGTGCAATAGGGGCACACAGCCGATGCAGGTAACCAACTGATCAAAGATTGTACTAAAGACCTGTTCATTGAGGAGAACTCATATCTGGCTCTGGGAAACAAGCCAGATTGCCTATGACAGGAAGCCAACAAGCTCCACAGAGAATATCAACTGCTCTTTAAGAAGAGTGGACATACACATCAATAAGTCTCTCTAATAACTAGGCTTATCCCCTTTAAATTAAACTGCTCTCACCTTTGGTTGGAGAATCTGTTCTATCTGACAGGTGGTAGAGAATACTGGGGAGAATCAAGATACATCAATACATCAAAAATAAAAAGCCAGCCAGAAAGATGGCTCAGTGATTATGGCATCTGTGTGTGAAGCATAATGACCCAGCTTCGATTACCCAGTACTTACATAAAGCTAGATGCACTAAGTGGCTCATGCATCTGGAATTCATTTGCAGCTGCAGGAGGCCCTGAACATGCCTATTCTCATTTTCTACTCCCCACCATTCTCCTCACAAATAAAAAAAAATTTTTTTTAATAATAGAAAGCCAACTGCCTACCATGAGATAGGTCACCTTCCCTTATCTGCCCAGGATGTGACTACAGAGGAAGCGGTGACATGAATACTGCCCTCATGGTTAGTCTGAAAACCAGTTCCAGGGAGATAGCAACAGATACTGTTGTCACTCAGATCTCATCAAAACAGAGATATCTAGAGGCTATAGAGAAAGCAACACTATATCAGATCCCTATCTTACCCACCAAGGCTCAGGGAACATTTCAGAAGAGGGAGCAGAAAGATTGTAAGAGCCTTAGGGTGGGTGGATAATTAGCCCAAGACATTGTATCCATACCCCCCTACCACCACTGACTGACTGAGGTCTCCAAATACCCATAACCCCACCAAAGACCACCCTCACAGAACTGTGGCAGGGGTAAAGGGACATAAGAGTACACTCTTTTATAAATAATCAATAATAATAAAAAAATTTTAAATAGGTCTGGAGAGATGGCTTAGTAGTTAAGACACTTGTCTGCAAAGCATAACAACCTGAATTCAATTCCCCAGTGCCTACATAGAGCCAAATGTACAAGATGGTGCATGCATCTGGAGTTTGTTTATAGTGGTTGGAGGCCTTGGCACACCCCATTCTGTGTCTTTTTATCTCTCCCTGTTTGCAAATATATATTTTTTTTAATTTTTTAGCCGGGCGTGGTGGCATACGCCTTTAATCCCAGCACTCGGGAGGCAGAGGTAGGAGGATCCTCGTGAGTTCAAGGCCACCCTGAGACTATGTAGTGATTTCCAGGTCAACCTGGGCCAGAGTGAGACCCTACCTCGGAAAAAAAAAATTTTAACTAAAACTATAGGGCTGGAGAGATGGCTTAGCAGTTAAGGTGCATGACCTTGGAAAAAAAATTTTTTAACTAAAACTATAGGGCTGGAGAGATGGCTTAGCAGTTAAGGTGCATGCCTGCGAAGCCTATGGACCCGCTTGATTCTCCAGGTCCCATGTGAGCCAGATGCACATGGTGGCGCATGCGTCTGCAGTTCGTTTGCAGTGGCTAGAGGGGCTGCTGTGCCCATTCTCACTCACTCTCTCTCTCTCCCCCACTACCTCTCTCTGTCTCTAACAAATAAATAAATAAAATCTTGCCAGGCATGGTGGCGCATGCCTTTAATCCCAGCACTTGGGAGGCAGAGGTAGGAGGACTGCCGTGAGTTCGAGGCCACCCTGAGAATACAGAGTGAATTCCAGGTCAGCCTGAGCTAGAGTGAGACCCTACCTCAAAAACTCAAAAAAAAAAAAAAAAAAAAAAAAAAAAAAGGAAAAAAATATATAAAAAAATAAATAAAATCTTTTTTAAAATTAAAACTATATTTACAGTTTTAAAAGTCCCCCCATAAGCCGGGCGTGGTGGCGCACGCATTTAACCCCAGCACTCAGAAGGCAGAGGTAGGAGGATCACTATGAGTTCAAGTCCACCATGAAACTACAGAATGAATTCCAGGTCAGCCTGGGCTAGAGTGAGACCCTACCTCGAAAAACAAAAACCAAACAAACAAACAAAAAATAAAGATCCCCCATAAAGCTCTTTTAAAAATCAATCATAAGATTTTTTCCCCCAAAATGTACAGATATAAAATTCCTTTCCAGGAAGTAGAGAAATGGCTTGGCAGTTAGAGGCACTTGCTTACAAAGCCTGACAGAGCCTGGGTTCAATACCCCAGCACCAGCATAAAGCCAGAAGCACAAAGTGGTATATGCATCTGAACTTCTTTTGCAGTAACAAGAGGCTCTAGTGTGCCTATATCCCATACGTGTGTGTCAAATAAACACATTTTAATTCCTTTCCTGAACTAAAAATTGAGAACTAATTCTATTTATTATGTATTTATTTATTATTTATTTATGAACAAGAGTGAGAGAGAGAAAAGAAGCAGAGAGAGAGAGAGAGAATGGGCACACCAGGACCTCTAGCCACTGCAAATGAATTTCAGATGAATGTGCCACCATGCACATCTGGCTTATGTGGGTATTGGCGAATGGAACCTGGGACCTCAGGCTATGCAGGCAAGTGCCTTAACTGCTAAGCCATCTTTCCAGCCCTGAGTTACTACTTCTTCAGTGTATATTTCATACAACAAAGACATTGACCTACTTAATAACTGAGCAAACACTCAAATCTGGACGTTAGCATAAACGTAACTGATACTTACTCTCAGATCATTCAAGATGTTTGTTTGCTTTGTTTGTTTTGATACAGGGTCTCAGTCCAGCCCAGGCTCAAACTCACTCTGGAGCCCTAGGTTGGCCTTGATCATCCTACCTCAGCCTCCTAAATGCTGGGATTAAAGGAGTACGCCACAACATCCAGCATTAGAAGTTTTATATCAAATTAAAAATTACTAAAGGGCAGGGTATAGTGGCATACACCTTTAATCCCAGCATTCAGGAGGCACAGGTAGGATGATCACTGTGACATTTAGGCCACCCTGAGACTACATGATGAATTCCAGGTCAGCCTGAGCTAGAATGAGATCCTGCCTCAAAAAAACAAAAACAAACAAAAATTACTAAAGGGCTATGGAAATAACTCAGTGGTTAAAGGTTTCAAAGCCTGCCATCCCAGGATCAATTTATCAATACCCAAATAAAGGCAGATGCACAAGGTGGTACAAGAGGCCCTGGCACTCCCTATCCCTATCTCACACTCACATTCTATCTCTCTCTTTCTCCCTCTTAAATAAAGTGAAAAGAATTTTTTTTAAGTTGCTAAAATAATAGTAGTCTTGAATATGTAGATATTAAATTTGGCTTGCTCTCTCCATTCCTTAATCATCAAATGGTCTAAAGTACATGCATTTATTAATAGATAGCTTGTTTGAAACAATAACAATTTTTTATGAATTTCAAACGTGAATTTTAATGAGTTATCAGCATTAAAATCAAAAACAAGTACTATTCAGAGGCTGAAGACATAGCTTAGCAGTTGAGGCACTTGCCTGTGAAGCTTAAAGAACGAAGTTCGATTCCTCAATACTTAAGTAAGCAACATGTACAAGGCGGCACATGCATCTGGTGTTTGTTCACAGTGGCTAGAGGCCATGGCACACCCATGCTCTCTATCTGCCTCTTTCTCTGTCTCTCAAATAAATAAGTTAAAGGGCTGGAGAGATGGCTTAGCAGTTAAGGCCTCTGTCTGCAAAGCCAAAGGATACCGATTCGATTCCCCAGGACCCACAAGCACGAGGTAGCACATGCATCTGGAGTTCATTTGCAGTGGCTGGTGGCCCTGGTGTGCCTATTCTCTCTTTCTCTTTCTCTCTGCCTCTTTCACTCTCTCTCCCAAAAATACTCTTGTTAAATAAGTTAATAATTTTTGTTTTGTTTTGTTTTGTTTTGTTTTGTTTTTGAGGTAGGGTTTCACTCTGGTCCAGGCTGACCTGGAATTAACTATGTAGTCTCAGGGTAACCTTGAACTCACGGCAATCCTCCTACCTCTGCCTCCCAAGTGCTGGGATTAAAGACGTATGCCACCACGCCCGGCAAATAATTTTATTAAGTTATTAAAAATAATGGTAGTCTTGAATATGTAGATTTTGTTATGAAATTTGGCTTACTCTCTCCATTTAATCATCAAATGGTTGAAAGTATATATACTAAGTTTGTCTGAAACAATAACATAACTTTTTTTTAACATTTTTAAATTTTTTTTTTTTTATTTTTGGAGAGACACACAGAAGGAAACAGACAGAGAGAGAGAGACAGATAGAGAATGGGCGCGCCAGCAGTCTCACAGCTGCTGTGAACAAAATCCAGATGCGTGCGCCCCCTTGTGGGCAAGTGTGGCATTGCACACTTGCATCACTTTGCATCTGACTAAAGTGGGACCTGGAGATTGGAACCGGGTTCTTAGGCTTAGCAGGCAGGCGCCTTAACCACTAAGCCATTTCTCCAGCCCACATAACTTCTTTTATTAATTGCAAACATGAATCTTAATGAGTTAATAGAATTAAAATAAAAATACAAATAAAAGTACTATATAGGGGCTTACTTGTAAGCCAGGCGTGGTGGCACACGTCTTTAATCCCAGCACTAGGGAGGCAGAGGTAGGAGGATGACAGTGAGTTCCAGGCCACCCTGAGACTACATAGTGAATTCCAGGTCAGCCTGGGCTAGAGTGAAACCCTACCATGAAAAACCAAAAAAAGAAAAAAAAAGTGCTTTACTTGCAAAGTCAGATGACTTAGGTTCAACTGTCCAGTACCCATGTAAACCCAGATGCACAGAGTGCTGCATGGGTCTGGGTACCCATTCATTCTCATTTTCTCTCTCTCTCTCTCTTTGCAAATAAATAATAATTTTTCGTTTTGTTTTGTTTTGCTTTGCTTTTGTTTTTCAAGGTAGGGTCTCACTCTAGCTCATGCTGACCTGGAATTCACTATGTAGTCTCAGGGAGGCCTCAAACTCTCAGCTATCCTCCTACCTCTGCCTCCCAAGTGCTGGGATTAAAGGCATGCACCACCATGCCCGGCTTTTAATATTTTTAATTTTTATTTATTTATTTGAGAGAGAGAGGAGAGAGAAAAAGGTAGATAGATAGAGAATGGGCACTCAGGGCCTCCAGCCACTGCAAACAAACTCCAGATACATGCACCCCCTTGTGCATCTGGCTTACATGGGTCCTGGGGAGGTCCTTTGGCTTTGCAGGCAAACACCTTAATGGCTAAGCCATCACTCCAGCCCAATAAAATTAAAAAATAAAAAAATTGAGCCTGGAGTAGTGGCGCATGCCGTTAATCCCAGTACTCAGGAGGCAGAGGTAGTAGGATTGCCATGAATTTGAGGCTACCCTGAGACTATATAATAAATTCTAGGCCAGCCCGGACTAGAACGAGGCCTTACTTTGGGGGGAAAATTTTTTTTTTTTTTTTTTTTTTTTTGCTGGGTATGGTGGCACATGCCTTTAAACCCAGCACTGGGTTTCTTCTATGTATTCTTTAAAGTTCTTTTTATTTGCTTTTTGAGGTAGGGTATTGCTTTAGCCCAGGCTGACCTGGAATTCACTATGTAGTCGCAGGGTACCCTCAAACTCATTGCCATCTTCCTACTCCAGCCTTCCAAGCTGGGGTTCAAGGCATGTGCACCACCACGCCAGGCTTAAAGTTCATCTTAACTGGCTAATATAAGTGCTTTATCAATTGTATTTTAAACACTGAAGTAAATCAAGTGAAATTAGATCAAAATATATAATTGGTGCAGAATTTTCTGATCTTTTCAATTCCTGATTGGCTTAGTCAGCAATTTTTTTTTCCAAACCAACATATTAGGAGTTATAAAGAATTCTTAACCTTGAACATTTTAACATTGTCAGTAGGGGTATAAGCATATATAATAAAAACAGAGGGGCTGGAGAGATGGCTTAGCAGTTAAGGCACTTGACTGCAAAGCCAAAGGACCTTGGTTCAACTCCCCAGTACCCATGTAAGCCAAATGCACAAGGTGGCGCATGCATCTGGAGTTCATTTGCAGTGGCTGGAAGGCCTGGCGCGCCCATTCTCTCTCTTTGTCTTTTTACTTCTCTCCAATAAATAAATACAAATATTTTTAAAAACCAGGTATAATGCCTCAAGTACATTTCCTACTTATATAATTGTATTGAGACAAGCCATCCAACATATTTTTCTGTTTTGTTTTGTTTTGTTTTGTTTATTTTTCAAGATTGGGTCTCACTCTAGCCCAGGCTGATCTGGAATTTACCATGTAGTCTCAGGGTAGCTTTGAACTCACAGCAATCCTCCTATCTCAGCCTTCCAAGTGCTGGGAATAAAAATGTGTGCCACTATGTCCAGTTCATCCAAGACATTTTGAACATTGAGCTGAAATTTCAGAAGTTATGAAATATAAAGAGACCTACCTTATAATCACATTGCCAATTTTATTACTATACATATGCCAATTCTTCCAAAACTTACCTGACACAGCAGAAGCTTTCAGATATGCATCAAGGCAGGGGAGAAAGTCTTTGTAGTAAGGTTGAATGATATGCTTAGGGATGTAAACTGACCATTCTTTAAGGGCATTCAGACCAACTTCTGCCAGTGGCACATAGCTCAGGCCCAGCTTGAAGGCCATCTGTATGTCAATATAAACAAAATAAACTAAAATATGGGGGTTGGAGACTTAAAAAAGCAAACACCAATTAACTGTCATTTCTAATTAGCATAGCATTCTATTGTTGGCTCCCAGAAATTGCTATGAAGTCTAGGTAACCCAGAATTCCAACTGCATGTGCTACTTTGTGCATCTCTAGCTTTACATGGATATTATGGAATTTAACCTAGACAGACGGGCTTTGCAAGCAAGAACTTTTAACCATTGAACAGCAGCAGTCCATAAGGCTGAAGGTTCGCTGCAGACTTAAAATACATGCAAGGTTCAATTCTCATATCACTTCCAAAAGAGGCTAAAGAGGCCATCTCATGTTTCTAAAGCCTAAGAGCTAAGAAGTGCCAAAGAAGCTGCTGGGTGAGCACTTACTGTAACCACACAGCAAACTCCCATGTACTCTAGGAAGGAAAACGGTGATGAAGACAGGGGTATGATCAAGAAAATGCCCCTGGGGGCTGGAGAGATAGCTTAGCAGTTAGGGTGCTTGCCTGGAAAGCCAAAAGATCCACATTTGATTTCCCCAGGATCCATGTAAGTCAAGATACACAAGGTGGCATGGGCATCTGGGGTTTGTTTTTAGTGGCTGAAGGTATTGGTATGCCCATTCTCTATCTGCCTTTGTCTCTCGCACTCTCTCAAAAAGAAAAGAAAGAAAGAACAAGATGTGGTGGTGCAAATCTTTAATCCCAGCACTCGGGAGGCAGAGGTAGGAGGATTGCCATGAGTTCGAGGCCACCCTGAGACTAGTGAATTGCAAGTCAGCCTGGGCTACAATAAGACCCTACCTTGGGAAAGAAAGGAAAGGGGAAAGGAGAGAAAGGAAGGAGGAAGGGAGAAGAAAGGAGGGGAGGGACGGACGCACGCATGCACCCACCCACGCACGCACCTGGGCTATAGAGATGGATTAGCAGTTAAGGCGTTTGCCTGCAAAGTCTAAGAACCCAGGTTTGATTCTCCAGTTCCAACATGAGCCAAATGCACAAGTGGTGCATGCATTTGTAGTTTGTTTGCAGTGGCCAGAGGCCCAGCCATGCCCATTCATTCTCTCTTTCTCTTTCAAATAAATAAAATAAATCTAAAAAAAAAAAAGAAGAGGCCGGGCGTGGTGGCGCACGCCTTTAATCCCAGCACTCGGGAGGCAGAGGTAGGAGGATCGCAGTGAGTTCGAGGCCACCCTGAGACTACATAGTGAATTCCAGGTCAGCCTGAGCTAGAGTGAGACCCTACCTCAAAAAAAAAAAAAAAAAAAAAAAAAAAAAAAAAAAAAAAAAAAAAGAAGAAAGAAACAAGAAAATTCACTTACCTGTAATGCAGGAACATAGGCTTTAACATCAAGCTCAACGATGTCATGTGGCAAGGACAGAACAAAGGTCAAACAAGAAGCCAAAAGTTCATCTTTGTATTGCTTCATTTTAACTGATACCTTAAGAAGAAAGAAGACAAAGAGCCGTGTACCTAAACAGAACTTACAATTTAACAATTATAAATATCTACCATTTTCTCAAATATGAAAAAGAAGTATCTAGTCTTTGTCATAAGTACATTTGCTTAAAAACTAAGGGCTGAACTTCCGGTCAAGATGGCGTCTGCCTAACCACGCCTCACCTTGCAGGGAAAGAAAGATGGATGCAGAACCTGAGGAGAGAATCAGCCCATTGCACCCACCAGGGCCCCAGCTGAAACCATAGAGTAATGGGGAAAATAAGCAAGAGTGCTTTCTTGGTGAACCTGGTACCAACACAAGGTTGAAGGAGATGGACACAGAGAACACTCAACTCCTACCAAACCAGATATCCAGAGACACAGATTCCCTAGACCTCATCACTGAAGTAGACCTAAAACAATCCCAACATGGCTAAGGGAAATTCACAGAAGTGGGGGCAGAAAGATTGTTAGAGGCACAAGTTGGGACATTTTGCAGAGACATTGTCTCTTCCTCATAACTGATAGCTACCCCCATAATGCACAACCCACATTCCCCAACAACCTTCTTCAGAGGGGTAAGACAGGGAGGAGGCTAACTATGGTACCAGCATGACTATATACACAATGTCTACATAACTAAAAAAAAAACCTAAGGGCTGCTTTCCAGAAAAAGTTAATTTGTTAAGTACTTAATTCTTTTCATGTGAAAAATTTAAGAAAAGGATGAAGACCAAAGTACATTACAATATCATAAAAATATCATAATGAAACTCATTACTAACTGCTAATAATTAATATGGGCTAATAATTATTTTAAAAAACAAAAACTAAGGAATACATTTATTTTTGAACTTTCATTACTCAACTGAATTATTTTAAGAGAAGTCAAAAGACTGACTTTTCTTTTTGTTTCCTCAGGATACTTTTGAAGCACAATGATTTCCTGTGTTAGTTTTTAAAAGAACTTACTCCCAAGCCAGGCATGATGGCACACCCCTGACCTCCTTAGCACTCACAAGCCTGAAAAAGGGATCACAAGTTTGTGGCTATATAGCCTGGGCTATATTTTTCAGACCCTGTCTCAAAACCAAAAAAAGAAAGAAAAAGGAAAAGGAAAAAGAAAAAGAAAAAGAAAAAAAAGAAAAGAGAGAAAGAGAAAGAGAAAGAGAAAGAGAAAGAGAAAAAAGAAAAAAGAAAAAGAAAAAGGAAGGAAGAAAGAAAGGAGGAGGGAGGGAGGGAGGAAGGAAGGAAAAGAAAGAAAGAGAGAGGGAGGCAGGCTGCCTGCCTCATTCCCAATCTCAATTGAACAAGCCAAGTTTTTGAATAATTATATCACTAGGGATTGTTTCTCTACAACATCTAAAACTAGGCCATAGGATGGCACCTAGCTACCTCACTCATTAGAGCATAGGACTCTTAAAAACATACCATAGGGTTAGGGGTTAGGGTAAAGGATAGGATTTTGGCTAGGTTTAAGATTACAGCAAGAGTTAGAGTTAGTTAAGGAGTGTAGGGCTTGTTAGGGTGTTTAGGGATAGGGTTACAGCTTAGTTTTAGGAGTAGAGGATTATAGTTAAGGTTAGGTATAATGTTAGGATTAGGGTTTAAGTTAGAATTATGGTTATAGGTTAGGATTAAGAGTTTAGAGTTAGGGTTAGGGAAAAAGTGGGGGTTCTGCTAGGGGAGTCTGGGTTAGGATTATATAGGGTTTAGGAGTTAGGTTTAGGGTTAAAGTTAGTGTTAAAGTTTTTAGAGCTAGGGTAGCCATTAGGGTTAGGGGAGGAGTGCTTTGTAACAGTCTCCAAAATATAAAGTGCTCATATTCATGACATTATCTGCACAAGACCTGCATAATATTGGGTCCACCAACAGGTTTTTGTGGATGAAGAATGGGGAATATACATCAATATAGAAGAGAAGAAATGTGAGGGTTCAGTGGAGGGGAATGGGGACAAAGAAGAGATAGAAGAGAGGGTTTTATAAATTGAATAAAGTTTTTAATTTTATTTAAAAAATAATAAAATAGCCCATGATTTATGAAGATAAAATGCTTAAAAATTACCTCTTTACCAAATTTTGCAAATAAAAGAAAGCAAGAACACTTTTCTGGGTCTTCAGGAGAAGTTTTCAGACTCTTTGGGCTAACTCCCTGTCAAATAAAGTAAGAAATTAGTAAACTGAGCAAGAATCAGGCAACTCCACATCTTTATCTGGCAGTACCCAGCCTTCCAGAGGGATGAATCCACTTCATGCTACCAAAGTCTACACTCAGCTCAAAGAGTATAGTCAGGCTGAGGACAGTCAGAAACAGAAGGAAACACAAGCATGGCTAAGTCCATCCCCCTACCATCTTCCAAGATAAAAACCCTTCTGTATACCAGGCACTTATGTGACCAGTAAGAGCTTCAGCAGTACAAATAAAGTTGTTACTAAACTTCTTGGCTCTGGGTCACCTGAAGGCCTCACAATACAGATCCCTGTGCCTTCCCTCTAGGGTTTCTGATGAGGTAGCTTGCACTGCTCATGCTGCTCTCAAGACTACTTTGAAAAACCAGGGTAACCTTACATAATTACTCAGATGCTTAAAAATCGCAGCCAATAAGGAAGGGAGGAGAGGGGAGGTTGTAAGGGGAAGGTATTGTATATACGTAAGTATACATAAGTAGATGAGTAAATTACTGAGGTTATATGGCCTAAGTGAGGTCAGGGAAAGGGACTGAGTAAAGGAAAAGTGGGCGAGTATTAATAAAAATTTAAGAATTTATGAATAAACCATATGGAAACATACTTCTTTGGATAATGGTACACCCAGAAGCCACAGATTGTTACAAGAAAAATTTCAGTGACAGGGATGGGATACCTTCCAGTGAGTTGTTGGCCAAGGAGGTCCCTGATATCCCTACAACATTACAGGCATTGCCAAGGCTTTTGGTTTCCCACCAGAACTAAATGGTAAGACCCTACTGCTGAAGACTCCACATGCTTGGGCTACAAGGTCACTGAGAAATCCAGCTGGAGCTGAGCTGAAAACCTACTCCCTGTGGACCAGCTGATAGAAATCTGGAAAAAGCTATGCTATATGCAGCCCTATGGGACAGAGAAGTCATCAATGATGGTAAACAGCAGTGGATATTGCAAGCCTTAAGTTTGGCCAGCCAGGTCAAATATGCAATTGATACAATAGTGGCATGTCTGTTACAGGAGAAGCCAACTGCTCTCTAATTGGACAGTAGGGAATACATGCCTGGTACTGAAAATCTAGTCAAAAACCTATGGCGGGGAGGTCATGAGCCCTATGGGAGTAACACCTGCTATTGTCTGGATAAATGCACGCATTATGCTCACCAAACTGCCCTGTAAGAATTCTTTTTAAGGTTTATACCTATATATTAATGCTACTCTAATTTTGGTTAGAGAAGCTTCTCTTTTCAGATGGCAGTGACCACTGGAATCACTCAAAATCACCATAGGGCTAGAGGGATGGCTTAGCGGTTAAGGCACTAGCCTGCAAAGCCAAAGAACCCAGACTCAATTTCCCAGGACCCACATTTGCCAGATGCACAAGGGGGCTCATGCATCTGGAGTTCATCTACAGTGGCTGGAGGCCCTGGTACATCCATTCTCTCTCTCTCTCTCTCTTTCTTTCTCTCCCCCTCTTTCTCTATCAAATAAATTAAATAAATTAAAATAAAATTTTTTCTTTAAAAAAGTCACCATAGTGCTGAGAAGAAATGACAGTGGAATGTTCAGCACTGAGACAAGTCTATCACACCTTCCAAGGCTTGGATCCATTGTGGAAGAGGTGGCAGAAAGAATGTAAGAGCCAAAGGAAGGGTAGGGCTCCTTACGATGCACTCTTCCAGACACAGAACTCATAGTGTCTGGCATTATATATACAAGATGTTCATAATAGGAGGAAAAGAGGATGACTAATTGAGAGGGGGAGGGAATATAATGGATGGTAGATTTTTAAGGGCAAAAGTAGGGTTTAGGAGGGAATATTAATGGCTTATTGTGTATAAGCTGTCAATTAAAAAGTTAAAAAGAAGCCGGGCGTGGTGGCGCACGCCTTTAATCCCAGCACTCGGGAGGCAGAGGTAGGAGGATTGCCACGAGTTCGAGGCCACCCTGAGAATACATAGTTAATTCCAGGTCAGCCTGGATCAGAGTGAGACCCTACCTCGCAAAACCAAAAAAAAAAAAAAAAAAAAGTTAAAAAGAAACAAAGGGGTTGAAGAGATAGCTTAGCGGTTAAGGCACTTGCCTGCAAAACCAAAGGACCCAGGTTCTATTCCCCAGGACTCACGTAAGCCAGATGTAGAAGGGGGCACATATGTCTGGAGTTCGTTTGCAGTGGTTAAAGGCCCTGCCATGCCCATTCTCTCTCTCTCTCTCTCAAATAAATAAATAAATAAAATTTTTTTTAAAGTAGGGCCAAAAATGCTGCTAACTTTTTAAAGAGGGTCTTCCAATTGATAATATCACTATTTAAAAGTAGTCTTTAAAACTACATAGGCGGGGCTGGAGAGATAGCTTGGCTATTAAAGAGCCTGCCTGCCACGCCTAAGAACACTGGTTCCAATCTCCAGGTCCTACGTTTAGCCAGATGCAAAAAGTGATGCAAGGGTGCAATGCCTCACTTGCCCACAAGGGGGATGCACGTGTCTGGAGTTCGTTCACAGCCGGCTGAGAGGCTGCTGGCGCACCCATTCTCTCTATATATCTCTCTCAAATAAAAATACAAAATAAAAACTACATAGGCGATAATCACATATTTTACATGTTCACATAGACTTGTCAAAAAAACAAAAACAGAATAGTCCAGGCCATCCCTCCAAAAACACTTACCTCAAAATATCTGATTTTCTTAGCATTTGTCAATACCACAGTAAGCAGTTTGTAGAAACCACTGATGAGTGGCTGCCGTGTAGACTGCAAAATTAACTCATATGCAAATGAGTATAGCCAAGGTTCAAAAAATCTTACTTGTTTCTCAGGGAGAATCTCTCTAGAAAATAAATTATATATTTAAGGAAGAAATTTTTATCCTTAATTTTTCTTCAGTTTTGAAAATTGTAAGGTACATAACAAAGTTATGCACATTTCCATTATATAACATTTTTAGGTTTAGAGATAGCATTTTTCTTTTTTTCTTTTCTTTTTTTTTCTTCCTTTGGTTTTTCAAGGTAGGGTCTCATTCTAGCTCAGGCTGACCTAGAATTCACTATGTAGTCTCAGGGTGGCCTCAGACTCAACGATCCTTCTACCTCTGCCTCCTGAGTGCTGGGATTAAAGGCCCAGCCCATTTAGATATATTTTAAAGGTTTTTAAAGCAATTTTAGATTTTAAATTGTTTACTATTTCATCTCTTGCATTTATGTAAGGATGCTTCTTCTACAATAGCTAGTGATATGTTTTCACTTTTAAATTATTAAAATTTTACAAAATACCTGCAAAACTCCACCAGGTTAATGAAAGCTGAAAAATCCTTAGGCTTAGCAGGATGTAAATTAGCAGCTGGATCTGAAGTTGGAATCACCCAAACACCAGGAGCTTCACTTCCATCCTGAAAAAATTGTCCCAAATCAACATTGTACCATTCAGTCACATATCACTTGACAAATAGCTTTCCAATGACTTTGTGGTCTAGAATCACTGCTATTAAAAAAGAATGCAAAGGGCTGAAGAAATGGCTTAGCAATGAAGGCACTTGCTTGCAAAGCCAAAGGACCCAGGTTTGACTCCACAGGACCCACGTAAGCCAGATGAACAAAATGATGCATGTGTATGGAGTTTATCTACAGTGACTAGAAGCCCTGCCACACCCATTCATATATTCTCTCTCTCTCTCTCTCTCTCTCTCTCTCTCTCTCTTTCTGTAGCTCTCAAATAAATAAAAATAAAATATTAAAAACAAATAAATAGAAAATAAAAGAATGCAAAGTGAGAAAATTAGAGATGATTCCTCCAGAGTGTACATTTTTAAAAAAAGAGGATAAGAAGAAACATTAAACCAAAGAACTAAAAGGAAGTGATGGAATAATAGGACAAATAGAAAAATACAAGATGAGAGCCAGGCGTGGGACACACACCTTTAATCCCAGCACTCAGGAGGCATAGGTAGGAGGATCGCTATGAGTTCAAGGCCAGCCTGAGACTACATAGTGAGTGCTGGGATTAAAGGCATGCACCACCACGCCCGGCTGTTTTGGGATTTTTGTTGTGGTGGTAGTGGTTTTTGTTTTTCAAGGTAAGGTCTCACTGTAGCCCAGGCTAACCTGGAACTCACTATGTGGTTTCAGGCTGGCATCAAACTCATGGTGATCCTCCTACTTCTGTCTTCCAAGTGCTGGGATTGAAGGCGTCTGCCACAACACCCAGCTAGATTTTTTTAAAACTTTTTAAAATATTTATTTTATTTATTTATTTATTTATTTATTTATTTATTTATTTATTTATTTATTTATTTGAAAAAGAGAAAAAGAGAATGGGTATGCCAGGGTCCATTAGTCACTACAAACAAATGAACTTCAGATGCATACACCACCTTGTGCGTCTGGCTTTACATGAGTACTGGCGAATGGAACCTGGGCCCTTTGGCTTTGCTGGCAAGCACCTTAACTGCTAAGCCATCTCTCCAGGCCTCCAGTCAGTTTAAAACAGAATTTTTAAGTTTGTGTTGCTAAATTTGTTATCAAATTTTAAAAAAAAGTTTAAGGCAGGGTCTAACTCTAGCCCAGACTGATTTGAAACTTACTCAGGGTGGCCTCAAACTCATCTTGGTCCTCCTACCTCTGCTGGGATTAAAGGTATGCACCACCACACCTGGCCAGATAAAATTTTTGTACTCAAATTCTAATGTTAAACAGAAGTGAAAAACACAAACCACATGTGGTACACAACCTGTAATCTAAGTATTTGGGAAGCTGAGTCAGGATGAACCTAGGCAACAGAGTGAGACCCTTTCTCAAATCAAACAAAGACAGAATACACAGAGAGTGAGAACCTACAAATGATGAGAGACTAGCTGTAACAGAGGCAGCAGGTAACCTAATGGAAGGAGGCAGGATGTAGAATAGCAAAGAAGAGAAACCACAAAAGCAGCAATAATAACAGGTATACTCTAGGTTCAGATACACTGGTCAGTATACTCCATAAAATACCTTTTGGTTTTTGTTATTTTGGTGTTTGTTTTTTGAGACAGGGGCTTACTCAATAGCCCAGTCTGGCCTAGAATGTACTACATAGTGCAGACTGACTTCAAATTCATGGCAATCTTCCTGCTTCAACCCCTCCATACTGGGATTACAAGAGTGTGCCACCATGTTTTGCTTAGGCCAAAAAGTAAGTGAAATTATTTTTGATATACAAAAGGCAATTAACCACACTAGCATTTCTATCACCCAGCCTAAAAAATAGTACATTACTCTGGGCCTTGTAGTGCACTTTAATCCCAGCACTCAGGAGGCAGAGATAGGAAGACTGCTATGAGTTTGAGGCCAGCCTGGGACTACAGATTGAATTCCAGGTCATCCTGGGATACAGTAAGATCCTACCTCAAAACTAAATAAATAAATAAATAAATAAATAAATAAATAAGGCCAGGCATGGTGGTACACGTCTTTAATCCCTGGGAGGCCAGCCTGGGACTACAGAATGAGTTCCAGGTTAGCCTGGGCTAGTGAGACCCTACCTGGGGTGGGGTGGGGGAGACATTACAAATGTGATTGGGCCATTATGGCAATGACCTTGATCACTTGAGCTCTTCTTTATTTCCCTTTTACATATTCTCACACCCCACCTTTTTAAATAGCAACTCCGCTATCCCTCAGATGAAAAACACATGTTCTTTCTTTACTGATTTATTTGTACATGTGTATGTGTACCAGGGACTCTTGCCACCACAAACAAATGGTCATCCAGCTTTATGTGGGTAGCCAAGGAATTGAACCCAGGCTGGCAGGCTTTGCAAGCAAACACTTTTAACTACTGAGCCATATGCACAGCCCTATAATATCTCCTTTTTATCTCTTTTACCACTTCACAACTTCAGTGGAAGTGCATACAGATGGATTATAATGAATACACACAAAAAAGAGATCACTGAACTCAAAAAATACAGTAGAAGCCGGGCATGGTGGCATACGCCTTTAATCCCAGCACTTGGGAGGCAGAGGTAGGAAGATCACGGTGAGTTCAAGGCCACCCTGAAACTACAGTTAATTCCAGGTCAGCAGACCAGAGTGAGACCCTACCTCGAAAAACCAAAAAAAAAAAAAAAAAAAAAAAGTAGACATTTTCCATTTAAACTCCACCCTTTCACATCAGCCTCATTCTTAGTGTCTGTTAGTATAAACTCTAGAAAAGAACATGGCAATACAAAGCTGGGTGCTTCAAGTCATGATATGTCTTATTCAGGCTAGTAACTGGAATACTTTAAAAAAAAAGGAAAGTGAGAGCTAGAAAGATGACTCAGTGGTAAAGACACTTGCTTGCAAAGCCTGTCAGCCTGGGTTCAATTCCCAAGTCACTCATGTGAGCAAGATGCAAAGTGGAACAAGCATCTAGTCTTCACTTGTAGAAGCCTTGGTACACACTTCCTCCACACATACCCATCCATACACACATGTGCAAATAAATAAAAATTAGAAAAAGAAACAAGGTATGGGCTAGACAGATGGCGCAGCCATTAAGGTGCTTGCCTATAAAGCTTAAGGACTGCAGCAGACAGCTTCAGGTTCACTGGGATGAACTCCCAGACCAGGCACAGTTATGGAGGACGGGATTTATTGAAGCTTACAGATCCAGGGGAAGTTCCATAATGGCAGAAGAAACTGGCCTGCTTTCACAAGACCAGGCAAAGAGAAAGAGCCACAAGCCAAAAGCTACCCAGCACAGCACACCTCAGGAACTCCAGCTAGGCACACTTTGTATATCTTTAGATTGAAATCTCAAATCCACCACCACACGTTAAGATCCGCCCAGTGCATTGCCTCCAGCCAGGTGGTTGCAGATACAAACTATAAACTAATAAAATACTGAATATATTGGGGACCATCTATTCAAACTACCACAAGGAACCAGGTTTGATTCCCCAGTACCCATATAAACCAGATGTACAAGCTGACACATGCCTCTGGAGTTCATCTGCAGTTGTTAGAGGCCCTGGCACACCCATTAAAAAAAATTTTTTTTTTTTTTTTTTGGTTTTGCGAGGTAGGGTTTCACTCTGGTCCAGGCTGACCTGGAATTAACTATATAGTCTCAGGGTGGCCTCGAACTCTCGGCGATCCTCCTACCTCTGCCTCCCGAGTGCTGAGATTAAAGGTGTGCGCCACCACGCCCGGCTCCATTAAAAAAATTTTTTAAACGTATGAGCCTTCAACCTCTGCAAATCATCTATGTTCTATATTACCTCAAAAACATATTTATAATTCTGGACTGATGGCTTATGTTTGTAATCCCAACACTGAGGAGGCTAAGGCAGGAGAATCAGGAATTTAAGACAAACTTCAAGCCGGGCATGGTGGCACACGCCTTTAATCACAGCACTCAGGAGGCAGAGGTAGGAGAATGACCATGAGTTCAAGGCCACTCTGAGACTACATAGTGAATTCCAGTCAGCCTGGGCTGGAATGAGACACTACCTATAAAAAAAAAAAAGACAAACTTCAATGATAGAGCTCAAAGCTAGCCTGAGGTAAACAAGATTCTTTTTCTAAATGAATAAATAAAAGTAAATTTTAGGGCTGGAGAAATGGCTCAGTGGTTAAAGGTGCTTGCCTGCAAAGCCTGACAGCCTGAGTTCAACTCCCCAGTACCCATATAAAGCCAGATTGCACAAAATGGCACATGAATATGGAATTGGGCAGGAGGCCCTGGCATGCTCATTCTCTCCCTCTTTCTCAAATAAGTAAATATTTTTGATAAATAAATAAATTTTTAAAAACCACTACAGGCCTGGGGAGATGGCTCATCCTTAAGGCACTTGGCTGCAAAACCTAAGAACATGAGTTTGATTCTCCAGTACCCATGTAAAAGCAGATATATAAGGTAGCACATGTGTCTGGAGTTCGTTTGCAGTGGCTACAGGCCCTGGTGTGCCCATTCTCTCTATCTGCCTCTTTCACTTGTACTTTCTCTCTCTCTCTGAATTAAATAAATAAATAAATAAATAAATAAATAATTTTTTAAAGACACTACATCGGGCTGGAGAAATGGCTTAGCAGTTAAGGTACCTGCCTGCCTAGCCTAAGAACACTCATTCAATCTCCAGGTCCCACATTTAGCCAGTCGTAAAGTGACTTGTGTGCTTGCCCAGAAAGGGGCACACGCATCTGGAATTCATCCACAGCAGCTGAGAGGCTGCTGACACACCCGTTCTCTCTCTCTCTCTGCCTCTGTCTCTCTCTCAAAAAAAAAAAAAAAAAAAAAAAAAAAAAAAAAAACTACATCGGCTGGACGTGGTGGCACACGCTTTTAATCCCAGCACTTGGGAGGCAGAGGTAGAAGGATCATCATGAGTTAGAGGCCACCCTGAGACTACATAGTGAATTTCAGGTCAGATTGCGCTAGAGTGAAATCATACCTTGAAAAACCAAAAACCAAAAAAATAAACAAACAAAAAAAAACACTACATCCACTTGCATATAAAGATCTTTTGTACCTGTTATTCAACAACCAGATGTGGTGTGGTGCCATACATATGTAACTCCAACACATGAGAGGTAGAAGCAAGATTCCTCATCTACATATCAAGTCATGGCCTACAAGAGTCTGTATCTCATAAACAAAGAACAAATGTAATACTTTCTGCCTTAGATTGGAGATCGTCTGAAAATAAAACAACAGATATCCAGCCTTCTCCATCCTAGTGCACAAGTAATTTCTATACAAAATGAGATTTATTTGACTCTACTATTACTGAAAAATGAAAAGTAATCCTAGTTTACAAAACAAACAAAAACCTTTTTTCTTCTTATTGTTTTAAGGCAAGGTCTTATTTTGTTACCCAGTCCTTCCTTGAATTCACAATCTTGCTTTAGCCTCCCAAGAGCTTTATTGTAAATATAAGACATCATACTCAGCTAAAAAAAAGGTTTTAACATATAAAATATATAAATCACTTTCTGAATAATCAGATTATACTTTCAGATTATAATTTCTAGGATATGCTCAATAGAAAAATCACTCATGGGACTGAAGAGATGCCTTAGTGGTTAAGGTGCATGCAGGAAAAGCCAAAGGACCTAGGACCCACATAAGCCAGATACCTAAGGTGGCACATGCGTCTGGAGTTTATTTGCAGAGGCTAAAGGCCCTGATGTGGCCATTCTCTCTCTCTCTCTCTCACTCTATCTGCCTCTTTCTCTCTCAAATAAATAAATAATTAAATAAATGAAAATGAGCCAGATGTAGTGGCGCACACCTTTTATTCCAGCACTTGGGAAGCAAAGGTAGAAGGATCGCTGTGAGTTCTAGGGAGGACACCCTGAGACTACATAGTGAATTTCAGGTCAGCCTGCCTGGGCTAGAGAGAGACCCTACCTTGATAAAGCAAAACAGAAAAAAAGAATAAAAAAAGGAAACCACTCATGGGGAGCTGAATAAATTGCTCAATGGTTAAGGCATTTTGCCTACAGAGTCTAACGACCCAGTTTTGATTTACCAGTATCCACATAAAGCCAGATGCACAAAGTGGCACATGTGTCTGGAGCTTGTTGACAATGGCTAGAGGCGCTAATGTACCCATTCTCTCCATCTGTCCCTCTCAATCTCTCTCCATCATCCCCTGGAAAATAAATAAATATCTTTAAAAACAAACAAAATCTAGCCGGGCGTGGTAGCACACGCCTTTAATCCCAGCACTTGGGACACAGAGGTAGGAGGATCGCCATGAGTTTGAGGCCACCTGAGAATACATACTGAATTCCAGGTCAGCCTGGGCTAGGGTAAGAGCCTACCTCAAAAACAAAAACGAAAAATTAAAATTAAAAAATTAAAATCTTCATTAAAAAAGAAAGAAAAGCCAGGTATGATAGCACATGCCTTTAATCCTAGCACCCGGGAGGCAGAGGTAGGAGGAGGACTATGAGTTTGAGGCTTCCCTGAGACTACATAGTGAATTCCAAGTCAGCGTGGGCTAAAGCAAGATCCTACCTCAAAAAACCAGAAGAAAGAAAAGAAAGGAGAGGGGAGGGAGAGAGGAGAGAAGAGAAGAGAAGAGAAGAGAAGAGAAGAGAAGAGAAGAGAAGAGAAAAAAGGAAGGAAGGAAGGGAGAGAGGGAGAGAGGGAAGGAGGGAAAGAAAAGCACCCATGGCACACAATCATCCCAAGAAAATGTTTTTTTTTTTTTCAAATCCCATTAAGATATACTATATATATATATTTATTTATTTATATATATATAAAGAGTTGGTATAAAAATGATGCAAAATGATTACTGATAAAAACTTCTAACCTTTTGTTCTCCAACAGTCTGCTTCTGTAGCGTAAGGTTCAACTTCTCCACAATCTTCAAAACTGATTTTATAAATTCATTGTAGAGTAAATGATTCAAAGTTTGAAGAGAGGAATTCACAAAGAGAAATGATTCATCTGCTAAAATAAAATCCTTTAAAGAAAAATAAAACATGTCAAAGTCTTGATCAAAACAAAAGTACTGTATAAACATCATATGTACATGTGTATTGAGGTGTACTGTGTGTAGTGCATATGCATGAAAAACTGTGATATGTAAACTCTAACAGATTAACCTAGAGTTTTCAAGTTTCAAAAATGAAGCCATCTTCCAAAATCATTATGATGGCATCTTTTCATTCAGACAGTATGAATATTAAGGTTCATATAACAAATACTCTGTTATATGGTAGTTGTTGGAGTTGGCTTTGCATAGCTGGTAGAAAGCACCTGACCTAAAGCAGCTTGTGGGAGAAAAGGGTTTATTTTGGCTTGCAGACTCAAGGGGAAGCTCCATAATGGCATGGGAAAATGTGCTATGAGAGCAGAGGCTGGACATCAGACCTCCTGGCCAACATTAGGTGGACAACAGCAGCAGTAGAGTGTGCCAAACACTGGCAAGGGGAAGCTGGCTATAACACCCATAAGCCCGCCCCCAACAGCACAACGGCTCCAACAAGGTTCTAATCCCCAAATTTCCATCACCTGGGGATCAAGCATTCAGAACATGTAAGTTTATTGGGGTCACCTATATCAAAACACCACATTTGGCCCCTGGCCCTAGTAAAACTCATGGTCATCCATGACTTAAAACGTAATGTATTCAGTCCAAGTGTAAAAGTTCCCATAGTTTTTATCAAACCCAGTGCTAGTCAAACATTCCCATAGTCCAAGGTCTCTTAACTGGCCATAAACAAACAAACAAACAAAAAAACATAATAGCACAGATTAAGCATTCAAACTACAAAAGATGGCATTGGAATCCAGGCATGGTGGCACACGCATTTAATTCTAACACTCAGAGGCAGAGGTAGGAGGACTGCTGTGAGTTTGAGCCCATCCTGGAACTACAGAGTTCCAGGTCAGCCTGAGCTAGAGTAAGACACTACCTCAAACTAAACTAAAAAGTAAACCAAACTAACTAAAACAAACTAAAATAAAAGGGCTGGATAGATGGCTTAGCAGTTAAGACAAATACCTACAAAGCCAAAGGATCCAGGTTCGATTCCCCAGAACCCATATAAGTACAAGGTGGCACATGTGTCTGGAGTTCATTTGCAGTGACTGGAGGCCCTAGCATGCCCATTTCTCTTTCTCTCTTTCTCTGAATAAATAAAAATATTTTTAAAATAATAATAATAATGGGGTGGAGAGATGAATTAGCAGTTAAGGCACTTGCCTGCAAAGCCAAAGAACTTAGGTTCGATTCCCCAGGACCCACATAAGCCAGATGCAGAAGGTGGTGCATGTGTCTGGAGTTCGTTTGCAGTGGCTGGAGGGCCTGGCATGCCCAGTCTCTCTCTCTCTCTCTTTTTCTCTCTTTCAAATAAATAAACAAATAAATAAATAAAACATATTTAAAATAAATAAACACAGGCCTGGAGAGATGGTTCAAAAGTTAAGGCACTTGCTTGTAAAGCCTAACTGACCAGGCTAAATTCCCAGTATCCCCATAAAGCCAGATGCACAAAGTGGTTCATTCATCTGAAGTTCATTTGCAATGGCAAGAAGCCCTGGTATGCTCATTCTCTCTCTCTCTCCCCTTGCAAATAAATAAAAACATAAAAAATAATAAAAATCAAAAATATGACTTTGGGCATAGCAAAGAAAAATTGAAAGGATACAAGATATAAAACAAAAGGTCAAACTAAATTCTGTAGTTCCAAGATTGACAACTAGAAGCAATGCCTAGTCTGTGAAGTTCAAATTCCACCCCTCCATGTGCTCCTCATAGCCTGGGGAACAAGGCATCCCAAGTCAGCAGCTCTCCTTGGTGGCCATCTCACAGCCCTGGCATTTCAAAATATCCTATGGTCTCTCCTACAATTCATGGTTCATCGTAATGGCTTGATCAAGCCTCCATGCAGGGACTCTCAACAACCCTGCCTTACATTGCCCATGGCCATCTCCAAAAAACAAAACCATATTGAAAATCCAATGACCCTCTCTTTCCTGCATTTGTTATACTCCACAGTACCAGGTAGGCTATCAGGTTCTTAATCCAGAAGGGAATAAAGCCAACTTTGAAGAGCAGAACACTCCTTCAGCATTCAGGTCCCTTTCAAAAGAGTAGCATTCTTCCTGCTGTCCCAATCAGCTGGGCCCATCTAAATGGCTGTAATATTGAAAACAACTGCAGGAAACTGAGCTATTTGTCTTTAGTCCAAAGATTTGCCATATCCATCTGCTCACAAGAGTCAATTTCTACATAACACAACCTTCCACATGGTCTCAGAACACATACCAGGCAGAATATAGCAAGCCTTTCACACAAACTGTTTCTAGATGAGTCCTAACAAAGTTCTTCCCCTCATAAGCCACAGTTCTTAGTGCATTCAGGTCTTTCAACTCTGACCAGAATGTCATGAAACTTTGCCTTCAGCACTGCAAAGCATCTCTTAGACCAAGGTTTCAAATCCTTCCACATTCCTCTAGCAAATCAGTTCCAAAAGCCAAAGCCACACAGACAGATTTCTAACATCAACAATTCCACTTCTCAGTACCAATTTACTATTGCAGTTAGCTTCAGTGTCTGGGTTAAATGTGTTCTTCCTGGCATAAAGAGTCCACCTCTCCTTCATATGCATCCACCTCCCCTTGGTGATCCTAGGATGCTATTTGTTGCAGTTAGCTTCTCATTGGTGGCACAAAGCATTTGACCAAGCAGCTTGTGGGAAGTTTATTTTGGCTTGCAGACTCAAGGGAAGCTCCATAATGGCATGGGAAAATGTGCTATGAGAGCAGAGGCTGGACATCAGACCTCCTGGCCAACATTAGGTGGACAACAGCAGCAGTAGAGTGTGCCAAACACTGGCAAGGGGAAGCTGGCTATAACACCCATAAGCCCGCCCCCAACAGCACAACGGCTCCAACAAGGTTCTAATCCCCAAATTTCCATCACCTGGGGATCAAGCATTCAGAACATGTAAGTTTATTGGGGTCACCTATATCAAAACACCACATTTGGCCCCTGGCCCTAGTAAAACTCATGGTCATCCATGACTTAAAACGTAATGTATTCAGTCCAAGTGTAAAAGTTCCCATAGTTTTTATCAAACCCAGTGCTAGTCAAACATTCCCATAGTCCAAGGTCTCTTAACTGGCCATAAACAAACAAACAAACAAAAAAACATAATAGCACAGATTAAGCATTCAAACTACAAAAGATGGCATTGGAATCCAGGCATGGTGGCACACGCATTTAATTCTAACACTCAGAGGCAGAGGTAGGAGGACTGCTGTGAGTTTGAGCCCATCCTGGAACTACAGAGTTCCAGGTCAGCCTGAGCTAGAGTAAGACACTACCTCAAACTAAACTAAAAAGTAAACCAAACTAACTAAAACAAACTAAAATAAAAGGGCTGGATAGATGGCTTAGCAGTTAAGACAAATACCTACAAAGCCAAAGGATCCAGGTTCGATTCCCCAGAACCCATATAAGTACAAGGTGGCACATGTGTCTGGAGTTCATTTGCAGTGACTGGAGGCCCTAGCATGCCCATTTCTTTCTCTCTTTCTCTGAATAAATAAAAATATTTTTAAAATAATAATAATAATGGGGTGGAGAGATGAATTAGCAGTTAAGGCACTTGCCTGCAAAGCCAAAGAACTTAGGTTCGATTCCCCAGGACCCACATAAGCCAGATGCAGAAGGTGGTGCATGTGTCTGGAGTTCGTTTGCAGTGGCTGGAGGGCCTGGCATGCCCAGTCTCTCTCTCTTTTTCTCTCTTTCAAATAAATAAACAAATAAATAAATAAAACATATTTAAAATAAATAAACACAGGCCTGGAGAGATGGTTCAAAAGTTAAGGCACTTGCTTGTAAAGCCTAACTGACCAGGCTAAATTCCCAGTATCCCCATAAAGCCAGATGCACAAAGTGGTTCATTCATCTGAAGTTCATTTGCAATGGCAAGAAGCCCTGGTATGCTCATTCTCTCTCTCTCTCCCCTTGCAAATAAATAAAAACATAAAAATAATAAAAATCAAAAATATGACTTTGGGCATAGCAAAGAAAAATTGAAAGGATACAAGATATAAAACAAAAGGTCAAACTAAATTCTGTAGTTCCAAGATTGACAACTAGAAGCAATGCCTAGTCTGTGAAGTTCAAATTCCACCCCTCCATGTGCTCCTCATAGCCTGGGGAACAAGGCATCCCAAGTCAGCAGCTCTCCTTGGTGGCCATCTCACAGCCCTGGCATTTCAAAATATCCTATGGTCTCTCCTACAATTCATGGTTCATCGTAATGGCTTGATCAAGCCTCCATGCAGGGACTCTCAACAACCCTGCCTTACATTGCCCATGGCCATCTCCAAAAAACAAAACCATATTGAAAATCCAATGACCCTCTCTTTCCTGCATTTGTTATACTCCACAGTACCAGGTAGGCTATCAGGTTCTTAATCCAGAAGGGAATAAAGCCAACTTTGAAGAGCAGAACACTCCTTCAGCATTCAGGTCCCTTTCAAAAGAGTAGCATTCTTCCTGCTGTCCCAATCAGCTGGGCCCATCTAAATGGCTGTAATATTGAAAACAACTGCAGGAAACTGAGCTATTTGTCTTTAGTCCAAAGATTTGCCATATCCATCTGCTCACAAGAGTCAATTTCTACATAACACAACCTTCCACATGGTCTCAGAACACATACCAGGCAGAATATAGCAAGCCTTTCACACAAACTGTTTCTAGATGAGTCCTAACAAAGTTCTCCCCTCATAAGCCACAGTTCTTAGTGCATTCAGGTCTTTCAACTCTGACCAGAATGTCATGAAACTTTGCCTTCAGCACTGCAAAGCATCTCTTAGACCAAGGTTTCAAATCCTTCCACATTCCTCTAGCAAATCAGTTCCAAAAAGCCAAAGCCACACAGACAGATTTCTAACATCAACAATTCCACTTCTCAGTACCAATTTACTATTGCAGTTAGCTTCAGTGTCTGGGTTAAATGTGTTCTTCCTGGCATAAAGAGTCCACCTCTCCTTCATATGCATCCACCTCCCCTTGGTGATCCTAGGATGCTATTTGTTGCAGTTAGCTTCTCATTGGTGGCACAAAGCATTTGACCAAGCAGCTTGTGGGAAGAAAGGGTTTATTTTGGCTTACAGACTTGAGGGGAAGCTCCATGATGGCAGGGGGAAACATATGGCATGAACAGAGGCTGAACATCACTGTCTGGCCAACATCAGGTAGACAACAACAACAAGAGAGTGTAGCAAACACTGGCAAGGGAAAGCTGCAACACTGAAAAGCCCACCCCCAACAACACACCTCTAGCAAAGTTCCAAATCCCAAACTGCCATCAGCTAGGGATCAAGCATTCATAACACATAAATTGATGGGAAATCCCTGAATCAAACCACCACAGTAGTGAATGAGATGCTATAGGTCAAACCTTACCAAAGCACTACTCAACTATTTTGAATGGGTATATATAAACAAATATGTGTATGACTGTGTTTCTCTCGGTATCTCTCTCCCACTATGCTCATTATGCTATGCTCCAGCCCCTCAGTTTGCTAAAGACGATGATAAATCAAATTCATGTAATAGAGCTAAAGGAATTGGTGGGGGGCTATTACTTGTCTCACTAATATTTGAATAATGCCTCCTTTCTAATACATTACTAGAAGACATTTCTTGAGTTTCTAGTTTAAGCCTAATAGTGGGTATTATTTAATGGCACATGTATTTAATCCCAGCACTCAGGAGGTAGAGGTAAAGGTAGGAGGATTGCCATGAGTTCAAGGTCACCCTGAGACTACACAGTTAATTCCTGGTCAGCATGGGCCAGAGTGAGACCTACCGAAAAAAAAAAAAAAAGAAAAAAAAATATATATATATATACATACACATACATACATATATACACACACAAATATATACACATACTTTAATGAAGTATCAAATAGCCTAGGATAACAGCATTTTATTTTGGAGTGTTTTTTTTTTTTCAAGGCAGGGTTTCACTCTAGCCCAGGATGACATGCAACTCATTCTGTAGCCCCAGGCTGATCTCAAACTCATGGCAATCCTTGAGTGCTGGGATTAAAGACATGACAAGTCCACCAAAAAAAAAAAAATCCCAGCAAGAATCTAGGTAGACAGGCAGATCGACAGGCAAGGACTAACTTAAAAGTTGTCCTCTGAAGCTGGGCGTGGTGGCACACACCTTTAATCCCAGCACTCGGGAGGCAGAGGTAGGAGGATCACCAAGAGTTCGAGGCCACCCTGAAACTACATAGTGAATTCCAGGTCAGCCTGAGCCAGAGTGAGACCCTACCTCGAAAAACCAAAAAAAAAAAAGTTGTCCTCTGACCTCCATATTTGCACACACACCACACACTTACAAATGAATAATAAAATAAAATTTTAAGAGTATTTATAAACTTTACCATCATCTGGTCACAGGTCAGGAGGTATCGAAAAAGATCCACATAGTCTTTGTAGTTGGGTACTTTCCACTTGCCAGTTCTAACCTCCCCTGAGGCACGACGGTATTCAGATTCAGCACCCTGGCCAAGAAGACATCATCCCAATATTGACTGCTGAGCACACAAAAGCAGCTGCTACCAAAATACTGACATTAAAAATTTCAACAAAAATAGCAACAAAAAAACTATAAAATGGACTGAAAGAATAGAAGCTTAATAAAAGAAAGCTAAAAGAAGGATGACTCTTCTGGGACTAAAGCCAGCAAGTATTTTGACACAGTAGCTACCAAATGCAGTATAAATCATCTCTTTCTTACATGGTCTAATCTCTCATCTCATTCTATTTCCTCTAACTTCTCGTAATTAAGGTATGATTACCATAACACACTTTAATATTTTCTCCTACACTTTCAAGAGATAAAACTTTTAGTAAAAATGTACTGAATAGTAAAGTAATGCTTTAGTTTCATACTTGAAGAGAAGCATATTCACATAACAAAATATATGACACTTCAAATACAAGACATGGCTGGGCTAGACACATAGCTAAGTTGGTAGAGTATTGCCTAGCCCTAGATTCAATCTCCAGCACTACATACACTGGGCATGGATGCACATGCCTATAATCCCACACTTGGGAGGTGGAGGCAGAAGGATCTGGAATTTATGATCATCCTTGACTACGTAGTAAGTTCTAAGTTTGAGCTTGGCATTCATGGGACCCTGTCTTCAACAAAAGTAAGGCATGGCTAATAACTAAGAACGATCACTTTTATATATTTATGTACAAAACCTTAGCAAAAATTCTAACCTCCAATGATAAGAAGCATTCAGAATTTACCTTTTGAAAGACCACGGGTTTAGAACATATTCTGATTAATCCTTGATGCACTGAAAAAAAAAAAAGGAAAAGAAAAATGAAAGAAAAATAATCATTCAATAAAACAATGATCACCGGGCGTGGTGGCACTCACCTTTAATCCCAGCACTCAAGAGGCAGAAGTAGGAGGATCACTGTGAGTTCAAGACTAGCCTGAGACTACATAGTGAATTCTAGGTCAGCTTGGGCTAGAACAAGACCCTATCTTAAACTACCCCCCCCCAAAAAAAAAACAATAATTATGGAAGCGGCTGGGCATGGTGACAAACACACTGAAGAGACTGAGGTAAGAGGATCACCAAGGTTTCAAGGCCAGTCTGGGCAACAACAAGACTATGCTTCAAACAAACAAAAATAAATCATGGGCTAAGGAGATGGTTCCATAGGTAAGAGCACCTATAGCACAAACATGAAGGCCTGGGAGGGCCTGATTCACCCTGCGTACAATTCCGCCACATAAACAGCTGGGCATGGCCATGCACACCTCCAATCTAAATCCTGTGGTGGGGCAGAGACTAGCGAATACCTGTGGCTCACTGGTAGCCAATCTGACTGAAAAAAAAAATCAGCAGTTCCAGGTTCAAGAAGAGACTCTGTCTCATGGAAATGTACAGCAGTGTGATAAAGGAAAATGCCTCAAGTTCTCTTGCATCTGTTTGCACAAGCACATGCATTTACCCCCCCCCACCCCCCACACACACTACATACACATGCATGCAAAAAATAACAATACATTTTTAAAAATCATAACTTTACCTCTTGGTTTCTTTTTGAAATTTGTTAACATCTGTGCTTTTAAATTTCGAACTACTAAGATTCAGAATCTAAACTGAGTGTAGTGACATCTACCTATAATCCTAGTATTTGAGAGGAAGAAGCAGAAGGATTGAGTTCGAGGCCAGCCCAAGCTACGGAAGGAAGGAAGGAAGGAAGGAAGGAAGGAAGGAAGGAAGGAAGGAAGGGAGGGAGGGAGGGAGGGAGGGAGGGGAGGGGAGGGAAGGAGGGAGGGAGGGGGAAGGAGGGGAGGGAAGGAGGGAAGGAGAGAGAGAGAAAGAAAGAAAGAAAGAAAGAAAGAGAGAGAGAGAGAGAGAAAGAAAGAAAGAAAGAAAGAAAGAAAGAAAGAAAGAAAGAAAGAAAGAAAGGGAGACAAAGAAGAGGAGGAGGAAGAGGGAGGGAGGGAGGGAGGAAGAAAAAGAGGATTTGGAGGCTAGGGAGATGGTTCAGCAGTTAAAGGCACTTCCTTGAAAGCCTGACAGGTCAGTTTTGATTCCCCAGTACCCACATAAAGCCAGATGCACAAAGTGGTACATTTATCTGGAGTTCATTTGCAGTGGCAAGAGGTCCTGGCATGCTCATTCTCTCCCTCCCTCCCTCCCTCCCTCCTCTCTCTCTCTCTCTCTCTCTCCTTGCAAATAAATAAATACAAATAGCTTTTAGCCAGTTGTGGTGGTGCACACCTTTAATCGCTGCACTCAGGAAGCAGAGGTAAGAGTACCACTGTGAGATCAAGGCCAGCCTGAGATTATATACTGAGTTCCAGATCAGCCTGGGCTACAGTGAAACCCTACCTCGAAAATAAACCAATACGACTGATTGAGAGGGGAAGGGGATATGATGGAGAGTGAAGTTTCAAAGGGGAAAGTGGGGGGAGAGAAATAACATGGGATATTGTCTACAATTAAAGAAGTTGTCAATAAAAATAAAAATTAAAAAAAAGAAAAAACCAATACATGTATATTAAAAAAAAAAAAAAGGGGGATTTTTCAGGGGCTGGAGAGAAGGTTTAGCAGTTAAAGCACTTGCCTGTGAAGCCTAAGGACCCAGGTTTGATTCCCCAGTACCCATGTAAGCCAGATTCACAAGGTGACACATGCATCTGGAATTCATCTGTAGCGGCTAGAGGCCCTGGTGCGCTATTTTTTCTCTCTGTGTGTAATATGTGTCTCAGTGTGTATTATCAATAAAATATTTTTATAAAACAAGAAAGAAAGGATTTTTTTAAGCCAGGCGTAGAGGCACACGGCTTTAATCCCAGCACTCAGGATGCAAAAGGAGGAGGATCGGGCTGGAGAGATGGCTTAGCGATACAGGCGTCTGCCTCCTAAGCCTATGAACATGGGTTCCAATCTCCAGGTCCCACGTTTAGCCAGATGCACAGGGTGCAATGCCACACTTGACCACAAGGGGGCGCACACATCTGGATTTCGTTCGCAGCAGCTGAGAAGCTACTGGTGCGCCCATTTCTATCTGTCTTCCTTTCCCTATCTCTCTGTCTCTTTCTGTATCTCTCTCCAAAAAGGGGGCGGGGGGAATCTGGCCAAGATGGTGTCTGCCTAACCTCGCCTCACCTTACAGGGAAGTAAAAGCAAGATTTTTAAGCTTTTAAAAGATTTCTTAAAGGGTTTGCTGGCCCTTGCATACTGCCAGAGGGAGGGGGTAGATGAAAAAATAGGGAATCCACTGATTCCCACGCTGTGGGGCAGGGGCCACCGCTGGTTAGGTCCTCCTGGGCAGAGGTGACCCAAACCGCCGGCCAGATGCCTGCCATTACCAGCTAGAGCCCAGCAGACCCTGCCAGTCTGAGTGACCACTCTGACGCCCGCCATTACCGGCCAGAGCCCGGGGCGACCCGCCCGGAGGCACAGTGGACCCTGCCAGTCTGAGTGACCGGTCAGATCCCTAACTCACCTGGCCAGTCCTGGGGAGGCCCTCCTGAGCCACATTAGATCCCAGGGGACCTGTCTGACCTTCATCCCTAGTCAGACCCCTCCCTCACTGGCCAGATCCCCATCACTGGTCAGGTGGCCCCCTAGCCTTCCTGACCCCCAACAGACAGGTGCCACCACTCCCCCTCCCAGGGCAGATCAGGGATCCAGGGAAGTAGGCCAGTGTTCCCACCCTACCCTGCCTGAGTTCAACTAGGGTGGTTGTGGTCCCCTACCCTTCCCACCTCCATAAGGAACACAGGCCGGCAGGCCACTGTCCCCCACCCCAGCCTATCAGAACTCCAGGGACCACTGCCCTGCCAATCACCACTGCGCCCCACCCCACCCCAGGGCAGCAGGCTAGCATTTCATACACAAGGTTTCTGAACCATTGTGATGGGCAGACTACAGCGAAAAAGGAATAGCATGAAAAACCAGATGAAGTGAATCCAGCTAGACTATCCAGTCCTACAAAGGATGTCTCAAATCAAAGCACAGAAGAGACAATAGAATCAGAACCCCAAAATGAAGAGACAAGCTATGCAACCCCGGCCAAGCAAATAGCACAACTCTCAGAAACTCAACAAAGAGCCAACAATTGTATGAATGTTATCCTTGCTAGATTAGACCTAATAGAAAAGAACCAGGAAGGGCTCCAAAGACAGTTAAATGATCTGAAGGAGAATGAAAAAAAAAAGAGGTCCTCAATAACATGCTGGCTAAGTTCAATGAAGACATAAAGAAATGCAAGGATGAACTCCAAGAAGCATTAAGAAAGTCGGAAAATAGCCAGGCATGGTGGCGCACACCTTTAATCCCAGCACTGGGGAGGCAGAGGTAGGAGGATCGCCGAGAGTTCGAGGCCACCCTGAGACTACATAGTGAATTCCAGGTCAGCCTGAGCCAGAGTGAGACCCTACCTCGAAAAACAAAAAAAAAAAAAAAAAAGAAAAAGAAAAAAGAAAAGAAAAGAAAGTCGGAAAATGCAAAATGACACAAAAAGGGAACTAGACAGAGGGATGGAAACTATACATTAAAAAAACGTAGAAAATATGAACCAAATTGGGCTGGAGAGATGGCTTAGCGGCTAAGGCGCCTGCCTGCTAAGCCTAAGAATGCTGGCTCCAATGTCCAGTGGTTCCAATCTCCAGGTCCCACATTTAGCCAGGTGCAAAGTGACGCAAGAGCGCAATGCCGCACCTGACCACAAGGGGGTGCACACATCTGGATTTCGTTCACAGCAGCTGAGACACTGCTGGCGCACCCATTTCTGTCTCCCTCTCCCTCTCTGTTTAGCTCTTTGTGTCTCTCTCTCCAAATAAATAAAAAATAAATAAATAAATAAAGTTTTTAAAATATGAACCAAATTGAACAAGCCCAAAACTCTATAGAAGCTCTTAAGAACAGAGTAAGTCAAGTGGAAGACAGAAACTCAGAACTGGAAGACAAAACAGAACAAACAGTTCATGAGTCCAAAAATTTCAACAAGTTCAAAAATTTCTGTGAACAGAACAAGGGAAATGTGGGACACCCTTAAGCGTCCAAACATCAGGATCATGGGTATACCAGAGGGGGAAGAAACACAGACCAAACGAATGGAAAGCTTATTCAACAAAATAATTGAAGAAAATTTTCCCACTCTCTCAAAAGAAAATCCCATCAAATTACAAGAAGCTAGCAGAACTCCAAACTGACTGGACCAAAGGAGAAATTCTCCAAGACACATTATCTTTAAGACTCCCAACATCAAGCACAAAGAGAAAATCCTAAAAGCAGCCAGGGAAAAACAACACATTACATATAAAGGGAACCCATTAGAATTACCTCAGACTCCTCAATGGAAACCCTAAAAGCCAGAAGGGCCTGGAATGGAACACTGAAAACTCTAAGAACCCATGGTTTCCAGCCCCAACTACTCTACCCAGCAAAAGTATCCCTCATAATAGATGGTGAAAGAAAAACGTTCCACAATAAAACTCATCTTTACAAATATATGAACACAAAACCAAACCTACTGAAAGTACTTCAGGGAATTCTCCACACAGAAGAAACAAATAACCATTCTCAAGAGCCTCAAGAAGCAGTCCATGTTAACCCCCCCCAAAAAAAACCCACAAAGACCACAACCCACCACAATATGTCATGTATTCAATCAAACCTCAAAGTTATATCTCTGAATATTAATAGCCTTAATAATCGTCGCATGGTCTCGTTTATCTGTCGCTCCTAACCTGAATCCACATGACATGCGGCCAAACCTAATAAACACTCTGAGGCCCAGACAAGAGGGAGGGTGGGATGGAGGGAGGGTAAGGATGGGAGGGAACAAGAGGGTGGGAGGGAGGACAAGGGTGGGGGGATACAAATTGGGACCCAAAAGGAAATGATACTATAAAACCCTTTACTCTGACAATAGGCTAAAACATTGAACCTTCAGCAGGCCCACAGAGGGAACACCCGAACCACAGGAACCTGGAGAGAACATCATGAAGGCCAACCTTAATCTTGTCCTGCTTCTCTTTCTCTTCTCTCTCTCTCTCTCCATACTCACTTTCTCTGTTATATTATCTATCTTTTTCCTCCCTCACCTTCCTAGGTGCAGACTTCCATAACTCCCAGTGCCAGCACGGGGTTAACTTCCACAATGAGCTGTGGATCTGAAACACCTACAAGGTCTCCCAAAAAAGACAGACTTCTGTCAGAGTTCTTGGTGACCCACCAAAGGTTAATGGTAAGACCCAGACCCTACTGTTGAAGACAGCATACGTGTGTGAGACCAAACACAGAGAGACCTGGCCAGAATCTGGAAGAAGGTCAGTCCCCAGACAGTTAGCTAGTCTAGTACTAAAGGGTGCTACACGAGCAACTGGGGGAAAATGTCCGACATTGGTCCAAACAACTTGCAGTCTAAGATACCCAGCAGGAAACAACTTGACGTAATGCTCATACAAGTGCAGTAGTGGCAAACAGCCATGGTGGGTAAACAACTGCTTTTGATTTGGCTAATAGATCCACTCAGTGGAATGGAACTCATTGCTGGAACTGGGAAATAAGTTAAAACCAGGTACAAAAAAATGAGCTCAGTCTCCAAGATCAAGATACCACCAAATGTGGGCTAGAAGAGAGCCAACACATATAAAATTCCCTCCAAAACATATATGGTCATCCCTTCTATCTAGTACTAACTTCTCTCTCCATTGGAGAATTTGCTTATCTTTTTTCAGATGGACAACGAACCTGAAGGGAGGATCAGCTAACCATACATCACCAGGGACCCAGCTGAAACCATAGAACAACGCAGGGGAAGGGCAAGAATACAGCGTTCATGGCGATCACTACACCAGAAAAAGGCTGAAGGAGATAAACACAGAGAACATCCAACTCCAACTAAGCCAGATATCCAGAGACACAGAGGCTCCCAAAACCTCATCACTGAAGCAGAACTAAAATGACCCCAATGTGGCTCAGGGAAACTCGCAGAAGAGGGGGAAGAAAGATTGTTAGAGTCACAAGTTGGGGCATTATGCACAGAGACCGGGGCCTACCCCCCAGAACTATTGACTAACCTCACAATGCATGACCCACATTCCCCATTGATGAGGGTCCCTTTGAAAGTGGGAGGACAGGGAGGAGGACAATGGAACCAATACTATGAATGTAAAATCAGAATAATATAAATAAAAAAAATTATATATATATATATATGTATATGTAGGAGGATCACAGTCAGTTCAAGGCCAGCCTGAGACTACATAGTGAATTCCATGTCAGCCTAGGCTAGAGTGAAACCCTACCTTGAAAAATAAAAAAAAAAGAAGAATTTTCATCCACCAAAACTTTATGAGTTCTCTAGGCAACATTAAATATACAGAAAAAATTTGGAAACCAGATTTTATTTAACTATATCAAACAACATGTTAAATATTCAGCATTCAATATAACAACAAAATTGAAGGTCAAGCTTACCGACAGTACCAATGCAATTCCAGAGAACTGGTCCTTTATCTGCTAAGGCTAGGAAAACTTTCACTATGGCCTTACAGCACACCAACTGCATTTTGGGACTATACTGTGGGAAACTGTCTATTTGTGCCACCATAAGATGTTCTAGAACTGGAGTATAAGCCTCAGGAACCTGCGAGAAATGGAAAGCAAACTCAAAATTAAAGCAGTGAATAAACAAAGAATAGTACATATATGCAACATAACAAAAACTGAACTAGATGCAAGTAAATGAAAAAATGGCTTATGCTGACATGGTAACTGACACCTATATTCCCATCCATGAGTTCAAGGCCAGCATGGGGTACAGAGTGAATTTCAGGTCAGCCTGGGCTAGAGTAAGACCCTCCCTCAAAAAAAACAGGGGGAGCCGGGCGTGGTGGCGCACGCCTTTAAACCCAGCACTCGGGAGGCAGAGGTAGGAGGATCGCCGTGAGTTCAAGGCCACCCTGAGACTACATAGTTAATTCCAAGTCAGCCTGGGCCAGAGTGAGACCCTACCTCAAAAAACCAAAAAAAAAAAAAAAAAAAAAAAAAAAAAAAAAAAAAAAAAAAAAAAAAAAAACAGGGGGGGCTGAAGAGATGGCTCAGCAGTTAAGGCACTTGCCTGCAAAGCCTATGGATTTGTGTTTGATTCCCTAATACCCATATAAAGCCAGATATACAAGGTGGCACATGTGTCTGGAGTTCATTTGCAATGGCTAGAGGCTCTTGTGTGCCCATTCATCCTCTCTCTCTCTTTCTTTCTCCCTCACCTGCTTCTGTCTCTCTATCAAATAAACAAATAAAATAGTTTTTTAATTGGCTTGTTTGGGGCTGAAGAGATGGCTTAGAGGTTAAGGCGTTCACCTGCAAAGCCCAAGGATCCTGGTTCATTTCTCTAGGACCCAAGTAAGCCAGATGCACAAGGGAGCAAATGCATCTAGAGTTCATTTGCAGTGGCTAGAGGTCCTGGCACACCCATTCTCTCTCTCTCTCTCTCTCTGCCTCTTTCCCTCTTTCAAATAGATAAAATATATTTTAAAAAAGCATTTATTATTGTGACTGCCTAAAATAAATCTAATTAAAACTGTCTAAATGGTACTGACATATAATTCTACCAATATACTGAATATGGGGACTACAAAAAATTTGGCAATAGTAAAATATCTATTTTTACTATGTTACTTTTGAATATGGAAAGACGAAAAATGAATTCAAAATCTAATGAGTCCAAGGTGCTTCTGGAAGCACTCACCTATAGTGGTCAAGGATTCAAACTTTCTGGATTTTAAAAGTCTAAGCACACTTAAAGTAGGAATTAAATTCACCTATTTAAGGTATACAATTTTTTAAAAATCGGGGAAATGAGGAAGATTAGATCTGTGAAGGGGAAAGTGGGGAAGGGTAGGGAATTATCATGGTTTATTATCTGTAATTATGGAAGTTGTCAATAAAACAAGTTAAAAAAAAATAGTCATGTTGACCACAGGGGTACAAACACAAAATGCATTATCATATGTCTCAAAGTCCTTAAGGAGATTAAATACTTAAAACTCTGTTTGGTTTAATTATTTCACTTACTGTGTCAAGGTAAAGCAAAACACTTGCAATAGACTGGAGGAAACTTGGCATCTGATAAACATGGTCATCAGCATTGTCAGTCTGCATAAGGAACATCTGCTTGCAGCGCTGAATGAGCTCAACATACATGAAGTCTACATCTTTTGCATTTATAACCTTGCAAGGCTTTAGAAAAGGTAAAACAGAAGCTTTAATCTTATCAATAACAAGACAAACATACTAAAGATGTCAGGTTAAACCAGCAATTACAAACATTATAAACAATATTAGCAAGCCAATTACTTGCTTAAATATGTAAAATACAGTATCTTATAAAGATGCTTTTCATACTACTTTGTAATCCCATCCTAAATATTTATTCATATGTAGAACATTTTTCAATTATTAACTATGCTCTAGGCAGTGTTTAGATGGCACATCCCTTGCTTTTACTGGCCCCAATAGGCTAGCCACCCCAGAAAGAGATTGACAAACACATGGCTAGAATACACGAACACACTGTATTCATATACTACTACTTCTGTGTAGGTAAATTTAAAGTAGCCCGACAGAGACAAATGGAGATGAAAATGATTCTCCAGGTCCCATGTAACCCAGATGTACATGGTGGTACATGTGTCTGGAGTTCGTTTGCAGTGGCTAGAGGTCCTGGTGTGCCCATTTACACATACACACACACACACACACACACACACACACTCTCTCTCTCTCTCTCTCTCACGCTCTTTCTTCCCCCTTCTGTCTCTAATAAATAAATAAAATAAAATAAAATAGAATAAAATAGAATAAAATAAAAAATAAAATAAGGAAAAGAAAATGAGAAAGACAAAGAGGATGGAAGAGGAAAATACAAACAGGAAGAAAAACAAGAAGTTATTTTGTTTATGAAGAAGTTAAAGTTAAAGGGATCCACTAAGAGAAAAACAACTAGAGTTAAATTTTTTTTTTTTTTTTTTTTTTTGAGACAGGATCTCAGTATAAAGCCCATGCTGCCTTCAAACTTGTGGCAGTCCTCCTACCTCTGCCTCCTGATTGCTGGAATCACAGGCAATGATCCACCACACCCAGCTAATACTCTTAAATATCTTTTCCTTTGAAGAACTTCTTGTTCTAAAATAGTATATGAAAACAACTACAGTTTTACTTTATAAGCAAACGGTTTCTACTCTCATACTTGGACTTATGGGGTGGTTTTGGTTGTTGAAATAGGGTCATGCTATTCTCAGCCTGATCATAATTCTGTGTTATTTATTTTTAAAAATATATTATTTATTTAATTAATTTATTTATTTATTTGAGAGAGAGAAAGAGACAGAGAGAGAGAATAGGCATGCCAGGGCTTCTAGTCCCTGCAAAGTAATTCCAGATGCATACGCCCCCTTGTGCATCTGGCTTATGTGGGTCCTGGAAAATTGAACTGAGATCCTTTTGACTTTGCAGGCAAACGCCTTAACCACTAGGCCATCTCTCCAGCCCCTTTGTTATTTATTAATCCAGTAATTCTACACTGCATATAAAAAAACTAAGAGCAAGAGTGATGAGTTGGCTGGTGACTTTATTATTTTAGTATGGAACTTCAGTTTCAAATGATGAGTCACAATTCACAGCATTTCTTTTTTTTTTTTAATTTTATTTATTTGCAAGCAGAGAGAGAGAGAGATACAAGAGAGGCAGATAGAGAGAGAATGGGCACACCAGGGCCTCTAGCCACTGTGAACAAACTCCAGAAGCATGTGCCCCTTGTGCATCTGGCTTACATGGGTCCTGGAGAATCAAAACAGGTTCCTTTGGCTTCGCAGGCAAATGCTTTAACTGCTAAGCCATTTCTCCAGCCCGCATTTCTTTTTTTTTAAATATATTTTATTTATTTATTTACTTATTTATTTATTTGCGAGAGAAAGAGGGGGAGAGAAAGAGAATGGGTATGCCAGGGCCTCCAGACACTGCAAACGAACTCCAGCTGCATGTGCCCCCTTGTGCATCTGGCTTACGTGGGTCCTGGAGAGTCGAACCAGGATCCTTTGGCTTTGCAGGTAAACGCCTTAAACGCTAATCCATCTCTCCATCTCTCAGAGCATTTCTTGATTGTTAACTATGTCCTAAATGCTATTTCAGTGGCTCAGGCTGGCCTCAAAACTCTCAATTCTTCTCCTGCCTTAATCTCCTAGTACTAGGATTATAAGCATATAGCACTATTCTCAACTTAGATTTATGTCTTGTTGCTGTCAATTCTATGTCTTTTGATAAGCTACCTAATTTCTCTATGTCTTAGTTCCTTGTGTGTAAAATAGACTCAACTTGTAGAAGAGTTATGAGAATTTAAGATACTGCATAATACGGTACAGAGCGAACACTGAAAACTCAACTATTAAAGTAAATGACAGTAACATCATCACACGCATGACATGCTATTCAAAGATTCAATATATTATATCATATTCCTTTAAATATTAAAGTAAAACCCAGAATAAGCCAGACATGGTGATGCATGCCTTTAATCCCAGCATTGGAGAGGCAGAGGTAGGAGGATCAATTTGAGTTCGAGGCCACCCTGGTATTATAGAGTGACTTCCAGGTCCACCTGTACTAGAGTGAGACCCTTCCTTGAAAAAAAAACCCAAAATATAAAATATAGCAAATTAAGGATCATACTCCTGCAAATAGTCCATATCCACGAATGGCAATGGATAACTCCTTGCTGCTTGAATCCACATTTCTGATGATTCCATAGAACTGTTCCATAAAGTACTGCAGCTTATTCTTATGACATTCTGCATCTTTTGCCACCATAACAGAAATCTGTAATTGTATGACATTCATTTTTAGTAATATTTAATACCAAAACCAAAGTATTTAAACAAGTATGAAAATAACATAATTGTTTATATACTATTAATATGCTATTACAGCTACACTCAATTGCTTTTACTCATAAAAACCCTTTGCTTCAATTTCTTAGTCTCTATCAAGTTCAGAAAAATAGTCTCTTAAGTAAGCCTACATTATATGTGACATATTTTTCCTAAAGAAAGAAAAGACCTGGAAAAAGTGGAAAAAAGGCTGCACATACACATACACAAATAGGCTTTGAGTGAAGGCTATCTGATGAAGCAGAAAGTAGTCTTTAAATTACATGTCACCCAGAAGGCAAATGTATTACTAATTCCTCACTAACAGTCCTATGGCCAGTAAGATAAATAATAGCAACAAATAGGTCAGAACTTATTATCAGAAAAACAAGTCATCTTGTTTGTTCTTCTATTTTAAAAAATATTTATTTCAGACAGAAGGGGGGGAGAGATAGATGCATCAGGGCCTCCTGAAGCTGTAAACAAACTACGGACCCATGCATTACTTTGTGATCCGGCTTTACATGAGTACTAAGGAACTGAACCTGAGCCATCAGGCTTTGCAGGAAAGTACCTTTAACTACTGAGCCATCTCCCCATCCCTTTTTCTTCTTTTTTAAACTAAGCTTCAAATGATATCACTTAAGTATAGGAAGAGAAAAAAGTCATCTGAGAAGTGAAGAGATCACTACCAAACAAAGAGGCAACAGCAGTCAATAAGCAAGAATACAAATGTTCAGAAAAACATTACTGGGCTGGAGAGATTGCCCAATGGTTAGGCACTTGCCTGTAAAGCCTAACAACCTAGGTTTGATTCCCCAGTACCCACGTAAAGTCAGTGGCACATAAATCTGGAGTTCATTTGCAGTGGTTGGAGGTCCTAGCATACCCATTCTCTTTCTTTGCTTGCAAATAAATAAATTAATCATTAAAAACATTACTAATTTCAGCACAATTTCACTTAGATGACTATCAAAGACAAAAAGGGGGGACCATTTCCAATTGGCAACCTACCCATTTTACCTAAAGCCATTACATCTGAACATATGACCTTCTCAGCTCTACTTCCCATTTATTTTAAAAGACTAGAATATCATACATAGTGCTTTATAATTTCTTTCACAAAACATGGCATGAACATGTTTCCCAAGAAATAACCCAAGTGTGGTGGCTAAGGTAGGACAATCACTAAGAGTTCAGGACCAACTCAGATTACATAGAAAGTTCCAGGTCAGCCTGGACTACAGAGTGACACCCTAACACAAACGAACAAAATATACTTCATTACAAAAAAGATCAGAACACTATAATATAACCATTTAACCTATTGCTGCTTTATTAATGCATTTCTAGTAAATGACTTTTCTATATACTTTTATCTAATTACTTTCTGCTTAAAACAGCAAACACTTGAAAATAATTAATAAGATAAAGAATATATTAAAACATTATAGCCGGGAGTGGTGGCGCATACCTTTAATCCCAGCACTCAGGAGGCAGAGGTAGGAGGATTGCCGTGAGTTCAAGGCCACCCTGAGACTACATAGTGAATTCTGGGTCAGCCTAAGCTAGAGCGAGACCCTACCTGGAAAAACCAAAAAATAAAAATAAATTAATTAAAACATTATGGATCATAAACATGATACATTATGCTACCACTAAAAATTAATAATGTAGTGGGGCTGCAAAGATGGTTTAGCACTTAAAGGTACTTATTTGCAAGGCTGCCAGTAAAGGTTTGATTCCCCAGTACCCACATAAGGCCAGATGCACAAAGTGACAAACAGGCCTAGAATTCATTTGCAGTGACAAAAGGCTCTGGCATTTACCCATTCTTATTCACATTCTATCTCCAATAAATACTTTTAAATACTTATTTATTTAAGAGAGAGAGAGGAAGAGGCAGATAGAGAGAATGGGCATGCCAGGGCCTCCAGCCACTGCAAACAAGCTCCAGGTGCATGCATCACCTTATGCATCTGGCTTATACAGGTACTGGGGAATCAAACCTGGGTCCTTAGCTTTGCAGGCAAGGGCTTAACCGCTAAAACCATCTCTCCAGCCCAATAAGTACTTTTTAAAAATTAGTCATGTACGTCTTAGTGTATGATCTGAAAAATATCCAGTATAGTGGAAAAATGCCCCCCCCTCAGAAACTCTTTGTGTAGTCCCAGACTGACCTTTACTTGAACTGATCATGATCTTTCTACCTCTGCTTCCTGAGTGCTGAGATTAAAGACTTACATTGCCACTCCAGGCCTAGATGTGTTTTCCTCACAACTGCTGTGTCATGAGTAGTTAAGAGTCCTCAGAACCCATCACAGACAAAAGGACTCTTCTCTAGAGCTGGGGTACATCAGTTTCCCATTATCCTCGGTCCAGGTTAAACCTGTTGCAAAGCGAAGCTATAGACAGAAGATAGGTTTGCCTTTGGTATATACTCCACATGTGGGCAAGTCATTTACTACCAAGTCAGGTATGAAACACATCCCTCCTCCTCAGCCCACAATCCTTTTTTTTATGTTTTATTTTATTTAGTTAGTTATTTTTCATTTTTTCAAGATAGGGCCTCACTCTAGCCCAGGCTGACCTGGAACTCACTATATAGTCTTAGGGTGGCCTCGAACTCACAGCAATCCTCCTTCCTCAGCCTCCCTACTGCAGAGACTAACTTCATGTGCCACCACACCTGGCTATATTTATTTATTTATCTGAAAGAGAGAGAGAATGGGCGCACCAAGGCCTCTAGCCACTGCAAACCAACACCAGGCACATGTGCCACCTTGTGCATCTGACTTATGTGGGTACTGCGGAATTAAACCTGGGTCCTTAGGCTTTGTAGGCAAGTGCCTTAACCACTAAGGCATCTTTCCAGCCCTTACTTTTTTGTTTGTTTTGTTTTAGAGGTAGGGTCTCACTCTATAGCCCAGTCTGACCTGGAATTCACTATGTAGTCTCAGACTGGCCTCAAACTCAGATCATCCTAGATCGAGATCAAGCCTCTTGAGCGCTGACATTAAAGGCATATGCCACCATGCCCGGCCCTGGCCTTTTTCATATCTTTATTTTTTTATTATACATAATGATCTGCAATGTTTATTTTCATAAGAACTCTATATAAAGGTATTAAGTGAAAAAAGAAAGTTTTTTCCATAGGAATAATAAATTCAAGATTATGCTTACAAGTGCCAAAACACTAAAAAAATAAATAAATAAAAATAAAGAGGGCTGTAGGGGCTGGAGAGATGACTTAGTGGTTAAGTACTTGCCTGTGAAGCCTAAGGACCCTGATTCAAGGTACAATTCCCCAGTACCCACGTAAGCCAGATGCACAAGGTGGCGCATGCATCTAGAGTTCATATGTAGTGGCTAGAGGCCCTGGTGTGCCCATTCTCTCTCTTTACCTGCCTCTTTCTCTCTGTCTGTTGCTCTCAAAGAGATAAATAAAAATTAAAAAGAGAGAGAGAGAGCTGCAGAGATGCCATAGCAGTTAAAGCACTTGCCTGCAAAGCCTAAAGACCCATGTTCAATTCCCCAATACTACGAAAGCCAGATGCACAAGGTGGTACATGCTTCTGGAGTTCATTAGCAGTGGCTCAAGACCTGGCACACTCATTCTCTTTCCCTCTTAAATAAATATATTTTTAAAAATTTAATCTAACAATCTATGAACACTATACAGCTTTTCTTTTTTCTTTCTTTTTGGTTTTTCAAGGTAGAGTCTCTCTCTTTCTCTATCCCCCCCTCTCTAATAAATAAATAAATTAAAAAAAAAAAAAGCAGAGAGAGCTGGGAATGGTGGCACATGCCTTTAATCCCAGCACTCAGGAGGCAAAGGTATGAGGATGGCAGTGAGTTAAGGGCACCCTGAGAGTACATAGTGTATTCCACGTCAGTCTGGGATAGAACAAGACCCTACCTCAAAAAAAAGAGCGGGGTGGGGAGGGAGCTGGACAGATGGCTTAGTGGTTAAGGCACTCGCCTGCAAAGCCTAAGAACCCATGTTCAACTTTCCAGATCCCATGTTAGCCAGATGCACAAAGGTAAGGCAAGCACAAGGTTACAAATGCCCACTAGGTGGCGCAAGCATATGGAATTTGATTGCAGTGGCTGGTCCCTGGCATGCCAATTCTGTCTCTCTAAAAAAATAAAAATAGAAAAAGGTCAGCCTGAACTAGAGTGAGACCCTACATCGAAAAACCAAAAAAGGAATAAAGAAAAAAACCATATGCAAGGACTTCCAGGTAAGATGGCGGCATAGAAGCCATGCCAAACCAGCTTAAGGAGGGACTTAAGCAAAACCACAACAAAATACACTCTTCTTCTGAAAAGTGAAGTATAGGTTATTCTTAGACACAGTGGAGAAACTGGAGAGACCAAGATCCACCAGAAAGGAGGAAACAGCCAGAATCCCACTGAAGCGTTTGCGGCCCCGATCCGTGCCATCTGCACACCCAGCACCACCTGCCAGGCACCAGCGCAAAGCAGTAACAGCAGAGACCAAACAAGGGGATTGTCCAATCTCATCAGCCTCCTTGCAAAGTGAAGAAATCTGAAGGAAAGACAGATGAGGTCAACTAAGGAACTAGTGAAAGAAATACAGGTGGGACTGCATGAGCAATTCCAGGCTTCCTGAACTCTCCCATCCCTCAACCCACAGAACCATGATCCTCCGGCATTCAGCCCCCAGCGGCAGCTCACCCAGGACAGCTGAACAGAACTCCAGCTCCACAGCATTGGTGAGATTGGAAGCCACACCAAAAGGTAACAAGGCCAACTGACAAAAGAAAAGGAAAAAAAGAAAAAGAAAAGAAAAAAGTACATAGGCCTGCATTGGAAGTGCTAATCTCTTTCTGTGTCAGGGCAGGTTATGGGTTACATATATTTGGTTAGCTTTACCATTTTCAATTAAACTATATTTGGGGGTTTAATATTGTTGCCTTTGATGCTTTCAGATTTATAGGGCCTTTGTCTTTTGCTTCTGTCATTATTGGGGGCAGAGTCTAATTCAGATCCAGGCTGACCTGGAACTCAATTCAGAACAGAATTCTCTACCTCCCAGCTGACAGGATTAAGGGGGTAGAGCAACACACAACTTTAGGGATTTTGGCTTTATAAGACTGTTTGTTTTGATCCCAAAACTTGTATACTCTGTGCTGGTATTTATTGAATGTGTATATTGCTCAGTTGAAGTTTAGAATTTGCCAGTAAATTGTTCTACAAAGTCCACTAGAATACTTGCTTAGCAAGCAAACTCAACACCTAGGATTACTTCTGCGGTAGGATTGGGGTACAAGAGCTACACCTGGCACCTTAAACTCATATCCTGAAAATATATAAAGGTGGATTGCCACATCTAAGAACACTGCAGATAAGTAGAAAACCCAAGCATCAAATCAATTCAGGATGCAAAAATTGCTACATTATAATAAAAAAGAAACACAAAGAATCAAGACAATACAATTCCACCAAAAATTATAAATCCATCACAAATTATTATCAAAGAGACTGTTTTAGATGAAATGCCTGACAAACCAAGAGGATATGATGGAGAGTGGAGTTTCAAAGGGGAAAGTGGAGAGAGGGAGGGAATTACCATGGGATATTTTCTACAATTATGGAAGTTGTCAATAAAAAAATTAAAATTATAAAAATCAAAAGGTTTTTAAAAAATAAAAAAAATAAAAAAATAAAAAAGGAGAAGAAAAAAGGCCAGCCAAGCATGGCAGTGCATGCCTTTAATCTCAGCACTTGGGAGGTAGAGGAAAGAGGACTGCTGTGAGTTCTAGGCCAACCTGTGATTACAGAGTGAGTTCCAGGTTAATCTGGGCTAGAGTGAGATCCAACTTCAAAAAAGAATAAAATAAAAGAGGGCTGAAGAGACGGCTCAGTGGATAAGGTGCTTGCCTGTGAAGCCTAAGGATCGATGTTCAACTCAGCAGATCCCACATAAGCCAGATGCACAAAGGTAAGACAGGCATAAGGTCACACATGCCCACTAGGTGGCGCAAGCATCTGAAGGTCGATTGCAGTTGCTGAGGCGCTGGTGTGCCAATTTTCTCTCTCTCACTCTAAAATAAGAAAAGAAAAAAGGGGCTGGAGGGATGGCTTAGCGGTTAAGGCATTTGCCTGCAAAGCCAAAGCATCCAGGTTCGATTCCCCAGGACCCATGTTTGCCAGATGCACAAGGGGATGCATGTGTCTGGAGTTCATTTGCAGTGGCTGGAGGCCCTGGCATGCCCATTCTCTCTCTCTTCCCCTCTTTCTCTGTCAAATACATAAATAAATTAAAATAAAAATATTAAAAGAGAGAGAAAGGCATGCAGTACAAATAGGCACTTACTTTCTGACACTCTGACCAAATGCAAGGATAAAATTTACAATATCCACATTGTGCACCAAAGAATTTTATATTGTCCAGAAAGAATATTGGCCTTTGCATCTCAGAGATAACTTCCAAGCCTTTGTAATATCAAGCTTATAAGAAACATTGTCTTTGCCCAGGGGCCCTCTAGTCAAACCCATTAGCAATAATGTGACAGTGTGGGTTCTGTGGGTCTTGTGTTAGCCGTGATCTGGAAATTGAAATCAAACATGTGGACAAGCAATCAATTTTAACATGATAAGAGTCTGATAAAAACAACACAAACGAGGCACGGTGGCATATGCCTTTAATCCCAGCACTTGGGAGGCAGAGGTAGGTAGAAGGATCACTGTGAGTTCAAGGCCACCCTGAGAGTCTTAGTGAATTTGAGGTCAGCCTGGGCTAGAGTAAAACCTTACCTTGGTGGGAGGGGGGAATGAACACTGAGGCTCAGTTGATGCTCCATGTATGTTCAGTGTAATGTTCTGACTCCACAGGAAAAGAAGACAGAAGCACCACTCCTCCTTATATATATTTAGTGGATTTTAATCCCTTCACTTGAACTATTACAAGCAATGCTGTGAATGTTGACAGCTACGTTCTGTTCATCCTTCAAAACAAATTACCCAACTTGAGGATGGCTTTAGAAACCCCTAAACTTGTACCAGGCATCAGCCATGAGGGCAGGACTGAAGAGCTTTTTCCTCAACTTCTTAGTTGCCTACATTATAACCTTTTCACAGACTTCAGGAATAAAGAAATATCCTCACAGAAACCTGAAGTCTATTTTGGCTTTGGTTTTTTCCTTGAGACAGGGACTCTGGCTTTGTAGCCCAAACTGGCTTTGAACTCATGACAATTCTAACTCAGCCTTCTGGGTGGTTGGATTATGATTGTATACCACAATTCCTAGCAAGTCTAAATAGTTTTTTGTTGTGTGTGTGTTTGTTGTTGTTATTGTTGTACTGTTTTGGGGTGTTTTTTTTTTTTTTTTTTTTTTTTGAGGTAGGATCTCACTCCAGCCCAGGCTGACCTAGAACTCACTCTGTAGTCTCAGGGTGTCCTCAAACTCAGAGCAATCCTCCTACCTCTGCCTCCCAAGTGCTGGAATTAAAGGTGTGCACCACTGGTTTTTGTTTGAGGCAGGTTTTACTCTAGCCCAGGCTGACCTGGAACTCACTCTGTAGCCCCAGACAGGGGCTATAAACTCATGGTGATCCTTCTACTTTAGCCTCCCCAGTGCTGGGATTAAAGGTGTGTGTGCCACCATGCCCAGCTTAAGTAGTTGTATTCAATCTAGGGTTTTTTTGTTTTATTTTGTTTTTATTTATTTATTTGAGAGAGAAAGAGACAGAGAGAGAGAGAAAAAATGGGTGAACCAGGGCCTCTAGCTACTATAAATGAACTCCAGACTCATGTACTACTTTGTGCATCTGGCTTAATTGGGTCCTGGGGACCTGGGTTATTTGGCTTCACAGGCAAGTGCCTTAACCACTAAGCCATCTCTCCCGCCCCCTCTTTTTTTCCCCTTTGGTTTTTTTCAGGTAAGGTTTCAATCTAGCCCAGGCTGACCTAGAATTCACTATGTAGTCTCAGTGTGGCCTCTAACTCAAGGAAATCCTCCTACCTCTGCCTGCAGAGTGCTGGAGAAAAATGCCGGACATGGTAGTACACGCCTTTAATCCCAGCACTTGGGAAGAAGTTGGAGGATTGCCATGGATTCAAGTCCACCCAGAGACTACATAGTGAATTCCAGGTCAGCCTGAGCTAGAGCGAAACCCTACCTCGAAAAAAAATTGAGAAAAGAAGTCTGAAACTAGATTCCCTAGAAAAGATCTGCTTGTGCAGCACGTTAACAGCTAACCAGTCCAAACTAAAGAGGGTGACAGTCATCACTACAGGCACTCATCCACACTGATAGTACAGACAGATGTTATTAGGGAGTCTCAGAGATGGCAGCAAGGAATGGTAGTTCTATAAGAAGCCACAGCCCTAAACAAATTATGGATGGTTTATTCACCTAAAATCTGAAGTTGCATCTTACAAGAGCAAATGTTTACTGAGATCCAAGTAAAATCTGAGGCCAGGCGTGGTGGCACACGCCTTTAATCACAGCACTCAGGAGGCGGTGGTAGGAGGATTGCTGTGAATTCAAGGCCACCCTGAGACTACATAGTGAATTTCAGGTCAGCCTGGGCTATAGCGCAACCCTACCTGAAAAAAATAAAAACTACAAACTGGGCGTGCTTGCTTACAATGCCTAATGACCCAGACTTCATTTCCTAATGCCTATGTAAAGTTAAATATAAAAAATAGCACATGCATCTGTAGTTTGCAGCAGCAAGAAGCCAGGGCACATCCATTCTCATTCCCCTCTCACTCTCTCTCCCTCTATCTCTCCTTACAAATAAATTTTATATATATAATATATATATATATATATATATATATATATTCCCATAAACTAGACGTTATAGCACACCTTTAATCCCATCACTCCAGAGGCAGAGAGGTAGGAGGATTACCTGGGACTACAGACTCGCATAAGTTTCAGGTCAGCCTTGGCTAGAGTAAGACCCTACCTCAAAAATACACATTTTTTTTAAATACATATTTTTATTTTGTTGTTGTTTTTTGTTTTTGTTTTTGTTTTTGTTTTCCAAGATAGGGTCTTGCTCTAGTTCAGGCTGACCTGGAATTTACTCTGTAGTCTCAGGGTGGCCTCAAACTCATGGCGATCCTCCTATCTCTGCCACCTGAGTGGGGATTAAAAGCATGCACCTGACTGAAAATACATATTTTTAAAAAATATTTCTTGCCGGGCGTGATGGCACACGCCTTTAATCCCAGCACTCAGGAGGCAGAGGTAGGAGGATTGCTGTGAGTTTGAGGCCACCCTGAGAATACAGAGTGAATTCTAGGTTAGCCTGGGCTAGAGTGAGATCCTACTCCAAAAAAAATACACACACACACACACACACACATATATATATATTTCTTAAATTTATCTGCAAGCAAGAGAAAGAAGATAGACAACCTAGCATGGTAGCGCATGCCTTTAATGCCAGCACTCAGGAGGCAGACATAGGAGGGTTGCAGTGAGTTCAAGGACAACATGAGAATGCAAAGTGAATTCCAGGTCAGCCTGAGCTAGTGTGAGGCCCTACCTCAAAAAAAAAAAAAAACAAAACAGAAAAAAAAGCAGACAGACAGAATGAAAGCACATAGTGAATTCCAGGCCAGCCTGGACTACAGTGAGACCCTACCACAAAAAACAAACAACAACAACAAAAAAAAAAAAACATGAATCTCAAGCCAATACTGATTGTACCACAGTTCACACAGGTTTTTATGAACAAGCATATGAATTTAGTACTACTAAGATTTTTTTGTTTTTTTGTTTTTCCGAGGTAGGGTCTCACTCCAGCCCAGGCTGACCTGAAATTCACTAGACAGTCTGCAGGGTGGCCTTGAACTCACAAGGATCCTCCTACCTCTGCCTCCCAAGTGCTGGGATTAAAGGCATGTATCACAACGCCTGGCTCTTACTCAGTTTTTTTTTTAAATATTTTTTATCATTTTATTTATTTTTTTTTTGGAGAGAGACACAGAGACAGACAGAGAGGGAGAGGGAGACATAGAGATGGGCGCACCAGCAGTCTCTCAGCAGCTGTGAACGAAATCCAGATGTGTGCGCCCCCTTGTGGTCATGTACGGCATTGCGCCCTTGCGTCACTTTGCATCTGGCTAAACGTGGGACCTGGAGATTGGAACCAGGTTCCTAGGCTGAGCAGGCAGGCGCCTTAACCACTAAGCCATCTCTCCAGCCCTCTTACTCAGTTTTTTAACAGTGCTCCAAACAAAACCTTCATTGTGAATCTCCAGTATTTCCCATCACAGCCAGTGTAGCAGCCTGGCTCCTTGACCTACCCTGAACTATAAATATTTCCAGACACTTCTGGATACTCAGGAGCTTTCTCCACCATTAAGGTCGTTTCTCACAGACCCATCAATCTTTTTTTTTTTTTTTGTTTTTTTTTTTGTTTTTCGAGGTAGGGTCCCATTCTAGCCCAGGCTGACCTGGAATTCATTCTGTATTCTCAGGGTGGCCTTGAACTCATGGCAATCCTCCTACCTCCTACCTCCTACCTCTGCCTCCCGAGCGCTGGGATTTAAGGCGTACTCCCATCAATCTTCTCATGGCAGTCAGCTCTCACCTTCCAAGATGGGCTCCTAGGCCCTGGTTGCCTATCTACTGACTCAAAGCAGCCTGGACATCCCCACCCTTCCTTCCACCTCCTCTCTGATACATCTTTGCTCCATTAGACAAGTTCAACTTTGACTAAAGGACCTAATCCAGCCTGGTACCTTTGAACTCTTAGTCCAGCAACAAACCATGTAAAACTTTCTGCTCTAAATGCTACAGAAGCTAATGGATCAACTTGCATTGATGTTGCAAACATATCAAACATAAAATAGAAATCAGAATTTAGTTCTTTTGTAGAAAATACAAATTTTAATGAAAGATGAATTCAAAGTACCTGTTTCAAGAAGGATTCCAGGGCAGAATGTGCAGCTTTTTTGAAGTCTACATTTGTATGGTTGCAAAACTTTGACAGTTCTTCAAATAAAGTAACATAGTTGTCTAGGAGGCAGGTGCTAAACTGAGATGCATGGAGGGTAAGCAAGCGCAGGCCAGCTGCAAATACAAAAATCACTGTATTTAAGATAGACACTGAGACTACATAGTTAATTCCAGGTCAGCCTGGGCTAGAGTGAGACTCTATCTCGAAAAACCAAAAGAAAAAAAAAAGAAAAAAAAAGATAGACAAAGGCCAGAACAAAGAACTAAGAAAGCTTCAGGTATGTGACAAAGTTAAAACTGTGTTCATGATGATTTAACATATTACCTTCCAAGAACCCAGTAATCCCAATGAGCCCTCTAATGCTGTCAGCCTCCACACTGGATTAGGCTCATGACCTGACCAGTAAACACTAATCAAGGGTCAGAAACAAGATCAGAATCAAACAGCCATCATTTCCTAAATCATATATATATATATATATATATACACACACATACACACACTATTTTGAGGCAAGCAGACTGCCTTTTTTTTTTAATCAGCATTTTTTTTTAATTTATTTTTGAGGGGGGGAGAGAGAGAAAGACAGGGCACGTCAGGGCCTCTAGCCACTGCAAATGAACTCCAGATGCATGTGCCACCTTGTGCATCTGGCTCACATGGAACCTGGATCCTTAGCCTCCGCAGGCAAGTGCCTTAACCGTTAAGCCATCTCTCCAGCCCAACAGACTGACTTTTTTTAATGCGAGAGAGAGAGAGAAGAGAGAGAGTGTGTGTGTGTGTGTGTGAGAGAGAGAGAGAGAGAGAGAGAGAGAATTGGCATGCCAGGGCCTCCAGACACTGCAATCAAACTCCAAATGCATGTACCCCCTTTTGCACATGTGTGACCCTAAGGGCTTGTGTCACTGTGCATCACGTGGGACCTGGAGAGTTGAACATAGATCCTTAGGCTTCACAGGCAAGCACCTTAACTGCTAAGCCATCTCTCCAGCCCTAAATCACATTTTTTAAACATGCAGTCTGAGTGTGAAGATCTCAGTTAAAAGCTTGTATGCTAAACACTAATTTCCCTAAAGTCTCCTTATAGATAAGGTAACTTGTATTTACTTTTATTTGTAGTTTAAACAAAAACTTGAGATGTTAACTTAATGATCTAAATTATACCTTATTCAATATAGCTGGGCATAGTGGTGCATGCCTTTAATCCCAGCACTCAGGAAGCAGAGTTAGGAAGATGGCCATGAGTTCAAGGCCACCCTAAGACTACATAGTGAATTCCAGGTCAGCCTGGGCTAGAGTGAGACCCTACCTCCAAAAACCAAAACAAACAAAAAAAAAAATCTTACCCAGGGGCACAGCATATCTCTTCATATCAATCTATTTCAGAAAAAAAAATTCTCCATCAGTATCTGATTGAAAATCATGAGTATACACTGTAAAAGACTTAAACTAACACCAATCATACCTGAGGAGAAATTGCCTTTACTGCAAAACCAAAAATCTCCTTTGAAGTCTGGGGATCTAGAGTAATAAAAGAAAAGATCTGTTACAAATCAAAACAATCATCCAGATACTTTATATAAATAGGACTTGCTAGTAACAGCTTTACTTAAGACAAGCTAGCATTTCTGTTGACCCCAAAATCTCCTGTGAATTTGACCCAGCTAGAGTTACACATTATCACAGCTGAAGTTATTACTAAAGGAAAGAAAGCTTTAAGCTATGAGCTCAAGTTCTAATTTATCACTGATAAGACAACCTCTAAGAGATGTTTTCTCATCCATGAAAGGTACATTTTGGTCAGTCGAGGTAACGCACACCTTTAATCCCAGCACTTGGGAGGCAGAAGTAGGAGGATCACTGAGTTCGAGGCCACCCTGAGACTACATAGTGAATTCCAGGTCAGCCTGAGCAAAAGTAAGACCCTACCTCGAAGAAGAAGTGCTCTTTGGGATTAAATGAAGTAACTCATTCAAAGCAAACTTATTAATTCTCCTTATCCCAATATTCACACATTTATTCTATACATAGTACATGCCAAATTATAATGGAAATTATAAATGTGAATAAAATATGACCTTTGATTTCCATAACCTTATGGCCTAAAAGAAAAGAATGAACAGGCATAAAGAACTAATGTGTAGTTCTTCTACTGGTCAGGCTGACACAACAGTTATCTATGACACTGTCTCCAATCAGATTATTTACTATAGCTGTATAGGAGCCACACATAGTTTATGTTCCTGACTGATTTCTCTGCCCTTTGTTGAGGTTTTAATGTAAAATGTCCCCATAGGCTCATAGGTTTGAACACTTGGTCCCCAGCTGGTGGCATTGTTTGGGAAGGTTATGGAACCTTTAGAGGTGGAATCTTGCTGGAGGTAATGAGTCATTGAGGGGTAGGGTGGGCCTTGAGGTTATAGGGCCCAGCCTCAGTTCCTGTTGGTCCTCTGCTCCCAGCCTGACAGTTTGCCCTCCTTCCATGCCTTTCTTGCCATGAAAGACTCTATCCTCTGGAACTGTAAACTAATATAAACCCCCTCCTTAAGTTGCTCTGGTCAGGTATTTGTACTTGTTCACAGCAATGAAAAAATAAATGATACACCCTTCTAGCTAGCAGTGACTTGCATAGAGCAGGAAACTGAGAATGGACAGTCATTAAGGTAAAAGCATCTACTTTTTTTAGAACATACCCTAAAAGACATACCAAGAAAACAAAGGAACTTTGGAATTCAAAACAAAGACCTTTTGGCTGTACATATCCAAGAAAGGCATGACTGACATGGCAGCACTTGAACTGGGACTGCAAGAGGTATTAGTTGCGGGAAAAGTCACTCCAGTAGAAAGTAAATGTAAACACTGTGCAGACAGAAGAACACCAAACACTTATCTCAGTGGACAAGGGTCTAGAATGACTGGAGTTAGTGTACATATAAGGAGGCTTGAGTCATTGGCAGGTGGTAGATACAACTTTAACCTTTCAGCTTCCTTCCCGGTTCTGCCCCCCACTGTCCCCTCCCCAGTATCCACTCCCCTATCTAGTAAATGGCCCCCTATACAAATAGGCTCTTATCTACTTTACAATATTATTTATTTATTTATTTGAGAGAGAGATACAGAAAAAGAAAAAGACAGATAGAGAAAAAAAGAATGAGCATGTCAAGGCCTCCAGCAACTGCAAACTGATTCCAGATGCATGTGTCACCTTGTGTATGTGGCTTACATGGGTACTGAGAAATTGAACCTGGATCCTTAAGCTTCACAGGCAAGCGCCTTAACCAGTAAGCCACTTCTCTAACAATATTTTTCTTTTTTGTTTTGTTTTGTTTTGTTTTTCGAGGTAGGGTCTCACTGTGGCCCAGGCTGACCTGGAATTAACTATGTAGTCTCAGGGCTATACTCCTACCTCTGCCTCCCGAGTGCCAGGATTAAAGGTGTGCGCTACCACACCCGGATCTCCTATTTTATTTAATTTGGCAAAATATGCATAACATTATAGTCATCATTTCAGCATGTAAGGGTACAATTTAGTGGCATTAAATATTTTCACATTGTTATATACCATCATCATTTACAATAAAAACTTCATTATCCTCAATAGAAAGGCTGTACCCACTGACTCCTCATCACCCCTCTCACCAGCTCATAGGAACCTCTATTCAACTTTCTATCTCAACATTTTTGCCTATTCTAGATCACTCAAAGTAGAACCATTCAACATTTGTTCTTTGTGACTGCTTATTTCTTTTAGGATGACATCAACAAACATGTTGTAGCATATGTCCAGAATTTCCTTCTTTTGGGTGAGCAGATCCCTACAGAGCAGCAGGAGGAACTTTGAGCTACCCGCACTCAAACAACCAGGAAGGATTAGGCTCCAGCACTGGGAAGTGCTTCTATAAGACCAGCCCTGACTAAAGCAACAAGAATAGACAAGATGTCAGGAAAAGCATTCTCGCACTGGCCCTGCAAAAATCACAAACCTTGAGGAGAATTCAACAGAACCAGCTGAGCAATGACAGAACAACTTCAGACAGCTTTCCACAGCCTTCCCTACCACATGCATACATCAGTACCAGGAACACCACTGGAGATCTCAGGTTGCCAAGGAATTCAAACTCTCCCTTCTGCACATAGCATTCAGACAGATACACTGGTGAATTTCATCACACCTACACAGAAGAACTAATACCAATAATTCTCGAGACTTCCAGTTAAGGTGGCGGCATAGGAACCATGCCAAAACAACCTACGGAGAGAAGAAGAAAAAAAAAAAAAAAAAAAAAACAGCAAAATACATTCTTCTACTAAAAAGCCCACAGAGCCCACAGAAGCGGGCAGGAGCAATTCCAGCAGCAGGAGCAGCGAGTTCCACACAGCCACAGCCATCAGGCTCTGCCAGAGACAGGATTTTAAATCACACCGGCTTCCTCACAAACTCAAGAAACATGGAAGAGACCAATAGAGTGGCTTGTGGGGAAGAGGATCACAAGGACCAGCAGGCAGACTCCAGCCACCATCCACAGCATCCCCTTCCCCACTGCCAGCACAACCACCAGCAAGCACCAGAGACCTGGGGAAGGGAGCTCACCTACACAACACCTGGCACGATCAGAGCAGCGACCCACAGACCCAGCCAGCCTTCCTGAGTCCACAGCACAGCAAAGAAGGACCCAAGTGGCTGTGCAGCATAGCTAAAATCAAAGCCATCCCAAAAGGTAACTGGGATTACACCAGGTCAGTACCCGCCAAATAAGCCTGGTATATAGGCTTGCATCGGAAGGGCTAATTGCACCATCCATGTCAGGGTAAATTATATGTTAAATCTGATGGATGGTCAGAGTTGACATTCTTAAATGAGCTACATTTCAGGCTGCTCACTTGTTGCTCCCTGATTTATAGTGCCTTTGTTTCCTCTTCTGTCATTCATTGGGGAAGGGTCTCACTTGGTCACAAGCTGACCTTGGAACGCTCTACAAACCAGAAATCTTAGCCTCCCAGTTGACAGGATTAAGGGTGTAGGGCAACACACAACCTTAGGGACTGTGACTTTCTTAGAGGATCTGTTTGTCATAATACCTACTTTTGCATAAATACATAAATACTCTGTGCTGTTTTTCATTGAATGGGTACATTGTTTAAGTTTTTAGGATTTGTCTGTTTTCTGTATCCATTGAATACTCTCATAGCAGACAAACCCAACACCTAGGTTCACTTTTGTGGTTAGTCTGAGAGTCTTAAGAGCCACACCTAACACCTTAAGCTCCTACCCTGAAGATATATAACATCAGCTTCATTGATACATCTAATATTATTGCAGATAATTAGAAAAGCCAAGCATTAAATTAATCCAAAATGCAAAAATCTCTACGTTATAAGAAACGCAAAAAATCAAGACAATATAAATCCACCAAAAAGTATTAATGCATCAGAAATGACCTTCAGTGAGACTGATTTAGAGGAAATGCCTGAGAAAGATTTCAAAAGAATGATTCTAAATATGTTCAAAGAACTCAAAGAGGACATCAAAGGGTTAAAAGACTCAAAGAAGAAATCAAAGGAATCAAAGAACACATAGGAAACCAATTTAATGAAATATGGAGGTCAATACAAGACATGAATAAAGAAATAGAAATAAAGAAAAACCAGTCAGAAATACTAGCAATAAAGAACACAGCCAGTGAAATAAAAAACTCTGTAGAAAATCTCTCCAGTAGAATGGATTAAGGAGAGAACAGAATAGCTAAAGTATAAGACCAGGTGGCAGATCTAGTATAGTACTACAAAGAGAAAGACTAATAGGAAGGTATGAATGGGAATTTCAAGATATTCGGGACACTATGAAAAGATCAAACATAAGAATTCAGGGTATAGTAGAAGGAGAAGAATATCATTCCAAAGGCATAGTAGGTGTTTTCAACAAAATCATACAAGAAAACTTCCCACAAATTGGGAAAGAAATGCCAGTGCAGAAACAGGAAGCCTTTAGAACACCAGACAGACAAAACCTGGAAAGCAACTCTCCTCACCATATTATAATTAAACTACCAAATATACAAACCAAAGAAAACACATTGAAAGCAGCTAGAGAGAAAAAGCAAGTCACCTACAAAGGCAATCCCATCAGAATCACAGCAGATTACTCAACATAAACTTTATTTGGTTTTGTTTTTTGGTTTTTTTTTTTTTGGTTTTGTGAGGTAGGGTCTCACTCTGGTCCAGGCTGACCTGGAATTAACTATGTAGTCTCAGGGTGGCCTCGAACTCTCAGCGATCCTCCTACCTCTGCCTCCCAAGTGCTGGGATTAAAGGCGTGTGCCACCACGCCCGGCTTCAACATAAACTTTAAAAGCCAGAAGGGCTTGGAGTGATGTATTCCAACTTCTAAACAATAACAACTGTCAATCACGGTTATTTTATCCAGCAAAGCTATCCATTCAAATAGATGGAGAAATAAGAACATTCCACAACAAAAGCAGTCTAAACGAACTTTTGAAGACAAAACCAGATCTACAGAAAATACTTGAAAGGATCCTCCATGTTGAAGAGAAAGAAAAGCACACATATAAGGAACCTGGAAAAAACAAACCATACTCCATACTAGTTAATACAAGAGAGCAAAGGTAAAACCGGAAGAACTACAAAACAAGAAAAATGGCAAAAATAAACACACACCTTTCAATAATAACTCTCAATATCAATGGCCTGAATGTCCCAACCAAAAGACATAGGTTTGCAGACTGGTTAAAAAGCAGGATCCTTCAATTTGTTGCCTCCAAAAAACTCAACTTTCTACAAAGGATGGACACTATCTTAGGGTGAAAGGCTGGAAAACAGTGTTTCAAGCAAATGGGCCTAGAAAACAAGCATGGGTCGCTATCCTAGTAACACAGGTTAGACTTCAGACCAATATTAGTTAGGAAAGATAAGAAAGGTCACTTTATATTGATTAAAGGAATGCTCCAACAGGAGGACATTACAATCATTTTTGTTTTGTTTTTAGAGGTAGGGTCTCACTCTGGCTCAGGCTGACCTGGAATTCACTATGTAGTCTCAGGGTGACCTCAAACTCTCAGCGATCCTCCTACCTCTGCCTCCTGAGTGCTAGGTTTAAAGGCGTGTGCTGCCATGCTCGGCTCAGGACATTACAATCTTAAACATATGCACCTAACATGGAGGCTCCCAATTCATTAAACAAACGCTATTAGAACTAACATCACAGATAATACCAAACACATTTGTAGTAGGTGACTTCAACACTCCACTCTCACCAATAGACAGGTCATCCCGGCAAAAATAAACAGAGATGCTTCTGGATTAAATGAGGTCATAGGACAAATGGACCTAACAGATATATACAGGACATTTCATCCAAATGCTGAAGAATACACATTCTTTTCAGCAGCAAATGGAACAGTCTCTAAAATAGACCATATATTAGGACACAAAGTAAATATTAACACATATAAGAAAATTGAAGTAATTCCTTGCACTCTATCTGATCACAATGGGATCAAACTACAAATCAATAACAAGAAAATCTATAGAGCATACACAAATCATGAAAACTAAATAATACACTACTAAATGATGAATGGGTCAATGAAGAAATCAAGAAGGAAGTCAAAAAATTCATGGTGTCAAATGATAAAGAGAACATACCATACCAAAACCTTTGGGACACAATGACAGCAGTCCTAAGAGGAAAATTTATAGCTTTAAGTGCCTATGTTAAGAAATTAGAAAGGTTGCAGGTAAACAACTTAATGCTCCACCTTAAGGCCTTGGAAAATGAAGAACAAGGCAAACCAAAAATCAATAGATGGGAAGAAATAAAAATTAGGGAAGAAATTAATGAAATAGAAAGCAAAAAAATCAATCCAAAGAATCAATGAAACAAAGAGTTGTTTCTTTGAAAGGATAAACAAGATTGATAAACCCTTAGAAAATCTGACCAGAAGAAAGACAGAACAGACACAAACTAATAAAATCAGAGATGAAAAAGGCACCATTACAACAGATCCCAGAGAAATTTTAAAAATCATAGGGACATACTATAAGAACACATACTCCACTGAGTTTGAAAATCTGAAAGAAATAGATGATTTCCTTGATTAATATGACCAACCTAAATTAAATCGAGATTAACCACTTAAAAAGACCTATAATAAGTATGGAGATCCAAGCAGTTATAAAAAATCTCCCAAATAAAAAAAGTCCAGGCCCAGATGGATTCACTGCTGAATTTTACTGGACCTTAATGGAAGAACTAACACCAATGCTTCTTAAACTTTTATATAAAATAGAAGAGGAAAGAATTCTATCAAACTCCTTCTATGAAGCCAGCATTACCCTGGTTCCAAAACCAGACAAAGATAGAACAAAAAAGAAAATTACAAAGCCAAGCGTGGTGGTGCAGGCCTTTAACCCCAGCACTTGGGAGGCAAAGGTAGGAGGATCGCCCTGAGTTCGAGGCCACCCTGAGACCACATAGTAAATTCCAGGTCGGCCTGAGCTAAAGTGAGACCCTACCTAGAAAAACCAAAAAAAAAAAAAAAAAGGAAAATTACAGACCAATCTCCCTCATGAACATAGATGCAAAAATTCTCAACAAGATACTGGCAAACAGAATACAAGAATATATTAGAAAGATCATTCACCCCGACCGAGTAGGCTTTATCCCCAGAGATGCAGGGATGGTTCAACATCTGCAAATCGATAAATGCAACACATTATATAAATGGACTGAAGGACAAAAATCACATGATCATCTCATTAGATGCAGAAAAAGCATTTGACAAAATCCAGCATCCCTTCATGATAAAAGTCCTACAGAGACTGGGAACAGAAGGAACATATCTCAACATAATAAAGGCTATTTATGACAAACCCACAGCCAACATAATACTAAATGGAGAAAAACTTGAAGCTTTTCCACTAAAATCAGGCACAAGACAAGGGTGTCCACTGTCCCCACATTTATTGGAAGTCTTAACCATAGTAATAAGGCAAGAGACACACATAAAAGGGACATAAATTGGAAAGAGATCAAGTTATCATTATTTGCAGATGATATGATTCTATACATAAAGGACCCTAAAGACTCTACCAGCAGACTGTTAGAACAGATAAACACCTATAGCCATGTAGCAGGATACAAAATAAACACACAGAAATCAGTAGCCTTCCTATATGCTAACAACAACCACACAGAGGATGAAATCAGAGAATCACTCCCATTCACAATTGCATCAAAAATAAATAAATAAATAAAGTACCTTGGGATAAACCTAACCAAGGAGGTAAAGGATCTCTACAATGAGAACTTTAAAACACTCAAAAGAGACTTAGCAGAAGACACTAGGAAATGGAAAAACATCCCTTGTTCTTGGATTGGAAGAATTGATATTGTGAAAATGGCAATCCTACCAAAAGCAATCTACACATTTAATGCAATCCCTATTAAAATTCCAACAGCATTCTTCACGGAAATAGAAAAAACAATCCAAAAAATCATTTGGAAGCACAAAAAACCTCAGATATCTAAAACAATTTTGAGCAACAAAAATAAGGCTGGTGGTATCACCATACCTGATTTTAACCTATATTACAGAGCCATACTAACAAAACAGCATGGTACTGGCACAAAAATAGACATGTACATCAATGGAACAGAATAGAGGACCCTGATATAAGTTCGGGTAGCTATAGCCACCTGATCTTTGACAAAATGCCAATAATACTCATTGGAGAAAAGACAGCCTCTTCAGCAAATGGTGCTGGGGAAACTGGATATGTATCTGTAGAAGGATGAAAATAGATCCTTATCTCTCTCCATGCACAAGAACTAAGTCCCAATGGATCAAAGACCTTAATATCAGACCTGAAACTCTGAAACTGCTAGAGGGAAAAGTAGAGGAAACCCTTCAACATATTGGACTTGGCAAAGACTTTCGAATATAACCCCAATTGCCCATGAAATAAAACCACAGATCAACCACTCGGAACTAATGAAATTACAAAGCTTTTGTACAGCTAAGGACACTGTGAATAGGGCAAAGAGGCAACCTATAGAATGGGAGAAAATCTTTGCCAGCTATATATCTGACAGAGGGTTAATAACTAGGATATACAAAGAACTCAAAAAATTAAATAATAAGAAATCAAACAACCCAATTTAAAAATGGGCTATATAGCTAAATAGAGAGTTCTCAGAAGAAGAAATACAGATGGCATATAAACATCTAAAAAAATGTTCTACATCCTAGTCATCAGAGAAATACAGATTAAAACAACATTGAATTCCATCTCACTCCTGTCAGACTGGCTACCATCAAAGAAACAAATGACTATAAATGCTGGCAACGATGTGGAAAAAGAGGAACCCTTCTACACTGTTGGTGGGAATCCAATCTGGTCCAGTCATGATGGAAATCCAGAGACAGTTTAATATAGATCTACCATATGACCCAGCTATACCACTCCTAGGCATATATCCTATGGACTCATCTCACTGCCTTAGAGATACTTGCTCGACCATGTTTTTTGCCACTCTATTCACAATAGCTAGGAAATGGAACCAGCCTAGATGTCCCTCAACTGATGAGTGGATAATGAAGATGTGGCACACTTACACAATGGAGTTCTACTCAGTGGTAAAAAAAAAAAAAAAAAATGAAGTTATGAAATTTGATGGAAAATGGATGGATCTGAAAAGGATTATACTTAGTGAGTTAACCCAGGCCCAGAAAGCCAAACATCCTATGTTCTCTCTCATATGTGGACCCTAGCTACAAATGATTGGACTTCTATGTGAGAAAAAATAAAACTCAGTAGCAGAAGCCAGTAGGCTAGAAAGGGAATATAAAGGGAATAGAAAGGGAGGGAGCGGGGACTTAATAGGATGATATTGTATATATGTTAAGTAGAAGAACAGATTAATGGGGTGAAAAGGCCTAATTGAGGTCAGGAGAAGCGATTGAGTAAAGGAGAGGTGGAAAGAGGGCGAATCAAAATCTAAGAGGATATAAATAAGTCATACAGAAACCTACTTTTCTGGACAATGGAACACTCAGAAGCCATAGATTGTTAGTAGAAAATTTTCAGTGCCAGGGATGGAATACCTTTAAGTGATTTGTTGGCTGGGGAGGTCACAGGTACCCCCAAAACATTATAGGCCATTGCCAAGGCCTTTGGTTTCCCACCAGGAATAGATGGTAAGACCCTACTGCTGAAGACTCCATATACTTGGGCTGCATGGTCACTGAGAAATCCTGCTGGAACTGAGCTGAAAGCCTCCTCCATGTGGACCAGCTGACAGAAAGTTGGAAAAAGCTACACTGCATGCAATTCAATGGGAGAGATAAAACACCAGTGAAAATCTCAACAGTGAACACTGCAAGCTTTAAATCTGGCCAGCCAGGCCAAATGAGCCAACAGGTGCAATGGTGGCACGTCTATTATGGGGGAAACTAACCACTCTCTAATTGGACTAGAGGCCCACTCCATGGGAGGGAATACATCCCTGATACTGAAAACCTATGACAGGGGTAGTCATGAGCCCTAAGGGTGTAATGCCTGCTGGTGTCTCACTAAATGTATATACTATGCTCACCAAACTGCCCAGTAAGCACTTCTCTTAATGTGCACGCCATATATTAATGCTACTCTTACTTTTGGTTAAAGAAGCTTCTCTTTTCAGATGGTGGCAACCTTAGGATGGCTCAGAAGGCACCATGGTGCTGAGAAAAAGGGACAGAGGAGTGCTCAGCACTAAAACATCTCTAAAACATCTTCCAAAGCTCAGTGTCCAACATGGAAGAGAGGGCAAAAGAATGTAAGAGCCAAACCAGGCGTGGCGGCGCACGCCTTTAATCCCAGCACTCGGGAGGCAGAGGTAGGAGGATCACCGTGAGTTTGAGGCCACCCTGAGAATACAGAGTGAATTCCAGGTCAGCCTGGAATGAGAATGAGACCCTACCTCGAAAAAAAAAAAAAAAAAAAAAAAAAAAAAATTAAGAGCCAAAGGAAGAGTAGGACTCCTTACAATGTGCTCTCCAGACACAAAATGGCCTGGATATCTATGACCTCATAATGCCTGTCACTACCTACACAAGACTATCATAATAAGAGGAAAAGATCATGACATCAAATTGAAAAAAGAGACTGATTGAGAGGTTGAGAGGATATGGTAGAGAGTGAAGTTTCAAAGGGGAAAGTGGGGAAGGAGGGAAGTACCACGGGATACTGTCTACAATTAAAGAAGTTGTCAATAAAAAATAAATAAATAAAATAATTCTCAAACTATCCCATTAGTAGAACAAAAAGAAACACTAAAAAAAAAAAAAAAAAAAAAGAAACACTACCAAGCTCCTTTTATGAAGCCAGTATCACCTGATAACAAAACCAGATAATGACACAACAAAAAACAAAATTAAAGACCAATTTCACTCATGCACATAGATAAAAACAATCCTCAACAAAATACTGGCAAACACAAAAAAAGAACATATCAAAAAGATCACTCACCCTGATCAAGTGGGTTTTATCCCAGAGATACAGGGTGACTTCAACATATGCAAATCAAAAAATATAACATACCACATAAAGGGACTCAAGGAAAAAAAACTCACGTGATTATCTCAATATATACAGAAAATGCATGTGACAAAATCCAACATACTATCATGATAAAAGTTCTAAAGAGGCCCCAGCACTTGGGAGGCAGAGGTAGGAGGATCACCATGAGTTCAAGGGCACCCTGAGACTATCAAGTGAGTTCCAGGACAGCCTGGGCTAGAGTGAGACCCTACCAAAAAAAAAAAAAAAAAAAAAGTTCTAAAGAGTGTTGGAGAGATTAAGACACTTGCCTGCAGAGGACTCATGTTCGACTCTCCCGATCCCACATAAGCCAGGTAACACAAGCGTGCAAGGTTGCACATGTACAAAAGATGGTACACACATCTGGAGTTTGATTGCAGTGGCTGGAGGCCCTGGCACGCCAATTCTCTCTCACTCTTGTTAAAAAAAAAAAAAAATACAGCCAGGCGTGGTGGTGCATGCCTTTAATCCCAGCACTCAGGAGGCACAGGTAGGAGGATCGCTGTGAGTTCGAGGCCACCCTGAGAATACAGAGTGAATTCCAGGTCAGCCTGGGCTAGAGTGAAACCCTACCACGAAAAAAAACAAACAAACAAAAAAATACAAAAATGTTCTAAAGAAACTGGGAATAGAAGGGACATATCTGCACATAATATTTATGACAAACCTATGAACATTACACTAATGGGAAACACCCAAAGCATTTCCACTAAATCTCCACTAGGATCAGGAACAGGACAAAAGTGTCCATTTTCCCTGTTTGTTTTTTTTGTTTTGTTTTGTTTTGGTTTTTTTGAGGTAGGGTTTCACTCTAGTCCAGAAGACCTGGAATTCACTATGTAGTCTTGGGCTGTCCTCAAACTCAGTGATCCTCCTACCTCTGCCTCCCGAGTGCTGCAATTAAAGGCATGCGCCACTATGTCAAACTTTTTTTTTTTTTTTTTTTTTTTTGAGGTGGGTCTTGCTCTAGCCCAGACTGATGTGGAATTCACTATGTAGTCTCAGCGTGGCCTTGAACTCATGGCAATCCTCCTACCTCAGCCTCCCAAGTGCTGGGATTAAAGGTATGCACTAGGCCGGGCGTGGTGGCGCATGCCTTTAATCCCAGCACTCGGGAGGTAGAGGTAGGAGGATCGCCGAGAGTTCAAGGCCACCCTGAGACTACATAGTTAATTCCAGGTCAGCCTGGGCCAGAGTGAGACCCTACCTCGAAAAAAAAAAAAAAAAAAAAAAAAAAAAAAGGTATGCACTAGGACTCCCAGCTTCACTTTCCCCATTTCTATTTAACATAGTACTGGAAGTTGTTAGGAACAAATCTATTATCGTATTCTCTATATTCCTCTACAGAAGTCTAACCTAACAGCAATAAGCCAAGAGAGACAAATAAAAGGGATACAAGGGCTGTAGAGATGGCTTAGCAGTTAAGGTGCATGCCAGCGAAGCCTAAGGACCCTGGTTCGATTCTCCAGGTCCCACGTAGGCCAGATGCACGTGGTGGCACATGCGTCTGGAGTTCATTTGCAGTGGCTACAGGCCCTGGCGTGCCCATTCTCATTCACTCACTCACTGTCTCAAATAAATAAAAATAAAAGCTTTTTTTAAAAAAAAAAAAAGGGATATAAAAAAAGCCAAATTATCATTATTTACTGATGATATAATTCTATACATAAGGGATCTTAAGACTAACAAAAAAAAAATGTTAGAGCTGTGTGTTTGAATTAGGTGTCCCCCATAAACTAGGATGTTCTGAATGGTAAGGTCCCCAACTGGTGGTAATTTGGGAACTGGAGCCTTGTATATTTTGGGGGTGGGCTTACAGGTGTTATACCCAACTTCCCCTTGCCAGAGTTTGACACACTCTCCTACTACTTGTGTCCACCTGATACTGGCCAGGAGGTGATATCCAGCTTCTGCCCATGTTTTCCCCTGCCATAATGGAGCTTCCCCAAGACTGTAAACCAAAATAAACCCTTTTCTCCCATCAGCTGCTTCTGGTTGGTTATTTTCTTCCAGCAATAAGCTGGTAAACACTTTCAGCAAAGTAGTAGGATACAAAATTAACTCACAGAAATCAGCAGCCTTCCTATAAACCAATAACAAACGTACCAAGGATGAAATCAGGGAAACACATTCACAACTGGTCCCCACCCCTGAAAAGAAAACTTTGGAATAAACCCACCCAAGGAAATGAAGGATCTCTACAATGAAAACATTAACATCATATCATATTCCATAGTTCTTTTCTTCAGCATCACTGGGGCTCCCACCTCATCCAGGAAAATCCAAGTTCCAATAAAAGCTCGCAAGGCCTCAAGGTATCTGCCTCTCAAGATCTCTCTTCTCCCATCTCCCGCTCGTTCTTTTCAGAACAGTGAGTGTGGCCTCTTTGCCACTAGAATGCTGCATAGGACTTTTGCATAATGGATTCCCTCTTTCTAGAAGACTCTTCCCCAACAAAGCCCACAGTTCTCTTCCTGTCTTTCTGAAACATTCTGCTCACACACTGCCTCCCAATAAAGCCTTCCCTGTTTACCCTACTGAGTAATGCAAACTGCCCTCACCTGGGGCACTCTGAATACTTCTTAACCTGCTGGGAGGATTGAAGTGGTCCCCACAGGCTCAGGTGTTTGCAATACTTGGTCCTCAGCTGATGGCAATTTGGAAAGATTGTGGGACCTTTGGTGGGGTGGATCACTGCTGGAGGAGCTGTGCCCCCAGAGGTTGGCTTTGAGATATAACATAGCATAGGTCCAAGCCCAGACTTCTTGATTAGGCCTCTTATGCTTTCTCCACCATGACAAAACTTCACCTCAAAGATGGGACACTTGCTGAAATGAGAATAAAATAAGAGAACGTTTTCTCGAAAAGAAAAAAAATATGTAAGGTGATGAGCCAGCCTTTAATCCCAGCACTCAGGAGGCAGAAGTAGGCGGATAGCCATGAGTTCGAGTCCACCCTGAGATTACATAGTGAATTCCAGGTCAGCCTGGGCTAGAGAGAGACCCTACCTCGAAAAAAAAATCTGTAAGACAAAATAAACTGTCCTTCCATGAGCTGTCTGGTACTTTGAGCAACAAGAAGGATACCTGCTACATTTGCCTTACTTCTCATCTCTTTCATAAATATCATCACTGTGGTAGTTAGAATTTATGAAAAAAAAATACATATATATAAAGAGCCAGGCATGATGGTGTAAGCATTTAAAAATCCCAGCACTCAAAGGAGGTAGGAGAATCTCCATGAGTTCAAGGCCAGCCTGGGTCTACAGAGTAAGTTCCAGGTCAGCCTGGGCTAGAAAGAAAGCTTAACTCAAAAAAAAAAAAAAAAAAAAAAAAAGAACTAAGAAATGGAAAGATATCCATTTTTACACCCAGCTTAGAAACACACACACACACACACACACACACACACACACACACACAAAAAAATCCTCATATAGCCAAAGCAATCCTGAGCAATAAAAATTAGACTGGCAACTGGGCTAGAGAGGTGGCATAGTGGTTAAGATGCTTGCCTGCAAAGCCAAAGGACCCAGATTCAATTCTCCAGGACCCACATAAATTAGATGCACAACGGGGCGCATGCATCTGATGCTTGTTTGCAGTGACTGGAGGCCTTGGCACGCCCATTCTCCCCACCTCCCCCCTCTCTGCCTGCCTATTTCTCTCCCTCTCTCTCTCAAATAAATAAATAAAATAAACTTTAAAAAATCACCATCACATATTTTATGATATATTATAGAAACACAGTAACAAAAACAGTATGTATATCAAGGGAACAAATATGAGGACCCAGATATAAACCCAAGCAGCAACAGACACCTGATTTTTAACAAAAATGCCAAAAATACTCACTAGAGTCTCTTTAATAAATGGTTCTGGGAAACCTGAATATCTGTACATAGAAGCATGTATATAGATCCTTATCTTTCTCTATGCACAAGAATCAACTCTGAATCGCTCAAAGATCTTAGCATCAGACCTGGAATGTTGAAATTACTAGAGGAAAAGTAGGGGAAACACTTCAACATACAGGCAGAGGCAAGAAGTTTCTTTCTTTTTTTTTGGGGGGGTGGAGTTTCAAGGTAGGGTCTTGCCCTAGTCCAGGCTGACTTGGAATTCACAATGTAGTCTCAGGGTGGCCTGAAACTCATGGCAATCTTCCTAGCTCTGCCTGCCCAGTGCTGGGATTAAAGGTGTGTGCCACCACGCCCACCAAGAAATTTCTGAATAGAACTCTAGTTGCTCAATCATTGGGACCTCATGAAACTAAAAACCTTTTTACAGCAAAGGACACTGTGAATACAGCGAAGAGCAGCCCACAGAATGAGAGAAAGTCTTTGCCAGCTATGCATCTAACAAAGAATTAACATCTAGGATATACAAAGAACTCAAAAATCTAACTAAAAGAGCTGGGGCATGGTGGCACATGCCTTTAATCCCAGCACTTGGAAGACAAAGGTAGGAGACTGCTGTGAGTTCAAGGCCACCTTGAGAATACCTAGTAAATTCCAGGGTCAGCCTGGGCTACAGTGAGAACCTACCTCAAAAACAAACAAAAAAACACTAACTAACAAGAAATCAAACAACCCAATTTTTTTTTTTTTTTTTTTTTTTTTTTTGGTTTTGCAAGGTAGGGTCTCACTCTGGTCCAGGCTGACCTGGAATTAACAACGTAGTCTCAGGGTGGCCTCGAACTCTCGGCAATCCTCCTACCTCTGCCTCCCAAGTGCTGGGATTAAAGGCGTGCGCCACCACGCCCGGCTCCAATTTTTTTTAAAAAAGCTATGTTTAAAAAAAAAAAAGAGCTAGGCATGGTGGCGCACGCCTTTAGTCCCAGCACTTGGGAGGCAGAGGTAGGAGGATTGCCATGAGTTCGAGGCCACCCTGAGACTACATAGCTAATTCCAGGTCAGCCTGGACCGGAGTGAGGCTGGCAACTGGGCTAGAGAGGTGGCATAGTGGTTAAGATGCTTGCCTGCAAAGCCAAAGGACCCAGATTCAATTCTCCAGGACCCACATAAATTAGATGCACAACGGGGCGCATGCATCTGATGTTTGTTTGCAGTGACTGGAGGCCTTGGCATGCCCATTCTCCCCACCTCCCCCCTCTCTGCCTGCCTATTTCTCTCCCTCTCTCTCTCAAATAAATAAATAAAATAAACTTTAAAAAATCACCATCACATATTTTATGATATATTATAGAAACACAGTAACAAAAACAGTATGTATATCAAGGGAACAAATATGAGGACCCAGATATAAACCCAAGCCCTACCTCGAAAAACCAAAAAAAAAATAAAATAAGCCAGGCATGGTGGCACACACCTTTAATCCCAGTTCTCAGGAGGCAGAGGTAGGAGGATCACCATGAGTTCGAGGCCACTCTGAGAATACAGAGTGAATTCCAGGTCAAACTGGCCTAGAATGAGACCCTACCTCGAAAAACCAAAAAATAAAATAATATAAAATAATATAATATATATAATTAAATAAAAAATAAAATAAAATAAAAAATAATATGATATAATAAAAAATAAAAATAAATACATAAAATTAAAAATTTAATTTAATTTAAATTTAAAAAGGGCTAATTGGGCATGGTGGCACATGCCTTTAATCCCAGCATCAGGGGGCAGAGGCACGAGAATCGACATGAGTTCAAGGCCATCCTGAGACTACATAGTGAATTCCTGGTCAGCCTGAGCTACAGTGAAACCCTACCTTGAAAAAACAAAAACAAAACAAAAAAAAAAAAAAAAAACACAAGCTATAGCCGGGCATGATTGGCACACACCTTTGATCACAGCACTTGGGAGGTAGGGTAGGAGGACTGCCTCAAGTTTGAGGCCACCACCAAACTACATAGTGAATTCCAGATCAAACTGGGCTAGAGCAAGACCCTACCATGGGGGGAGAAAAAGGAGGGGGAGGGAAGGGCTATAAAGAGTTCTCAAAAGAAGCAATATAAATGGCCAATAAAGATCTAAAAACATAGCCAGACGTGGTGGCACATGCCTTTAATCCCAGCACTAGAGACGCAGAGGTAGGAGGATTGCCATGAGTTTGAGGCCACCCTGAGACTACATAGTTAATTCCAGGTCAGCCTGGGCCAGAGTGAGACCCTACCTTGAAAAAAAAAAAAAAAAAAAAAAAACAACAACAAAAATCTAAAACCATGTTGTACATCCTTAGACATCAGGAAAATGCAAATTAAAACAACTATGAGATTCCATCTCACACCTGACAGAACGGCTACCATCACCAGGCATGGTGATGCACACCTTTAATCCCAGCACTTGGGAGGCAGAGATAAGGGGATCACTGTGAATTCAAGGCACCTGGGAGACTACATATTGAATTCAAGGTCAGCCTAGGCTAGAGTGAGACCCTACCTCGAAAAACCAGAAAAAAAAAAGAATGGCTACCATCAAGAAATCACATGATAAAACGCACCTGGTGACACATGCCATGAATCCCAGCACTCAGGAGGCAGAGGTAGGAGGATCACTGTGAGTTCAAGGCCACTCTGACACTATATAGTGAATTCCACTTCAGCTTGAGAGCGATACCCTACTTTGAAATACCAAAACGAATTAAAAAAAGAGATGGTGGAAAGAATGAAGAAAAGGAAAGTTGGACGTGGTGGCACAAGCCTTTAATCCCGGTATTTGGGTGGTAAAAGTAGGAGGATTGCTGTGAGTTCAAGGCCATCTGAGACTACATACTGAATTCTAAGTCAGCCTCAGCTACAGTAAGAACCTACCTCACAAAAAAGGGGGGGCTGGAGAGATGGCATAGCAATTAAGGTATCTGCCTGCAAAGCCAAAGGATCCCAGTTCAATTCTCCAGGACCCACGTGAGCCAGATGCACAAGGGGGGGCCCCTGCATCTGGAGTTCATCTGCAGAGGCTGGGGGCCTTAGCATACCCATTCTGAATCTCTGTCTCTATCTCTACCTTTTTCTCCCTCTCAAATAAATAAATAAAAATTTTTTTTTTTAAATGAAGACAACGAATGCATTCCAATTTCAAACAAAGTGGTCATGATATTCATGACCTTGCAGTGGCTGACTCTACCTACACAAGACCTCCATAATAAGAGGAGGATGGGCTGGAGAGATGGCTTAGCAGTTAAAGTGGTTGCCTGCAAAGACTAATGATCCAGGTTCAATTCCCCAGAACCCATGTAAGCCAGATACACATAGTTATGCATGCATCTGGAGTTCGTCTGCAGTGGCTAGAAGCCCTGGCATGCCCATTCTCTCTCTCTCTCTTCTTCTCTCTATTAAATAAAAATAATAATAAAATATTTTTTAAAGTAAGAGGGGGAGCCAGGCGTGGTGGCACACGCCTTTAATCCCAGCACTCGGGAGGCAGAGAAAGGAGGATCGCCGTGAGTTCAAGGCCACCCTGAGAATAGAGTGAACTCCAGGTCAGCTTGAACTAGAGTGAGTCCCTACCTCGAAAAACAAAAAACAAACAAACAAACAAACAAAAAAGAGGTGGAAAATGATGACATCAAAATAGAAGAGGGCTAGAGAGATGGCTTAGCAGTTAAAAGACACTTGCCTGAAAAGCCACAGGACCCAGGTTCAATTGTCCAGGACCCAAGTATGCCAGATGCACAAGGTGGAGCATGCATTTAGAATTTGTTCTCAAGCCAGGCATACTGGTGGATGCCTTTAATCCCAGCACTCTAGCACTCAGGAAGCAGAGGGAGGAGGATGGCTGTGAGTTCCAGGCCACCCTAAGATTACATACTGAATTCCAGGTCAGCCTGAGCTAGAGTGAGACCCTACCTTGAAAAAAAAAAAAAAAGAATTTGTTTGCAGCAACTGGAGGTCCCAGCACACCCATATTTTCTTCTCTCTCTCTCAAATAAATTTAAAAAAATATTTTTTTTTGACTTCCGGTTAAGATGATGGCATAGGAACCACGCCAAAACAGGCTAAGGAAAAAAAGGAAAAAAAAAAAAAACAGCAACATACAATTTTGTACTAAAAAGTGAGGTGTATAGTAAATTACCAACCGCAGCAGAGAAGTAGGAGAAATCCAGAGCATCTAGAGCCCACAGAAACAGGCAGAAGTGGATCCAGCAGCAGCGGCGAGTTCCACATGGCGGCAGCCACCAGGCTCCGCCAGAACCGCAGGATTTTAAAGCCAGGTGAGGGGATTTTCCAATCACACCGACCTCCTCGTAAACTCAAGAAATGTGGAAGGAGGACCAACGGAGCAGCTTGAGAGGAAGAGGTTCACGTGGACAAGCAGACGGACTTTAGCCACCATTCACAGCTTCCCCTCCCCCATCACCAGCGCAAGCACCTGCAAGCACCAGAGACCTGGGGAAGAGAGCTCACCAACCCAGCATCCGGAAGGATTAAAGCAGTGACCCACAGACACAGCCAGCCTTCCTGAGCCCAAAACACAGCAAAGAAAGACCCAAGCAGCCATATAGCATAGCTGAGACAAAAACCATCCCAAAAGGTAACTTGGATTGCCCCAGGTTAGAACCCACCAAATAAGCCCGATGTACAGGCTTGCACTGGAAGGGCTAACTGCACCTTCCATATCAGGGTAAATTATGTTAAACCTGATGGATGGTCACATCTGACATTCATAAATAAGCTATATTTTGGGCTGCTCATTTGTTGCTTCCTGATTTATAGTGCCTTTATTTCCTCTTCTGTCAATCGTTGGGAAAGGGTCTCACTTGTTCACAAGCTGACCTTGGAACCCTCTACAGACCAGAAATCTTAGCCTCCCAGTTGACAGGATTAAGGGTGTGGGGTAACACACATCCTTAGGGAATGTGATTTTGTTAGAGGATCTGTTTGTCATAATAGCTACTTTTGCACAAATACTCTGTGCTGTATTTCATTGAATGGGTACATTGTTTAGTTAAATTTTTAGAATTTGACTGTATTTTGTTCCATTCAGCCTACTAGAATACTCTCATAGCAGGCAAACCCAACACCTAGGGTCACTTTTGTGAATACTCTGAGAGTCTTAAGAGCCACACCTAGCACCTTAAGCTCCTACCCTGAAGATATATAATACCAGATTGATTGGTACATCTGATATTACTGCAGAAATTAGAAAACCCAAGCATTAAATTAATCCAAGATGCAAAAATCTCTACATTATAATACAAGAAACACAAAAAAATCAAGACAATATAAATCCACCAAAAAGTATTAATGTATCAGAAATGACCTTCAGTGAGACTGAATTAGAGGAAATGCCTGAGAAAGATTTCAAAAGAATGATTATAAATATGTTCAAAGAACTCAAAGAGGAAATGAAAGAATTCAAAGAAAACACAGAAAACCAATTTAATGAAATAAGGAGGTCAATACTAGACATAAATACGGAAATAGAAAGAATAAAGAAACCCCAGTCGGAAATACTAGCAATAAAGAACACAGTCAGTGAAATTAAAAACTCTGTAGAAAATCTCTCTAGTAGAATGGATGAAGGAGAGAACAGAATATCTAAACTAGAAGACCAGGTGGCAGATTTAGTATAGTCCTACAAAGAGAAAGACAAAATAATAGGAAGGTATGAATGGGAATTTCAAGATATTTGGGACATTATGAAAAGATCAAACATAAAAATTCAAGGGATAGTAGAAGGAGAAGAATCTCATTCCAAAGGCATAGTAGCTGTTTTCAACAAAATCATAGAAGAAAACTTCCCCCAAATTGGGAAAGAGATGCCAATGCAGATACAGGAAGCCTTTAGAAGACTAAACAGACAAAACCTGGAAAGACCTCTCCCAGCCATATTATAATTAAACTACCAAACATACAAACCAAAGAAAATATATTGAGAGCAGCTAGAGAGAGAAAGCAAGTCACCTACAAAGGCAAGCCCATCAGAATCACAGCAGATTACTCAACACAAACTTTAAAAGCCAGAAGGGCCTGGAGCGATGTATTCCAAGTTCTGAAAGATAAAAACTGTCAGCCAAGATTACTTTATCCTGCAAAGCTATCTATCCAAATTGATGGAGAAATAAGGACATTCCACAACAAAGGCAGGCTAAAGAAATTTATGGCTCTACAGAAAATACTTGCAGGAATCATTCATGCTGAAGAGAATGCAAAACACACACAAGCAGGCAACAGGAAAAAATAAACCATGCTCAAATAACAGTTAAAACAAGTGAGTAAAATGAAAACAGGAAGAACTACAAAACAAGAAGAATGGTGAGAGTAAATACATATCTTTCAATAATAACTCTTAATATCAATGGATTCAATGCCCCAACCAAAAGACATACACTTGCAGACTGGATGAAAAAGCAGGATCCTATAATCTGTTGCCTCCAAGAAACTCATCTCTCAATAAAAGATAGAAACCTTCTTAGGGTGAAAGGTTGGAAAAAGGTATTTCAAGCAAATGGGCCTAGGAAACAAGCCAGGGTTGCTATCCTAATTTCTGACAGGATAGACTTCAAACCAACATTGGTGAGGAAAGATAAAGAAGGTCACTTTATATTGATTAAAGGAACACTCCAACAGGATGAATCCTAAACATATGCTCCTAACATGGGGGCTCCCAATTTCATCAAACAAACACTATTAGACTTAAGGTCAGAGATAACTCCTAACATAATAGTAGTGGGTGACTTAAATACCCCACTCTCATCACTTGACAGGTCAACCCAGCAAAAAATAAACAGACATCTGCATTAAATGATATCATGGAACAAATGGACCTAACAGATATATACAGAACATTCCATCCAAATGCTCCAGAATATACATTCTTCTCAGTAGCACATGGGACATTCTCTAAAATATATCATATAATAGGACACAAATCAAATCTTAACAAATACAGGAAAACTGAAATATCCCCCGGTATGCTATCTGACCACAATGGGATTAAACTGCAAATCAGCAACAAGAAAAACTACAGAGCATACAGAAATTCGTGGAGACTAAACTGTACACTATTGAGCCATGTATGGGTCATTGAAGAAATTAAAAAGGAAATCAAGAAATTCATAGAATCAAATGATGATGAGAATACAACATACCAAAACCTTTGGGACACAATGAAGGCAGTCCTAAGAAGGAACTTTTAGCTCTAAATTCCTATATTAAGAAATTAAAGAGAGCCGGGCGTGGTGGCGCACGCCTTTAATCCCAGCACTCGGGAGGCAGAGAGGTAGGAGGATCGCTGAGAGTTCGAGGCCACCCTGAGACTACATAGTTAATTCCAGGTCAGCCTGGACCAGAGTGAAACCCTACCTCGCAAAACCAAAAAAAAAAAAAAAAAAAGAAAGAAATTAAAGAGTTCACAAGTAAACAATTTAATGCTTCACCTTATGGCCTTGGAAAGAGAAAAACAAGGCAAACCAAAAATCAGTAGAAATAATAAACAAGAAATAATAAAGGTCAGGGCAGAAATTAACGAAATGGAAACCAAAAAAATCAAAAAAATCAATGAAACAAAGAGTTGGTTCTTTGAAAGGATAAACAAGATTGATAAACCCTTAGCAAATCTGACCAAAAGAAAGAGAGAAGAGACAAAAATTGACAAAATTAGAGATGAAAAAGGCAACATCACAACAGATACCAAAGAAAATCAGAAAATCATACGGACATACTTTAAGAATATATATGCCTCTAAGTTTGAAAGCCTGAAAGAAATGGATGACTTCAGCCGGGCATGGTAGCGCATGCCTTTAATCCCAGCACTCGGGAGGCAGAGGTAGGAGGATCACCGAGAGTTCAAGGCCACCCTGAGACTACAAAGTTAATTCCAGGTCAGCCTGGATCAGAGTGAGACCCTACCTCAAAAAACCAAGAAAAAGAAAAAGAAAAAGGATGATTTTGTTGATTCATATGACCTACAAAATTTAAATCAAGATGAGATTAAACCATTTAAATAGACCTATAACAACTACAGAGATCCAAGCAGTTATAAAAAGTCTCCCAACTAAAAAAAGCCCAGGCCCAGATGGATTCACTGCTGAATTTTACCAGACATTCCTGGAAGAACTAATACCAATGCTTCCAAACTTTTTCATAAAATAGAAAAGGAAGGAATTCTACCGAAATCCTTCTATGAAGCCAGCATCACCCTAATACCCAAACCGGAAAAAGACAAATCAAAAAAAAAAGAAAATTACAGACCCATCTTCCTCATGAACATAGATGCAAAAATTCTCAACAAAATACTAGCAAACAGAATATATCAGAAAGATTATTCACCCCAACCAAGTAGGCTTTATCCCAGAGATGCAGGAATGGTTCAACATACACAAATCCATAAATGTAATACACCATATAAATGGTCTGAAGTACAAAAATCACATGGTCATCTCAATAGATGCAGAAAAGGCATCTGACAAAATCCAACACCCATTCATGGTGAAAGTATTACAGAAACTGGGAATAGAAGGAACTTATCTCAACATAATAAAAGCTATTTATGACAAACCTACAGCCAACATAATACTAAGTGGGGAAAAATTTGAAGCTTTTCCTCTAAATACAGGAACAAGACAAGGATTTCCACTTACCCCACTTCTATTTAATATAGTACTGGAAGTCTTAGCTATAGCAATAAGGCAAGAGACACTCATAGAAGGGATACATATTGGAAGGAAGAGATCAAATTATCATTATTTGCAGATGATATGATTCTATACATAACAGACCCTAAAGACTTCACCAGCAAACTGTCAGAGCTGATAAACACTTTTAGCAATGTAACAGGATACAAAATAAACACACAGAAATCAGTAGCTTTTCTATACACTAACAACAAACATGCAGAGGATGAAATGAGGGAATCTCTCCCATTTACAATTGCCTCAAACAAAAAAAAAAAAAAATACCTTGGAATAAAATTAACCAAGGAAGTGAAGGATCTCTACAAAGAGAACTTTAAAAAACTTGAGAGACAAATTGCAGAAGACACAAGGAAATGGAAAGACAGCCCATGCTCCTGGATTGGAAGATCAATATTGTGAAAATGTGAATCTTACCAAAAGCAATCTACACATTCAATACGATCCCCATTAAAATCCCAATAGCATTCTTCACAGAAATAGAAAAAACAATCCTAAAATTCATCTGGAAACACAAAAAACCTCGAACAGCCAAAACAATTTTGCGCAATAAAAATCAGGCTGGTGGTATTACCATACCCGATTTTAAGTTATATTACAAAGCCATAGTAACAAAAACAGCATGGTACTGGCACAAGGACAGACAGGTAGATCAATGGAACAGAACAGAAGACCCAAATATTAATCCAGGCAGCTACAGCCACCTGATTTTTGACAAAAGTGCCAAAAATATTCATTGGAGAAAAGATAGCCTCCTTAACAAGTGGTGCTGGGAAAACTGGACATCTGTATGTAAAAGGATAAACATAGATCCTTGTCTCTCTCCATGCACAAAAGCCAAGTACAAATGGTCAGGGACCTTAATATCAGACCTGAAATTCTGAAACTGCTAGAGGAAAAGGTAGGGAAAACCCTTCAACATATTGGCATAGGCAATGACTTTCTGAATATAACCCCAATTGCTCAGGGAATAAAACCACTAATCAACCATTGGGACCTCATGAAATTACAAAGCTTTTGTACAGCAAAGGACACTGTGAACAGAGCAAAAAGACAACCTACAGAATGGGAGAAAATCTTTGCCAGCTATACGTCTGACAGAGGATTAATATCCAAAACATACAAAGAACTTAAAAAACAGAATAATAAGAATTCAAACAACCCAGTTAAAAAATGGACTATGGAACTAAATAGAGAATTCTCAGAAGACGAAATACAGATGGCATATAAACATCTAAAAAAGTGTTCCACATCCTTAGCCATCAGGGAAATGCAAATTAAAACCACATTGAGATTCCATTTCACTCCTGTCAGAATGGCTACCATCAAGAAAACAAATGACAATAAGTGCTGGCATGGATGGGGAAGAAAGAGGAACACTTCTACACTGTTGGTGGGAGTGTAATCTGGTCCAGCCATTGTGGAAATCAGTGTGGAGATTCTTGAGACAGCTAAAAATAGATTTACCATATGATCCAGCTATAGCACTCCTAGGCATATATCCAGAGGACTCTTCTCACTACCTTAGAGATACAAACATGTTTATTGCTGCTCTATTCACAATAGCTAGGAAATGGAACCAGCCTAGATATCCCTCCACAGATGAATGGATAATAAAGATGTGGTACAATTACACAATGGAGTTCTATTCAGCAGTAAAGAAAAATGAAATTATGAAATTTGCAGGGAAATGGATGGATCTGGAAAGCATTCTACTAAGTGAGGTAACCCAGGCTCAGAAAGCCAAACATCACATGTTCTCTCTCATATGTGGATCCTAGATACAAATGTATAGACCTGTGTGTGAACTGGAACCAAAAATTGGTACCAGAAACCAGTAAACTGGTAAAAGGCTATAAGGGAGGGAAGAGAGGGAAGGACTTAAGTGTATGGTATTGCACATATGTAAGTAGAAGAACAGATTGCAGGGAGGGGAATGGCCTAAGTGAGGCCATGGGAAGAGAATGCATAAAAGAAGGGCAGGGAGAGGGTCAATCAAAATTCAAGATATTGTGAATAAGACATATGGAAACCTACTTTTTTGAATAATGGCACATCTACAAGTTGTAGACTGTTACTAGAAAATTTTCAGTGCCTGGGATGGGATACCTTCCAGTGAGTTGTTGGCCAAGGAGGTCCCGGTAGCCTCCAAAACATTAAAGGCTATTGCCAAAGCCCTTGGTTTCCCTTGAGAAACAGATAGTAAGACCCTATTGCTGAAGACATCTCTTGCCTGAGAGGCAAGGTCACTGAGAAAGCAAGCTGTTGCTGAGCAGAAAACCTTCTCCCTGTAGACCAGCCAACAGAAAGCTGGAAAAAGCTACACTGCATGCAGCATATGGGAGACAGAAGTCATCAGCAGTGAAAACAGTGGACACTAAATATTCAAGTTTGGCCATACAGGCCAAATGACTGAACGGGCAATAGTGGCATGTCTGCTCTTGGGGTAAACAACTGCTCCATAATTGGACTGAAGGCCCTCTCTATGGGAGGGAATACACTGGTACTAAAAAACCTAAACAATAGTCTATGGCAGGGGAGGTCATGTGCCTTGGGTGTATAAAGCCTGCTCTTGTCTGACTAAATGTATATATTATTCCTACCAAGCTGCCCTGAAAGCACTACACTTAATGTTCATGTTCACATATTAATGCTACTCTCACTTCTGGTTAGAGAAGCTTCTCTTCAGGTGGCGATGACCATTGGGATGACCCAAAAGGTAACATAGTGCTGAGAAGAAGGGATGGAGGAGTGCCCAGCACTGAAACATCTCTGTCACACCCTCCAAGGCTCAGGGCCCATTGCGGAAGAGCGGGTGGACAGAAGGGAAGAGCCAAAGGAAGAGACTCCTTACAATGCAACTGTCCAGATAGGGTTGATATCCATGACAGTGCCTGGCAATAAAATGCATTGACTGGGCATGGTCCAGCACAGAAAAGGTAGGAGGATTGATATCAAGGCCACCCTGAGACATAGTTAATTCCAGGTCAGCCTGGGCCAGAGTGAGACCCTACCTCGAAAAACCAAAAAAAAAAAAAAAAAAAAAAAAAACCCTCATAATTGAAGAAAAAGATGATGACATCAAATTAAGAGATACTAATGGAGAGAGGGAAGAGATATGATGGAGATTGGAGTTCTAAAGGGCATAGGGGCAGGGGAGGGAAATATCATGCATCTTTTTGTATGTAAGTATAGAAGTTATCAATAAAAAATAATTTAAAAAAATTTTTTTAATTTAAAAATAGAAAAGAGCCAGATGTGGTGGTGTGTATGCCTTTAATCCCAGCTTACCAGAGGCAAATGAAGGAAGATCTCTGTGAGTCTGAAGACAGCCAGAGATTGAATTCCAGGTCAGCCTGGGCTACAGCAAGACCTACTTCGAAAAAACAAAAATAAACAAACAAACAAACAGAAGAGAGACTAGTTAGAAAGAAGGGACTCAGTGGATGGGAAAAAAGGGAGGGTAAAGGGAAGGGATTATGATCATGGTATACTTTCTATATGTATAGAGATTAATAATTAACAGTTAACTAAAAAATAGACTGACCGACAGATAAACAGACAGACAGATGGGTGTCCTGCTGCGTGACGGGAGGCACATGGCAGGAACAGCGCTGGCGGGGCCTGGAAGCAGAAGTCATGGTTCTACTACCAGTACCTGCTGGTCACAGCGCTGTACATGCTGGAGCCCTGAGAGCAGACCATGTTCAATTCGATGCTGGTTTCCATCATCAGCATGGAGCTGTACACTGGCTACATCTTCATGTCCCAACAATTCATGGCAATACTACAGTACTTTGAAATTGTACAGTGACAAAGATGTGACCAGGATCAGAGGTTCCTGGGGAAGATCCACCCGGTGAAGTTCGAATGAGACGTCATCAGATAAGAAACTCTACTGGCAGTCAACCAACCTTATCCATACAAAAACTAAACTCCATGAGGGGAGCAGGAGAATCATCCTGACTCGTGTGACCTGTTCTTTATTTTTAATTTTACAAGAGGCTCTTATACAGTGTTTTTTTTTTTTTTGAGAGAGAGAGAGAGAGAGGGAGGGAGGGAGAGGAAAACAGACAGAGATGGGCACGCCAGCAGCCTCTCAGCTGCTGCGAACGAAATCCAGATGTGTGCGCCCCCTTGTGGTCAAGTGCAGCATTGCGCCCTTGCATCACTTTGCATCTGGCTAAACATGGAACCTGGAAACTGGGACTGCTGGAGATTGGAACCAGCATTCTTAGGCTTAGGAGGCAGGTGCCTTAACCGCTAAGCCATCTCTCCAGCCCTTATACAATAGTTTTTGTCTATTTTCACATTGTAGTCATTTGTACTTTGACATTCATATTTTCTTAACCTTTGTGACTGTTTCAGTAAGACCCTGTGAAAGTTTTTCTTAATGCCACTTTGAGTACATCTTAATTGCCTTCTATTTTTAAGACCCCAGGTCATTAGTTGGGCTTTACTGTTCTTGCTATTGTATGGCATATACAGCTGCCTAGATATATTTCTACTCTTGACCAAAGTTTTGTAAGAAACAATACAAGATTTGGGGAGGAGGAGGGAAGACATTTTATCAAGAACTACTTACACAAGACTAATCTGTAAGCTTGAACTCAGGAGTCATTAGCTATCTAGCCTCTTAACAGCTTTTGCTCTAAAACTATTAACCTGTTTCTTAGTCTGGAAGAAGTAAAGATCTTGTTAAAATTAATATAAAGAACATTTCATCTTTTAAATATTTTATTCTTATGTGGATTTATTTCCAGAAAACTTAGGTGGTGATTCTTGTGCCAGTGGGTGTTTGGTTAAATGGCATTATTCTGTAATACTTAGATATACTGTAGATATTTAAATAGAAGGGAAATCAGTTTCCTCTGAGGCACTGTTAACAGTGTATGTACTTAAAATTTAATTTCAGGATTATAACAGGTGCTGTAGATGCATTTGCACATTGTGATGGATGTGATGAAATGAATTGTCAAATCTATAGCAAAAAGCAGTGTAATCTTGGTTAAATAAAAGATTTTTATTTCTTAGATGTAAAATGACTACCTAATTTTTTAATGTAAGCTCATTAAATTCAAAGAGAAAAAAAATCAAAAAAAAGAAATAATCTTCGGTTTTTATTCTTTATTTTTTAAAACGTTTATTTATTTATTATTAGAGAGAGAAAAATAGAGAAAAAGAGAGAGAGAATGGGTTCACCAGGGCCTCAGGCCACTGCAAACCAACTCCAGGTGCATGTGCCACCATGTGCATCTGGCTTACATGGGTTCTGGGGAGTTGAGCCTGGATCCTTAAGCTTTGCATGCAAGCACCTTAACTGCTAAGCCATTTCTCCAGCCATGGTTTTTATTTTTGAAACAGAGTCTCACTATGAAGCCCTGACTGGCCTAGTACTCACTATGCTGTCCATACTGGCCTTAAACTCATAGCAATTCTCCTGCCTCAGCTACCATATCCAGTTTCCTTCCTTTTTAAGTCTGACTAATATTTCATTGGATGTACATATGAAGAAACTGGCAGGGGCTGGGAAGATGGCTCAGTGCCTAAAGGTGCCTACTTGGAAAGCCTCCTGGCCAGGGTTTAATTCCTCAGCACCTACAAAAAGTCAGATGCAAAGTGGCACATGCATCTGTGAACCCAACACACCTTGGACAATGGGAGGCAAAATTAAGAGAATCTGAAGTTAAAGGACCAGCTAATCTGACATTCCTTTACAGTCTGACAGTTCATTTTCAGCAGCAAGAGACTTTGTTTCAAAGAAGGTGGAGTACAGTGGCTGGTTAGGTGGCTCAGGGGTTAAAGATACTTTCTCCCAAACTCTGCTATCCCAAGTTTGATTCCCTAGCACCTATGTAAAAGCCAGATGCAAAAACCGGTACAAGCATCTGGCTGTGGTGTTTTGAAAATACTGCACTGTCCCCCATAGCCAAAGATCTTTGTGGTTTAGCTTCCTACTTAGTCCCCAGCTGGTGGAGCATTTGGGAGATAGAGTCCTGCTAGAGGAGATGTATCACTAGGGGTGGACCTTGGAGTTAATGAGTCTAACTTACTGTGTGTTCAAAGTCAACTCATGGTTGCTATTCTCTCTGCTGTGCATGTGTGATGAAGCCACCTCTCAAAAATGTAAGCCTTTGGATTGGAAAAGTCAATATTGTGAAAATGTCAATCTTATCAAAAGCAATCTACACAGTTAATGCAATCCCCATTAAAATTCCAATGGTATTCTTCACGGAAATAGAAAAAAAATCCTAAAATTCATTTGGAAGCATTAAAAAAAAAAAATCCTCAAATAGCCAAAATAACTTTAAGCAACAAAAATAAGGCTGGTGATATCACCATACCTGATTTTAAGCTATATTATAAAGCCATAGTAACAAAAACAGCATACATGTCAGGTGTGGTGGCACATGCCTTTAATCCCAGCACTTGGGAGGCAGAGGTAGGAGGATCGCCATGAGTTCCAGGCCACCCTGAAACTACATAGTGAATTCTAGGTCAGCCTGGGCTAGAGTGAGACCCTACCTCAAAACAAACAAACAAAAAACAAAACAACAACAACAAAAAAAAAACAGCATACATGTAGATCAATGGAACAGAACAGAGGACCCAGATGTTACTCTAGGCAGCTACAGCCATCTGACTTTTAACAAAAATGCCAAAAATATTCATTGGAGAAAAGATAGGCTCTTCAAAAAGTGGTGCTGGGAAAACTGGTTATCTATATGTAGAAGGATGAAAACAGATCCTTGTCTTTCTCCATGCACAAGAATCAAGTCCAGCCGGGCATAGTGGCACACGCCTTTAATCCCAGCACGTGGGAGGCAAAGGTAGGAGGATTGCCATGAGTTTGAGGCCACCCTGAGACTATATAATAAATTCCAGGTCATCCTGAGCTTGAGCAAGACCCTCCTCAAAAATAAATAAATAAATAAAATAAAATAAAATAAAAATCATGTCCAAGTGGATCAGGGACCTTAATATCAGACCTAAAACTCTGAAATAGAGGAAAAGGTAGGGGAAACCCTTCAACATACTGGCATAGGCAATGACTTTCTGAATATAACCCCAATTATGCAGGAAATAAAACCACTAATAAACCACTAGGATCTCATGAAATTACAAAGCTTTTGTACAGCAAAGGGCACTGTGAGTACAGAAAAGAGACAACCTACAGAATGGGAGAAAATCTTTGCCAGCTACACATCTGACAGAAGTTTAATATCCAGAATATACAAAGAACTCAAAAAACAAAACAATAAGAAATCAAACAACCCAATTAAAAAATGGGCTGTGGAACTAAATAGAGTTCTCATCAGAAGAACTAAAGATAGCATATAAACATCTTAAAAAGTGTCTATATCCTTAGCTATCAGGGAAATAAATTAAAACTACACAGTGAATTCCAGGTCAGCCTGAGCTACAGTGAGACCCTACCTCAAAAAACCAGAAAAAAAAATGTGGGGAAGACTGGGGTAGAAGGATAGAAGGATCACCATTAGTTCAAGGTCACGCTGGGCTACAGAGTAAGTTCTAGGTTAGCCTGGGCTAGAGTGAGACCTTGCCACGTCATAGTAACGAAATCATTATGGTACTGTCACAAAACAGATATGTAGGGCTGGAGAGATGGCTTAGTGGTTAAGGCGCCTGCCTCCTAAGCCTAAGAATGCCAGTTCCAATCTCCAGGTCCCACGTTTAGCCAGATGCAAAAGTGGCACAAGGGCACAATGCCGCACTTGACCACAAGGTGGTGCACGCATCTGGATTTCGTTCACAGTAGCTAACAGGCTGCTGGCATGCCATCTCTGTCTTCCTCTCCCTCTCTCTCTGTCTCTCTCCAAAAAAAAAGATATGTAGATCAATGAAACAAAATGGAGGACCCAGATGTAAACCCAGGTAGCTACAGCCCTCTGATTTTTAATAAAAATGCTACAAATAAATATTTGCTGGAGTTAACAAACTGTGCTGGGGAAACTAGGTATCTAAATATAGTAAGATGAAAACAGATCCTTATCTCTCTCCATGCACAAAAATCAAGTCAAATGGACCAAAGACCTTAATGTCAGACCTGAAACTCTGAAACTACTAGAGGAAAAAGTAAGGGAAACATTTCAACATATAGGCATAAGCAAGGAATTTGTGAATAGAACCCCAGTCTCTTCAGAGGATAAGACCACTAATCAACCATTGGGACCTCATGAAATTAAGAAGCTTTTATAAAGTACTATGGGATATTGTCTACAATTAAGGAAGTTGTCAATAAAAAGTTTTTAAAATATAAAAAAAGAAGCTTTTGTACAGCAAAGGACACTGTGAATACAGTAAAGAGGTAGCCTACAGAATGGGAGAAAATCTTTGCTCGCTATATGTCTGACATAGGATTAATAGCAAGGATTTACAGAACTCAAAAAATTAAATAAGAGCTGGGCGTGGTGGTGAATGCCTTTAATCCCAGCACTTGGGAGCCAGAGGTAGGAGGATTGCTGTGGGTCCTCACTGTCCCCAGGGGTCATTGGTCACCAATGTCCCAGATGCAGGAGGAGCTGGGGGGAAGCAGGGTCCTGGAGCAGGTGAGTGTGATTGGCAATGAACCACCCAGCAGGCCATCTGATGGACAGCACACTCTCATTTATTCAAAAGGGGAGTGAGTTTATAAACACTTGAGAAAGGTTGAGAAGTCACATATAGACTATAAGGCAATTGGATACATAGTTTATGGGTTGCTATCTAATTGGCTTGTGTTGGAAGGCAGAAGTCGCGAGGGAGAAGCTGCAAGGGAGATAGTGGTGGGAAAAAGCTTCATGACTTCAGCCACATATTGGATGGCTACAGCTGAAGGGAGATGGCTTATAAGGGTCTCTTGGGCAGCTAGCCACAAGGTCAGGAACTGTGGGGGCAAAACCTATGAAAAAGTCAGGTGCTTTTGGGGATCAAGGGGGGAGCAGTTCTGCCCAATTCAAAGATAGGGCACACTACAACCTTGCCTGAGGGCAGGGAGGGCCAGTCCCCATTGCCCAAGTAGGTTCCCAAGGATAAGGCCAGCTGCAACCCCCACTGCTCAAGGTCGCTGGCCATGTCCAACAGCCCAGGCCAGCTTCCTCACAGTCCCAGCCCATGTTTAGTAATGCCCAACAGATCACCATGAGTTTGAGGCTACCCTGAGACTGCATAGTTAATTCCAGGTCAGCATGGGCTGGAGAGGGACCCTACCTCAAAAAAAAAAAATCAAATAAGAAATTAAACAATCCAATCAAAACATGGGCAGTTAAGGTGCTGGCCTGAAAAAGCCTAACAACCTGGATTCAATTCCCCAATACCCAAATAAAGCCAGATGCATAATGGTGCAGGCAACTTGAGTTTGTTTGCAGTGGCTGGAGGCCCTGGCATGCCCATTCTCTCTAATATATATCTACATCTCTCTACTTGCAAATAAATAAATAAATATTTTAAATTTATTTATTTGAGAGCAACAGGCAGAAAGAGATAGAGAGAGAGAATGGATGCACCAGGGCCTCCAATCACTACAAACAAACTCCAGATGCATGTGTCACCTTGTGCACCTGGCTTATGTAGGTACTGGGGAATTGAGCCTCGAACCAGGGTCCTTTGGCTTCACAGGCAAGTTCTTAACCACTAAGCCATCTCTCCAGCCCAAATAAATAATTTTTTTTTTTTTTTTGATTTTCAAGGTAGGGTCTCACTCTGGCCCAGGCTGACCTGGAATTAACTATGTAGTCTCAGGGTAGCCACAAACTCACGGCGATCCTCATACCTCTGCCTCCCGAGTGCTGGGATTAAAGGTGTGCGCCACCACGCTCGGCTCCAAATAAATAATTTTTTGAGGAGGGTCTCACTATAACCCGGGCTGACCTGGAATTAACTATGTAGTCTCAGGGTGGCCTCGAACTCATGGTGATCCTCCTACTTCTGCCTCCCAAATGTTGGGATAAAGGCATGTGCCACCATGCCCAGCTCTAAAAATACTTTTTTTAAAAAAAGGGCTAGAGAGGCAGAGTACAGTAGCAGGGTGGAAAGGATCTCACAGCCTTGCTTTCTCTTCCACCAGCAGCTATAACAAGTTAGCACAGTGGCTTCGGGGACTGATGATCCTGGTTTCCATCTAGGCAGCCCTGACCATGGGAGCTCTGGGCCTGGAGCTGCCCTACCCTCTGCCACAAGGTCTGCCACACTGTCCACCTACTTTCTCGTGTCCCCTGGCTGCTATGCCCTGGGTACTATGGGCTATCATGTGGCCACTTTTCGTAACTGGGAAGATTCTACCTGAGAGTTGCAGGACCAAATCATGGAGGCCTGAGCCAACTTAGAACACAGGGCATTCACTTCTGACACCTGAACAATTCCAACCGGGACAACCCTCCTCATTCCCCATTAAAGAGGTTTTGTTTTTGTTTTTTCTTTTTTTAAAAAGGGGGTGGGAAACTAGGGGCTGGAGAGATGGCTTAATGATTAAGGTGCTTGCCTGTGAAGCCTAAGCACACAGGTTCCATACCCCAGTACCCATATAAGCCAAATGCACATGATAGTGAATGCTTCTAGAGTTTGTTTGCTGTGGCTGGAGGCCCTGATACACCCATTCTCTCTCTCTCTCTTTGTGCTTGCAAATAAATTAAAGAAAAGAAAAAAAGAAAAGAAAAGAAAAGAAAAGAAAAGAAAAGAAAAGAAAAGAAAAGAAAAGAAAAGAAAAAAAAAAGGGCGGCTATAGAGAGTTCTCAAAAGAAGCAATACAATGCCAGGTGTGGTAGAACATGCCTTTGATCTCTGGCACTCGGGAGGCAGTTCATCCCAGTAATATGAAACTATCTATGGCAGGTCTCACTCTAGCCCAGACTGACCTGGAATTCACTATGTAATCTCAGGGTGGCCTCAAACTCATAGCAATCCTCCTAACTCTGCCTCCTGAGTGCTGGTATTAAAGGCTTGCACCACCACACTCAGCTTAGAGAGGCAATTCTTCTTAGACTAGACTTATAGTTTTTGAGTAGAGAAAGAAAATCAAGAAAAGCCCAGCAATACCTTCTTCCATGGATTTAGTGAAGTTGCACAGCAGTGAGGATAGCCCCTTGAGACAGCCAGCCACCACAGGAAGTTTGGGCTCTCTGATTGTTGATGTCATCTACAAGTTGAAGAAAGGTATTAACCAAATGAGAAAAATGCAATCAAATCTATGGAAGTACACGATCATAAAACTTATCATACCTGGGTCTTCAATTCTCCCAGAAAAGCCCGGAATAGGTTTTCTGAGTGATTTATCATCTCACTAGGATGAACTTCACCTAATACTCCCAGAAGTTCATAGACTTTTTCCAAAACTGTAAAATAAGTTTTAAACAAATGAAAATCTAAAATTACATTTAAATAAGTAAAATTAACAAGAACACATAAATAAGAAAATAAGGAAGACTGGGTGTGGTTGCATACACCTTTAATCCCAGCACTCAGGAGGCAGAGGTAAAAGGATCACCATGAGTTGGAGGCTACCTTGAGAGACTACATAGTAAATTCCAGGTCAGCCTGGGCTAGAGTGAGAACCTACCTTAAAAAACAAAAAAACAAAAAAAAGGAGCTAGGGAGATTGCTCAGAGATTAAAGGTGCTTGCTTACAAAGCCTTGCTGTCCCAGGGTTCAATTCTCCAGCCATCCACCTAAAGCCAAACAGGAATTTGTTTGCAGTAAGAGATACTGATACATGCACCCAGGTGCATACACACACATTTTTAATACAATTTTTTTTTTTTTTTGAGGTAGGGTTTCACTCTAGACCAAGCTGACCTGGAATTCACTATGTAGTCTCAGGGTGGCCTCAAGCTCATGATGATCCTCCTACCTCTGCCTCCTGAGTGCTGGGATTAAAGGAGTGTGCCACAACGCCTGGCAAAAATTTTATGAAAGAAAATAAGATGATCAATTTAAAAGAATTTTATACTAAAATACACAATATCGGGAGAGATGGCTTAGCGGTTAAGGCACACCTGCTTGCTAAGCCTAAGAACCCGGTTCCAATCTCCAAGTCCCACGTTTAGCCAGATGTAAAGTGACACAAGGGTGCAATGCTGCACTTGCCCACAAGAGGGCTCACACATCTGGATTTTGTTCACAGCAGCTGAGAGACTGCTGGCACGCCCATCTCTATCTGTCCCCCTCTCCCTCTCTGTTTATCTGTCTCTATGTCTCTCTCTCCAAAAATAAATAAAAATAAAAACAAATTTAGAAAGAGTACACTATTTTAAAAATAAATAAATAAATAAAATAAAATACACAATATCTAGTTTTCCATACTGTATTCTTTCCCAAGTTTTATGTATATCTAGTATTGTAAACTAAATTATGCTTAACATTTATTGGCTTTTCTATTTAAAGAGATCATTTTGCTTGTTCCCATTTTGGCATGTTTTCAGTTAAGAAACAAAAATTAAAATATTTGCTGGGTGTGGTGGTGCATGCCTTTAATCACAGCACTCAGGAGGCAGAGGCAGGAGAATCACCCTGAGTTCAAGGCCACCCTGAGACTACAAAGTGAATTCCAGGTTAGCCTGGGCTAGAGTGAGACCCTACCTCGAAACCCCCCCACCACCAAAAAAAATTGAAATATTTAAGGCTTGGTAGAGAAAACTAATGAATAATTAATATTAATTTATAATATTTGAAAATAATATTAAATATAACTCACCTGTATCAGGTACTTTGGTTTTTGATCCAAGAACTCCATAGAATTTGTTAAATAATTCTCCAACCTTTACTTCATCCATGATTCTAGAACTTCTCAGAATGTGAAGTAACTAAAAGAAGATGAATTTGCATTTCTAAAGAGGAAGACACAGAAAAGACTCCTCTCTTCACTGTGTACACACACAGTGACACTTCAGAATGTTGTGTCCCTTAGGAACCTCAGGACTCTCAGGACTCATACCCATCAAGCTGATTGGGGAGGTAGGGCTTGAGGTGAGTAATGGGAAAGAACAAGGAAAAGGTAGTCTAGATTTAATTATACCTTCCTCACAGAAAAATAACATAACTAGAACCATTTCCTCAGAGGCACTAATGATCCCAGATCATGGGGCTAAGAGAGATTGCTCAGTGATTAAAGGCACTTGCTTATAAAGCCTAGTGGCCTGTGCAATTCCCCAGTACCCACATAAAACCAGACAAAGTAGCAATGTTGTGAAGTTCATTTGCAATACAAGAGGCCCTGGCATTCCCATACCTTTTTCTCTTTTCTCTCAAATAACGAAATAAAATGTTTTAAAAATTACATTAGTTTAGTATAAATCACATTAATTTAGTGTAAATAAATTCTATAACAGAGATGCAACAGGACAAACAGACACAAGTGAAAGTGAGCTCTAAGGACCAGGGCAAAGCAGCAGACACACTGAATACAGACGTTTCAAGAAAAACTCATGAGCCGGGCATGGTGGCACATGCCTTTAATTCCAGCACTTGGGAGGCAGAGATAAGAGGATTGCCATGAGCTCAAGGCCACCCTGAGCCTACATAGTGAATTCCAGGTCAGCCTGGGCCACAGTGAGACCCTACCTCAAAAAAAAAAGAAGAAAAACTCACGAGACACAAAGAAGCACTCTTTTTACAATTCCTATAGCATTCAGTTTCACTCAAGGGAATAAGGGTAATAGAAATACAGCAGATTTTTAGTCATTTTTTCCTTATCTCCCTCACATGCCCAAATTCCTCTCTTATTACTCAGAAGGGTATGAGAATAAACCATCAGGTAATGCCAAGTGATGGTTATGATGTATGCATCTTGTTCACACAGCCATGACCCTATCCTTCTGCAAAACTCCCAACTAAAACAAAATTCCAATGCCCAGTTTTTAAGTTGAATGTACTTAGAAAAATGAAATTACCTTAATCAGAAGGTCTAGGGCTTGAATTTTACACTTAGCAGCTTTGTCTTTTGTATAAACACTGGTACAGGTATTCTAGGTTTCAAAAGGAGACATGCCAGAATCATCCATGAGATATAAGAAGGAAATCTTAACAGTATAAGTAAAAGTAAACTTAGAAGCAATAGCAACGTATCAATCACATAATAAAATTTAGAACTGAATTGTTAAAAGTACAGCATTAAGCCAGGCAAAGTGGCTGTGGTAGTTTGAATATATGGCCCCCAATATATTCAGTGTTGTTGCTTGCATGTAGTTTGTTGTTGTTTGCATCTGCAGCCACCTGGCAGGAGGCAATGTCACTGGGGAGATCTTAAGGTGTGGTGGTGAGTTTAAGATTTCAATGTTAAGATATGCAAAGTGTGCCTAGTTGGAGTACCTGAGGTATGTTGTGCTTTTGGCGCTCTCCCTCTCTCTCTCCCTCTCCCTCTCTCTCTCCCCTCTCTCTCTCTCTCTCTCTCTCTCTCTCTCTCTCTCCCTGGTCCTGTAACAGCAGGCCAGCTTCTCCTGCCATTATGGAACTTCCCCTGGATTTGTAAACTACAATAAATATCCCTTCCTCCATAACTCTGCCTGGCCTGGAAGTTCATCTCAGGGAACCTGAAGCTGTCTGCTACAGTGGCGCATGCTTTTAACCCCAGCACTCAGAAGACAGAAGTAGAAGGATGGCTGAATTTCAAGGCTAGCCTGGAACTCACCTTTGCCTCTCAAGTGCTGGGATTACAGTTGTGCACCACCACGGCCACGCCCAAGCCTATGCCTGGCAAGGTGCAATTCTTAAAAAACAGTTTCACAGGATGTGGTGGTGAATTCCTTTAATTCCAGAACTTGGGAGGCAGAGTTACGAGGATCATTGTGAGTTTGAGGCCACCCTGAGACTACATAATGAATTCTAGGTCAGCCTGAGCTAGAGTGAGACCTACCTTGAAAAACAAACAACAACAACAAAAAAAAAAACGGTGTCAATCCACAAGTGGTTAGTTCCATGACATCGAACCCACAGACACAGAGGGAAAATTCTACCTTCTTAAAAATGATCTTAAGTAGGGTGTGGTGGTACATGCCTTTTAATCCCAACACTCAGGAGGCAGAGGTAGGAGAATATCCATGAGTTTGAGGCCACCCTGAAACTATATAGTAAATTCCAGGTCAGCCTGGGCTAGAGTGAGACTCTACCTCAAAAAAACAAAAACAAAAAAAATAAATAAATAAAATAAAATAAAAACAGGGCTAGAGGCCCTGGTGTGCCCATTCTCTTTCTCACGTGCTTTCTCTCTATCTACCTCTCTCTCTCTCTCTCTCTCTCTAATAAATAAAAAAACTGATAAAATGTCAATTCAATCTAAGATCTTTTTTGTTTTGTTTTTTCTCTTTAAAATATTTAAAATTTGGGCTGGAGAGATGGCTTAGGGGTTAAAGCACCTGCCTCCTAAGCCTAAGAACGCTGTTTCCAATCTCCAGCGGTTCCAATCTCCAGGTCCCACGTTTAGCCAGATGCAAAGTGACTCAAGGGCGCAATGCCGCACTTGACCACAAGGAGGCGCACACATCTGGATTTCGTTCTCAGCAGCTGAGACACTGCTGGCGCGCCCATCTCTGTCTTCCTCTCCCTGTCTCTGTCTCTCTCTGTCTCTCTCAAAAAAATAAAAATAAAATAAAAAATATAATAAAATAAAATATTTAAAATTTTAATATTTAAAATTCAGAGTTATAGCCGGGCGTGGTGGTGCAGGTAGGAGGATCACTGAGAGTTCAAGGCCACCCTGAGACTACATAGTGAATTCCAGGTCAGCCTGAGCCAGAGTGAGACACTACCTTGAAAAACCAAAAAAAAAAAATTCAGAGCTGGGCATGGTGGTACATGCCTTTAATCCCAGCACTTTGGAAGCAGAGAAGTAAAAGGTTTGCTGTGAGTTCAAGGCCAGCCTGGGACTACAGAGTGAGTTTCCAGGTCAGCCTAGGCTAATGTGAGACCCTACCTTGAAAAAAAAAATCAATTTATTATGATTTTTTTTAAAATATTTATTTGACAAAAAAGAACAGCCAGGCGTGGTGGCACATGCCTTTAATACCAGCACTAGGGAGGCAGAGGTAGAAGGATTGCTGTGAGTTGGAGGCCACTCTGAGACTACATAGTGCATTCCTGATCCGCCTGGGATAGAGTGTTGGGATTAAAGTGCATGTGCCACCATACCCAATTCTGAATTTTTTTGAATTGTAAGGAAATTCCAAAACTCTTTAAAAAATAATTTTACATATATAGAGAGACCCTACTTCAAAAAACCAAAAAAAAGGGCTGGGGAAATGGCTTAGCAGTTAAGGTGTTTGCCTGTGAAACCTAAGGACCCTGGTTCAATTCCCCAGGACCCAAATAAGCCAAAAGCACTAGTGGGCACATGTGTCTGAAGTTCACTGGCAGTGGCTGGAGGTCCTGGGATACCCATGCTCTCTCTCTGTCTGCCTCTTCCTCTCTTTCTCTCTCTCTCTCTCTCAAATAAATAAATAACAATAAAAATTTAAAAATACTTTGGGAAAAAAAAAAAAAAACAAAGAGCCGGGCATGGTAGAGCACACCTTTAATCCCACCACTGAGGAGGCATAGCATAGGTAGAAGGATCACCATGAGTTCAAGGCTACCCTGAGACTACATAGTGAATTCCAGGTCAGCCTGGACTAGAGTGAAACCAAATAAATAAGACAAAATAAAATAAATAAATAAAAGAAAAGAAACAGCCAGGTATGGGCTAGAGGGTTGGCTTAGCAGTTAAGGTATTTGCCTGCAAAGCCAAAGGACCCTGGTTTGATCCCCCAGGACCCACATAAGCTAGATGCACATGGTGGCGCATGCATCTGGAATTCGTTTGCAGTGGCTGGAGGCCCTGGTGTGCCCATTCTCTCTGTCTCTCTCTCTGTCTCTCTCTCTCTCAAATAAAACTAAAAAGTAAATAAGAAATACCAGCTGAAGCCACAGAATAATTGGGAAAATGAGCAAGAGTGCTGCTTTCTTGGTGAACTTGGCATCAGCACAGGGGTGAAGGAAATAGTCACAAAGAACACTCAATGCCTACCAAATCAGATATACAGAGACTCCCATGACCTCGTCACTGAAATAGACCTAAAATGAACCCAACATGGCTTAGGGAAATTTGCGGAAGAGGGCGTAGAAAGATTGTTAGAGCCCTAAATTGGGTCAGGTTGGGTCTCATAGAGACATTGCCTCACTCCCATAACTGATGGCTATCTCCACAATCCAAGAACCCACAATCCCCAAGGGGGGAGGAAAGGGAGAAGGCTAACAATGGTACCATCATGGCTGTATACACATTATATAGATAATAAAATTTTAAGAAAAGAAAGAAATAGCCAGGTGTGGTGGCACATGCCTTTAATCCCAGCACTTGGGAAGCAGAGGTAGGAGGACTGCTATGAGCTCAAGGCTACCCTGAGACTACCAAGTGAATTCCAGGTCAGCCTGGGCTAGAGCAAGACCTTACCTCAAAAAAACAAAAAAGCCGGGCGTGGTGGCGCACGCCTTTAATCCCAGCACTTGGGAGGCAGAGGTTGGAGGATCACCGAGAGTTCGAGGCCACCCTGAGACTACAGAGTGAATTCCAGGTCAGCCTGGGCCAGAGTGAGACCCTACCTCGAAAAACCAAAAAAAAAAAAAAGACATAAATAAATGCTTAAGTTCCTTACATCTTAAGTTAAAATCAGCTGATATATAATGATGATTTTTCCCCCCAGCTTACCTTTATGTCAAGAGAATAAGGCATGATCTTCTGACCAATTTTTTCTAAGAAAATACATAGAAATTTTAGGGCTTCTTCTCTACAATCACGAAACTATAATATAAGAAACAGAAAATATGGGTGAGAATAACAGTAACTACAACATAAAGGAAGATAGGAGATACAAAATAAAAATTTTACACTTACTTCTTCAATACTAAGTGACTTCCGGACAAATACAAGCAACCCAAAATCTCTGGAGAAAACTAAGGAAGTCTGTAATACTGAAGAAAGAAAGAAAAAGAAAGAAAGTTAGTTAGTTAGTTAGTTGGGGGTCTGGGGAGATGGCTCAGTGATTAAAGGTGCATGCTTGCAAAGCATGCTAGCCCAGGGTTCAATTCCCCAGCCACCCACATAAAGCCAGACAAAACATTCAGTTGCAGTAGCAAGACACACAAACACACATAAATAATACTTTTTTTTTGTTTTTTTTTGTTTGTTTGTTTGTTTGTTTGTTTGTTTTGGTTTTGCGAGGTAGGGTCTCACTCTAGCTCTGGCTGACCTGGAATTCACTCTGTAGTCTCAGGGTGGCCTCGAACTCTCGGTGATCCTCCAACCTCTGCCTCCCAAGTGCTGGGATTAAAGGCGTGCGCCACCACGCCCGGCTTTGTTTTGTTTTTTGAGATAGGGTCTCACTCTAGCTCAGGCTGACCTGGAATTCCTCTGTATTCTCAGGGTGGCCTTGACCTCAAGGTGATCCTCCTACCTCGGCCTCCCCAGTGCTGGGAATAAAAGTGTGCGCCACCACGCCTGGCTCAAAAGAAAAAAATCAGAGTTGCAAGAAGCACTTCATAATCCTTTAAGAGGGTTGCCTGGTTTAAGGCAGCCTTGTAAGTGAATTCTGGGTATTGTTCCACAAGGATGCAGTAGACAAAATAATGACCCCTATAAAGATAAACCCTTGTCTGTGATGTCAAACCTCTGGATTATACGTTTTCATGGCAAAGGAAATCAAGGTTGCAAGTGAAATTAAGGTTCCAAATTAGTTGATACTAAAACAGTGACATGTGAGCTGGAGAGATGGCTCAGCAGTTAAGGCACTTGCCTGTAAAGCCTTAGGACCCAAGTTCGATTCTGCAGTACTGCCACATAAAAGCCAGATGAACAAAGTGGCACTTATGTCTGGAGTCAGTGTGTAGTGGCTAGAGACCCTGGCACACCCATTCTCTATCTCTCCTCTATCTACCTGCTTCTTTCTCTGTCAAAATATTTTTTTAAAGATTTTTTTTATTATTATTTTAAATAGTGATATGATGCCAATGGATCCAATGTAAGCAAATGGACCCTAAAAGTTAGGGGAGGTCAGGCCAGTTTGGGCTATAGAGACCCTGTCTCAAATAAATAAAGGTAAGTTGGAGAGATGGAAAGATGGGGGACTAAGACTACCTCAAAAAAACAAAGTAAATAAATAAATAAAAATTTTATGAGAGGGATGCTGGCATGCTGTTTGTTGCTTGTCATGAGCTTTGAAGATGGGGCTATAATTAAAATGAGGTGAAAACCTTTCAGCAAAGAGCATCAGGGACTTCAGTCCTACAACTGAAATAAGGAAATGTATTACTGCCCCTGATGCCTTAGTTCTGCCTTGATTCTAGGTACAGTACTTTTAAGGTAAGCAATTGTTTTGTTTAAAATCAAATTAGTAAATTTCTGGGCATGGTAGCCCATGCCTGAAATCTCAGCACTTGGGAAGCAGAGTTTTCAAGCCTGGGCTACAGAGGCCATGTCTCAAAAAACCAAAGACAGGGCTGGAGACATGGCTTAGCAGTTAAGGTGTTTGCCTGCAAAGCCAAAGGATCCTGGTTCAACTCTCCAGGACCCACATAAGCCAGATGCACAACGGGTGCATGCATCTGGAGTTCATTTGCAATGGCTGGAGGCCTTAGCATATCCACTCTCTCTCTGCCTCTCTCTCTCAAATAAATAAATAAATATTTAAAAATGATCATAAACAACCTTTTTTAATATTTTTATTTATTTATTTATTTGACGAGAGAGAGAGAATGGGCGCACCAGGGCCTCCAGCCACTGCAAACAAACTCCAGATGCATGTGCCCCCTTGTGCATCTGGCTAACATGGGTCCTGGGGAATCGAACCTGGGTCCTTTGGCTTTGCAGGCAAATGACTTATCTGCTAAGCCATCCCTCCAGCCCACAACCTTAAAAAAAAAAAAAAAAAGAAGAAGAAGACAGAGCCAGGCATAGTGGCGCACACCTTTAATCCCAACACTTGGGAGGGAGAGGTAGGAGGATCACTGTGAGTACGAGGCCATCCTGGAACTACATAGTGAATTCCAAGTCAACCTGGGCTAGACCAAGACCCTACCTTGAAAAACCAAAAAAAAATAAAAAAATTAAAAAGCCAAAGACAGAGCTGGCTTAGTGGTTAAGGCACTTGCATGCAAAGCCTATAGACTCATGTTCAACTCTTCAGGTCCCACATACAAGACACAAACATACAAGATCGCACATGTGCACAAGGGAGCATAAGTATCTGGAGTTCAGCTGCAGTGGCTAGAGGCCCTGGCATGCCAATTCATTCTCTCTCATTTAAAAAAAAAAAGGAGGGGGCTGGAGAGATGGCTTAGCGGATAAGACGTTTGCCTGCAAAGCCTAAGTTCGATTCTCCAGTTCGATTCTCCAGGTCCCACGTAAGCCAACTGCACAAGGGGGCACACATGTCTGGAGTTCATTTGCAATGGCTAGAGGCCCTGGCATGCCCATTCTCACTCTCCCTCTCTCTCTCTTTCCCTCTCTCTGTCTCTAATAAATAAATAAACAAAAATTTTAAAAAAGGGGGGGAGGCCAATCTGCTGGGCTTGCCTCAAAAAAAGCAAGCCAGATGTGATGGTGCAAGCCTTTAATCACAGTACTTGGGAGGCAGAGGTAGGAGGATCACCATGAGTTCAAGGCCACCCTGAGATAACATAGTGAATTTCAGGTTAGCCTGAGCTAGAGACCCTACCTTGGAAAAAAAAAATGTCAGGCCAGGAAAGGTTGTACATGTCACATGCCTTTAATCCCAGCACTGGGGAAGCAGAGGTAAGAGGATCACTGTAAATTTGATGCCAGCATGAGATTACATAGTGAATTCCAGCTCAGCCTGGGCTAGAGTGAGACCCTACCTCGAGAAAACAAAAAACCAACAAAAAAAAAAAAAGCCAAACCAAACCAAACAACAAAATGCTTGTAATAATTGTTACAGCAATAATAGGAAACTAATGCCCCATGATCTTTCCATATATTGATACTGACAGTAAACTAGAAACTGCTTTAGGGAGAAGTTACTAAACAAAAATGAATTCTAATCTTGAAAATCTAATAGCAAGGATATTTCTTATTTCTCCATTATTAATCATTGATAACACTGTAATACTATAATACTGTTATAATATACTATATACTATAAGTAGCACCATGTTTAAAGTTTTGTTTACCTTTCTGTACTGTTATTTTGCACTGATCTCATAGGCAAACCTCATCTAGTACATCATGGAGATAAAAATTTCCTTTTTTAAAAAAAATTTATTTTTATTTATCTATTATATGGGAAGAGGTCAGATATAGAGAGAAAATGGGCACATCATGAACTCCAGAAACATGCACCACCTTTGCAGCTGGATTACTAAGGTATTGAGGAATCGACCCTGGGCCCTTTGGCTTTGTAGGCAAGTGCCTTAACCATTAAGCCACCCTTCCAGTCCTGCACTTTATTTTTATTCATCTATTTATGAAAGAGAGAAACAGAGAGAATGGGCACACCAGGGCCTCTAGCCACTGCAAATAAACTCCAGACGCACCTGCCACCATGTACATCTGGCTTATGTGGTGTGGTAGTTTGAATAGATGGCCCCCAATATATTCAGTGTTTTATTAGTTTGCAGTTTGCATCTGCATCCACCTGGCTGGAGGCAATGTCACTGGGTGCATCTTAAGGTGTGATGGTGGGTTTGAGATTTCAATCTAAAGATATGCTAAGTGTGCTGTGTGGCTTTCGCTGTGTTTGGTCCTGTGAAAGCAGGCCAACTTCACTTCTGCCATTATAGAACTTCCCCTGGATACGTAAGCTTCAATAAATATTCCTTCCTCAATAACTGTGCCTGGTCTGGAAGTTCATCTCAGCAAACCTGAAGCTGTCTGCTACATGTGGGTTCTGGGGAATTGAACTTGAGTCCTTAGGCTTCACAAGCAGGGCCATAACCTATAAGCTATCTCTCCAGTCCACGAGTTTCCTTATTTGAATTAAAAATGCTAGTTTGGGGGCTGGAGAGATGGCTTAGCGGTTAAGGCGGGTGCCTCCTAAGCTTAAGAACACTGGTTCCAATCTCCAGTGTCTCCAATCTCCAGGTCCCACGTTTAGCCAGATGCAAAGTGATACAAGGGCGCAATGCCACACTTGACCAGAAGGGGGCGCATGCATCTGAATTTCATTCGCAGCAGCTGAGAGGCTGCTGGCACACCCATCTCTATCTGTCTTCCTCTCCCTCTCTCTGTGTCTCTCTCAAAAAAAATGCTGGTTATGGTGACACACACGTTTAATCCCAGCACTCAGGAGGCAGAGGTAGGAGGATTGCCATGAGTTCGAGGCCACCCTGAGACTACATAGTGAATTCCAGGTCAGCCTGAGCTATAGTGAGAACCTACATCCAAAAAAAAAAAAAAAGACAAAAATGCTAGTTTGGGGGCTGGAGAGATGGCTTAGCAGTTAAGGTGCTTGCCTGCAAAGCATAAGGACCCATGGTTGGACTCTCCAGATCCCACATAAACCAAATTAATGAAGGCAAGCAAGCATAAGGTCGCACATGCCACTAGGTAAGGCAAGTGTCTGGACTTCAATTGTACTGGCTGAGGCCCTGGCACGCCAATTCTCATTCTCTCTCTCTGCCTCTCTAAAGAAAAAATTTTTTTAAATGCTGGTTTGGTGTTCACCAGTGGTATAATCCCAACACTGGGGTGGGAGGTGGGGGAGGTTGTCAAAAGCAGGAGGACCACCATGAGTTAGTTGAATGCCAGTCTGTGTCAAATGGTTTCAAAGAAGAATAAAAACTTTTTTTTTTTGGGGGGGGGGGTTCTTCAAGGTAAGGTCTAGCTCTAGCCCAGGCTGACCTGGAACTCACTGTGTATTCTCAGAGTGGCCTCAAACTACCGGGGATCCTCCTACCTCTTCCTCCAGAGTGCTAGGATTAAAGGCTTGCACCACCACGCCTGGCAAGAATAAAAACTTTTTTTTTTTTTTTTTTTGGTTTTTCGAAGTAGGATCTCACTCTAGCTCAGGCTGACCTGGAATTCACTATGTAGTCTCAGGGTGGCCTCGAACTCACAGCGATCCTCCTACCTCTGCCTCCCAAGTGCTGGGATTAAAAGCGTGCACCACCACGCCAGGCTAAGAATAAAAACTTTTAACTGCTGAAATGAAGCACTTCCACAAAGGTATAATGTTCTCTTTCAGTCATTGCTAAGAAGTTCAAAAGACACAATGCACTTGGTACCTGACTCATAATTCCAAGCACTCCTGATGCTAAGGCTACCTAATGTCCAGCCAGTCTGGGTTAGTTAAGAGAGGCTCAAAAAACAAGTTTTGTTTTTTTTAAATACACATCTACACACATACAATTTTTAAAAGAGGGGCTGGAGAGATGGCTTAGGGGTTAAGACACTTGCCTGCAAAGCATGTTTGACTCTCCAGATCCCACATGAGCCAGACACACAAAGGTAAGGCAAGAGCAAGGTCGCTCATGCTCACTAGATGGCCCAAGCGTCTGGAGTTCAGTAGCACTGGCTGAGGCCCTATTGCACCAATTCTCCCTTCCCCCTCCCAGTCTCAAAAAAAAAAAAAAAAAAAAAAAAAAAAAAACTTTTTTTTTTTTTAAAAGCCCAGTATGGGGCTGGAGAGATGGCTTAGCGGTTAAGGCGCCTGCCTCCTAAGCCTATGAACGCTGGTTCCAAGCTCCAGGTCCCACGTTTAGCCAGATGCAAAGTGATGCACGGGTGCAATGCCGCACTTGACCACAAGGGGGTGCACGCATCTGGATTTCCTTCACAGCAGCTGAGAGACCGCTGGCGTGCCCATCTGACTTCTCTCCCTCTGTCTCTCAAAAAAAAAAAAAAAAAAAAAAAGAAGCCCAGTCTGTTGGGCTTGCTCAAAAAAAATAATAATTTTTTGGCCGGGCGTGGTGGCGCACGCCTTTAATCCCAGCACTCAGGAGGCAGAGGTAGGAGGATCGCCAAGAGTTCGAGGCCACCCTGAGACTACATAGTTAATTCCAGGTTAGCCTGGACCAGAGTGAGACCCTACCTTGCAAAACCAAAATAATAATAATAATAATAATTTTTTGTTTTTCTTTGTTTTAAAAAAACATTTTTTTAAGGTTAAAACAACAAGCAGGCCTTTAATTCCAGCACTCAAAGGTAGGAGGATCGCTGTGAGTTCGAGGCCACCCTGAGACTACATAGGTCAGCCTGTGCTAGAGACGCTTTCTCGAAAAAAAAAAAGTTAAAGCAACAGCATAAAAGTCAGTTATATTTCTCCAATTCTTCTGTAAATAAGCAGAAAATTTAAGGGTTTTTTCAGGGTCCTGATAGGTTTAGGCAAGATTTAGGTGAAAAGAAAGAAAAGAACTTTCTCTTGTACTCTCCACACAATGACAGCCAAATTTCGGGTCATTTCTCAAGTAGGGCTTGAGGATACCTTTCTTCCGACGCTGAACGGAAAGGGCAGTCTACACATGCACAGAAATAACGGAGACTTCACAATACGGTAACACCATCCACGGGAGAAACGCGGGGCGGGGGATTGCTTGCCATCATTACCCGGGGCCGCCGTACCCACCCTGCGCGGCCTCGCCGGTGCACAGCACGCACTCCTGGCCCAGGCCGCGGATCAGCTGGTAGCCGGCGCTCGCCGCGCCGAGGCGGTCCGGGGCCGACAAGGACTCGAGCAGCTGCAGCAGGGAGCCACGCACGCGGCCCGCCGCGTCCGCCATCACGCCCAGCCCGCAGCTCGCGCGGCCGCACACTGGAGCCCCGCGGGCCCGGAAGCGCCGCGGCGGGGCGGGCGGAACGCTCCTTCAGGCTCCGGCGTGAGGCTCCGCCCGGGGAAGCGGCCCGCTTCTACGTACAGGCAGCTGTATTGCAGAAGGGAAGGCACGCGTATGCGCCAAGGAAACTTAAGGACAAACTGGAGTTCCACGACTTGACCTGAGGAAACAAGTGGGGACGGGCTTAAATACCCGAGACAGACAACAGGGCGACAGGTCTACCCCGCAAGACCGAGAGCGACGTACTGGGAACGTGGACACGCCTTAGGAGCGACGCGCGCGTTTCCCGCGAAAACCAAGGCTGGTTGCAGGTCAGCCCATCCTAACTGCGGGTAGAGACGAGCGACGCCAGCGTGTGTTTCCCGCGGAGGCGGCTCAGTCCTCCCCCGTAGATGTGTAGTGGCACCTTCCGGGGGCGGAGCCATGCGCGAGCGCTGCAGTGATTGGTGGGACGCCGCCCGGAACTACCGCTGTTTGGCGGGAATCCTAGGCTCGCTCGCGCTTTCTGGGAAAGCAGCAAAGCGCCGCTAGATCGGGAGCTGAGCGCCAACAGGTGGTCTCTTACGTGGAAGCTGTGAACCGTCGGCGAGGTCGTGGTGCCGAGCTCGCACGCAGGGGTTCAGGAGGACGAAGCGCGAGCCTGTGTTCTGTCCGCAGGTTCCCAGGCACCATGTCGTCCCCGGCGTCTACTCCGAGCCGCCGCAGTAGCCGGCGCGGCAGGACCACTCCGACACAGACCCGTGAGTTCCTTCTACCTTCCCACTTCCGCCCTATATGTCCTCCCCTGCAGCCGAGAGTGCCCGCGGCTAGTGTTCTAGTGACCGGCCCTGAGTAACCTGCCCTCTATGCATAGAGATACAGATTGCCCCAGCACCCATCTCCAACGTGTTAACAGACGCACACCCATTTGCCACGGTTCTATTTGGCTCTCTATTTGCTAATCAAACTTCTCCAAAAAGCAAACCCTGAAAGACCAAACATGAGTATTGATAGTCTTGTTTTCTGTGACATAAGTCCGTAGTGAAGAAACCAGGTCGTCTCCCAGTCAGAGACGGAGAGGAGAGGATTCCACCTCCACAGGAGAGCTGCAGCCAATGCCCACCTCACCAGGAGCCTACCAACAGAGTCCTGCTGCACAGGATACCTTGTTTTCCAGCCCTCCACAGATGCATTCTTCAGGTGAGTTTCTGAAGAACTGGACTGTGCTGTAGTTGATAGTGGAGGTGATTCTTCAACTAATCTGGTTTACTGGTTTGATCATGCTACAGTGCCTAAGCATTTTTTCTGTGTGATCTAGAAGGATCTTTATCAGAAGAGCTGGAGAATGAAGTAGAATCGGTACATATTAGGGCTTAATGAGCAGAAAGTGTCTTTTTCCGCTTATTTGTGGGGGGAGGGGAAGTGTGTGCAGGTGAATATGCAGGGGTTAGAGGTTAAAGGGGAGTGTCTAACCCAGTCACTCTATCCACCTTACTTTTTGAGACAGGGTTTCTAGAGCTTACTCATTCTACTCCACTCACTGGTCAACAAACCTTAGGGAACTGCTTGTCCCTGTCTCCCCAATATTGGTATTATAGTCCCACACTACATTTTATGGGGGTGCTGAGGTCCTTTTAATTGCAAGGCAAGGTCTTCACCCGCTGAGCCATTTCCCCAACCCTTGTGCTTTTCTAATCTTTTAATCCTCAAAATCTCAACCATCGTGGAGTATAATAAATATTTAGTTTGTTGCATTTCCATGAAACATGAGCAGACAACATGGAAGTTCAGAGTTTGATGTGCTACTAAGATATCATGGCAAACTTTTACATTTTGATTTTGTAGCTATTCCTTTGGACTTTGATGTTAGCTCACCACTGACATATGGCACTCCCAGCTCTCGGGTGGAAGGAACCCCAAGAAGTGGAGTCAGGGGCACACCCATGAGGCAGAGGCCTGACCTGGGCTCTGCACGCAAGGGTCTGCAAGTGGATTTGCAATCTGATGGAGTGAGTACAAAGCAGTCACCTAATACCATCATCAAACATAAAATGGGTGATTCTATTAACATGTTTCATCATGTTTTGCTCTGTAGGCAGCAGCAGAAGATATAGTGGCAAGTGAACAGTCTCTAGGCCAAAAACTTGTCATCTGGGGAACAGATGTAAATGTGGCAACATGCAAAGAAAATTTTCAGGTGAGTTACATGTACTAAAACTCATTAAAATACTGGGAGAAAGTGTTTGTAACATATATGTTAGAGGCAGATTGTAGATGGCTAAGAATTGGTATTCCATAAAAAAGATTTATATATTAAAAAAAAAAAGATTTGTAGCCCTCTAACATGAGGCTATACCCCATGACAGAATTGCTCACGGTGGTTCAGGTCTTTCCATATTCACCTTAGGTCCACAACATCCCTTCCTCCCCACTGTGCCTGCTGGGAGGGAGGCTATAAGTGTAGATAAGTTAATCAAGCATTGTGTAGCAACTTATTGGAGATAGTTTTGTTTTTGAATTTATTTATTAGAGAAAACAGGTGTGCCAAGGCCTCTTGTCACATCAAATGAACTACAGACACATGGGCCACTTTGTACATCTGGCTTTACATGGGTACAGGGGAATTGAATACCAGGCCAGCAGGCTTTGCAAGGAAGTGCCTTGAATTGCTGAGCCATCTCCACAGCCCTGAAAGACATTTTTGATGCAAACAGCAACCAAACCATATGGGGCATTTTTATGACTAAGACCACCCAAATCACAAAAGAGGAGACATTTTTAGCATTAAAGAACTAGGAGAGGGCTGGTGAAATAACTTAGTGGTTAAGGCGTTTGCCTATGAAGCCTAAGGATCCCAGATCAGTTCCCCAGGACCCACATAAGCCAGATGCACAAGGGGGGGGTGCATGCATCTGGAGTTCATTTGCAGTGGCTAAAAGGCCCTGGCATGTCCATTCTTTCTTTCTCTCTATCTGCCTCTTTCTCTCTCATAAATAAATAAATAAATAAATATCTTTTTAAAGAGAGCTAGGAGAAAGAGCTTCTACAGCATGGACTAGTAGTTGTCATCACAGGAAATAAGTATGATTTTATCCATGTCAGAGAAATCATGGAGAGAGATGTAGAGTGCACTGACTCCATTCTTGTGTTCTTTGTTTGTTTGGGGGGAGGGTTTTTTGGTTTTTCTAGGTAGGGTCTCACTCTGGTCCAGGCTGACCTGGAATTAACTAAATTGTCTCAGGGTGGCCTTAAACTCACGGCAGTTGTCCTACCTGTGCCTCCCTAGTGGTGAAATTGAAGGAGTACACCACCACGCCAGGCGACATTTTGTTTGTTTTTTTTTAGAACACTATAGAAAGGAGCTTGAGAGCCAGCATAAGAAAGATAAACAAGGGCCAAAGGGATGGCTTAGTGGTTAAGGCATTTGCAGGCAAAGCCAAAGGACCAAGGTTTGATTCCCTAGGACCCACATTAGCCAGATGCACAAGGGGACGCATGCATCTGGAGTTCATTTGCAGTGGCTGGAGGCCCTGGTATGCCCATTCTCTCTTCTCTCTCCCCTTCTCTCTGTCAAATAAACAAATAAAAATATTTTTTAAAAGAATGTAAACAAGGGCTGGAGAGATGGTTTAGTGGTTAAGGCACTTGCTTCTGAAGCCTGTGGACCCAGGGCTCAATTCCCCAGTACCCACATGAGCCAGATGCACAAGGTCGCACATGCATCTAGAGTTTATTTGCAGTGGGCAAGAGGCCCTGGCATGCCCATTCTCTATCTGCCTGTTTCCCTCCCAAATAAATAAAATACTTTTTAAACAAGAAGATAACAGGGCTGGAGGGAATGTCTTAGCAGTTAATGCATTTGCCTGCAAAGCCAAAGGACCCAGGTTCGATTCCCCCAAGACCCATGTTAGCCAGATGCACAAGGGGGCACACGTGTCTGGAGTTCGTTTGCAGTGGTTAGAGGTCCTGGCGCACCTATTCTCTCCCTCCCTCCCTCTCTCTCTTTCTCTGTCAAATAAACAATAAAATAAATTAAAGAAGAAGAAGGTAATAAGCTGCATGGTGGCATAGACCTTTGATTCCAGCACTTGGGAGGCAAAGGTAGAAAGATTGCTATGAGTTTGAGGTCAGCCTGGGCTAGAGCAAGACCCTACTTGAAAAGAAAAAGATAAACAACATAAGCCTTGAGTGTATGTTCTATTGAGGGAAACAGACATTGAATGAACACCAGATAAACAGGGTCATTTTAGATAATAAACATGAAGGAAGTAATTGTAGGTGAGATAGCTCTACATCCAAGAGAAGAATTGTTCAGTTACTGGATTTGCATGTACTACCAGTTTGCAAGGTGGTGGTTGCTCCAGGAAACATCCACAGCAGAATATGTATGAGATGCCTTCCCTGTCCATCTCTGGTGGGTAGTTTGAAGAATTCTATCCAATGACATCACCTGGCCACATAGAGGCAAGAGTTTCAAATTCCAAATATAGCCATGAGGAACCTGGGCCTCTCAGACCCAATGATCAAGTAAGTTGTCCTGAATATTGGCAAGAGAACTTAGGGCCCCACCGCCAGTGGCCAACTAGCGTTTCTTGTATCTTTTCATGCAAAAAAGATTCAGAAAGCCGGGCGTGGTGGCGCACGCCTTTAATCCTAGCACTTGGGAGGCAGAGGTAGGAGGATCACTGAGAGTTCGAGGCCACCCTGAGACTACATAGTGAATTTCAGGTCAGCCTGAGCCAAAGTGAGACCCTACCTCAAAAAACCAAAAAAAAAAAAAAAAGATTCAGAAACTGGTCTGATCAATTCTGTCTTTGAAGATGACAACAGTGGTATTTCAGGCTGTTGTCAAGAACCTCTTGTGGGCTAGAGAGATGGCTTAGCGGTTAAAGCACTTGCCTTTGAAGCATAAGAACCCAGGTTTGATTGCCCAGTAGTACCCACATAAGCCAGATGCACAAGGTTGAACATGCGTCTGGAGTTCATTTGCAGTGGCTGGAGGCTCTGGTATGTCCATTCTCCCTCTCCCTCCCCACTCTCTCTGCTTCTTCCTGTCTCTCTCCCCCACCTCTCAAATGAATAAATATTAGTATGTGTACTGCCAAAACAAGCACTAGATAAAATATTTATTTTTTAAAAAGAACCTCTTGTATACAAAGGGACCCTGTCATTTGACCCTGCTATATCTAATTGTAGGGATTACAATGGGATTAAATGGTTACGTAATTTTTAAATCAAGATTTGTCGGGGGGGGGGGTGTTGTTAGGAGTCTCACTTTAGCCTGACCTGGTGTTCACTCTAGCCCTAGGCTGCCCTCAAACTCACAATGGTCTTCCTACCTCAGCTTCCAGAGTGCTGGGCCACCATGCCTGGCTGAAGTCAGGATTTCACTACTATTTTTTAAGTTTATTTTTTTTTTTTTGTTTTTGTTTTTGTTTTTCGAGGTAGGGTCTCACTCTGGTTCAGGCTGACCTGGAATTCACTATGTAGTCTCAGGGTGGCCTCGAACTCTAGGCAATCCTCCTAACTCTGCCTCCCAAGTGCTGGGATTAAAGGCGTGCACCACCATGCCCGGCAATTTTTTAATATATTTTATTTATTTACTTATTTGAGAGAGAAAGAGAATGGGCATGCCAGGGCCTCCAGCCACTGCAAATGAACTCCAGACGCACGTGGGTCCTGGAGGGTCAAACTGGAATCCTTTGGCTTAATAGGAAAACGCCTTAACCGCTAAACCATCTCTCTAGCCCTTTATATAGTATTTTGAAGGGAAAACTAGCACAGCACTTTTATGTTCTTGGTGGAGAGGGGCATAGGATTTTTGCCATTCAGGCCTTGGTGGCCGTCATCCCTGCACTTGGACAAGACATAAGAGGACTGGCTTGAGTTCAAAGGTACCGTGGAGTATGTAGTGAGACCTTGTCTAAAACCAAAAAGAAAAAATGTTAATGCTTCTGTACAAATAACTATATACAACTTTCTGCATGTTAATAATAATCTGTTCCCAGATTGATTAAACTTAGTATTTTTCTGTTTCACAGAGATTTCTTAAGAATTTTACTGACCCTCTGACTAAAGAAGAAAATGTTGGCATAGATATCACTAAACCTTTGTACATGCAACGACTTTCAGAGGTAATCAAAGATTATTTACAAATTAAAGTTGTAGTATTCTCAAGCAAAACTAGTGAATGTGACTTATTTATTTTATCTCACAGATTAATGTTATAGGGGAGCCATTTTTAAATGTCAACTGTGAACACATAAGGTCATTTGACAAGAACTTATATAGACAGCTTATTTCCTACCCACAGGTAAGAATTTGGTTTTCACCTTTGTAAATCATAGTAAATGCCTACAAGGAATGTGTCTAGAAAGCAGAAATTTCTTTATAACAGATTATGTCTCTAAAGCTTAGACACTTTAGAGAAAACCATGTTTAACCTCTTTTAAAAATAAGTGAGCTTGGGGCTGTAGAGATGGCTCAGAGGTTAAGACATTTGCCTGCAAAGCCTAATGACCTGGGTTCAATTCCCCAGTACCTACATAAAGCCAGATGCACAAAGTAGTGTATGCAGCAGTTAGAGGCCCTGGCATGCCCATTTTCTTTCTCTTCTCTGCTCTTCTCTGTTCTTCTCTTCTCTTCTCTTCTCTTCTCTTCTCTTCTCTCTCTCTCTCTCTCTGCTTACAAATAAATAAAAAATATGTTAAAAAACAATAAGTGGAAAAAAAAACAATAAGTGGGAATTTTTTTTTTCGAGGTAGGGTCTCACTCGGGCTCAGGCTGACCTGGAATTCACTATGTAGGGAGTTTTTTGTCCATACTTTAGTGTTTGTCATATTGACATGGCATAGTTTAATTTGTAGTGTTTCTTAAAATAATCTTGCCAGTGATAGTTTCTTGGATTTCATGAAGTAAATTATCTTTTGTTGAACATAAAAGATGAAATAAACTCTCATATAGGACAAGATAGACTACAATTCACTGTGTTGCATAGGATGGCCTTAAACTGGTCCTTGGCCTCCTGAGTGCCATCATGCCCAGCTCAAAATAAATTATCTTAAGGGGAAATATTCCATAAGTGCATTGTGTACTTCCCGCTGCCCTTAGCAAAATATATTAAACCATGGTATAGTCTTTTAGATAGAAGTACTTATATCAACTGTCTCAACTAAGAATATATTTTAGAAACAAGCAGGCTTAGGGTTTTGAATCTTTTCTTTGCTGTTAACTGCATAACTTCAGTTAAGTTCCTTAGCCTCGCAAAAATGTTTTTTGGGGTTTTCGTTTGTTTTGTTTTGTTTTGTCTTGTCTTCCAGGTAGTGTCTCACTCTAGCTCAGACTAACCTGGAACTCACTCTGTAGACCCAGGCTGGCCTCAAACTCACAGTGATCCTACCTCTGCCTCCCAAGTGGTAGGATTAAAAGGCGTGTGCCACCATGCCTGGCCAATTTTACCTTTCTTGTTTTTTGCTTTTTTTTTTTTCTTTTAATGTTTCATTTACTTATTTGCAAGCAAAGAAAGAGCGGATGGCATACCATGGTTTCCTGCCACTGCAAACAAACTACAGACGCATGTGCCACATTGTGCATCTGGCTTTACATTGGTATTGGGAACCTGGACTGACAGGTTTTGCAAGCAAGTGTCTTTAGCCACTGAGCCATCTCTTCCAGCCCTGTTTGTTTGCTTGCTTTTGCTTTTTAATTTATTTATTTATTTGAACTCTAGACATATGTGCCACTTTGTGCATCTGGCTTTATGTGGGTACTGGGAAGTTAAACCTAGGCCATCAGGCCTTACAAACAGGTACCTTTAATTACTGAGCCATCTTTCTAGCCTCCAAAACCTTTCAATCTCTGTAATGAGAATCATTTTTATAAAGGTTTTTTTATTTTATTTTTTTATTTTTGGAGAGATACACAGAGAGGGAGAGGGAGACAGATAGAGATGGGCGCGCCAGCAGTCTCTCAGCTGCTGTAAACGAAATCCAGATGTGTGCGCCCCTTGTGGTCAAGTGCGGCATTGCTCCCTTGCGTCACTTTGCATCTGGCTAAACGTGGGACCTGGAGATTGGAACTGGGTTCTTAGGCTTAGCAGGCAGGCGCCTTAACCGCTAAGCCATCTCTCCAGCCCGAGAATCATTTTTAGAATAATTCATGTATTTATTCAAACTTATCATTGTATCATTTCACTATGGAGGAAAACTAAGATGTAAAAACATGAATTCAAACCATAATTTTATTTTCAGCTGGTGTGATGGCACGTGCCTTTAATCTCACCACTCAGGAAGCAGAGGTAGGAGGATTGCCATGAGTTCAAGGCCACCCTGAGACTACATATTGAACTCCAGGTCAGCCTGGGCTATAGTGAAACCCTACCTCAAAAAAAATATTTTTCCCCAGTCTAGAGAGATGGCATAGTGGTTAAGACACTTGCCTGTGAAGCCTAAGGACTCAGGTTCAGTTCCCCATTACCTGCATAATAAGCCAGATGCACAAGGTGGCGCATTCATCTTGAGTTCGTTTGCAGTGGCTGGAGGCCTTGGTGCACCCATTCTCTCTATCTGCTGGCTTGCTCTCTCACATACACACACACAAAATAACTTGTTTAAAAAAATTGGGGTGGGGGTTGGACAGATGACTAAGAAGTTAAGGCACCTGCCTGCTAAGCCTAAGGAATGCCTGTTCAATTCTGCAGGTCCCATGTTTAGCCAGATGCAAAGTGATGCAAGGGCACAATGCCACACTTGCCCACAAGGGTGCGCACGCATCTGGGATTCATTCACAGTGGCTGAAAGACCACTGGAACGCCCATTTTCTATCTCTTTTTAATTACTAACCAAAGCACATAGGTCAATACATTAACAGTGCACTTTCACATACTACTGCATTAACCCAAGTGAAAGTGTACAAAGGTAAGATAATTCAGGCTGGCAAAGATTTGAAATTAAAATTTATCTTATTCATTTGAGAGAGGGGGGGAAAGGGGCAGATAGAGAATGGGTACACCAGTGCCTTCAGCCTCTGCAAATGAATTCCAGACGTGTACACCACCATGTGCATCTGGCTTATGTAGGTCCTGGGGAATTGAAACTGGGTCCTTTGACTTTGCAGGTAAGTGCCTTAACCACTAAGCCATCCCTCCAGTCCTTGGGAATCATTATTCCCTGTTTCTGTTTGTTTTAGTGGGTTTTTGGGTTTTGTTTTTTTTTTTTTTTTTTTTTTTTTTTTTTGTTTGTTTTGGTTTTTTGAGGTAGGGTCTCACTCTAGCTCAGGCTGACCTGGAATTAACTATGTATTCTCAGAGTGGCCTCGAACTCTCGGCGATCCTCCTATCTCTGCCTCCTGAGTGCTGGGTAGTTTTATTTTTTGAGACAGGGTCTCACTACACCTCAAGCTTACCTGCATCTCACTCTGTAGATAGCTGGCCTTGAACTCAGTAGAGATCTTCCTGCCTCTGCCTTCTGAATACAGTGATTAGAGGTTTGCAACACCATACCTGGCTGTTCTTTGTGTTCATGAACTGTTTCTTTCTTATATTCCAAGATAAAACTGCAAACATAGCTTGGCATCTTATATTTGTTTCTATAGGAGGTTATTCCAACCTTTGATATGGCTGTCAATGAGATCTTCTTTGACCATTACCCTGATTCCATCTTAGAAGCATCAGATTCAAGTAAGACCTTTCAATGCATTGAAGACAAAGAATATGAGAAACCTGAATCCAGAAGGTAATATATTTAGTAAGAGAAAAATTTCTTAGGTGAAAATAAAAGTCTTACTTCATTGAAAATCTTATAGTGGTGGTGGTGATATTAGATGATAAATGGGCAAAAAAATAGAATCATGTATTCTAAACTCTTATATGTTCCCATGATACCTTAGAAGATTTGGGGGTGGAGAGATGGCTTAGCAGTTAAGGCACTTGCCTGCAAAGCCTAAGGACCCAGGTTCTATTCCCCAATACCCATGTGGGTCAGATGCACAAAGTGACACATGCATTTGTAATCCATTTGCAGTGGCTAGAGGCTGTGGTATACCCATTTTCTCTCTCCATATACACACGCACACATACCTCTTTCTTGCAAGTAAATAAAATATTTCTGAAAAATAGTTGAAGTTGAAAATGTGACTAGGGTGCTGGGAAAATGGCTCAGCTATTAAAGGCATTTGTTTGCAAGTTCAACACTCCACAACACCTACATAATGCCAGAAAAAGATGAGTCTGTAATCCCAACATACCTACCGCAATGGGAGGCAGAGACAGGAGAACCCAGAAGCTCACAGACTAGCTAGACTTGTGCATGCAGCAGCAAAACAGTACAAAAGACCTCATGTCATGAAGTGAAAATAGGGTAAACACTCCAAAGTTGTCCTGACCGCCACACACACGTGTACTATGTTAAGCATGCACCTATACACAACACATTTTTTTTTTATTGATGTGACTATTAATAGTTTGGTAGACATTTGCTTAGTCATTATATAAAACAGTATAATACGTTATCCCCACCTTTGAAGATTAGAAAGAAATTCTAGTTTGGAGGATAAGGAAATGGTTCAGCAGTTAAAGGTGCTTCCTTTTAAAGCCCTAATACAATTCCCAAGCCACTCAGTTAAGCCAGACTCAAAAAGTGATGCAAGCATCTGGTGTTCATTTGTAGAAGCAACAGGCCCTGGTGTGCTCACACACATGCACACAAACTTAAATTCTAGTTTGGCGAGTAAAATAAAGATGGGATAGAAGGACAGAACAAGAGGCTTCGGTCTGAGCCTCAGTGAAGGAGCAAAGTGCTAGGTCTATGAGGGGAAAAATTTATGGTAGCAGAAATATACGTGAAGAAATTTGTAAAATGCAGAATTCATTCTAGACAATGAAGAAAAGAAGGTAAACAGGCAGAAAAGGCTATATAAGCACTAAGACATAGAGGGCTGCTAAAGCATGGATTTTGTTTGGGAGGCAGTGTTTGAATGGGGCCGAAAAGCTTTGGTCCTAAACTGCTTGGAATGCCAGCAAAGAATCTAGGTTTTATTTCAAAATTGATACGGCACCAGGCAAAGAAGGATTTTTGTCATGTAAGAGTTTTGTGAAGTTCATAAGTTACGCTGTGCAAGGTATGTTGAAGGTCAGTTAGTAGATTGTGACAGTGACTCAATGTGACATTAGGCTCCTGACCTGGATACAGTGACTGGGATACAGTAGTAAAAACTTGGCACAGATATGATGTATGTCATATATGAAGATTGAGATAGAAGTTAAAATTTAGTATCTCAGTAGATAAATGTGCTAAAGTTGCAAAAAAAATGAGTAGTACAGTCAATAAATATGAACAAGTCTTTTGAATTCACTATTTACTAAAGAAAGAAAAAAAATTTCCATTATGAAACTGGTTCCTGACATTTTTTAGTGAGGATATCAGAGACCCTGAGAGAAGAGAAGGAAAAGAAAGATTATACTTCTACAAACCAAGGGAAGTGCTGGTGGATAATTGGTTTCAAGTCAGCAAATTGCATTTAAAATTTAAAGGATAGAAGCCGGACAAAAAAAATTTTAACTAAAAAGTAGGTAGAGCTGGGCATGCTGGAGCATGTCTTTAGTTCCAGCACTCGGGAGGCAGAGGTACGAGGATCACTGTGAGTTCAAGGCTGCTCTGAGATTACATAGTAAATTCTAGGTCAGCCTGGGCTAGAGCAAGACCCTACCTTGAAAAACAAAAGAAGAAAGAAAAAAAAATTCAAAAAAAAAAAAAAAGGTAGAAGGAATACAAGATAAATTCTAAAAGCCTTGTGAATCACCACGACTCAGCTAGTGGGATAGAATGACTTTCAAGTCCAGCAAAGGTTAATCAGTCATCTTTTGTTGACTAGCAAGAACACTGTAACTCATTTAGAATCAGCCATGGGAATTACTTGGATAGGAAAGGTACAAATAGAGGAAGCATGAGCAAGAATGAAAAATGGGAAGTAGAGGGGCTTGTTGTTTGGATAGTGATGGCTGCTAAGGAGTAGAGTGCTTTTTCTCTGCCAGGCACTGCCAAACTGGTCATACTAATGGAGTCCTTAACAACTGTGAGTTAAGTTCAGTCTTAGCACAGAGGCTAAGGGGATCCCTGTGATCACAGGCATTTAGTCCAGGTTGTCTGGCTTTAGAGCCCAGGCTTTTTACCTGATACTACAGAACTTCCAGATGACTTTATGAGTGAGGAAGGGACGCATCAGACTTCTAATGTATTGAGATACCTACTGGGCAGTAATCAGGGGGAAAAGAAGCCAGTACACTAGAGTTAAGAGGGCAATGGGGGTGTAGTAGTGCACACCTTTAATCCCAGCACTCAGGAGGCAGAAGTAGGAGGATCACCATGAGTTCGAGGTCAGCCTGGGACCACATAGTGAATTCCAGGTCAGCCTGAGCCAGAGTGAGACGCTACCTCAAAGAAAAAGAAAAAAGAGGGCAAAAGACTGGGGACTGAAAGGATACCCAATCAGTTGTTCATGTCAAGTTAACAGTGCCTGCTGTGTCCCCAACTGTCCTCAACACCTCTGCATAGATTAAGGTCCTGCCTTGGTGGCAGAACTAGGCCTGGCTGGGCTAAGAATAGCAGCTGATGAACAAACCAACCTCTCTTCCTTGTAGACATTGACCAGCTCATCACCATCAATGGTATGGTCATCAGGACATCCCAGCTGATCCCTGAGATGCAGGAAGCCTTCTTCCAATGCCAAGTGTGTGCCCACACCACCCGAGTGGAGATGGATCGTGGCCGCATTGCAGAGCCCTGCACTTGTGCACGCTGTCACACTACCCACAGCATGGCACTGATCCACAACCGCTCCCTCTTCTCTGACAAGCAGATGGTATGTGGCTTTCCTGTACCCAGGGTGGAACTCCCCAACAAGCACTTGTCTTTGTTCTGCCTCTGTCTGACTTCTCTGCCAAATTTAGTTTATCATTCTGGCCCTCAACCTTCATAAACGACATTTAGCTTTTTACATTCCTGTTTTTTGGCAGATGGTAGGGGTTCAAAGTAGTATCTGGCTCTAGCCCAGACTGACCTGGAATTCACTCTGTAGTCCTAGGGTGGCCTCGAACTCATAGCTGTCCTCCTACCTCAGCCTCTCAAGTGCTGGGGCTGGGCTTAAAGGGATGCACCACCACACCTAGCTTCCCGTTCCTGTTTTTTTTTTTTTTGGGGCAGGGGGTTCGAGGTAGAATCTCACTCCAGCTCAGGCTGACCTGGAATTCACTATGTAGTCTTAGGGTAGCCTCAAATTCACAATAATCCTACCTTTGCCTCCTGAGTGCTGGGATTAAAGGTGTGTGCCATCATGCCTGGCTGGCTTGTTTGTTTGTTTGTTTGTTTGTTTGTTTGAGAGAGAGAATGGGCATGCCAGGGCCTCCAGCCACTGCAAACAAACTTCAGATGCATACGCCCCCTTATGCATCTGATTTATGTGGATCCTGGAGAATTGAACGGGGATTCTTTGGCTTTGCAGGCAAACACCTTAACTGCTAAGCCATCTCTCCAGCCCCCCCCCCCTTTGTTTTAATGCAAGAAAGAGAGAATTGGCGTACCAGGGTCTCCAGCCACTACAATCAAACTCCAGATGCATATGCCCCCTTGCACGCTTGCATCTCTTTGTGCATCTGGCTTTTATGGGACATGAAGAGTTGAACATGAGTCCTTAGGCTTCATAGGCAAGTACCTTAACTGCTATGCCATCTCTCAAGCCCTCCATTCTTTGGGGGGGGAGGAGAGGGAGACAGAGATGGGCGCATGAGCAGTGTCTCAGCTGCTGCAAATGAAATCCAGATGTGTGCGCCCCCTTGTGGTCAAGTGTGGCATTGCACCCTTGCGTCACTGCATCTGGCTAAACGTGGGACCTGGAGATTGGAACCGCTGGAGACTGGAACCAGTGTTCTTAGGGTTAGGAGGCAGGCACCTTAACCCCTAAGCCATCTCTCCAGCCCCCTCCATTCCTTTTTGATGATAGACATTTTGATAGGCTGGAATATCTGAAACACACTGGGCTCCAACACTGGAACTTGGTAACTACCAGTTGAGTATTTCATGCTCAATGCTGTTAAGATGTTCCCATCACTTATAAGTCAACAGATAAATTGGCTTGGCTTACTGTTAGATTTACTAAATCAGATTTAATATAAATTGCTTTTGACTTTTGGGGGGGGGTGCTTTTTGAGGTAGGGTTTTACTCTAACTCAGGCTGACCTGGAATTCACTATGTAGTCTCAGGGTGACCTCAAACTCATGGCAATGCTACCTCTGCCTCCCAAATGCTGGGATTAAAGGAGTGTGCCACCAGACCTTGCTATAAATTGCTTTTATGGGAACTATGAAAGAAGGTTTAGTGGTTAAAGGTTCTTGTTTGCATAGCCTGACAGCCCAAGTTTGATTCCCCAGCACCTGCATAAAGCCAGACACATAAAATGGCACAGGTGTCTGGAGTTCATTTGCATTGGCAAATGGCCTTGGAGCACCCATACTCTTGTCCCCTCTCTGTCTCTCTCTCAAAATAAATAAAAATATTTTAAAATAAATATGTGATGTGAGCTGGAGAGATGAGTTAGTGGTTAAGGTACTTGCCTGTGAAGCCTAAGGATTCCAGTTCATATCCTCCAGATCCCACATAGCCAGACACAGGAGTGACGCAAGCATGCAATGTCACTAATGCCCACAAGGGGGCGCACATGTCTAGAGTTTATTTAAAGCCGCTGAAAGGCCCTGGTGTACCCATTCTCTCTCTCTCTCTCTCTCTCTGTACCTCCAAAATAAATAAATAATACTAAAAAAATACATAAAAGTTTGCATATGAGGACAAAGATTTGTTATGCTATTTAAACAATTTTCTTTGACAATGGGAAGCAGTGCTGAGAGTTGGAGATAGAAAACAATAAAGCTGTGACATCCTCAGAACTAGCTGAAGGGGGTTACCTTTCCTAAGTATCTCCATTCCACTGCCTGAGGTCCATGTAGTCTTCACCTGTTTTGATTCTATCTACTGTGTTTGTCGAAGTCCAATCTTGCACATGGTCTGGCACTTGTCTGTGTTGTCTGTCCCCCTCTTTCCACAAAAGAGGGAACTTTGTTAAATGTGAACCAACTTCTGCAACACTTATCCACTACTTGCTACATGAGTGGATGTCGACAGACATGGCAAGTATCTGTGAGTGTGAGGCTGAATAGATGGCTTAGCAGATAAGGCACTAGCCTGAAAAGCCTAGCAACCTGAGTTCGATTCCCCCGTGCCCATTTAAAGCCAAATGCACAGGGTGGCACATGCGCCTGGAATTTGTTTGCAGCAGCTAGAGGCCATGGCACACCCATTCTGTCAGTCTGCTCTATCTCTCTTTTTTTAAGTGCCTAAACGGTTGACCTTAAAACATGTGCTTTTGGCCAGGTATATTGGTGCATGCCTTTAATCCCAGCACTTGGTAGGCGGGACTAGGAGGATGTCTAGTTCCAGGTCAGCCTAGGCTAGAGTGAGACCCTACCAAAAAAAAAAAAAAAAAAAAAAAGCACATAAGATTATAGCTCCCCAGCAGAGTTCTTCCCAAACATGCATGAAGCCCGTGCTTACACCTCAAAATAGGGTGGGGGAGATCATGTATTTCTCTACCTAGGAGGTCTATTAGAAGAAACTGGTCAATAAACAGTTTGAACTATAGATAGACATTTATGCAAAAGAAATGAAGATGTTAGGTATTAAACATCGGTACATCCAGGCTATGCAGTGGCGTGCAATTGTTAGGGGTTTTTTTTTTAGGGGACAGTCCTTGTTTTTAATTCATTTATTTTCTGTCCTGCTTTGTTTCTCAAGTTCTCTCTTCACTGTTCTTCATTCAGATCAAACTTCAAGAGTCTCCTGAAGACATGCCTGCTGGGCAGACGCCTCACACAGTTGTCCTTTTGCCCACAATGATCTTGTGGACAAGGTTCAGCCTGGGGACAGGGTGAATGTCACAGGTAAGAATGTAGGTTTGGAACAACAGGACAGAATGTCTGTCCTGCTTTTAATGTTCCTTTAATGAGTCATTCAGCTCTCAAAATTTCACTGGGCTGCAGCTGGGTACACTATCTGTTGCCAGTGTAAGTCTTATGTAACTACCAGCTTTTAAATTACTGCAACACACTGGGCTCCAACACTGGAACTTGGTAACTACCAGTTCAGTATTTCATGCTCAATGCTGTTAAGATGTTCCCATCACTTATAAGTCAACAGATAAATTGGCTTGGCTTACTGTTAGATTTACTAAATCAGATTTAATATAAATTGCTTTTGACTTTTTTTGGGGGAGGTGCTTTTTGAGGTAGGGTTTTACTCTAACTCAGGCTGACCTGGAATTCACTATGTAGTCTCAGGGTGACCTCAAACTCATGGCGATCCTACCTCTGCCTCCCAAATGCTGGGATTAAAGGAGTGTGCCACCAGACCTTGCTATAAATTGCTTTTATGGGAACTATGAAAGAAGGTTTAGTGGTTAAAGGTTCTTGTTTGCATAGCCTGACAGCCCAAGTTTGATTCCCCAGCACCTGCATAAAGCCAGACACATAAAATGGCACAGGTGTCTGGAGTTCATTTGCATTGGCAAATGGCCTTGGAGCACCCATACTCTTGTCCCCTCTCTGTCTCTCTCTCAAAATAAATAAAAATATTTTAAAATAAATATGTGATGTGAGCTGGAGAGATGAGTTAGTGGTTAAGGTACTTGCCTGTGAAGCCTAAGGATTCCAGTTCATATCCTCCAGATCCCACATAGCCAGACACAGGAGTGACACAAGCATGCAATGTCACTAATGCCCACAAGGGGGCGCACATGTCTAGAGTTTATTTAAAGCCGCTGAAAGGCCCTGGTGTACCCATTCTCTCTCTCTCTCTCTCTCTGTACCTCCAAAATAAATAATACTAAAAAAATACATAAAAGTTTGCATATGAGGACAAAGATTTGTTATGCTATTTAAACAATTTTCTTTGACAATGGGAAGCAGTGCTGAGAGTTGGAGATAGAAAACAATAAAGCTGTGACATCCTCAGAACTAGCTGAAGGGGGTTACCTTCCCTAAGCATCTCCATTCCACTGCCTGAGGTCCATGTAGTCTTCACCTGTTTTGATTCTATCTACTGTGTTTGTCGAAGTCCAATCTTGCACATGGTCTGGCACTTGTCTGTGTTGTCTGTCCCCCTCTTTCCACAAAAGAGGGAACTTTGTTAAATGTGAACCAACTTCTGCAACACTTAGCCACTACTTGCTACATGAGTGGATGTCGACAGATGTGGCAAGTATCTGTGAGTGTGAGGCTGAATAGATGGCTTAGCAGATAAGGCACTAGCCTGAAAAGCCTAGCAACCTGAGTTCGATTCCCCCGTGCCCATTTAAAGCCAAATGCACAGGGTGGCACATGCGCCTGGAATTTGTTTGCAGCAGCTAGAGGCCATGGCACACCCATTCTGTCAGTCTGCTCTATCTCTCTTTTTTTAAGTGCCTAAACGGTTGACCTTAAAACATGTGCTTTTGGCCAGGTATATTGGTGCATGCCTTTAATCCCAGCACTTGGTAGGCGGGACTAGGAGGATGTCTAGTTCCAGGTCAGCCTAGGCTAGAGTGAGACCCTACCTCAAAAAAAAAAAAAAAAAAAAAAAAGCACATAAGATTATAGCTCCCCAGCAGAGTTCTTCCCAAACATGCATGAAGCCCATGCTTACACCTCAAAATGGGGTGGGGGAGATCATGTATTTCTCTACCTAGGAGGTCTATTAGAAGAAACTGGTCAATAAACAGTTTGAACTATAGATAGACATTTATGCAAAAGAAATGAAGATGTTAGGTATTAAACATCGGTACATCCAGGCTATGCAGTGGCGTGCAGTTGTTAGGGGTTTTTTTTTTAGGGGACAGTCCTTGTTTTTAATTCATTTATTTTCTGTCCTGCTTTGTTTCTCAAGTTCTCTCTTCACTGTTCTTCATTCAGATCAAACTTCAAGAGTCTCCTGAAGACATGCCTGCTGGGCAGACGCCTCACACAGTTGTCCTTTTTGCCCACAATGATCTTGTGGACAAGGTTCAGCCTGGGGACAGGGTGAATGTCACAGGTAAGAATGTAGGTTTGGAACAACAGGACAGAATGTCTGTCCTGCTTTTAATGTTCCTTTAATGAGTCATTCAGCTCTCAAAATTTCACTGGGCTGCAGCTGGGTACACTATCTGTTGCCAGTGTAAGTCTTATGTAACTACCAGCTTTTTAAATTACTGCAGTAGCCCAAGACTGAAACCATTCAGGTTTTTGTTGTTGTTGTTTGTTTGTTTTTGTTTTGGTTTGGTTTGGTAGGGTGTCAACCTGGCCCAGGCTGACCTAGAATTTACTAGGTAGTCTCAGGGTGGGCTTGAACTCACCTCAATCCTCCTACTTCTGCCTCCCAAGTGCTAGGATTGAAGGCGTGCGCCACCATGCCCAGCCCATTCAGTTTTTTTCAGACTTGGATTTTGGACTGCATTGTCGTGGTGGTCCCTTGCTGTATAAGTCAGGTCTTCTTAATATATGTGTCAGATTGGTAGTGATAGTGCCAGAAGGAAGCAGCTTCAGGAAAAGTCTGGTATTGGTAGGATTTGATGTGTACCAACAGTTCAAACATCAACTCAGGAGTCAAGAATAATTTCCCGTTTATTTTCCACATACACAGTTACAAGTGAACATTGATTCATTACAGAAAAGAACAGGACAGAGCACTTTGTGGTAGTTGTACTGCAGTACTACAGTAATTGTGGCTCCAGATTCCAGATCCTATCTCTTCTTGCCAAGAGTGGTCTTTCCACGATGCCATCTGGGTGTCAGTCTTTCCACACTTTGGAGGCATTTTTGTCAGTAGGTAGAAGATAACAGTATCAGAATTGTTCTTCATAGTGGAATTGGGTCCAAGGAACCCTGGCTTTGGGGCTGAGGATGGCAATCTGTCTGTTCTTCCGTGAGTCTGGATTTTCGCCAGCATAAAAACTAGCAGTGGTCACTAGCAATCTTAAGCTGTAAGCATATGTGTAATAGTGGAAATTCATGCAAATCCTAGTTTTACCTCCCAACTGTCTTGACGCCTTTAGTACTTTAGGCTAGTTTTCTCAACTGTAAAGTGAAGTTAATGTGCTTGAGCATGTGAAAGTATTTGGACAAAGCAAGTGTTTCGGAGACTTTAAGATAAATTTCAGTGATTTTTTTTTTTTTTTCTGTGAAAGTGAATCACATCAGGTTCCTATAGGAACATAACTGGGACATGTAAGATATCATTAATACACCTGTTCCTCATCCATCTGGACATAAATTATAATCTAATTTGTATTCTAAATTTGTTATATCCAAGCTGGGTTTTTGTTTTGGTTTGGTTTGGTTTTTGGCTTTTCAAGGTAGGGTCTCACGCTAGCTCAGACTGACCTGGAATTCACTCACAGCAATCCTCCTACCTCTGCCTCCCGAGTCCTAGGATTAAAGGCATGTGCCACCACGCCTGGCTGGTTTTTCTGTTTTAAATCAAAATTATATTGACTTTGTAAGTAAAAGGAAAAAAAACGGTTTCTTTCCAAGAGTGCCAAGAAATTTGCAATGTAGACCTGAAGCCTTATCCTAACATGCTCATAGAGCTGTGATGGAGGCTAAGGTGAGCTGGATTGCTTAACTTGGTGTTAATCATTTTCTATTCTGACTGCTGAGAATGCAAACGAAGACGCACAAAGATAAAAAGTGTTTCTCCTGGATGTGTCCTCAGGCATTTATCGAGCAGTACCTATTCGAGTTAATCCAAGAGTGAGCAATGTGAAGTCTGTCTACAAAACCCACATTGATGTCATTCATTATCGGAAAACGGATGCAAAACGTCTGCATGGCCTGGATGAAGAAGCAGAACAGAAGCTTTTTTCGGAGAACCGTGTGAAATTGCTTAAGGAACTTTCCAGGAAACCAGACATTTATGAGAGACTTGCGTCAGCCTTGGCTCCCAGCATTTATGAACATGAAGATATAAAGAAGGTAATGGAGTTTAGTTTTTAGTTTGTTTTATTTTTATTTTTTCTTTTGAAGGGAGGCAGATAGAGAATAGGTGCACCATGGCCTCCAGATGCATGCACCACCTCGTGCATCTGGCTTACATGGGTCCTGGTGAATTGTACCTGGGTTCCTTGGCTTTGCAGGCAAGCGCTGTAACCAATAAGCCATTTTGGTAATGGAGTATTTAGCTTGGGATTGAGGCTTTTACTTGGGACCAAGTAGTATTAAAATCCATTTGCAGCCAGTTGTGGTGGTACATGGAGGCAGATATAGGAAGATCTGGAGTTCAAGGCCAACCTGGGATATGTGAGACTCTGTCTCAAAAAATCCACTTTTAGCCTGGCATGGTGGCTCACGCCTTTAGTCCCAGCACTTGGGAGGCAGAGGTAGGGGGATTACTGAGTTCTAGGACAACCTGGGACTACATAGTAAGTTCCAAGTCAGCCTGGGGCTAGAGTAAGACTCTATCTTGGGGTTGGGAGGGGAGGGACTTTCATTCTGCTAACATCTCCCAAGAGTAAGAATTGTTTTCTGGAGCCGGACGTGGTGGCGCACGCCTTTAATCCCAGGACTCGGGAGGCAGAGGTAGGAGGATCGCCTTGAGTTCAAGGCCACCCTGAGACTACATAGTGAATTCCAGGTCAGCCTGGGCCAGAGTGAGACCCTACCTCAAAAAAAAAAAAAAAAAAAGAATTGTTTTCTGTGTAGCAAAGCAGAGCTCTGTTCTCTGCCTTGGATGTAGGCTGAGTGTTACAACTTTTTGGCTTATGTACTCCTCCTTGCACTGAGCACACTCATGTTCCTAAACATAAGAGATCACATAGGGTCATAGGTAACATTCTCACATGATATCTGCCTCAGTTTAAACAGTGAGTGATAGTTTAGAGTGATCAAGGCACTCACATACTTTGTATATCTTCAATTCGTAAAGTAGAAAAGTGCCTCTGAAGTTGAGACAACTCTGTTACTCTGCAGTACATGAATGTTTAGGGTGGTTTGTTTGTTTGTTTGTTTTAGGGAATCTTGCTTCAGCTTTTTGGTGGAACAAGAAAGGATTTCAGTCACACAGGAAGGGGCAAATTTCGTGCTGAGATCAACATCCTTTTATGTGGTGACCCTGGCACTAGCAAGTCCCAGCTGCTGCAGTATGTGTACAACCTGGTACCCAGGGGCCAATACACATCTGGAAAGGGCTCCAGTGCTGTTGGCCTCACAGCCTATGTGATGAAAGACCCTGAAACAAGGCAGCTGGTTCTGCAGACAGGTGCCCTTGTCCTGAGTGATAATGGCATTTGCTGTATTGATGAGTTTGACAAAATGAATGAAAGTACAAGGTCAGTGCTGCACGAAGTCATGGAGCAGCAGACTTTGTCCATTGCAAAGGTGAGTCATGATTGCCAATGTGACTTCAAACATGCTTAGACATGTGGCTTCTTGACATGAAGCATCTACAGAGCTGTTAGGTACAGCCAGCCGTACCTGGTTTAATTTGAGTAAACAGATTGGTGCTTTTAATACCAGATTTCAGCAAAATTTAAGCATTTTCTACAAGGTAATCTCTTACCTTTTATACTGTTAATTCACTACTATGTGGTACTTATGAACTTGAGTTTATACTAGACCTCCCACAAGTGTTTGCTCTTAGAGATACGTGCAACAGCACAAGACATATCCTCATGAGGAAGCCACTGAAAGTGACGAGACATTTGGCTAGGAAATGAAGCTTAGCAGGAGATCAAGTGGGGATGACTCTCTTCCTTACCAGCAACAGGGAAGGCTTCTAATTGTACTATTTCCTTTGATAGGCTGGAATCATCTGTCAGCTCAATGCACGCACCTCTGTCCTGGCAGCGGCAAATCCCATTGAATCTCAATGGAATCCTAAAAAAACAACCATTGAAAACATCCAGCTACCTCACACATTGTTGTCAAGGTAGGAAACCTTTTTTTTTTTTTTTTATAATATTTCATTTATTTTGAGAGAAAGAGAAAGATAGTGAGTGAATAGGAGCACCAAGACCTCTAGTGACTGCAAATGAACTCCAGATGCATGTGCTACCTTGTGCATCTGGCTTACATGACTCCTGGAGAATTGAACCTGGGTCCTTTGGTTTGGTTTGGTTTGGTTTTTAGTTTTTCAAGGTAGGGTCTCACTCTAGCCCAGGCTGACCCGGGATTCACTTTATACTCTCAGGGTGGCTCCTCCTACCTCTATTTCATTTATTTGTTGTTTGGTGGGGGAGAGAGTCGTGGCACACACCTTTAATCCCAGCACTCAGGAGGTAGAGAGAGGTAGGAGGGATTGACATGAGTTCAAGGCCACTCTGAGAATAGAGTGAGTTCCAGGTCAGTCTGTGCTAGAGTAAGGCCCTACCTTGAAAAAACAAAAGAAAAAAAGAAATAGAAAGAGAGTGAATGGGCATGCCAGGGCCTCCAGCTACTGCATACTCCAGACACATGGGCCACATTGTGCATCCGGCTTACATGGGTCCTGGGGAATTGAATCTGGACCCTTTGGTTTTGCAGGCAAGAGCCTTAACCACTAAGCCATCTCTCCAGCCCCCTTTTTTATTTTTTGATTTTTTAAATTATTTATTTACTTATTTGTTTATTTATTTATTTATTTGAGAGAGATACAGAAATAGGTAGAGAGAGAATGGGTGTGCCAATGCCTCCAGCCACTTCAATCAAACTCCAGGTGTATGTGCCCCCTTGTGCATCTGGCTTATGGGGGTCCTGGAGAATTGAGCCTCAAACCAGGATCCTTAGGCTTCACAGGCAAGCGTTTAACTGCTAAGCCCTTTTTTGTTGTTGTTTTTGTTTCTTCTTTTGGTTTCTTGAAGTAGGGTCTCACTCTAGCACTGACCTGGAATTCACTATGTAATCTCAGGGTGGCCTCGGACTCATGACAATCCTCCTACCTCTGCCTCCTGAGTGCTAGGATTAAAGGCGTGCACCAACACATCTGGTTTAAACCTTTTTTTTTTTTTAATTTGAGAGAGAGACAGAGAATGGGCGTGCCAACAGCCTCTCAGCTGCTGTGAACGAACTCCAGGCATATGTGACCCCTTGTGGGCATGCACAGCATTGCATGTTTGCATCACTTTTGCACCTGGCTAAAAGTGGGACTTCAAGATGTGAACAGGCATTCTTAGGCTTCTCAGGCAGGCGCCTTAACTGCTAAGCCATCTCTCCAGCCCTTAAATCTTTTTTTTTTTTTTTTTTTTTTTTTTTTGGAGAGAGGGAGAGGAAGACAGAGATAGACGCACCAGCAGCTTCTTAGCTGCTGTGAACGAAATCCAGGTTGTGTGCGCCCCTTGTGGTCATGTGTGGCATTACACCCTTGCATCACTTTGCATCTGGCTAAATGTGGGACTTGGAGATTGGAACCAGTGTTCTTAGGCTTAGGAGGCAGGCGCCTTAACCACTAAGCCATCTCTCCAGCCCCCTTAAATCATTTTTGAAAAGCATGCTTTTGCTTATTTGTGGGATTTTCAGCAGGGGGTTGAGAAGGAAGTAGAAGCGACTGCTAACAGTCTCTCTAGTGTACAATGTTTACACATATGGTTTACTAGTGCTCTTCATAGCAATAAATATGTGTTTAATTGACTAAAATCTATTGTTGTTTTCTGGTAGTGCTGGGGATTGAATGCAAGGCCTCATGCTACTTCCAAACCCCTACCAATTTTTTTTTCTCAAAATAGTTGAAAGTATTTTCATCCAAATCATCCAGTCCTCAGAGTTACAGTAACTTCCCTGATCAAATGTTTACTTTTCTTAATCATTTGTTACCTTGGCAAGCCTAAGATGGGTCAGGTTGGTTGGCCTTTTGGGGATGTAGTAATATTTTTTCCCCTGGCAGCTCTCATTGAGGCCACCATCAGTGCAGTCTGTTGGCTCAAAAAACCTTTAAGTTTTGTTTCTAAGTATGTTGGTGTGCCAACTAAGAAGACATTGTTTTTCCTCCATGTTCTCAGGTTTGATCTGATCTTCCTCATGCTGGACCCTCAGGATGAGGCCTATGACCGGCGTCTGGCTCACCACCTGGTTGCACTGTACTACCAGAGTGAGGAGCAGATGGAAGAGGAGTTCCTGGACATGGCAGTGTTGAAGGACTATATTGCATATGCACACACCACCATCATGCCCCGGCTGAGTGAGGAGGCTAGCCAGGCTCTCATTGAGGTAATGAAGCCTAAGAAAAGATTTCACTGAGCCTGTCGCCAAAAGTATAAGTTCAACTAATATTCCCTTTACACTATGAATTATTTTACTTAGTGATGTTGTTTTCCATAACACTTTTTTTCACTAGTGTTAAAGGGAGAAAACTTATTTATGTACATAGTTTGTTTTTTTAATATTTTCTAAAAATATTTTAGTTGGGGCTGGAGAGATGGCTTAGCAGTTAAGCACTTGCCTGTGAAGCCTAAAGACCCCCGGTTCAAGGCTCGATTCTCAGTACCCATGTAAGCCAGATGCACAAGGTGGTGTGTGCATCTGGAGTTCGTTTGCAGTGGCTAGAGGCCCTGGTGTTCTCTCTCTCTCTCTCTTTCTCTCTCTGTCACTCTCAAGTAAATAATTAAAAATAAAATAAAACAAAAAAATTTTTAATATTTTATTTGTAGCCATAATCTCAACTGTAGATGAGGCCAGTTTGTAGTATTGTAACAGCGGACCAGTCATCTACTTTCTGTTAGCTTCCATTTGCTTTTTTATTTGTTTTCTTTTAAATATTGTATTTACTTATTTGCAAGCAGAGCAATTTATATATATATATATAAAGAGAGAGAGTATGGGTATACCAGTTCCTCTAGCTACTACATATGAACTCCAGATGCAGCACCATTTTGTGAATCTAGCTTATGTGGATACTGCATAATTGAACCCAGGTCATTGGGCTTTTCAGGCAAGCGCCTTAACTGCTGAGCCATCTCTCCAGGCCCCATTTCCTAGTTTTTAAAAATTAAACTAAGAGCCGGGCGTGGTGGCGCACGCCTTTAATCCCAGCACTTGGGAGGCAGAGGTAGGAGGATCACTGAGAGTTCAAGGCCACCCTGAGACTACATAGTTAATTCCAGGTCAGCCTGGACCAGAGTGAGACCCTACCTTGCAAAACCAAAAAAAAAAAAAAAAAATTAAGCCAGGCATAGTGGCATAAGCCTTTAATCCCAGCCCTCGGGAGGCATAGGTCGGAGGATCACTGTGAGATTGAGGCCACACTGAGAATGCAGAGTGAATTCCAGGTTAGCCTGGGCTAGAGTGAGATTTGAACAATTTGAAAAAAAAAAAATTAAACTAAGCTGAGTGTGGTAGTGTCTGCCTTTAATCCAAGCACTTGGGGGGGGCGGTGGCAGAGGTCAGGAGATCACTGAGAGTTTGAGGCCAACCTGAGTCTACATTAGTAAATTCCAGGTCAGCTTGGGCTAGAGAGAGAGACCCTACCTTGAAGAAGAAAAAAAGCAAACTAAGTGGCATTTTAGATTCATGCATCCTTATTCATGAGCAGCAGTATACAATGGCATATTTTGGTTGAGTGTAGTGATATTAAGGTATTTTGATGGGTTTTACATTCCAACTGAGCTCCATGAGGATTACAGGTAATTTTTCATTTGTATTGATGGAAATGAAATCATCAATACATATAAAATTAGTTTAATTTCCCTTTACAGCATTATCTCTATCTTTTACATGCCTAATCAAATAGATCTTTAGCCAGGTTGTGTTTGCTTTAGTTAATACCCAAGCTTTTTGTATGGGCTCTCTGGTTCATCCTCTGTTCACAGTGTGTTCTTGGTCCCATCATGCCATATTCCTTTCCTCTGCCACTGTGCTTCTCTCTGTTTTGTGTGTTTATGTGTTGGTGCTGACAATCATACCCAGAGCCTTTGTAATTTCAGGCAACATTCTTCTGAGCTATATCTCCATATTTATAGTCTCTGTTCTTCATATCTATACCAGATGTCTCTAAGAAGTCTTCCCAAGTTCTGTCAAGTGTTTCTGACATACGTTGATATCATGATCCTTCTCTAGATTCCCTATGGTCTGGTGTGTATACATGTCTGTGTGTGTGTCAGGTTTCACCACTTAATAAGTTCCAAGGCTAAGGACCATATCCAACTTGTGATTGCCCACAGTACCTCCACAATGGAAAATACAACCAGACATGGCATAAGTTTATTTGATGGAACTGTACCTGTTCAAGTTTAACCATTAACCAGGTTCTTACCAGCAAGGCATTTTACTTGTTTTCTTTTTCTTTTTTTTTTACTTGTTTTCTTTACCTGCTCTAGGCTTATGTAGACATGAGGAAGATTGGTAGCAGCCGAGGAATGGTTTCTGCATACCCTCGACAACTAGAGTCATTAATTCGCTTAGCAGAAGCCCATGCCAAAGTGAGATTTTCAAACAAAGTTGAAGCAATTGATGTGGAAGAGGCAAAGCGCCTCCACCGGGAGGCTCTGAAGCAGTCTGCAACTGACCCCCGGACTGGCATTGTGGACATATCTATCCTTACTACAGGTTTGTCACTTTTGAACAACAACAAAAAAAGAACGTTAGCTGGGCATGTTAATGCATACCATTAATCCAGCACTTGAAGCAGAGGTTGGAGGATCACTGAGTTACAGGCCACCCTAGACTAGGGCAAGACTCCACCTTAAAAATACACATCCAAGAGCCGGGCATGGTGGTAGCCTAAGGACACCGGTTTAATCCCAGGAGCACAGGTGCACGAGGAGGCAGAGTGGCTGGAGGAGGATCACCATGAGTTCAAATAAATAAATAAAAAATAAACTAAAAAAAAAAAAAAAAAAAAAAAAAGGCTACACTGAGACTACATAGTGAATTCCAGGTCAGCCTGAGCTAATGTGAGACCCTACCTCAAGGGAAAAAAAAAAACTTAAAATGTATTTATTTAGTTGATATTTCAGACTTAAGCTGATACCTGGATTTTTTTAATTTTTAAATTTTTTTTAGAGTGAGAGAATGAGTACGTGGGCTTCTAACCACTACATATGAACTCCAGATGTGTGTTCCACCTTGGTACATCTGGATTTACGTGGGCACTGGGGAATCAAACCTGGGTCCTTAGGCTTTGCAGGCAAACACCTTAACTGCTAAGCCATCTCTCCAAACCACCTATATTGTTTAAAAAATTCTTTTCTTTTTAATTTTAAAAAATTTTTTTTTATTTATTTGAGAAAGAGGGGAAATGGCAGATAGAGAGAATGGGCACACCAGGGCCTCTAGCCACTGCAAACGAACTCCAGACACATGCGCCACATTGTGCATCTGGCTTACATGGGTATTAGAGAATCAAACCTGGGTCCTTTGGCGTTGCAGGCAAATGCCTTAACCACTAAGCCATCTCTCCAGCACTAAAACAAATTCTTAACTGTTTTGGGACCAGGGCATTTTGGTGAAAGTTGCCTCGTACCCTGTATTCTCCTTATAAAAATATACAAGGTAGGACTAAGGAGATGCTCAGCAGTTAAAGCACTTCCTTGTAAAACCAGATGCACAAAGTGATCATTTGCAGTAGCCTTAGGCCTAGTGTAAAAAATACATATATAACATAATCCACAGCATATATAGGATATGTGAGTTATACCCTGACTTTTTTTTTTTTCAAAAAAAAAAAAAAAAAAAAAAAAAAAAAAACAATATATAATATGTATATATACTATTTTTTTTTTTTTTTTTTTGCTTTTTGAGGTAGAGAGTCTCACTCTGGCCCAGGCTGACCTGGAATTAACTATGTAGTCTCAGGGTGGCCTCTAACTCACAGCAATCCTCCTACCTCTGTCTCCTGAGTGCTGGGATTAAAGGCATGTGTCATCATGCCTGGCTCACAGTATATAATTTTAAGGGGACTCTGTCTCCTTTGCTGTCTTGGCACCTGTTAGTATCCATCTTAAGGAGAGCCTGGCACATTGCCTCACATCTCCATTACCTGTTGTGCAGTAGGCTGAAGCAGGAGGTTCTCTTGAACCCAGGAATTCAAGGGAAGCCTAGTCAATGTAGTTTAAAAAAAAAAAGAAGAAGAAGCCGGGCGTGGTGGCGCACGCCTTTACTCCCAGCACTCGGGAGGCAGAGGTAGAAGGATTGCCATGAGTTCAAGGCTACCCTGAGACTACATAGTTAATTCCAGGACAGCCTGGACCAGAGTGAGACCCTACCTCGAAAAACCAAAAAAAAAAAAAGAAGAAGAAGAAGTATGTTATTTCCTAATAAGCATGATTATGCCTCCTACACAGGCTATAGATTGTCTTTCAGTGGCAAGTAGCTACTGATGAACAGAACATTTGGAGTAGCAAAAACTCCAGTTTTTTTTTTTAATACTTTATTTACTTATTATTTATTTATTTGAGAGAGACAGAGAATGGGTGCACCAGGGCCTCCAGCCACTGCAAACGAACTCCAGTTGCATGTGCCACCTTGTGCATCTGGCTTACTTAGGTCTTGGAGAATTGAATCTGAGTCCTTTGGCTTTGTGGGTAAGCGCCTTAACCACTAAGCCATCTCTCTAAGAGCCCCTCCATATCTTTCTTGACAATATTACTGAAGGAATATTTATAGGATCCTGGAATGTTTCACTGACTAATGGAAGAAATATTTCTTTGGTTTCTTTTTAAAATAGGAATGAGTGCCACTTCTCGAAAACGGAAAGAAGAATTAGCAGAAGTATTGAGAAAACTTATTTTATCTAAGGGCAAAACACCAGCTCTAAAATACCAGCAACTTTTTGAGGATATTCGGGCACAATCTGATACGGTAAGTGTCTATGTATGTATAAGTAATAAATGCAGATAAGAATAAAGGAAAGTGGCTGGGCAAGGTAGTGCGCCCATTTAATCTCAATACTCAGGAGGCTGAGGTAGAAGGATCATTGTGAGTATGAGGCCAGCCTGGGCTACAGTGAGACCCTACCTCAAAAAAAATAATAATAAAAGTAATATGATCTCTCCATGAACTCATTATCAAGAAATAATCACAATTAAAATTTCATTATAAAACCAAGCATGGTGGCGCATGCTTTTCATCCCAGCACTTGGGAGGAGTATCTCCATGAGTTCGAGGCCACCCTAAGACTACATAGTGAACTCCAGGTCAGCCTGAGCTAGAGTGAGACCCTACCTCGGAAAACAAAAAAAAAAATTTCATTATAGAGCTAGAGAGATGGCTTAGCAGTTAAGGTGCATGCCTGCAAAGCCTAAGGACCCAGGTTTGATTTTCCAGGTCCCACAGATGCACATGGTGGCACATGCGTCTGGAGTTCATTTGCAGTGGCTGGAGGCCCGGGCACACCCATATTCTCATTCTTTCTCTTGCTCGCTCTCTCTCTCTCTCTCTCTCTCTCTCTCTCAAATAAGTAAAATATTTAAAAAAAAAAAAAAAAAAAAAAAAAAGAATCTCTAGGGAGAGATTGAGTTCAAGGACAAACATATAGGAAGGCACTACTTACTGCAAGGACAATTAAAGTGGAGTTTGACAAATGATATTTATTTTCATTCTTTTCCCCAAAGGCAATTACCAAAGACATGTTTGAAGAAGCCCTGCGTGCCTTGGCTGATGACGACTTTCTTACAGTAACTGGGAAAACTGTGCGCTTGCTCTGAGCCCATCAGCCATGCAGCCTGTGGATCAGTCAGGGTGCTGCTGTTGTCAGCAATACAAATAGATTCTGAAAAAGGTGATATTTGCTTACATAAAAGTTTTCTAACCTGGATTCAATTTTATTAGTCTATGTATTTACTTTTTTAACATTTTAAGTAAACTGTTCCCATTTTATCAACAAATACAATAGAGATTATTCTCTTGACATGCCTCTTATTTTTAAGTATATTGCTTCTGTGTGTACATAAAGAGCAGCAACTCAGTTTTTTGTGTGTGCTTTTTTGAGTGTGTGTGTGTGTGGTTCCGAAATAGGGTCCCACTCTAGTCCAACTCACTCTGTAGTTCCTGGATGGCCCAGCAATCCTCCTTCCTTTGCCTCCTGAGTGCTAGGATTAAAGGTATATATAACCACACCTGGCTCTTTTGTAACATTTGAGTGTACTATTTAGAGGCTTTTTCTCATGAATGTACTTGGAAATTTAATTAGATTCCAAGTTGCTACTTGATCCTATCTGTAAAATCTTTCTTAAATAAACAGCAGGAAAAAAATGCCTGGTTGCCTACCATTATTTCTCATTAAGAACAAAACTTTAATAAGTATTGTACCCTTGGACATTCATAATGCTGCTTTATAGGTCATATAGAGAGAAACCAAGAAATAATGAATATTTATTTAGGAGATAAAGCGAGACAGACAGAAAGAGGCAAGCACATAGAGGGAGTGTACAGGCACAGGCTGGTCTCCTGCCACTGTAGATGAACTCAACACATGGGCCACTTTGTGTATCTGGCTGTACATGTTTGCTAGGGAATCAAGCCCAGACCATCAGGCTTTGCAAACAAATACCTTTAACCACTGAACAATCTCTCCAGCACTGAAGTTCATTTTAATTAGATCACAGCAATATGAGTTAAGACTTTTGTTTTGTTTTGAGAATGACAGGCAGACAGAGAATGGACGCACCTGGACCTCCAACCACTGCAAATGAACTCCAGATGCATGCGCCACCTTGTGTATCTGACTTTAAAAAAGAAAAGTAGGGTCTGGAGAGATTGTTTGCCAGTTAAGGCACTTGCTTTTGAAGCCTAAGAATGAGAATGCATGTTCAAATTTCTGCACCCCACATAGCCAGACACATAGTGATGCAAGCATTAAATTCGCACTTGTGCCACAGGGGATCATGTCTGGAGTTTGTTTACAGAGGATGAAAAGCCCTGGTGTGTCCATTCGTTTTCTCTCTCTCTCTCTAAAATAAAAGAGGGCTGGAGAGATGGCTTGGCAGTTAAGGTGCTTGCCTGCAAAGCGAAAGGACCCAGGTTTGATTCCCCAGGACCCACGTAAGCTAGATGCACAGGGAGTGCATGCATCTGGTGTTCGTTTGCAGTGGCTGAAGGCCGTGGAGGGAGGGAGGAAAGAAGGAAAAGTGGCTAGAAAGATGTCTTAGAAGTTAAGGGTGCTTGCTTGCAAAGTCTTGACAGCCTGGGTTCAATTCCCCAGTACACACATAAAACCACATGCACAAAGTGGCATGTGTTTCTGGGGTTCGTTTGCAAAGGCAAGAAGCCCTGGTGTGTCCCTCCCTCTCCCTCTCTCTCTCTCTCTCTCTCTCTTTCTCTCTCCTCTCTCTTCTTGCAAATAAATATATTTGAGGGGAGAAAAACAATAATACAAATGAATGATTTAATAGCATTGGTGATGTATTTGGAATGCCATGGTTCGGGTGAAGACTCACCAAGGAGCATGGCCTGCTGCCCATCCAGTGGCTTCACTTGGGTGCTTTCATGGGAGTTCATTTCATATAGGAGATAATTTCCATGTGTAACCCTCACTGCCACCCCATAGAATCAGAATTCCTCATAGAAAAATCTTATGACTTGTCTGAAATCCCAAAGCAGGAAACAAAGTTAAAATTGACAGCTTTATGTTCTTTTTTGTTGTTTTATGGGAGGAAGGGATTTATTTCAAGTTTACAGATCCAGGGGAAGTTCCGTCAATGGCAGAAGAAGCTGGTTCACATTCATAAATCCAAACAGATGGAAAAACCACCACCACCAAGCAAATACCAAAACACCAACAAACAGAACTGGCAGCAAGTGGGACTTCCAGAGCTCAACCTGCTCTTACACCGTTAGGCTGGAATTCAGATCCACCCCAAACACACCTTTGGGCTGGAGACCCATATTACAAGCTTAATAAAACTTGTGTCTGTGGATATACATGCATATTCAAACCACTACAACTTCATAGTGAGTTCCAGGCCAACCTGAGCTATAGGGTGGGACCTATCTCAAAAAATTAAACAGGTTTTAGGGCTGGAGAGATGGCTTAGCAATTAAGGCGCCTGCCTGCCAAGCCTAAGAACTCCTGTTCACACCTCCAGTTCCATGTTTAGCCAGAGGCAAGAAGTGGCGTGAGGGAGCTGGAGAGATGGCTTAGCAGTTAAATGCTTGCCTGTGAAGCCAAAGGACTCCGGTTTGAAGCTAGATTCCCCAGGACCCACATAAGCCAGATGCACAAAGTGGCACATGCATCTGGAGTTCCTTTGCAGTGGCTGGAGGCCCTGGTGCACCCATTCTCTCATCTATTTGCCTCTTTCTGTTGAGCTCAAATAAATAAACCAAAAAAAAAAGGGTGCAATGTTGCACACTCGCCAAAAGGGGGTGCACATGTCTGGAGTTTGTTCACAGCGGCTGAGAGGCCACTGGCATGCCCATTCTCTTATCTATCTCTCAAAAAAAAAAAAAAAATAGCCTGGCATGTGGAGCCCCTACAGATTGGTCTAAATGTACTGACTGAGCTGTGGTGCATAATACTTTTTTTTCATTTATATTTATTTGACAGGAAGAGAGAATGGGCACACCAGGGCCTCCAGCCACTGCAAACAAATTCCAGACGCGGGCACCCGCTTGTGCATCTGACTAATGTGGGTCCTGGGGAATCAAACCTGGGTCCTTTGGCTTTGCAGGCAAATGCCTTAATCATTAAGCTATCTCTCCAGCCCCATAATACTTTCTTTTTTTAGTTTTTCAAGGTAGGGTCTCACTCTAGCCCAGGCTGAGCTGGAATTCGCTATATAGTCTCAAGGTGGCCTCAAACTCACAGCAATCCTACCTGTGCCTCCCAAGTGCTGGGATTAAAGGCATGCACCACCATGCCCGGCTTTTTTTTGGGGGGGGGGGGTTGCAAGGTAGGGTCTCACTCTGGTCCAAGCTGACCTGGAATTAACTATGTATATTTTTATTTTTTTATTATTGACAACTTCCATAATTATAGACCAAAAAAAAACATGAAACCCCCCCCCAACACTTTCCCCTTCACAACTCCACTCTCCATTATATCCCCTCCTCTCAATCAGTCTCTCTTTCATTTTGATGTCATTATCTTTTCCTTCTATTATAATGGTCTTGTGTAGGTAGCACCAGGCACTGCAAGGTCATGGATATCCAGGCCATTTTGTGCCTGCAAGAGTGTATTGTATCCCGGCATGGTGGCGCACGCCTTTAATCCCAGCACTCAGGAGGCAGAGGTAGGAGGATCGCCGAGTTCAAGGCCACCCTGAGACTACATAGTTAATTCCAGGTCAGCCTGGGCCAGAGTGAGACCCTACCTTGCAAAACCAAAAAAAAGAGTGTATTGTAAGGAGCCCTACCCTTCCTTTGGCTCTTTCATTCTTTCAGCCACCTCTTCCACAATGGACCCTGAGCCTTGGAGGATGTGATAGGGATATTTCAGTGCTGAGCAGTCATCTGTCTCTTCTCAGCACTGTGGTGCCTTTTGAGTTATCCCAAGGTCACCACCATCTGAAAAGAGAAGCTTCTCTAACAAAAAATGAGAGTAAGCCGGGCGTGGTGGCACACGCCTTTAATCCCAGCACTCGGGAGGCAGAGGTAGGAGGATCGCTGAGAGTTCAAGGCCACCCTGAGACTACATAGTTAATTCCAGGTCAGCCTGGACCAGAGAGAGTGAGACCCTACCTTGCAAAAAAAAAAAAAAAAAAAAAAAAAAAAAAAATGAGAGTAGCATTTATATATGGGTATGAACATTAAGAAAAGTGTTTACTGGGCTGGAGAGATGGCTTAGTGGTCAAGGCGCTTGCCTGCAAAGCCAGAGGACTCAAGTTCGATTCCCCAGAACCCACATAAGCCAGATGCACAAGGTAGTGCATGCGTCTGGAATTCATTTGCAGTGGGTGGATACCCTGGTGTACCCATCCTCTCTCTCTGTCCCCCTCTCTGCCTTTCTCGCTCTATCTCTCTCTCAAATAAATAAATAAAAATAAAATATTTTTTTAAAAAAGAAAGAAAAGTGTTTACTGGGCAGTTTGATAATCATAATATATGCATTTAGCCAGACACCAGCAGTCTTTACACCTCGAGGGCTCATGACTTCCCCTTTCATAAATTCCCTCCCATGGAGTGGGCCTCCAATCCACTTAGAGTGGTTGGTTTCCCCCGTGACAAACATGAGACTATTGCACCCACTGACTCATTTGGCATGGCTGGCCCAACTTAAGGATTGCAGTGCCCGCTATTGTTTATCTCCATTGATGACCTCTCTATCCCATGGAGCTGCATACAGCCTAATTTTTTCCAGCTTTCTGTCAGCTGGTGTACACAAGAGAAAGTTTTCAGCTCAGCTCCAGCAAGATTTCTCAGGAACCTTGCAGCCCAAGCATGTGGAGTCTTCCAGCTCTATGTTCTGACTAGAACTAAAAGCTTATCTGTAATGATATCTTAGGTTATTGCTTGAGTTTTAACTTGGCTCAATGCTATTAGACCCTGCTTAGGCTTCCAGAAACATGCAGTAAAGCCTTCCTCTACCTGACACACAGTGGGTACTCTAAAAATGCTCTAGTGGACAAAGAACTTGAAATATGTTGACTGTTGACATAACTACATGCTTTTCACACAGAAAATGTTTTTTTCACAGCTTTATAGTTACTCAAAGATAGCTGGTCCGGGCCAGGTGTGGTGGTACACACCTTTAATCCCAGCACTTGGGAGGCAAGGGTAGGAGGATTGCCATGAGTTCAAGGTCACCCTAAAACTACATAGTGAATTCCAGGTTAGCTTGGGCTAGAGTGAAACCCTACCTCAAAAAAAAAAAAAAAAAAGGGACCCTGAGACTACATAGTTAATTCCAGGTCAGCCTGGACCAGAGTGAGACCCTACCTCGCAAAAAAAAAAAAAAAAAAAAAAAAAAAAAAAGGGAGGGGACTGGAGGGGTGGCTTAGTGGTTAAGGCATTTGCCTGCAAAGCCAAAGGACCTAGGTTCAACTCCCTAGAACCCACATAAACCAGATGCACAAGGTAGTGTATGCATCTGGAGTTCATTTGCAGTGGCTTGAGGCCATGGCACGCCCTCTCTCTCTCTCTCTCTCTCTCTCTCTTTCTCTCTCTCTCTCTCTCTTTCTCTCTCTCAAATAAATAAAACTAAAAAAATTAAGAGCAGGGCGTGGTGGTGAACATCTTTAATCCCAGCACTCGGGAGGCAGAGGTAGGAGGATCACTGAGAGTTTGAGGCCACCCTGAGACTACATAATGAATTCCAGGTCAGCCTGAGCCAGAGTGAGACCCTACCTCAAAAAAAAAAAAAAAAAAAAAAAAAGTTAAGAAATAAGGGAGGGAGTAGAGGGGAGGACTTAAGGGGATAGCATTGTATATATGTAAAAAGATGAACAGATTACAGTGGCGGTGGAATGACCTAAGTGAGGTCAGGGAAAGAGATTGAGTAAAGGAAGGGTGGGGGGAGGGTTAATCAAAATTTAAAAGGGTATGAATAAGCCATATGGAAACCTACTTTTTTGAACAATGGCACACCCAGAAGTCATCGATTATTACTAGAAAAATTTCACTGCCAGAGATGGAATACCTTCCAGTGAGTTGTTGGCCAGGGAGGTCCCTGATGCCCCTAAAACATTACAGGCCACTGCAAAGGCTCCTGGTTTCCCACCAGGAATAGATGGTAAGACCCTATTGCTGAAGACTCCACATAGTTTGGCTACAAGGTCACTGAAGAAGTCAAGCTGGAGCTGAGCTGAAAACCTCCTCTTGTGTACACCAGCTGACAGAAAGCTGGAAAAACCTACTCTGCATGTAGCTCTATAGGAGAGGGAGAAGTCATCAGTGGAGATAAACAACAATGGATACTGCAAGCCTTGAATTTGGGCAGGCAGCTGGATGTGGTGGCAGATGCCTTTAATCCCAGCACTCGGGAGGCAGAGGTAGGAGGATTGCCATGAGTTTGAGGCTACCCTGAGACTACATAGTGAATTCCAGGTCAGCCTAAGCTACAGTGAGACCCTACCTTGAAAAACCAAAAAACAAAACAAACAAACAAAAAAATTCATGATACTGCCAAGTTTTGTTGGAGCTCAAGATGAAGCCTGACTCCCACTTGAAGAAGTTAACAGATAGACCCTGTACAAAGAAGCCAAGGGATTTGTCCAGAGGTTGTAGACTTACAGTGCTGAGGCTCCCAGAAGCCACACTTGTGTGACTGGAACTTCAACAATGGACTACAGCATTAATGCAGGAGTAAATGTTACCAGTCTATAGCCAAAATTATTTTAGGCTATATTAGTCTTTAAAAATAGCCAATTTTGCCGGGCGTGGTGGCACACGCCTTTAATCCCAGCACTCAGAAGGCAGAGGTAGGAGGATTGCCGTGAGTTTGAGGCCACCCTGAGACTGCATAGTGAATTCCAGATCAGCCCTAAACTAGAGTGAGGCCCTACCTCGAAAAACCAAAGGGGGAAAAAAAAAAAAGCCAAGTTCAGCCAGGTGTGATGGCACTTGCCTTTAATCCCAACACTCAGGAGGCAGAGGTAGGAGGATTGTCATTGAGTTCAAGGCCACACTGAGACTACATAGTGAATTCCAGGTCAGCTTGGGCTAAAGTGAGACTCTACCTCAAAAAAAAAAAAAAAAAAAAAAAAAGCCAATTTATTATCTTTTTCTGGATGTCTCTGTGACCAACAGAAACACCTGTTCTTCTGGGTTATAGTTTTTTTTTTCTTTTCTTTTGTTTTCTTTTTTAATTAATTAATTTATTTTTTTGAGGTAGGCTCTCTAGCCCAGACTGACCTGGAAATCACTATATAGTCTGAGAGTAGCCTTGAACTCATGCGATCCTCCTAAGTGCTGGGGTTAAAGGCTAGACACTTTTTTGTTTGTTTGTTTTTTCAAGGTAGGGTTTCACTCTAGTCTAGGCTGACCTGGAATTCACTCTGTAGTCTCAGGGTGGCCTTGACCTCATGGTGATACTCCTACCTCTGCCTCCCAAGTGCTGGGATTAAAGGCGTGCACCACCACACCAGGCTCTAGACACATTAAGCTGAATCTATACATGAGACCTTGCGTTGTTCCTCTGCACAATTTGTTTCAACAGCTTCAATTCCAAGTGGTTTCAGCCGGGTGTGGTGGTGCGCTTGAGAGGCAGATATAGGAGGATCACTGTAAGGTTCGGGAGTGACCACGACCACGCAAACTACTCTGAGGCAAAGATGAAAGCTTTTATTCGGGAAAAGCACAAGCTGCCAGGGGTAGCTCATAAGAGAAAAGCACAGCCCACCTAGTTTCTCAGGTAGTGTGCTTTATAGGGCTTTCAGTTGGGGGAAGGTGAGGAAAGGAAGAGCTGAGGGGAGATCTAAGATAGCCAGGGTGTGACATCAGAACAGCATCCAGGTGATTTACAAAATAAGGTGTAATGCCCAGTTCACGGCGCCCCCAGTGACCATGAAGGATGACCAAACACGTATGCAAACGCAAAAAGCTTTACTCAGGCTTAAGCTCGGTCTCTTGCCTTCACCAACGCAGTGGATCCATACAAGAGCCCCGAGAAGCAGAAAAGAGGGCTTTTTATTGAGGTTTGAGTAAGGGGGAGAGGACTATCATCCATGCAACTACATTATTGGCTAATTTGAACAGTAACTGTACTTGGGGGTTCTTGATTGGTCTTAGGGTTTTGGCGGGCTAGGTCTAGGGGAACTTCTAACTTAATTGGCTCAGCAAGCGGTGGTTACATTTGAAAAGGTTGGCGTGCGCGGTTACATTCATTTGATTGGTGGACATTTACAAAACTCTGAGATGGTGGATCTTATTGGGCCATCCGGCCCAGGACGGCAAGAATGTTGAGTCATGCTCACACAGCAAGTTTATGGTTTTTCCTGCTACTGCTTGTTCTTCCCTTGATTCTGGGAACTCGCCCCTGTGGCCTTCAGAGGGACTGAGGCCTGTCATGGTGCTACTCTGGCCTGGGTCTTTCAAAAGGGACAGGAAACCATGACCTGGGGGCATTGCAGGCAAGGAGGGGATAATGGCTAGGCAGTTTCTTGAAGAACGTAGATAATCCACTTCCTTATGTCTCTGTCACCATCCTGCTGTCCTTGGTGACTCCATATTGGGACCTGTCAATCACCATGAGTTCAAGGCCACTCTGAGACAACATAGTGAACTCCAGGGCTAGAGTGAAACCCTACTTCAAAAAAAAAAAAAAAAAAACCAGCCGGACATAGAGGCACATGCCTTTAATCCCAGCACTGGGGAGGCAGAGGTAGGAGGATTGCCATGAGTTTGAGGCCACCCTGAGAGTACATGGTGAATTCCAGGTCAGCCTGGACTAGAGTGAAACCCTACCTTGAAAAAAAAAAGTGATTTCGGAAATGCTTGTTGTTACTTTAAACTCTGGGACTGCCTCTCAGTATGGTGTGGCTCTTCATGCTCACCCCCTGCCTCTACTCCCTTCCTATATTCATCTGTCTCACTCTCCAGAGTATCCACTCTCTCCTGGGATGCCAACTCCTGCCTGCCTCAGTAACACCCTTCCCCACTTCACTACAGGTCAGATATATTCTGCTCCACAAATACAGATCCCTCAACTTAAAATTACTCTGACCACTCCCATGCTGCTGGGTCCTGGGAGAGAGACCCGATTTTTTAGCTTTTGGAGGGCCTTTTGTCTCAGGGCTGTCCTTCATTTCCACCTGACTGCCCATTGTGAAGCTTTACCTTCACAACTGTCCACCAGTTTGAGGTGGTTTGAATCAGATGCCCCCCCCCCATAAACACATGTGTAGTGAATGTTTGGTTCCCAGCTGGTGGCAATTTGGGAGGCACAGTCTTACTGGAGGAAGTGTGTTGTTGGGGCAGGCTTAGGGGTGTTGTAGCCAGATCCCTTACCATAACTGAGCTCACTCTCCTGCTGGTGTTTTCCACATGCTGTGGCAGAGGTGATGTCCAGCCAATGCTCATGCCATGCTTTCCCCTTCCACCATGAAGCTTCCCTTGAGATTCTAAGGAAAAAAAAAAAGAAAGAAAGAAAGAAAGAAAGAAAGAAAGAAAGAAAGAAAGAAACTTTCCTCCCCTAAGCTGATTTTGGTTGGGTGCTTTATTCCAGCAATGAGAAAGTAACTGCAACAAGGATTGTCATAGGGTCTGTAATGCTGCAGCTGACCACTTCTGGGCAGGTCTCACTCTGGCTCAGGCTAACCTGGAATTTACTCTGTAGTCTCAGAGTGGCCTCGAACTCATGGTAATCCTCCTACCTCTGCCTCCTGAGTGCTGGGATTAAAGGTGTGTGCGACCATGCCCGATTTACGAGTCTCTTCTTCTTCATCTTCTACTTCTTCTTCATCATCTTCCTCTTTTTCTTCCTCTCCTTCTCCTCCTCCTTCTTTTTTTTTTTTTTTTTTTTTTTTTTTTTTTTTTTGAGGTAGGGTCTCACTCTACCCAGGCTGACCTGGAATTCACTCTGTATTCTCAGGGTGGCCTTGAACTCATGGCAATCCTCCTACCTCTGCCTCTCGAGTGCTGACATTAAAGGCGTGCACCACCATGCCTGGCAAGTCTTTCCTTCTTCAATAAATTATAAATCACACCTTATGAGATCATAATACATGCTTGGGGACAGAAGATATTGTACGAGGAGTAGGAACTATAGACAGCTGGGAAACTTCTTCAATGTAATTTGCTTGTGCCTTCAGGACTTGCTCATTCATAATAATGTACATCTAACTTTATTTGATGATGTACTGCTGCTGTACTGCACAACTTCATGGCTCAGTAGGCCAAATAACACCCAGCTCATGATGGGAAGCTCAGGTTGCATGATAACTTGGTGGCCCATCATTAAACTGATGTCTAATAGCAGGCCCAGAGCTATCTCAAAGGGAAAAATAGTTGTTTGTAAATGATGGTAGGGCCTTGCTCTAAAATCCCAAGGGCTCCTACTGTGATTCACCAATGGGGACCTGCCACAGGCTCTTCTGTTACCCCAAGTACCACTGGGTCTACTGGATCATATGGCCCAGTGGCAGAGCAATCTGCACAACAACCTGGACCTGCAGAAGTACCTTAGCCTATTCTGGGTTTTTCTCAATTCTAGCAGCTTTCTGAGTCACTTGCAGTTGGTATAAAGGCCAGAGTAACACAGTCAGGTGAGGAATGTGATGCCTCCAAAATCCAGATAGGCCCCCTAAGTGTTGTGATTCTTTCTTGGTAGTAGGAAGGGTCTGGTACAACAACTTATCCTTCATCTTAGGAAGAATATCTTTGCATACCCCACACCACTGGACTCATAAAAGTTTTACTGAGATAGAAGGCCCTTCAACATCTGTTGCATTTATTTGCCATTCTTGTTTGCTTGTTCGTTTATTTGTTTTTTGATTTTTTTTTTTTTTTTTTTTTTTTTGGTTTTTCGAGGTAGGGTTTCACTCTGGTCCAGGCTGACCTGGAATTAACCATGTAGTCTCAGGGTGGCCTTGAACTCATGGCAATCCTCCTACCTCTGCCTCCCAAGTGCTGGGATTAAAGGTGTGCACCACCACGCCTGGCCTTTGTTTTTTTTTTTTTTTTTTTTTTTTTTTTGGTTTTTCAAGGTAGGGTCTCACTCTAGCCCAGGCTGACCTGGAATTCACTATGTAGTCTCAGGGTGGCCTCGAACTCACAGCGATTCTCCTACCTTGGCCTCCCAAGTGCTGGGATTAAAGGCGTGTGCCACCACGCCCGGCTCTGGCCTTTGTTTTTTGAGGTAGGTTCACACTCTAGTCCATGCTGAACTGGAACTCACTCTGTAGTCTTAGGCTGGCCTCAAGCTCACAGTGATTTTCTTATCTCTGCCTCCCTAGTGCTGGGATTAAGGGCTACTATGCCCAATTCCTATTTCCCATTCTTTATGTGCATATACTACAGCAACAAGTCTAGACTTGTTGCTATCTTCTTCTAACTTCATCCAACTGATCATCAATGTAGTGAATCAATGTGATATCTGTGGAAGAGACAGGTGATCAAGACTGCTGTGAACTAAGCTGGGAAATTAATAAAATTAATATAACCTGGAGGTAGAATAGTTAAGGTGTACTTCTGGCCTTGCCAGCTGAAAGTTAATTTGCTTCTAGTGGTCCTATCAACAAGTAAGCAGGAAAATATCTTTGCAAGACCAATAGTTGCATGTACCAGGATATGTGTTATCCTGCTCAAGTAAAAATAATACTCCCCGTAGCCTCAGTGTTTGGATATTTAATATCCTGCTGGTAGCACTGTTTGGGAACGTTATGGAACATTTAGGAAGTGAAACCTTGCTGGAAGAAGTGGGTCACTAGCTGTGAGCCTTGAGGTTTGATAGTCCAGCTCCACTTTTATTCCAGGCTGACCTTTAACTATTTTCAGGGTGGCCTTCAACTCCAATCCTCCTACCTCTGCCTGAGTGCTGGGATTAAAGGCATGCGCCACCATGCCCGGCTTAGCTCCACTTTTATTCATTTCTTTTTCCACTCCCTCCCTGCTGATGTGAGGATGTGAAGCCAGATGTCTGCTCCTGTCATACCGTCTCCATGTTAATGTACACTTTCCCTCAATACTTTAAGCCAGAAATAAACTCCATCCTTAGCTGGTCCAGTATTTTGCCTTGGAATTAGAAAGTAAATTATACACCTGGTAAATGGTCGTTAAGTTCTTTGGGGAGGGATGGAAAAAATGACAGTATTAACTTTTGGTGTTGTAATAATGTCCTTCCTCGCTGGGACATGGACTCCCATCAATTTGAGAGATTCTGGGCGTATAAATTGGCTAAAGCTTGGAAATTAGTCAAGTAGGCATACTTTTTTGTTGCTAACATTCAAAGTAGCATTTTGTTCATTTGGTGTGGAATTTTTCTTTTTCTTTCTTTTCTTTTTTGTTTTATTTTTCAAGGTAGGGTCTCACTCTACCTCGGCTGACCTGGAATTCACTCTGTATTCTCAGGGGGGACTTGAACTCATGGTGATCTTCCTACCTCTGCCTCCTGAATGCTGGGATTAAAGGCACATGCCACCATGCTTGGCTCTTGAATTTTTCTACTTATACAGACAACAAAAATTGAGTGGGCTTTCTATCTACTTCACTTTAAGGAACATTATGTTTAATGTCATAGCTCTACAGGAGCCAGACCATCATGAACATTGCTTTGCCTATGCTATCAAGTAAAGTAAGTACATACACTTTGCCTTTGTGTGCTGCTTCTTGGCTCTTGTTCCTATGGGATCCAACGAGACTCAGTGCATTTAAGTTATCCAAATTTGCAACTGTGGCTCCTACTGTAAGACCTTGTATAAAGAGAAGAGCAATGACAGAGATCTTCAGGAAGAGGTATTTAAGTTTTTAATTTTGGGCTTGGGATATACCTCAGTGGTACAGCAATTGCCTAGTATGCACAAGACCCTGAATTCAATCCTCAACACTGCAAAAAAAAAAAAAAAAAACTTAAGGTGTCTTCAAATTTACTGTCCATTCCCTGACCCACTCCTCTAACCCAGATGGGCCTTGAGTATGCTAGTGAAGAGTTCTAACACTGAGCTACATCCCTATCCCAGGACAGTATTGTAGACCGACTGTAGGTAGAGATTAGCCAAATTTGTCTCTTAACCCGCTAAAGCAATTTTCCTTAGCATTTATTTTGACAAAAATGTGGAGACACTGGGAGCTAAGAAGAGCAGTGACAAGGATCCGCCTTCTCTAGACCCATGAGCGCGCGAGATTTTGACCAGCCCCAGCACCTCGGTTCCCAGCGGAAGTCCACTGTGACGCACACCGGAGGTGCGCTCCCGGACGTGACGCGTGACGTCGTGCGTGCGGCGGCTGCGTCGGGCTGTTGGACAAGATGGCGGTCTCCACAGGTTGGTTCCTGGGCTGGGCTGCTGCTCTCCTGCTCCGACCCGGCTCTGCCGGTCCGCTGTTCGCGTGGTCGGCCGGGCCCGGGGGAGAAGCTGGAGTGCGCGGCTTGTAGCGCCGCGCCGTCGGTGGAGCGTCCCGCCGAGCGGGAGGGCCTGGGAGCGGGGCGGCCGCCTGGGCCCGCGCCGGCCGTCGGAGCGGCGGGTTGAGCTCCAAGCGGGCGCGCGAGCCGGGCCTGGCGGACGCGGCCCGGGCTCGGGGTGGAAGGCGCCGGGGGACCCCGAAATGACTAGGGCCAGTAGGCATCCCGTATGGAGTTAGGGGCCGGTCCCCGGGGCTCTTGACGCACGTGAGGGAGCCGACGACTGACCAGGAGGAAGGTTGCTCTTGAGAAAGTGGGAGAGATGAATATTCTTGCCATCCTGACGGGATGCGAGTTCCCTTTTTTCGTTTAAGTGAAAAACTTCAGTGCAAACAAAAGCACAGAGCAAGATAAAAGTTAATTGAAAAGCAAGTGTTTCCGTACTGATTGCAACGTTTGGTTTCCCAAAAGCACAGACTTAGAAATTAAGCATCGACACGGAGGCGTCAGAAACTTGATGACTTCAAATACGTTAGGCTAAAATATTGTAGAACAGTGTGGCTTGATATTTCATGCCATCATTGCATAATAAGACGAATTTTCGAGTCCATGTGGTACTGAAATGAAAGGCATTGAGTGGATGTTGCGATTGTTACTTTAAAAAGTATACATTCTCATTTGCCGGACATGGTGGCGCACGTCTTTAATCACACTCGGGAGGCAGAGGTAGGAGGATTGCTGTGAGTTCGAGGCCACCCTGAGACTACATAGTGACTTCCAGGTCGGCCTGAGATAGAGTGAGACCCTACCTGGAAAAACCAAAATAAGCAGGGCGTGGTGGCGCATACCTTTAATCCCAGCATTTGGGAGGCAGAGGTGGGAGGATCATCATGAGTTCCAGGCCACCCTGAGACTACATAGTGACCTCCAGGTCGGCCTGAGATAGAGTGAGACCCTACCTGGAAAAACCAAAAGAAGAGGGCATGGTGGCGCATACCTTTAATCCCAGCATTTGGGAGGCAGAGGTGGGAGGATCGCCATGAGTTCGAGGTCACCCTGAGACTACAGAGTGAATTCCAAGTCAGCCTGAGCTAGAGTGAAACCCTACCTCGGAAAACCAAAAAAAAAAAAAAAAAAAAAAAAAAAAAAGAAAAAAAAAGTATACATTCTGCATAATGTATTAAATCTTAGGCTTATTATGTATGGGTGTCATAGGTGAGAAATTCTTTCGCAGGTATAGCTTTGAAGAAATATTTATTGTTGGGATCAGGGCTAACTAACAGAGCAAGGAATTTTTGGGGGTGGGGTGGGGTTGGGTTTTGAGGTAGTGTCCTGTTCTAACCCAGACTGACCTGGAATTTACCATGTAGTCTCAAGGTGGCCTCGAACTCACAGCTATCCTCCTACTTCTACCTTCCAAATGCTGGGATTAAAAGCATGCACCACCACACCTGGGAGGATTTTTTTTTGGTTTTTGGAGGTCGGGTCTCACTCTAGCCCAGGCTGACATGGAATTCACTATGGAGTCTCAGGGTGGCCTTGAACTCAATGATTCTCCTACCTCTGCCTCCCAAGTGCTGGGATTAAAGGCGTGCGCCACCACGCCCGGCTAGGATTTTTTTTAAGTGACATCTTACAGCTATAACTTTTAATTGCTGTACCTGGTACTTGAAATTTATGTTTGGCAGTGGGGTCATGTCTTTTGAAGAGTTGGTGCTTAATACATATAACTTAATATTAACAAATAAAATTATGTAATTTGATAATTTTTAATTTGTAATTGCTTTGTTTATTTAAAACCATATTTCCCAACACTGAACATATGAGGGAGTATTGAGTATTTTGTGGTACATATATGTTAACCACTTGTTTTGGAAAGTTGAATGTAATTAACAAGATTCTGATGATTATTGAATTTATTTCACATTAGATGCTTGCATTTTCTACTTAATTTTTCAGCATTCTTTATCTTTGTTGCACTCGTTTCATTTATTTATTTATTTATTTAGGCAGAGTCTCTAACCCAAGCTGACCTGGAACTCTAGCCCCAGATTGGCCTCAAACTCATCATGATTCTCCTACCTTAGCCTTCTGAGTGCTGGTGTTAAAGGCATGTATCACCTAGCCAGACCTAATTTTATTGCTAATTTAATTTTTAATAATATTTTATTTTTGCTGGGCGTGGTGGTTCACGCCTTTAATCCCAGCACTCGGGAGGCAGAGGTAGGAGGATTGCCATGAGTTTGAGGCCACCCTGAGATTACATAGCTGATTCCAGGTCAGCCTGGACTAGAGTGAGACCCTACCTTGAAAAACCAAGAAAAAAAATTTTTATTTCTTTAGTTGAGACAGAGGCAGATAGAGAGAATGGGAGTGGTAGGGCCTCTAGTCACTGCAAACATACTGTAGACACAAGTGCCACCTTGTGCATCTGGCTTTACGTGGGTATTGGAGAATCGAACCCAGGTCCTTAGGCCTTGCAGGAAAGTGCCTTAATTACTGAACCATCTCTCCAGCCCTTAATTTAATTTTTTTAAGTGAAATAATCCTAAAAAATATTTTAGGATTGATATGTTCATTACATGTAAACATACTAGTCCTAATTTTTCTGTGTAGTGGAGTTAGTGTCTAACAAATAGACTTTGGAATGAACTGTCCATTTAGTTCTAGGTTAAATGTGCCTCTTTGAGGAGGGGTAAGAGGCTTCTGTTTGTAACATAAAGAATAGCAGTTGTATGATTCACTCTGTATGCAAGGCATTGTCCATACCACAGAATGAGGTAGTTTGCAAGTTATCTGATCCAGACATTCTTCCACTTGTATTTGAAGATACAGTGCAGATGAGATCAGGTATACAAAAGTTGATTTGTGTTTTGCTTTTTCAGATATATGTTTTATTTCTTTGCTCATGTGTGTGTGGGGGGTGGGGTGAGGATGTATGGGTGCACCAAATTCTCTTGCCCTGCAAACACACCAGATGCTTGTGCCACTTATTTTATTTTATTATTTTATTTTTTTTTGGTTTTCGAGGTAGGATCTCACTCTAGCTCAGGCTGACCTGGAATTCACTATTTAGTCTCAGGGTGGCCTCGAACTCACTGAGATCCTCCTACCTCTGCCTCCCAAGTGCTGGGATTAAAGGCATGCGCCACCACGCCTGGCTCATGAGATGGTTTTTATTTCTTAAAATTTAAGTAGAAATTATAGTTGATGTCATTTTAGATTTGATATAGTATTTAGCTGGTTTCAATTCAAGCACTCCACTATAGGAGGATCACTGTGAGTTTGAGGCCACCCCAAGACTATTCCAGATCAGCCTGGGCATCCTACCTCAAAAAAATATATATTTTTGTTGTTGTTGTTTTGAGGTGTTGTATTTTGTATGTATATATATATATATATATATATATATATATATATATATATATATATATATATATATCACTCATTGAGGAGTGAGTATATACTAGATTAAAGGAAAAATTTACCTATTTATTTGTTTTTCAAGGTAGGGTCTCACTCTAGCCCAGGCTGACCTGGAATTTACTATGTAGTCTCAGGGTGGCCTCAAATTCATGTTGATCCTCCTATCTCTACCTCCTGAGTGCTGGGATTAAAGGCATGCACCACCATGCCTGGCTAATTTAAAGTTAAATGTATTCCAGTGGAATTTTTTTTGTATGTACATGGTGTGTTATGTGCACCTGAATGGGCTGATGTGGCATGCTAAACTCTGGCCTGTGGTAGCCAGAGAACCTCAAGTAATCTGTTTTGTCCTTGTTATTATCTTAAAAATTAATTGGCCAGGCATGGTGGCGTACGCCTTTAATCCCAGCACTTGGGAGGCAAAGGTAGGAGGATCGCTGTGAGTTCAGGGCCACCCTGAGATTACATAGTGAATTCCAGGTCAGCCTGGGCTAGAGTAAGACCTTATCTCGAATTAAAAAAAAAAAAAAATTAGTTGCTTGCAAGCAGAGACAAACAGAGAGAGAGAAGAGAAAATGAATGAGAAGGGCACTCCAGGGCCTCTTGCATCTGGCTTTAAGTGCTGGAATTAAAAGCGTGCGCCAGCCGGGCGTGGTGGCACATGCCCATGCCCTGAGACTACATAGTTATTGTCAGCCTGGACCAGAGTGAAACCCTACCTCGAAAAACCAAAAAAAAATAATAATAAAAGCATGCGCCACCATGTATGTATGTATGTATGTATGTATGTATGTATGTATGTATGTATATATATATATATATATATTTGAGAGTGAGAAAGAGGCAGAGAGAGAGAGAGAGAAAATGAATGGGCTCACCAGGCCCTCCAGCCACTGCAAACAAACTCCAGATGTATGCGCCCCCTTGTGCATCTGGCTTATCTAACCGGGGGATCCTTTGACTTTGCAGGCAAATACCTTAACTGCTAAGCCATCTCTCTAGCCCCCTCTCTTCTTTTTTTTTCTTTTTTCTTTTTTGGTTCAGGCTGACCTAGAATTCACTATGTAGTCTCAGGGTGGCTTCGAACTCACAGTGATCCTCCTATCTTTGCTTCCTGAGTGTTGGGATTAAAGGCATGCACCACCACACCTGGCCCCTCTCTTCTAATTGATGTTGTTATTTTTTCCCTCTGATTAAGAAGTCTTCTGTAGGTAGTGTTAGGCACTGTGTGATCATGAATATCAAGTCCATTTTGTGTCTGGAAGACAGCAATGTAAGGAGTACCACCATTCCTTTGGCTCTTAGATTCTTTCCTCCACCTCTTCTGCCATGGACCCTGAGCCTTGGAGGATGTAGTAGAGATGTCTCATTTAGTACTGAACAGTCCACTGTTACTTGTCAGCACTATGGACATTACATAGTGAATTCCAGGTTAGCCTGGACTAGAGTGAGACCCTACCTTGAAAAAACAATGACAACAAAAAAACAGGTCTTTTCAGTACTGTGCCACCTGATTTGAGTTTTTTTTTCCTTCTACATAGTGGGTTTTTTTTTTTTTTTTTTTTTTTGGTTTTCGAGGTAGGGTCTCACTCTGGCCCAGGCTGACCTGGAATTAATTAGTCTCAGGGTGGCCTTGAACTCAAGTCGATCCTCCTACCTCTGCCTCCTAAGTGCTGGGATTAAAGGCGTGCGCCACCACGCCCGGCTCCTACATAGTGTTTTACATTTTTGTTTCATTGAGGAAGATGTTAAAGGAAAACATTTTTTAAACTTGTGAAAAATTATAGAAAATATTAAAATTTTTAATTTTTTTGTTTGCTTATTTGGTTTTTCAAGGTAGGGGTCTCACTCTAGCTCAGGCTGACCTAGAGTTCACTTTGTAGTCACAGGGTGGCCTTGAACTCACAGCTATCCTCCTACCTCTGCTTCCCGAGTGCTGGAATTAAAGGAGTGCGCCACCATGCCCAGCTTAGAAAATATTAAATTTTTTATAAATGCTTATATTAGTAATTTAAGCACTTTAATACTAGAAGATAAGTCTTGGGCTTAAATCATTTACAGTGCTTTGTTTATATAGAAAATTTCAGCCAAGAGTATTGTTTGAAAATCTGCATTTTGAGTTAGTCACATTGTTATTATTATTAGTTTTTCAAGGTAGGGTCTCACTCTAGCCCATGCTGACCTGGAATTCACTATGTAGTCTCAGGCTGACCTCAAACTCACAACAATCCTACCTCAGCCTCCCGCGTGCACCATCACCATCACACCCATGTGAGAGGTCCTTCCATTAGTCAGGGCTTTCTAGAGGAGCAGAACTGATAGAATGAGTATTTATTTGTTTTTTCTTTTTCTTTTTTTTTCCTTTCTTTTTTTTCTTTTTCTTTTCTTTCTTTTTTTAGGTAGGGGTTCACTCTAGCTCAGGCTGACCTGAAATTTACTATGTAGTCTCAGGATGGTCTTGAACTCGTGGCAATCCTCCTACCTCTGCCTCCAGAGTGCTGGGATTAAAGGCGTGTGCCACCACACCCGGCTAGAATGAGTACTTATTATAAAGGGGGTTTATTGGATTAGTTTAAAGGATACAAACTGGGCAGTTCAATAATAACCTATCTGTAGACTTGAGAATCGAGGAATCTGGTCACTGCTCAAGTCCACAAGGCTGGATGCTTCAGAAGTTTTAATCTGGTACTACAGGCATAGAGGATTCCTAGAGAGCCATGGTCGTCAGTCCATGTTTGAAGGTTTATGAAACTCTGTTCTTATGTCCACGAGGAATGGTAGCAAAAAGGTAGACAAATTCACCAGTAAGTAGCAAAGGTTGCCAGGTAAAAAGCACACACCAATGAGTAGCATGGGCAGCCAGGTGGAACAGAGCTATGTTCTCACAGTGCTTCTTCATATATAGTCCACCATTGGATGGACTACCCATTCTGGAAGGACTTCCTTGCTCAGTTAATCAATCATAGAAATACCCTCACAGACCTGCCCAGTAGCCTCTTACTAGATTCCTAATCCGATCAATTTGACAACAGAACTTCCACAGTTTCAAGGACTCCAAGTCTTTTTTGGGGTACTGACATGAATTTTAGGTTTAAATAGAGGAAGAATTGGTGCAGGGGCAAGAGGTATGCATAATTAAAGTATAATCTGATTGATCATTGTCTCAGTTCTGGTTCTATCAGGTGGTCTAAAGAAGTCCTTATCATTGTCATTACTGGGGAGCAATCTGGCTCCTACTATCTGATTGTATTTCTGCTCTGGTTACAACCTTGACACCTTAAGTAATTGCCTCCATCTGAGGTGGTCTTCCAGACTAGGTTTTGCTTTTCCTGGAATCCAAGGTGACTGTAGATTTAGGACAATGACATCTTTGTGTCTTCATCCTTGAAGGGGGTGTTGTTGGGATATGTTAGGTACTCCTTAAGTACCAGAGAGGGAAGCTGATGAGCTAAATTAAAGCAGATGAAAAAATGCAGTTCAGAGATTCAGAGATGCCATGCTTCCATCCTGTTTTTATTTTATGTGTATAAATGAGTAGTCAAAGCAGCTTTTTTTTTCATTTTCTTTTTCAAGTTTTTTAAAATTTATTTATTAGAGAGAGAGAGATACAGACATAGGCAGGTAGAGAGAATGGGCGTGCCAGGGCCTCCAGCCACTGCAAATGAACTTCAGATGTGTATGCCCCCTTGTGCATCTGGCTTATGTGGGTCCTGGAGAATCGAGCCTCAAACCAGGGTTCTTAGGCTTCACAGGCAAGCATTTAACCAGTAAGCCATCTCTCCAGCCCTTGTTTTGTTTTTTGTGAGGTAGGGTTTCACTCTAGCCCAAGCTGACCTGGACTTCACTATGTAGTCTCAGGGTGGCCTCAAACTCATGACAATCCTCCTACCTCTACCTCCAGAGTGCTGGGATTAAATCCCAGCTCCCCTTTTTTTGAGGTAGGGTTTCACTCTAGCTGAGGCTGACCTGGAATTCACTCTGTAGTCTCAGGGTGGCCTCGAACTCATGGTGATTTCTCCTACCTCTGCTTCCCCAGTGCTGGATTAAAGGCATGTGCCACCATGCCCAGCTCCTTTTTTTCTTTTCTTTTTTCTTTTCTTTTCTCCTTAAACAGTGGTTAGATGCCACAAAGTAGGTTGGTAATGCCTTAACCATATGCATGTTGTAAAGCCCAAGGGCCTCTTCCATACTTGTCAAGTGGAGTGCTAACCTCTCCTTTCATACAGCCCTTCCCTTTCCTTCCCTTCTTTGAGGTAGGGTCTCACTGTAGCCCAAGTTGATCTGGAATTCACTATGTAGTCTCAGGGTTGCCTCGAACTCACAGTGATCCTCCTACCTCTGCTTCCCAAGTGCTGGGATTAAAGGCATACACCACCACACCTGGCTCTTTTTTCTTTTTTCTTTTCTTTGGTTCTATTTGCTTATTTATTTATTTGCAACAGAGAGAAAGAGGCAGAGAGAGAGAGAGAAAGAGAGAGAGAGAATGGGTGCACCAGGGCCTCTAACTACTGCAAATGAACTCCAGATGCATGTGCCACTTTGTGCAGCTGACTTACATGGGTGCTGGGGAATCGGGCCTCAAACTGGGGTCCTTAGGTTTCACAGGCAAGTGCTTAACTGCTAAGCCATCTCTCCAGCCCCTCTTTTTTCTTTTTTTAAATTGTTTATTTTTTATTTATTTATTTGAGATTGACAGAGAGAAAGAGGCAGATAGATAGAGAATGGGCACACCAGGGCCTCCAGCCACTGCAAACCAACTCCAGATGCATGCACCCCCTTGTGCATCTGGCTTACGTGGGTCCTGGGGAAGCAAGCCTTGAACCGGAGTCCTTGGGCTTCACAGGCAAGCGCTTAACCGCTAAGCCATCTCTCCAGGCCCTCTTTTTTCTTTTTTTAATTGAAGGTAGGGTAGGCTGGAAAGCTGGCTCAGCAGTTAAAGGCACTTATTTGTAAATCCTGATGACACCCGTTCAGTTCCCCAGTGCCCATGTAAAGCCAGATGCACAAAGTGAAACATGGGTCTGGAATTTGTTTGGAGTGGCAGGAGACCTTGGCATGCTCATACTCTCTCTCTGCTTCTTTCTGTAGATCTCTCTCAAATAAATAAAAAAAATTTTTAATTTTTCAGCAAGGAAAAAAATAAGTAAGCTGGGCATAGTGGCACACACCTTTAATCCCAGCACTCTGGAGGCACAGGTAGGGGAATCGCCATGAGTTCAGGGCCATCCTGAGACTACGTAGTGAATTCCAAATCAGCCTAGGCTACAGTGAGACTCTACCTGAAAAAAAAAAATCGGCAGGGGCTAGAGAGATGGCTTAGTAGTTAAAGCACTTGCCTGCAAAGCCAAAGGACCTAGGTTTGATTCTCCAGGATCCATGTAAGTTAGATGCACAGAGTTGTGGGTCATCAGTGACAGAGGCAGAGAGAGACGGGTGTGAATCTGTTCACTCATTCTACTGACCTTGTATTCAGATGTTTGTATGAAAGTCTTTTTTTTTTTTTCTTTTTTTTTTAAGAGAGAGAGACAGACAGACAGACAGACAGACAGACAGACAGAGAATGGGCGTGCCAGCAGCCTCTCAGCTGCTGTGAACGAACTCCAGACACGTGCGCCCCTTGTGGGCAAGTGTGGCATTGCACCCTTGTGACACATTTTAGGTCTGGCTAATGTGGGACCTGGAGAATCAATGGTGTTCCTAGGTTTCACTAAATCATCTCTCCAGTGTTTTTTTTTTTTTTTTTTTTTTTTTTTTTTTTTTTGGTTTTCTGAAGTAGGGTCTCACTCTAGCCCAGGCTGACTTAGAATTCACTATGTAGTTTCAGGGCGGCCTTGAACTCACGGTGATCCTACCTTTGCCTCCCAAGTGCTAGGATTAAAGTGCTTGGTGCCAGTCACTGGAGGTGGCTGAGGTGAGATTGTGGGTTCACCTGTGCCTACCTACCCCCAGCCAACACTCCCCCCTGGGGTCTACCTGCTCCCAGTTAGCACTTGCCTGGCAGCTTTCTGTCCCAAGCAGTAAACTTTTGTTGGGCAGACTGATCAGTGCTGTGTAGCAAATTTCTAAACATAAAAGGTTGCAGGACCCCTTCATAAAGATGTAAAGGTATAAACAACTGTAGGGGAAGACTCTAACCATCCAAGCTGCTTGAGTTGGGGAGGTGAGCTTTTTGGTGATGCTGCTGTCTTTGAGTTACCCATGCGCCTGTAAATAATCCCTTTTCTGCTCTGTAAGTAATTCCAATAAACTCATTGGTTCATCAAAACTGGTTTTGGTGCTTTCGTTCTTTTCATTTTATTGATTGATTGATTGAGGCAGGGTCTCACACTGGCCCAGGCTAACTTGGAGCTCTGTAGCTCCAGGATGGCCTCAAACTCATTGATCCTTCTACTTCTGTCTCCCAAGTGCTAGGATTAAAGGCTTGTGCCATCACATGGGTCCCTGTTTTTATTTATTTTATTTATTTATTAGAGAGAGAAAGAGGCAGATAGAGTAAGAGAATAGGTGCACCAGGGTCTCCAGCCACTGCAAACGAACTCCATATGCATGTGCCACCTTATGTAACTGGCTTATGCGGGTACTGGGGAATTGAACCTGAGTCCCTAGGCTTTGCAGACAAGCACTTTAACTGCTAAGCTGTCTCTTCAACCCTGTTTTCATTTTTATTTTATTTTAATTTTTTGTTTTTTTGAGGTAGGGTCTCACTCTAGCTCAGGCTGACCTAGAATTTACTACACAGTCTCTGGGTGGCCTCAAACTCACAGCAATCCTCCTACCTCTGCCTCCTGAGTGCTGGGATTAAAGGCATGTGCCACCACGCCTGACATTATTTTTTTTTTTTTTTTTTTTTTTTTTTTTTGAGGCAGGGTCTCACTTCCAGGGTGGCCTCGAACTCACAGTGATCCTCCTACCTCTCTGCCTCCCAAGTGCTGGGATTCAAGGTATGCGCCACCATTCCTGGCCTTTTTTATTATCATTATCATTATCATTATTATTATTATTATTTTGGTTTTGCGAGGTAGGGTCTCACTCTGGTCCAGGCTGACCTGGAATTAACTATGTAGTCTCAGGGTGGCCTTGAACTCTCAGCGATCCTCCTACCTCTGCCTCCAGTGCTGGGATTAAACCTGCCACCATTAACTCATCATTATTAGTTTTTCAGGGTGGATCCCACTCTAGCCCAGGCTGACCTGGAATACACTCTGTATTTTCAGGGTGGCCTCTAACTCAAGGCGATCTTCCTACCTCTGCCTCCTAAGTGCTGGGATTAAAGGTGTGCACCACCACGCCTGGCTTCATTTTTTTAAATTTACTTATTTGAGAGAGAGAAAGAAGCAGAAAGAAAGAGAGTCAGATAGAGAATGGGCGCGCCAGTGTCTCCAACCACTGCAAACGAACTCCCAGACACATGCGCCACCTTGTGCATCTGGCTTACATGGGTCCTGGATAATCGAATCTAGGTCCTTTGGCTTTTTCAGGCAAGTGCCTTGACTGCTTAGCCATTTCTCCAGCCCTATTATTTTTATTTTTTATTTGTTTTTGGTTTTTTTTTTTTTTTTTTCGAGGTAGGGTCTCACTCTGGTCCAGGCTGACCTGGAATTAACTATGTAGTCTCAGGGTGGCTAACCTGAAATTCATTATAGGTAGGGTCTCACTCTGGCTCAGGCTGACCCTCAAACAGTCTCAGGGTGGCCTTGAATGGCGATCCTCCTACTTCTGCCTCCTGAGTGCTGGGATTAATTATTTTTGGTTTTTCGAGGTAGGGTCTCACTCTAGCCCCACTGACCAGGCTGACCTGAAATTCATTATGTATTCTCAGGGTGGCCTCAAACACATGGCGATCCTCCTACCTCTGCCTCTTGAGTGCTAGGCATGTGCCACCATGCCCGGCTTTATTTTAATTTTAATTTAATTAATTTATTTATTGGTTTTTCGAGGTAGGGTCCCACTCTAGCCCAGGCTGACCTGGAATTCACACTGTTTTCTAAGGGTTGCCTCGAACTCATGGCATTTCTCCTACCTCTGCCTCCCAAGTGCTATTATATAATTTTTTTGAGATAGGGTCTCACTTTAGTCCAGGCTGACCTGGAACTCACTCTAGTCCCAGGCTGGCCCCATAGCAATCCTCCTACCTCTGCCTAACGAGTACTAGAGTTTAAAGGCTTATGCCACCATGCCTGGCTTGGTGCATTCACTCTTTGTGTCCATTCTGTGGTGAAAAGACATCGGTGCCTGTCTTACCAGGCCACGTTTCATGGGATATTTTGTTGCCTGAGCAGGAATATGGTAGAATGCAGAACCAAAGATGAGTTTGGTTGCTGAATAAAGATTACAGTATCAGGAAAAATAGCCTTGATATTCATGACCTCACAGTGGCTGATGCTATGTGCACAAGATCTGAATAATAGGAAAAAATGATGGCATCAAAGAAAGACTTGTTTGTTGGAAAGAAGGGGTTCAGCAGAGAGGAAATTGGGAGGGGAAAAGGGGAGTGGTGAGAGGGCGTTATGATCATGGTATATTGTCTATATTTATGGAAGTTGTCAATAAATTGTTGAAAAAAATTACCGTGTCAGGGATAGACTATCCAATCTATGAGTTCTTGGCCAAGGAGATCCTTGAAGCTCCCAAAATGATTTTTTTTAAATTTTTTATTGACTTTTAACCTTACATACCAAAAAAACCCCACCTGATATTTCCCTCCCCCATTCCACTTTAGAACTCCAGTCTCTATCATATCCCCTCCCTCTCTCCATTAGTCTCTCTTTTAATTTGATGACATCATCTTTTCTTCTATTTTGAGGGTCTTGCAAAGGTATTGCTAAGCACTGCAAGATCATGGATATCGAGGCCAATTTCTGTCTGGGCAGTTGCATTGTAAGAGGTCATACCCTTCCTTTGGCTCTTCCATTCTATCTGCCCCCTCTTCCGCAATGGTCCCTGAGCCATTGGAGGGTGTGACAGAGGTGTTTCAGTGCTGGGCACTCCTCCATCCCTTCTCAGCACTATGTTGCCTTTTGGGTGATCCTAGTGGTCATCACCATCTGAAAAGAGAAGCTTCTCTAGCCAGAAGTGAGAGTAGCGTTAATATGTGAACATGAACATTTAGTGTAGTGTCCCCAGGGCAGCTTGGTGGGAATAATATATACATTTAGTCAGACATGAGCAGGCTTATACCCCCAAGGCTCATGACCTCACCTACCATAGACTTTTGCTTAGGTTTTTCAGTACCAGGTATGTATTCCCTCCCATAGAGAGGGCCTTCAGTCCAATTATGGAGCAGTTGGTTTCCCCAAGAGTAGACATGCCACTATTGCACCCGTTCAGTCATTGGGCCTGTCTGGCCAAGCTTGAATATTCAGCATCCACTGTTTTCACTGCCAAAATGATTTTTAAAAAATTGTCAATGCTGTTGGTTGTGTGCCAAAACTAGATAGTATTTTTTTGTTTATTTTTATTTTTTTGAGAGCAACAGACAGAGAAAGAGGCGGGGTTGGGGGGAATGGGTGCATCAGCGCCTCCAGCCACTGAAAATGAACTCCAGATACATGCACCACCTTGTGCATCTGGCTTATGTGGGTACTAGGGAATTGATCCTCAAACCATGGACCTTAGGCTTCACAGGCAAGCGCTTAACCGCTAAGCCATCTCTCCAGCCCTAGATAGTATTTTTTTAAAATATTTTAATTTATTTACTTATATGAGAGAAAGAGGCAGAGAGAGATAATGGGCGCACCAGGGCATCCAGCCACTGCAAATGGACTCCAGATGGCATGCGCCCCCTTGTGCATCTGGCTTACGTGGGGCCTGGAGAGTCAAACCGTGATCCTTTGGCCATCCTAAGCCATCTCTCCAGCCCCCTAGATAGTATTTTTTAAAATATTTTATTTATTTATTTATTTGCATGCAGAGAGAGAAGAGAGGCAGACAGAGAGAGAATGGGCACGCCAGGGCCTCCAGCCACTGCAAACGAACTCCACATACATGTGGGTCTTGGAGAATCGAACTGGGATCCTTTGGCTTCGCAGGCAAACGCCTTAACCACTAAGCCATTTCTCCAGCCCCGGATAGTATTTTTGAAGACACTATATACTTTGGCTTCAAGACATGGAAAAATCAGGTTGGAGCTGAGATGGAAGCTCCCCAGTTATTGGCTGGTCTTTGCTAAACTGTGGACCCCACCTATACTTCCTTATCAACATGCCAGGCAAAAGGTGCCTGCTGGTGCAATAGTGGCAGGATTGTGGGTATTAACAGCTTTCTGATTGGATTCAAGGCCAGCTCTATGGGAAGGAGTTTATGTCTGGTACTGTAAACCTGCTTAAAAGCCTGTGGCATAAGCTCCAGTGGGGAAGTAACAGCTATTGTTTTGTTGAATGGATATAATGTGCCTGTCAAATTGCTTTCTAAACATCTGTGCTCTCATCTATAGATCATTGCTAATGTTACTGCTGCTCTCTCTTGGTCATGGAGGGGAACTTCTTTTAATGGAGGTATACTACAAAGACTCAAGTTGTGAAACTCCTGAGACTAAGTGACTGTTGCTGTGGCATAGTGGGCCAATGCTTAGCCATAGATAGACATTTATAGCACTCCAAGGCTCAGGAAACTCGTGGAAGTGGGATAGGGCAGAAAGAGTGGAAGAGCCAGAGGAAGGGGTGGAATGTTGTATAGCAAATTCCTCCTGAATGAAATGTTTCCTCCTGAAGAGAGGCAGGAGTCAGTAGGTCATCAGGTCTGGGAGAGCTGAACTCTCACAAGATCTCAAGGATCAGCCAACAACTGCTCAGGGGCTCTGTTAGTATTGAGTAGCAATTTTCTAAACTTACAAGATTATGAGACCTCTCCCTAAGGATATATAAAGGATAAACAACTACTTGAGGGGAGTCTCTGATCAGCCAAGCAGCCTGCAAGGTCTGCAGTGTGCTCCAGAAATTCAGCTTGAGTTTGTACCTATGCTGAGATGGGCATTTGGTGATAAAGCTGCTTTTGAGTCACTCATACTTCTTCAAGTAACCCCTGCTCTCTGAAGAACCTCATTGAATTCATCAGTTCACCAAAACTGGTTTCAGTGCCGTTGTGTTTTGATTTGTCGCCTGTGTCCTTATCTGAGATGAATAGATGTGTTTGCACCTCCTCAGAGAACAAATTTCACAGGACACTAAGCCACTCATGTGAAGCCAGATAGGGCTTCAGACTTTGGTGTGTGTGCTCACACACAAAAAGTTTTTAGGGCTGAGGAGATGGCTCAGCAGTTAAAGTGCTTGCTTGCAAAAGCCTGCTGGCCCAGGTTCAAAACCTCAATACCTAAATAAAGCCAGGTGCATCTGGAGTTCATTTGCACTGGCAGGAGGCCCTGATGTGCCCATATTCTCCCCCCCACCCTGGTCTATCCCCTTGCAAAAAAAAAAAACCAAAAAACCTGTTTTCACTGTTAATATTTTATTTATTATTTATTTATTTGAGGGGGGCGAGAGAGAATGGGTGCGTCAGGGACTTCAGCCGCTGCAAATGAACTCCAGATGCATGTGCGCATGTGTGACATTGCGTGCTTGTGTCACTGCATCTGGCTTACATGGGACCTGAAGATTCAAACACGAGTTCTTAGGTTTTGCAAGCAAGTGCTTTAACTGCTAAGTCTTCTCTCCAGCCCCAGATTCTGCTCCCCCCCTTTTTTTTTCCGAGGTAGGGTCTTACTGTAGCTTAGGCTGACCTAGAATTCATTATGTAGTCTCAGGATAGCCTCGAACTCACAGTGACCCTCCTACCGCCTCCTGAGTGTTGGGATTAAAGGTGTGTGCCACCACGCCCGGCTTTTTAACTCTTTATTATTGACAACTTTCATAATTATAGACAATAAACAATGATAATTCCCTCCCCTACTTTCCCCTTCACAAATCCACTCTCCATCATATCCCCTCCTCCTCTCAATTATTTATTTATTTGTTTATTTATGTTTTTCGAGGTAGGGTCTTGCTGTAACCTAGGCTGACCTGGAATTCACTCTGTATTCTCAGGGTGGCCTCAAACTCATGGTGATCCTTCTACCTCTGCCTCCCAAGTGCTGGGATTAAAGGCATGTGCCACCACACTCAGCTAAGTCTCTCTTTTATTTTGATGTCATCATCTTTTCCTCCTGTTAATGAGAATCTTGTGTAGGTAGTGCCAGGCATTGTGAGATCATGGAAATCCAAGCCATTTTGTGTCTGGAAGATTGCACTGTAAGCAGTCCTACCCTTCCTTTTCCGGCTACCTCTTCCACAGTGGACCTTGAGCCTTGGAAGGTGTGATAAAGAAGTTTCAGTGCTGAACATTCCTCTGTCACTTCTTCTTAACACTATGGTGCCTTTTGAGTCATCCCAGAGGTCACCACCATCTTAAAAGAGAAACTTCTCTAACCCAAAAGTGAGAGTAGCATTAATGTGTGGGTATAAACATTAAATGAAATGGTTACTGGACTGTTTGGTAAGTATAATATATGCATTTAGCCAGACACCAGCAGGTGTTACACTCTTAGGGCTAATGACTTCCCCCATTATAGGTTTTCAGTACCAGGCATGTATTCCCCCCTGTGGAGTGGGCCTCCAGTCCAATTAGTGAGTGGTTGGTTTCCCCCATAACAGACATGCTACTATTGCACCCATTTGCTCATTAGACCTGGCTGGCCAAACTTAAGGCTTGCAGTTGTTTATCTCCACTGATGACTTCTCTCATAGGACTGCATGCAACATAGCTTTTTGTCAGCTGGTCTACAGGGAGGAGGTTTTCAGCTCACCTCCAGCTTGACTTTTTATTACTTTGTAGCCCAAGCATGTAGAGTTTTCAGCAATAAAACTTTTTTTTTTTAAGTTTAAATTTTCGGGCTAGGGAAATGGCTTAGTGGTTAAGGTGTTTGCCTGAGAAATCTAAGGACCCTGGTTCCTTTCCCCAGGACCCATATAAGCCATATGCATAAGGGGCACATGCGTCTAGAGTTCGTTTACAGTGGCTGGAGGCCCTGGCGCACCCATTGTCTCTCTGCCTCTTCCTCTCTCTCTCTCACTCTTTCAGATAAATATATATTTTTTTAAGTTTAAATTTTCAGGGCTAGAGAGATGGTCCAGTGGTAAGGCACTTGCCTGTAAAGCCCACCAACCTGGGTTCATTTCCCCAGTACCATGTAAAGCTGGGTGCACAAAGTGACACATGCATATGGAGTTCATTTGCAGCAGCTGAAGGCCGTGATGTGCCCATTCTCTGTCTCTCCTTGCAAATAATAAATAAATAAAAATTTTAAAGTTTAAATTGTGTTAGAGAGATGGCTCAGCTGTTAAGGCACTTGCCTGCAAAGCCTAATGACCCAGGTTTGATTTCCCAGTACCTATATAAAACCAGATGCACAAAGTGGCACATGTATCTGGAGTTGGTTTCGAGGTAGGGTTTTGCTCGAGCCCAGGCTGACCTGGGATTCACTATGTAGTCTCAGGGAGGCCCTGAGAACTCCTGGTGATCCTCCCACCTTTGCCTCCTGAGAGCTTGGGATTAAAGGTATGTGCTATCATGCCTGGCCATAAAAAGTATTTTTTAGCTGGGCATGGTGGCATATGCTTTTAATCCTAGCACTCGGGAGGTAGAGATAGGAGGATCACTATGAGTTCAAGGCCACCCTGAGACTATTCCAGGTCAGCCTGGGCTAGAGTGAAACCCTACTTTGAAAAACCATAAAAAAGTTTAAATATTCTTTTTTTTGTTGCTTTGTTTTGTTTTTCGACATAGGGTCTTGCTCTAGCCCAAGCTGACCTGGAATTCACTCTGTATTCTCAGAGTGGCCTCGAACTCATGGTGATCCTCCTACCTCTGCCTCCTGTTTGCTGGGATTAAAGGCATGCTCCACCATGCCCAGCTTAAATATTCTTTTTGTAACAGCAAATGCTTATTTTAATAATTGGTACTTGAATAAATGTAACCAATGAGTATAGTAAATTTAAGGCTTTTCTTTTTTCCATTTTTTTTTTTTTTAGTTTTTATTTATTTATTTGAGGGAGACAGAGGGAGAGTGAGAATGGGTGCGCCAGGGCCTCTAGCCACTGCAAATGAACTCCAGACCCATGGGCCATGATGTACATCTGGCTTATGTGGGACCTGGAGAATTGAACTGGGTCCTTAGGCTTAGAGGCATGTGCCTTAACCACTAAGCCATCTCTCCAGCCCAGTAACTAAGTGAGATGCATGGTCTCAAACTGGATCTTGTTTTAAATAAACTAATTGCAAGAGAAGTGGAGAAATTTGAACGTCGATTGATTCTAGGTATTAACAAATAATTATTAAATATGATATTGGAGTTATGTAGAAAAATGTACCCTTGTTTAATGATATAAAATTAAAGGATGAATTGTAATGATTTAACCTTTAAATATTTAAAAGGTTTCAGGAAAAGGGGATGGCAAATTAACAATTATTAGATGTAGACAATGGCCTACAAGTCTTGAATGCCTTTAGGACTAAATGAGATAATTATTTAAAATTGTGGACTGAAGAGATGGCTTAGAGGTTAAGGCACTTGCCTGTAAAGCCTAAGGACCTATGTTCAACTCTCCAGATCCTACATAAGCCAGATACACAAGGTTACACATGCATACAAGATGGCACATTTGTCTAGAGTTTGATAGCTGTGGCTGGAGCCCTGGTGTACCAGTTCTCTGTGTTTGTCTCTCTGTCTCAAAAAATACAAAAGAGAGCCGGGCCTGGTGGTGCATGCTTTTAATCCTAGCACTTGAGAGGCAGAGGTAGGAGGATCGCCATGAGTTCGAAGCCACCCTGAGACTACATAGTGAATTCCAGGTCAGCCTGAGCTAGAGTGAGACCCTACCTCGAAAAACAAAAAAACAAAAAATCACTAAAAATTTAGTGTATATTTTTGTGTACTGTAGTTAATTCAAAGGCAGCTGCTATGCTTACCACTATACCATCAAAACCACACACCACTGTAGTTAGTTGAATGTCAGAGTCCTTATTTGATGCCAGAGTCCTTAGCTAGGCACTCAAACTTCAAAGAGGCGAAATTTTTCATTTTATGATGATTTCCTCATGATTGATATTGATTTTTTTTTTTTTTTTTTTTTTTTTTTTTTTTTTTTTTTTTGGTTTTGCAAGGTAGGGTCTCACTCTGGTCCAGGCTGACCTGGAATTAACTATGTAGTCTCAGGGTGGCCTCGAACTCTCAGCGATCCTCCTACCTCTGCCTCCCCAAGTGCTGGGATTAAAGGCGTGTGCCTCCACGCCCGGCTCTAATTTTTATTTTTTGTTTTGCAAGCAGAGAGGGAGAGAATGGGTGTGACAAGGTCTCTAGCCCCTGTAAAGGTTCTCTAGATACATGTGCCACTTTGTGCATCTGGCTCCATGTGGGTATTGGAGAATTGAACTCATCCTAGGCTCTGAAGGCAAGTGTCTGCCTCCTGTTTGCTGGGATTAAAGGCATGCTCCACCATGCCCAGCTTAAATATTCTTTTGTAACAGCAAATGCTTATTTTAATAATTGGTACTTGAATAAATGTAACCAATGAGTATAGTAAATTTAAGGCTTTTCTTTTTCTTTTTTTTTTTTTTTTTTTTTAGTTTTTATTTATTTATTTGAGGGAGACAGAGGGAGAGTGAGAATGGGTGCGCCAGGGCCTCTAGCCACTGCAAATGAACTCCAGACCCATGGGCCATGATGTACATCTGGCTTATGTGGGACCTGGAGAATTGAACTGGGTCCTTAGGCTTAGAGGCATGTGCCTTAACCACTAAGCCATCTCTCCAGCCCAGTAACTAAGTGAGATGCATGGTCTCAAACTGGATCTTGTTTTAAATAAACTAATTGCAAGAGAAGTGGAGAAATTTGAACGTCGATTGATTCTAGGTATTAACAAATAATTATTAAATATGATATTGGAGTTATGTAGAAAAATGTACCCTTGTTTAATGATATAAAATAAAAGGATGAATTGTAATGATTTAACCTTTAAATATTTAAAAGGTTTCAGGAAAAGGGGATGGCAAATTAACAATTATTAGATGTAGACAATGGCATACAAGTCTTGAATGCCTTTAGGACTAAATGAGATAATTATTTAAAATTGTGGACTGAAGAGATGGCTTAGAGGTTAAGGCATTTGCCTGTAAAGCCTAAGGACCTATGTTCAACTCTCCAGATCCTACATAAGCCAGATACACAAGGTTACACATGCATACAAGATGGCACATTTGTCTAGAGTTTGATTGCAGTGGCTGGAGCCCTGGTGTACCAGTTCTCTGTGTTTGTCTCTCTCTCTCAAAAAATACAAAAGAGAGCCGGGCCTGGTGGTGCATGCCTTTAATCCTAGCACTTGAGAGGCAGAGGTAGGAGGATCGCCATGAGTTCGAAGCCACCCTGAGACTACATAGTGAATTCCAGGTCAGCCTGAGCTAGAGTGAGACCCTACCAAAAAAAAAAAAACAAAAAATCACTAAAAATTTAGTGTATATTTTTGTGTACTGTAGTTAATTCAAAGGCAGCTGCTATGCTTACCACTATACCATCAAAACCACACACCACTGTAGTTAGTTGAGTGTCAGAGTCCTTATTTGATGCCAGAGTCCTTAGCTAGGCACTCAAACTTTAAAGAGGCGAAATTTTTCATTTTATGATGATTTCCTCATGATTGATTTTTTTTTTTTTTTTTTTGGTTTTGCAAGGTAGGGTCTCACTCTGGTCCAGGCTGACCTGGAATTTACTATGTAGTCTCAGGGTAGCCTCGAACTCTCAGCAATCCTCCTACCTCTGCCTCCCCAAGTGCTGGGATTAAAGGCGTGTGCCTCCACGCCCGGCTCTAATTTTTATTTTTTGTTTTGCAAGCAGAGAGGGAGAGAATGGGTGTGACAAGGTCTCTAGCCCCTGTAAAGGTTCTCTAGATACATGTGCCACTTTGTGCATCTGGCTCCATGTGGGTATTGGAGAATTGAACTCATCCTAGGCTCTGAAGGCAAGTGCCTTAACCACTGAGCCATCTCCCCAGGGCCAGAATGCTTTTTTTTGTTTGTTTTTTGTTTTTCGAGGTAGGGATTCACTCTAGTCCAAGCTGACCTGGAATTCACTATGTAGTTTCGAGGTAGCCTTGAACTCATGGTGATCTTCCTACTACCTCTGCCTCCTGAGTGCTGGGCTTAAAGGCATGTGCCACCACACCCGGCCAGAATGCTATTTATTTATTTATTTTTGGTTTTTCAAGGTAGGGTCTCATTCTAGCTCAGGCTGTCCTGGAATTCACTATGTAGTCTTAGGGTGGCCTTGAACCCTCGGAGATCCTGCTGCTTCTGCCTCCCGAGTGCTAGAACTAAAGGGCGTGCATCACCATGCCTGGCCAGAATGCTTTTTAAAAGGAAGTTTGTCTATAGGGGAGACCGTTTATGAAAATGAATCTGGAAAAGTTAAAATTAAATGTGTAGCTCTTATAATTATGAGCTTTTTACATTTACATTTGCATTTTTTTTTCTAGGAGTTAAAGTTCCTCGTAACTTTCGCTTGTTGGAAGAACTGGAAGAAGGACAAAAAGGAGTGGGTGATGGTACGGTTAGCTGGGGCCTGGAAGATGATGAAGACATGACACTTACAAGGTGGACAGGCATGATTATTGGACCACCAAGGGTGAGTTATATCAATTATCTGTTTTTTCTGTTAATATTTATTGTTTCTATAGAATAAACAGTTTTACATTATTAATGTGACAGTAAACAATTATGATAACTTTTTTTTGGGGGGTTCAAGGTAGGGTCTCACTCTAGCCCACGCTGACCTGGAATTCAGTATGTAGTCTCAGGGTGGCCTTGAACTCATGGTAATCCTCCTACCTTTGCCTCCCGAGTGCTGGGATTAAAGGCGTGCGCCACCATACCCAGCTTTTTTTTTTTTTAATTTTTTTAAATTGTTTTGAGGTAGAATCTTGCTCTAGCCCAGGCTGATCTGGAATTAGACTCAGGCTGGCCTGAAACTCATAGCAATCCTACCTCAGCCTCCTGAGTGCTAGGTGTGTGCCACCACTCCTGGCTATGATAACTTTTTTAAATTAATTAATTTATTTATTTGCAAGCAGAGAGAGATAGGAGAGAGGCAGACAGAGACAGAATGGGCACGCCAGGGCCTCTAGCCACTACAAATGAACTCCAGATCCATGTGCCCCTTGTGCATCTGGCTTACATGGGTCCTGGAGAATTGAACCTGGGTCCTTTGGCTTCACAGGCAAATGCCTTAACCGCTAAGCCATTTCTCCCGCCCTATGATAACTTTTACATAAAATAATTCCTCTAGTCTTGTATATTTTGTGTACATATATTGATGACACCTTATGTGCAGGGCATAATGTTTGATGATCTGGAGGATTTGGGTGGAAGAGGAGTGGGATGGTTTGGTGCCCCAAGATGTTTGTTATTTGATAGACAAGAAAAACAAAATCAGTCCAAGTGATAGTTTATAAATATAGCAGAGCAAGTTCACTATGGGACTGGAAGAATATATCTCTTACAGGGCTAGAGTGATGGCTTAGTGATTAAGGTGCTTGCCTGCAAAGCCAAAGGACCCAGGTTCAATTCCCCAGGACCCATGTTAGCCAGATGCACAAGGTGGCACATGCGTCTGGACTTAATCTGCAGTGGATGGAGGTCCTGGAGCACCCATTCTCTCTGCCTATCTCTCAAATAAACAAACAAACAAACAAACAAACAAACAAACAAACAGGAAAACAAAAAAACCCTTGTCTCTTCCAGCTAGGATAAATTGAGGAAAGCTGAACAGAGAAGTTACTTGTGGAGGATTTCTGAAGGTGGGAATGGGGATAAAGAACATTCCAGGTAGAGAGCCAGAAAGATGAGAAAAAGCTGCTGGTCATTTTGACATAACATGTTCCTAACCCTCATATATAATCTGAGGAATTTTTTTTTTTTTTTTTTGGTTTTTCATTTTTCGTGGTAGGGTCTCATTCTAGTCCAGGCTGACCTGGAATTCACTATGTAGTCTCAGGGTGGCCTCGAACTCATGGTGATCCTCCTGCCTCTGCCTCCTGAGTGCTGGGATTAAAGGCATGCGCCACCACGCCTGGCTTAATCTGAGGATTTTTAAATTGGACTTGCATTGAGTACACATTTCTTTTTTCTTTCTTTTTTTGAGGTAGGGTCTCACTCTGGTCCAGGCTGACCTGGAATTAATTATGTAGTCTCAGGGTGGCCTCAAACTCTAGGTGAACCTCCTACCTCTGCCTCCCAAGTGCTGCGATTAAAGGCGTGTGCCACCACACCCAGCGAGTATGCATTTCTATTTGCCCTCTAGTGTTTCAGATGCTATGGGAATGCTGTAGGTCTCAATATCTGAAAAAGAAAAAACACACATTTATAGAGGATATATAAATATATAAATAAAATTAATTAAAAATGTGCTTCTCAGGATTGCTGAGTTCAAGGCCACCCTGAGACTACATAGTTAATTCCAGGTCAGCCTGAGCCAGAGTGAGACCCTACCTTGAAACCCCTCCCCCCCCAAAAAAAAAAAACTGCTTCTGGTCTGGAGAGATGGCTCAGTGGTTAAGGCACTTGCATCTGGCATTCGTTTATAGTGACTAGAAACTTTGGTGTACCCATTATCTCTCTGTCTCTGTCTTTCTCTGCTTACAATTAAATAAAACATTTTTAAAACGTCTAGAATTCTAAGCTGGCTGTGATGGCACACACCTTTCACCCTAGCACTTAGGAGGCTAAGATGGGGGGGTCAGAAATGAGTTTGTGGCCAGCCTGGTGCTATAGAGTGAATTCCTGGTCAGCCTGGGCTATGTGAGACCTTACCTTGAAAAACAAGCAAACAAATAAAAGACCAGAGAAGATTAAGAAATAGTGAAGCTGCTGGCCATGGTGGTATAGGCCTTTAATCCTAGCACTTGGGAGGCAGAGGTAGGAGGATTGCTATAAATTTGAGGTCAACCTGGGACTATAGAGTGAGTTCTAGGTCATCCTGGGCTAGAGTGAGACCCTACCTTGGCAGGGGGTGGGGTGCGGAACAGAAACAAAACAAAAAAGAAATAGTGAAGGACTCAGATAAAAGAAAAATCATACACCAGCCGTGCATGGTGGCACACACCTTTAATCCCAGGACTTGGGAGGTAGGAGCATCACCCTGAGTTCAAGGCCACCCTGAGAATACAGAGTGAATTCCAGGTCAGCCTGGGCTTGAGTGAGACCCTACTTCGAAAAACAAAAAAACAAACAGAAAAAATCATACATGTAAATCAAAATGAGAAGCCATCTCAAAGCAGACACAGGTAGAAGGCAAGCAGGGAAGGACCCAGGCTGAGAAAAGTGCTCTCTCCTTCCCAGGCTAAGAAGATGGGAGACAGACTGACATGTGTGCTCAAGCTAGATCATAGGCAAGAGAGAGAGCTGAGCCATTTAGATATTGTCCTTTATGTGGATCAGACTTCCAATTAGGATGTGCCTTGTTACCAGACTCAGGTATGTGAAGAAAGAACTGATTGGCTCAAGTGACTGACCCAGGGGTATCTCAGAGAAGCTAAGCTGAGGAAGAAGTAGGAAGTTCCTGCTGGGGAGTGTCACTGACAGCCATCGTGGATGAGACAGGATCAGACCCAAATTCCAGTTTCTTTTTTAACTGATTTTTAATCTTTTAAAAATTTTAATTTAGTTTTATTTATTTGAGAGAGAGAGAGAATAGGCACGCAAGGGCCTTCAGCCACTGTAAACAAACTCCAAATGCATGTGCCACCTTGTGCATCTGGCTTATGTAGGTCCTAGGGAATCTAACCTGGGTCCTTTGGCTTCACAAGGCAAATGCCTTAACCACTAAACCATTTCTCCAGCCCCCAAGTTCCATTTTGCCAGGACAGAATGACATCTTGTTCCCTCTTTGGGCTTGTGTCCCTGACTGCCTATAAAAAGCTACCATACTCCTGTTTCTTTTTCATTAGCACAGTGGCAACAGTGTGTTTCCTTTATTGCCTTGTATGTTTTACTGTATGGGTAAGCCATAATATACTTACCTCTTCTTTTCCTTGGGTTTTCTCTTTCTGACCTATTAACAGTAAAATCGCCGCAGGCATTCTTGTGGAAGACTTTATGTGAAACCATTTTCTGATTTTTCTTTTATAAAAGCCTAAGAGTGAAATTGGTAATGTTAGACAGTATTTATCCATGTAAGAAACTCTGATTATTTCCAGAGTGGCTAAGAGTGGCTATATCATTCTCTATTTCCAGGAAAGTCTGAAAATTCTGGTGTTTCCAAACACTTGAAGTGTTTTTAGCGTTATAAAGTTTTAGGAGGTGGGGGGGGAGCTGAAAATGTTTTGTTTGATAAGATCTATGTAATGAAGTTAGCCTTAGACTCCCTAAGTAGCCAAGGATGACCTTGAACTCCTTATTCTCCTGCCTCTACTTCCCAAGTGCTAGGATTACAGGTGTGCATCACCATGGCTGGCTTAATTTTTTTTTTTCTAGGTAGGGTCTAACCGAGGCTGACCTCAAACTCATGGCAGTCATCCTCCTGTCTCTGCTCCCAAGTTCTGGGATTAAAGGCATGCACCACTACCCCTGGTTTATGGCCTTATTTATTTATTTATTTATTTATTTATTTATTTATTTATTTATTTTTGGTTTTTCGAGGTAGGGTTTCACTCTAGTCCAGGCTGACCTGGAATTAACTATGTAGTCTCAGGGTGGCCTCGAACTCTTGGCAATCCTCCTACCTCTGCCTCCCGAGTGCTGGGATTAAAGGCGTGCGCCACCACGCCCGGCTATGGCCTAATTTATAAAAAAAAGTATTTTGCAAGCAGAGAGAGTGAGAAACAGAGAGAATGAATGCACTAGGGCTTCTAGCCACTGCAAACAAACTTTAGATGCATGCACTCCCTTGTATATCTGGCTTACTTGGGTACTAGGGAATTGAACCTGGGTCCTTTGGCTTTGCAGGCAAGCACCTTAACCACTGAACCATCCCTCTAGCCCTTATTTCAGTTTTTTTTTTTTTTTCTTCAAAGTAAGGGTTTACTCTGGCCCAGGCTGACCTGGAATTCACTATGTACTCTCAGGGTGGTCTCAACTCATGGTGATCCTTCTGCCTCCCCAGTGCTGGGATTAAAAGTGTGCACTACCACACCCTGTACAGTAATTTTTTGTTTGTTTGTTTGTTTTTCAAGGTAGAGTCTCACTCTAGCTCAGGCTGACCTGGAATTCACTATGTAGTCTCTGGGTGGCCTCAAACTCATGGCGATCCTCTTACTTCTGCCTCCCAAGTGCTGAGACTAAAGGCATGTGCCACCATGCCCAGCTAGGGTTTTTTTTTTTTTTTTTTTTTTTTTCTTTTGGTTTTTCGAGGTAGGGTCTTACTGTAGCCCAGGCTGACCTGGAATTAACTATGTAGTCTCAGGGTGGCCTTGAACTCACGGCAATCCTCCTACCTCTGCTTCCCAAGTGCTGGGATTAAAGGCGTGTGCCACCACACCTGGCTTAGGGTATTTTTTTAATGCAATTAATTTAGATTGTCTGATTGATGTGCATTCAGATTAGTAAACCACAAGTAAGATGATTTCTTTTTTTTTTTTTTTTTTTTTTTGGTTTTTGCGAGGCAGGGTCTCACTCTGGTCCAGGCTGACCTGGAATTAACTATGTAGTCTCAGGGTGGCCTCGAACTCTCGGCGATCCTCCTACCTCTGCCTCCCGAGTGCTGGGATTAAAGGCGTGCGCCACCACGCCCGGCAGATGATTTCTTAAATTGATTTTAGTCATTAGTACATAGTTCCAAAATGCTGGATGTATTATTGTTTGCTGTTAAACTTGAATCAGCTTGTATAGCTTTTTCAAAATATTGAAGAAGGGGGCTGGAGAGATGGCTTAACGGTTAAGGCCATGTCTGTGAAGCCTAAGGACCTAACTTGATTCTCCAGGTCCCACGTAAGCCAGATGCATATGGTGGCACATGTGTCTGGAGTTCATTTGCAATGGCTAGAGGCCCTGGTGTGCCCATTCTCACTCTTTGTCTCTCCTTCTCTGTGTCTAATAAATAAATAAAAATAAAATATTTTTTAAAAAAGTGAAGAAGCCGGGTGTGGAGGTGCATGCCTTTAACCCCAGCACTTGGGAGGCAGAGGTAGGTGGATAGCCGTGAGTTCAAGGCCACCCTGAGAATATAGAGTGAATTCTAGGTCAGTCTGGGCTAGAGTGAGACCCTACATCAAACAAAACAAACAAACAAAAAAAAAAAAATTAAAGAAGGACTGGAGAGGTGGCTCAATGGTTAAAGGCACTTGCTAGCAAAGCCTGATGGTCTTGGCTCAGTTTCCCAGTACCCACATAAAGCCATATTCACAAAGTGGCACATGTGTCTAGAGTTTTTTTTTTTTTTTTTTTGAGGTAGGGTCTTGCTGTAGCCTAAACTGACCTGGAATTCACTATGTAGTCTCAGGGCGGCCTTGAACTCACAGTGATCCTCCTATCTCTGCCTCCCGAGTGCTGGGATTAAAGGCCTGCCCCACCATGCCTGGCTTTTAAATTTTTTTTTTTTTGAGGTAGGGTCTCACTCTGGTCCAGGCTGACCTGGAGTTAACTATGTAGTCTCAGGGTGGCCTCGAACTTTTAGCGATCCTCCTACCTCTGCCTCCCAAGTGCTGGGATTAAATGCATGCGCCACCACGCCCGGCTTTAAATATTTTTTTTTCTTACAAAACAGTGAAGTATTTAATAACACGCGTCATATTATTGTACACATTTTATGTTATAGTAGTTACAGTGTTGCAATCTGATTTTCACTTGGGCATAGCTCTTATATGAGAAAGGAAACATTTTTTATGAGATCTGCTGATAATTAGCTTCTTTTCTCTTTTGATTTAGAACAAACACAGCAGGTTATTTATCACTTCAATTTATTTTGATCTTTCCTGTTTTAGTGGTATTAGTAAGTTAACTCAGTGAACAAAAGCCATTAATAGAAAAGTTAGCTCTTCCCTTTAGCGCCCATTGCCAGAGTGGTTGCTGCCAAAATGAAGTTCAATCCCTTGTGACTTCTGAAGGGAGCAAGAACCATAAAAGGCATTTCAATGCACCTTCCCACATCCGGAGTAAGATTATGTCTTCCCCTCTTTCCAAAGAGCTGAGACAGAAGTATAGTGTTTGTTCTATTCCTATCCAAAAGCATGATGAAGTTCAGGTTGTACAAGGACACTATAAAGGTCAGCAGATTGGCAGAGTAGTCCAGGTTTACAGGAAGAAATATGTCATCTACATTGAACAGATACAGAGGGAAAAGGCTAGTGGCATGACTGTCCATGTGTCCAGCAAGGTGGTTATCACCAGGCTAAAATTGGATAAAGACTGCAAGAAGATCCTGGAACAGAAAGCCAAATCTCGTCAAGTAGGAAAGAAAAGGGCAAATACAAGGAGGAAACACTTGAGAATATGCAGAAATAGAACCGTCTTGTGTACAGCTTTCATTGAACACTTTGATTAAATAATCCTGGTCATCTGTTGCGTTTGGAACACTAAAAAAAAAAAGAAAGAAAAGTTAATTATGTCTTAAACATAAGCCCTACTAAAAGATTAAGCCATAACCTTAAGATGACTGTTTTATGTCAGGTGTGGTGATGCACACCTTTAATCCCAGTATTGGGAAGGCAGGGATAAGAGGATGGCTGTGAGTTTGAGGCTCCTCTGACACTATATAGTAAATTCCAGGTCACCCTGGGCTCGAGGGAGACTCTACCTCAAAAAAACAAAACAACAACAACAAAAAGACTGTTGTATAAGATAGTTAAAGGCATATTCTTTCAAAGCCTCCAGCCTATGTTAAAATCCCCAGCCACCTACATGAAATGAGACTGGTGTTTGTTTGCAGCAGCAAGATAACCCTGATATGTCCATCCACATATAAATAAATGAAAAAAAATTTTTTGTTGTTTTTTTGAGGTAGGGTCTCACTCTTGCCCAAGCTGACCTGGAATTCACTATATAGTCTCAGGGTGGCCTCAAACTCACTGAGATCCTCCTATCTCTGCCTTTCGAGTGTTGGGATTAAAGGTGTGGACCACCACACCTGGCTTTGAAATATTTTTTAAAAAAAGAAACTTTTTTTTTTGTTTTTGTTTTTTTGAGGTAGGGTCTCACTCTAGCTCAGGCTGACCTAGAATTTACTGTGTAGTCTCAGGGTGGCCTTGAACTCACAGAGATCCTCCTACCTCTGCCTCCTGAGTGCTAGGATTAAAGGCGTGGATCACCACACCTGGCTTTGAAATATTTTTTTAAAAAGAAACTTTTTATTTTTTTGGTTTTTCGAGGTAGGGTCTCACTCTAGCTCAGGCTGACCTGGAATTCACTCTGTATTTTCAGGGTGGCCTTGAACTCACTGCAATCCTTTTAGCGGGGTGTAGTGGCACACGCCTTTAATCCCAGCACTCGGGAGGCAGAGGTAGGAGGATCACCATGAGTTTGAGGCCACCTTGAGACTACACAGTAAATTCCAGGTCAGCCTGAACTAGAGTGAGACCCTACCTCAGAAAAACTAAAAAAACAAAAAAGAAAGAAAGAAAAGAAAGAGAGGGAGGGAAGGAGGGGGAAGAAGGAAGGAAGGAAAAAGGAAGGAAGGAAGGGAGGGAGGGAAGGGGAAGGAAAACTTAAAATGATGTGTGGATATAAAGTTTTACCTATGCATGGATAATGGAGTTTAATTAGCCAAAAAATTCATGAAGTAGTAATTTAAGCAAGTACCTTTAATCACTGAGCTATCTCCTAAAATAGTTAGGTAAGTTAAGTAATGGGAGATAGGAAATAATTGTTTTGTTGTCAGATAGCATAATGTTTTCTTTTTTACTGGAAGTAGTTGCTTGCCATATAGATAAGGTGATCATATTTGTTACTCAGCAAGATCTTTTTGAAAATGAAAAGACTGAAGAGAGACACTATTTATAATACTGGGACAATAGAAATAAACCAGATTGTTCTGGAAAATGAGAACCTTTATATATATGGCACAGTTCAAACATTCCCTTCTTTACAATCTTTCTGGAGAAATCAGAAGTGAAGAAGTTAGTTCGTTTTTCTCTTTAATTTATTATAGGCGTTGTTTGTACCATAACAATGTGTAATCTGATTATTCTGATACTGCTTTGTAGGACTATTTTAATTTTATAAAATCAGTATTTTTAAGTATGCTCTGTACATTTTATAATCATAATTTATATAACTTAGTTATAAATATTATCATAAAAACTATTCATTTTATTAGAAGTTGGGCATTACTATTTTAGGTACTGTCATTAAGATTGTCCCCTCCCTTTTCATTTCTTTCCAGACAAACTATGAAAACAGAATATATAGCCTGAAAGTAGAATGTGGATCTAAATATCCAGAAGCTCCTCCATCAGTTAGATTTGTAACAAAAATTAATATGAATGGAATAAATAATTCCAGTGGAATGGTAAGTTAAAAAATAGGTATTTTTACATAGCATATTATATTAGTCAGGAGAAAGTTTTTAAAAACTCGTTTAATTGCAAGATTATAGAAGTTTGCCACTGGGGAGGCAGAGGAAGATTGGTAGTTCAAGGCCAGCCTTGAATTCGAAATAATCATGTCTCAAAAAGAAAGAGTTTGCCTTATGTTGGTTCATATTTTTTCTCTGTCTCTGTCTCCTCTTTTCTTTGCGTGTTTGTGTATGTGTGTGTTTGGTACACATATGAAGGCCAGAGGTTGACATTGGCTGTCTTCCTCATTTGCTCTCTTTATTTTACTGAGGCAGAGTCTCTCACTTGAGTTCAAAGCTCACCTATTCAGCAAGTTTAGCCAGCCTCCCTCCTCCCCCGACTTGTCTTTGCCTCCCGAGTGTAGATATTACAGGCAGCTGCCATGCTTCTATCATTTACAGTGATGCTGGGAATACAAATGCTGATCCTCACGCTTACACAGCAAAATACCGAGCCACCTCCCAAGTCCTCTATTTTTTCTTCTTTTTAAAAAAATATATTATAATTTTATTTATTTATTTGAGAAAGAGAGAGAGAGAGAATGAATATGGGTGTGCCAGGGGCTATAGCCACTGCAAACAAACTCCAGATTTGTGCATCCCCTAGTGCATCTGGCTAATGTGAGTCCTGGGGAATCGAACCTGGGTCCTTTGGCATTGCAGGCAAACACCTTAATCGCTTAGCCGTCCTTCCAGCATTTATTTATTTATTTATTTATTTATTTATTTATTTATTTATTTATTTATTTGAGGGAGCAAACGAGGCAAAGAGAGAGAAAGTGAGAATGGGCGCGCCAGGGCCTCCAGCCACTGCAAACGATCACCAGATGCATCTGCCCCCTTGTAATCTGGATTACATGGGTCCTGGAGAATCGAACTGGGATCCTTTGGCTTTGTAGGCAAGTGCCTTAACTGCTAAGCCATCTCTCCAGCCCCCTCTCTACTTTTTCTTTGCAATAAGATATTACAGGGCTGGAGAGATGGCTTAGGGGTTAAGGCACCTGCCTCCTAAGCCTAAGAACACTGGTTCCAATCTCCAGCGGTTCCATTCTCCAGGTCCCAAGTTTAGCCAGATGCAAAGTGATGCAAGGGCACAATGCTGCACTTGACCACAAGGGGGCGCACACATCTGGATTTCGTTCGCAGCAGCCGAGACACTGCTGGCACGCCCATCTCTGTCTTCTCTCTCTCTCTCTCTCTCTCTCTCTCTCTATCTCTATCTCTATCTCTATCTCTATCTCTCTGTGTGTCTGTCTCCAAAAACATAATAAAAAATAAAAAGTTTAAGGAAAGATACTACATTATAGCCAAGAGTTTCCTTGACCTTACAGGCATGAGTCATACCTGGCTTGTTTTCCTTATAAATTAGTCTATCCTTAAAAACTTCAGGGTAACAGCAGATGTGGTAATGCATGCCTTTAATCCCAGCACTTGGGAGGCATAGGTAGGTGGGTTGCCATGAGTTTGAGGCCATCCTGAGACTACATAGTTAATTACAGGTTAGCCTTGGGCCAGAGTGAGACCCTACCTCGAACCCCCCCCCAAAAAAAAAAAAAAAAAAACCTTCAGGGTACTTAGGTGTGATAGTAACAACTTTTCATAGAATTTTAATTATATCAGTAGTGATATTTGCTGAATTTTGATGAAAAGATGGCTATTATTACTCTCTGAATGTTTCTTTAAAGGTAAGGCATATTAGCTAAGATTAAAAAGATGAATGTTGAGCTGGGTGTGGTAGTGTACACCTTTAATCCTGGCACTCAAGAGGCAGAGGTAGGAGGATCTCTGAGTTTGAGGCCATCCTGAGAATACACAGTGAATTCCAGGTCAGCCTGAGCTAGAGTGAGACCCTGCCTCGAGAAAAAAAAAAAAAAAGATAAATGTTGGGCTAGAGAGATGACTTAGTGGTTAAGGCACTTGCCAGCAAAGCCAAAGGACCCAGGTTTGATTTCCCCAGGACCCACATAAGCCAGATGCTCATAGTGGCGCATGCATCTGGAGTTTGTCTGTGTGTCCATTTTCTCTCTCTCAAATAAATTAAAAAAAAAAAAAGATGAATGTTCATGAAGGGTGTTTTTCTTTGAGGAACAACTGTGTATTGGAACATTCATGGCTGAGCATTGTTGTCACGTTAAAGCAAATAAATCAAAAGGATTTGCTGTGCCTGGCCCATATATGTAGTAGAAATAGCCAAATTTTCAGTGTGAATAGAGTGGTAGAGTGTTAAGTTCATAGGACTTTGAGACCCACAGTCTTTAGGTGCCATGTTGAGAATCATTCAAAATGCAAAATACATGCTAGGAAACAATATACATCAGCGTAATAAGATGAACATCATACATCATAGGAAGCAAGATACTACTAGAGACTTATTAGATTCAGATGAAAGATGAGTGATGATGAAGAATTCCTGCCCACTAGAAGGCAGGAGGGGGTGAAGCCCACCTAAAGACTCATATTTGGGTCATTTATAGTTTCTGAATGGGGGTGAATTAACCAGCCCTGACACCCAAGTTTTGTGGCTGAGTTAACCAACTACAGTGCCCCTCTGAAGGAGCCACCCTTAACTGTCATTAGGGTATTGAGGTGATGACTAATCTGGATTCTTCAAGCTGAGTGGGGCTGTCAGATATGTCAGTTGGGAAACTTCTCCAATGAGTCTGTTTAAGGGACCCTGAAAGTGCATTGGTAGAGTGTGGGCAAGACAGTCCTGGAAGAAAATGTTGGGGAGAAAAAATAAAAGCAAGTTATTAGGGGGAAGTGGACATTGAGTAAACTGGGGCTCTTCAGGGTTCCCATTATTACGACTTTCAGTCCTTGGAGGCAATCGAGGAGACTCAGGTATATGGAGTTAGATTGTTGCAGGGCCAACTGAGTGTAGGCAGACTGGAAGCAAGAGGAGATAAAGTTACATTTCAGCAGCTGAGTACTCAAAAGTCTAAATATTAGTGGTTACTATTATCAGAAAGTATGGACATAATTTTGTTCACCATGAAGATCCAAAAATCCATTTTAAAGCTGTTCACCAAAGAACATGGTCTATACCTGTTCTTATAGATCTTGTGAAGCAGATGAGACATTATCACAATTATTAATAATACATAACCTTAATAATGGGACAGAGTTCACTCTGGAGTAAGAACTTGATGTCTTAGCTATACTTTTCTTGCTCAGTAAACACCAAGTAGATAGCCAAAATTTAAATTTAATTACATGTGGCTCTTTAGGAGCAACTCTTAGGGACCTGGGAGGAACTCTATGGCTCAGTACTTGTCCCATCTACTGGAATGAGTCAGGGCCATGCTGACCATGTGGCTTCCCTCAGAAGTATTAAGGACTTTCCCTGCTGACTGTCCTTTTGCAGACTGTACATTGTTTGGAGTCCAACCTCTGGACCGCCATAATCTCTCTGATAAAGATTACCAGAGTTGGGTTGGAGAGATGGCTTAGTGGCTAAGTGCTTGCCTATGAAGCCTAAGGACCCCGGTTTGGGGCTTGATTCCCCAAGACCCACATAAGCCAGATGCACAAAGTGGCACATGCATCTGGAGTTTGTTTGCAGTGGCTGGAGGTGCCCATTCTCTCTTTTGTCTATCTGCCTCTTTCTCTGTTGCTCTCAAATAAATAAATAAATAAATAAACAAAGAAAGAAAGAAAAATTATATTAAAAAAAAGATTACCAGAGTTGTAGGACACATTCGAAGTGTCCCGTATATTTGGCTTCTTGTGTTTTCCTGCCCACTCTATGTCCATCTTCCCTCTCCCCAATAGTGTATTTCATGCAGTAATATATCATGTACATACTGTCCTGTCTCCCTCTTTTCTTCCTAACTACCATCTATTAAGTATCATAAATTTATGCTGATAGCTTCAATTCTATTATAGTACTGCTGGTAATATATATTCTAGGTTTCTTCCTTTCCATATTTGTAATTCCTTTCATCAAAATTGAGAAATCTGGGCTAGAGAGATGGCTTAGCAGTTAAGGCCCTTGCCTTCAAAGCCTAAGGACCCAGGTTCAATTTGCCAGTACCCATGTAAAACCAGATGCACAAGAGGGTGCATTCATCTGGAATTTGTTTGCAGTGGTTAGAGTCCCTGGTACATCCATTGTTTCTCTCCCTTTCTCTTTCTTTGCTTGTAAATAAATAAACAAACAAACAAACAAATAAATAAATAAATAAATACTTTTTTAGAAGGGCTGGAGAGAGTCAGGCATGGTGGCACATGCCTTTAATCCCAGCACTTGGGAGACAGAGGTAGGAGGATCGTTGTGAGTTTGAGGCCAGCCTGAGACTAAATAGTGAATGCCAGGTCAGCCTGGGCTAGAGTGAGATCATACTTTGAAAAACAAAAAAATAAAATGGCTGGAGAGATGGCTTAGCACTTAGGGGTCTTGCCTGCAAGGCAAAGGACTCAAGTTCAATTTCTTAGGACCCACATAAGCCAGATGCACAAGGTGGCACATGCATCTGAAGTTCGTTTGCAGTAGCTGGAGGCCCTGGTGCACCCATTCTCTGTCTCTCAAAAAAAAAAAAAAAAAAAAAAAAGATTGAGAAACCTGGTCCGATTTTCCCTAGAGCATTTACTTACTTGCTCAGTTTCCCCTGTGTATAACCACATTTATGGCAGCAAGGCAAGTCTTGAATTTGTAACAAGTTCCCTAGTATCCAGTCCCAGCCAGTACTTTCACTGGTTCAAAGCATGACCAAGCATGAGCAAGGAGAAAGGTGAAAGTAAAGGTCACTAGAAACCCCAGCATTAGGCCTCAATGACTACTCCTCAGATCATTCTCCATGCTAATTTAGAACTAGGCTTTGAGAGTTCCTTCACCCCCTGACAATCTTTGTGTAGTATTGGGAACATTGAGTCCATTTGTATTGAATGCATGATGTGGATCTTCAGGTATTGTGAGAGGTAGGAAGTCAGGATTAAACTTCAGACCCACCTCTACTAAATTTATATGATCTCTTTGGCTTGTAGAATATTTCTTTTTTCTTTTTAAATTTTTTTTGAGGTAGGGTGTCACTCTAGCCCAGGCTGACCTGGAATTCACTGTGTAGTTTCAGGGTGGTTTCAAACTCAGTGATCTTCCTATTTCTGCCTCCCAGTGCTGGGCTTAAAGGTGTGCGCCACCACACCTGGTCAAGAATATGATGTTTGTTGGTTTATTTATATGGATTAGTACTTTGATAAAATTCAATCAAGGGCTGGAGAGATGGCTTAGTGATTAAGGTATTTGCCTGCAAAGCCAAAGGATCCCAGTTTGATTCTCCAGGACTCACGTAAGCACAAGGGGGCACATGTATCTGGAGTTCATTTGCAGTGCTTGGAGGCCCTAGTATGCCCATTCTCTCCCTCCCTTCATCTCTCTCTCTCTGCCTCTTTCTGTCTCTCAAATAAGTTAATTAATTAATTAATTAATTAATTAAAGCTTCCACATGTCTGATGTCATGATGTGATGCATGTTCAAAAAAAAATCAAAATGATGGAAAAAATGAAATGGCTACTATGCCTTTAATCCCAGCACTTGGGAGGCAGAGATAGGAGGATCACTGTGAGTTCCAGGGCACGCTGAGAGCAAGACTACATAGTGAATTCCAGGTCAGCCTGGGCTAGACCAGGACCCTACCTCAAAAAAACAAAACAAAACAAAACAAAAGGCCTAAATAAATAATAACTACACAAAACAGAAAAAAAAATTCCTCATAGAAACTTTCAGAAGTTTTAAAAATGAGGGGAAAATCTTGCCCTTCAGTTATCAGGAGTTCTCAGTTTACACATTATTTGGGAACTGTTTATAAATCTTATTTTGGTTTAGGGATGTATATGACATATTTTAAAGAGATCCAAGGGCTGGAGAGATGGTTTAGCACTTAAGGCACTTGCCTGCAAAGTCAAAGGACCCAGGTTCAATTCCCCAGGACCCACATAAGCCAGATGCACAAGGGGCACACACATCTGGAGTTCGTTTTCAGTGGCTGGAGGCCCAGGCATGCCCGTTTTCTCTCTCTCTCTCTCAAATAAATAAATAAAAATAAAAAATATTTTTAAAAAAGATATCCAATTGTAAGTGCAGTCTAGGTGAAACTTTGTTTTATAATTATTAATTTGTTTTTTTCTAGCAAAGTTAGTTTATTAATAAAAGATATATATATGAAATTTATTTAAGGGAGAGAGAGAGAATGGGCACACCAGGGCCTCAAGCCATGGCAAACAAACTCCAGGTACATATGCCACTTTGTGTATCTGGCTTACATGGGTACTGGGGAATCAAACCTGGGTTCTTAGGCTTTGCACGCACGTACCTTACCACTAAGCTGTCTCCAAGCATATGGTTTGATATTTTGAGTAATGATTTTTTTTTTAAACCTGGTTTCAATCAAATGATCATTCTCCCATCTCCAAACTCAGACCTCCTCATGCCCTGCTTAGACTAAGCAAGTAGAAACATTTCAATCCCTGGATAGGTTTGTTCTGTATCCATGTTCAGTGTGAAGAAACATCAGAAAGGAAAGATACAAAGCTAGGTGTGGTGGTGCTCACCTTTAGTCCCAGTGCTCAGGAGGCAGAAGTAGGAGGTTCAATGTGAGTGTGAGGCTGGCCTGGGCTACAGAGTGAGTTCCAGGTCAGTTGGGACTTTAGTGAAACCCTGCTTCTTCCCAGCCCCCTTACTGATTGATTGATTCATTCATTCTTAGGAGGATCAATGAGAGTGTGAGGCCAAACTGGGCTACTGAGTGAGTTCTAGGTCAGCGGGATAGAGTGTGACCCTACCTCTTCCCAGCCCCTTTATTGATTGATTCATTGGTCTCAAACTCACAGCTATCCTCCTACCTCTGCCTTCTGAGTGCTGGGATTAAAGGAGTGTGCCACTATGCTTGGCCTGAGGGTTTTTTAAAAATTTGTATTATTGACAACTTCCATAATTATAGACAATAAACCATGATAATTTCCTCCCCTTCCTCACATTCACCTTCACAACTCTACTCTCCCTCATATCTCCTCCCCCTCTCAGTCTCTCTCTCATTCTCTCTCTCTCTCTTTTCTTTTCTGAGGTAGGGTCTTGCTCTAGCCAAGGCTGACCTGGAATTCACTATGTAGTCTCAGAGTGGCCTTGAACTCACAGCATTCCTTCTACCTCTGCCTCCCAAGTGCTGGGATTAAAGGTGTGCAGCACCACACCTGGCCTCTCTTTTGTTTTGATGTCATCATCTTTTCTTCCCATTATAGTGGTCTTGTGTAGGTAACACCAGGCACTGCAAGGTCATAGATATCCAGGCCATTTTGTGTCTGGAAAAGTGCATTGTAAGGAGTCCTATCCCGAGGGTTTCTTGTTCTGCAAACAAATGCCCATCCAGTTTTACATGGGTGGCTGGGGGATTGAACCTTGTTAGTCAGGCTTTGCCATCTCTCAGCCTTTGCCTGCCTAATCTAAAGGAGGACATGAGAAAGTCTGAACTTGGAGATGAGAAAATCATTTTGATTGTAATCGAGATGTCATTACTTAAAACATCAAAACACAGCCGGGTGTGGTGGCGCACGCCTTTAATCCCAGCACTTGGGAAGCCGAGGTAGGAGGATCTCCATGAGTTCAAGGCCACCCTGAGACTACATAGTTAATTCCAAGTCAGCCTGGACCAGAGTGAAACCTTACCTCGAAAAAAAAAAAAAAAAAAAAATCAAAAATCAGAACACAGAAACAGTATATAGCCATCTCTCTAGCCCCTCAGCAACTCTTTATGTTGTTACTTGGAATGGTGATTTGAAAATAGGAAAGTAAACACTGATTTTAATTAGTGTTAAAGTGTTGGTATGTGTTTAGAGGGGTGGGATGAATATATCTGATATTAGCTTTTTTCTTTCTTTTTTTTGGTTTTTCGAGGTAGGGTTTCACTAGACCAGGCTTACTTGGAAATTAGTCTCAGGGTGGCCTTGAACTCATGGTGATCCTCCTACCTCTGCCTCCTGAGTGCTGGGATTAAAGGCGTGCACCACCTTGCCTGACCAGCTTTTTATCTTGATTGAGATCCAAGAATTTGAGTTTTGGGGGTTTTTGTTGTTCGAGATAAAGTCAAATCCATGAACTTGCTGTGTCACCCAGGCTGGCCTTGAATTTAGGTATCCCAGGCTTGCTTTGAATTTGCAATGTGCCACCATGGCTGGGTAATTAATTGTTTTTATAACTAGTGAATAGAATTTTACATTGACTGTTTGGTGATCAGGTCAAGATAGTTTTAACTAACTGGGACTATTTCATGTTAAATGTACCTCTTGAATTATATAGTTCACTAGCAGTCACAATGGGTATGTCAGTAATTTGGGTTTATATTTAGTAACACTTCCTTGTGCGTGGTTAGCACTGTAAAGCATAGATTTCAGTGGTAAGGCTTTGGAGGTGATTTTGTATTACAAACTGATAAGATGCATATTTTGTTCTGACAGAATATTTATTTTTTATGCCCTTTTTCATCACCTCCTCCAACTTTTCTTTTGTATTGTGTTGGTGTTTCACAGGATTTGCAATCATGTATATTTATTTGACTACCATTTACAATTGAATGCATTCATTTGTGCTTGGAATTAACTTGATATTCTCTCCTTGTTTCATAAACTGCTGCTCTTTTATAGACTCTACTTAAAATAGTTAAAGGCAGCTGCTGCTCTTAAAACATTGGTGCACGCCTTTAATCCCAGCACTTGGGAGGCAGATGTGGAAGGATTACCATGAGTTCAAGGCCACCCTGGACCACATAATAAATTATAGGTCAGCCTGAGCTGGAGTGAGAAACTACCTCAAAACACAAAAAAAAAAAAAAAAAAAAAAAAAAAAGAAAGAAAGAAAGAAAGAAAGAAAGAAAAGAAAAGAAACATTAGAAGAAATATTTTTAAAAAATTATATTTATTTACTTATTTATTTTTGGCTTTTCAAGGTAGGGTCTCACTCTAGCCTAGGCTGACCTTGAATTCACTAAGTAGTCTCAGGGTGGCCTCAAACTCATGGCGATCCTCCTACCTGTGCCTCCCAAGTGCTGGGATTAAAGGCGTGTGCCACCACACCTGGCTTTTGAGAGACTTTTTAAAAAATATATTTATTTTTATTTATTTGAGAGAGAGAGAGAAAATAGGCGCACCAGGGCCTCTAGCCATTGTAAATGAACTTCAGGTGCATGTACTGCTTTGTGCATCTGGCTTTACGTGAGTACTAGGGAACCAAATTTGGGTCCTTTGGATTTGCAGACAAGCACCTTAACCTCTAAGCCATATCTCTAGCCCCTTGAGAGACTTAAAATATATTTTATTTATTTATTTGAGAGAGAAGGAGAGAGAGAAGAGAGAGAGAGAGAGAATGGATACACCAGGGCCTCCAGCCACTGCAAATGAACTCCAGATGCTAGCGCCTCCTTGTGCATCTGGCTTACATAGGTCAAACTGGGATCCTTTGGCTTTGCAGGCCAATGCCTTAACCTCTAAGCCATCTTCTCCAGCCCCCCTTGATAGACTTTTTAAAAATATTTATTTAGGGCTGGAGAAATGGCTTAGCGGTTAAGGCGTTTGCCTGTGAAGCCAAAGGATCCCAGTTCAATTCTCCAGGACCCACGTAGGCCAGATGCACGAGGGGCACATGCATCTGGAGTTTGTTTGCAGTGGCTGGAGGCCCTAGTGTGCCCATTCTCTCTCTCTGTCTGCCTCTCTCCTATCTCTCTGTCTCTCTACTTGCAAATAAATAAACAATTTAAAAAGAAATATTTATTTATTTATTTATTTAATTTTTTGAGGTAGGGTTTCAGTCTAGCTCAGGCTGACCTGGAAGTCACTCTGTAGTCTCAGGGTGGCCTTGAACTCACGGCAATCCTCCTACCTCTCAAATGCTGCGATTAAAGGTGTGTGCCACCATGCCTGGCTAATTTTTATTTATTTAAAAAAAATTTTTTTTTTTTGGAGAGAGAGAGAGAGAGAGAGGGAGGGAGGGAGAGGAAGACAGATAGAGAATGGGTGCGCTCTCAGCTGCTGCGAACGAAATCCAGATGAGTGCGCCCCCTGTGGGCAAGTGCGGCATTGCGCCCTTGCGTCACTTTGCATCTGGCTAAACATGGGACCTGGAGATTGGAACTGGGTTCTTAGGCTTAGCAGGCAGGCGCCTTAACCACTAAGCCATCTCTCCAGCCCTATTTTTATTTATTTGAGAGAGAAAGATTATATATATATGGTGAGAGAGAGAGAGAGAGGCACACTAGGACTTCCAGCCACTGTAAACTCCAGATGCATGCACCACTTGTGCATCTGGCTTCCTGGTGAATTGAACATGAACATGGGTCCTTTGTCTTTGCAGGCAAGCACAATAACCACTAAGCCATCTCTTGAGCCCTTTTGAGAGACATTTTTTTATCTCACTCTAGCTCTGGCTGACCTGGAATTCACTATGTAGTCTCAGGATGGCCTCGAACTTACTGCAATCCTCCTACCTCTGCCTCCCCAGTGCTGGGATTAAAGGCGTGAGCCACCATGCCTGGCTTTCCCTTCAGAGACTTTTTGATGTGTGTGCCCTCTGTTAGCCAAAGAGCAATGGAGGTCTTTCTCTGGAGTCTATGAGTTTCTTATCTATGAGATTCTGACTCAGTTCCCATATACTAGGTATGAGTTCTCTCCCACTCAACAGGCTTCATGTCCAGTCCAGGAACAGTTGGTTACCTGCATAGGCTGTGGGCTACTATTGTACAGGTGTGTACTTCCTTTTTTTTTTTTATTTTAATTTAATTTTATTTTAATTTCTTTTATTTTAATTTTTTATTGACCACTTTAATTGTAGACAATATCCCATGGTACTTCCCTCCCTCCCCCCCACTTTCCCCTGTGAAACTTCACTCTCCATCATATCTCCTCCCCCTCTCAGTCTCTCTTTTCAGTTTGATGTCATGATCTTTTCTTCCCATTATGATGGTCTTGTGTAGGTAGTGTCAGGCACTGTGAGGTCATGGATATCCAGGCCATTTTGTGTCTGGAAAAGCACGTTGTAAGGAGTCCTACTCTTCCTTTGGCTCTTACATTCTTTCTGCCCCTTCTTCTGCAATGGACCCTGCACCTTGGAAGGTGGGTTTGAGATGTTTCAGTGCTGAGCACTCTGTCACTTCTTCTCAGCATCATGGTGCTTTCTGAGTCATCCCAAGGTCACCACCATCTGAAAAGAGACGCTTCTCTAACCAAAAGTGAGAGTAGCATTAATATACAGGTGTGGACATTAAGAGAAGTGCTTACTGGGCAGTTTGGTGAGCATAGTATATACATTTAGTGTGACACAAGCAGACGTTACACCCCTATGGCTCATGACTACCCCTGTCATAGGTTTTCAGTATCAGGGATGTATTCCTTCCCATGGAGCGGGCCTCCAGTCCAATTAGAGAGTGGTTGGTTTCCCCCATAACAGACATGCCACTATTGCACCCGTTGGCTCTTTTGAACTGAGGTGTGTACATCTTGCTCAGCTGGTTGATTTTGTAGCTTGTAGGATCTCTTATTCATGCTATTGGTGACCTTTACCTCCCAGCAGTTCTCACAGCACTTTGTAGCACATTGAGGGCTAGCCAGGAGGTATTGGTTTCTCTCAGTTCTACCATGGTCTCTCATTGTCCTGTAACTGCAGCTTGTGGTGTCTTCAGCAGTAAGATTTTTTTTTTTGGTTTTTGTTTTTGAGGTAGAGTTTCATTCTAGTCCAGGCTGACCTGGAATTCACTCTGTAGTCTCAGGGTGGCCTTGAACCCACAACAATCCACTTACCTCTGCCTCCCAAGGGCTGGGATTTAAGGTGTGTGCCACCATGCCGGACAATAAGATCTTCTTTTAAAAAAATATTTATTTATTTATTTGATAGGGAGAAAGAGGCAGATATAGAGAGGTAGAGAGAGAGAATGGGTGCACCAGGGCGTCTAGCCACTGTAAATGAACTCCAGATGCATGCACTACTTTGTGCATCTGGCATTAACATGGGTATTAGGGAAATGGACCTGGGTCATTAGGCTTTGCAAGCAAGAACTTTAACCGCTGAGCCATCTCTTCAGCCCCTATTTATTTTTTACCCCCTATCCCTCAGCTTGTTTGTTGAATATACCCTTCTCCACTCCCTATTTCCCTTTTCTTATAGCTTCATTCTAGTTCCATGTCAATACTCCTGATGCTTACTGCCACTTACAGTCAGCACCTTAGTTCTAAGTTACGTGACCTTGCTTATATATTTTTTGTTATATATATTTTGTTTTTTGAGATAGGGTCTCACTCTACTTCAGGCTGACCTGCTCACTCTGTAGTCTCAGGGTGGCCTTGAACTCATGGCAATTCTCCTACCTTTGCTTCCCGAGTACTGGGATCAAAGGCTGTTTGTTTGTTTTTTCAAATTTTTTTGTTCACTGATAAATTTAATTTCTGTTGGGCATATATCTAGCAGTAGAACTTTTGGGTCATATATTAGCTGTATGTTTTCCATTTCCCCTACCTTTGTTGAGGAGCTGTTGGACTGTTTTCCCTAAAAAGTGGACTACCTTAAATTTGTACCAGTAGTTTATGGATTTTGTTTTGTTTTGAGCCCAGGCTGACCTGAAATTCACTATGTAGTCTCAGGGTGGCTTTGAACTCACAGCAGTCCTCCTACTTCTGCCTCCCAAGTGCTGGATTAAAGGCATGCCTTACCATGTCCGGCCCTAGTTTTTTTTATTTTTTTTTTTTTAATTAATTAGTTTTATTTATTTATTTATTTATTTATTTGAGACAGAGAGAAAGAGAGAGGGGGAGAGTGAGAATGGGCATGGGGTCCCTAGCCATTGCAAACAAACTCCAGATGCATGTGCCCCTTTGTGCATCTGGCTTATATAGGACCTGGAGAATAGAACTGGCGTCCTTAGGTTTCACAGGCATGTGTCTTAACCGCTAAGCCATCTCTCCAGCCCCCAGCTTTAGTTTTGTATTTTTATTTATTCATTTATTTTGTTTTTTTCAAGGCAGGGTCTCACTCAGCTGACCCAGTGACTTGCATTTGGATGACCTGGAACTCACTCTGTAGCTCCAGGCTGGCCTCGAACTCATAGCAATTCTTCTACCTCAGCCTCCAGAGCACTGGGACTACAGACATGTTCCACCACACCCAACTTGTTTTTATTTATTTGTTTTTTTAGTAACAATATTAAGTTTCCACTTTTTTTTTTTTTTTTGGTTTTGCGGGGTAGGGTCTCACTCTGGTCCAGGCTGACCTGGATTTAACTATGTAGTCTCAGGGTGGCCTCGAACTCTCTCGAACTCTCGAACTGCTGAGCTATCTCTTCAGCCCTCCATTTTTTTGTTTGTTTGTTTTTGAGTTAGGGTCTCGCTCTAGCCCAGGCTGACCTGGAATTCAATAGGTAGTCTCAGGGTGGCCTCAAACTTACAGCAATCCTCCTACCTCTGCCTCCGGAGTGCTGGGATTAAAGGAGTGCGCCACCACGCCCGGCTCAGTTTCCACTTTTTTTCAGTCTTGCTACTACCTGTTATTATCTGATTAAAGCCATTCTAGTGGGTATGGAATAGGATTTCACTGTGATCTTGATGGCAAGTCTCTGATAACCAAAGATGTTGAGTACTTTTCCTGTGCTTATTGTCCAATATTTCCTTGGAAACATGTTTATTTAGATCCTCTGATCATTTTAAGATATTTTTATTTATCTGTAAGCCAAGAGAAACAGAGAAAGGGCACTCCAGAGCCTCTAGCTGCTACAAATGAACTCTAAATACGTGTGCTACTTTGTACATCTGGCTTTATGTAGTTACTGGGGAATAGAACTTGGGGCACTACATTTTTCAGGCAAGCACTTTAACTGCTGAGCCATCTTTCCAGCCCTCCTCTGCTCATTTTAAGAAGTTGTTGAGAGCCAGGCGTGGTGGTGCACGCCTTTAATCCCAGCACTCGGGAGGCAGAGGTAGGAGGGTCACCGAGAGTTCGAGGCCACCCTGAGACTACATAGTGAATTCCAGGTCAGCCTGAGCCAGAGTGAGACCCTACCTTGAAAAACCAAAAAAAAAAAAAAAAAAAAAAAAAAGAAGTTGTTGACTCAAGGGTATGGTGGTGCATACCCTTAATCTCAGTACTCAGGAGGCAGAGGTAGGAGGATTGCTTAAGTTTGAGGCCACCCTGAGACTACCTATTGAATTCCAGGTCAGCCTGGGCTAGAGCGAGACCCTAACTCCAAAAAACAAACAAAAAAAATGGAGGGCTGAAGAGATAGCTCAGCAGTTAAGGTGCTTGGCCTGCAAAGTCCAAGGACCTGCATTTGATTCTCTGGTACCAACATAAAGCCAGATGCACAAGGTAGTGCATGCATCAGGAGTTCATTTGCAGTAGCTAGAGGCCCTAGCACTCCCATTCTCTCTGTCTGTCTCTCTCCTTTTACTTTCTCTGCTTGCAAATAAATTTAAAAGCAGTTGAACATGAATGAGTGAAAAAAAAAATAGGACACCTGAAGTTTTCTGGCTTCTGCACATGCATGTGTAATATATGTGGTCTAGAGATGGCATATACCCAAGGCACACCTGGTTTAAGACTAAAACTCTGCCTCTAAAAAGCCAAAATAAATAAAAATTTAAAATAAAAATCAGAATGTGACAATATAGAAAATGGCATCTGGGGTTGGAGAGGTGATTCAGTGGTTAAAGACAGTTGCTATCAAAATTTCCAGTCCTGGGTTTAATAACCCTTGTCCATGTAAGCTGCATGCACAAGATGGTATATGCGTCTCAAGTTCATTGGCAGTGGCAGGAGGCCCTGGCTTGCATATTTTCTCTCTCTATGCTTTCAAGTAAATAACTAAATATTTGTATTTATTTATTTGAGAGAAAGAGAGAGAGGCAGATAGAGAATGGGCGTGCCAGGGCCTCCAGCCACTGCAAATGAACTCCAGACACATGTACCACCTTGTGCATATGACTTATGTGGGTCCTGGGGAATAGAACCTAGGTCCTTTGATTAGCTTTCAGGATGTGGGCTGGGCAGTCCAACGATGGCTGTTTGCAAGGTGGAGCGTCTGAGAACATGGAAGTTGCCCAGTCCACAAGGACGGATGCCTCCGCAGTCCCAGGCTGGCACTGAAGAAACTGGATTCTGATATCCACAAGGAATGGCATCAACAGGGTAGATGTACTCTCCAGCAAGTAGTAAAGGGCAGCCAAGGAAAAATGCACCAATCAAGTTGACAGCAGAGATTAACCATCACCTGTTTATACTTATCTCCAAACTTAATAAGTTATGCACACTAGTTATATATAGCTCTCTGAAAAAAATCAATTTAAAAGAAAATAAAGAAATCATAGGTTTACCCATACACAGCATTTGAATATAGGAGTTAGGATCTTTGTGAGCCATCCTAACAGCTGCCTACTCCTGCATCTATTTTTTTTTTTTTTTTTTTTTTTTGGGTTTTGTGAGGTAGGGTCTCATTCTGGTCCAGGCTGACCTGGAATTAACTATGTAGTCTCAGGGTGGCCTTGAATTCTCGGCGATCTTCCTACCTCTGCCTCCCGAGTGCTGGAATTAAAGGCGTGCGCCACCACACCCGGCTGCTCCTGCATCTATTTTAATTTTCATTTTAATTGATTTTTAAAAGCTTTGTTTAGCTGTAGAAGTTATTTATATACTGGACAAAGGCCCCCATATCACACATAATTTTATAAGTGCTTTTTTCCATTCTGTGGATTGTCTTTTTATTTTATTTATTTATTTTTTTTGAGGTAGGGTCTTACTCTGGCCCAGGCTGACCTGGAATTCATCATGTACTCTCACGGTGTCCTCGAACTCACGGTGATCCTCCTACCTTTGCCTCCCGAGTGCTGGGATTAAAGGTGTGTACACACCTTACACACTGGCCTCTTTTTATTTTCTTGATATTATAGTTTGCAGTACAAACTTAAAAGTTAAAGGCATGCCTTACCATGTCCGCCCTAGTTTTTTTATTTTTTTTTTTTAATTAGTTTTATTTATTTATTTATTTATTTATTTATTTATTTGAGACAGAGAGAGAGAGAGGGGAGAGTGAGAATGGGCATGGGGTCCCTAGCCATTGCAAACAAACTCCAGATGCATGTGCCTTTGTGCATCTGGCTTATATAGGACCTGGAGAATAGAACTGGCGTCCTTAGGTTTCACAGGCATGTGTCTTAACCGCTAAGCCATCTCTCCAGCCCCAGCTTTAGTTTTATATTTTTATTTATTCATTTATTTTGTTTTTTCAAGGCAGGGTCTCACCCAGCTGACCCAGTGACTTGCATTTGGATGACCTGGAACTCACTCTGTAGCTCCAGGCTGGCCTCGAACTCATAGCAATTCTTCTACCTCAGCCTCCAGAGCACTGGGACTACAGACATGTTCCACCACACCCAACTTGTTTTTATTTATTTGTTTTTTTAGTAACAATATTAAGTTTCCACTTTTTTTTTTTTTTTTTTTTTTTGGTTTTTTGGGTAGGGTCTCACTCTGGTCCAGGCTGACCTGGATTTAACTATGTAGTCTCAGGGTGGCCTCGAACTCTCTCGAACTCTCGAACTGCTGAGCTATCTCTTCAGCCCTCCATTTTTTTGTTTGTTTGTTTTTGAGTTAGGGTCTCGCTCTAGCCCAGGCTGACCTGGAATTCAATAGGTAGTCTCAGGGTGGCCTCAAACTTACAGCAATCCTCCTACCTCTGCCTCCGGAGTGCTGGGATTAAAGGAGTGCGCTACCACGCCCGGCTCAGTTTCCACTTTTTTTCAGTCTTGCTACTACCTGTTATTATCTGATTAAAGCCATCCTAGTGGGTATGGAATAGGATTTCACTGTGATCTTGATGGCAAGTCTCTGATAACCAAAGATGTTGAGTACTTTTCCTGTGCTTATTGTCCAATATTTCCTTGGAAAAATGTTTATTTAGATCCTCTGATCATTTTAAGATATTTTTATTTGTCTGTAAGCCAAGAGAAACAGAGAAAGGGCACTCCAGAGCCTCTAGCTGCTACAAATGAACTCTAAATACATGTGCTACTTTGTACATCTGGCTTTATGTAGTTACTGGGGAATAGAACTTGGGGCACTACATTTTTCAGGCAAGCACTTTAACTGCTGAGCCATCTTTCCAGCCCTCCTCTGCTCATTTTAAGAAGTTGTTGAGAGCCAGGCGTGGTGGTGCACGCCTTTAATCCCAGCACTCGGGAGGCAGAGGTAGGAGGGTCACCGAGAGTTCGAGGCCACCCTGAGACTACATAGTGAATTCCAGGTCAGCCTGAGCCAGAGTGAGACCCTACCTTGAAAAACCAAAAAAAAAAAAAGAAGAAGAAGAAGTTGTTGACTCAAGGGTATGGTGGTGCATACCCTTAATCTCAGTACTCAGGAGGCAGAGGTAGGAGGATTGCTTAAGTTTGAGGCCACCCTGAGACTACCTATTGAATTCCAGGTCAGCCTGGGCTAGAGCGAGACCCTAACTCCAAAAAACAAACAAAAAAAATGGAGGGCTGAAGAGATAGCTCAGCAGTTAAGGTGCTTGGCCTGCAAAGTCCAAGGACCTGCATTTGATTCTCTGGTACCAACATAAAGCCAGATGCACAAGGTAGTGCATGCATCAGGAGTTCGTTTGCAGTAGCTAGAGGCCCTAGCACTCCCATTCTCTCTGTCTGTCTCTCTCCTTTTACTTTCTCTGCTTGCAAATAAATTTAAAAGCAGTTGAACATGAATGAGTGAAAAAAAAATAGGACACCTGAAGTTTTCTGGCTTCTGCACATGCATGTGTAATATATGTGGTATAGAGATGGCATATACCCAAGGCACACCTGGTTTAAGACTAAAACTCTGCCTCTAAAAAGCCAAAATAAATAAAAATTTAAAATAAAAATCAGAATGTGACAATATAGGAAATGGCATCTGGGGTTGGAGAGGTGATTCAGTGGTTAAAGACAGTTGCTATCAAAATTTTCAGTCCTGGGTTTAATAACCCTTGTCCATGTAAGCTGCATGCACAAGATGGTATATGCGTCTCAAGTTCATTGGCAGTGGCAGGAGGCCCTGGCTTGCATATTTTCTCTCTCTATGCTTTCAAGTAAATAACTAAATATTTGTATTTATTTATTTGAGAGAAAGAGAGAGAGGCAGATAGAGAATGGGCGTGCCAGGGCCTCCAGCCACTGCAAATGAATTCCAGACACATGTACCACCTTGTGCATATGACTTATGTGGGTCCTGGGGAATAGAACCTAGGTCCTTTGATTAGCTTTCAGGATATGGGCTGGGCAGTCCAACGATGGCTGTTTGCAAGGTGGAGCGTCTGAGAACATGGAAGTTGCCCAGTCCACAAGGACGGATGCCTCCGCAGTCCCAGGCTGGCACTGAAGAAACTGGATTCTGATATCCACAAGGAATGGCATCAACAGGGTAGATGTACTCTCCAGCAAGTAGTAAAGGGCAGCCAAGGAAAAATGCACCAATCAAGTTGACAGCAGAGATTAACCATCACCTGTTTATACTTATCTCCAAACTTAATAAGTTATGCACACTAGTTATATATAGCTCTCTGAAAAAAATCAATTTAAAAGAAAATAAAGAAATCATAGGTTTACCCATACACAGCATTTGAATATAGGAGTTAGGATCTTTGTGAGCCATCCTAACAGCTGCCTACTCCTGCATCTATTTTTTTTTTTTTTTTTTTTTTTGGTTTTGTGAGGTAGGGTCTCACTCTGGTCCAGGCTGACCTGGAATTAACTGTGTAGTCTCAGGGTGGCCTCGAACTCTCGGCGATCCTCCTACCTCTGCCTCCCGAGTGCTGGAATTAAAGGCGTGCGCCACCACACCCGGCTACTCCTGCATCTATTTTAATCTTCATTTTAATTGATTTTTAAAAGCTTTGTTTAGCTGTAGAAGTTATTTATATACTGGACAAAGGCCCCCATATCACACATAATTTTATAAGTGCTTTTTTCCATTCTGTGGATTGTCTTTTTATTTTATTTATTTATTTTTTTTGAGGTAGGGTCTTACTCTGGCCCAGGCTGACCTGGAATTCATCATGTACTCTCACGGTGTCCTCGAACTCACGGTGATCCTCCTACCTTTGCCTCCCGAGTGCTGGGATTAAAGGTGTGTACACACCTTACACACTGGCCTGTTTTTATTTTCTTGATATTATAGTTTGCAGTACAAACTTAAAAAAATTTTTTTTTCTAATTTATTTTATTCATTTATTTGCGAGAGAGATACAGAAACAGTCAGGGAAGGAGAGAGACAGAGAGAGAGAGAATGGGCATGCCAGGGCCTCCAGCCACTGCAAACGAACTCCAGATGCATGTGCCACCTCATGCATGTGGCTTACGTGCGTCCTGGAGAATCGAGCCTTGAACCAGGGTCCTTAGGCTTCACAGGCAAGCGCTTAACCACTAAGCCATCTCTCCTGCCCAATACAAACGTTTTTGATTTGGTGGGTTTTTTTTTTTTTTTTTTTTTTTGAGGCAGGGTAGTCACTGTGTTGCCCAGGCTGGCCTTAAATTCCTAGCTCATTTAGTTGCCTCATACTCTCAAGTATCTAATACCAAAAGCTGGCCAAATGTTGTTAATTAATTAAAATTTTTAAAGTTTTTTTTAATTTTAATTTTATTTATTTATTAGAGACAGAGAGAGAAAAAAAGATAGGAAGAAAGAAAGAGAGAATGGGTGTGCCAGGATGTCTAGCCACTGCCAACAAACTCCAGATGCATGCACCACCTTGTGTATCTGGCTTACATGGGACCTGGAGATTTGAACCTGGATCCTTAAGCTTCACAGGCAAGCGCCTTAACCACTAAGCCATCTCTCCAGCTCTTAAAATTTTTTATTTGTTTACTTTTTATTTATTTATTTGAGAGCTACAGACAGAGAAAGAGGCAGACAGAGAGAGAGAATGGACATACCAGGGCCTCCAGCCACTGCAAACGAACTCCAGACATATGCGCCACCTTGTGCATCTGGCTTACTATGTGGGTCCTGGGGAATGGAGCCTTGAACCTTAGGCTTCCCAGGCAAGCGCTTAACTGCTAAGCCATCTCTTCAGGCCTTTAAAAAAAATTTTTTTGTTTATTATTTATTTATTTATTTATTTATTTATTTATTTATTTATTTATTTGAGAGAGACAGACAAATAGAGAAAGAGGCCCAGAGGGAGAATACAGCTCTTTTATTTATTTTACTTATTCTCATTTGCAAGCAGAAAGAGAATGCCAGGGTCTCTTGCCACTGCAAATGAACTCCAGGTGCATGTACCACTTTGTGCATCTGGCTTTGCATGGGGACTGGGGAATTGAAACCATGACACCAGGCTTTGTGACCAAGCACCTTCAACTGCTGAGCCATCTTCCCAGCCCACATTTAAAATTTTAATATTGCATTGTTATACACTATTTCTTTTGTCAGATGTGCATTGAGGGGCTGGAGAGATGGCTTAGTGGTTAAGGCGCATGCCTGCGAAGCCAAAGGACCCAGGTTCGATTCTCCAGGTCTCACTCACATAAGCCAGATACACATGGTGGCACATGCATCTGGAGTTCATTTGCAATGGCTAGAGGCCCTGGTGTGTCCATTCTCTCTCTCTCTCTTTCTCTCCCTCTCTCTGTCTCAAATAAATAAAAAATAAATAGAATCTTTTAAGAAAAGTTTTTTAAAATGTGCATTGAGTATCATGTCTTAAGAAATGATTGTCTAGCTGGGCATGATGGTGCATGCCTTTAATCCTAGCACTAGGGAGACAGAGGTAGGAGGATCACTGTGAGTTGGAGGCCATCCTGAGACTACCTAGTGAATTCCAGTCAGCCTGTGGTAAAGTGAGACTCTACCTCAAAAAAAAAAAAAAAAAAAAAAAAAAAAAAAAGATTGTCTAAATTGGTATCATGAAGCCAAATGTGGTGGCACATGCTTTTAATTCCAGCAGGCAGAGGTAGGAGGATCCCTGAGAGTTCGAGGCCAGCCTGGGACTAACAGAGTTAGTTCCAGGTCAGCCTGAACTAAATAAAGTAAGACCCTACCTCAACAAGCAAATAAATAAAGCTCTGTGAGTGGGGTTTTCAATGAAACTCTAGATAAGCTAGTTCCTGACAGTTACCTGGGCACTCATGGAATGAGTGTTTGAAGGATCTGCATCCTCATTCTGTCAGTTATTCACAGTGGAAGATTGATTGTGTATAGGAAAGAAAAATCAGAAAGCAGAGATTAAGTTTCAGTTTGAGAAGGTATTGTTCAGATTTTGTGTAGTATCATTGGAAATAGGAATTTTCTGACCCTATAGCATTAAGAAGGAATTTTTATTTTATTTTTAAATTGTGTTTATTTGAGAGAAAGGGCACACTAGGGTCTTCAGCCACTTCAAACGAACTCCAGACACATGTGACCCCTTGTGCATCTGGCTTGCATGGGTCCTGGGGAAATGAATGAGGGTCCTTAGGCTTTGCAAGGAAATGCCTTAACCACTAAGCCATCTCTCCAGTTCTTATTTTTACTTTTTGATGAGAGAGAGGAAGAGAGAGAGAATTGGTGTGCCAAGGCCTCCAACCACTGCACTCAAACTCCAGATTGCATGCACCATCTTGTGCACCTTGTGCGCTTGTATTACTGTGTGTCTGGTTTATGTGGGATCTGGAGAGTCAAACATGGGTCCTTAGGCTTTGCAGGCAAGCGCCCTACCTGCTAAGCTGTCTCTCCAGCACCATTAAGAAGGAATTTATAAAGCTGGGCGTGGTGGCGCACGCCTTTAATCCCAGCACTCGGGAGGCAGAGGTAGGAGGATTGCCAAGAGTTCGAGGCTACCCTGAGACTACATAGTTAATTCCAGGTCAGCCTGGACCAGAGTGAGACCCTACCTTGCAAAAACCAAAAAAAAAAAAAAAAAAAGAAGAAGGAATTTATAAATGTCTACAAAGTAGTTGGTTTTTAATTTTTAATTTTTTTTTTTGAGGTAGGTTCTTACTCTAGCCCAGTCTCACCTGAAATTCATTCTGTAGTCGAGGCTGGCCTTGAACTCATGGTGATTTTCCTAACTCAGCCTCCCAAGTGCTGGGATTAAAGGCATGCATCACTGTGCCAGGCTAAAGTAGTTATTTATTTTTTAAAAAAGACTTTTTATGGTTTTTTTTTTTTTGAGGTAGGATCTCACTGTAGCCCAGGCTGACCTAGAATCCACTCAGTATTCTCAGGATGGCCTTGAACTCAACAGTGATCCTCCTACCTCTGCCTCCTGAGTGCTGGGATTAAAGGCATGCGCCACCACTCCCGGCTTTAAGAATATTTTTATTTATTTGTGAGCAGAGAGAGAATGAGCATGCCAGGGCCTCTTGCACTGCAAAGGAACTCTGGGTGCATTTGCCATTTTAAATAAGTACTGGTGAATTGAACCTGAGCCTGCAGGCTTTGTAAGCAAGCACCTTTAATTGTTAAGCCATTCCTCCAGCCCCAAATTAGTTATTTGACATAATTTATTTACATACCATATTTCTTTGTTTATTTTTATTTATTTTATTTGAGAATGACAGGCAGACACAGCAAGAGGCAGAGAGAGAGAGAGAGAATGGATGCACCAGGGCCTCCAGCCACTGCAAACGAACTCCAGATGTGTGTGCCACCTTGTGCATCTGGCTTACATGGGTCCTGGGAATTAAGCCTTGAACCAGGGTCCTTAGGCTTCACAGGCAAGTGCTTAACTGTTAAGCTGTCTCTCCAGGCCCTAAATACCATATTTCTCATGACAAAAGTTTACTACCTATAAAATATAGCACAATATACATACAAAAAATCCAGAATTTTAGAAAATCCTGTTAAATAAGAATTTTTTCTCAATATTACAGTAATTCTGAATTTATTTATTTAAATTTATTTTATTTTATTTTAATTTATTTATTTGAGACAGAGAGGTTGAGAGAGAGAGAATGAGAATGGGCACACCAAGGCCTCTAGCCACTGCAAATGAGCTCCAGATGCATGTACTACCATGTGCATCTGATTTATGTGGGACCTGGAGAATCGAACCTGGGTCCTTAGGCTTCACAAGCATACATCTTACCCACTAAGCCATCTCTCCAGTCCTTATTTTTTATTTATTAGAGACCAAGGGAGTGAGTGAGAATGAGCGCGCCAGGGCCTCTAGCCACTGCACCTGAACTCCAGACGCATGCGCCACCATGTGCATCTGGCTTACGTGGGACCTGGAGAATCAAACCGGAGCACTTTGGCTTCGCAGGGAAGCATCTTAACCGCTGAGCCATCTCTCCAGCCCAATTCTGAACTTTCTGAATTGTAATTTATTTCATAGTATAGCATTTTAAAAAAATATGTTTGAGGGCTGGAGAGATCTCCAGCCCAATTCTGAACTTTCTGAATTGTAATTTATTTCATAGTATAGCATTTTTAAAAAATATGTTTAAGGGCTGGAGAGATGGCTCAGCTGAATTGTAATTTATTTATAGGCATTTTTAAAAAATTATTTGAGGGCTGGAGAGATCCCAGCCCAATTCTGCTTTCTGGTTTGATTTATTTCCAGGTCCCAGGGCTGGAGAGATGGCTCAGAGGTGCACATGGTGGTTTGATTCTCCAGGTCCCACGTGAAGCTGAGTTCAGGTGCAGTGGCTAGAGGCCCTGGCGCGCTCATTCTCACTCACTCTCCCGCTCTCTCTGTCACTAATAAATAAGTAAATAAATAAAATAAAAATCTGTTTAAAATATTGGCAGTGGGCTGGAGAAATGGCTCAGTAGTTAAAGGTACTTGTCTGCAAAGCCTGACAGCCCAGGTTTGATTCCCCAGTACCCTCAAGTGGCACATGGGTCTGAAGTTCATTTGCAGTGGCAAGAGGCCCTATCATGCCCATTCTCTCATTATCTCTCTCTCTCTGCTCATAAAGAAGTAAAAATAAAAAATAATAAAAATATTGGCCTAAAGCCAGGCGTGGTGGCGCACGCCTTTAATCCCAGCACTCGGGAGGTAGAGGTAGGAGGATCGCTGTGAGTTCTAGGCCACGCTGAGAATACAGAGTGAATTCCAGGTCAGCCTGGGCTAGAGTAAGACCCTACCTTGAAACCAGCTCCCCCCACCCCCACAAAAAAAAATATATGTGTTTGTGTATGTATGCATGCCCAATGTGGTGGTTCATGTTTTTAATCTCAGCATTGGGGAGGCAGAAGTAGGAGGATCACTGTGAATTCAAGGTCAGCCTGAGACTACATAGTGAATTAAACATAAGACCTTATCCCAAAAAAGCCAAAAAATAAAAATATTGGTGCTATAGTATATTTCATCATTTTTACATTGTTCTCCTTTCTTTTTTATTTAATTTTTGTTTTTTCGAGATAGGGTCTCATTCTAACCCAGGCTGACCTGGAATTCACTATGTAGTCTCAGGGTGGCCTCAGACTCATGGCAATCCTCCTGCTTCTGCTTCCCAAGTGCTAGGATTAAAGATGTACACCACCACCTGGCTTCTTTTAATATATTTTTAATTTTTTTGTTTATTTTGATTTATTTATTTGAGAGCAACAGACAGAGAGAAAGAGGGAGAGAGAGAGGAGAGAGAAAGAGAATGGGCACACCAGGGCATCCAGTCACTGCAAACAAGCTCCAGATGCATGCGCCACCTTGTGCATCCGGCTTACATGGGTACTGGGGAATTGAGCCTCGAACTGGGGTCCTTGGGCTTCACAGGCAAGCACTTAACCACTAAGCCATCTCTCCAGTCCCTTCTTTTAAGATTTTTATTTGCAAGGAGGGGAGAGAGTGAGTGAGTATGGGTGCTCCAGGGCCTATGAACTCCACATGTATGCACCACTATGGGTACTGAGGTATCAAACCCAAAGCCATGACTTTTTTGTTTTTTTTTCCTCCCCAAGGTAGGGTCTCTAGCGCAGGCTGACCTGGAATTCACTATGTAGTATCAGGCTGGCCTTGAACTCATGGCAGTCCTTTACCTCTGGCTTCTGAATGCTGGGATTAAAGGTGTGTGCCACCACACCCAGCTTCATCAGAACTCTCTCTCCAGCTTTCTATCTTTTTCCTTTTTCTTTTAATTTTATTTATTTACAACTTCCATGATTATAGACAATAAACCATGGCAATTCCCTCTCCCCCCACTTTTTTTTTTTGGTTTTTTGAGGTAGGGTCTCACTCCGGCCCAGGCTGACCTGGAATTAACTATGTAGTCTCAGGGTGGCCTCGAACTCATGGCGATCCTCCTACCTCTGCCTCCCAGTGCTGGGATTAAAGGCGTGCGCCACCATGCCCGGCTACCCCCCACTTTTCTGTATGCAACTCTACTCACCATCATATCCCCTCCCCCTCACAACCAGTCTCTTTTATTTTGATGTCACCATCTTTTCCTCCTATTATGATGGTCTTGTGTAGGTAGTGTCAGGCACTGTGCGGTCATGGATATCCAGGCCATTTTGTGTTTGGAAGAGTGCACTGTAAGGAGTCCTACCCTTCCTTTGGCTCTTACATTCTTTCTGCCACCTCTTCTGCAATGTACTCTGAGTCTTGGAAGGTGTACCAGAGATGTTTCAGTGTTGTGCACTCCTCTGTCACTTCTTTTCAGCACTATGGTACCTTCTGAGTCATCCCAAGGTCACTGCCATGTCAAAAGAGAAGCTTCTCTAACCACAAGTGAGAGTACCATTAATATATAGGTATGAGCCGGGCCTGGTGGCGCACACCTTTAATCCCAGCACTCGGGAGGCAGAGGTAGGAGGATCGCTGTGAGTTCAAGGCCACCCTGAGACTACATAGTTAATTCCAGGTCAGCCTGGGCCAGAGTGAGACCCTACCTCAAAAAAAATAAAATAAATAAAATATATATATAGGTATGAACATTAAGAGAAGTGTTTACTGGTAGTTTGGTGAGCATAGTATATATATACAAGTATATATATACATATCGCCAGACACTGGCAGACATTACACCCTAGGACTCATGACTTCCCCTATCATAGGTTTTCAGTATTAGGGATGTATTCCCTTCTATGGAGCAGGCCTCTAGTTGGATTAAGAGAGTGGTTGGCTTCCCCCTTACAGACATGCCACTGTTGTAATTGTTGGCTCATTTGGCCTGGCTGGCCAAATTCAAGGTTTACAGTGTCCACTGTTGTTTATCTCCACTGGTGATTTCTCTCTCACCCATGGAATTGCATGCAGCATAGCTTTTTCCAGCTATCTGTCAGCTGGTCCATACGGAGTTGGTTTTCGGCTCAGCTCCAGTTTGATTTCTCAGTGACCTTGCAGCCCAAGCATGTGGAGTCTTCAGCAATAGGGTCTTACTGTCTCTTTCTGATGGGAAACCAAGAGCCTCAGTAATAGCTTGTAATGTTTTGGGGGCATTAAGAACCTCCCTGGCCAACGACTCATTGGAAGGTATCTCATCCCTAGCACTGAAAATTCTCTAGTAACAATCTATGGCTTCTGGGTTTTTCCTTTTGAGACAGCATTTTGATATCTAGCCCAGCCTGGCCTTGAACTGGTAATCCTCCTTTTTCTGCTTCCAGAGAGCTAGGATCTCTGTACCACCACACCCAGTTGTGTATCCATACTACTTTAAACTTGGAACTTAATTGTACTTTTTTCTTTCCCTTCTCAGGTGGATGCGCGGAGCATACCAGTGTTAGCAAAATGGCAAAATTCATATAGCATTAAAGTTGTACTTCAAGAGCTAAGACGTCTAATGATGTCCAAAGAAAATATGAAGCTTCCACAGCCACCAGAAGGACAGACATACAGCAATTAATTCTAGTGGTTCTCAAACTTGTCTTAAATCAACAACCTTCTACTCATGTTAATGTCTTGATTAAATATCACAATGCAAAAATACCCACACATTAAGTAAAAGAATTCCAGCTGGTAAACATGACCTGGACATTTGTAAGAATATATTTAATATATGTACACCCATTATGTTTTCAGGTAACAGGAGGAAAAATGCAGCACAATTTTTCTTTCTCTTGTTAAGGCACTATCATTTAAACATGAACCTGGTGTACTCGAAATACCGAATTCAGGTTTACAAGATGAAAGAAAGCATTGCAAGAGGTGTCAAATGGCAGTGGAATCCTGTGTTTCTGAAAAGGAAAATCTCAAGAAGGAAAAACAAATGGCAGCTTTATCCATCTTGCTTAGAGAGCTACAGTTGAAATTGTTTAAAGTAGCAGGTACCATGAATATTGTCACAAATTGTGTTAATTTTTGAAGTGGTGTGGGTGCTGACTACTAGTAGTATCAAAAATAGGTTCAGGATTGTTTTGATACCTGTATTTATAATAAAAAGATGTTGCGGGGGGGAATGATGCATTTCTGTTAAAAGATGTTCCTGTTTGGTACATGTAACAGACATGATAAATATTTGTTTACAGTCTTTGTTTAATAAACCATGCGTTTAAGTTTTAAGTGAAGCCAACTAAAAGGAAATAGGTGTATGGATATGTGATTTTGAGATTATAGTTAGTCTTAAAATGTAAATAAAATGTGGAATGTGTCCTCAGAGACTGTGCCATTTCTATTGCATTTATGTAGTATAGTAGCCAGGCCAAAAGTAGCAAAAATTGAAATTATTGCCTGGGCACAGTGGTGGTAGAGGTAGAAAGATTGTGAAGCCCATGCCAGCCTAGGCTACACAAAATTGACTCAAATAAACAAAAATCAAACAAACAAAAACAACAAAATTGGAAAGACTGCAGCTTTTTGCTGAAACACCCTTTATTATTTATCCTATTTTGTATATTGTGATTTGAATTTGCAGAATGTTTACTTAATATCATACTTAATTTCTTTGCATAAAGTAGTATCTCAGTTATTACATTCCAAATTTGATTTTTACCTAAAATACTGTTAAGATCTTGAATTCTAACATTCTTACAGACTTACAAATTTCAAATTACTCAAGTATACCTTTTTTGTAATATATTTTATTTATGTATTTGAGAGAGGGAAAGAGGCAGATAGTGAGGGAGAGAATGGGCACGCCAGGGCCTCCAGCCACTGTAGACGAACTACAGATGCATGCACCTCCTTGTGTATCTGGCTTACGTAGAGAATCGAACTGTGATCCTTTGGTTTTGCAGGCAAATACCTTAACTGCTAAGCCATCTCTCCAGCCTACCTTTTTTCTGTATAACATCTGTTTTCTTTATGTTCCTGTGAAGCTTTTGGTTAATAGATTGAACTAACTGAAGACATTTCTTCCTGTACTTAATGCTTTTAAGACCAATAAGAGTTAATTTTATCCATTACACTCTTTAACAAATATGTAAGTCTGAAGTTGGAAATTTATTTTTCTACTTTACCAATGTGACACAAGGCTTAGGTCACTTTTCACTTTTGTTTTGTTTTGGTTTTTCTAGGTAGGGTCTCACTGTAGTCCAAACTGACCTGGAATTTACTATGCTGTCTCAGAGTAGCCTCAAATTCATAGTGATCCTCCTGCCTCTGCCTCTGCCTCTGCCTCCCGAGTGCTGGGATTAAAGGCGTACGTCACCACGCCTGGCTACTTTTCACTTTGGAACATGGTGTACTATGTTTATGAAAATGATGTTCTAGAATGTACAGAAAGACAGGTTAAAGTCTCCTTTTATTTTGGCAAGCTTAATAATTTGTTTCATTCTTCACTATAGAATATATAGGCAAGCCAGAACCATAATTGTCAAAAAAACAAATTAGATGTTCAAACTTTGCATATCCACTAAAGGGAAGGTAGTTGACTTTGGGTTTTTACTCAGATATTTTAGTTTTTTTTTTTTTTTTTTGGTTTTTCAAGGTAGGGTCTCACTCTGGTCCAGGTTGACCTGGAATTAACTATGTAGTCTCAGGGTGGCCTCGAACTCGGCGATCCTCCTACCTCTGCCTCCTGAGTGCTGGGATTAAAGGCGTGCGCCACCATGCCCGGCTTATTTTAGTTACTTTTATAGCATAACATGAACAGGTATCTAAAACACACCTGTGCATATTCTATCACGTTCTTTTAAAGTTAAAGCCTTTTTTTAGTTAATACTGGATTAAAGCAGTGATGGTTTATCTAAACTTACTATCCTTTTTCTTCGTGGGCTGTTTTTTTTTTGGGGGGGGGGTTTCAAGGTAGCATCTCACTCTAGCCCAGGCTGACCTGGAATTCATTATGTAGTCTCAGGGTGGCCTCCAACTCACAGGGATCCTCCTACCGCTGCTTCACGAGTGCTGGGAATAAAGGCATGAGCCACCATGCCCAGCATTTTCTTGGTGTTTTTGAGATACACTATTACTATGTATTAAAGGTGTGTGCCACCATGCCTGGCAAGTTTACTAATTTCAACATAGCGAGTCTACTTTCGTTATCAGAGATGTTTTAAGTATTTTTCAATGACATATAAGGGCTGGGAATATTGTGCACTGGATGAGTGCTGGTCTAATGTGGACGAGGTCTTTGAGTTCAGTCTCCAGTACCACAAAAACAAACTGACATTAAGCCAGGCGTGGTTGTGCTTGCCTTTAATCTCAGCACTTGGGAGGCAGAGGTAGGAGGATCGCTGAAAGTTTGAGGCCACCCTGAGACTAAATAGTGAATTCCAGGTCAGCCTGAGCTAGAGTGAGACTCTACCTCAATAAATAAATAAATAAATAAATAAATAAATAAATAAATAAATAAATAAAGTAAAAGTTGAGAGCTGAGCATGGTGGCATATGCCTTTAATCCTAGCATGCAGGAGGCCAGAGGTAATAGGCTCACTGAGTTCAAGGCCTCCCTGAGGACTATATAGTGAATTCCAGGTCAGCCTGGCCTAGAGTGAGACCCTACTTCGAAAAAGCAAGAATAAATAAACAATAAGTAAAAATAAAAGTTAAGTTGAATTACACCGACACTGTAGAGTGTGAAGGTAACTGATGGCCTGGGTCAGTCTCTGGTATCTTCTAAATGTGTCTTAACCATATACAGGGATGCAAGTGAATATTGGGATGCTATTGGCAGGCTGAGGATCTGGTCCTATGGTCTCATGACTTCTTTCCTTTATATTTACCACTGTGAAAGTCCTCCCCACCTCCAGAATATGTTCTTAGAACCTGACCTGTAAAGTTTATTTCCTGTCCTTTGTTTTGTGGATCATTGATCTCAACAAAAATTTGCATGGTAGGCATGGGGATGCATGCCTTTAATCCCAACACTTTGGAGGCAGGGTAGGAGGATTATTGAGAGTTCAAGGCCAGCCTGAAACTACAGAGTGAGTTCCAGGTCAGTCTGGGCGAGAGTGAGATTTTACTTTGGGGGAAAAAAATCTGCATGCCATTAAAGTAATTTCCAAAGCAGAATCATTCTACTTTGTATGTCATGAGATGTATATCTAAGCCACACTGATAAGACTTAACAGAGCCTTTTTTAAAAAAAATATATTTTATTTATTTATTTATTTGAGAGAGAGAAAGAGGCAGAGAGAGAGAGAGAGAGAGAGAGAGAGAATGGGCATGCCCGGGCATCCAGCCACTGTAAACGAACTCTAGATGCATGGGCCCCCTTGTGCATCTGGCTTATGTGGGTCCTGGAGAATCAAACCGGGATCCTTTGGCTTTGTAGGCAAATGCCTTAACCACTAAGCCATCTCTCCAACCCAACAGAGCCTTTTTAACTAAAGGGGCTAGGGTTGTATCATTCAAATGGACTATAAAATTGCCTCTGAAGTTTGCTTAAAAGGCAGGCAAATGAGACCCCTGAGGAGCATGATAGGATTACCAAGGTAAAATTTTTGCCCTAAAGCCGGGGCGTGGTGGCACACACTTTAATCCCAGCTGAGGGAGGAGGATTGCCGTGAGTTCGAGGCCACCCTGAGAATACAGAGTGAATTCCAGGTCAGCCTGGGCTAGAGTTGAGACCCTACCTCGAAAAACAAACAAACAAAAAAACCCAAAAAACAAAAAATTGTCCTAGTACATCAGTATTATGTGTTAGGCTTTAGTAACTTGGCAACTGTAGCAGACAGACAGCTTCAGGTTCGCTGAGATGAACTTCCAGATCAGGCACAGTTATGGAGGAAGGGATATTATTTATTGAAGCTTACAGATCCAGGGAAGTTCCATAATGGCAGAAGAAGCGGCCTGCTTCCACAGATCCAAGAGAAAAACCAACCAGCCACACAGCACACAGAGCAAAACTACAGCCAAAAGAGTCACACAGCACACTTCAGCAACTCCCTTTAGGCACACTTTGCATCTCTTTACAATGGAATCTCAAACCACCACCACACCTTAAGACCCGGCCCCAGTGACACTGCCTCTAGCAAAGGTGATTGCAGATGCAAACTATAAACTAATAAAACATTGAATATATTGGGGCCATATAGTCAAACTACCACAGCAACTAAATTTCAGAATTGATTTTTAAATTTATTTTTATTTATTTTTTTGAGAGAGACAAAGATGGAGAGAGAGAGAATGGGCAGGCCAGGGCCTCCAGCCACTGCAAAACGAACTCTAGATGCATGTGCCCATTGTGCATCTGGCTTATGGGAATTGAACCTGGGTCCTTTGGCTTCACAGTCAAGTGCCTTAACTGCTAAGCCATCTCTCCAGCCCCTTCAGAATTGACTTTTTAAAAATTTACTTGAGAGAAACAGAGAAAATGGGCACACCAGTGGCCTCAACCACAGGAACTCCATACCCCTTGGCCCCTTGTGGGCAAATGATTGCGCCCTGTGTCACTTTTTGCGTCTGGCTAAATGGGACCTGGAGATTGGAACTGGCATTCATAGGCTTGGCAGGCAGGCACCTTAACTGCCAAGCCATCTCTCCAGCCCCAGAATTGATTTTTAAAACTGCTTTTTTCCAGCTGGGCGTGGTGGCACACACTTTAATCCCAGCTGAGGTAGGAGGATTGCCGTGAGTTCGAGGCCACCCTGAGAATACAGAGTGAATTCCAGGTCAGCCTGGGCTAGAGTTGAGACCCTACCTCGAAAAACAAACAAACAAAAAAACCCAAAAACAAAAAATTGTCCTAGTACATCAGTATTATGTGTTAGGCTTTAGTAACTTGGCAACTGTAGCAGACAGACAGCTTCAGGTTCGCTGAGATGAACTTCCAGATCAGGCACAGTTATGGAGGAAGGGATATTATTTATTGAAGCTTACAGATCCAGGGGAAGTTCCATAATGGCAGAAGAAGCGGCCTGCTTCCACAGATCCAAGAGAGAAAAACCAACCAGCCACACAGCACACAGAGCAAAACTACAGCCAAAAGAGTCACACAGCACACTTCAGCAACTCCCTTTAGGCACACTTTGCATCTCTTTACAATGGAATCTCAAACCACCACCACACCTTAAGACCGGCCCCCAGTGACACTGCCTCTAGCAAGGTGATTGCAGATGCAAACTATAAACTAATAAAACATTGAATATATTGGGGGCCATATAGTCAAACTACCACAGCAACTAAATTTCAGAATTGATTTTTTAAATTTATTTTTATTTATTTTTTTGAGAGAGACAAAGATGGAGAGAGAGAGAATGGGCAGGCCAGGGCCTCCAGCCACTGCAAACGAACTCTAGATGCATGTGCCCATTGTGCATCTGGCTTATGTGCGTCCTGGGGAATTGAACCTGGGTCCTTTGGCTTCACAGTCAAGTGCCTTAACTGCTAAGCCATCTCTCCAGCCCCTTCAGAATTGACTTTTTAAAAATTTACTTGAGAGAAACAGAGAGAAAATGGGCACACCAGTGGCCTCAACCACAGTCAACGAACTCCATACCCCTTGGCCCCTTGTGGGCAAATGCGGCATTGCGCCCTGTGTCACTTTTTGCGTCTGGCTAAATGGGACCTGGAGATTGGAACTGGCATTCATAGGCTTGGCAGGCAGGCACCTTAACTGCCAAGCCATCTCTCCAGCCCCCAGAATTGATTTTTAAAACTGCTTTTTTCCAGCTGGGCGTGGTGGCACACGCCTTTAATCCCAGTGCTTGGGAGGCAGAGGTAGGAGGATCACCATGAGTTCCAGACCACCCTGAGACTACATAGTGAATTCCAGGTCAGCCTGGGCTAGAGGGAGACCCTACCTTGAAAAAAAAACAACAACCAAAAAAAAAAACCTTTTTTTTAGCTGGGCATGGTGGTGCATGCCTTTAATCCCAGCACTTGGGAGGCAGAGGTAAGAAGATCACCATGAGTTCAAGGCCATCCTAAAACTACATAGTGAATTCTAGGTTAGCCTGAGCTAGAGTGAGACTTTACCAAAAAAAAAAAAAAAAAAAAAGCTTTTGTCTTGTGGGGAGAGGGCTGAACTGTTAAAGGTACTTGCTTGCAAAACCTAGGTTCAATTCCCAGCCATCCATGTAAAGGCAAATACAAAAGTAGCACTGTTGTTCACTTGCAGTACAAGAGACCCTGGTGCACACATGCACCCACACATACACACATGTACAAATAAATAAAAACTAATTTTTTCTCATATCTTAAAAGTATGGCATTTGTTGAGGGGTTTGTACTTTTCTAAGATTTTGAAATAAAAACATTGGTAAGGATTATTAATGGCATGTAAGCCTGATGTGATGTGAAAACAAAACTTATAATTTTATAGAATTCATTAAAAAATGATTACAACGAGCCGGGTGTGGTGGCGCACGCCTTTAATCCCAGCACTCGGGAGGCAGAGGTAGGAGGATCGCCTTGAGTTCAAGGCCACCCTGAGACTACATAGGTAATTCCAGGTCAGCCTGGGCCAGAGTGAGACCCTACCTTGAAAAAAAAAAAAAAAACAAAACAAAAAAATGATTACAAGGGTGGAGAGTTGGCTTAGTGGTTAAAGCACATGCCTGTGAAGTCTAAGGACCCAGGTTAAATTCTTCAGGTCTCACATAAGCCAAATGCACATGGTGGTGCATGTGTCTGGAGTTTGTTTGCAGTGGCTAGAGGCCCTGGTGTGCCCATTTTCTCTCACTCTCTTTCCCTCCCTCTCTCTGTCTTTAGTAAATAAATAAAAATAAATCTTTTGGGCTGGAGAGATGGCTTAGCAGTTAAAGTATTTGCCTGCAAAGCCAAAGGTTCCCAGTTCAATTCTTCAGGACCCACGTTAGCCAGATGCACAAGGGGGCACATGCATCTGGAGTTCATTTGCAGTGGCTGGAGGCCCTGGATCACCCATTCTCTCTCTGCCCCTTTCTTTCAAATAGATAAATAAAATATTTAAAAAATAAATTTAAGCCGGGTATAGTGGCACATGCCTTTAATCCCAGCACTTGGGAGGCAGAGGTAGGAGGATTGCTGCGAGTTCGAGGCTACTCTGAGACTACATAGTGAATTCCAGGTCAGCCTGGGCTAGAGTGAGACCCTACCTTGAAAAACCTAAAAATAAAAATAAAAAGTGATTACAATAAAATACAATCAAGTGCTGATCAAGTGAATTGGTAGTTTGGACTGCACTACTTAAATTCCAATAGATTGATTTTTGTTTGTTTTTGTTATGTGTATCTGGCTTACATGGGTTATGGGGAAATGAACCATGGTCCTTTGGCTTTGCAGGAAAGTGCCTTAACCACTAAGCCATCTCTGCAGCCCTAGACTGATTTTTATGTTGTTACTAAAGTACATGTTAGTAAATGAGATGACTCAGTTAGTAGAGTACTTGCTGTGTAAGTATGTAAACCTGAGTTCAAATCCCCATGTAATAGCTAGCTGAAGTAGCACATGTCTACAATACAACACTGTGCTTGTGAAGGTGGAGACAGAAGGACCTCTGGAGTTTGCTGCTCTTAACATTCTTTCTGCCACCTCTTCCACAGTGGAACCTGATCCATGGAGGGTGTGATAGAGGTGTTTCAGTGCTTAACACCCCTCTGTCACTTCTTTTTTTGGTTTTTCGAGGTAGGGTCTCACTTTGGCCCAGGCTGACCTGGAATTAACTATGTAGTCTCAGGGTGGCCTTGAACTCATGGCAATCCTCCTACCTCTGCCTCCCGAGTGCTGGGATTAAAGGCGTGCGCCACCACACCCGGCCCTCTGTCACTTCTTATTTGAGAGAGAATGACAGAGAAAGACAGTGAGTATGGGTGTGCTAGGGCTTCCTACCACTGAAAATGAACTTCAGACACATTCACCACTTTGTGCATCTGGCTTTATGTGGATCCTGGGTAATCAAACCTGGGCCTTCAGACTTTGCAACAAGTGCCTTTAACCACTAAGCCATCTCTCCAGCCCTTTACTTTATTTATTTATTTTGGTTTTTTTGAGGTAGGGTCTCATTCTAGCCAAGGCTGACCTTGAATTCACTATGTAGTCTCAGTGGCCTTGAACTCATGGCGATCCTACTGCCTCCCAAGTGCTGGGATTAAAGGTGTGCGCCACCACACCCAGCTCTTATTTTATATTTTTTTGAGGTAGAGTTTCACGCTAGTCCAGGCTGAACTGGAATTCACTAAGTAGTCTCAAGGTGGCCTTGAACTCATGGTGAAAATCCTCCTACCTCTGCCTCCTGAGTGCTGGGATTAAAAGCATGCTCCACCACACCCATCTTATTTTATTATTTATTTATTTTTGGTTTTTTTAAGGTAGTGTTTCACACTAGCCCAGGCTGACCTGGAATTCACTATGTAGTCTCAGAGTGGCCTTGAACTCACAGTGATCCTCCTACCTCTGCCTCCAGATGCTAAGATTAAAGGCATGTGCCACCATGCCCGGCTTTTTTTTTTTTTTTTTAAAAGACATTTATATTTATTTATTTGCAAGTATAGAGAGAAAGAAGGAATGGGTATGTCAGGGTCTCCAGCTACTGCAAACAAACTACTGATGCATGTACCATTGGGTACTGGGGAATTGAATCAGGGTCATTATGATTTGCAGGCAAATGTCATAATCACTAAGCCATTTTTCCAGCCCCTTATTTTATTTTTTAAAATATTTTTATTTATTTGAGAGAGAAAAGAATGGACAGGGCTGGAGAGATGGCTTAGCGGTTAAGTGCTTGCCTGTGAAGCCTAAGGACCCCATTCCAAAGCTCGATTCCCCAGTACCCACATAAGCCAGATGCACATGGTGGCACATGCATCTGGAGTTTATTTGCAGTGGCTAGAGGCCCTGGTGTACCCATTCTCTCTCTCTCTCCATTTCTGTCTCTAATAAGTAAATTAAAAAAAAAAAAAAAAAAAAAGGAATGGACATGCCAGGCCTTCTACCACTGGAAATACCAGATACGTGTGCCACTTTCTACATTTGGCCTTATGTGGGTCCTGGGGAATCGAATCCAGGCCAGCAAGCAAACACCATCTCGTCCCAATTTTTTTTTTCAAGTAGGGTCTTCACTCTAGTCCAGATTCACTATGTAGTTTCAGGCTGGAACTCAAAGTGATCCTCTTACCTCTGCCTCCTAAATGCTGGGATTAAAGGCATGTACCACCACACCTGTTTCCAAATGCTCTTTTTTTTTTTTTTTTTAAAGAGAGGGTGTGAGAGAGAATTGGTGTGCCAAGGCCTCAGCCATTGCAATCAAACTTCAGACACTTGTGCCACCTTGTGGGCATGTGAGACCTTGCACTTGCCTCACCTTTGTGCATCTGGTTTATGTGGGATCTCGAGAGTTGAACCGTGGTCCTTAGGCTTTGCAAGCAAGTGTCTTAACTGCTAAAAGCCATCTCCAGCCCCATTTTTTTTGGGGGGGGGGTAAGGTGTTGATCTAGTTGAGGCTGACCTGGAATTCACTAGGTAATCTCAGGGTGGTCTCGCACTCATTGCGATCTTCCTACCTGTGCCTCCTGGAATTAAAGGTATGCGCCACCACGCCCTGCTCTCAAATGTTTTTTTTTTTTTTTAATTTTTCAGAAAGAGAGAATAGAGAATGGGTGTGCCAGTGGCCTCTCAGCCACTGTGAAGGAACGCCAGATGAGTTCACCCCCTTGTGGGCAAGTGCAGCATTGCGCCTTTGTGTCACATTTTGCGTTTGGCTAAACGTGGGACCTAGAGAATCAAAAATTCTAAGGCTTCACAGGCAAACGCCTTAACTGCGAAGCCATCTCTCCATCCCCCAAATGTTCTTTTTATTGTTTTATTTTTAAATTGTTTTTTTAAAGGTAGGGTTTCACTCTAGCTCAGGCTGACCTGGAATTCACTATGTAGTCTCAGGCTGGCCTTGAATTCACAGTGATCTACCTACCTCTGCCTCCCAAGTGCATCTTAGCTTTTTAATGAATACATAATGGTTCATATGTACATTATAAAGGATATATGAGATTAAAGAGAAATTAGGGCTGCAAAGCTGAAGGACTCAGGTTTGATTCCCCAGTACCCATGTAAAGCTGGATGTACAAGGTGGCACATGTGTCTGGAGTTTGTTTGCAATGGCTAGAGACCCTGATGGTCCTATTCTCTCTCTCTCACTTTCTCGCTGTCAAATAAATTAATAAAAAATATATTTTTTTAAAGAATATATGAGCAGGGCACGGTGGTTCACTGCTTTAATTCCAGCACTTGGGAGACAGAGATAAGTTGCTGTAACTTTGAGGCCAGCCAGAGACTACATAGTAAAGTCAAGGTCAGCCTGGGCTAGAGTGGGAACTTACCTCAAAAAAAAAAATGTAGTCTAGTATCATGCGTGATAGGATTGTGAGAAGTGTTTAAAGAATTTTTTCCTTAGGTTTTCATTTATAAGTATACTTTGTGGGCATATATATTCACAGAGTTAATATTAGTATTTGGTTTTTCGAGGTAGGGTCTCACTCTAGCTCAGGCTGACCTGGAATTAACTATGTAGTCTCAGAGCGGCCTTGAACTCATGGCGATCCTCCTATCTCTGTCTCCCGAGTGCTGGGATTAAAGGTGTGTGTACCATGCCTGGCTCAGAGTTACATTTTTGATTTTTTTATTTTTTTTAATGTTTATTTATGTATTTGCAAGCAGAAAGACAGAGAAAGAGAGAGATAGGAGAGAGGCAGACAGAGAAAGAGAGAGATAGGAGAGAGGCAGACAGAGAGAGAATGGGCACGCCAGGTCTGTAGCCACTGCAAACGAACTCCAGATGCATGTGCCCCTTGTGCATCTGGCTTACGTGGGTCCTGGAGAATCGAACCGGGATCCTTTGGCTTCGCAGGCAAATGCCTTAACCGCTAAGCCATTTCTCCAGCCCCTTTTTTTTTTTTTTTTTTTTTTTTTGGTTTTGTGAGGTAGGGTCTCACTCTGGTCCAGGCTGACCTGGAATTAACTGTAGTCTCAGGGTGGCCTCGAACTCTCGGCGATCCTCCTACCTCTGCCTCCCGAGTGCTGGGATTAAAGGCGTGCACCACCACGCCCAGCCCATTTTTGATTTTTTAAAGGATCTAAAATTTCTGATACAAATAGTTTTCTTGCACCAACTTGATTGACTTTTGGCTAATTTTACAGATTTTAACTCAAGATTTTGGAAGGTGTGCATATTTTATCAACTGGAAACAATGCTAAGGCACTGATACTGTGTTCTACAGAATAAAGAGAAGCATGGGTGATTAGTTCACATGCAGGATGGTTTATTAAAAAGCAGGAAACCATTGGAATGGAATATCTTTTAGTTAATAGATCTTGTAGAAGTCAACACAGAGGGATGGAAATTTTGTACTGAAAATGTTGGCTATTTAAAAAATTTTGCGGAATGTTGAAAAAACATAAACCACTGGCCAACTCTTATTTCTGTCCACTCGATTGATTGCCAGAGCTTACCACACTCCCCTCAAACTCTCCCTCATATGCTCCCCACTGGGATCTTGTCCTCCTGGAGTTTAAATCCTTATTTGTTCCAGAGTCAAATAGGACCAGAATAGGTCCCTTATTCCTTAAAAATCATGTAGTACAAGCTGGGCATGGTAGCACAGGCCTTTAATATCAGCACTTGGGAGGCAGAGGTAGGAGGATCGCCCTAAGACTACATAGTTGATTGCAGGGCTAGAGTGAGGCCCTATCTCAAAAAAAAAAAAAAAAAAAAATCACATAGTACATGGTGGCACACACCTTAGTCCAACATTCGGAAAGCAGAGATAGGATTGCCATGAGTTTGAGGCCAGCCAGGGACTACATAGTGAGTTGCAGGTCAGCCTGGGCAAAGCGAGACCCTATCTCAAAAAAAAAAAAATTTTTTTTATTTACTTTTTTTTCAGCAGCAGAAGCTAGAGGCCCTGACACACACCCATTCATTTATTCTCTTTCTCTGCTTGCAAATATTAAAAAAATAAAATAAACCTAGGGCTAGAGAGATGGCTTAGCAGTTAAGGTGCATGCCTGCAAAGCCCAACGTCCAGGGTTTGATTCCCCCATATCCATGTAAAACCAGATGCACAAAGTGACACATTCATCTGGAATTCTTTTGCAGTGGCTAGAAGACCTGGCATGCCCATCCCTCCTCTCTGTCTCTCACTCTCCTTGGAAACAAATATTTTTTTAAAACTCTAATTTTGTGAGCTGGGTGTGGTAGTGCATGCTTTTAATCCCAGCACTTGGGAGGCAGAGGTAGGAGGATTGCATGAGTTCGAGGCCACCCTGAGACTACATAGTGAATTCCAGGTCAGCCTGGGTTAGAGTGAGACCCTACCTCAAAAAACCAAAAAACAAAAACAAAACCCTCTAATTTTGTTTTGCACCATTGCCTAGCCAAACAATACTGCAAATGGCAGTGTTCCCTCTGTCTCCCATTTTCCCTCCTTTTTCCTCTTCACCCTCAGGTTGATGCTCTTGATTGGAGTTCATCTAATTATCTCCTTAATAAATCAGATGAATAAAGCAGACTGGGTTCACCTAAACCACTCGATCTCTTCCTATGCTTCCTCTGCTCCAAACCAAGTTATTAATGTTTTTCTCTGCCACTCTGCTTGATCTCTGCCCAAAGCACAGTTCCAATCTGTGCCTTCTAAAAATGGCCTTCAGCCAGGCATGGTGGCGCATGCCTTTAATCCCAGCACTTGAGAGGCAGAGATAGAAGGATCCCTACCTCGAACCCCCGCCCCCCAGTAAATAAATAAAAATGGCCTTCAGGCCGCTCTTTAGATTCCACTAATTCTTTCATCTTGCATTCCCTCTTCAGGATTTTCAATTAAGACTCTTTTTTTCCCCAGAAGAATCTCTTTTTACAAGTTTATTTATTTGAGAGAGAAAGAGAGAATGGGCATGCCAGGATCTTTGGCTACTGCAAATAAACTCCAGACACATGGGCCACCTTGTGCATCTGGCTTAAATGGGGAATTGCATCTGGGTTCTTTGGCTTTGCAGGCAAGTGCCTTAACTGCTAAGCCATCTCTACAGCCCTCTTTTCACAGGTTTGAAAAGGGTCTCCTTTTTTCTAAAAAGGCTTCCTGTCTTGGGGATAAAGATGAGACATGAAGAAAACTAATTTCTTGTGTTAAAATATTTGTATTTATTTGCAAGCAGAGAGAGAAGAGAGACAGACATGCCAGGGCCTCTTACTGCTGCAGATGAACTCCAGATGCATGTGCTACTTTGTGCATCTGTCTTTCTTTACATGGGTACTAGGGGACTGAACCTGGGTCGTTAGGCTTTTCAGGCAAGCTTACCTTAACCAAGAGCTATCTCTCCAGCCCTTTCTTGAAAAGAGATATCAAAATTATAAATAATGTGTATTTCTGATAAAAGTTAAATAAAAGGTTGTATTAAGGGTTTTTTTAATTTCTGGTCAAGGGGCTGGGAAGATGGCTCACTGGCTAAAGGAACTTACTTGCAAAGTCTGCTGGCCCAGGTTCCATTCCCTAGCCACTCCTGTAAAACTGGACGGGTGTATGCTTGAAGCAGCAAAAGACCCTGGAGCAACCATACATACACATGCACAAAAATAAATTTTAAGAAACAGGGGCAGGGCATGGTGGCACATACCTTTAATCCCAGCACTTTGGAGGCCAAGATAGGAGGATCGCTGTAAGATCAAGGCCGGCCTGAGACTACATAGTGAATCCAAGGTCAGCCTGGACTAGAGTAAGACCCTACCTCGAAAAGCCAAAAACAAACAAACAAACAAACAAACAAACAAACAAACAAACAAACAAAAAAGGGTTGGAGAGATGGCTCAATGGTTAAAGGTGCTTACTTATAAAGTTTGGCAGCCTGGGTTCAATTCCCCAGGAAGCCAGATGCAGAAAGTGGCACGAGCATCTGGAGTTCATTTGCAGTGGCCTTGTCACTGGAATGCCCATTTCCTTCCTCCTTTCTCCCCCTTGTTCTTGCAAATAAATAAAAATATTAAAAAAAAAAAAAAAAAAAGGCTGAAGCTGGGCGTGGTGGTGCACACCTTTAATCCCAGCACTCGGGAGGCAGAGGTAGGAGGATCGCAGTGAGTTCAAGGCCACCCTGAGACTACATAGTGAATTCCAGGTCAGCCTGAGGTAGAGTGAGACCCTACCTCGAAAAACCAAAAAAAAAAAAAAAAAAAAAAAAAAAAAAAAAAGGCTGAAGCGATGACTCAGCAGTTAAGGTGCTTGCCTACAAAGCCTAATGACCCAGGTTCAATTCCCCAGTACTCATGTAAAGCCAGATGCATAAAGTGGCACATGCATCTGGAGTTTGTTTCCAGCAGTTGGAGAATCTGGCACACCTATTCTCTCTCTTTTTTAAAAGATTTATTTATTTATTTTGTTTTTTCGAGGTAGGGTTTCACTCTAGCCCATGCTGACCTGGAATTCACCATGTAGTCTCAGGGTAGCTTTGAACTCATGGTAATCCTCCTACCTCTGCCTCCCGAGTGCTAGGATTAAAGGCTTATGCCACCAAGCCCAGCTTTAAATTTATTTATTTATTTATTTATTTATTTATTTATTTATTTATTTGAGAGAGTGAGTGAGAATGGGCGTGCCAGGGCCTCTAACCACTGCAAACTAACTCCAGATGCATGTGCCACCATGTGCATCTGGTTCACGTGGGACCTGGATAATTGAACCTGGGTCCTTAGGCTTCACAAGCATGCACCTTAACTGCTAAACCATCTCTCCAGCCCTCTCTCTCTCTTTTTCCTTCCTTCCCTCCCTTCTTGAAAATAAATTAAAACATTAAACTGAAAACAATGATATGGGTAAAATTAATTTTTAAAAAATCTATTTTACTTATTTATTTGAGAGAGAGAAAGAGGTAGAGGTGGGGAGAGAGAGAGAGAGAATGAGCACTCCAGGGCCTCCAGCCACCTCAAGTGAACTCCAGATGCATGTGCCCCCTTGTGCATCTGGCTTATGTGGATCCTGGAAAGTCGAACTGGGATCCTTTAGCTTTGCAGGCAAATGCCTTAACTGCTAAGACATCTCTCCAGCCCAGTATAATTAATTTGATTGTTACTAAAGGGTATTAGATTCCTAAGGTCAAATTTTCATTATCATTTTATTTCAAAATAAAACAAGGCATGATTATTGACACAGTAAGGTTTTCTAAAATAGTTTACTTTGTAGTATTTAAAAAATAAGATATTAAATGTTTTATCTTTTTTATGTAGTTTCAGGGTGGCCTCAAACTCACTGCCATCCTCCTACCTCTGCCTCCCGAGGGCTGGGATTAAAGCCATGCACCACCATGCCCAACTTCTATTTGATGTCATTTTTTTTCTTTCTGTTAAACAGGTCTTGTGTAGGTAGTGTCAGCCACTGTGAGGTCATGAGTGCAGTGGTCACTTTGTGTCTGGAAGACAGCATTCCAAAGCACTCCTCTGCATCCTTTGGCTTTTACATTCTTTTTTTTTTCCGAGGTAGGGTCTCACACTGGCCCAGGCTGACCTGGAATTCACTATGTAGTCTCAGGGTGGCCTCGAACTCATGGTAGTCCTCCTACCTCTGCCTCCCTAATGCTGGGATTAAAGGCATGTGCTAGAGCAAGACCCTACCTCGAAAAAGCCGTGTGTGTGTGTGTATAAAATGTGTGTGTGTGTGTGTGTGTGTGTGTGTGTGTCTGTGTATGAATGTATGTATGTATAGCAAAATATTCAGTGTAATTTGGTGGACATAATATATCCATTTAGCCCAGGCTGGACTCTATGCCTGGCTCATAGAATTTTGATTAGGTTTTCAGTACCAGGAAAGAATTCCCTCCCATGAAACAGATCTCAAATCCAATCAGGCAGCAGCTGGTTTCCCCCATAGCAGACATGCCACCATTGCACCAGTTAATACATTTGGCCTAGCTATCCAGTCACAAAACTTGTAGCATCTACTGCTGGTTAAGACTGTTGATGACTTTTCTGTCCCAACAGGCTGCATAGCTCTTTCCAGCATCCTGACAGCTAAGTCAAGAGGGAGAAGGCTTTCAGCTCAGCTCCAGCTTGATTTCTCAGTGACCTGCATCCCCAGCATGTGGAGTCTCCAGCAGTAGAGTCTTATCATCTACTTCTGGTGGAAAATACTTTTTTTTTTTTTTTTTTTTTTTTTTTGGTTTTTCGAGGTAGGGTCTCACTCTGGCCCAGGCTGACCTGGAATTCACTATGTAGTCTCAGGGTGGCCTCGAACTCATGGCGATCCTCCTACCTCTGCCTCCCGAGTGCTGGGATTAAAGGCGTGCGCCACCACGCCCGGCTGGAAAATACATTTTTTGAAAGAAGCTATTCTGAAAAAATTTTATCCAAATACTGTTTGATTTCCTATTGAGTAAAGCCTTCACTTGTTGGATTAAAAAATATTCTAATATATAAAAATTTAGATCTATTCATAAAATTTGGCCTATTATACAAAATTTTATTTTGCCTTTAATCCTTAATCTTTTAATTACTCATTAAATAAACTGATGACACCAATAAATTAAGATTTACCAAAATTTTAAGCTTCTTTTTTTTTCCAAGGTAAGATCTCACTGTGTAGTCTCAGACTGGCCTTGAACTCATTGCCAATCCTCCTATCTCTGCCACCCAAGAACTAGGATTAATGGGGTTCACCACCATGCCTGGAACTTTTTACTTTTTTAACCTGACACATTTTTATTCTTCTAAATCTAAGATTTTATTTAATCTCTGTACTAAGTACAGAGTCTATCTATATTAATAACTATTATCAGGGACTTTTAAACCTGGTAACCCAAACCATCAGAATTGATTTCTTATTTTTTTCCTCCCTCCCTCCCTTCCTCTCTCTTTCTCTTTCTTTCTTTCTTTTGTTATTTGAGGCAGGGTATTGCTGTAGCCTAGACTGATCTGGATTTTCTATTTACAAGTTGGCTTCAAACTCACAATGGTCTTCCTACCTTAGCATCCCAAGTGCTAGGATTAAAAGGTGAGCGGTTAAGACACTTGACTGTGAAGACTAAGGACCTAAGTTCCAATTGCCAGGTCCCAGAAGCCAGATGCATAGTATCACAAGCACTCAATGTTGCATGTGCACAAAAGGGGCACATACATCTGGAGACAGAGAGAACTGACGCACCAGGGTCACAGACACTTCAATCAAACTCCAGACACTTGTGCCACCTAGTGGGCATGTATGACCTTGCACTTGCCTCACCTTTGTGCATCTGGTTTATGTGGGATTTGGAGACTCGAACATGAGTCCTTAGGCTTCATAGGCAAGTGCCTTATCTGCTCTCTCTCCAGTCCACATCTTTTTTTTGAGGCAAACCCAACAGACTGGGCTTTTTTTTTTTTTAATGTGAGAGTGAGAGAGAATTGGCACACCAGGGCCTCCAGCCACTGAACTTGAACTCCAGATGCACGTGCTACCTTGTGCACATGTGAAACCTTGCACACTTGCATCATCTTTGTGCGTCTGACCTGTATGGGACCTGGAGAGTTAAACATAGGTTCTTAGGCTTTACAGGCAAGTGCCTTAAGTGCTAAGCCATCTCTCCAGCCCCCAATACTTAAAATTTTTTTTTTATTATTTGAGAGAGGAAGAGGCAGAGAGAGAATGGGCATGCCAGAAGCCTCTCAGCCATTCTGAACGAACTCCAGATGTGTGCACCCCCTTGTGGGGCAAGCATGGCATTGTGCTCTTATGTCACTTTTTGTGTCTGGCTAAACATGGGACCTGGAGATCAAATGCACAATCTTAGGCTTGGCAGGCAGGCACCTTAACCACTAAGCCATCTCTCCAGGGCCCCCAACATTTTTTTAAATTATCATTTATTTTATTTTTTGTTTACTTTGAGATAGTTTCACTCTAGCCCAGGCTAGATTAATCTGAAAATTATTGAAAGGTGGTTGAACTTCCTGCCTGTTTGGAGGAAGCAGTTCACTAGTGTATCATTTATTTGAGAAAGAGGCAGATAGGATGGGCACACCAGGGCCTCCAGCCACTGTAAATGAACTCTAGATGCATGTACCACCTTATACATTTGGCTTATGTGGGTATTTATTTACATGGGGAATTGAACCTGGGTCCTTAGGCTTCACAGGCAAGTACTTTAACTGCTAAACCATCTCTCTAGCCCTCATTAGTGTATTTTTTTTTTACTCATACTTTGTTCCAATTTTTTATGAAAAACATACAGACAGTGCATAAAGTAAAATTTTTATAAAGATGATGTATTGCCATGGCCTTCTTGATGTTTTCATAATCATTTAACATATGAATATTAAAAATCACGCCAGGGCTGGGCATGGTGGCACACGCCTTTAATCCCAGCATTCAGGAGGCAGAGGTAAGAGGATCACCATGAGTTCGAGGCCACCCTGAGAATACAGTGAATTCCAGGTCAGCCTGGACTAGAGTGAGACCCTACCTCAAAAAACCAAAAAAAAAAAAAAAATCAAGGCAGGTGTGGTGGTGCACGCCATTAATCCCAGCACTCGAGAGGCAGAGGTAGGAAGATCGCCATGAGTTCAAGGCTACCCTGAGACTACATAGTGAATTCCAGCTCAGACTGAGCTAGAGTGAGACCCTATCTCAAAAAAAGGCAAAACAGAGCCGGGCGTGGTGGCGCATGCCTTTAATCCCAGCACTTGGGAGGCAGAGGTAGGAGGATTGCTGTGAGTTCAAGGCCACCCTGAGAAGACAGAGTGAATTCCAGATCAGCCTGGGCAAGAGTGAGACCCTACCTCGAAAAACCAAAAAAAAAAAAAAAAAAAAAAAAAAAAAAAAAAAACAAAACAAAACAAAAAATCAATTTGGATTAGGCTGGTCCCAGTGAGGTACTTTCAAACCTCCATGATGCTTAGTTATCTCGATCACATTTAACTATCTTGGGCTTGGTCAGTGTACTATGTTCAACTCTGCAGGAGTACTGATCACTTGTGCTGGGAGTGAATGAGTATAAGGCCAGGAGATAGTAAGACTGAATCCTTGCTTAAGGCCAGATCTGACCGTTTGACTTTGTCTATTGTCTTTCCATTCCTCAAGATGTCAACTGTAATCAGAGGTGGATGAAACACAGACACATAGCAATTCAGAAAGTCGGGCTTCCCATTCTCTGCCAGGGGCATGAGTAAACCTGAATTTTTGGAGCACAAGTGAGCCATGGAGACCTGAGCTGGGCGGAAGCACTGCTCACTAGTGTATTTTTGAAGACTGTATGTTGCCTCTTGCTTTCTACCTGTCTGCCATGAGGACAATTCTCTGCCATACATTCCAATGCCATGATGTTTTGCCCAATTACATGGAGCTAAGCGACTGAACCTGCTGAAAACAACCAATATATACCTTTCCTTCTCTAAGTTGTGTATGGTATTTTGATGCAAATGTCTAAAAGGGTTCCCTTTCTGTACCTGAAACAAAATTTTTATTGAAATAAATGACCTACTTTGTAAATATAACTGTCTTTTTTTTTTTTTCCTGACGTAGGGTCTTATTCTAGCTCAGGCTGAAACTCATTCTGTAGACCCAGGCTGGCCTCAAACTCATAGTGATCCTCCTACCTCTGCCTCCCAAGAGCTGGGACTAAAAGGCATATAGCACCATGCCCAGCTACCACAGACTTTTGAATTTAGTATGTTGTTAAAATATACTTACAATGTATCATTGCTTTTTACATAGATTAGTTACCATCGCCCTGACTCTACTAAGCAGTCCTGCAGGTATATTCTTCCCAAAATATTCATTTGACTTATAAAATGTTCCCTTTTCCTGGTCTAATCATTCTCTATAATCACCCTTAACTTCACCCACTCCTTTAATGTTGTCACACCCATTACAATGCCTCCTTTAAAAATTTTCTTGGTTTATTTTTCATTTTGGTTTTTCAAGGTAGGGTCTCACTCTAGCTCAGGCTGACCTGGAATTCACTCTGTAGTCTCAAATTCATGGTGATCCTCCTACTGCCTCCCAAGTGCTGGGATTAAAGGCATGCATTGCCTTGACCAACAAAGTATTTATTTATTTGAGAGAGAATGGGTGCACCAGGGCCTCCAGTTGCTGCCAACAAACTATAGACACATGTGCCACCATGTGCATTTGGCTTAAGTGGGTACTGGGGAATCAAACCTGGGACCTTTGGCTTTACAGGCAAGTACCTTAACTGCTCAGTCATCCCTCCAGCCCCCACAATGCCTCTTTTAATTCAAGAAATTTATATCAGTAAGGAATATGTCTGTCTATAACAGACTTTACTATAGTAAATTAAACACATGAAAATTTAATTATTCTTATAAAGGATTCAGATTTAGGCAGTTTCTGATGACTAAGCTTAAAGAATTTTAGGAAAAAGGGACTGAAGAGAAAGATGGCTCAGTGGCTAAATGCACCTCCTTGCAAGGCCTGTTGACTAGGGTTCGTTTCCCCAGTCACCCACATAAAGCTTTGTTTGCAGTGGAGACTAATGCACTTATGCATGTATGTGCAAATGTGAGCACACACACACAAATAAAAGTATTTTGGGGGCAAGATGTTCTCTTTTGGGTCCTATTCCTGGTGTCTGAGGAAAGATAGGTGTAAGCTGCCACGCCTATATTCTAGCATGGGAAAATGAAACAAATAAGTCCCTGTCAGTTGAAAGGGTTCCCTTTAAAAAGCTTTCCCAGCCAGATGTGGTGGCGCACGCCTTTAATCCCAGCACTTGGGAGGCAGAGGTCAGAGGATCACCATGAGTTCGAGGCCACCCTGAGACTACAGAGTGAATTCCAGGTCAGCTTGGACCAGAGTGAGACCCTATCTTGAAAAACCAAAAAGAAAAGAAAAGAAAAAAAAAAAAAGGCTTTCCCAGAACTTCTCCCAGTAATTTTCACAAATCATTGCTATCAGTCCCTACAAGGAAAGCTAGAAAATGTATGGCTTTGTATCTGGGCATAATGCCACTTCTACCACATAGGGAATCTCTACTTAAAGGAAAGAGTTATTACTAAGCTACAGAGTCCCTGTTTAGGCCAAGTCCGACAATTATTTGTGTCAGCCTAGTCTATTTCATAACTGATGTATCTTCAATGCAGTAATAGTAATTTTCAAAGAACAAACAGGTAAGTATACTGAATAATCAACAGGATTGCCATTTTAACTTTATTTATGAAAATGTTTTCAATAAAAATAAAGACTATGATGTCAGGTCAGCCAAATCCTCTGCTATTGTTTATTGCTACCTGCAGTGCTTCTTCCACTCTTTCCTGTGTAGAATACTTAGGGAGGTAGAGAATACTGAAGCATGTCTGTGCTCTAATTGGATCTTTTTCATTCACATTCTCAGGACAGCAAAAGGTTATTTTCATTTTCTTTAAATCTCCCACTGGCAATCTGTCAGTTCCTGTAAGAAACACTGAAACAAAGAATAAAATTGGATGATGTATTTCCTATGAACATTAAAACTGCTTTCAGAAAATCTGATCACTTTATGAAGAGCTCATGTGCCAAATCCTATATATGCAGCACACTGGGAACCATGCTCAGATAAAACCCAACAGACATTGCCCACAGGCAACGAAAAGTCTGGTCACAAATATCACAGGCCCCCTTATCATTGGCCTAAGTTACAAGATTCCAGTGGCTTTCCCAAAATGTGGATGGTACCAAACTCAATGTACAGTAGTATATTTTTTCCTATATAGACATTATAAACATCTAGCTTTTTACTTCAGAGAAGCACCTTGTAACTTGTAAGTGTACTGAAATTGCCAGCATCACTACTCATGCACTTTGGGGCCATTATTAAATAAAATAGGGCTATTTGAATACAAGCTCTCTGGTATCTCTATGGTCAATCTGAGAAAGTGAAACAGCTAAGCAACTACCATGAGTAAGTAATGCATGTAGCATGGATATCTTATGTAAGGCTGATTCACATCTTTGGTGGGACAGAGTAGGATGGCACACAACTTAAAACTTATGAAACATAAGTCGGGTGTGGTGGCGCACGCCTTTAATCCCAGCACTCGGGAGGCAGAGGTAGGAGGATCGCCATGAGTTCAAGGCTACCCTGAGATTGCATAGTTAATTCCAGGTCAGCCTGGGCCAGAGTGAGACCCTACCCCGAAAAACCAAACAAACAAACAAACAAAAAAACTCATGAAACATACTTCATAGAATTTCCATTTAAGTGAAACTACAGAATAGAGGGGACTACCATATTAGATTCGTGTATAGAAAAAGACAAATGAGGGCTGGAGAGATGACGTAGCAGGTAAGGCGCCTGCCTGCCAAGCCTAAGAATGCCTGTTTGATTCTCCAGGTCCCACGGTTAGCCAGACGTAATGTGATGCAAGGGCGCAATGTCATAGTTGCCCACAAGGGGGCGCACACATCTGGAGTTTGTTCACAGTGGCTGAGGTGCTACTGGCCCACCCATTTTCTATCTGTCTCTTTCTCTCTGTCTCTGCCTCTCTCAACTAAAAAAAAAGACAAATGAAGGGGCTGGAGTGATGGCTTAATGGTTCAGGCACTTGCCTGCAAAACCTAAGGCCCCAGGTTCAATTCTCCAGTACCCATGTAAGCCAAATGTACAAGGTGGCTCAAGTGTCTGGAGTTCGCTTGCAGTGGCTAGATGCCCTGTAATGCCCATTCCCTGTCCCCATAAATAAATAAAACATTAAAAAGACAAATGAAGCCAGGCGTGGTGGCACATGCCTTTAATCCCAGCACTCAGGAGGCAGAGAGGTGGGAGGATGGCTGTGAGTTCAAGGCCAGCTTAGGCTAGAGTGAGAACTCACTCAAAAAAAAAGGTGGAATAATACAGAGAAGTTTAGTATGGCCCCTGCACAAGGATGACATGCAAATTTGCAATGTGATCCGTATTTTCAGAAAAAATATAAAAGATAGAGAAGGACAAAAATGAGCTGGTTGTGTTGGCACACACCTTTAATCCCAGCACCTAGAAGACTGAGTTAGGAGGACTACTAGAAGTTCAAGTCCGATGTGGGCCCCAGAGTGATTTCCAGGTCAGCCTGAGCTAGAGTGAGACTTTGTTACAACAGGCCAAAAGAAAAAATAAAAGGATAATCAAGGAAGAACTAAGCGCTTCTGGATGTAAGCATGGCTTCAGAGAAAGGCGAGGATGGCAGGCTGAGAGGACAGAGAAAACTTCTAAGAACTCAGGTAACAGAACTGTCTGGAACAAAGATTTCCTCTAGGAGTTAAGACTGGAGAGGTAGGCTGTTGGGTTCTAGTGTAAGTTTGAACATCTGTCAACATATATGTTGTGATTTGAATATGTATCATTTCCCACTTTGTAATGCTGTTTGGAAAGGGCGTGGAACCTTTAGGTTAAGCCTTGCAAGAGGAAGTAGGTCATGAGGATGAGAGGTTATGGCTTGACACTTTATAGCCTGGCTGCACTTCCTGTTTGTCCTCTCCTTCCTACCTATGGATGCAATGTGACCAGCCAGCTTCCTCCTCCTGCCTTTTTCTTAATGGAATGTATCCTTCTGAACTTTTTTTCCCCCTGAGGTAGGGTCTCACTTTAGCTTAGCTTGACCAGGAACTCACTCTGTAGATCAAGGATGGCCTCAGAAATCACAGCAATCCTCCTACCTTGTTAGGATGAATGAGCCCTTTCCTGAGACTATATAGTGAGTTTCAGGTCAGCCTGGGTTAGAGTGAGATCTTACCTCAAAAAACCAAAAAAGACCGGGCGTGGTGGCACACACCTTTAATCCCAGCACTTGGGAGGCAGAGGTAGGAGGATTGCCGTGAGTTCGAGGCCACCCTGAGACTACATAGCTAATTCCAGGTCAGCCTGGACCAGAGTGAGACCCTACCTTGAAAAACCAAAAAAAAAAAAAACACCAAAAAAGAGACTTTTGGTTAAGATGGCCATGTAGGAACCATGCCAAAGTAGCCTAGGGGAGAAAAAGCAAAAACAAACAACAAAAAAAAAATCCCACCAAAATACACTCTTCTAATAAAGAATAAGGTGTATAATAAACTGTCAACTGCTGCAGCAGCACCAGTTCTATGTGGCCACAGGATTTTAAAGCCAGGTGAGGGGATTTTCCACTCACCATAGCCTCCTTGCAAACTCAAGAAACCTGGAATGGAGGACGGCAGAGACCAGTGGAGGGTCTTGTGAGGAAGAGGATTGTAAGGACCAGTGGGAGAACTTCAGCCACCATTGACAGCCTCCCCTTCCCTACTGCCAGCACAAGTGCCAGCAAGCACCAGAGACCTAGGGAAGGGAGCTACACAGCACCTGGCACAGTTGATCAGAGCAGTGACCCATAGACTCAGCTAGCCTACCTGAGTCCACTACACAGCAAAGAGGGACCCAAGTGGTTGTGCAACATAGTTGAGCAGAAAGCCATCCCAAAAAGGTAACTGGGATTACACCAGGTCAGTACCCACCAAATAAACCTGTTATATAGGCTTGCATTGGAAGTGCTAATTGCACCTTCCATGTCAGGGTAAATTATAGGTTATACCTAATGAGTGGTCAGATTTGCCATTTCTTTTTTATTAATGTTTTTGTTTATTTTTATTTATTTTATTTGAGAGGGACAAAGAGGCAGAGAGAGAAAGAGAGGGAGGGGGAGAGAGAGAGAGAGAGAGAGAATAGGTGCACTAGGGCCCAGCCACTACAAACGAATTCCATATACATGTGCCACCTCATGCATCTGGCTTACTTGGGTACTGGGGACTCAAGCCTCAAACCAGGGTCCTTAGGCTTCACAGGCAAGCGCTAAAACACTAAGCCATCTCTCCAGCCCAGCCATTCTTAAGCTATATTTTGGGTTTGTCGTTTGTTGCTTCCTGATTTATAGTACCTTTGTTTCCTCTTCTGTCATTGGTTGGGGAAGGGTCTCACTTGGTCACAAGCTGACCATGGAACCCTCCACAGACCAGAAATCTTAGCCTCCCAGTTGACAGGAGTAAGAGTGTGGGGCAACACACATTCTTAGGGACTGTGAATTTGTTAGATGATCTGTTTGTCACAATACCTACTCTTGCATAAATACTCTGGGCTGTTTTTCATTGAATGTGCACATTGTTTCGTTAAATTTTTAGAAACTTAACTTAATTTTAAGCTGGGCATGGTGGTGCAGGCCTTTAATCCCAGCATTTGGGAGGCAGAGGTAGGAGGATCACTATGAGTTCGAGGCTGACCTGAGACTACATAGTGAATTCCAGAGCAGTATGAGCTAGAGTGAAACCCTACCTTGAAAAACCAAAAGGGGGGGGGGGAAGAAATTTAATTAAATTTTAGAAAATTTTTGCCTGTATTTTGTTCCACTCAGCCTATTTGAATACTCTCATGGCAGGCAAACCCAACACCTAGGGTCACTTTTGTGGTTACTCTGAGAGTCTTAAGAGCCACATCTGCTCTTTCTGCCATCTTTCTGTGCAGCCATCATGGTGCGCATGAATGTCCCGGCAGATGCTCTCAAGAGCATCAACAATGCTGGAAAAAGAGGCAAACGCCAGGTCCTCATTAGACCATGCTCCAAAGTCATCGGTCAATTCCTAACAGTGATGATGAAGCATGGTTATATTGGTGAATTTGAAATCATTGATGATCACAGAGCTGGGAAAATTGTTGTGAACTTGCTGTTAAACAAGTATGGATTGATCAGCCCCAGATTTGATGTACAGCTCAAAGATTTAGAAAACTGGCAGAATAATTTGCTTCCATCCTGTCAGTTTGGTTTCATTGTACTGACAACCTCAGCTGGCATCATGGATCATGAGGAAGCAAGACGAAAACACACAGGAGGGAAAATCCTGGGATTTTTTTTTTCTAGGGTATTAAAGAAAGCATACATATGAATAAAATGCCTCAGTGAAAAAAAAAAAAAAGAGCCACACCTAGCACTTTAAGCTCCTACCCTGAAGATATATAACATCAGATTGTTTGATAATCTAATAATACTGCAGATAATTTAAAAATCCAAGCATTAAATTAATCCAAGATGCAAAAATCTCTACATTATAATACAAGAAACACAAACAAAAAATCAAGGCAATATAAATCCACCAAAAAGAATTAATGCATCAGAAATGACCTCCAGTGAAACTGATTTAGAGGAAATGCCTGAGAAAGATTTTAAAAGAATGAATATAAATATGTTCAAAGAAATAAAAGAGGAAATCAAAGGAATCAAAGAACACACGGGAAACCAAGTTAATGAAAAAAGGAAGTCAATACAAGACATAAATAAGGAAATAAAAATAATAAAGAAAAAAACAGTCAGAAATACTAGCAATAAAGAACACAGACAGTGAAATTTAAAAATTCTGTAGAAAATCTGACCAGTAGAATGGATAAAGGAGAGAACAGAATATCTAAACTAGAAGACCAGGTGGCAGATCTAATACAGTCCAATGAAGAGAAAGACAAACTAATAGGAAGGTATGAATGGGAATTTCAAGATATTCAGGACACTATGAAAAGATCAAACATAAGAATTCAGGGTATAGTGGAAGGAGAAGAATTTCACTCCAACGGCACAGTGGGTGTTTTCAACAAAATCATAGAAGAAAACTTCCCCCAAATTGGGAAAGAGATGCCAATGCATGGGAAAGAACCTCTCCTCGCCATATTATAGTTGGCCCCCAATATATTCAGTATTTTATTAGTTTGTGGTTTGCATCTGCTGCCACCTGGCTTGAGGCAGTGTCACTGGGCAGATCTTAAGGTGTGGTGGTGGGTTTGAGATTTCAATCTAAAGATATGCAAAGTGTGCCTAGATGGAGTTCCTGAGGTATGCTGTGCTGTGTGGTTTTTAGATTCTCTCTCTCTTGCCTAGTTCTGTCAGAGCAGGCCAGCTTCTTCTGCCATTATGGAACTTACCCTGGATCTGTAAGCTTCAATAAATATCCCTTCCTCCATAACTTTGTCTGGTCTAGAAGTTCATCTCAGCAAACCTGCAGCTGTCTGCTATACTACCAAACATACAAACCAAAGAAAATATAGTGAAAGCAGTTAGAGAGAAAAATCAAGTCACATAAAAAGGCCAGCCCATCAGGAACACAGCAGATTACTCAACACAAACTTTAAAAGCCAGAAGGGTTTGGAATGAAGTATTCCAAGATCTGAAAGATAACAACTGTCAACCAAGGTTACTTTATATCCTGAAAAGCTATCCATTTAAATAGATGGAGAAATAAGTACATTCCATAACAAAAGCAGGCTAAAGGAGTATTTGAAGACAAAACTAGCTCTACAGAAAATACTTGAAAGGATCCTTCATGCTGAAGAGTAAGAAAAGCACACATATAAAGAACCTGGAAAAAACAAACTATACCAAATATACTAGTTAATACAAGAGAGCAAAGGTAAAACCAGAAGAACTACAAAACGCTCTGATCACAATGGGATCAAACTACATATCAATAGCAAGAAAAGCTACAGAGCATACACAAAATCATGGAAACTAAACAATACACTACTAAATGATGAATAGGTCAATGAAGAAATCAAGAAGGAAATCAAAAAAATCATAGAGTCAAATGAGAACACAATATACCAAACCTTTGGGACACAATGAAAGCAGTCCTAAGAGGGAAATTTATGGCTTTAAGTGCCTATATTAAGAAATTAGAGCCGGGCGTGGTGGCACACGCCTTTAATCCCAGCACTTGGGAGGCAGAGGTAGGAGGATCGCCGAGAGTTCGAGGCCACCCTGAGACTACATTGTTAATTCCCGGTCAGCCTGGACCAGAGTGAGACCCTACCTCGCAAAACAAAACAACAACAAAAAAAAGAAATTAGAAAGGTTGCAAGGAAACAACTTAATGCTTTTCCTTAAGGCCTTGGAAAAAGAACAAGGCAAACCAGAAATCAGTAGATGGGAAGAAATAAGAAAAGATTAGGGCAGAAATTAATGAAATGGAAACCAAAAACACAATCCAAAGAATCAATGAAACAAAGAGTTAGTTCTTTGAAGGATAAACAAGATTGATAAACCCTTATAAATCTGACCAAAAGAAAGAGAGAAAAGGTTGGAGAAGATGGCTTAGCAGTTAAGGCATTTGCCTGCAACGCCAAAGGACCCCAGTTCGATTCCCTAGGACCCACATAAGCCAGATGCACAAGGAAGCACATGCATCTGGAATTTGTTTGCAGTGGCTGGAGGCCCTGGCACACCATTTCTTTCTCTCTCTTTCTCTCAAATAAGATAAATGTTTAAAGAGAGAAAGAGAAAACCTACGACAGGGGTAGTCATGAGCCCTAGGGTGTAACGTCTGCCAGTGTCTGGCTAAATGTATTTACTATGCTCACCAAGCTGCCCAGTAAGCACTTCTCTTAATGTCCATATCCATATATCAATGCTACTGTCACTTTCGGTTAGAGAAGCTTCTCTTTTCAGAATGTGGTGACCTTGGGATGACTCAGAAGGCAGCATGGTGCTGAGAAGAAGGAACAGAGGAGTGCTCAGCACCGAAACATCTCTAACACACTTTCCAAGGCTCAGGGTCCATTGCGGAAGAGGGGGTGAAAAGAATGTAAGAGCCAAAGGAAGAGTAGGACTCCTTACAACGTGCTTCTCCAGACACAAAATGGCTTGGATATCCATGACATTGCAGTGCCCAACACTATCTACACAAGACCATCATAATAGGAGGAAAAGATGATGACATCAAAATGAAAAGAGAGACTGATTGAGAGGGGGAGGGGATATGATGGAGAATGGAGTTTCAAAGGGAAAAGTGGGGGGAAGAGGGAATTACCATGGGATATTGTCTACAATTATGGAAGTTGTCAATGAAAAAACTTTTTTTTTTAAAATAAAGAAAAGGTATTTTAGGTACAAGATGTTCTTTTCTGGGACCTCTTCCTGGTGTCTAAGGACAGATATTCAAGTGTAAGTTGTCACACCTATGTTCCAGCTTGGAAAAATAAAGCAAATAGGTATTTGGTCATAGCAACAAGTAACTAATACACATTGCATACACTAATATGTGCAAATAAGTATTTTATTAATTAATTAATTTGATAGAGTAAAAGAGGGACAGACAGGAGAGAGAATGGGCATGCCAGGGCCTCCAGCCACTGCAAACAAACTCCAGACACATGCACTACCTTATGCATCTGGCTTAACTGGGTCCTGGCGAACTGAACCTGGGTCCTTTAGCTTTTCAGACAAGCACCTCAACCACTAAGCCATCCCTCTAGCCCTAAATAAATAATTTTTTTTTTAAAAAGTAAAAGTAAGTATAAGAAATTGAGAAAGTCCTTGACCCATTCTTAGGAAAGAAAGCCATAAAATAAACATAAAACTGAGTTCAAGTGGTGTAAAAGTGGGGGCTGAAGAGATGGATGAGCGGTTAAGACACTAGCTGGCAAAGCCAAAGGACCCAGGTTCGATACTCCAGTACCCACGTAGAGCCAGAGGCACAAGGAAGCACTTGAGTCTGGAATTTGTTTGCAGTGGCTGGAGGCTCTTGCACATGCATTCTCTATCTGCATTATTCTCTCTCTCTCAAGTAAGTAAATAAATAAAATATAAAAAAGTGTAAAGTAAATTAAAATTGACTTGCAAATACAAATGTAATAATAAATATAGCACTGACAACATGGCAATAGCAAGAATCATCCAAATAAAGTACCTGAGCAAATTCAAGGGAAATCAGTTATGACAAGGACTACAGAAAGAAGGTTCAAATTTTAGGATGGATGATGCAGAAAAATTTTAGAGCAGAAAGCAAGGATGAAGAAGTCTCAGGGGAAAGATCACCTATATGAAGGGCAGGAGAGAGGGCTCAGTGTGTAAAGGCACTTGCCTGCAAAACCTGACAGCCTAGTTTGATTCCCCAGCCACCATGTAAAGCCAGATGCACAAAATGATACATGCATCTGATGTCTGTTTGCAGTGGAAAGAGGCCCTGGTGTACTCATAATCCCTCTCCCTGTCCCTCTCTCAAATAAACAAAGAAACAAATAGAATGAATTAATTAAAATTCTATTCACACATGATTTTTTTTTTTGAGGTAGCATCTGGCTGAGGCTGACCTGGAATTAACTATGTAGTCTCAGGGTGGCCTCAAACTCACGGCAATCCTACTATCTCTGCCTCCCAAGTGCTGGGATAAAAGGCGTGCACCAACATGCCTGGCTTCACACATGATTTTTTTCTTTTGAGACAAAGAGAAAGAGAGAGAGAGAGAGAGGGAGAGAGAGAGAGACAGAGAATGGGCGCACAAGCAGCCTCTCAGTTGCTGTGAACAAACTCCACAAATGTGCACCCCCTTGTGGGCAAGTGTGGGCATTGTGCCCTTATGTCACTTTTTGCATCTGGCTAAACTTGGGAACTGAACAATTGATCAGGCATTCCTGGGCTTTGCAGGCAGGCGCTTTAACTGCTAAGCCATCTCTTCAGCCCTTCACACATGATATTTGATGGTGGCACAGAATTGTATTAGCAGTGACTATGACACCTAAATGAGATTTTTTTTTTTTTTTTTTTTTTTCAAGGTCAGGTTTCACTCTAGCCCAGGCTGACCTGGAATTCTTTATGTAGTCTCAGGGTGGCCTTCAACTCATGGCGATCCTCCTACCTCTGCCTCCTGAGTGCTGGGGACTAAAGGTGTGTGCTACCACGCCCAGCCTAAATGAGATTTTTAATCCCTTTCAAAAGACCCAACATTGCAGATCTACTTTTTTTTTTTTTTTTTTTGGGGGCTTTTCAAGGTAGGGTCTCACTCTAGCTCAGGCTGACCTGGAATTCACTATATAGTCTCAGGGTGGCCTTGAACTCACAGTAATCCTCCTACCTCTGCCTCCCAAGTGCTGGGATTAAAGGTGTGAGCTACCACACCTGGCATTGGATCTACTTTAAAAATAAATTTTATTTTTATTTATTTGACAGAGAGAGAGAGAATGGGTGCACCAAGGCTTCCAGCTGCTGCAAATGAACTTCAGATGTATGCACCACCTTGTGCATCTGGCTTATGTGGGTTAACAGGCCATCAAACCTTGGTCCTTTGGCTTTGCAGGCAGGCACCTTAACCATTAAACCATTCATCCCTCCAGCCCCAGATCTACTTCTTGACATAATACTTACTAAGAAACTTTTTCTTGTCTTCCAGAGTCAACTTGTGTAAAGCCTCCCAAAACATAACTATAGTGGGATGTGAACTGTGGTATCCTTGTTCATAAATTGCACTCTAGAGAATATACAAAAAAAGAAAAGACATTCAAAAATATGAAAGAAAACTGAAGTTAATCAACTTAGCCTTTATGATGACGTACCTTTTCAAATGTTTCCCAGTCATAATCTGTATTTCCAACAATCACATGTTTCAGTTCCTCAGGATGAAAAAATTCTATAATCTCCTTGTTACACACTTTATAAAATCCTCTTTCAAATTCGTCATAAATCGTCTTTACAGAGATGTTGAAGATATAATCAACACACTTAGAAACATAGTCTCTCCTTTTGTAAAACAACAAAAATATTTCCATTAATGAGATAACATAAAAAATTGGGTGATAAACCAGGCAAGGTGGCACACGCCTTTAATCCCAGCACTCAGAAGACAGAGGTAGGAGGATTGCCGTGAGTTTGAGGCCACTCTGAGACTACATAGTGAATTCCAGGTCAGCCTGGGCTAGAGAAAGACTTTACCTTGAACGCCCCCTCAAAAAAAAAAACCAAAACAAAAACAAAACAAAAGGGTAATAAACCTAAAATCTTAACATACTGTATGTGGTGTTAATGGGATTAAATAAACCCAGGGCTTCATGAATGATAGGCAAACATTCCACCACTGAGCTATATTTTCAGCATGTTTAAAAAGTTTTATTTATTTCCAAGGAAAGGGATGAAGAAGTATGGGCATGCCAGAATGAACTCCAGATGCATGTGCTATTCTGTTTATCTGGCTTTACATGGGCACTTGGGAACTGAACCTGGGCTGTAAGGCTTTGCAAGCAAGTGCCTTTAACTGCTGAGCCATCTCTTTAGCCCTGTTTTAAATTTTGAGATAGGCAAAAGAGTCAAGCTGGTAGGGCTGGAGAAGTGGAGCCTTAAGTCCACTTGAAATCATAGTCCTCCTGCATTAGCCTGCAGAGTAAGGATTACAGATGAGTACCACTTATGTCTAGAGTTACTTTTCTCTCTCTTCAAAGTTTCACTTTAGTCCAAGCTGACCTGAAACTAACTCTGCAGCCCAGGCTGGTCTTGAATGCACAGCAATTCTCCTACCTTAGTCTCCTAAGTGTTGAGATTAAAGGTGTGTTTCACTATGACTTGCTAGAGTTTTATCATTGAATATGTTAATACTTTAAGGAATATTGTTATGTCACAGAGAATAAACAGACACAGTGAAGTTAAATGACTGCTCACTGTCACACAAGGAAGAAAACACCAAGATCAGAAAAGTAAAGCTTGGAACTGGGTGTGGTGGTGCACGCCTTTAATCCCAGCATTTGGGAGGCACAGGTAGGAGGATCTCCATGAGTTCGAGGCCACCCTGAGACTACATAGTGAATTACAGGTCAGCCTGGACTACAGTGAGACCCTACCTTGAAAAACCAAAAATGATGAGGTCATTTCTACTTCCAGCTAGGGTGAAGTAGCTCACTGTAGACAGATGCTGTCACTAGAGGAGCTAGAAGTGTCAGCTACAATAGAGAAGCACAATTGGCTCAAAACTTTCAAATCTGGGTTCAAGCTCAAGAAGCCAATGCTTTAAGGAAAGGGAAGCTTACTGAGGGAAGCCCCGCATTTGCTTGCCACTTTCTGTTTTGGAACACTTGCCCATTCTTGATGGAGGGGAAAGAAGACCAAACGTCATTACTAAAAGAGCTGGAGAAGCCAGTAGACGTTTCAGTAAGTTGATATGGCTGGTAGAAAACTGAAGTATGGGGGTCACCAAACAAGAACTAAAAGGCAGGGAGCAGGGAGCTCAGCACTCCACATTATTTCCTAAATTTTCAGTAAGAGGCAAAGAAGATAATCAGAAAGTGTAATAGGTCTTGTGATGCTGAGGAAACTATGAGGGTTCACTAAGGAAAAGGAGCCTAGTAAGTATTGCAAGTCCTGAAGGAGACCCCCACTTGATGTATGAAGGAAAATCAGGGTAGACTTTAGCTTTAAAGGCTGCAACTCTGCCTCAGCTGTACCCATCAGTAGATGGAGCTAAATGATTCTCATCACTCTTGCAGCCTAGTTTTTTCTTTGCAGAAAACATAATTTAAATTGTAATGTCTAGCATCTAATCAAATGACCAAGAATATCATGAAGCCAGGCGTGATGGCACACACCTTTAATCCCGGCACTCGGGAGGAAGAGGTAAGAGAATCGCTGTGAGTTCGAGGCTACCATGAGACTCCATAGTGAATTCCAAGTCAGCCTGAGCTAGAGTGAGACCCTACCTTGAAAAACCAAAAAATATTTGGCATAGGTTATAACACTCACTACAGAGATATTGTTGCCAGTTGATCAGCTATCTAGGGCATATTTTATAATTCAAAACTCTGGTTTTAAATGGCCTCTCATGGGTTCTGGGAAAGTCAGATACCACAGTAACATCTGCACAATGTGCCTGCTAACTACTGGACATGCCTATAGATAGATTATTCTAGGTACCCAATACAGTGATGAAGCATAAGATTAAGACCCTCATTATGAAGGAAGGAACATTGAAGGATAAAAAATAAATTCTAAAACAGCGCAAGGGATTGGAAATAATTTTAGACAGGAAGAACAAGAAAGTCTTCTCTAAGAAAGCCATTTCCATCCATTCTAACAGCAAGTCTGTGATGTACATGTCTATACACACTCATACAACAAATACCAGCTTCTTTGCTTTACTTATAATTGACTAAGATATTACAAAGTCGTAAGAAATTTGTAAGGGATTTCTAAGGCTCAGTGAAATAGACATCAATGTATAAACCAAGTGTTCCTTTCCTCTGTACCTACTTGTTGGTCTGGTCAACAACTATACAATTTCCATTAGGAATTAATTCTTTATCATTTTTGTCCCAGTGTACCTGTAAACACAAATGAATTTAGGTAACATTTCTAAGATAATTTTGAACAATATTAACAACAACAACAGAAACACACTTTTTTTCTTTCTTCTTTCTTCTCTCTTTCTCTCTCTCTCTCTCTCTCTCTCTCTTTCTCTCTTTCTTTCTTTCTCTCTTTCTCTCTTTCTCTCTTTCTCTCTTTCTTTCTTTCTTTCTTTCTTTCTTTCTTTCTTTCTTTTTTTCTTTCTTTCTTTCTTTCTTTCTTTCTTTCTTTCTTTCTTTCTTTCTAGCTTTCAGGCTTTCTTTCTTTCTTTCTTTCTTTCTTTCTTTCTTTCTTTCTTTCTTTCTTTGGTTTTTCAAGGTGGGTCTCACCTAGCCCAGGCTGACCTGGAACTCACTTTTTGCCTCATGGCTGGCCTCAAACTCATGGAATCCCAGCACTTGGCCTCCCAAGTAGGAGGATTAGGTGTGAATTTGAGGCCAGCCTGGGAACACACTTTTTGTAGCATTCCAGGTCACACCTATTAATCCCAGACTCTATCTTGGAAAACAAACAAACAAACAAACAAACAAATTTAACTAATGTATCCAACTCATTACAAAAAGAAAAAAACTGCTCCTCTTTATTAGTATCATTCAGAAATGTACTGTTTTTAAAAAGGTACGATACTTTGTTAAAGCATTAATCAAAACTAAAACTGATCTATTATGTGTCTTTTATTGTTACTCACATTAAAGTGGATGTAAAGTACTTCTCCAAAGTCACTAACTTCATCATCCAGAAGTGCTTGCAAACTCCTAAAAACCAATTTTGTTGTTAAAAGAAAGCAGATACTCCATATTGTGATAGTAAAATTTGATTGTCAACTCGATGGGATTAAGAAAAGCCAAGGGTTTTAGACACAGGGTCCCATGATGTAGTCCTGGCTAGCCTGGACTTGTTAAACTTCAAAACTCATAGTGATCCTCATTTCTGCCTCCCAAGTGCTGGGATTTCAAGGATATACCACCAGGTCCAGATTGTTACCATTGTTTCCCCCCAGATAACAGCAGTATCTTCTCTCTCTTTGACTTTCTCCCTTTTCCACCCCCTCTTTTTGGTTAGACTGGCTGATCAATGAGCCCTCCGCAACCTTGTCTCCACCCCACTCAGCACTGGGACTACAGGCATGCATGGCAATGCCTGGCTTTCTCCTTGGGTACTGGAGATCTAAGGCAAGACCTCATGTTGCATAGCAAATGCTTTTACCCTGGAGCTATTCCCCTAGTGCTGATAGCTTTTTTTTTTTTCCCCCCTTTCAGTTTTTTTCGAGTTAGGGTTTCACTCTAGTCCAGGCTGACCTGGAACTCATGGTGATCCTCCTACCTCAGCCTCCCCAAGTGCTGGGATTAAAGGCATGTGCCACCATGCCCGGCCTCATTTTTTAACCACAGAATAATTTTCCTTCCCTTCCTTCCTCCATTCTTTCTATTTTTTCGAGGTAGGGTCTTGCTCTAAGCCCAGGTTGACCTGGAATTCACTATGTAGTCTCAGGGTGGCCTCAAACTCAGTGATCCTCCCTACCTTTGCCTGCCCCAAGTGCTGGGATTAAAGGTGTGTGCTACCATGCCCAGCTTCTCAGAATGTTTCTACTTTAAAGTGATAACCAAGAAACAACTTTGGCTGGGCATAGTGGCACATGCCTTTAATCCAAGCACTTAGAAGGCAGAGGTAGGAGTTTGAGGCCAGCCTGAGACTACATAATGAATTCCAGGTCAGCCTGGGCCAGAGCCAGACCATGCCTCAAAAAAAAAAAAAATCATAAGAAACAACTTTGAACATAAATACTACTAGCATAATTTGCACTATGGTATAACATGCTGAGATCCTAATAGCTGCTACATGAAAAAGTTCTAAGATCGGCTGGAGAGATGGCTTAACAGTTAAGGTGCATGCCTGTGAAGCCTAAGGACCCCAATTCGATTCTCCAGTTCCCACATAAGCCAGATGCACATGGTGGCGCAAGCGTCTGGAGTTTGTTTGCGGTGGCTAGAGGCCCTGGCGCTCCTATTCTCACTCTCCCTCTCCCTGTCTCTAATAAATAAAGTAAAATAAAATATTTTTTTTAAAAAAGAAAAAGTTCTAAGATTATTTTGAACACTGAAAACAAGTTATGAGAACAAGCAAGTCTTAGACATTTTAAAACATAAACTATTATCCTACAATTCTTAGCTAAGAGCTAAAATTGTTTTAAAGTATCCAATAATACACCTTAGATAAAGTCTTAAAAAAGGAACTGTGTTTACTTACTTCCCCAAAACAGGACTGAGTTCTGTTAAGTCTTCCACTGACGGCATTTGGCCCAAAAGCTTCTTAAAGAGTGCCAGGGGAAAAGGGATGTTGGCAAAATTGCAGTTAAAAAGGGCAAGTCCACATAGAACCCCAAAGAAGAAGTATCTCTTCTCCTCAAACTTAGGCTAAAAAGAGAAGAATGTTAAAGTACTATGAAATTTCATTACTACAATGGATTTTTAAAAATTTTAAATAGTTTAAAAATATTTTTATTTATTTATTTGCAAGCTGAAAAGAGATAAGAGAGCACAGACAGAATGGGTGCACCAGGGCCTCCAGCCACTGCAAACAAACTCCAGACACATGCGCCACTCCATGAATCTGGCTCTATGTGGGGCACTGGGGAATTGGGTGGCTAGGCTCTGCAGGCATCTCAACCCCCCCCTTTTTTTTCGAGGTAGGGTTTCACTCTGGCCCAGGCTAACCTGGAATTCACTATGTAGTCTCAGGGTGTTCTCGAACTCATGGCAATCCTCCTACCTCTGCCTCTGTAATTGTATAAATAGTCAAAACCATATACTGCTTAAGTTCTCAGGTGGACAGACATAGGAACCCAGTAATAAAACAAGTCCATTTTATTATTTTATTTTAAATTTTATTTATTTTCAAGGAGATAGAGAATGAGGATGGGAACATCAGGACCTAGTGCCACTGCAAATGAACTCCAGACACATGTGCTGCTTTGTGCATTTGGCTTTATGTGGATATTAGAGAAATGAATCCAGGCCTTTTGCAAGCAAGTGCCTTTAACTACTGAGCCATCTCTCCAACCCCAGTAACTCCATTTTATTTTTATTTATTTATTTACTTTTTTAGAGAGAGAGAGAGGCAGAGGGAGAGAGAGAGAGAGAAAATGAGAATTGGCATGCCAGGGCCTCAGCCACTGCAATTGAACTTCAGATGCTTGTGCCCCCTAGTGGGCATGTGCGACCTTGTGCTTACCTCACCTTTGTGTATCTGGCTAACGTGGGATGTGAGGAGTTGAATATGGGTCATTGGGCTTCACAGGCAAGCACCTTAACTGCTAAGCCATTTCTCCAGCCCAGGAACTCCATTTTAAATAAAAGTGATTATTTTCTCATTACAATTTATTATCAAGCCAAATGTGGTGGCACACGCCTTTAATCCCAGCACTCAGGAGGCAGAGGTACAAGGATCACCATGAGTTTGAGGCCACCATGAGACTACATAGTGAATTCCAGGTCAGCCTGAGCAAGAGTGATACCCTACCTCAAAAAAAAAAAAAAAAAAAAAAAAAAAAAAAAAACAACAACAACAACAACAACAAACCACAAAAAAATTGATTACCAGCTGGGCATAGTGGCTCAGGCTTTTAATGCCAGCACTTGGGAGGCAGAAGTAAGAGAAATTCAGAGTTTGAGGCTTGCCTGGGACTACAGATGAGTTCCAGGTCAGCCTAGGCTAGAGTGAGACCCTACCTTGAAGAAAACTAACTCCCTTCCCTCAAATAAATAAAATTAAAGGTCATCTGTCATATCAAGGACCTTCTCTCCTAGTATTCAACAGTCTAGACAACCTAATTTTCTATGGTACATAGCCCATAAACAAAAAGAAAGATTTACCCTGACAGGAAACCACATGCAGGAAGCCTCTTCAGGATATGTGAACATCTCATATTCTGGCTTGGCCATCTCCTCAAACAGACAGTAGAAGAACTCTGCCCTCACTCCTCCCTTGTTATATCCATTTTCTCCACTAAATGAAACCTGAAGAAACAACAAAATACTTTATCACTTTCAGAGCTCATAGTGCTATGTAGAAAGCCATCCTTTCATGTTACTATGGGTAACACAAGTTTTTGGTAGGTAGCAGTTTGCTTATTATAAATAATGTCACCATTGTTTTATTTATTTTATTTTATTATTTTATTTATTTTATTTTATTTTGGTTTTTTGAGGTAGGGTCTCACTCTAGTCCAGGCTGACCTGGAATTCACTATGTAGTCTTAGGGTAGCTTTGAACTCATGGTGATCCTCCTACCTCTGCCTCCCAAGGGCTGGGATTAAACGCATGCGCCACCACGCCTGGCTCACCATTAATTTTATGAGGCTGATGAAACTTGAGAATTTAAAGAACTTTCCCAGGTTTAATCAACATGCTATGGTACACTCTGTCCCACCCCAGAACCTAAGGGTTTTTAATCACTCAGCTGATTTCAACTGGTATCTTTCTTTTTTATTTTGTTTTTCTTTTCTTTTCTGTTCTTTTCTCTTCTTTTTTTTTTTTTCCTTTGGTTTTTCAAGGTAGGGTCTCACTCTAGCTCAGGCTGACCTGGAATTCACTATGTAGTCTCAGGGTGGCCTCGAACCCACTGCGATCCTCCTACCTCTGTCTCCCGAGTGCTGGGATTAAAGGCATGCGCCACCACGCCCAGCTTTAATTTATTTTGTTTTTTGGAGGTAGGGTCTCATTTTAGCTCAAGCTGACCTGGAATTCACTATGTAGTCTCAGGGTGGCCTTGAACTCATAGCAATCCTCCTACCTCTGCCTCCCGAGTGCTGGGATTAAAGGAATACACCACCATGCCCGGCTTCAACTAGTATAATTTAAAAAGATTTATTGGGAGCTGGAGAAATGGCTTAGCGGTTAAGACGCTTGCCTGCAAAGCCAAAGAACCCAAGTTCGATTCTCCAGGACCCATGTAAAGCCAGATGTACATGGTGGTGCAGGCATCTGGTGTTCATTTGCAGTGGCTGGAGGCCCTGGCATGCCCATTCTCTTTCTGTCTATCTACCTCTCGCACACACACACTCTCTCAAATAAATAAAAATGTTTAAAAAATTAAAAAAAATTATTTACACATATATGTTTGTGTGTATATGTGTATTGGCACGCCAGTGTCTCTTGCCACTGCAAATGAACCCAGACACACGTGGCACTTTGCATCCAGCTTTGTGCGGCTACTAGGGTATTGAATGTCAGGCTGGCAGGCTTTGCAAACAATTGCTTAACCAATGAACCATCTTCCCAGCCCCTCAAATGGCATCATTATTATAACCACCAGATAGCTCCATCTAATGTACAGGAAAAAAAAAAACACCCTGAAATCATAAGTATCAGGATTTTCAAAAGAATGAAAGACCAGAGCACACAAGGTTTTTGTGGACTTGGCTCCTCAGTCCTTGGGGAAGAAACATCCCCTGTTGATACTCATCCTTTGCCTGCACAGTCTGTCACAGCTCATCTTTGCTCCTTCAGTCCCCTCCCCTCTATTCTGACCCTTCCTTCTTGTAATCCTTTGAGTTTTTTTTTTCCCAAAATTAGAAAAAAGACCTAGGTGTGGTGGCGCCTGCCTTTAATCCCAGCACTCTAGAGGCAGAGAGGTAGGAGGATCACCAGGAGCTTGAGGCCAACCTGGGACTGCAGAGTGAGTTCCAGGTCAGCCTGGGCTACAGTGAGACCCGATCTTGAAAAAACAAACAAAAAGAGGAAAGTAAAGCCGGGCGTGGTGGTGCATGCCTTTAATCCCAGCACTCAGAAGGCAGAAGTAGGAGGATTGCCGTGAGTTCAAGGCCACCCTGAGACTACATAGTTAATTCCAGGTCAGCCTGGGCCAGAGTGAGATCCTACCTCGAAAAACCAAAAAAACAAACAAACAAAAAAGTAAAATAAAAAAATACAGCCCACTGTCTTCGATGTGCACAATGAGCAACGAGCTGCCTCCTAGTCTAGGACACCCAGCCTCGGAATGCAGAACAACTCCCTTCTCTATTGAAATGGTCCCAGAAGACTGAAACCTGTTAATCCCAATTCCAAGGACTTTTCTCACATCTTTATGCCCCCATTTTGCCAATATACTGTAGCTTCTTGGGGGGGGTGTATATCCTCCCCCCCCCACCACCTTGTTTTCTTTTTAAAAAATATTTTACTAGTTTTTTTGTTTGTTTTGGTTTTTCAAGGTAGGGTCTTACTCTGGCCCAGGTTGACCTGGAATTAACTATGTGGTCTCAGGGTGACCTCGAACTCATGGCGATCCTCCTACCTCTGCCTCCTGAGTGCTGGGATTAAAGGTGTGTGCCACCATGCCTGGCTCATATTTTATTAATTTGAAGGACTGAAATATTTTATTTGCAAGGAGAGAATGAAGATGAATTGCATGGGCACACCAGGGCCTCTAGCCACTGCAAACAAACTCGAGATGCATGTGCCACTTTGTGCATGTGGCTTTATGTGGGTACTGAGGAACTGAACTCACAGTGTCAGGCTTTGTAAGCCAAGCTCCTTTAATCGCTGAGCCATCTCTCTTGCCCCCTTCCTTCCTTTCTTTTTTGAAACAAATGCTCATGTAGCCATTCTAGCCTCAAATTTACTATGTAGTCATGGATGACCTTAAACTCCTGATCCTCTAAGTCTTTCCTCCCAAGTGCTGGTTTTACAGGTATACAATGCTATGCTTAGCTTCTTGGCCCCTCCACAAGGTAGAGTCTCACTTTAGCCCAATCTGACCTGAAAGTCATTGTGTAGTCCCAGGCTCGCCTTGACCTCACAGGGATCCTCCTATCCCAGCCTCCCGAGTGCATGCCCAGCTCCCTTTTCTCTTGCTTTATGAAACCCAGTTACAGTTTTGATTTTTCTTTTCCTTGCTGGCTGGCTGTTCTATCCTGGTAAGTTTTCTCTATTTTCTCTGCTTTTTCCCCAGATATTTTTTCTCCTGATTGATCTGTTTCCAAAGGCCTGTTCAACATTTCACCCATATATTTTGCTAGCAACTCCAAAAGCTTCTTTACCTAGTTTCTTTATTTGGGTGCTTGCCTCTTCCACTCTCCAAAGATTTAAGTTTTAAGCTTCAGTAGGACATTTCAATCTCTGCAGTAAGATGAAGTGTCAAACCCTTATTATTCCCCTCACTGAAGACAAGCTGCTGGTCTCACAAACCCTCAGTTTTTCCACATACTTACTCAAGAGATTAAATGGAATAGCCTATGTGAAATGGTTCACACAAAGTTAAAAAAAGTCAACTCAGTGGTACCTGAATTTAAAATGGAAAAGTGGTAACCCAAGTTATCTTTAGATGGGGAGTCAGGATCTGTTCGTTGAATCCAAATCTTGGCTCTGATACTTACCACTGGTTTACACAGGCTACCTTGACTTTATTTACCCCAGCAGAAAAATAAGGGAAAACTAGCACCTAACCCAAGGCATTGCTGAAATGTTACAGTTCTTGACACAGGAAGGCATTTCAGTCTACATATTGTTACTATTTGGACAAATCCCTACTAGAAAGATTATGTAATATACTTAAACCATTTTTTCCTTTAAATTTTCAGCACATAAATATAAAATTTTTATCTGTCAATAAGGAACTAATTTTTTCTTTCACAAAACAATTTGAGTATGTCTATCAGCACAAATATACACGAACTCTCTATGCCAATCCCCTCACTGACACCCTTACTATAGTAACTAGCTAGGCTGGGTGAGGCCTTGGGGAAGATGAGGTTACACAAGGTTACTACTGGATTAGACACGTACTTGGGGTTGGCGTGGGGGGAAAACCACTGTACTTGTCATTTTAGCCCACGCATACTCAGTAAGTGCCCACAGATACCACTTGAAAGTCAAATGTGGCTAGATGATTAGAGATAGCCCCAAACAGACCACCTTTGTGGCAAAGGGAAATCATTTCCTTCTTTTAAGATACTTTGCTCCTCCCTTTTGTTTTTCTTTACCCTGCTAGAATATTAAATGAGAATGATACTTTACCCATAACTCCCTCCTCAAGTCTTCATTTTCAACTTGACTTAGCTGACTCAAAACATCCTCAATCAAATGTTTCCTTCTGACTCTGAGATTAAAGGTGGGTGTCAAGGCAAAGTCAGCCTCTTCTTGTTGCACAATTCCTGCCAAGCTCATGGAAACTCTAATTTTTCTCTCCTATGAAAACACAAAATGTTTTGTCTTATTGTCCCATTTGCTTTCTTCAAGTAAGAATTTATAAAGTGGAATAAGCCAGTTCTGTTCATAAGAGCACTTTGCATTTATCAGAATAGCCTTACATACCTACCCTTGGAAGTAAATGACATATTCAGCATTCACTCTCAGCCAAGAAAAGAAACATGCCTCCTAGGGAATGAACTTGGATGAGCAGGAAAGTGACCAGTTAGGTTTTATTGGGCCAGTTTATGTTAATAACACAATTATTAATGTTTAAGTTACTGACAGTAATTATCATCAAAGCTAAGAGATTCAGTGGTATCGAATGAGACAGAGCATTTCAGCATAATATTTTTATTCAGAAGAGTTCAGATGTTTAGAAAAGAAAGAGGCTGCTGGGAAAAGACAGGCCCTTTACCCAGGAAGTTAATGTAAGGACAAGAAAGAGTATGGGGAAGAAGGCAGAGAGAAGGGAAGGAGGGGGAGAGAGAAATTAAGGTCTAATCTGAAATGAAATACAATTAACTTAGTCATTGAAATCTATAGTTATTAGCAGAAGACAAAAAATAGCAGTTCTATAAATATTATCATTGGAAACTTACGTAAAATTAAGGGAGAATAAGTTCCAAAATTCTTGTATCTTTTTTCCATTTTCCTTGGTTAAATATTTCATTAATGGAAATACTCAAATTCTTTATTTTTTATTTATTTGTTAGAGAGAGAAAGAAGTAGATAGAACGGGTGCACCAGGGCCTCTAGCCACTGCAAAGGAACTCCAGATGCATGTGCCACCATGTGCATGCATCTGGCTTATGTTGGTACTAGAGAATCGAATTTGGGTCTTTTGGCTTTGCTTGCAAGTGCTTTAACTACTAAGCCGTCTCTCCAGCCTTCAAGTTCTTATTTTTATAAATGCTTCATGTGAAATCACCTACTTTAAGGACATGTATTTGTATATTATGTATATGGCTGTACAAGTAAGAATGGAGATAATAACCATAATACTTGTAAGTATTTAAATTAAAATATTTTTTTAAAGTTTAATTTGTTTATTTGCAAGCAGAGAGACAGACAGAGAGGATGGGTGCACCAGGGCCTCCAGCCGCTACAAATGAACTCCAGACACACATGTCATTTTGTGCATCTGGCTTTATGTGAGTACTGGGGCATCTAACCTGGCTTGTTTGGCTTTGTAGGCAAGCACTTTACTGCTGAGCCATTTCTGTAGCTTGTGAATATTTACTTTATGGCAGGCTCTATTTAAGTGGCTTACCTGTATTAACAAATTTAATCCTTAAAACAATGTAGTGAAGTATGGATTCACCTATCTACTACAGTTTACTTGACTCCTTGGCCTTTCCTTTCCCTTTACTCCTTTCTTCCCTTGCTCTTTCCTTACGCATGTGCTTTACTTTCTGTTTTTCTTTTGTGGGAGGGGGAGTATTTTGAGGCAGGATTTTACTTTGAAGCCTAGGCTGGCCCTAATCTCAGCCTCTAGAGTCACCACACACAGCCATAGTTTTTCCTTTTTTCAGTAGGGTCTCATGTAGCTAATGTAGGTCTCACTGTGTAACCAAGGATAGTCTTGAACTCCTGGTTTTCCTGCCTTCACCTATCAAGTGCTGCGATTAAAGATGTATCCTACCACACTCAGCTGACATTTTAAATTGTCTAAAAAAGGCCACAAACTACTTTGAATATATATTGACAAGTAGGACCACCTCAAGCTGGTGAAAGTACATTGAGAAGGGGTGACTTTTACAAAACTATTTTGACACCACCTAAGTACCAGTCATTTATGGGGATCCTAACAGGAAAGTTTGCCACCTCTATTCCTACTATATTTCATTTTGCCTGGCCTTCTGCAATGGATTTTAAAATTCTTAAATACAGCAATTGCTAGGTGGCTTCCCTGCCACCCCCAAATACTGCATGTTCAAGGTTTTTTTATTATGTGATATGTTAATGAAAACAACTGATGAGGTATACATACCTGTATTTTTAGAAGTGAGTCTGCATATAGTAGTTTAATCTTTGACAGACTATTAAAAACAAATGGAAAATGACTGAATATGACACAGTGCTGTGTATCTGCTGAGGTGTCCTAGAAAGGAAATGATAAAAATTACAGTTCACTGAAAGACAGAGACATTTTATATCTATCTTATGACCTTAAAGCCATTTCCATTTAAGGCTTTAGTATTCCTTGTCAAAGCAATCCAAATTGCTGGTCAATAGTACCACTAGTAAAAAATGTGCTTAACACTTACCAACAAGAAGATATACAAACTTATGTTCATTTAATTGCACATTTAATTATAAAGTTTAGACACTTTTCCATAGTCTGTTCTGTTGCAAATGTTTTTGGAAAGTGAATTCGTTCAGATACACTTAGTAAGTGAGAATGATGAATGCAGAAACACTGTCTAGCTTCTGATGTGCTTTGCCAGGAAAGCTTGTAGTAGCTCCCTAACCGTATTTGAAGAAAAGGAATGTCTTTCCCAGGATCCTCCCTTGGCTGCAACATAGCCTCTTGGCATCTGGTGAGGAATGGGACCTCCTATAAAAACTTCAGTTGCCATCTGTGTTGTCTCCATACAGTAAGACCTTCTACCTGTTCTTTTTTCTTTTTGAAGCAGGGTTTCACTCTGATCCAGGCTGACCTGAGGTTCACTCTGTAGCTCAGGCTGGCCTGAACTCACAGTGGTCCTCCTACCTCAGCCTCCTCTGCTGTGATTAAAGGCTTGCGCCACCACACTTGGCCTGCTTCTTATGCATTTTTCTAAATTCTCAAAGATCTGCTTTTCTAGTCCATCCAATTTTCTTCCAGGTACCAGTCACTTGTCTTCAAAACTACATATATCTTGCTTGAGCCTTACTTTCCCCCTAAGACCTGATATTTCAATCATACAATTTTGCTGAGTACTAGGATTTTTGGAAATTCATGGTAAAGTTAAAGCAAAAATGCCCACGTTAGCTGGGCATGGTGGTGCATGCCTTTAAAATCCCAGCATTCAAGAGGCCCAGATAGGAGGATTGCTGTGAGTTCAAGGACAGCCTGAGACTCAGTGAATTCCAGGTCAACCTGGGCTAGAACAAGACCTTACCTCTAAAAACAAAACAAAAACGCCAATTTTAACCCAATGATCATCAATTTCTCCCTTTAAAAACATGTTATACTTACCAAGTCTGCTTTATAACAGGATCTTCTGTATGCTTCTCCATAAAAGTTGAGCCAGCCTGGGAGTATATCTATTTTGAAAATATCTTCAGGTAGCTGATATTTAGTCTGGTTTGCCTTAAATAAAATATGATTCATGAGGTTTTATATTAAAAAAATTTTTTTTGATAGGGTCTCACTCTAGTTCAGGCTGACCTAGAATTCACTATGTAGTTTCAGAGTGGCCCCAAACCCATGTGATCCTCCTACCTTTGCCTCCTGAGTGCTGGGATTAAAGGTGTGCATCACCACGCCTGGTTTATTTTAAAATAGTTTTATTTGATGGTTGCTAATTATACTTAGCCAAAATAAAATACAATTCAACTGTCAAAGCTCCAATAATAGGAGATAATTTTAAAAACTGATCACTTTTAAAGTCCAAAGGCAAAAAATAGTGTAGTATGAAATTCAATTATGCTAGGTCCAATTCTTCATGTGTTAGTCTTTAGACCACTTAAGAGATGATTTCCCAATATGCACAACACTTGCATATTTCCATCTCTCCATCCCATGAGATGATCAGGATTATTATCAAACTCACACATGATCTGGCATTATTCACTGAAGGCACTGAATAGTAACAATGACACTAGTTTTTTTTAGACATTAGTGACCATTATTAGTGTTTGAGCTGGGTGAACAGGCACAGCTCAGCAAATTACTAATTCTCAAATCTTCTGAAAATCCATCCTCAATATGATCTCAGGCCATTCATTTAGAATACACCTACTGACTCTCTCTCTCTCTTAAAAAATTATTTACTATTTATATTCAAACTGAGGGAAGAAGGCAGGCAGGGAAGGAGGGAGAGAAGGAGGAAGGGAAAGAGAGAATGAAAAATGAATATGGGTGCACTAGGGTCTCTGGCCATTGCAAATGAACTCTAGATGCACATGCACTTTGTGCATCTGGCTTAACATGGGTATTGGAGAATTGAACTTGGGCTGTCAGACCTGCCATCAATGCACATAACCTGAGCTATCTCTCCAGCCCTTATGCTGACTCTCACTCAGCCCCAGGACTCCTAATATACTACTTGAGGCATGTTCATAAGACGCTGCTTCACCTCTGAGACACAACAAACTCCTACCACCTGTTTCAAACCAAGAATTTAGGTGTCTCCAGTAGCCTGGTAGAAGCAAATTCTCCCTGAAGAAACACAGTGCCAAATATTTTCAAAAGATAAAATTCTGGGGCTAGAGAGATGGCTCAGTGGTTAACAGTGCTTGCTTGCAAAACCTGATGGCCTAGGTTCAATTCCCCAGTATCCATGTAAAGTCAGATGCATACAGTGGCATAAACATCTGGAGTTCATCTGCAGTGGCAAGAGGTTCTATCATGTCCATTCATATCCTCTGTCACAAAAATATTTTAAAAATATGAAGTTCTTCCAGGTGTGGTGGCGTATACTTTTAATTCTAGCACTTGGGAGGCAGAGGTAGGAGGATTGCCAAGAGTTTGAGGCCACCCTGAGACTATATAGTGAATTCCAGGTCAGCCTAAGCTAGAGTGAGACTGACCTCAAAAAGCAAACAAATAAAAAAATATGAAGTTCTTAAAAATTGGGAGCTCTCACTCACATGCAAATCACAAAGAAAAGCTTTTAGCAGATAAAAGAAATGAGAGAAACTGACCTGTAAAGTCTTCAGACACTAGAGTCATAAGGCATATATATTTAAATAAAAAGAAAGCTTGAAAAGGAGGGAAGGGAAAGGAAAATGAAGAACTTATAAATAATACCAAGAAAATAAATTAAAGAATAAATCAAGAGGTCTGGTTATGAACAATATTAATACTTGAAATAAAAAAGTAAAAGGAGCCGGGCGTGGTGGCGCACGCCTTTAATCCCAGCACTCGGGAGGCAGAAGTAGGAGGATCGCCACGAATTCGAGGCCACCCTGAGGCTACATAGTTAATTCCAGGTCAGCCTGGACCAGAGTGAGACCCAACCTCGAAAAACCAAAAAAAAAAAGTAAAAGAGAGGGCTGGAGAATGGCTTAGCACTTAAGGTACTTGCCTGAAAAGCCTAACAACCTAGGTTTGATTCCCTAGTACTCACAAAAGCCAGATGCACAAAGTGGTGCATGCATCTGGAGTTCATTTGCAGCAGCCAGAGGCCCTGGTATACCCATTTTCTCTCTGTCTCTCTCTGCAAATATATAAAAATATTTTGGGGCTGGAGAGATAGCTTAGTGGTTAAGGCACTTGCCTGCAAAACCTAAGAACCCAGGTTTGATTCCCCAGTACCCATGTAAAGCCAGATGCACAAGGTAGCACATGCCTCTAGAGTTTGCAGTGGCTAGACTCCCTGGTCTCTCTCTGTATATGCCTCTCTCAAATAAATAAAAAAATTAAAAAAAAATTTTAAGGGACTGGGGAGATTGCTCAGTGACTAAAAGTACTTGCTTGCAATGCCTGACATCCTGGGTTCAATTCCTCAATACCCTTGTCCAGCCAGAAGCACAAAGTGGCAACATGCCACTGGAGTTCGTTTACAGTGGCAGGTGGTACTGGCATGCTCATGCTTTCTCTTTCTCACTCCCACCCCTTTCAAATAAATAAATAAATAAAATATTTAAAAATTAGAGGGCTGGAGAGATGGCTTAGTGGCTAAGCGCTTGCCTGTGAAGCCTAAGGACCCCGGTTCAAGGCTTGATTCCCCAGTACCCATGTAAGCCAAATGCACAAGGTGGCACATGCATTTGGAGTCTGTTTATAGTGGCTAGAGGCCCTGGTACTCCAGTTCTCCCTCTCTCTGCTTCTTTCTCTCTCTGTCACTCTCAAATAAATAAATTAAAATAAACAAAAAATTAAAAAGAATTAGAAATGTGAACTACTTATTGAATTTGCTTAAAATTCAAGCTAGCTGAATAAAATTTCAATAGCTAAATATAGACATAGAAATTTCTAAACAAACCCTTACCTTATGTAGCTTGTTCAATACTTCTAGAAGAGCTTTAAGATGGCAGTTATTCTCATCACTTTCCACCCAATAGTGCAGCTGGGAGTCAATGGCACTTTTAAACATCTGAATGAGGTTGCTGAAAGAAGATTCTTGCAGAGTTGTCCAATACTCCTCTGAGCAATACAAAGAAGGTAAAGGTAACTGCCACCATTTAATTCCTCTTAAGAGTCTTAAAAGGTAAAAAGTGGATTGCTATCTCCCCAAACTCATAACAAAGTAAACATATCATAATTGTGCAAAAAACACATTTGTAGTAAACTTCTTTAAATAAATACAACTTCAATTAATATACAAACATTTCAAACATACTAGAAATGTTAGAAATTAACTTCCTGGGAAACTTCATCTAATTAATTTGTGGGAAAAAAACCAGACAAAATTAATGACATTCTTTGCTTAGATGAAATAGTAGTATGTATTAATATTTACATGAAGAATTGATTGGAGCTGGCTGTACTGTCACATGCCTTTAATTCCAGCACTCAGGAAGCAGAGATAGGAGGATCATTGTGAGTTTGAGACCACCCTTGAGACTACATAGTAAACTGCAGGTCAGCCTGGGTTAGAATGAAACCCTACCAAAAAAAAAAAAAAAAAAAAAAAGGTTTGTGATTGCACTATTTTTCTGTGCTCCAGCCCAAGATTTTAAATGAATTTTATGGAATTATAATTTTTTTGAAATGATGTCATAGTAATAAAAGATGCTGTTTTAGCTGGGCATGGTAGCGCATGCCTTTAATCCCAGCACTTGGGAGGTAGAGGTAGGAGGATTGCCGTGAGTTCGAGGTCACCCTGAGACTACATAGTTAATTCCAGGTCAGCCTGGGCCAGAGTGAAACCCTACCTTGAAAAACCCAAAAAAAAAAAAAAAAAAAAAAAAAAAAAAAAAAAGATGCTCTGTTTTTAGACAAATGTTGAAATACTGAATAAAATTTCATCTTAATTCTATACATAAGAGACCTAAAAGATTCCAACAAAAGGGTTGGAAATATGGCTTAGCAGTTAATGTGACTGCCTGTGAAGCCTAAAGGACCCAGGTTCAATTCCCCAGTACCCACAAAAGCCAGGTGCAAAAGGAGACACATGTACCTGGAGTTTGTTTGCAGTAGCACTGGCACGCCCATTCTCTCTCTCTTTCATGTCTTTCTCCCTTTCTCTCAAAATAAATAAATACATTTTTTTTTAAAAAAAGGGTTGGAGAGATGGATTAGGACCCAGGTTCAATTCCCCAGTACCCATTTGTAAAGCCAGATGCACTGGGTGGCACATGCTCTGGAGTTTGTTTGCAGTGGTTAGGGGTCCTTGTGTGTCCACTCTCTTTCTCTCTGTCTCGCTCTCTCTCTCAAATAAATAAATAAATAAATAAATATTAAAAAAAGATTCCACCTAAAACTCCTAGAACTGATAAATGCTTTCCATAAAGTAGCATTATATAAAAGTCACACAAAAATCAGTAGTTTTAGCTGTGTGGCATCGGGTAACTTCCCAGCCTCGCTGAGCCTCTCCTCGTCTGTATTATGAAGGTAATACTTACCTCGCAAGGATGTCTGTGTGAATATCAAGTGGCAAGCCCCGGGCTCAGAGCCTTGCACACACAGATAATGAACAGCAGCCATGACTACTCAATGGAACCTCACAGAGACTGTGATCACAGGAAAAACACCAGCTACAGGACTACAGAGATGGCTCAGGGGTTTTAAAGGAGCTTACTTGCAAAGCCTGATGGCCCAGATTTGATTCCCCAATACCCATGGAAAGCCAGATACACAAAGTGGTGCATGTGCCTGTAGTTCATTTGCAGTAACAGGAGGCTCTAGCATGCTCGTTTTCTCTCTTTCTCTCTCTCTAGTAAATAAAAATAACAGGCTGGCAAGTTATATGGGCCACTGAAACCTTTTCTAAAAGTTTACTAGTTCAATAAATTCAAAGCTGGAGAACTACTTGTAATTCTCTGAACAATCCAGAATAAAGTTCTTTTATGTAGGTCAAAAAAAAAAAAAAAAAAAATCAGTAGTTTTCTTATGTACCAATGACAAACATGGAGAAAGAAATCAGTAAGGCTGTTCCATTTACAACAGCCACACAAAAAATTGAATATTTTAGAATAACCCTAACCAAGGAAGTGAAATACCTATGTAATAAAAACAAAAACACTGAATAAAGAATTGGAGCAAGGGCTGAAGAGATGGCTTAGTGGTTAAGTGCTTGCCTGCACAGCCTAGGTACTCAGGTTCGACTCCCCAGAACCCACGTAAGCCAGATGCACATGGTGTCACATGCATCTGGAGTTTGTTTGCAGTGGCTAGAGGCCCTGGTGTACTCATTCTCTGTCTCTAAATAAATAAATAAATAAATAAAAATAAAATATTAAAAAAATAAAGAATTGGAGGAATATCATTAAAACGGCCATCCTGAGCTGGACAGATGGCTTAGCAATTAAGGCATTTTCCTGCAAAGCCAAAGGACCCCGGTTTGATTCCCCAGGACCCACGTAAGCCAGATGCACAAGGGGTGCATGTGTCTGGAGTTCATTTGCAGTGGCTCTTTCTGCTTTCTCTGAGATAAATAAAAATATATTATGGCCATCCTACTTAAAGCAATACGGAGATTCAATGCAATTCCAATAAAAACCCAGCAACATTCTTCAGAGTTAAAAAAATTGTCTCAAGCTGGGCGTGGTGGCGCACGCCTTTAATCCTAGCACTCGGGAGGCAGAGGTAGGAGGATCGCCAAGAGTTCGAGGCCACCCTGAGACTACATAGTTAATTCCAGGTCAGCCTGGGCTGGAGTGAGACCCTACCTTGAAAAAAAAAAAAAAAAAAAAAAAAAAAATTGTCTCAAAAGCCATATGGAAGCACAAAAGGCCTCAGATAGCTAAAAATGTTCTCAGCACAGGAATACTTCCAGTGATATCACCATATCTGATTTCAATATATACTATAAAGCCACAGTAATAAAAACAGCATGGTATTGGAACAAAAAAAATATAGATCAATGGAACAGATGATCCAGGTCTAAGTTCTAGTAACTACAGGTATCTGATCACTGACAAAGAAGCTGAAAATGCTCACTCGAGAAAAGACAGCATTTTCAACAAATGATGCTGGAAAAACTGAATAGTCATATGCAGAAGAATGAATTTGATTCTTCTCTTAGCCCTGCACAAAATCAACTCTAAATGGACCAAGGACCTCAATATACAACCCAAAACTTTAAAACAATTAGAAGAAAAAAATAGGGCGAACACTCTAAGATATACATGTAGGGAAAAACATTCTGAATAAGACCCCAGTAGCCCAGGGAATTAGACAAACTCTCAACCATTGGGACCTCATGAAACTAAAAGGCTATTATTATACAGATAAGCAAGCCATCAACAGAGTCAAATAGACAGCCTACAGAATGGGAGAAAATCTTGATCAGCTATACATCCGACAGAAGCTTAATATCTAGAATTTACAAAGAATTTAAAAACCTAAAAAACAAAAAGCAAAAAAAAAAAAAAGCAATCCACTAAAAAATCTGAACAGAGTTCTCAAAGGAAGAAATACAAATGGGTAAAAAACACCTAGAGTTGGGCTGGAGAGATGGCTTAGTGGTTAAGGTGCTTGCCTGTGAAGTCTAAGGATCCATGTTTGACTCTCCAGATCCCACATAAGCCAGATGCACAAAGGTGAGGCAAGCACAAAGTTGCACATGCCCACTAGGTGGTAAAAGTGTCTGGAGTTTGACTGCAATGGTTGAGGCCCTGGCACGCCAATTCTCTCTCTAAAATAAAAAAATAAAAAAAAAACACCTAGACTTGTTCAACATCTTTAGCCATGGTGGAAATGCAAATTAAAACAACTTTGAGATTCCATCTCACTCCAATCAGAATGACAATCATCAAAATATCAAATGACAGCAAATGCTGGTGGGGGTATGGGGAATTGGAACCCTCATCTACTGCTGGTGGAAGTAAAAACTTGTACAGTCACAATGGAAATCAGTTTGGATATTCCTCAAAAAGCTGAAAATAGATCTACTATTAGATCCAGCCATACCACTTTTGGATATATTCCCTAAAGATTCTATTTTATTACAGAGACACTTGATCAATTATGTTTTGTGTTGCTCTATTCACAATAGATAGGAACTGGAATGAACGGAAGAATGATAAATGAAGATGTGGCACATATACACAATATAATTCTACTTAGTGGTAAGGAAAAGTGAAATAATGAAATTTTCATAAAAATGGACTTAGAAAAAAATCATTCTAGTGCCACAGGCTCAGTAGGACAAATGCCACATATTCTTTCTTATATGTAGTTCCTAACCTGGAACAACTTGAGTTGACTGTAATCATTAGGAGTATTGATATGTAACTAGAATGAAACTAAGAAAAAAGAAACAGGGAGGGAGAGGTTATTCAACAGTAAGTTGAGGGACAGATTATTGGGGATGGAAGGGTTTGGGGGGGGTAGGGAGAAGGAAGGATGGTGAGGAATACATAAAACCAATGACAGTATAATCCAGTACCAGAGAAATTTTCTTCCTGGATAGCAAACTAAAAGATTTAACTATTAATAGGGACGGGGAATCACCCAGGCATAAGGGCCCTATCGAAGGTAGAAACCTTAACCCTAAAACCATGGGCACTGATTGGTAAATCCCAGTGCCAGAACTGGTTATACCCAAGTGAGCTGTTGGTCAGGGAGACTCATGAGGTTCCTAAAACAAAGCAGCCCATCACCAAAACACTTGGATACCTGTCAGAGCTTAATAGAAAGACCCTAGTGCTTCAAAGTACCACAGGTTAAGGGTATAGGACATCAAGAGATCACACTGGAATCTAAAAGCAAGCCAACTCCTTGAGGGCCAGCCCCCACAGTGCTGGAAAGTGCTACGCGAGCATGAATAACCAGGGGACTCTGCAAGCTATGAAATCAACCTGCCAGACGAGATATACACACCTGTACAATAATGGCACACAGCTGATGTGGGTTATCAACTGACTGGGTACAAGGCCTGCTCAATGAGACAGAATTCATATCTGGTACTGAGAACCAAGTCAGAATCCCATGGCTACGAAGGCCATAGACTCCACAGAGAAGCTCCCACTGGCCTTTGGTCAAGAAGAGTAGCTATACCCATCCAAAAGTTTCTTAAAGGCTTATCCCTTTTGATCCATGCTGTGCTCACTCTTGGCTGGACCATCTGATTTGTTTTTATAGAAAGAAGTGAAACTGGGAAGAACCAAGATTCATCAAAATAAGAAAAGATAGCCAACTGCCTAGGATGAAACAACCTAGTTCCATCATATCTGCTAGGGCCCATGAGACATTATAAAGGAAGAGATGATCTAAACATGAGTGCTGCTCTCACTGTGAGCCTGACAACCAGTTCCAGGGAGATGGTGATAGACACCGAGGACACTCAAATGCCCCTCCTCAGTGGGGTTATTGGTATTCCCATGGGGGTCATGCAGGCAGAAATCCAGAGATGGCAAAATTTACCACTAAAGTAGTCTTACAACACATGAAGGCTCGGGGAACATAGTGGAGAGAGGCCAAAGATTCTAAGAGCCATAGGGTGGGAAGAAGTATTCTATGACATTTCCCTCCACCCACCAGACACTGACTGATGCCTGCATGACCCCATGAGAATACCAATAACTCCACTGAGGAGGGCCCTCAATGAGTTGGTGGTGGGGGAGAGAAGATATAAGAGAATAACCTGATAGGAATATGACCAGTTCCTGATAGGGTCTGTTGTAGTCAGTTTCGCATTGCTGGCAGAAACCACCCAGTCAAGAACAGCTTTTGGCGAAAAATTTTGGCTTACAGACTCGAGGAGAAGCTCCATAATGGCAGGGGAAAACAATGCAATGAGCAAAGGGTAGACATCACCCTCTGGCCAATGTCAGGTGGACAACAGCAATAGGAGAGTGTGCCAAACACTGGCAAGGGGACACTATATAATACCCATAAGCCCACCCCAACAACACACTGCCTCCAAGAGGTGTTAATTCCCAAATCTCCATCAACTGGGAACCGAGCATTCAGAACACCTAAGTTTATGGGGGACACCTGAATCAAACCACCACAGGGTCAGACAATGAAATTCATAATCAATTTAAAAAATAGTGGAGTGGCTGAACTGGAGGCACATGCCTTTAATCCCAGCCCTAGGGAGACAAAGGTAGGAGGATCGCTGTGCGTTTGAGCCCAGACTATGACTACAGAGTGAGTTCCAGGTTAGGTTGGCTAGGGACACAACATTAAAAAAATAGTAGAAGGACTAACTGGAGGGAGGACAGGGGTAGAGGAAGGAGTAGAGTGCATAAAGAAGAGACAGAGGGAGGCACAGTGACTATGATCAACGTACATTTTGTGGGCTAGAGATATGGCTTAGTGGTTAAATTGCTTGTCTGCAAAGCCAAAGGATCCACGTTTGATTTCCCAGGACCCCCATCAGCCAGATGCGCAAAGTGGTGCATGTGTCTGGAGTTTGCTTGCAATAGCTGCAGGCCCCATTGTGCCCATTCTCTCTCTTGCTCTCAAATAAATAAAAATTTTTTTAAAAAATTTAAAAAATTGTTCAAAAATACCCTTTGCACATGCATAAAAACAGTCAATAAGACCATACGTGGTGGTGCATGTCTTTAATCCCAGTACTTGGGAGGCAGGTAGGAGGATTGGCTGTGAATTCAATGCTAGCCTGAGACTATATAGTGAATTCCAGACCAGCCTGGGCTAGAGTGAAACCCTACCTGGAAGAAGAGGGACTAGCTGGAAAGAAGTGACTCAGTGGATGAAAGGGGATTGAGAGGGACTATGATCATGGTATATTATATATATGGATGGATGTTTATCAATAAAAAGTTCAAAAAAGAAATTTCACATCTCTATCTTACACTCAAATGGCTAAGTAAAAACAACATGCAATCTTTTTTTTTTTTTTTTTTTTTTTGAGGCAGGGTCTCACCCATGCTATAGTCCCAGGCTGGCCTTGAACTCAGGGTGATACCCCTGAGTGCTGAGATTAAAGGTGTGCATCACCATGCCCAGCAACATGCAATCTTTACATGAAGACAGGCAGCACAATGACCACACATGAACTGTTGACCCTCGAGGAGAGGATACCTGGGTAATTACTGTACTGCTTTTTTCAACTTCTGTCTGTGAAATCTTCATAATACAAAACATGGGACAAAGGAACTCACGTATAAGCCATATGTGCACTATCCCTAAAGGTATAAAGTTACTAGTATATTTTGTGACAAGAGTTAATATAGTGCCTTTGGATATACTAAGAATATGAACTAAAACACATAAATGCATTTATAATCATCAAGATTTTAGAATAACCTTCCTAGGCATATCTTTCCACTGAGAAGACAGGTAAATTATTTTCAAATATAAACCATCAACATTACCTAAAACTTTTGAAGACTGGTCATTCATTTTACAAATAATCTCTGCAAATGGGACTACCAGGCTCTCCCAATTGTTACAATCATGCATCACTGGACATTCTGGAAGAAGTAAGAAAACTTCTAGTGCTTCTTTGTGTAGAGAATGAAGTGGCAGACTTGGGAGCAGATTATCCCTGAGAGAGGTGGTTATCTGTGGTAAGGAAGGATGGTGAAAAGGTATTCAAACTCAGCAGGAACTGTGTCAAATATACTATAATAATAAAATAAGGTATCCTACACTGTCTCTTTAAATAAAATTTCTTGTTGATTTACTAAAAAAAAAAAAGGTATAGTATCTCAAAATTCATTCTACTAGGAAATTAGAAGAGTCATTTAGATTTCTGGAAACCCATGTTGACAATCCACTTTAGTTAACTTCTAAAGGTACATCTATGTGGCAAGCATTCTCCCCATTAAATCCACTGGCAAGGGCCACCCTGTCCCTTCACAGATGTGCAAATGGCCTCTATCTTCAGTGACCTCTCCATAGTTGTATTCAGCAACAATAACTCAGAATATTACTGAATGAATGTCACACTGATTCTGATAGGAAGATTTTAACTGACCAAAGTTAGTTGATAAACAGTCTGTGGGACAGTTCCTGGGTTAATGTTACAGGTACCACTAAGTGCTCAAGTTCAGAGGCACATTTTGTCTCAGACCCCTAACTGTCCTGTATTTTTCCAAAGTTAACACAAAATACATTTTCCATACCCTCAAGAGTGAAGTATGAGAGAGGAGTAAATGAAATGATTATGGCAGATGGAGGAACAAACAAGTGAGAGAACTGAGAGAAGATACACTGGGGATGGGAGCAAGATGGACAGGGACAGAAAATAAGCTACAGAAATAGGGAAAGAGCCAAGAGAAGTAGGGAGGGGTGAGGAGCAGGCAGAAGAGTGGAGAAAGGAGAGAAAAAAAAAAAGGAACCAAGGGAGAGGAAGAGATGAGAGAACTACAAAGTGCCACCCCTAGGTCAATCACTACAAAAGAATAAGGAAATGTTTTTAAAAAAGCCATGTTTGAAAGATTCCTTCTAGAATGTACATGTATACTAGTCCCACTTGATTATCTGTTATGCTGTGCCAAATGGGTAAAGTTCTAACTGCTACTGCAGTTTGGTATGTGGACAGACTACAGCCTTACAGAATCTCCTAAAAGAAACTATTTCCTCTAAAACTTTTGAGTTCTGGGCTGAGAGATGGCTTAGCTATTAAGACGCTTGCCTATGAAGCCTAAGGACCCAGGTTCAATTCTCCAGATCTCACATAAGCCAGATGCACAAGGTGGTACATGCACCTGGAGTTTGTCTGCAGTGGCTAGAAGCCCTGGCGTGCCCATTCTCTCTTTTTCTCTCTCCTTCTCTCTGTCTCAAATAAAAATAAAATAAAAACAAAGCAAAAAAACCCCAAAACTTTGAGTTCTTCAAAGAAAAATTCTATTACATTTTCCTCCTAAAATAACATTTGGAAAATACTACCATATTAGTAATCCAGTCCTTTTCATGTAATTCCTTAAAGATGTTTCTGGCTTTACTTAAGTCTGAATGAACAGATGTGGTTTCTTCAGCCAGTCTGTGAACAAAGACAAAAAGACAAACAAATGGATAAAAACAAATGGATCCAACCTGAATTCAAGTCTCAGGGTTTTTGGCAATCCTCCTACCTCTGCCTCCCGAGTGCTGGGATTAAAGTTATGCGCCATGCTTGAAGAGGTTTTTCAAGTATGTTATTTTTTTTTTTTTTTTTGGCTTTTCGAGGTAGGGTTTCACTCTGGTCCAGGCTGACCTGGAATTAACTATGTAGTCTCAGGGTGGCCTTGAACTCATGGTGATCCTCCTACCTCTGCCTCCCGAGTGCTGGGATTAAAGGCGTGCTGGCTTTTTTTTTTTTTTTTTTTTTTTTTTTTTGGTTTTTCAAGGTAGGGTCTCACTCTGGCTCAGGCTAACCTGGAATTAACTATGTAGTCTCAGGGTGGCCTTGAACTCATAGTGATCCTCCCACCTCTGTGTGCCACCATGCCCAGCCTAGATAGAAAATTTATTCTAGAGTTTGTGCTATGCACTACAGTTACCTTCTCTCAACTCTACACAACTGTAATTTAGTAAATTCAAAAACCAGGCAGTGGCTCATTTCTGTAATTCCAGCACTTAGGAAGGTGAGGCAAGACCTTGAGTTTGTGGACAATGTGAGCTTCATAGGGAATTCAAGGCCAGCCTATACTACATGCTGAGACCGTGTCTCAGAAAAGTGTGTGTGTGCACACATACAAAATGTGGCTTAATACAAACACAAATGAATAGACTACATGAGTTCTAAAATAGCAAACAACAAAGCTATTTAACTACATAAACATTATTAGCCAGGTGTGGTGGCATACACCTTTAATCCCAGCACTCAGCAGGCTAAGGTAAAGAGGATTGCTGTCGGTTCAAGGCCAGCTGGGGCTAAAGAATGAGTTCCATGTCAGCTTGGCCTAGAGTGAGACCTTGCCCCTGCTTCAAAATAACAAATACAGGGCTGGAGAGATTGCTCAGTGGTTAAGGACACTCGCCTGCAAAGCCTGACATGTCAGGTTCAATTCCTCAGTTCACACATAAAGCCAGATGCACAAAGTGGTGCATGTGTCTGGATTTCATTTACAAGAGGAGGCCCTGGCATAGCCATTCTCTTTTTCTCTCTAAAATAATAAGGTGTGTGTGTGTGTGTGTGTGTATGTGGTTTTTTGAGATAGGTTTTCACTCTAGTCCAGGCTGACCTGGAACTCACTATAAAGTCTTAAAATGGCCTCAACCTCACAGCTGAGATTAAAGGCGTATGCCACCATACCTGGTAAGTATTTTTTAAAAATATTTTATTTATTTATTTGAGAGAGATACAGAAATAGGCAGACAGAGAGACAGAGAGAAAATGGGCACGCCAGGGCCTCCAGCCACTGCAAATGAACTCCAGATGTGTGCGGCACCCCCTTGTGCATGTGGCTTACGTGGGTCCTGGGGAGTTGAAGCTGGGTCCTTTGGCTTTGCAGGCAAGCGCCTTAACTGCTAAGCCATCTCTCCAGCCCTGGGTTAGTATTTTTTTTTTTTTTTTTGAGTCAGAGCGAGAGAATGGGTATGCCAGCAGCCTCTCAGCTGCTATGAATGAACTCTAGATGCTGTGCGTCCCCTTGTGGGCAAGTGCAGCATTGTGCCCTTGCGTCAGGCTAAACATGGGACCTGGAGAATCAAATGGGTGTTCCTAGGCTTAGCAGGCAGGCGTCTTAACTGCTAAGCCATCTCTCCAGCCCTGGGTTAGTATTTTTATTAAAGGTATTTTTCTTTTCATTTTAGCTTGGATCTAAGTTTCTAAAAATATTTTATTTTTCACTTGAAGAGAGAGAGAGGCCGATAGAATGGGCACACCAGGGCCTCTACCCACTCCAAATGAACTCCATATCCACATGCCACCATGTGCATCTGGCTTTACATAAGTACTGGGGAATTGAACCCAGGTCTTTAGGCTTTGAAGGCAAATGCCTTAACTGCTAAGTCATATCTCCAGTCCCCCAAAGTAATTTTAAAATGTTTTATTTGCATGCAGAGAGATAGAGAGAAAAAAAAGAGACATAGGGAGAAAGATAGAATAGGTGCACCGGACCTCCAGCCACGGAAAACAAACTCCAGATGCATGTGTCACCTTGTGCATCTGGAGAATCAAACCTGGGTCATTGGGCTTTGCAGGCAAGCACCTTAACTGCTGAGCCATCTCTCCAGCCCCAGCCCCAACTTTTTGCTCTACAACCATTTTCTTTTTTTGTTTTGGTATGTTTTCATGGTAAACATAATAGAATTTTACTATATGTGTTACCTTTCCTTTAAGAAACTTCCAGTGATACAAGCCGGGGATGAAAATATCTCTCGGATTTCCCTACATTAGGAATAAGAGAATGGTTAGACCAAATTATACAAGATAACTTATTGTAGACTTAGACAAAACATAATTGCACTACAAGCTTGTCTATTTTCTATTTGTTTGGATATTATCTCAGCATCTAAAAGTCTAAACTTTTTACTCAACCTGAAATACAGTGGGAAATAGACTCAGAGAAGCATCAGGGAGACAGCCAAAATCCTGACTCAGAGTCAGAAATTTTTTGGACAAACACTTCCATCTCATCCAAGTTCACAAGATGTATTTACTTCTGTTCCATTAAACTAGGAACAAAATTATACAAATCCCCCCCATTTTCACTTATTTGTGTGTGTGTGTGTGTGTGTGTGTGTGTGTGTGTGTATTGGGCCCACAAGTGCTACATATGCACCATTTTGTATACAGCTTTACATCGGTGCTGGGCAAAAGAATCCAGAATGACAGGCTTTGTAAGCAAGAGCCTTTAACTGTTAAGCCATCTCTCCAACATCCAGAAATTTCTTATTTACTTTCCTCCATCCCTCCATTCATTTTTTTTTGTTGTTGTTTTGTTTTTTGAGGTAGGGTTTCACTCTGGTCCAGGCTGACCTGGAATTAACTATGTAGTCTCAGGGTGGCCTTGAACTCACAGCAATCCTCCTACCTCTGCCTCCCAAGTGCTGGGATTAAAGGCATGTGCCACCATACCCGGCTTCCTTCTTTTTTTTGGTGTGGTATTGAGGCTAGAATTTAGGGCCTCAAATACACCAGGCAAGTGCTCTACCTCTGAGCTTCATATCTAGCTCTAATTACCATAAATTAAATGAGAAGGAGGATGTTTAATTTCATCTGAGAAACAAATGCAGAAATCCTTGGTTTAACATGGTGGCTCAAGCCTGAGGAAGCTGAGGCAGGTGACTGCCATGAATTCAAGGTAGGCCTGGTATACATAGTGAATTCAGGAGAGCCTGGGCTACAGAGTGAGACCCTATTTCAAAATTAACAACAAAGTACTCTTTTTATTATTTGTGCTCTGCGAAATATAATGCAAGTATTTTAAACAATTATTCCCAGAATTAGGAAGCAATATCTAAAAATATCTCTAAGGACAAGATACTTATAAGAATGAGCACAGGGCTGGAGAGATGGCTCAGCAGTTAAGGCACTTGCCTATAAAGCCAAAGGACCCAGGTTTGATTCCACAGTGCCCACATAAGCCAGATGCACAAGGTGACACATACGTCTGGAGTTTGTTTGCAGTGGCTAGAGGCCCTGGTGTAGTCATTCTTTCTTGATATATGCCTCTTTCTCTCTTTCTCTCTCTCTCTCAAATAAATAAGCAAAAATAAAAATAAAATAAAAGAATCTTACACAATATTACAATCTTAGGCTGGGCATGATGGCACATGCTTTTAATCCAGCACTTGGGAGGCAGAGGTAAGAGGATTGCTTTGAGTTCAAGGTCAACCTGGGATGGAGTGAGACCCTACCTCAAAAAAGCAAACAAAAATGCAACAAAACAAAACATATATACACACACAAAAGAGCACAATCTTAGAAATGGCAGGAGTTCTGTGGGATGCCCTGACTTTTTAGCTTTGAATTTCAACTGTACAAAACCTGTGGTTCCAGGGTCAGTTGTGGTTGGGAAATGTTGTAGAACATATTTCCTGATCAAATTTACAATGTATACAAACATATTTAAGGCTCAAGGAAATTCTACAGTAAAGAAAGCTGCTGCTGGGCAGCACATGCCTTTAATGCCAATACTTAGGAGGCAGAGGTAGGAGGACTGCTTGAGTTTGAGCCCACCCTGAGACAACATAGTGAATTCCAGGACAGCTTGGGCTAGAGTGAGACCCTACCTTAAAAAAAAAAAAAAAAAAAAAAAAGGAAAAGCTATTGTCACAGAGCATACTGATCTGGTTATGATGATTAATTTCATGTGTCAACTTGGTTAAGCTATACATCAGCCAAAAATTATTTTGTTTCTGTGAAGGCATTTTTAGATGAGATTAACAATAAAATAAGCAGACCTTTCTTTTTTTTATTTTTATTTTTGGAGAGAGAGAGGAAGACAGAGATGGGCGCGCCAGCAATGTCTCAGCTGCTGGGAACGAAATCCAGATGAGTGCGCCCCCTTGTGGTCAAGTGCGGCATTGGGCCCTTGCGTCACTTTGCATCTGGCTAAACATGGGACCTGGAGATTGGAACCGCTGGAGATTGGAACCAGTGTTCTTAGGCTTAGGAGGCAGGCGCCTTAACCCCTAAGCCATCTCTCCAGCCCAAGCAGACCTTTAATAAACTACATTTAAAGATGTGTGCCACCCAACCTTGGCATGATTCATGAGGCACCATGGTGCTGAGAAGAAGTGACAGAGGAGTGCTCAGCACTGAAACATCTCAACCTACCTTCCAAGGCACAGGGTCCATTGCGGAAGAGGGTGCGGAAAGAATGTAAAAGCCAAAGGAAGAGTAAGACTCCTTACAAAATGCTCCTCCAGACACAAAATGGCCTGGATATCCATGACCTCACAGTGCCTGACACTACCCACATAAAACCATCATAATAGGAGGAAAAGATCATGACATCAAACTGAAAAGAGAGACTGACTGAGAGGGGGAGGGGATATGATGGAGAGTGAAGTTTTAAAGGGGAAAGTGGGGTGAAGGAGGGAAATAACATGGGATATTGTCTACAATTAAAGAAGTTGTCAATAATAATAATAATAAAAAGATATGTGCCACCACTCCCAGCCTAAGTAATGTTTGTATACATTGTAAATTTGATCAGGAAATACATTTTATAATGTGGTTGGGACTCTTCTAATCAGCTGAGGGTCTTAAAGAAAAAATAAACTATCCAAGGGGAAAAAAAAAAAAAGACTTTCTGATTTATAGTGCAACGTAAGTTCTTCCTGGGTTCCCAGATTGTTGGCCAGCTCTGCAGATTTAAGACTTGCCAGCCGCACAATTACATTAACCAATTCTTTAACAGGTAGACAGATATAAATACATTATTAATTAATTAATTCAGGTTTTCCTGAAAAATCCCAACCCATACACCATAGTACCAGAGTCTCCCATCTCTGTAGAACCAGTTTAGGAAATGGTACTTTAGAGAGAGAGCATGGTCAGACACATGAGGTATACGTACCTTTTTGCATTTTGCCACTGTTTAGTTCCAACATCAGCAATCCATCTTTTTACAGTTCTTTCACTCAATGTAAGAATTTTCCTCCTCAGATTAACATAGGAATTCTGAAAACAGAAAAATAGTCAAATACAATAACTTAGATACATCCGATGGTCCCTCCCTGCCTGCTTTCTTTCTTTTTTCTTTTCCTTTTCCTTTCCCTCCCTCCCTTCTTTCCTTCCTTCCTCCCCTCTATCCCTCCCTCCCTCCTTCCTTCCTTCCTTTTCAAGGCAAGGTCTCACTCTAACCCAGGCTGACCTGGAACTCACCCTATAGCCCTAGGATGGCCTCAAACTCATAGCAATCCTTCTACCTCAGCCTTCCAAGTGCTAGAACTAAAGGCATGTGCCACCACATATGGCTTAGATACATCAGAAATAAGTACTTGTGTTGTAGGCAAATTATAAGAACAGAATACTAATTGTTGTTGTTGTTGTTGTTGTTAAGATGGGGTCACTATTGCACAGGCTGATTTTAAGCTCCTGGTTTCAAGCTACTCTCCCACTTTAGCCTCCCAAGTGCTGACTCCAGGCATGGACCACTTCATCTGGCTGACTTTTCAAAGTGGATAGCACAGCTAAGAGACAATCATAAAGTGAGACACTATCAAGAAATAATCATTTGTCTGTTGCCAATTTCTTGTCTAAAAGGATTGGGACTAAGTGTTATAGTACTTTATACAAGTATAGTCAGATTAAAGTGAACATCATATAGCCTTGAGGGGAAGATCCTAGTAGGGGAGTTACTTGATTTCCCTTGGTGAAGCAGGGCAGGTAAGTTATGGATTGGTGATTTATTTGTAAGCCTAAGAACACTGGGTCTTTTGAGATACTGGGTAGCCGTATCATTTTTAGAACCTGAGAACTGTAATCTCACTAGGACAATGACCAATGCTGCTGGTAAGAAGCCTTCTAAAAAGAAGACAGGCCTAAGCAAACTGTACAATTCAAGATCCATCACAAATTAATAATCTTTGTAGGGAAAAATGAATACAGTTGAGACAATCATAGAATCAATAACATCCAGATACTCCACAAAAGTCAGCTCCATAATGGTGATGATTTTCAAGTTCACCAAAGTTGCATTCTCATAATTCTTTTGGCTAAGATTCTGAGTTATAGAACATCTACGATCTGTATTTACCCCTTTTTGTATCCAAAGCAAAATGCTTTGATTTCCACCAGCAACCATTATCAGCTCCTTTCTTGGGCTATCAATTTCTAAAAAGGAATACACACAAAGTAAGGTTATGTAAAGGCAATTGGCACAAATCTACATGTTCAATTTAAATAATTTTAGATTGCGCTCAAAATATAGTCATTTTTAAAAGTTTACTTTTTATTTTATTTTTTTAAAAATATAGTCATTTTATCTTTGTAAAAGCCTTAGCCCATTTTCCACCAAGTAAGCCAGACGTAATCCCAGCACTAGGGAGGCTGAGGTAGGCGGACCGATGTGAGTTCAAGGCCAGCCTGGGTTAGAGTGAGACCCTACCTTGAGAAACCAAAACCAAACCAAACCAAACCAAAACAAACCCCTCAGGATTTAACCAATGACTATTGGTTGTGAAGAATATGAATAATACTCAAGTCATGTAACATAAGGAATCAGAGATATTAAGCGAACTGCTTAACTTCCCCAGGAGAAATGAGAGAAATCTAATTCCAAGCTTTTAGGGGAAAAAAAATGCCTCAAAGGCTTTTTATGCAGAGCATGTCAGAGCTCAAGCTCTGGGTTACTCCAGCCAAACCATGTCCTGGCTCTGAGGAAGTAGCTAACCCTTTGTTTTCCAAGTCCCTTATCTTCCAGTAAAATGGGGATGACAGACTACCGCTCCTAGATGACATAAAGGCTTATTATAAGAGATGACACAGGTAAAAGCACAGCTGAAGTACAATGGCTGGGGTGTGTCAGCTGATCAGCTAAGGATAAACAGGCCTACAGGTCAATCAAACTAAAAAGAAAACCAATCTCCCTGGAGCTAATAAGCTTCTTAAAAACTGAAATCAAGCCGGGAGTGGTGGTGCACACCTTTAATCCCAGCACTAGGGAGGCAGAGGTAGGAGACTGCCATGAGTTTGAGGCCACCCTGAGACTACATACTGAATTCCAGGTCAGCCTGGACTACAGTGAGACCCTACCTTGAAAAACCAAACCAAACCCAAACAAAACATGAATCTCAAGCCACTCACGAGGCACAGGTAGGAGGATTGCAGTGAGTTCAAGGCCACCCTGAGATGACATAGTGAATTCCAGATTAGCCTAAGCTAGAGTGAGACCCTACCTCAAAAACAACAGCAATAAAACCCCCAAAACATGAAATCATGGGCTAGACAGATGGCTCAGTAATAAAAGAACTTCCTGTGCAAGAATGAGGGCCTGAGGAGGATTTAAAGACTGCTCCAGTTTGATCCCCAGAACGCACATAAATAGCTGGGCATGGCCTTACACATCTGTAACTCCAGTCAAGCAGGGAATCAGAGACCAAAACTGAAAGGGCAAGCTCTGGAAGAAATTTCATTAAGAATGTGTAGAAGTAGCCAGGCGTGGTGGTGCACGCCTTTAATCCCAGCATTCGGGAAGTAAAGGTAGGAGGATCGCTGTAAATTCGAGGCCACCCTGAATAAATTCCAGGTCAGCCTGGGCCAGAGCGAGACCTTACCTCAGAAAACAAAACAATACAAAACAAAACAAAAAATGTGTAGAAGAGGGACTGGGGATGGGAAATGGCTTAGCAGTTAAGGCATTTGCCTGCAAAGTCCTAGGACCCTGGTTTGATTCCCCAGGATCCATGTAAGCCAGATGCACAAGGAGAGCATGTGTCTGGGGTTCATCTGCAGTGACTGGAGGCCCTGACATGCCCATTATCTCTTTCTCTCTGCCTCTTTCTCTCTCAAATAAAAGTGTAGAAGAGTGATCTAGAGGGATACTGCACATTCCCCCTCTGACCACTGCAGGTGAGTGCATGGGGTGCCACCTGGGAACACACATGTGTATATACTATATACACCACACACATGGGGAAAAAAGAAAAAGAAAACTGAAAGCTGCGTGTGGTGACATACACCTTTAATCCCATCACTTGGGAGGCAGAGGTAAGAGGATCATCATGAGTTCAAGGCTACCCTGAGACTACATAGTTAATTCCAGGTCAGCCAGGCCAGAATGAGACCCTACCTCGAAAAACAAAACAAAAGAAAAACCAAACAAACAAACAAAAAAGAAAACTGAAAACACCTGCATATGCCTCTGAATAGAGCCTTATATTTGGTCATCCTAATCTTAAGGGAAAAGAGAAAATGAAATTTTGACTTGACCTATTGGCTGTCTTATTTATACATTAAAAACAAGAAAACTAATAGTCAAAGAAACTTCCTATATATTTATAACTCTTTCCTTGACATACCACACACTCAGAAAAATGAATTTTTCTAACAAGTGCCAAATCCCATATTCTTGTAGAATTTACCAAATTTGAGTTCTTCATTTGATGACAATTTCATGGGAAGCGGTATCAGCTGATTATGTTTTCCACAATTTCCTAATTGTCCTTGTTTTCCAAAACCAAAAGAAAAGACCTTTCCCAAATCAGAAACATAGGCAAGTGTATGCCACCTATTAAATAAAAGTACATATTGTCAGTGGTTAATTGTCCTCATTATACTTAGCGATTCACTACGTTGACACAATCAGGTTACCCATCAAAAATCACCAGAAACCAAGCTTCCCAAGACCATGACGCTACACAATGGCAAATTATATTCCCTTTTTGGGAGTCAATACCTTCTCTAGCCTGATCATTTTCAAGCCTAGACTTCAGAGTCTCTTTATACCTTATTCTAGAACTGAATCAGTTGACCTTCTCTGATCTCCAACTCTATTTCCAAAAGACCTTCATTTTATCACACTCATTTGCTCACTGATCTCTTCCACCAATGATGTGTACTCTTTGATATGCTCAGAGGAGTCTGGTTTTGTCCTCAGTTCATGAGAGGAAACCTCCAAACTCTTAGCATTTCAGAAGTGATACATATGTATCAGTGTCTTTGGTACTAAGAGTAGGACCGTGGGGCCACACTTGGTAGGGAGCTTATTGAGAGCTTCTCTGGCTTACAAAATAAGATAGACCTACAAGGAGGAGGATTCAATCACTCATGCCTAAGCAATGAACCCCCCAATAAAAAATTTGGTAGAGTGTGGGGGTTTACATTTGTAATCTCAATTCTTGGGAGGCAGAGGCAAGAGGATTGCCACAAGTTGGAGTCCAGCCTGGTCTACAGAGTAAGATCCTGTCTCAAGACACACATACATACCTTTTAAAACCAGGTGTGATGGCACATACTTCCAATTCCAGCACTTGGGTGGTGGAAGTAGTAGTTCAATGCCATCCTTGAGACAATACTTTAATTGTATTGTCAAGTACCAGCGTGGAAGATTTTAAGAGTTTACACTAAGAAGAGACACCAGAAACTCAGCATCTGGACTCTGACAAGACACAATTGGTATTCTTGTAATAAATGTGACTGTGAATTTATCAGCTACCAGTAATTTGTGTCTTTTTGGTGATTACTTCTGTGTTAGTAGTGACATAACCTTGGTTTACATCAAGGAATCTTTAACTTGGTTCCTTCTTTGGAAAAACATGCTACTGAAAGTTACACCAGTATATAAGTATTATCCTGCTACATAATTTATCTAATCTTACTCCTAGATTATAGGCTTTTTTAAAAAAATATTTTTTATTATTTATTTTTGGAGAGAGACATAGCAGAGAGAGACAAACAGACAGAGAGGGAGAGGGAGACAGATAGAGATGGGTGCGCCAGCAGTCTCTCAGCTGCTGTGAACGAAATCCAGATGTGTGCGCCCCCTTGTGGTCAAGTGGGGCATTGCACCCTTGCGTCACTTTGCATCTGGCTAAACATGGGACCTGGAGATTGGAACCGCTGGAGATTGGAACTAGCGTTCTTAGGCTTAGCAGGCAGGCGCCTTAACCGCTAAGCCATCTCTCCAGCCCGATTATAGGCTTTTAGTCTGTAGGATTTTAGTCTGTAGACTAAAAGTATGTATTCTGGGGGGTGTGTGTGGTGTGTGTGTGTGTGCGCATGTTTTTAGTATGATTTCAGTAAGTTCATAAGTGAAGCCAACACTCAGAGAAAGCCTATATTTGCTTATGTTTAGTGAGAGGGAAAAAAAAACTGCCCAAAAGAGTGAGTGTTATCTGGGTGAAAATATTTACTCAACCGTATCTCAACATCCCCCTGGCAAGAAGTGAATGATGAATCTGATGGCTAAATAAAATAATTGAAGGAGTTTGAGCAAGATTTTTTTTTTCCATTTTTTGGTTTTTCAAGGTAGGGTCTCACTCCAGCCCAGGCTGATCTGGAATTCACCATGTAATCTCAGGGTGGCCTCGAACTCATGGCGATCCTCCTACCTTTGCCTCCCAAATGCTGGGATTAAAGGCATGCACCACTACGCCCAGCTTGAGCAAGAATTTTGGTCTCTGAAAACCAAACAAGCCAGGCGTGGTGGCACATGCCCAGCACTCAGGAAGCTGAGGCAGGAGGATCGCAGTGATTTGGAGGCCACTTTGAGGCTAGAGTGAGACCTTGCCCAAAACAAAACAAAACAAAACAAAACAAGACAAGACAAGACAAGACAAACAAAACAAAAAACAGCTTTGAAATCAAAATTTTCAAAATATTTAATTCAAACTACCATTAACTTTTTCTTTCTTATACTCACTGTGACTAGACCAGGCCACTACAAAAGTTAATTATTTCCTAGTTTAATTTAGTACCCACTAATAAAAACTATAATCTCAAGATTTAGCTAATTAAAAAACAAGTCAGCTGGGTGTGGTGGCACACACCTTTAATCTTAGCATTCATGAGGCAGACATAGGAGGATCGCCATGAATTGGAGGCTACCCTGAGACTACACAGTGAATTCTAGGTCACCCTGGGCTAGAGTGAAACCTTATCTCAAGCCCCCCCAAAAAAAAAGTCAGCCTCAAGGACTGAAGGTAGGCTTTTTTTTTCCTCAAAGATAAAAATGTACCAGTGGTCTTGCACTTACTTAGTTTATAAGGCTTTGGGTTCAACTGCCAACAGCACAAAAAAGGTATACTAAGAGATTTACTATCATTATTTAATAATGTAAATTAAGCATCTTTATTCATTTGAAAATGTTTAATATTTTATCTAAATCATAAACATATGATGGAAACTTTATTAAATTACCTATTGCATTGATTTTTATCATTTTTTTCCTGACACTTTACAACTTACCTTCCACATGCTATCTGAGTCACTCTATTTCCAACAAGCTTGGTCACCAAACAAGGTTTTAGCTCATTCTGTTTTGAATTGTGACCAAGCTGTCCATATTTTCCAGCACCAAAAGTAAACAGCAGCCCATCCTAAGGAAAGGAACTTCTTATCAGATGCCACAGAAATACAATGCAGGGGATGGAGACATGGCTTAGTGGTTTAAGGTGTTTCCCTGCTAAGCCAAAGGACCCAGGTTCAATTCCCCAGGACCCATGTAAGCCAGATGCACAAGGTGGTGCATGCATCTGGAGTTTGTTTGTGGTGGCTGAAGGCCTTGTCATTCCCATTCTCTATCTATCTACCTCTCTCAAATAAATAAAATTAAATTAAAATTTTAAAAAAATGCAATTTAGAAGCCACAGCATGAATGCCTCTGTACTAGTAAATAAAAGCACTGCAGTCCTACATGTGGGCAGGTATGACTTGTGGAAACCCTATCTCCCCATATAGTGTTCCTCCAAAAGTAAAGCGACAAGGGCACACTTACCTCTGTAAGCAGGGCATTGTGAGAACCACCACAACTGAGAAATTCGACTTTCTGATTGTCCAGTGCTTCAATAACAGAAGGAGAATCTTGTTCTGTGCAGGGAACAAAAAGACCAGAGCTTCACACACTGTAGCTAAACTGCTTCTTATCAGAGCAATAACTTCCATCCTCCTCTAACAAGAAAAGTTCCATATTTGCATATAAGACACATATTCTAAGCCTGAGGGGAACAGCAGCTAAAATGGCCTTCCCCTAGTGTGTTCTTGTCTTTTCAACGTGACTTGACTTTAATATTCCAATTCCAGCCTAGACTTTTTCTTTTTCCTTCCAATATTGGGTTCCTGGAATTACTTTGAGTATATTCTTTTCTTTCCCCCATTGCTGAGGGTCAAATCCAGGGCCTTACACTTGTTAGGCAAGTGCTCATCCACTGAGCTAAATCCCCAACGCTGGAGTATATTCTTTTTAAATTCTCTATTATATTATCCTCACCTCCTAGAGCCTTTTCTTTTCCTCATGACAATACTACTGTCGAAGAATTCAGACAGTCAACAGATTTTTTTTTTTGGGGGGGGGTTTCGAGGTAGGGTCTCACTCTGGTCCAGGCTGACCTGGAATTAACTATGTAGTCTCAGGGTGGCCTCGAACTCACGGCGATCCTCCTACCTCTGCCTCCTGAGTGCCAGTCAACAGATTTTAACCACCCCTTACTCTTAACCCCTTTTTGAATGTTTTTCTAACATTGACTTGTGAGCACTAAACCTCATCAGGGAGGCGTGTAGTAGTTGACCAGTGATCCAGGAAGACATGCTCTACTATATCAAGATAAAGCAACATAGTTTGTCAAATATGAGAAATCACTATCTTTTGGGATAAAAGAGAATTTTGTTGTATGCCTTTTAGAAGTAGTACAATTATGACAATTACATGGGGTGTGTGTGCACAAACATGATTCAGTATTAACAAATTTCACCTTTCATAGTGTACATATCCCTTAGACTGATTCTGCCCAGAAAAACACTGGTAAATCAGGAAGAACAGTACAAAGTGAGGATTTGAACCATTTGCAGTAGGGCAGTCCAATGTTCAATTCATCTCTCATGTAACAAATATACTTGGTAATAACATGCATTTGAAAAGAAAATATGTTCCATACTCTCAGTGTGGCCCAAGCCCAGTTGTCCGCAACCATTTCTTCCCCATGAGTAAACTTTTCCAGACATGGATAAGGCCATGCTGTGAGCTTCTCCTGCAGAAATCTGAATCAAAGGAACTCCTGCGAGGTGTTCCACAGTCAGTGGTGTGGGGGTCGAGGGACATGTGCTTCCAATTCCAAGCTGGCCATCTAAATTCTGTCCCCAGGCAAAAAGTTCACCACCTTGACATAAGCAAAGAATATGCTGTCTTATTAAATGTCAAATGCAGCAGGCATTATGTATATGACTGTGATACTCTTACTTTCACTCACAGATCTCTCAGGTCCCACAAATGCTCAGAAAACCAGGAATCTTTTTATTTTATTTATTTATTTGAGAGACAGAGACAAAAAGAGAATGGGCGCACCAGGGCCTCCAGCCACTGCAAACGAACTCCAGATACATGTGCCACCTTATACATCTGGCTTATGTGGGTTCTGGAGAATCAAACTGGGGTCCTTTGGCTTTGTAGGTAAATTCCTTAACTAAGCCATCTTCTCCAGCCCAGAAAAATAGGAATCTTGTAATTAATGGTGAACTTCCTTACAAGGGATGTTTGGCTCATGAAAACACTCTACCTATATGAATCTAGAACTAGTTTTCCCTACCTCTTGCCCTTAAATATACTTAAAAAGTCTAAATCAATAACTAAAAATTGGGGCTGGGGATATGGCCCCCCTCCTCCCTTCTCTCATAAAAAAAAATTCACTTGGAGCCAATACTTCTGCTACTTAGGAAGCTGAGGTGGGAGTGAGAGTTTTCACTGAAGCCTGAATTCAAGACCAGTGTGGCAACACAGTAAGACTTTGCCTCAAAGAACAAAAAAAATTCCCATCACATTACAGTACAGAATCTTCAAAGATAAAATTTTCATTAACTGAATATATATTTAAAAATTTGTTTTGCTTTTTTTTTTTGGTTTTGCGAGGTAGGGTCTCACTCTGGTCCAGGCTGACCTGGAATTAACTATGTAGTCTCAGGGAGGCCTCGAACTCTTGGCAATCCTCCTACCTCTGCCTCCCGAGTGCTGGGATTAAAGGCGTGTGCCACCACGCCCGGCTAAAAATTTGTTTTGTTTTTTGAGACAGGGCCTCATGCAGTCAAACCTGATTTTGAACTTACACATGCCAGTGTGTGTATGGGTATTCCAGAGCCCCTTGCAGCAGCAAATGAACAAGAGATGCTTGTGTTTTTTGTACTCACTTATGTGAGGGATATAAGAATTGAATCCAGAGCTGCAAGCTTTACAAACAAGCATCTTTTCTTTTTTTTGTTTCCAAGGTAGGGTCTCTCTCTAGCTTAGCCGGACCTGGAATTCACTATGTAGTTTCAGGCTGGCCTCAAACTTATGGTGATCCTCCTACCTCTGCCTCCCAAGTCCGAGATTAAAGGTCACCATGCCTGACTATAAGCAAACATCTTTAACCAAGCAATCTCCCCGGACCCTTTTCATTTTTTTGTTTTGTTTTTGATTTTTTGAGGTAGTGTCTTGCTCTAGTCTAGGCTGACCTAAATTCAGTACGTAGTCTCAGGCTGGCCTTGAACTCATGGCTATCCTCCTACCTCTGCCTCTTGAGTGCTGGAATTAAAAGCATGTGGCACCATGCCTGGCTTTTCTTTTCTTTTTTGTATTTTTGAGGTAGGGTCTCCCTCTAACCCAACCTGGAATTTACTATATAGTCTCAGGGTGGCCTTGAACTCATGGCTATCCTCCTACCTCTGCCTCCCCAGTGCTGGGATTAAAGGTGTGCGCCACCACACTGGGCACTAGCCACTGCAAACAGATTCTATATGCATGTGCCACCTTGCACATCTGGCTTTACATAGGTCCTGGGCAATCAAACCTGGGTCTTTAGGTTGCAGGCAAGTGCTTTAACTGCTGAGCCATCTCTTCAGCCCCCCTTTTATTTTCTGAAGCAGAGTGTTTCTATATAGCCCAGGGTGGCCTCAGACTCACAATCTGCCTGCCTTAACTTCCCTAGTGACAGGATGATAGCTATTTTTTTTTCAAGGTAGAGTCTCACTCCACCCAGGCTGACCTGCAACTCACTTTGTAGGCCCAGGCTGGTCTCAAACTCATAGTGTTCCTAACTTAGCTTTCCAGTGTTCGCCTTGTGTTTTTCTGATCTATCTCACTATGTCATCCAGGCTGTCCAATTCATGACCCTCATGCCTCAGCTCTCTTACTACATGGGATTATAGAGGCATGTGCCACTACACCTAACAGTTTTACTAAAAAACAAACTTAGATAGCCTTCTCCCTGCACTGAGAGCCCTAAGCCCTAGACTTCTTGAAGACAAGGTATGTCTGATTTATCTTTATAATATAAACATGATACTCAGTATGAAATATCTGTTCATGAATGGAGGATATCAAATAATCAGTTTCTTCCAGTACAAAATCATACTCTCAAACCTCAACAGAGTCTTCAGTTTGGGTCAATTATTTGGTTAATTTCCTTAGCTTCTATTCAATTTATGAATATGTTTGCTCTATTTTCTAAAATTCTCTTGAGCCTGAATTCTCCTGTTACCCTCTTGTCTTAATTATGAATCCTTTCACAGTCAAGTTTGTTTAGGCTATAATCCACATTCACAGCTTCCATTTCACACCATTAGTGCCTGAGAGGACATACTGAAGGGCTGGAGAGACTCCTGAAATTCAAAGGTGATATTAAGACATATCAGAGGTCTGCAACTTGATTACAAAAGCTAAACTAGGAGATTTTGAACTACTACCAAGAGAGTTGGAAGAATGCTAGGTAAAGGAAAAAAGGTTTTGGGAAAAGGTAGTACAAGAAGAATACTTTTGGGCTGGAGAGATGGCTTAGTGGTTAAGGCGCTTGCCTGCAAAGCCAAAGGACTTAGGTTTGATTCCCCAGGACCCACATAAACCAGATACCCAAGGGGGTGAATGCATCTGGAGTTCATTTGCAGCACTTGGAGGCTCTGGTGTACTCATTCTCTCTTTACCTGCCTATTTCTTTACCTCTCTCAAATAACTAAATAAAATAAAAATAAACACTTTAAAAAAATTTAAAAAAAGGAAGAATACTTTTGAGCTGGGTGAGGTGATGCATGCCTATGATCTTAGCTCCTTGGTTCACAGTCACCCTTGCAAGATAGCAAGACATAGTTTCAAACAAAAGGAATGGTTTGACTATTCAGAAAACTTCAGTTTTGTATTTGAAAAATAAAAGCATGGAACAAAATATAGGAGTACTAATTATAGAAACCTAAAGACTTAGCTCTGCCAGAAGGCAGAGGTAGGAGGATCACAGTGAGTTCAAGGCCGGCCTGTTATTACTACAGAATGAGTGCCAGGTCAGTGGGGCTAGAGTGAGACCCTACCTCAAACCACCCCCCAAAAGACTTTAGAGATAAAGAATTCTCTCACTTTATATCCCCTTTCAGAATAGTACCATGAAATGTAAACTTATCTGTAATTCCGTCCTGTTACAAATTGAATTATATATGCCACTTTTTTTTTCAGTTTTATTTATTTGCAAGCAGAGAAAGAGACAGAGAGAAGAGAGACAGACAGAGAATGGGCATGCCAGGGCCTGAAGCCACTGCAAACAAACAGATGCATATGCTCCTTGTGCATCTGGCTTATGAGGGTCCTGGGGAATCGAACCTGGGTCCTTTGGCTTCACAGTCAAATGCCTTAACCACTAAGCCATCTCTCCAGCCCTATATATAAACCACTTCTACTGAATCTACATAGACATATATTTACTACTTCTAAAAAACAATTATTACAGAAAAATACCTTTTGAGAGTGCAAGAGAATGATAATCTCCACAGGCGATTTGAATTATACTTTTTTCTTGTAAAATGCTTTGGAACCTGATGAAATAAATATATGTTATATCAACCAGCATAATAAAGTCACAACATGGATATCAGAACTGCTTATGTATTTAATTAGGAATAAAGCTCAAGAGAAAAGCCTTCAAATATACTGCACTTAGTACTATAAAACATTAGTTTTTAGTAATAATAAATTTAATTATAATAAGGTGATTCTAAAATATTCTTACACAATTTTATAATCACGAATAAATGCAAGTTAAAAATAAGCTCCAGGGCTGGAGAGATGGCTTAGTCGTTAAGGTGTTTGCCTGCAAAGCCAAAGGATCCCGGTTCGATTCTCCAGGACCCACTTAAGCTAGATGCAAAAAGGGGACGAATGCATCTGGAGTTTGTTTGCAGTGGCTGGAGGCCATGGCACGCCCATTCTCTCTCTCTCTGACTCTTTCTCTCTCTTTTTTTTTTTTTTTGGTTTTGCGAGGTAGGGTCTTCTGGTCCAATAAATCCTCCTAAAAGTGCTATTAAAGGCGCGCCACCACGCCCGGCTCTTTTCTCTCTTTAAATATATAAAAAAAAAGCTCCAGGGACTGGGGAAATGGCTTAGTGGTTAAGGTGTTTGCCTGCGAAGCCTAAGGACCCCAGCCTGATTCCTGAAGACCCATGTAAACCAGATGCACAAGGGGGCAAATATGTCTGGAGTTCGTTTGCAGTGGCAGAAGGCCCTGGCGTGCCCATTCTCTCTTTCTCTCTCTCAAATAAATAAATAAAATAAAATAAAATAAAATAAGCTTCAGGCAGGGCGTGGTAGCACACACGTTTAATCCCAGCACTTGGGAGGCAGAGATAGGAGGATTGCTGTGAGTTCAAGGCCACCCTAAGACTTATATAGTGAATTCCAAGTCAGCCTGGGCTAGAGTGAGACCTTACCTTGAAAAACCAAAAAAAGAAAAGAGAGACTGATTGAGAGGGGGAGGGGATATGATGGAGAATAGAGTTTCAATGGGGAAAGTCGGGGTAGGGAGAAAAATACCATGGGATATTGTCTACAATTAAGGAAGTTGTCAACAAAAATAAATAATAAAAAAAACCATGATAGGGCTGGGTGTGGTGGCGCATGCCTTTAATCCCAGCACTCTGGGAGGCAGAGGTAGGAGGATGGCGGAGAGTTCGAGGCCACCCTGAGACTACATAGTTAATTCCAGGTCAGCCTGGACCAGAGTGAGCCATTGCAAAAAAAAAAAAAAAAAAAAAAAAAAACACACAACAAACAACAACAACAACAAAAAAAAAAAAAAAAAAAGTAGCCCAGCAGACATTCAGCATTGTCAAGAATGACTGAGGTGGCTGGAGGGTTGTTTCTGGGCTTAAAGACAATTGCCTGCAAAGCCTTTCAGCCAGGTTTCATTTACCCACTACGCACATAATGCCAGATCCGTGGAAGGGCACATGTGTGTGCAGTTGCTTTTCAGGGGTTGGAGTCCAGAAAAGACCCACTTTTGGTTTGTTTGTGCGTGTGTGCGTGTCTCAAGTAAATATTTTTTTCCAAATAATAAACATAAAATTATATTCAAAAAAAAGAAAAACCAAAAAAAGACCAACAACAAAAAACAAACAAACAAACAAAATACATTTTTTCTAGGCTGAAAATGTTTATTTCTAGAAACAATTTATAGGATCATTATGAAACTCAAGTAAGTTTGAATGCAAAAGTGCAAATTGAGGCTAGCAGAATAATCAATCATTTTACTCAAATACCAAAACACATGCCAGTAACCAAAGTAGGTATCAGACATTCTGATTTATGGTGCACTGACAGACCTCACTGATTAGATATATCAAACTTTATCATTCACTCAAGATAAAGTTAGGTAAAATTAAAATCGTAGTTAATAAAAAAAGTTCCCTACCTTGCATTTTCTATGTTGTACTTGTACTCAAAAGGTTTTCCATCTGAGGATAGAATCAACATATGGTCCTCTCCTTGGTCCATGGAATGTATCTGCATCTTTTTTCCCAATTTAATATACTCTGCAGAACAAATCCAACCAGAGATCACCACTATGATTATTACCTATAATTATTAGTGACTCATAATACACTTCAATTTTCTGGGGAAAAACCTTAGCAATATGAAGCTGGGGAGGGGTCCTCGAAAGGACAGATCACTCTTTCTAAAGATTTTAAGTTATTCAATAGTAGTTATTTAATCTCATTTAATCTGTTCACAAAAATTAAACGAAGATAGTTTGGGGATCTTTTTAATTCTTCAGTTCTAATGAAACAGATCCTAATCATGCAAAAATTTTCAAAGCACAACCATATTACAAGTGCTAGGGGAAAATGGTTTTGAATGAAGAGATGGCAAAACAGATTAACTTTGTTTAGAGTTTTTTTTTTTTTTTTTTGGTTTTGCGAGGTAGGGTCTCACTCTGGTCCAGGCTGACCTGGAATTAGCTATGTAGTCTCAGGGTGGCCTCGAACTCTTGGCGCTCCTCCTACCTCTGCCTTGTTTAGAGTCTTAACATTTAGTATCATTTGAGTGCTGGGAAGATGGCTTAGCAGTCAAAGACACTTGCCTGCAAAGCCTAACAACCCCAGTTTGATTCTCCAGTGCCCATGTAAAGACATATGCACAACGTGGGGCCTGCATCTGGAGTTTGTCTGCAGAGGCTGGTTCCCTGGTGTGCCCGTACTCTTTCTGCTTGCAAATAAGAAAATATTTTTTAAAAAATGGGATTGTAGGGCTGGAGAGATGGCTTAGTGGTTAAGCGCTTGCCTGTGAAGCCTAAGGATCCCGGTTCCAGGTTCAATTCCCCAGGACCTACTAAGCCAGATGCACAAGGTGGTGCATGCATCCGGAGTTTGTTTGCAGTGGCTGGAGGCCCTGGCAGCCCATTCTCTCTTTCTCTCTGCTTTGTCTGTTGCTCTCAAATAAATAAATAAAAATAAATAAATTTAAGAAAAAAAAAGGGATTGGAAGGGCTGGAGAGATAGCTTAGTAGTTAAAGCGCTTAAGGATCTATGTTCAACTCTTTAGATCCCATGTAAACCAGATGCACATAGGTGAGGCAAGGGCAAGGTCACACATGCCCAACAGGCACCCCAAGCGTCTAGAGTTCGATTTCAGTGACCATCTCTCTCTCCAAAAAAAATAAATAAATAAAATTTGAAGCCAGGCGTGGTGGCGCACGCCTTTAATCCCAGCACTGGGGAGGCAGAGGTAGGAGGATTGCGTGAGTTCGAGGCCACCCTGAGACTACATAGCTAATTCCAGGTCAGCCTGTACCAGAGTGAGACCCTACCTCGAAAAACCAAAAAAAAAAAAAAAAAATAAATAAAAAAAAAATAAAAATAAAAACAATAAATACAATAAAATAAAATTTGGAATATAAATAGCTTCTAACCGGATCATAAAATCTTTTTGTAAAAACACTTGAGGGAATGCCAGGCATGGTGGCACTTGCATTTAATCCCAGCACTCGGGAGGCAGAAGTAGGAGGATCGCCATGAGTTCAAGGCCACCCTGAGAGTACATAGTGAATTCTAGGTTAGCCTGGGCTAGAGTGAGACCCTACCTCAGAAAAACAAAAAAAAAAAAAAAAAAAAACAACACTTGAGGGAGGAGAAAGAGGAAGAGCGCGCCAAGGCCTCAAGCGCATGTGCCACTTTGTGCATCTGGCACTGGGGAATTAAAGCTGCCCGTGAAGCACTTTTAGCCCCTGAGCCACTGCTCCAGCCCTTAATACAAAAATAGGGTTAAGGCTATAAAAATGTTTCAAGGCAGTAGCAATGTCTCACTGGTTAAGCGCACTTGCTTACCCAGCTGGACAGCCTGGGTTCGACTCCCCAGCACCACGCAAAGCACGTACAAAGAGGCGCATGCGCCTTGAGAGCGTTTGCAGCAAAATTCCGGAAACCCTGAAATTCAGGAGACCCTGCGTGCTCACTCCTGCCCCCCACTTGCAAATGAATCATAAAGCATTAAAAAAAAACAACTGTTTCAACTGTACACAAAAAAGGCGCGAAAAAAGCCGGGCGTGGTGTTGCACGCCTTTAATCCCAGCACTTGGGAGGCAGAGGTAGGAGGATTACCATGAGTTCGAGGCCACCCTGAGATTACAAATTAATTCCAGGTCAGCCTGGACCGGAGTGAGACCCTACCTCAGAAAACCAAAACAAACAAAAAAAAAAAAAGGCGAGAAAATATTCACACACACTAGGGGCAAAGGGCTACTATTACTCAATATTCAAGCACCTCTTTCACGTTATAAAAAAGTTTATTTTTTGTAAAGCAAGGCAAAAATAAGAACAAGCAGTGTGGGCTGAGGATAGAGCACTCGCCGCCCTCTCCGCCCGCGACGACGAGACACGCCACCTCCACGAGGCGCACGGGAGGGCCGAGCTCGGACGTGGCGCGACCTCCCGCCTCAGCCGAGCCCTGCACGGCCGACACACAACCGCCGCACCGCCGCGCAGGTTCCGTGCAAAGCGAGCTACAACTTTAGAGATGAGGAGTGTGTGAGGGCGTGGACTTTTCCCGCCTGGACCATCAGGGCGGCAGCGAGGCCGCGGTTTTCCCCGAAGGTGAAGGAAACGGGGCTGGTGGGCTCCGAGAGGGGGTACGCGGTGAGGGGCAGCCTGCACAGTGCGCGGGGCCGGCGGTCTGCCTGCCGCCACCCCGCGCACTTGGCGCCCACACGGGAGGGATGAGCGGACCGGCGGGCGCCGAGGCGAGCCCGGGACTAGAGCCCGCACCGCGCCGCGCCACCCGCCTCGCCCCCGCTTACTCGGCTTCCTGGCGCCCTTGCCGCCCGCCTGCAGCAGGTGAACCTCGACGCCCGCGCCGCCGCGCTCCAGCACGGCCAGGCGCCTCGGCGAGCAGCACATCTGGCGCGTCACCTCACTCTTGCGCAGCAGCGCTCGCTGGAGACCCGCGTCGCCCGGGAAGAGCCAGAGCTGCGTCGTCTCCCGAGACTCCGCGGAGCGCGGCGCGTTGTCCTGCGACCTCCTGCGCTCCATCGCCGTGTTGCGGTCTCGGGCTCCGCGCGGCAGGCAACGGGAAAGCGGGAGAGCGCCACGCCCCGCGCGCCCCGCAGCCGCAGCACTGCCCAGGGCTCGGCGCCGCGAGAAACGAAAGTGAAGCCAGTGGACAGAACCCCGCCCCACCCCGCGTCAAGTCCCCGCCGAGTGCTTGAAACCCTCTATCCTCCCATAAGATCCCGAAAATGCGGCCAGGGCGGGTGCCCACAAGGTGACAGGGTTTAATCAAGTTTTCCTGTGTCCAACTTGGAATCCTTTTTGCCTCTGTGCCTTTATCTTTCCCTAAATCTCCCAGAAAGAAGATGAACTGAATTGACCTGTTTTCTCAGTGGACAGAACCATATCACATTAATCTCCCATTTTAAAGGAATTTTCTTCCTATCTGAAGTGCCACCTGTCCCTTTTTCCCTGTTTTCTTCCAGGGACCATCTATTTGCTCCTTAACTTCCAGTCACACTTCCATTAAAATGACTCGCACAAAAATCTGCAGTTAATCCAATACACAACAACATTTGTGTGTGTCTGTAGGGGGGGTTTCCGAGGTAGGGTCTCACTGTAGCTCAGGCTGATCTGGAAGTCACCCTGTAGTCTCAGGTTGGCCTCAAACTCACAGCGATCCTCCTACCTCTGCCTTCCAAATGCTGGGATTAAAGGCGTGAGCCACCATGTGCGGCCACAACAACATTTTTTGCTCTTAATAGTTTCCTTTCTATTACTTTGATACCAAGAGTCATCTGTTAAAAAATGCTATATCTGGGCTGGAGAGAATGCTTAGCGGTTAAGGTATTTGCCTGCAAAGCCAAAGGATCCCGGTTTGATTCTCCAGGACCCACCAGATGCACAAGGGGGTGCATGTGTCTGGAGTTCATTTGCAGTGGTTTTATTCTCTCTCTGTCTCTTTCTCTGTCTCAAATAAATATATAAAATATATTTTTTAAATGCCATATCTTTCAATTAGAGGGGAGGATTGAGAGAAACCAGTCTCCTGATGGAAATGACAGGGGGAACACTGGTGGGACATGCTTCCTACCAGCCTACCTAGGACAGAGCATCTTTCCCCCAGAATCCCTATTAGAAGTATCTTTTTTGTTTGGTTGGTTTTTTCGCTTTTGTTTTGTTTGTTGAGGTAGGGTCTCACTCTGGCCCAGGCTGACCTGGAATTAACTGTGTAGTCTCAGGGTGGGTTTACCTTTCCCCGGGTGCCAGCCACCATGCCCGGCTGTTTCAAGTTTAGCCCAGGATGAGCCCCCTCATGTCTTCTTAGGTGGCCTCAAACTCACAGTGATTCTCCTATCTTTGCCTCCCAAGTATTGGGATTAAAGGTGTGGCCACATACCCTGCTTCCTTTAAGTATTGTAAAAACAATTGCTCTCTCTATTTTTTCCCTGTCTCCAAGGCTGAACTGGAATCACTATGTAGTCTTCAGGGTAGCCTTGAACCCACGGAAATCTTTTGCCTCTGTGCTGAGATTTATCTTTCCCTAGCAAATCTAACCCAAAAGAAGATGAACTCAAAGGGATTCCTTTGGCCTATTTTTTTAAAAAGTAGTTATTTATTCCATTTCCACCCAGGTTGACCTGTTTCCTGAGATCTGTTGAGCATCTGGCTTTATGTGGGTACTGGGGAATTGAATCCAGACTGTGAGGCTTTGTAACCAAGTGCCTTTAATTGCTGAGTCATCTCTCCAGCCCTACTGATCTATTTTTAATGGCAGCCCAAGGAAATGACAGCCAGATTACAACTTTAAAGAGTACTCAATGTACATATAGATTTTTATCACCTGTTGGCTCTTTTGATGTTTTTGTTTTACCAAGTCAGGGTCACACTCTAGCCCAGGCTGATCTGGAACTTACTCTGCAATCTCAGGCTGGCCTTGAACTCATGGCAATCCTTTTACCTCCACCTCCCCAGTGCTGAGAATTAAAAGAATGTGCCACCTCACCTGGCTCTGTTTTTTTTTTTTTTTTTTTAATTATTTAACAGAGAGAGAAGGAGAGAGAAAGAGAATAGGCATGCCAGGACCTCTTGTTTCTGCAAATGCAAATGAACTCCAGATGCATGTATCATTTTGTGGGTACTGGTGAATTAAATGTGCCTACAGGTTTTGTAAGCAAGTGCTTTTAACCACTGAGTTCTCTCTCCAGCCCACTTGTCGGTTTTTTTTTTTGTTTTTGTTTGTTTGTTTGTTTGAGGTAGGGTCTCACTCTAGCTCAGGCTGACCAGGAATTCACTATGTAGCCTCAGGGTGGCCTTAAACTCATGGCGATCCTCCTACCTCTGCCTCCCAAATGCTGGGATTAAAGGCGTGCACCACCATGCCCAGCTGGTTCTTGAATAATATACTTCCTTTGAAACCCTCAGCATCCATCTGAAACATATCTCCAAAGAAAATATGAGGGCTGGAGGGATGACTTAGCGGTTAAGGTGTTTGTTTGCTTGCAAAGCCAAAAGACCCAGGTTCTATTCCCCAGGACCCACGTTAGCCAGATGCACAAGGGTGCGGCACACATCTGGACTTCGTTTGGAGTGGCTGGAGGCCCTGGCGTGCTCATTCTCTCTCCCTCTTTCTCCCTCTCTCTCTGTCAAATAAATAAATAAAAATATTTTTAAAAATATGAAACAAAAGTCATGAAAACAAATTCCATAACCTGTCTAGTTTGCCAATACACAAATTAATATGAAAATTTCAAGCCTACAAAAATGGAACCAGAGGAGAGCAAGAGGAAAGATGTTCCATCCTTAGTTGTTCCCTCAGCCTCATGCAGCACAGTGTGAAACCCTGAAAGCCCATGTCCCTAAGGGAGAATGCCTTTTATTTATGATTCAGGAGTATGGCCCGAAGTACCTCCTTACAAGCTGCTGATGGCACAAGAGCCCATAGGGGAAAAAAAAAAACTGGGAGAGATGGGGAAGTATGCCCAGCATGCATTCCAGCTATTGCTTTGGGAACACATGGGAGAACTGGGAGGGGGAAAGATTTCCATGATAGTACTTTGCCTCGAGGCTCTATGTAAGGGAGTGTGTGTGTGCTGAGATAGATGCCTGGGTCTCTCTTTTTATTTGCGGGGCAGTTAAATTCCACATAACCCTAAAAATAATTACTTCTGATTTAAAGCCTCACAAGCCTTGTGTGACTTTTGTTTTTTTTCTTCTAAAATATATATATATATATATTTTGGTTTTTTGAGGTAGGGTCTCACTCTAGTTCAGGCTGACCTGGAATTCACTCTGTAGTCTCAGGGTGGCCTTGAACTCATGGTGATCCTCCTACCTCTGCCTCCCGAGTGCTGGGATTAAAGGCGTGCCGACGCCCAGCTCTTCTAAAATATTTTTATCTATTTGAGAAAGAGGCAGAGAGAGAGAGAGAGAGAGAGAGAGAGAGAGAGAACGAGAATGGGTGCTCCAGGGCCTCCAGCCACTGCAAATGAATTCCAGATGCGTGCACCATCTAGTGCATCTGGCTTACATGGGTTCTGGTGAATCAAACCAAGGTCCCTTTGACTTTCCAGTCAAACAGCTTAACCACTAAGCCATCACTCCATCTCCTTGTTTTTTTTTTTTTTTTTGTTTTTGTTTTTCGAGGTAGGGTTTCACTCTGGCCTAGGCTGACCTGGAATTAACTATGTAGTCTCAGGGTGGCCTCGAACTCACGGCAATCCTCCTACCTCTGCCTCCCAAGTGCTGGGATTAAAGGCGTGCGCCACCACGCCCAGCTCTCCTTGTTTTGTTTTTGATGTAGGGTCTTACTTTAGCCCAGGCTGACCTGGAACTTACTCTGTAGTCCCAGGCTGGCCTCAAACTCACAGCAATCCTCCTACCTTCTGAGTGCTGATATTAAAGGTGCATGCACAGTTCTTGTGTGACATTTAAAAATATTTTTTATTTATTTGAGAGAGAAACAGATACAGAGTATGAATATGGGTTCACTAGGGCCTCCTGTCACTGCAAATGAATTCTAGATGCATGGGCCACATTGTGCATGTGGATTTATGTGGTTCTTGGGGAATTGAATCCAGGTCATCAGGATTTGTAAGCAAGCACCTTTAACCACTGAGCCATTTTCTCCAGCCCTTGTGTGGCATTTTTTATTCAGAAAAACAAGTGCCTGTAGACCTTGAGATCATGCACCCCAGCGGTAGGTGTGGCAGACATGATCGAAGGCAGCCATTTTGGTCAGGCAAGAGGCTGGATAGTTCTGACATAGGGAGAACCTATTTCAAAAGGGCCAAGGAAGCAGGGCATGGTGGCACATGCCTTTAATCCCAGCACACTGGAGGCAGAGGTAGGAGGATCGCCATGAGTTTGAGGCCACCCTGAGTCTCCATAGAGAATTCCAGGTCAGCCTGAGCTAGAGTGAAACATTACTTCCAAAAACAAAAACAAAAACAAAAACAAACACACACAAAAAACCACCACCACCAACAACAACAACAAAAAAGGGCAAAGGAAGTGTTGGTCCTATTGATGTAGGATTTTGGGTCCAGCAGGAACAAATTCTATAGATGCAGGAGATCTCAGGCCTGTGGACCCCAACTTTTGGTTCCTTATCCAATTGACAAAGAAAGGGAAAAAAATCAGACTCCAGAAGGGTAAATTATGGATTATGAGGTGTATTTTAGTGAGAGTTAGGATCCAGGGGAAGGCAAGTTGGAAGACTCCAGCCAGAAGGGAATTCTCCTCCTTGTTCAGCTGGAAAGGGAGAGTGGAGAATGGAGAAAGAGAACTCTCCAGAGAAGAAACCTCTGGAGAGAGGGGGGCATACACATACATGCATGTGCATACACACACGGAAAGCAAAGCATGAAGCATGGGAGCCACTGCTCCCCTTCACTGTCACACGTCGAGAGTCAGAGAAGACTAAGAAGTAGGATTGTGAAGGACTCGGGACTTAAAGAAAGACTACACATGTAGCAAAACCGGAAAGCATCCGATGACAAATACATGTAGGAAGCAAGTGGGAAAATGCCCAGGCAAATAAGAATTCCCAGCTTACCAAAGCAAGGACCAGGAGAGTCCAGGCCCGGAGAACTAAGAGTAGTTATACACACATGCCAGGTCCATTTATATGGGTCAGATATTCAATTAGGATGAGACTCAGGTGTGTAAGAGAGACACCTGATTGGTTGGAGACTCAAGGGGCTGGCTCAGGAGGGGTCTGCCCACCCAGGTGTGCTGAGCTGAGGAAGAAGCAGAAAGTTGCTTGTAGCCATCTTGGATGAGACTGGATCCCATGGAGTTCTAGTCCTGCCAGGACAGGCAAAGGACATCCATGTTCTCCTTAGGCCTTTGTCCTTGGCTGACTGCATATAAAAATCTATCTTTCAGGGCTGGAGAGATGGCTTAGCAGTTAAGGAATTAGCCTGTGAAGCCAAAGGACCCAGGTTCGATTCCCCAGGACCCACGGAAGCCAGATGCACAAGGGGCACATGCATCTGGAATTCGTTTGCAGTGGCTGGAGGCCCTGGCATGCTCATTATCTCTCTTTCTTCTCTCTCTCTCTCTCTCTCTCTCTGCTTGCAAAAAAATTTTTTTAATGTATCTTTTTCTTGTTTCTTCTTCATTAGTTATTAAAATTTTAATACAACCCATCATTCCCATGGCAATGAAAGGTCTTAGGAAACATCCAGAAATCAAATTCTTGTGATTCTGAAGCTTCAAGGATTACCTTTTTCCTGTTAAATTCAAATAGAATAAATGATTATTGTAGCAGACAGCTTCAGGTTCGCTGAGATGAACTTCCAGACCAGGCACAGTTATGGAGGAAGGGATATTATTTATTGAAGCTTACAAATCCAGGGGAAGTTCCATAATGGCAGAAGAAGCAGCTTGCTCTTCACAGGGCCAAACAGAGAGAGAGAAAATCAACCAGCCACCACAGCACACAGAGCAAAACTACAGCCAAAAGGTCACACAGCACACTTCGGGAACTCCTGCTAGGCACATTTGCATATCTTTACAATGGAATCTCAAACCCACCATTAACACCTAAGACCGGCCCCCAGTGACACTGCCTCTAACAAGGTGATTGCAGATGCAAACTATAACTAATAAAACACTGAATATGTTGGGGGACATATATTCAAACTACCACCATTATGAACCTCCACTACCCATTAAAGTGGAAAACACTCATCCAAAATAACTGAGGCCCAGGTGTGGTGGCACACACCTTTAATCCCAGCACTTGGGAGGCAGAGGTAGGAGGATCACAGCAAGTTCGAGGCCACTCTGAACTACATAGTGAATTCCAGGTCAGCCTGCGCAAGAGCAAGACCTTACTTTGAAAAAATAAAACAAAACAAAATAACTCTGAGGACTCCCTGGGGGCCTTAATATCTACTGACTTCCACACAGTATGGTATCTTTGGCAAGTCCTTCTGTTTTCTGTGTGTACATGAGTGGTACCTGCTTTCTTTTCACATTAGAACTTTAGTATGGACTTGGCCTCATAGTCTTTCATTTCTCAAGACACCACTAAGACAGGCTTCTAAAAATCATTGGGACAACAGCAAGCATTTTAGACAGTTGATACTTTGTTTTGTATGGTTAAAATAGAGGTGGTCAGGGCTGGAGAGATGGTTTAACGTTTAAGGTGCTTGCCTGCAAAGCCAAAGGACCTTGGTTTGATTCCTCAGGTTCCACGTAAGCCAGATACACAAGGTGATGCATGCATCTGGAGTTCGTTTGTAGTGGCTGGCACAACCTTTCTCTCTCTCTCTCTCTCTCTCTCTCTCTCTCTGCATCTTTCCCTCTCTCAAATAAATAAATAAAAATGAAATATTTAAAGAAAAAATAGAGATAGTTAAATTCCTATGTAACAAATCATACAGTTTATTACCATGTAGATATTTATCTTTTCTTATGGAGAGGAAGAACAATAAGAACAAACCTTACAGGGAACACATTTGATAGAGGAGGCTCACCAACTACATAGTGAGTGATTTCCAATTTTGTTAGAATCTAATTATTAAAGTTTAAAGTTGCTAAATGACGATGGAGGCAGGCCTCTATGGAAAGTAAAATCTCACTAAAGTTGCAGGGGTTCCTTTATAGACAGTGCTTAGGAAAGACTGGCTTGACTAACAGAGTAAAAGAATGAGCACTCCTGAAAGCAGTGTTAGTGTTGCAGGCTTTGGGTTTTAGCTAATGATATGTCATACATATCATGGCCTCAGTATATGGATAAGTCATCAACACAGTGTAATCTGGCACTGCCTAAATTCTCAAAGTGTCTGTGAAACTCTTGAGTTTAATATATATTTTGGTCTCCAGTCAACATGGAGTCTGACAAGGTATGATGTAATATCCTTACATGGGAAATATTTACACTATAAGTTCTTAACATAGTAAAACATATATCACTTATAGGTCAAATTATGTGAGAGTTTGGAATCATTTCAGAATTACATAATATAGTTTAAATTATCTAGTTATGAATAGGTGTGGAGAGATGGCTCAGTGGTTAAAAGTGCTTGTTGTCCAAGTCTGACTATGAGAGTTTGGATCCCCAGAACTCATGTAAAGACAAAGGCAAGTAGCACATGTGTCTGGAATCCCAACATGACTATAGCAATGGAGAATCTTGAAGCTTGCAGACCAGCTAGTCTAGCATTACGCAGCAGCAAAAACAAGACAGTCCCTATCTAAATCAAGGTGAAAGGCAGGGACCTGAGGTTGTCCCCTCACCTCCTTATGTGTTTTGTGGCTTGTACATATTCATCCATACACACACGCACTTATACATGCAATATACTAAATAAATATGTAATATTTTAATATTTAGTATATTATTGTGATGGTTAAGTTTGTGTCAACTTGATCTGTTTAGCAATCCACAGACATTCCTCATAAGTGTCTCTGAGGTTGCTTGTAAGAAGGATTAACTAAGGGAGGAATCCTTTCCCCAGGGTGAGCCCTTCCTCCAGAGTGGGTGGCCCCTCAGAGGGGGAACTTTATCTAAGGAAGCTCTGGGAAGGAAAGCTCTCTCTCCTCTCCATTGGCTGCAGGTGCTGCTTGCTGTTCACTGCTTGCTGCTTTCCAGTGTGGACTGAAGACTAGCGTGGGCTGAAGAGCAGTGTTTCTCCAGGAGGCCTCCAGGCCTTCAGTGCTGGATTGGGACTGCTGAGGTATCCAGTCTTATGGACTGAGCAGCTACTGGGTTCCTTGACTCAGGCCTGCAACCTGCTATTGTTGGACTGCCGTTGCTAATCTCAATAAATTCCCTTTTAATACAATTTATTCTATGGGTTCTGTTCCTCTAGAGAACCCTGACTAATACAGATTATGGTACCAGGAGTGGTTCTAGAGAAACAGAATTGTAAGGATGGATTTCCCTAGTGTGCTTGGTGCTCTGTGGAGTTGTTTCTCCAACTTCAGTGCCACTAAAGGCTCTACTGGTAATAAGGAGAGCACTTTTACTGGCAATAAGGAGGGCACTAATAATCCATGGTGTGCACTATTTAAAGAACTCCACGAGATAGATGTATTTGATGATCCTGAGTCATATCTTGTGAAAAGCAAGGAATTTAGTGACTCTGTATCTAGAACTTTTGGATATTTGTGGAAAAGTAAGATGACTGGTGATGCTCGATGGTTACTTCTAGCATCTCTGGATAAACTATTGAGAGAAAAGCAGAAGCTCAGTAAGGAAACTTCCAAGCGTAAGACCCACATACATGATCTGAAGGTTTCTAAGGGTGCCCTGGAGAAGAGTCTCCTCTCTAGACATAACAGGGCTTAAACTGCAGAAAACCAAACCCAAGCTCTCATTGAAGGTTGGCTAACTTGCAATGTAAGCTCAATTCCCAGCCTCTCAAGCTATTAGAAGTTAAAGTGAGGGCACTGATTAGAAAAGAGTGGGATCCTATGACTTGGGATGGTGATGTATGGGAAGACCCTGAAGATTCTGGGGACATTGAACTCTTCAGATTCTGAAGAAGTTGTTTTGCAGGAGAATGTGGCTTCCCCTCCTTTAGGGGCAGTTGCATCCCCATCCCCATGCCCTAAAGTATTGCCCTTTCCACCCTTGCCTGAGGGAATCACTACTGCTTTGCCAGAGGAAGCAGCAATGACCCTCTCTGCAGGAGGTGCTGATGCTTCTCAGTGCCCACGCATCTTTGCCTCTAGGCCTATAATAAGGCATAAGGCTAGGAATGCCCCTAAAGGTGAGTTAGAAAACGTGACTCAAGAGGAAGTGAGGTACACCCCTAAAGAACTTCAGGAGCTTTCTAACTTGTATAGGCAGAAGCATGGGGAATATGTGTGGGAATGGATGTTAAGGGTGTGGAATGATGGCAGAAGGAATATAAGATTAGATCAGGCTGAATTTATTGAAATGGGCCCACTGAGCAGAGATTTTAGATTTAACACTGCAGCTCATGTAGTTGGAAGAGATGCCAAGAGTTTATTTGATTGGTCAGCTGAAGTATGTACCCAAAGATGGCCTACTGTGAATGAGCTTGAGCTGCCTGATATCCCTTGGCTTAATGCTGATGAAGGGATTAAAAGGCTCAGATAACTTGGAATGTTGGAGTGGATTTGCCCTAAGATGTGCCCTTAAGACTATAAGAAAAGATTTGTGAAGGGAGCCCCAGCATACTTAAAGTTGCCAGTAGTTGCCATAATATGTAAAGAACACATCACAGTGGGAGCCGCAGTTGCTGTGTTAGATGTAATGGCTCTAACTGGCTCTCGGGGTAACAAGGGCCAAGAATCAGCACTGAATCGCAAAGGCAAGGTGAGCATGTTTACTGTATTGGACATCATAGGTAAAACAATGCTCGTAACAATATGACTCGTGTAGATGTTTAGTACTGGCTGCTTAATCATGGTGTTCCCAGAAGTGAAATAGATAAAAAGCCTACTAAATTCCTGCTTGATTTGTATAAGCAGAAAATTTCCAGAGCAAAGGACTGAAAGTCCACTTTGAATTCTAGCAACAGAGAATCAAGGCCTCTTAACCAGTTTCCAGACTTGAGCCAGTTTACAAATCCTGAGCCCCTTGATTGAAGGGGTGGTCAGGTCCCCTTGAGGAAGGACCTTCCCACAATTCCCAAAAGTTTCAATATTAAGCTTAGTCCTGTCCTTCCTCCGAGGGACCTGCAGGGTCTTCAACCACTGTGAACAAACTCCAGACGCATGTGCCACCTTGTGCATCTGGCTTATGTGGGTCCTGGGGAATCGAACCAGGGTCCTTTGACTTTGCAGGCAAATGTCTTTACTGCTAAGCCATCTCTCCAGCCCCCCCTTTTTTGTTTTGTTTTTTAATGTATGGTCTCATTCTAGCCCAGGCTAATCTGGAATTCACTATGGAGTCTCAGGGTGGCCTCAAACTCACAGCAATTATCATACCTTAGCCTCCCAAGTGCTGGGATTAAAGATGTACCCCACCACACCCAGCCAATGTGGTATTTATAATCCCAGTATCTTGCTGCCTTCTCATCAGCAGGTGTGTGGGTCCCACAACTAGAGTTGGTAGCCTTAACCGCTGTATCTCTCTTAGCCTCTCCTTCCACTAACATTCTCTCCTCTCTTCTTCTATTGCATTCTCTACCTTCCATGGCTTCTATGTTTTTTTTTAATATTTCTTTATTCATTTGAAGGAGAGATGGTGTCATAGTCAGCTACATGTTGCTGGGATGAGCTTCCAAACCAGGCACAGTTTATGGGAGGAACAGGATTTATTGAAGGTTATAGATCCAGGGGAAGTTCCATAAGGGCAGAAGCTGGCCCCCTTTTCACAGTTTTTTTTTTTTTTTTTTAAGAGAGAGAGAGAGAGAATAGAGAGAGAGAGATTGGGCAAGTGCAGCATTGCACCCTTACATCACTTTATGTCTGCCTAAACGTGGGACCTGGAGAATCCAACAGACGTTCTTAGGTTTGGCAGGCAGTTGCCTTAACTGCTAAGCCATCTCTCCAGCCCCACTCTGCATATCTTTGGCTGGAATTCAGATCCACCCCAACCACACCTTAGGGCTGGACCCCTAGGGTCCATCCACAGTGACACCTCTTCCAGCCAGGCAGCTGAAAATCCAAGTTACACCTTGAATAAGACTCTCAATCTATGGGGGATGTTGCAGTCAGGGTCACATTGCTGGCAGAAATCACCTGACCAAGAGCAGCTTGCAGGGGCGGGAGGGGAGGATTATTTTGGCTTGCAGAGTCGAGGGGAAGCTCCATAATGGCAGGGGAAAATGATGGCATAAGCAGAGGGTGGAAATTACCCCCTGACCAACATAAGGTAGACAGTAGGAACAGGAAAGAGTGCCCAACACTGGCAAGGAGAAACTGGCTATAATATCCATAAGCCTGCCCCCAACAGTACACTGACTCCAGTAGGTGTTAGTTTCCAAATTTTCATCAGCTGGGAACCTAGCATTCAGAACACTTAAGTTTATGGGAGATACCTGAATCAAATCACCACAGAGGACAGCCACTCAAACTACCACAGATGGAGAGAATGAAAGTGAGAATGGGTGCACCTGGGCCTCCTAATGTTCACTGCAAACAAACTCCAGATACATGCCCCACTGTGTATATCTGGCTGTACATTGGTACTAGGAATCTAACCCAAGTCATTAGGCTTTGCAAGAAAGCACCTTTAACTTCTGAGCCATATATATGATATATTATATAATATATTTTCTATATGTTCATGAAATGTACCTACTAAAAATTTCCCAGCTTCTACCATCATTTCCCTCCTGCCATCTCTACAAGCTTTGACTCAAGGACATGTTTCAATCTACCTGCAGTCTTCACAAACCCAGGGACAGTGTTTGGCACAGAATAAGGTTCTCTTTGGAATGGATGAATGCCTCATTTAGGCTCACCTCTAGATTGATGTTGATATCCAAAAAGCAAGGTTGCATGGAATGGAACTCGACCAATTACATATGGCAGTTTTGAAAGCTGCTCTGCTCAACAGTATTCTGTGAGTGAGCCCTCCAGCCATGAACCATCATCCATATACCATCCGCTATGGGCATTTGTTATCTCATGTGGGTCCAGCAAAGGAAAGAAATCGGGTTGGATGAGGAGTTGGCAAGGATGTATATACTTTATAAAGTCTATCCTTGCCAAGTGTCTAGCACCTTCTGAAAACTGCCAATTCCAAGCTGAGTTAGTTTTCAGGCATCATATCACCGAATAACTGTTTGCAAAGACAGAGTTCTTCCAGAGCAGATCCCGAGACAGAGTTCTGGGTCCTGCAGATTGTTCTACTATCTCAGTGAGAAAACCAAGAGGTGAGACTGGTAAAAAAAGGAGTCAGTCAAGAAGGTATGTCCTCAAGCTATGTCATATTCTGGATCACCATAACCATTGGCTCAGCCAAGCTCTGCCAGTCATCTGTTATGCCACTCAAAGAGTGAAGGGACAGGGGAGCTGATACACATACTCATCAGTTACTGAGGCAGGCACTCAGAATTCACTGCCCCAGAATTTTAGAACTCCAGGAAACACTGTGGTCTGTATAATTCCTTAATTATATGACCCTCAACACTAACATCCAGCAACACAACTTCACTCACAATCTCCCTGCCCCAGAAATCTTAGGAGCAGTACAGCTACTGTGTTCTGCTATGAAATCCAACAGTGAAAATAAAAATTGTTATAGCAATTGCACTGCACCCAAGCTTCGGCCTTCACACACTGCACACACTATGTTCTCAATGAAAGAATGTCCTCTCTGTTATTCATTCTTAAATTTCCAATATCTACAACAGAACGGGGCACTAGGTAGTTACTCTTAAAAAGATTAACTAAATTGACAAGCCTAGTTTGGATCATGGAATCAGGAAGTCTATCCTTAGAGTCCCACACATTAAGATTCTTGTCACTTGGTTCCAAAACAGAACATGTTCCCTATGTAATTGGGACTGACTCCTTTGCCAAGTTCAAGAGTTATTTCTGAAAGGGTTGCTATTTCTCAAGCGTTGCTTGCTTACTAATTAGGAACTACGGTTACTACTTTTAGGACCAGAGAAGAAAAGAAAACACTCAGAAGACTTATGTCTTGTGCATCCAGTGGTATCTGTCACTCATGGCACTAAAGTTCTCATTGTAGAGATCCTTCACTTCCTTGGTTAAGTTTTTTCCAAGGCACTTTTTTTTTGAGGTAGTTGTGAATGGGAGAGATTCACTGATTTTATCCTCTGCATCTTTGTTGTTAGTGTATAGAAAAGCTACTGATGTCTGTGTGTTTATTTTGTATCCTGCTACATTGCTAAAAGTGTTTATCATTTTTGCTGGTAGAGTCTTTAGGGTCCTTTATGTATAGAATCATATCATCTGCAAATAGTGATAATCTGATTTCTTCCTTTCTGATTTGTATCCCTTTTATGAGTGTCTCTTGTCTTATTGCTATAACTAAGACTTCCAGGACTATATTAAAAGTGGGGACAGTGAACACACTTGTCTTGTTCCTGAACTTAGTGGAAAATTTTCAAAATTTTCCCCATTTAGTTTTATGTTGTCTGTAGGTTTGTTATAAATAGCTTTTATTATGTTGAGACATGTTCCTTCTGTTCCCAGTTTCTGTAATACTTTTACCATGAAGGAATGTTGGAATTTGTTGAATGCCTTTTCTGCATCTATTGAGATGATCATGTGATTTTTAAAAATTATTTTATTTATTTTTGGAGAGAGACACAGAGACACAGAGAGAGAGAGGGAGAGGAAGACAGACAGAGATGGGTGGCCAGCAGTGTCTCAGCTGCTGTGAACGAAATCCAGACGCATGAGCCCCCTTGTGGTCAAGTGCGGCATTGTGCCCTTGTGTCACTTTGCATCTGGCTAAACGTGGGACCTGGAGATTGGAACCGCTGGACATTGGAACCAGCGTTCTTAGGCTTAGCAGGCAGGCACCTTAACCGCTAAGCCATCTCTCCAGCCTGATCATGTGGTTTTTGTCCTTCAGACCATTTATATGATGTATTACATTTATTGATCTGCATATGTTGAACCATCCCCGCATCTCGGGGATAAAACCTACTTGGTTAGGATGAATAATCTTTCTGATATATTCTTGTATTCTGTTTGCCAATATTTTGTTCAGAATTTTTCCATCTATGTTCATGAGGGAGATTGGTCTATAATTTTCTTTTTTTGTTCTGTCTTTGTCTGGTTTTAGTATCAGTGATGCTGGCTTCATAGAGGGAATTTGGTAGAATTCCTTCCTTTTCTATTTTATAGAAAAGTTTGAGAAGCAGTGGTGTTATTTCATGAAGGTCTGGTAAAATTCACCAGTGAATCCATCTGGGCCTGGACTTTTTATTTGGGAGACTTTTTATAACTGCTTGGATCTCTGTAATTATTATTGGTTTATTTAAATGGTTTATCTCATCTTGTTTTTGTTGGTCATATAAATCAAGGAAATCATCCATTTGTAATTGTGCCTTTTTCATCTCTAATTTTATTAATTTTTGTCTCTTTTCTCTTCTGGTCAGATTTGCTAAGGGTTTATCAATCTTGTTTGTACTTTCAAAGAACCAACTCTTTGTTTCATTGATTCTTTGGATTTTTTTTTTGTTTCTATTTCATTAATTTCTGCCCTTCATTGTATTATTTCTTCCTGTCTACTGATTTTTAGTTTACCTTATTCTTCTTTTTCTAAGGCCTTAAAGTGAATCATTAAATTGTTTACTTGTGAACTCTCTAATTTCTTAGTATAGGCACTTAGAGCTATAAATTTCCCTCTTAGGACTGCCTTCATTGTGTCCCAAAGGTTTTGGTATGTTGTATTTTCATCATCATTTGATTCTATGAATTTATTTCCTTTTTGATTTCATCAATGACACATTCATCATTCAAGAGTGTACTGCTTAGTGTCCATGAATTTCTGTATGCTCTGTAGTTTTGCTTGCTGCTGATTTGCAGTTTAATCACATTGTGGTCAGATAGAGTACAAGGGATTATTTCAGTTTTCCTGTGTTTGTTAAGATTTGCTTTGTGTACTAATATATGGTCTGTTTTAGAGAATGTTCCATGTGCTGCTGAGAACAATGTATATTCTGCAGCATTTGGATGGAATGTTCTGTATATTAGGTCCATTTGTTCCATGACATCATTTAATTCAGATGTCTCTCTGTTTATTTTTGCTGGCATAACATGTCAATCGATGAGACCCACTACAATTAGGTTTGGTTATCTCTGACCTTAAGTCTAATAGTGTTTGATGAAATTGGGAGCCCCCATGTTAGGTGCATATATGTTTAGGATTGTAATGCCCTCCTGTTGGAGTGTTCCTTTAATCAGTATAAAATGACCTCCTTTATCTTTCCTCACTAATGTTGGTTTGAAGTCTATCCTGTCAGATATTAGGATAGCAACCCCTGTTTGTTTCCTAGGCACATTTGCTTGAAATACCATTTTCCTTCCTTTCACCCTAAGAAGATGTCTATCTTTTATTGAGAGATGCATTTCCTAGAGGCAACAAATGGCAGGATCCTGCCTTTTAATCCAGTATGCAAGCCTTTATCTTTTGGTTGGGGCATTGAGGCCATTGATATTAAGAGTTATTATTGAAAGGTATGTATTTATTCTTGCCATGCTTCCTGTTTTGTCGTGATTCCTGTTTTCCCTTTACTTACTTGTTTTAACTGTTATTTGAGTATGGTTTATTTTTTCCTATTTCGTCCTGTGTGTGTTTTACTTTCTCTTCAGCATGAAGGATTCCTTCAAGTATTTTCTGTAGAGCTGGTTTAGTTGTCATAAATTCCTTTAGTCTGTTTTTGTTGTGCAATGTCCTTCTTTCTCCACCAATTTGGATAGATAGCTTTGCAGGTTCAAGCAATCTTAGTTGACAGTTGTTATCTTTCAAACTTGGAATACATCATTTCAAGCCCTTCTGGCTTTTAAAGTTTGAGTTGAGTAATCTACTGTTATTCTGATGGGTTTGCATTTGTAGGTGACTTGCTTTTTCTCTCTAACTGCTTTCAATATATTTTATTTGTTTTGCATGTTTAATAGTTTAATTATAACATGGTGAGAAGAGGTTCTTTCCAGGTTTTGTCTGTTTGGTGTTCTAAATGCTTCTTGTATCTGCATTGGCATTTCTTTCCCAATTTAGGGGAATTTTCTTCTATGATTTTGTTGAAAATGCCTACTAAGCCTCTGGATTGAAATTCTTCTCCTTCTACTATACCCTGAATTCTTATTTTTGATGTTTTCATAGTGTCCCAGATATCTTGAAATTCCCACTCATACCTTCCTATTAGCTTGTCTTTCTCTTTGTTGGACTGTATTATGTTTGCCACCTGGTCTTCTAGTTTAGATATTCTGTTCTCTCCTTCATCCATTCTACTAGTGATACTTTCCACAGAGTTTTTTTATTTGACTGACTGTTCTTCAGAGTTAGGATTTCAGCCTGGTTTTTCTACAGTATTTCTATTTCCTTACTCATATCTTGTAATGACCTCCTTATTTCATTAAGCTGGTTTCTGTTTCAGGAGTTTGTTTTCTTCTTTAATTCCTTTGTTTTCTTCTTTGATTCCTTTTATTTCTTCTTTGATTTCTTTGAGTATAGATAAAATCTTTTTTTTTTTTTTTTGGAGTCTTCATCAGGCATTTCATCTAAAACAGTCTCATTGGTGATCATTTCTGATAGATATATAATTTTTGGTGGGACTGTATTGTCTTGATTCTTTGTGTTTCTTTTTTATTATAATGTAGCAACTTTTGCACCCTGAATTGATTTGATGCTTGGGTTTTCTATTTATCTGCAGTGTTCTTATATGTGACAATCCACCATTATATACTTTCAGGATATGAGCTTAGGGTGCCAAGTGTAGCTCTTGTACCCCAATTACACAGAAGTAATCCTAGCTGTTGAATTTGCTTGCTAAGCAAATATTCTAGTGGACTGGGTGAAACAATTTACTGGAAAATTCTAAATTTCAACTGAACAATATACACATTCAATAAAAATCAGCACAGAGAAGGCTGGAGAAATGACTTAGCAGTTAAGGTGTCTGCATGATAAGCCTAAGATCACCTATTCGATTCTCCATGTCCCATGTTTTGCCAGAGGCAAAAGTGACACAAGGGCGCAATGCCACACTTGCCCACAAGGGGGGGCACATGTCTGGAGTTTATTCACAGTGGCTGAGAGGCTGCTGGCGTACCCATTCTCTCTATCTCTCTCTCTCAAATTAAAAAAAAATAAAAGCAGAGTATACAAGTGTGGGGAATAAAACAGAGAGATTGTCTTATAAAACCATAATCCCTAAGAGTGTGTGTTGCTTTACACCCTTAATCCTGTGAGCTGGGAGGTAGAGAATTCCGTTCTGAGATTCAAGGTCAGCCTGGATCTGAATCAGACCCTGCCCCTAATAATGAGAGGCAAAAGACAAAGGCCCTATAAATCTTAAAGCATCAAAGACAACAATATTCAACCCCAAAATACAGCTTATTTGAAAATTATAAAGCCAACCAAGAATATGCAACCCATAACCTGCCCTGAAATTGAAAGAGAGATTAGCACTTCCAATGAAGGCTTATGTACCTGGTTTTTTGTTTGTTTGTTTGTTTGTCTGTCTGTCAGTCAGCCTCGTTACCTTTTGGGGTGGCTTCCAATCTCACCAATGCTGAGTCCCCTCCTCAATCCCTCTGTGTTGTGCTTTGGAGCTGGAATTCTGATCAGCTGGATGGATGTGCTGCCACCAGGGGCTGACAAAGTTCCTGGTTCTGATGACTGGGGGATGGGAAAGTACAGGAAGCCTGGAGTTTCTCACACAGTCCCACCTGTATCCCTTTCAGTAGCTCCTTAGTTGATCTCAGCTGTCTTTCCTTCAGATTTCTTGACTTTGCAAACAGGCTGATGAGGTTGGAAAATCCCCTTGTTTGGTCTCTGCTGCTGCCACTTGGCACTGGTGCCTGGCAGGCAGTGTTGGGTGGGTGCACGAGTTGTGCAGATCGGTGGGCCTCAAGTGCCTCAGTGGGAGTCTGGCCATTTTTCTCCTCTCGGGATCTTGGTCTCTCCTGCTTCTCCACTGTGTCTAAGAAGAACCTATACCCTTCACTTTTCAGAAGAAGAGTGTATTTTGCTGTGGTTTTGCTTAAATCCGTCCCTCGGCTGGATTGGCATGGCTCCTATGCTGCCACCTTACCCGGAAGTCCTGTTTTTCTTTTCTTTTTTAAAATTTCTATTGTTAATAAGAGGAATGAGTCTGAATTCCACCAGAACTCATGATTTTTATATCAATACAAGCTCCTCTTTTCTAACTAAACACAATCACTGAAATGTAAAGGCCTTAACAGAAATTAACATTATAATAATTGCTCACTTACCTGTGAAGATATTTCTATTGGCAAAATGAATGTTTAGAGGAACAAATGAACAGTTTCCATTTCTTTGTTACCATGTTTTAGGTACTAGGCCTTGCAGTAAGAACATTCTTGGTAAAGTTTCATTTGTTTGATCATGATATTAATCAAATACATCAAAATTTGGATTGTCACCATATCACAAATGGGAATCAAGATGACAGTAACAGCCAGCATGATGGCACACACCTAAAATCTCAGCACTATGGAGCCTAAGGCAAGAGGATTGCAAATCTGAGGCCAGCATAGGCTGTACAGTGACAGCCTATATCAAAAACTAAACAAACAAAAAGATGACAGTAACATGTGGGGTATAGTTTTGGTTACATGGCAGAAGAGAAAAGAGCTCTGGACCAGGAAACAGGACAAGGGGTCTAGTCTTGGCTTTCCAATGACTATCAGAATCAAGTTTCTTAGACCAGTAAATCTAAAGTTCCTATTCTATAAAACACTAAGTTCCTCTAGTTTCATTCAGCTATGAATTTCTATGATACCTACAACATAGCCATATACTGTATCAAAATTTTGGTTCGAGACCACTATATTTTTTTTTCTGAGGTAGGGTCTCACTCTAGCTCAGGCTGACCTGGAATTCACTATGTAGTCTCAGGGTGGCCTTGAACTCATAGCCATCCTCCTACCTCTGCCTCCCAAGTGCTAGGATTAAGGGTGTGCGCCACCACACCTGGCAAGAGACCACTATTGAAGAGATTTTTTAAAAATAATGATTTGAGGAATATATCACTGACACTTTAATTACATTTAGTCCTCCCATAATGAGGCAGAAGTTAGAATAGAAACCACTTCAAAGTTAATGAACTGATTGTCAGTACTATTTGTGGGCCCTCTGCTCCCTTCCAACTCTCTCTCTATTCTCACATGCCCACCATTTAAAAATATATTGAGGGACACTGCAAAATATTGAGATACACTGCAAAATGTCTGGCTTGTATACTTCAAAAATGCCAAGGTCAAAGAAAGGTTGATGGAATGATTTTGGATTAAGGGAGAATAAAGAGACTTGATAATTAAATGTAATACATGTTGCTGGATTGGATCCTGGATTAGAAGAGGAAAAAAACTATATTAAATACCCTCTAGATCAAGGAGAATGTTCAGTAGATAAAGCACTTGCCATGTAAGCATGTGTTCAGATCTACAAAACCCATGTAAAGCAGGCATCTGTAATACCAACATGCTGGCAGTAAGAAGGGAGATAGAGACAGGATAATCCCCCAAAAGCTTATAGTAGAGCTATGAATGAAGACAGATCTTGCTTCAAACAAGGTGGAAGGGGAGGACCAATGGACAAAATTTGTCTTCTGTCCTCCATATGTGTACCATGGTACATATGTGCTTGTATTCATATATGAATGTACATACAAATAACATACGCACACTGAAAAATAATAAAAGAAGGCCAGGCATGGTGGTGCATGCCTTTAATCCCAGCACTCGGGAGGCAGAGGTAGGAGGATTGCCATGAGTTTGAGGCCACTCTGAGACTACATAGTGAATTCCAGGTCAGCCTGAGCTAGAGTGAGACCCTACCTCAAAAAACCAAAAAATAATAATAAAATAATAATAAAAATAATAAAAGAAAGCATCTTATTGAGAAATCTGATAACAATTGAATATGGACTACAGATAATAGTACAAAATGTCAATAATAAATTTCCAGTGTGGGGCCCAGAGAGATGGCTGAGTGGTTAAGTGCATTTACTTGTAAAGCCTGATTGATTCCCCAGGACCCATGTAAAGTCAGATGTCCAAAGTGGCACATGTATCTGGAGTTTGTTTGCAGCTGCAAGAGGCCCTGACACACCCATTGTGTCCCTCTCTTTCAAATAAGTAAATTTAAATTTTTTTCAGAGTGTACTCTTGCTCTTAAATTATGAAAGGCTATACCTTGTGCTTATGAAACACACACTAAAGCATGAAATAGCAAAGGTGCATGGTATCTGCAATATACTCTCAAATGGTTCATATATATACAAACCCTATATGTGAAGATATTTACATGATATACGGACAGATTTAAATATAGAGACTGAAATATATATTTACACATATATCATATATACATATGTGTATATATACACATATACATAGAGAGAGATCTGGAGAAAGGGACTTTATAAAAATGGGGCAAGGACTGGAAATATAGCTTAGCAGTTAAGGTGCTTACCTGCGAAACCTAAGGACCCATGTTCAACTCTCCAAATCCCACGTAAGCCAGATGTACAAAGGTGAGGAGAGCGCAAGGTCACACATGCCCATTAGGTGGTGCAAGCATCTGAAGTCCTATTGCAGTGGCTGAGGCCCTGGCATGCCATTGTCTCTTTCTCCCCCTCTTGCTCTCTCTAAAATAAAAAATAAATAAATAATAAATAAATAAATAAATGGGGCAAAATATAAACTCCTGGTAGAGAATGAAGACCCCTTTCTATAGCCATACCACCCTAAACACACCAGATCTCATCAGAATGAAGAACCCAGAAACAATCTACCTACATATATCCAATTAACTTTCAACAAAAGCACCAAGAACATGTATTGGATAAAGTACAGTGTCTTTAATAAATAATTCTGGGAAAAGTGAATATCCATGGTGGTTTGAATGTAAAACATTCCTCATAGTCTCATGTGTTTGTGATTTAGTCTTAAACATAATGCCTAGTTGGTGGTGCTATTTGTCAAGTTTGTGGAGCCTTTGGGAGGTGGAGCCTTGCTGGAGGAGGTTATTTGAGTTATTCACTGGGAGCAGACTTCAAGGTGTTATAGCCCAGCCCCTCTTGCCAAACTGAGTTCATTCTTGCTACTTCCTCCCTGCTGATGTGAGAAGATGGGACACCCTGCTGCCTTGTGGGATGCAACCTCTAATTGTGTAAGCAAATTTAATAGGTCCTCTATATATACTTTTGTGTGCGTGTTTGCATGAAGCTGTGAGGATGAAGCTGAAGCTGCAGTGGGGACCCCAGGAGTTAGAGATGTCAGGAACATGGAATGCCTGCCAAGGAAAGTTTCAGGCAGTAAGCAGAGCCAGCCAAGGATAAAGGTCATTTTGGTTGCAGCCACCAAAGCCATAGGTGTAGGGCTGCCCAGGCTCTTTGTAGCTTCTATCATACCATAATGGTCTCCAGATGGCAGACATGGGTTACTTGGTGTATTAGTCAGGGTTCTCTAGACGAACAGAATGGACAGAATGAATTGTATTAAAAGGAAATTTATTGGATTAGCTTACACAGTCCAGCAATAGCAGGTTGCAGGTCCGAGAGTCAAGAAACCTGGTAGCTGCTCAGTCCACGAGGCTGGAGGCCTCAGCAGTCCCAATCCGGCACTGAAGGCCTGGAGGCTTCCTGGAGAGATGCTGCTCTTCAGTCCACCCTGGTCTTCAGCCCACACTGGAGAGCAGCAACACCAAGCAGCAAGAACCCAGTGGCAAGCAGCTAGCAGCACAGGCAGCCATGTGGGAGAGAGAGCCTTTCTTCCCAGGGCTCCTTTTTATCAACCAGCCCCTCCTCCAAGAGGGGCTGCCCACTCTGGGCCGCCCACTCTGGGGGAAGGGCTTACCCCTGGGGGAAGGATTCTTCCTTTAGTTAATCCTTCCTAGAGGCAGCCTCAGAGACACACTTATGAGGAATGTCTGTGGATTCCTAAATAAATCAAGTTGACACAAACTTAACTATCACACTGGGTTAGGATTTCTCTTCACTTCTTATCTTCCCAAAAAAAGAATTCATCCAAGAGATACAGTTTAAGCAGAAGCCTACTTTGCAAAGCAAAGGCTAATGCATGGCAGAGAGAGAGACTGGAGCATGCTGTCCCAAAGGGGGAGTAGCAGTCTATTGGGTTCTACATTGTGGATTTTCAAAAAGAACTTATGAATATTTATGAGGTGGATGGCTATTCAAGAAAGTAAAGTGACCCTTCCCCACACACACCAAATCATGGTGGGACAACTCTACCTTTTAGGGTGTTTCTTTTCATGATTCTCTTGGAAAACCCACTGAGGGAGGCATCAAAAACCACAATTCAAATTATATTATAATGAAGCTAGGGTCATGACCGTGCATGTGTGGCAACTGGGGAAGTGCGCTGCACCTGTGTTTCTGATATAGCAGGAAGAACCTATGGACAGCTTTCCAGCAGGAGACACAACTACCAGGATGCAGTGGCAGGCTTCTTGCTTCCTTCACACACAACTCATCGCTAATGTAGACACACAACTGCTAAGATCCTGCTATGGTTTCTCTTGGTTCCCCCATGTCTAACTCCTTGCATGTCTAACTCCCAAAGCAGACTATGAAAGGAGGATTGGGGTGTAAGTAGTTTTCTGAGACCCTCATCCAGAGAGAACAGGAAGTGAGGCAGCAAAGGAGGAGCTATATGCACCAAAAGACTGGGTTAATGAGGTAGTCACCACCCATTTCCAGTCCTCTTTGGTTGAGAGTTATTTCCAGGCATTTCCACCTAGCACTTCTGTCCAGTCCTACCTGCCATCGTAGCCTACACGTGCCATCAGAGAGTGTCCTCAGACAGAAATATGCACTGCTTGAGGTAGGAAGCTGGGGTCCAATAGGAACATTCCTCAGTTGTAGGTGAATCTTAGAGATAAATAAAGGCTTAGTGCCAGGGCAGCAACAGTGTTTGGCACAGTGGTAAAATAATTTTTTTTTTAAGATAAAAGATTTAGGGATAGCCGGGCGTGGTGGCTCACGCTTTTAATCCCAGCACTCGGGAGGCAGAGGTAGGGAGGCCACCCTGAGACTACATAATTAATTCCAGGTCAGCCTGGAGAGTGAAACCCACCCTAAAAAAAAAGATTTAGGGGATCTAGCCGGGCGTGGTGGCTCAGTTAATTCCAGGTCAGCCTGAGGATTGCCATGAGTTGAGGACCTGAGACTACAGTGAATTCCAGGTCAGCCTGAACTAGAGTGAGACCCTACCTCAAAAAAAAAAAAAAAAAAAAAAAAAAAAAAAAGATTTAGGGATTTACAGAGGGCCACATTTCCTGCCACAGTGAAAGAGAAGGAACGGACCTGCAGAGAAAGACAGAGACAGAGATGCTGACAGTAGCCAAAGCCCTGCTTCCTTTGGTTTCAAGCCTCTGGTCACAGCTTTGTCTCACGAATCCATTCTTGGATTCAGTAAGTAACTTTATTTCTCAACAAATTGAGAAATAACAAATTATTTCTGCAAAATAAGAGATTATGTTGTTCCTGCCACATAATGAAAAAGCAAACAAAAGAAAAGAAAAAATTTATGAAGACACTACTTTTGCCATGTGTATGAGTGTGTAGCATGCATGCCCATGCATGTGTGTTCATGTGTAAGGGCATATATGTACATGTGTGTGCAGAGGCCAGAATTTTATATCAGGTGTCCTCCTCAGTTAATCTCCACCTTACTATTTTTTTTTTTTTTTTTTGTGACAGAAGGCCTTACTATGTAGCTTAGGTTGGCCTTGAACACATAATCCTCTAGCCTTGGCCTCCTGAGTGCTCAGAAAAAGGTGTGCACCACCACCACACTCAGTTATTACTTTGCATCCTGCCACTTTTCTTTTACTGTGTGCATGTATACGCATGTTCACATGTGTGTGGGTGCACATGTGTGAGCAGGTCACATGCACACATGTGCACACACATGTAGAGGCCAGAAGACAATCTCAAATGTCATCCTCAGAAACATTCTCTTCTTTATTTTTATTTTATTTTATTTTTGTGTGTGGAGAGAGACAGACAGAGAGAGAGATAGAGAATGAGCACACCAGCAGCCTTTCATCTTCTGTGAACGAATTCCAGACACATGCGCCCCCTTGAGGGTAAGTGTGGCATTGTGCCCTTGCATCACTTTATATCTGGCTAAATGTGGGACCTAGAGAATCCAACGGGCATTCTGAGGCTTAGCAGGCAGGCGCCTTAACTGCTAAGCTACCTCTCTAGCCCCATTCTCTTCTTTTTGAGACAAGGTTTGGCCCAGAGGTCACAGTTAGACTAGACTGGTTGGCCAGCAAACTCCAGGGATCCTCCTGTGTCTTCCTCCCAGCACTGGGATTACAGCCACATGATATCATGTCCAGCATTTTTAAACTCAGGTCTTCATGCTTATGAGGCAAACAATATATCACTGAGCTCTCTCTCCAAACTTCCACCTTGTTTTTTGAGACAGTCTTGCTTTACATATAGAGAATGTCGATTCAGCTAGACTAACTAGCCAGCAAGCTCTAGGGATCCTCCTGTCTCTGCCTTCCTTCCCAGTGCTGGGATGACAGCCTGCACATTGCACCCAGCATTTTACTTACGTGTGGAGAATCATAATTCAGGTCCTCACATTTGTACAGTAAGCACTTTACCCACTGAGCCATTTTTCCAACCCAAAGTTTTTTTAATATTTTATTTTTATTTATTTATTTACTTGAGAGAGAGAGATACAGAAATAGGCAGGGAGAGAGGGAGAGAGAGAGAGAGGGAGAGAATGGACGCAGCAGGGCCTCCAGCCACTGCAAACGAACTCCAGATATGTGTGCCCCCTTGTGCATCTGGCTTATGTGGGTCCTGGAGAATCAAGCCTCGAACCGAGGTCCTTGGGCTTCACAGGCAAATGCTTAACCAAGCCATCTCTCCAGCCCCCAAAGATATTTTTATCTATATCTCTTTGATGAGATTCTAGTATTGTCCTTCAAATACAAATGTTATCAGAGTGACAATCACAAAAATTTCTGTTCTAACCTCCAAATTTCCTCATTAGCAGAATTTTATATTGCTTTCTTTTTCAATTGGGATCATTTTTAAGTTGCTTCAAACATTTATTGATTCACTGCTGCAGGTATCTTTGCACAGCCTCAACTCATTCAACTAGTAAAACGTTCTCCATCTATCCTGAGGACAATTTAGTGGAAAAAAAATATTAAATGATTTCCCTTTTGAGAAAAGACTACATTTTTTCAATGAAATGTGTTTGCTGGGTATAAATTTTCCACTAACTGAAAAAAAATGTCTGTTGGTAAAAGAAATCTAAAAGGAAGTAAAATACAATTTAGTGTAGAAAAATATCCCAAATAATTTATTTTAGGGGGCAGGAAATAAAAATATATTTATTTCCTGATCCTGAAAATAGCAGTGTTCTGAGACCTAAGGAAGATGGATGATTTTAATGTACAGCTAAGTTGAAAAAATAGGAGGAAAAAATCAAGATATATGCAACACACACTAACTTTACAGACAACCCATTAAAGAACAGTTCCCAAGACACACTTTTTCCATTTCTCCTGAGACTTTGGAGGCCATACTGCAAAAGCATCTGTGGAGTAGATGCAGGTTAAAGCACAGCACAATCAATAGCACAGGCATGTGGGCCCCGGAGTGACAGCCACTGCCAGTTTCCCGTGCCCCACACTGTTTAACTATGAAGAGTCTATTGTTCTGCCTCGTTTTCCTTTCCTACAGGACATGTTCGTGTGTAAGAAAGACCTTAACAGTAACAGGTGGTAACAGTTCAAACAGGAGCTCTGTTTCTGGAGGTTTTCACAGGCCACTCTCCTTCCTCATTTTCTTCCTATTTCATTAAGGTTGTGTTTATACAAACAGGAAGTTGAGAGTTTGTTTCATTTCTAACATATGAAATAGACTTATTATTTTACTCATATCAAAACAATTATCTGATGCCAGGCATGGTAGCACACAACTCCAGCATTCAAGAGGCCGAGATAGGAGGATTGCTGTGAGTTCAAGGCCAGCCTGATACTACATAGTGAATTCCAGGTCAGTCTGAGCTAGAGCAAGACCCTACCTTTAAAAAAAAATATCCAAGTAAAATTTATTTTCAAAAGACACCTAAGGGCTGGAGAGATAACTTAGCAGTTAAGGCATTTGCCTGCAACGTCAAAGGATCCCAGTTCAACTCTCCAGGACCCATGTAAGCCAGATGTACAAGGGGGTGCATGCATCTGTAGTTTATTTGCAGTGGCTAGAGGCCCTGGCATGCCCATTCTCTCTCTCTCTCTCTCTCCCTCTCCCTCTGCCTCTTTCTCACTCTCAAATAAATAAAACATTTTTAAAATGTTTTTAAAAAGACAACTAAAAAGCAAGGTCTTTGTTATCTGAATGATCTGGCTGGTTCTCAATTTTGTGATCCACTTGGTCAGAGTAGTTATAGCCTGATTATAATTTTTACTGCATTGTTTATTGAAGATGAAGAAGAAAAATCAATGCCTGTTTGACTTTCTGTTGACAGACTAAGTAAACATGAGTCCCATTCTCGTCCTTGCTTATCATTCCCTCATGCAAGGCCCAGGGTTTCCCTTGGGAAAATTGCAAAGTGGTGCTAAGCATGACAATTCTGGAGTCACAGTTATTTAGCAAGTATTTCAACCATTGTGTGCCTCAGTTTCCACACTTGTAAAACTAGGATACTAATAGTGCCTGTTACAGAAAAGAGCAAATGAAATAAATCTAATAAGGCAGAAAGTGGAAAGCCACATCTTGAGGAGAGAGTTTTACACCTATGTTCATAGTAGTGTTATTCACAATAGATGAAGACAGAAGCAGCGGAAATGCCCTTCAACAGATAATCAATAAGCAAATTGTATGACTAATAGTCAGATGTGAGGCTGCTAGACCTAATACATGTACATATATATGTATATACATAAATGAGAGAGAGAGAAAGTCTGTTAGTTGTAGGCTACTAATCTTTATTAAAAAAGAAGGAAGAGCTAGAGAGATGGCTTAGTGGTTAAGGTCCTTGCCTGTGAAACCTACAAATCCAGGTTTGATTGCCCAGTACCCACATAAAGCCAGATGCACAAGGTGGCACATGCATCTGGAGTTTGTTGCAATGGCTAGAGTCCTAGCATACCCATTCTCTCTCTTTCTCTTTCTCCCTCTTCTTCTCTCTGTCTCTCAAATAAATAAATAAATAAATATATTAAAAAAGAAGGAGCTGGGTGTGGTGGTGCACACCTTTAATCCTAGCATTTGCGAGGCAGAGGTAGGAGGATCCCATGAGTTTGAGGCCATCCTGAGACTACATAGTGAATTCCAGGTCTGTCTGGGCTAGAGTGAGACCCTACCTCAAAAAAGAGAGATAGAGAGAGGGAAGGAAATTCTGATTCACACTACAACATGGATGAACTTTGAGAACACTCTGCTTGGGGAAAGAAGCCAGTCACAAAAAGACAAATATTGTATCATTTCACTTCTATGAAGTATTTATAATAGCCAACCACAGACAGAAATTAGATTGGTAGTTACTAGAGGATGCAGGGTGGGAAGTTGTTATTTAATGGGTATGAAGTTTTTCAGTTTTGCAAGATGAAGTTCTTGAGACCCATTGCAGAACAATGTACATATTCTTAACACAGTTTGTTTGTTTGTTTGTTTGTTTGTTTGTTTTGGTTTTTCGATAGCATTTCACTCTGGCTCAGGCTGACCTGGAATTAACTATACAGTCTCAGGGTGGCCTTGAACTCACAGCAATCCTTCTACCTCTGCCTCCTGAGTGCTGGGATTAAAGATGTGCACCACCACACCCAGCTAAGGTTTTATTTTTATCTTTTAAAAATTGCCATTTATAGAGAGTGTCAGTAGAAAGGGGCTATCATTTTTCTTCCTTTATGAAATTTCCTGGCTCAGGTCCAGGCTCTTCTATATGTTTGATTTCATTGAGATATGTCATAAATACAGAAGGGGGCTGGAGAGATGGCTTAGTGGTTAAGGCGCTTGCCTGCAAAGCCAAAGGACCCAGGTTCAACTCCGAGGACCCACGTAAGCTAGATGCACAAGGTAGTGCATGTGTTTGGCTTTCGTTTGCAGTGGATGGAGGCCCTGACGTGCCCATTCTCTCTTTCTCTGTCTCTTTCTCTCTTGCTCCCTCTTTCTCAAATAAATAAAAATAAAATATTTTAAAAAAATAAATACAAAAGGAAGGCTCTGGATTCAAAGGTGACAAGCAATGGACTTCTCTGGAGGGTTGTGGGCAGGGAGGGGCCTAGGTGGGACAAGCACTGGAAGGAAGGAAGTGGCTGTGAATCCAGTCTCCAAGCAGGGATCAGAAGCACATGTGGTGAGCTGGCTATGGGATGGTACTGTAAAAGCTGTTTCTACAAATAAAGAAGGGTTGCTATTAGGTCCTGGCTCTTGGTTCAGCAGTAGGCCACCCTAAACTCTCCCCAAGCCATAAAAGAGGGATAAGAAGTGGCTATATTCAAGCACGGGAAAAATAAATAATGGGACATACAAAGCTCACATCAGCTACCTTGACAGCCCTGATGCTGCAGAGAGCTGTCCACTGACTGAACGATGTAAGAGAACACAAAGAACACCACAAGTAACCAACCACAGGGGAAGGGACTATAAATTCCAAATACCTCAGCGTAAACTCAGCCCTAAAATATGTAGTAGTGACATAAAGAAAAACACAAGATTTTACTGGGGATTCTAAAATAAGTCCTAAATGAATATGGTAAAGTTCCTTGTTTTCAGTTGAGAAAAAAAGAAGGGAAAGGTTAAAATCACCCAATTTTCAGGCTGCAGAGATGGCTCAGGGGTTAAAAGCACTTGCTTCCAAAACCTGAAGGCCTGGGTTCAATTCCCCAGTACCCAAGTAAAGCTAAATGCACAAGCTGGTGCATGTATCTGCAGTTTCTCCCTGCACCCCCCCTTGCAAATGGAAATTTTCAAGTTTTTTAAAATCATCTAATTTTCATTTGTAAATGTAATTCTTTTAAAATTTCAGATCTGGGCTGGAGAGATGGCTTAGCGGTTGAGGTGCCTGCCTGCCAAGCCTAAGAACGCCGGTTCCAATCTCCAGGTCCCACATTTAGCCAGATGCAGTGACACAAGGGCGCAATGCTACACTTGCCCACAAGGGGACGCACACATCTGGATTTCGTTCGCAGCAGCTGAGAGGCGGCTGCTGGCATGCCCATTCTCTGTCTTCCTCTCCCCCTCTCTCTTTCTCTCTCTGTGTCTCTCTCCAAAAATAAAAATAAATAAATAAAATTTTAAATTTCAGTTCTAATGTTATATAACAAAAAGAATGAAATCAAAATTCTTAAGCAAAAATATCTAGACATAAGCCGGGCATGGTGGCGCACGCCTTTAATCCCAGCACTCGGGAGGCAGAGGTAGGAGGATTGCTGAGAGTTCGAGGCCACCCTGAGACTACATAGTTAATTCCAGGTCAGCCTGGACTAGAGTGAAACCCTACCTCGAAAAAAAAAAAAAAAAAAAAAAAAAAAAATCTAGACAGGACAATTCTGGCCTGATACTAGACAGATTAAAAAATGGACTTCAAGGGCTGGAGAGATGGTTTAGCAGTTAAGGTGCTTTCCTGCAAAGCCTAAGGACCCAGGTTTGTTTCTCCAGGTTCCACGTAAGCCAGATGCACATGGTGGCACATGCATCTGGAGTTCATTTGCAGTAGCTAGAGGCCCTGGTGCACCCATTCTCACTCTCACTCTCTGTCCTTCTGTCTCTAATAAATAAATTCATTAATTAATAAAATAAAAATGGACTTCAAGGGCTGGAGCAAAGGCTTAGAGGTTAAGGCACTTGCCTACAAAGCCAAAGGACCCAGGCTTGATTCCTCAGGACTCACCTCAGCCAGATGCATAAGGTAACACAGCTGTCTGGAGTTCATTTGCAGTGGCTGGAGGTCCTGGAGCACCCATTTCTCTCTCTCTCTCTCCCTCTCTCTCTATCTCTCTCTATCAAAAAAATAATAATAAATAAATAAAATTTGAAAAAAATGGACTTCAACGGGTATCTGTTATGGAAGAAATCAACTGCTTTCTAATTGGACTGGAGGCCCACTTTATGGGAGGGAATACATGCCTGATACCAAAAATTTAATCAAAATCATATGGTGGGGAAGGCCATGAGCCTTGGGAGTGTAAAGCCTGCTCTTGTCTGGCTAAATGCATATATTATGCTCACAAAACTGCCCTGTAAGCACTTTAGCTAACATTCATACCCATATATTAACACTAACCTCACTTTTAGTTAGAGAAGCTTTTCTTTTCAGATGGGTGGTGACCACTGGGATGACCCAAAAGACACCATAGTGCTGAGAAAAAGAATGAGAAGTCCATGCGTGGTAGTGCACACCTTTAACCCCAGCACTTGGAAGGCAGAGGTAGGAGGATCACCATGAGTTCAAGGCCATCCTGAGACTACACAGTGAATTCCAGGTCAGCCTGGGCTAGAGTGAGACCCTACCTTGACAAACAAACAAACAAACAAACAAACAAACAAACAAACAAAAAGAGTGAGAAGAAGGATGAGTGTTCAGCACTGAAACATCTCTATCACACCCTCCAGGGTTCAGGGTCCTTTGTGGAAGAAGTGGTGGAAAGAATGTAAGAGCCGAAGAAAGGGTAGGACTGCTTACAATGCAATTGTCCAGACAGAAACTGGCCTCAATATCCATGACCTCACAATGCCTAGCAAAACCTTCACAAGACCCTCATAATAGGAGGAAAAGATGATGACATCAAAATAAAAGAGAGACTAATGGACAGAGGGAGGGAATATGATGGAGAGTGGAGTTGTGAAGGGGAAAGTGGGGAGGAGAGGGAATTATCATGGTTTATTTTCTGTAAGTATGGAAGTTGTCAATAAAAAAAAAATACATCCCACAAAACAGACTTCAAGCCAGGTGTGGTAGTGCACACTTTTAATCACAGCACTTGAGAGACAGCGATAGGTGGATAGTTGTGAGTTCAAGGCTACTCTGAGACTACATAGTGAATTCCAGGTCAGCCTGGACTAGAGTGAGACCCTACCTCGAAAAACCAAAAGGAAAACAGCAAAAGAGCTGGGCATAGTGGTGCATGCCTTGAATCCCAGCACTTGGGAGGCAGAGGCCACCCTGAGATTACACAGTGAATTCCAGGTCAGCCTGGACTGGAGTGAGACTCGAAAAAGCAAAAAAAAAAAAAAAAAAAAAAAAGAAAAAGAAAAAGAAAAAGAAAGAAAAAGAACAGAGAAAAAGAAAGGAAGAGGGAAAAAAAACGAACTTCAAATGACACCTCCAAAGTACATATATATTTAGAATCAGTCAATTCTTTCTCTTTTTTTTCCCCCTGAGGGGAGAGGAGTTAGTACTAAGGACTGAACTCTGGGGCTTGTGCATGTTAAGTAAGCTCTCTACCACTGACCTACATCCTCAACCCAATTGCTTTTCTGATCAACAGAGAAAGGGTAGATGAACGAAAACTTGTTTTAAAATTTTATTAGGGCAGTCGGCAGTGGTGGCACATGCCTTTAATCCCAGCACTCAGGAGGCAGAGGTAGGAGGATTGCTGTGAGTTCAAGGCCTCCCTAAGACTACATAGTGAATTCCAGGTCAGCCTGAGCTAGAGTGAGACCCTACCTTGAAAATAAAAAAAGAAAATTATTAGGGACATCCTGGAAACACAGTCCAAGAACAGGTCCAGGCAGGCATGGTGGCAGCACCATGGCCCTTCAGAGGACCCTAGGGCCTGGAGAGCCAGCCTCAAGGAGTCCAGCTTGGAGACCAGCTCCGACATGCAACCGACCAGCCCTCCAAAGACCATCCCCACAGCTCATGTAACTTTCATCATTGACTGTGCCAATGGGAAACACCTCTGCCTGGGACCACCCCTTGTCCTATCCCAATTGCCCAGACCCAGCCTGGGACCTGTCACACCGCCCATGAAGACATATGTTGTGTTCTGTAAGGAAAACCCCCTGCATCTGACTCAGGACATTCAGTTAAGATGGGGATGACATGCCAGCGCCAAGGACACCTTGTCACCCTACAGAGGGGTTGCGGCTCCAGCTTCCTTCCCCGCCAGCATGCTCTGCTCCCAGGATGTTGCACAAGCCAAGGAGAGCCCTTTGAAATGTGTGCTCATGAAGTCTTCAACTTGGGGGACAGTTAAGGGCTTACTAAAGGCCTCCTGTGTCTGTGGGCCAGAAGAGCCAGCACAGGAAGAGGCTACTATTCCTGGGTCAGCCAAGCAGGAGTCTTCAGAGCCAGGGCCTAGGAAAGAACACTGGATCTACTGGAGGACATGGGAAAGCAGCCATGAGAGCACGCCTCCGTCCTTGTCCTCTGCCTGACTGTCCACTGAGACCAGGTCAGGCATCCCCTGAGGAAAGGTGGGTACAACAAAGCATCCTCTACTTGATGGGCCATGCATGGGGCTAGCGACACCATCCTGGTCTTCTGGAAGCTCATGCTTTTGGCAAGGGGAGGAGAGAAAATAAATAAAAGTGGGACTGGAGGGGTGGTTTAGCCCTTAGGTGCTTGCCTTGGAGGCCTAAGGACCCGGGTTTAATTTTCCAGACCCCAGTTACACCAGATGCACGTGATGGCACATGCATCTTGAGTTCATTTGCAAATGGCTGGAGGCCCAGGTGCACGCATTCTCTCTCTCTTTCTTTTTTTTCTTTTTCTTTTTCTTTTTGTTGTTGTTGTTGTTGTTGTTGTTGTTAAGGTAGGGTCATGCTCTAGCCCAGGCTAACATAGTCTCAGGGTGGCCTCTAACTCAGGGCATTCTCCTACCTCTGCCTCCCAAGTGCTGGGATTAAAAATGTGTGCCACCATGCCCAGCCCTCTCTCTCTCTCTCTTTTTTTTTTTTTTTGGAGTAGGGTCTCCCTCTAGCCCAGGCTGACTTGGAATTCATTATATAGTCTCAGGCTAGCCTCAAACTCACAGTGATCCTCCTACCTCTGCCTCCCAAGTGCTGGGGTTAAAGGTGTGCACCACCATGTCCAGCCCATTCTCTCTCTTTCTATCTGCCTCTCTCTCTCAAATAAATAAATAAAAATTTAAAAATTTAAAAAGCAAAAAAAAATTAAAATAAAATTTTATTAGGTCTGGAAAAAAACATAGGATTCTTGTCTAACCCTATACATAACCATATATTTGCAAATTTCTATATCAATCACTTATGGCAATAATGTAATTATTATATTTTATGTAAATATGTTTCTCATGCAGTTGATTTTTTGAAACTGGGTCCCACTCCACTGGACTCCAGGTTGGGCTGGCACTTTGTAGCCAGGCTTGCCTGACACTAGTGGCAACCGTCCTGCCTCAGTCTCCCAAGTGCTGGGGTTACAGATATGAACTCCCCTCACACTCATTGATAAATTCATTTTTAAATATAAAAGAAAAATCAAATGACCAATATAACTTTTAAAATGTTCAAATCAAGCCTGGCGTAGTGTTGCACGGGTATTTCAGATCATTTGCCTGTACATTGTCAGAAGTTTTCTAAATCTGGGAATTTGGAAATCAAAATTATCATGTTCAAACCATTTGGACCCATTGTCCAGCTTATATTGTGGCCAGGCCGAGTTGCAGAGAAAGATCAGACTACAAGGTTTGATATTGTCCAAGAGTCATCTTAAGGAGACAAGGAAAGAGAAAAACAAGGGTGAGAGAAAGGAACCAGGGCTTAAGCTGGGTTTACACAGAGTACCAATATGACCCCTGGCTCATTAGGGTGAATGGGGCCTGCACCTCCCACATGGGCAGAGGCGGTACAGGACACAACTGTTGGCTTTTTAAGCATGTTAGTGGGCAAGGCAGTCACCAGTGCTCCCAATGGAGAAAGTTGATGGCAGTGAAAGATGAGATTTCAGGAGAGAGAGGGAGAGGTGGAGAGAGTGTCCCAAGATGGTACAACTGAACCAAAAGGTGCCCCTTAGGGTATAGTGGACCAGACAGTGAGAGACCCAAGGTGTCAAGAGTTCATCTTTCTTGAGACCTGTGGTTGGGACCCAGAAGCAGGTGAGGGGTATAGCCTGGAGTGCTGGCATGGCTTCCACAAAGAGGGATTAAATCCAAGATCAGGCCAACCCAAGAGGGACACTTACTGAGAAGGAGGGAAGAAGAGCAAGGCCAAATTGTGGTGGGTGTGAAAGCTGGTATCAGGCAGAGATGGTCCAAAGTCATCACAGGGTAAGTGGCAGCTCAGTGATCTGGTCAGGGGAAAGGAGGCCTGGCTGCCCAAGAGGGCAACCAAAAGCCTCCTATCCAAGTCATGGCACCAGATGTAAGGTTCAGGAGTGACCACAACCATGCAACCCACTCTGAGGCAAAGATGAAAGCTTTTATTTGGGAAAAGCACCAGCTTCCAGGACTGATTCACAAGAGATGAGCACAGCCAACCTGAGTTTCTCAGGTAGTGGGCTTTATAGGGTATTTTCAGCTGAGGGAAGGTGAGGAAGGGAAAAAGCTGAATAAGAAAGGTTCCTTTAGGAGAGATCTAAGATAGCCAGGGTGTGATACCAGAACAGTGACCAGGTGACTTATGTGATAAGGGAACAGCAAACCATGATCTGGGAGCATTGTAGGCAAGGAAGGGATAATGGCTGGGCAGTTTCTTGAGGAATGTGAATAATTCACTTCCTTGCATTTCTGTCTCCCTTCTACTGTCCTTGGTGACTCCATTTTGGAGCCTGTCCGACCTAACATTTATCTCTTCATGTGCACCTAGGCTGATTCCATGTCTTGGCAACTATGAATAGTGCTGCGAAGAACAAGGATGCAGTGTCTCTTTGATATGTTGATTCCACTTCTTTTGGATATATACTCCAAAGTGGGATAACTCAATCATATGGCAGATCTTAGCTTCTTAAGAAACCTTCATACTGTTCTCCCAAAAACTATTGTTACATTCCCAACAAGGGCATCTGCAGTAGACAGCTAGATGAACTTCCAAACCAGGCAGTTATGGAAGAAGGATATTTATTTGAAGCTTACAGATCCAGGGGAAGTTCCATAATGGCAGAAGAAGCTGGCCTGCTTTCACAGGTCCTAGCAGAAAGAGAGAGAGAGAAGCCACAAGCCAAAATCCCTAAAAGTACACCACAAACAAGCACACTTCAGGAACTCCAGGCACTTTGCATATATTTAGAGTGGAATTTCAAATCCACCACCACACCTTAGGGCTGGACCCTAAGATCCACCCAGTGATACCTCCTCCATCCAGGTAGCTGCAAATCTAAACTACAAACTAATAAAACAATGAATATATTGGGGGTCATCTATTCAAACTACCACAGCATATAAGAAGTCCCTTCTTGGCCGGGCGTGGTGGCGCACGCCTTTAATCCCAGCACTTGGGAGGCAGAGGTAGGAGGATCGCCGAGAGTTCGAGGCCACCCTGAGACTACATAGTTAATTCCAGGTCAGCCTGGACCAGAGTGAGACCCTACCTCGCAAAAACCAAAAAAAAAAAAAAAAAAAAAAAAAAAGAAGTCCCTTCTCTCAGAAGTGTCAGTGGAGTGTTCAACATGAAGTGAGACATCTCTATCACACCCTCCAAGTCTCAGGGACCATTGTGGAAGAGGTGGTGGAAAGAATGTAAGAGCCAAAGGAAGAGGACGAGTACTTACAATACTGTCTTCCAGACACAAAGTGGCTGTGGCATTCATGACCTCAAGACCTGCATAATAGAAGAAAAAAAAAACATGATGACATAAAAACAGAAGTGGGACTAGAAAGAAGAGATGCAGTAGAGGGGAGACTTAGAAGGTTAGTGAGACCCCTTGTGATCATGGTACACTGCCTATGTGCATGGAGGTTGTAAATAAAAAGTTAACAATATATATTCCCTTCTCCTCATATTCACTGGTATCCATTATTTTTGTGTTTTCATCCTCCTTTTAAAATCATTTACTCATTTATTTATTTTAGAGAGAGAAAGAGGCAGATAGAGAAAGAATGGGTATGCCAGGGCCTCTAGCCACTGCAAACTCCAAACGTAGACACCACTTTGTGCATCTGGCTTTACGTGGGCACTAGGGAATGGAACCTGGGACCTTTGGTTTTTCTGGCAAACATCTTAACCACTAAGTCATCTCTCCAGCCCATCTAATTTTGGTGTTTTTTTTGTTTTGTTTTGTTTTTTTGCTAATAGCCATTCTGATGGGAATTAAATGCTATCTCCTTGTGGTTTGATTTGCATTTCTCTGTTGGCTAATGATGTTGAGAACTTTAACATACATTTCTTAGGCATTTGTATTTCTTCTTTCAAGAAATGTTTATTTAGATCTTTTAGGCATTTGTACTCTGAATTACTTGGTTTTCTTGTTGTAGTAAGTTTTTTTACTTCCTCATACATTCTGAATGGTAGTACTCTGTCAGAGAGCCTACAGGCTTCTTGTTCTTTAGGCGCCTCTTCCCTCTGCTGTTTGTTTCCTGTGCTGTGTAGCTACTGTTTGATATAATCCATTTGTCCAAGTTTGACTGACTGTACTTGGGTGTCATATTAAAAAAGATCATTCCATATCCTCATGTCTTGAACTATTTCCCTTTTTTTTTTCTAGGAGTTTCATAGTCTTACACTTCACATGTAGACCTTTGATCTATTTTTATTTACTTTTGTGGATTATAAAAAACAGGAGTCGAATGCCGGGCGTGGTGGCGCACGCCTTTAATCCCAGCACTCAGGAGGCAGAGGTAGGAGAACTGCAGTGAGTTCGAGGCCACCCTGAGACTACATAGTTAATTCCAGGTCAGCCTGGACTAGAGTGAGACCCTACCTCGAAAAACCAAAAAAAAAAAGGAGTCGAGGGCTGGAAAGATGGCTTAGCAGTTAAGTCGCCTGCCTGCCAAGCCTAAGAATGCCCATTCAATTCTCCAGGTGACGCAAGTGCCCAATGCCATGCTTGCTCACAAGGAGGTGCAGGCATCTGGAGTTCATTCACAGTGGCTGAGAGGCCACTGGCACACCCAATTTTTATCTCTCTTCCTCTCTGCCTCTCTCTCTTTCTCTCTGTGTCTCTCTCAAATAAAAAAAAATTAAAAACTTAAAAATAAATACATAAATAAATAAACAAACAGGAGTCAAAGCCCGGTGTGGTACGCACACCTTTAATCCCAGCACTAGGGAGGCAGAGGTAGGAGGATCACCATGAGTGTGAGGCCACCCTGAGACTACATAGTGAATTCCAGGTCAGCCTGGACTAGAATAAAACCCAACCTCGAAAAAAACAAACAAACAAAAAAAAAAACAGGAGCCATGTTTCATTCTGTATCTGGGTTGCCTGCTTTCCCAGCACTGTTATTGAAGAGGTCATCCTAGCCAGGCATGGTGGTGCCCACCTTTAATATCAGCACTTGGGAGGCAGAAGTAGCAGGATCACCATGACTTCAAGGTCACTCTGAGACTACATAATGAGTTCAGGTCAGCCTGGATTAGAACAAAACCCTACCTCAGAAAAAAGAAGAAGAGGAGGAAGAGGAGAAGGAGAAAGAAGAGGAGGAGGAGGAGGAAGAGGAAGAATAAGGGACCATCCTTTGTTCAATATGCTTTCGGGGTCTTTTTCAAAAGAGTCAGTTAGTTGTAGGTATGTAAATTTATTACTGAGTTCTTTCTAAAAACCTTTGTGGGTGTGGGTGTGTGTGATGTGTGTGGGTGATGTGTGCGTGTGCATGTGCATGTGTGAACTTCCTTATGTTTTAAGATCAGCTTCTGTGCTTTGAAAAAAAAAAAAAAGACAGCCAAGAAAAGCATAACAAAACAACCAGCACAACTCTGATTTTGATTAGGATTGCATTGAATCTGTAGACCAATCTGTGGAGAGTTTCTGTTAGAGGAATAATAAATATCCCATAAGTCAACATAAGATGCCTTCCTATTCATTTAATTCCACTTTAATTTATTTCAATTATAATTCTAGTGTACATGTCTTCCCCCTTTTCTGGTAAAATATATGCCTGTGGTCTTGTCAACTTGATTAGATTTAGAATCACCATGGAAATACATCTCTGAGTGCATCTACAGAGACATTTCCAGACAGGATTAACCAAGCGAGGAGAAACACCGTGAATATGGATGACACCATCCAATGGACTTAATAATTTTAGAATGCTTATTGCTCAGTATAGAAATTTAATTGATTTTTACAATGATTTCTCACATGGAAACATTCCTGAAATTTATCATTAAAAAAAATGCAATGCCTTTAATCCCAGCACTTGGGAGGCAGAGGTAGGAGGATCACCTTGAGTTCAAGGACACCCTGAGATGACATAGTGAATTCCAGGTCAGCCTGGGCTAGAGCAAGACCCTACCTCGAAAAACCAAAAAACAAACAAACAAACACACACACAAAAAAAACCAAGAGCACGTGTCCACTTTTATTTATAAAAGTATAGAAAGCTTCATGAATCTGCAGGACATCCTTGTACAAAGGCTGTTGCCATTACCTTCTTATTTCTGGGACAAAGCACTTGACTAAAAGCAGCTGATGGGAAGAAAGTTTGTATTTTGGCTGACAGTCTGGAGGGGCAACTTCATGATGGCAAGGGAAAGTATGGCATGAGCAGAGGCTGGACATCACCTCTACCTCAGCATGTGGAAATTGCAGCAGGAGAGTGAGCCACACTCTAGCAAAGAGAAGCTGGCTACAACACCCCTAAGCCTGCCCTAAGCAGCACACCTCCTCGAGCAGGGCTCTACCATCCAAATTGCCACCAGCGAGGACCAAGCATTCAGAACACAAGAGTTTATGGGGACCATCTGATTCAAACCACCACAGGGGTCATGCTAATTCTGTATCTTTCCAACTATAGTATATATGTGCTGCTGACACACGCTTTTGAACCTTTTTACTTCTAGTAACTTCTTGTAGAATGCTTAGGATTTTCTTATATACATAATGATGTCATCTGCAAATGAAGACAGTTGTACTTCTTTCCTATACAGATGCCTCGTAGTTCTTTTACTTGACTAAGTACCCTAGTTAGATCCTTCACCACAATGTTAAATCAAAGTAGCAGAAACAATCACCTTGTTTTTGACCTTAAAGTTCTCAGTCTTTTATGGCTAACTGCAGTCTTAGTTATGAGTCTCTCATAGGTATCCCTTTTCATGTTGAAGCATTTTCTTTGTGTTCCTGGTTTGAGTGTGCACATTTTTATCATGAAAAGATATTTTTAGATGCTTTCCCTTACATATTGATATGTTCATGTGATGCTTTTGTTCTAAGGAAATGGTATATTAAATTGAGTATATGTCATATGTATTTCTGCAACACTTCAGTGAACTTGAAATAAAAATCCTTGAAAAATTAATGAAATTAAATCAAGTCCTATGTACTGAAGTGGGAAAACTTCAAGAACCAGTGGAATAAAGGAGATAGGAAGCCGGGTGTGGTGGCGCACGCCTTTAGTCCCAGCACTCGGGAGGCAGAGGTAGGAGGATCACTGAGAGTTCGAGGCCACCCTGAGACTACATAGTTAATTCCAGGTCAGCCTGGACCAGAGTGAGACCCTACCTTGCAAAACAAAAAAAAAAAAAAAGAAAGGAGATAGGATACTCAAGTCCACAGAAAATCAAAAGTTCTGCCTCAGCAGATCTCTACAATAAAAAGTTTAAAACACTCAAGAAGGCCTGGGAGATGGTTCAGTGGGACCATTGCAGAAGAAGTGGTAGAAAGAATGTAAGGAAGGGGAGGAGTGCTTACAACACTGTTTTTCAGACACAACGTGGCCATGGTAGTCAAGGCCTCACATTATCAATGCTACCTACATAAGACCTGCATAATTGAAAGAAGAAAAATGATGACATCAAAACAGAAGAGACTACTTAGAAGGAAGGATGCACTGGAGACTGGATTCTGGAGGGAGGAAAAGAAGGATCCTGTGATTATTATATTATCTATATGTATGGAGGTTGTCAATAAAACGTTTAAAATATCAGCCAGGTGTGGTGGTGCATGCCTTTAACCTCAGCACTCGGAGAACTAATGAAGGAGGATCTCTGTGAGTTTGAGGCCACCTGAGATGATGAAGTGAATTCCAGGTCAGCCTGGGCTAGAGCAAGACCCTACCTTGAAAACTAGGGAAAAAAAAGTTTAAGAAATCAAATTCAATAAAAATTATTTTTAAAAAAGTCTATGGCTGTGGGAGGGGGGAATCATAAACCCTAGGGGAAGTTACTAGTGTTGTTCAGTAAAATGGATATAATATGCCCAATTGCCCTGTAAATATTTATGTTTATGCCCACATATTAATTATATTCTCATTTTTGGTTACAAAAGCTTCTCTTTTCAATGGTGATATCTACTGGCTGAGAAGTGACAGTGGAGTGTCCATCAGTAAGTGAGACAACTCTATCACTCTCCAAGGCTCAGGAACCAGTGTGGAAAAGGTGGAAGAAAGAGTGTAAAAGCCAAAAGATGAGGAGGAGTGCTTTGCAATACTATCTTCCAGACATTAAATGGCTGTTGCATTCATGACTTCACAGTGGCTGATGCTCTCTATACAAGATCTGCCTAATATGAGGGCATAATAATAATAATAATAACACCAAAATGGACTAGTTGCAAAGAATCAGGAGTTCAGTAGGTGAAGGATGGGGAGAGAGGATGAAAGAAGATGGTGAGCAGGGTGTTATGACCAGGGTACATTGTGAATATGAATGGAGGTTGTCAATAAAATGTTTTTAAAAATCTATGTAGTTTCAGGGTGGCCTTGAACTCACAGCAATCCTCCTACCTCTGCCTCCCGAGTGCTGGGATTAAAGGTGTGTGCCCCCTGAAGGAACTCAATGTAGGACTATGCTCCACTTTCTTTCAACATCCATCATCTGTGGAGACAGAGATGACCTTTGCTGTGATGGGGCTCCCTCCAGCCAAGTTGAGGTGGCCTCTTATTGAAAGACCTGCCACTCAACAACCTGACTCTGGTCTGTCCCAAATCCTCACACCTGCCTGCCCCTGGCTCTTGGATGCATGCTGCCTATTGGTGGGTTCCTGCTGACTTACTGACAGGCAGCTGCTGAGCCTCAACTGGAGGCAAGTGGAGTGTCTGAGGCCTGTGCTATTGCCAGCCAGGATGTGGTGCCTATGGTTGCTTGTCTGCTCCAGGACTCAAGGGCAGGAAAGGAAATCTGCTGAACTAGAGTCGCCTTTTACAATGGGAGGAAATAAAGAAAAAGGAGTTGCTGGGGAAAAAAAATCTGTCATGGATGCTTAAGTTTGTAATATCATTTTGTTTCCAAGGCTTCCATAACAGATTAGTACAAACATGGTGACTTCAGACAAAAAAAAGGTTTATTCTCTTAGAGTTCTGGGGCCCAGTGTCTAAAAGGGATGTCTCAACAGAGTCACATAACTTCCAAAGGTGTTGGGATGAATGTTCCCAGCCCCTTTCAGCTTCTGGTGGCTGCTAGCACTCCTTGGCTTGTAGTCACATCATTCCAATCTCTGCTCCATCTTTCCTTTGTGAGTATATTCTCATATGTATGTCTCTTACAAAGATACTTGTCATTGCATTTGGACTCAATCTAAATCACCCAAAATAACTGAAGCTCAACACCTTTAAATATGCAAAGCACTTTTTCCAAATAAGGGAAAAGTCATAGGCTCTGGGGACTAAAAAGTAGAAATAATTCCCTAGGGACCATCATTCAGCCCACTGAAAATATCTAGTGATTAAGCTCGGTAGCCAGTGGGACTAAAACTAGAATTCACAAAAGTGATCAGAGTTGTTACCAGTTCATGGATATTAAAAAGCCATGAAACAGAATGTGATCACTTAGGAATAACAAAAAAGGCATAAGAGGGGCTGGAGAGATGGCTCAACAGTGAAAGGCACCTGCTTGCAAAGCCTGATGGCCTGTGTTTGATTGTCTAGTGACCACATAAAGCCAGATGATCACAAAGAGGCACATGTGCCTGGAGTTCATTTGCAGCAGCAAGAGACCCTGGCATGCCTGTTCATTCTCTCTCTCTCTCTTTCAAGTTCTCTCTCTCTCTGTCTCTCCTTGCAATAAAATTTTTAAAAAATTTAAAAGGCATAAGATCCAAACTTGGAATTTTACACAAGTTAGAGGTTATAATAAGGATCAGAACCCAGCAAATGTGAAGGGAAATATATGCCTCATAAGACAGAAACTCGTTTGTTTTGTTCTTATTGTTCTGTTGTCATTTTAAACTGTTCTTGATTTTAGTAACCACTTGAAGAATACTTGTCATAGTTTTGTGGGGAGGTAGCTGGTTAGGTGAGAAGAAAAAGGGCAAGTGTGTTATTCTGGAATTCAAGTAAATAAGGAGCTAAGAGTGTACCAAAGAGAAGACTGTGTACTTAGTACACACACACACACACACACACACACACACACACACACACACACCTGGGCTCTTCCTTTCATTGGAACCAAGCTACAAACTAAAATGCTGTTGTCAACACCCAGCACTGCTGTCCAAGAACCCACTAGTTACTGCAATGTTGAACATAAGGGACAGCTGCAGCCCTGGAGTGCTGCCCGAGCCAAGGTTCCAACAAGGGGAGCAGGTTGCTCCCACCACAAGGCACCAAGTCTGGACCAGAGTTTCCTAGCATGGATACTGTGCCTATGTGGTCACAGTGGTCATGTGGCCCAGATTTAAGAAACTTCCAGTTCTTGCCGGGAGTGTTGGCCCACGTCTTTAATCTCAGAACTTGGGAGACAGAGGTAGGAGGATTGCCATGAGTTGGAGGCCACCCTGAGAATAAAGGGTGAATTCCAGGTCAGGCTGGACTAGAGTGAGATCCTACCTCAGGAAAAAAAAAGACTTTTAAAAACCTTCCTCTTGTTTTCCATTGTACTAACTCCTATTGTAGATCCTTATTGTAGATCCAAAGCCTTGGTGCCCTGTTACCAGAAATATGTGGAAGAGGCATCTAAGGAGATCAAAGCCAATGTTGCCTTATATGGCCGGCTAGCATATGCTGCTATGGTGAGATGGACATTCACCTTGACATTAGACTATAGCAGTAGAGTTTTCAGGGCTAAAAAGGCAGAGGACTCTGTCCAGAAGGCCTAGTGGTCTAACGTGCTGCATTCAGGTCACAGTCCTCCCACTTAGCAAGATGCCCATGGTGGCGCATGCATCTGGAGTTCATTTGTATTGGCTGAGGGCCCTGGAGTGTCCATTCTCTCTCCCTCTCCATCTTCTTCTGTCTCTCAGAAATCAATCAGTCAGTCAGTCAATCAATCAATCAATAGAATCAACAAATGATTCAGAAACACATTTGGCCAAGGTCTTTTAGGTCCCACTAAGGAAAGGACTCGATATTCTTTGAAAATTAGAGAAAAACTCTATGAGTGCTATCTCTGCAGGAGAGACCCAGACAGTTATGCAGGCCTTTGTCATGATCAAGAAAATACAGAGTTGGTTTCAGAAGCTTTCCAGGCGAGAGGAAAGGGGGCCGGATGGTACAGAAACCACAACAGTGGCTCACCTATGAAATCCCACTGCCTTCTGTGGTGTACAAACCGATTCACCAATATAGACTGTGGCTGACTGCATGTTTCATTTTTCTTTTTCTTTTTCTTTGTCTTGCACAAAGGCAACGAGATCCAAGAACAAATTTGACAAAATTCGTGAAAAGATACCTTTACCCCTATCAAAAGAGAAGTCAAGCTTGCCAGCTGAAACAGGACCCCAGACACAGCCTAGAGATCTTGAGGAGAAGAGCCACAGGGCTGGTTGTGGGCAGACTTTGAAAACCTACACCGGTGTGATGGGGAGGAAAAACAAAATGTACGACGGAGCAGAGTTCTAGAGGCTGCTAAACTCTGAATATTAGAACAGACTTCAACCAGCACAAAGGTGAAGGAGATAGGCACAGAGAACACTTGACTCCTGCGGAGTCCAGAGACACAGAGATCCAGAGACACAGAGGCTCCCAGACCTCATCAGCAAAGTAGGCATAACACTCAACCGGGCTGGCTCATAGAGATTCATGCAAGAGGGGGCTGAAAGAATGTGAGAGCCACAAGGTGGGACAGAGACATTGCCTTGCCCCGATAACTGACGGCTCCCCCAAATGCACGACCCGCGATACCCATGGGGATGTCACTGGCATCCCCAGGGAGCAGGGTCCTTTGGGGGGAGGGGCGGGGAGGAGGGTAAGGATGGAACCCACACGTGCTGTTTACACACTCACTGAGTGGGTCCATAACTCAAAAGCTGACAAGCACCACCAAAAATCCCACAGAGCCACCAATGCTCAGGAGATTGTGCAGAAGAGAGTGTGCAGAAACCAGAGGGCGTGGGGCCACATGGACAGGCACTGAATCCCACCACTGGTGGACTGCTGCTGCCAAAAGTTAGGAACCAGAGCAACATGGGGAATGCCCACCATCTCACAGCGACGGGTCCTCCATCACCTGGCACGGGTGAAGACGGGCATGATGGTACCAACGTATGGTGGGCACTTACAACGAGTTCCTCTGAAATGAAAAGAGTAAAAGAGTCATAAAAATAAGCTACTAAATAAGCGAGAATGACAATGTGACTGGGCTTCAGCCTAGGAATCAGGTTCCTACTGGCCTGGGTCAGCAGGCAGTAAAAGAACACTGCTCCTTGCATGTCACAAAGTCCTGCCTCTCCTTCAAGGGTCCCGCACTGACAACCGAGCGCACTTCAGAAAAGCTGAGTCCCTTCCGTCATCAACAACAATGACAGGCGAGTCAGTGGTCCAAGTAATTGGACTCCAAGCCCCGGGGAAGATTTTTAAATCTCTCTCCCTTAGTATTTGAAGCAGGGTCTCGCTCTCCAACGGCCGGCTTCTAACTCCTCGAGGCCCTTGCCCATCAGCCCTCCACAATTCCCTTAGTTGTGCTGGGCTATTCCTAGGCAAACACACCCTCCGTGTCTTGTTCATTCATTTTTCAGACCTCCGCCTTCCAGTATGCTTGTAACTTCTGAGTGATGTGATGAAATCTGAGATATTGCTTCATTTCCAAAAAGACCATTCCGTGTACCACCTGTCCCCTGGCTCAGCCTTCCTCCTTTTTTTGTTTACATGAGCATGTGTGGGCATCCTAGTATCTCTTGCCTCCTGACACAAATAAAACTTTTTCTTTAAATTATATTTATTTATTTACTTATGTATTTTGTTTATTTATACTAATGCCTTCTGTAGCATACATACAGATCCACAGAGATGAGAGTAAGGATGGAATCCACACGTGGTATTTACACACTGAGTAGGAATATAACTAAAAAACAAAACATAAAACAGAGCCACCGGTTTATAAAGCACTTTGTCATATTCTGATTTTAATGATCATAGTGGTTTTGCAAGGAAGCCTCTTTTTTTGTCTTGAGGTAGGGTTTCACTCTAGCCCAGGCTGACCATTTTTTTTCAATAAGACAGAGAGAAAGAATTGGTGTGACAGGGCGTCTAGTCACTGCAATTGAACTCCAGATGCATGTGTGACCTTGTGCACATGTCTCACCTTGTGTATCAGACTTACTTGTTATGGGGAGTTGAACCTGGGTCCTTAGGCTCTCTCAAGTAAATAAATAAATGTTCCAGCTTCTAAAAAATCACCTGACAGTCAAGAGGATGTTAGGTCAGACACAGAGGTGGTCAGTGCAGGGAATAAGGTTAGTTCTAGACATTTCAGCTTTGAATCTGACCATCCTATCTCTCCACAATTGGAAGTTCTATCCTAAGAAGTGTAGGTGCTGCTACTTCTTGGAAACTTTGGTTCACAAAGGCAATGGGTGCAAAGAGGACATCTAGAGTGGGAAAGATGGCTCAGCGGGTAAGCGTTTGTCTTTGAAGCCCAAGGACCCCTGTTGGAGGCTCAATTCCCCAGGACCCACGTAATCGAGATGCACAAATTGAAGCATGCATCTGGAAGTCGTTTGCAGTGGCTGGAGACCCAGGTGCGCCAATTCTCTCTCTCTCTCTCTCTCTCTCTCTCTCTCTCTCTCTCTCTCCTCTCTCAGGCTCTCATATAATTATTAAACAAATAATAATTTTTTAGAAAGGAATACTGGGGCTGGAAGATGGCTCAGCGGTTAGGGTACATGCTTGCAAAGCCTAAGAACCTGAGGTAAATTCCCCAGTATGCAAGGAAAGTCAGATACACAGCCTAGAACAACAGGTCAGCCTCAGCTCTCCCCAAACTCACTGAGATCATCCTGCCTCTAACATCTACAGGGATTAAAGGTGTGCACCACCGCATTGGTCCATTGGAGATCTGAAATCTGTATTGTGGCTGACTCCAAATAAGAGCTCTGGGAGATAAGGGACATGGGGTCTCACTCCTTCCAGAGAGTTCTACAGTGTTGCAACCCACCTCTGGCTAAAGTTCTCTTTACTGGTTAATTCCCATCATCTATGCACACTCATTCTAACAATAGTTGACACCTCAGAATGTAGGAAGGCTTTTCTAGATCTGAGATGGAAATTCAATGTCAGTCTATTTTTTTCTTTTCATTTTGACTAAATCAAAACTACTGCAAGCAAAGAACTATAGCTCATTACAGAAAACAAGAGTTACACAGGCTTCTGGCTTGACAGGCATATAGTGAGGTTGAAGACGGTAGGATCTTACTATGTGCCTCTTAATTATATGTATCCTGGTTTATTGAAACTACATTTTAGGGGGCTGGAGAGATGACTTACTGATTAACTGCTTGCCTGTGAAGCCTAAGGAACCCGGTTCAAGGCTCAATTCCCCAGTACCCACGTAAGCCATATGCACAAGGTGGTGCATGCATCTGGAGGTCATTTGCAGTGGCTGGAGGCCCTGGTGCACCCATTCCCTATCTATCTGCTTCTTTCTCTCTGTCTGTCACTCTCAAATAAATAAATAAAAATTATATATATAATATATATAATATAATATAATATATATATATACATATATACATATATATATGTATATGTATATGTATATGTATATATATGTATATGTATATGTATATATGTATATGCCAGGCATGGTGGTGCACGCCTTTCATTCCAGCACTTGGGAAGCAGAGGTAAGAGAATCTTTGTAAGTTCAAGGCCACCCTGAGACTACAGAGTGAATTCCAGGTTAGCTTGAGCTAGAGTGAGACCCTACCTCGAAAAGCAAAACAAAACAAAACAAAACATGTACATAAAAATAAATATATCTGTAGTCTGAGGGTGGCTTTGAGATCATGATGATCCTCCTGCCTCTGCCCCCTGAGTGCTGGGATTAAAGCCGCATGCCACCATGCCATACTAAAAAATATATTTTTTTATTTATTTGCATGCAAAGAGATACAGAGACAGAGAAGGAGAGAGAGAGACTGAATGGGAGCACCAGGGCCTTCATTCACTGCAAACAAACTCCAAATGCCTGTGCCACTCTGGCTTACATGGGTACTGGGGAATCGATCCCTGGTTGTTAGGCTTTGCAGCAAGCACATGAACTGCTGAACCATTTCTTCATCCCTATATATATTCTTTTTTGCAGTACCAGGGATTCCAGGGTATTGCATGCGTCAGGCAAGTCCATTCTACTGAACTATGCCCCCCCAGTTCCCAGTGCCAAAATAATTGCTATAGAAACTTCTAGATCCAAATATGATTGATACGCCATCTTCAACAATTCCTTACTACCTGGAAATCATTCACTGTAATGCTTAAAGTACCAAGACCCGGTGATGTTGGGGAGGTCATAGGCTATGTCTATAAGGATAGTAAAAAGCTACTACATGGGGTTGTGTGTGCTTTTGTTGTTGTTCTTTTTAAATTTTATTTTCAAAGTTGGGTTCCACTATAGCCCAGATGGACCTGTAACATACTATGTAGCCCCACACTGGACTTGAACTCACAGTGATCCTCCCACTTCAACCTCCCAAGTGCTGGCATTAAAGGTGTGTAACACCACATCTGACTGCCATACAGTTTTTTTTTTTTTAAATATGGAACTCTCTCTGTCTCTGAAAGATAAAATATTTTTTATGGTTTTTTGAGGTAGGGTCTCACGGTGGCCCATGATGACCTGGAATTCACTAGGAAAAAAAGATGGAAATGCTTATTTCCCTGATTTGACCATCACACATTGTACACTCACTGAATTATGACACTGTATCCCATAATTTTTTACAATTAAATTAATTTGAAAAAATGAAAATAAGTAGAGATAGATGGCAACTGTGCTAATTGAACAGATGAGCAACAAATCCCTACAAGCACTTCTAGTACTGGTCTTTGTGTCTTAGAGCTGATTTGGGAGAGACAGAGATCTCATTAGTTCTTTTAGAGATAAAAGTGGCAAATATTTGCTTATATAGTCAAGCAATAGTTTTGTTTCCTACAACCACAAAGCCAGAGACAATTTTATGATATGTATAACCCAATGGCACTGTATGAAGACTTTTCAGTGAAATTTTTATTTTATATTAGACATGTTAACTTCAAATGATACATTAGTTAAGGTAAAATTTTCAAAGGAAAATAACTTGCCTTTCCAAACCAACCTATTTCCATACAAACCAATATTCATCTCCTCACCAAAATCTAACCCAAAAACAGTCAGCACATTTTATTTGGTAGCAGATGAAAAGCAGGATAGTGAAAGCATGCACACAAAGACTTACCGAGGTGTACAAGTGTCCCTCACTGTTCACTGCCAAATACAGCTTGGTTTGAACTCCTTGAATAGCCACAACTCGAAGACCCACAGGGATGAGGTTAAACAGAACTGAAAATTCATAGAAAGTGAAAAGGTTACACTTCTTGATTTCATAGTTTTCCAATGTGTTCCACAGGACAATCTGGCTCCCTAAAGGTAGTATGGACTGGACAAGTATGTACATAGACATGTAGCCACATAAAAAAACTAGAGCCTCATTCTACCTTCTAGTGTACTTGACTCGTGGTTTCCATTACAGTCATGTAACTGGGGCTATAAGTACATATTCTCAAACACTCCAGGTACAATGGAAGACTCTAGCCTCAGTACCCTAGTTTATAGAGTCAGAAGTGAGGAATATTGATGATTCTTGGGTGATCTGCCACCAGGAATTGTTTTGCACATTAAATAGCATCATCCTTTATAAATCATTTTATATTATTTATAAAATTAAATGATTTTTTAATATCTTTATTTGAGAGAGAGAGAAAGAGGCAGAGAGAGAGAGAGAGAGAGAATGGGCATGTCAGGGGCTTCAGCTGCAGCAAACGAACTCCAGATGCAAGTGGCACCTTGTGCATCTGGCTTCCATGGGTACTAGGGAATAGATCCTCAGACCTTTGGCTTTGTAGGCAAGTACCTTAACCACTAAGCCATCTCTCCAGTCAAAAGCCAAGCTATTAAACTGCTTCCCTAGGAAGTTGACCAAATTTACACAGCCAAGCTCAGATATATCTGTCAGTTGGGAAGTGATTCCTATACTGTCAGAAGGGACATTATTAGTCCAATAGCTTCATTTAAATAATCTGTATAATTTCAAATCTAAACCCCCTCCAAACATATGTAGACTTTGTAATTAAAAAGTCATATTCTCAGCCAGGTGTGGTGGCACATGCCTTTAATCCTAGCATTGGGGAGGCAGAGGTAGGAGGATTGCCATGACTTTGAGGCCACCCTGAGACTACAGAGTGAATTACAGGACAGTCTGGACCAGAGTGAGACCCTACCTAGAAAAAAAAAAAAAAAAAAAAAGGGCATATTCTCCCAGAGAAGATTTTATTAAAGAACAGAAATTTTCCAAGTCAGTCTTGAGAGGGGTCTAGCTTTTAGTCTTGAAGAACAAAGATTAAATCAATAAAAACAAGGAGGCAGGTTTGTGGTGCATGCCTTGAAACCCAGCACTTGAAACACTGAGGCAGGAGGATCATCATGAGTTTGAAGTCAGTCTGGGCTACAGAGTGAGTTCCAGGACACCCCACACTAGAGTAAGACACTGACTCAAAAGGAAGGTGTATTTAATCAAATTTTTCCTGAAAAATAGTTACAAGTGGGAATCCAAATGGTGCCAATGAGGCCTTCATCTCTTCATTGGAAGGTCTGACTGCATGAAACTTACACCCAAGCTCTCCTCACAACCACACACCACTCACTGGAGACAACCAGTGGGTGTCCTCCCACTACTAGCTGTCTACTCCCTCCCACACCATGAACAAAAAGAAGACATCACATTTTTAAAGCATAGTGCTTATCACACACATCTTTTGAAAATAGCCTGTGCACCTTTCTCTCAGGAGTCATGGACCAAGGCTGATGATTTTTGCCCTGCTTTGTAAGTTTACTGAGGGTGATACATTGGTCTGTTATTTCCATAAACAAAAATATAGAGATGTCAGTGCATGCTTAAGAAGAGTGTTCTCGGGATCACTCATTTCTGTGCGTATATATTCTCTGCAGCAGATAGGATAACATGGATGAAAAATATTAATGAGGAAGGAAGTACTCCTTGCTGAGCCTACAGTGTATCTTTCCCTTAAAATCAGGGTACTCACCAAAGAGGAGCTAGGACATACTGTATGGTTCAAAGTACAAGTTTTCTCACCACAAGCCACTGGTGGGGCTTTATTCAATACTTGTCATATTAAAAGCTGTGTCCTTTTGTTACGTGAGATAAAGGAAATGAATTGCATAGATTTCAAGCCAGGATTCTGCGCTATATCTAACAATGCAATGTACAGGAAATAAGTGTTATATCTTGACTATGTCATGTATATGTCATAGTTTTTGAAGAGGCCTTGCTCACAGCAGGTGCTCAAAACATTCGTAGACTGACAGAAAACTGTACAATGAAACATGATAATTGTTTTTGAGAAGTAATAAATAACAATCCATTATATAAGCCCATCATTAAAAAATGTGAAAGCTTAAAACTAAATTTTTCCTTATGGTTTGGTTTAAAGGTCATATTACTATGCATTACTTGACAACTCTAAAACAAATGTAGGTCTGAAACCAGGTTTGGTCATAGTAATGTCTAATGGAAAATAATGATAAATGAAATTCAGAATTATTTCTAGAACTTCATTATTTTACAATATTCTAAACCTTCTTTGTTGTCGTTTTGGGAATATTTTAAAAATTATTTGTGAGTAGAGAGAAAGAGAAACCACTCTCTGAATTGGGTTTTAATAAAAAATAAAATGCTTAAATTCCAATAGCTTAAAGGGGTAGGAGGAAAAGAAACAAAAGACATAAGCCATCTATACCTGGTCTTATCTACTCCTGAATAATGGTATGAATTTAGTAGCAGAACATGTATTTTTCCTTATGTACTCCAAATTTCTGTGAGGCCTGATTCAAAAACACACATGCCCCCCAAAAAAAAAAAAAACAAAAAAAAACAAGCAAACAAAATCCCTAAAACCTAGAAGACGGCACTAAATGTGATATGGCTGGTCATCCATATTAGTCCAATACTTGTTTCAGACATTTAAGATAGAATCAGTATTTCATAAAACCTGTCCAAGCTTTGTCAAGAGGTTAGTCTTGTATATAAAAATATGAATAAGGTATACCAGAGAAAAACTTAAGAGAAAACCACTATCTTTCTGCAAGCCTTGGTTGTTTTAGTTTATCTGTTTTATTTTGAGACAAGGTGTTGCTTCTTTCTTTGACTGGTGTGATACTTGCTATGTAGCTCAGCCTGGCCTTGCTGAACTGTGGGCAGTCTCCCTGCCTCATCCTCCATAGTGCTAGCATTACAAACATGTATCACCTTGGTCAGCATAGCTTTGGTTTCTCTAATTCTGGACTATTTCTTCACAGATTGAAGAGCAAGATGAAAAAAATTTCAGGGAGAAAGCAATTACTTGCATTTGTGTTTGTAAAGCATATTAAATAAATACTAAAAAAAATCTTCCATTTCAATCATACTTTTGAAGTTGTTAATGAATGCATTTCCTTATTACTTATTCCATTTGTGTCTACTGAAAACAGATGCTTTCTACATTAAAAGGATCATTTACTCAGAGCTGTGCACTTAGTTGGCACGCAGTGTTTGCTATATTCTACTCTATAGCCACACTTCTTCATCACTTAAGATAGGGTTAATTTCTCTAACAGGATAATAAAGATATTATTTTAAAGAAAATAAGAGAATTGACATATATAACTAATAATATTATTACAGATTTGAAGTGAAAGGGAAACTTATCCATTTAAAATAACCTTCATTGTACCCAAAGCAGATACAATCCACCATCACTGTGAAATGCCTATCACTTGATTCCTTTTAAAAAAATAAATAATTTGTTAAATCTAATTTGCTCATTATGAAATTTTATCGGACTGACACTACTATAATAAATCTAGGTAACATAAGCTTAAATGTGTAACATGAAACATTTTTTGGAATGGATATATTTGGGAAACTATGAAATCAGTTGTTATCATGTTCTTGCTTACCATTTCAAGTTAAAACAACACAATCAATTATATTGAATTCAATGAGAATGTCAGATAAAAAGAAAAATTGGAAAAAATAAACGTGTAATACAAGTAATGCAGATTAATGAAGTGCTATACAAATGAGTGACAGTTGAAAAATACAACCTATAATCCTACTCCACTCATTTAAAATTAATGAGTTAAAATGAATGCCAAAACTTGTTTGGCTTGAGAGAGTAAATATATATAAATTTGAATGGCAATACTTTCATATTGATAGATTAATCATTAAGCATTCTGTTTCAGTGATGGTTTCTGTACTACATAAACAAAATCATGTGTCTAACTCGAATTCAGGCAGACCTGCAATTCACTATGTTGTCTCAGGGTGGTGCCACCACACCCAGCTTTTCACGCCTGGCTTTTAATCTCTGATCTCCATTTTTATCTCTTGGAGTTGCAGGCCAGTTTGGGACTACAGGGAATATTCCAAGTCAAAAACAGCATGTTAAAAAATAAAGAAAAGAAAAATATCTAGGAAGCAGGCAGACAGTTCATGTAAATAAAAGACCCTCAAAACTTTAAAATATGTTCTTTTCAGAACAAGACAGGCTAAGTGAATATCCAAAGTGCACCATCCATCCATCCATCTATCCTTCTTTCACCTGGCCTGGTTGTTGAGCTGGATTCTCACTTGTAACTGATACTGGAGCTTGCAGAACTCCTGATATACCTGTTTCTGGCTTTAGATGTGTAAAGGAATACCATCTGGTCCTGTAGGTTTGCAAGCAGCAAGCACCTTTGCACACAGAGCCATATCTCCAGCCTCCAGCCAGCCTTCCTCGGTTTCTTTACCTTTTTTTTCCTTTTCTTCTTCTCTCTTTTTTTTTTTTTTTTTTCGAGGTAGGGTCTCACTCTGGCTCAGGCTAACCTGGAATACACTATGTGGTCCCAGACCTTTTTATTTTTTATTTATCAGAGAGAGACTGGGCACAACAGGGCCTCCAGGCACTGCACATGGACACTGGATGTATTGCCATTTTGTGCACATGGCTGTACATCTGTCATGGGGAATTGAATCTGGCCTTGCTAGCAAGCACCCTTGACCATGGAGCCATTTCTCCAGCCTTCCTCAGTTTTTCTGTTTACATGACCATATATGGGCATCCTAGTATCTCTTACCACCTGACAAATACAAAACTTTTTCTTTAAATTATAATTGTTTGTTTGTTTATTTATTTATTTATTTATTTATTTATTTATTTATTTATTCTACTACCTTCTGTGTATACAAACAGATTCCAGGGATGAGAGTAAGGATGGAACCCACACGTGGTGTTTACACACTGAGTAGGTATATAACTAAAAAACAAAACATAAAACAGAGCCATCAATTTTCAGGAAATTTTTCAGAAGAGGGAGTGGAAAAGCCAGAGGGTGATCCATAATAAGACCGGCCTATTCTCATTCATATTATCCCTCTCAAATAAATATCTTTTTTTAATTTAAAAATGTATGTATGAGAGACAGAAATTTACTGAGGGAGAGAATGCATGTGCCTCAAGCCATTGCAAATGAACTCCAGATGCATGTGCCCAGTGGGGACACAGTGAAAGTAACTTTTTTTTGTTATTTTTGGTTTTTCTAGATAGGATCTTGCTGAAGCTCAAAGCTGACCTCCTACTCACTATGTAATCTCAGAGTCATTTTATACACACAACAATGCTCCTACTTCTCCCTCTTTAGTAAAAATAGTGGCACATGAGTCTGGAGGTCCTTGGCAGTGGCTAGAGGCCCTGGGCACCCATTCTATCTCTCTCTGTCAAATAAATAAATGAAAATTAAAGAAAAATACACAGAGAGAGAGAGACACACACACACACATTGGGTTGGTGAGATGGCTTAGTGGATAAGCGATTCCCTGTGAAGCCTAAGGACCCCGGTTTGAGGCTCGATTTCCCCAGAACCCATGTAAGAGATGCACAAGGTGGCACATGTGTCTGGAGTTAGTTAGTAGTAGTGGCTGGGGCCCTGGCGCACCCATTCTTTATCTGCCTTTTTTCTCTCTGTGTCTGTTATTTTCAAAATAAAATAATAGAATAAAATCAATAATAAAATAAAAATATGTAAATAAAATAAAATATAGTGTGTCTCTAAGAGTCCCTGGAAAACCATGGGGAAGTAGGCTGGCTGGGCTGTTCTGTTGTGAGGGGTTGGCTAGAAGTGGGTAATGATCTAAAGAAAGACTGAAATTTAAAAGTATGACTGGGCTGGAGAGATGGCTAAGCAGTTAAGGCTCTTGCATGCAAAGCAAAAGGACACAGGTTCGATTTCCCAGCACCCATGTAAGACAGATGCACAAGGCAGCACATGTGTCTGGAGTTCGTTTGCAGTGGCTGGAGGCCCTGGTCTGCCCACTCTCTCTGATCCCCCCCAATAAAATTAATTAATTAATTAATTAATTAATTAAAGTTTGACTTCTGGGAAGAAGACCATATAAGAGAGTGAAATCTACCTTTGTCCAATTCCCTCCTTACACCATTGTCAAATGCTCCCTCATGGAGGATACTGTTACATTTATTATAAATCTTCTGTGTTCCATATATTATGCTAAAGTAAATGAATGACTCACATTACCTACAATCATCCCTTCAATGCTTGTTTTGTGGAGGAAGGAAGAAAACTGGGTCCCAGTCACGTAGGATTTCTGGTCCAAAGAGAATAAATTCTAGAACTGGAAAACTGAATCTCCTTTCTTAGAGTTTTGAGCCGCAAATGACTTCCATCTCTCAGATGACTGGCTAGAAGAAAACATGAAACACAGAGACAAAACAAGACAAAGAAGGGGCTGGAAGGATGGCTCAGCGGTTAAGGTGCCTGCCTGCAAAGCCTAACTGCCTGGGGTTCATTCTCTCCTCCTCTCTCCTTGCACACAAATAAATAATTAAATAACACATTTTAAAAAGAAAGGTTTATAAAGCACTTTGTCATATTCTGATTATAATGATTATAGTGGTTTTGCAAGGAAGCCTTTTTTTTTTTTTTTTTTTTTTTTTTGTCTTGAGGTAGGGTCTCACTCTAGCCCAGGCTGACCTGGAATTCACTATGTAGTCTCAGGCCCATCTGGAACTCATAGTGATCCTGCTCCCTCTGCCTCCCAAGTGTTGGGATTAAAGGCATGCACCACGATGCCTGGCAAGGAAGCCATTTTGTTTGTTCATTTCTTTCAATAAGACAGGGAGAAAGAATTGGTGTGCCAGGGTGTCTAGTCACTGCAATCGTACTCCAGATGCTTGTATGACCTTGTGCACATGTCTCACCTTGTGTGTCAGGCTTACATGGGTTCTTGGGAGTTGAACCTGGGTCCTTAGGCTTTGCAGGAAAGTGCTTTAACTAGTAAGCCATCTCTCCAGCCCTTATTCATTCATTTTATGGATAAAGAAACTGAGGCTCATAGTGTAACTTGCCTATGGTTATACAATTAACAAGAGAGCCAGGTTCAACCCAGGACTCTCAGACTTGATCTCTGGTCAGTCTTTTGACTCCATCAAAAAGAAGTACAAGCCGGACATGGTGGTTCATGCCTTTAATGCCAGCACTCAGGAGGCAAAGGAAGGAGGCTCACCATGAGTTCAAGGCCACCCTGATACTACATAGTGAATTCCACACCAGCCTGAGCTAGAGTGATACCCTAAAAACTCTAAAAAGTAAAAAAAAACCCCACAGGGTGAAGACATGGCTTAGCAGTTAAGGTGCTTTCCTGTGAAGCCTAAGGATCTGTGTTTGCCACTTCCGATCCCACATAAGTCAGTCACACAAAGGTGAGGCTAGTGAGATGGTGCTCATGCCCTCTAGCTGTTGCAAGCATCTGGAGTTCGATTGCAGTGGCATAGGCCCTGGTGTGCCAATTCTCTCTCTCTCTCTCTCTCTCTCTCTCTCTCTCTCTCTCTCTCACTCTCTCTCTCTGTCTCTTAAAATAACAACAGCTGGAGAGATGGCTTAGCTGTTAAGATGCCTGCCTGCAAAGCCTAAGAATGCGTGTTCAAATCTCCAGGTCCCACATTTAGCCAGATGCAAAAGTGACAGGAGCAAGCAATGTTGCACATGTGCATGTGTCCAGTTTGTTCACAGTGGCTGAGAGGCTGCTGGCACACCCATTCTCTTGGGAGGCTAATGTAGGAGGATCACCATGAGTTCAAGGCCGCTCTGAGACTACATAGTGAATTCCAGGTTAGCCTAGGCTAGAGTGAGACTCTACCTTGAAAAACAAAACAAAACAGCCAGGTAAGGTGGCTCACACTTAAATCTAACCACTCAGAGGTAGAAGTGGGAGGATAGCTGTGCATTCCAAGCCAGCCTGAGGCTACATAGTAAATTACAGATCATTAGGGTCTCAGGAGACAGAGAGACAACAAATACAGATTGTTAAGTGTGCTTGTTCAAGTTGCAGACATTATGGTAGCTGTTGTTTTTTTTTTTATTTCCTTTTTAACTGACAATAGTAATTGTTTGTACTTGTGGTGTACAGTGTGGCATTCCCATGAATGGATCAATCTTTTTTAAAATATATTTTTTAAATTATATTTTATTCATTTATTTATTTGAGAGAGAGAAAGAGAGGAGAGGAGAGAGAGAGATAGAGGGAATGATAATGGACACACCAGTGCCTTTGTCCACTGCAACCAAATTCCAGACACATGCGCCCACTTGTGTATCTGGCTTATGTGGGTCCTGGAGAGTCAAGCTGGGATCCTTTGGCTTTGCAAGCAAACGCCTTAACCACTAAGCCATCTCTCCAGTCCACATGAATCAATCTTTAACAATCAATGAGATCAGAGTAACTGGCCTACCACCTCAGAGTTGGCCACCCACAATCCTCTCTAGTGTCTCTTTGGAAAGATTACTATCAAACTTGTCCTTTCATGCTGTAGAACATTAGAAATCACTCTTCCTATCCAATGGCACCCCTATCACCACTAGCCACGCTTCCTCCATTTGCTTTCTCCCCACACTTCCCGGGCTCCGGTAATTACCTTTCTATCCTCTATTCTTTGGGAGCAACTTTATTAACTTCCACATGTAAGTTAAAGCATGTGCTATTTACTTTTAAGAGTCTGACTTTTTTTCTTTGGGGTAGGGGCTCGCTGTAACCCAGGGTGAAAGGTAACACACTCTGCAGACCCAAGCTGGTCTTGAACTCATGGCGATCCTCCTACCACTGCCTCCTGGGTGTTTAAAGGCATGTGCCACCACCACAAAGGGCATATCTGACTCTTTTTTTTCCAATCCACACAATATCCTCCAGTTCTTTCCATGTAACTACAAATGCTTGAGCTTTCACTTAATGTCTGAATTATATTCTACCACATATATTAACTACACATGCACATATATAGCAGTTAACCTTATTAATAGCACATGAACAGTGAATGTTCATCAATTGAGATCAAAGGAACCTCTCATAAGAGATGCTGGTAGCTCTAGCTGAGGGCAGACAGAGCCGTTGAATTGAATAGAAAATGACTACTTTTTTTTTTTTTTTTTTTTTTTTTTTTGGTTATTTGAGGTAGGGTTTCACTGCAGCTCAGGCTGACCGGGAATTTACTATGTATTCTCAGGGTGGCCTTGAACTCATGGCAATCCTCCTACCTCTGCCTCCTGAGTGCTGGGATTAAAGGCGTGCGCCACCACATCGTGCTTACTTTTGAGCCATTTTATGAGGAAATACCGTTAAGTGCTTAGGTTAATTTTGAACAGTAGATAAAGCTATTGAGACATTATCAGGATAATATAGAGCTACATAAAACATTCTTTTATTATTTATTTTAGAGGGAGGGAGGTAGGGAGGGAAAGAGACAGAGAGAGAAAGAGAGAGTGGGTCAGGGCCTCCAGCCACTGCAAATGAACTCCAGACACATGTACCACCTTGTGCATCTGGCTTATGTGGGTCCTGGAGAATTGATCCTGGATCCTTTGGCTTTGCAGGCAAATGCCTTAACCATTAAGCCATTTCTACAGCCCAGAATTATCACATTGTTTTTAATGATTTTTAAAAAAATATTATTTATTTATTTAGAGAGAGAGAAAGAGGGAGAGAGAGAGAGAGAGAGAGAGAATGGGCATGCCAGAGCCTCCAGTCACTGCAAAAGAACTACAGATGCATGTGCCCCCTTGTGCATCTGGCTTACATGGGTCCTGGAGAATTGAACTGGGGTCCTTTGGCTCTGCAGGCAAACACCTTAACCACTAAGCCATCTCTCCACTATTAATCATTTTTTTTTATCATTTTCATTCTCTAGGTATACAATAATATAATCTATAAGAAGTGATCATTTTACCTCCCACATTCAGATTTTATATTCTTTATTTTCCTCTCTTTTCTAATTGAATTAGCTGATACTTACTGATTCTATGAAAACTAACAGTCACGGTGATCATCGTGCCTGTTGTGTTATTATTGCTCTTCCTTGAATGTACGACTGGACTTGTCTAAAGTCTGTGTAAATCTTTTCTCAATTGTGATGTGGGAAGTGTCCCAGTTAGAAGAGTTGTACTGGGACAAGTAGACCTGAGATTCCCCAGACTCCCTTATCCCAGCCATGAGCCATCAGTAAAGCAGTGATGGACTGGGTTGGGGACCAGTCACTATAAACAGATCTCTGTAGAGGTAAAGGAACGAATACAGGCAGATCTGCTTAGAGGAACTCCACCACCCCTACAGAACCACTAGGTGACTGGTGAAAATGCTAATGTCTTTGACACCTCTGTGGGCTGTCATTGCTACAGTGTCTTCAAGAGGTCACGATGGTCCCAGAAATCACTGGAGACCAGAGGTCACGCTCATGGGGATGGCCATGCCATTCTTATAGTCAGAGACCGATTTCCATGAGGCTTGGGTTACAGTTCATTCCAGTAAACTGCTGGATGACCTCTTTAAATCTCGACTTATTTTTGAAACCACTGGATAGGCTCAGACACATAAGAGTTCAAACCTCAGTAGATCTGTCTTGCTCTTCTTATAGATGCCATTATTCTTTTAAATCACTTATTTATTTATTTATTTATTTATTTATTTATTTATTTATTTATTTCAGGGATAGAAAGAGAAATAGGGGCTGGAAAGATGGCTTAGTGATTAAGGAGCATGTCTATGAACCCAAGGACCCAGGTTTGATTCTCCAGGTCCCACAGAAACCAGATCACATGGTGGCGCATGCATCTGGAGTTCGTTTGCAGTGGCAAGAGGCCCTGGAGTGCTCATTCTCTCTATCTCTCTCTCCTTCTCCCTTTCTCTGTCTCTAATAAATAAATAAAATAAACAAATCTTTAAAATGAGAAAGAGAAATAGTGAGGGAGGGAGAGAAAATGGGTGTGCCAGGGAAACTGGAGTCAAGGAACGACAGCCTTGAACCTCTGAAACCATCAGCCAATGTCCCAGAAATTAACCTGTTTCTGCCTCCCTTCTTTCTGTAGACACACTAGGATTACAGATATCTGACACACAGTCCAGATTTTATGTGGGCTCTGGGGGTTTGAACCAGGTACTTAGGCTTGCAGGGCAGGCAAGTGCTTTATCCACTGAGGCTTCTCCATATCCCTTACATTATTTTGATACAGGGTCTAGAACTGAACCCAGAACGCACTGATTTGGCTACACTAGCCTGTCAGCAAACCCAAGGGCTCCTCCCAGCTCTGCTTCCCCAACACTGAGACTATAGGCGCGTGCCGCAATACACGGCTTTAATGTGGGTGCTGGGGATCCAAACCCAGGTCATTTTTACCCTCTGAGCCATCTTCCCAGCTCTCACAGCTCCATGTTAAAGTTTTTATTTTATTTTATTTTTTGGTTGGCATACAGAGATTTAGGTATCATTTAAAATGTATTGTGTTTTAGTTGATTCCTGCCCCCTCCTTCTCTTCCCCTCTCCCTATATCTTCTCTTCTTCTGTTTGCACATTCATTCCAGGGTCCCATAATATTCCCTTTTATCACATTGCAATACTCAAGGGCATAGTTTGCACAGTAGGAATTTCTCAAGACAATAATGGACTCCTGTAAACCTTCATTTGTGAGGCAGAAGCAGGAAGATCACAGCAAGTTCAAGGTCAGCCTGGCCTAGATAGTGAGTTCCAGGACAGCCAGGGCTACATAGAGAAAGCCCGTTCCAAGAAAGAAAACAAAACAAACAAAACAAAACAAGCACCCAGCCACACAACAAAAAAGATTTAACAATGACATGGTGGCATTTTCCTAGCAGAGTGACCATGTCAGATGACATAGGACTTCCTGAAGTGGTGAGCTGAGCACCAAGTCAGTTCTTTGCACATGTCTTTTCTGGAGAATGTCTCCTGGGATACTTTCTTTCTGAGACTGTAAGAAGTGTCCTAAATGCCAGGCGTGATGGCGCACGCCTTTAATCCCAGCACTCGGGAGGCAGAGGTAGGAGGATCGCCAAGAGTTCGAGGCCACCCTAAGACTACATAGTTAATTCCAGGTCAGCCTGGACCAGAGTGAGACCCTACCTCGAAAAACAAAAACAAAAACAAAACAAAACAAAAAAAAAAGTGTCCTAAATATCCTGAAAGGGTTTTACTACAAGAAACATATGTTCCTCCAGTCAGGGTGAGCATTTGATGCTTTCCTATGTTACCAGCTGAGTCTCCACTAGGTGGAGCTATCACATAAGCTATGGAACTTGAACCCACACTGAGGATTTCTCATTGCGGCTCAATTGCGGCTCTGCCCACTTGACTGACAAGGTAACTTGATTCAGAGTGAGGAAGTGAAGTCTTTGCAAAATCAACGAGTGAGGTGACCAGTGCGCTGTCTTCACTGCTTGTGTGCATGGAACGTTGTGAGCCACAACGCACTGAATCTCAACACCCAGCTCCTTGCAGCAAAAACTGTCATGGCATTTGTAAGAAAGGAATGAAATTTGAGATTTCCTGCTCTGTAGATAGGAATGTATTGACATTCGGTGTTTAAAAAGTTTTCTTAGCCGGGCATGGTGGTGCACGCCTTTAATCCCAGCACTCGGGAGGCAGAGGTAGGAGGATCACCGAGAGTTCGAGGCCACCCTGAGACTGCAGAGTTAATTCCAGGTCAGCCTGGACCAGAGTGAGACCCTACCTCAAAAAAAAAAAAAAAAAAAAAAAAAAAGTTTTCTTATGAAATCAACCACGAGTCTGAGAAAGTTTAAACGTTGTACAAGTAAAAGCAGATTTGGTTTAATGGTGACCTGGGAGCTGCCTTGAAATATTTTTCCATGGAGTTTATACTCTGTATCTATCTTGGAGTTGGGGACATTAGAAAGCAGGCTTTATTTATTTATGTGCAGGTGTGTGTGTGTGTGTGTGTGTGTGTGTGTGTGTGTGTGTGTAGGCATTCCAGTTCTCTTGCTACTGTAAACACGTGATCTTCTGTTTCTATGTGGGTGTTGGAGACTTGAACTCAGCCTGGCAGGATTTACAAGCAAACACCTTTAACTGCTGGGCCATCTCCCAATTCCCTGAAAGCAAGACTTTTGACATCTAAGTATGCTTGGAAGTAGTTTAATGAACCTGCTTCACATAGAATTCATTTTGTAGTTCTATTATACCTGAACTGCAAAATTGTCAAGTAATGTTTATCAGCACTATTATTTAAGTGCTGGGAAATATATTGTAAGTGACATACTATCAGTTAGTGTAAGATAATATTTCATGTTTTCCTTTAATCTTTTAAATGCCTCTAACTCAAGAAATGATTAATCCTTTCCCTAGGCTTCTTGGCTGTTCACGGATAGAACAGTGGCATCTAAGAACAACGGGTGGAAAAATCACATCTAACAGAAGTGTATTGCTTCTTTAATTATAAATGTATACCCAGACTACTCAATCACTATTTGTGTTTCTGACATCATCAGAAATCTTTGGTGCTTTAATTTTTTTTTAATTTATTGGGAAATGGAGAGAGAGAGAGAATGAATGAGAATAGGCACCCAACGGCCTTTGGCCACTGCAAATGAACTCCAGATGCCTGTCCTACTTGGTGCATTTGGCTTTACCTGGGCACTGGGGAATCCGTATAAGAGATAGAAAGGAAAGAATAAGGAAAAAGATGCAGTTTACAAGTAGAGATAGAAGGAAAGAACTCTCAGGATGAAATATTTTTGCTATGACGTCTCGGGGGAAAACGCTGTTGAGTCATGTTTGCACATATTAAATGCTCATGTTAGGAAAGTGAAGTGCATCATGGGATGTTTGTACAAATATAAGTAAGTCAATAAATCAGCAGTCTATTGTAAGCACATAAGACAATGCAATAGAAACAAAGACTAGACTAGAAACAAAGAGCTGTTGACTTGCCTCTCTTCTGAATCTGTATTAAAGCTCTCTTAGTCTTTTGAGAGAACTGGAGAAATAAAAAGTCTGGGTCAAATAGGGGTTATGAGTATGCTGGACGGTGGTTGGCAAATCTCCAAGGCTGTAATTGCTAATCTGACCTTTCTGTTTGCTTCTCCAACGTGGCTTTGAGAGAGGGATTGAACAAGTTACAAAACAGGGCTGGCTCTGAATGCTACAGCTAAACACTCCAGGCTTCACTGGTTTCTACACAGCCGGAGAAACTGGGAGTTTCAACAACCCCTGTTATAAATTTAATTGAAGTGAATTGGGAAAGAGTTGCATTGACTGTCTTTGGTATTTTTACAAAAGGGATTAGGTTAGACTCATGACAAAATAGCAACAAGAACAACAACAAAACCCCAGAGATTTTTTCCCCTACAGAAAGAGCATTGCCCACCCTTTGTGCCATAGCTTTTATTTCTGCCATCTGGGAAGATGGTGTGCAGTTGCTTATACTCTGCTCCCCTCACAAGCGTCTAAGCATTGTCTCCAAAACAATGACAATGACTTTGCTGTGTGTGTGTGTGTGTGTGTGTGTGTGTGTGTGTCCGTGTCCTCCTAGAAGGTACAGCATGTGCATGGCACAGAGGGATGCTCAGTACATATTGGTGACAAGAATAAATGGATAAATGGTCATGATTGATTTTATCCTTTGGGGGATTTGAGAAAGGGATGGGGTAATTTGTAAAACATTCGAGATCAGATTCACTATATTTTAATGCAATGACATTCCACTTTGATTTGGGGAATCAGGTATATTCTCAGTGTTAACTAATGCTTTCTGTATGGAAGGCCCTCCTGTGTCCTCCTTCTTAAAAGGAGGGGTCTGCTATTGTTTGTCAGAATGTAAATTAGTGCAGACATTATGGAAAACAGTGTGAGGATTTCTCTACTAAAATGGGTTCACACAGCCATCCCACTACGAAGTATATGTCCAGAGGAAGTGAAATTAAATCAGTATATAGCACAGAACCAGGCATGATGGCATGTGACTGCTTTCTCGGCACTCTGAAGTCTGAGGCAACAGGATAATAAGGCTAACCTGGCTATGTAGAAAGATCCTGCTTCACAAGAAAAAAGAAAAAAAAGAAAAGAAAAGACAAGACAAGAAAAGAAAGGACAGCAAATTTTACTACCATGTCTGCAGCAGCCAGAATATGCAATCAACATAAATTTCCAAAACAGATTTATGGATAAAGGAACCGTGGTGTGTATGTGTACAAAATGTCACCGGCATGACACATTCCCATTCCCTCATTTCAACATGGATGAAGCCAGAGATGATGATACTCAATGAAATAATCCCAGCACAGAAAGGAGAGCATCTTAGGATCACATCCACAAGTGGAAGGTACAAAAATGGTCTCACAGCCGGGCGTGGTGGCGCACGCCTTTAATCCCAGCACTCAGGAGGCAGAGGTAGGAGGATCGCCGAGAGTTCAAGGCCACCCTGAGACTACATAGTGAATTCCAGGTCAGCCTGGACCAGAGTGAGACCCTGCCTCGAAAAACCAAAAAAAAAAAAAAAAAAAATGGTCTCACAGAAGTTGGCAGTAGAAGAGTGGTGACCAGAGGCTGGGGGTGGGGTGTGGTGGGGAAGGTTACTTCATAGGAAAAGAGTTATTGCTTGATACGAGGGGATACATTTTACACTCTACACCACAATATGATGAATGCGACAAACAAATTAATGATGGTGATGAATTTGCTACTTACTCTAAGTTGCTCACGACCTATTGTGCACATGAATGAAGAGAGCGTATCATATCTCGTAAATATATACAGGCAGCATGCCAATCAAAAACTCAATAAAGCCGGGCGTGGTGGCGCACGCCTTTAATCCCAGCACTTGGGGAGGCAGAGGTAGGAGGATCGCTGAGAGTTCGAGGCCCCCCTGAGACTACATAGTTAATTCCAGGTCAGCCTGGACCAGAGTGAGACCCTACCTTGCAAAACCAAAATAAAAAATAAAAAAAACTCAATGAAATACACAATTTGTGAGCTTTCTAGGTGGCTAAAAACATTTGCTATGATGCTTGATGAGTGTAGTTCAAATCCCCAGAACCTACCTAAGGCAGGATGGAGATGGGACATGTGTCTGTCCAACACACCTACAGTTATAACTGTTACTTCCACTGCCTAGCATTTCTGCCTTCCCATAAAGGTCTTTGACCAGTTGGAGTTGATTTTGGTGCAGGATGAGAGATGTGGGTCTAATTTTGTTTTTCTGCAATCGGGTTTCCCCCTTGCATTCCTGAATCTGAAGAACGAATATGTTTCAGTCAACTCTAAAGGCTATTCCAGCTCACCCTTTTCTTCTCTCTCCTTTTACTGTCTCTGCCTGGGTACTTATGCGTGGCTCCCCTCTTCTCTGGGGGGAAGGGAGCAGAGCACTGTTTCTTCATCTGGATGGTTTTCTGCTTGCCTTTGGTTTATCATTTGGGGTCACTTCTCACTGTAATTACATGTATGATTTCCCTCTGGTCCCTGAATCTACCACTTGTGTATTTCCCTTACACTCCAGATCCACCATGGTGAGTGCTCCCTCGAACTCTAGGCCTCCTACCTGTGTAATTTCTCTCGACTTGGGCTAACCATTGGTGTGACCCTCTTCTCTACTCCTCCTCTCAGTCGCTTGGTCTTGCTTTGATATTTTTTTCTCTCTGCTATTCTTCCCTAAGCCACTACCACTTATTTGCCCTCTTAATGTTCTTCCCTGGGGAAACTCAAAGTGGATGCCGTGGTTGTTCCTTCTAAATCTCCCTACATAAGCATGTATGTTCTATCTTCCACGTGTTTATGGTTCTGCCCCAGCCATGTCTCTCGAATGAATCTGATGGACTCTGCTGTGTCTTCCACGTGAGTCTGTGTTTCCCACTTCCCAACGTGCTGGTGCCTCTGCTCTGGACTTCTTCCTGGATCCCAGTTTCCCTTAAGTAAACCCCACTATTTGTGATTTCTCCCTAAATCAACTTAATGATTCATAAATGATCCTTCTTGAGTTCATCTTTATTAATTCTTTGTTAGAGATAGGACAGGGCCCAACATTTGGGTTCATAAATTTGGGGAATACCACCATGTGGTAGTTTGAATCGATGGCCCCCAATACATTCAGTGTTTTTTTAAGTTTGTTTGTTGTGTGCATCTGCATCCACCTGGCTGGAGGCAAGGTCACTGGGTGGATCTTAAGGTGTGGGGGTGGGTTTGAGATTCCATTGTAAGGATATGCAAAGTGGGCCTAGTTCCTGAGGTATGCTGTGCTTTTGGCTTTTGGCTTTGCTCTCTGTGTTTGGTCCTGGGACGGCAAGCCAGCTTCTTCTGCCATTATGGAACTTCCCCTGGATCTGTAAGCTTCAATAAATAATATCACTTCCTCCATAACTATGCCTTGTCTGGAAGTTTATCTCAGAGAACCTACAGCTGTCTGCTACACTCCCAAACCCCAAAATCTTCTACACTGTTGGTGGGAATGTAACCTGGTCCAACCATTGTGGAAATCAGTGTGGAGGTTTTTGAGACAGCTAGAAATAGATTTACCATATGATCCAGCTATAGCACTCCTAGGCATATATCCAGAAGACTCTTCTCACTTCCTTAGAGATACTTGCAAAACCATGTTTATTGCCGCTCTATTCACAATAGCTAGCAAATGGAAGCAGCCTAGATGTCCCACCACAAATGAATGGATAATAAAGATGTGGTACATTTACACAATGGAGTTCTACTCAGCGGTAAAGAAAAATGAAATTATGAAATTTGCAGGGAAATGGATGGATCTGGAAAGGATTATACTAAGTGAGGTAACCCAGGCTCAGAAAGCCAAACGTCACATGTTCTCTCTCATATGTGGATCCTAGCTACAAATAGACAGACTTGTGTGTGAACTGGAACCAAAAATTGGTACCAGAAACCAGTAAGCTGGTAAAAGGCTATAAGGGACGGAGGAAAGGGAAGGACTGAAGTGTATGGTATTGCACATATGTAAGTGGAAGGACTGATTACAAGGGGGAATGGCCTAACCAAGGCCATGGGTAGAGAATGCATAAAAGAAGGGCAAGGGGAGGGTCAATCTAATTTCAAAAGATTGTGAATAAGACTTATGTAAAACTACTTTTTTGAATAATGGTACATCTAGAAGCTGTAGACTGTTACTAGAAAATTTTCAGTACCTGGGATGGGATACCTTCCAGTGAGTTGTTGGCCAAGGAGGTCCCGGTAGCCTCCAAAACATTAAAGGCTTTTGCCAAAGCCCTTGGTTTCCCCTGAGAAACAGATAGTAAGACCCTATTGCTGAAGACATCTCTTGCCTGAGAGGCAAGGTCACTGAGAAAGCAAGCTGGTGCTGAGCAGAAAACCTTCTCCCTGTAGACCAGCCAACTGAAAGCTGGAAAAAGCTACACTGCATGCAGAGTATGGGAGACAGAAGTCATCAGCAGTGAAAACAGTGGACGCTGAATATTCAAATTTGGCCAGACAGGCCCAAAGACCGAACGGGTGCAATAGTGGCATGTCTACTCGTGGGGTAACCAACTGCTCTATAATTGGACTGAAGGCCCTCTCTACGGGAGGGAATACATACCTGGTACTGAAAAACCTAAGCAAAGTCTATGGTAGGTAAGGTCATAAGCCTTAGGGGTATAAAGCATGCCCTTATCTAAATGTATATACTATTCCCACCAAGCTGCCCGGAAAATACTACACTTAATGCTCATATTCACATATTAATGCTACTCTCACTTCTGGTTAGAGAAGCTTCTCTTTTCAGATGGCGATGACCACTGGGATGATCCAAAAGGCAACATAGTGCTGAGAAGAAGGGATGGAGAAGTGCCCAGCACTGAAACATCTCTGTCACACCCTCCAAGGCTCAGGGATCATTGCGGAAGAGGGGGCGGATAGAATGGAAGAGCCAAAGGAAGGGTACGACTCCCTACAATGCAACTGCCCAGACAGAAATTGGCCTTGATATCCATGACATTGCTGTGCCTAGCAATACCTCCGCAAGACCCTCATAGTAGAAGTAAAAGAGGATGACATCATATTAAAAAAAGAGACTAATGGAGAGAGGGAGGGGATATGATGGAGAGTGGAGTTCTAAAGGGGAAGGGGGGGAGGGGAGGGAAAAATACGCACCTTTGGTATGTAAGTATGTTTTGTTGTCAATAAATAATTAAAAAAAAAAAAAATCTGGAAACTCTTCCAGACTTGTAATAATTTGAAGAACATTCATTCATGAAAAAAAAAAAAAAAAAAAAAAAGACTAACTCTTGGTAAGGCCGTGAGATTTGAAGTGTCTTAACTCACCGAATTCTCAGTCTCCTCTTATCTGGAGATAGGTCAATTGAGATTTTCCTCACCTTACAGAACAACAACATCAAGCCTCAGACACATTAAGACCCACACTGTGAAGGGGACTGGCAGATGCATAATGGGTCTCAGAAGGGGAGGAGAAAGCAACAGGAACCAAAAGAATGCTGGAGGAAATGGTATTTAAAATTCCCAGGTGATTTGAAAGTCATCAATATGTGTAATAAAGAAGAAGAAAAAGGAGCAGGATGGGGGGAACTCTACATTAAAAAGAAAAGGCAAAGAGATACTGTAGATGCTGTAGACAGCACCTAATCTCACCGCTCAAAGCCAACGGGGAAGACAGAACACAGCAAGCAGAGAGAGAACCAAGTCTTTGTGTGCAAAGGGGGCTCAATACAACTGACAGCTAACTTCTCAGCAGAATCTGTGAGGCTAGGAACAAGGTACAATGCACCCAGAGTGCTAAAAGCAAAACAGAAATGCTATGCAAGAAGAGGGTAAGTTAAAACACTCAAAAAAAAAAAATTCCTTCAAAGATGAAGATGTTTAAGCACTCTAAGACTGAACCACGAAAAGATAATTTGATTCTACCAGATCTGCCTTATGAAAGGAAATAAATGAATGGAAGTTCTTTAATTCAATAGAAAGGACACTGGAAAGTTAACTTCAGTCTACACAAAGAACTAAAGCGCTTGTGAAGATAAATGAAGATTAGAGTAGTGTGAATGTTTTCAGGATCAAAATGGAGTCACTTATGTCAAAACCTAAGAGAAAAACAAAGTAGGCAAGAGGTTATGAAGAGATTTCTTGACAACATACCTAATAGCTGGGACTAGCACAGAAGGCATCAAGATGTACAACCTTGAACAAAGGTCACTAGGCCTTTATTCAAAAAATACTTGTGTGGGGACATGGTTCAGCATCTGCCTATCCACTTTGGACTGACACACCTGTCATTATTGGTCCTCATATTCCATTTTCCAACTTTTTTTCCACTTTTAGTTTTAAATTTTATCTTTTCTTGGCTTTGGTCCCTTGAATATGCTTACATATATTTCTATTATAGTGTTCACTTATTAATAAATTTATTATTTTGGAAGAACCTCTGGTACTTAGATTAACAGCAGAAATAAAATAGAGAATAGAGAAACAATAAAGAATTAATGAAACCCCCAATTTTTTTAAGAACAAAATCAAGTAAACACACTGTGAAATAGATTGATCAAGGGGAAAAAAACAGTAAGACTCAAATACTAAAACCAAAACTGGAAAAAAAAAATCACTTTTACTACCAGGGTTTATTCCAGGAAACAAGAAGATGACCAATATTAAGAAATGCTCAGCCAGCAGTGGTGGCGCAAGCCTTTAATCCCAGCACTCGGGAGGCAGAGGTAGGAGGATAGCCATGAGTTTGAGGCCACCCTGAGACTACAGAGTGAATTCCAGATCAGCCTGAGCTAGAGTGAGACTCTACCTCGAAAAGCAAGCAAACAAACAAACAACAAGAAAAAGAAATGCTCAATGCAGGGGAAGGCAATAGAAAGGGGCCAAAATAATGTTTTGACATGTGAAAGTAAAGTGTTACACCATGTTAGCAAAATAAAGATGAAAAGCCACATGATAATCTTAATGCATAAAAAAACAATGACAAAATTCAACACCCTTTTATGATAAAGACACTCAGAAGCTGACTACATTTAGACCAGAGCTCTATCATCTTTATAAAAAGAAAAATAACTGGAGATGGCACAACTATTACTTTTGTGTGGGGCAGATAGGTGGATAGAGACAGGGTCTCAGTAGGCTGTCCTTGAACTTGAAATCCTTCTGCTTTGGTCTCCAGAGTACTGGGATTGTAGTTGGATTGCTTTGCACGGCCCACTGCAATCATATTTTAATGGTAAAACGGGGCATTCTTGTTCTTTAAGATGAAGGCAAGCATGCTTGCCTCTCTAACTCCATATTGGACTGGAATTGTTACACAGGATAATTGGCAAGACAAAGGCATTAAAAGCATGCCGATGGAAAATGGAGAGGAAGAAGCAAAACAATTTCTGTTTATCAATAATATAAACTTAGCTGGGTGTGGAAGCGCATGCCTCTAATCCCAGCACTTGGGAGGCAGAGGTAGGAGGATCACCATGAGTTAGAGGCCACCTGAGAGTACATAGTAAATGCCAGGTCAGCCTGGGCTAGAGTGAGACCCTACCTCGAAAAACCAAAATAATCATCATCATCATCATTCTATATAGAGAAAACCCCAAGGATTCCACTAAATAATAGTATAGTCATTTAGTAAGGTCTCAAGAAACCATATTAATATACAGAAAACAACTGTATTGCTATAATTCAGCAATGATCAATATCAAAGTGAAATTAAGAAGACACCATCCCATCTTAGTACTATGATGAAATTCAATACTAAGAAACAGAGGTGACAAAAGAAGTACCAGCTTAGGAAACTGAAAATTACAAAAATAGCTGGGTGAGGTCATACACGCCTTTAATGCCAGCACTCTAGAGGCAGAGGTAGGAGGATCACAGTGAGTTTGAGGCCAGCCTGGGACTACAGAGTGATTTCCAGGTCGGCCTGGGCTAGAGTGAGAAGCTTTACCAAGGTAGTAAATGAGAAAGACAGAAGAAGACCGTGCCATCCCCTACAGCTGTGGAAAATCATATAAACATCAGGCCCTGGGCTTTCATTATAACACCCCCTTCTTAGATAATTACTGCCAGGATTAATTTACAGAGTCAGGAGGCCCCACTCAATCCCAAATTCATTCATTTTAGGTCACCCTTTGGCAGAAAACCGTAAACAACAAAAGGCCAAACCTTTATCCACTGAGTCTTTTATTTGTAACTAAACAAAAGTCTTGACAAGTAGTATAATTTGCATCAAGCAGGGCTATACCAAAGGCTGATTAGCAGTTTTTCATTTTTTAAAAAATAAAGATTTGTTGACCTTGGAGTGTGCTGTGGAGGACTTCTCATTTTGAATTTCCAAACACTTGGATACTAATAGGTCATTTTCTTACCAGTTCAAGCATTGTATTTTTAGCATTATGAATCTGACCAAGAACAGGCAACACAATTTTAAAAAATTAATTTATCTTATTTATGTATTTATTTGCAAGCAGAGAGAGAGAGAGAGAGAGAGAGAGAGAGAGAGAGAAGAAAGACATACAGAGAGAGAATGGGCGTGTCTGGGCCTCAAGACACTGAAAAGGAACTCCAGATGCATGCGCCCTTGTATATCTGGCTTACGAGGGTCCTAGGGAATTTAACCTGGGTCCTTTGGCTTCACAGGCAAATGCCTTGACTGCTATGCCAGCTCTCCAGCCCAAGAAACATCATTTTTTATTTTTTTAAGTTTTTAATGAATATTTTCATTTTTACTTATTTATTTGAGAGAGGGAAAGAAAGAGAGAGAGAGAGAGAGAGAGAGAGAGAGAGAGAGAGAAAGAATGGGTGTGCCAGGGCCTCCAGCCACTGGAAACAAACTCCAGATGCATGGTTGTGCATCTGGCTTACGTGAGTCCTGGGGAATTGAACCGAGGTCCTTTGGCTTTGTAGGCAAGCGCCTTAACCACTAAGCTATCTCTCCAGCCCAGGCAACATCATTTTTAAAGAGAGATCGAAGAGGACTGGAGAGAAGGCTTACTGGTTAAGGCTTATGCTTGCAAAGCCTTAAGGACACCAGTTCGATTCTCTAGGTCCCATGTAAGCCAGAGGCACATGGTGGCGTGCACAAATAAAATAAATTAATTTTTTTAATTGTGATGCCTGTTCTTGGTCAGATTCATAATGCTAAAAATACAATCCTCTCTCTCTCTGTCTCTCTCTCTCTCTCTCTCTCTCCCTCTCTCTGCCTTAAATACATACATACATACATACATACATACATACATACATACATACATAAAATTTAAAAGAATAGATTGAAGAGGCTGTCTTTTACTATTGTGTGGAGAGACAATATTTTTGGTGGTATTGGCTTTTTATGATATGTGGATTAGACAGATGCACTATTCTAACCCTTTGAAATTCCTTTGCTATTGCGCACAAGTTATCAGTACAAAATGTATTTTGAGACATGTAGAAGGGTTGTAATCTACTTAGGTATTTTCTGGGATATAAAGATACATAAAGTTACTAACCTGCCAGTGAGTTAGTTGACTTTTTTATTATCTAGCTGACATTCTTCAAATGTTTTATTCAGGAGAAAGAAATCAAATATATCATAATATAGTATATATATTGGAATGTTACCCCTTCCCTGAGCCCTGGAAGAGAAGGGCAGAATTTAAAGTTAGAGACTTTAAGAGTTATGTTTGCATTGTAAATATAACTTGCCATGCCCAGTCTCCACAAGGCTCAGGGATCAATGACCCCCCTCCTTGGCTGCTACATTTCCATCATCTTTGTTAAACCCAGCAAATGGGCTTGCAGTTCTTGCTGTGCAAAGACCTTGTTGTATTTATGAACTCATCCTTCTAGTCTGCCGAGGATAAAAGACAGTGGGCAAGTTCAAGCAGCACTCTGTCTGCTTTGTTTGGTTATGTTTACAGCTCTTGGCTGAGTAATTCAGTGACCCTTGGCTTTTCACCCCTAATGTCTGCACCAAGAGGATTTTCTCTCAGCCTCTGTAGTCGTCATACACCCCAAGTCCTCACTGCATAGCACAGGGCGTCTTTAGAGCAAAAGAGGGTGAACACAAACCCTGCAGCCTGTCCCTCCACCCCCAGGATGAGAATCTACCTCATTCACTGCTGCCTTCCCTGCATGTGAGTGCAAGGAGATGTCCAGTCAATATCTGATGAATGAATGTATAAAAATTTAGTGTAAGCTGGGTATAGTGGCTCATGCCTTTATTCCCAGAACTTGGGAGGCAGAGGTAGGTTAGAGGACACCCTGAGACAACATAGTGAATTCCAGGTCTGCCTGGGTTACAGTGAGACCCTGCCTCGAAAAAAAAAAAAAAAAAAAAAAAAAAAAAAAACTAATATAAGAGGAAAAGTATTAGGAGAGTTAGATTTTTTTTTATTTCAAATAAGGAACCCTAAAGTACTTTTTGCTTTAGACACTGGTGAGAAGCAAATCCAGAAAAAGAGCTCTCATCTCATCCCTTCTGAAGTGCATCCAGTTGCCCACAGAGAGTGACCGGAGCCTGTCTCTTGGTCATGTAAGATGGATGGGCCTCTGGCAAGAGCTTTTAGCTTTAAAATCTCAAATGCAGGAGATGTATGTATATATCTGCCTCTGGGAAGTTTGAGGGCTCTTTTTATTCTAGTTTTCAAAAAAAATTATCTTAGAGGAATATAAATTATTATCTACTGAAGAGACTTTTGGATTTTTTTAACATAAAAATCATGAGTGGGCCGGGCGTGGTGGCGCACGCCTTTAATCCCAGCACTCGGGAGGCAGAGGTAGGAGGATCGCCGAGAGTTCAAGGCCACCCTGAGACTACATAGTTAATTCCAGGTCAGCCTGGGCCAGAGTGAGACCCTACCTCGAAAAACCAAAAAAAAAAAAAAAAAAATCATGAGTGGAATTTTTATGGAATCGATAATAACTGAAACTATTTTCTTTCGAACAAAAACTGAAAATATAGCAATTTTCATGTACAGAAGCAAAAAGACACTTAGCACAGCTTGAAAATTCAAATCCTTCTGGAAACACGTTGGCTGCACTGCTTAGCTCTAATTGGAACTTGATCTCTTAGACACAGATTCAGAGGTTCGCCTCATGAAAACCACTACCTTCTGTAGGGCTGGAGGATGGCGAGGCGTGGTGCGTAGAGCCACTCCCTCCCCCCTATCGTAACCTACTCCTGACTGCTCCAACCTTGTCATTAGACACATGTGGCCATCCCAGTTCAGGAAGTACTCACGTTTTCTCAAGAAGGGAAACGTCTAGACTGATTCAACTTCTAAGAGGGAATGGATGAATGCACAACATTCTACATTAATTAATTACAGGTTTATTATTGTTTATTATTTTGGGATCTTACTGTGCTGTGTGTATAGTGTGCAGGAGTATAAAGATGTGCGCAAGATTGTGCGAGCATCGCAAGAGTGTGTAAATGTGTACAAAAGTATGTAAGTTCATTGTCATGTATGTAAAGGGTTCAGGATTGTTAGTGTGTATAGATGTGTGACTTATGCAAGTGTTTAAGAACATGAGCATGTGTGCAAAAGTGTGTGCAAGAATGCAAAAATGTGCAAGAGTGTAGAGATACACAAAAGTATGCAAATGTGCACAAGAATATGTAAGTTCACTTTACTGTGTATGTTCAGGAGTGTTAATGTGAAAAAGTGTGTAAGACTGTGTAGGTGTGAATAAGAGTATGTGTAGCAGACAGGTTTGCTGAGATGAACTTCCAGACCAGGCACAGTTCTTGAGGAAGAGGATTATTGACGCTTATAGATCAAGAGGAAGTTCTGTAATGGCAGAAGAAGCTGGCCTGCTCTCACAGGACCAAACACACAGAGATAAAATCCCCACAGAGCACAGCACACCTCCAGAACTCCAACTAGACACACTTTGCATCTGTAGATTGAAATCTCAAACCCACCATCACACATTAGATCCCCCCAGTAACATTGCCTCCAGCCAGGTGGCTACAGAAGTAAACTATAAACTAATAAAACACTGAATATATTGGGGGCATCTCTTCAAACTACCACATTCAGTCTCTGGCCCCCAATAGATTTATAACCATCTCACATTATAAACTGTATTCAGTCCAATATCTTTAGCCAAGCACATAAGTCAATTACCAATTTAAACTTGATCAAACTCTCTGGGCCTGGGAAGCAGAGCACACCCAGTCCAGCAGGAGCCCAGTTCCAGCAAAGTCCTCTACAGTCTTTCCTTCCCCTTAGAAAGCTCATAAGCCAAACCTCGAAGTTCAATACTGTCTGCACTTAGCATTCTCAAACTCTCATCAGAATAGTCCATAAAACTTGGCTTACCACTCCAGAAGGCATCTTCAGTTGCAAGCATCAAGTCCATGCCTGTTCCTCCAAAACAAAGGTTCCAAAAGAAGAAAATCCATATGGTTGGGTTCGTCTCACCCCATTCTCGTTACCAGCTTCTGTAGCAGACAGCATCAGGTTTACTGAGATGAACTTCCAGACCAGGCACAGTCATGGAGGAAGAGACTTATTGAAGCTTACAGATCCAGGGGGAAGTTCTGTAATGGCAGAAGCTGGCCTGTTTCACAGGACCAAACACACAGAGATAAAATTCCCAAGCCAAAAGCCACAGAGCAAAGCATAGCTCCAGAACTCTAACTAGGGATACTTTGCATATCTTTACAATGGAATTTCAAACCCACCACCACACCTTAAGATCTGTCGAGTGACCTTGCCTGCAGCCAGGAAGCAAAGTATGAACTAATAAAACACTGAATATATTGGGGCCGCCTAGTCCAACTACCACAGTGTGAGTTTGTTTTCATGGGTGTTTAAGTGTTAGTGTGTAAACCTGTGCAAAAGTGTGCAAGGGATGCAATGCACAAGAGCATGTACATGCATGCAACAATGTGCAAGTTCACCTCACTGTTTTGAAGTGCAAGTTTGTAAGCATTGCAAGAGCATGCAAATGTGTTCAAGAGTGTGCACGTGCATATTCAGGTGTATAAGTGTCCAGGATTGTGAGTGGGAAGATGTGTGAAAGAATGGATGCATGTGTAAATCTGTACAAAAGTATATGTTTATTGCAATATGTGCTTAAGTGTTCAGGGGTGTTAGTGTGCAAGTGTGTGTTTTGTTTGAGTTTTAGTGTGTTTGAGTGCAAGTGTGTACCAGCAGGCAAATGTGTTTGGGAGTGTATAAATGTGTGAAAATGTTACAAGAGTGTGTGAGGGTGTGCAAGATTGTGCATGTACACAAGAGTGTGTAAGAATGTACAAAAGCATGTAAGTGTGTGCAGGAGTGTGTGTAAAAGATGATTGTTGCCATTACCTTCTTGTTGCTGGATCTAAAGCAGTTTGTGGGAGGAAAGGGTTTATTTTGGTTTACAGACTCAAGGGAAGCTCCACGATGGCAGGGGAAACATGGCATGAGCAGAGGCTGGACATCACCTCCTGGCCAACATCAGGTGGACAACAGCATCGGGAGACTGTGCCAAACATTGGCAAGGGGAAGCTTGCTATAACACCCATAAGTCCGCCCCAACCCCATACCTCCAACGAGGTTCCAATTTCCAGTGGCCATCAGCTGGGGATCAAGCATTCAGAACACGAGTTTATGGGGTACCCTGAATCAAACCATGGCAAAGATGCTGGAATCACTCAGAGGTGTTGGGGAGACCTGTGAGTTGTGATCTATGCTTTCTGGTGGTTGAGTGAGTCTTAGATATGTGTGTATGTATGGATGGATATATATATATCCATCAGAGACTGTGTGTCTATTCACTCAGCAGATCTGTATGAAAGAGCTGGGCTTTAGGACCTAGAAATAAAGTGATGAAGAAGGCTGTCTTTGTCCTCAAGGAACCATTTACTCAAATGCTCAGACAAGGTGTGAAGACAGGCAACAAATACAGAAATATGCAATAAATCATAGCTTGAATATCCCTCATTTGTAATGCAAAATCCTCTAAACGGTGCAGCTTCTTGAGTCCTGACACAATGCTGCAAGTCTGATAGTTCCGTGTACATCCATAAAATTATTAACAATATTACATAAAATCACTTTGAAGCTAGGCATATGTGGTGAATATGAAACTAATGCATTTCCTACCTTGACTTGAACTTTTTCCTCAAGATGTCTCATTATTCCAAACTGGGGAAAAAAAAACAAACAATTTCAAACAATTTGAATAGGGTATCCTTAACTCAACAATTTTTTAAACAACATTTGTTGACAATTTCCATACATAGACACAGCATATTGTGATGATAACCCCTCCCATTATCTACTCTTGCCTCCCAGGCCCCTTCTATGGAAACCTTCCTTCCAATTAGCCCCTCTTCTATTTTGAGGTCCTAAAAATCTTTTTCTATTGCCCTCCTCCAGCAGGTATGAATGATGGGATGGCAAAGCACCCAGCCTTCTACAGCTCTTGTGCAAGTAAGGAGAAAGACTGTGAGGTGATGAATACAAGGCTTTGATGTCTGGAAGGAGCATTCCAAAGCAACTGCCTCTTACATCTTTTTCAGCTCCTCTTAGGCAATATCCCTTGAGCCTTGGAGGGTGTGGTAGAGAAGCCTCATTTAGTGCTGAGCGCTCAGTATTCACATGTTCTCAGTACTCTGAGAGGTTTTGGGTCTTCCCGTGAAGGGAAGGTCCTCTGATCTCAGGTGAGAGAGAGCAGCGGGCCTCTGTGCTGCGTGTGCAGGCAGGACCCTTGTCGGTGGTGGCTCTCTCTCTCCACCTGGTTTGTCTTGGCTGGACTGGTCTTGGTAAGGACTGGCTCAGTGTCCTGTGGGTGGCATCTCACCTCAGAGCTTTCATGCACGTGTGCTGTGCAGCACGTGTCATGAGAGAAGGGGGAGGGCAGAGACCATGGCAGCAAGAAGCGTTCCTTCCCCTCAGGGGACTGCAGCAAACTCTTGTGAGGGGATGCTCTTTGAAATAAGAGGATGTGGCTCTGGTGAATCAGGAGGAGATGCTCTTCCCAGGTTGAACATAGGTTGGATGAGTTCTCAGGAAAGCAGATCAGTGGCAACACTGAGCGGTGTGTGGCTTCAGAGTTTAGTCCCGTGTCCTGAGGCCTGGAAAATTACATACTCTCTCTGGTGTTCAGTTAAAGTATCCACAGAGTGGGGGCTTAAAAGAGTGTCTCCCCTACAGACTATCACAAAAATTAGACAAATTCATATTAAAAAATTTATTTGCAATTGTGTGTGTTGGGGGAAGGGGAGGGGAGGGCCAGGGTCCTTACCTGCTTACTGCAAATGAATGCCCTTCCAGCTTGACGTGGATGGCTGGGGAATTGAACCTGGGAGGCAGGCTGTGCTAGCAGATGCTTTTAACTGCTGAGCAATTTCCCCAGACCCCTGAATTAGTATTTTTAAGGTGATTAGAATGTATCTGCACAGCATAAGTGCAATGCTAGGGTTTATTAAGTAAAATGGAAAATAGAGAACTTGGAAACACAGATATTAGAAATGTCTGGCTAAATGATTACTCAATGTGAGTGACAGATGGAATCAATATGATAAGGTATTTTTTAAAATACTTTTATGTCTATTTATTTATTTTTAGAGAGAGGAAGAGGAAGAGAGGGAGAGAGAGGGGGAGAGAGAGAATGGGTCCACCATGGCCTCTAGCCAATGCAAATGATCTCCAGATATATGCACCACCTTGTGCATATGGCTTACATAGGTCCTGGGGAATTGAACCTGGGTACTTAGGCTTTGCAGGCAAGCACCTTAACCACTAAGCTATCTCCTAATCCTAAGTGTATAACCACCCAAGCTAACCCTCCTGCCTCAGCTCACTGAGTGCTTGGATTACAGGCCTATGTTCCCATACCTGCCTTGATACATAGACACATGGTATCTGTTTTAAAATTTTTAATTAATTTATATATTTACTTGAAAAAGGGATAGAGAAAGAGGCAGAGAGATATTGAGAGAATGGGCATGCCAGGGCCTCCAGCCACTGCAAATGAACTCCAGATACATTCACCCCCTTGTGAATCTGGCTTATGAAGGACATGAAGAAATTGAACCTATATCCTTAGGCTTTGCAGGCAAATGTCTTAACTGCTAAGGCATTGCTCCACCTTACCTATTTTCTTTCCTTTTTCTTTTTTTCTTTTTATTTCAGTGCTGTGGCTTGAAACACAAGCTTTGCCCATACCACCCAAGCTACAGTCCCAGACTCACTTTTCTTCCTCCTCCTTTCTTTTGGCATTTGTGTGCAGGGACAGGGGTGGCATGTATATGTATAATGCATGTACATGTGTGTATATGCATGCAGAGGCCAGAGGAGACTGTACTCTGCTTTACACTTCCTTGAAAGGAAGTCTCTCACTGACACTGGAGCTGCTGTACATCACAGTGGCTGGCCGGGGAGCTCTGGCAATTTCTGGGCTGTGCTTGGCACAAGAGTGGAATTAGAGGTGTGTATGGGGCCATGCCCTGCTGATGTTTCATATCATGCCAATTTGTACAATCCAAACCCCCTTTGCTCTCTAGGACCCCTCATTTCTAGCGGGTTGGGTTTAGGAATCCACTCAGTGAGCTTGAGTTTGTTATAAGCAGTATTTGGGAAATACATAGCCCAGTCTCTTTTAGCTCTAGCCCATCTCCAATGTTTTGATTTCTTTTACCCGATCCTCAGGAATGTGCCTTCTCTTCCAAGTCAGGAATGAACCCGGCTTTCAGCTGGCTTGGTATTCATAAGTTCTTTCTAGTAAATGCAGAAAACAGAACTGCCCACCTACCTCCCTACCTTAGGACAAAAGTGTTGCACCATTTCACCTGATTTCTGAGGCCACCTTGGATGCTGTTCTACCCTGAGCTGCCACTATGCTGGAAGGCTTTCTTTAATGGGTCCATCGACTTTCTTTTCTAATCCTTTCAGAACTGAGGTATATGCAAAATCAAATGTGCAACTTATTCCCAATGTGCTGGTCCTCTCCACCTGCCTGACCTCCCAACAATTTCAGTCTCAGCAACAAAGAAACTCTCGGGCTTGTGAGCCCAGTAGAGCAGAACCACCTGAGCCTTCCCATGTCTTCCCTTCACAGAGATGCCACTGATGCCTCCTCTGTCCCTTCTCCCCAGGCCTGAAGTGCTTTGTCAGAAGTATGGATGCCTGTCTGCAAGGCTGGGGTGGAGATTTACAGAATGATGCCAAGAGTTCTGAAATCCCCTGCCTTTGCAAATTCAGCTTTTCCAAAAGAAAAGGACAACTCAGATTAATAACAGTTCGTTTGAACTGTGCTAATTGAACAGATGAGCAACAAATCCCTAAAAGCACTTCAAGTACTGGTCTTTTGTGTCTTAGAGCTGATTTGAGAGAGACAGAGATCTCATTAGTTCTTTTAGGGATAAAGGTAGAAAATACTTGTTCATATAGTTAAGAAATAGCTTTGTTTCCTACAACCACAAAGCCAGAAGACCATTTTATGATATGTATAGCCCAAAGTCACTGTATGAAAAATTTTCAATTTTTGATTTTATATTAGACATGTTCACTTCAAATGATTAATTAGTTCATCTTGCCTTTCCAAACCAATCTATTTCCATAGAAACCAACGTTCATCTCCTCACCAAAATCTGACCTAAACACACATACAGCACATTTTATTTCATAGAAGATGAAAAACAGGATAGTGAAAGCATGCACACAGACTTACCGAGGTGTACAAGTGTCCCACACTGTTCACTGCCAAATAGAGCTTGGTTTGAACTCCTTCAATAGCCACCACTCAAAGACCCACAGGGATGAGGTTAAACAGACCTGAAAATTCATAGAAAGTGAAAAGGTTACACTTCTTGATTTCATAGTTTTCCAAGTGTTCCACAGGAGAATCTGGCTCCCTAAAGGTAGTATGGACTGGACAAGTATATACATAGACATGTAGCCACATAAAAACTAAAGCCTCATTCTACCTTCTAGTGTACTTGACTCATGGTTTCCATTACAGTCATTTAACCGGGGCTATAAGTACATATTCTCAAACACTCCAGGTATAATGGAAGACTCTAGACTCAGTACCCTAGTTCATAGAGTCAGAAGTGAGGAATATTGATGCTTCTTGGGTGATCTACAACGAGGAATTGTTTTGCACATTAAATAGCATCATTGAACTTGAAATTTTTCTGCTTTGGTCTCCAGAGTACTGGGATTATAGCTGGATTGTTTGCACCTGCCCACTGCAATTGTATTTTAAAATGGTAAAATGGGGCATTCTTGTTCTTTAAGAAGAAGGCAAGCATGCTTACCTCTCTAACTCAATATTGGACTGGAATTGTTACACAGGATAATTGGCAAGACAAAGGAATAAAAGGCATGTGGATGGAAAATGGAGAGGAAGAAGCAAAACGATTTCTGTTTATCAATAATATAATCTTAGCCGGGTGTGGTGGCACACGCCTTTAATCCCAGCACTCAGGAGGCAGAGGTAGGAGGATCGCCATGAGTTCAAGGCCACCTGAGAGTACATAGTGAATGCCAGGTCAGCCTGGGCTAGATTGAGACTCTACCTCGAAAAACCAAAAAAATAATAATAATCATTCTATATAGAGAAAACCCCAAGGAATCCACTAAATAATAGTATAATAATTTAGTAAGGTCTCAAGATACCATATTAATATACAGAAAACAATTGTATTGCTATAATTCAGCAATGATCAATATCAAAGTGAAGTTAAGAAGACACCATTCCATCTTAGTACTATGATGAAATTCAATACTAAGAAACAGAGGTGACAAAAGAAGTACAAGCTTAGGAAACTGAAAATTACAAAAATAGCTGGGTGAGGTCATACATGCCTTTAATCCCAGCACTCTGGAGGCAGAGGTAGGAGGATCACTGTGAGTTGGAGGCCAGCCTGGGACTAAAGAGTGATTTCCAGGTCGGCCTGGGCTAGAGTGAGACCCTTTACCAAGGTAGTAAATGGGAAAGACAGAAGAAGACCGTGCCATCCCCTACAGCTGTGGAAAATCGTATAAACATCAGGCCCTGGGCTTTCATTATAACACCGCCTTCTTAGCTAATTACTGCCAGGATTAATTTACAGAGTCAGGAGGCCCCACTCAATCCCAATTCATTCATTTTAGGTCACACTTTGGCAGAAAACCTTTCTCCACTAAGTCTTTTATTTGTGACTAAACAAAAGTCTTTATCCACTAAGTAATTTTATCAAGCAGGGCTTACCAAAGGCTGATTAGCAGTTTTTCATTTTTTTAAAAATAAAGTCTTGACTTTAAGTAGTATAATTTTGCATCAGGCCACCCTGAGCTACAGTTAAAGGCTGATTAGTGAGTTTTTCAAAAAAAAAAAAATAAAGATTTGCTTGAGCTTGGAGTGTGCTGTGGAGGACTTCTCATTTTGAATTTCAAAACACTTGGATGCTAATAGGTCATTTTCTTACCAGTTCAAGCATTGTATTTTTAGCATTATGAATCTGACCAAGAACAGGCAACACAATTTTAAAAAAATAAAGTTATCTTATTTATGTATTTATTTGCAAGCAGAGAGAGAGAGAGAGAGAGAGAGAAGAAAGACATGCAGAGAGAGAATGGGCGTGTCTGGGCCTCAAGACAGTGCAAAGGAACTCCAGATGCATGCACCCTTGTATATCTGGCTTACGTGGGTCCTAGGGAATTGAACCTGGGTTCTTTGGCTTCACAGGCAAGCACCTTAACTGCTAAACCATCTCTCCAGCCCAGGAAACATCATTTTTATTTTTTTAAAGTTTTTAAAAAATATTTTTATTTTTACTTATTTATTTGAGAGAGGGAAAGAAACAGAGAGAGAGAGAGAGAGAGAGAGAGAGAGAGGGAGAAAGAATGTGTGTGCCAGGGCCTCCAGCCACTGGAAACAAACTCCAGATGCATACCTTGTGCATCTGGCTTAAGTGGGTCCTGGGGAATTGAACCAAGGTCCTTTGGCTTTGCAGGGAAGCACCTTAACCACTAAGCCATCTCTCCAGTCCAGGCAAGATCATTTTTAAAGAGATCAAAGAGGACTGGAGAGAAGGCTTAATGGTTAAGGCATATGCCTGCAAAGCCTTAAGGACCCCAGTTCAATTCTCTAGGTCCCATGTAAGCCAGATGCACATGGTGGCGTGCATAAATAAAATAAATTAATTTTTTTAAATTGTGATGCCTGTTCTTGGTCAGATTCATAATGCTAAAAATACAATCCTCTCTCTCTCTCCCTCCCTCTCTGCCTCAAATAAATAAATAAATAAATAAATAAATAAATAAATAAATAAAATTTAAAAGAATAGATTGAAGAGGTTGTCTTTTACTATTGTGTGGAGAGACAATATTTTTGGTGGTATTGGCTTTTTATGATATGTGGATTAGACAGATGCACTATTCTAACCCTTTGAAATTCTATTGCTATTACACATAAGTTGTCAGTCCAAAATGTATTTTGAGACATGTAGAAAGGTTGTAATCTGCTTGGGTATTTTCTGGCATATAAAGATACATAAAGTTAGTAACCTGCCAGTGAGTTAGTTTACTTTTTTATTATCTAGTTGACATTCTTCAAATGTTTTATTCAGGAAAAAGAAATCAAATCTATCATAATATAGTATATATATTGGAATGTTACCCCTTCCCTGAGCCCTGAAAGAGAAGGGCAGAATTTAAAGTTAGAGACTTTAAGGGTTATGTTTGCATTGTAAATATAACTTGCCAAGCCCAGTCTCCACAAGGCTCAGGGATCAATGACCCCCCTCCTTGGCTGCATTTCCATAGTCTTTGTTAAACCCAGCAAATGGACTTGCAGTTCTTGCTGTGCAAAGACCTTGTTGTGAGTATTTATGAATTCCTCCTTCTAGTCTGCCTAGGATAAAAGACAGTGGGCAAGTTCAAGCAGCACTCTGTCTGCTTTGTTTGGTTATGTTCACAGCTCTTGGCTGAGTAATTCAGTGACCCTTGGCTTTTCACCCCTAATATCTGCACCAAGAGGATTTTCTCTCAGCCTCTGTAATCTGCATACACCCCAAGTAGTCACTGCATAGCACAGGGCAACTTTAGAGCAAAAGAGGGTGAACACAAACCCCGCAGCCTGTCCCTCCACCCCCAGGATGAGCGTATATCTCATTCACTGCTGCCTTCCCTGCGTGTGAGTGTAAGGAGATGTCCAGTCAATATCTGATACAGCTTGAAAATTCAAATCCTTCTGGATGCACATTGGCTGCACTGCTTAGCTCTAATTGGAACTTGAGCTCTTAGACACAGATTTAGAGGCTCGCCTCATGACAACTGGTACCTTCTGTAGGGCAGGAGGAGGGCGAGGCGTGGGGCACAGAGCCACTCCCTCCCCCCTCTCGTAACCTTCCCCTGACTGCTTCAACCTTGTCATTGGACACATGTGGCCATCCCAGTTCAGGAAGTACTCACGTTTTCTCAAGAAGGGAAACATCTAGACTGATTCAAGTTCTTAGAGGGAATAGATGAATGCACACCATTCTATATAAATTAATTATAGGTTTATTATTGTTTATTATTTTGGGATCTTACAGATGCACAAGTGTGCAAATGTGCACAAGAATATGTAAGTTCACTTTACTGTTTATGTTCAGGCGTGTTAATGTGAAAAAGCGTGTAAGAATGTGTAGATGTGTATAAGAGTATGTGTAGCAGACAGGTTTGCTGAGATGAACTTCCAGACCAGGCACAGTTATCGAGGAAGAGAATTATTGAAGCTTATAGATCAAGGGGGAGTTCTGTAATGGCAGAAGAAGCTGGCCTGCTCTCACAGGGCCAAACACACAGAGATAAAATCCCCAAGCCAAAAGCCACAGAGCACAGCACACCTCCAGAACTCCAAGTAGGCAGACTTTGCATCTGTAGATTGAAATCTCAAACCTACCATCACACCTCAAGATCCCCCCAGTGACATTGCCTCCAGCCAGGTGGCTACAGAAGCAAATTATAAACTAATAAAACACTGAATATATTGGGGGCATCTATTCAAAGTACCACATCCAGTCCCTGGCCCCCAATAGATTTATAACCATCTCACATTATAAACTGTATTCAGTCCAATATCTTTAGCCAAGCACATAAGTCCATTACTAATTTAAACTTGATCAAACTCTCTGGGCATGGGCAGCAGAGCACACCCAGCCCAGCAGTAGCCCAGTTCCAGCAAAGTCCTCTACAGTCTTTCCTTCCCCTTAGAAAGCTCATAAGCCAAACCTCGAAGTTCAATACTGTCTGCACTTAGCATTCTCAAACTCTCATCAGAATAGTCCATAAAACTTAGCTTACCACTCCAGAAGGCATCTTCAGTTGCAAGCATCAAGTCCATACCTGAACTTTCCTCCAAAACAAAGGTTCCAAAAGATGAAAATCCATATGGTTGGGTTAGTCTCACCCCATTCTCGGTACCAGCTTCTGTAGCAGACAGCTTAAGGTTCGCTGAGATGAACTTCCAGACCAGGCACAGTCATGGAGGAAGAGACTTATTGAAGCTTACAGATCCAGGGGAAGTTATGTAATGGCAGAAGCTGGCCTGTTTCACAGGACCAAACACACAGAGATAAAATCCCCAAGCCAAAAGCCACAGAGCACAGCATAGCTCAGGAACTCCAACTACCCACACTTTGCATATCTTTACAATGGAATCTCAAACCCGCTTCCACACCTTAAGATCCACCCAGTGACCTTGCCTGCAGCCAGGAAGCAAAGTATAAACTAATAAAACACTGAATATATCGGGGCCATCTAGTCCAACTACCACAATGTGTGTTTGTTTTCATGAGTGTTTAAGTCTTAGTGTGTAAACCTGTGCAAAAGTGTGCAAGGGATGCAATGTGCAAGAGCATGTACATGCGTGCAACAATGTGCAAGTTCACCTCACTGTGTTTTGAAGTGCAAGTTTGTAAGCATTGCAAGAGCATGCAAGAGCATGCAAATGTGTTCAAGAGTGTGCACGTGCATATTCAGGTGTATTAAGTGTTCAGGAATGTGAATGTGAAGATGTATGAAAGAATGGATGCATGTGTAAACGTGTACAAAAGTATATGTTTATTGCAATATGTGCTTAAGTGTTCGGGGGTGTTAGTGTGCAAGTGTGTGTTTTGTTTGAGTTTTAGTGTGTTTGAGTGCAAGTGTGTACAAGCATGCAAATGTGTGTGGGAGTGTATAAATGTGTGTGAAAATGTTACAGGACTGTGTGAGGGTGTGCAAGAGTGTGCATGTACACAAGAGTGTGTAAGAATGTACAAAAGCATGTCAGTGTGTGCAGGAGTGTGTGTAAAAGATGATTGTTGCCATTACCTTCTTGTTGCTGGATCTAAAGCAGTTTGTGGGAGGAAAGGGTTTATTTTGGTTTACAGACTCAAGGGGAAGCTCCACGATGGCAGGGGAAACATGGCATGAGCAGAGGCTGGACATCACCTCCTGGCCAACATCAGGTGGACAACAGCATCGGGAGAGTGTGCCAAACACTGGCAAGGGGAAGCTGGCTATAACGCCCATAAGTCCGCCCCCAACCCCACACCTCCAACGAGGTTCCAATTTCCAGTGGCCATCAGCTGGGGATCAAGCATTCAGAACACGAGTTTATGGGGTACCCCTGAATCAAACCATGGCAAACATGTTGGAATTACTCAGAGGTGTTGGGGAGACCTGTGAGTTGTGATCTATGCTTTCTGGTGGTTGAGTGAGTCTTAGGTATGTATATATATACACATACACACACACACACACACACACACACACACACACACACACACACACATATATATATATATATATATATATATATATATATATATATATATATATATATACACATATATACACACACATATATATATATATATATATATCTGCCCATCAGAGACTGAGTGTCTATGCACTCAGCAGATCTGTATGAAAGAGTTTGGCTTTAGGACCTAGAAATAAAGTGATGAAGAAGGCTGTCTTTGTCCTTAAAGAACCATTACTCAAATGCTCAGACAAGGTGTGAAGACAGGCAACAAATACATAAATATGCAATGAAACATAGCTCGAATATCCCTCATTTGAAGTGCAAAATCCTCTAAATGGTGCAGCTTCTTGAGTCCTGAAATGATGCTGCAAGTCTGATGGTTCCATGTACATCCATAAAATTATTAACAATATTACATAAAATCACTTTGAAGCTAGGCATATGTGGTGAATATGAAACAAATGCATTTCCTACCTTGACTTGAACATTTTCCTTGAGATATCTCATTATTCCAAACTGGAAAAAAACAAACAAACAAACAAACAAACAAACAATTTCAAGCATTTTGAATAGGGTATCCTTAACTCAACAATTTTTTAAACAATATTTGTTGATAATTTCCATACATAGACACAGCATGTTTTGATGATAACCCCTCCCATTACCTACTCTTGTCTCCAAGGCCCCTTCCATGGAAACCTTTCCAATTAGGCCCTCTCCTATTTTGACGTCCTAAAAATCTTTTTCTATTGCCCTCCTCCAGCAGGTATGATGGAATGGTGAAGCACCCAGTCTTATGCAGCCCTTGTGCAGGTAATGAGAAAGGCTGTGAGGTGATGAATACAAGGCTTTGATGTCTGGAAGGAGCATCCAAAGCACCTGTCTCTTACATCCTTTTCAGCTCCTCTTAGGCAATATCCCTTGAGCCTTGGAGGGTGTGGTAGAGATGCCTCATTTAGTGCTGAGCGCTCAGTAGTCACATATTCTCAGTACCCTGACAGGTTTTGAGTCTTCCCGTGAAGGGAAGGTCCTCTGATCTCAGGTGAGAGAGAGCAGCGGGCCTCTGTGCTGCGTTGTGCAGGCAGGCCCCTTGTCGGTGGTTGTTGTCTGTACACCTGGCTTGTCTTGGCTGGACTGGTCTTGGTAAGGACTGGCTCAGTGCCCTGTGGGTGGCATCTCACCTCAGAGCTTTCATGCACGTGTGCTGTGCAGCACGTGTCATGAGAGAAGGGGGAGGGCAGAGACCATGGCAGCAAGAAGCATTCCTTCCCTTCAGTGGGCTGCAGCAAACTCTTGTGAAGGGATGCTCTTTGAATTAAAAGGATGCGGCTCTGGTGAGTCAGGAGGAGATGCTGTTCCCAGGTTGAACATAGGTTGGATGAGTTCTCAGGAAAGCAGATCAGTGGCAACACTGAGCGGTGTGTGGCTTCAGAGTTTAGTCCAGTGTCCTGAGGCCTGGCAAATTACATACTCTCTCTGGTGTTCAGTTAAAGTATCCACAGAGCGGGGGCTTAAAAGGGTCTTCCCTACAGACTATCACAAAGATTAGACAAATTCATATTTAAAAATTTATTTGCAATTGTGTGTGTTGGGGGGAGGGGGAGGGGAGGGCCAGGGTCCTTACCTGCTTACTGCAAATGAATGCCCTTCCAGCTTGACATGGATGGCTGGGGAATTGAACCTGGGTGGCAGGCTTTGCTAGCAGATGCTTTTAACTGCTGAGCAATTTTCCCAGACCCCTGAATTTTTTTTTTTTTTTTTTTTTCGAGGTAGGGTCTCACTCTGGCCCAGGCTGACCTGGAATTAACTATGTAGTCTCAGAGTGGCCTTGAACTCATGGCAATCCTCCTACCTCTGCCTCCCGAGTGCTGGGATTAAAGGCGTGTGCCACCACGCCCGGCTCTGAATTAGTATTTTTAAGGTGATTAGAATGTGTCTGCACAGCATAAGTGCAATGTTAGTGTTTATTAAGTAAAATGGAAAATAGAGAACTTGAAAACACGGCTAATAGAAATGTTTGGCTAAATGGTTACTCAATGTGAGTGACAGAAGGAATCAATATGATAAAGTATTTTTTTTAAAATACTTTTATGTCTATTTATTTATTTTTAGAGAGAGTAAGAGGAAGAGGAAGAGAAGGAGAGAGAGGGGGGAGAGAGAGAGAATGGGTCCACCATGGCCTCTAGCCAATGCAAATGATCTCCAGATGTATGCACCACCTTGTGCATATGGCTTACATGGGTCCTGTGGAACTGAACCTGGGTACTTAGGCTTTGCAGGCAAGCACCTTAACCACTAAGCTATCTCCTAATCCTAAGTGTATAGCCATCCAAGCTAACCCTCCTGCCTCAGCTTCCTGAGTGCTGGGATTACAGGCGTGTGTTCCCATACCTGCCTTGATACATAGACACGTGGTATCTTTTTTAAAAAATTTGATTAATTTGGTTATTTATTTGAGAAAGTGAGAGAAAAAGAGGCAGAGAGAGATAGTGAGAGAATGGGCACGCCAGGGCCTCCAGCCACTGCAAAAACTCCAGATGCATGCACCCCCTTGTGCATCTGGCTTACGAGGGACCTGGAAAAATTGAACCCAGATCCTTAGGCTTTGCAGGCAAGTGTCTTAACTGCTAAGCCATTGCTCCACCTTACCTATTTTCTTTCTTTTTCTTTTTTTCTTTTTATTTCAATGCTGTGGCTTGAAACCCAGGCTTTGCCCATACCACCCAAGCTATAGTCCCAGACTCACTTTTCTTCCTCCTCCTTTCTTTTGGCATTCATGTGTGGGGACAGGGGTGGCATGTATATGTGTAATGCATGTACATGTGTGTATATGCATGCAGAGGCCAGAGGAGACTGTACTCTGCTTTACACTTCCTTGAAATGAAGTCTCTCACTGACCCTGGAGCTGCTGTTGTACATCACACTGGCTGGTCGGGGAGGTATGGCAATTCTCTGGGCTCTGCTTGGAACAAGACTGGAGTTAGAGGTGTGTGTGGCCATGCCCTGCTGACGTTTCATATCATGCCAATTTGTGCAATCCAAACCCCCTATTCTTTCTAGGACCCCTCATTTCTAGCGGGTTGGCTTTAGGAATCCACACAGTGAGCTTGAGGAGTTTGCTATAAGCAGTATTTGGGAAATACATATCCCAGTCTCTTTTCGCTCTAGCCCATCTGCAGTGTTTTGATTTCTTTTACCCGATCCTCAGGAAACACCTTCTCTTCCAAGTCAGGAATGAACCCAGCTTTCAGCTGGCTTGGTATTCATAAGTTCTTTGTAGTAAATGCAGGAAACAAAACTGCGCACCTACCTCCCTACCTTAGGACAAAAGTGTTGCACCATTTCACCTGATTTCTGAGGCCAACTGGGATGCTGTTCTGCCCTGAGCTGCCACAATGCTGGAATGCTTTCTTTAACGGGTCCCTCAACCTTCTTTTCTAATCCTTTCAGAACTGATATAGATGCAAAATCAATTGTGCGACTTATTCCCAAGGCGCCGGTCCTCTCCACCTGCCTGACCTCCCAACAATTTCAGTCTCAGCAACAAAGAAACTCTCGGGCTTGTGAGCCCAGTAGAGTGGAACCACCTGAGCCTTCCCATGTCTTCCCTTCACAGAGATGCCACTGCTGCCTCCTCTGTCCCTTCTCCCCAGTCTTGAAGTGCTTCATCAGAAGGATGGATGCCTGTCTGCAAGGCTGGGGTGGAGATTTACAGAATGATGCCAAGAGTTCTGAAATCCTCTGCCTTTGCAAATTCAGCTTTTCCAAAAGAAAAGGACAACTCAGATTAATAAGGGTGGAAACTCTGGCTTTGTCTGTATGTATGGTACACCTTGACAGTTTAACTGGCCTTGTTCATCACTACAGTCCCATCACTTGGTATAGAACTTGTCATACAGTCTGTGCTTTAGTCAAAATCCACTGACAGTGACTGATGAATGGTAAATGTATAGTGATTCTGAGGAAAAGATGCAATTTCATTGAAAGAAGGGTCACAAGAAGCTTTGACCAGGGTCAGATATTCAAGTGAATCAATGTTCACTTGGGCCTTCTACCAAGGGTCCTTGTTTTCAACTCATTTTGGAACCCTAATCCAGAATATGAAAAAAACTAAAAAAAAAAAAAAAAAAACTAAACTAAACTAAACTAAAGAAGGGCACCATGATTGTGGAAAGTTCTACTGAGCAGTGCTATCTAGACAGGCAGGCCTTACAATGTTATACATTTGCAATTAACCAGTCAACATTAAAAAAATAAAATAAAATCATTGAACATGGTGGTGGACACCTTTAATCACAAAGAGGTAGGAGGATTGCTGTGAGTTTGAGGCCAGTTTGAGACTAAATAGTGAATTTCAAGTCAGCCTGGGGTATAGCAAGACCCTACCTGAAAAAAAAAAATAAAATCTTAACTTTACCACTATGCTTCTAATTAAATGTCAATATGCTTAAAAATGATTAATTTGGCCCCATGTTATTTACTCAATTGTAGCCTATATTGTTAACAAATCCACCTGATAAAATGCTCCTGGGAGATTTTATGAAGAAATAGGTTAAATTGTTGTTGAAAAACAGGTAGTGTGGATATATCATGAAGTAACAGGAGCTTGAAAACTCCAGAAAATGGTGTTAAAGACAAGAACTATTAATTATCCTAATACAATTAGTGAATATTGTATAAATGTACTGAAATAGCTTGAAGGACATGAGAAATGGTTATATTAATCAAAAATTATTTACAAAGTCTTTAAAAACATGGAAATGCTTATTTCCTTGATTTGATCATTACACACTGTACACTCACTGAATTATGACACTGTATTCCATAATTTTTTACAATTAAAACAATTTGAAAAATTGAAAATAAGTAGAGACAGATGGCAACTGTGCTAGGTGAACAGATGAGCAACAAATCCCTAAAAGCACTTCTTGTACTGGTCTTTGTGTCTTAGAGCTGATTTGAGAGAGACAGAGATCTCATTAGTTCTTTTAGGGATAAAGGTAGAAAATACTTGTTTATACAGTTAAGAAATAGCTTCGTTTCCTACATCTACAAAGCCAGAAGACCATTTTATGATATGTATAACCCAAAGACACTGTATGAAAACTTTTCAGTGAATTTTTGATTTAACTGGGGCTATTAGTACATATTCTCAAACACTCCAGGTATAATGGAAGACTCTAGACTCAGTACCCTAGTTTATAGAATCAGAATGAGGAATTTTGATGCTTCTTGGGTGATCTTCCACCAGGAATTGTTTTGCACATTAAATAGCATCATCCTTTATAAAACTAAGCTATTTTAAATATATTTTTTTAATTTATCTATTTGAGACAGAGAGAAAGAGAGAGGGAGAGAATGGGCATGTCTGGGGCTTCAGCTGCAGCAAATGAACTCCAGATGCATGTGGCACCTCATGCCTCTGGCTTCCATGGGTACTAGGGAATACATCCTCAGACCTTTGGCTTTGTAGGCAAGTACCTTAACCACTAAGCCATCTCCCCAGTCAAAAACTAAGCTTTTAAACTGCTTCCCTAGGTATTTGACCAAATTTTAAAAGCCAAGGTCAGAGATATTGGTCAGTTGGGAAGTGATTCCTATACTCTTAGAAATGACATTATTAGTCCAATATCTTCATTTAAATAATCTGTATAATTTCCAATCTACCCCCCTCCAAACATATCTAGACCTTGTGATAAAAAGTCACTCTGATGGGTGTGGTGGCGCATGCCTTTAATCCCAGCACTGGGGAGGCAGAGGTAGGAGGATTGCTTTGAGTTTGAGGCCACCCTGAAAGTACTGAGTGAATTCCAGGTCAGCCTGGACCAGAGTGAGACCCTACATAGAAAAAACAAAATGGGATCACTCATTTCGGTGCGTGTATATTCTCTGCAGTAGATAGGATAACATGGATGAAAAATATCAACGAGGAAGGAAGTACTCCTTGCTGAGCCTACAGTGTATCTTTCCCTTAAAATCAGGGTACTGGGGCTGGAGAGATGGCTTAGCGGTTAAGCCCTTGCCTGTGAAGTCTAAGGACCCTGGTTCGAGGCTAGATTACCCAGTACCCATGTAAACCAGATGCACAAGGTGGCACATGCATCTGGAGTTCATTTACAGTGGCTGGAGACCCTGGTGTGCCCATTCTCTCTCTCTCCCTCTCTCTCTGCCTTTCTCTGTCTGTCACTCTCAAATAAATAAACAAAAAAAATTTAAAAAAAAATCAGGGTACTTTCCAAAGAGGAGCTAAGACATACTGTATGGTTCAAACTACAAGTGTTCCCACCACAAGCCACTGGTGGCGCTTTATTCAATACTTGTCATATTAAAAGCTGTGCCCTTTTGTTACATGAGATAAAGGAAACTAATTGCACAGATTACAAGCCAGGATTCTGTGCTATATCTGACAATGAAATGTACAGGAAATGAATGTAATTGAAAAACCAAAATAAATAAGACCTTATTTGCACATTATGAAATTTTATTGGACTGACATTATTATAACAAATCTAGGTAACATAAGCTTAAATGTATAACATCAAACATGTTTTTAGAAATGGATATATTTGGGAAACTATGAAATCATTTGTTATCATGTTCTTGCTTACCATTTCAAGTTAAAAATAACAGAAAAATAATTATATTAAATTCAATGAGAAACTCAGATAAAAAGAAAAATTAAAAAACATAAAAGTGCAACACAAGTAATGCAGATTAATGAACTGCTATACAAATGACTGACAGTTGAAAAATACAACCTATAATCCTACTCCACTCATTTAATTAATGAGTTAAAATAAATGCCAAAACATGTTTGGCTTGAGGGAGGAAATATATATAAATTTGAATGGCTATACTTTCATATTGATAGATTAATCATTAAGCATTCTGTTTTTGTGATGGTTTCTGTACTACATACCCTAAATGGGGAAGTGAAGTTGGCCCCTCAACTTCCCCTCTCTCTTAACATCAAGCCTAGAGTCAAGCACCACTAATCTGGTATTTCTTTTGAGATAATTTCCATGTGCGTGAATCGACTTATGGTAATATGTACCTTTGATTGACTTACCATTCTGTGCATTACTCTGACTAAACACAGATTATCATCCTCAGGCTATGTTCTTTAATAGTTTTCCGATGTCATTAGTACACAGAAATGTCATGCATTTTCAGTGGGAGTTATAAGGTAACGAAAGGCAGAAGCTATGCATAGGTAGGAATGGAATAATTAGACCTATATTTAAAGATCCATAGTAACAAATGGAACCTAGGTTTTGGTGTGTATATGTGTGTGCTGTATATCTCCTAAAATGATTACATACAGTGTGATCTTGATGTGTCTAGCATAGCATAATTAGTAAAACACACAGCACAATGAACTCTCAATTCTTTTTATACTTTTCCTTTCCAGGAAAGATATATGACCACCAGATGAACATATATATATATTTTTTGTATTTGGAGCTAGACATTAAAAGTTGACAGGGCAAACCTTGACAAGGTGGGGCTCACTGGTAGCTTACCATAAACTCCCCTTTAATAGTGCCCATTGTTCCCAAGAAAACAGAGCAATATACTTCCATTAATGCCTTCCCTAAACATCACTTTGTAATATAACTTGATGAATGTTTTATTATTAATCAGTATGTATTAATGTTGATTATTTAATTCTAGTAAAATATATTCCTTCATGTGGATTGTTGTTTTAAGTAGAATGCATGCATAGAGCTGGAGAGATGAGATGGTTTAGAAGTGAAGGCCCTTGCCTGCAAAGCCAAAGGACCTAGGTTCAATTCCCCAGGACCCACATAAACCAGGTGCACAAAGGGTGCATGCATCTGGAATTCATATGCAGTGGCTGGAGGCCCTGGCACGCCCTTTCTCTTTCTCTCATTCTATCTGCCCATTTCTCTCTCTCCCTCTCTTGAGTCAATAAATAAATAAAAATAAAATATAGAATCGTATGCATGAAAGGGCAACTGGGATTCATTATGAAACTTTAATATCAACACAGTAATACAGGAGTTTGCAAAAACAGAAAATCATCTGACATAGAGGGTCTTTAATCTTAGGAACCGAGAACTTTGGAAGAATCATGGAAGATGACTTCCTCTTCTTAGCCTAGGAAGCATTCTTACAACGTGTAAAGCTCTTCAGTCCTTAATATCAAAAGCCTTGTCTATGACTTAGCTATCTCTAGCTATGTAGTTCTGAAAGTAGTCTTTAGTGCTCAGATCTACTTTCCTCCATTTTTCCCCTCAGGCAACAATGGGGGTGTAGCAGACAGCTTCAGGTTCACTGAGAAGAAGCTGGCCTGCCTTCATAGGACCAAACACAGAGAGCAGCAATGATGTCCGCTCAGCTCCCCTCCGGCAATTTCCAAGGTACACACTTGACTGCTTGTCCCCATGTCCCGGTCATGCCTTCCCAAAGCCTGGGGAGCGCACACACACACACACACACACACACACACACACACACACACACACACACTACATGTCTGAAGCTCAGGGGACACATCCAGGATAGGATATGCTTTGGGTCTCTGCGCCTGTCCCAGGGCAATTGCACTATAGCAAGCACATTACAGTGACAGAGGCAAGAAAGCCATCGCCTTCGCATGCATGCACACTAGCTAGGCAGCTTCATCCCCACAAGCTGGGCTTCAAACTCCCCTTATGTGCCCGCCCCAACCCCTCCACCGTCCACAAATCTAAGGGGGGACATGTCAAAAGGCAAAAGCCCCACCTGGTCTCCTTCTGTGCCTTCTGTGCCTCTTCCTAGAGTCAAAGAGTTGGACCTGGAAAAATATGTTTAACTTCTTTTTGTCGCAGCTGGTCTTGCCTTTGCTCCGGCTTTGGTCGGGGCCGCGAGTTCAAGACCAGCCTGAGAACATACAGTGGGTCAGCCTGGCATACAGCCACACCCGACCTCAAAAAACCATATTAATAATAATAACAATAACAATAATAAAAATTAAATAATAAATAATAAAATTAAATTAAAAAGTAAAATAAAATAATAAATAATGAAATAAAAAGTAAAATAATAAATAAAGTACAAACTAAAAATAATAAAATAATAAATAATAAGATAAATAATAAATACTAAAATAAAAAATTTAAATAAAATGATAAATTATTAATAAACAATAGAATAAATAAAATAAAATAAAAAATAAGAAAATTGCAGTCAATTTGCTTAGAAGGAGGAAGGAGGGTCGTGGCCATGAGTTTGAGGCCAGCCTGAGACGACAGAGTGGATTATGGGTCAGACTGGGCTAGAGCCACACCCGACCTCAATGGTAATCATAATAATGATGATAATAATAATAATCATAAATAATAAACAAATAAACTCAGGCTAGAGAGATGGCTCAGCAGTTGAGGGACATGCCTTTGAAGCCTAAGGACCCAGGTTCAACTTTCCAGGACCCACATATGGCAGATACACAATGTCATGCATGAGTCTGGAGTAAGTTTGCAGTGGCTGGAGGCCCTGGCATTTCCATTCCCTCCTCTCTCTCTCTCTCTCTGCGTCTCTCTGGCCCTCTCTATTTCTCTCTCTCTAATCAATAAATAACTAAAGTATTTTAAAATATGTATTTTCATTTATTTACTTATTAGACAGACAGAGAGGTTGCGCACTGGACAGGCCTTGAGCCAGGATGCCAGCCACATGGCTTTTTTTTTTTGGTTTTTCGAGGTAGGGTCTCACTCTGGTCCAGGCTGACCTGGAATTAACTATGTAGTCTCAGGGTGGCCTCGAACTCTTGGCGATCCTCCTACCTCTGCCTCCCGAGTGCTGGGATTAAAGGCGTGCGTCACCACGCCCGGCACATGGCCTTTTAAGATTTCTTTATCTTTATTTCTTTCTTTAATAATTTACAGTTATTGCCGGGTGTGGTGGCGCACACCTTTAATCCCAGCATTCGGGAGGCAGAGGTAGGAGGATCACTGTGAATTCAAGGCCACCCTGAGATGACTACAAAGTTAATTCTAGGTCAGCCTGGGCCAGAGTGGTGAGACCCTATCTAGAAAAACAACAACAACAACAAAAAGATTACAGTTATTTATTTCTTTATTATTGATATTTATTTATTATTTATACTTGTTTAATATTCATGCTTATTAGTTTATTATGCTTATTTCGTTTATTTATTTATTATTTACATTCATTTATTTAGATTTTATCCTTATTTATTATAGTTATTTATTACATTAATTTATTTAATATTTATACTGCTTTGTTTATTATACTTATGTATTAATTATATTTATTTATTGTTTTATTTATTTATTATTTATATTCATTTATTGATACTTATCCTTGTTTATCATATTTATTTATTGTTTTATTGATTATTTATATTCACTTGTTTAATATTCATACTGATTTTTTATTACATTTACACACTTATATTAATTTATTGTTTTATATTTCCTTATTATTTATATTCGTTTAGTATTTATTGTTTACTATGTTGACTTATTCGTAGAAATTTATTTAATATTTATGCTTATACATTGATTTGTATTTATTAATTGATTATATGTATTTATATATTATTTATAATCATGTGTTTAATATTTATCCATATTTATTATATTTATTATTTTATTTCTTATTAATATTCATTAGTTAGCATTTACTTTTTTATTATTTTATTATGTATATTATAATTTATATTCATTTATTTAATAGTCACCCTGATTTGTGTTCCCACGTTTAAATAGAGCAAGGAACTGATGTCATCATGAATTCATTAATTTGCTAACTATTTCTTTGGAAATCTGAGAGGAAGCATATGAAACAAGGAAATGAAGCACATGTCATTTCAAAGAAGGACATACATGGATAGTACATATTGGAGCAGACAGGACCTGTGCCAGGTTTTGATTACAAGTGGGCAGAAGTAATACTCCAGCATTAAACTGTATAGCAGGGGTCTACCTCTTTATAAGAGGGAAGGTGAAAGTTAAATCATGTTAACATTATACTTGTCCATATTTTACCTATTTTCTAATATTGAAAATAATTCTTTGGAACTACACAACACTTTCAGGATTGACAAAGCTCTTAAGAAACTTGTCTTATATGATGTGCATGAGATCAGGTGAAAGAGCCAGAGTAGATATTGGCAGGTTCCATTATACAAACCAGAAAACATTCTCATCAACTTGCTTAACACCGTGCAGTTAATTAATTTATTAATCTGTATAGAATTACCTCCAAAGAGAAAGTGAGGTGGCTTACAAAAAAAAATTTTTTTTAAGTCAGAGTCACTGAAACACAAGGACAAGAACATTGGAATAAAGGAGTGTGGTAGTTTGAATATATGTCCCCCAATATATTCAATGTTTTACTAGTTATAGTTTGCATCTGCAATCACCTTGCTAGAGGCAATGTCACTGGGGGCTGGTCTTAGGTGTTAATGGTGTGGGTTTGAGATTCCACTGTAAAGATATGCAAATGTGCCTAGCAGGAGTTCCTGAAGTGTGCTGTGTGACCTTTTGGCTGTAGTTTTGCTCTGTGTGCTGTGGTGGCTGGTTGGCTTTCTCTCTCTCTGTTTGGCCCTGTGAAGAGCAGGCTGCTTTTCCTGCCTTTATGGAACTTTCCCTGGATCTGTAAGTTTCAATAAATAATATCCCTTCCTCCATAACTGTGCCTGGTCTGGAAGTTCATCTCAGCGAACCTGAAGCTGTCTGCTACAGTAAAGTGGTACCAGGAGTGGGGTGAGATGAACCAGACCATGTGGATATTCGTCTTTTGGAACCTTTGTTTTGGAGGAATGGGCATGGACTTGGTGCTTGCAACTGAAGATGCCTTCTGGAGCGGTAAGCCAAGTTTTATGGACTATTCTGATGAGAGTTTGAGAATGCTAAGTGCAGATAGTACTGAACTTCGAGGCTTGGCTTATGAGGTTTCTAAGGGGAAGGAAAGACTGCAGAGGACTTTGTTGGAACTGGGATACTGGCATAAGGGATGGCTACGTTCTGCTATCCAGGCCCAGAAAGTTTGATCAAGGTTAAATTTGTAATGGACTGATGTGCTTGGCTGAGATATTGTACTGAGATTTTAAGATTTTAAGTTGGAAAACCTCAAGCAAGTTAAAAGCAGAGGCACTGAGACTGGTTTTAGGTTATTGGAGCTGCTATTGTCAACGCATTAGCAATCTTAAGGAAGGTGGAAGGAAGGTTGCCTGACTGATTTACATTAAAACAATGGAGAGGATGCCTGAAGTAAGACTGTTAAAAATGCAAATTCTTGGAAAGAGCTGACTGGAGAAGGAACCTGCTTTTCAAGGCTATGGTTTATTTTGTCCCTGGATTAAGAATATGACTGTGTCCTGCACACTTGGTATTAGTTTTGGAAGCATGAAAAATGCGTGGAGTGGTCATGAGTTGCACACGGTTCCAGGAGCCGCTGCTGAGATGCGGCATGAGGCAGGGCATGAAGACCCTCAGGAATAGGCTGGAAGAGCCTTTGGAAGATGGACCCTGGTTTGCATGGAGACCTGAAGATGTTTTGGATGTACCAGGACTGTGCAAAAGGGCTACCATGGAGTGCAGTGCTGGCATGGGATGAAAGTTTTCCCTGGCGACTCTGCCCAGCTGGAGGGGCGAAATTGGAAAACCTGGAGACTGTCAGTCTCTGGTTATATTGAACTTGAACTGCAGAAGTTTGATGACTGCTGATGGTGGTTGAGTTTGCATTATTCTAGTCTCTCCTTGCTATATTCAATGTTTTACTAGTTATAGTTTGCATCTGCAATCACCTTGCTAGAGGCAATGTCACTGGGGGCTGGTCTTAAGGTGTTAATGGTGTGGGTTTGAGATTCCATTGTAAAGATATGCAAATGTGCCTAGCAGGAGTTCCTGAAGTGTGCTGTGTGACCTTTTGGCTGTAGTTTTGCTCTGTGTGCTGTGGTGGCTGGTTGGCTTTCTCTCTCTGTTTGGCCCTGTGAAGAGCAGGCTGCTTTTCCTGCCTTTATGGAACTTTCCCTGATCTGTAAGTTTCAATAAATAATATCCCTTCCTCCATAACTGTGCCTGGTCTGGAAGTTCATCTCAGCGAACCTGAAGCTGTCTGCTACAGTAAAGTGGTACCAGGAGTGGGGTGAGATGAACCTGACCATGTGGATATTCGTCTTTTGGAACCTTTGTTTTGGAGGAATGGGCATGGACTTGGTGCTTGCAACTGAAGATGCCTTCTGGAGTGGTAAGCCAAGTTTTATGGACTATTCTGATGAGAGTTTGAGAATGCTAAGTGCAGATAGTACTGAACTTCGAGGCTTGGCTTATGAGGTTTCTAAGGGGAAGGAAAGACTGCAGAGGACTTTGTTGGAACTGGGCTACTGGCATAAGGGATGGCTACGTTCTGCTATCCAGGCCCAGAAAGTTTGATCAAGGTTAAATTTGTAATGGACTGATGTGCTTGGCTAAAGATATTGGACTGAGATTTTAAGATTTTAAGTTGGAAAACCTCAAGCAAGTTAAATTAGAGGCACTGAGACTGGTTTTAGGTTACTGGAGCTGCTATTGTCAACACATTAGCAATCTTAAGGAAGGTGGAAGGAAGGTGGCCTGACTGATTTACATTAAAACAATGGAGAGGATGCCTGAGAAAGACTGTTAAAAATGCAAATTTTGGAAAGAGCTGACTGGAGAAGGAACCTGCTTTTCAAGGCTATGGTTTATTTTGTCCCTGGATTAAGAATATGGCTGTGTCCTGCACACCTGGTATTAGTTTTGGAAGCATGAAAATGCATGGAGTGGTCATGAGTTGCACACGGTTCCAGGAGCCGCTGCTGAGATGCGGCATGAGGCAGGGCATGAAGACCCTCAGGAATAGGCTGGAAGAGCCTTTGGAAGATGGACCCTGGTTTGCATGGAGACCTGAAGATGTTTTGGATATACCAGGACTGTGCAAAAGGGCTACCATGGAGTGCAGTGTTGGCATGGGATGAAAGTTTTCCTGGCGACTCTGCCCAGCTGGAGGGGGTGGAATTGAAAACCTGAGACTGTCAGTCTCTGGTTATATTGAACTTGAACTGCAGAAGTTTGATGACTGCTGATGGTGGTTGAGTTTGCATTATTCTAGTCTCTCCTTGCTATGCCTTAGACCAGTTAAAATGTTTACTCTGTGCCTTTACATGTTGAAAGTATTTAACTTGTTTGATTTTACAGGACTCACTATCTTAAGTTGATCAAGACTGTGAGAACCTTTGAAATTGGACTGAGTACAATTTACAATGTATGATAGTTATAAATCTATTGGGGGCCAAGACCTAAATATATTGGGGGCCAGGGGTGGAATGTGGAAGTTTGAATATATGTCCCCCAATATATTCAATGTTTTACTAGTTATAGTTTGCATCTGCAATCACCTTGCTAGAGGCAATGTCACTGGGGGCCGGTCTTAAAGGTGTTAATGGTGTGGGCTTGAGATTCCATTGTAAAGATATGCAAATGTGCCTAGCAGGAGTTCCTGAAGTGTGCTGTGTGACCTTTTGGCTGTAGTTTTGCTCTGTGTGCTGTGGTGGCTGGTTGGCTTTCTCTCTCTCTGTTTGGCCCTGTGAAGAGCAGGCTGCTTTTCCTGCCTTTATGGAACTTCCCCTGGATCTGTAAGTTTCAATAAATAATATCCTTTCCTCCATAACTGTGCCTGGTCTGGAAGTTCATCTCAGTGAACCTGAAGCTGTCTGCTACAAGGAGTAAGGGTCCATAGAGGATGCCAGTAGAGTTTCCAACCAAGGGTTCTGACCCCTCCTCTCACTCCCTTTCATCTCTATTAGTCTGACACGGAAACTGTGTGATCCACTGAGTGTTGACTGACAGTTTTTTGGCATTCAAAAAATAAAAATAAATACACAATGCCAGCCAAAGCAGTAATTTTGACTGCATACAGCATGTTGCCCACCATCTATTGAAAGAATATTCCATGAAACATAAGCACTGAAACATCTAATCCAAACATGAATTCCTGTAATTATCCTGCTTGGACTAGAAACTTAACCAATCAATAGACAGAGGTGAGTTGAAAGGAACAGAGTCCACAAAGATAATTGGTCCATGAAATGTCACAGGCCTGAGATTGTTTTTCAGAGTTGCATAGAAGTCATAAAAGAGGTGGCTGTGTCTGAGGTAAACTAATTCACTTGTGATCACAAAACATTTTACAGATGTCCACCTGTTCCTGTATTTTGATGAGAGTTTAAACAACGACATGGCTTTATTTGTTTTTTCCTAGACACATTTGACATATATTAACTGCATAAAGCTTCCGATTTAGTTTGTTTTTGCAATATCTTTATGTGTGCCAAAAGTACTTTCCTTGCTTGCCACCTCAAAAGAACAGTATTTGATAAATCCTCTTCCCTTTCCATGCCACATATTCTCTCAAGTGTTCTCATGGTATCAGCGATCACCATGAGATAACACCTAAGTGTTATTTGTCATTTACTTTCTTTTCATAAACCATAGGTAAATCTTTTCATGTCTATTGCCAACTGTTTCCAGTCATCACCTTCACCAAATCTGCCCTTTTCTATTTTATTTCTATTTGGTTCATAGCTTTACCACCTAAATGCCAAAGGTCAACTCGCCAGTCTCTTTTGAGACACCCAATGTCCCTTTAAGCACTACTGCACAAATTTGTTCTACCTGGAAGCACTTTATACCTATCTATGCAGTGAATGATGATACCTATGATGGTCCTGCTTCCCATCCAAATGAAATCAGCCAACACATCATAATTGCATTACTTATAAGATCAATCAATTCTTTTATAGATCTTCTTTTAGCCACTTCCAATGCAATGGCTGTAAGGAAGGCCATTCGATATTTGTCCTGTCCTATTTTATCTCTTTGCATGGTGCATAGCATTTTCTAAAGTTTCATAGATTTATGGAAGAGAATGATGCATATTTTATTGCCTTCTCTTCTTGATGAATTCACGAGGTTTCATTAAGCATTGTAGTGTTAGCAACATCAATTGCTCAAGTTATTAAGATGGAACACTGTCCTAATAGGGTGTGCTCACCACATGGGAGGGGGGTGATAACTATGTTGAAGGGACTTGAAGACATAATCAAAACCAAATAATAGGAAGCATTGGAAATTCATTCTGAAGAAGATTCTGACTTAATTCCTGGAACTAACATATTTAAATATTTCCCCTAAAGGAACCCCGGGATCATCTGGAATCTTTCCTACTTCATGAAAACATAATGGTTTTTACTTACTAGGAAATAAATACAGAATGTTCCATATTTTGCTACCTTTCAGCTTGCACTTCACAGATAGGAAACCCACCAATCTATAGTGCAGAGTCCCCGAGAAGTGTTTCTTAGAAATGAGCTCACATAGACATGTACCAGTTTGCTGAAGTAATGGTCAATTTGAATGGTAGGATCTGTATTTTCATTATCAGTTCCCTAAAGTTGGTAATAAATACTCTAGTTTTCTTGAGTCAAAGACCCTGACATGAGTTCCTTACTTGTAGGTATTATTTTCAAAATGTGTGATTTTAAAAATTTATCTTTCATGATTTATATTTTGTTTTATTTTATTTTATTTTATTTTATTTTATTTTATTTTATTTTATTTTATTTTATTTTATTTTATTTTAGAGAGAGAGAGAGAGAAAGGGGCAGATTTGTTGAGCGAATGGGCACACCAGAGCCTTCAGCCACTTCAAACAAACTCCAGATGCATGTGCTGCTTTGTGAATTTGGCTTATGTGAGGAATGAAACCTGGACCCTTAGGCTTCACAAGTAAGCACCTTAACCACTGAAAAATCTCTCCAGCCCACACGATTTATTTTTAATCAACATTTTTTATCACAGCACCAATAACAGTGATAACAAATCAGAAAATTTCTGTGTGTATTACGAGTGATAACTTCGCATACTCAAGAGGACACACGTGGTTCTATTGCATCCCATCCCATGCCTACATATTAGTTCCAGAAAGTATTTCTTTTACTAAAATCCTACTTTGACTATAACCCTGTTGATCTAAAAGACATTTAAAGTCAGAATCATCCACTATTAAATTATCCTACCATTAAGGTACAAGTCTGAAAAATAAATCATGTTTCCTATCATTTATACTAATAGCACTGTATTAATAATAAAGTGACAGATTTCACAATTCTTACAATGTATTCAAACCTTTCTTTTAGGAAAAATTAATAACAGTCCCAGTGTTTCTTTCAAAAGGAAATGAATGGCCGGGAATTGTGGCACATGCCTTTAATCCCAGCACTTGGGAGGCAGAGGTAGGAGGATTGCCATGAGTTTGAGGCCATCCTGAGACTACATAGTGAATTCCAGGTCAGCCTGGGCTACAGTGAGACCCTACCTTTGAAAAAAAAAAAAGAAAAGAAAGAAAGAAATGACATGAATGAAATGGTGTTGACAAGAATGCTGGCAGTGAACAGGGTTTGAGATACAGGGTGATGAATGGCCTTTGTGGTAGTGATGTCTATCATTTCCCTTCCCATCATGGCCCTGAAAAGCACAGATACTCCACAGTTTCCACCATGTCTGCCAAGACTTTCTAGGTATCTGGCTTTGAAGGGAATTTAGGGAAAAAAGAGAGAGAAAAACTGATTGCAGATTAAGAGTTTTATTGGCAGCTTGAGGAATTGATTTCTATTCTCTCTCTCTCCATATATATTTTTGCTAGCTAGACTTTGTATGATTGCATCATGTGTTGGTACCATGATTTCCTTTCCTCCCTGGCCCCATTCCACTGAGGCCTTCCTCAGTGGTATTGCTGGTGTTCACCATGGGGTTGTGTGTTATGAGTTGTGAGAACAGCAGTCATTCATTGTGTGTGGTGGGGACAATGCCTCTGGATATTACCTCCCACAAAGTGGCTCTTACAATACTTCCACCCTCCCTCTTCTGCAAAATTTTCTAAGCTGCTGAGAGCTAAACACCAAAGTAGACTTAAAATACACCCACCAAGGCTCAGGGAATAACACCTTTAAGGCTACTTCATAGGCACTTTGCAAAGCAATTTTCTCCATTTTCAATATCCTGTTCTTTTCATAAAACATAGGAATACAGTATAAAGACTTAAAGAATTTATATATTTGATAGTCTTTTATAAAAATCAAACTAGATCGAGGAGGGACACAGGTGGTTTGTGGGAAAAAAGGTCTAGGGAACTCCTTCAATCAGGAGATAAGGAGAGGAGAGATCCTTCTCTGATCTCTAGAAAAGTGGAGATTGAAAGGGAAGAATTAAGGACATTTCTGCTGTTTTACTTTCAGGGCCCAGTCACCCTAAACTAACCTAACAAAGCTACCTGACTCCTCCTCACTGCGATCACAGGTGCAGAGGATTCCTGTTGCTTCAGCATCCATCTCATGACAATCATGCTACCGTGAGCCACATGCTGAGTATGGATGAAGATGTAGTGCAGGAACCATTGAACTGTGAAGAATGTGCTGGATGGTAATGAAGAAGTCTCTGCCATGGACTGGGTGCCACCTACAAATTCATCTGTGCCTGCACGTGATCCATGGAACTGTGAAGAATATGCTGGATGGTAATGAAGAAGTCTCTGTGATGGACTAAGTCCTAGCAACCAATTTATCTGCGCCTGCACTTCCTCTGCAGGGGAGAACATCCTCTTTATGGTAGCATCTGGAGCCGGAGATTATGTACCTCAGCTTTAATGTCCCAAAGCGAGTAGATGACATGTCTAATTATTGGTGGGAGTAAGCAGACACCACATACAATACAGATACCCAAAGCTGCGATACTTCCTATCCAGGAAGTAAATGAAGACCATGACGGCCATGAAGATCTATTCCAGGAACATAAACTAAATTACATGGGACATGGAGAATCAAACCGGGGTCCTTAGGCTTTGCAGGCATGCTCCTTAACTGCTAAGCCATCTCTCAAGCCCTTTTAAGGTATTTTAAGGATTTCATTTTATTTATTTGAGTTAGAGAGAACATGGGCATGCCAGGACTTCTAGCTACTGCAAAAACCTGCTGGAGCTGAGCTGCAAGCCTCCTCCATGTGAACCAGCTGACAGAAAGTTGGAAAAAGCTACCCTGCATGCAGTTCAAGGGGAGAGAGGAAACACCAGTGAAGGTACTCAACAGTGAACACTGCAAACTTTCAATTTGGTCACCCAGGCCAAATGAGCCAATGGGTGCAATAGTGGCATGTCTCTTATGGGGAGGGGGGGACAAACCGCTCTCTAATTAGACTGGAGGCCCACTCCATGGGAGGGAATACATCCCTGATACTGAAAACCTATGACACAGATAGTCATGAGCCCTAGGGGTGTAATGTCTGCTGGTGTTACACTAAATGTATACACAATGCTCACCAAAATGCCCAGTAGGCTCTTCTCTTAATGTCCACACCCATATATTATTAATGCTACTCTCACTTGTGGTTAGAGAAGCTTTTCTTTTCAGATGGTGACGACCTTGGGATGACTCAGAAGGCACCATGGTGCTGAGAAGAAGTGACACAGGAGTGCTCAGCCCTGAAACACTTCAAACCCACCTTCTTGGCTAAGGGCCCATTGCAGAAGAGGGGTTGAAAAGAATATAAGAGCCAAAGGAAGAGTAGTACACCTTAGAACGTGCTGCTCCAGACATAAAATGGCCTGGATATCCACGACCTTGCAGTTCCTGATCCTCTCTACACAAGACCATTATAATAGGAGGAAAAGATCATGACATCAAACTGAAAAGAGACTGATTGAGAGGGGTAGGGGATATGACGGAGAGTGAAGTTTCAAAGGGGAAAGGGGGGAAGAGAGGGAAGTACCATGGGATACTGTCTACAATTAAAGAAGTTGTCAATAAAAATAAATTAAAAATAATTTTTAAAAAATCAAACTAGATCTACTTATAAAAACAAAATCTTGAACTGGGCATGGTGGCACACACCTTTAATCCCTGCACTCTACAGGCAGAGGTATGAAGACTGCAGCAAGTTTGAGGCTACCCTGAGAATATATAATGAATTCCAGGTCAGGCTGGGCTAGAGGGAGACCTTATCTTGAAAAACAAAACAAACAAACAAAAAATCCCTGGGAACTGTAAATACAGAATATCACCATGATTGTGGAAAGCTCTACTGAGCATGCTATCTAGACAGCCAGGCCTTACAATGTTATACATTTGCAATTAATCAGTCAACATTAAAAAAATAAAATAAAATCATTGAACATGGTGGTGTACACCCTTACTCACAAAGAGGTAGGAGGATTGCTGTGAGTTTGAGGCCAGTTTGAGATTAAATAGTGAATTTCAAGTCAGCGTGGGCTATAGCAAGACCCTACCTCAAACATAAATAAATAAATAAAATCTTAACTTTACCACTATGCTTATAATTAAATGTCAATATGCTTGAAAATAATTAATTTGGCCCCATGTTATTTACACATTTGTGGCCTATATTGCTAATAAATCCACCTGATAAAATGTTCCTGGGGGTTTTTATGAAGAAATAGGTTAACTTGTTCTTGAAAAAAAGGTAGTGTGGATATATCATGAATTAATAGGAGCTTGAAAGCTCCAGAAAATGGTGTTAAAGACAAGAAATATTAATTATCCTGATACAATTAGTGAATATTGTATAAATGTACTGAAATAGCACAAGGTACACGAGAAATGGTTACATTAATCAAAACTTATTTTAAAAGTATTTAAAAAGATGGAAATGCTTATTTCCCTGATTTGATCCTTACACACTCTACACTCACTGAATTATGACACTGTGTTCCATAATTTTTTACAATTAAAATAATTTGAAAAATTGAAAATAAGTAGAGACAGATGGCAACTGTGCTAATTGAATAGATGAGCAACAAATCCTTAAAAGCACTTCTAGAACTGGTCTTTGTGTCTTAGAGCTGATTTGAGAGAGAGAGAGAGATCTCATTAGTTCTTTTAGGGATAAAGGTGGAAAATATTTGTTTATATAGGTAAGAAATAGCTTTGTTTCCTAAAACCACAAAGCCAGAAGACCATTTTATCATATGTATGATCCAATGGCACTGTATGAAAACTTTTCAGTGAATTTTTGTTTTAGATTACACGTGTTAACTTCAAATGATTAATTACTTAATCTTGCCTTTCCAAACCAACCTATTTCCATACAAACCAATATTCATCTCCTCACCAAAATCTGAACGGAAAACACAGACAGCACATTTTATTTCACAGCAGATGAAAAACAGGATAGTGAAAGCATGCACACAGACTTACCGAGGTGTACAAGTGTCCCTCACTGTTCACTGCCAAATACAGCTTGGTTTGAACTCCTTCAATAGCCACCACTCAAAGACCCACAGGGATGAGGTTAAACAGAGCTGAAAATTCATAGAAAGTGAAAAGGTTACACTTCTTGATTTCATAGTTTTCCAATGTGTTCCACAGGAGAATCTGGCTCCCTCAAGGTAGTATGGACTGGACAAGAATAGAAATAGACATGTAGCCACATAAAAACTAAAGCCTGGGCTGAGTGATGGCTTAGGGGTTAAGGCACCTGCCTCCTAACACTAAGAACACTGGTTCCAATCTCCAGCGGTTCCAATCTCCAGGCCCACGTTTAGCCAGATGCAGTGACGTAAAGGCGCAATGTCGCACCTGGCCACAAGGGGGCGCGCACATCTGGAGTTCATTCGCAGCAGCTGAGACACTGCTCGGGTGCCCATTTCAGTCTTCCCCCCCCCCGTCTCTCTGTGTCTCTCTCCAAAAAAATAAGATAAAATAAAAAGTTAAAAAAAAAAAAAAAACTAAAGCCTCATTCTACCTTCTAGTGTACTTGACTCATGGTTTCCATTACAGTCATGCAACTGGGGCTATAAGTACATATGCTCAAAGACTCCAGCTATAATGGAAGACTCTAGACTCAGTACTCTAGTTTATAGAATCAGAATGAGGAATATTGATGCTTCTTGGGTGATCTACCATAAGGAATTGTTTTGCACATTAAATAGCATCATCCTTTATAAAACTAAGCTATTTTAAATGAATTTTTTCTTAAATTTATTTACTTGAGAGAGAGAGAGAGAGACAAAGGGACAGAGAGAAGGAGAGATAGTGGGCATGTCAGGGTCTTCAGCTGCAGCAAATGAACTTCAGATGCACGTGGCACCTTGTGCATCAGGCTTCCATGGGTACTAGGGAATACATCCTCAGACCTTTGGCTTTGTAGGCAAGTACCTTAACCACTAAGCCATCTCCCCAGTCAAAAACTAAGCTTTTGGGCTGGAGAGATGGCTTAGCGGTTAAGGCGCCTGCCTCCTAAGCCTAAGAACGCTGGTTCCAATCTCCAGCGGTTCCAATCTCCATGTCCCACATTTAGCCAGATGCAAAGCGATGCAAGGGCGCAATGCTGCACTTGCCCACAAGGGGGTGCACACATCTGGATTTTGTTCACAGCAGCCGAGAGACTGCTGGTGCGCTCATTCTCTACCTGTCTCCCTCTACCCTCTCTCTCTGTCTCTCTCTCTGTGTGTGTCTCTCTCTTAAAAAAAAAAAAAAAAAAAAAACTAAGCTTTTAAACTGCTTCCCTAGGTAGTTGACCAAATTTACACTGCCAAGGTCAGAGATATCAGTCAGTTGGGAAGTGATTCCTATACTCTTAGAAGAGACATTATTGGTCCAATATCTTCATTTAAATAATCTGCCAGAGCCCACTGGCAGATTCAAACAGTCCCTGAATGGGGAGTGAGGATTAAGGAAAAAGAAAGACAAGAGAAACAAAAGATGAACTTGGGAGGGCTGTCCATCAATACCTAGGCCCCAACTTTATTTAGTTTAGCGTTTTTATACTTCTTCTCAGAGCACAAGGCTGCAAATGGAACAAATGGTAAATACAGGATTTCTAAAAAAAAAAACTGCATCATAAAACAGTTAAATCTTTGCTGTTAGATCAAGGGAACACTTCCTCCTCAATTTCCATATTCTGGGCAGGTAACTGATCTCTGCTTGGCCATTCTGCTTATCTTTAGCCCATTGTCAAGCAGAAGTTAAGTCAAGATCAACTGGCTCCTGACAATAATCTATATAATTTCCAATCTAACCCCCTCCAAACATATCTAGACCTTGCAATAATAAGTCGTATTCTCCCAGAGAATATTTTATTAAAGAACAGAAATTTTCCAAGTCAGTCTTGAGAGGGGTCCTAGCTTTTAGTCTTGAAGAACAAAGATTAAATCAATAAAAACAAGGAGGCAGGTTTTGTGGTGCATGCCTTTATTCCCAGCACTTGAAACTCTGAGGCAGGAGGATCATCATGAGTTTGAGGTCAGCCTGGGGCTATAGAGTGAGTTCCAGGACACCCCACACAAGAGTAAGACACTGACTCAAAAGGAAGGTGTATTTAATCAATTTTTTCCCTGCAAAATAATTACAAGTGGGAATCCAAATGGTGCCAATGAGGCCTTCATGTCTTCATTGGAAGGCCTGAGGGCATGAAACTTACACCCAAGCTTTCCTCACAACCACACACCACTCACTGGAGACAACCAGTGGGTGTCCTCCCACTACTAGCTCTCCCACTCCATGAACAAAAAAGAAGACAGTACATTTTTAAAGCATAGTGCTTATGACACACATCTTTTGAAAATAGCCTGTGCACCTTTCTCTCAGGAGTCATGGACCAAGTCTGATAATTTTTATCCTGTTTTGTAAGTTTGCTGAGGATGATAAATTGGTCCATTATTTCCATAAACAAAAATATAGAGATATCAGTGCATGCTTAAGAAGAGTGTTCTCGGGATCACTCTTTTCTGTGCATATATATTCTAGGCAGTAGATAGGATAACATGGATGAAAAATATTAATGAGGAAGGAAGTACTCCGTGCTGAGCCTACAGTGTATCTTTCTCTTAAAATCAGGGTACTTATCAAAAGGAGCTAGCACATACTGTATGGTTCAAAGTACAAGTGTTCCTACCACAAGCCACTGGTGGTGCTTTATTCAATACTTGTCATAGTAAAGCTGGGCCCTTTTGTTACATGAGATAAAGGAAACTAATTGCACAGATTTCAAGCCAGGATTCTGTGCTAATATCTGACAATGCAATGTACAGGAAATAAGTGTAATATCTTGAGTATGTCGTGTATATGTCATATTTTTTGAAGATGCCTTGCTCACAGCAGGTGCTCAAAACATTCGTAGACTGATAGAAAACTGTACAATGAAACATGATAATTATTTTTGAGAAGTAATAAATCACAATCCCATTATATAAGGCCATCATTAAAAAAATCTGAAAGCTTAAAACTAAATTTTTCCTTATGGTTTGGTTTAAAGATATATTACTGTGCATTACTTGACAACTATAAAACAAATGTAGGTCTGAAACCAGGTTTGGTCATAGTAAAACCTAATAGAAAATAATGATAAATGAAATTCAGAATTATTTCTAGAACTTCATTATTTTACAATATTCTAAACCTTCTTTGTTGTCATTTTGGAATATTTTAAAAATTATTTGTCCTGGGCGTGGTGGCGCATGCCTTTAATCCCAGCACTTAGGAGGCAGAGGTAGGAGGATCACCATGAGTTCGAGGCCACCCTGAGACTACATAGCTAATTCCAGGTCAGCCTGGACCACAGTGAGACCCTACCTTGAAAAAACAACAACAACAAAAAATTATTTGTGAGTACAGAGAAAGAGAAAGAGTGAGTGCATGGGCATGCCAGGGTCTCTCGCTCTACAAATAAACTTCAGATATATGTGTCCCTATGTGCATTTGGATTTACCTGGGTTTTGAGGAACCAAACTTAGGCCAACAGGCTTTACAAGCAAGGGCCTTTAACCACTGAGTCATCTCCAGCTCTTCTTATCTTTTTTTTTTTTTTTTCCCTGAGGTAGGGTCTCACTCTAGCCCAGGCTGACCTGGAAATCACTATGCAGCCTCAGGGTGACCTCTAACTCATGGCAGTCCTCCTACCTCTGCCTTCCAAGTGTTGGTTTTAAAGGCTTGTGCCACCATGCCTGACCCTCTTCTTAGTTATCTTAAAGCATCTTTTAACAGAAGAGTTCAGGATATGCTTTGGGTCTCTGCGCCTGTCCCAAGGCAGTTGCACTGCAGCAAGCCCTTCACAGTGACAGAGGGGAGAAAGCCACAGCCTTTGCACCATGCACACCGGCTAGGCGACCTCATCAGCACAAGCTGGGCTTCAAACTCCCCTGACATGCCCGCCCCAACCCCTCCACCATCCTCCAATCTAAGGGGGGACATGTCAAAAGACAAAAGCCCCTTCCCACCTCGTCTCCTTCTGTGCCTCTTCTTGGAGCCAGAGTTGGACGCTGAAGAGATGTTTACCTTGTTTTTGTCACAGCTGGTCTTGCCTTTGCTCGGGCTGCGGACACACTTGCAGGCATTGGATTTCTCGTGCTCTTGGCTTGTCTCTTCTGATGGAGGAGTGAGCGGGGACAGCCGCCGCCAGGGCCAAGACGCCAACACCACCCCTTCTTTTGGGGCCCCTCCTCTGCGCTGCCACCCACCTGGGCTCTTCTTGGCCTGCGCTGGGCTCGGGCTTCTGCGCGCTCGGGTTTCCGCCGGGGAGGGTCATGCTCCGGTGCCCACGGGCTGCTGGCAGTCTGGGTCCGAGCGGACGCCACAGCCCCGGGCGGGGAGAGCAGGCTACACTGACTGGCAGGCAGAGGAGACCATGCTGCCCTCAGGCGTGCTCGTGGTCCTGAGCCCCGAGGACACTGTGCAAGTCCAAGCCTCTCCTGTGGGAGTTGCGAGGCATCCCCCGCCCTGTGCGGCACAGAGTGCCTGAGGAGGGAGGGGGAGCGAGAGCACGGGCAGGGGCGCGGGGGCGGTCCCTCGGGAGAGAGGCCACGGGCGCAGGCAGGGGTGGGAGGAGGCAGCACTGGGGGAGCTCCAGCCCTGGCCCCTCCCAGTCCTTTTCCGCTAGTCCTGCAACTTCTAGGCCTGGTGATCGCAAAAGTTGGCCAGTGCCAGTTTTCCGGCAGTGATCAAACAGGTAACATCCTCACATCCTCCCCTTTGTTGTTCCTGCTGCTCTGTGTGAGGCACAGTCACAAGACATGAATTCCATCTCCACAGGCCCCCTCCCTCCTCCCTCCCTCAGAGCACAACAGCCTCAGGGTGGCCCTCTCCCTGGAAGCTCAGTCCCCTCCTTCAGGGAGCCCAGCTACTGATTGTCTCCAGTGGCCCTCCCCCACCCACCCCATCCCCCAAATGCCCCAAGGGTCACTCAGCCTAACACCTGTAGAGACCTAAGGTCCTGCCCTGGTGCCCAAAGCTGGTGCCCTCGTTTGCCCCTCTGGACAGAGCTTTGGCAGTGAACAGTGATGGAGGAAGAGCCCTGGCATGAGGGAGTTGCATTCAAGGAGCTGGGCTTGGCTCCGTTTTTGGGAAGGGGAGGAGTGGGATTGGGTTCTTCCCTGAGTGTCTGACTCTTAGCTGGCCAGTGGGAGCCTGGGCTGGAGCCCTTGGAAGTTCGCCAGACCCCTGCCCCAGCCTGAGTGACATAAAGCCCCCACCCACTGAGGTATTTTGCATGGCCACACTTGTTGCCAGCCACTCAGAAGAGGCGACAGATGGGCTCAGCCCCAGCTAGGGGGGCAGGGAGCAGCCACTACAGAGCTGAACATCATGCTGCCACCCAGTGGTTTTTGCTGAATTTTCATATCATGCCAATTTGTGCGAGCCAAACCCCCTTTTCTTTCTAGGCCCCCTCATCTCTAGCGGGTTGGGTTTGGGAATCCACGCAGTGAGCTTGAGGAGTTTGCCATAGGCAGTATTTGGGAAATACATAGCCCAGTCTCTTTTAGCTCTAGCCCATCTCCAATGTTTTGATTTCTTTTACCCGATCCTCAGGAAAGCACCTTCTCTTCCAAGTCAGGAATGAACCTGGCTTTCGCCTGGCTTGGTATTCATAACTTCTTTCTAGTAAATGCAGGAAACAGAACTGTCCACCTACCTCCCTATCTTAGGACAAAGTGTTGCACCATTTCACCTGATTTCTGAGGCCAACTTTGACGCTCTTCTACCTTGAGCTGCCAATATGCTGGAACGCTTTCTTTAAAGGGTCCCTCGACCTTCTTTTCTAATCCTTTCAGAACTGATATAGATGCAAAATCAAATGTGCGACTTATTCCCAATGCGCCGGTCCTCTCCAAGTGGCCGACCTCCCAACAATTTCAGTCTCAGCAACAAAGACTTCCCATGTCTTCCCTTCACAGAGATGCCATTGCTGCCTCCTCTGTCCCTTCTCCCCAGTCTTGAACTGCTTCATCAGAAGGATGGATGCCTGTCTGCAATGCTGGGGTGGAGATTTACAGAATGATGCCAAGAGTTCTGAAATCCCCTGCCTTTGCAAATTCAGCTTTCCCAAAAGCAAAGGACAACTCAGATTAATAGGGGTGAAAACTCCTGCTTTGTCTGTCTGGAACACCGTGACAGTTTAAATGGCCTTGTTCATCACTACAGTCCCATCACTTGGTATAGAACTTGTCATACAGTCTATGCTTTAGTCAAAATCCGCTGACAGTGACTGATGAATGATGAATGTATAGTGATCCTCAGGAAGGAGGTGCTTCCCAGCTCAGAATGCGCAATTGGTTAATTTCTGGGAACCAGGAAACGATGCAATCTCATTGAAAGAAGGGTGACAAGAAGCTTTGACCATGGTCAGATATTCAAGTGAGCCCATGTTCACTTGGGCCTTCTACCAAGGGTCCTTGTTTTCCAACTCATTTTGGAACCCTGATCTAGAATTAAAAAAAAAAAAAAACTAAAGAAGGGCAAAGTTTTGATTCAAGACAGGGACAGACTTTAAAATGAATTAGGGGATTTTGAGAAGACAAGGAGAGATTTCTCATGTTCTTTTTCTTCCATTCTCCTCTAGTTCTCTCACCATCTGCTCAAGTACACTCCCTAAAGCATCTTAAGGAGGCCTGTCAAATTATTCATCATTCTCAGTTCTTTTTCTTTGCAAAGCTCCTTCCTATATGACATCCTTGGAGAACTACTTTCCAATAAAATGACTTGTGAATCACATGCTCTCATCAGTGCCAGATTAATAGGAAATGATCAACCTTAAATCCCTGACAAAATTAGCTTCATTTGCCAACAGTTAATGTTGTAATAGAGAGCGCCTGTAGTGGTGACATTTTAGGTAACAATATACTACTGGGATAGCTTGAGAAGGAGTAGCATGAAAGAAGCCACCAATAGAATCGGTCCCACAGTTCATACTCCTGTTTATGAAAGTGTTCTCATGAGAGTATACACGTAACATTGGTTTGCTACTTTTTTTTTTTTTTGGTTTTTCGAGGTAGCGTTTCACTATAGCCCAGGCTGACCTGGAATTCAGTCTGTAATCTCAGGGTGGCCTCGAACTCATGGTAATCCTCCTACCTCTTCCTCCCGAGTGCTGGGATTAAAGGCGTGCGCCACCACGCCTGGAGTTTGCTACTTTTATAGTACTAATTATATCATAAATTAATGTCAGGCAAGCTCATTTGGATAGTGCCTGTTTTTCATATTTTGGTTTTGTTTAATTTGTATTTGTTGATTTGCATATGGGAGTATGTGTGTATGAGTGTGTATGCGTGCATGCTCCAGGGTCTCTTGACCTGAAAATGAATACCAGACACATACACTTCTGGGTGTCTGTTTTAATATGGGTGACTGGGAAATTGAATCTGGGCCAGCAGGCTTTGCAAGCAAGTGACTAACTGCTGAGCCAACTCCCCAGGCCCCCAATCTTCATATTTTAAAGTCAAGATTCTTTTTTTTAAATAATGAATTTTAAAAATATTTTTATTATTTTATTTGAGAGAGAGACAGAAATAGGCAGGTAGAGAATGGGTGCGACAGGGCCTCCAGCCGCTGCAAATGAACTCCAGATGTGTGCACCCCCTTGTGCACCTGGCTTACGTGGGTCCTGGAGAATCAAACCTTGAACCGGGGTCCTTCCGCTCCACAGGCAAGAGTTTAACCGCTAAGCCATCTCTCCAGCCCATAAAGTCAAGATTCTTTTTTTTTTTTTTTTTTTGTTTTTCGAGGTAGGGTTTCACTCTGGTCCAGGCTGACCTGGAATTCACTATGTAGTCTCAGGGTGGCCTCGAACTCTCAGCGATCCTCCTACCTCTGCCTCCCGAGTGCTGGGATTAAAGGCGTGAGCCACCATGCCCGCCTAAAGTCAAGATTCTTGAAAAGAAAAATTATTGTGACCAACATTCTCTACTTCCTTGCTTTTTATTTACCATTCACTATTATATATCCAGAACAATTCCTCTATGTAACTTTAAATATTCCTCCTGGAGTGGGGCAACTAGGATTTGGTGGGTATTTGAATATACAGAAAATATATGTAAAAATGTCCTTATTGCATTCCTATTTGATTATGGCCTTAATTATTCAAAGTGGTTTTCTTTAGTTTTGGAAATTTAGCCATCATTTCCCTACTGGCTTTGTAAAAAATCTCCTTCCTCTCCTTTGAAATGTTTATTATATGTACTTGAAACTTCCTTCTATTATGGTACCATACTTCTCAGCTCTTGTTCCCTCTCCTCATTTTTTTAAAAAACCTGGATACTTCACTGATCCCCCTCATGAAGGAGATCTAGTCTATTGTTTGATTTTTTTCATTGGAATATGCAAATCAGACTGTATGCTAATAATTTACATATGGCATAAACCATTTCTACATGTCTTACAATTTCTATTTTGTCTTTACTAATAAGTCTTTTTGTTTTCTTTTTATTCCACTATATCCTGTTTATACCTTATAGATTTTGTTCCTTTCTTTATCCCATTTAACCTTTTTTGAGAAAGGTTTCTCCACTAATAATCTGGGCTGGCTATTATGATCCTGAGGCTTCAGTCTCTAGAGTGCTGGGATTACAGGCATTCATGACCACACCCAGCTGCTTATGTTTGAGTCCCTTTATTTCTATAATAATACTCTGTTTTATTTATTTTTGTGGGGGAGGCATCACTGCTAACTCAAAATGTGCTTTGTTTCTTTTCGTGCTCCATACATTTGATGAGGGAACTTGGCTTGGCAGAAGAGTCGTTTTCTGCAAAAATCCCACAAGAACAGACTAGTCATTGGTCGCTGTCACTTTGCAATCTTTGCCAGCACGCCATGGATTTCACTAGTCCAGGTAAGTTTTTATTTTCATCTCTTAGCATGGTATTAAAGTTCAGAAGAGGATTCCAATTCCCTATACTCCCAGTCCGCTTGTATCGTAGGTTCCTTGCCTTGGGCTTTGATTTATCACTAACTTGATAACTCTTCTTGGTCCCTGGGCCTGAGGAGAATGCACAGGGCTCTCTATCAGGGTGGTGATATCAACAGACCCCAGATTCTATCTATCTACCATATATATTCTCTCTCTCTCTCTCTCCATATATATATATACACACACACACATACAGATCATCTCCCACTCAATAAGAGTGATTACCCAGGATGGCAAAGTGGCATTCAAGAGCAGATGCAATCATTTTTTTTAATTTTTTTTTTTGGTTTTGCGAGGTAGGGTCTCACTCTGGTCCAGGCTGACCTGGAATTAACTATGTAGTCTCAGGGTGGCCTCTCAGCGATCCTCCTACCTCTGCCTCCCGATTGCTGGGATTAAAGGCATGCACCACGACACCCGGCTGCAACCATCTTTTTTTTAAAAAAAATTATTTATTTATTTATTTGCAAATAGAGAATATGAATACACCAGGACCTCCAGCCACTGCAAAAGAATTCCAGATACATGCACCACTTTGTGTATCTGGCTTTATGTGAGTATTGGGGAATTGAACATGGGTCATTAGGTTTTGCAGGCAAGTGCTTTAACCACTGCAGTCCTAGATGCCATCACCTTGTAGGAATCAGATGGATCCACTCAAGTGATGCCAGCAACAAAAACTTCCGGGACCACTCTGTAGAACAGAAGCTGAGGAGTGAACAAGCAAGGCCTCACCTTGGCCAGAGACTGCTTAATTAGGCATGAATGTCCCGGTTTCTCTCTACCTAAACCAGAACTTCAAATCAGTACCCTGAATATGAACTTGGGGATCAATGGACCCCTCTGTTTTTCCCAATGTGGTACATTGCCTAAATCTCTTCTTGTTTTCAAAAAAGAAAGAGAGCCGGGTGTGGTGGCGCACGCCTTTAATCCCAGCACTTGGGAGGCAGAGGTAGGAGGATCGCAGAGAGTTCGAGGCCACTCTGAGACTACATAGTTAATTCCAGGTCAGCCTGGACCAGAGTGAGACCCAACCTTGCAAAACCAAAAAAAAAAAAAAAAAAAAAAAAGAAAGAAAGAAAAAGAAAGAAAGAAAGAAAGAAAGAAAGAAAGAAAGAAAGAAAGAAAGAAAGAAAGGGAGGGCCACGCGTGGTGATGCACACCTTTAATCCCAGCACTCAGGAGGCAGAGGTAGGAGGATTGCTGTGAGTTCAAGGCCACCCTGAGACTAAGTACATAGTGAATTCCAGGTCAGCCTGGGCCAGAATGAGACCCTACTCAGAAAACAAACAGAGAGAGAGAGAGAGAGAGAGGGGGGGGGAGGGAGGGAGGGAGGGAGGGAGGGAGGGAAGGGAAGGGGAGACAAGAAAGAAATGAAAGAAAGGGAGGGAGGGAAAAAAAGCAAAATATGGGGTTGGAGAGATGGCTTAGGGGTTAAGGTGCCTGCCTCCTAAGCCTAAGAACGCTGGTTCCAATCTCCAGCAGTTTCAATCTCCAGGTCCCACGTTTCGCCAGATGCAAAGTGACGCAAGGGCGCAACGCTGCACTTGACCACAAGGGGGCGCACACATCTGGATTTCGTTCTCAGCAGCTGAGACGCCCATCTCTGTCTTCCTCTCCCTCTCTGTATCTGTCTCTCTCCAAAAAAAAAAAAAAATAATAATAATAAAAAATAAAAGCAAAATATGAACAATAAAGAAAACATGCTCTTTAGAAAGTTTATTTATTTAGCACCTGATTCCAAAGACTTGGAAATTGATGAAATGCTAAAGAATTAAAAAGGCTAATCTTGAAAATGCTAGGAGACTTCAAAGAGGATATAAACAAGTAGCTGAACAAAGCAGTACAGAATACAGATGAAAATACCAACACAGAGATCATAAATGTTGAAATCTGCAAAATGAAATGCTCAACAAAGCAAATACTAGGACAGGCAGAAGAAAGACTATCACAGCTTAAAGGCAAGTTTAATGATTCTATTCAGACAGCAATAAAGGAAAAAAAAATAGGGCTGGGGAGATAGCTCAGTGGATAAGGCACTCACCTGCAAAGCCTAACAACCCATCCTCTCTCCCCCCTTTCTCTGTCTGCATCTCTCTGCCTGTAAATAAGTAAATAAATATTTTTTAAAAATAGAAAGGAAGCTGGGCATGGTGGCACACACCTTTAATCCCAGCACTTGGGAGGCAGAGGTAAGAGGATCGCCATGAGTTTGAGGCCACTCTGAGACTATACAGTGAATTCCAGTTCAGCCTGGACCAGAGTGAGACCCTACCTCGAAAAACCAAAAAAAAAGGTCTTAAAAAATAAATTATGACCACAGATTTCGAGACGTGTGTACTATGGCCTACAATGTAGCTTACACACTTAGAATTTGGGGTATAGGAAAGGATGCTAACATACAAACGAGCAAAATACCTATTCATGGAAATAACAGTGAAAATTCCCCTAAATCAAGGGGGAAAATTGGATATTAAGAATTAGGAAGCATTTAATACTCCAAATATGCATGAGCAAAAGACAGCCCCCTCCATGTTGCAATATAATTCAAACAGCAAGCCCACAGAATGAAGAGAATGTTAAAAGCTGTGAGAGAGAAGTTACTGGCAAAGACAAAGCCATCAAAATAACAGAATATGTGAGTTCAAGGCCACTCTGAGACTACATAGAGAATTTCAGGTCAGCCTGAGCTAGAGTAAGACCCTACCTTGAAAAATGAAGAAATAAAATAAAATAAAGTATTGCTGAAATTTAAAACTATACCAAGACAAGCAATATTTTAGATATAGACCAAACACATCATTTCTCTGATACTCACAAACACCAGTTAGAGTGGACAGGTCTAAAAGCTAGTTTAAGATTTAACACTGCTTATTTATGAACTCATAATTCATTTTTAACAATTCTGCAAGAATTAAAAAAAATATTTATATTGAGCTGGGCACGGTGGCACACACCTTTAATCCCAGCACTTGGTAGGTAGAGGTAGGAGGATCGTCATGAGTCCAAGGCCTGAGACTACATAATGAATTCCAGGTCAGCCCGGGCTAGAGGGAGACCCTACCTCGAAAAACCTCATGACACAAACATTCCATTATATACAGTCTTTGACACTTTAGAAGCTAAAGTTACAGAAACATCAGTGATCTCTGTATGGTCTGTTCCCCAAAGCTGCCTTATTGAAACTTCACCCCACTGAGAACCTTCACAAAGGTACAAAGTGCATCTGACCATGGTATATAAAGACAAGGTCTTTGGGAGGTGACTTGAAGTTAGATAAGGTCATAAGGTGGAACTCACAAACTGGTGGCTTTGCAAAAGACATCCAAAGACACACCTGTTCCATGTCTGTCCTGTGATGGCCCAAACTGCTTCAAGACTGTCATCAAGAAACTGTCATCCAGCAGGCCCCTTGGATCTCCAGAACCATGAATCAATATAATCTTTTCCATTGTTTTGTTACGGAAATAAAACACAACAGAAATCAGCTAACACAAATTACTACTCTCTTCTGATTGGTGATTAACCCTTTTTGGGTTATACTTTATCTTCATTCAATAACAAGTAAATGGTCCTTAGGAAATAAATGTAATACCTACATTTAGAGTCTCATGACAAGGACCCCTGTAGCCCAGCTTGCCTCAAATTTGCTATTTCCAAGGATGGCCCTGAACTTCTGATCTTCCTGCTTCTAACTACTGACTGCTGGGATTTTAAGTGTGCACCACTACACCTGAGTTTATGTGGTGCTAGGAATCAAACCTAGGGCTTCATGAATGCTAGGTAAGTACTCTCCCCATTGAACTACATTCTGAACACCCTGTTGTTTTTTGAAATATGTTTTGTGTTGGTCAGGTTGGCCTTGAACTTCTGGGCTCAAGCAAATACTTCCCTGCCTCAGCTTTGGGGCAGTTTGGTGTAACAGGCATCCACTATATGCCCCATAGCAATGTTTTACTGTTGCAAGAATTAAACAGTTCTACTTGCAGTGGTGTAACAAATTTTAATTCAAAATAGACACTCTGAAAACAATAAAAAAAAATAAACTCCAACAAAGCTCAGAATTTATAAGAGTACATCAACAGTCACAGACCAGTTTCACAACTGCCTTGAAGTGCACATTACAGCAATTACATGCAAGTGTTATAGTTAAAAAACCCAAGTAACAACACTGCCGTACTTCCCAGAGGCCATCAAACCCCCCAGATCCTCTACCCAAAGATGGGCAGGCTCTCTGCTGTGCTCTCTGTTAGTGCTGACATGGCAGAGGCCACACGGAGGGATGACTTGATCTCAGCTGGTCCTTGTTGCCAGTTTTGGCGCTTTAAGTTAGTTATATTAATATCATATAGGAAAAAAAAAAAAGGTTTGGCATCCAGAGGACAGTGGAAATTCATCCTGTTCATCTGGACACTTGGGCTGGAGAACCCCCGTCTCCAACTCTAACACATATATCCTGAGCTATTCCAACCAGCTGGAGCTCCTGGTCTGCCCTTTACCTTGTGCCTGAAACCTGCACTCCACCTCAAGCAGTGCTCACATGCAGGGGCACCAGGAGTTCCCTGTGTGTCATGTCCTTCCCTCCTGCAAGTCAAGGAAGAGTTCTTGAAGGTTTCAGTTTATCCTAAAGGCACTAGAAAACCTTTGAATGGAGAAATGAACTGTCACCGCATCAAAAGAAAGTCTGCACTGGAAAGCACTTCCACTCCTGGAGACTTTATTTAGAGAGCAACATCTGATTATCAGCGGCACACCAGACCTCAGGCTAAGAGTATTTTTAATAAATGGAAAACATCTGGTTTTCTATGAATTATATTTAAAAAACGTGATCAGGAAAAACCTGAAAAAGTGTAAATCAAAATTATAATCTCATAAGCAAACAGCGTTCATAGAATCAGCAGAAGTTAATGCTTAAAACAGTGTGTTCTCAGGGAGCCATATACATCAAAGCACTCACTTCTCTAAACATGTATTGTCCTTAGCTGCTGTCTGGAAAGCTGGGGGGTAAGCAATACTTTAAACTTTTAACTAATCATGTACTCTCAAACAAGCAAATTTTCCTTTTAAAAAATACATAAGTATTTGAAGATTTCAGTTTTTTACCATTTGATACTGACACTCCTAGGAAAACAAGGCGTGCACGGAATACCAAAAAATCTGATTTACATGACAGGAAAAAAACTGACAGTAACCGTTACAAATCAAACTTCAGGAAAAAGTACATCTGAGGAAGTATCTGTCTCCTTAACAGGAGTCTTTCTGAGCACCTGGATCACCCTGAAGGGCCTCAGATACTGAGGACAAAGTGACGAGGGTACCAAAAGACAGTCACTTGGAAACCACTGCCTAGGACTTTAGACTTTTTCACAGACTTTGTGATTCATACTCAAAATTCAATCTGTGTTTAACATTTTTAAGTTCAGACATATCAAATCCTAGAAGTACAGAGGGCTTGTGGGTTTTTATTGCTTTCATGCAAATATACCTTCTTTTTCCAAAAAATGAAGCCACATCTATTTTCCATACCCATAACAGTGAAGACAACAGTTCCATTTCTTTTCTACTAGGGTATGGTCTCTTATGGAAATAATCTCTAAGAAACTGCTTTTTGTCTTCATATGAACGGCCTTCATACTTACTGGGATCTAATGCTAACACCTGGAGAGAGTCATCATTGGCCCCTGGTCCCTCTGTCCTGCCTTCATTCCTCTGTCTCTTCAAAGGCACAGCACTGGACCCTTTCTCTGGACCCAGGGCTGCATCAGCATTTAGGGCATGTGAAGGCTCTTCCCTGACCCTCTGCTCTCCTGCCCCCAAATGACCATCTGGCAGCTTTCTCTTTACAGGAAAGGTAGAATCGGGTATCACCTCACCATTGACCAATAGCAATTCACTGCTCTCAATAAAACCGGGCTGGACTTGTAGGTCCGAGCTGCTGTCTTTGGGAGCACTTCTACACCGCAGCAGATGAACAGCGATGGCTGCCAGTGTCATATTTCCAGTGTAGACCCCACAGCAGTGGATGCACTTGAAGGCCGGAGACCTAAGCATTGTGTGGACAGTGGGCATGACATGGTGCCTCTCCTTCAGATGCAGCTCATAAGCATCGGCCATCATGAACGTGAAGAAACAGAAAGGGCAGGTCAGCTTCTGTTTGCTGGGCATCTTGGGCACAACCTCAGGCTGGGGCCTCACCTTCACATACACTGGCACCAGTGACTTGGAGTGTATTCCAGCAAGGATGGCCAGGTAGACCTCCCGCTCCCCGAGCTTCTCCCGTGGCAGTATGGTGATGAAATCAAGATGGGGAAAGAGTAGGTTGCCATTAGCATCCAGGTCCAGATGGAAACCTCTGTTACTATAATCCATAGACAGCCTCTTCTTGCCCAGGTGCTTAGTCCTGCTGTGTTCCACGAGGCCCCGAACATCGTGGAAAGTGCATGGACAAAACAAGCACCCCAAGCCATGCATGAGCAAGTGGTGCATCAGCTCCTCTTGGGAGACTAGGCACTTGCAGGACAGGCAGCGCACAGTCTTCTCCCTCATCCACTTCAGAAACGGGGCACAGGCCGCCAACTTTTCAGGCTCAAGTTTCTCACTAGACTTGGACTCACTCTGCTTGTGAGCTACTTCCATGTGAACCTGGTAGACGTTGGAAGGGAATAGCTCATTGCAAACTCGGCAGAGCTGAGATTCACTCTGCTTGTGAGCTACTTCCATGTGAACCTGGTAGACATTGGAAGGGAACAGCTCATTGCAAACTCGACAGGTCTTCCACTGCTTGGCCTGTTTGAGTGCCTGATTCGCATCTCCCACAGGAGAGGTGGCCTGAACAAACACACTTGGGGCTGCACTCACTAGCACCTGCGGGGAGGGCAGGCTGGGTAGGGAGCTGGTCATCTGAGTGCTAGAGCCTGAGGGCAAGAACTGAACAGGGACCTGGGGTGGCGCAACAGTGGCAAGGCCTCCACCAGAGGGCACAGGCAGAGTGACAGACACAGGGGCTAGAGTGTAGGTGGGGATCCCGTTTACCTGTTTCCCTGTGGGGATGAGCTGTCTGAGAATAGAGCCTGAAGTGAGAAAGGTAGTGTTCTGAGAAGTTCCAGGTCTCACCGGCTGGCTCACAGGCAGGATGCTGGTGCCAACAGACTGACTGAGCTGCAGCATACCAGGCCTCACTGGTGGTCCCACAGGAAGGACTCCCGATGTGACAGGCTGACTGAGCTGAAGAACGCCAGAACTCATACCCTGGTTCACGGGCATAACACCTGATGGGACTGGCTGGTTGGGGGAAAGAAGTCCGGGTGGTACCACCTGGCCTGCAGGGAGAACCCTCAGGGGCACTGTTTGGCCAGGGGGAAGAACCCGTGAAGGTGCTGTCTGGCCAACAGGGAGAACAGCTGATTGGACTACTTGGCCAGTGGGCAGGACCCCAGAGGTTGCTGTCTGTCCAGGGATCACTCCAGCAGGTGTCACCTGACCTGCAGGAAGGACGCCTGATGGGACTGCTCGACCCATAGAAATCACCCCTGGAGTGGCAGTCTGTAGAACACCAGGGTTAACACAGGGACCTGCAGGCAGGACACTAGGCCCCACGGGCCTACTTATGGGCCCTGTTGGCCGTGTGAGGGATAAAACTCCAGGGCGAACAGCTTGATTCATGGGGCGGATGGCTTGATTCATGGGAAGGATGTTCGTTCCAACAGACTTATTGGCAGGTCCAACTGGCTGAGTCAGGGGCAGTACAGGAGTATTCACAGGCTGATTAAGTGGAACATTATGTGAGAGAAAGACAGGTGGGGGAGCTGAGGGCTGCAGGGTGAGGTTACTCTGGCACACAGGCAGAGGGCTAGAGACCAGAGTTACATGAGACTGGGCTGTGGTAGGTGGAGAATGAGTAAGGTTCCCAGAAGTGCCTTGGGCCACAGTCACTGGCTGCACCATGGCTGGGCTTTGACTGTTCTGTGGCAAGGTAAGATGAAAGCAAGGTGGTGGTGCTGCAATGCCCGGAGCACTGCTAGTTGGTGGTAAGGCCATGCGGGTCACTGGTTTTGGAGCAATATGCATTTGCTTCAGAAGCCCAGCCCTCTTGATGTGTTCTGAAATCACAGACCTAAGTTTGTTCTCTAAGTCCCTATGTATATCTGATGTCAAAATGTGATACATCAGAGCATCCTGGCTGCTAGCGTTGGCGCTGCATTTTTTACAGTAGTATTTGTCAGACGGTGCAGTCTTATCCACAGAAAGACTATCGTTCACTTTTGGTTGCTCCCCTGTTTCTTCAGTTCGCAGACCAAAATAGGAGTTAATTAAATAATGAAAATGGGCCACCAGCACATGCTTCTTCATGCTATAGTACAAAGTGTTAGAAAAGTTACATTTTAAACATGTGAAGCTGATTATGTCGCTCCTTGATGTCTTGGCCTCACCCAGAATATTCACTGTGTAGTTCTGGACTTTCCGAGAAGGGGCATGGAACATCCTGAAGTGCTTGCCCACCACCCTGGGCTGCGAGGCAAATGGGCAGTTGGGGCAAGATATCAGCAGCTCTTGGTCAGCTTCGTCTTCATGGTTACGATGCAAATGATTTTTGAGTGAAGTGAGCACCTTTGTCGAATACTTGCAGAGGCTACAACAGTAAGGCTTTGTTCGATATCTCTGTCAAAAGAAAAAAGTTTTAGGCAAAGAGTATTCCAAAGCCTTCTCTTCTGTGCTCTCCTCCATCATGCACAGAACTGACACTACAACCCGTAAGGAGCAAACAGTATTCTTTTAATTCCCTTTTCCTTAAACATTTGAAAATCTAGGGCCAGGCATGGTGGCGCACACCTTTAACCCCAACACTTGGAAAGCAGAAGGATTGCCATGAGTTCAAGGCGACCCTGAGACTACATAGTAAATTCCAGGTCAGCCTAGGCTAGAGCAAAACCCTACCTCAAAATAAAAAAAATAAAATAAAATAGGAAATCTAACAACTAATCTTAGCTTCTGCACTATGCAAAGTGTATTTATCCCAAAATTCACGGCTTATGGACCTCTAAGCTAACCCCTAAACCACAAATCTTAGAATTGCATCCTGTACTGTATTTTGAATTAACTGCACCAATGGAAATATCCTCTTATTTCTATAAGAAAGTTATTTTCCTTCCCCTACATTCTCACTCAGTTCATGTTATTTTCAGTACAAATTCTCAAATTTGAAATTCACCTACAACTTCCCTGGCTTTGAACTTGTAAGCCTCATTTTCCTGTCTTTTTATTTCCCCATTCCTAAAGATAAACAGATGGTGCTCAGCACAGTGACTCAGTAAACTGAGGGAAACGGTGCTTTAACTTGTGTTTATGGCAAGATCCAGACCCACAACACAGCACTGACTATATGGAAGTCTACACAAAATACATTAGGAAGCAAGTCTATAAATCCCAGATGCTCAAAAGAGGCTGAGGCAGGAGGACTGAAAGCTCAAGGCCAGCCTGGGCAACTGAAGAAAACTCCTCTGAAGGTAGAGCTGTAGCTCAGGGGTGGGGCATTTGCCTAACATGTGCAAGGCCCTCTGTCAGGGCCCGAGAACATTTACAACAGTTATTACAGTGAGACCTGCATGAGGTTCAGGATGACAGTGGCTGGAGGCCCTGGCACGCCCATTCTCTTCCTCCATCTACCCCTCCCTCTCTCTCAAATAAATAAATAAAAAAAAATAAAAATGATCAACAAGATAACTGACCAGGTTCAATTCCCTAGGATTCATGTAAGCCAGATGCACAGGTGATGCATGCATCTGGTGTTCATTTGCAGTCACCAAAGGCCCTGGCATACCCAAATTCTCTCCCTCCCTGACTCTCAATAAATATGTAAAAATAAAAATATGAGCCAGGCGTGGTGGCGCTCGCCTTTAATCCCAACACTCGGGAGGCAGAGGTAGGAGGATCGCTGTGAGTTCAAGGCCACCCTGAGAGTACATAGTGAATTCTAGGTCAGCCTGAGCTAAAGTGAGACCCTACCTCGAAATCCCCCCCCCCAAAAAAAGTATTAAAAAATGAACTGGGCTGGAGAGATGGTTTAGCAGTTAAGGAGCTTGCCTTCATAGCCTAGTGACCCAAGTTCAATTTCCCATTATCCACTGGGCGTGGTGGCGCACGCCTTTAATCTCAGCACTAGGGAGGCAGAGGGAGGAGGATCGCCATGAGTTCAAGGCCACGCTGAGACTACAGAGTGAATTCCAGGTCAGTTTGGGCTAGAGTGAGACCCTACCTTGAAAAACAAACAAAAAAACCCCACAATTTCCCAGTATCCACATAAAGCCAGATGCACAAAATGGCATACATGCATCTGGAGTTCATTTGCAGTGGCTAGAGGCCCTAGCATGCCTATTAATTCTGTATTTCTTCTATCTCTCTCTGCTTACAAATAAGTAACATAACGCCTGCTGCTTGTCTGGCTGAATGCATATGTAAGCACTTTTTAAAATGTTCATACCCATATATTAATGCTACTCTCACTTCTGGTTAGAGAAGCTTCAGATGGTGTTGACTACTGGGAAGACTCAAAAGGCACCAGAGTAGCCAGGCATGGTGGGGCACACCTTTAATCACAGCATCACAAAGGCAGAGGTAGGAGGATCGCCATGAGTTCGAGGCCACCCTGAGACTATATAGTGAGTTCCAGGTCAGCCTGAGTTACAGCAAGACCCTATTATCAAAATAAACAAACAAACAAAAAGCCGGGCATGGTGATGCACACCTTTAATCCCAGCATTAGGGAGGAAGAAGTAGGAGAATCACCATGAGTTCAAGGCCACCCTGAAATTACAGAATGAATTCCAGGTCAGCCTAGGCTAGAGTTAGAGTAAAACTCTACCTTGAAAAACCCAAAACACAAAAAAACAAAAAACAAAACAAACAATAACAACAACAAAAAAAAACAGCACCACAGTGCTAAGAGGTGACGAGAAGTGTTCAGCACTGAGAAATCACAATGCAGTCTTCCAGACACAAAATGGTATGGACATCCATGACCTCACAGTGCCTGGTATACCTACCCAAGACTCTCATAATAGGAGGAAAAGATGATGACATCAAAATAAAAGAGACTGAAAGGGAAGGGTACATGATGGAGGGTGGGACTGTAAAGAGGAAAGTAGGGGAGGAGAGGGAATTATGGTTTATTTCTGTAATTATTGAAGTTGTTAAAAAAATTAAAAACAAATACAAAACCCTCAAGACCTGCCCCCAGCGACACATATCCCTCTTACAGTAAGACTCTATTTCCCAGAAACACATTTTACATTCAAACCACCACATCCCACCCCATCCCCCAGACCCATGGCCATCTCAATGCAAAATTCATTTAGTTCAATTTTTTTGTTTGTTTGTAGGGTCTCGCTCTAACTCAGGCTGACCTGGAATTCACTATGTAGTCTCAGGGTGGCCTTGAACTCAGCGATCCTCATACCTCTGCCTCCCAAGTGCTGGAATTAAAGGCGTGAGCAGCACAGCCGCCCAGCTAGCTCAGCAGGTAGGCTACCACACCTGGCCATTTAGTCCAATTGTTAAAAGTCCTCATAGTCTTTACTAGTCTCAACACTGTTCAAGAGTCCAAGGTCCCATCTGAGACTCAAGACAGTCTCCTAACTGGGAGTCCTATAAAAATCAAAACATAAGTTTCACACTTCCAACACATAGGGCACAGAATAAACATTCCCATTCCTAAAAGGAGGAATGGGGGCATAGCAAAGATAGATTAGACCAGTGCACGATGGAAACCCAGCAGGGCAAACATTAAATCCAGCATCGAGGACTCATGATGTAATCCTCTGGGTTCCAAAAAGCTTAGAAAACTCTCCCCTTCCACTTATGCTGCTTGTTTCCTGGGCAGAAGCTATCCCGAGCCAGCAGCTTTCCTTAGCAGCCATCCCGTAGGCCTGTCATCTCTAGCATCCTGGGGTTTCCACTGAAACCCACAGCACATTGTCACAGCTTGACACCATGGCTCCCGTGGTCTCCATGCAGGGACTTCAACCCTGCTTTACATAGTCTAGTGGTCAATCTTCAGAATAAGGTGTACATAAAGACCCTCAATTTCTTGCATTTTATTTTATTTAGGTAGAGTTTCACTCTAGCCCAGACTGACCCGGAATTCACTATGTAGTCTAAGGGTGGCCTTGAACTCATGGTGTTCCTCCTACCTCTGCCTCCTGAGTGCTGGGATTAAAGGTGCGCCATCACACCCAACAATTTCTTGCATTTTTAAAAATTTTTTTTTTATTTTTGATTTTTTTGGAAAGGGAGAGGGGGGGAAGGAGGGAGAGGAAGACAGATGGGCGTGTCTCAGCTGCTGAGAACTTGTGGTCAAGTGCGGCATTGAGCCCTTGCGTCACTTTGCATCTGGCTAAACGTGGGACCTGGAGATTGGAACCGCTGGTGATTGGAACCAGCGTTCTTAGGCTTAGGAGGCAGGCGCCTTAACCGCTAAGCCATCCCTCCAGCCCAATTTCTTGCATTAAAAATTTTTTTTTATTTATTTGAGAGAGGGAAAGAGGGAGAGGGAGGGAGGGAGGGAGGGAGAGAATGGGTGTGCCAGGGCTACCAAGCCACTACAAACGAACTCCAGATGCATGCACCACCCTGGACATCTGGCTTATGTAGTTACTGGGGAATTGAACCAAGGTCCTTTAGCTTTGCAGGCAAGTGCCTTAACCAATAAGCCATCTCTCCAGCCCCCAATTTCTTGTATTTTAATGCCTTCAAAATAAGTGCCATATGAGCACCTGCCCCCAAACTGTTAATCCAGGGAGGATGAAACCCAATTTTGAGAAGTAGGACATTCCTTCAGCAGTCTTACTTCAGGCCCCTCCTTTCAAAAGAATCAGCACGCCTTTTAGTGTCCCAAAGCAGAGCAACCTGCCCATTCTTAATGGTGGTAATCTCTTAAACAATAACAAGTTAAGCAGCTGCAATCTCTCAGGAGACCCCAAAACCATTCACATTTCCTTCTGTGTCAAACTTGACATCTTTCATATCCTTCTGCTAGGTTATTTTCTTCTGCCAAATACACGAGTCTATTACTTTTATATTATTTATTTATTTATTTATTTATTTGTGAAAGAGGCAGAGAAAGAGACCGAATGGGTACGCTAAGGCCTCCAGCCACTACAAACAAATTCTAGACACATGTGCCACCTAGCACATCTGGCTTATGTGGGTACTGGGGAATCGAATCTGGGTCCTTAGGCTTATCAGGCAAGTGCCTTAAGCACTAAGCCATCTCTCTAGCCATAGTCTATTACTTTTAAATTGAACTTTGTTCAAGTTTTCAGAACACATGCCACGTAGCCAACCTCTCCACTAAAACATCACACAAACTATTTCTAGCCCAATCCTTCACAAAGTCGTCTTTTCCCACTTAAATTTCATAAGCTGAGCCTTCACATTCTATACCTCTTTCCTCATTTAGGACTTTTGAACATTCACTGGAATGGTTTATTAACTCTGCTTGTAACACTGTAAAGTTTCTCCAGTTCAAAGTTCCAAATCTTTTCATACTCCTCTCACAAACCAATTCCAAAAAGTAAAATATAAAGTCAGGGGCCAGGCATGGTAGCACACACCTTTAATCCCAGCACTCAGGGAGGCAGAGGTAGGAGGATCACTGTGAGTTCAACGCCACCCTGAGACTACATAGTGAATTCCAGGTCAGCCTTGACTAGAGTGAAACCCTACCACGAAAAACCAAAACCAAACAAAAACAAAAACAAAAGGTCAGGTTCACTGCAATAACAACCCCTCTTGTTACAAAGTTTTTATAGCAGTTATCTTCTCATTGCTGGATAAGGCAGCAACCAGAAGGAACTTATGGAAGGAAAGGGTTGACTTCAGCTTAAGAGTTGCATCCCCCCCTCCCAGGTAGGGTATCACAGTGTGGTAGACTGTCCCATGAAGGTCTGGATACACTCTGTGAATTTCTCATAACAATGAAATTATCTGAGGACACATTTCTCAGAACACATCCCCATCATTCAGTATTGCAGGACTACATAAACCAGCAACAGTCATTATCATCAACTGCTGTTTACTATACATAATTGTATGTAGTACTTCCATTGCTGACTGCACAGGTTTGTTTATACCAACATTACCGCAAAGAAGTAGCTAATACACCACCCTAAGGCCTTATGATGACTACAGCATCACCAGACAACATGCATTTACAGTTCCAATATAATCTCCAAACAATCAGCCATGTTCATGTGGTCTCCCATTGACTGAAATATCATTACCAATGTACAATTAGGCACTTAATATTAAGGCACTCTATTCTGAAAAATTATTAAATCAATGGTCCTTTTAAACCAGTGACCTCTTATAATCAAGGACAAAACTTCACTGCATTAATACACTGCATAAGAAAAGTCTATGAACACCAACAGTCCTACAATGACTAATTTCCTCCTACCTCCCTGAGTGGCTCTTTCCAGGAGCCACAATAACCATGATGTTCCTCAGACTTAGTTCACTTGCCTCTAAAGAAAACCAAATATAAAAGTACATACCAGTTTCTTTCCAGAAGGTTCCCAGGGAGAAACATCTCCCCATGATGTGTTATAAAAATACTTCTCTCCTGGATCAAAACCTTTAAGGTCCTTTAAAAAAATGAAGAAAAAAGACCATTATGTAAATTCAGAAATTGACAGAAATATTTATAATTAAGAGTCATGGTAAATGCCTGAACTCTCAACTACCTAGGAGGCTAAAAGCAGGACGATCCTAAAATTTAAAGCCAGTTTGGGAAACTTAGCAACACCATGTTTCAGAATTAAAAAGGATCATGGGCTAGAAAGATGGCTCAGCAGTTAAGGTGCATGGCCACAAAGCCTGATGACCTAGGTTCGATTCCCCAGTACCCACATAAAGCCAGATACACAAACTGGTACATGTATCTGGAATTCATTTTCAGTGGCTGGGAGGCCTTGGCATGCCCATTCTCATATTCTCTGTTTCTCTCTCTCCGTGTGTGTTTGCAAATAAAATATTAAAGTTTCAAATATATGGCTCAGTGTTACAGTGCTTGCCTAGCATGTGTGAGGTCTTGTGTTGAATCCCTTGCTATTAAAATAAAACAAAACAGTAAAGTAAAATAAAGGTAAAATAAGGTTAAAAATTAGTAAAACCTGCCCAGCGTGGTGGCGCATGCCTTTAATCCCAGCAGAGGTAGGAGGACCACCATGAATTCAAGGCCACCCTGAGACTACATAGTGAATTCCAGGTCAGCCTGGTCTATAGTGAAACCCTACCTTGAAAAACAAAACAAAACAAAAAATTAGTAAAACATGATGAGCTAACTTGGTACCTAAGAAACCTATATGAGCAAAGAGAAATGGCCTCCCTCTCTCTGCTTACAAATTAATACAAATTTTTTTTTGACACAGTACTCAGTAAAGTATGAGAGTCAAGGAAAAGACCTAAATGATCCAAGTTAAAAACTACCATTTAACTAAAAAAAAGCCAGGCATGGTGGCACACGCCTTTAATCCCAGCACTTGGGAGGCAGAGGTAGCAGGATCACTGTGAGTTTGAGGCTACCTTGAGACTACATAGTGAATTCCAGGTCAGCCTAGGCTAGAGTGAAACCCTATTTGTAAAAAAGAAAAGGAAAGGAAAGGAAAGGAAAGGAAAGGAAAGGAAAGGAAAGGAAAGGAAAGGAAAGGAAAGGAAAGGAAAGGAAAGGAAAGGAAAGGAAAGGAAAGGAAAGGAGGGAGGGAGGGGGGAGAGGGGAGAGGGAGAGAGAGAATGAACTATTATTTCAGGGTTGGAGAGATGGCTCAGTGGTTAAGACACATGCCTGCAAAGCCTGACGACCCAGGATCGATTCCCCAATACCTACGTAAAGCTGGATGCACAAAGTGGCACATGCATCTCGAGTTGATTTGGAAAAATAAAGAGGGACATCCTAAACAAAAAATAACAAAAATAAATAAATAAATAATAAAATAAAATAACAAATGCCAGTACAGGTGGTAGTAGAAATGTAAATTCACCCAGCCATTATGGAAAACAATCATGGAAATGCCTCAAAAATTAAACAATGAACTACCACATGATATAGCTATGTCACTCCTAGGGATTTATTGAAAAGAAATGAAGTTAGCATATAAAAAATACCTGTGAGCTGGAGAGATGGCTCAACAGTTAAAAGCCCTTGTTTGCGAAGCCTGACAGCCCAGGTTTGATTCCCTAGTACTCACGTAAAGCTAGATGTACAAAGTGGCACAGGTGTCTGGAGTTCTTTTGCAGTGGCAGAAGGCCCTGACCCACTCATACTATCTCTCTGTCTGCCCTTCTAGCTTCCCCTCTCTCAATCAAATAACTAAATATTCTTTAAAAATAGGGCTGAAGTGAGAGCTTAGCAACTAAGGCACTTGCCTGCAAATCCTAAGAATGCATGTTTGAATCTCCAGGTCCCACAAAGCCAGACACAAAGTGACACAAGTGTACAATGTTGCACATGAGCACAAGGAGGTACACGCGTCTGGAATTTATTCACAGAGACTGAAAAGGCCCTGGTGTGCCCATTCTCTCTCTCTCTCTCAAAAATAAGAAAATAGGGCTGGAGGGATGGCTTAGCAGTTAAGGTATTTGTCTGCAAAGCCAAAGGACCCAGGTTTGATTCCCCAGGACCCACGTTAGCCAGATGCACAAGATGGCACATGTGTCTAGAGTTCATCTGCAGTGGCTGGAGGCCCTGGAGCACCCATTCTCTCTCTCTCTTTCAAATAAATTAAAATTAAAATTAAAAAAATAAAAAGACAAAAATAAAAGATAATTGCACATCCATGTTTATTGCAATAATATTTAGAATTATCAAGATAAGCAATCACCCTAGGTGCTATCAACAAATAGATCCAGAAATTACATATATATATGAAGAAATATTCAGCCTAAAGAATGAAAGCATGTCATTTTCAAGAAAATAGCTAGGCTGGAGAGATGGTGCCTGCCTAATGATGCAGGTTTGATTCCCCAGTACCCACACAAAGCCAGATGCACAAAATGGCGATGTATCTGGATAATGGGTGTGCCCATTTTCTCTTGACTCTCTCTGCTTGCAAATAAATAAAAAAAGAAAAAGAAAATAAATGGAACTAGAGGACACTGTACGCAAAAATAGCCACAGTTCAATAGCTTTATATGTAAAATTGAGGGTTAAAGAGACATGAAAGTAAGACAATTAAAGAAAGAAGGTGGAAAGGAAGGCAAGAAAGGACCCTGGGGAAGGAGGAGTCAATCAAATCACAATATGGAACTGACAGTGATGTTCATGAATCTGTGCAATGAGTTAGTAATTATAATTTTTAAAAGTACAACTTTTCTATTAGTTACTTTCTTGTTATTGTGGCCAAATACCTGACAAGAAGCAGCTTAAGGAAGGAAGGAAGGGTTGTTTTGGCTTACAGTCCATTATGGCATGACAGCAGGGGCATGAGGCATCTGGTCACACTGGATCCACAGTCAGGAAACAGGATAGGATGTGGGGTCAGGCTAGAAACCTCAAGCCTGTCCCAGTGACCCACTTCATCCAGCAAGGCTTCACACTTCCTAAAGGGTTCACAACCATCCCAAACAATGCCATCAGCTGGGAACCAAGAATTCAAACCACTTACCAATACTAGCTGAGTGATAAGCTTGCAAAACATCTCCGTTAGGCTCTGATGTTCCTATGAGTACAAGGGAACAGTGACCCAGAGCCAGCACAAGTCACAAGCAGCACCACTGCTGAGATACTGGAGTCCACTGGACAGGTACACAATGCTGGGCACTGAGACAGAAGCAGAGTTGACCACAGTGGACAAAGCTATGCTGCGTCCACAAACAAGTAAAAACAAGCTTCACGCCTGTAACCCCAATCCTGAGGGGAGCAAACAATCGCTGAGGCTCAGGAAAACCACAGCTCTGCATTCGGAAAGAGAGACTATCTCAAAGAAATATGTGGATGAGTAACAGTCAGGAAAGACCCCTGACATTCTCCTCTGGCCTTTGCCTACATGCTAGTACATTTGCACACACACATGCATATACCATATATAACCACACCAAGAAAAAAAATTTTTCAGGCTGGGGAGATGGCTTAGTGGTTAAGGCGCTTGTCTATGAAGCCTAAGGACCCATGTTCAATTCTCATAAGCCAGATGCACAAAGGTGAGGCAAGCACAAGGTTATACATGCCCACAGGCGTCTGGAGTTCTATTTCAGTGGCTGAGGCCCTGGTGTACCAATTTTCTCTCTCTCTCTGTCTCAGAAAGAAAGAAAGAAAGAAAGAAAGAAAGAAAGAAAGAAAGAAAGAAAGAAAGAAAGAAAGAAAGAAAGAGAGAAAGAAGGGAGGGAGGGAGGGAGGGAGGGAGGGAGGGAAGAAGAGAAAGAAAGAAAAAGAAAGATTGATTGATTTCAGAGAGTTTAAAAAGATCCCAACTGTTTTATACATGTCATAGAACAAAGCCAAAAATATCTAAAGAAAACCATAAAGTCCAGCAATCATAGAATTCATAACATCCAGCATATAATCAAAAACTGCCAATTACCCAAAGTAGCAGAAAAATATGACCAAATCCAATGTGTGAGCATGTGTGAAGGCCTGGGTTTGACACCAGCACTACAGGGCAGAGAGACAAAAACAAACCTGAATGTAATAAAGAAATAGAAAACATTTTAAAAAATGAGCCAAACAGAATGCCTATGAGTGAAAAATGCACTATATCTATAATGAAAAGTGCACAACATGGAATTAATAGATTTGACACTGCAGAAGAGAAACCTAGGAACTTGTACTTCTGGTGGCAAAACAGTCTCCAAACTCAATGAAAACTGTAAATTCTCAATTCCAAGAAGTTCAGCAGATCTAGACTAAGAAGGACAAAGCCATACCATTGTACTCTGAATTCCCAGTGCTAGAAACAAGTTGTCAGCAAGGAAAATGCAAAAGAGAATCTTTAAGCTAGTGATGAGAAAAAAAAAAAAATCATCAGAATTCTATACCTAGCAAAAGTATCTATCTGGCTGGACATGGTGGTGCATGCCTTTAATCCCAGTACTCGGAAGGCAGAGGTAGAGGTAGGAGGATTACGGACAGTTCAAGGCCACCCTGAGACTACATGGTAAATTCCAGGTCATCCTGGGCTAGAGCAAGACCCTACCCTACCCTACCTCAAAAAAAAGAAAAAGTGTCTACCTACCAAAAGATAAAACACTATTCAGAGAAAGTACAGAGAAAGTCCTTCAGGAAGAATTAAATAATTCAAGAGGGAAATTCATGTCCACATAAAGGAATGAAGAGTTTCAGAAACTTTAAGTGAGAAAAAAATAAACTGTGCCTTTACTATTGAAAATAAAGAAAATAGGGGCTAGAGGGATAACTTAGTGGTTAAGCGCTTGCCTGTGAAGCCTAAGGACCCCAGTTGAAGGCTCAATTCCCCAGATGCACATAAGCCAGATGCACAAGGAGGCACTTGCATCTGGAGTTCATTTGCAGTGGCTAGAGGCCCTGGTGCGCCCATTCTCTCTATTTGCCTCTTTCTCTCTGCCACAAATAAATAAAAATAAACAAAAAAGAAAATAAAGAAAGTAACAATGCATTGTAAACTTTATAACATGTAGGTATAAAATGCTTCACAAAATACACTGGCAGGAGGGAAAACTGTGATGACATGCCCAAGAGGAGCATCACACAGACTGACCAGGAACAAAGCAGAGCTAATGAGCCAATAATGAATGTAAAAAGTCATAAAAAACACAGTCCAATCAAGCATGGTGGCGCACACCTTTAATCTCAGTGCTTGAGAGGCAGAGGCAGGATGATGGCTGTGAGTTCAAGGGCAGCCTGAAACTACACAGTGAATTCCAGGTCAGCCTGGGCTAGAGCAAGACCTTACCTAAAAACAAAACAAAACAAAACAAAACAAAACAAAACAAAACAAAACAAAACAAAACAAAAAACAGATTTGGGTCTGGAGAAGTGGCTCAGTAGTTAAAGGAGCTTGCTTACAAGCCGGGGTTTGATTTCCCACTATCCAAATAAAGCCAGATGCATGAAGTGGCATATGCACCTGGAGTTTACTTGCAGAGACAAGAGGCCCTGAAGTGCCCATTCATGTTCATTCTCTCTCTCCTTGCAAATAAATAAAAATATTTAATTATAATAATAATAATAAAAAAGAGTCTGGCCAGGTGTGGTGGTGCCAGCTTTTAGTCCTAGTTCTCAGGAGACTGAGGTAGAAGGATCACTGGGAGTTTGAGGCCAGCATCCAGCTCCAGAGTGAGTACCTACCTGGCCAGCCTTCGATAAAGTGAGGCCCTGCCTTGAAAAAAACAAAACTTTTATAAGAAATTAAAATTAAAAAACAAACAAACAAGCTGGGCATGTTGGTGTACACCTTTAATCCCAGCACTTGGGAGGCAGAGGTAGGAGATCACCGTGAGTTCGAGGCCACCCTGAGACTACATAGTGAATTACAGGTCAGCCTGAGCTAGAGTGAAACCCTACCTAAAAAAAAAAATACAAAAAACAAACAAACAAACAAGCAAACAAACACACAAACAAAAAGTTGGGCATAGTAGTGCACACCTCTAATCCCAGCACAGGAAGCTGAGGCAGAATTGCATGGACTTTGTGGCCAGCCTGACCTAGTGTAGGAAAAGACAAGAAGAAAAAAAGCCGAGCACAGTGGAGCACACCTTTAATCCCAGCACTCAGAGGCTGAAGTAGAAGGATCACCATGAGTTCCAGGCCACCCTGACACTACATAGTGATTTTTTTTTTTGGGGGGGGGGAGGGAAAGAAAGAATGAAACAAGGCTGGGGCATAGGCTCAGCAGTTCAGAGTGCTTGGTAAGACTGCCAAGTTCAACTCCACAAACTTGTATGAGAGTGGGTGTGGCCATATAGGCTCCCAGAACTCAGATAAAAGCCAGATGTGGAGCTGGAGAGATGGTTTAGTGGTAAGCTTGCCTGCAAAGCATAAGGACCCATGTTCGACTCTCCAGATCCCACTTAAGCCAGATATACAAAGGTGAGGCAAGCACAAGGTCGCACATACCCACCAGGTGGCACTAGGACTGGAGTTTAATTTCAGTGGGAGGCCCTGGAGCACCAATTCTCTCTCACACACACACACACACACACAAAAAAAAAAAAAAAAAAAAAAGCTGGATGTGGTCATGCAGGTCTATAACTTTAATCTGCAGAAAACAGAAAATAACTGGAGCTGGCTGGCTGACAGCACTCTGGGTTGAGGGAAAAAACCCATCTCAAGGAAATATGCAAATAAGCATACAGCCCACATTTCACACATACTCTATACATACATACAAGCACACAAATACCTAAGATTATAATAACCTCTTTCAAAATTTTTTTAAATTTTATTTTTATTTATTCGGGAGAGAGAAAGAGAATGGACATGCCAGGGCCTCCAGCCACATGAGCCACCTTGTGCTTCCAACTGTATGTAGGTACTGGGAATCGAACCTGGGTCCTCTGGCTTTGCCAACAAGTGCCTTAACTGTTAAGCCATCTCTCCAGTCCCACAAACTCAATTTTAACATAACATTTGAGTCTATGAGGCCATACACTTACATTACCACATTCAAACTATCACAGAGTCAAACAGTTAAAAGGTGAGACAGGTAAATCAAATTTCAAGATGAGAGATTTAAATACAACCACATCTATATCACATTCAATAAGAGAGGTTGTCAAATTCTGATAGGACCAAATCAATGGTTATTATTTCAATAAGAAACATTTACAAAAATGAGGCAGAGCTAGATATACACTTGGCCTATAGGCCATTATCTGCCCACCCCTGGTCTAATACACAAATTAGGGAGAACCATAGTCAAATCCTGGTGGCACACATATAATCCCATCATTTAAGAAGCTTAAAGCAAGCTGAGTATAGTGGTACATGCCTTTAATCCCATAGTAAATAAATTTGAGGTCAGCCAGGACTAGAGACCCTACTCAAAAAAAAAAAAAAAAAAAAAAAAAAGAGCCAGGTATGGTGGTGCCAGGTGTGGTGGTGCACGCCTTTAAATCCCAGCACTCGGGAGGCAAAGGTAGGAGGATCACCGTGAGTTCAAGGCTGCCCTGAGACTACCTAGTGAATTCCAGGTCAGCCTAGGCTAGAGTGAAACCCTACCTTGAAAAAACAAAAAAGAAGGCTAAAGCAGACAAGCTTGAGGCTATCTTAGGCTACATATCCAGACCCTGTCTAAAAAAAAAATACCAGAAGCAGAAACAAATGGAGAGGGAAGAGGAGAGAGAAGAAAAAAGAGAGAAGGAAAGAGGAGGAAGGGGCAGTGAAAAGAAAAGTAGAAAGGAAAGGACAGGGCTGGAGAGATGGCTCAGCAATTAAAGGCACTGGCTTACAAAGCCTGATGGACTGGGTTTGATTCCTCAATACCCAAGAAAAGCCAGATGTACAAAGTAGTACATGCACATGGAGTTGGTTTGAGAGGCAGTAGGCCCTGGCATGCCCATACTGTCTTTCTGTTTGCCTCTTTTTCTCTCTCTCAAATAAATATACAAACAAAAATATTTTACAGAAAGAGATGGCTCAGTGGTTGAAGCACTTACCTATAAAGCCTAATGACCCGGTTTAGTTCCCCCAGTGTCTATGTAAAGCTAGATGCACAGAATGATACATGCAACATAATTTACAATAAATTTTGAAAGAGGGCTGGAGAGATGGTTTGGCCTGCAAAGCCAAAGGACCCAGGTTCAATTCCCCAGGACCCACATAAGCCAGATGCACAAGGTGGTACATATATCTGGAGTTCATTAGCAGTGACTAGAGGCCCTGGTGTGCTTAGTCTCTCTTTTGTTCTCTGTCTCTTTCTCTCTCTCTCAAATAAATAAAAGTAAAATTAAAAAAAAATTAAAAGAAGTAAATATAATCTACAGTAAAGTATCCTGGGAACTGTTAAACATGCATCTGCACATATATGTGCACACATTCATGGGAGTGGACCAGCAAAATATTAAAAGCCAACCACAGTGAACATGAGTAAAATACAGATCAATGCACTGTTTGATGTAACCCTTCCACTACTTCAAACATTCAGACACTTCTTATAACAGAAACCATACAACAACTTTATCATTCTATATTTAGAGTTTTTTCCCAAAAGAAAAAAAAATAGACATAAAAAGGGCTGGAGAAATGGCTTAGTGTTTAAGGTACTTGCCTGCAAAGCCAAAGGACCCAGATTCGATTCCCCAGAACCCACGTAAGCCAGATGCACAAGGGGGCACATGCATCTGGAGTTTGTTTGCAATGGTTGGAGGCCCTGGTGCTCCCATTCCCCCCCCCAATCAAAAAAATAAAGAAAAATGAAATATTTAAAAGGAATAAACATAAAGAAACTTTTATGACAATATACAGGGCTGGAGTTTCAGTTGTAGAACCCTTGGCTCACATGCATAAGATTCTAAGGATTGAATCCTTAACCCCCCCCGCCCCCGCAAAATAAGAACCATATTCATAATAGCCAAAACCCAGAAACAGCTTAAGTGTCCAAGCATTTACTTGTGTGACGGAACAGCAACAAAGACGACCCAGCACACATGCAAACAACATAGAAAAATCTTCTGGGGCCAAAGAGATTGCTCAGTGGGTAAGTAAGAGTACTTGCTGAGCAAGCATTAGGATCTCAGTTTAATCCCCAGCAGCCACATGAAAAACTGAACATGGCCATTCATGCCTAAAACCCCAATGCCAAATGGTGGATGTATCGGGAGCTCATATGCAGGAGTTCCTGGAGAACTCATACTCACTCTCATTGCTTGTCTTTGTCTCCCCCCCCCAAATAAATAAATATTATAAAAGAAAAGAAATATTTGAAAGCAATCTTCCTATTCCTTTCTTTTATTTATTTTTGGGTTTTTGAAGTAGGTTCTCACTCTAGCCCAAGCTGACCTGGAATTCACTATGTAGTCTCAAGGTGGCCTTGAACTCACGGCGATCCTCCTACCTCTGCCTCCAGGATGCTGAGATTAAAGGTGTGCACCACCACACCTGACCAACCTTCTCATTGCTATAGCCAGGAATAAAACATGTACAAAATTACCAGTGACTAAAAATACACAGTAACTTTCAAAATTTTAAAATATTTTAGGGGGCTGGAGAGATAGTTTAGCAGTTAAGGCACCTGCCTCCTAAGCCTAAGAATGCAGGTTCCAATCTTCAGCGGTTCCCATCTCCAGGTCCCACATTTAGCCAGATGCAAAGGGCGCAATGCTGCACTTGACCACAAGGGGACGCATGCATCTGGATTTTGTTCACAGCAGCTGAGAGGCTGCTGGCACACTCATCTGTCTTCCTCTCCTTCTCTGTCTCTATCTCAAAAAAAAAAAAAAAAAAAAACTGATTTTTTTTTTTTGAGGCAGGCTGGCCTCAAAACTCACAGTGATCCTCCTATCTCTGCCTCCTAAGTGATGAGATTAAAGGCATGCACCACTACACCAGGCTTTAAAAATATTTTATTTATTTCTTTGTGAAAGGAAAGAGAGGGAGAGGAGAGTCCATGCACAAGCACCAGGGCTTCTTACCATTGCAAACAAACTACAGACATGTGCACTACTCTTTGCATCTAGCCTATTATGGACACTGGAGAAGCAAACACAGGTAGTCAAGATTTGCAAGCAAGCACCTTTAACCACTGAGCCATCTCCCTAGCCCAAACTTTTCTTTCTTTTGGGGGGGGGGAGTTCAAGGTAGGGTCCCACTGTAGCCCAAGCTGACCTATAATTTACTATGTAGCCTCAGGCTGGCCTTGAACTCACAACGATCCTCCTACCTCAGCCTCCCAAGTGCTGGGATTAAAGACATGTGCCACTACACCCAGCAAAAACATTTTTTATAACTCATCCCTACATTAAAATAGTCACCTCCTAAACCAGGTATGGGGTACACACCTGTAATCCCATTAGTCAAGAAGTGGATAAAAGGGCTGGAGAGCTTGCAAAACCTGATGGCCCGGGTTCAATTCCCCAGCACCCACGTAAAGTCAGATGCACAAAGTGCAGGTGTCAAGTTTCTGCAATGGCAGCCCTGGCACACCCCTACTCTCTATCTCTGGGTCTGCCTCTTTCTCAAATAAAGAAATAAATAGAAAGGTTAGAGCATTCAAGGCCAGCCTATGCTACACAGTAATACACAGTCTATATAGATCACTTAGTTAGAAAGACACAAGTCCATTCTTCAAAAACTCTTCAATCTCACCTCCAAAGGCCAATCTGAGAATTAGAAATATTGCTACCATCTTTTTTTGTATCAACTTACCTTCAACAACTCCTTGCAGCTGTCAAGTCCAATATCTACAAGAATGCCTTTCACTCTTTTCCGCACCTTTCTGATGTTGTCAAGATTCTCCACAGGAATTTGAAACATTTTTGATATTTTCCTTAAAACAAAAAACAAAACTCTGAACCATGTATACAGGCAAATTCACTTTGTATCAAGGTGAATTAATACAGCAGGACTAGAATATCATTTTCAAGAAGAGGTGCTGGAGAAATAGGACCACCACATGCAGAATAATAGACTCCTTCCTTATACAAGAAATGAGGATCATATACCTAACATGTAGACATGAGCTAAACTACAGACTCTTAAAGGAAAACACAGGCATAAATCTCCATGGCTTTAGATTTGGAAATAGCTTCTTATTGTATGTGATACTAAAAAGCACTCACAACCAAAGAAAAAAATATTAGGTGGACTTTAATAAAATTAAAATTTTTTTTTTTTTTTTGGTTTTTCGAGGTAGGGTCTCACTCTGGTCCAGGCTGACCTGGAATTCACTATGTAGTCTCAGGGTGGCCTCGAACTCACGGCGATCCTCCTACCTCTGCCTCCCGAGTGCTGGGATTAAAGGCATGCGCCACCACGCCCGGCAAAATTAAAATTTTTAATGTCTCCAATGTCACCATCAAAAAAGCAAAAGTAGCCAGGCGAGGTGGCGCACACCTTTAATCCCAGCACCTGGGAGGCAGAGGTAGGTAGATTGCCATGAGTTTGAGACCACCCTGAGACTACACAGTGAATTCCAGGTCAGCCTGGGCTACAGCAAGACCTACCTCAAAAAAAAAAAAAAAAAAAAAAAAAAAAAGCAAAAGAGTAGGGCATTATGACACACTTCTTTAATCCCAGCACTTGGACAGCAGAGGTAGGAGGGTATGAGTTCAAGACCACTCTGGGACTACAGAGTTAAGTGTCAGGTCAGCCTGGCTAGAATGAGACCCTACCTCGGAAAAAGTTTTCCTTTTCTGCCAAATTAAGGGAGTCTTCAGATTATATTTCAGAAATAGAATTTATATATTTACATATCTAGAATTTAAAAGTTTAATGGCTATTGGCACATTCATAGACTTATGCCTAAGTCACTAGCTCGGTGCTTACTTTTGTAAATAAATATTTTTTATAAATAAATAGCCAAATGTGATGGCACATGCCTTAAATCCCAGCACTCAGGAGGCAGAGGTGGGAGGATCAGCAAGAGTTCCAGGCCTGCCTGGAAGTACAGAGTGAGACCCAGGCCTGTGTGGGCTAGAGTTAGAGCCTATCTACGGGGGGGGGGGACACATACATTTCACTCTCAATACCTGTGGAATCCAGGCATGTTTGTAAATACACACCCAAAAGAGTCCACACAGGGAAAACAAACACACACTGCACAGAGTAAGGAAGGATACCTCTGGAAAATTCTAGCCCCAGTTGCAAAGTAACCACACTCAGACTTCCCACATTGCAAAGGACACACCCAACTCCCCTCTCCATTTCTAAAGGAACCTTTAAAAATTTTATTTTTACTTATTTGCAAGCAGAGAGAGATAGAGGAGAGAGACAGAGAGAATGGGCACACCAGGGCCTCCAAGCCACTGTAAACCAACTCCAGACACAAGCGCCTCTGTGCATCTGGCTTTATGTGAGTTCTGGAGAATCAAACACCAGTTGTTAGGCTTTGCAGGTAAGTGCCTTAACTGCTGAGCCATCTTTCCAGCCCTAAGGGAACCTTTATTTTTTGTATTATTATTATTGAGAGACAAAGAGAGAGAATGGGCAAGCCAGGCCCTCCAGCCACTGCAAATGAACTCTTGACTTATGCACCACCTTGTGCATATGGCTTATGTGGGTCCTGGGGAGCTGAACCTGGGTCCTTTGGCTTGCAGGCAAGTGCCTTAACCTCTAAGCCATCCCTCCAGTCTCTAAAGGAACCTTTTTATTTTACTTTATTTACTTGGGGGGTGGAGAACAGATAAAAAAAGAGAATGGGTGCACGAGGGCCTTCAGCCACTACAAACAAACTTGACATATGAGCCACCTTGTGCATCTGGCTCATGTGGGTTCTGAGAAATCAAATCTGAGTCCTTTGGCTTTGCAAGCAAGCGCTTTAACTGCTAAGTTATCTCTCCAGCCCTAAAGGAACCTTTTTTAAAAAAAGTTATCCTGGGCAGGCCTGGAGAGATGGCTTAGTGGTTAAGCGCTTGCCTGTGAAGCCTAAGGACCTGGGTTCAAGGCTTGATTTCTCAGGACCCATGTAAGCCAGCTGCACAAGGTGGCACATGCATCTGGAATTCGTTTGCAGTGGCTGGAGGCCCTGGCATGCCCATTCTCTCTCTATCTGCCTCTTTCTCTCTCTCTCTCTGTCTAAATAACAATAACAAAAAAAATTTTTTTAAGGAAAAAAAAAAGTTCTCTTGGGGCTGGAGAGATGACTTAGCAGTTAAGGCACACACCTGTGAAGCCTAAGGACCCAGGATCAATTCCCAAGGTCCCAGGTAAGCCAGATGCGCATGGCAGTGCACACATCTCGAGTTTGTTTGCAGTGGCTAGAGGCCCTGACACGCCCATTCTCCCTCTATCTCTGTCTCAAATAAATAAATAAGTTCTGCTGTAAGTTTCAAGATGATACATGGATAAACAAATGTGGTATGTCTATACAATGGAACACTGTTGGAAATAAAAAAGGAGGTGCTAATAAAACATAACAGTGAAAAAATCCAGGTGCAAAAGCTCCTCACCTGACTGAATCCATTTAAATGAAATATCCAGAGAAGACAAATCCCCTGGAATGAAGAGCAGATTAACAGTTGATAGTGAGGAGCTGGTAAGTTAAATGGACAGGCTTTGGAGAGGGTGTTGCAGGAAATGTCCCAATATTGGACTGTGGTGTTTGTTGCACACCTCTTATATACTTTAACAGCAATATGAAAACAAGGAACTATCCCAGATTGATGGGTAAAGACTCCAATGTGCAATTGTAAACTGGATCCTTCTTCTCTAAGCGACATTACTGGAAAGACAGGCAGCCCCCTTTTCTACAAATGATGTCATTGAAATGACTGGCAACTTTTCAAAAGGTCTGAGATTTGATGGTAAAGCATGCTGCTTCCTCGATTCCGATGACTTCATTATGGTTATCGAGGAGGATGCTCCTGTTTCTAGGAAACGGTATTTGCAGTGATATTGTATTCTGTTTGGCAATTTACTCAAGTGATTCAGGGAGAAAAAAAATGTTCCTTGCATTTTAACTTTTCTGTAAATCTGCAACTATTTCAAAAAATATTTTAATTATGTAACTTTAAAAAGTGTTTTCTGTCAGATGTGGTGGTGCAAGCCTTTAATCCCAGCACTCAGGAGGCAGGAATGAGGATCACTGTGAGATCAAGGCCACCCTGAGACTACTTAGTGAATTCCAGGTCAGCCTGGGCTAGAGTAAGACCCTACCACAAAAAACAAAAAAAGGATGTTTCACCAGACGTGGTGGCACACACCTTTAATCCCAGCACTTGGGAGGCAGAGGTAGGAGGGGCACCAGAAGTTGGACATCACCCTGAGACTACATAGTGAATTCCAAGTCAGCCTGGACTAGAGTGAAACCCTACCTCCAAAAACACAAACAAGAAAGTGTGTTGTCAACATCAGTAAACATCTTGGTTATTCAACTTCATAATTAAAGCAATGCCATAAAAAAGGTCAACTTTTTACTCATTTGAAGATAATGGCAGTAGTGAGAATAGCAGAAAAACGTTAAATTTTGTATGTTTAGAGACAATTTGGCATTATCTCCCAAAGTCAAGGGCAGTTTCTGGGTCAGCAGTCTCCCCACATCCTTTTAGCCCATATGGAGGACAGGACTAAGCAGGACACCAGAGATACCTCCTTCACTAGGTCCCCTTACTGTGCTGCAATCACCTCCTTAGCTGTTTCCCTAACAGACTGCTACTCAGGGCACAAATCATGTCATAATATACCACAAATGCTATTTGCTGACCAAGAAATAATCAGGGTCAGAGCTATGTACCCAGGCTCAAGTGGCTGTGGGGACTACACGTTGAGGTCCAGCACATCCTAGGCAAACAGACCATATGACCATATCAAAAAGAATGACTGAGCCAGACATGTGGCACATGCACTTAGGAGGCAGAAGTAGGATCACTCTGAGTTTGAGGTCAGCCTGAAACTACAGAGTGAATTCCAAGTCAGCCTGGACTAGTGTGAAACCCTACCTCGAAAACAAAACTGAAAAAAAAAAAAAAAAAAAAAAAGCAAAACAAAAACAAACAAGAATGATTGATGTACAGAGCTGGGAAGACAGCTCAATGGTTAAAGATCTTTACTTGTTGGGCCTACCTGCCCAGATTTGTTTTCTGTTTTTTCTTTTTTTTTTTTTTCTTTTTTGGAAGTAGGGTCTCACTCTAGCCCAGGCTGACCTGGATGGAATTCACTATGTATTCTTAGGGCGGCCTCAAACTCATGGTGATCCTGCCTCTAGCTCCTGAGTATCCAGCCTGGCCCAGATGTGGTTCCTAGCACCCACATAAAGCCAGGTACAAAAAGTCATACAAGTATGTGGCTTTGGTTTGTGGCAAAGCAAGAGAGCCTTGAGCACCCACAATGCATACACATACAAATAAATAAAAATGTATATATACACAAGATGATTGGAGTAGAGAGAATATCTTAATATATTTCACAACTGTTAAAATCAAAAAGGCTAAATGGGATCAGAGGAAGGAGGTGGGAAAGAGGATTAACAGGAGGGAAATTTTTGGAGGCAACAAGGAAATACTGCTTCTGAGAGGGTCAATTTAGAATGGGTAAGTTCTCTTCAGACCTAGGTGAAAAGTGTATCTTAGGGCTTTAGGGACTATTAGCATTGCAGAAAATGAAGTAAAAAACAAAACTTCAAAATACACTGAATTGAGTTCCAGCCTTTAAAGGTCATACTTTATCAGAAGAGCTTTCCAAAACCTCAATGATGCATTTCAAAACACCACAAAGTCACTTTCCAGTCCAGAGCAAGGTACCATAAAAATGAGATCCCTTATGATAATAAATCCACTCACTCTCACTTGTTTCTATTTCCCCCTTCAAGTTCCACTCCTTTTAATCCCCTGGGATTGTTCTTCCACTTCATCCATCCAGCTCAACAGGGAAGCTAAACTATTTACAAGAAGAGTCTCAAGTCACACAGTAAGAGTTGCTGGGTCTGAGAAGCAGGGACTAAAGAACTGGAACACTTTCAGAAGCAACAGTGTTTGGGGACTGCATGATTCTCCTGAGCACAGAGGATACTGCAACGAGGCGTGACCTGACAAGTTCTAGGCAGGTTCTATGGACACTTGGCTTGGAATTAGAGCCTCAAAGTGTCAGTCTTTTCTCCTTTAATTTGAAAAACTTTTCATTCTCAAATGTTAATAAATGCTTTGGTATTCCCTGGTTGCCTACTGGTTAGGATTCAGTACTCTCAAGTGTTAAGTACCCCAATCATTGTTAATCTGATGTTCCAAAAAATAAACAAGGGCTGGAGAGATGGCTTAGCGGTTAAAGCGCCTGCCTCCTAAACCTAAAAACAGCGGCTCCAATCTCCAGGTCCCACGTTTAGCCAAATGCAAAGTGACACAAGGGCGCAATGCTGCACTTGCCCACAAGGGGGCGCACGCATCTGGATTTCATTTGCAGCAGCTGAGGGGCTGCTGGCGCACCCATCTCTGTCTTCCTCTCCCTCTGTCTCTCTCTCCAAAAATAAACAAACAAAGTCCCCCCCTTTTTTTGAGGTAGGGTCTTATTGTAGACCAGGCTGACCTGGAACTCACTCAGTATTCCCAGGCTGGCCTTGAATTCACTACCTTCCTACATCTGCCTCCAGAGTGCTGGGATTAGCTTGCACCATCACACCCAATAAATCCCTTATTTTAAAGAAAAAAGTGGGCTAAGGAAATGGCTCAGTGGTTAAAAACACTTTCTTGCAAAGCCTATCAGCTTGGATTTGATTCTCAAGTACCCATGTAAAGGCAGACTCACAAAGTGGCACATGCATCTGAAGTTTGCAGCAGCAAGAGGTCCTGGCATGGAATTCACTCTCTTTTTCTCTCAAGTAAATATAATAAAAATATCTTTTAACAAAGAACAAAGTTGAGCTGGAGAGATGGATTAGCAGTTAAGGCACTTGCCTGCAAAGTATAAGGACCCCGATTCAATTCCCCAGTACCAGACTGTGCATAACTAAAGCTCAGTTTGTGGCAGACTTTGAACCACAAAACTCCACTCTTGCACAAAGCAACATTTCCTAAAGGTTTTCTTTTGTTGCTTTTGATGCCCTGACCTTTTAAAGATAATTCATTAGAGGAATATATGTATGCTTGTGACAATACTTTTATTTATTTGAGAGAGCGAGCGAGGGGGGGGGGGAATGGGCATGTCAGGGCCTCCAGCCACTGCAAATGAATTCCATATGCATGAGCCACCTTGCGCATCTGGCTTACATGAGTCCTGGGGAATTGAACCTGGGTCCTTTGGCTTTGCAGGCAAACGCCTTAACTGCTAAGCCATCTCTCCTGCCCGTGACAACAGTCTTTAAGACAGGAATCTATTCGTTGTTCCTATGCAAGGTTTTAAAAGCATTTCTCTCCAGAGGCAGCAGAGTACAGCGGTCACTAGCACAGGTTCGATAGCTTCAGCCTGAGTGAAACCAGCTCCACCACTAATTAGAGGTGTGCTCTAGTCTCCCTGGGCCTGTTACCTCCACCTGTGCAATAGAGCAACCTACTTCAGGGGCAGCTGTCATGATGAATAACAACACATATAAAGCACTTCGTACTTGAGCGCTTGAGTTTACTAGTTTCTTACTCAAAAACTAAGTGAAATGTTGCAACTACTAAGCCACTTTTTGTTTTAAAGCAACTTCCATACATCAAGATTCAACTCAAGTGGGGAGAGGGAACTGTTCCTAGCCATGTGATTTTTTTTATCAACCTGATTTTTCCTATTGTTACACTGCCCTAACTAGGTCAGTGACAGTCAAAGGATTGGGAGTATGGTAGAAAGCTAGTATTTGTCTCCCACAGTGTGGGCAATTACCAGTAGAGTAGTGAAAACTTGGCTTTAAATTTAAAAGGTGTTCCTCAAAATCCCAAAGTATCTTCAGCTTAAAAAAAAAAAAAAATCGGGGGCTGGAGGGATAACTTAGCAGTTAAGGCGTTTGCCTGCAAAGCCAAAGGACCCAGGTTCAATTCCCCAGGACCCACGTAAGCCAGATACACAAGGGGGTGCATGCGTCTGGAGTTCATTTGCAGTGGCTGGAGGCCCTGGCACGCCCATTCTCTCTCTCCCTCTGTTAATAAATAAATAAATAAATAAATAAATAAATAAATAAATAAATAAATGTTTTTAAAAAATCAGTCGTCATCCCTTGAGCCAATGATTAAGTCCTAACATGTCCTCTTTCTCCTCGCAACTAGATTCATGACATGACTTCATTTTTTGTCCATCCTTTTGAAACTCCAATCTGTCACTTCCATGCGTAAAGGTTATTGGCTCCAGTATTCTGAGGTATGTCCCTACCTAACCATACCCAGGTCAACTCTCTGCAACGGTGTCTAGGCAAGTTGTATGTGCGTGACTTCCAACCAAACACACACTTTCCACCAGTACTATTTTACATATGCTTCTCTTCCCCAAGACCCGACTTGATGAAACGTATGTGTGAGTCAAACAGCCTTCAGCTAAAGCTCCATCAGTACCAATCCGCACTGCATGTTAACCATGTACCAGCTTCTACCTGTCATACAGTTCTTTAACAAGACCACAGGGAGTGTTCACCCGTTCAGTCCAATGGGCTTTAAGAGCATTCAGGTAAGTCTTGGGTTCAAATTCAAGCATACTTTTAAAATAATGATGTATTATCCCAGAACCATACAACACTTGAACTCGCAGTCTCTCTCTTTTTTTAAAATTTTTTTTTCTTGAATGCTCTTGAGCTAAACGTCTGTAGAAAGGCAACTAGTTCAAGGTACTCCACAATGTCAAGATGCAACGGTAAAATTTAAATTCAGCCTATGCTTTCTGGTGTCACGGGCATTTCTCATCAATAACCAAGGATGGAGAAGGAAAAAGACAAGGTTTGCGTTCGGCTGTCCTTTCCATAGGCCTTTCCTTCGGGGAAACCGGACGCTGCAGGTAGGACCACAACCCTGGCCCGCATCTCCATCTCCAGCATCCCGCCGAGTGCGGCGGCGCCGCCCCAGAGCTGATCGCGCGCTGTTCCCGGGGTCGCCGCGGAGGGGCGCCCTGCCCGGCGCCGCGCCGATCTCTCGCCTTGCATTTCCGCTGCCCACCGCAAGGGTCCCCGTCCCTCCCTCCCGAGGGGTTCCCTCCTCGGCCCCGGCCCATCTTTTCTCCCCCCCATCCCCCTGCCACCTATTCCTCACCCACGTCCTCCCCGTCTCCTGTCCCCGCCCCTCCCCTCCCCCTCGGCGGCCCCTCTCCCACGTGACCCGCGGGAGGACGCGTCGAGGCCCCCCGAGCCACGCACTGCGAACGTCCCGGATTACCGAGGCACCGCGAGTGACAGTGGCGGCGGACGGCCGTGGGACGTCGAGGCGGACAGGAGAGTGGGACGGCGGATCCGAGAGCCGCGGAGGACGGTCCAGGGAAAGACGGAGTGGGGGGGTGGACAGCGCGGGCCCGACCAGGCAGTACCTACCCCTGGGCGCGAGGAGCGCCGCGTCCCGCCGCCGTCGCAGCGCTGCCGCGTCCTCCGCCCACGCGGCGGGACCCCCCGCCCGCGCCCACCCGCACCCGCCCCACGCCCGTTCCTCCTCCCGCGCGCCAGAAAGAGAAGATGGCGCTCAGCTGCCTCAGGAAGTGACGCAGCCTCATTTGCATGCCGGCGCGGCCAGCCAATGGGAGCAGAGTGTGCCTGGGGACCCTTGGGAGCTTCCCACGGGCCCCTTAGGGCCCCTGGACCTCGCGGGCTTCGAGGCTCTGGAAGGGGGGTGGGGCCTGCAGCAGCCCCCTCCCCCACCGGGTCCCTCCTGGCCCAGTGAGTGTCCTGCCTGCTTCTTACCACCTCAGGACAAACTCTCGAGAGAGTTTGACTTGCTGATGACGTCATTGGAGGGGTGGAGCGAGTGCGTCATCAGCCACGTGACCAGTCACATGGGTTCACCTTAGTTCTGACTTCGTTTGCACGGGGTGGGGGCGGAGCTAATAAGCCAGTGGGTGGCTCCGCCCATACCTAAGAGCCAATAGAAAGCTGACTCTGAGGATACTGCCTTGCTATTGGAAGATAGGACTTCAACTCCAACAACTTGGACCAATGTGTTCATGATTGACATATCTTGGTTAGCCAATGGAATAGAATCCCCTGACTCATCATCAAAAAAATTTTTATGACATAGCTTTCCTTGAGAATTTTCCTTTTGAAGTTACATCTACAGCATGATGTGTAAGAAGGTTAATTGCATATATTTGCATAATAGAATATTTCCTAAATTGAGCGTACAAAGAGAGTAAGAACTTCCAAGTGTCTCTGGGTCTACATTCATTGAGACACCAAGTCTCTCCTGCAGAAAATATTCCTTCCAAGAAGGAAGATTTGGAGAGTGCAAACCATTACACCTAAAATGCCTTTTTGATTGGATTTTTTTTTTTTTTTTGGTTTTTGTTTGTTGGTTTTTCGAGGTAGGGTTTCACTCTTGCCTAGGGTGACCTGGAATTCACTATGTAGTCTCAGGTGGCTTTGAACTCATGGTGATCCTCCTACCTCTGCCTCCTGAGTGCTGGGATTAAAGGTATGCACCACCATACCCGGCTAAAATGCTTTTAACAAGCACCTGCCCTAGCCCTCTCCTCCCTCCCCCGCCTCTTCTAGTCCACAGATTTCCCAGTCTGACATCATTAATTCTGCTCCACCGTCCAGTTTTCAAAGAAGGCCAGATCTTTCAGAAAACCAACTCAAGACTTTGGTGCCCAGCGCCATGCACACACCTGTCTACTCAACAACCATCCCTTTTGTCTAGATTCTGCCCAGGCTGAACGCTTGCATTGAGTTTGCATTGCCCTTTTTGGAACCTCCTTGTGCAACCTTCACACTCCCACCATTACATCCATTTCTTGCCACTTTCTGTTCATTTCAGCCCAGTGACCAGAAACACTAAGCACTCGATAAATGTCCACATCAGTTCTTATATCGTGCCCACTGCTGGTCTGATGTTACTGGACCACCATTTCCTACAAGAAGCCAAGTCATAACTGAAAGAGAGCTGGCCTTTTTCTATTTGCTCATGGGTTATAATTTAATTTGATTATGAAATTACAGCAGTAAGTAGGCATGATGTCACTAGGCATCTTCCTTGAAAAATGATGGACGGGATGAAAGGTTAACTAAAGCTTTTCTTCTTCCAATGTCCCATCATCCAAATTGGGGTGCTTTCAACAGCCGCATCTTATTTCTTCCCATTTCTCCAGTCTCTGTGTCCCTCTTTTCATCTTTCCTTGGCTCCTCAGCCTCACAATTTGTCTCCTGCACACCATCACTCTGAAGAAATGCTTTGCTCACTGGTGATGTCCTAGTTGTGGAATCCAACCACTTTAGTCCTCATCTTTCTGGACCTCTCTTTCCCCTGTAATCACCCTAGGAACTCTCCTAAAACCCAGACCATGCACCATATTTTCTGTTCAGTTTTCTCCAGTCTCTCTGTTCCCACACCCTACTCAGCACTGATGCCAGTGTATACAGATTCTTCTTGCTTTCTGTCATCATTCATACATGTTCACCACCCACTTCCTGTGCCAGGCACAATGCTGGGTATTGGGAAAACCATTCCTTTCTTTCTTTTTCTGTACATTATCCCGTGTTCATTTCTACTACAAATTCAAACTTCATTATTTCAATTTCAAACCATTATCTTGCTGTATGTGATGAGGCCAGTCTGTAATCCTAGCACTCAGGAGGTAGAGATAGGAGGATTGTAAATTCATGACTAATCTAGGTAACAGTGAGATCTTGCCTCAAAAAAACAAAAAAATAGGGGCTGGAGAAATGGCTTAGCAGTTAAGGCATTTGCCTGTGAAGCCAAAGGATCCCAGTTCAATTCTCCAGGACCCACATAAGCCATATGCACGAGGGGCACATGCATCTGGAGTTCATTTGCAGTGGCTAGAGGCCCTGGCATGCCCATTCTCTCTCTGTCTGCCTCTCTTCTATCTCTCTCTCTGCTTGCAAATAAATAAAAATTGAAAAAAAATAAAAGAAAAAGAAAAAAATAGAGCAGGGCGTGGTGCACGCCTTTAATCCCAGCACTGGGGAGGCAGAGGTAGGAGGATCATCATGAATTTGAGGCCACAATGAGACTACATAGTTAATTACAGGTTAGCCTGGACCAGAGTGAGACCCTACCTTGAAAAACAAAATAATAATAATAATAACAATAAATAAATGTAAAAGGCTAGGCATGGTAGTGCACACCTTTAATCCCAGCATTAGGGAGGCAGAGGTAGGAGGATTGCTGTGAGTTCGAGGCTATCCTGGAGCTACAGAGCAAGTTCCAGGTCAGCCTGGACTAAAAGTGAGATTCCCCCCTTCACCTTGAAAATAAGACAAATCACATCTTTCCTAAATGCCCATTCTATTTTTCAGGCTAGTATGGTAATCAGGCAGCTCCACTTGGGGGTCACACAGGCACCTTAGGTTCAAAATGTCCTAAAGAAGCCCATTGTCTGGCTCCTCCTCAAAGACCCTCACAGCAGCAGTATGCTTCCCTGTCCGATAAGTTCATGTCCTAAATGTCCCTCACCTCTGTTCCCTCACCTGCAGTCCCACCCCCGCTGGTGTGTGGTAAACTGAATACCAATACATGCTCCTGACTAGCTTGTCCCCTCAGCTACATTCTCTAGCTGGCCATTTTAATGTTGTATCAAAAGGCAAATATCCTTGGGCTGGAGAGATGGCTTAGTGGTTAAGGTGCTTGCCTGTGAAGCCTAAGGACTCAGGTTCGATTCTCCAGGTCCCATGTTAGCCAGATGCATATTGTGACACATGCATCTGGAGTTCGTTTGCAGTGACTAGAGGCCCTGGTGCATCCATTCTCTCCCACCCGCCATCCCTTTGTCTCTAATAAATAGATAAATAAAATGACAAAAAAATCCACTGGATCATGTCATGCACTTCTGGCCCTCAGCTTCAAGGAAGGGGGTATAATAGAAGAAACCATCTGACAGTAGGAAATAAAGCCAGGGCTCACCTTCTGAGACTAAGACTACAAGGGGAGTTGGGCGTAGTGGTACACACCTTTAGTCCCAGCAGTTGGGAGACAGAGGTAGGAGGATTGCTGTGAGTTTGAGGCCAGTTCAAGACTACACCAGGCTTTTGGATTGTTTTTGAGGCCAGTCTCATTCTAGTCCAGGCTGGCCTTGAACTCTTGGTGCCTATCCTCAGTCTCCCCAGAGTGCTGGGGTTAAAGCCATGTACCACCTGCCCCAGTCATAACCAGTCTTTAGAAGCAGTTTCATCGTAATGTACATGATACGCACGGAAAGATGACTTAACAGTTAAGGCATTTGCCTGCGAAGCCTATGGACCCAGGTTCAATTCTCCAGGTCTCACATAAGCCAAATGCACATAATGGCACATGCATCTGGAGTTTGTTTGCAGTGGCTAGATCCCTGGCGTACCCATTCCCTCCCTTCCTCTCTCTCTCTCTCTCTCTCTCTCTCTAATAAGTAAATAAAAATGAAAATAAAATCTTAAAAATAAAACAAAAAACCAGGGCTAAAGCTTGATGTCCTGCACTGACCTCTGGGACTCCTTGAGAGGATCTGTTCTTCAGGAGTTTAGTTGTGATTACAACCTTTGTAAGATTGGTCTTCATGTGCCCATGTAGAATATCACCTTCTGTTTTCAGCCTATTTCTTGCACAGGTTCCAACCTTTATAACTGCAAGTGCAGCTGAGGTTTCTCAACTTGCCCACTGGGGAAGGGAGAAAGCAGAAGTGAGAAATTCCATTTGCTTTCAGAGTGTCCCAAAATCATGCCCTGACAATATAAGGAAGGTATGGAGGGAATCCAAGCATTGGGGTTGTCTTTTAGTTTTGTTTTTTTTTTCTAATCTATTTTCTTATTCAGCAGTCTATACAGATGTCCTTAACCTCTGGTCACCATACAATGTGGGGAAACTTCTCCCCAACCAACAACCACCAGTTCTGCAGTGGACTCCAACTGAGCATCCTGTAAACCAAATTATGCTGCTGTCCACCTGGAGACTGCTAATTCCACAGATGAAAGGTGAGATCCGTGAGATAGTCCCCCACTTCCAACTGTAACCCTGCTCACTCATGTCCCTTCCACTTCTGACTATCCAGCTACCCAATCAGAGTTCCTCCATCCCTCTCCTTGCCTTGGAAGAGTATGATTTAAGAACTCTGGGAAATAGGGTAACTGGTTTGTTACAAAGGATATTACAGAGGATGCTGGTGAACACTAGACAGAAGAGATGCCTTGGGTGAGGAGCACCGTAGCCTCTGGCAACCGCCACATGTTCAGCCACCAGGAAGCTCCTTAAACCATTGCTTTGGATTTTTATGGAGGCATCACTATGTATGTGTAATAGATTAAATAAATCATTGACACTGGAGACTATGGAGATGGCTCAGGCCGGGTTCAATTCCCACATAAAGCTGAATGAGGGGCATTCCTTTGCAACAGCAAGAGACCCTGGTGGGCACATGCACGTGTGTGCGTGTACATGCACATGGAAATAAATAAATAAATGTTAAAAAAAATCATTGGCATTGGGGCTGGAGAGATGGCTTAGAGGTTAAGGTGCATGACTGTGAAGCCTAAGGACCCTGGTTCGATTCTCCAAGTCCCACATAAACCAGATGCACATGGTGGTGAATGCATCTGGAGTTCGTTTCCAGTGGCTAGAGGCCCTGGTGCACCCATTCTCACTCACCCACTCTCTCTCTCTCCCTCTTTTTGTCTCTAATAAATAAATAAAATAAAATCTTTTAAACAATCATTGGCATTGGGGCTGGAGAGATGGCTCATCAGTTAAGGCTCTGGCATGCAGAACCTAATGACCAGAGTTCAATTCCCCAGTACCCACATAAAACCAGATGCACAAAGAGGCCCATGCATCTAAAGCCCATTTGCAGTGGCTGCAGGCTCTGGTACACCCATTCTGTCTCTCTTCTATCTCTGTCTCTGCTTGCAAATAAATAAATAAAGGTTTTTTTTTCTTCAAAAGATTATTGGCACTAATGATCATCTCAGTTTTTCAGGGGGATGGGACTGAGTAATGCTGGTTTGTCCTTTCAGGGACCAGTCCCCACCCAGAAGCTACCTGGGGCTTCTAGCCTTAGTTGCTCATTAGCACAACAAAAAGATATTTAGCACTTTGGAGAATCCAAGGATTGTAGGAGTTGTGTGACCTGAAATGATGAAGACCAGATATCTCTGGCAATATCACCGAGTATCCGCCTGTCACATGAACTTGTTTACTCTCTGTTGTGACTAATGGAGCAGCTCTGATGAGTCCTGTCCGGTGGGAGATTTTACCCCCAGCAGAGATGCAGCTTGGCAGAGCTTAAATGAGGCATAGCACATCCTACCTGGTGACCTGTGAGTTCAAACTGAGCTCTCAATCACCAACAAGTAACCTTACCTCCACATCCTCAATAAGTTATTCTAAGTCTAGGCAAGACCCAGAAAGTTCCCTAACTGAGGTAGGAGTCAGGAGTCTTCCTTTTGTTGACAGGCAGCAATAAATGACACTAGGGGTGCTGGCAAAGATTGTGTGAAGAAGGCTGGAGAGATGGCTTAGAGGTTAAGGTGCTTGCCTGTGAAGCCTAAAGACTCAGGTTCAATTCTCCAGAACCCACATAAGCCAGATGCACATGTTGGCACATGCTTCTGGAGTCTGTTTGCAATGGCTAGGGGCTCTCAGTGCCCATTTTCTCTCTCTAAATGAATAAATAAATATAAAATTTTTTTAAAAGATTGTATAAAGGGAGAGGATCACAAGAACTGGCTGTCAGTGGTTGGGATGAAGACACTGGTCCACTCTATCCCTCCCAGAGCATCCTGAGGAGTTCCCTTCATGGAAACCAATCCCATTAGGAATCAAGTAAGGAACTCATTCATCTCTTGGGAGGGCAGGTCTGTGAAGTTGTTTCCAGGAAAGACTAACTGAGGGAGAAAGCCCTTTCTTTGGGGTGGGCAGTCCTTCTGGTAATGGACTGACTACATGTAAAGAAGCTCTTGGGCTGGAGAGATGGCTTAGCGGTTAAGGTGCCTGCCTGCGAAACCCAAAAACCAAAAAAAAAAAAAAAAAAAAAAAAAAAAAAGGAGAAGAAGAAGGAGAAAGAGAAGGAGAAGAAGAAGTAGCAGCAGCTCTTCACTGCCTGTGGTGCTGTTCACTGGTGTATGCTTTCTACCTGGCTGGCCTTGCTACTCATCTATCCTTTGTAGACATTGGAACTGAGTTTCATCAGCCTTCCCACACGGGCTGAAAACCAGCAGCTCTCCAGGCACCTCCAGGCTTTCAGGACCAGATTGGGACTGTTGAACCTTGTAGAGCAGTTCTCTGATGCTCATTATCCACCTTCCATCCTGTAAGCTAATACAGTGCATATTCATGCTGTCCATCCTGTTCCTCTAGAAAACAGAGACCACCAACACCCATGTGAAACCAGGATATGTGACTTTGGTGATGAAATAAATTTCAGGACCAGGCAGATGTCAAGCAAAGTTAGACTTATTAAAATTAAGAAAGTAAGACAGGTGTCCCAAGGGGAAGAAATGTGCACCTGGTATAACAGGTATGGGCTTCTGAAGAGAAAGTCTCATTTTACTTTCTTTATGATGGATATATACATTCTTGTGTCTTTCTAAATTGCTTCTCTAAAAGTTGCTAAGAACCCCCCCCCTTCTCTCTAAGATGTCTAAAGAGCTGGGTGTGTGGTGGCCCACTCCTTTAATCCCAGCCCTCAGGAGGCAGAGGTAGAGGATCATGATTAGTTTGAGGCCACTCCGAGACTACATAGTGAATTCCAGGTCAGCCTGGGCCAGAGTGAGACCCTACCTCAAAAACAAAACAAAAACAAAACAAAACAAAAAACCCAAGATGTTTAAAGAGTGTAATTTGTAATAAGGCTAAAAGCACACCTTTAATCCCAGCACACGTAGGAGGCAGAGGTAGAAGGACTGCTGAGTTCAAAACCAGCCTGGTACTACAGAGAGAGTGCCAGGTCAGCCTAGGCTACAGTGAGACCTTATGTTGGAAAGAACAACAACAAAAATTAAGAACAAAGTGGTAGGGTGAATTTATTAGGGGTGCTTTTTAGACTCAAGAGAGGGCATTGCAGTTACTGTCTCATTCCTGGGAGGAAACACCCAACCAAAAGCAGTTTATGTGGAAAACAGCAGCTAGAGAGTGAGTTGACTAACACTGGCAAACTGGGGCTAACAAACCTCAAGGTCACCTTCGGTAACACACCTCCTCCAGCAAAGTCCATCTCCTAAATTGCCATCAGCTGGGAACCAAGCATTCAAAACACATGAGTGTGGGCTGAAGCGATGGCAAAGCCTGATGTCCTGGGTTCAATTCCCCAGTACCCATATAAAGCCAGAGCCCCAAAGTGGTGCATGCATCTGGAATTTGTTTACAGTGCCAGGCACACTCATTCTCATTTCTTTCTTTCTTCCTCCCTTTCCCTCTCTCCCTTGTTTGCAAATAAATAAAGAAATAATTTTTTTAATAAACACTGAGTTTATGGGTGACATCTAATTCAAACCACCACAGAGGGGAATGCTAGAAATTTAAGGTTAGAGGTTATTTTGGCTCTCAGTAATCACAGTTGTTGTTTTTAACAACTTAGCTTAAGGAAACATACATTGTTTTGGGAGACCATTTGGGATGGCCTTTGGCATATTAGTGGATCTGAAGTTCCCTGCCTTTTCAAGGAGTAAAAAAGATCACATCTTTTTTGGTGGTGTATGCCTTTCATTCCAGCACTTGGAAGACAAAGGTAGGAGGATTACTGTGAGTTCAAGACCAGCCTGGGACTACAGAGTGAGTTCCAGGTGAGCCTGGGCTAGAGTGAGACTCTGCCTCGAAATAAATAAAATAAAATAAAATAAAATAAAATAAAATAAAATAAAATAAAATAAAATAAAGATCATATCCTGCAAACAGAGCCTCCTTTCTAACTAATGCACTTCTTCCCATGTTTTTTTAAACATTTTATTTTTATTTATTTACTTATTAGAGACAGAGAAAGGGGGGGAGAGAGAGAGAGCATGGGCACGCCAGGGCCTGCTGCCACTGCACATGAACTCCAGATACATGTGCCCCCTTGTGCATCTGGCTTATGTGGGTACTGGGGAATTGAGCCTTGAACCAGGGTCCTTAGGCTTCACAGGCAAGTGCTTAACCATTAAGCCATCTCTCCAGCTCCTTCCCATGTTTTTATAATTTTATAACTTTACATTATAATTTTCCTATCTTCCTATCCTTCTTCAATAGGACCAGTTCATCATCTGCTGCCATGTCCACACAGGGCTGAGCTCCTATACCTACATCTTACTCCTGAGAATGTCTCATACTGTTCTGTCATGAACTCTGTCTTCCACATTGTACTCTTGTGTGTTTCATCCAAAGTCCCTCAAAGATACAACACATACCAGCATCACAGGGCACATTTCCAGTTAAGGGAATAAGAGTTACACCAAAGACTGCAGGATAGGAAATGTCTGTGGGCTGCTTGCAATAGCTTATATCACCTATGTGGCATGTTCACTGGGGAAAGAGTTGGGCAAGGTGACAGTGTTTAATGGCGGAAGAGAGAGCTGTGACTACCAGAAATTGATGGGGTTGACCATCACCTTGAGTGATGTTAATAATCCTTGAGTATTAAGAGTAAAACAAGCCAAGCGTGGAGGTGCATGCCTTTAATCCCAGCACTCGGGAGGCGGAGGTAGGAGGATTGTCGTGAATTCGAGGCCACCCTGAGATTACATAGTGAATTCCAGGTCAGCCTGAGCTAGAGTGAGACCCTACCTCGAAAACCAAAAACAAAAGCCAGGTGTGGCGGTGCATGCCTTTAATCCCAGCACTCAGGAGGCAGAGGTAGGAGAATCGCTGTGAGTTTGTGGCCACCCTGAGACGACATAGTGAATTCCAGGTTAGCCTGAGCTTCAGTGAGACCCTACCTTGAAAAACCAAAAAAGAAAAGAAAAAGAAAAAGAGTAAAACAAGCCAGGCATGGCAGTGCATGCCTTTAATCCCCAGTACTTGGGAGGCAGAGGTAGGAGAACCGTGAGTTTGAGGCCACCCTGAGACTACATAGTGAATTCCAGGTCAGCCAGAACTAGAGTGAAACCCTACCTCAAAAAACAAAACAAAACAAAAAAACAGAGTAAGGCAGAAGGGTGGGCACCTCTTTCCTTGGAGCACACTTGTGATTTCCTTTCACAAAACAGGACAATCTGGTATCTAAATGAGATGGTTTGTATCTGCTAAGTGTATAGCCCCAAAACAGCAACATCAAGACATAAAAGGGTGGTTGGGCGTGGTGGTGTACCTGTTTAATCCCAGCACTTGGGAGGCAGAGGTAGGAGGATTGCTGAAAATTCGAGTACAGCCAGGGGTTACAGAGTGAGTTCCAGGTCAGCCCAGGCAAGAGTGAGACCCTACCTCTGAAAAATAAAAAAAGTAAATAAAAAATGGGGCTGGATAGATGGATTAACAGTTAAGGTGCTTGCCTGCAAAGCTAAAGGACTCAGGTTCCAGTCCCCAGGATCCACATAAGCCAGATGCACAAGGTGGTGCATGTGTCTAGAGTTCCTTTGCAGGGGCTGGAGGCCCTGGAGCATCAATTTTTTTCTCTCTCTCAAATAAATAAATAAACATAAAAATGTTAAATAAATAAATAAATAAATAAATAAATAAATAAATAAATAAAAAAAAAAACAGAACACATAACAGTGGAGAAAGACAGGACCTGCAGCAGATAAGGGAAGCATGCAAGTAATTTCCAAAGCAGTGCCCTCCCTGCACAAAAGAAGCATGGGGATTTTATTTGGAAAGCCTATACATATTCACATAGAGAAGTGCTGTACAGCATGCACGTACCTATGCATGCTCTATTGAAAGTCATATTTAAGAAGCAAAGAAAGATAACAGACACATTTTTGACATATTTAGCTCAAGATAATTATGATGGTTTGTCTTGTCAACTTGACTAAATTTAAAATCTCCTATGGGGGGACTGCAGTGATGAAGGTTTAGCGGTTAAAAGTGCTTGCCTCCAAAGCCTAACCATCTGGGGTTTGATTTCCCAGTACCCATGTAAAGCCAGATAGATGCACAAAGTGATGCATGCATCTGGAGTTCGTTTCCTGGTGCACCCATTCTCTCTTTCTGTCTGTCTCTCTTCACCCTGTTTCTCTCCTTGCAAATAAATAAATAAATAAATAAATAAATAAATAAATAAATAAATGTACTGTCACCTAACTGAGCGTGAGAGATGGCTCATTGGTTAAGGCCTGGGATCAATTCTCCAGATGCAACGTGTCTGTCTCTCCCCCCACCTCTCTGCTTGAAAATAAATAAATAAAAATAAAATCACCAGGGCTGGAGAAGATGGGTTAGCACTTAAGGCACTTGCCTGCAAAGCTAAAAGATCCTGGTTCGATTCCCCAGGACCCACGTAAGCCAAATGCACAAGGAGGCACATGCATCTGGAATTTGTTTGCAGTGGCTAGAGGCCCTGGCACGCCCATTCTCTCGCTCTCTCTCTACCTCTCTTTCTCTCTCAAATAAATAAATAAAATAGATTTTACAAATAAAAAAATTTAAAAATAAAATAAAATCACCTAGCTGCTGGGCAGGTCTGTGAAAGCATTTCCAGAGAAGATTAACTGAAGGAGCAAGATCCACCCTCAGTGGGTGGCAATTTCCAATGGGTGGCCTAGACATGAAGAAGTACAGAGCAAAGCAAGGTGTTTGCGCTTGCCTTCACTTCTTTCTGAGTGTGTGTGTCTACTGCTGCTGCCGCTGCCACCATCAAACTCCAATGTCTCCAGCCTTCCTGCATGAGCAAAGTACCAGAGATTCTCCTGGCAACTTCTAAGCTTTTAGTGTCATCCTGGGACTGCTGAGACAACCAGCTTCTTGGTCTGAGCAGCTACCTATCAGGTTTTCTACTTCTACAGCAATTTTTGGACTACACAACTCCTGTCATGTAAGCCAACCTGATCATTTCCCTTTCTAAAAAAGTATTTATTTGGGCTGGAGAGATGGTTTAGCAGTTAAGCGCTTGCTTGTGAAGCCTAAGGACTCCAGTTCAAGGCTCCATTCCCCAGTACCCACATAAGCCAGATGCACAAGGTGGCATATTCATCTGGAGTTCATTTGCAGTGGCTGGAGCCCCTAGTGCGCCCATTCTCTCTCTCTCTCTTTCTCTCTGCCTCTTTCTTCTCTGTCTGTTGCTCTCAAATAAATGAATGAATAAATAAATAAAAGTTAAAAAAAAAAAAAAACAAAAAAATGAGATGGCTTAGTGGTAAAGGTACTTGCCTGTGAAGCCTAAGAACTCATGTTTGAATCTCAGAGTTCCACATAGCCAGACGCAGTGATGCAAGTGCACAATGTCGCACATGCACCACAAAGTGGTGCATGCATCTGGAGTTCGTTCGCAGCAGCTGAAGGGCCCTGGCATGCCAATTATCTCTCAAAAAATTTTTTAAATTATTTATTTATTTGAAAGAGAGAGAAGCCAGGCCCCCTTGTCACTGCAACCAACTCTAAACACATGCAATACTTTGCATGTGTGGCTTTACATAGGTACTGGGAATTGAACCCAGGCCATTAGACTTTGCAAGGAAGTGAATTTAAGTGCTGAGCCATCTCCCCAGACTATAATTTCCCTTTTATTTGATATGTATACATCCTTTTTTTGTTTGTTTGTTTGTTTGTTTTTTGTTTTTTTTCAAGGTAGGGTCTCACTCTAGTCCAGGCTGACCTGGAATTCACTATGTAGTCTCAGGGTGGCTTCGAACTCATGGTGATCCTCCTATCACTGCCTCCCGAGTGCTAGTATTAAAGGCATGCGCCACCACACCCAGCGCTGTATACATACATATTATTAGTTCTGTTTCTCATCAACAAGAAGTTCAATGTGCTATTTATTGAGCCACAGAAGCACCTTAGTCCTGTTTCTCTGAAGAACTCTGCCAAGTACAAATCTTGGTACCAGGAGTGGCTCTAGAGAAACAGAATGATAAGGGGGAGTTTCTCTAATGGGCTTGGTGATATCTACAGTGGCTGGGCCACCAATTTGACCACACCTAAAATTACTAAAGAATCTTCTAGCAATATGGAAAACAGTAAAAAAAAAAAAATCTATGGTGTGAACTGTTTACAGAACTATACACCAGGCCAGGCGTGATGGTGCATGCCTTTAATCCTAGCACTGGGGAGGCAGAGGTAGGAGGATCACTGTGAGTTCGAGGCCACCCTGAGACTACATAGTGAATTCCAGGTCAGCCTGGGCAAGAGTGAGACCATACCTCAACCCCCCCCAAAAAAAGGGGGGTGGCTGGAGAGATGGCTTAGCAGTTAAGCACTTGCCTATGAAGTCTAAGGACCCTGGTTCAAGGCTCAATTCCCCAGTACCCACGTAAGCCAGATGCACAAGGTGGTGCATGCATCTAGAATTCATTTGCAGTGGCTGGAGGCCCTGGTGTGCCCATTCTCTCTCTCTCTCTCTCTCTCTCTGCCTCTTTCTCTCTCTGTCTGTTGCTCTCAAATAAATAAAAATAAAACAATTTTAAAAAGGAACTACACACCAGACAGGGTGGCACATATCTTTGAGCCCAGCACTCGGGGGGTAGAGGTAGAAGGATTGTTGTGAGTTCAAGGCTAGCCTGGGACTATATAGTGTGTGACAAGTAAGCCTGGGCTAGTGTGAGACCTTACCTTGGAAAAAAAAGAAAAGAAAAGAAAACTGTTCCCCATAGTCTCATGTGTTTGAACACTTGGTCCCCAGCTGGTGATGGCATTTGAGAAGTTTATGGAACCTTTAGGAGGTAGAACCTTGCTGGAGGAAGTGTGTCACTTGGGGGTAGACCTTGAGGTTTCACAGTCCTTCCTGGCTAAAATGTGATGAGCTGGCTCCCTGCTCCTGCCACCATTCCTTTCCCATCATAATGTAATGTAAGCTTTCCTTCTTTAAGTTGCTTCTGGTCAGGTATTGTTTATAGCAATGAGACAGTAACATATACAAGTGGTAAACCAGCAGTATCAAATATATTTACCTTGCTGGGATTAAAGATTTGTGCCACCACGCCTGGCTCAAATATATATATATTTATGAGAGGGAGAAAGAGACTGGGCATACCAGGGCCTCCAGCCACTGCAAATGAACTTCAGGTGCATGCACCACCTTGTGCATCTGGCTTACGTGAGTACTGGGAAATGCAACCTGGGTCTTTAGGCAAGCACCAAGGCCACGAAGCCATCTCTCCAACCCCCTGTTGGGAACATTTTACACTCAAACCATAACACCACATGTGAGAAGCAAGGAATTTAGGGACTCAGTATATAATACTTTTGAACATTTCTGAAAAACTTGTGTAGACCTATGGTGTTTGATAATTAACCATGGTGTGTTCAGATGTGGAAGCCTACTGTTGCAGTCAGGTTCACATTGCTGGTAGAAATCACCCAACCAAGAGCAGCTTGTGGGAGAAAAGAGGTTTATTTTGGCTTATGGGCTTGAGGGGGAAGCTCCATAATGGCAGGAGAAAACAACAGCATGAGCATAAGGTGGACATCACCCCCTGGCCAACATCAGGTGGACAACAGGAGAGTGTACCAAACACTGGCATGGGGAACTGGCTATAATACCCATAAGACCACCCCCAACAATACACCACATCCAGGAGGCTTTAATTTCCGATCGTCATCAGCTAGGGGGCTAGCATTCAGAATACCTAAGTTTGTGGGGGACACCTGAATCAAACTGCCACACCTACTAAATTTGTGCTCAATCTGTATAACCAGAAAAATTCCAAAGTTAATATACCATAAGTATAATATATCAGAAACAAAGGTGGACAATTTTGTTTTTCTACAATATCAGAATTTATTAAATAACAATAAATTTACAAGCTATGTCAGTTTTGCTGGTTATAATTTAATGAGTAGTATTGTTTTTTGGGTTTTTATTTATTTTTTGAGGTAGGGTCTCACTCTAGCTCAGACTGACCTAGAATTCACTGTGTAGTCTCAAGGTGGCCTCGAACTCACAGCGATCCTCCTACCTCTGCCTCCCAAGTGCTGAGATTAAAGATGTGCACCACCACGCCCAGCTTTTTTTCCCCCAAGGTAGAGTCTCATGCTAGCTCAAGCTGACCTGAAATTCATTATGTAGTCTCAGGCTGGCCAAGAACTCACAGAAATCCTCTTACCTCTGCATCTTGAGTGCTGGGATTAAAGGCATGCACTGTGGCTGGAGACATGGTTTAGAGACTAAGGCGCTTTCCTGCAAAGCCTAAGAATCCATGTTCAATCTCCCTCCAGATCCTACATAAACCAAATGTACAAAGGTGAGGCAAACACAAGGTCGCACATGCCCACTAGGTAGCATAAGTGTCTGGAGTTCAATGCAGTGGCTGAGGCTCTAGCATGCCAATCCTCACTCCATTGCTCTCTCTAAAATAAAATAATAATAATAATAATAATAAAAGTGTGCACCACCATGCCTGGCACTTTTTCTCGCTCTCTCTCTCTTTTTAATTTTATGAGATAGAGAGTGAGAGAGCAAGAAATAAAGACAGAGAGACAGAGAAAGAGAGAGAATTGGTGTGCCAGGGCCTTAGCCACTGAAAAAGAACTCCAGAAGCAAGTGCCACCTTCTGCGCATGTGTCACTTGTGTGCATGCGTTACCTTGTGTATCTGGCTTACGTGGGTTCTGGGGAGTTGAACCTGGGTCCTTGGGCTTCGCAGGCAAGTGCCTTAACCACTAAGTCATCTCCCCAGCCCTATTTATTTATTTATTTATTTATTTATTTATTTATTTATTTATTTTGGTTTTTCGAGGTAGGGTCTCACTCTCGTCCAGGCTGACCTGGAATTAGCTATGTAGTTTCAGGGTGTCCTCGAACTCATGGCAATCCTCCTACCTCTGCCTCCCGAGTGCTGGGATTAAAGGCGTGAGCCACCACGCCTGGCTTTATTTATTTATTTTTTTATTTGCAAGCAGAAAGAGAGAAGAGAGACAGAGAGTGAGAATAGGAGTGCCAGGGCCTCTAGCCACTGTAAACAAACTCCGATGCATGTGCCATCTTGTGCACCTAGTACTTATGTATGTACTGGAGAATCAAACTGGGATCATTAGGCTTTGCAGGCAAGTGTCTTAACCCCTGAGAAATCTCTCAGGCCCACTTTCTCCTTTTATTTTTTTTTCCACTGAGGCATTTTATTCATGTATATGCTTTCTTTATACCCCTAGAAAAAAAATCCCAGGATTTTCCCTCCTGTGTGTTTTCGTCTTGCTTCCTCATGGTCCATGATGCCAGCTGAGGTTGTCAGTACAATGAAACCAAACTGATGGGATGGAAGCAAATTATTTTGCCATTTTTCTAAGTCTTTGAGCTGTACATCAAATCTGGGGCTGATCACTCCACACTTGTTTAACCTGCCTGTGAGGTTCACAACAATTTTCCCAGCTCTGTGATCATCAATGATTTCAAACTCACCAATGTAACCATGCTTCATCATCACTGTTAGGAACCGAACGATGACTTTGGAGCACGGCCTAATGAGGACCTGGCGTTTGCCTCTTTTTTCAGCATTGTTGATGCTCTTGAGAGCATCCGCCAGGACATTCATGCGCACCATGATGGCCGCACAGAAAGATCCACTTTCTCCTTTTTATTCAGTCTAAGATTCTAGCCCTCTTTAACAAAGAGTGCTGGGAAAACTGGAAAACTACATGGAAAAGACTAAAACTAAACCCCCATTTCTTAACCTGCATAAAACACAACTAAAAATGGATGAGACACTTTAATGTAAGAACCCTTGAAGCTACTAGAGATAGGGAACACACTTCAAGTACTAGCATAAGTGACAACATTATGAGAGGACCCCAACAATGCAGTAAATAACAGCAATAACTATCAGGATCACATGTAACTAAAATGCCTCTGCACAGTAAAGAAAATAATTAGCATAGGTAAGAGACAGGATACAGAACTAGAGAAAAATCTTTGCACTGAACTTATAGATAATTATCAAAAGAAGCGTAAGTAGAGCCGGGCGTGGTGGCACACGCCTTTAATCCCAGCACTCGGGAGGCAGAGGTAGGAGGATCACCATGAGTTTGAGGCCACCCTGAGACTACATAGTGAATTCCAGGTCAGCCTGGGCTAGAGTGACAGCCTATCTTGGAAAACCAAAAAAAAAGAAGAAGGGGGAGGGGGAAGGGGAAGAAGAAGAGGAGGAGAAGATGGAGGAGGAGAAGAAGAAGAAGGAGGGGGCTGAGGAAATAGACCCGTGGATATAACACTTGCTTCACAACTCTGAGTACCTAAGTTCAGATTCCCAGGCCCATGTAAATTCCAGAAGCTTCTGTAATCCCAGTGTGCCTATGATGAGAAGAGAGGAAGAGACAGAATGTCTCAGAAGCTCATGAAATGAGAGGTAAATGAAGGACTCTTGTCTCAGACAACGAGGAAAGCAAGAACCAATCCAAAAATTGTCCTGTGACCCCCTAACTGAAGACTGTGGCACACATGCCTATACTTACACACAAACACACATGTGCACACATACACACCAACTAAATAAATAAAGATTTATAAAATGCAAATGGCCAATAAATACATGAAAAAATATTTAGCTTCTTTAGCTATCAAGGAAATGCAAATCAAAACTACATTGAGGGGCTAGAGAAATGGCTTAGCAGTTAAGGTACTTGCCTGCAAAGTCAAAGGACCCAGGTTCAATTCCCCAATGACCATGTAAAGCCAGATGCAAAAAGTGGTGTATGCATCTGGAATTTGTTTGCAGCGACTAGAGGCCCTGGCACACCCATCATTCTCTCTCTCTCTCCTTGTAAATAAAAAATTTTTAAATTAAATAAGATAAAACTACATTGAGGACTGGGAAGATGGCTCAGCAGTTAAAGGTGCATGCTTGCGCACCCTGCTGGCCCAGGTTCAATACCCCAGTATCCACATAAAGCTAGATGCAAAAAGTGGCACATGCAGCTGGATTTCTTTTGCAGCAAAACAAAAGAATGAATGAAGAAATGTGGTGTGTATATCTTAATGCATTATTCAGCCATGAAGAACAATGGAACAATGTGATTTGCAGGAAAGTGGAGGAAACTAGAGATTATCATGTGAAGTGAAATAAGACAGAAAAGCTATCAGGTGTTTTCCCTCATACATATAATCTGGGGGCGAGAGGCATGGCATGGGAATAGAAGATGGACTATTAGGAAAAGTGAACAGGATCAGAAGCAGGGGGACAAAATGGAATGGTAGGATGAATATGATCACAGTACTTTATAGATGTATATGAAATATTATCACAATGAGACCCATTATTTTGTACAATTAATATATGCTAATAGCTGGTCATGGTGGTGCATACCTTTAATCCCAGCACTTGGAAGGCAGAGGCAGGAGGATCGCCATGAGTTCAAGGCAAGCCTGAGACTACATAGTGAATTCCAGGTCAGCCTGGGCTAGAGTAAGACCCTACCTCAAAAAACCAAAATGTGTGTGTGTGTGTGTGTGTGTTAATAAAAACATTAACAAGGGTCAGGTGTGCAAGCACATGCCTTTAATCCCAGCATTTGGGAGGCAGAGGTAGGAGGGTCTCTGTGAGTTCAAGCACCCTGAGACCAAATAATGAATTCCAGGTCAGTCTAGGCCAGAGCAAGACCCTACCTCCAGAAAACTCAAAGAAAAAAAATTAGCAGATTCTAGGCTGGAGAGATGGCTCAGCGGTTAAGATGCTTGCATGCAAAGCCTAAGAACCTGGGTTTAATTGCCCAGTGCCCTGATTAAGCTAGATGCACAAAGAGGTGCATGCATCTGGAGTTTGTTTAAAATGGCTGAAGGCTCTGGTGTGTCCATTCTGTCTCTCTTCTCTCCATCTCTCGCTGCTTGCAAATAAATTTATTTTTTTTTATTTTTAGAGCAAGAGAATTGGCATGCCAGGGCCTCAGCCACTGCAATCGAACTCCAGATGTTTGTACCACCTACTGGGTGTATGTGACCTTGAGCTTGCATCACCTTTGTGCATTTGTCTTAAGTGGAATCTGGAGAGTCAAACATGGGTCTTTAGACTTCACAGGCTTTAACTGCTAAGCCTGGGCTGCAGACATGGCACTTGCCTGCAAAGCCTAAAGGACACAGGTTTGATTCCCCAGGACCCAGTAAGCCAGATGCACAAGGTGGCTCATGCATCTGGACTTTATTTGCAGTGGCTAAAAGCCCTGGCATGCCCTCCTCTCTCTCTCTCTCTCTTTCTCTCTCTTTCTCTCACTCTCACTCTCTCTCTCAAATAAATGAATAAAAATAAATTAAAATTTTTTTCTTTGGCTTTTCAAGGTTGGGTTTCACTGTAGCCCAGGCTGACCTGGAATTTACTATATAATCTCAGGGTGGCAATCCTCCTACCTCTGCCTCCTGAGTGCTGGGATTAAAGGCATGTACAACCATGCTTGGCTTAATCAAAAAAAAAAATTTTTTTTTTTTTTTTTTTTTTTTTTTTTTGGTTTTTCGAGGTACGGTCTCACTCTGGCCCAGGCTGACCTGGAATTTTAAAGTTAAGCCAGATAGAACTGTCTGGTACTGATGGTGGATGTAAAGTAATGAAAGGAACAATGGGCCCATCAGTTATCATTGAAGTCTCCAAAACAGGGAAATAAACCTGAATCCCAGTTGAAAAGAGGTTCTAAAAGGCAGTGCAAATCCTAGAATCGAAAGGACAACTTGAAGAAGTAGTACTTAAGTTAAGGCTTAGCAAACGAGAAAAAATGAGAAAGACCCAGAAAAGTTTGCTGCAAGCCTCCGGGTGCCATGTTTGTATGTGTGTGAATATCATCTAAACTGGTAGAATTCAGCACCAGTTGTAAGAAAAGCATTTATATTTGCTTACATTTTTAAAATATAATGGTTGATTTTGTTTCTTGAGCACTGGTGGATAATGCGTGTCATCTGTCACAATCTTGGCTCCAGCCACAGCCGTACCTGTTTTCCATTTGTATATTTATGTAATGTGTGTGTGTGTGTGTGTGTGTGTATTTAAGCCTATAATTAAGCCGGGGTGTGGTGGCATATGCCTTTAATCCCAGCACTTGGGAAGCAGAGGTAGGAGGATTTCTGTGAGTTCAAGGCCACCCTGAGACTACATAGTGAATTGCAGGTCAGGCTGGTGTACCTTAAATTTGAATACTCCTGCTTCTGCCTCCAGAAACTAGAATTATAGGTTAGCACCACCAGGCTGGTTAGCTTGTAATTTTTAATTATTATTTTATTTTTGAGAGACAGAGAGAAAGAGAGTGAGAGAATGGGCACACCAGGACCTTTCAGCTGCTGTGAATGAAGTCCAGATGTGTGCGCCCCCTTGTGGCACATGTGCAACATTGCATGCTTGCATCACTGTGCATCTGGCTTCATGGGACCTGGAGATTTGAACATACATTCTTAAGCTTTGCAGGCAAGTGCCTTAAGTGCTAAACCATTTGTCTAGTCCTAGCTTGTAAAAATTTTTTTGTTTGTTTTTGGGTTTTTTTTTCAAGGTAGGGTCTCATTCTAGCTCAGGCTGACCTGGAATTCACTCTGTAGTCTCAGGGTGGTCTCGAACTCACAGCAGTCCTCCTACCTCTGCCTCCCGAGTGCTGGGATTAAAGGTGTACACCACCATGCCCAGCTGTTTTTTTTTTTTTTTTTTTTTTTTTTTGAAGTAGAGTCTTACTCCAGCCCAGGCTGACCTGGCATTCATTCTGTAGTCCCAAGCTGGCCTCAAACTCACAGCAATCTGCCTACCTCTGCCTCCCAAGTGCTGGGATTAAAGGTGTGTGCCACCACCCAGCTGTAAATGTTTATTTTTATTAATGTACTTATTTATTTTCGTTTTACAAGGTAAGGTCTCATTCTAGCCCAAGCTGACCTGGAATTCATTATGTAGTCTCAGGGTGGCCTTGAACTCATGGTGATCCTCCTACCTCAGCTCCCAAGTGCTGGAATTAAAGGTGTGCACCACCATGCCCAGCTGTAATTTTTTATTATAAATTAAAATTAAACCTTGGGCAGGGAGCAAGGGAGATAGCTCAGCAGGTAAAAGTGCTAGCTGTGCAAGCATGAGGACCCAAGTTCAAACCCCAGAATCCATGTGAAAACGTGGGCATGGCCATATATTGACTATAACCCCAGGGCTGAGGTGGGTGGAGGCAAGAGATCACTGTGGCTCTCTGGTAAGCCATTCTAACTGAACAACTAGCTCCAGGTTCAGGGAGGAGATTCTGTCTCAGGGAAATAAGACAGAAAGCAATAGGAGAGGATATTTGACCTCTACATACACCTTACACTTCCTTGTAATAATTGTGCCTCCGAGTCAGGTTTTGCTAACGTAAGGCCACCTGGCCACCACTCCTGTGCCACTGTCCATTGTGTGGCCAGGCCTAATAGCAGGGGGTTGTGAAATATTGACTTCCATGTTCTTTTTTTTTTATTATTTTTTTATTTTTTCAAGGTAGGGTCTCACTCTGGTCCAGGCTGACCTGGAATTAACTATGTAGTCTCAGGGTGGCCTTGAACTCTTGGCAATCCTCCTACCTCTGCCTCCCGAGTGCTGGGATTAAAGGTGTGTGCCACCACGCCCAGCTGACTTCCATGTTCTTGATTGGTGACAAGCAGGTTGTCACGATGACTACTCAGCCATTCGATGGTGATGGGGGAAGCGCAAGGGTGGCAGGGGCTATGATGATGATGTGGGGGAATGTGATGGTGCCTGGTAGAGTGTGGGGACCACAGGAACAGTGTGACGGTGACAGGGGCTACCATGGCGAGGGCGATGGGTGTGGTCTGCTGGTGATTGGTGAGGTGCAAAGTGGTGAGCATGGGCATTGATGGATAAGGTGTGATTGGTGACATGTGAGGTTCCATGTGAAAGAGGGTGCAGTGACAGGGGCTGTAACGGTGACCCTCTGACTTGCAATAGTCATATGCAAAGTGTGGTGGTGATGGAGGCATGTGAGAAAGTGGTGGGTGGGGGAAGTGGAGGGTGTATACATGATTGATGAGAAAGAGGTGGTGATGGTGGTGGTGTGGGTTATGTGGGATGATGGCCGCTTGGGGTATGGTGGGAACAGGTGGGATATAATAGAGGTGCAGTGGGGCGTGGGGTATAATAGGGTCAAAAGTGACTGAGCGGCCATGGTGATAGGTGTGAGGCAGGCAAGGGTAGGGAATAGTTTAGTCACCCAGGACACTGTTTCTCTTAAGCAGTAAACCCAGCACCTAGCAACCTATTAGGAACCTGGGATCCACCTGTACTGTACACTCTGCTCAAAACAATGAACTAGAGCTGGACAAATGGCTTCATGGTTAAGGATCTTGCCTAATAAGCCTAAGGACCCAGGTTCCCAGCACCACGTAAGCCAGATATACAAGGTGGCACATGCATCTGGAGTTCATTTTCAGTGGCTAGAGGCCCTGCTGCACCCATTATCTCCATCCTTGTCTTTCTCTGTCTCTCTCTGCCTCTCATAAATAAATAATAAATAACAATGAACTCGTTTTCTCCACCCCTTAGCAAACATCAATAACCATTATTATTACCTATTTAAATATGTAACACTAGGGGGAAGAGGGGAAGATCCAACCTGGACTGGTTTTGGGTGTACCTGCAATAAGACAAGCTGTCTTCTAAGTGAATTGCTGAGGAGAAATCCATACGTATCATCTCATGCCTATGTACAACTGGGCATACATCCGATTAAAATCACATGTATTAGCCGGGCATGGCGGCGCACGCCTTTAATCCTAGCACTCAGGAGGCAGAGGTAGGAGGATCACTGTGAGTGAGTTCAAGGCCACCCTGAGACTACATAGTGAATTCCAGGTCAGCCTGGGCTAGAGTGAGACCCTACTTCCAAAAACAAAAAACAAAAACAAAACAAAAAAATCACATTTATTGTGCTGGGGGGATGGCTTAGCAGTTAAGGCACTTGCCTGTGAAACCTAAGGACCCAGGTTTGATTCCCCAGTTCCCACATAAGCCAGATGCGCAAGGTGGTGTATGCATCTGGAGTTTGTTTGCAGTGGCTGGAGGCCCTGGTGCACCCATTCTCTCTTCTCTCTCTTCTTCAAATATATATATAATAAAATCACATGTATCTTGAGAAGGAACATGTGCACTAGAGAAAATGTTATCTAACCCAAACCTGTCAGTCAAATCTAAGCACTAGCCAAACTAAGCTCCTAGAAACCAGTCCATCCTCCCCTAAAAATCCTTTAAAGAGAGGCCCAAGGGCTGGAGAAATGGCATAGCACAAAAGGCGCTTGCCTGCAAAGCCAAAGGATTCAGGTTCAGTTCCCCAGGAACCATGTAAGCCAGATGCACATGCATATGGAGTTCATTTGCAGTGGCTGGAGGCCCTGGTGTGCCCATTCTCTCTCCTTCCCCCCTCTCTCTAATAAATAAAAAATAAAATATTTTTTTAAAGATAAAAAAAAAAAAAAAAACAAACCAAGAGGCTCAAGACCACTTTCTGCTGCCTATGTGCATTCTCCATTCTCCCCTTTGGCACTGTATTCCAACGTTGACTATCACTTTGCTCTTAGTAAAGTTTCTTCCTGCTCAACTAGTTATGTGCTCCTTCCTTCAATGCTTTGACATGAAGAACTTGGACACACCCAGAAATCACTGGAAACAGGATGAGATACAGAGACAGCTGTTCAAAGTTCCCTAGAGTCTGCTCTTTGCTTCTACTCTACATCAATCTCTGGGTGTCATTTAAAAAAATTTATTTATATTTTATTTATTTATTTGACAGAGAGAGAGAATGGGCTTGTCAGGGCTTCTAGCAACTGCAAACAAACTCCAGACGCATGCGCCACCATGTGCATCTGCCTTATGTGGGACCTGGAGAATTGAATCTGGGTCCTTAGGCTTCACGAGCAAGTGCCTTAACCGCTAAACCATCTCTCCAGCCCTCTGGGTATAAGTTTTAAAAAATATTTTTGGGGGCTGAAGAGATGGTTGCATGCATCTGGAGTTCATTTGCAGTGGCTAGAAGCCCTGGCGTGCCCATTCTCTCCCTCTCTCTTTCTCTCACTCTGCCTCTTTCCTTCTCTTAAATAAATAAATAAATAAATAAATAAATAAATAAATATTAAATATTTAAAAATATTTTGGGGGTCTGGAGAGATGGCTTAGTGTTTAAGGCACTTGCCCGTGAAGCCAAAGGACCCAGGTTCAACTCCCCATGTAAGCCAGATGCACAAGGTGACACATGCATCTGGAGTTCATTTGCAGTGGCTGGATGTCCTGGCATGCCCAGTCTTTCACTCTATCATCTCTCTGTCTCTCTCTCTCTCCATCTTTTTCCCTCTCAAATAAATAAATAAACAAATATAAAATATTAAAAAATATTTTTGGGATCCAGGCATAGTGGCACATGTCTTTAATCCCAGCACTGGGGAAGCAGAGGTAGGAGAATCACTATGAGTTCAAGTCCTCTGTGAGACTACATACTGAATTCCAGGTCAGCCTAGGCTAAAGTGAAACACTACCTCAAAAAAAAAAAAACACACAAAAAATAAAAATAAAAATAAAATTTAAAAAAATGTAGGTACTGGAGAGATGACTTAGCAGTTAAGACACTTGCCAACAAAGCAAAAGGACCTAAGTTCAATTCCCCAGTACCCACATAAAGTCAGGTGCATAAGGTGGCGCAAAGGTCTGGAATTCCTTTGCAATGGCTAGAGGCCCTGGTATGCCCATTCTCTCTCTTTCTCTCTCTCTCTCTCTGATCAAAATAAATTATATATATGTATGTATATATAGTTGTTACTGCTGGAAGTATTCTTTAGGCCAGGTGGTTTTGGCCAGGTGTGGTGGCACATGCCTTTAATCCCAGCACTTGGGAGGCAGAGGTAGCTGTGAGTTTAAGGTCAGCCTGGGACGTACAAAGTGAGTTTAGATCAGCCTGGGCTAAAGTAAGAGCCTATCTGAATTTTTAAAAAATTTATTCAGTTACTTATGAGAGCAAGAGGGAGGGAGGGAGAGAGAGTGGGTACACCACAGCCTCTTGCTACTGCAAATCAACTTCACTGGGGAATCAAGTCTAGAGCAGCAGGCTTTGCAAGCAAGCACCTTTAACCACTGAGCAATCTCTCCAAGCTTCTCTGTGTAATTTTTGAAATGGTTTTAAAATTGATTTATTTTATTTATTTGAGAGAGAAAGAGAGAGAGAAAGAAAGAGGTAGATAGAGAAAGAGAGAATGGGCATGCCAGGGCCTTCAGCCACTGCAAATGAACTCCAGACACATGCTCCATCTTGTACATTTGGCTTACATAGGTCCTAGGGAAATGAACCTGGGTCCTTTGGCTTTGCAGGCAAGTGTTTTAATGGCTAAGCTATCCCTCCAGCCCTCTATGTATAATTTTTAACTTCCTCAAACTTAATTATTAACCATCTACTATTGACCAGAGGCCTATGGAGATCACAAACAGATGACCAGCACATATTTTGTGTTCTATATGTGTTATATACAGTGACTGATTTTTTTGCAGGTATGCAGCTTCTAAGAGTACAAGTTGCTCACCATGATGATGGGGATATACTTGCAAAATGTCAGCTCACCAACAGGACATAACTAGATAATTATCAAATTAGAATAGTGTTACTTCAGTTACTTTTATTCGCTGGTGATTAAAATGGCATTTTTATATTTGTTTATATTTCTCTAGGCTGTGAATGCTACTATGTATAGTCTCTACGTGCATAAGTTTTTTTTTTTTTTTTCAAGGTAGGGTCTTGCTCTAGACCAGGCTGACCTAGAATTCACTATGTAGTCTCAGAGTGGCCTCAAACTCACAGCAATCCTACCTCTGCCTCCAGAGTGCTGGGATTAAAGGTGTGCGCCTGGTGGAGAAGTTTTGATAAAATTTAGCCTTTTTTTTTTTTTTTTTTTTAGAGAGAGAGAGAGAAAGAAAGAATTGGCGCACCAGGGCCTCAGCCACTGAAATTTAACTCCAGATGCTTGTGTCACCTAGTGTGCATGTGCAACCTTGCACTGGCATCACCTTTGTGTGTCTGGGAATCTGGAAATTAATTGACCATGGATCCTTAGGATATGCAGGTAAGCACCTTAATTGGTAAGCCATCTCTCCAACACAATTTTTAGCTTTTTAAATTTTTATTATTTTTATTTTTTTGTTTTTGTTTTTTTGAGGTAGGATCTCACTATAGTCCAGGCTGATCTGGAATTCACTATGTAGTCTCAGGGTGGCCTCAAACTCTTGATCCTCCTACCTCTGCCTCCCCAGTGCTGGGATTAAAGGTGTGTGCCACCATGCCTGGAAATTTTTAGCTTTTTATAATATGTTTGGGTATACTTTGCAGTATACACAAGTGATAAATTCTTATTACTTTTTTTTTTTTTTTTTTTTTGGTGTTTTGAGGTAGGGTCTCTCTGTAGCCCAGGCTGACCTGGAATTCACTCTGTAGTCTCAGGCTGGCCTTGAATTCACAGGGATCCTCCTACCTCAGCCTCCCCAGTGCTGGGCTTCAAGATGTGCACCACCGAGCAGAGCTTACTTAGATATTTTATATATTTGTGATATACTTAACTTTAGATTTTTTTTTTTTTTTTTTTTAGTTTTTTGAGGTGGGGTTTCACTCCAGTCCAGGCTGACCTGGAATTTACTATGTAGTCTCAGGGTGGCCTCGAACTCATGATGATCCTCTGACCTCTGTCTCTCAAGTGCTGGGATCAAAGACGTGTGCTACCATGCCCCAGCTATTTTGTTATTTATAAGCTATGTGAGATTTTTTTTCAAATCATAACAAATCTTTAAAAAAAATCATATTGATGAAGCCATGTTGTTAAACCTGTGTTATTTTTAGGGTAAATTGTGTGTGAGCATGTGTGTGTGTGTGTTTGTAGAAATGGTACTGATACTATTTTCTGTGTTTCATTATTTGGGGAACTGCCAGAGTGTTTTCCACAATGACTACATTACTTTTGCATTATACCATCAATGTATGATACATTGCTACTTTTCCACATTCTAGACAACATTTGCTGCTTTTTCATTTATTATTCATTATCATGCTAGTGGCAATGAAGTGAAATCCCACTGTGATTTTGATTTGCATTATTTTTAAGTTATTCCTTTGAGGCTGGAGAAGATGGCTTAGTGGTTAAGACACTTGCCTGCAAAGCCAAAGGACCCCTGTTCAATTCCCCAGCATGTAATCCAGATCACAAGGAGGCGCATGCATCTGGAGTTTGTTTGCAGTGACTAAAGGCCCTAGGGTGCCCATTCTTTCTCTCTGCCTCCTCTCTCTCATACACACACTCTCTACCTCTTTCTCTCTTTCTCTCTCAAATAAATAAATAAATAAAATGTATTTTTAAAGGTTATTTATTTCTTCATGTGCATGCCTCTGTGTGTGTGTGCATGTATGTGTGCATACACATGCCTGTGTTTGAGAGAGAGAGAGAGAATGAGTGTGAGTGCACTAGGGTCTCTTACTGCTGCAAATGAATACCCATTAGGCTTTATGTGGATATTGGTATATTGAACTTGGGCCAGCAGGTTTTGCAAGCAAGTGCCATTAATTGCTGGGCCATCTCCCTACCCCTTGATTTGTGTTTCTTTTTAAAAAATATTTTTGTTTATTTATTTACAAGCAGAGAGAAAGAGAGAGAGAGGGAGAGTGGGCATACTAGAGCCTCTTGACACTGCAAACAAACTCCAGATGCATGCACACTTTGTGCATCTGGTTTTACATGAGTATTGGGAATCAAAACCCAGACCAGGGGCTGGAGAGATGGCTTAGCGGTTAAGGCATTTGCCTGCAAAGCCAAAGGATCCCAGCTCAATTCTCCAGTACCCACGTAAGCCAGATACACAAGGGGGCACATGCATGTGTAGTTCATTTGAAGTGGCTGGAGGCCCTGGTGCACCCATTTTCTGCCCCCCCCCCATAAATAAATAAATATCTAAATCCAGACCAGCAGGGTTTACAACTTAATGCCTTTAATTGTTTAGCCATCTCCATGGCCCGTGATTTGCATTTTTTAATGCATCTGACTTTACGTGGATACTGGAGAATCAAACCTGGGTCCTTTGGCTTTGCAGGCAAGTAAGTGCCTTAACAGCTAAGCCATCTTTCCAGCCCTTCTTTTTTTATTATTATTATTTGTTTGCAAGCAGAGAAATCCAGAGACAGACAGACAATGGGTGCACCAAGGCATAGTGCCACTGCAAATGAACTCCAGATGCATGCATCACTATGTACATCCAGCTTTATGTGGGTATTGGGGAATTGAACCTGAGTCATTAGGTTTTGCAGGCAAGTGCCTTAACTGCTGAGCTGATGGGCATTGCTAAACACGGGCTGGGACTGTGAGGAAGCGAGCCTGGGCTATTGGACATGGCTGGGGACCTTGGGCTGTGGGGGTTGCAGCTGGCCTTATCATTGGGAACCCACTCTGGCGATGGAGCTGGCCCTCCCTTCTCTCAATGTCATAGTGGGCCCTATCTTTGCCCAGAGTGGGCAGAACTGGTGGGCCCTTCCCCATCCCAAAAGCACCTGAACATTCCATAGTCAGGTTTTGTGCCCCCTATAGTTCCTGAACTTGTGGCTAGGTGCCCAAGAGACCCTTATAAAACAGTCTCCCTGCAGCTGTAGCCATCCAATATGTGGCTGAAGTCACGTAGCTTTTCCCGCCACTTCTGTTATCTCCCTTGCAGCTTCTCCCTTGCAACTTCTGTCTTCCAACACCAGCCAATTAGATAGCAACCCATAAACCTATATATCCAATCACCTTATAGTCTGTATGTGCCTTCTCAACCTTTCTCAAGTGTTTATAAACCCATCTGTCTTTTGAATAAACGAGAGCACGCTATCCATCAGACGGCTTCCGGGGTGGTTCCTTGCCCATCGCACTCACCTGCTCCAAGACCCTGCTTCCCCTCAACTCCACCTGTGCTAGGGACCTTGGTGGCCAGTGACCCCCGGAAACAGCAAGGACCCACACTGAGCCATCTCCCCAGCCCTGATTTACATTTCTTTAATGACTAGGAATGTTGGACATCTTTTTATATACTACTGGTCACTTACATATATTATTTTATACAGAAATATCTGTTTATATTCTTTCCATCTTTTCTTTCTTCTATTTTACTTAATTATTTTGTTTTATTTATTTATTTGAGACAGAGAGCAAGGGAAGGGTGCACCAGGGCCTCTAGCCACTGCAAATGAACTCCATGTGCCACCCTGTGCACCTGGTTTATGTGGGACCTGGAGAATCAAACCTGGGTCCTTGGGCTTTGCATGCAAGTCCCTTAGCCGCTAAGCCATTTCTCCAGCCTGCTGCTGCTGCTTCTCCTCCTCCTCCTTTTTCTTATTCTTTTTTTTTTTTCTTTTTTTTAGGCAGAGTGTAGCTTTATCCCAGGATGACCTAGAATTAGTCTCAGGCTGGCCTCGAACTCACAGTGACCCTCTCACCTCAGCCTCCCAAGTGCTGGGATTAAAGATGTGCACTATCATGCTTAGCTTTTTTTGTTGTTGTTGTTGTTATTTTCTTATTTTATATACTTTTCTGGTGTTAGGGTTTTAACCCAGACTCCTCAAGCATTCTAGACATGCATGTCAATATTGAGCTATAACCCAACACTTTTCCTTTTTTTCATTTTTTCAATTCTTTCTTTTCTTTTCTTCCTCTTTTTTTTTTTTTTTTTTTTTGGTTTTTCAGGGTAGGGTCTCACTCTGGTCCAGGCTGACCTGGAAGTCACTATGTAGTCTCAGGGTGGCCTCGAACTCATGGCGATCCTCCTACCTCTGCCTCCCAAGTGCTGGGATTAAAGGCATGCGCTACCACGCCCGGCTTCAATTCTTTTTTTTGTTGTTGTTGTTTGTTTTTGTTTTTTCGAGATAGGGTCTCACTTTACCTCAGGCTGACCTGGAAATCACTATGTAGTCTCAGGGTGGACTCGAACTCATGACGATCCTCCTACCTCTGCCTCCCGAGTGCTGGGATTAAAGGCATGAACCACCATGCCTGGCTCATTTTTTCAATTCTTAACAATGTCATTCTTTTAGTATTCTACCAGCTCTGGCTTTATTAAAGTATTACTGATAAAAATTGTATATTGCTTGCCAGGCATGAGACCCTACCTCAAAAAGAAAAAGAAAGAAAGAACGAAAGAAGAAAAAAAAAGAGCTGGGTATGATGATGCATGCCTTTAACCCCAGCACTGAGGAGGCAGAAGTAGGAGTATCACCATGAGTTGGAGGCCAGCCTGGGACTACATAATGAATTCCAGGTCAGCCTGGACTAGAGAGAGATCCTACCTTGAAAAAACAAAAACAACAACAACAAAAAAAAAAAAAAAACACCTAGAAATATAAACAACAAATAGTAGAATGAAAATTATTATCAGTAATCACTTTAAGTATAGATGGTTTAAACTTATCAATAAAAGGGCAGAGAGATTGCTTAGTGGTTAAGGCTCTTGCCTGCAAAGTCTAAGGACCCAGGTCCAATTCTTCAGAACCCACGTAAGCCAAATGCACATGGTGGCACATATGTCCGGAGGTCATTTGCAGTGGCTAGAGGCCCAGGCCTGCCCATTCAATCGCTTTCTCTCAATAAAATAAAAAATAAAATTTTAAAAATAAAAATTTTTTAAAGGCAGAGACTAGAAGAATGATTTTAAAAACATTATCCAAAACTCAGGTACTTTGCATATCTTGGGGTGGAATTCAGATCCACCCCCAGTAACAAATACCTTAGGATTGGACCCCAGGATCTGCCCACATTGATACCAGCTCCAGCCAGGGGACTGGAGATCCAAGAAGCTTTAATAAAACTGAATCTAGGGCTGGAGAGGTGGCTTAGCGGTTAAGGGGTTTGCTTGCAAAGCCAAAGGACCTCAGTTCGATTCTTCAGGACCCAGATGCACGAGGTGGTGCATGAGTCTGGAGTCAGTTTGCAGTGGCTGGAGGCCCTGGTGTGCCCATTTTCTCTGTTTCTCTCTCTGCCTCTTTCTTTCTTGCTTGCTCTCTAAAATAAATAAACTAATTAAATAAAAAAAACTGAATTTATGGGTGGGACATCCATCCAAACTACCACATTCTACCCCTGGCTCCCAATGGATTCATGACCATCTCCCATTATAAATTGTATTCAGTACAACTATAAAGGTCCTCACAGTCTTTACTAACTTAAGATAGTTCCAAAGTTCCAAGTCTCATCTGAGATTTAATATTATCTCTTAGGGCTGCAGAGATTGCTTGGTGGCTAAGGCTCCTGCCTACAAAGCCTAAGGATCCATGTTCACCTCCCCAGATCCCACATAAGCCAGACGTATAAGGTGATGCATGCAACAAGATGGCACATGTGTCTAGACTTCAGTTGCAATGGGTGGAGGCTGTGGCACACCAATTCTCTGTCTCACATAAAAAGATTGTTTCTTAGCTGTGAGTCTTGTAAACTCAAACAAGTTACATAATCCCAACATATAATGGCACAGAGTAAACATTTCCAGCTGCTATAGGGCATAACAAGGAAAAACTGGACCATGCAAACTCATTAGTTCAAGTCTGATATCATATATAACCAGTGACTGACAGTCTCTGGATTCTGTAATTACACCCTTCCAGCTGGGCTGAATAGCCAGGGAAAACTTCCCTAACAAGCCAACAGCACTCCATGGCAGCTTTTGCACGGTCCTGGTATATCCAAAACATCTTCCAGTCTCTACTGCAAACCACAGTCCATCTTCCAATGGCTTCACCAGACTCTTCATCAGGGTCATCACACCCTGTCTATATGCTGCACTTCAGCAGTGGCTTCTCAAACCATGTGCACTTCATGACCCACAACATGCATTTTTCATGCTTCCAAAATCAATAACAGCTGTGCAAGACACAGTCATATTCTTCTATATACTTATGTATAGTATTTTATTTATTTGAGAGAGATAGAGGGAGAGAGAAAGAATGAATGGGTGCACCAAGGCCTTCAGCCACTGTAAATGAACTCCAGATACAGGCACCACCTTGTGCATCTGACTTACGTGAGTCCTGGGGACCCAAACCTGGGTCCTTTTGGCTTCACAGGCAAATGCCTTAACCACTAAGCCATCTCTCCAGCCCCACAGCCATATTCTTTTTTTTCTTTAAATTTTTAATTCATTTATTTGTACGTGTGTTTGTGTGTGTGTGTGTGTGTGTGTGTGTGTGATGTATGTATAGGAATGCCAGGGCATGAATGCAGCAAATGAACACGAAACACTTGTGCTTCTTTTTGTCCCTGGTTTACATGGGAGACTTAGGAACTGAACCCAGAGCTAACAGGCTTTGCAAGCAAGCACCTTTAGCTGCTGAGCCATCTTCTTAGCCCTTCCTTTTCTTTTTCTTTTATTATTTTCTTACTTTGTTTTTTTCAAGATAGTGTCTCCCTCTATCCCAGGCCGACCTGGAATTCACTATGTAGTCTCAGGTTGGCCTCAAATTCACTTGATCCTCCTACCTTTGCCTCCCAAGTGCTGGTTTTAAAGGAGTGTGCTACCATACCTGGCTCCTTTTTTTTTTTTTTTTTTTTGAGGTAGAGTTTTGGTCTAGCCCAGGCTGACCTGGAATTCACTCTCTAGTCTCAGAGTGGCCTTGAACTCACTTCTGCCTCCCGAGTGCTGGGATTAATGATGTGCCCACCATGCCTGGCTTTTGTTTTTGTTTTTTTTTTTTTGAAGTAGGGTCTCACTCTGGTCCAGGCTGACCTGGAATTAACTATGTAGTCTCAGGGTGGCCTCGAACTCTTGGTGATCCTCCTACCTCTGCCTCCCGAGTGCTGGGATTAAAGGCGTGCGCCACCACGCCCGGCTCTTTTTTTTTTTTTTTTGAAGCAGGGTCTCATTGTGTACTCCAGAATGACCTGGACTTCACTGTATAGACCAGGCTGGTTTTAAACTCAGAGGAATCCTTCTGCCTCATCCTCTCGAGTGATGGGATTATAGCTGTGAGCCATCATGTTCAGCTTATTAGTAAAGCATTATGTTGGGCCTGAGGAGATAACCCAGTGGATAAAGTGTTTGCCTCTCAAGCTGGAGTTCTCAAATTCGATCTCCAGACCCCACATAAGAAGCTGGAAACCATGGAAGGTTTCTGTAATGCCAGCAGGCTCACAGGGATATAGGAAGCAGAAAGGAATTTCCCAGAAGTTTGAACAACAGCAGTGCAAGATCCAGAGAGATCCTGCTTCAAACGTTGTGCTCTGACCTCCACATGTGTCCACAGCACTTGTGTGCCTGCACTCTTACTCCACACACAAAAACGAAATTAAAATCAAAAATAAAAATAATAAAAAGAAGAACATTATCTTCATTAGGCTAAGGACTCTAGGGGCAGAGGTTTGCGTGAGGAGGTGGGCTGGGCAGCCCAATCTCTTGGCTACTGTTTGAGCTTATGAAACGGAAAGCATTAACACCCGACTGGAGGAACCAGGGCAGAACTAGGAGCAGGCATGGGCCTTAGTTTCTCGATGTCTACCTTCTGCTCCTTTGTCCTGCATGACTCCGACCAGCCGGGCAGGTGTTACTACTCTGTGTTCCCCATCCCACAGCTCTCCAGGTGGTGTCCCAAGGTGCGAATAGGTCACCTCTGGATCTGTGCATGTCCTTGGCTTAACTTTCCAACATCCGCTCACAGGTTCGTGCCACATCGCTGAGCTTGAGGCGGGCATACATCTACTCGCTTCAGGGCCATTTGACAGTCCTTCCTTGATGAGTCGCTGGAGCCCTGTGGGGTCACCCTGTGGCCCCCTGGGTGAAGTAGTGGACCTGAGCCATCAGCTTCCCCTCCACATGCTGCATGGGTCTTCTCCTTGGACAGTTCTAGGATCACTGGTTCTGCCAGGCCCACGGCCATAGTCTTAATTCAGGGACAAAATAAATCAGTTGACTTAGAAGAGCAGGTTCCTTCCTTAAAAAAGAGTTTGGATTTCAACCATTTAGTCTTTCCTGGATGGAATACCTCAGGCATTCTTTGCATTAGGTTATCTTCCTTCCAAATGCTAATGTATTTGATGAGAGCAGATTCAGCAACCAGTCTTAGTGCCCTGATTTTAAACTTGCTTGAATGTTTTCAACTTTTAATCTTAAATTTCTCAGTTCCATATCTTTCTTATTTTTTTAAGGTTTTTTGTTTGTTTGTTTGTTTGTTTGTTTTGCTTTGTTTTGTTTTTTGAGGTAGGGTCTCACTCTAGCCCAGGCTGACCTGGAATTCACTATGGAGTCTCAGGGTGGCCTTGAACTCATGGCAATCCTCCTACCTCTGCCTCCTGAGTGCTGGGATTAAAGGCGTGAGCCACCACACAGGGTTAGGTTTTATTTTTTTTTAAAGATATTTTAGCCAAGCATGGTGACATACACCTTTATTTATTTACTTATTTATTTGATAGAGACGAAGAGGCAGATAGAGAATGAGCACACCAAGGCCTCTCAGCTGCTGTGAACAAACTCTAGATGTGTGCGCCCTCTTGTGTGCATGTGCAACATTGCACACTTGTGTCACTTTTGTGTCTGGCTCAATGTGGGACCTGGAGATTTGAACAAGCATTCTTAGGCTTCTCAGGCAGGCACCTTAACCACTAAGCCATCTCTCCAGTTGGATGCACCTTTAATCCCAGCACTCAGGAGACAGAGGTAGAAGGATTGCCATGTGTTCCAGGCCACTCTAGAACTACATAGTGAATTCCAGGTCAGCCAGAGCTAGAGGGAGACCCTACCTTGAAAAAAAATTATTTATTTATTGGAAAGAGAAAGGGCACACCAGGGCATCCAACCACTGTATACGAATTGCAGATGCATGTGCCACCCTGTACATCTGATTTACGTGGGTACTGGGAAATTCAACTGGGTCCTTAGGCTTCACAGGCAAGCGCCTTAACCGCTAAGGCCTCTCACCAGCCCTGTGAAGCCTAAGGACTCATGTTTGAATTTTCAGGTCCCACGTAAGCCAGACACACAATGATGCAAGTGTGCAACATCACACATGAGCACAAAGGGGGCACATACATCTAGAGTTCATTTTCAGTGGCTGAAGGCCCTAGTGCACCCATTTGTTCTCTCTCTCTCTCTCTCTCTCTCTCTCTCTCTCTCTCTCTCTCTCTTCCTCTCACTGGAACTCAGAAGTCTCATCTTCCCCAGGTCTACATAGCAAATGCCTCCAGCCACTGCCCAGACATGTGACCACCTGTGACCCCTTTCCACTTGTGACACCAATCTGGGAATCACAGAGGCACAGAATATACCAGGGATTTGTGGCCTATTGATACAGGCTTTTGGGGTTCAGGAGGGGTCCCCCAAGTTTATGAACCTAAATTTTGGATCCTATTCTATTTTTAACAAAGAATTGACAAAAATGAACTCAAGAAGGATAAATTATGTTTTTGTTTGTTTGTTTTTCAAGATAGGGTCTTGCTCTAGCCCAGTCTGTCCTGAAATTCACCATATAGTCTCAACTGGCCTTTATTTTATTTTATTTAAAAAAATTTAGTTATTTGGGAGAGAGAGAGAGACAGAGAGAATGGGTGCACCAGGGCCTCCAGTCACCACAAACGAACTCCAGACGAATGCACTACATTGTACATCTGGCTTACGTGGATCTTGGAGAATTGAACCTTGGTCCTTTGGCTTTGCAGGCAAGCACCTAGCTCCTAAGCCATCTCTCCAGCCCCTCAGACTGGCCTTGACCTCAGAGATCCTCATACCTCAGCCTCCTGAGTTCTGGGATTAAAGGTGTGCACCACCAGGCAAGAAGGATAAATTATTAAGTTTATTTAGGAAGAAACCACAAATTGTGGGGTTTACTTAAAGCCTATGAGGATCTGGGAGGAAGGCTAGAGTAGTCACAAACACGTGGGAAGTAGGAAATACACACTCAGGTGGAAAACACTGCATAGTTCATAAGGTTCATTTGAGAGAAATTGAGTTTTTTAGGGAAAGACTGGAGTGGAGCCACAAGCACATAGATGATAGAGCCTAGGAGCTTGTGTAGGGAGATTTAGAAGGAACCCACATAGCATTTGCCTTGTGCTTCCCCATGGAAGGAAGTTCAGAGGGCAAACAGTGAGAACTTAAAGAACAAAATCACAGGGAAAATATCAAAGCAGAGACCACGAAATTCAGATGAGAAATGAGTAGGAAAGAGAGTTGTATCCATGGCGAGCCCGAGTTTAGAGAAGTTACACAGGTAACAGGCCTAGAGTTAGTGAAAGCATCCACATGGAATGTCTGGAGTGTAAGGGAAATACACAAGTGGTAGATTTAGAGACCACAGGAAAATCATACACATAATTAAATAATTCAGGGTCTTTTCTTTTCTTTTCTTTTCTTTTTTTTTTGGTAGCTGAGGAGAGTTGGAATTTTCAAGCAATTTATCATGATGAAAGGAGAGAGAGAAAGATAGGGTGGATACCAGAAACTGTATGGGATGTGGGTTTGGACCTGGGACAGGCAGCCACCATAACAACAGGGCAATAGCTGTCCTTAGTTTGAATATTTATTTATTTATTTATTGGAGAGAGAGAGGGAGAGAATGGGCATGCCAGGGCCCCCAGCCACTGCAAACGAACTCCAGACACATGTGCCACCTTGTGCATGTGGCTTATGTAGGTCCTGGGGAATCGAACCTAGGTCCTTTGGCTTTGCAGGCAAGCACCTTAACCCCTAAGCCATCTCTCCAGCCTAAAAATTCAGGTTTAAAATAAAAGGGCTGGCAGGATGGCTTAGCAGTTAAGGCGTTTGTCTGCAAAGCCAAAGGACCCAGGTTCGATTCCCCAGGACCCACATTAGCCAGATGCACAAGGGAGCACACGTGTCTGGAGTTTGTTTGCAGTGGCTGGAAGCCCTGGTGCGCCCTCTCTCTCTCCCCCTTTTTCTTTCTCTGTCAAATAAATAAAATGTTAAAAAATATATATATATATTTGTTTTGTTTTTGTTTTGTTTTGTTTGCGGTAGGGTCTCACTCTAGTCCAGGCTGACCTGGAATTCACTATGTAGTCTCAGGGTGGCCTCGAACTCATGGTGATTCTCCTACCTCTGCCTCCCAAGTACTAGGATTAAAGGCGTGCACCACCACGCCTGGCCCCTTAAAAAATATTTTATTTATTTAAGAAAGAGACAGAGTGAAAGAGGTAGAGAGAAAGAGAGAGAGAGAATGGGCATGCCAGGGCCTCCAGCCACTGCAAATGAACTCCAGATGCATGTGACTTCTTGTGCATCTGGCTTTACATGGGTATTGGGGAATTGAACCTGGGTCCTTAGGCTTTGCAGGCAAGCGCCTTAACTGCTTAGCCATCTCTCTAGCCCCCATACATGTAATTAAAGAGAGAAGTTAACCCAAACAGAGGGAAGCAGAAAAGTTCCCCCAGACTAAGAAACAGTATTGCTTCCCCCAACCCTGGCTAGGTTGGGGGAAAGGCCAGACTCATGTGTATCCCTGTGGCCAGAGCAAGGGGATGCAGAGAGAGAATCCAGAGAGAGCAAAGGAGGAAATGGAGTCATCTTTTTTTTTTTTTTTTTTTTTTTGGTTTTGCGAGGTAGGGTCTCATTCTGGTCCAGGCTGACCTGGAATTAACTATGTAGTCTCAGGGTGGCCTCGAACTCTCAGCGATCCTCCTACCTCTGCCTCCTGAGTGCTGGGATTAAAGGCGTGTGCCACCACGCCCGGCGATCTTTTTTTTTTTTTTAAGTTTAAAAAATTTTTATTTTATTTATTTATTTATTAGAAACAAAGGGAAAGAGAGAGAGTGAGAATAGGCGCACCAGGGCCTCTAGCCACTGCAAACGAACTCCAGATGCATGCACCACCATGTGCATCTGGTTTACTTGGGACATGGAGAATCGAACTGGGGTTCTTAGGCTTCGCAGGCATGTGCCTTAACCGCTAAGCCATCTCTCCAGCCCTAGAGTAGTTCTTTATAGTTGATTGAAATGTATTCTTTCCTCAGATTCAGGTATGTTAAAGAAAAGACCCCACTGGTTTGTAGATTTGAAGGGGCAGGTTCCAGGACCAGCCCACCTGGGTAGTAGCATGCTAGACTATGGGCAGCAGGGGGTGCTGTAGCTGAGTCTTGATCAGACATGAGTTTCATTCCTGTCAAGGAGGTTTGCCATGTGGGATGGAATTTCCTGGTTCTCTCTGGGTTTCAATTTTTTTGTTTTTGTTTTTGTTTTTGTTTTTGTTTTTTGAGGTATGGTCTCACTCTAACTCAGGCTGACCTGGAATTCACTATGTACTCTCAGGGTGGCCTCGAACTCAGGGCGATCCTCCTACCTCTGCCTCCCAAGTGCTGGGATTAAAGGTGTGCGCCACCACGCCTGGCTTTTTCTGGGCCTCAATTTCTAACTGAAACCGCTTAAAAGAAGCTAGCTTTTTCCCATTTTTCCTTCATTCCCCCATCTTGAGACAAAACTCTAATTGCTGTTAGAGGGAACAGAACACAGACCACTCTAACTTCTTCAGGCTGAATGGGGTCACAGGATGCAGCAGTTAGGGTCTCTCTTGGAGGGGGGCACTGTTCTAGAAGGCAAAGAGAGAAACCTGTGAGCCAGTGTGATGTCTCATCGCCACCTGTATGTAGGTCTTTTTTCTTCATCCCTGAGAAGAACATTCAGGAACAACAAACACATAACGAGGCCGATCATGGTGGCACATGCCTTAATCCCAGCACTGGGAGGCAAGTTAGGAGGATTGCTGTGAGTTCGAGACCACCCTGAGACTACATAGTGAATTCCAGGTTAGCCTGGGCTACAGTGAGACCCTACTTCAAAAAAAAAAGTTATAACAGTTCAATGCAGTAGGAAAGGGTTTTTTCTCACCCATTTGTATTGATGGCTCTGAGCCAGGGACATACTTGCTAGTCGTCCTCAGATTTCTAGTCCATCCTTACCAGAGGTTTATGAGTGTCTGAAATAATCATTAATGTACCAAGACACTATGCATGAGTAAACCTAATGTAATTTATCTTCTCTGAATCTAATTTGGATCTTCTTATAACTACTACCTATGTAAGCTATATTATTTCTTGGAATTTATAGTGCTTGATAGTATTCTAGAACTTTAAAATGTTTATTTACTTGTGTTTGAGAGAGAGGCAGAGAGAGAGAGAGAAAGGAAGAGAGGGAGGAAGAGAATGGGCATGCCAGGGCCTCTAGCCTCTGCAAATGAACTCCAGATGCATGTGCCACCTTGTGCATCTGGCTTACATGGGTCCTGGGAATTGAACTTGGGTCCTTTGGTTTTGCAGGCAAGTGCCTTAACCACTAAGGCATCTTTCCAGCTTGTATTCTAAAACAGTTTTTCTGTTCCAGAAAATTAACACAATGAAATCATGGACTAATACAAGAAGCTAATAGTGGGGGATATGGGAAAGGTTTATGTTATTTTGCTACATTTTATTATAAGAGAAATAAAATATAAATCTTCAGCTGGAGAGATTGCTCAAAGGTGCCTACCTGCAAAGTCTGATGGCCTAAGTTCAATTCTCCAGTTCCCATGTAAACCAGATGCACAAAGTGGTACATGCATCTGGAATCTGTTTGCAATGGCAGGAGGCCATGGCATGCCCATACTGTTTCTCTCAAATAAATAAATTAATTAATTTTGAGCTGGGAAGATGGTTTAGCCATTAAGGTGCTTGCCTGTGAAGCCTAAAGACCCAGGTTTGATTTCCCAGAACCCACATAAGCCAGATGCACATGGTGCAGCATGCATCTGGAGTTTGTTTGCAGTGGCTGGAGGCCCTGGTGCGCCCATTCTCTCTCTCTTTCTGTCATAAATATAATCTGAAGCCAGGCATGGTGGCGCACGCCTTTAATCCCAGCACTTGGGAGGCAGAGGTAGGAGGATCGCCTTGAGTTTAAGGCCACCCTAAGACTACACAGTGAATTCCAGGTCAGCCTGAGCTAGAGTGAGACCCTACCTCGGAAAAACAAAAACAAAATCTAAAAAATAAGTTATTTTAGAATATATGTGTGTGTGTTTTTTTTTTTTTTTTTTGGAGAGAGACACAGAGAGAGAGAGAGACAGAGAAGGAGAGAGAGACAGATAGAGATGGGCGCGCCAGCAGTCTCTCAGCTGCTGTGAATGAAATCCAGATGTGTGTGCCCCCTTGTGGGCAAGTGCAGCATTGCGCCCTTGCATCATTTTGCATCTGGCTAAACGTGGGACCTGGAGATTGGAACCGGGTTCTTAGGCTGAGCAGGCAGGCGCCTTAACCGCTAAGCCATCTCTCCAGCCCGTTTTTTTTTTTTTTTTAATGTAGAGTCTCGCTCTGGCCTTGAACTCACAGCAATACTCTTACCTCTACTTCCCAAGTGCTGGGATTAAAGATGTGCACCACCATGCCCAGCTGTTACACACACACACACACACACACACATACACACATATATATACACTTTATTATGGATTTTTATAATATATAAGCTCTCTTAGGATAATAAACAGGGGAAATTCAAATGGTTGTTTTCTATTAATTTCCTCTTTTCTCAAACCCTTTAGCAAAGTAGTGAATATATCCCAGAAAGTGATAATTTCATCTTTGTTCCTGCAAAGCCTAGCAAAGTCACAACCAATGCGCTCAGTGCCTTTGTGCACACTGAGTGCCATGCAGATGACCAGTCAGACGTATCAGTGAAACCCTCTGTCTGCCATCAGATGGTTGATAAAACGTGGTAGGGTTTTCTAAACTTTAAAGCCAAGCTAATTAGAGTTTACCTCACACAACTTATAGTCCTATAAAGTCCTACACAACATATAAAGTCATGGTTATGGGCCAGTCTGGCAATAAATAAAATCTTCCATGTTGCTGTTACTGTGCCCCGAACCTCCGTTTGGGCTTGCAGTGGACCCATCTCCAGGGAGTGTCCCACAGACCATGTTGTTCCCTGCATAGACGCTCTGGCCAAGGGAAGGGAAGGATTTCTGGGCCACGTCCTTGCTTTTGTCTGAAAAACATCTGTACAAGAAAAATCATAGAGTAAGGCATGGTGGTGCATGCCTTTAATTCTAGCACTTGGGAGGCTGAAGTTAGGAGGATTGCCATGAGTTTGAGGCCAGCCTGGGGCTACAGAGTAAGTTCCAGGTCAGCCTGGGCTAGACTGGGACCCCACCTCAAAAAAGAAAAAAGGAAAGGGCTAGAGAGATAGTTTAGTGGTTAAGGCACTTGCCTGTGAAGGCCAAGGGCCCAGGTTCAGTTCCCCAGTAACCACTTAAACCAAATGCACAAAGTGACACATGCATCTGGAATTCATTTGTAGTAGCTAGAGGCCCTGGCACGCCCATTCTCTCCCTCTCTCTGCCTTTTTTTCTTTTTAAAAATATTTTTTATTTATTTAAGAGAGAGAGAGAGAGACAAAGAGGCAGGACAGAGGTTCTTCCCCAATACAATGTGCTGAGAATACTGCTTCCTTGAGGTGTGTTCATCCCAAGATAGCCAGCCTAAAGCAAAGTGGGCTGCTGCCTCTTTTCAGTGATTACTCAAAAAAGAAACACACCTTTAATCCCAGCACTAGGGAGGCAGAGGTATAGAAGACCACAGTGAGTTCCAAGCCACCCTGAGACTACATAGTGAATTCTAGGTCAGCCTGGGCTAGAGTGAAACCCTACCTGGGGGGGGGGACGGACAAACAAACAGGCCGGGCATGGTGGCATATGCCTTTAATCCCAGCACTCAGGAGGCAGAGGTAGGAGGATCACTGTGAGTTCGAGGCCACCCTGAGACTACAATGAATTCCAGATCAGCCTGAGCTAGAGTGAGACCTTACCTTGGAAACCAAAAAAAAAAAAAAAAAAAGCTTCATCAACCTACCTCAGTCCCATAGCAGTTGCAAACATAGTTTGAGTCCCTTGAGGAGGAAATCGGAAATCTTTGGAGGAGACAGACTTCAATAAAAACAACCCAGCCAGTTACTAACCAAACAAGGACATTAGGCTTTAATCCCAGCACTTGAGAGGCAGAGGTAAGAGGATCACTGTGCATTCAAGGCCACCCTGAGACTACATTGTGAATTCCAGGCCAGCCTGGGCTAGAATGAGACCCTACCTCAAAAAGAAAAAAAAAAAAAAAAAAAAAAAAAAAGACATTATATAACAGGCTCAGGGAAGAGGGATCCTACCCAGAGTTACTACAGACGCTATGCAAAATGTCTAGATCAAAATGTTACATGGGGTTCAAACCCAGTATTGCAAAACAAACTGCATTACATGTAAATAGGGAAGTGTGACCTATACACCAGAAAAATGCAGGCAACAACTTCCTGTGAAACTGACCGTAAGTGGGACTTAACACAAAGAGCCATTATAAATATGTTTAAAGGGCTAAAGGATGCTGTGGTAGGCAAAAGGAAGATGTGACAACCATGCTGCAGAAATTGTGAAATTGTCAGCAGGCCTGCTGGGCAGGAACAGTGCAGGGTCATGGGTGACAGTGAAGCTATACAGGACTGGAGTATGACTGCACTGGCTCCCTCCCTCCCTGGAAGCTGTTCCCCAGGAGGGTGCTGAGGCCTGGGATGCAGTGCTGAGTGGACAAGGCAAGGCCCAGTACAGTGGGCTGCCCCCTAAGAAAGGTGGAAACACAAACATATAGACAGAGGCTGGGCAGATGGTGTAGTGGTTAAAAGTGCTTGCTTGCAAAGCCTGCCAGCCTGAATTCAATTCTCCAGCCACCTGTGTAAAGCTGGATGGACACAAAAAGTGGCACAAGAGTTGGACATGGTGGCACACGCCTTTAATGCCAGGATGCTGGGAGGCTGAAGCAGGAGGATTGCCATGAGTTCAAGGCCAGCCTGGGGTAGAGTGAGACCCTACTTTGAAAAAACAAGTGACACAAACATCTAGTATTCGTTTGCAATAGCAAGAGATTCTAGTATGGGTGCATGCACAAACACACACACATGCACTTTCTTTCTTTCTTTTTAGGTTTTTATTTTATTTTATTTATTTTATTTTTTTTTATTTTCAAGGTAGGGTCTCACTCTAGCCCAGGCTGACCTGGAATTCACTCTGTATTCTCAGGGTGGCCTTGAACTCATGGCGATCCTCCTACCTCTGCCTCCTGAGTGCTGAGATTAAAGGCATGCACCACCGTGCCCGGCTTTTGTTTTGTTTTTTGAGGTAGGATCTCGCTCTAGCCCAGGCTGGCCTGGAAATCACTATGTAGTCTCAGGCTGGCCTCAAATTCACAATGATCCTCCTGATTGCTGGGATTAAAGGTGTGCAATTCAGCTGTATTTTAAGAATTATTTTTATATTTTATTTTCATTTATATTTGAGAAAGAAGAAGATATAGAGAACAAGGCAAATAGAGAGAGAGAGAGAGAGAGAGAGAGAGAGAGAGAGAGAATGGGTGCACCAGGGTCTTCAGCCGCTGCAAACTCCAGAAGCATGTGCCACCTTGTGCATCTGGCTTACGTGGGTCCTGGAGAATCGAACTTGGGTCCTTTAGCTTTGCAGGCTAGTGCCTTAACCGCTAAGCCACTCTCCAGCACTGTATTTTTAAAAATTTTATTTATTTATTTGTTTGCATGCAGAGAGAGAGAGAGAAGAGAGGCAGACAGAGAGAGAATGGGCACGCCAGGGCCTCCAGCCACTGCACACGAACTCCAGATGCATATGCCCCTTGTGCATCTGGCTTACGTGGGTCCTGGAGAATCGAACCGGGATCCTTTGGCTTCGCAGGCAAACGCCTTAACTGCTAAGCCATCTCTCCAGCCCCTGTATTTTTTTTTTTAACAGAAAGAAACCACTAGGGAGACAGAGGCACCAAGGGGAAAGAAAATCTGTCACTATGGAGTGATGACTGGGTGATAGCCAGGGTCACCTGGGAGACCCTCTAAACCTGCTCAGCCACTGTCTCAGCACAAAACTGTGCTTAAAAAGCCATTTAGAGGGGCTGGAGAGATGGCTTAGCGGTTAAGGCGTCTGCCTCCTAAGCCTAAGAACGCTGGTTCCAATCTCCAGGTCCCACGTTTAGCCAGATGCAAAGTGATGCAAGGGCGCAATGCCACACTTGCCCACAAGGGGGCGCACACATCTGGATTTCGTTCACAGCAGCTGAGAGACTGCTGGCGCGCCCATTCTGTATCTGTCTCCCTCTCCCTCTGTCTGTCTCTCTCTAAAAAAAAAGAAAGAAAGAAAAAGAAAGAAAGAAAGAAAGAAAGAAAGAAAGAAAGAAAGAAAGAAAGAAAGAAAGAAAGAAAAAGCCATTTAGAGGGCTGGAGAGATGGCTTAGAAATTAAGGTGTTTGCCTGCAAAACCAAAGGACCCTGGTTTGATTCCCCAGGACCCACCTAAGCCAGATACAGAAGGTGGCACATGCGTCTAGAATTTGTTTTCAGTGGCTGGAAGCCCTGGTGCACTCATTCTCTCTCTCTCTCTCTGACTCTCAAATAAATAAAACTAAATAAATAAATTAAAAGAAAAAAGCCTGGGTGTGGTGGCACACGCCTTTAATCCCAGCACTGGGGAGGCAGAGGTAGGAGAATCGCTGTGAATTTGAGGCCACTCTGGGAATACAGAGTGAACTCCAGGTCAGCCTGAACTAGAGTGAGACCCTATCTCGAAAAAACAAAACCAAAAAAAAAAAAAGAAGAAGAAAAGAAAAGAGCCATTCAGAGACCAAACACCAAGCACTGAACACTGGCTAGGAGTGCTCAGCCCTGCTGCCACTGCCACCCAATGGCACATGCATCTGGAGTTTGCAGTGACTAGAGGCCCTGCCATACCCATTCTCTGTCTGTCTCTCTTCCCTCTCTGCTTGCAAATAAATAAATAAAAATTTAAAAATTTTATATATATATATATATATATATGTGTGTGTGTGTGTGTGTGTGTGTGTGTGTACGTATGTATGTATATCATTTAGGGCTGTAGAGATGGCCCAGCAGTTAAAGGCACTTGCTTGCAAAACCTGACAGCCTGGGTTGGATTCCCCACTGCCCATGTAAATGCACAAAAGTGGCAAGGGTGTCTGGATTTCATTTGCAGTGGCCCATTCATTCTCACTCAAATAAACAAATATTTTGAAAATAAAATAAAATAATAAAATAAAATGCAGTGGCCGGATGCGCCTATTCTCTCATTAAAATCTCTCAAATAAATTAATTAAATAAAAAGAAAATACAGGGACTGGAGAGATGGCTTAGCAGTTGAGGCACTTGCCTGTAAAGCCAAAGGACCCGGGTTTGATTCCCTGGTACACATGTAAGCCAGATGCACAAGGTGGCACATGTGTCTGGAGTTTATTTGCAATGGCTGGAGGCCCTGATGTGCCATTCTCTCGCTACATCTGCATCTTTCTCTTTCAGATAAATAAATAAAATATTTTAAAATGTATTTTATTTATTTATTTGAGAGAGAGAATGGGCACGCCAGGACCTCCAGCCACTGCCAACAAACTCCAGACACAAGAGCCCCCTTGTGCATCTGGCTTATGTGGGTCCTGGAGAGTTAAACTGGGATCCATTGGCTTTGCAAGCAAATGCCTTCACCCCTAAGCCATCTCTGAGCCCAAATACATTTTTTTTTTTTTTTGGATTTTTCAAGATAGGGTCTCACTCTGGCCCAGGCTGATGTGGAATTAACTATGTAGTCTCAGGATGGCCTCGAACTCATGGCGATCCTCCTACCTCTGCCTCCTGAGTGCTGGGATTAAAGGCGTGTGCCACCACACCCAGCTCCAAATACATAAATTTTTTTGTTTGTTTTTTTGTTTTTCAAGGTAGGGTCTCACTCTAGTCCAGGCTGACCTGGAATTCACTATGAAGTCTCAGGATGGCCTCCAACTCACAATGATCTTCCAACCTCTGCCTTCCGAGTGCTGGGATTAAAGGCATGCACCACCACACCTGGCATAAATAAAATATTTTTTAAAAATATTTTATTTTTATTGGACTGGAGAGATGGTTTAGTGGTTAAGCACTTGTCTGTGAAGCCTAAGGACCCCAGTTCGAGGCTCTATTCCCCAAGACCCACATAAGCCAGATGCACAAAGTGGTGCATGCATCTGGAGTTCATTTGCAGGGGCTGGAGGCCCTGTTGTACCCATTCTCTATCTATCTGCCTCTTTCTCTGCCTGTCTGTCGCTCTCAAATAATAAACAAACAAAAAACATAAATTTTTTTTTTAATTTTTAAAATTTATTTATTTGAAAGAGAGATACGGAAATAGGCAGGTAGAGAAAGAGAGAGAGAATGGACATGCCAGGGCCTCCAGCCACTGCAAACAAACTCCAAATGCGTGCACCCCCTTGTGATTAAATGGATCCTGGAGAATTGAACCTGGTCTTTTGGCTTTGCAAGCAAGTGCCTTAACCGCTAAGCCATCTCTCCAGCCCATAAATAAAATATTTTTTCAATAAGATATTTTTAAAAAAAAGAAAATATAAAAACAAATAAAAAATAAATTTATTTGTTAGTTACACTTAAGTGTTGGAAAAAAACAGTAGGCTTTGAAAAGCAATTGTGCAGATATGTGGAAAGCTACAGAACACTAAACAGCTGGGGAAATGCCTCTACCATCAAGAGCTTCACCTTCACCAACTGCCTCTGAAGCAGACCACAAGCTTCTTTCCTCATTCCATCCGAAAAGCATGTGCAGGCTGCGTTGAGACCTCTCCCCTAGTCCCTCCCTGTTCTGTCAAAGGGCCCCGGCTGCATCCTGCCGGCTCCAACCTCTGTATCTGACCCATCTTCTGCCTCCTGGGCCTGGAATTCAAGCTCTGTGGTGCTGTCCTCCTCCTTGGCCTCATCCTCTTCACCCAACAGGAAGCTCTTGGGGGAGGCATCTTGGTCCTGATGTGACAGAGCCTTCTTTTTTCTTCTCAGGAACGGTGTCATCTCAGTCACTCGCTCCTGCCCTGAACGTGCGTCCAGGCTCACTCCCAGGAGTCCTTTCTCCTTCCTCCGTTTATACTCCATTATTTGTTTATTGAGAGCCTCATGATCGATGCCACACAGACTTAAGCGTGTGGTGGGTTCTGCGCAGTCACGCAGTGACTGGACATCAAGGTTCCTAAGGGGATAAGAGGAGCCTTCACACAGAGCACAAGTCAAGGTCCTAACCATAGTGCCATCACCCAAAATGCCGATGTAGGGCACACTCCTGAACTTGTCTGTGGGTGACAAGGGCAGGGATGTATTCTGGTTTCAGTTCTAGGGCATCAGAACCAGTAGCTAACATGGTTCTGAACAGCTGCACGGCACAGACACTGCAGGCATCCCTGGCTTTCCTCATGTGCCCATGGCTGCACCACAGGTGAGTACAAGGGCTCAGCTTACCAACACACCAAAGACACTTGGGAAGCAAAACCTGAAGCCCGAGGGCAGTCAGACCACCCGCTGACCTTCTAACACTCAGCTCTAGATCCCAGAACCCCAAGCATGATGTCCTGACTTGTCCCCTGCCCTTCCCCACCCCCCAACACACTGGCTCTCTGCTGGTCTGGGACGAGCCAGGCATGGTGCCCTTGCTCTAGCACCGGCAGGCTGTCTGAACCCAGACTTACTGTTGGGCCTTGTAGGTCTTGACAGGCACCAGGGGTAGGTTCTATGTCTTCCCATGCTGGGAACCAGGTCTCCTCCAGACACCCTGTGTGCTCCAGGCTCCCATGCTCCACCAGCCTTCAACAGGCTATGCACCACCAGCCAACCCTGCTTTCAATCCCCTTTGCTCCAGACAACAATGGATGCATAGGAGGGCGTCAGCTGCCTGTCACTTCCACAGCACAGCATGAGCTCCAAACACAGGGACCACTGATGATGCCCACAGGGCACTAGAAAAAGACATGTGCTGGACCCAGGGGCAGGTACCATGGGGACGATGAGGACTATTGGGAGTACAGATCAAGTGGCTGCTGTGGCCTAGCCATCTACCCCAGGGAACAGAAATATGTCCACAATCCTTACCTCAAACCATCTTGTGCTGAGTCATCCCTTACATCGGAGGGTGCAAAGTCAGCCACTGCCAATAATCGATCTACCTGAAAAGGAAGTATAGAGGGTAACAGGTCACACCCCTACCTGCTGCTGCTGTGCAACATCCTCAGGCTCAGTGTCACAGCCTCTGACATGGCCCAGCTGAGGTCTCTTTGCTAAACATCAACTAACATCACTGTGGGTGTTTTTCCATGTGGGGACCTGCTCAGCTATGCATCACACTCCTTGCTATTACTTTGACCTGTTACTCTTTCCCTGGCAGTGAGGCTTTTAAAACTTGTAAATGTGAGACAAATCTTTGAAGAAAGCAGTTAAACACTACTTAAATAACTACCATTCACTGGCTGATAAGGTACTTTTGTAAAACGTTTTCATTTTGCCACAGAATTTTTTAATATTTATTTTATGAATTTATTAGAGTGAGAAAGAGAAGGATCTGGAGAATTGAACCTAGGTCCTTAAGCCTTGCAGGCAAGCACCTTAACTGCTAGCCTTAAATTTGGCCAGCCAGGTCAAATGAACTAACAGGTGCAATAGTGGCATGTCTATTACAGGAGAAACTAATTGTTCTCTAATTGGACTGGAGGCCCATTCCACGGGAGGAAATACATGCCTGATACTGAAAAACTATGATGGGGGAGATCATGAACCCTAGGGGTGTAACGCCTGCTGGTGTCTGGCTAAATGTATATATGATGTTCACCAAACTGCCCGGTAAGCTCTTCTCTTACTTCGCTTAATGTCCATACCCATATATTAATGCTACTCTCACTTTTGGTTACAGAAGCTTCTCTTTTCAGATGGTGGTGATCTTGGGATGTCTCAGAAGGCACCATGGTGCTGAGAAGTGACAGAGGAGTGCTTAGCACTGAAACATCTCTATCATACCTTCCAAGGCTCAGAGTCCATTGCGGAAGAGGTGGTAGAAAGAACGTAAGAGCCAAAGGAAAGGTAGGACTCCTTACAATGTGCTCCTCCAGACACAAAATGGCCTGGATATCCATGACCTCACAGTGCCTGGCACTACCTACACAAGACCATCATAATAGGAGAAAAAGATGATGACATCAAAATAAGAGAGACTGAGAGAGGGAGGGGATATGATGGAGGGTGGAGTTGCAAAGGGGAAAGTGGGGGGGGAGGGAATTATCATGGTTTATCATCTAAAATTATGGAAGCTGTCAAAAAAAAAAAAAAAGGCTAGGGGATGGAAAGATGGCTTAGTGGTTAAGGCACTTGCCTGCAAAGCCAAATGACCCAGGTTCAGTTTCCCAGTACCCATGTAAAGCCAGGAGCACAAAGTGGTGCATATGTCTGGAGTTTATTTACAGTGGCTAGAGGCCTTGGCATGCCCATTCTGTCTCTTTATCTACCTCTTTCTCTCTCCCTCTCAAATAAATAAGAATTTTAAAAACCCAATATTTTAAAAGATGGGTAGGGTGCTGGAAAGTGGTTAAGACGCTTGCCAAAGGACCCACGTAAGCCAGATGCACAAGGTGGCACATGCGTCTGGACTTTGCAGTGGCTGGAGGTCCTGATGCACCCATTCTCTTTCTCTCTCTCTTTCTAAAAAAAAAAAAAAAAAAAAAAAAAAAAAAGCTGGGTCGGGCATGGTGGAGGCAGAGGTAGGAGGATCACTGTCAGTTCCAGGTCAGCCTGGGCTAGAGTAAGACCCTATCTCAAAAACCAACACTGCCAGGCATGGTGGTGAATGCTTTTAATCCTAGTACTTGGGAGGCAAAGGTAGGAGAATCACCGAGTTTGAGGCCAGCCTGAGACTTCAGACTGAATTCCAGATCATCCTGGGCAACAAGACCCTACCTCGAAAAAAAAAAAAAAAAAAAAAAACATCAATGCCCCCCCCCAAAAAATATAAAAAGCAGTGATTTAGAAACGTCACCTCAGAAGCCAGGTGTGGTGACACATGACTTTAATCCCAGCACTCAGAAGGCACAGGTAAGAAGATTACTATGAGTTGGAGGCCAGCCTAGAACTACGGAGCACATTCTAGGTCAGCCTGGGCTAGAGTGAAACCTTACCTGGGGGTGGGGGGAAGGCCTCACCTGAGCCAGAATTATGTTTTTTCTGTCTTGAACGAACACTATGGGTGGGACATTCCTTACGATCTGCTGAGACATCAAAAGGTGCCTGAGGAGAAAACACACAATATTTAGTGGGGAGGAGCCTGGGGGTTCAACACAGTTTGGAAGACAGCCTTGCTCATTAAGGGGGGGAGAGGAAGGCAAGAAGGAGAGGGGAGGACAAGGAAAAGGACAGAGAGTAAAACAACAGTAAGAAGGCTTGCCAAAGCCTTTTGCGAACTACCAACCACAAAAGGATGCAAAATGCGCCATAACTTTGGCTGCTCATTCTTCCAAAGCAACTGAGGTCCTTATGAACGAGCTGTCTGAACATGGGGCACCGCCTACGACTGTGGCTTAACAGCACATCCTGTACTCAGTAGACACTCCCTGGCAGGAGTCCACCTTTCATGCCCACATGCTGGAGATCAAGGTTTTGCTTCCAGTCACGTGACACAGATCAGCTGAATGAGGTCTAGGCATTGACCCTCCCCTGAAACTTTGGATGGATGACCCCAGGAGTTGGGAGGGGGCATTCAGCTCAGCTTGAATTTTCTGATTGCCTACAAATCAAAAAGCAACACTGGGACTGGAGAGATTGCTTAGTGGTTAAGGCGCTTGCCTGCAAAGGCTAAGGACACAGGTTCGACTTCCCAGAACCCACATAAAGCCAGATTCACAGTGCACTTGGAGTTCATTTTCAGTGGCTTGAAACTCTGGTACGCCCAGTCATTCTTTCTCTCTCCCTCCCTCCCTCTCTTCTCTCTATATCCCTCTGCTCGTAAACAACAAAAAAAAAATGTTAAAAAAAAAAAAAAAGCACCCGGGTATGGTGGCACACACCTTTAATCCCAGTAATGGAGGAAGAGGTAGGAAGATCACTGAGAGTTCGAGGCCACCCTGAGACTACGTAGTGAATTCCAGATCAGCCTGGGCTAGAGCGAGATCCTACTTTGAAAAAACAAAACAACAACCAAAAAAAGCAAACTTGTTGTTTCACACATACCTGTTGAAAATCGTTCTTGGTTTTTAAAAATATGTTTACTTACTTATTTGAGAGAGAGAGAGAGAGAGAGACAGAAAGAAAGCAGACAAAAAGAGAATGAGTATGGGCACACCAGGGCCTCTAGCCCCTGCAAACAAATTCCACACGCATGTGCCACTGGCTTTATGTAGGTTCCAGGGGATTGAGCTCTGATGGTCAGGCTTTGTAAGCAAGCGGCTTTAACTGCTGGGCCATCTCTCCAGCCCTTTCTTGGTTTTGTTAAACAGTGTAAGATGCAAATGACTATTCTTTGATTGTTTCAGATACTCTCAGTGTTCTCACAGTAGGTGTCAGTGGCCCATGCAAATAGCTCAAGAGAGCACATGGACAGACACACTGACACGCTGGATAAAGCTCTGAGTCCTTAGCACCATCTTCCCGAGATGGAGTAAGATGTGAAGGGAGAGGCAAGAGCTGCAAGTGCCTTAACAGCTAAGCCATCTCTCCAGCCCTCTTACATTCTTAAGAAGTCACTGAGAAGCTAGGTGTGGTGGCCATGTCTTTAATCCCAGCACTAGGGAGGAAGAGGTAGGAGGATCGCCATGGTTTGAGGCCAGCCTGAGATTACATAATAAACTCCAGGCCAGCTTGGGCAAGAGATCCTACCCTGAAAAACTAAACAAAACAAAATTATTTAAAACAATAATAAGGGCTGGAGAGATGGCTCAGCAGTTAAAGGTGCTTGCTTGAAAGCCTGACAGCCCGAGTTTAATTCTCCAGTACCCACACAAGCCAGATGCACAAAGTGGTACATGTATCTGGAGTTCATTTGCAAGAAGAGGCCCTGGTGCATTCAGTCTCTGCCTCCCACCCCCACCTCTTTGCAAATTAATAAAATATATTTTTTAAAAAAAACAACAATAAGCTGGGCATGGTGGCACACACCTTTAATCCCAGCACTGGGGAGGCAGAGGTAAGAGGATCACTGTAAGTTCGAGGCTACCCTGAGACTACATAGTGAATTCCAGGTCAGCCTGGACTAGAGTGAAACCTTACCTCAAAAAAACAAAACAAAGCTGGGCGTGGTGACGCATGCCTTTAATCCCAGCACTTGGGAGGCAGAGGTAGGAGGATCGCTGTGAGTTCGAGGCCACCCTGAGATTACATAGTGAATTCCAGGTCAGCCTGAGCTAGAGTGAGACCCTACCTCGAAAAACAAACAAACAAACAAACAAACAAACAAACAAAACAACATAATAATAAGCCTACTAATTTTGACATAAGTACTTTTTTAAAGTTTTTTTTATCATTTTATTTATTTATTTATTAGATACAGAGGTACAGAGGGAGAGAGAGAGAATGGGCATGCCAGAGCCTCTAGCCACTGCAAACAAACTCCAGATGCATGCGACACGATGTGCATCTGCCTCACATGGGACCTGGAGAATTGAATCTGGGTCCTTAGGCTTCACAGGCAAGCACCTTAACGGCTAAGCCATCTCTCCAGCCTGACATAACCATTTTTTAAAAATATTTTATTTTATTTATTTATTTGAGACAGAGAGAGGGAGAGACAGAGAGAGAGAAAGTGAGAATGGGCACGCCAGGGCCTCTGGCCACTGCATACGAACTCCAGACGCATGTGCCACCATGTGCATCTGGCTTATGTGGGACATGGAGACTCGAACCTGGGTCCTTAGGCTTCATAGGCATACGCCTTGACCACTAAGCCATCTCTCCAGCCCCAACATAACCATTTTTTAAGAGAGACAGAAAGAAGTCGGGCGTGGTGGCGCACGCCTTTAATCCCAGCATTTGGGAGGCAGAGGTAGGAGGATCACCATGAGTTTGAGGCCACCCTGAGACTACATAGCGAGTTCCAGGTCAGCCTGGGCTAGCGTGAGACTCTGCCTTGAAAAACCAAAAAAAAAAAAAAAAAAAAAAAAGAGAGAGAGAGAGACAGAAAGAGAAAGAAGCAGATAGAGAGAATGGGCACACCAGGACCTTCAGTCTGCTATGAAAGAATTCCAGACACGTGCACCCCCCTTGTAGTACATGTGTGACACTGCACACTTGCATCACTGTGCATCTGGTTACGTTGAACCTGGAGATTTGAACATGAGTTCTTAGGCTTCGCAGGCAGGTACTTTAACAGCTAAGCCATCTCTCCAGCCCAACATAAGCACTTTTCATGAAAAACTGGACGAGAAAAAGTGAAAGTGTCTGATGTTCATTTGCAGTGGCAAGAGAAACTGACATACTCATACATACAAAAATAAACACACACATCACACATGTGCATAAATAAATAATTTTTTAAAAATAGATAGTGGAGCTGGGTGTGGTGGCGCACACCTTTAATCCCAGCACTCGGAAGGCAGAGGTAGGAGGATCGATGTGAGTTCGAGGCCACCCTGAGACTCCATAGTGAATTCCAGGTCAGCCTGGGCCAGAGTGGTGAGACCTGACCTCGAAAAACCAAAAAAAAAAAAAAAAAAGAAAAGAAAAGAAAATAGATAGTGGGCTGGAGAGGTAGCTTAGTGGTAAAGGAACTGACCTGCAAAGCCAAAGGACTCAGGTTCAATTCCCCAGGACCCATGTAAAGCCAGATGTACAAGGTGGCACATGTGTCTGGAGTTTGTATGAAGTGGCTAGAGGCCTTGGCATGATCATTCTCTATCAGCCTTTCTTTCTTTCAAATAAATAAAAATAAAATATATTTTTCTAAAAGCCAGACATGTTGGTGCATGCCTTGAATCCCAGCACTTGGAGACAGAGGTTGGAGGATCACCATGAGTTCAAGGCCACCCTGAGACTACATAGTGAATTCCAGGTCAGCCTGAACTAGAGTGAGATCCTACCTTGAAAAAAATATTTTTTTTCAAATTTTTTGTTTGATTATTTATTTATTTATTTGAGAGCGACAGACAGACAGAGAGAGCAAGAGAGAATGGGCACACCAGGGCCTTCAGCCACTGCAAACGAACTCCAGATGCATGTGCCACCTTGTGCACCTGGCTTACGTGGGTCCTAGGGAATTGAGCCTTGAACCAGGGTCCTTAGGCTTCACAGGCAAGCGCTCAACCACTAAGCCATCTCTCCAGGCCCTTTTTTTTTCTTTTTTTAAAGCCAGGCATGGTGGTGCATGCCTTGAATCCCAGCACTCGGAGGCAGAGGTAGGAGGATCCCACTGTGAGTTCGAGGCCAACCTGAGACTACATAGTGAATTCCAGGTCAGCCTGAGCTAGAGTGAAACCCTACCTCAAAAAGATCCTACCTCACCCACCCCCCCCCAAAAAAAAGAATTCCAAGCTGTGTTTGGTGGTATATGCCTTTATTCCCAGAACTCGAGAGGCAGAGATGGAAGTATCACTGTGAGTTTGAGGCCAGTCTGGGACTACAGAGTGACTTCCAAGTCATCCTGGTCTAGAGTGAGACCCTACCTTGAGGAAAAAAAAAAGATATTGAGAACAGTGGTCTTGTTTGTGTCCCTGCACATTCAGAGGCCCAACTTGGTAGGAGACAGTTAGGGTGTCATGGCTGCACCTGCATTCTATTGTATTTGTGGAAATATGTGAAATTATGGCTTCACACTGATAAATTAAGAAAGAAAAATACATTAATAGCCCTTAGAAAAAGTGTGTATCTTGTTTGATCCTCCATGAAACCTGCTGAATGAAATGCTGAGCACTGAGATGCATCAGTTTCTCTGGCAGGTTAATGGACCTTTCTACCATATGTGGTTTTGCAACTTTGTCTGCTAGTCATCTAGTCAGCCAGTATCTTGGTTTCAAAACCTTGCACGGTAAGTACCACACAGCACTTGTTAAAGTCACTGATCCCACCAGAACAGGCTTCAAGTTCTCAGACAATATCGAACTCACAGCAGAGGACACCAGCTTCCAAAATTCAGATTTCTAGAAGGCCATATATATATATATATATATATATATATATATATATATATATATATATATTCCCACCCCCCCAAAGTAGGGTCTCACTCTGGCTCAGGTTCACTTGGAACTCATTCTGTAGTTCCAGGCTGACCTCAAACTCACAGAAATCCTCCTACCTCTGCCTCACAAATGCTAGGTACAGGCATGCACCACCATGCCCTGCTGGAAAGTTACATTTCATCACTGGCAATGACCAGCTGTCTGCTCTTTAGTGGCAAGTTCACTTCATGCATTTTTTTTTTTTTAATTTTCAAGGTAGGGTCTCACTCTGGCCCAGGCTGACCTGGAATTAACTATGTAGTCTCAGGGTGGCCTCGAACTCACGGCGATCCTCCTACCTCTGCCTCTCGAGCTGGGATTAAAGGCATGTGCCACCACGCCCGGCTTACTTCATGCATTTTTGAGAGACTGTTTGACAAACTGAGCAGCTATAAGCATTCTCTCAACTTTTTCTTTTTTGTTTTGTTTTGTCAAGGTAGGGTCTCACTCTAGCCCAGGCTGACCTGGAATTTACTATGTAGTCCCAGACTAGCCTCAAACTCACAGTAATCTCCTACCTCTGTTTCACACGTCCTGGGATTAAATGTGTGCACTACCATGCCTGGAGCTCTCAACTTTATTCTATAGAGTCCCCTGGCAGAGCACATGCTTCAGTAGATGGCAACAGCTGCCTGTGCTACCCACCACAGGAGGTGCTCCAGGGTCAAGATGTAATACAGAGGCCGAGAGGCTGCTTAGTTGGTAAACTGCTTGCTTCACAAGCACGAGGACCTGAGTTGGTATCTGTAGCACACACCTATACTCCCAGAACTGAGGGGGTCTAGGAGGATCCCTAGGGCTTACTGGCTAGCATGTCTAGCTGAATCAGTGAGTTCTCAGTTCAGTGATAGACCCTACTTCAAAAAATAAGTTGGATGGCTTAGCAGTTAAAGCATTTGCCTGCAAAGCCAAGGGACCCAGGTTTGATTCCCCAGGACCCACGTTAGCCAGATGCACAAGGGGGCGTGCACATCTGGAGTTCATTTGCAGTGGCTGGAGGCACTGGCACGCCCATTCTCTCTCTCTTTCTCTGTCAAATAAATAAATAAATAAAAATAACATATTAAAACAAAACTACACAAAACAAAAAATAAGTTGGAAAGAGATTGAGGAAGACACCTGATGTCAACCTCTGGCTTCTACATGCATGCACACATATGTGCACAAACAAACAAGCATGCATATACACAGCGCACAAATATACATACACTAAAAAAAATAGAAAAAAAGATTTTATGTAATTTTTTTGCTTGCTCCATCAGGATGCTTTTAGGTGAGAGGGGTGCTGTGTGTCATAATGAGTGTGTAATAATTAAGTGTGCAAGAAGGCATTACTCTTAGCACAGAACTGCAAAAATAGTTCTATTCTCAGCCAGACATGGTGGCACATGCCTTTAATCCCAGCACTTGGGTGGATCACTGAGTTCAAGGCCATCCTGAGACTATATGGTGAATTCCAGGGCTAGAATGAGACCCAACCTTGAAAAACCAGAAAAAAAAAAAAAAAAAAAAAAAGGTTCTGATCTCACACAAAGCATTGAAATAAAATGAGCTCTAGGTCCTACAAAACTTTGAGAAAAGTGAGTAGATTAGATCTTATGGGAAGATACAAATTATACTGTGAGATTCAACAAAATGCTTCCAAGATTTTCCTTTCAAGCAAAAATACATGATGAGAAATTTTAAAAGTGCATCTACAAGAGACACAGCCAGGTCTCTTAGCAACTCAGGGTGAAGGCAGAAAGCAGTACTCATAGAAAGCAAACACCATCACCTCATGCAGGGGGCATTTTTCTGCAGGATGGCCTCTGTGTGCTTGTTCTGGTCCGCTGAGAGACTCGTCTTCCAGTACACGCGGCAGGCGGAGAAGTCTGAAGTCAGAGAGACCTGAACCCCACCCACAATCGCACATCACTGTAAGTTTACAAAGTTTATAGAGTTTTCATACAGACATCATGCTCGAGATAAAAACCATGGCTTCTTTGCCTCCCCACTCAGAGGTGAGCTGGGCATGGTGGTGCACACCTTTAATCCCAGCACTCAGGAGGCAGAGGTAGGAGGCTCGCCATGAGTTCAAGGCCACCTTGAGGCTACATAGTGAAATCCAGGTCAGCCTGGGCTAGAGTGAGACCTTACTTTGAAAAACCAAAAAAAATTTAAAAAAATTTTTAAAGACTGGGCATGGTGGTGCATGCCAGTACTTGGGAGGCAGAGGTAGGAGGATCGCCATAAGTTCAATGCCACCCTGAGACTACATAGTGAAGTCCGGGTCAGCCTGAGCTAGAGTAAGACCTTGAAAATAAAATAAAATAAAAATTTTTTAAAGAGTTGGAGAGATGGCTTAGTGGTTAAGGTGCTTGCCTATGAAGCCTAAGGACCTAAGTTCGACTCCCTAGGATCCACATGTGGTAGTTTGAATAAATGGCTCCCAATATATTCAGTGTTTCATTAGTTTGTAGTTTGCATCTGCATCCATCTGGCTGCAGGCAGTGTCACTGGGTGGACCTTAAGGAGTGGTGGTGGTTTTGAGATTTCAATCTAAAGATATGCAAAGTGTGCTTAGCTGGAGTTTCTGACATGTGCTGTGTGGCTTTTGGCTTTCTCTCTCTCTTGCCTGGTCCTGTAAGAGCAGGCCAGTGTCTTCTGCCATTACAGAACTTCCCCTGGATCTGTAAGCTTCAATAAAAATCCCTTCCTCCATAACTATGCCTGGTCTGGAAGTTTATCTCAGCAAACCAGAAGCTGTCTGCTATACCACGTAAGCCAGATACACAAGGTGACACATGCATCTGGGGTTCATTTGCAGTGGCTGGAGGCCCTGGAGTGCCCATTCTCTATCTGCCTCTTTCTCTCTCAAACAAATAAAATAAAGTTTTAAAATTTAAAGGAAAGAAAGTCATTTGGTGATGCCCAGTCAGAGGCCACAATGTGTTATGGTAGCAGAGCATTCATTGGTGGCAAAGAGGGCCACAGAAACCCAAACTTACCTCCCCTTCTCTCCAAATACCACAAACCACCTGGTCAGCAACCTGGTCCCTTAGATACCACTGCATTTGCTTCATAGCCATCAGCCCAGCTGCTCATTGGAAATGCCCAATTGCCACCTATTCCCTCTGTTGATCAGCCCCTTCTAGGGGAGCTGGAGGACCCTTCTCCCCATGTCTTTCTGCTGGGATGAAGGCAATATTGACACTTCAGCACATCTTTAGACTTTTAATGCTTCATCTCCTCATACCAGCTGATGACCTGTGGTTACAGATATCCACCAGGACAGAAGGAAACCAATACCCTGCAATATAGCATGAGTATTAAGGATTAAATGATCAGACTGAACTACCTCTGTAGTCCAAACCAAGACCATGGGTGTGAGGGGGTCAGCTAAGACTGCCTGAGCTTGTGCCTGCTTGTCCACACCCCACCCTGTGCTTACCTTGGAGAGTTCTACATTCAAGTTGTAGACCTCCTGGCTCACCTCAGGGGTGCACAGCAAATCCGTCAGTGCTTTGTACAGGAGGCCATTCAGGGCCTTCAGACGCACATGGTCTTCCTTCCTGGTCTTCTTTGAGGTGCTTTTTGTGAGGAATTCAAACTTGGATGGCTTCTGAGTCAAGTGAGTCCCCAGGGAAGGGCCTTCATACCAAAACTTCTTTCTAGGAGGACAAAAGAAAAATTAGGTGAGAGCTGAGCACACTGATGCACACCTTTAATCCTAGCACTCAGGAGGCAGAGGTAGAAGGATCACTGTGAGTTCAAGGTCAGCCTGGGCTACAGTGAATCCCTACCTTGAAAACAACGAAAAGGGCTGGAGAGATGGCTTAGTGGTTAAGGTGTTTGCCTGCAAAGCCAAAGGATCTCAGTTTGACTCTGCAGGACCCACATAAGCCAGATGCACAAAGGGGCGTATGCACCTGGAGTTCATTTGCAGTGGCTGGAGGCCTTGGTGTGCCCATTCTCTCTCTCAAATAAATAAATAAATAAAACATATTTAAAAAGAAAAAAACAATGACAAAAATTAGAGGGGATAATTAATGGTGGCAAATTAGGAAAGATTAATTATGTGAGCTACCTGAAAGGACATTGACACCACAACTATATGGGGCACTATCCTTGGACACAGAGGCATGTTCATAGGGACCTAGGAATCCTTGATGTTTTATAAACAACATGGCTATGGAGGTAGATAGATGACAGGTGGGTTTTTTTGTTTTGGTTTTTTGAGGTAGTGTTCACTCTAGCCCAGGTTGACCTGGAATTCACTATGTAGTTTCAGGCTGGCTGTTGCAGACAACTTCAGGTTTGCTGAGATGAACTTCCAGACCAGGCACAGTTATGGAGGAAGGGATATTTATTGAAGCTTACAGATACAGAGGAAGTTCCCCTGGCAGAAGAAGCTGGCCCTGCTTTCACAGGTGCAAACAGAGAGAGAGAGAGACAAAGAGAGAGAGAGAGGCCACAAGCCAAAAGAGGCATGTTCATAGGGACCTAGGAATCCTTGATGTTTTATAAACAACATGGCTATGGAGGTAGATAGATGACAGGTGGGTTTTTTTGTTTTGGTTTTTTGAGGTAGTGTTCACTCTAGCCCAGGTTGACCTGGAATTCACTATGTAGTTTCAGGCTGGCTGTTGCAGACAACTTCAGGTTTGCTGAGATGAACTTCCAGATCAGGCACAGTTATGGAGGAAGGGATATTTATTGAAGCTTACAGATACAGAGGAAGTTCCCCTGGCAGAAGAAGCTGGCCCTGCTTTCACAGGTGCAAACAGAGAGAGAGAGACAAAGAGAGAGAGAGAGGCCACAAGCCAAAAGCCACACAGCACACTTCAGGTACTCCAGGTGGAACTAGGCACTTTGCATATCTTTAGATTGGAATTTCAAACCCCCCACCATACCTCCTCCAGCCAGGTGGCTCCAGATCAAAACTACAAACTAATAAAACACTGAATATACTGGGGACCATCTATTCAAACTGCCACATTCTGCCTCTGACCCCCAATAGAATCAAAAAGCCATCACACATTGTAAATTGTATTCAGTCCAATTTCAAAGGTCCCCATAGTCTTGACCAATTTAAGATAGTTCCAAAGTCCCAAGTCTCCTCTGAGATTTAAGATTATCTCTTAGCTGTAAATCCTGTAAAATCAAACAAGTTATATACTTTCACCATATAAAGGCACAGAGTAAACATCTTCTACTGGCATAAGGCCTAACAAGGAGAGACTAGAACAATGCAAACTCAACAACCATCAAGCAAACATCAAACTTCTGCAGTTTAAGTCCAGTGACTGGGAGTCTCTGGATTTTCCAATTCTGCGCCTCCAGCGTGGCTGACTTGACAGGGAAAACTTCAATTCCTAGATAATAGCCTTTGTGGTAGTTTGAATAGATGGCCCCCAATATATTCAGTGTTTTATTAGTTTGTAATTTGCATCTGCATCCACCTGGCTGGAGGCAGTGTCACTGGAAGGATCCTAAGGTGTGGTGGTGGGTTTGAGATTTCAATCTAAAGATATGCAAAGTGTGCCTAACTAGAGTTCCTGAGCTGTGCTGTGTGGAATGTGATCTGCCGATATTCACCTTCTGATGCAAAATGACATTGCTAAGCCATGTCTCCAGCCCCATACCTGGTTTTTGAGGAGAATTTCTTGAGTAAGTTCTTGCTGCCGCAGGAGGCGGCAGAGCTGTGCAGGGACTGCGCATGGCCGGGAGGAAGGAGCACTGCAGCATGGCCACCACGTAGAGCCCGCAGGCCAGCCAAGGGGCCCCACAGCTCGGCGACCGCAGGCCACATGCCGCAGAGCGCCCCGGCTGGAGGGCACGAGTGGGTTCCGGGTGACAGACGCGTGGGCGGGGCGACGACGGACGGGGGCGGTGCTAACAGTAGACAGCTGGGGCGGCGGCGCGAAATGATGACGAAGCGGTAGGCGGGCTAGATACGGCAGTGGGCGGGGCCACGACGGAACCCGAGGGCGGGGCTAACTGGGGTGTGTGCGCGGGTAGGATGACAGCGCAGAGCTTGAGGGCGTTGTGGGCGGGGCGCGGATGTGGGTGGCAGGAACTGCAGAGCTTGTTTGGTTTAAAGCCATTAGACTAGAGCGGGGCGTGAGTGGTGGCTCACGCCCATAATCTCAGCACTAAGGTAGGAGAGTCGCTGCAAGTTCGAGGTCAGCCTGGGCTGCAGAGAGAATGGGCATGCCAGGGCCTCTAACCATTGCAAACGAACTTCAGATGCATGTGCCACCTTGTGCATCTGGTTTATGTAGGTCCTGGGGAGTTTAACCTGGGTCCTTTAGCTTTGTAAGCAAGCACCTTAACCGCTAAGGTATGTCTCCAGCCCAAAATAATTTTTTTATTTTTTTTTCGTTTTTCGAGGTAGGGTTTCACTCTGGTACAGGCTGACCTGGAATTAACTATGTAGTCTCAGAGTGGCCTTGAACTCATGGTGATCCTCCTACCTCTGCCTCTCGAGTGCTGGGATTAAAGGCTTGCTCCACTACACCAAGATTTCTTTCTTTTTTATAAATAATTTTTTTGTTTTAGTTTTTTGAGGTAGAGTCTCGCTCTAGCCCAGGCTGACCTGGAATTCACTATGTAGTCTCAGGTTGGCCTCAAATCTTGGTAGTCGTCCTACCTCTGCCTCCTGAGTGCTGGGATTCCAAATTAATTAATTTATTTATTTTTGATTTTTCTAAGTAAGGTCTCACTCTGACCCAGGCTGACCTGGAATTAACTATGTAGTCTCAGGGTGGCCTTGAACTCATGGTGATCCTCCTACCTCTGCCTCCCAAGTGCTGGGATTAAAGGCATGTGCCACCACACCCAGCCCAAATTAATTTTTTAAAAATTATTTATTTATGTGAGAAAGAGAGAGATAGAAAGGGCATGCCAGGGCCTCTAGCCACTGCAAATGAGCTCCAGATGCTTGTGCCACCTTGTGCTTCTGACTTACGTGGGTACTGGGGAATTAAAGCTGTGTCCTTAGACTTTGCAGGCAAACCCCTTAATCGCTAAGCCATCTCTCCAGCTCCCAAATAATTTGTTTTAAATTAACTTCAGCCAGGCATATGCCTTTTATCCCAGCACTTGGGACACTGAGGTAGGGGAATCCTACAAATTCAAGGCCAGCCTAGGCTATAAAGAGTGAATTTCAGGTCAGCCTGGACTAGAGCGAGACCCTCAAAAATGAAACAAGGCTGGGCGTGGTGGTGCATGTCTTTAATCCCAGCACTCTGGAGGCGGAGGTAGGAGGATCCCTGTGAGTTTGAGGCCACCCTGAGACTACATAGTAAATTCCAGATCAGCCTGAGCTAGAGTGAGATCCTATCTCAAAAAACCAAACAAACAAACAAACAAAAAAAAAATGTGGGCTCAGTAGTCACTGGCACTTGCTTGCAAAGACTACTGGCCTGGATTTGATTCTCCAGTACCCATATAAAGCAAGATGTACGAAGTGACACATGAGTTTGGAGTTCATTTGTAGTGGCCCATTCATATTCTCTCTCTCTCTCATTAAAAAAAAGATACATTGCTTCAGAGGATGGTATGGGTAGATTATGCCTTTAATCCCAGCACTCAGAAGATGAAGATAGGAGAATCTTCAATTCCAGGTCATCTTGGGCTACATAGGAACCCCATCTTAAAAACAAAGAAGGAGGGGCTGGAGAGATGGTTTAGCAGTTAAGGCATTTGCCTATGAAGCCCAATGACCCAGGTTCAGTCCCCAGAACCCACATAAGCCAGATGCACATGGTGGCACATGAGTCTGGAGTTCATTTGCACTGTCTAAAAGGCTCTGGCGCTCCCATTCTTTTTCTCATTCTCTATCATAAACAAATAAATAAATGAAAAACATTAAAAAACAAAGAAGGAGAAAAGAAAGGAAGAAAGGAAAGGATGCAGGGAGGAAAAAAAGGAGGAATAGAGATCAGGCATACCCTGCTGTTTCTTGCTCCTGTGTGGAACAGTGGCTTCCAGGCTGTGCCTTGCCCTAGGTGACTCCATCTCATAAAAAAGCACTTGGCTACATTTTCAGTGCAAATGCTGAAGCAGAATGGCTATATTTTGGTTGTTCATGTAGGCGCCAGCACTTGTCTAGCATCTACCAAGTGAACTCAGAGTGATAAATAACATCTTCATAAGCTGGGCGTGGTGGCGCACGCCTTTAATCCCAGCACTCGGGAGGCAGAGGTAGGAGGATCGCCAAGAGTTCGAGGCCACCCTGAGACTACATAGTTAATTCCAGGTCAGCCTGGACCAGAGTGAGACCCTACCTCGAAAAACCAAAATAATAATAATAATAATAATAATAACATCTTCCTACAAATAAAAAAGGTATTGTCAGGCTGGAGAGATGGCTTAGTGGTTAAGGTGCTTGTCTGCAAAGCCAAAGGAACCAAAGGTTTGATTCCCCCGTACCCACATAAAGCCAGATGCACATGGTGGCACATGCGACTGGAGTTTGTTTGCAGTGACTGGAGACCTTGACATGCCCATTATCTCTCTCTTAAGTAAATAATCTTTTTATTTTTTTTTTTCAAAAAAAGGTACTGGGGCCAGGCATGGTGGCTCATGCCTTTAATCCCAGCACTTGGGAGGCAGAGGTAGGAGGATCACCATGAGTTCGAGGCCACCCTGAGACTACATAGTGAATTCCAGGACAGCCTGGGCTAGAATGAGACCCTACCTCGAAAAAACAAATATATCTCATGCCCACTAGGTGGCACAAGCATCTGGAGTTCGATTGCAGTGGCTGAAGGCCCTGGCACACCAATTTCTCTCTCTCCCTCTGTCTCATCCTCTGTCTCTCTTTCTGAAAAAGAAAAAAGAAAGAAAGAAAGGAAGAAAGAAAAAGGTACCATCAGCAGTGTTGGGAAGATACAGCCCAACACTGTTGCCAGCAGCCTGTTTAGCTTCCCTCCCCTTTAGCAATCTCATTCAAGTAAACCTGGATACTTGACTACACCACCACTGCCACTGCCACTGCCACTACCACACCACCACCACCACCACCACAGAAAAGAATCTCAGCAAAGCTAAGCAATGTTAGCGAGTTTATTCAGATTAAAAACAAGGGAAAGCAAGATGTGATGACTTATGGCTGTAATCCCAGAACTTGGGAGGCTGAGGCAGGAGGAGCACTGTGAGTTCAAAGCCAGTTTAGGATTTAGAGTTGTGTCTCTGTCTCAAAAAAAATTAAAAAAAAAAAAGTCAGGTGTAGTGGCACACACCTTTAATCCCAGCATTTGGAAGGCAGAGGTAGGAGCATCACTATGAGTTCAAGGTTACTCTAAGTCTATATAGTGAATTCCAGGACAGCCTGGGTTAGAACAAGACCCAATCTAGTGAATAATCCCAGGACAGCAGAGGTAGGAGGATCGCGGAGAGTTAGCCAACAAGACATAGTTAAAGGTCAGCCTCAGAAAAAACAAAAAAAAAAAAAAAAATTGAACCAAAAAAAAATAAAATTAAAAAGCAGAGTGTGGTGGCTCACACCTTTAATCCCATCACTCAGGAGGCAGAAGTAGGAGGATCCCTATGAATTTGAGACCACTGTGAAACTACATAGTAAATTCTAGGTCAGCCTAGGCTAGCGTGAGACCCTAGCTCAAAAAAACAAAAAATACTGAGCATGGTGGCACATGCCTTTAATCCCAGCACTTGGGAGGCAGAGGTAGGAGGAACGCCATGAGTTCAAGGCCACCCTGAGACTACATAGTTAATGCCAGGTCAGCCTGGACCAGAGTGAACCCCTACCTCAAAAAACCAAAATAATAATAATAATAAAATAAAATAAATTTTGGCTGGAGAGATGGCTTAGCTGTTAAGGCACTTGTCTGCAAAACCTAAGGACCCAAGTTCGACTCCCCAGAACCCAGGTAGGCCAGATGCACAAGATGATATATGCGCACAAGGTAATGTATGTGCACAAGGTGGCACATGCATGCCTCTGGTTTACGTGTTCATTTGCAGTGGCTACAGAACCTGGCATGCCAATTATCTTTCTCTTACCCTCTCTCTCATAAATAATTAAAAAAAAATTAAAAACGAGCCGGGCATGGTGGCGCATGCCTTTAATCCCAGCACTCGGGAGGCAGAGGTAGGAGGATCACTGTGAGTTCAAGGCCATCCTGAGACTACATAGTGAATTCCAGGTCAGAATGACCTGGGCTAGAGTGAAACCCTACCCTCAAAAAAAACAAAAATAAAAGATAAATAAAAATTAAAAAGCATCATTCTTTTTTTTTTTGTTGTTGTTGTTGTTGTTTTTTTGAGGTAGGGACCCACTCTAGCCCAGGGTGACCTGGAATTCACTATGTAGTCTCAGGATGGCCTTGAACTCACAGCCATCCTCCTACCTCTACCTCCCGAGTGTGTTAGGATTAAAAGGGTGCGCCACTACACCCAGCAAAACTTCATTCTTTTGAACACTTTGCTACTTCTTTTTCTTTTCTTTTTTGGTTTTTCCTTTGATTGGCAGAGAACAACGAACCCAGTGCCCTGGACAGTATCATCTTCCTGCAGTACATAGTATAGATTTAGGAATGACAGAAAAGTACTTATATGGTAAAACTCAAGGTCATAAACATTGTGGCACTAAGTAAGCATAATCTACGTGGGGGCGGGGCATTCATGTGTTACTGCACATGCATAGGTCAGTGGACCACATTCAGGTCAGCCCTTGTTATTCCACCTCATTTGAGGCCCCATTTCTCGCTCTTCATTCTCGCTCTGCTGTGGCTGTTCTTTGCTAAGCTTATCTCCTTATTCATCTGTCAGAGTCCTGGCATGCCACTGGGTTCTGGCTATATATATATATATATTGGGCTGGAGAGATGACAAAGTGGTTAAGTCACTTGCATGCAAAGCCTAACAACCTGGGTTCGATTTCCCTGAACCCACAGAAGCCAGATACACAAAGTGACACATGCGTTTGGAGTTCATTTGCAATGGCTAGAGGCCCTGGCATACCCATATACTCTGTGTTTGTATCTCTCTGCTTGCAAATAAATAATTTAGAAAAAATTATTTATATGCACATGAGAGAAAAGATGAGAATGCCAGAAAATCTTGCTGCTGCAAATGCATGTGTCACTTTGTGTGTCTGGCTGTAACATGGGTACAGGTGAGTCAAAGAGTGGCTGGCAGACTTTGCATACCAACACCTTTAACCAGTGAGCCATCTCCTCAACCCTGGCCTCTAGCTTTTAAAAAAAAAAAAAAAAAAAAAAAAAAAAACTTTTTTTTTTTTTTTTTTTTGGTTTTGCGAGGTAGGGTCTCACTCTGGTCCAGGCTGACCTGGAATTAACTATGTAGTCTCAGGGTGGCCTCGAACTCTCGACGATCCTCCTACCTCTGCTCCCGAGTGCTGGGATTAAAGGCGTGCGCCACCACGCCCGGAAAAAAAAAACTTTTTAAAAAATATTATTTTTTTAAAGGTTGATTTTTTTAAAAGATTGCTGAGGCCCTTGGTTTTCCACCAGGAATAGATGGTAAGACCCTATTGCTGAAAACTCCACATACTTGGGCTGCAAGGTCACTGAGAAATCTTGATGGAGCTGAGCTGAAAGCCTTCTCCATGTGGACCATCTGACAGAAAGTTGGAAAAAGCTACGCTGCATGCAGTTCAATGGGAGAGAGAAAAATCAGTGAAGATACTCAACAGTGAACATTGCAAGCTTTAAATTTGGCCAGCCAGGCCAAATGAGCCAACAGGTGCATAGTGGCTTGTCTGTTATGGAGGAAACCAACTGCTCCCTAATCGGACTGGAGGCCTGCTCCATGGGAAGGAATATATCCCTGATACTGAAAACCTACAAGAGGGGTAGTCATGAGCCCTAGGGGTGTAACATCTGCTGGTGTCTGGTTAAATGTATATCCTATGCTCACCAAACTGCCCAGTAAGGACTTCTCTTAATGTCTATACCCATATATTAATGCTACTCTCACTTTTGGTTAGAGAAGCTTCTCTTTTCAGATGGTGGCAACCTTGGGATGACTCAGAAGGCACCATGGTTCTGAGAAGAAGGGATAGAGGCATGCTCAGCACTGAAACATCTCTAACACACCTTCCAAGGCTCAGGGTCCATTGTGGAAGAGGGGCTGGAAAGAATGTAAGAGCCAAAGGAAGAGTAGGACTCCTTACAACGTGCTCCTCCAGACACAAAATGGCCTGGATATCCATGACCTCACAGTGCCTGACACTATCTACACAAGACCATCCTAACAGGAGGAAAAGATGATGACATCAAAATGAAAAGAGAGACTGACTGGTTGAGAGGGGGAAGGGATATGATGGAGAGTGGAGTTCAAAGGGGAAAATGGGGGGAGGACAGGAATTGCCATAAGATACTGCCTGTAATTAAGAAAGTTGTCAATAAAAAATGTAACTAATAAAAAAAAGAAAAAAATGATTTTTAGGGCTGGAGGGATGGCTTAGCAGTTAAGGCACCTTCCTGCAAAGCCACCATGTGCATCTGGTATATGTGGGACCTGGAGAATTGAACCTGGATCCTTAGGCTTCACAGGCAATCACCTTAACTTTTCAGACATCTCTCCAGCCCCTTTTGGCTTTTTAATATGGGGAGTTTAAGGATTGAACTTGAGGACTGGAGAGATGGCTTAGAGGTTAAGGCACATGCCTGTGAAGCTTAAGGACCCCGGTTCAAATGTCCAGGTCCCACATAAGCCAGATGCACAGGGGGTCGCATGCATCTGGAGTTCATTTGCAATGGCTGGAGGCCCTGGTGATCCCATTCTCAGTCTTTTATTTTTTTAATAATTATTCCCCTATGTGTATAATAGATGCTTCTCTTTTATTTTTGAAATATTTATTTATTTATTTATTTGAGAGAGAGAGAGAGTGGAAGAGGCAGATAGAAAGAAAGAGAGAATGGATATGCCAGGGCCTCCAGACAAACTCCAGACACATGTGCCCCTTTGTGCATCTAGCTTACGTGGGTCCTGGGAAATCGAACCAGAGTCCTTAGGCTTCACAGGCAAATGCCTTAACTGCTAAGCCATTTCCTCAGCCCCCATTCTCACTTTTTCTATCTTCTCTCACTCCCTCTCTCTGTCTCTAATAAATAAAAATAAAAATCTTGGCCGGGCGTGGTGGTACATGTCTTTAATCCCAGCACTTGGGAGGCAGAGGTAGGAAGATCGCCATGAGTTCGAGGCCACCCTGAGACTACATAGTGAATTCCAGGTCAGCCTGGGCTAGAGCCAGACCCTACCTCGAAATACCAAAAAAAAAAAAAAAAAAAAAAAAAAAAAAATCTAAAAAAAGATTAAAAAATAAGGATTGAACTTGAGTACTCAGGCTTGTGTAGCAGACGCGTTATCCACTGAACCATCTCCCCAGCCCCCACTTAGGGTTTTTAACATTCTTCCTTGAGAGGTCTTTTAGGGTTTTTTTTTTGGGGGGGGGCGGTTTCAAAGTAGAGTCTCACTCTAGCTCAAGCTGACCTGGAATTCACTATGTAGTCTCAGAGTGGCCTTGAACTCAATGTAATCCTCCTACCTCTGCCTCCCAAGTGCCGGGATTAAAGGTGTGCACCACCATGCCCAGAAGGTCTTTTTGGGTTTTTAACACTCCTACTTGAAAAGTCTTCAGGAAAACACACATCTCTGTGGACAATTTTCTTTTTTTGTTTCGAGGTAGTCTCACTGTAGCCCAGGCTGACCTGGAATTCACTATGTGGTCTTAGAGTGGTCTCCAACTCATTGCGATCCTACTACCTCTGCCTCCTGAGTGCTGAGATTAAAGGCGTGTGTCACCACACCCAGCTTCTCTGTGGACAATTTTCACTTGCAGAAATCAGCAAAAGAAACTCAAAGTTCATACTAGAATAGCCAAGCTACTCTAGTAGTATAGGGCCAAGGACACGTTACTTCCTGATTTCAACTATGAATGGACTAATCAAGATGAAACCATCTTGGCCAGGCATGGTGGCTCACACCTTTAAATCCCAGCACTTGGGAGGCAGTGGTAGGAGGATCACTGTGAGTTCACAGCCACCCTGAGACTACAGAGTGAATTCCTGATCATCCTGGTCTAGAGTGAGACCCTACCTGAAAAAAACAAACAAACAAAAAGATATAACCATCTTGGCCATACTAAAGATATTTTAACAAAAGACTCTTGTACCATACCCTTTGACTATGAAACTATTGAGATAGTGGGATTCCAAGGAATTGGAATTCCCAAGGAGTTTCATGCTTGGAGAAGGAAAAGACTGGGGCTCTGGTGCCAGCCAGAGATTGTACTGACAACTTGTATGAATGTCCAGGAGCCAAGATAATGAAGGATCAATATGGGTGGGATCACACCTTGACCCAAGAATGCTTAGCTGTGCATATCTCTTTTTAAAAGATTATATATATATATATATTATATATATATATATTTATTTTTTATTTATATATATATATATTTGGTTTTTCAAGGTAGGGTCTAACTCTAGTCCAGGCTGACCTGGAATTAACTATGTAGTCTCAGGGTGGCCTCGAACTCTCTGCGATCCTCCTACCTCTGCCTCCCCAGTGCTGGGATTAAAGGTGTGTGCCACCACGCCCAGCTTTAAAAGATATTTTATTTATTTGTTTATTTTGAGAGAGAGAGAGAGGAAGAGGCAGAGAAAAAGAGAGAATGGGCATTCCAGGGCCTCCAACCACTGTAAACAAACTCCAGATGCATGTGCCCCTTGTACATCTGGCTGATGTGGGTCCTGGGAAATTGAACCACGGTCCTTAGCCTTCACAGGCAAACACCTTAACCGTTAAGCCATTCCCCCAGACCAACTGTGCATGTCTCTTGCCCTCAATTTCAACCTAAGCCTTATGTCAGTATACCAAAGATAGACCAAGAGGGTCACTATCAATCTCAAAGCTCCTTTCTCCTCCTGCTGGAAACTGAAGTCTTCCTTCAAAGGGTACACACCAACGCTGATCCGGACAACATGTCTCCTCTCTTCACACATGCTCCACAAGCTCTCCTTCTACTGGCCAGGCCTCCTCCCCAAGGTCATGGACATAAAAGCCCTGGTGCCATTTTCCCCCTCTGTTCTTCTTCCTTTGACTCTCTCTCTCTCTCTCTCTCTCCATATACATATATATAGTGTTTTTCCAGAGCAGGGTCTCATTCTAGCCTAGGCTGACCTGGAACTCACTCTGCAGCTCCAGGCTGACTTCAAACTTAAGGCAATTCTCCAGCCTCTGCCTTCCAAATGCTGGGATTAAAGATGTGCACCATCATATCGAACAACTGTGTTTGGTGTTATCTGTGACCTTAGTTCTAATAGTGCGTGTTTGATGAAATTGGGAGCCCCCATGTTAGGTGCATACATGTTTGGGATTATAATGTCCTCCTGTTGGATTGTTCCTTTAATCAATATAAAGTGACCTTCCTTATCTTTCCTAAGTAATGTTGTACTGAAGTTTACCCTGTCTGATATTAGGATAGCGACTCCTGTTTGTTTTCTAGGCCCATTTGCTTGAAACACTGTTTTTCCAACCTTTCACCCTAAGATAGTTTCTCTGTTTTGTAGAAAGGTGAGTTTCTTGGAGGCAAAAACTCAAAGGATCCTGCTTTATTTATTTTTATTTTTTTTTTGGGGGGGGTCGAGGTAGGATCTCACTCTAGCCCAGGCTGACCTGAAATTCACTCACAGCAATTCTCCTACCTCTGCCTCCTGAGTACCAGGATTAAAGGCGTGCACTACTACGCTCAGCCAGGATCCTGCTTTTTAACCCAGTCTGCAAACCTGGGTTGGGGCATTGAGTCTGTTTATATTAAGAGTTATTATTGAAAGATATGTATTTATTTTTGCCATTTTTCTTGTTGTTCCTTCAGTTTTTCCTTTGCACTCTTGTATTAACTAGTATTTGAGTATGGTTTGTTTTTTCCAGGTTCCTTAGGTATGTGCTTTTCTTTCTTTTCCACATGGAGGATCCTTTCAAGTATTTTCTATAGAGCTGGTTTGGTCTTCTTATTTCTCCATCTATTTGAATAGATAGCCAGGATAAAGTAATCTTTTGAGTTGTTATCTTTCAGAACTTGAAGCTATTCCAAGCCCTTCTGGCTTTTAAAGTTTGTTTTTTTTTTTTTTTTTAATTTTTTTAAATTTTTAATTCTTGGGCACACCAAGGTTGACTCCAGATGTTGTTATCTTTCAGAACTTGGAATTGGGCCTTGAACAGGGTTATTCATAAGCAAAGCCCTTCTGCCATCTCTCCAGCCCCCTAAAGTTTATGTTGAGTAATCTACTCAACATATGTGACTTGATTTTTCTCTCTAACTGCTTTCAATATATTTTCTTTGCTTTGTATTTTGTAGTTTAATTTTAATATGATAGTGAGAGGTTCTTTCCTGATTTTGTCTGGCATTCTATAGGCTTCCTGTATCTGCATTGGCATCGCTTTCCTTACTTCTTCTTCTATGATTTTGTTGAAAATACCTGTTATGCCTTTGGAGTGAATTTCTTCTCCTTCTACTATGCCCTGAATTCTTATGTTTGATCTCTTCATAGTGTCCCGAATGTCTTGAAATTCCCATTCATGTTTTCCTAGTAGTTTGTCTTATTTGTTGGACTGTATTAGATCTGCCACCTGGTCTTCTAGTTTAGATATTTTGTCCTCTCCTTGATCCATTCTACTGGTGTGACTTTCTATAGACTTTTCTGTTTGGCTTACTCTGTTTTTCATTTCTAGTATTTCTGATTGGGAGGCAGAGAAAAAGAGAGAATGGGCATTCCAGGGCCTCCAACCACTGTAAACAAACTCCAGATGCATGTGCCCCTTGTACATCTGGCTGATGTGGGTCCTGGGAAATTGAATCACGGTCCTTAGCCTTCACAGGCAAACACCTTAACCGTTAAGCCATTTCCCCAGCCCAACTGTGCATGTCTCTTGCCCTCAATTTCAACCTAAGCCTTATGTCAGTATACCGAAGATAGACCAAGAGGGTCACTATCAATCTCAAAGCTCCTTTCTCCTCCTGCTGGAAACTGAAGTCTTCCTTCAAGGGGTGCACACCAACACTGATCCAGACAACATGTCTCCTCTCTTCACACATGCTCCACAAGCTCTCCTTCCACTGGCCAGGCCTCCTCCCCAAGGTCATGGACATAAAAGCCCTGGTGCCATTTTCCCCCTCTCTTCTTCTTCCTTTGACTCTCTCTCTCTCTCTCTCCAAATACATATATATAGTGTTTTTCCAGAGCAGGGTCTCATTCTAGCCTAGGCTGACCTGGAACTCACTCTGCAGCTCCAGGCTGACTTCAAACTTAAGGCAATTCTCCAGCCTCTGCCTTCCAAATGCTGGGATTAAAGATGTGCACCATCATATCGAACAACTGTGTTTGGTGTTATCTGTGACCTTAGTTCTAATAGTGCATGTTTGATGAAATTGGGAGCCCCCATGTTAGGTGCATACATGTTTGGGATTATAATGTCCTCCTGTTGGATTGTTCCTTTAATCAATATAAAGTGACCTTCCTTATCTTTCCTAAGTAATGTTGTACTGAAGTTTACTCTGTCTGATATTAGGATAGCGACACCTGTTTGTTTTTTAGGCCCATTTGCTTGAAACACTGTTTTTCCAACCTTTCACCCTAAGATAGTTTCTCTGTTTTGTAGAAAGGTGAGTTTCTTGGAGGCAAAAACTCAAAGGATCCTGCTTTATTTATTTTTATTTTTTTTTTGGGGGGGGTCGAGGTAGGATCTCACTCTAGCCCAGGCTGACCTGAAATTCACTCACAGCAATTCTCCTACCTCTGCCTCCTGAGTACCAGGATTAAAGGCGTGCACTACTACGCTCAGCCAGGATCCTGCTTTTTAACCCAGTCTGCAAACCTGGGTTGGGGCATTGAGTCTGTTTATATTAAGAGTTATTATTGAAAGGTATGTATTTATTTTTGCCATTTTTCTTGTTGTTCCTCCAGTTTTTCCTTTGCTCTCTTGTATTAACTAGTATTTGAGTATGGTTTGTTTTTTCCAGGTTCCTTAGGTATGTGCTTTTCTTTCTTTTCCACATGGAGGATCCTTTCAAGTATTTTCTATAGAGCTGGTTTGGTCTTCTTCTTATTTCTCCGTCTATTTGAATAGATAGCTTTGCAGGATAAAGTAATCTTGGTTGACAGTTGTTATCTTTCAGAACTTGGAATACATTATTCCAAGCCCTTCTGGCTTTTAAAGTTTGTTTTTTTTTTTTTTTTAATTTTTTTTAAATTTTTATTTTGGTTGACAGTTGTTATCTTTCAGAACTCCAGATGCAATACATTATTGGTTTATGTGTGTACTGGGGAATTGGGCCTTGAACCAGGGCCCTTCTAAGCAAATGCTTAACTTTTAATCTCTCCAGTTTATGTTGAGTAATCTACTCAACATATGTGACTTGATTTTTCTCTAACTGCTTTCAATATATTTTCTTTGCTTTGTATTTTGTAGTTTAATTTTAATATGATAGTGAGAGGTTCTTTCCTGATTTTGTCTGGCATTCTATAGGCTTCCTGTATCTGCATTGGCATCGCTTTCCTTACTTCTTCTTCTATGATTTTGTTGAAAATACCTGTTATGCCTTTGGAGTGAATTTCTTCTCCTTCTACTATGCCCTGAATTCTTATGTTTGATCTCTTCATAGTGTCCCGAATGTCTTGAAATTCCCATTCATGTTTTCCTAGTAGTTTGTCTTATTTGTTGGACTGTATTAGATCTGCCACCTGGTCTTCTAGTTTAGATATTTTGTCCTCTCCTTGATCCATTCTACTGGTGTGACTTTCTATAGACTTTTCTGTTTGGCTTACTCTGTTTTTCATTTCTAGTATTTCTGATTGGTATTTTTTCATTATTTCTATTTCCTTATTTGTATTTTTATTGACATTTTATTTATTTATTTATTTATTTATTTATTTATTTTTGGATTTTCAAGGTAGGGTCTTACTCTGGCCCAGGCTGACCTGGAATTAACTATGTACTCTCAGGGTGGCCTCGAACTCACAGTGATCCTCCTACATCTGCCTCCCAAGTGCTGGGATTAAAGGCGTGTGCCACCATGCCCAGCTGACATTCTTATTTTATTAATTTAGTTTCCTGTTTTCTCCTGGGATTCCTCCAGGAGTTGGTCTTCTTCTTCTTTGTTCTTCTTCTTTTTTGGTTTTCTTCTTGATTCCTTTTATCTCTTCTTTGATTTCTTTGAGTATAAATATCAATTTTTTTTTTGAAATCTTTGTCAGGCATTTCATCTAATGGAGTCTCACTGGAGGTGATTTCTGATGGATTTATAATTTTTGGGAGGATTGTTTGTCTTGTTTTTTTGTGTTTCTTGCATTACAATGTAGAGATTTCTGCATATTGAGTTAATTTGTTAAAGTTTTATTTTTATTTATTAGAGACAGAGAGAGGGAGAGATAGAAAGTGAGTAAGAATGGGTGTGCCAGGGCCTCTAGCCACTGCAAATGAACTCCAGATGCATGTGCCACCATGTTCATCTGGCTTACATGGGAACCTGGAGAATGAAACATGGGTCCTTAGCCTTCACAGGCATGCGCCTTAACCACTAAGCCATCTCTCCAGCCCCATATTGAGTTAATTTGATGCTTGAGTTTTCTAACTATCTGCAGTGTTCTTAGCTGTATAAATCTGACTTTGTATTTCTTCAGTGTAGGAGTTTAAGGTGTCAGGTGTAGCTTTCATACTCAAAGAGAAATAGCAGAAGTGACCCTAGGTGTTGAGTTTTCTAAAATTCAACTAAGCAATATAGACCAGCACAGAGTATTTATACAAGTGTGGGGATTAAACTAAATAATCTCGTAAATCCAAAGTCCCTAAGGGTGTGTGTTGCTCCACACCCTTAATCCTGTCAACTGGGAGGTTGAGATTTCTAGTCTGAAACCAGTTCTAAGTCTGCCTGAGACCTGTCAGTTCCTGCCTCCAATAGGGACTTAAGAAAAGGACAAAGGCCCTAAATATCAGGAAACACCCAAGGCAATAACAGTCAACACCCAAGTACAGCTTATTTGAGTAGGGTAAAGCCAACCAAGACTATATCATTCAAATGTAATGCAGAACCTTTTCTGACATGGAAAGAGAGATTAACTTTTCTAGTGCAGGCCTATGTATCTGGCTTTGTATAATAAGTAGGCCCTGTTACCTTTTTGGATTGCTTCCAATCTTACCAATGCTGAGGGTGAAAGGAATGCTTCAAATTCCAGAATTGGCTCTCTGCCAGCAAATAGGTAGAAGATCACCCTTCTTGCTGGTTCAGATGCATGAACCTAAATAAAAAGAACAGGCAAATGGTAATGAGCAAAAATGAGCTAACTAACTGCTTATCTGGCTTCTGTGAACTGCTTGCACCATAAAAGGAAAGATTGTAATGTAAAAGTATATTAGGACGATAGAGAATGTAAGCTTTTGACAGGCTCTAGGAATATTCACAGGCCTGAGTTTCTATGCTGAACTCATTTTGCAGTTTGAAAAAACCCCAGACTGCCCAGTACCCAAAATAATCCTTGAAATGAGCCAGACAGAAGAAACTAAGCAAATGTTATACATACTTGTTTTAGGGCTCAAAATGCCATAGTAACCACATAACCAATGAGCATACTACATGTACATTCTTTTAATTGTTAACCAATCATGTTATAAATTCTCCTCTCCTTTGTTTGAACCAATAAAACTGCCCTGATCCCGGGGTCTCAGTTACCCCTGCGTGGCGTATGACTGGGGGTGGAATAAAAATCCCTCTTGCAATTTGCATCAAGATCGTTTCTTGGGGTGATTTGGGGTCTTTCCTGAGACAGAGCCCGGGAGTTCGATGGGCCCACCTGATCCCTCTCAGTTCTGGGTGGGATGGGAGACATTTGCCCTGATGGTTGTGGGATGGGAGACTTTGCAGGGTGCCTGGTGTTGTACCAGAGCTGATCAGGTGGTCCTGTTTGTATCTCCTTTAGCAGCTGCTCAGCTGGCCTCTGGTGTCTTCCCTTTCAGGTTTCTTGCCTTTTCGAGGAGACTGTTGCAAGTGGAAAATCCCCTCACCTTGTTTCTGCTCCTGCCACCTGTGCCACCTGCTGGGAAGACTCATGGGGTAGGGCTGCTGGTATCTGTGTGGGATTCTGGCCTATTTCCTCCTTTCTGAAAGATACTGGTCTCTCCTGCTTCTCTGCTGTACTTGATAACTTATACACCTTCACTTTTCAGTAGAAGAGTGTATTTTGCTGTGTTTCTGTTTATTTCCCTCCTTAGGCTTCTTTGGTACAGCTAGTGTGCCACCATCTTATCCGGAAGTCTCTTTTAATTTGTTTATGAGAGAAAGCAAGAGAGAATTGGCATACCCAGTGCATCCAACCACTGAAATCCATTTCCAGATCTGTGTGACACCATGTGTGCATATGTGACCTTGCACATTGGTGACCTTGTGTGTCTGGCTCACAAGGGATCTGGGAAGTTGAACATGGGTCTTTAGGCTTTGCAGGCATGTGCCTTAACCACTAAGCCATCTCTCCAGCTCTCTTTTAATTTTTTATAATTTATTTATTTATTTGAGAGAGAGAGAAAGGCATAGAAGGAGAGAGAGAGAGAGTGCGCACACCAGGGCCTCTAACTACTGCAAACAAACTCCAGATGCATGCGCTACCTGTTGCATCTGGCTTACGTGGGTACTGGGGAATTGAACCTGGTTCCTTAGGCTTTGCTGGCAAGTACCTTAACCACTAAGCAATCTCTCTTGCCTCAACTTCATATATATATTTTTTAGTTTTTAAATATTTTTATTTATTTGACAGAGAGAGGGGGGAGGGAGGGAGAGGGAGAATGGGCATGCTAGGGCCTCCAGCCACTGCAAACGAACTCCAGATGCATGTGCCCCCTTGTGCACCTGGCTAACGTGGGTCCTGGGGAATCGAACCTGGGCCCTTTGGCTTTACAGGCAAATGCCTTAACTTCTAAGCCATTCTTCCAGCCCCTATATTTTAGTTCTTTGAGGAAGGGTCTCACTTCAGCCCAGGCTGATCTGTGATTCACTATTAGTCTTAGGGTGGCCTTGAACTCATGGTGATCCTCCTACCTCTGCCTCCCAAGAGCTGGGATTGAAGGCATGTGTGCCACCACACCTGACTCAACTTCATATACATACATACATATACATATATATATATATATACGTATATATATATACACAAATTTTTTTTTGAGGTAGGGTCTCACCCTAGCAAAGGCTGAACTGGAATTCACTATGTATTCTCAGGGTGGCCTAGAACTCATGGCAATCGTCTTACCTCTGCCTCCCAAGTGCTGGGATTAAAGGCATGTGTCACCATTCCTGGCATCAACTTAATATTTTTAAAGCTATTTTTAAAATTTATTTATTTTATTTGAAAAAGACAGAGATTAAGAGGCAGATAGAGAAAACGGGCACACCTGGGCCTTCAGCTTCTTCAAACAAACTCCAAACGCATGTGCCACCTTGTATAGCTGGCCTACATTGGTCCTGGGGACTCGAACCTAGGTCCTTTGGCTTTGCAGGCAAGCACCTTAATCATTAAGCCATTTAAAAAATACTTTTCAGCCGGGCGCACGCCTTTAATCCCAGCACTCGGGAGGCAGAGGTAGGAGGATCGCTGAGAGGCCACCCTGAGACTACATAGTTAATTCCAGGTTAGCCTGGACCAGAGTGAGACCCTACCTCGAAAAACCAAAAAAAAAAAAACAAAACAAAACAAAACTTTTCTGCCTATCCATCTCTGCCTCCAATTCTCTGCTCAACTATGTACCCTCTACTTCATTTTCTGTCTCTCCCTCTCTTCTCTGCTTCTTCCTCTGCTCCTACCCAGTCCCCCTCCTAGCTGGTGCCTTTAATCAGTGTCACCTGTAGCCACAGGTATTGTACACCTGTGGCCAGCTGAAGGCGATCTCTCCCCATCTCCCTAACCTTTCCCTCTCCCCTCTAGCTATGCCACTCTCTGAGTCACACTCCCCCTCTCCTTCACTTGAAGCCAATAGTAAAGTATCATTAAAAATATTTATTTGCAAACAGAAATAGAAGACAGACAAAGAGAGAATGAGTGCACCAGGGATCTCCAGCTGCAGCAAACACACTCCAGATTCATGCCACTTTATGCATCTGGCTTTTAGTGGGTACTGGGGAATTGAACTTGGGTTGTTAGGCTTTACAGGTACATGCCTTAACTGCTTTGAGAGCAAGTGCCTTTAACTGCTAAGCCATCTCTCCAGGAAAGTGATAATGGTGATGGGTGGTCCAAGTCATTCCAGGAATGTGTTTGGGTCACTTTGAGTTACAACGAGATGGCAGTCAGAGTCCAATGATGGAGTCATTTTGGTTCTAACATGAGTTTGATTCCCAGTAGGTATAAATGCTGGATAGTGGTACTTATGCAATCCCAGTGCTCGTGAGGATCTCTGAGGTTTGGAGACTAGCCAGTCTAAGCCTAACTGATGAGTTCCAGGCCAACGTGACTGTAAGGATCCGAAAATCGCTGAAGAAAGACCCCAGAGTCAAATAGTATGTAAAAGAAAAGAGCCTTTATTCTGCAGAATCAGCCAGTATGCAGGGATCAACCATTCCTACAAAATGGCCACCCTGAGAGGAGCACACAGGCTCTTTTTAAGCACAGCTAAAGGAATTTTGGAGGGCTTTTAGTCTTTTAACATGATTGGCTAGTTTGAACAGTAACTGTACTTGCTTTTTGATTGGTCTTAAGGTTTTGGCAGCTAGGTCTAGGGAATTCCAGGCAGGTGAGGTAATCTAATGTGATTGGCTAAGCAAGCAGCAGTTACATTTGTACATCCTTGATTGGTTCCTGTGAAAGGGACATTTCTCCAGGAACTGACTCAGCCCCCAGAGCTCACTCCCTCCTGGAAAGGCACCTTATTGAAGCCTCCCATGGGGTCAGTTTGACACCGTGTTTCAAAGAGAATGTAGAGAGCATCCTGTGGAGGACCCTGACTCCCAGAGGTTGGCCTCTGGTTCCCACACCCATGCGCACACATAAACATGCATACACTAGTATACATGAACACTGTCACACACAAGCAAAAAACAGAACAATGGAGCAGGGTGTGGTGGCCCACGCCTTTAATCTCAGCACTCTGAGAAAGAGGTAGGAGGATCATCGTGAATTCAAGGCCACCCTGAGACTACATAGTGAATTCTAGGTCAGCCTGGGCTAGAGTGAACCCCCCACACACCTCGAAAGACCAGAAAAAAAAAAAAATGGGGCTGGAGAGATGGCTTAGAGGTTAACGCGGCTGCCTTCGTGGCCTGAGGACCCAGGTTCTATTCCCCAGGTGGTGCATGTGTCTGGAGTTCGTTTGCAGAGGCTGGAGGCCCGGGCGCACCCAGCCTCTCTCAAATAAATACTTAAAAAAAAAAAAATAGAGCCGGGCGTGGTGTCCTGCGCCTTTAATCCCAGCACTCAGTAGGCAGAGGTAGGATTGCCCTGAGCTGGAGGCCATCCTGAGACTACGTAGTTAATTCCAGGACTCAGTCTGAGCTAGAGTGAGACTCTACCCCAAAACAAAAACCAAAAAAAGGCCACACAAAACAGGGAAGGTTCTTGGGGGTTGTTAAGCCTGCAGTCGATTGGGTTGGCGCCGGTGTCCCGCCCTGCGCGGGAAGTAGACCGGAAAAAGCGAGCCGGCTTTCTCTTCACTGCGCCTGCGTAAGAGTGCGGCGGCGCCGTGCGCGTGCGCAGTGTCGCTCGCAGACGTCAGCGCGCACGTCCGCGGACGTTCCTCTGTGCGGGTCGAGTCAGTGCGGCCCGAGGGATCTCAGCCGAGGAGTCGCAGGGATCTATCTTGCACGAGGTTGGGGCCCGGCGGGTTGGGTGCGGGGTGAGGTCCCGGTGGGGATAGAGTCCCTGGGTCGTGAGGTTGCAGTCTCCGTGGCGATGGAGGCCTGGGTGCGGTCTCGGGCCCTTGGCCGAGCGTGGAGGTGGAGTTGGAAGAAGGTGGGGGTGGGGAAGGGGTTCGGGCTGGCGGAGATTCTGGGGTGTGGGTCGGGTCCCCGGGGTGGGGTGGAGGAGTCTCGACCTCAACAGCTTCTTGCGTGCGCAGGTAGGTCGCGGCTAGGCCGCGCAGGCCCGAGCAGGATGTCGTACATGCTCCCGCATCTGCACAATGGCTGGCAGGTAGACCAGGCCATTCTTTCCGAGGAGGACCGCGTCGTCGTCATTCGGTTCGGGCACGACTGGGACCCCACCTGCATGAAGATGGACGAGGTTCTGTACTGCATCGCTGAAAAGGTAGCGCGTGGGCGGAAGTTGGCTCTTGCTGCTCCCCCCACTCCGGCGGCGGGATGGGACCGGAAGTTCAAATCTTCCGATGGCCTCATGGTCGTGCTGATCCACTGAGAAAGTGTATGAGCTGGGGCGGTGAAAGGATCCCATTCCTTTTGAAGAGGTCCGTGATCCTTATAAAATAAATGACTTCTGGTGGCAGGGTATTATTATTATTTTTTTTGGTTGTGGTGATGATTGGGGATGAGGGTTCTGAGATAGACTTGACTTTTGCCCAGTTTGGCCTTGGTTTTCCTGCCTCAGCCTCCGGAGAGTTCTGGGATTACAGGTGTGCACAAGCACGCTGGGCCTTGTCAGTGTAAGAATTTTTAAGAATTTATTGCGTAGTGAACAAAATGTGTTTGCAGACTGTTGGGGATTGTCGGAGCTGACTTAAATAGCTTATTTTAATAGCTTAATTCCTTTTCTTGGTACCTTGTTTATTTGTTGTACTTATGAAGCAAAATTTAGGGATTAATGCCATGGTAAAATGTTTTTGCCTTTGGGTTGAGAGAGAGCCTGGCCTTGAAGTTTTCATGCCAGGATTACCAGCATGTACCTCCATGCACTTTGTAAGTCGTTTGATTTGTAGGTTTCTAGGATTTAAATGCAGAAAATGTTAGAATGTAGACACTTTATTTTAATTTAATTTATTATTATTATTTTTTTTGGTTTTTAAGGTAGAGTCTTGCTGTAGCCCAGGCTGATCTGGAATTCATTATGTACTCTCAGGGTGGCCTTGAACTCGCAGCGATCAAAGGCGTGTGCCACCACGTCCGGCAGAATCATGTTTTGTTAATGATAATTTTACTAACTTTCCATATTACTGTACTGGATGGTGTGTGTAGCAATTGTCTGCTGACAATAGAAGTGCATTGTAATGTAGCCGGGCGTAGCTTGTGCAGTCTATATGATTCAAAACATTTTCTCAAACATACCTATGAATCAACATACATATGGATTATGTAGTTGGGTCACCCTAACCATGAGCTCTGTTTTAATCTAAACTGTCCTTCTTACTGTCCCTTTGGGTTTCCCCTAGACAGTTCTCTTTGAGATTCCTTCAGCTACTGACAGATAAGTTCAGCTCCTCAGCAGTTATTTTTTTTTTGTTGTTTTTTTTCGAGATAGGGTCTCACTCTGGTCCAGGCTGACTTGCAATTAACTATATAGTCTCAGGATGGCCTCGAACTCTTAGCGATCCTCCTACCGCTGCCTCCCAAGTGCTGGGATTAAAGGCCTGCGCCACCACGCCCGGCTAGCAGTTAACTTTTACAGTGACTTAGTGCATCAGTCCAGTTGTGAGGTCATTAATGAATACCACAGTCCCTTTGTGTCTGGAAGATGGTATAGCAAAGCACTCCTCCCCTTCCTTTGGAGTCTTACTGTTTTGTAAATACCCTTTGACAGTTTTAGGATAACTTTTTTGGGTTTCTGCATTTGTTAACTATGAGGTAAAGATAGAATTAATAAAATAAGCCGGGCGTGGTGGCGCACGCCTTTAATCCCAGCACTCGGGAGGCAGAGGTAGGAGGATTGCCGAGAGTTCAAGGCCACCCTGAGACTACATAGTTAATTCCAGGTCAGCCTGGACCAGAGTGAGACCCTACCTTGCAAAAAAAAAAAAAAAAAAAAAAGAATTAATAAAATATTGCGTATTAATATCCCACAGGTGATAGAAACACTGAAGCTGTTTTTTTCTCTCAGATGCTATGGACGTTGGGTTAAAGTCTTTCTTTCAAATGTCTCTCCAGTAGGCTATTTATTACTATCCTTCAAATGGAAATAGGGGCCTTTTGCATGTTAGGCAAGTGCGCTACCACTGAGCTAAATCCTTGGCCCAAAGGAATTTTTTTTTCCAGGTAGGGTCTCCCTCTAGCCCAGGCTGACCTGGAATTCACTGTGTGTCTGAGGTTTGCCTTAAATTCACAGTGATCCTCCTACCTCTGACTCCTGAGTGCTGGAATTAAAGGTGTGCCTGCTGCCAAGAAATTCTTTTGAGTAAGACACAAGATGTATTTATATGTGGAAAAGGAAAAACAGGCTGGGCATGGTGGCCACACCTTTAATCCCTGCACTGGGAAGGCAGGGGTAGGAGGATCACCATGAGTTCAAGGCCAGCCTGAGACTACATAATGAATTCAAGGTCAGCCTGGGCTAGAGTGAGACCCTACCTCTGAAAAGTAAGGGGGGGAGGGGAGAGAGAAACACTTGTCTGACCTGTCATTGATTAATTTTTGCTATCTTATTTAGGAGAGGGACAGTACTGATAATTCCAGTCCTCCAAGGTGTTTCTTCAAAATAAGTTTTTGAAATAGGTCTTAGGCTGGAGTAATGGCTTAGTGGTTAAGGCACTTACCTGTGAAGCCTAAGGACACAGGTTCATTCCCTAATAACCATGTAAGCCAGATGCACAAGGTGGCACATGTATCTGGATTTTGTTTGCAGTGGATGGAGGCCCAGGTGCACCCATTCTCTCTATCTGCCTCTTTTTTTTAATACTAATAATTTTTTTTTTTATTAAGTAGAAACTTTGCAAGGACACATCATATGTTGGTACCATCATTTCCCGACTCCACTGAGGGCCCTTCTCTGTGAAATTGCTGATATTCTCCATGGGGTTGTGGGTTATGAGTTGTGAGAGCAGCAGTCAGTCATTGTGGGGGCAGGGCAATGCCTCTGGATATTCCCTCCAAACTTGTGACTATGACACTCTTTCTGCCCCCTCTTGCACCAAATTCCCTGAGCCTTGGTGTGTGTGCTTTAAGTCTACTTTAGTGTTGAGCTCTCAGTATCTGTCTCTTTCTAATAATAAATTATAAATTTGTTTTGAGCTCGGCATGGTGGCACAAGCCTTTAATTCCAGCACTTGGGAGGCAGAGGTAGGAAAATCACCGTGCGTTTGATACCACCTTGAGACTACATAGTGAATTCCAGGTCAGCCTGAGCTAGAGTGAGACCCTACCTCAAAAAACCAGGGGAAAAAGAATATACATACGTGTGTGTGTGTGTTTTTTGTTTTATTTTTCTAGGTAGGGTCTCTAGCTCAGGCTGACCTCGAATGCACGGTGATGATCCTCCTACCTCTGTTCCCCCGAGTGCTGGGATTAAAGGTACGGCCACCACACCTGGCTAATTTTTTTTTTTTTTTTAAGAGCTAAGGGCTGGAGAGATGGCTTAGTGGTTAAGCGCTTGCCTATGAAGCCTAAGGATCCCGGTTTGAGGTTCAATTCCCCAGTACCCATGTAAGCCAGATGTACAAGTTAGTGCATGCATCTAGAGTTCGTTTGCAGTGGCTGGAGGCCCTGGTGCACCTATTCTCTCTCTCTCTGCTTCTCTTTCTCTCTGTTGGTTGCACTCAAATAAATAAACAAAAACAATATTTAGTATATCTTGGGGACTCTGCTTGTGGTTTGGGATGAGACAGGATTTTGTTTTTTGGTTTTTCAAGGTAGGGTTTCACTCTAGCCCAGGCTGCTCTGGAGTTCACCATGTAGTCTCAAGGTGGCGTCGAATGCACAGTGATCCTCCTACCTGTGCCTCCCGAGTGCTGGGATTAAAGGTGTGCGCCCCCATGCCGGCTTTGGACAGACTTTTTTTTCCCCCCTTTGGGGTAGGGTCTCACTCTAGCTCAGGCCGACCTAGAATTCACTGTGGAGTCTCAGGGTGACCTTGAACTCTTGGTGATTCTTCTTCCTGCCTCTGCCTCCTGAGTGCTGGGATTAAAGGCATGTGCCACCACGCCTGGTTTTGAATAAGCTTTTGAAAAGAAGCTCTGTCAGGAATGTAGGGACTCCTCACTGTAGTAGCCATGCATCATCAGCCTCTTAGGCTCCAGTATAGTGAGGACCCGAGTGGAGGCAGCACTTGCCTATGTCGAGATCTTGCCAGCAGAGGGCCAGAGGTAATAAGTAAGGTAGTTCCAGGGATCATCCAGGGCAGAGGCTGCTGGGATTCAGGAAGCATCATGAAAAACAAGTAGCCCCTGTATTGAGTCTGAATTGATTTGGAACATGTCATATCCAGATGGTGGATAGAGCCTCTATGATCTCTGTTGAAATGGCTAGATGTGAGGTTATTGCTCTTCCTTCAGCAGGGGGCTCATACCTAGGACACAGGTTTCATGTGTGTTTCTGTAATTGGTTAGGGATTTTGGCAGGCTTGTTTTCTTTCCTCATACTGTTGTGTCAGGTGTATATCAATTCTCTGCATTAATTACATTCTTAATAAACTGTGTGTGTGTAATGCTGAGAATCAAACTAGGGCTTTATGGCAAGCACTCTACTGCTTTACCTAACCCCTGTAATTTTTTTTTTTCCAGTACTGCTATGATAGGCAAGTTCCCTGAGTTATATGCCCAGCTTCCCTTTGATATATATATTTAGTGTTCTCTTTTTGTATATTATTAAAAATACAAACTTAAAGAACATTAAAAAGGCTGTTAAATGTTTTATTTTCTTAGTATAATGGTAAAATCTGAATTCCTAAATCTGGAAATCTGAATTTATATCTGGAAGCTCTTTTGGGGAGAAGTTAAACAGATCTTTTGAAATTAAAGGTTTTAGTATAAAGAACAGTATAACTATTTAAATCTCCCTCCACAGAAATGGAAGATAGTGGGAGATCTTCCTCATCTGTTATGAGCCCTGTTTGGATATCCCAGCTGTTTTAAAGTGAGTAAAAGTTCCACATACTCAGGCTGGACTTGAATGAGCTAGTTTTTCCTGGAATGTATCTTATCAGCCATCACACTTCCTGCAGTGCCCACCCCCACCACATGCTGGATTAGTTTTAAGCTGAATACTTAAGGAAGGAAGGAAATCTGAAAACAGACAACCTTATGGATTTTACAGCTGTGTAGAGATTACTAAGTAAGCTCTCTGTATCAGCTGATTTCATGTAGTTTTGGAAAGAGACTATTTCAGGTGTCTCTGAGCTCTTTATTCATTGTGCAGGAAAGTTATCTTCAGAGATACATTGATAGTCAGTGCATCCAAATAGAATCATCTACAAGGCCTGTCTTATGCATTGCAGGAAGATTAGTCAGCTGAACCTTGGAGCTCAGCACTCAGCTGGATGAGGAGAGTGCTTCTGTTGCTTACCCTGGCCCTTCATCTGGGTTCTCAAAGGCCTTGTCATTGGCAGTGAGTGTGGGGCTGGTACTAGCATAGGTGGACCAGCCAGACACTTGCCCTCTCTTCTAGCTTGTCCCCATGCCTCATCACTTGTCAGTGAAAGGATGATAAAACTGTTGTAGGATAAGCAGGTTAATTGAAAAAAGGTTTCTAAAGTCATTTAAGAACAATAGTAGATGAGTGTTCTAGAGAGAAAAGTAAAGGTTTTCCTGGTTCAGTCTCATTGCTTGTCAGGAACACACATAAGATATTGCCCCATACTTTTTAACCTTATATAACTCCTGTAAAATAAATATGCTTGGCAGATACAAGGCAGTGTTTTTTTCCATTTTTATTTTTATATTTTTTAAATGAACATTTTTTAAATTGGAAAGAAAAGCAGAGGACACCTACTTTAGCTTCAGCTCTGTATAAAACTTACACAGTTTTAGTACCTGAAAATTTAGCTGGATTGAGTATTCAGAAGGAACTGCTGCCAAATCTGTGTTTTATCTCATGTGAAAGTATGAGGCAGCTGAATGCTTCTAGAAAGAACTCAAGAAGTTAGCTGCTGGTGGGAGACGGTTACTAGCATTTTCTTACCTAACCTCCAAACTAGTCTACTGCCAAGCCCCTGCTCCCAGGACTTAGGTAGGCGAGAACTTAGAACAGTAAAATAAAGATTATGTTGTAATATTAAGGTTATATAATCAAGATTATCTGTTAAGTCCACACTGCTCAGATACTTTTTTTTTTTTTGAAACTCTTTCATATCTGGCTTAAGGAAAGATAATTTAAAAAATATTTTTTTATTTGTTTGAGAGAGAAAGAGAAAGAGGCAGATAGAGAGAAAGAGAATGGGCACACCAGGGCCTCTAGCCACTGCAAACGAACCCCAGACACATGCGCCTCCTTGTGCATGTAGCTTATGTGGGTCCTGGGGAATCGAACCAGGGTCCTTAGGCTTTACAGACAAACGCCTTACCCACTAAACCATTTCCCCAGCCCCAAAGATACATTTCTGATGACAGTACTATATTTCTTGAGTTTTGAAATGCACATTTGTGTCAATTCCTCGAGGCAAACGGTGTTGGTGTGGCTTGTACTCCGTGGCATCCTCTCGGGTTCTCTGCAGTCTGACAGGCTTCCCACCCACTGCCACCATGAACATCCGCAGTGCTCGGCCGGAAGACCTGATGAACATGCAGCACTGCAACCTACTCTGCCTTCCTGAGAACTACCAGATGAAGTACTATTTCTACCACGGCCTCTCCTGGCCCCAGCTCTCCTACATTGCTGAGGATGAGGACGGGAAGATTGTGGGCTATGTCCTGGCCAAAATGGAGGAGGATCCTGATGATGTTCCACATGGACACATCACCTCCCTGGCTGTGAAACGCTCACACCGGCGCCTTGGCTTGGCCCAGAAGCTGATGGACCAGGCCTCACGGGCCATGATTGAGAACTTTAGCGCCAAATACGTGTCCCTGCATGTCAGGAAGAGCAACCGAGCAGCATTGCACCTTTATTCTAATACCCTCAACTTCCAGGTCCATGAAGTGGAACCCAAATACTATGCAGATGGGGAAGATGCCTATGCCATGAAGCGGGATCTCTCCCAGATGGCTGAGGAGCTGAGGCGGCAGCAGGTGCTGAAGAAGGGCAAATATGTGGTTCTGGGTTCCAGGGACAACCAGGAGACTCAGGGCAGCCCACTTCCTGGCTCTGAAGAGGCCTGTCAGCAGGAGAACCTAGCTGGCAGTGATGGTGGGGATGGTAGCAAAGAAGGTGCTGATGTCCAGGACAGCTCGGAAGATTTGGACTTTACCTCCTAAAGCCTGCTTGAGCATCACAGGTCACTGTTGCTCAGGCACTTCGGTCTTCTCTACAGCATCTATTGGCTCTGAAGTCTTCTCCCAGTGACCTGAATTGCTTCTCATTTTGGACTTAGCACCTACTTTCTGTTTCACAGAGACTACTGTGGTCATGAAGGAATGCCTAGACCCAGCTTGCTGGGCATGAACCAAGGAAGCTTGAGGACTGACATGAGAGACCCTTCCTTGGCCTCCTCACACCATGATGCCATTGTGTTCTGTTGGCACATGTCTGACTTTGGACAGTGGTTGTCCTGCAGGGGGTCTCCTAGAATGCCAAACAGAAAGCAGGGAAAGCTCTTGAAGCTTCCATCTTTCAGGTTTTGCCTTTATCTAACTTGAGTTTTCATCAGGGTGATCATGCCCCCTTCCTCCTTTTTTCCACTGGAAGTTATGTTTCTTGTTTTTTTTTTTTTTTCCTGAAAACTCCCCATGTCCTGTGCTTTCCCTTCTGGAGGTATTTTTCCCTTCCAAGTAGGAGGTGATAAAATGTAGGCTTACACTATACATGCAAAATTTGTAGATTTTAAGAAAAAGGACATACAGTAGTTAAATTGAGATCTATAATAAAAATAAAAAGATACATGCATTTGTTATTTCATTTGTTCCATAGATACTTAATGCTGTATGTTTTGTCCATAGGTCACTTGACCTCAATGGAGAGGACAGATGATTCCTTTGTGAGACTTCAGGGCCTTGTGATTGAAGGGCAGTGATGTAGCTAGTACAGAGGAAGGGAAAGGCACTGTGGTGTTAGTTATGGCTGGCTTCTAGATGACCTGCGATTTCTTGACTCACCATAAAATGGGTAATAGGCCTTTTTAAAAAGTTTTGCTCAAGGCTAGCATTAAGTTTGAAAAGTTTTTGGAATCATTAAGTTAGAATATTTATATCCTTAAACAGGTGAGATTTTCCATTTTGAGGGAATATGATTTCTCGGTTTCTATTTGCATTTAGGACTGGAGAATCTTGGAACTCAGTTAAGCAGGGTAATTCCCCCTGACTATGTCAGGTATTCTGGACTTGTACTGGATTGGTAGTTAATGTTGGGGTGAGTTAATGTTGAGTGAGTATATACTGTGGTTCTGGGCTCCAGGGACAACCAGGAGACTCAGGGCAGTCCACTTCCTGGCTCTGAAGAGGCCTGTCAGCAGGAGAACCTAGCTGGCAGTGACGGTGGGGATGGCAGCAAAGAAGGTGCTTTTGTCTAGGACAGCTCGGAAGATTTGGACTTTACCTCCTAGAGCCTGCTTGAGCATCACAGGTCCCTGTTGCTCAGGCATTGTGGTCTTCTCTACTTTTTTTTTTTTTTTTTTTCTCTCCTTGAGGTAGGATCTCACTTTAACCCAGGCTGACCTGGAATTCACTGTAGTTCCAGGCTAGCCTCAATCTCAAAGCGATCCTCTTACCTCCTCCAGTGCTGGGATTAAAGGCATGAGCTACCACACCTGGCACTGCAGGAGTTACTTCTTGGTTTGTTTTCAATAATGTTGATATTATCTTTGTTGTAATGCGTGTGAAGTAATAGAAGAGAGTATCTGTGCTTAGTGACATTACGGTGCCAGTAGAACCTTAAAACTTGGCAGATTACATTACACTGAGAAATTGTGGATCTTGGTTGTGTGCCCCGTTATCTCAGTGTTCTGCAGAACCTTGGGGATTGTTTGCTCCCCATTAGCTGCTCAGGTTGTCTCTTTCTATCTCTCACAAGTCCTTTCTTATTTCACATAGGATGTTCAGTTGTCTTCCCTACTTACTAAATGCTCCCAAATTTAATTTACTTATTTACTTATTTTTGGTTTTTCTAGGTAGGGTCTCACTCTCTAGCCCAGGCTGATGTGGAATTCACTATGTAGTCTCAGGGTGGCCTCAAACTCACAGTGATCCACCTACCTCTGCTTCTCAAGTGCTGGGATTAAAGGCATATACCACCATGCCCTGCTTAAATTTTTTTTGTATGCATTGTATGTGTTTGTTTCTGAGCTAGGCACTAAAGATAAAATGAAATATGGCCTCCCCTCTCCCAATCATGTAACCATTCTGTGGTCTCAACTTCTGTGATTTTTTTGTTTTGTTTTTTTGAGGTAAGGTTGCACTCTAGCCCAAGCTGATTTGGAATTCACTACATAATCTCAGTGTGGCCTCTAACTCACAACAATCCTCCTACTTCTGTCTCTATCTCTCTTTTTTTTTTTTTTTTTTTTTTTTTGGTTTTGCGAGGTAGGGTCTCACTCTGGTCCAGGCTGACCTGGAATTAACTATGTAGTCTCAGGGTGGCCTCGAACTCTCGGCGATCCTCCTACCTCTGCCTCCCGAGTGCTGGGATTAAAGGCGTGCGCCACCATGCCTGGCTTTTATCTCTCTCTTTAAAATTTTATTTGCAAAGAGAGAGAATGGGTACATCAGAGCTTCTAGCCACTGCAAATGAACTCCAGATGCATGTACCACTTAGTGTGTCTGGCTTTACATGGTTACTGAGTCAGTAGGTATTGCAGGCAAGTTCCTTAATTGATGTGCCAGGGCTCCCAGCCACCACAGACGAACTCCAGATGCATGTGCCACCTTGTGCATATGGCTTACATGGGTCCTGAGCAATTGAACCTGGGTCCTTAATTTTTTTTTTTTTTTTGGTTATTCAAGTTAGAGTCTCATTCTAGCTCAGGCCCACCTGGAATTCACTGAGTTTCAGGGTGGCCTCAAGCTCACAGCAGTTTTCCTACCTCTGCCTCCCGAGTGCTGGGAGTAAAGGTGTGCGCCACCATGCCCGGCTAATTTATTTGTGTGTGTGTGTGTGTGTGTGTGTGTGTGTGTGAGAGAGAGAGAGAGAGAGAGAGAGGCAGATAGAGAATGGGTGCACCAGGGCCTCCAGTCACTGCAGATGAACTTCAGACACACATGCCAAGTTGTACATCTGGCTTAAGTGGATACTGGGAAATCGTACATGGGTTTTTAGGCTTTGCAGACAAGTGCCTTAACTGCAAAACCCTCTCTCTAGCCCTTTATTATTATTTTTATTTGAGAAAGGCAGTTAGAGAATGGGTGTGCCAGGGCCTCCAGCCACTGCAAATGAACTCCATACTAATGTACTGCTTTGTGCATCTGTCTTACATGGGTACTGGGGAATCAAACCTGGATCCTTGGGCTTCTCAGGCCAGCACCTTAGTTGCTAAGGCATCTCTCCAGGTTCCCCCTCCCCCCCGGCCATCTTTATTTATTTGTTTGTTTGTTTGTTTGTTTTTTTCAAGGTAGGGTCTCACTCTAGCCAAGGCTGGCCTGGAATTTACTCTGCCAAGATTGTCTCATGGTGAACCTCTCAACTGCCTCCTGAGTGCTGGGAATAAAGGTGTGCGCCACCACACCCGGCCCCATCTTTATAGGTAAACTAGAAGCCCCGCTTGGTGGAGCACACCTTTAATCCCAGTACTTGGGAGGCAGAAGTAGGAGGATCGCTGTGAGTTTGAGGCTAGCTTGGAATTACAGAATGTGTTTCAGGTCAACCTGTGCTAGAATGAGACCCTGCCTTGACACACACACACACACACACACACACACGTGCTCCTCCCTCAAAAAAACCTAGGATATTAGTTTACATTGAAAATTGTTCTGGTGACCTGGTCAACACATTTTCAACATGAGCACTATGGGAAACCATTTTCAGAAATGCATGTTCACTGAGCATGAGTCTGCCAAGAGGAGGGCATGAAGTTTGACTATGATGGCATAGTGGTATGGATACACAGATGTGAGGCATACATCTTTTTTTTTTTTTTTGGTTTTGGTTTTGCAAGGTAGGGTCTCACTCTGGTCCAGGCTGACCTGGAATTCATTATGTAGTCTCAGGGTGGCCTCGAACTCTCGGCGATCCTCCTACCTCTGCCTCCCGAGTGCTGGGATTAAAGGCATGCGCCACCACGCACGGCGAGGCATACATCTTAAACCATGGCGTATGGTGTGTACACAGTGAGGCATACAGATGTCATGCTCTGTGACATGTAGAGGTGATGAACACATATAGTGAGGCACTTGTTCCTCATGTGCCATGACAGTGACACACCTACACAGTACACACTGTGCTAAGAGCTTCAGTAAGATCTTCCCCACAGCTAGAAGACAAGTAGGATTGGTCTTAAATGTAAACTTTGACACTTTATAATGGTGATGTAAGTTTGTGTGTGTGTGTGTTTACAATACTCCCACCAGTAGAGTGCACCGAACTATTCTGTCATTCAACTTTGATATTTGCCAGTATTGTGTTCTCTAAACCTTATGCTGCAGCATTTAAATCTGATCTCAGACATGTGATTCACCCACAAATTACAGTAAAGTTTCTAAATTGGGTTTCAGTATGTGTATGTGGGGAGAGGGGTAGAATAAGTTGTTTTGTGGTACTGGGGATCGAACTCAGGTCCTTTCACATACTAAGTGCTCTGCATAGGTTCCTAGGGTGTTAGTCATATTAAGAACTGCATCTGATGGTGCATGCCTGTAATCCCAGCTATTTGGGAGACTGAGGTAGGAAGATCACAGATTCATGGTCTGTTTGAGTTACAGTAAATTCAAGGCCAATCTGAACAATTAGAATTGTCTCAAAAAATACGGACAAGGCTGGGGAGATATACAGAAGTAGTATACTTGCATAGCATGTGTGAGGCCCTGGCTTCAGTCCCCACAGTACTGCAAAAAGAACAAACTAGTTAGGTATGGTGGCATATGCCTTTAGTCTCAGCACTTAGAGGCGGAGGTAAGAGGATCCTTATGAGTTCAAGGCCAGCCTGAGACTACATAGTGAATTCCAGGTCAGCTCTGGGTTAAGGCAAAACCCTACCTGGAAAAACAAAAACAAAAAACTAAGGATTCCTTATCTGAGTGAATAGTCCATACCTATAATCCCAGCACTCAGGAGGCTAAGGGCAGAAGGATCAAAACTCTTGAGATTAGCTTGGAATACAGAGCAAGTTTGAAGCCAGTCTCAACCCAAAACAAGGGATTCAAAGAAACCATTTTTATTCAGGGTTAACTTGAGTTAGCCCTGGGGATCTTTTTTTTTTTTTTTTTTTTTTTGGTTTTGCAAGGTAGGGGGTCTCACTCTGGTCCAGGCTGACCTGGAATTAACTATGTAGTCTCAGGGTGGCCTCGAACTCTCGGCGATCCTCCTACCTCTGCCTCCCGAGTGCTGGGATTAAAGGCGTGCGCCATCACACCCGGCACAGCCCTGGGGAATCTTACCAGTTCAGGAAAGAACATGGAAGAATCAGACTTGGATATATATATACTCTGCTGTGACCTTTAGCCAGTGACTTGCCTTTTTTTTTTTTTTTTTTTTTTTTTTTTTTTTTTTTTTTTTTTTTTTTTTTTTTTTTTGAGATAGGGTCTCACTCTAGCTCAGGCTGACCTGCAACTCACTATATAGTCAGAGTGGCCTACAACTCATGATCCTTCTACCTCTGCCTCCCAAATGCTGGGATTAAAGGTGTGTACCACCACGCCTGGCTCATGTGGTTTTTTTGTTGTTGTTCCCCCAACCCCGGAGGTAGGGTCTCACACTAGCCAAGGCTGACTTGGAATTCACTCTAGTCTCAGGGTGGCCTTGAACTCACAGCGATCCTTCTACCTCTGCCTCTGTTGGGATTAAAGGTATGAACCACCACACCTGGCTGTTTTTTTTTTGTTGTTGTTGTTTTGTTTTTCCTGATAGAGTCTTGCTCTAGCCCAGGCTGACCTAGAATTCACTATGTAATCTCAGGATGGCCTTTAACTCATGGCAATCCTCCTACCTTTGCCTCCCAAGTGCTGGGATTAAAGGCATGAGCCACCACACCTGGCCTCATTTGTTTTTATTTATTTGAGAGAGAGGAGGCAGCAGAGGGAGAAAGAGAGAATGGCACACCAGGGCCTTCAGTCACTGCAAACAAACTCCAGAAGGTGCATCTGGCCTACGTGGGTCCTGGAGCTTTGCAGACAAACACCTTACCAACTAAGCCATCTCTCCAGCCCCCTCATATGATTTTTTGAGGTAGGGTCTTATTCTACCCAGGCTGACCAGGAATTCACTATATAGTCTCAGGCTGGCCTTGAACTCACAGTGATCCTACCTCTTGTCACAACTGTCTGGAGTTCGTTTGCAGCTGGTAGAGGTCTTAGTGCACCTGTTCTCTCTCTCCCTGCTTCTCCCTTTCTCTTTGAAATAAATGAAAAAAAAATTTAACTTGAAAGAAAAAATACAAACCCTATCTTGAAATTTACCTAAGAATGCTCATAAAGTAGGATGCAAAATTCAGTATGATCACTTTTTTTTTTTTTTTTGGGGGGGGGCTTTTTCACGGTAGAGTCTCACTTTAGTCCAGGCTGTTCTAGAACTTACTCTGTAGCCCCAGGCTGGCCTTGAACTCACAGCCATCATCCTACCTCTGCCTTCTGAGTGCTGGGATCAAAGGTATGCACTACTACACTTGGAGGTGTGATTTTTTTTTTTTTTTTTTTTGATGAGGAGACAGTGTCAACACTTTATATCCAGAAAGGAGCTGGGTAAGCACTTGTGCAAACATGATAACCCGAGTTCCATCCCTAGAACCCACATACAAATAGGTGTGGTGGTGTACTAACCAGTAATCCCATTGTTGGGAAGGCAGAAGGGGGAGTCTTGGACTCACCAGACAAACATTCTAGCATAATTGTGAGTTCCAGGCCAGCAAGAAATCAGAAAAGGTGGTCGTCTGTATCTAAGGATGAGGGCACCTAAAGTAGTCCTTTGGACTCCACACACACAAAAAGATGGAACAGAAAATAGCAAAAAAATTAACAGTTGCTGCTGACCGGGATTGAAGGTAATTTTATTTATTTATTTATTTATTTATTTACTTACTTACTTATTTACTTACTTACTTCTCACTTGAGAGAGGCAGGTAGAATTGGGCCTGCCAGGGCCTCTAGCCACTGCAAATGAACACCAGATGCAAACGCCACCTTATGCATCTTGTTTATGAAGGTACTGGGGGATCAAACTTGGGTCCATAGACTTCACAGGCAAGTACCTCAACCACTAAGCCATCTCTAGCCCCTCCCCTTTTTAAAAAAATGTATTTATTTTGGTTTTTTGAGCTAGGGTCTCACTCTAGCCCAGACTGACCTGGAATTCACTATGGAGTCTCAGGGTGGCCTCAAACTCATGGTGATCCTCCCTAAAGGTGTGCACCACCACACCAGGCTTCCTTTTTTTTTTTTTTTTTTTTTTTTTTTTTTGGTTTTTGCGAGGTAGGGTCTCACACTGTTCCAGGCTGACCTGGAATTAACTATGTAGTCTCAGGGTGGCCTCGAACTCTCAGCGATCCTCCTACCTCTGCCTCCCGAGTGTTGGGATTAAAGGCGTGCGCCACCATACCCGGCTCTTTTTTTTTTTTTTTTTTTAAGGTAGGGTCTCACTCTAGCCCAAGCTGGCCTCAAACTCACATTGATCTTTCTGCCTCTTCATACTGAGTCCTGGGATTATGTCTTTAAATTTTCCTCTTTTTTTCTAAATTGATGAATTTGAAGTTAAAATCGGGGCCTGGAGGGATGACTTAGCAGTTAAGTTGTTTGCCTGTGAAGCCTGAAGACCTAGGTTTGATTTCCCAGTACCCACATAAGCCAAATGAACAAGGTCTTAAGTTCGTTTGCAGTGGCTAGTGGCCTTGGTGCTCCTATTCAATCTGCTGCTTTTTCTCTCTCTCAAATAAAAATAAAAAATACTAAAAAGAAAGAATTTCATGTTTAAAAAGAATTAAAATCAGTCTGGGAAGACGGCTCAGTTTTTAAAGGCACTCAGCTTGCAAAGCCTGTTGGCCTGAAATCACTTCCCAGTATCCATGTAAAGCCATACACTAAAAGTGGCCCACGTGCCTGGCATTCATTTGCAGTGACAAGAGACTCTGGTACACCCATTCCCCCACAGGTATACATGCACGTGTACAAATACATTTTTTGTTGTTTATTTTATTTATTTGAGGGTGACAGAGAAAGGCAGATAGAGAATGGGCATGCCAGGACCTCCACCCACTGCAAACGAACTCCAGATGCATGCATCACCTTGTGCATCTGGCTTACGTGGGTCCTGGGGAATTGAGCCTCCAACCAGGGTCCTTAGGCTTCACAGGCAGGCACTTAACTGCTAAGCCATTGCTCTAGGCCCCTACAAATACATAAAAAAAAAAAAAAAAACTGTAGAAAATCTCAGGATTGGGGAGGTGGCCCATCAACCACATAAAGCCTGATGCAAAGTGGCACATGAATCTGTGATTCCAGTGCACATATGTGAATGGGTGGCAGAGCCAGGGGTACCTGGAAGCTTACAGGCTAGCTACACTGGCACATGTGCAGTGATAAAACAAGAGATCCTTTCTCAAAAAGAGGTGGGAGCTGGGTGTGTGGTGGCATATACCTTTAATCTCAGCACTGGGATAGGAGGATCACTCTGTATTGGAGGCCACCCTGAGACTGTCAGAGTGAATTCCAGGTCAGCCTGAGCTAGAGTGAGACTTTACCTCAAAAAAACCAAAAAGGATCTGGGCGTGGTGGCACACGCCTTTAATCCCAGCACTTGGGAGGCAGAGGTAGGAGGATCGCCATGAGTTTGAGGACACCCTGAGACTACAGAGTGATTTCCAGGTCAGCCTGGGCTAGGGTGAGATCCTATCTCGGAAACTCCCCCTCCCCCCCCCCACAAAAAAAAAGTGGAAGGAGAGGACAAGCATTTAAGGTTGTCCTCTGACCTCCACATGTGTGCTGTGGCTATGTGTGTCACACACATATGCATACATTTTTAAAAGTGTAGAAAATCTGCACGTTATTGGGATACTAGCTATTAATGTTTGCAAGAGTTACAACATGAGCAGTTGGGGAGAAAATGGAAGGCTGAATTCAACAAGCATACTTTATAGAGTATTTGTTCACTGTATGTTGTGTTTGTCACAGTTCATGAACTCACTGGTAGATTGACTTGAATGTTATGTTGTGAGTGTTTTTTGTAGGACTTTACTATTTGTTGCTTGAAGCAAGCTCAGCCAGTTACTAAATGTGTCAGAAACGCTGGTAGAGTCAAGTTATGGTGGTGCACGCCTTTAATCCCAGCACTCAGGAGGCAGAGGTAGGAGGATTGCTGTGTGTTCAAGGCCACCTTGAATCATAAATTCCAGGTCAGCCTAGGCTAGAGCAAGACCCTACCTCGAAAAACAAAAAAAGAAAAAAGAAAAAGAATACTGGAAAAAGTTGTAAGTAGCCACTGGTCAGGGCCCTGGCAATGTAGCAGTTTTCTTGTTAGTTCTGTGGGAAATGTTAGGGAGCTGGTTTGAAACAGCTTTCCAGTTGCACAGTCCTTGTTCTTGTGTTAATTTGCTCTTATGGAATGAAATAAGATTGATTTTTTACTTTAGTTTTTTTTTTTTTTTAATCTCCTTTTAGGTCAAAAATTTTACAGTTATTTATCTTGTGGATATTACAGAAGTACCTGACTTCAACAAAATGTATGAATTATACGACCCATGTACTGTGATGTTTTTCTTCAGGTATGTTATCTTAAAATTGTTATTTACATGGAATGCTGTTGATTTGGACGTTTAATGTGACAGGTGATTCAGAAAGGAGGCATCTGTGCAGTCTTACTATAAGGTTGTTTGTGTCCCAAAGCAATCAATGTGAATCTTATAAATGATTTTCAATTAACCATTCCAGTTTTGACATTAGCTCACAAGTAAAATACTACCCAGAAAACTAGGTGAAATATGATTAAATGGAGGATAGCCTTACTGACATTTAAGATGCCTTCAAATATAACTTATTGACCTAGTGTGGTTGCACGCATCTTTAATCCCAGCATTTGGGAGGCAGAGGTAGGAGGATCACCATGAGTTTAAGGCCACCCTGAAAGTACATAATTAATTCCAAATCAGCCGGAGCTAGGGAGACTCTACCTCGAAAAACAACAACAACAACAACAAAACAACAACAAAAAAGGACTGGACAGATGGCTTAATGGTAGTTAAGGCTTTTGCCTGCAAAGCCTAAAAGATCCAGGTTCTATTCCCCAGGACCCACATAAGACAGATGCACAATGTGGTACATGGTTCTGGAATTCGTTTGCAGTGGCTGGAGGCCCTGGCCTGCCCATTCTCTGTCTGCCCCTGTTCCTGTCAAATAAATAAGTAAGAGTAATTTTTTCTGAGATATATTATCTGGAGAGAGACACAGAGAGATAGAGAGGAAGACAGAGATAGACGCCCTAGCAGTCTCTCAGCTGCTGCAAACAAAATCCAGATGTGCGTGCCCCTTGTGGCCAAGTGTGGCATTGCACCCTTGCATCACTTTGCATCTGGCTAAACGTGGGACCTGGAGATTGGAACCGGCATTCTTAGGCTTAGGAGGCAGGCACCTTAACCGCTAAGCCATCTCTCCAGCCCTGATTTATATTTTTTTTATTGGCAACTTCCATAATTGTAGAGAATATCCCATGGTATTTTTCTCCGTCCCCCACTTTCCCCCTTGAAACTCCACTCTCCATCATATACCCTCTCCCTTTCAATCAGTCTCTCTTTTATTTTGATGTCATGATCTTTTCCTCCTATTACGATGGTCTTGTGTAGGTAGTGTCAGGCACTGTGAGGTCATGGATATCCAGGCCATTTTGTGTCTGGAGGAGCACGTTGTAAGGAGTCCTACTCTTCCTTTGGCTCTTATATTCTTTCTGCCACCTCTTCCACAATGGACCCTGAGCCTTGGAAAGTGGGTTTGAGATGTTTCAGTGCTGAGCATTCTGTCACTTCTTCTAGCACCATGGTGCCTTCTGAGTCATCCCAAGGTAACCACCATCTGAAAAGAGAAGCTTCTCTAACCAAAAGTGAGAGTAGCATTAGTATATGGGTATGAACATTAAGAGAAATGCTTACTGGGCAGTTTGGTGAGCATAGTATATATATTTAGCCAGACACCAGCAGATGTTACACCCCAGGGCTCATGACTACCCCTCTTGTAGGTTTTCAGTATGAGGGATGTATTCCCTCCTATGGAGCAGGCCTTCAGTCCAGTTACAGAGCAGTTGGTTTCCCCCATAACAGACATGCCACTATTACACCCTGTAGCAGACAGCTTCAGGTTCACTAAGATGAACTTCCAGACCAGACACAGTTATGGAGGAAGGGATTTATTGAAGCTTACAGATCTAGGGGAAGTTCCATAATGGCAGAAGTTGGCCTGCTTTCACAGGGCCAAACACAGAGAGAAAAGCCACAAACCAAAAACCACATAGCACAGCACACCTCAGGAACTCCAACTAGGCACACTTTGTGTATCTTTAGATTGAAATCCTAAACCCACCACCACACCTTAAGATCCATCCAGAGACACTGCCTCCAGCAAGGTGGCTGTAGATGTAAACTATAAACTAATAAAACACTGAATATATGGGGGCTATCGATTCAAACTACCACACACCCGTTAGCTCATTTGGCCTGCCTGGCCAAATTTAAGGCTTGCAGTGTCCACTGTTGAGTACCTTCACTAGTGTTTTCTCTCTCCCATTGAACTGCATGCAGTGTAGCTTTTTCCAGCTTTCTGTCAACTGGTCCACATGGAGGAGGCTTTCAGCTCTGCTCCAGCAGGATTTCTCAGTGACCTTGCAGCCCAAGTTTGTGGAGTCTTCAGCAATAGGATCTTACCATCTATTCCTGGTGGGAAACCAAGGGCCTTGGCAATGGCATATAATGTTTTGGGGTATCAGGGACCTCCCTGGCCAACAACTCACTGGAAGGTATCCCATCCTTGGCACTGAAAATGTTCTAGTAACAATCTGTGGCTTCTGAGTGTTCCATTGTCCAGAAATGTAGGTTTCTATATGACTTTTATATCATCTTGGATTCTGATTAGCCCTCCCTCCATCTTTCCTTTACTCAGTCCCTTCCCCTGACCTCACTTAGGCCTTTTCACCCCCATTAATCCATTCTTCTACTTACATATATACAATACCATCCTATTAAGCCCCCCCCCTTTCTAGCTTACTGGCTTCTGCTACTGTGTTTTATTCCTACCCACATGGAAGTCCAATAAAAATAAACTTTTTTTAAAAAAAAAGGATTCCTAGGGAGAAAAAAAAAAAACACCTTTTCTTGAAAAAATAAATGTCTAAGAAGTTACAGCACTGCAAGGGTGCCTCAGAGCACAGTTGGGTGTTTTAGTAAAATCTGTGACAGGTGTCCATAAGGGAATATGGAAAACTTAAACATTGTTTTTTTAGGAAAATTAGTACATTCCTTTGGAAAACCATTTATTTGTCTTTCCAAGTGACAAAACTATCCTCTGTCCTTTACAGTTTAGAATATTTGCCTGTGGGAATACTGCCACTGTGTTGCATTTGTTGTCTTTCTAATTGTGTCCTTCAGAGATGTTAACAGGAGTTGTGGCAGCAGGAAGAATGGGGCATGTTTTTGGGATTTTTTTATGTGAGCATCCATTCCCTTTCCTCTTTCAGGAACAAGCACATCATGATTGACTTGGGCACTGGCAACAACAATAAGATCAACTGGGCCATGGAAGACAAGCAGGAGATGGTTGACATCATAGAGACTGTGTACCGAGGTGCCCGCAAAGGCCGTGGTCTGGTGGTGTCTCCCTAAGGACTATTCCACAAAGTACAGATACTAAGCACTGCCATTGCAGACTGTGCAGGGGACACTGGGAGCCACTGTCATGTGGAAGTACTCACCTCTTCACAGCCTTTGGGAAGGATATACATCAGTGTGGGGCTCCAGGTCTAGAGGGCCCTTGAGACGGGTCACGGGGCCTTAAGTAGTTGAAGCAAATAAATGCATGATGAAAGAACAAAAGAACAGTGGTGATTGTTTGTTAAGAAACCTGTTGTCAGGCATGGTTGGGAGGCTGAGGTAGGAAGATCTCTGAGTTCCAGGTCAGCCTGGGCTAAAGGGATACCCTGTCTCAAAGAAACAATAAAAAATAATCTTGCTGGGCTGGGGATATATCCCAGTTGGTAGAGTGCTTGCCAGGCATGCCTTGCCAGCCCTGGGTTTGATCCCCAGCGCTGCATATAGTAAGTCAGGCTATTCGCACACACCTGTAATGCCAGCACTTGAAAAGTGGAGACAGAAGGATCAAAAGTTTAAGGTTATCCTTGGCTGCAGCAGGCCCTGTGCACCTCACTGAACAAAGTACCACACACTAGGTGGCTTCAACAAAGAAACTTATGGCCTCACCATAGGCAAGAGGTAGGAAACCTAAGGTGTATGTGTCTGAGGTTCAGTCTGAGGCTATGTTTGGAGCATCTGTCCTGGGCTCTCAGCTCTGGAGGTCGCTGGCAGCCTGGCAATTCTTGATTTGTAGATGGTTTACCCTAATCCTTGCTGTTGTCTTTACAAGCTGTCTCCTTGAGCCATGTATCTGTCCCTAAATTTCCCCTTGTTATGAAGACACCAATGGCTGTGTTAGGGGCCCACCCCATTCCAACACAACCTTGTCATGACCAGATTATGTTTGCAATAACCATTCTAAATAAAGTCATGGTCTGACATACTGGGTTTACCACTTCAGTGTATGAATTTTGAGGTGACATAACCTATAACAGGATCCAGTTTGAATTTTTTTTTTTTTTTTTTTGAGGTAGAGTCTCACTCTAGCCCAGACTGATCTGGAATTCACTTGTGTTAATTTTCCACTTTATAAGAATTAGGTGGGCTGGAGATATGGCTTATTGGTTAAGGCACTTGCCTACGAAGCCTAAGGACCCATGTTCAACTGTCCAGATCTCATGTAAGCCAAACGCACAAGATGATGCAAGCACACAAGGTTGCACATGTGTACAAGATGGCACACACATCTGGAATTCGATTGCGGGGCTCATAAAAAGAGAGGGCTGGAGAGATGGCTTAGCAGTTATGGCACTTGCCTGCAAAGCCAAAGGATACAAGTTCGATTCCCAAGGACCCCATGTAAGCCAGATGCACAAGGTGTCACATGCATCTGGAGTTTGTTTGCAGTGGCTAGAGGCCCTGGCATGTCCATTCTCTTTATATGCTTCTCTCTCTTAAATAAATAATATTTTTTTAAAAGGAAAAAAAAGGCATGGTGGCACCTGAGTTTAATCCCAGCACCTTAGGAGTTGGAGACAGAAGGATCAGGAGGCCAAGGCCACCCTGGGCTATAATGAGAACATGTCAAAACCACAAATAGGAGCTGAGGATCTAGTTCAGTTAGTACGGTGCTTGCTTAGCATGCTGGAAACCTTGGGTTTGATCTCTAGCACCACATAAACTGGACATGGTAGCAAATGTTTATAATGCCTGGACTTTTAGGAGGTGGAGGCAGGGAGATCAGAAGTTTGAAGTCATCCTCTACTACATACCAGCCTGGGCTACGTGAGACCCTTTCTCAAAACAAAACTAGTCAGGCGTGATGGCACATGCCTTTGATCCCAGCACTCAGGAGTCAAGTAGGATCACCGTGAGTTTGAAGCCACCCTGAGACTACATAGTGAATTCCAGGTCACCAAATCAGCCTGGGCTAGAATGAAACCCTACCTCGAAAAACAAAACAAAAAATCAAAAGTGGGGCGTGGTGGCACATGCTTTTAATTCCAGCACTCTGGAGGCAGAGGTAGGAGGATCATCATGAGTTCGAGGCCACCCTGAGAATACAGAGTGAATTCCAGGCCAGCCTGGGCTAGAGTGAGATCCTACCTTGAAAAAAAAAAAAAAATCAAGCCCGGTGTGATGGCGCATGCTTTTAATCCCAGCATTGGGAGGCAGAGGTAGTAAGATCACCCCAGTTCAAGGCCACTCTGACTGCAGAATGAATTCCAGGTCAGCCTGGGCTAGAGCAAGACCCTACATCGAAAAACTAAAAGAAAAAAATCAGGGCGCTGATAAAGAGATGGCTTAGTGGTTAAGCCTGCAAAGCCAAAGTACTCAGGTTTGACTCCCCAGTACCCATGTAAGCCAGATTCACTAGGTGGCCCATACATCTGGAGTTTGTTGGCAGTGGCTAGAAGCCCTGGTGTGCCCATTTTTTCCCTCCCCTCCCTCTGTCTCTCTCTCAGATAAATAAAATAAAAATGAAAATTTAAAAAAACATGCAGAGATAGTCACCATCTCTGCTTATGAAGGAGATGGAATCAACCCCAGTGAGATTCCCCCCCATTCTTACCCACCGAGAGGCCAGTCTTGTAAGATCACACATTATAACAAGTGTTGTGAGAATTGGAATCTGGAGTCTTCATAAACTGCTGGTGGGAATGTGAAATCATTCAGCCACTCTGGAAAACAGGCAGGTGAGTACTCTAAACGTTAAATGTGTGATGTGTTCCAACCATGTTACTTCTTGCTATATGTGCTAGAAGATTGAACACGTATTCACAACAGCCAAAATGTGGAAGCCCACACGTCCACTGGATGAGTGGATGAAATGTGTAGAATGAGCAAGTCCATGCCAACAAAGTAGATCAGTGGTTGCTTAGGACTGGTGGGGGGATAGTAAGGAGGTATTAGCAAATGGGGTACAAGATTTCTCTAAGATAACGAGTGTGTTCTAAAACTGATCGTGGTTGTATAACCATAAGTCATGGAATTGTATATTATTGTTGCAATCAGGTTTGCATTGCTAGTAGAAATCATCCAATCAAGAGCAGTTTGTGGGGAAAAAAAAAGGTTTATTTTGGTCAGGCATGGGGGCACACGCCTTTAATCCCAGCACTCGGGAGGCAGAGGTAGGAGGATCGCCTTGAGTTCAAGGACACCTTGAGACTACAGAGTGAATTCCAGGTCAGCCTGAGCTAGATTAAGACCCTACCTCGAAAAACCGAAAGAAAAAAAAGAAAAAAGAAAGGTTTATTTTGGCTTAAATGCTTGATGGGGAAGCTCCATGATGGCAGAGGAAAATGATGGCATGAGCGGAGGGTGGACATCATCCCCTGGCCAACATAAGGTGGACAACAGGAACAGGAGAGTGTGCCAAACACTAGCAAGGGGAGCTGGCTATAACACCCTTAAGCCCACCACCAACAATACACTGCCTTCAGGAGGCTTTAATTTCCAGTTGCTATCAGCTGGGGAGACTAGCATTCATAACACTTAAGTTTATGGGGAACACATGAATCAAACCACCACATTTCGCCCCTGGCTCCCATAAATTGATAACCATTCATGATGTAAAATGCAATGCATTCAGTCCAACTTCAAAAGTCCCCATATTTTTTATCAATCCTAATGATATCCAAACATCCCCATAATCCAAGGTCTTTTAGCTGAGCCATAATACCAACCCCCCCAAAAAGCCATAATGACACAGAATAAACACACTGCAAAAGATGGCACTGGGCATAGCAAAGGCATATTCAACCAATACAGGATTTAAACAGGGCAAACAGCAAACTCTAGCTCCAAGTCCAACAACTCTAGTCAATGACAAATCTCCAAGTTTGATAATTCTAACCAGCAACAAGTCTCTAGAGTTCCAATTCCGCCCCTCCAGCTAGGCTACTCACAGTCCTGGAAAACTTCATCAGGGCCGGCAGCTTTCCTTGGTAGCCATCTCATGGTCCCGGCATCTCACTTGGTCTCCACTGCAACCCACAGTCCATCCTCACGGCTCCATTGGGTCTCCATGCAGGCATCCAGCAAACCTGATACACATTGCCCATGGCTGTTTACAAAAGACTGTGTTGCAAATTCAATGACCCTCTGTTTCCTGCACTTTTTTTTTTTTTTTTTTTTTTTTTGTTTTTCGAGGTAGGGTCTCACTCTGGCCCAGGCTGACCTGGAATTAACTATGTAGTCTCAGGGTGGCCTCGAACTCTCGGCGATCCTCCTACCTCTGCCTCCTGAGTGCTGGGATTAAAGGCGTGCGCCACCACGCCCGGCCTGCACTTCTTATACTCCACAATACTTGGTGTGGGGGGGTGCCAATTTGTTCAACCAGGGGGTAATAAAGCAGACTGAGGAATAGGACACTCCTTGAGCACTCAGGCTCCTTCAAGAGAGTCTACATTCTTCTGTTGTCCCAATGTAGGTCAGCTGGTCCAATCTCAATGGTTGTAATCTCTCATATAATTGCAGCTGAATGGGCAGAAGTTTTGGCCCAAAGATTTCTTTCTGTGCCATATCCCTCTTCACACACCAGTCCATTTCTACGCAATGTGACCCTGCACAAATTCTCAAGATACAGGCATAACAGCAAGCCTCTCACACAAACTGCTTCTAGCCAGTCCAAGCAAAGCTTTTTCTTACCCTCACAGTCCATAGTTCTTACTGCATTCAGGTCTTTCAGCTCTGACCAGAATAGTCCATCAAGCTGTACTTACAGCACTAAAAGGTGTCTCTTAGGTCAAGGTTTCAAATTCATCCACATTCCTCTTGAAAATCAGCTCCAAAGGGCCAAAGCTACACAGGTGTCTAGCAGCAAATGATACCACTCCTTGGTACCAACATTACTGTTGCAGTCAAGTTCACATTGCTGGTAGAAATCACCCAACCTAGGGCAGCTTGTGGAGGGAAAAAAAGAGGTTTATTTTAGCCTACATGCTCGAGGGGAAGCTCCATGATGGCAGGGGAAAACGATGGCGTGAGCAGAGGGTGGACATCACCCCTTGGCCAACATAAGGTGGACAACAGGAATAGAAGAGTATGCCAGTTTCCATTGGGAAACTGGCTATAACACCCATAAGCCTGCCCCCAACAATACACCGCCTCCAGGAGGCTTTAACTTCCAATTGCTATCAGCTGAGAAGACTAGCATTCAGAATACCTAAATTTATGGGGGACACCTGAATTAAGTCACCACAACTGTTATTGGGTGGATTATTTGAAATGAAAATTATACTTGATTGATAATAGCAAACAACTTACTTTCCATATCCATGGGTTTATTGTATATCTGTTATAAATGTGTTGCATATTAGTCTATTGGACAGCCATAACAAAATGTACAGACTGAGCAGCTTAAACACATTTATTTTCTCACAGTTCTAGAAGTACAAGGTCGAGAATCCAAGCCAGTTTAGCTTCAGGGCTCTCTAGCTTGCAGAGGACAGCTTTCCCGCTGTGTCCTTTAAGGACACTAGTTCTATCAGATCAGGGTATTAATGACTTCATTGAACCTTAATTATTTCTTTTTGTTTTTTATTTTTTTATTTTATTATTTTTTTGGAGAGAAACACAGAGAGACAGAGAAAGAGGGAGAGGAAGGCAGTTAGAGATGGGTGCACCAGCAGCCTCTCAGCTGCTGTGAATGAAATCCAGATGTGTGCGCCCCCTTGTGGTCAAGTGCAGCATTGAGCCCTTGTGACACTTTGCATCTGGCTAAACGTGGGACCTGGAGATTGGAACCACTGGAGATTGGAACCGGCATTCTTTAGGCTTACGAGGCAGGCGCCTTAACCACTAAGCCATCTCTCCAGCTCTGTTTTATTTTTTTGAGGTATGGTTTCACTCTAACCCAGGCTGACCTCGAGTTCACTGTAGTCTCAGGGTGGCCTTGAACTCACGGGGATTCTCCAATCTTGGCCTTCCAAGTGCTGGGATTAAAGGTGTGCACCACCACACCTGGCTTAATTATTTGTTTAGAAGCCTCCTTTCCAAATACAGTCACTCTTGGTTTAGGCTACAAATTGGAGGAGTTGAGGAGGATGTAAACATTGTCTGTAACAGAGAAGTTGTGATTACTTGGTTCACACTTAGTATTGAGGCAAGCCCAACATACTGCCTTCTTTTATTTTCTTTTCTTCTTTTTTTTTTTTTTTTGAGAGAGACACAGAGAGAGAGGGAGAGGAAGACAGACAGAGAATGGGCGCGCCAGCAGCCTCTCAGCGGCTGTGAACCATCTCGAGATGCGTGTGCCCCCTTGTGGGTAAGTGTGGCATTGCGCCCTTGCATCACTGCATCTGGCTAAACGTGGGACCTGGAGATTGGAACTGACATTCATAGGCTTAGCAGGCTGGCGTGCCTTAACCTCTAAAGCCATCTCTCCAGCCCCCTCCCCTTTTTTTTTTTTTGGTTTTTCGAGGTAGGGTCTCACTCTAGCCCAGGCTGACCTGGAATTCACTATGTAGTCTCAGGTTGGCCTCGAACTCATGGCGATCCTCCTACCTCTGCCTCCCGAGTGCTGGGATTAAAGGCATGTGCCACCATGCCCGGTTCCCCCCTTTTTTTTAATACGAGAGCAAGAGAGAGAATTGGCACACCAGGGCCTCCAATCACTGCAATTGAACTCCAGACATGTGCACCCCCTTGTGTGCATGTGTGACCTTGCACTTGCATCACTTTGTACATATGGCTTACTTAGGATCTGGAGAGTTGAACATGGGTACCTGGGCTTCACAGGTAAGTGCCTTAACCTCTAAGCCATCTCTCCAGCAGCCCAACTTTTTAAATTTTTTTATTTTATTTTTGGAGAGATACAGAGAGACAGACAGAGAGGGAGAGGGAGACATAGAGAATGGGTGCGCCAGCAGTCTCTCAGCTGCTGTGAATGAAATCCAGATGCATGTGCCCCCTTGTGGGCAAGTGCGACATTGCACCCTTGCGTCACTTTGCATCTGGCTAAACGTGGGACCTGGAGATTGGAACCGGGTTCACAGGCTTAGCAGGCAGGTGCCTTAACCGCTAAGCCATCTCTCCAGCCCCAGCCCAACTTTAAAAAAAAAAAAACTTTTATTGACAACCTCTGTACATATAGACAATACACTGTGATCATAATCTTCCATGGCCTTCCTTTTTCCCCCTCTTGAACCTCTTCTCCAGTGAATCCCTTCTTCTTTCCAACTAGGCTTTTTTTTTTTTTTTTTTTTTTATTGGTTTTCCAGGGCCTCCAATCACTGCAATTGAACTCCAGACATGTGCACCCCTTGTGTGCATGTGTGACCTTGCACTTGCATCACTTTGTACATATGGCTTACTTAGGATCTGGAGAGTTGAACATGGGTACCTGGGCTTCACAGGTAAGTGCCTTAACCTCTAAGCCATCTCTCCAGCAGCCCAACTTTTTAAATTTTTTTTTTTTAATTTTTGGAGAGATACAGAGAGACAGACAGAGAGAGGGAGAGGGAGACATAGAGAATGGGCGCGCCAGCAGTCTCTCAGCTGCTGTGAATGAAATCCAGATGCATGTGCCCCCTTGTGGGCAAGTGCGACATTGCACCCTTGCGTCACTTTGCATCTGGCTAAACGTGGGACCTGGAGATTGGAACCGGGTTCACAGGCTTAGCAGGCAGGTGCCTTAACCGCTAAGCCATCTCTCCAGCCCCAGCCCAACTTTAAAAAAAAAAAACTTTTTATTGACAACCTCTGTACATATAGACAATACACTGTGATCATAATCTTCCATGGCCTTCCTTTTTCCCCCCTCTTGAACCTCTTCTCCAGTGAATCCCTTCTTCTTTCCAACTAGGCTTCCTTTTTTTTTTTTTTTTTTTATTGGTTTTTCGAGGTAGGGTTTCACTCTAGCCCAGGCTGACCTGGAATTCACTATGTAGTCTCAGGGTGGCCTTGATCTCATGGCGATCCTCCTACCTCTGCCTCCTGAGTGCTGGGATTAAAGGCGTGCACCACCACTCCTGGCTTTCCAACTAGTCTTCCATTTTGATGTCATTTTTTTTTTTTTTTTTACCTCTCCTGTTATGCAGATCTTGTGTAGGTAGTATCAGCCACTGTGAGGACCTGACACTCAGTAACTCTTTTTCTGTTTTTTTTTTTTTTTTTTTTTTTTTTTTTTTTTTTTTATGAAATAGGGTCTCATTCTAGCCCAGACTGACCTGGAATTAACCATGTACTCTCTGTGTGGCCACAAACTCACAGTCAATCCTCCTGCCTCTGCTTCCCAAGTGCTGGCATTAAAGGCATGCACCACCATGCCTGGCTTAAAAAAAAATTTTTTTTTTGAGAGAGAGAAAGAGACAGACACAGAGAGAGAGAGAATGGGTGCCAGGGCCTTTCAGCTGCTGTGAATGAACTCCAGATTGTGAGCAAGTGCGACATTGCATGCTTGTATCACTGTGTGTCTGGCTACGTGGGACCTGGAGATTGGAAGCTGTGTTCTTAGGCTTTTCAGGCAAGCGTGTTAACCGCTAAGCCGTCTCTCCAGCCCTCTTTTTTTTTTTTTTTAATGTTTTATTTATTTATGAGAGGGAGAGAGAGAGAAAGAGGCAGATGAATGGGCATGCCAGGGCCTCTAGCCACTGAAAAGGAACTCCAGACACATATGCCACCTTGTGCATCTGGCTTATGTGGGTACTGTGGAATCAAACCTGGGTTCTTAGGCTTTGCAGGCCCTCGGTAACTCTTCTTGGTTCTCTGAGACTACAGTGTAGTTGACATGGCCATGCAGCCTGGCTGCAGTTAAAACCAACTATTGGTTCTCTGAGTACCTAGGAATTTTTCGCTCAGTCTCTAGAATGACTCAAGACAGTTGACACAGAGAAGTGAGGCAGAGAGTAAGCCCAGGAGGCTCAGAGTGAGGATGTGATCAGATTCTCAGGTGACCAGCCAATGGGCACAAGAAAAGCAGCAGATTTTTTGTAGCACTGTTTGGAAATGGTGTCAGACAAATAGGAAAGCAGAGCACAAGTCCCACATACCCACCAGTGAGCCCCTCCCTCCTGGCTGAGAGGAGGAGCAAGGTGAAGAAGGCCACAGCTGTAGAGCAGTTAAGAAAAAGACCCAAAACATGAACAGTGTGTTTTCACTGACCTCATGCAGACATCCTGTGGGTGGGCAGTCTTTTGACTGCTCCGAGCCCACAGAAGGCATGAGCAATGCAGGGCTCCATCTACGGAGTACACTGTTAAGTGCAGGGCTACCAGATTTCTTAGGTGGAAATTCAGGTGTTCATTGAGATCAAAGAATCAGGATGATCACATCTTAGGGAGACCTACTTCAAACGGCTTTATCCGCGTCATTTCTATGAATGGCTGTGAGGTGGTACATGCATTTTCATTTTCTCCACAGCTCTTGTTATTTGGTAAATAACTAGAAGAACATTGGGGCACATTTAGGCTATAGAAAACCTCAGAAAACACAAATCTCTCTCTGATCTCCTGCCTCGCCCACCCTCCTTTCATTTGTTTGTTTGTTTTTTTTTTTTTTTTTTTAATGATTTTTCAAGGTAGGGTTATCACTTTAGCCCAGGCTGACCTGGAATTCACTCTGTAGTCTCAGGGTAGCCTTGAACTCACGGTGATCCTCTTACCTCTGCCTCCTGAGTGCTGGGATTAAAGGCGTGTGCCACCACGCCTGGCTGCTTCTGGCTTTAAAAAAAAATTACTTATTTATTTGCGAGCAGAGAGAGATAGAGAAAAGAGAGACAGATAGAGAGAGAATGGGCATGCCAGGGCCTCTAGCCACTACAAACGAATTCCAGACACATGTGGCCCTTGTGCATCTGGCTTATGTGGGTCCTGGGAAATCAAATCTGGGTCCTTTGGCTTCACTAGTAAATGCCTTGACCACAAAGCCGTCTCTCCAGTCCTCATTTGTTACTTTCTCTTCCTAAGACAGGTTATAAAAATGCCAGCCTTTGGGGCTGGAAACATGGCTCAGCTGTTAAATGTGCTTCCTGCCCAAGCATGAGGGCCTGAGGGGACCTAAGACTGCCAAAGTTCAAACCTCCAGATTCCATGTAAACAGCTGGGCATGGCCGGGTGCAACTGTAACCTCAGTTCCTCAGGGAAGCAGTGACCTGAGAATCATCACAAGCTCTGCATTCAGTAAAAAAGTCCGTGTTCAAAACAAAATTGGGAGCACTTGGGAGGCAGAGGTAGGAGGATCACTGTGAGTTCGAGGCCAGCCTGAGACTACATGATGAATTCCAGGTCAGCCCAGGCTATAGGGAGACCCAACCTTGGAAAAATAAAGCAAAAACCAAAACCAACCAACCAAACAACAACAACAAAACTAAGATTGGGCAGAAGAGCAATGGAGTAGAACATCTGATGTTTCACTCTGGCTACCATAGGCGAGGGTATGGGACACCACACCAAATCACACATACACCCCCACCACCAAAGTGCCAGCCTTAAATTCTCTGGCTTGCTTTGTCTGACACAGGGGCCCTGTCCCATCCCCACCAGGAGACTCAGAACAGACACCCATTCCGGGTTTCCACACTCAGTCCATTTGGTTGTTTCCTCCTCCCACAATTTGTTTGAGATCTTTTCCTTTCTGTCCAGTCATGTTTCAGCAAGGTTGTCCATGCTTCAATCATGCCTGTGTAAGGAAGTCTCCAGAAATAACCAAACATATTGCAGTCAGATAGGAGCAAGCCATACTGACATGCTAAGACACTGTAGGTTGCTAGAGATCATTATAATAGACTGCATATTTCAAAGGCTAGAAGGAGGCGGACATGGTGGCGCACACCTTTAGTCCCAGCACTTGGGAGGCAGAGGTAGGAGGATCACCATGAATTCAAGGCCACTCTGAGACTACAGAGTGAATTCCAGGTCACTCTGGCTTGAACAAAACCCGACCTTGAAGGCCGGGCATGGTGGCGCATGCCTTTAATCCCAGCACTCGGGAGGTAGAGGTAGGAGGATTGCCATGAGTTCAAGGCCACCCTGAGACTACATAGTGAATCCAGGTCAGCCTGAGTGACACCCTACCTTGAAAAACCAAAAAAAAAAAAAAAAAAAAAAAAAAAAAAAAAAACAACAACAGCAAAAAAACCCTACCTTGAAAAAAAAAAAAAAAAAAAAGCAAAATGCTAAAAGGAATTTTAGTTTTCACCTTAAAGAAATGATAAATGTTTGAGGAGATAGACAAGCTTAACTCAATTCAAATACTACATGATGTATACCTTTATCAAAGTTCCACATGCTACCCCATTAGTAGGTACAATTTTTTGTTTGTTTGTTTTTCAGGGTAGGGTCTAACTCTAGCTCAGGTTGACCTGGAATTCACTATGTAGTCTCAGGGTGGCCTTGAACTCACAGTGCTCCTCTTACCTCTGCCTCCTGAGTGCTGGGATTAAAGTCATGTGCCATCATGCCTAGCAATAAGTACAATTTTTATGTTTTTATTTAAGTCATGTTTTAATTTAATGGGCCTCTCAGTGGTTGAAGGCACTTGCTTGCAAATCCTGCTGGCCCAAGGCTCAATTCCCAAGCCACCCACATAAACTGGAAGCAAAAAAGAGATGCAGGGATGGAGAGATGGCTTAGCAGTTAAGGCGCCTGCCTCCTAAGCCTAAGAACGCCGGTTCCAATCTCCAGGTCCTACGTTTAGCCAGATGCAAAGTGACGCAAGGGCGCAATGCCGCACTTGACCACAAGGGGGCACATGCATCTGGATTTCGTTCGCAGCAGCTGAAAGACTACTGGCACACCCATCTCTATCTGTCTTCCTCTCCCTCTCTCTCTGTGTCTCTCTCCAAAAAAAAAAAAAAAAAAAAAAAAAAGAGATGCAAGCACATGGTGTGTGTTTGCAGTCACAAAAGGCCCTAGTGTACCCATACACACACACACACAAACACACACATACACTCATGCAAATAAGAAAATAAAGTGCCTGGTATTACCAACACAAGACCCTCATAATAGGAGAAAAAGACGATAACATCAAAATAAAGGAGAGACTAATTGAGAGGTGGAGAGGATGTGATGGAGGAAGAATCTGTGAAGGGGAAAGTGGGGGAGGGGAGGGGAATGATCATGGTTTATTGTCTATAATTATGGAAGTTGTCAATTTAAAAACAAGTTAAAAATAAGAAAATTTTAAAAATGGGGCTGGATAAATGGCTTATCTCAGCTAAAGGCACTTACTTGAAAAGCCTGATAGCCCAGGTTTGATTTCCCAGTACCATATAAAGACAAGTGCACAAAGTGGTGCATGCATGTGGTTAGTTGGCAGTGGCAAGAGGCTCTGGTGTGCCCATATCTTCTCTCTCTGCTTGCAAATAAGTAAATAAAATAAAATATAATTTAAAATTTTAATTTAGGACTAGGGGTATAGCTCAGTTTAGTCACTTGCCTAGGATGTGAGGTCCTGAATTCACTCCCATTCCCCTAAAACCTTAATTTAAAAATATTGAATTTATTTTTATTTATTTGAAAGAGAGAGAGAGGCAGATAGAGAAAGAGTGAGAATGGGCACACCAGGGCCACTAGACATGCCACCTTGTGCATCTGGCTTTATATGAGTACTGAAGAATCAAACCTGGGACCTTTGGCTTTGTAGGCAAGCGCCTTAAGCAGTAAGCCATTTCTCTCCAGCCCCAAACCTTAATTTATTATTATTTTATGGTTTTCTCAAGGTAAGGTCTTTCTCTAGCCCAGGCTGACTTGTAATTCACTATGTAGTCTCAGGGTGGCCTCAAACTCACAGCAATCCTCCTACCACTGCCTCCCAAGTGCTGGGATTAAAGGTGTGCACCACCACGCCCAGCTCCAAAACCCTAATTAAATTAATTAATTAATTAACTTATTTATTTTGGTTTTACAAGATAGGGTCTCATTCTAGCCCAGGCTGACCTGGAATTCACTCTGTAGTCTCAGGGTGGCCTTGAACTCACGGCGATCCTCCCAAATGCTGGGATTAAAGGTGTGAACCACCACGCCCAGCTTCAAAACCTTAATTTTAAATTGAACACAAAAGGGGGCAGCTAAACATGCAGAGGCACACAGGACTGTCCTATGAGAAGTGTTCAGAATCCCACTTTAGTTTGACCTTGTGCTGTCCTTCAGTGATTTCTTCTGAGGGTGGAGTGTGGTGAGGGCTGGCCTCAGGACACAGGCAAGCTCTGGTAGACAGAAAAGCAGTATCTGCCTCCAGGGTGAGCAGTGAGGGGCAATCTGGTTTCCATAGGCGGGAGACATGAGCCCAGGACACCTGCTGTCCTTTTTCCACTGGGTTGACTTGGTTGACAGCGCTGGGATCTTCAGTGCACAGAATAGCTGTCACCGTGAGTCAGCTTGACCTAATTGTGTTAAAGCAAGTCTTGAAGATTTGAGTGACTAAAAGGGACTGGGATGCAGGTCACTTAAAAGCAGTTCCAAACCAGGTGTGGTGGTGCACGCCCTTAATCCCAGCACTTGGGAGGCAGAGGTAGGAGAATTGCTGAGAGTTCGAGGCCATCCTGAGACTACACAGTGAATTCCAGGTCAGCCTGAGCTAGAGTGAGATCTTACTTTGAAAAACAAACAAACAAACAAACAACAAACAAACAAACAAACAAACAGCAGTTCCATTTTTTTTTTCCAAGGTGGTGCATGCTTCTGGAGTTCGTTTGCAGTGGCTAGAAGCCCTGGCAAGCCCATTCTCACTCTCTCTCTCTCTTCCCCCTTCTCTCTGTCTCTAATAAATAAATAAATAAAAATAAAATCTTTTTTTTTTTTTTTCGAGGTAGGGTCTCACTCTGGTCCAGGCTGACCTGGAATTCACCATGTAGTGTCAGGGTGGCCTCAAACTCATGATGATCCTCCTACCTCTGTCTCCCGAGTGCTGGGATTAAAGGCGTGCGCCACCACACCCGGCCTCATGGAGTTTTTAAAAAAGATTTTATTTTTAGCCAGGTGTGGTGGCGCACGCCTTTAATCCCAGCACTCGGGAGGCAGAGGTAGGAGGATCGCCGAGAGTTCGAGGCCACCCTGAGACTACATGGTGAATTCCAGGTCAGCCTGGACCAAAGTGAGACCCTACCTCGCAAAACCAAAAAAAAAAAAAAAAAAACAAAAAAAAAAAAAACTCCATGAAGTAACATAGCATATGCTTTTCCTTCATGATTTATACTATTATGAACTAAGAAATATTTTGCCATTGTTTATAACTCCAGATTCATGTATTCATTTGCAGTGGTCAGAGGCCCTGGCTCACTCATTCTTTGTCTTGCTGTTTGCAAAGGAACAAAAATGTATTTTTTTATTTTTATTTTTTTCAATATGAATATTGAAAGGAGCTGGGAATATTGTTTAGTGGTTAGAGGTGAGGGGCTGGGAATATGCTCAGTGGTTAGATGTGCTTGCTTGCAAAGTCTATGGGCCAGGGTTTAATTTGCAAGCTTCCCATGTAAGCAAAATGAAAAAAAGTGGCACAAACATCTGGTATTTGTCAGTGGTGGTATGAGGTCCTAGTATGCCCCCCACATGTATAAATAAAATAAAAATTAAAAAATTCATGTTACATAGATTATTATCAATCAAATAATACAGTTTTTATTTTAGCAGCTGCAGATGATATGTTTAATAACATCTTCAAGTCTGTAAGAAAAAAATTTGAAAGAAGTTAGTTATTTTATATACTAATGTAAATTAATGTGCAGTTAAATTCCAGTGCAAATTTTCAATAAAGTACCCAAATAATCTGTAATTATTATTATTATTATTATTATTATTATTAAGGTTGTTTGAGGTAGGGTCTCGTTCTAGCCCAGGGTGACCTGGAATTCATTATCTAGTCTCAGGGTGGCCTTGAACTCATGGCAATCCTCCTACCTCCTCCTTCCGAGTTCTGGGATTAAAGGTATATGCCACCACGCCTGGCTATAGTCTGTAATTATTACAACCTTTTCATATAGTCAAACTTCAGCACACAGAATAACTTAACAATAGAAGATTTTCCCTTTAGTCAGTCAGGAGTCAGTGTGGATTAAGAACTCAGAATGAGGGCTGGAGAGATGGCTTAGTGGTTAAGACATCTGGAATTCACTCATAGTGGCTGAAGGCCCTTCTCTCTTTCTCCCTCTCAAAATAATAATAAAAGAAAAGAAGGGGCTGGAAAGATTGCTTAGCGGTTAAGGCATTTGCCTATGAAGCCTAAGGACCCCAGTTCGATTCCTCAGGACCCACGTAAGCCAGATGTACAAGGGGCACATGTGTCTGGAGTTCATTTGCAGTGGCTGGAGGCCCTGGCATACCCATTCTCTCTCTCTTTCTCTCTTCTCTTTATCTCTCTCTCTGCTTGCAAATAAATAAGTAAAATTAAAAAAAACATTTTTTTCTAAAAAAAGGAAAATAAAAAAAGACAAGAAAAAGAACTTAGAATGAATAAGCAACATGCACTCTGCAGACAGTGGGACCGTGGCACTGAGTCAATGTCTATCACTGTAACTAACCATCACCAATGGGCCAGCTATAGGAGTGAGAGACACTGTCTCAGCAACATGCTGCCAACTCATATTTTAGTACATGATTTAAAAGTGTTGTAGCTGGGCATGGTGGCTCATGCCTTTAACCCCAGCCCTGGGGAGGCAGAGGTAGGAGGATTGACATGAGTTTGTGGCCAGCCTGAGACTACATAGTGAATTCCAGGTTAGCCTGGGCTAGAGTGAGAACCTACCTCATAAAACAAACAAACAATGCCAGGTGTGGTGGCATAGGCCTTTAATCCCAGCACTCGGGAGGTAGGAGGAGCACCATGAGTTCGAGGCCACCCTGAGACTACATAGTGAATTCCAGGTCAGCCTGAGCTAGAGTGAGACCCTACTTCGAAAATCAAACAAAAAAATTAAACAAACAAACAAACAAACAAACAAACAAACAAAAAAGTATTTCAGGTTAGGACTGGGGAGATGGCTCAGTGGTTAAAGGTGCTTGCTTGCAAAAACCTGCTGGCCTGGGTTTGATTCTTCAGCATCCATGTAAAGCCAGATGCAAATGTGGCATCTGGAGTTTGTTTGCAGTAGCAAGAGAGAGACCTTGGAATGCACTCTTCACACTCACACACAAACAATTTTTTTTTAAAGTTTTGAAGCATGCTTATTTTTATTATTATTTTTATTTTTGGAGAGATACACAGAAAGAGACAGACAGAGAGAGAGGGAGACAGATAGAGAATAGGCGCGCCAGCAGTCTCTCTGCTGTGAATGAAATCCAGATGTGTGCACCCCCTTGTGGGCAAGTGTGGCATTGCGCCCTTGCGTCACTTTGCATCTGGCTAAACGTGGGACCTGGAGATCGGAACCGGGTTCTTAGGCTTAGCAGGCAGGTGCCTTAACTGCTAAGCCATCTCTCCAGCCTTTTTTTTTTTTTTTTTTTTTTTTTTTTTTGAGATAAGGTCTCACTCTGGTCCAGGTTGACCTAGAATTAACTATGTAGTCTCAGGATGGCCTCAAACTCTCGGCCATCCTCCTACCTCTGCCTCCTGAGTGCTGGAATTAAAGGTGTGCGCCACCAGGCCAGGCTATAAACAATTTAAAAAAATGGTTCAAGGGAGGAAGGGGAACAGCAATTAGGGGACAGAGAGGATGGAGGATTAATGAGAACAAAGTATAATAGCATATGTACGAAGATGCTTTAATGGAACCCATCACTTTGCATATTAACTTAAAAATTAAAATAGGGGGCTGGAGAGATGGCTTAGCAGTTAAGGCGTTTGCCTGCAAAGCCAAAGGATCCCAGTTCGATTCTCCAGGACCCATGTAAGACAGATGCACAAGGGGGCACATGCATCTGGAGTTTGTCTGCAGTGGCTGGAGGCCCTGGCGTGCCCATTTCTTTCTCTCTGTCTCTCTCTCTCTCAAATAAATAAATAAAATATATAAAAAAATTAAAATAGGGCTGGAGGGATGGCTTAATGGTTAAGGCTTTTGCCAGAAAAGCCTAAGGATTCAGGTTTGATTCCCCAGTATCCACATAAAACCAGATGCACAAGGTGGCACATGCGTCTGGAGTTTGCAGTGGCTAGAGGTCCTGGTGTGCCCATTCTCTCTATATATATCTTCTCTTTCTCTCTCTCTCTCAAATAAAAAAATAAAAATTAAAGCCGGGCGTGGTGGCGCACGCCTTTAATCCCAGCACTCAGGAGGCAGAGGTAGGAGGATCGCCGAGAGTTCAAGGCCACCCTGAGACTACATAGTTAATTCCAGGTCAGCCTGGACCAGAGTGAGACCCTACCTTGCAAAACCAAAAAAAATAAAATAAAATAAAATAAAATAAAATAAAAATTAAAAGAAAATGGACTGAAGAGATGGCTTAGTGGTTAAGGTGACTGCCTGCAAAGCCTAAGGACTCAAGTTTGGCTCTCTAGGTCCCATGTAAGCGAGATGCACAGTGATGCAAGGGCACAAATGTGCACAAGGGGGCGCAAGTGTCTGGAATTCAATTGCAGTGGCTGGAGGCCCTAGTGCACCAATTCTTTCTCTCTCTCTCTCTCTTTCTCTCTCACATGCATTAAAAAAACAAGGCCAGGGGACTGGAGGGATGGCTTAGTGGTTAAGGGCATTTGCCTGCAAAGCCGAAGGACCCAGGTTCAATTCCCCAGGACCCACATTAGCCAGATTCACAAGGGAGTGCATTCATCTGGAGTTTGTTTGCAGTGGCTGGAGGCCCTGGCGTGCCCATTCTCTCTCTCTCTCTGTCAAATAAATAAATAAATAAAAATTAAAAATAATTTTTTTTTAAAAGGCCAGGGCTGGAGAGATGGTTTAGCAATTAAAGCACTTGCCAGACAAGCCAAAGGACCCAGGTTTGATTTCCCAGTACCCATATAAAGCCAGATGCACAAGGTGGCATATGTGCCTGGAGTTTGTTCTGGTATGCCCATTCTCTTTCTTTCTATCTGTATCTTTCTCTTGCTCTCAAATAAACTAATAAATAAAAAAAAATTTTAAAAATAATAAAAAAAGGCCAGTCTGTTGGGCTAGCCTAAAATAATTGTAGAAAAAGATTAAAATAATCAATGAAACCATGATTATATTCAGAATACCATGTCATAATATACATGATAAGTATTTTTTTTTTTTTTTTGGTTTTTCATTTTTCGGTTTTTCAAGGTAGGGTCTCATTCTAGCCCAGGCTGACCTGGAATTCACTATGTAATCTCAGGGTGGCCTCAAACTCATGGCGATCCTCCTACCTTAGCCTCCCAAATGCTGGGATTAAAGGCGTGCACCACCACGCCCAGCCATAATAAGTATTTTAATGTATGTTATGTATCTTCATGCATTTCATATGGGCATAAATCCAGTCTAAGACTTTAAACAATATTTATTTGCTCTTCAAGACTGAAATTCATTAGAAAGGGAATGTTTCCATTGTAGGGTCTGAGTAGGGTCCCCAGGGCTTCTCATGGGACATGTCAAGGTTACATGAGTGTATTGCCTCAGACAGTATCTACTGGTAATAACCCCAATCTCTAGCTCATAGTGATTAGTGTTTTGTCTAAAGACTGACTTAAGGAATAGGGGCAAAAATACTCTGAGCTGGAGAGATGGCTTAGCAGTTAAAGCGCTCACCTGCAAAGCCTAAGGACCCATGTTCCATTCTCCAGATCCCGTGTAAGCCAGACACACAAAGGTGAGGCAAGTGCAAGGTTGCATGTGTCCACTAGGTGGCAAGCATCTGGAGTTCAATTACAGTGGCTGAGACCCTGGCATGCCAATTCTCTCTGTCTCTCTCTAAAAATGTATATAAAATAACAAAATTAGGAGTGGACAGATGGCTTAGCGGTTAAGGCACTTGTCTGTAAAGCCAAAGGACCTAAGTTTGATTCCCCAGAACCCATGTAAGCCAGATGCAAAAGGTGGCACATGCGTCTGGAATTCCTTTGCAGTGACTAGAGGCCCTGGTGCACCCATTCGCTCTCCCTCTCTGCCCTTTTCTCCTCTCTCAAATAAATAAACAAAATAAAATATTAAAATAAAAATATATTGTAATAAAATATATTAAATGATAGTTTTTAAAAAAATCTGAAATACAGTGTTTTACTTGGTATACTTATTAGTCCTAAGGCTTTATTGCGGTAGACAGGGGACAGTAATTTACTCAGGGAACAAACGTGGACATGTAATTTTTTTGTTTTGTTTTTTTTGAGGTAAGGTCTCGCTCTAGCCCAGGCTGACCTGGAATTCACTCTGTAGTCTCAGGGTGGCCTTGAACTCATGGCTATCCTTCTACCTCTGCTTCCCGAGTGCTGGGATTAAAGGTGTGTGCCACCACACCCGGCTATGGACTTGTAATTTTCAAGAATGAAGAGTTGAGAGTTGCAAAAGGCAGTTTCCTAATCATGACCTTACCATTTGTTCTTTCACAGAATTCTCGATCCCAGCTTGTACCATTAGGTCATTCACATTCTTCTGTAACTCCTCTATGCGATTTCCCATTTCTTCCAGTACAATGTCAAGGAGAATAGCACATGGGCTGGAGAGACAGCTTGGTGGTTAAGGCACTTGCCTGTGAAGCCTAACGACCCAGGTTCAATTCTCCAGAACCCACATAAGCCAGATGCACAAGATGGTGCATGTGTCTGAAGTTTGTTTGCAGTGGCTGGAGGCCTTGGTGTGCCCCCCCCTTCTATCTTACAAACAAATAAATAAAGATAATTCTTAAAAAAATTCTTTAAAAGAACCCAAAAAATAAAAAAACAGAAAAACAAACAAACAAACAAAAAAAACCAACAACAACAAAACAATAGCACATGTGACCCAAGTAACCACAGACGTTTAAAGGTCTTGCTTCAAATTATACCTGCAGAGCACAGGTCACTGGACATGCCTCACTTTTACAGTAAGGCAACCAGGCAGCCTAATGTCAGTGCCAGTCACTACGAAGTTGTGGGCTCTGTTTTGAAAACAGCTCCTCTAGTTTGGACATAGGCTTCAGGACACGAGTTTTGTGGTTTGTTTTAGCCAAATTCTTGAGTTTTAAAAAATTATTTATATTCAAAAAATATTTTGGAAGTCTGATGTGGTGGCGCACACCTTTAATCCCAGCACTTGGGAGGCAGAAGTAGGAGGATCACCATGAGTTCAAGGCCACCCTGAGACTACATACTGATTTCCAGGTCAGCTTGGGATAGAGCGAGTCCCTACCTCAAAAAACCAAAAAAAAAAAATAAATAAAAAAAAAAAATTGGGGGGCTGGAGAGATGGCTTAGCAGTTAAGGCACTTACCTATGAAGCCCAAGGACCCAGGTTCGATTCCGTAGGACCAACATAAGACAGATGCGGAAAGAATGGGAAAGCCAAAGGAAGGGTAGGACTGCTTGCTTACAATGTAACTGTCCAGTCAGAAACTGGCCTTGATATTCATGACCTTGCATTGCCTAGTACTACCTTCACAAGACCCTCATAATAGGAGGAAAAGATGATGACATCAAAATAAAAGAGAGACTAGGGCTGGAGAGATGGCTTAGCAGTTAAGGCGTTTACCTGCAAAGCCAAAGAATCCTGGTTTGATTCTCCTGGACCCATGTAAGCCAGATGCACAAGGAGGCGCACGCATCTGGAGTTCGTTTGCAGTGGCTGGAGGCCCTGGGGCACCCATTCTCTCTCTCTTCTCTTTCCCTCTTTCTCTCTCTCAAATAAATAAATAATATATATTTAAAAAAAAAGAGAGACTAATGGAGAGAGGGAGGGGATTTTATGGAGAGTGGACGTGTGAAGGGAAAGTGAGGAAGGGGAGGGAAGTATCATGGTTTATTGTCTGTAAGAATGGAAATTGTCAATTAAAAATTACCCCCCAAAAAAAAAGAAATCTGGCAAAAAGTATGCTGTTCCATAGACCTGAGATAATAGTGACCCTTCTCCATTCCTATTTAAACATCCGGATGTCCTGCCATAACATCTTTTGCTACCTATAACTAGAATGAGGTGTTGTTTTGGAGTCTGCTGTCCACTCCAATAAACTTTTATAAAAAACATCAAAAAACCCATCAATCATACAGTGGTGCATTGTCTCTAGCTTTCTTTCAGCCATTCCTACCTCAGCTGTGAATTTAAAATAAACCCAGTCTTGCATCCAGACCAAAAAAAAAAATTATTTTTTTTATTTGCAAGCAGAGAGAAAGAGAGAGAAGAGAGACAAAGAGAATGGGCACATCAGGGGCCCCAGCAGCTGCAAACAAACTCCAGATACATGCACCACTTTGTGCATCTGGCTTTATGTGGGTACTGGGGAATCAAACCTGGGTTGTTAGGCTTTGCAGGCAAGTGCCTTAACTGCTGAGCTACCTCTCCTGCCCTTTTTCTTATTTTTTTCAAGTTTAAATATAATGGGAATTAACTTGTTTTAAAACCAACTTTTTTTTTAGAGAGAGACACAGAGAGAGACAGAGAGAGAGGGAGAGGCAGAGTGAGAGAGAATGGGCACTCCAGCAGCCTCTCAGCCGCTGTGAATGAATTCCAGATGTGTGCGCCCCTTGTGGGCAAGTGCGGCATTGCACCCTTGTGGTCACTGCATTTGGCTAAACATGGGACCTGGAGATTGGAACCAGCATTCTCATACTTAGCAGGCAGGCACCTTAACCGCTAAGCCATCTCTCCAGCCCTAAAACCAACTTTTAAATTTTATTATGTTTGAGAATTTTTTGTCCTGTGAGAACCTCCTTTAAAATCAGAAGTTGTGGGCTGGAGAGATGGCTTAGTGGTTAAGCTTAGCTGCCTGCTAAGCCTAAGAACCCAGTTCCAATCTCCAGGTCCCATGTTTAGCCAGATGCAAAGTGATGCAAGGGCACAATGCCGCACTGGCCCACAAGGGGGCGCACGCATCTGGATTTCTTTACAGCAGCTCAGAGGCTGCTGGCACGCCCATCTCTATCTATTTCCCTCTTCCTCTCTGTCTTTTTCTGTGTCTCTCTCCAAAAATGAATAAAATAATAAAATCAGAAGTTGTATGTCAGTGGCTCTAAATACAGACAAGTTGTATGATTTTAAAAAAGTGAACTTGGAGGCAAGGCATGGTTGCACACATGCCTTTAGTCATAGCACTCTGAGAGGCAGAGGTAGGAAGATCACTATGAGTTTGAGGCCACCCTGAGACTACATAGTGAATTCCAGGTCAGCCTGGGCTAGAGCAAGATGCTACCTTGAAAAACAAAAACAGGGCCGGGGAGATGGCTCAGTGGTTAAGGTGTTTGCCTATGAAGCATAAGGATCCATGTTTGATTCTCCAGATCCCAAGTAAGCCAGATGCACACAGGTGAGGCAAGTGCAAGGTCGCACATGCCCACTAGGTGGCACAAGCATATGGAGTTTGTTTGCAGTGGCTGAGGCCCTGGCCATACTCACACCCCCTCTCCCTCTTGCTGTGTCTAAAATTTTTTTAAATTTTTATTTATTTATTTGCAAGCAGAGAGAGAGATAGAAGAGAGGCAGTCAGAGAGAGAATGGGCATGCTAGGGCCTCTGGCCACTGCAAACAAACTCCAGATGCATGTGCGCCTTGTGCATCTGGCTTATGTGTGTCCTGGAGAATCGAACCGGGACCCTTTGGCTTCGCAGACAAATGTCTTAACCTCTAAGCTATTTCTCCAACCCCTAAAAAGTTTGTTTTAATTAAAAACAAACAAACAAACAAACAAACAAACAAAAAGGTGAACTTGGGCTGGGGAGATGGCTTAGTGATTAATGTGCTTGCCAGCAAAGCCAAAGGATCCTGGTTCGATTCCCTAGTACCCACATAAAGCCAGATACACAAGATGGCACATGTGTCTGGAGTTCATTTGCAGTGGCTGGAGATCCTTGTGCGGCCATTCCCTCTCTCTCTCTCTCTCTCTCTCTCCCCTTCTACCTCTTTCTCTCTCTCAAACAAATAAAAAATATTTTTGAAGCAAGCCCAAAAGACTGACCTTTTTTTAATGTGAGAGAGAAAGAGCAAGAGTGTGTGCACATGCGCAAAAGAGAGAGAATTGGTGTGCTAGGGCCCTCCACCTGCTGTAATCGAACTCCAAACATGTGTGCCACCTTGTGCACTGCTTGTGTCACCTTGTGCATCTGGTTGAAGTGGGATCTGAAGAGTTGAAATGAGTCCTTAGGCTTTGTAGGCAAGTGCCTTAACCATTAAAGCCATCTCTCCAGCCCTAAAGAAAATAGTTTTTAAAAGTGAACTTAAGGGCTGGGCGTGGTGGCGCACGCCTTTAATCCCAGCACTCGGGAGGCAGAGGTAGGAGGATCGCCGAGGGTTCAAGGCCACCCTGAGACTACATAGTTAATTCCAGGTCAGCCTGGACCAGAGTGAGAATCAAAAAAAAAAAAAAAAAAAAAAAAAAAAAAAAAAAAAAGTGAACTTAAGAGGCTGGGGAGCTGGTTCAGTGATTAATGCAATTTGCTTGCAATACCTATCAACCTGGGTTCAATTTCCCAGCCACCCACATAAAGCCAGCCAGATAAAGTCAGTCAAGCTGGATGGGTAAAGCCAAATGGGCATTCATTTGTAGTAGCAAGAGACCTTGTCAAAGCATATGTGCACACAAACATGAAAAGAAATAAATAAATGAGTTTCTTTAAACTTCAAAGCATGAGGTTAGTTACTTCAAATGAGCTCAGATTGGGCAAGTTTCAGGGCAAATGTCACCCTCCCTCATCTGGATTTGCTCAGATGGTAAGCATTCTATTCTAACTCTGCTTGATTCTAGGCTTCTAAGACATAACAGTGAGCTTCCAAAGTCAAAGCAAAGGCAGGGGTGAGCCATGCTTCATGTCCCCATTGTCAGCACTGTTCTGGAAGGTTCCTGACTGCTGGCAAGTCTGTTGTAGAGCAGCCTGTCCAGTCAGGTTTGAGGGGAAGCCCCACCAGGAGCATTGTGCTCCTCCAGCTCTGGGCTGGATATTCAAATGCCCTGTCTTGCTAGCCAAGCAGGAAGTCAGACTTACTGCAGATGAAGTAACCATCAGGATGCCCCATGAAAGTTCAAATGTAAACGGTGAGAAGTCCTAAATCAACAAAAAAGGTGATCCCTTGATAACTTGGCAACCCCAAAGCATGACAGTATTTTCTAAAAACAGGAAAGGATATTTCTGTGGCTCAATGTTGCGGTAAGAGCTTGGAAATGCTCTTCAAGTTCCTGAAGTAGATTTTCTGCCTGAAAATGAACCTTAGGCAACTGAATAAAATATTTATTGTTGGCTTGGAGAGATGTCCCAGTGGTTAAGGCATTTGCCTGCAAAGCCCAATATAACCCTGGTTTGATTCCCCAGGACCCACATAAAGCCAGATGCACAAAGTGGCACATGCACCTGGAATTCATTTGCAGTTGGTGGAGGCCCAGATACACCCATTCTTTCTCTGTGTCTGTCACTTTCTCTACTTGCAAATAAATTTATATTATTGATGTAGGACATTGTAAACATCATGGAGTACCACAGCATACAAGCCCATTGATTTATTTAAAAACATTTTTATATTTTATATATTTATTTGCAAGCAGAGAAAGAGAAAGAGTATGGGCTCACCAATACCAAATATATATATATTTGCAAGGGGAGAGACAGAAGGACTGTGGCGAGGCTTCTTGCTGCTACAAACTCCCAATGCATTGCCACTTTGTGCATCTGGCTTTATGTGGGTAACTTGGCATTTGAACCTGGGCCATTAGGCTTTGCAAAAAAGTGCCTTTAACCAACAAGCCATCTCTCTAGTCCCCCCTATTTTTTTTTTTTTTTGGTTTTTTTGAGGTAGGGTCTCACTGTAGTCCAAGCTGACCTGGAATTCACTATGTAGTCTCAGGATGGCCTTGAACTCACGGTGATCCTCCTACCTCTGCCTCCGGAGTGCTAGGATTAAAGACGTGCGCCACCACGCCTGGCTTCCCATTAATGTTTTAAAATTTTTATTTGCAGAGTCAAAATAATCCAGTTAAGAGAGAGCATTAGACTGAAGACCTAAATTTACTTGTATGTGATGGGGTGGAGGGGTGCCAGGGTCTCGTGACTGCAAACAAATGCCAGATGTTTGTACCACTTTGGCTTTACATGGGTGCTAGGCAACTAATCCAGGCTGGCAGGCTTTGCAAAGAAGTGCCTTTAACTGCTGATCCATCTACCCAGCTCCTTATTTCCACCTCCTCCCTCTAGGTAGGGTCTCACTCTAACTCAGGCTGACCTGGAATTCACTATGTACTCTCAGGGTGGCCTTGAACTCAAGGCGATCCTCCTAACTCTGCCTCCCAAGTGCTGGGATTACAGGCGTGGGACACCACACCCAGCTGTTTTTTTGTTGTTGTTGTTGTTTTGTTTTGTTTTGTTTTGTTTGTTTTTTGAGGTAGAGTCTCATACATACTATGGCTGGCATGGAAGTCAGATCCTCTTGCCTCCGCTCATGAGCTCTGGGGTTACAGGCTGGGGCAGCCACCATACCTGGCTACACCGCCCAGCTATGATCCATTGAGATTCAAAGGTACCAAGTTCTAGAAGTGTATCTGTAAGCAGGCCTAACCCCTGTTCACACCACAATGAACTCAAAACGACTGCACACGAAAACATCCCTAGTGAATCAAAGGCCTCCTAACTCTCCTTTGCACTGGGCTGTTTGCCAGCTGACAGTGTAGTTACCAATCGGTGTTCACAAGCCTTATAGAAATGCCACTCTGGTCACGTGTGAGGGTTTTAGCCTGCTTGCTTGCTACTTTATCGTTGACACATGGGAGTCTATCCCTGTGTGATCTGTCCTCACACCTGCACGTGTCCATTCTAGATATGGATGCAGACCGGGGACCCCCGTCCCCGCCCCCCCCCTAGTCTGCGCTCAGGTGTGCAGGCCCCGGCAGATTTCAGGGGACCCCCCCCCTCCCCCGAGGCTTCGAAAATGTAGACAGAAGTCAGCAGATCTTTGAGATTGGGATTTTCTTTGGCAATGTGGAAAGCGCTCAGGGTGTGGTGGATTTGGGGTGAGGGCTTACGACCCCCATTTGGGAGAGGTCTGGGACCAGAGAAGGGCTGACAGGCTGGGAGGAGGGGAGGGGATAAAACGGAATTAGGGGCAGGAGGTGGGGCCTGGAGGAGGGGATTAGGACCAGAAGGACGCGGGCAGGGAGCTCTGTAGATCAGACTTCCCTCCCCAAGCCACGCGGTGTCCACCATCACCTACAGGGCTCGCGACCTCGGTTCCCCCAGCACCCCACGGCTCACGACCTCGGTCCCTCCCCAGGACCCCAGAGCTCACGACCTCGGTCACCCCCCCAGCACCCCAGGGCTCGCGACCTCGGTCCCCCCCCAGCACTCCAGGGCTCACGACCTCGGTCCCTCCCCAGGACCCCAGAGCTCACGACCTCGGTCCCCCCCAGCACCCCAGGGCTCACGATCTCGGTTCCCCAATACCCTCTGACTCGCAACCTCAATTCTCCCAGCACCCTATGGCCCGCGACCTCGATTCCCTGGAACCACAGGACACGGGGGCGGGGAGGCCACTCACCGCGTCCCGCAGTGAGTCCCCTCCTGGGGCCTCCCGCGCCGTTGCGTCCATGCGCGCTGGCCCGGCCTTGGAGGATCCCCGCGGGACCCCGGCGCTGGAGGCGGGGACAGGTGCGACGCTCGGGGCTGGACGCGCGCTGGCAGCGGGCGTGGCGCGCACTGGGGCCGGTGCTGACTGGACCGGACCAGCTGCAGGCCAATCCGGCTTTGCTGGGTGTTTGTCCATCGCAGATGGAGCTGACCTGGGAGGAACTCTGTGGTTAGTTACTTTTGAAACCGACCGTCCTAAGCCATTTCTAACTGCACAGGGCAATGCATTAAGCAGCCCCACCCTTCAGGGCCATCCTCCTCGTCCACTTCAGAGATTTCGGGTCTCACACCGAAACTCAGACCTCATTGAACAGCAGCGACTCACTCTCTGCTCCTGCTCCCCAGGTCCTCGCTGTTGTAGCTTCAAGTGCTGCATGTGTTTGTTTGTTTGTTTTTTCCAGGTAGGGTCTCACTCTAGCTCAGGCTGACCCGGAAGTCACTCTGTAGTCCCAGGCTGGCCTCGAACTCACGGCGATCCTCCTACCTCTGCCTCCCGAGTGCTGGGATTAAAGGTGTGAGCCACCACCTCCATCCATGTGCTGCCTCTTAACAGGGACCCAAATTCAGCCCTGGCGGGCAGCAGAGTCTATCACCTCCAATCTGCCATTTCTGAGGATCTCGGCATGTCAGCTTCAGAATTACAGTGACTATGATCCATTCCCAACGTTCAGCCATCTCTCAAGATGCCCCCAATTCTGTTTTCACAGACGGTCAGGAAGCAAGATCTCGGGATCCCCCATCTCATTACACTTCAGCTATGGCTCAAGGGTCACCTTGTGGGTGGTCTACCAGGACCATGTTCTTTGCAGTCACCTGTTTTTGTTTTTTTTTTTGGTTATGTTTTGTTTTTTCGAGGCAAAGGTCTCACTCTAACACAGGCTGACCTGGAATTCACTATGTAGTTTCAAACTGGCCTCAAATTTATGGCAATCCTCCTACGTCTGCCTCTGAGTGCTGGGATTAAAGGCTTGTGCAACCATGTCTGGCTTAGTCACCTGTTTTGTTTACATGTCTGAAACCCCTTGGCCCAAACCTTGATGGGAGCAGAACTGTGTCTGTCTGAGTCACTCCAATATGGCTAGAATGTAGCTCAGAGACAACACATGGTTGCCTATGATGCTAAATACATACTTAAACAAAACATGGTCACGCAGGCAGAGGTACCCTGCTTTACATATACCAGGATGCCTGGAGGAATATGGAGTCAGGCATCCACCTTGGAAGCAGCATGGTGGGTTCTTGGAGCTAAACAGGAGTCACTGCCCGACCACATTCCACTCCTAGGTGTGTGCTGGAGAATCAGCAGTGTACATCACACAGAAACTTGCACACCTTTTATGGCAGTATTATTCACAACAGTCAGAGTAGAAACAGTCCCAGTGGCCATTGGCAGATGGACAAGTAGATATTAGATGTGAGGTGTGCACACTCAGCAACCAAAAAGGAGCGAGTGGGTGGTGGTGGTGCATGCCTTTAATCCCAGTACTCTGAAGGCAGAGGTAGGAGGATCACTGTGAGTTCAAGGCCACCCTGAGACTACATAGTGAATCCCAGGTCAGCCTGAGCTAGAGTGAGACCCTACCTCGAAAAACAAAAAACAACAACAAAAAAATTAAACGAGGTCTGAAGAGATGCCTTAATGGTCAAGGCACTTGCCTGTAGAACCAAAGGACTCAAGTTTGATTTCCAAGGACACACGTAAGCCAGATGGACAAGATGGGGCTTGCGTCTGGAGTTTATTGGCAGTGGCTGGAGGCCCTGACATGCCCCATTCTCTCTATCTGCCTTTCTTTCTCTCAAACTACCCACCCCCCCACACACACACCACGCACACTAGGATGTGGTGGTGCATGCATTTGATCCCAGTACTCGGGATGAGGTAGGAGGATCCGGATGAGTTTGAGGCCATCTTGGGCTACAGAGTGAGTTAAATGTCAGGTTGGGTTACAGTGAGACTCTACTTCAGTCAATCAATCAATCAATCAATCAATAAATGAAAGAAGCCAGTTACAAAAGGCCACATATTGTGGGACTTCACTTGTAGGAAATACCAGTAACTGACAACCCCATGGAGATACAGTGCATTAGTGGTTATTGCAGTGTGAGGAGGAAGAAAGGGGAGAGGCTGGTTAACATGTAGGGGTTACTTCTGGGGGATCAAAAGTGTTCTCATCTTAGATTGTGGCAATGGCTGCAGAATCTGTGAATATATTAAAAGCTACTGACTTGAGTAGATTTTATGATATGTAAATTATATCTCAATGAACCTACTAAATGGTAGTTAAAATTTGCATGCACATGTGTGTGTGTGTTTATGCATAGGTGCACCAGGGTCTCTTGTCACTCCAGACACTTCAGATATGTACCATTTTTGTTGTCTGGCTTTACCTCAGTGCTGTGGAATCAAACCCAGGCCAGCAGGCTTTGTAACTTTAACTGCTGAGCCATTTTCCCAGCCTCCAAAATGGTAATTTTTAAAAGCAAGGCCATCTCCCCCCACCCCTTTGGGGTCTTTTTGTATCTTTTCTAATTTCCTTTCTCTGGATAATAGATGGGAAGATGAGAGCTGGTCTGGCATGGGCCTCAACCTGCCCTGGTGGTTTAGCCAGAGTCAGCCTGTCCAGTGGCATCTGGCTTCTCTTTGAAGGCAGCTGTGAGGAGATCTGGGGAGGGGGGAAGGCTGCCAGCTGCCCACAGAAGACTGTGAACTGAGAATACAAAACCTAATCAATGAAATAGCAGAAATATTTCCAAATCTTCAAAAGGACATGCACATCTAGGTGAAACAGGGTGTTAGGGGTTCAGGAAAGTCCTTGAATTCTAAACCCTAGGTTCATGTCTACTTCTAACCAAAGAATTGGATAAAGTGAGACTAAGAAGGATAATTATTAAATTATTATATTTATTGAGGGAAGTACAGAACCAAGGGAAGGAAAATGAATACACCCACGTGGTCTGAGAGCCCACATGGTGGGCCTAGAAGAAATGTAAAAAGATAGTTAGAGAGGAAAGAAAAGAAAGCACAAACAGCTCCTGCCATGTGGAAGGCAGGAGGGGGTAAAGAGCCCATGTGGGAAGTAGGGGTCAGAGGGTTCTCCCCTAGTTTCAAGCCTAGCTGGGCCAAGACGAGGGGAAACTCAACAAAACCTGGAGACTCATGAGCGATGAATGGTCCACTAAGAGAAGTTGTCCTCCCTTGGTAAATGTATTTATAACCTTATGATGGTAGATCTCCCCTTCAGCTCAGGTGAGCCAGAAAGACTGCTGATTGGTCTAGGCTAGGGGCTGTCTCAGGAAGAGGCCAGCCAGGACATCAAGTTCTTGGGGGCTGAACTTGACCAATCACAATGTTAGTATTAAATCCTAGGAGAGAAGAGCTCCCTCACAAGAGGGGCTCAGATTGTCTGTGGAAAAACAGATCTAGGGAAGAAATAAGAAGTCAGATCATACTTTGATCTCTAGCAAAGTAGAGACTGCAAGGGCACTTTCAGGGGCCCAGTCACCCTCACTGCCTAACAAAGCTACCTGGCTCCTTCCCATTGCCCCCTCTCTTAGGAGGATCCTCTCACTGCTGTTAGAGGAAAGAGGACAATGACTGGTCAGTCTTTAACTGCTTCCAGCAGAACAGGAAGATCATAGTCCTGGAAGAGAAAAAATAAATGCATTTAGCAAACTGGTTTAGGGTTTCCTTGTAGATGTCTTGGTGGGGACTATCAGGTGGATGGAGGGTCCCCCAAAGAACTGGATTGGTGGAGTATAAAGCAGGTGAGAAGACAGTCCTGGAAGAAAATGTTGTCTTTCTTATCACTTGAGCTTAAAAAATAAAAGCAAGGAGTGAATGGGAAGTGGGAACACAGCATACTGGCCACCCTTAGGGTTTCCACTCTTGTAGATGTCTTGGCGTTGGGGAGCATTTGCGGGAAGCCAGGTGGATGGAGTTGGGTTGTCTCAGGACCGTCTGAGCGTGAGCTGATTGAGATTTCCTCCCAGAACTGTTCACCGAGTGGCACAGTGGTGTCTGACATGGCCTGAATCTGTTCCTGTACCCCACTTTCCCCTTTGAAACTTCAATGTCTATCAGGTGAGATTTGATGTCAGATTTTTTCACAACATTTAATCTTGATAATGGCAAATATACCATATTTTGTATAATTGTCTTTCTTATCACTTGAGCTTAAGTATTTAGAAGCGAGATCAGTATCAGGGATGTATTCCCTCCCATGCCTCCAGTCCACTTAGAGAGTGGTTGGTTTCCTCCATAACAGACATGCCACTATTGCACTCATTGGCTCATTTGGCCTGGCTGGCCAAATTTAAAGCTTGCAGTGTACACAGATTTTTTGTTTGTTTGTTTCTGGGTCTCCATATCCTCCCTGATCAGGACGACATGTGACTTACCAGAGGGCCAGTGTAAAACATGTTAGAAGTGTCCCACCATCTATCTCTAGTGGCCTTGTTGACCTGGGAGCAGGGGCCAAAATATTGACCATTTTAGCTCCATTGATTCCAATTGGATTTGGCTTCTACAGAGGTTATTAGAACACTTGGAAAGGAAATTGCACCAAACTTCAAGGGTGTATATACATATTATATCTGATTAATGAAACAGATCTAGTTAAAGAATGGTACAACAGCTTAAAGTCTAACCTTTAAGGTTAGTTGTCCTGTGGCAGCATAGGCCATATCTGAAGCATAGAAAGCAGGCACATCATCTAGGGGTGAAAAGGCCTAAGTGAGGTCAGGGGAAGAGATTGAGGAAAGGAAAGGTGGAGGAAAGGCTAATCAAAATCAAAGAGGGTATGAATAAGTCATACTTTTTTGGACAATTGAACACCCAGAAACCAGAGATTGTTACTAGAAAGTTTTCAGTGCCAGGGATGGGATACCTTCCAGTGAGTTGTTGGCCAGGCAGGTCCCTGATGGCCCCAAAACATTACAGGCCATTGCCAAGGCTCTTGGTTTTCCACCAGGAATAGATGGTAAGACCCTATTTCTGAAGACTCCACATATTTGGGTTGAGAAATCCTGCTTGGAGCTGAGCTGAAAACCTCATCCATGTAGACCAGCTGACAGAAAGCTGGAAAAAGCTATGCTGCATGCAGTTCAATGGGAGAGAGAGAAATCACCAGTGAAGATACTCAACAGTGGATACTGCAAGCCTTAAGATGGACCATCCAGGCCAAATGAGTCAACGGGTGCAATAGTGACATTTCTATTATGGGGGAAACCAACTGCTCTCTAATTCTCTAATTGGACTGGAGGCCTGCTCCCTGGGAGGGAATACATGCCTGATACTGAACCCTATGACAGGGGTAGTCATGAGCCCTAGGGGTGTAACGTCTGCTGCTGTCTGGCTAAATGTATATACTATGCTCACCAAACTGCCCAGTAAGCACTTCTCTTAAATTTCATATCCATATATTAATGCTACTCTCACTTTTGGTTAGAGAAGCTTCTCTTTTCAGATGGTGGTGACCTTGGGATGACTCAGAAGACACCATAGTGCTGAGAAGGGACAGAGGAGTGCTCAGCATTGAAACATCTCTATCACACCTTCCAAGGCTCAAGGTCCATTGTGGAAAAGGTGGCAGAAAGAATGTAAGAGCCAAAGGAAGGGTAGGACACCTTACAATGCACTCCTCTGGACACAAAATGGCCTGGATATCCATGACCTCACAGTGCCTGAGACTACCTACACAAGACCATCCTAATAGGAGGAAAAGATGATGATATCAAAATAAAAGGGAGACTGATTGAGAGGGGGAAGGGGTATGGAGTTGCGAAGGGGAAAGTAGGGGGAAAGGAGGGAATTACTATGGGTTATTGTTTATAATTATGGAAGCTGTCAATAAAAATTTTTTAAAGGTATAAAAAAGAAAGTAGGCACATCTTTCAACCCATTTAAACCAATTAATTTAACTTAGAAACTGTTAGACAGCATAAAGTTTTGGCATCTGTGTTTGAAAACATCTTTGATACCTGTGTGGGTATCAACTACCCAGAGAAGATTGGAAATAGAACCGCAGAGCTTGAAATCATTTTCCTCTAATGAAGACCATTGTTTGGGCATGAGGCTGTATACTGAAGCAGGGAACATATCTTTTTTTTTGTTTGTTTTTCGAGATAGGGTCTCACTCTGGCCCAGGCTAACCTGGAATTAACTATGTAGTCTCAGGGTGGTCTCAAACTCATGGTGATCCTCCTACCTCTGCCTCCCTAGTGCTGGGATTAAAGGCATGTGCTACCATGCCCGGCCCTGGGGAATATATCTTAAGAGTCAATTGATTTACAAGCAACAAACTTGGGATACCAGAAATGAAACAGTCATTCCACTGAAGTCTTGACTGAAACTATGTGATTACACAAAACAATAGATCATTACCTAGTTATTGGTGAACTAAAATATCTGAGCTTTAATATAACCCTTTGCAAATCTGTCTTGGGAGGAAACACTGTTGAACAATGTTGTTAGCTTGATCTTGGATAGCAAGCAAGCTGATGTACATTAGAAATTTTTATTAACAGGAAGTAATTCTATATTTTACCTATGACTTAAAATTAATAAGGCTTAGGCAAGCTATCCTTACATATTTTACCTAACATGAGGACAAAAGTCACAGTGACTGAAATCATATTGACCGTTTGATCAAATTAGCATAAACAGAACAGGAGTTTTTAAAATATTTTATTTTTATTTATTTGAGAGAGAGAGAGAGAGAGAGAGATAGATAGATAGATAGATAGATAGATAGATAGATAGATAGATAGATAGAGAATATGGGCACACCAGGGTCTCCAGTTGCTGCAAATGAACTCCAGACACATGCACCACCTTGTGCATCTAGCTTACATAGGCCCTGGGAAATTGAACCTGAGTCCTTTGGCTTTGCAGGCAAGCACCTTAACCGCTAAGCCGCCAGCCTGAGAGTTGTTTTTGAAAACCTCAGTGATTTTAGGTATGAGAACCTTATCTTGGGAAATTAAACACTGATAAGTGAACTTTTACCTTATGACTCGGTTTTCCCAATAGCTAAAACTTTGACAGAGAAACATAGTTAACTTGGCTAAGTACCTTAAAGCTAGTTTTTATAACCCTTAAGCCATAAACAAATCAACATTAGTTGAGACCTTAGCCCTAACATCTTGAGGCTTGTATTATTTTAATCTATGAGGCCTCCATGTAGGCTTAGTGAGTTAGGAGTTACTGAGCCAGAAATTGTAACTGGAGTGATCAGGTCCAGCTGGTGGTCAGTGGCCAGTTTAGATGGTCAGAGAGGTAAAAGAATTGCTGTACCTCAGGTACTTGTATCTATCCCCCTCCCCTTTTTTCTTTCCTATAAAATAAAGTTCAGGGGTGGAGAGATGGCTCACAGGTTCAGGAACCATCTAGAACCTTAAACAGATATAATCAGAGAAAAGGATCTCTCAAGAACATACTGTAATTAAATTGCCAGAAGTACAGAACAAAGCAAGAATAATAAAATCCTCAAGAGGAGTAAAGTCACATTTAAGGACAAGCCCATTAGATAACATCAGATTTCTGGGAATGCAAAGAAGGCATGGGGAATGATGCATTTCAAGTCTTGTAAAAAAAAAAAAAAAAAAAACCTTTTAGGCACTGGTGTGGTGGCACAAGCACTCGGGAGGCAGAAGTAGGAGGATCACTGAGTTTGAGGCCAGCCTGGGATTGAAGAGTGAGTTCCAGGTCAGTCTGGGCTAGAGAGAGACCCTATCTCAAAAAAAGGGGTTTCAGGCTGGAGAGATGGCTTAGCAGTTAAGGCACATGCCTGCAAAGCCTAAGGACCCCGGTTTGGTTCTCCAGGTCCCACGTGAGCCAAATGCACGTGGTGGCACATGCATCTGGAGTTCATTTGCAGTGGCTAAAGGCCCTGGTGCACCCATTCTTTCTCTCTCTAATAAATAAATAAATAAAAATATTTTTTTTAAAAAGGGGGTTTCATTACATTTTCATACATGTATATAATGTACTTTATACCCTCTCTTGTTCACTCCTCTTCTTCCTCTTTTCAATTATTCCTTTCTTCTTTCCTTTTTATTTCTGTAGGTTAAGGTCTCACTTACTATGTAGTCTCAGGGTGGTCTCAAACTCACAGCCATCCTCCTACCTCTGCCTCCTGAGTGCTGGGATTAGAGGCATGTGCCACCATGTCCCGCTCTTCTTTCCATCTTCGATGACCTACACCCAGTGAGTTTTATGAGAGTTACTTTCAGGATCCTGGGTGAAGGGTTATTTACAAACCTTGGGTTCCTTACCAGTTGGCTAAACTATTGAAAAAAAAAAAGTCTCTCCCTCCCCCTAGCTACCATTATCTGCCTGTAAATCCTCAGGGAGGGGCAGGCCCTTCCCTCCCCGGCCCTTCACAACAGGATGTCCACTAGCCCAATCTTGAGCAAGTCTGACTGGAGAATCACAGGTGATGTCATGCTCTGAAGAAAGCCTTCACCTCACTCCACTCCTTCCAGCTCTTCCATTCTTTTCTTTGTGGCTGAGTCCTCTTCTTTTTTGTTTTTTGAACCTCAGAGGGTTTCACTCTGGTCCAGGCTGTGACTATGTAGTCTCAGGGTAGACATTTCCTTTGTGGCTGAGTCACTTTTAATTCATCACTTTGACCAGTTTGGAGTCTTTGCAATTAATTGCTTGCCCACAAAAATGAGCTTCTCTTACCAAATCAGGCCCCTGTCCTGTTTTGACACAGTGAGCCTTCTGAGCCCATGCTGGCCTTGAAGTCTAGTTTCTTTTATTCTCAGCCTCATGAGTGCTGGGATCACAGGCATGTGTCATGTATCTGTCCGAAATACTCAAATAAACTTAACAAATCTTAGATCTGATAGAGCTCACTGCCCTCTTGTGGGCCTGAGTGAGCAGGAGGCTGTGGGTCTTTCTCCAGGTTTCTACCTCTGCGGACCTGCCCTCCACAGGCTGCGTATTCCAGTTGGAGAGTGTGGCTTCTCTAAGCAGTTTGTCACTCTGCCCATGGGCTCACCCCAGAAGTTCTACACTAGGGGGCTAATTATCCAGGAGGGATCAGATGTATATAAGAGGTAGTTTATTGTTCTCTGTGTTTGCTTGTTCATGGTGGTTCTGGGACTTCATAGACGCCTTGGCATGTGATTTAGCCAGCTATTTTTAAATTTTATGTTGAGACAGCGTCTCACTACTTCAGGCTGACTTCAAAGTCATATCTACCCTGCCTCACAGTCCCAAGTAGATAGTCTCCTACACATTTGGCACCATGCCTGCCTCTATGGACCGTTTATGATAATAAAGTAAGAAACAGCCTAGATGTGTACCAACATGGGGCTGATTCAGTTATACAACATCCTTACAACTAAAAGCTATGCAGACATTGTAAATTAAAATTCTGGCATAATTACTGCAATTACTGACAAACGAAGACATCCATGGTACATGTCAGCCAGACCTGTTTTGGTAAAATTATATGTGTAATGAATGAGGTTGACTCTTGCAAGATATTACAGAAATGGAATTGCAGCATGCCATTGTTTGGGGGGCTCCCTTTGCACATAATTCCCTGGAGATGCCGTGGGTTTTTTTTTTTTGTGGGTGTTGTCCAGGCTTCTGGGAATAACAGTGGGGTGGTGGAAGGGGGAAGAGGGAAGGAGGAAGGAAACAAGTTAGGATGAAAAAAGGAATCTAGGTGACTTGGCAGCAAATGAATGTGTACTTTGCACTTTAAAATTCTTGGGGCTGGAGAGATGGCTTAGCCATTAAGGCATTTGCCTGTGAAGTGAAGCCTAAGGACCCAGGTTCAATTCTCCAGTACCCACGTAAGCCAGATACACAAGGTGGTGCATACATTTGCAGTTCGTTTGTAGTGGCTGGAGGTCCTAGTGTGCCACACTTTCTCTTTCTAACTGTCTCTCTCTAATAAAGAAATTAAACAAAATTCTTCTTAGTAGCAATTATTTTCTTAGTGCTAGCCCACATTACTGAGGGAAGGTCTCCAATCACCTTTCTTTATTTTCCTTAAGAGGAAAGTGTATGCAGCATGTGCTGAAATTCTCTTCTGATGCTCAGCGGAAATGTCACTGGAGTTTACCTCACTTTTAGAAATCATTTGTTACACAACTTCTGCTGCAGGCCCCGGTGGCATTCCTGCCCTATATACCAACCTCCCCGTGTGGGCCCAAACCTACTGGCTTGCTTTTAGAAAAAAAAAGTTTTTCAAAAGTTGCTAGAGGGACTAGAGAGATGGCGTAGGGATTAAGGCACTTGCCTGCAAAGCCTAAGGACCCAGGTTTGACTCCCCAGTACCCATGTAAGCCAGATACACATGGTGGCTCATGCATCTGGAGTTCGTTTGCAGTGGCTAGAGGCCCTGGTATGCCCATTCTCTGTTTCTGTTTCTCACTCTCTCAAATAAGTAAATAAAATATTTCTGAAAAGTAGCTGGAGTAGTTCTGTTTTCACAGATGATAAGCTGTCAGCCACTCATGTTGGGCTTGTGCGTTTCTGCTGCTCCTGTAGCACATGATCACAAAATGGCTGGGTTCAACAACAGAAATTTCTTCCTTCACAACTCTTGAGGCCAAAAGTCTGAAGAAACCAGTTCTTCTGGGCTGATACAGGACAAACCATGCTCCCTCCAGAGGGTTCTGTGGAGGTTCCTTATATCTTCCCCAGCACACAAGCATTCCTTGTCTTACGGCTATGTCAGTTCAATGTTAATTTTTTTTTTTTTTTTTTTTTTTTTGTTTTTTCGAGGTAGGGTCTCACTCAGGCCCAGGCTGACCTGGAATTAACTATGTAGTCTCAGGGTGGCCTTGAACTCTTGGCGATCCTCCTATCTCTGCCTCCCAAGTGCTGGGATTAAAGGCGTGCGCCACCACGCCCGGCTTTTTAATTGTTTTTGTTTTGATAAGATATTACTCTGTAGCATAGGTTGACTTGGAACTCATTTTGTAGCCTAGGCTGGCCTCAGACTTGACAATCAATGTTCACCCTAATGTTAACAGGCCAGCCCCTACATGAATGCAGTTTTTTTTTTTTTTTTTTTTTTTGGGATAACTGGTCCAGGGCTGGAACATGTAGTCTCACTATCCTCCCATGAGTGCTCAGTTCAGCCCGGCTTTTTTTTTTTTTTTTTTTTTTTTTTTTTTTAAGGTAGGGTCTTGCTGTAGCCCAGGCTGACCTGGAATTTACTATCTAGTCACAGGGTAGCCTTGAACTCATGGCGATCCTCCTACCTCTGCCTCCTGAGTGCTGGGATTAAAAGCATGCATCACCACACTGGGCTCAGTTCAGTTTTCAAGGTCATATCTTCAATTCAACTCCATCTTCACTTGCCTTTTCTTGTGTGCCCTCAAATCTCTTGCCTCTGTCTTGCAAAGATGCATGTGATTGTATTTATGTCTCTATGGATAGTCCACAATAATCATCCCATCTTGAGTCACCCTAGCTTAAGATACTTAGCTTAACTGCACTTGCAAAAGGATGTTTTTTGTTTTTAAATTTTTTTTTTCCGGGTAAGGTAACACATACAGGTGGCAGGAATTAGGACATGCCCTCTCTGGAGGCCATTCTTCAGCCTTGCACAACTCAGTTAAAGCTTCTTTCCTTGGGAATCCGAGGAGTCTGGTACCAGTGGAGCACCTGTGAAAAACGGAATGCCCTTGTGCAATGTATACTCTACCCCCAGGGCTCAGATCCCAGACAGGACAATGTTAAAAGAAACAGGTGATGTTAAAGGAAACAGGTGAAAAAGATTATACTGAGGTAACCCAGGCTCCAAAAGACAAACACCACATGTTCTTTCTCATACATGGATCCAAGTTTCAAGTTTTAGATATGTATGGGAGTAGGAGTGAGAATCAGAAGAGGTGAGGAAGCTAGAAATGGGCCATGGCTGGGGAGGGGGAAGGGCTTAAGGGGAGGACTGCCAGTAGAGCACATGTGACATGAAAGTAGAGAAGGAGGATACTGGGGATGGAAAGGTTTACGTGGGGATAGGGATGGGAAATGGTGGAGAGGAGGGGGAGGGCCAATCAAAACTAAAGATTTATGAAAAAACCATCTAGAAACCTATTTTTAATTAGCCAATTAAATTTATTTTATGTTATATCCGTAATCAGAGAGAGATAGAGAGGAGAGTGACAGAGAATGAGTGCTCCAGGGCTTCTAGCAGCTGCAAAGGAACTCCAGATGCATGCACCTCTTTGGACATCTGGCATTACATGAGTAGTAGAGAATCAAACTTGGGTCATCTGGTTTTGCAGGCAACTGCCTTAATCTCTGAGCCATCTTTCTAGCCATATATATATATATATATAAATAAATAAATATATGGTATTTTTTATCCAGGCTGACCTAATTAAGTATGAACTCACTGTAATATATTTTAAGTGCTGGGATTAAATGCATGTGCCACCATGTCAGGCTTAAGAATTTTTTTCTTTCTTTTTTTAAAGAAGCAGAGAGAAAGAGAGACAGAGAGAGAATGGGCACACTAGGCCTCTAGCCACTGCAAAGGAACTCCAGACGCATGCGCCACCTTGTGCATCTGGCTTATCTGGGTCTTGGGGATTCGAACCTAGGTCCTTTTGGCTTTGCAGGCAAGTGCCTTAACCACTAAGCCATTTCTCCAGCCCATGGCTTAAAATTTTTATGTAAAGAGTTTGAACAGATGCAACCTGCATTGGATGGATAATGCTGCTGAGAGAATCCACAGGTTGTTATAGAAAAATTCCAGTACCAGGGGTAGAATACCTTCCAGTGAGTTGTTGGTCAGACAGGCCCCAAAACAATACTGCCACTGCTTTTTTTTTTTTTTTTTTTTTTTTTCATTTTCTAGGTAGAGTCTCACTCTAGCCCAGGCTGACTTGGAATTCACTATGTAGTCTCAAGCTAGCCTCAAACTCACAGTGATCCTCCTACCTCTGCCTCCCTGAGTGCTGGGATTAAAAGGTGTGCGCCACCATGCCTGGCTAGAGAAGTTTCTTTTTGCAGATGGTGGTGACTGCCGAGGAGACTCAAAACTCGCCAGAGTCCTCAACACTAAATGAGACAGCAATATTACCCCCTCCAAGGTTACCTCCAAGCAACAATGTAGAAGATGGTGCAGAAGGAATATAACAACCAGAGGATCACAGGACAGGGAAGAGCATGATGGAATGCTGTCTGTCATCCAGGCATGACAGGACCATTACATTCATGACCTTATAGATAAAGATATTATTTATTTATTTGCAAGCACACACACACACACACACACACAGAGAGAGAGAGAGAGAGAGAGAGAGAGAGAGAGAGGGAGGGAGAATGAGTGCACATGGGCCTGTAGCTGCTGCAAACAAGCTCCAGATGCATGGGCTGCTTTGTGTATCTAGCTTTCCGTGGTTACTGGGGCATTGAACCGAGGTCCTTAGCTTTGTAGGCAAGCACCTTAACTGCTGAGCCATCTCTCCAGCCCTGCAATCCATGGCTTTATAGCGACTGATGTAACCTGCACAAGACCACACCATATGGGGTTTATCAACATTCCATCACGGATGATGGAGGAGGGCATGAGGCCCCATTCCTCCTCGATGGTGGCTGGGGGAGCAGGAGACGTGTTATGTTGTGGAAGAGCCACTGACAGGACCAATTGCTCTGGTAAATAATCCCCATGCGTGCCCATACGGGCAACCCCAATTAAACTCCTACCCAAGAAAAAAGGCAAAAAGACATCAAAATAGAAGAGGGTCTAGCTGGGGAGGAGAAGGGAGGAGTTCAATGGAAGGAGGTGGGGAGGGGGTCAAAAGAAAGCAATGGGCAAGGAATATGATGGAAATACATTACACACATGTATAAATTTTTTTGCCCAAAAATATGCATAAAAAACTGGTATTGGCAGGCATGTCCTGGACCAGAATGCAAGATTGTATGCTCTTAGCTGTGTTCCTGGAGGTGCCCCTGTCATCTGCTGGACAGCATATTCAGGACAAGCTAGGTGAGCAGCTGTGACCCCCCTAAGCACATCCATGAGAGTAAGAACAAAACATTCCAGGCTCTGGAGCTTGGGGAGCGCACAGTTAAATAGGGCACACCTACCCTCCCCCTCCCGGCTCCCAGTTCTCTGTTTATTCATCTCCTTGCTCCTTCCTGGTGGTTCTGGACTTCCTGGTGGTTCTGGTGTTGACTTAGGAAGTGGCTGCGTGGCTCCACAGGACTGGTGAGTGCTTCCTGTACTTTATCTAGAGGCCTCTGGACAGTCAGGCTTGTCCTGCAGTTGCTTTTAAATTAGTGTACAATTTCCCACAAAACCAACCAGGTGGAAGGCAGGGCCAGCTATTTGGAGATAATTAATGAGGAGGCTGGTGTCCAGGTGTGCCCCCCCCCCCACTGCGCCTGCCCACACTTTCTCCTTTGTGGCATTTCTGCTGCGCAGAGGACTGGCCTGGTGGGATGGAGGCATCCTGGGGCTTGCCCTCCCTTCATCTAAGTCTCATTGCATAGGATCCAGCAGGTAGGCAGGGTGCTGGCTTGGCAGGCTCAGCTTGTGTAGCTCACCAGTATTTACCTTGGGGTCAGGGGACACATACTCAGGCATTCCTATGTTCCCCCTCTTTAAAAAAAATTTTCAAGTTAGGTTCTCATTCTAGGCCAGGCTGACTTGAATTCACTATGTAGTCTCAGGCTGGCCTCGAACTCACAGCAATCTTCTCTATCTCTGCCGCACTGGGACCTTCCTACCTGAGTGCTGGGATTAAAGGCATGTGCCATCACGCCTGGCCTCCTACGTCCTTTTTCTATCAATAAGCATCCAGAGAGTCATCTCACACACCCCAAGCGGGAGCGTAGGCACAGTCATTGTGAGTGCAGACGCCAGCCCAAGGAGTCACCCAGGGGAGTCGGCGTGTCCCGCGTCGCGTCGACAAGGGCCCAGGGCCTCTGGGTGCTTTCTTGCTTTGGGTTGGAGACCCACGTGTGGTGGTGGGTGGGTGTGTCTGCTTCCCTTCTGAGACCTGTTTCTCCAGGGCTCAGCTGCCTCTTAATGCTGTCAACTTCCCAGCCTAAGCCACACACGGGCTCCTTCAGATAAGTCTTGCAAAGACCCTTGAAATCCCCACAAGGGCAGGCCTGGGCCCTAGCCAAGGTGACCGCCGCCCTCTCTGCAACATACTCAGCTCTCAGTTGGCTCTGTAGCTGCATCTATGCAGCCCATTGCGCACGGGGGCAGCTAAAGACTGGTTCACTTGGCATTTGGCCTGAAAGCTCAGCCTCGCCCAGGCAGGCAGGAGGACACCGATAGTGGCAGAGCTAAGCACCCACTGTGGTCCCTTCCACCCTCATACCCCATTGCCTAGAGAGAGCTAGGACCCAGAGGCGCAGCCGGGCTGGCCAGGAGTAGGCGGGGCTCCATTGTGACGTTGCGGGGCGTGGTTCCCGCTCGCGGGGATTGAGGGACCGACCGACGGACGGGCGCTACATGACTGGTAAGGATCGCAGATTCGTTTCCTCTCCCCGCACCCCATGCCTACATCCCGCTCCTGTGCACTACCCCGCGGAGCCTCCCCTGGGGGAAGCGGAGGACGCGGGGTCTGGGGGCGCAGTCACAGCACCCCGCCAGGCCGCGCGCCCTCCCCCCCCACGGGCAGGACCGTCCGGTCCCGGGGCCGCGTCACCCCCGCGGTGACTGAGCCGTGGTGATGTCCCCCTTCCTATCCCATCCCTGCCGTGCGCCCTCCTCCCTCCCTCTACTCTGGCGTTGTGCAGACAGATGACCGCGCGCGCGCGCGTGTCTCCAGCTCCCCAAGTCTCCCTGGGTGGAGCTGGGGGTCCTGGCCCTGGCCATGCGCCCCGGGTCACCCTCGACTTTCGGGGCTGCGTGTGAGGGAACACCGATCTCACTGTTTCCATCCCCACACCCCCAGGCCATGCACTAGGCTCCAGGTCCCGGCACGGTGCGCCCAGGCCAAGTTCCTGCCAAATGCTTTACCAGTCTCATCCCCACCCCCCTTGCCAGGCCAGGATGGTGGAGGACTGCGCAGGATAGCGGCGGCCATGTGGAGGTGACGGTCAGCGTGCGGACCCAGGAGCCCGGGAACACACACGGAGGCCTGGGCTAGGTGGACGTTGCAGGCACTCAGTGTGGCCGGGGTGTTGGCGATGGAAGCGGAAGGCTTGGGTTGGCTTCTGGTCCCGCTGCACCAGCTGGTTTCCTGGGTGGCCGCTGGGGCCATGGTCTTCGGAGGAGTGGTGCCGTACATCCCGCAGTACAGGGACATCCGGAGGACTCAGAACGCGGATGGCTTCTCCACCCACGTGTGTCTGGTGCTTCTGGTGGCCAATATTTTACGGATACTTTTCTGGTAAGTTGGTGACATTCATACGGTGTGGCTTCCGGAGAGATGGCTTTGTCATTGAGGGGAGGGGAGTTCAGGTATCGCTTAGCACTGCCTTGGAGTTACTTCCTTCGTGGGGCCTTGGGGAGGTGCAGGCTCTCATTTTGCAGTGGTGGCTTGGGCAGTCACCCTTCTTTCCCCAGAATAGTGACAAGGTTGGAGGAGAAAACCTTAAATAAAATTTCTAGGTGTGCTTGTTCATTTCATGTCCCCTTACCTTCATGGGAAACTTCTGAAGCCTCTCTGTGGGCAGTGCCACTGGATCCCTGCCTTTCTTTTCCTGCATGTTATATGGGGGTGTGTGTGTGTGTGTGTGTGTGTGTGTGTGTGTGTGTAAACACGATGGAGTAAGAGAATGGGAGGGCTCTCCTGGGCCTGTGGGGAGGACCTTCTGCCATCCCTTGTCACGGCCTTGTGTGTGGTTTTGTTTCTTCTTAGGCAGTCAGACTTCCTGATAATACTTAAATGGAGACTATTTTTCTTGCTTCTGTCTGGCCGACTTCCTCTTATTGTCGTTTGCATTACGCTGAGGAAGTTGAAATTAATTTTAACAGTTATTAGTGCCAGATCCACTTGGGAGGGTGAGTTTTCATAGAAAAAAAGATCTCATTAGCTACATCCTCAGGTCTAAAATATCTGGAATTTTCTTTTATTGTGGATGATCCCAGGCCTCTGTACACAAGCCTTTACAATTCTCTTAACGTTGGTTGGCTTCTGAAGTCAATAATCAGGGCTCCAGGGAGCTGGTGGCCCAGCTCTGCTTTTCAGTTTTTTGCTTACTCTTGGAGCAGTCATGTAACTATCTGCCTTCTTGCTAATTAGTATTTAAATCAACTCCAGTGAGGTATAATCTAGATCAAATAAAACGCACCCATTTTGAAGTGTAATGTTTGTGGAGCATGCCTGGCCCCGAATTCATGAGTGGAAGTTCTCTCAGCTCTTTTGAGATTCGTCCCAGCTCTGGGCCCAGCTGATTCCAGGGAGTGTGCTTTTTGTTCCCACTTGGGACTTTTAGGAAGTGAGCTAGTGAGTTGACCCTTCTTGTCCTGAAATAGTTTGACTCTGTGGCAGGGTATGGTGGCCAGCATAGCTGAATTGAAGGACATCACCTTCACTGCAGGAAGGGTCAGTGGGTTCTTATCTGGGCTAGAGTGAGACCCTACCTCGAAAAGCCAAAAAAAAAAAAAAAAAAAAAAAAAAAAAAAAGAAAGCTGGAAGGCTGGGTATGGTGACGCATGCCTTTAATCCCGGCACTCAAGAGAGGAGGTATGCCGGGCATGGTGGCACACACCTTTAATCCCAGCACTTGGGAGGCAGAGGTAGGAGGATCACTGTGAGTTCAAGGCCACCCTGAGACTACATAGTGAATTCCAGGTCAGCCTGGGCTACAGTGAGACCCTACCTCGAAAAACTTAAAAAAAAAAAAGAGGCCAAGGAAAGAGGATTGCTGTGAGTTCAAGGCTGGCCTGAGACTACATAGTGAATTATTCCAGGTCAGCCTGGACTAGAGTGAGACCCTACCTCAAAAAATAAATAAATAAACAAAACAAAACAAAACAAAACAAAACAAAACAAAACAAAAAACAAGGGAAGGTGGAAAACTGTGTTTGGGAAATTCCTTCCTTCTGCTTTCCTCTGGATCCAGGGTAGAGAACCCCCCCGCCGCTAACAAATATGCTGGCTGGGTGCTTTGACGTGGCCTGAAGTAAGTCTAAGGCTGAAAGGAGAACCTTCCATATAACCCATTACTGTTCCATATGCCCATTACTGTTGTTTACTCTGTGCACACGGGGTGGAGTCATGCTCTTGGGCAGGTTGCCCAGTACAACCCAGTTCTCACTCTTAGAACATACTCACCTTCAGGGTTGAGGAATAAATTTTCTCCAAAACAGCAGAGAGAACTGCCTGATGTTGATACCACATGGGTTTTGCCCAGTATGCCTTTTGTTCAAAAATGAAAGAAAGAAAAAAAACCATCTAATGTACATTTTGGTTTGGAGAAGTCAGGAGTGAGCCTAGTGTCTTGGTGTGCTCTGGTGGGGAAGGGCAGGAGAATGGGACTTCTCACATTTGCCTGGGGCCTCTGAAGAGGTCCTCAAACACTTTCCATGGGTGGGGGTGGGCAGGTGGGCTGGGCTCCTTTGCATGGATACCAAGCACGGTTGATAAGCAGTCTCTTCCATAGAATCTGTAGCCCAAGCTGCTGTGGGCCACCCAGGGCTTCTGTGTAATAACACACAGGGCTTCAGTTCTGCAAGTGCTTTCTAGAATTCTAGAAAGTGTGAGGGAGGAAGCAGAGGGTGCTGGCCCTACTGGGCATCTCCATCCTCACAAGCGGGAAGGGCCAAGAGGTCTGGGCAGCATTTGGATGCCGCTGCCCATTGCTTCACTGGTCAGCAGTCTCTTAGACTTCGTGACTTTTGAGGATTTTCCATGAATAGGGGCAGCCAGAGGTTCCAGGGTCTGTGCTTTTAACAGGAGCGCTGCCACGAATATATGCTCATATACTTCACTCCACGCATACCACCCCTTGCAGTGGAAGAAGGAGAACAGATCCGGGCTGTGTCACACTCGGGGTGAGATAGGGTACTGGGACAGTGGTGGAATTAGAACCCTCAAGTGGTTTTCCCAATGTTAGCTGTGATGCAGATCTCAAAACCCCAGTCCCTCTAGGAGCATTCTACCTCTATTGAAGGTTTGGTGCATAGCTTCTTAGGGCCTGACAGTACAATAGAGAGGTGCTCACTTCCCTGTGTAACCCGGGGATTCTCAAGCTTGCGGAGCTCTCATGCTTCTTAAAACCCTGTCACTTTGTCAAGCTAGCCTTCTTCCGATTGTTTTTCATGACGTGCAGGTTGCAGGATTTGGCATCTGTAATGTCAGAAGCCAGTGCCAAGTGACCCTGAAGCTAATGTTGCAGGTAAAGGAGACAGGGTGGATGGATGGGTGGGGGCCCAGAGGCTCAGGCTTTTCTGGACAAAGCTCTCAGCCCCGATCTGATGAACAAAGGCAGTGATGTTCAGCCTCTGCCATTGCTGGCAAAGTGGCTCACGGCTGCGAGAGTGAAACATTCGTTGTATCTGAGTGGCGGTAATATTCTGCTACTTGAGGTGATGCTTTGATTTTACGACTGCTTTTCCGCCTGACTTCTGTTACTTTGGGTCTTGGAGAAGTTACCCTTCATAGAACCAGTTGCTGGAGTTGATCAATCTGGTTGTACCATTCTTACAGGAACCTTTGGACAAGTCTGGAGCTTCTCTGAGCAGCTGGTCCACACTGGCCAGTGACCACTTGACCTTAGAAGGGCTGGAGGAGAGAAAACAAACTCACCAGCACAGACTTATTATTTTGTTATTAGTGCTGACAATGTTTTGTTATTAATTTTGACAATAAATGGTACCTTTATTTAGATTATCTTTAATTTTTAATTTTATTTTATTTGTTAAACATTTTTAATTTTTACTCTTTTATTTACTTATTTGAGAGACAGAGAGAATGGGTGTGCCAGGGCCTCCAGCTGTTGCAAATGAACTCCAGATGCATGTGCCACCTTGTACATCTGGCTTATGTGGGTCCTGGAGAGTTGAACCTGGGTCCTTTGGCTTTGCAGGCAAGTGCCTTAACCACTAAGCTATTCCTTCAGCCCTTATTTTATTATTTTTTAAAGTTTATTTATATATTTATTAGTGAGAAAGGACAGAGAAGAAGCAGAGAGAATGGGCATGCTAGAGCCTTCAACCACTGCAAACTAACTCCAGATGCATGCACCACCTTGTCCATCTGACTTATGTAGTACTGGGGAATTGAACCTGGGTCCTTAGGCTTCACAGGCAAGTGCCTTAACCACTAAGCCATCTCTCCAGCCCCTATTTTTATTTTTTTAAAAAATATTTTATTTATTTATTTATTTATGTATTTGAGAGAGACAGAGAGAAAGAGGCAGACAGAGAGAGTGAGTATGGGTGCACTGCAAGTTAACTCTAGATGCATGTCCTACCTAGTGTGTCTGGCTTTATGTGGATACTGGGGAATCGAACCCAGGCTGTCAGGCTTTGCAAGCAAGCACCTTTAACTGCTGAGCCATCTCTCTAGGCCACCCCCTAATTTTTTTTTTTTTTTTTTTATTTTTTTTTTTTTTTTAGAGATAGGTCTCACTCTAGCCTAGGCTGACCTGGGACTCACTCTGTAGTCCAGGTTGGCCTCAAAACTCACAGCGACTCTCCTACCTGTGTCTCCTGAGGGCTGGGATTAAAGACATGTGTCACCACACCCAGCTTAGATGATGATGATGTTTATATTTTATTTTTGAGAGAGAGAGTGAGAGAGCGAGAATGGGCATGCCAGGGCCTTTTAGCCATTGTTAATGAACTCCAGATGCATATGTCCCCTTGTGGCGCATGTGGCACATTGCATGCTTGAGTTATTTGCGTCTGGCTTATGTGGGACCTGGAGATTTGAACAAATGTTCTTAGGCTTCGCTGGCAAGCACCTTAACTGCTAAGTCATCTCTCCAGCCTTATTATTTTTTAAATATTTTATTTATTTGTAAGGAGAGAGTGAGAGAAAGAAAAAGATGGGATGCCAGGGCTTCTTGCCACTGCAAATGAACTTCAGATGAATGTGTCATGCATCTGGCTTTACCTGAGTGCTGGGGAAATCAATCCCTGGTTGTCAGGCTTTGCAGGAGAATGCCTTAATAGCTACAGCCCTAGATTATCTTTTAAAATTATATTAAATCTTGTTTCCCTGTTTATTTTGTTCCTTGTATGTTTTTTGGGGAAAGTTGTGCCTTTTGAAATTCTGTGTCATATTTTAGCTGTCTTCTCATAAAGCCAACCAAACCCTCAGCTTTGCCCCCTCATGCTCATGGTAAGCTCTCTCCTCCTTTACTAATGGCACTTGCTAGGACTGACTTTGTGTGGTGGATGGGAACAGAAACCTTGACTATTTCCTCCATAGTCTTTCTTCTTCTTTTTCTTTTGAGGGGGGAGGAGAGAGAGAGAATGGGTGTGCCAGCGGCCTCTGAGCCGCTGTGAACAAACTCCAGAAGCGTGTGCCTCCCCCATCCCTGTGGGCAAGTGTGGCATTGCTCCCTTGCGTCACTTTTTGTGTCTGGCTAAACTCGGGACCTGGAGATTGGAACTGGTGTTCTTAGGCTTAGCAGGCAGGCGCCTTAACCACCAAGCCATCTCTCCAGCCCCCTCCATAGTCTTTCTAGTGACAGATGTCAGCTTGTTCTAGAAGCTACACCCCTAGCCTCACGTGGCCCTCAAATGATGCCTTAGCTCTTTCCTTGTCTGATCTCCACGGGCAAGCTGCCAGCCAGGTAGCCCATGGAGAACAGTTCTTAGAAGCAACTGAAGGCTTGGCTGTGTTTGCCAACAGCCTTGGGGTTTTTATCTTCACTTTATAAGCAAAGACTATGGGTCAGGGACATGGATCACAGGTGCATGGGCCTAGGGCAGCATGGAGACAGCAGGATCCTGGGAACTGATCCTGGGAACACACCTGGTCTGTTCCAGCTCTTCCTCCACTATTTTGTTTTTGTGTACATGCATTTCTTTCTTGGTTTTTCGAGGAAAGGTCTCACTCTAGCTCTGGCTGACCTGGAATTCACTATGTACTCTCAGGGTGGCCTCAAACTCACGGTGATCCTCCTACCTCTGCCTCCTGAGTGCTAGGATTAAAGGCGTGTGCCACCATGCCCAGCCACTCTTGTTTTTAAACATTTTTATTTATTTGCAAGGAGAGAGAGAGAGAGAAAGAGAATGGGCATGCCAGGGCCTTTTGCCACTGCAAACAGACTCCAGATGCATCCATCTTTTTGTGCATCTGGCTTTACATGGGTACTGATGAATCAAACTCCAAGCCAACAGGCTTTGCAAGCAAGTATCTTTAACCTTAAACCCATCTCCCCAACCCTCCTGCATCCACTTTTCTCCTCTGCCTTCCCACCAGCACCTCAGAGCCCATGACTGCAGGCAGCTGCTGGGTCTGTTGAATTCACAAACTGCCAGGAGATGTGGAGGAGGGGAAGCGGGTCTTAGAGCCTCCCGTAGACCACATGCTCTGGACTCTGAAGATCCTGTTTTAGCTCCCCACCTCACAGGAGAGCCTAGGGACTTGGCTGGCTACTGAGGGAGTCTCACCAACGTCCTGTTCGCCTCTTGGTCACATCTCTCATGTGATGGGTCTGCTCACTTGGACACACCTCGATGGGAATTTGTCCAGCAAGTGTCCAGAACTCTCTGGAATTCTTCCAGCTAGCTAAAATTCTCTGGTGGCAAATCCTGTTTGTGGACATGGGTTTGTAGAAGCTGAAGGAAGCCCTCGGGTGGCTTGGAGAGGGGGGGATCACTTAATCTGTATGGATGGGACAGCTTTTCTTTATCACATAGGCAGGTCTTTCAGAGACACTCTCTGAGGGCTGGGAGACTATGATGTCTCCAGTTTGGTCAAAATGTCACTGAAGAGTTTTGTGAAATTCTTTTATTTTATTTGGTGAGAAACAGACTCAACTCTGAACTTGTTATGGAGCCCAGGCTAGCCTTAACTTTCCCATCTTCCTGCCTTAGCCTCTGAAGTGCTGGGACTATAGGAATGCACTGTCACAAGTGGCACATGGCATATTTAAAAAATATTTTATTTTTATTTATTTATTTGAGAGAGAGAGAGAGAGAGAGAGAGAGAGAGAGAGAGAGAGAGAGAGAGAATGGGCATGCCAGGGCCTCTAGCCACTGCAAACAAAATCCAGACACCTTGTGCATCTGGCTTATGTGAATGCTGGGGAATCCAACCTGGGACCTTTGTCTTTGCAGGCAAATGCCTTAACTGCTAAGCCATCTCTCCAGCCCCCATCCCCTTTAAAAAACACATTTTCAGCTGGGCATGGTGGTGGCTGCGCATGCCTTTAATCCCAGCACTCAGGAGGCAGAGGTAGGAGGATTGTTGGAGAGTTCAAGGCCACCCTAAGAATAGAGTGAATTCCAGGTAAGCCTGGGCTAGAGTGAGACCCTACATTGAAAAATCAAAACCAACCAAACAAACAACAACAACAACAAAAAAAAACAAAAAAAAGAAGAAAAAAACAGAATAGGAAGTCAGAGCCCCTGAATACGCAACCCAGACACATAAGTGGGCATTTGTTTTTATGTGGCTACTGGGGAATTGAACCTGGGCAGTCAGACTTTGCAAGCAAGCACCTTAAACACTGAGATCTCTCTAGCTCCTTGGCATCTTTTTTTTTTTGGTTTTTGCAAGGTAGGGTCTCACTTGCCCAGGCTGGGAATTCACTATGTAGTCTCAGGGTTGCAAGCAAGCTGCCTCCCGAGTGCTAAACACTGAGATCACCACGCCCGGCTTGGCATCTTTTTTGATTTTTATTTTTGGAGTGATTTTGGTGAGCTGCCATCACAGTGGCCAGATGGTGGGTTGGTGTCCCCTGAGCCAAGCTTGGTGCTGGCTCTGGGTCTGTGAGACTTCTGGGTGTTCTACTTATTTCTGTGTTGGCCTGTGGCCGTGTTCCTGCTGTGTGCTGGCTGAGGAGCTGTTGTAATCAACCTTACTGGCTGTGCCCTTCAGCCAGACTCGGAGGTGACTCAGGGCCCCCAGAGACCGGCCCGGGCATTCCTTGACATTGTCGGGAGTTTGGTGTGCTATTTACCAATGAAGGTCTTCGAAATAGTTTTCAAGCCAGGTCAACTCTGAAGCCAATTCTAGCCTGGGTTTTTGCTTCCCCAAGCAGTGTGGTTAGAATAAGGGTTGGGACTTGTTTAAAGACCATGTGCCCAGATCAACCCTTACTGATGGGATATAGGATTGTCTGCATGTCACAGCCCCAGGGTGTTCTGCTTGGCAAAGGCCAAAGGGTGAGATTCCCATTGTGGTTCTGTCCTCCAGCGCCCTACGGCCCAGTTGTTGAGATGTTCAACCCTGGTGGGAACCTGTGACTGGGAGGGACAGTCAGGGTAGGGAGAGTGGCCCTGGGACAGGGAGATCTGAGGTGGGGGAAGGGGACTCTGGCAATGGAGAAAGCCCTCAGATGCCTTCTGTCTTGTTGGTGGGGGATATGTGTGCACAGTTTGCACAAGGCTGCTTGTCCTCCATAGACACTGGTCTGTGCTGGCAACCCACCTCCATTCCATGCAGCCAGCAGGGCTACTGCGGGCTGGAAATGGTGTTTTACCTGGTCCAGACTGGGCCTTGGCAGGGGGGCAGGCATACAGGGTCCTCCCATGCCAAGCACATGGCCCTGATAGGAAGACATGGGAATGGAAAAGCCCTACGTGGGGCTTGGTACTTGGGGTCTTCTGCCAAGTCTGACCTGTTTTTTTGTTGTTGTTGTTTGTTTTGTTTTGTTTTTTTGAGGTAGGGTCTCACTCTAGCTCAGGCTGACCTGGAATTCACTATGTAGTCTCAGGGTGGCCTTGAACTCACAGTGATCATCCTACCTCTGCCTCCCGAGTGCTAGGGTTAAAGGCATGTGCCACCATGCCCAGCTTCCGAGTCTGACCTGGGTCTTAAGCTCCCTCCCCATTCTAGCCCCATCCCACATGAACCCAAGAAGACTACGCAATAAGTACCAGGACTATAATGGTTACCATAGACCCTCCCTTCCCAGGAATGCCTTTCCTGGATGCTACTGAGGACCTGGCTGTTGGAAGTGCCAGCAGGGGTCAGCATCCACTTCCCTCGTGACGGTGGTCTCTTGTCTCCCCGGGCCAGGTTTGGAAGGCACTTTGAGTCCCCACTGCTGTGGCAGAGCATTGTCATGATCCTCACCATGCTGCTGATGCTGAAGCTCTGCACGGAGGTCCGCGTGGCCAACGAGCTGAACATAAAACGCCGCTCCTTTGCAGGTGGGTGGCGACAGCGTCCCGAAAGAAAAAAGTTTTGCTGACCACAGTCAGTACCCGGAAACTTGGATCTTGTTCACTGGGTGAGGCAGAAAGCCATGCTAGTTTATCTCAGCAGCTCTCATTTTACTAAGTGGTCATTATCTGTCACCGATAGCGTTCTCAGTATCCTAACTGACTCAACTGTTGCCATTTGAGATGATCCAAGATAAGAGTTTCTTTGCTGGGGTTTGGGTGAGGTTTTAACTCATCTTCCTGGCCCTTTCTGTTCATATCCAGACTCTTAATCTTGCCACTGAAAGAGGAGTCCAAGAAGGCAGTGTTTTATCTGTGACTGTATGTATGGCTGCCAGTGTGACCACATCTTCCTCACGTACTTTGTTAAGCACATGTGCAGTGCACCATCCCCCCCTGGAGTGCACACACAGGGTCTTTGTGCTCTGCAGTGTGAGAATGTGGGTGCTTTTTGACCTTGGGCAACTCAGAATATACAAAATGCTTTTTCCTGTTTCTGTCTACTTCTTTGCAGAAATTCCTTCTGATGACATTCCGTAATCTGGTTTGCAGCCAGTGGCACTAGGTCCTGTAGGCTGTTGGACTTCTTGTTTGGCTTATGTGTAAATGTGTAATGTGCAGTGTGTGTGTCTCTCTGTGTGTGTGTGTGGTGTATGCACATATATGTGCCCTTGCAGTGCCCAATATGCTCACCTGTGGTGGCCTGTGTTGCTCTTCTGCCTGTTGTTGTTTGAGCTGGAGTCTCTCTCAACTCTTTCCCTTTCTCTCTTTCTCTCTCTCTCTTTTTTATTTGAGAGAGAAAGAGAGAGAGGAAGAGGCAGAGAGAGAATGGGTGTGCCAGGGCCTCTCAGCCTTTGTGAAAGAACTCCAGATGTGCGTCCCCTTGTGCGCATGCGCAACATTGTGCACTTGTGTCACTTTTGTGTCTGGCTAAACGTGGGACCTGGAGATTTCAACAGGTGTTCTTAGGCTTTGCAGGCAGGTGCCTTAGCCACTAAGCTATCGCTCCAGCCCTCTCTCTCTCTCTCTCTTTTTTTGTTTTTCAAAGTAGGCTCTTGCTCTAGCCCAGGCTGATTTGGAATTCACTGTGTACTCTGAGACTGGTCTTGAGCTCATGGCAATCTTCCTACCTCTGTCTCCTGAGTGCTGGGATTAAAGGCATGTGCCACCATGCTCAGCTGTCTATTTTTTTAAAACTTATGTGTGTGAGTGTCTGCATATGCATATGCATGTGCATTGCTGTGAGGTGCCCCATGAGCTTGCCTGTGGCGTGTACATTCTCCTGTGGTGACTGGAGCAGAATGTTAGGTGTCCCACTCTATTGCTCTTCTGTCCATTCTTATTTGAGCTGGAGTTTCTTATTGATCCCAGGGCTTGTCATTTCATTGCTAGCTCCAGTGATTCTCGGGTCTCTGCTTCTCAGTGGGATTGGTGTTACAGATATGCGTGGGTGTGCCCAGTTGTTTAGTGTGGGTCCTGGGGATCAAACCATCACAGTCGCTCAGGCCTCCTCAGGCCCTCATGCTTGCATAGAAAGTGCTTTTAATTGCTGAGCCATCTCTCCAGCCCTCTGTCTTATATAAATTTTGAAGGTCACCAATTCAATTTACCAGTTATAAGGGAAGAAACATAAATAAAAAGGCAGACTTATTTAAAACATTACATATGTAATTTGTTGTCTGAATATAAAGCATGCAGGGGAGTCTAGAGAAATGGCTCAATGGTTAAGGATCTTGCCTGCAAAGCCTAACAACCCAGGTTTGGTTCCCCAGTGCCCACATAAAGCCAGATGCACAGAGTGGCTCATATGTCTCGAGTTTGTTTGTAGTGGCTGGAGGTACTTGCATGCCCATTCTCTCTCTCTCCTTGCAAACAAACAAACAAACAAACAAACAAACAAACAAACAAACAAACAAGTAATGCAGAGGGAAGGCTCACAGTGGAAATTTGGGGAAGACAGAAGAAAGTGAATGAAACACTTTCTCTTCGCTAACTCCATTGAATATTTTGGTACATTTTCCGTTTTTAAAAAATATTTTATTTTTATTTATTTATTAGAGAGAAAGAGAGAGAGAATGGGTACATCAGGGCCTCTAGTTAGTGCAAATGAATTCCAGATGCATGTACCACCTTGTGCATCTGGCTTACATGGGACCTGGAGAATCAAACCTGAGTCCTTAGGCTTCACAAGCAAGCATCTTAACCACTAAGCCATCTCTCCAGCCCCATTTTCTTTTTTTTTTTTTTTTAAAGTAGTCAGTGGTTTATCACAAACCTTGCATAATTTTCAAAATCAGAATAACACTTAAAAATCGCACATTTCATGAGACTTTTTCCTATTCTCCCTCTGCTCAGGCTTTTATGTCACATCTGAGGGGTACAGAGACTCAGGGCTGGCACCCAGAGCCATGCCATGCCTCTTCTCATCAGGAAGGTGCTCTGTGCCATGAGAGGCTGGAGAGTGAGTGGGTATGTGTGTTTTTGCTTCTCAGTTTCAGTTTTTTAAAAATATTTTATTGAGCCGGGTGTGGTGGCACATGCCTTTTATCCCAGCACTTGGGAAGCAGAGGTAGGAGCATCAACATGAATTTGAGGCTACCCTGAGAATACAGAGTGAATTCCAGGTCAGCCTGGGCTAGAGTGAGACCCTACCTCGAAAAACCAAAAACAAAAAATAAAATAAAATAAAATAAAATAAAATAAAATAAAATAAAATAAAATTTACTGGGCTGGAGGGATGGCTTAGCGGTTAAGGCATTTGCCTCCAAAGCTAAAGGACCCAGGTTCAATTCCCCAGGTCCCACATTATCCAGATGCACAAAGGGGTGCACATGTCTGGAGTTCGTTTGCAGTGGCTGGAGGCCCTGGCATGCCCATTTTCTTTTTCTCTCCCTCTTTCTCTGTCAAATAAATAAATAAATAAAAATAAGATATTTAAAACAAAATAAAAATATTGTATTTATTTATAAGCAGAGAGATGAGAGAGAGAGAGAGAATGGGTATGCCAGAGCCTCCAGCTGTTACAAACAGACTCCAGATGCAAGCACCACTTTGTGTATCTGGCTTTACGTGGGTACTGGGGAATTGAACTCAGGTCATCAGGCTTTGCTGGCAATTGTCTTAACCTCTGAGCCATTTTCTCCAGCCCCTCAGTTTCAATTTTTGTTATGTGGAATCAGTAACATTTACAAAATTAGGGAGAGGGCTGGAGCGATGGCTCAGTGGTAAAAGGCACTTGCTTGCAAAGTCTGACAGCCCAGATACAAATCCTTAATACCTGAGTAAAGCCAGATGCACAAAGTGGTGCATGCATCTGGAGTTTGTTTGCAGTGGCAAGAGTCCCTGGTGCACCCATTCAATCTCTTGTTCTCTCATCCTCTCTCTCCTTGCAAAAAAAAAAAAAAATTAGAGAGAGAGCATAATGCAGTCCATATGTGATGGAGTCCACCTCCACAGCCAGGGGATGCCTTGTTCCTGCTAGCATCTAGTCCAGCCACTGTCCCCACCCACCCCCACCTTCAGAGCTGAGCTGGAACCCAGGGCTTGCTCATGCTAGGCTGGTGCTCTACCAGTGAGCCACACCCTAGCTCAGTCCAAAAGGCTTTGAAGCAAACCCAAGACATCATTGGATCTGTAAATGACTCAAATGTCTATCGAGAAGATACGGATGTGGCAAAAACTGTCACAGTACCCATGCCACCCATAAAAAACTGCTCAACTCCATATTGTCAAACAGACCCAATTTGGGTGTGAATGTCTGGTTGTTCACTTTTTAACTTTTAGCTCCCCCAGCAGCCTATATAACACTTCATGGCACCATGAAACTATTGACTACTTTTTTATTTTATTTTTTAAATATTTTATTTTATTTTATTATTTTTTTTTTTGGAGAGAGAGAGAAAGGGAGAGGAAGACAGAGATGGGTGCGCCAGCAGCATCTCAGTTGCTGCAAACGAATCCAGATGCCTGCGCCCCCTTGTGGTCAAGTGCACCATTGTGCCCTTGTGTCACTTTGCATTTGGCTAAACGTGGAATGGAGGTTGGACCCGCTGGAGATTGGAACCAGAGTTCTTAGGCTTTGGAGGCAGGCACCTTAATCGCTAAGCCATCTCTCCAGCCCTTAATGTTTTATTTATTTATTTATTAAACAGAGAGAGAGAGAAAGAATGGGCATGCCAGGGCCTCTAGCCACTGCAAACAAACTTCAAATGCATGTGTCATCATGTGCATCTGGCTTACGTGGGACTTGGAGAATCGAATTGAACCTGGGTCCTTAGGCTTTGTAGGCATGTGCCTTAACCACTAAGCCATCTCTCCAGCCCCTATTGACTACCTTTATTTTATGTTCTAGAACCATGTTGCTCTGGCCAGTGGGAGCCCTCAGGTGGGACAAGCACTGGTTCACTGGACCCTTCCTCCATCTGTGTAGGAGGCTCTGTGTGGCCTTTGCCCAGGGCCAGAGTGAATCAAGTCTCCAGGGAACTCTGGTATTGGAGACCATTGGCATGACCATGGTTGTCATCTGGCTTGTTCAGTGGGAGGTATTCTCAGGAGATGGAGCTCCTGGTGTTAAAGGAATTAATGAGTCAATGAGAATAATCAGGCAAAATCCACTTCAGAGAGAGAGGGAGAGAGAGCCTTTATTCACGCATGGACCTCTACTGGCTAATGCCAAAAACCTGACAGAGGCCCTGAACTCAGGTTGTGCTGGCCTTATATACCTTTTACAATCCTTTGTCTGAATTCTCCCGCACTATCTCCTAAGATACAGTGGTTATATATTGTCCAAAGGAGTCAGGCTCAGAGTCACAGAATTCTTGTTAGCTACTGTCAGAGGAATCTTTCCCCCACTGCAGTCTCAGAGGAGGGAAGTGCAACATCTATTGCTTCACTGGAAGTCCTAGGCACATTTACATTCCTTATAGATACATTGATTATATTCCATCTGAACTAATATAAGCTAGAAGTATTAAATACACAGTGTTCCTTTAATATCGGTGAAGGCACACAGGTTCTTCCAGATGGACCCCTGGAGCGAGGCTTGGCTCTTCTTCTGTTCCCCTACCTGTGTTCCCAGCTCTGTTTCCATATTCTGACTGCTGCACAAAGCACTGCAGAATAAAAATGCTAGTCACACAGTTTCTGGAACAGTGCATCGATTAAGGGGTTCTCTGCCCAGGGTGGCATGACCTTAGATCTTATTTTAGCTGCTGCAGGTCTCGGAGTCATCAGAAATGCCTCTTCTTGGGTTCTCTAGGATACAAACGTTCATTTGAGTTACTTTATTTCTGATTTACTTCTACTTTTTAAACTTTATTTAATTTATTTTTAATTCACTCTGGTCCAGGCTGAAATTATATTTTATTTATTTATTTGATTAAAGCCACCACGCCCGGCTATTTAATTTATTTTTAATTAAAAATATATTTTATTTATTTATTTGAGAGAGAAAGAGGCAGGGAGAGAGAGAAAGAGAGAGAAATTTTTTATTCTATTTACTTATTTGAGAGAGAGAGAGAAAATCAGGGAGAGAGAGAATGGGCACGTCAGGGCCTCCAGCCACTGTAAATGAAATCCAGATGCATGTGCCACCTTGTGCATCTGGCTTACATGGGTACTGGGGAATTGAACCTTGGTCCTTAGGCCTTGCAGGCAAGTGCCTTAACTGCTAAGCCCTTTATTTTATTTTATTTTTTTTTTTTTTTTTTTTTTTTTTTTTTTTTGAGGTAGGGTATCACTGTAGCCCAGGCTGACCTGGAATTCATTATGTAGTTTCAGGGTGGCCTCAAACTCATGGTGATCCTCCTACCTGTACCTCCCAAGTGCTGAGCTTAAAGGTGTGCACCACTCCACTTGGCTCCCTTATTTTATTTTATTTTTTAAATATTTGTTTATGGGCTGGAGAGATGGCTTAGCATTTAAGGCACTTGCCTGCAAAGCCAAAGGACCTAGGACCCACGTAAGGCAGATTCATTAGGTAGTACATGCATCTGGAGTTTGTTTGTGGTGGTTAGAGACCCTGGGATGCCCATTCTCTCTGTCTCTCTCTATATATCTGCCTCTTTATCTCCCAGATAAATAAATAAATAAATATTTAAAAAAACACAAAAATATTTATTTGTGAAGAGGGAGGGAGGGAGATAAAGGAGAAAGAATGAAAAACTGGGTATACCAGGGTGTCTTGCTGCTGAAAATGAACTCCAGAAGCATGTACCACTTTGTACAGCTGGCTTTACATGGGTGCTGGGGAATTGAACCTAGGGCAGCAGTTTTTGAAAGCAAGTGCCTTTAATTGCTAGACCCTCTCCCCAGCCCTACTTTTAAAACTTTAACTTTGTTTTATAATGCTTTTTAAAAAAATAAATTTATTAGAAGCTCTGTTTTTTATACTTTAATATTTTATTTTTATTTATTTATTTATTTGACAGAGAAAGAGGGAGAGAGAGAGAGAGAATGAGCATACCAGGGCCTCTAGCCATTGTGAACAAACTCCAGACACATGAGCCACCTTGTGCATCTGGCTTACATGGATCCTGGAGAATCGAACCTGGGTCCTTAGGCTTTGCAGGAAAGCACCTTACTAAGTGCTTACTAAGCCATCTTTATATATATATATATATATATATATATATATATATATATATATATGTATGTATGTATATATATATATATATATATCTTCTCTCAGGAGATATTTGAGACATAAAATTGTTTTCAGTGTTAGATGGTTGGATTTATCTGTCATTTTGCTTCAATTTAGCATACAGAGTTCCAGGATGGCATTTTCCAGGGTGGGTGGGGAGTATCTGCTTGTGGAAAGGGTTTCTTGCAGTGGGATGAAAATGTTCTAAGTTGGTGATGGGGTTGCTCCCCGCTGTGAGTATATAAGAACCATGGAGCTGTGTACCTTACAGGGTGAAATTTTGGGGTATGGGGTTTACCATCACCACCCTGGTTCCTTTGCAAGGGGTGTGGAGACACTTCTGGCATCATGGTAGAAGTTCCCGTGTTGGGCCTCGACCCTGCCCCAATTCCAAGCTAGTCTCACTTTGGTTCTGTCCTAGCTGCAACCATTATACTCTTGCCCACATGGATGCCCGAGCAGAAGACCTTTCCCTGGGCCTTGGGAAGCAGAGGGTGCCTTGTAACATCTGACTGCTTCCTTCCCAAGCACCCATGCCAACCCACCTGAGTCCTAGGCCTCCTTATCTCCTATTCTGACTTCTGTGCTTGCTCCCTTTTAAACTAAAAATGAGACTTGGAAAGGACAGTTGGGGCAGAGCTTGGCAGGGACATCTGGTCTCTGTCATTCTCAGTGTTGGATGGAGAGGCCTTGAAGAAGCTCTGGGGCCTGCTGGTTTTCCAGTACTTTCTGTGGTCCCTTGGCCCCATCTCTCTCATTCGCTGGTGGTGAGGCCCTCAGTGGTGCTTCCTGGCATACTGCCACATGTTCTCCCTGTGCAACAGGACTTCCTCACAGCATGGCGGCCAGTTCCCAGGGCGAGCATCTTGGGAAAGTTGTGTCTTTCCTGTAGTCTGGCCTTGGAGGACACACAGCATCAGTTCTGTGGGCTGGAGTGGTCACAGGCCCCCCCCCCCATCATCCAGGGGGAAGACATCGTCACACCTCCTGATGAGCATCATCCAGTGGTCCTGGGGCCACATCTAGACCCGCTCCCTCCCATAGGCTGTGTTTAGCACAGGGCTGTGGAGACATGTGGGCTAGACTGTGGGCTGGATCCAGTGAGACCCTATCTCGAAAACAGCAACAAGAAAAGGGGTGGCATCAAGTTCATCTCCTGCTCTCTCTGCTTCAGACGACTTACATGTTGCTGTTCTCAACTCCAGGTCTGTCTGTCTGTCCAGGAGGACACCTTAGGGGCTTCAGATTCTGCCCAGGGGTCTCCTGTGCTCTGTACATTTGGGCCTCACTTTCTGACCCGCTCTGGGCCCACTCTGCCTAAACTTTGTGTCCAAATGCTCTAGTCTGCTTACTCCCTCCCTCCACAATCTGTGGGTCTTGATCTTCATTGAATAGCGAATTTGGCTAGAGCCATGGTGCTGGGAGCAAGCTGGGTGCCAGGAGGCTGCACTCTGTGTGGTGCGCTTGATCAGCAAAGCACAGATTTGATGACAGGTCACCACTCTCTGTCCTCAGTATCACATGGGGCAGAGGTTGGCCAGTGTTAGCTTTAAGCTGCTTACTTTCAGGATTTCTGCTTTAAGGTAAAGTCCACAGTGGTGCGGGCAGGGACACGACCTGCAATCCCACTTCTGTTCCAACCACTTCTACCCCAGAGAACAGGAGTTCTGCCAGGCACCCTGAGGTGCCCTGGCATGGAAGGCCATGAGCTGCTTTCCTGGCATAGCAGAGAGGTTGAAATGTGACCTGTTATTTCAGATGTCCCAGGCTGCCCAGAAGAGACGACTGCCCAGGCAGGATCAGTGTCCATGTCATATTGTCTCTGCACCTGTCAGAGTTACTGTTGAACTTGCTGTCCTCTTCCTCATTTTTTTTTTCCCAAGGCAGAGTTTCATTAGCCCAAGCTGACCTGGAATTCACTCTGTAGTCCCAGGCTGCCTCAAACTCACAGCGATCCTCCTACCTCTGCTCCTGGAGTGCTGGAGTTAAAGGTGTGTGTCACCATGCCCAGCAAACTTGCTGCCCTTTGATGGTGGACTTATCACTGTATGTGCTCTGAAACAGTCACATCAAACAGCCTGTGGAAATGTGTTAGCCCTGGATTAACCACACTCAACCCTAGCATGCCTGAGCTTCTAAGGACAAGAGAACTGGGGACTATCTTATTGCCTTCTGTCACCAGAACAGGTGTAGCCTTACTCTAGAAATGAAGTGAAAATGTGTTAGCTTAGGCTTTGGCCTGGCATGTCTCCCTTCTGCCCTGCACACTTAGGATATTGTTTATTTTTTAATTTATTTGAGAGTGACAGAGAGAGAAAGAGGGAGAGAGAAAGAGGGAGAGAATGGGCGTGCCAGGGCCTCCAGTCACTGCAAACAAACTCCAGATGCATGCGCCACCATGTGCATCTGGCTTACGTGGGTCCTGGGGAATTGATCCTCGAACCAGGGTCCTTAGGCTTCACAGGCAAGTGCTTAACTGCTAAGCCAGGCCCTGTTTTAGAATATTGGAAGAAGGTAGATTGGAGAAGAATAGTTCAGAAAGTGAATCTTTGAATGCATAGAAACAAAAATCTTACAGTTTTCTGTTTCAGTGTTTTTTTTTTTTTTTTTTTAAAGAAATGCACAAAGGCTTGGAAACATCAGCTTACCAGTGTTAAAACCAGTCTGTTTTTGTCTCCTTTCTTTCTGTTTTCTCTCTCTCTTTTTAAATGTAGCTGCAGACAGTAAGGATGAAGAACTCAAAGTCCCCCCCAGGCGGTCCTACCTGGGTATGTACTGCGTTGCCCCTGAGGCTCTCTCTCCTCTTCACCCCCTGCAACCTGTCCCCGTCAGCACTTCCATCTGTCTCTGCTCGCCTCTGACTGCGTGAGTCACTTCACCAAGCATGGCCTGTCCACAGCTTCGCTGCTGTCACAGGAAGCAGTGAGAGCCTGCTGGTTCAGTTGTGGGGTGGGTTGGAGCAAAGGAAGAGTGGATGGAGAAAATTCCAGATTACGTGCTTTTCATTTATTCCAAACTAATTCACCATATATATATGAGAGAGAGAGAGAATGGGCATGCCAGGGCCCCTAGCCACTGCAATGAACTCCAGCTGCATGTGCCATCCTGTGCATCTGGCTTATGTGACTACTGGGGGAATCGAACCTGGGTCCTTAGGCTTTGCAGACAACTCCTTAACCACTCAGTCATCTCTCCAGCTCTAATTCATTTTTTTCTTTTAAAATATTTCATATTTTTATTTGAGTGTGTGCATGTGTGTGTATGGATGTATCAGGGACACTTGCTGCTGCAAACAAACAAATGCCAAACACTTGGGCCTCCTTCCTTCCCTCCTTCCTTCCTCCCTCCCTCCCTCCCTCCCTCCCTCCCTCCCTCCTTCCTTCCTTGTATCTGGCTTACGTTGAGTGGCTTGGGAATTGAACCCTGGCTCACAGGCTTATTTATTTATTTATTTATTTTACTATTTTCTTATTTTTATTTATTTATTTGAGAGAGGGAAAGAGGCAGAGCAAGCTAGTGAGCGAGGGAGAGAATGGGTGCGCTAGGGCTTCCAGCCACTGCAAAAGAACTCCAGATGCATGCATCACCTTGTACATCTGGCTTATTTTTTCACAGGCTTTTTAAGTAAATGCCTTTAACTGCTGAGCCACCTTCTCAGCCCCCAGACTAATTTTTTTTGATGATGTGTAAATGGAATTGTTTTCTTAATTCCATCTTGAATTGTTCACTGCCACTCTATAGAAGTAACACTGGTTTGTAGGTGGTGACTTTGTAGCCTGCAACTGTGCTGCCCTCTGTCAGCTCTGGTTGCTGTTTAATAGATTTCTGAGGATTGTCCGTGCAGAAGGTCACCTTGTCTGCTAGGAAGGGCAGTTTGCTTTTCTTTCTGATCTGGCTGGGTTTTCCCCTTGCCCAATCACCCTGGCTGGATGTGGTGGTCATGGACACGTGGGTCCTGTGTTAGTCCTTCAGTCTTCCTTTACAAGTTAAAGTGTCACCTTTTAAAAAACTATATGAGAGAGGGAGGAAGGGACGGGGAAAGAGAGAGAGAGAGGGAGAGAAAGAGAGAAAATGTATATGAATGGACAAACTAGGGCCCTTTGCTGCAAAGGAACTCCAGGCATGTGCGCCACGTTGTATATCTGGCTTTATGTGGGTACTGGGTAATTGAGCCCAGGCTGTCAGGCTTTGCAAGCTGCTATTCTGAGCTGCTGGGTTTTTCTTGTTGTTGGTTTGTATTGCCACCGTGAGATGGTGTTGGTACATCCACATTGTTGTGTCTGTGGAGATCATTGTGTGATTTTTGTCTTCTTATTCTGTTACTGTGATGTGTTATGTTGACTGGCTCATTTATTTTGGAAAAAATTTTTTAATTATTGGATTGATTTGTGTGTATGCTTATTATATCAATTTATATTATTAAATTTACACCAGAGAGTTTTTTATTTATAAAATTTAAATATTTTTTCCATTTTCTTTTTCTGTGTGTATGTGTGGTGTAAACATATATGTGTCTTTGTGGCACGCCATGTGCTCTCCTATGGTGGCCAGAACAGACTGTTGAGTGTCTTACTCCAACACATCTTTTTTTTGTTTGTTTATTTGTTTTCAAGGTAGGATCTTGCTCTAGCCCAGACTGACCTGGAATTCACTATGTAGTCTTATGGTGGCCTCAAACTCACGGCGATCCTCCTACCTCTGCATCCCAAGTGCTGGGATTAAAGGTGTGCACCATCACGCCTGGCATTTCACCCATTCTTATTTCATCTGGAGTCTCTTATTGATCCCAGAGCTTGGGATTTTTTTTCATGAGGGTCACTGTTTCTTGGGTCTCTGCTCCCCTTTAACTAGGGTACAGGTGTGTGTGGCTGTGCTCAACTGTTTAACAATGATCTTAAAGATTTAAACTTGTGTAGTCTCTCAGGCCTTTATGGTATGCAAGAAATGCTCTTAACCACTGAGCAATCTCTCCAGCCCATTTTTGATATTTCATACATGTATGTAATGTATTTTGATCTTATTTCCCCAATTCTCCCTCTCTTATCCTCCTCCCACTCATACCCATTAATCCTCATCTTACTTTCATGCCTTTATTTATTTATTGGTTTTTCAAGGTAGCATCTCACTCTAGGTTAGGCTAACTTGGAATTCACTTTGTAGTCTCAGGGTGGCCTTGGACTCATGGTGGTCCTCCTACCTCTTCCTTCCAAGTGCTGGGATTAAAGGCCACCATGCCCAGCTTCATGCCTTTATTTTTAAAAAATATTTAATTTATTTATTTGAGAGAGATAAAGAGTAAGAGAGTGACGAGAGAGAGAAAGAGAGAGAGGGGAAGAGAGAATGGGCGCACCAAGGCATCTAGCCACTGCAAATGAACTCCAGACGTATGCACTACCTTGTGCATCTGGCTTATATGGGTACTGGGGAATGCAACCTGGGTCCTTAGGCTTCACAGGCAAGTGCCTCAACTGCTAAGCCATCTCTCCATCCCGCCTTTATTTTTTTTAACCTACTGAGTTCAATTAGGGATGTGTGCCTGATCATGGGTGGGAGATTATTTACTGTGGAATGGGCAGCTTCCCAGTGGCTATACCACCGATGAACCTGACTTCCTGTCTCCCAGTGACTGTTCGCTGCCATTAGTTACTCTGGGTGATGTGGGGTCTCATGGACCCTTTCTTTGTCACTGGTGAAATATTGACAGGCTCAGTCTTGTGCAGGAAACCACAGCTTCTGTGAATTCATGAATGTAACCGCCATGTCATACCCGGAAGACAGCATTTTACAGTCATCGTCCTCATCTTCCTGCTCTATTGGGATGGGTGTTTATAACCATCAATTTGCTCACGTAATGGTAGAGTTGCCTCCTCTGACTTTTGCATGTTTTGGTTTTTGTTTATGCCCACCTTAAGTTATTTTATTATTTCCTTCAAGTTTCTTTGACCCATCCAATATGTAGGAATATTCTGTAACCTCCAACTGTTTGTGAGTTTTGCAAATTTCTGTTGTTGATTTCTAGTTTAATTCTATTGTAATTGTAGAACACGCTGATTGGAATACTTTTGTTTTGTTTTGATTTGGTTTGGTTTTTGGTTTTTCGAGGTAGGGTTTCACTCTGGTCCAGGCTGACCTTTAATTAACTATATAGTCTCAGGGTGGCCTCAAACTCCTCCTACCTCTGCTTCCCAAGTGCTGGGATCAAAGGCGTGGGCCACCACTCCCAGCTTTGAGTGCTTTTAAGTTGAAGCTTGTTGCTTTGAAGCCTTGAATGGGATCTGTCCTGGAGTTATTTTGTTGGCAGAAGGGAGTGTGGTGCTGTGGGAGGAGGTGGGTACCTGTGGGAAGAGGTGGGAGTCTATTAGGTTATGGCTTATAGTGCTGCTCAAGTCTCTTTTTCTTTTTCTTTTTTTTTGTGTGTGTGAGAGAGAATTGCCAGCCGTTGCAATCGAACTCAGGACGTGTGTGCCATCTTGTGCGCATGTGCGACCTTGTGTGCTTGCATCACCTTGTGCGTCTGGCTTATGTGGGACCTGCAGAGTTCAACATGGGTCCATAGCCTTCACAGGCAAGTGCCCTAACCACAAAGTCATCTCTCCAGCCCTCAAAGTCTTTTCTTTTTTCTCCTCCTTCTTACTTTGAATGTTACAATCTAACAGTGTGTTGTTCTTGTTGTTAGTTTGTATAGATTTCTGTTTTTGAATGCTACAAACCTAACAGTGTGCTCTTCTAATTGCTACTTTGTAGAGATTTTGTGTCTTTCAAAGAGCCTGAGGGGAGTGAGGAGACTGGTGTACTCCCTGCTTTGCAGTGTCAAACTTACTTACAGTTTCTGGCTATGCTGTTCCAGTGACCACCTGCAGTCACCTCACTCTCACTCCAGCAAAGGACTTTTCTCTCACCCATCTCATTTGTTCTGTTATTGGTGAATATATAATTTGTCAGCATGTGAAATAATCCAAAATAATATGATAGGTTTCTTCTGCACTTTTTTTTTTTTTTTAATTTTGTTTTTGTTTTTGTTTTTCGAGGTAGGGTCTAAGTCTAGCCCAGGCTGACCTGGAATTCACTATGTAGTCTCAAGGTGGCCTCAAACTCACGGCAATCCTCCTACCTCTGCCTCCTGAGTGCTGGGATTAAAGGCATAAGCCACTACACCTGGGTCTGCACTTGTTTTTTAAAAAATATTTTTATTTGCATGGAGAGAGAGAAAACAAATGGACCAAGGCCTCTTGTCAGTGAAAACAAACTCCAAATGTATGCACCACTTTGTTCATCTGGCTTTATGTGGGTATTGGGGAATCGAACCTGGGCCATTAGGCTTTGCAAGCAAGTGCCTTTAATTGCTGAACCATCTCTCCAGCCCCTTGTTTTTTTTTTTTTTTTTTTAGAAATTTTTATTTATTTATTTGGGGGGCAGGAAAAGAGAGAGATAGAGAGAATGGGCATACCAGGGCCTCTAGCCACTACAAAGGAACTCCAGATGCATACACTATCTTGTGCATCTGGCTTATGTGGGTCCTGGGTAATTGAACCTGGGTTCTTAGGCTTCACAAACAAGTGCCTTAACTGTTAAGCCATCTCTCCAGCCCTTTAAAATTTTTTTATTTATCTCAGAGAGATAGATATGGGGAGGAGAGAGATATTATGAGAGTGCACTAGGCCTCTAGCCACTGCAAACGAACTCCAGATGCATATACCATAATGTGTATCTAGCTATACGTGGGTGCTGGGAAATGGAGCCCTGGTCTTTAGGCTTTGTAGGCAAGCACCTTAACAACTGAGCCATTTCTCCAGCCCTCCCCCCCAAAACAGATTAAGAGAAGAAAGAAATGTTTTTTGTTTGTTTGGTTTTTTGAGGTAGGGTCATACCCTACCCTAGCCCTAGACCTGGAATTCTCTATGTAGTCTCAAGCTGGCCTTGAACTCACAGAGATCTTCCTGCCTCTACCTCCCAAGTGCTAGGATTAAAGGTGTGTGCCACCACACTGGGCTTGATTCTTGTATATTTTTCTTTTTTAAAGATTTTTAAAATTTTTATTTATTTATTAGAGACCTAGAGAGGGAGAGAGTGAGTGAGAATGGGCACACCAGGGCCTCTAGCTACTGCAAACGAACTCCAGACACATGCTCCACCATGTGCATCTGGCTTATGTGGGATCTGGAGAATCGAACTGGGGTCCTTAGGCTTTGCAGGCATGTACCTTAACTGCTAAGCCATCTCTCCAGCCTTGATTCTTGTTTTTTTTTTTTTTTTTGTTTTTGTTTTTTGTTTTTGGTTTTTCGAGGTAGGGTCTCACTCTAGCCCAGGCTGACCTGGAATTCACTATGTAGTCTCAGGGTGGCCTCGAGCTCATGGTGATCCTCCTACCTCTGCCTCCCTAGTGCTGGGATTAAAGATGTGCACCACCACGCCCAGCTTTGATTCTTATAATTTTTAAGGGACGTGAAATAGGCTTCCCTAATAATAGTCTAGACTGGCCTTGGACCCACACCCCCAGTGCTGGGATGACAGTCATGAGCCACCATGCTGAGCTCACTCGCATTCTTTTGGAATAACCTACATCATTTCCTTTATGTACAGTCTGATTTTTTTCTCCTGTGCATTCAAGTTACCTCTGATGTCACTTGTCTTCAGCATGGAGAGCTTCCTTCAATGTTTCCTCATTGCAGTAAATTCTCCCAAGTTGTGGTATCTGGGGAAGTCTTTATTTTTCCCTTATATAAAAGGAAAAGTGGGCTGAGATGATGGCTTGGCTTTTAAATGTGCCTGCTTACAAAGCCTGATGGCCCCAAAGCCACATGCACAAAGTGGTACATGCAACTAGAGCTTGTTTGCAATAGCAGGATGTGCTGGCACACCTGTTTTTTCTCTCTCTCTCCTTACCTACTTGCAAATAAATAAATAAATATTAAAAGAAAAAAATGAAAATAAAAGGCAAAGCTGAGCTGGGCATAGACTTCTGGCTGATAGTTCTTTTTCTTTCCAGTGCTTTGGTTGTCATGCCCCTGCCTTCTGGACTCCATTGTCTCTTGTGAGTGGCTCATCTTACTGGGGTCCCTTGTAAGTGACAAATCATTATTTTCTTGTTGCTTTCAAGATTTTGTCCTTTGCTTTGGCATTTAGCCATAGACAGTGAGCCATAGACGGTGAGGTATCAGGAGTGGCTCTGTGTTTCTCATGTTCACCAGTAGTTGAACATTTTGTTATTTCATTTATTTTTGGAGAGAGACACAGAGAGAGACAGAGAGGGAGAGGAAGACAGACAGAAAATGGGCGCGCCAGCAGTCTTTCAGCTGCTGTGAATGAAATCCAGATGCGTGAGTCCCCTTGTGGTCAAGTTGCATAGTGCCCTTGTCACTTTGCATCTGGCTCTGGGACCTTCTGGAACCAGTGTTCTAGGCCATTGCCATCTCTTGTTGAGAGTGGTTCATCTTGTTTACTGGGCTCGTTTGTCTTCAGTTTCCCTTGTAAGTGACAATTCATTATTTTTTTGTTGTCTTTCAAGATTTTGTCCCAGGCTTTCAAACTTTGATATTGAAGTTTTTGAATATCTTTAAGTTTACTGATCCTCTGTCACTCAGATCTCTTGTCTTGATATTGAAGTTTTTGAATATTTACTTATGTATGTGCACTTGTGTGTGTATGGGTGTGTCAGGGACTCTTACCACTACAAATGAGCGCCATATGCTTATACCATTAGTTTATGTGGGTGGCTTGGGAATTGAATCTGGGCCATCAGGCTCTGCAAGCAAGCACCTTTAACCACTGAGCAATCTTCCCAGCCCTGGCTTTTTCTTTTGTTTTTTCGAGGAAGGGTTTCATTGTAGCCCCAGCTGACCTGGAATTCACTATGTAGCCTCATGCTGGCCTTGAACTCATAGTGATTCTCTTACTTCCTGAGTTCTGGGATTAAAGGCATGCACCCTGGATTTTTTTTTTTTTTCTCAACATCTCACTCTAGTCCAAGTTGGCTTGGAACCCACTCTGCAGCCCAGGCTAACCTCTAACTCACAATGATCCTCTTACTTAAACCTCCAGAGTGTTGGATTATAGACATGAACCCCATGCCCAGGTTTGAATCTTTTATTTCAAACCCAGCTTTGACACTCTAAATTTCCCTCTGGCTTGTCACAATACATTCTCCCCTTAGTAATGTCCTTTCTGTTTCATGAGATGTCATCCTTATATCTCTATTAGTTGTTTTGTAGTTCATTTAGTTTCCTTTTTATTCTCTGCCAAATCTGGCAGCTCTTCAAACATAGTGTTTCTTGCTTTTTTGTTTTTTCCCCTTTGTTCATGGACCATAGACCACATTTTTTCTGTTTGTTTGCATATCTCATTTCTGTTGTGCAAACTGGACATTTCTGGTAAATATTGTGACAGCTGTGGACATTCACCTCTGTGGGAGAGGTGTTGTGTTTGGCTGGATAGGGCAGCCTCAGGCCTCCCTTCCTGGCAGTCTGGCAGTGGCTCTGACTGCTTTGGCTCTTCTCAGTCTGCTTCAGGTTCCTTACTATTTTTTTTTTTTTTTGAGGAAGGGTCTCACTCTAGCCCAGTCTGACCTGGAATTCACTATGTAGTCTCAGGGTGGTCTTGAACTCATGGTGATCCTTCTACCTCTGCCTCCCGGGTGCTGGGATTAAAGGCATGCGCCACCACGCCTGGCTCAATGCTTCAGGTTCCTGGATGCTCTGTCCCTACAAGTATCACACCCAGTAGCTGGCCTCCACGACCTGCAGTGATTGTTGATGGTGTGAATGCCCTGGGTTGATGCTGCTTCCCAGTGGCCAGAAGAGGGGATCATCCAGGCCCTCTGGAGGGCTCTAAGCTGCCTCTTCATTGAGCTGGCCATGAAGTCAGTAAGCTATCAGCTTCCTTTTAAAAAAAAATTCTGGGGCTGGAGAGATAGCTCAGCACTTAAGGAATTTGCCTGCAAAGCCTAACGACCTAGGTTTGATTCCCCAGTACCCACATAAAGCCAGAGGCACAAAGTGGCACATGCATCTGGAGTTCATTTATAGCAGCTGCAGGCCCTGGTGCACCCATTCTCTCCATTCTCTCTGTCTCTTTTCTCTCTCTGCTTATAAATAAATAAATAAAATTATTGGGGCTGGAGAGATGGCCTAGCAGTTCAGGTGCTTGCCTGCAAAGCCAAAGGACCCAGGTTCAATTCCCCAGGGCCCATGTAAGCCAGATGCACAAGGTGGCGCATACATTTGGAATTTGTTTGTAGCAGCTAAAGGCCCTGGTGTGCCCATTCTCTCTCTCTCTCTCTCTCTCTGTCTCTGCCTCTTTCTCTTTCTCTCAAATAAATAAAAATAAAATAAAAATTTAAAAAGTTAAAAAATTCTTTGAGGACTGGAGAGATGGCTTAGCTGTTAAAGTGCTTTCCTGCAAAACCTAAGGACCCAGGTTTGATTCCCCAGGACTCCTGTAAGCCAGATGCACGTGGTAGCACATGTGTTTGGAGTTTGTTTGCAGTGGCTGGAGGCCCTGGTGCACCCATTCTCCTCTCTCTAGTAAATAAATAAAATATAAAAAATTATTTGATATGGTATGGCTCGTAGCTCAGGCCAGCCTTATGTTTCAATCTTCCTGCCTCATTTTCCTTGGTGTGGGGATTACTGGTTTGTTGCTACCACACCCTGCTCAGCTGCTACTCCTACTTCTTCTTCTTTTTTCTTTTTTGCTTTTTCGAGGTAGGGTCTCACTCTAGCTCAGGCTGACCTGGAATTCACTATGTAGTCTCAGTGTGGCCTTGAACTCTCAGCAATCCTCCTACCTCTGCCTCCTGAGTGCTGGGATTAAAGGCATGCACCACCACACCCGGCTTTTTTTTGTTTTTTGTTTTTTTGAGGTAGGATCTCACTCTAGCTCAGGCTGACCTGGAATTCACTCTGAATTCTCAGGGTGGCCTCGAACTCACGGTGATCCTCCTACCTCTGGCTCCCAGCATTTTTCTTTTTGGTTTTTCGAAGTAGGGTCTCACTCTAGCTCAGGCTGACCTGGAAATCACTATGTAGTCTCAGGATGGCCTTGAACTCATGGCGATCCTCCTACCTCTGCCTCCCGAGTGCTGGGATAAAGGTGTGCGCCACCACGCCCAGCAGTACAGCATCATCTTTATTGCTCTCCACTAGGGTCTTCATTATTTTGTTAGTTCCCTTGAGTGTGAGCCCAAGGTTCTGAGGATCCATCCCTTTGGAAGAGCCTTGGAACTCTTCTCCCAGGCCCATTACTGGTGCAGAACCCCAGATGATGTTCTGGAGCGGATGGCAGGGCGGGGGGACTGTAAGATTCTTTGGGTCAAAGACAGGCCCTGTGGGGGGATCGCCTCTAGACTCAGCCTGTCCTTGCTGGTGGGGAGCCCAGAGCTGACTCCACCTGGAAGAACTCAGGGGACCAGACCCTGTGGTCAGGGTTTGTTGTAGCTCTGTCATGAATTCCTTTCTGCACCCCAAGATTCACAGATCATGGTGTGGGTTTTGGGTAGCCACTGGGCTCCTGATGTCAATAGTCCACAGTCCAGAGTTGTGTCTTTGTCATAAGGGATGTGACTGGGGACCATGCCAGCTGCAAGAAACCCTGTCAGACGTTGGAGGCCATAGTTATGGGGGTACACGGGGAGCTGGAGAGAAATATGCCCCCCTTATGATGGACCCGCTTGGCAGGTGGAGCTGTGAGATGATATGTGTTATGACCAGTGCTGTCCTCAGGTTGGCCCATGTTTACCTAGCTTCATCTCCCCCAGCAGCTCAGTATGCTGGGCCCTGCTTCATCCTGGTCCTGGCTGATGGTGTCAGCTCAGTTCTTGGCAGGACCCCCTGGGTCTCTGCTGACCTGACACAGAGCTATCACTTCTGAGAACTGACTTTCTTTCCAAGATCTTGCCTCCAGTCCTATGCCCTGTTCCTGCACAGTGTCTTAGGACGCACTCTGCCCTCTCAGGGGCATATTATCATCAGCTTAGATTAAAAAGCTGCTCCTGGGAAGTGCTCTGAGAGAGTCTGCGGCCTGTCCCACCATGGTCCCAGACTCGACAGAGACTCTGCCTTGAAACACTGTGTTGCTTGTAAAGGAACCAGGCAAGACTTTGCCTGAACTGGCACAGACTAGCCACATGAGGTCGCTGGTGGGCTGCTACACAACTGGAACTGTAGATATCCCAGGCGTCAGTCTTTGAGTGACTGTGCTATGCTTACTGGCTGCGGGCATGCACCACCGCCCTCAGGAAGAGCCTGCAGGAGTCATCCTGCGAGCATCAGAGTCCTGGGCCCACGTGGTGTCTTTCTGCTCTCAAGTGCTGCGCTGGGTGCAGGCCTGTGCTTCTCCCCTCACAGCAACAACAGGGCTGCCCTGCATCGAGGCTCTGTTCATCTGGACATGAAGGACCCCTGTTACCTTATGACTATTGCTGTTGAGAGCTCTTTCATGTGTTTCTTAGCTGTTTGTCCATTCTGAACCTTTGCTCATTTGTTTTAAATATTTTATTTATTTATTTATTTATTTATTTATTTATTTATTTATTTATTTGAAAAAGACAGAGAATGGAGCGAGCCAGGGCCTCCTGCTGCTGCTGCAAAGGAACTCCAGACGCAAGTGCCACTTTTTTTTTTTTTTTTTTTTTTTTTTTTTTTTGAGGAAGAGTCTCGCTTGCTTTAGCCCAGGCTGACCCTGGAATTCACTATGTAGTCTCAGAGTGATCCTCCTACCTCTGCCTGGAATTAAAGGCATGCACCACCACGCCTGGCAAGTTCCTCCCCCAAACCCCGGTTAAAATAACAACTAAAGAAGAGTTTTCTTAGGGGCTGGAGATATGGCTCAGTGATTAAGGCATTTGCTTGAAAACCCTGACAGCCTGAGTTCAATTCCCCAGTACCTACATAAAGCCAGATGCATAAAGTGGTGCATGCATTTGGAGTTCATTTGCAGTGGAGGAGGCCCTGACATGCTCATACTCACCCATTTCTTTGTCTTCCACTTTCTCTCTCTCAAATTAATAATTAAAACATTTGAAAAATATTTTATTTATTTATTCAACAGAAAGAGGCATAGGCATGGGGTGGGGGGTGGGGAGAGGGACGAAGGGAGGAGTAGGCCTCTAGACAGTGCAAATGAACTCCAGCTGCTTGTGCCATGTTGTGCATTTGGTTTACATGGGTTCTGGGTAATCAAACCTGGGTCCTTAGGCTTTGCAGGCAAGTGCCTTAACTGCTAAGCCAGCTCTCCAGCCCTAAAAAAATTTTTTTTTCGAGGTAGGGTCTTCACTCTAGCACAGGCTGATCTGGAATTCACTGTGTATTATCAGGGTGGCCTTGAGCTCACAGTGATTCTCCTACCTCTGCCTTCTGAGTGCTAGGATTAAAGGCATGCGCCACCATGCCTGGTCCCTAAAAGTTATTTAGTTATTTTTTTGGTTTTTCGAGGTAGGGTCTTGCTCTAGCCACAGGCTGACCTGGAATTCACTAAGTAGTCTCAGGTTGGCCTTGAACTCATGAGATCCTCCTACCTCTGCCTCCCGAGTGCTGGGATTAAGGCATGCGCCACCACGCCTGGCCCCCTAAAACATTTTAAAATTGTTTTCCTGTATATTCCTGGGCAAAATCACTGGAGAGGATTAGAAAGTGTCCATCTTTGGGCTGGAGAGATGGCTTAGTGGTTAAGGTGCTTGCCTGTGAAGCCTAAGGACCTAGGTTTGATTCCCTAGTACCCACATACACCAGATGCACATGGTGGTGCAAGTGTCTGGAGTTTGTTTGCAGTGGCTAGAGGCCCTGGTATGCCCTTTCTCTTTCTTTCTCTATCTGCATCTTTCTTCTCTCTCTCTCAAATAAATAAATAAATAAAAATAAAGTAATTTATTTAAAAATGTCCATTTTGTGTTGAGTCTGAGTAATTGGGTGGAAGTTAGAGGCTTCTGTATGGGCTGATTTTTCCTGGGGCAGAGGGAGATTCTCACCCATGCATTCATGGGCCCAGTTCAGATGCAAAGAAACTGCTGTGGGTACATGCTGAGCCTCTGTAACAGCCTCCGAGCTGCAACTCTACTGTAGTTGGGACATTAAGATCAGTCCAGTTTTCTTCTTTTAAAAAAATATTATTTATTTATTTATTTGCAAGTATAGACAGAGAGAGAGAGAGAGAGAGAGAGAGAGAGAGAAAGAATGGGTGTACTAGAATCTCCAGCCACTGCAAATGAACCACAGATGCATGCACCACTTTATGCATCTGGCTTTACCTAGGTACTGGAGAATTGAACCAGGGTCATTTGCTTTTGTAGGCAAGCACTTTAACCACTTAGCCATCTCTCCAGCATAGGACCAGTCCAGTTTTCATGTATACACAGGGACTGCCAAGTCAATTAATGTGCTGGCTGTTTTTTTCCTTATTAAAAAATGTATTCAAGCTGGGCATGGTGGCATACACCTTTAATCCCAGCACTTGGGGAGGCAGACGAAGGAGGATTACCATGAGTTCAAGGCCAGGCTGAGACTACATAGTGAATTCCAGGTCAGCCTGGGCTAGAGTTGAGACCCTACCTCAAAACAAAACAAAACAAAACAAAACAAAACAAAACAAAACAAAACAAAACAAAACAGGCCGGGGATGGTGGCACATGCCTTTAATCCCTGCATTCGGGAGGCAGAAGTAGGAGGATCACCATGAGTTCAAGGCCGCCCTGAGACTAATTGTGAACTCCAGGTCAGCCCGAGCCAGAGTGATACTCTACCTTGGAAAACCAGAAATGAAACAAAACAAAACAAAACAAAACAAAACAAAACAAAACAAAACAAAACAAAAATGACCACTCCAATAAGAATATATTTATATTTAGAAGAATCCAAGAGGAGCCTCACGTCCCCACCCTCTCTTGGCCTTACCTAACTGCAAGATGCTCCTGTCTTGGATCTGCTGATCAAAGTCCCAGGTCAGGCATGGCCACACCACACCCCCTTGAAAGCTCTGTGGCAGATTTGTGTCCCCTCACCTAATGCTGCCCACTGTCTCTGGGACCTCCAGTGTCCATCTACCAAAGTGCCATTTAATTCAGTGATGTCGTGTGAATGTGTCTCTGCAGGTTCTGTCATCAAGCAAGGGACGATGTTCTGGCAACCAAGTATGGAGTACTGGTGATGTGTGTGTACTGAGTCCTCTTGGGCCAGGCACGTCGTGAGACTTGGAGGATTAATGCATTAACCATCAGAACAACCCCAAGAGGCTATTACACCTGAGTCTATTTACTAATTTATTTGTTTAGGTTTTTTTTTTCTCTTTCTTTTCTTTTTTGGTTTTTGGTTTTTGGTTTTTTCCAGGTTGGGTCTCACTGTAGCTCAGGCTGACTTGGAATTTACTCTGTAGTTTCAGGCTGGCCTTGAACTCACAGCGATCCTCCTACCTCTACCTCTCAAGTGCTGGGATTAAAGGCATGCCCCACCACGCCCGGCAGATTTTAGTATCTTTTATGTTTACTTTAATATTGATACTGAGACTCCCTCAGAATTGCCTTGATCAAAACACACTTGTCTCACGACACTGACCATGACCTGTGACCACGACTCCTTGCACCGATTATCACCTCCTCACATCTCCTCACTGCCCTCAGCCTTCTCACTTTTCTCCCCATGTTGATCTGCTCATTCACTCCTCATATTACCCTACACTGGTTTTCATCTCTTCATACTAGCTTTGATCTGGTACTTGGTTCGTGTCAATGCCCCTTGTTGACTTTGACTTTTTCATGTTTCTCCCCACCACCTTCCCTTGACCTGCTCACATTTTCTCACATTGACCTTGATCAGCAAGCATCTCTTCCTCACAACTGACCTTAGTTTGCACACATCTTTTCCCACCCTGAATCTGACCTCCTCACATTATCTTGACACTGACCTTGAACTGCTCATGTGTTCTCACGCTGACCTTGATTGGGCTTACGGCTCAATTTCCTGTCCAACGCACTTGACCCGCTCTTGCCTCACCGGTGTCTCTCCCGTTGGATCCCATCCTGCTAATTGGACTGAGACGTTTCTCTCCTCCTCATCCTAGACTTCGATCCTCGCCACTTCTGGCACTGGAGCAGCTTTGGGGACTATGTGCAGTGTGTCCTGGCCTTCACGGGTGTGGCGGGCTATGTCACCTATCTGTCCATCGACTCGGCCCTGTTTGTGGAGACGCTGGGCTTCCTGGCCGTGCTGACCGAGGCCATGCTGGGTGTGCCACAGCTGTACCGCAACCATCTCCACCGCTCTACGGAGGGCATGAGGTAGGGGGGGCCATTGCACTGGGACACCATTGAATGCTCCACATTATGTTGAAATCATATCACTGAACACATCGGGTCCTAGATACCCCTTATCTGAGCAGATTTGTAAAGGTGGGAAGGAAAAGGGAACAGGGACCTTTGTGGAGGCCTGATTCCTCAGGGGCTGCAGAATTTGCCCAGGGCCAGGAATTGAGGAATGGGGTTACCTGCATTGCGGAATATGACAAGGGCAGGTGACTCTCCTGAAGGTGCTTCAACTATGGCACACCTGCAGTGGGACCTATAGTGGCCTCAGAAAGTGTCAGGACCACAGTAAGACAGCTCTGCCTGAGCCCATAGGACTAGACTCCTCATAACAGGTGAGTCTGGGGACATGTGTCACACACAGGGCAATTCCCATGGGTCACTGGAGACTCTTGATGAAAATAGCATTTGCTGAATGTCAGTCAGCTGATGAGGAATGGGAATGAACACACCAGCTATTAAATTCAGCTACATGTTTTATGTGTGTGTATTATTTATTTATTTATTTAGGTTTTTCGAGGTAGGGTCTCATTATAGCCCAGACTGACTTGGAATTCACTATGTAGTCTCAGGCTGTCCTTGAACTCACAGTGATCCTCCTACCTCAGCCTCCCAAGTGCTGGGATTAAAGATGTGTGCCACCATGCCTGGCTCAGCCACACGTTTCTCTCTAAGGCCCATCCACTCAACTCTTCAGATACAGTGTTGTGGTATCACAGATCTGGTGGGATTTGTTACTATTTTTTCTTTTTTTAATGTGTGAGAGAATTGGCATGCCAGGGCCTCCAGCCACTGCAGTCGAACTCCTTGTGCACGTGTGCGATCTTGCACACTTGTGTAACTTTGTGATTCTGGCTTATGTAGGACCTGGAGAGTATATGGGTCCTTAGGCTTTGCAGGCAAGTGCCTTAACCACAAAGCTATCTCTCCAGCCCAGGGGTTTGTTATGCTTAAAGTCACTAAGTCACTGAGAGGGGAGGGTGCTTTTTTGTTTTTGTTTTTGTTTTTCAAGGTAGGGTCTCACTGTAGCTTAGGCTGACCTGGAATTCACTATGTAGTCTCAGGGTGGCCTCGAACTCATGGCGATCCTCCTATCTCTGCCTCCTGAGTTTTTTTTTTTTTTTTTTTTTTTTTTTTTTTTTTGGTTTTCCAAGGTAGGGTCTTGCTGTAGTTCAGGCTGACCTGAATTCACTATGTAGTCCCAGTGTGGTCTTGAACTCACGGCAATCCTCCTAGTTCTGCCTCCCACGTACTAGATTAAAGTCATGCACCACCACGCCCGACAACAGTGGGTGCTTTTGATGTTGGGTTGAAAATGTTGTGTTTCACACTCACGCGTGTACACACACACACAAGTACGCAGACACACGCATGTAAAAACCAGAAGCTGGTGGTAGGTGGTCAACATGACTAAACATTTAGCCTCTTTCCTCTGAGAACCTGCTCATACCACTGCGCTAGGCCGAGGAGGTGTTGGTGTCCTGGAATCTGTGTCGGGAACTTGGCCCAAGTTCACCTTAAACAGATGGGGTCAGGAATAAGGGGGACTTGAGTTCCTTGAGTATCACAATTGACCATTTTAAGTAACCGCAGCACATTTCCTGGACAGTCTTACTGTACACATGTGTACCGATGGGTGTGTACATGTCTACACATACGTACACACATGCACCCCCTACGCAATGTACACACACTCTGCATTAGAGCTACTACCAGAGGACTTATCTAAAAAACAAATATTCCATGGTTGTGGTGATAAGTGATCAGAAATGAGGACATTTTTGAAATAACTTTGCTAATTAATGCAGCAGACTCCAAAGGGTAGCTTTTGTGAGGTATTTGCCTTCCTCTTCCTCCTTTTCCTCCTCCTTCTCCAGGTTTTACTAAATTTGAAGACTTGTTCCCTAACAAGTAATTACTGGAGTGTGGGGGTGGTGTAAAGATAAGAGGGGGCTGCCTTCAACAGTGAGGAAGTGGGAGGAATTGCTGTGGAAGGCATTGGAAGTTTAGAATGAGAAGGGAGAGGCGTTGCGGAATTTGCAGTATTGAGGGGGGCAGACACTCTGTCACAGGGCTCTGGTTATGAGTGTCTGTGGAGGCCACATGAGGACAGGGTGAGAGGAGTGGGCAGGCAAGTTTGGCCTGTGAACAGTAAGGGGTGGAGGAGGAGGAGGAAGCCCAGGCCTCGGAATCATGTCTGTTTATCCTTCAGGGCAACCTGGCCACTCTGCTTGATCCAACCAGGGACCCGAACTCTTGTGCCATTGAAGGCTGCTTCTAGAAGCCATGCTTTGCTTCCTACATGATCCTATAGGCCCCTTGGAACCAAAGCCTTGTAGAAAACCGAGCTTACCTCCTCCAAGCCTCATTTTCGGTCACTGTCAGCCCTCCACAGCAGGCCCAACAGATCTGTGTAGTGTCCACGACACAAAGTCCAGGTGACCATCCACTGAAACAAGAGGGCTGGAGTAGAGTCTGGCAAGATACCTGGGAACATTTTCTTTAATTTTTTAAAGTTTTATTTATTTATTTGAGAGGGTCAGAGAGAGAGAGAGAGAGACAGACAGACAGACAGACAGACAGACAGACAGACAGACAGAGAGAATGGGCACACCAGGACCTCTAGCCACTGGAAACACAATCCAGATGCATGTGCCACCTTGTGCATCTGGCTTATGTGGGTCCTGGGGAATCAAACCTGGGTCCTTTGGCTTTTCAGGCAAACCCCTTAACTGCTAAGCCATCCCTCCAGCCCATTTTTCTTTAATTTTTTTCCCCCCTGGGAACATTTTCTTAGAAATAACCTTATAGAGATATAATTCACATACCATAGTCATTTGCATACAGAGCCCTGGGTGATGCATATTAGTGTATACAACGGGCTCATGTAGTCATCACAAAGTCTAATTTTAGAGCCATCTCCTCACCATAAAGGTTTAGAAATCTGAACTCAGCTGGGGGTGGTGGCGCATACCTTTAATCCCAGCACTCGGGAAGCCGAGGTAGGAGGATACTGTGAGTTCAAGGCCATCCTGAGAATACATAGTGAATTCCTGGTCAGCCTGGGCTAGAATGTGAGACCCTACCACTATATATACATATACACACACACATATATATGAATAAGTAAAAGAAAGAAACTTGAACTCATTAGCAGTCACACCCATCTGTCCCAGCCTCCTTCATTCCAGCACACCACTCACTTGCTTGCTGTCTTTCCTGGATTGTCTGCTGTAGACATTATTCATTTGTGGAATCATATACTGTGTGGCCTTCTGTGTCTAGCCTGAGCTTCATTCCTTTCTATGGCTCAGTAACAGTTCATTATAAGATTGCACTAGATGTTTGCTCTTTGGTGATGAACATTTGGCTGTTATAAATCATGCTGTCCTCACTTTATGCATGTTTTCCTTCTGTTGGGCAAGTGTGTCAGTGTGGGATGGTGGGTTATTTATTTATTTATTAGAGAGAGAGGGAGAGAGAGAGAATTGGCATGCCAGGGCCTCAGCCAGTGCAATCGAACTCCACATGCTTGTGCCACCTAGTGGGCATGTGCGATCTTGAGATTGACTCACCTTTGTGTGTGGCTTACGTGGGATCAAACATGGGTCCTTAGGCTTTTCAGGCAAGCATCTTAACTGCTAAGCCATCTCTCCAGCCCCATCCTACTTTAAAAAAATATTTTATTTTTATTCTTTTGAGAGAGAGATACAGAAATAGGAAGGTGTGGGGGGAATGGTCGTGCCAGGGCTTCCAGCCACTGCAAATGAACTCCAGATGTGTGCGCCCCCTTGTGAATCTGGCTTACATGGGTCCTGGGGAGTTGAACCTGGATCCTTTGGCTTTGTAGGCAAGGGCTTTAACCACTAAGCCATCTCTCTAGCCCTCATCCTCCTTTTTTTGATGATATCTATTGCAACACAAAAGTTTCACCTTTGGGGTTGGGGGTATGGCTCATTTGGTAGTGGATGCACAAAGCCCTGGGTTTGTTTTCCCAATACCACATAAACCAGGCATGATGGTACATGCCTGTAATCCCAGCACTTGGGAGGTAGAGGCAGGAGGATGAGTTTAAAGTCATCCTTGGCTACAAAGCAAGTTTAAGGCCAGCCTTGGACTATATGAGACCCTGTTTCAAAAAATTTTTTTTTAACTTTGATGACATGTAGGATTACATTTTTTAAAAAAAATTTATTTTATTATTTGTTTGTTTATTTATTTGTTTATTTATTTATTTATTTATTTATTTATTTATTTATTTATTCGAGAGTGATAGACAGAGAAAGAGGCAGAGAGAGAGTTAGAGAGAGATTGAGAATGGGCATGCCAGAGCCTCCAGCCACTGCAAATGAACCCCAGATGCATATGCTACCTTGTGTATCTGGCTTACGTGGGTCCTGGGGAGTCGAGCCTTGAACTGGGGTCCTTAGTCTTCACAGGCAAGTGCTTAACTGCTAAGCCATCTCTCCAGCCCAGCTTTTTTTTTTTTTTTAAATCATTTTTACCTTTAGTGCTTTACCTAAGAGAGCTTTGCCTAACCTAGGGTTGTAGATCACTTCCAAGGGGACATGCTTTGAATGGGTCTCAATCCTGAGGGAGCTTTTGTAGGTGTTGAAAGTGGTGGTTTGCTCCTGGGCTGGGGGCAGCATGGTCAGCATGTCTGTGGGCCAGGGCTGGAAGGCAGCTGAGCAGGTGCAGGAGCTGGCTCTACTCTTCTGGGTCCTGTGGGGCGGGGGGATCGACATTCCCTTTGGCTGCCCAGGGTAAGGATGAGGTGAGAAGTATTTTAGGAATAATGATCTAGCTGCCTGATTTGGAGGGAAAATGCTGGAGCCAAGAATGAGGTAATGGGAGCCTGGATTAAAACAGTGGTGTAGGGCAGCAGAGGGGTCAGGCCAAGAGGCCCATTGAAGGGACACAGCTAACAGTGTGTGTGGGGGAACAAAGGAGTTGTAGGCCACCAGCCACCAGAGTGGATATAGAACCAGAAAACTTGGTCCCTTAGAATGATGGTCCCCTACCCACCCACACTGGCTCCCCTGCATGGCTCTCTGCCTGGGAGAGTGGGTAGCCTTCCTATACTGTAGGTATCTCCGTTCTTTTTGGTTTTTCGAGGTAGTGTCTCTTTCTAGTCCAGGCTGACCTGGAATTCACTATGTAGTCTCAGGCTGGCCTTGAACTCACGGCAATCCTCCTACCTTAGCCTCCCAACTGCTGGGATTAAAGGCATATGCCACCACACCTGTCTTCTGTGGATATCTTTAAAAAATTTTTTTTATTTATTTTGAGAGAAAGAGAAAAAGAGAGAGAGAATGGGCATGCCAGGGCCTTCAGCCGCTGCAAACAAACAGCAGACACATGTGCCACCTTATGCCTCTGGCTTACATGGGTCCTGGGGAATTGAGCCTGAGTCCTTTGGCTTTGTAGGCAAGTGCCTTAACCGCTAAGCCATCTCTCCAGCCCCTATCACTTTAAAAAAATTATGTATTTATTTATTTGAGAGAAAGAGCCAGAGAGTAGAGGTGAGGGGGAGGGAGTGAGGGAGAGAATGGGTGCTCCAGGGCCTCTAGCCACTGCACATGAACTCCAGATGCATGCACGACCATATGTACCTGGCTTCATGTGGGCACTGGGGAATTGAGTACAGGTCGTTAGGCTTTGCAGGCAAGTGCCTTAACCGCTGAGCTGTCTCTCCAGGCCCCTCACCCCATCTCTCTTTTTTTTTTTTTGGGAGAGACACAGAGAGAGAGGGAGAGGAAGACAGATAGAGAATGGGCGCGCCAGCAGCTTCTCAGCCGCTGCAATCGAACTCCAGATGCATGTGCCCCCTTGTGGGCAAGTGTGGCATTGTGCCCTTGCTTCACTTTGCATCTGGCTAAACGTGGGACTTGGAGATTGGAACTGACTTTCTTAGGCTTAGCAGGCAGGCGCCTTAACTGCTAAGCCATCTCTCCAGCCCCCTCACCTGGATCTCTTGATGAGAACCTTGGCCAGCTGTTTCTTCCATGCAAGGAGGAGGGAGGAACATCTTGGGATGTGGCATTTTCCCTGCTTTGGGCTAGTATTGATCCCCTGGCCTCAACCTTCTGAGTGCTGGAGTTACAGGGATAGTGCTCAGTCTTTGCTCCTGAAGATGATGCCAGATGTTGTGAGGAAAATTCATTGTGGGGAATTTATTGCCTTGGAGGAAAAATGCATGAACAATTGCAGTGCAGTAACTGTCTCATGCACCTGCCCTGTGTATGGTGGCCTTGCAGCTTTTGTTGTACATATCATGCCTTCTTCTTTTTAAATTTTATTTATGAGAGAGAGAGAGAGAGAGAGAGAGAGAGAGAGAGAAAAGAAAGAAAGAGAGAACTGGCGTGCCAGGGCCTCTAGTCACTGCAGTCGAGCTCCAGATGCGTGTGCCATTTTGTGCGTATACACAACCTTGTGCACCTGTGTCACCTTGTGCATCTGGCTTATGTGAGTTCTGGGGAGCCAAACCTGGGTCCTTAGGCTTCCCAGGCAAGTACCTTAACCACTGAGTCATCTCTCCAGCCCCTAATGCCCCTCTTTCCTTTCCCAAGCTATATTGATGGTATCAAGGCCTCAAGAGACCATATTCCTATCCCAGGAACAGAACAGTGGTGGGGTCACCCAGGAGCCATCCAGCAAGGAAGGGCAAGGAAGAATCCAGGCAGCTAAGAATGTCCCCTGGCACTGGACAACACCATACACCAGCGATGACTTCATGTCTCCACCTGCTGTTGTGGTGAACATGCCTATGCACTTAGGGCCACAGGGATGCTAACATGGAGGGCACTGGGCAAGTGGCCTGGACAGGGACAGGTGGTCTGGGGGTCAGTGCTATAGCTATGCATCCTGTGTCCCAGACCTGTCCCTCTCAGACTCTGGAGTTAAGCCTAGGAGATCCCACACCCACTTAGTATGTGACATTGAGTGGATTACTTTTAAGCTCCTTGCCTAACCAAGTCACACAGGCTACCACAGGGTATTTTGCTCTCTGAACGTTCAGTGTGCATCTGTGACAGTGAGGAGTAGCTCTGTCACTTTTGCCCATGGGGCCTTTTTTTTTTCGAGGTAGGGTCTCACTCTGGCTCAGGCTAACCTGGAATTCACTATGTGGTCCCAGGCTGGTCTCGAACTCATGGTGATCCTTCTACTTCTGCCTCCCAAATGCTGGGATTAAAGGCGTGCGCCACCATGCCTGACGATGGGGCCTTTTTTCCCCCTGTCCTGGTTTGTACCAAACCCAGCCTGAGCCACACCTGGTTTTAACCACTCACAATACACCATGCCCTATTTATAGGATAGAGTCTTGTCTGACCAGGGATGAATCCTACTGACTCTTGGCACTGGAACCTAAGAGCCCAGGGCCTGCCTTCACTTTTTCTTGGGTGTATAGACATGACTGTCCTGGGAGACTCCTGGGAAGTTGGGCACATGTGACTGTTCTGGGGAGCTCCTGGGAAGCCTGGGCTGTCCCTTGAAGCTTAAGGCATCAGATGCAGTTCCACCTGCCTCCCAGGAAGTGGAGCAACCCCAGCTCTTCCCAGGCTCTGCTTCTCCATTAAGGGGCTGTAGCTCATGTGTCCACTTGTGAGACTGCTGCACAGTTAATCCAACAAGGCCCCACAGACTCTCCCTGCCCTACACATCTTATATACCTGGGATATTCTGAGTCCATGAGCTTCTTTTCCTGATTTAAAAAAATATATATTAGGGCTGGAGAGATGGCTTAGCGGTTAAGGCGCCTGCCTGCTCCAATATTTGTTTAGCCAGATGCAAAGTGACTCAAGGGCGCAATGCCGCTCTTGCCCACAAGGGGCACACGCATCTGGATTTTGTTAACAGCAGCTGAGAGACTGCTGGCGCACCCATTCTCTGTCTTCCTCTCCCTCTGTCTGTCTCTCTCTGTTCTCTCTCCAAAAATAAATAAAAGAATAATAATAATAAATTAATATATATATTATATTTTTATTTATTTATTTGAGAGAGGGAAAGAGGCTGAGTGAGTAAGAGAGAGAGAATGGGTGTGCCAGGGCTTCTAAGCCACTGCAAACAAACTCCAGATGCATGTGCCACCTTGTGCATCTGGCTTACCTAGGTACTGGGGAATTGAACCGAGGTCCTTTGGCTTTGCAGGCAAGTGCCTTAACTGCTAAGCCATCTCTCCAGCCCCCCTTAGCACACATTTTAAAATCAGGAAAAGAGGGCTGGAGAGATGGCTTAGCGGTTAAGGCACTTGCCTGAGAAGCCTATGGAACAAGGTTCGATTCCCCAGTGCCCACGTAAGACAGATGCACATGGTGGCACATGCATTTGGAGTTTGTTTGCAGTGGCTACAGGCCCTGGCATGCCCATTCTCCGTCTCTAAAATAAATAAAAATCATTTTTAAAAAGTTGAGCTAAAAGCCTTCTTTCTGGGTTTGACTGTCCATAGAAGATACTGTTGAAACTTGTTTCCCTTTAATTTTGTGTAGTGGCTTGGTGAGGAGCATTACTTCTCGGAGGTTGAATCTAGGGCTTCTGACACCAGATATGGCATGTCCCACAGACTGGTCCTGGCCTCCGGAAGCCCTAGACATGCCCCACCATATGGCAAACATCAGCCAGTAGAAAGCCCCACGTCGCCCCAGCTCTGCTCACTTACCCTGGGGCTCTTTATCTGGGATGTGTATGGGTATGGTCCATGTGGGGTCTTTCTGTAATTCTTTTTTTTTTTTTTTTGTTTTTTGAAGTAGGTTTCACTCTAGCCCAGGCTGACCTGGAATTCACTGTATAGTCTCAGTGTGGCCTTGAACTCACAGTGATCCTCCTACTTCTGCCTCTCAAGTGCTGGGATTCAAGTCATGCACCACCACACCTGGCCTCTTTCTGTAATTTTTAAATTAAAATTATGTGTTTATTGCATGCATGTGTGTATTCATATGGGCACACAAGGGTCTCTTGCCTCTGCGGACACCAGATGATCCACTTTTTCTGTCCCGTTAATGTGGGTGGTCTGAGAATTGAACCCAAGATGGCAGACTTTGTAAGGAAGTACCTTTAATCACTGAGTTATCTTCCCAGCCTCCCCTTTTTTGGTAACAGAGTTTCATATAGCATAGGCTAGCCTAATTCTAATCCTCCAAGTGCTGGATTTCAGGCATGTGCCTCTGCACCTGGATCCAGTATGATTTTTAATTATTTTAATGTCCTTATTGGACATTTGGGCCTGGTGTGGTGGTACATACCTTTAGTCCCAGCACTTGGGAGGCTGAGGTAGGAGGATCGCTGTGAGTTCGAGACCACCCTGAGACTACAGAGTGAATTCCAGGTCAGCCTGGGCTAGAGCCAGACCCTACCTTGAAAAAAAACAAAAAACAAGAACAAAAAGAGAAAAAGGGGCTGGAGAGATGGCTTAGCAGATAAAGCACTCGCCTGCAAAGCCAAAAGACCCAGGTTTGATTCCCCAGGACCCATGTAAGCCAGATGCACAAGGTGGTGCATGCTTCTGGAGTTTGTTTGCAGTGGCTGAATGCCCTGGCATGCCCATTCTCTCCCTCTCTCTTTCTCTCTCTGTCTTTCTCTCTCTCAAATAAATAAAGTAAAATTTTAAAAATAGTTAAATGTTACCTTAACTGAGGCTTATCTCACAGTGTAGTTCAAATGTGGCAACAAAACAGTTCTCTGAGATTTGAAAGAGAATGAACTAGAATAGTTTGGTAGTTTGAATAGATGGCCCCCAATATATTCAGTGTTTTATTAACTTATAGTTTGCATCTGCAGCCACTTGGCTGGAGGCAGTGTCACTGGGCGGATCTTAAGGTGTGGTGATGGGTTTAGGATTTCAATCTAAAGATATTCAAAGTGTGCCTAGCTGGAGTTCCTGAGGTGTGCTGTGCTGTGTGTTCTTTTGGCTTGTGGTTTTGCTCTCTGTGTTTGGTCCTGTGAAGGCAGGCCAGCTTCTTCTGCCATTATGGAACTTCCCCTGGATCTGTAAGCTTCAGTAAATCCCTTCCTCCATACCCGTGCCTGGTCTGGAAGCTCATCTCAGCAAACCTGAAGCTGTCTGCTACAAATGGCACATGTGCCGATTTTGGGAGCAGTTGGAGCTGGAGTGCAGGGCCAGGGGAAGTGCACAGAGCTTTTGTGTCAAGATTTCCAGAACAATGGCTTTGGTAAAAGAACCACCCATGAACCTAGTGTTCTGTACAAACCCACAGTCACAGTGTCTGTCATGAGGCACTAAGTGCCTATTGAGCTCTCCAGACTGCTGAGGTTGTGTGTGTGTGTGCGTGTTCTCAGAGGACACTGATTCATTATTCCAGGAAGGCCCAGTGCTGTAACCAGTTCCCACAACTCCAAGTTGGCAGGTACAGAACCGTGTAAGGCTAGGGCACTGCCCTATTTCTTTTGGGGCATCTGAAGCCACAACACTGGGATTGTTCAAAAGAGATGGCCACTTCAGGACAAAAGAGTGAGCCAGTGGCCCCAGGAGTACAGGAGACTGGGACACTGAGTGTGGTGGCTGGGGAAGGTGCAGTGTGTGCTGGGGTATTTGAAGCTCTGAGCATCTGTGTGCTTGGGGTCCTTGGTGGCTGCTGGCTCACACCTGGGTGCCTACTGTGAAAGTGGGTCTTGTTCACACCTATTATGAGGTGGGGGGAACAGTCATGCTGTGTTTGTGGCCTGTAATGCCATGAACAGATAAGGGATATGTGGAGCAAAGGTGGGATGGGCTGGAGAGATGGCTTAGCAGTTAAGGCACTTGCCTGAGAAGCCTAAGGACCCAGGTTTGATTCTCCAAGTCCCATCACAAGGTGGTGCATGCATCTGGCTAGAGGCTCTGGCACACCTATTCTCTCTCTCTCTTTCTCCGTCTCAAATTTAAAAAAATTTTTTTTTAAAGATGGGAAATTTCTCTTACTTGGGCAAAGGCCCCAGGGCAGCTGCCTCAGCCTTCTCCATTGGCCTCTTGCTGGAGTCCTCAGCACTAAACCTTAGAGTGGATGATTGACCCCTCTAATTGACCATGAGGCTCAGACTTCCTTAGACACCTGCTCCCATAGCTTCCTATGGCCAGGCCATTTTTGGGCTATGATGCACCCATGGGGGGAGGGGTCAGAGTGTCCAGACAGTGGTGTAAGATGGATCTCCTCTCTGGTACCAGAGGAGAGGCCTAGAGTAAGTGGATGGTCCTGGGTCAGAGTTTGCCCCCTCCTGTGGTGGCCCCGTCTCTTAATGTACTCCGCCTACTTTTGGAGTCACAATGATGACCTTCCTGTATGTGTGTGTGTGTGTGTGTGTGTGTGTCCCTGCTCTCAGGTCACTGCTGACTGCCCTTTGTGTCTCTGCAGCCTCAAGATGGTGCTCATGTGGACAAGCGGTGACTCATTCAAGACGGCCTACTTCCTGCTCAATGGCGCACCCCTGCAGTTCTCGGTCTGTGGCCTGTTGCAGGTGCTGGTGGACCTGGCCATCCTGGGGCAGGCCTATGCCTTCGCCCGCCACCCCCAGAAGCCCGCGCCCCATGCAGTACACCCCACTAGTGCCAAGGCCCTCTAAGATATCCAGGGGAGGACAAGAACACGTGATTGCCAGCCTTGGGTGCTGACTGCTCACCCGTGCTCCTCCACTGGAGAGGGCAGCTCTGTGCACACCACAGACAAATAGGCTGGGTGTGAGTGGAGGTGGAGTCAGGTGCTGAGTTCCCCATCAGCTTCCAGGTGGGGGGCTCAGAAAACCCAGGTCTGACCCTGAAATAGGTTCATGCCACTGAAGATGGCTGTGGGCACAGCAGCCTGTCCAGCCCCCTCCCACTAGCCAGCCTCCTTGGGCTAGTCTCAAATGGGGTGGCCTCGCTTGTCCCCCAGTAGAGTGTGTGGTTCCCTAGATGATGCACAGTCCTGGCTCTTGGTGGCCTGTGCATTGTCACACTGCCCCACCCCCGTGTGCCACACCTGGTGGAGGTGGGATTCTCTGGCCTGAAACCCTCTCTCAGCCCAACACGAGGCCATGCCATGCTCAACAGCCCTGTGTTGACCTGGCTGGCTTCTGGGCCCAAAGTATTCTAGATGCTTCTGTGCAACTCCCTCAGGCATTATCCTCCCTTCTGCTGGGCGGAAGGTCTCTTCTGCACATGATAAGCTGGCCTCTGCGGTTAAGACGGAAGCTCGGTGACAGTCAGGGTAGCTCACTGGCTGCCTGAAGAGTCGGTGCTGTGCCACCGCCAAGCCTCTCTCAGAGGTCTTAAGTGTGTGAGTGACACTCTCGCTTACTCTCTGGCCTGTAAGATGCTTTTAAAATGTTTATTTTTTAAAACATGGAGATGTCTGTAGTGGTAATTACCTCCAAAGTAAAATGCCACCGATTGCAGGCTCAGTGGCTGCTGAATAAACATGTCTCTATGGTGTCTTAAGTCAGTCACTAGCAAATGGGCCCAGTGGTGGGGGACGGAGTCTGAGTGGGTGAATAGGGCAAGGGAGAGGCAAGGTATGGGCTGGAGGGTGGGGGTGGGAAGTGCAGATCTGGGGAAGGAGTGAGTGGAAATAATTTGGGGTGGGTAAGGACTGGCACAGGTTCAGGTGGGAGTGTTGGGGCATGGGACATTAAGGGCCTGGTCTAGATTTGGGTGGATGAAGGTATCGGGCGGTTGAGGCTGTGGACCCCTGGAGTGGCTGCATTCAAATTTCCCTCTCTGAGGCTGACAAAGGATCCCACATGAGCAAAAGGTCTACAGCACTGCACAGATCATACTTGTGGGATGATGAGCCAGGTTTGGGGGATCACTTTGGACCAACCATTTAACTGAGGAAATGGAAGCACAGAGTGAGGCTTTGCCCGGACTCAACAGCATATTGGCGTCTGTCTTCAGCCTTGGCAAGGGCAGTGGTAGATTGTGGGTGTCATGACTTCTATTACTGTGGCCACAATCCGACCCATGTTGCCATCAGCCGATGCTGCACCCCACTGCAGTCCTCAGCACCCAGGCCCAGCCCAGCTCTTGGGGTGTGAAAAGAAAGTGCTCAGGCATGTCCCCATTGTCTTGCTGAGATTTTGGTCCCTGTAAACATCAGCTGCACTGGGCAAGCAGCCGACGTACTGTCGTGTCTGGCAAGGTTTTCCAGTGTGTCTCAAGAGGGCTGGTGGGAATCGGGATGCTAAAGGCACAGCCTGACCAGCTCTGTGCCCTTCTCAGAAGCTGTGTGGGAGGGAGGCCCATGCAATCTGCAGAGGAAGAGGAGCTCAGTCTGCTGGCTCAGCTGGAATGTGTCCTTCCTAGTGCACCTTTCTCAGCAGAGATGGCTTTTGTCCCCTGCCTTATGATGTGACCCAGGGTGGCCTCTGATACCCCCAGTTCCTGTTGTGGGTGCTCCTGGGTACTAGCCAGAATGACTACTAGATCTCCCTGGCTTACTTGACCTCCAAGGGGCACAGCAACCTAGGGTTTACTTTTGGGGTCTTCGTGGCAAAGGTTGGCACCCCTGATCAGCAGGTCTCATCCAGTAGCAGCAGACGGGGGTCACCTTAAAGGAAGGCCTGGCACAGGAGGCTGCCATCAGGCATGTCTCTCTGTCTGCCGATACTGAGCCCATTGCTGGCTCACGAGCAAGCCCAAGGCTGTCACTGTATGAGGGCATTCTGCCATGCCCATCTCAGGCCCACCCTCAGTATACGCACAAGGACCACTCATATTGTGCGCATTCTGGGGAGGCAGGACTGAGTTCCAGGTGCCCTCGGGTAATTTCTGGCTCCACCCCACTTTGCAAGAAACCCAGGTTTTAGGTAAGACCTTCTCTCATTTATCTGCCAGCCATGGCCTTAGAGGATGTGGGCCCAGTAGTGAAAAGTGGGCTCTGCTCCATGGAGGGCTGGAACCAGGACTCAGCAAACCCCACCAAAGTCTCTGCAGTCCAAACTGGTTGGATAGGCAGGTTTCAGCTAGACTGCCAAACGTGGCTGGGCCCATCTTTGGCAGCTGTTTTCCCAGTTGAAACCAGGGTCCACTTTATTTATTTATTTGTTTGTTTATTTATTTATTTATTTATTTTGTTTTTTTCACTCTAGTCCAGGCTGACCTGGAATTTGCTCTGTAGTCTCAGGGTAGCCTTGAACTCACGCAATCCTCCTACCTCTGCCTCCCAAGGGCATGCACCACCACACCCAGCTCATTGTACACTTTTTTGACCCAGTAAGTTTGTGCAGGAATCTGGGAAAAGGCGGGACACCTTAAACTTGGAGGGATGCTGCTGGCAAAGCTAGGTCACCTGTATCTTTGCTTCCCCAGGGCTTCTGTCCCTCGTCCCCTGTGCCTTGACAGGAAGAGGTACTACATCATGTGCTCCCCCTTCCCTGACCTAGACACATTTGGACAACCCAGCCCATTCGAGTCCTGGCACCCAACCTACCCAAGAAAGAGGGACAGGTGAGGACAAGCTTATAGCAGTCAGAGCTGAGAACCTGGCTCATTGCTGGACAGGGCACACTGCACAACTGGCAGGGGACGCTGGCGAGGTCAGAGGTCAGGGGTTCTCTGGTGCTCCTGTGTGCTACCCTCTCCATGCCCCTCCCCCACAATCACAGGAAGGTTGGGGTCAGTCCCCAGAGTCTATCAGTGACCCTGCATGAGAGGAGCTCATCCTGAGCTGTGAAGAGGGGCTGGAATTTTTTATTGGGTTGCAATAGTAGGATCTTTAAAAGCCTGAAGTACAAAGGCCCCAACGTCAGCCTGTTCCTCACTTGAAGTCCTGCTGAAGGTGGAAACAGTGGCCTGCTGGTAGTGGACCCTCTCTCTGGGTGGGGCAAAGTCTAGGGCTGCAATGTCTTAGGTGTGGTGGCTGGAGTCCTTGAAAGAGGGGAGGGCAACATGTCTGTTCAGTCTCCTTTCTCCTCTTGTCCCCCCCTTCCCCCGCCCCAGAGTAGAGGAAGGCTCATGTGGGGCTTGGGGACATAGCTCAGATGGTAGGGTGCCTGCCTTGCATGCATGAGACCATGAGTTCAGAACTGGGAAAGTAAGAGAAAGGGTCATGTTTTTGTGAGGATAGGCTGCCTCTGGCACCTCAGTGACTCTGCAGGAGCCACTTGGAAATGTCCTCACCTATCTCCATGAACTGCCTTCTTCCTTACCCCCAAACCAGGCCTTCTGCAAAGAGGCTATTATTATTATTATTATTATTATTATTATTATTATTAATTTTCCATTTGAGCCATGTGTCAGGGAAATGTTCCAATAGGGGAGCCACAGCCTCTGGTGGGGACACGCAACTGTCCCACAGGCTAGCTGGGAGGTCAGGGAAAGGGTTACAAGGCCACCGTGCACACCTTGAGCTTTGTCATCTCAGGGGAGGGAAGGATCAGGAGACCCTTGTTACCTGAGGAGCTGGTGTTAGGTAACAGAGGTCAGGGAGGAGATGCCCTCTTAAATGGAAATTTCTCAGGCAGAACTAGGGGGGCTGAGTGCTGTCACTCAGCCTCCACACTAGGCAGTGCTGGGTGCTAGCTGAAGGCCTCACTTCACATGGGCACGTCCCACCGAGGGTCAGTCACAGGGCGGGCGGAAAGAGACTCTGGAGCTGCCCTGGGTGAGGAGCAAGGAAGGGCTAAGGTCGGATCAAAGGTGGCTGGCATTTGCTGTAAGACCTGGAATTTCTGGGCCTCACCAAATTTATTTTTTAGTTAGCCATAGAAAAATTAAAACGGGGTAGGGGGCGGAAATGAGGAAGAGGACCAGGCTATGGTGTCCTCCAGGCTATGCGAAGCTTGGGGTTGTTTGGGAAGCCAGGCTCATGTGCCGGCTCTGTAGGGTCATCCTCGAGGCCTTGACTCCCCCAAAGCTCTCGATGGAACATTCCCGCTTAGGTCCCCACCGAGCCGGGAGAGCTCCCCACGACGATGACGCCCGCGCTCTCTGCGCCCTGCGAGCTGTCCTCGGTGGCGCTGGCCGAGCGCGTGCTGTCGTCGCGCAGGGCCTGCTCGGGACTGACGGCTCGCTGCTGCTGCTCCTTGAGTTCCGAGTAAGAGCGGGAGAAGGTGTGGAAGATGGAGGTGACCGGGAAGGCCATGAGCAGGATGCCGCTGAGGATGCTGCTCAGCGCCACCACCTGACCGGGCAGACTGCGCGGTACCATGTCGCCATAACCCACAGTGGTCATGGAGATGACCGCCCACCAGTAGCTGGCCGGCACGCTGGAGAAGTCGCGGCGGGCGCCCAGCTCGCGCTCGGCCAAGTGCACGAGCGGCGCGAAGAGGGCCATGGCCACGCACAGGAAGAGCAGCAGCAGCCCGAACTCGCGCGCGCAGCGGCGCACGGTGAGGCCCAGCGAGCGCAGCCCGAGCGAGTGGCGCGCCAGGCGCATCACGTAGAGTACGCGCAGCGCGCGCAGCAGCCTCAGCGCCAGCCCCGCTCGCTCCAGCAGCTTGCTACCCGTGGGACCGGTCGCGAGGCCCGCGAGCAGGGACACGTAGAAGGGCAGGATGGCCAGGATGTCGATGATAGCCAGGGGCGTCCTCAGGAAGGCGCACTTGCTCTCGGCCTGCAGGGAGCGCAGCAGAAACTCGAAGGAGAACCAGGCCACGCACACCGTCTCCAACACGAACAAGTTGCGGCACTTGGCTGAGCACTCGCCCTATGAAGAAGAAGAATGAGGGACACCTTGGCTGGGGGTGGTGGGGCAGGGAGGGACATGGGCGGTTCCCGGAACGCAGGGACGTCTGGTGGATGCACACAGAAAGCACGAGAGTGGGGGATAAGGGGGTTGGGGAGTTATAGAATTTGCCAAAAAATATCGTGGTTTTGCTTTGTTTTGTTCGTTTATTTTCCGAGACTGAGTCTCGCTCTAGCTCTGGCTGACCTGGAATTTACTATGTAGTTTCAGGCTAGCCTCGAACTCACAGAGATCCTCCTATCTCGGCCTCCCCTGATTGCTAGGATTAAGGGCATGCGCCATAACGCCTGGCTAAAATTTCCGTTTAAAAAAATGTTTGTTTATTTAGTTATGAGAGAGATAGAAAGGGGGGGGGAGTGTGTGTTGTGAGCACGTGCACCAGGACCTCCATCCCTGCTAAGAAACTCCAGATGCTTGGGCCACCATGTGCACTTGGCTTACGTGGGTACTAGGGAATCGAATCTGTATCCTTAGGCTTTGTAGGCAAGCGCCTTAACTGCTGAACTATCTCACCCCCCAAATTCCCGTTCAAGAATATTTTTATTTGATGGGCTGGAGAGATGATTTAGCAGTTAAGGCACATGCCTGAAAAGCCTAATGACCCAGGTTTGATTCTCCAGGTCCCACATAAGGCAGATGCACATGGTGGCACATGTGTCTGGAATTCTTTTGTACTGGCTAGAAGCCCTGGTATGCCCATTCTCTCTCTCTCTCTCTCTCTTTTCCCCCTCTCTGTCTCTAATACATACATAAATAAAAATAAATCTTAAAAAATAACTCTGGTCCAGGCTCTTAAAGTCTTTTTTTTATTTCTGCCTCCCGAGTTTAAATTTTTTTATTTGAGAGATTGGAGAGAGAGAATATGAGCACATCAGGACCTCTTGCTGTTTTAAAGACATATGTGCTACTTTGTATGTCTGGCTTTACATGGGTACTAGGGAATCAAACCCCAGTGGACAGGGTTTGCAAGGAAGTGCCTTTAGCCACTGAATCATCTTCCCAGCTCCTCCTCCTCCTTCCTCTCTCTCTCTCTATATATATTTTCTCCAGATTAAATATATATAGCCTCCAGATTACATTATATATATATATGTATGTATATATACACACACATACATACACACCCTCCAGATCCCATATATATATTCTCCAGATCGTGTGTGTGTATGTGTGTGTGTGTGGGGAGAGAGAGAGAGAGAGAGAGAGAGAGAGAGAGAGAGAGAGAGAGAGAGAGAAAGACAGAGTTCACATGCGAGAGATTGATTTGGTTGGACATCTTTTCTGACATGACAGCTGATGATCAAGTTGATCCAGGACACTGAAAAGTCACTTAAAACCTATAACCACTAACTGCTGAGAGTTTCTGACTCAATGGGTGGGATGCCTACAAGCAAGAAGATTGTGGAATAAGTAATGTAATATTGCACTTGAGACAATTGGAAAAAGGAGAGGAAGTAGCGTACAGTGAGCAGAAGGAAGAGAGTTAAGCAGGAATGGGTGGAACGGAGAAGAGACCTAAGAAGCCAACAGGGTGGTTTTTTGAAAAAGAGGAAGAGAGAAGGAGGGAGGGAGACAGAGGAAGAATAGGTTCACCAGGGCCTCTTTCCATTGCAAATGAACTCTAGATACATGTACCACTTTGTGCATCTGGCTTTATATATGTGGGTACTTGGGAACTGAATCGAGCTCTGGTGCAAGCAAGCTCAGTTAAAGCTCAGCTGGTGCAGTGGTTAACGGCTCTTGCTTACAAAACCTGCTGGCCACAATTCCATTCCCTGGTACCCATGTAAAGCCAGATGCACAAAGCAGCGCAGATTCACTTGGAGTTTGTTTGTAGTAGTTAGAACCCTAGCATGCCCATTCTCTCTTTCTCTCTCTCTCTCTCTGTGCTTGCGAAAATTTTTTTTAAACACAAGTGAGCATGGTGGTGCATTCCTTTAATCTCAGCACTGGGGAGGCAGAGGTAGGAGGATTGCCTGCCATGAATTTGAGGCCAGCCTGAGACTACACAGTGAATTGCAGGTCAGCCTGGGCTAGAGTGGTATCCTAACTCCGAAAGAAAGAAAGAAAGAAAGAAAGAAAGAAAGAAAGAAAGAAAGAAAGAAAAGAAAGAAGAAAGAAAACTATAGACTCTTATGTAAGAAGTTCAAACAGGGGCTGCAAAGGTGGTTTAGCGGTTAAGGCACATGCCTGCAAAGATTAAGGACTCAGGTTCAATTCTCCAGGTCCCACGTAAGCCAGATGCACATGGTGGCACATGCGTCTGGAGGCCCTGGCACACCCATTCTCACTCTCTCTCTCCCCCTCTCTCTGATTCTAATAAATAAATAAAAATAAAATCTTTAAAAATATCCTTTCAAAAAAGAAGTTCAAACAATGCCTATCATCCCAGCATTTGAGGCTGAGGCAGGAGGATCACTCTTGTTGCAAAAGCAAAAAAGAAAGAGATATGAAGAGAGGAAGAAGAAGGAAGAAAGGAAAGAAGGGAAGGAGGGACTGACTTGTAAGAGGTGAGGCTTGAGCTGGAGAGATGGCTTAGTGGTTAAGGTGCTTGCTTGCCTGCAACCCCTAAGGACCCAGGTTCTATTCTCCAGTACTCATGTAAGCCAGAGGCACAATGTGGCACAAGCATCTGGAGTTCGTTTTCAGTGGCTAGAGGCCTGGTGTGCCCATTGTCTTTCTCTCTCTCATAAAGAAAGAAGAAAGCAAGCAAGCAAGCAGGCAGGCAAGCAAGCAAGGTCAAACAAGATTCACACCTGTAATTTCATCATTCGGAAGTTGGAGGCAGAAGGATCAGGAATTCAGGACTATCCTTGGCAACATATTGAGTTTGAGGCTAGGCTGGCCTACAATGAGATCTTGTCTCCAAAATCCCAAAAACAAGCAAAGGAGAGGGAGGGGATGGGGGAGGAGGAGGCTTAAACAAAATAATAACATACTGAATCCAGCAGCAGGGAAGAAAGCTTAGAAACCATTGTGGAGTGGGGATTCCCACCCCCACCACCCACCCCAGGGAAGCAAGGTTGACTTAGCATGTGAATTAGCAATTGATTAATATCATTCATCCTTTTAGCCTCATAAATAAAGATCAGACGACCAGATCTGCTCTTGTTATTCCTAGCCAAAGAATCCTGGAGGCTTAAGCCAAAGCATTATAAAAAAAACACAAACAAAAGGTATTCAAGTTGGAAAGGAAGAAGCAGCCTGTGTTCACAGGTGCCATGACTATATATTCAGAAAAAAACAAAAAACAAACAAACAAAAAAAACCCAGCCGGGCATGGTGGCACATGCCTTTAATCCCAGCACTTGGGAGGCAGAGGTAGGAGGATCGCCAAGAGTTTGAGGCCACCCTGAGACTACATAGTGAATTCTAGGTTGGCCTGGACCAGAGTGAGACCCTACCTCGAAAAACCAAACCAAACAAACAAACAACAACAACAAAAAAAACAAGTAATCCACTGAAAAGAAAACAAACATTAGAGTTAAGAAACGAGTTCAGCATTGTTGAAGAATATGAGATGCAATATACAAAAGTCCACTTTTACCTTTATAAACGTGTATCAATCAATCTGAAAATGATTATTTATTTATTTATTTATTTATTTATTTATTTATTTTGGTTTTTCGAGGTAGGGTCTCACTCTGGTCCAGGCTGACCTGGAATTAACTATGTAGTCTCAGGATGGCCTTGAACTCTCGGCGAATCCTCCTTTGTGTCTCTGCCTCCCGAGTGCTGGGATTAAAGGTGTGCGCCACCACGCCCGGCTTGAAAGCGATCATTTAAAAGCCCATCGCAACAGCAAAGAAGGCACATGTCTCACAAGCACAAGGGAAGCCTCGTTGTGGTCACTTGTCCTGAAGGAAGTACAATATCACACAGAGTGGAATGGCTAGAACCACGAAGCCCAGTGCCAGCGAGTGTTGGTGAGAATATGGAGAAATCAGAACTCTCACACAGTCACTCTGGAGAACATTCTGGCAGCTCCTCAAATGATTAAGGAGAGGTACCAATCTGATCCAACAATTCCACTTATATTTGTTGGAGAAAGGGATCACGTCAACAAAGAACCTCATACGTGAATTTTAAGAGGCAGAACAATCCAATCGCTCTGTGGATGAAGGGATAAACAATGTGTGTGACAGCAACAGACATGGACCCTGGAAATGAGTTGTGAAAGAAGCCATTCCATTACAAAGGTCACGTGCTCTGTGATTCAACTCGCATCAAAGCTCAAAATAAGAAAATGGAAAGGGACAGAAAGCGAATTAGTGGTTGCCAGGGCCTGGTGGAAGCATGGTTCTGGGGACACAGGGCTCGCTCTCTCTCTCTCTCTACAGTGTGTTTGTGTACATGTGTATAAATGTGAGCGAGTGTGCCAGGGCACATGTTCATGGATGTCAGAAGATAACTTAAGGTGTCTGGTTTTACATGGGTTCAAGGGATCTGAACCCAGGTACTCATGCTTGCAGAACAATGCAAGCTCTTTCTCTCTCTTTTTTTAAAGATTTGTTTTTATTTATTTATTTATTAGAGCGAGAGAGAGAGAGGGGGAGAGGGAGAGAATGGGTGCGCCAGGGCCTAGAGCCGCTGCAAACAAACTCCAGATGCATGTACCACCTTGTGCACCTGGTTTACGTGGGACCTAGAGAGTCGAACCTGGATCCTTAACCTAAGACAGGCACCGTCACATATGATGATCCCTTGGGGCCTGGGTTCAACAATGGCTTGGCAATAAACCATACCTCTCAGGGTTGCCAATAATAAAAACAAAAAGGAGGATATGTATGGCACAATATAGGCCTGGTCCTAGCCAGACCGCATGGCAGAAGAAAACAGAAATGGCTTCTGTAAAAATGGCGTTCTGCGCAGGCTTGATGTGACAACAGTTACAGTCCCATGCTCGCGAGAAGTCTGTTATGAGATGTCCTGTCCAGAGACAGGCTGTCATTGGTCACAAATAGGGGACCACCCCATACAAGGATTAGCAGCTCCTTAAACCCTATGTACATTGTGCTAAATAAATGAGTTTGTGGATTCTCGCTTCCACTTTCACCCAACTCCCGGAGTCTGTGTCGTGACTCCGCGCTGCTCACCCCAATTCGGCAGAGACCCTATCGTCCCTCCTGAGCTGGCCTTGGGGGGGACCCCAACATCCTTAGGCTTTGTAGGCATGCGCCTTAACCACCAAGCCATCTCTCCAGCCCCACAGCCCCACAGCCCCACAAGCTCTTTCTCCACTGAGCCATCTCCCCAGTGTCAGGTTTTTTTTTTTTTATATGCTGGAACTCTCTTGAAATTGGCTGAGATGATGACTACAGAACTGTATGAATGCACTAAAACTCATGGAATTGGATACTTTCAATGTGTTAATTGTGCAGTACGTGAATTATAGCTCAATAAAAATATTTTGACTAGCTGGGCGTGGTGGCACACGCATTCAATCTCAGCACAGAGATCACTGTGAGGAGGACCCTGAGACCATGAATTCCAGGTTGGGCAGAGCCAGACCCTCGAAAAACCAAAACCAAAAATAAAATAACATAGTAGGGATGCTGGTCCAGGCTGTCCTGGAATTAACTATGCAGTCTCAGAGCCAGACCCTCGGCAACCTCCTACCTCTGCCTCCCGAGTGCTGGGATTAAAGGCGTGCGCCACCACACCCGGCTAATAAATAATTTTTTAAAAAGACTAAAAATATTTCACCTCTAGGCAAACACCAGAATGTGTAGCTGGCTGGACGACAGAGGCAGTGGTGGGTATCCCAGCGTTGGGCTACATGCTTGGGGTGGCACGTGTCTATGGCAGTTATCTTGCTGGGGTTGGGAGCTAGCCCTATACAACCTCTCAAGAGCTGCCACAGCTAACCTAACCATCCCTACCCTGCCGTGATCTCACCATTGCCCATAGACCAGAACACCTGACTGCATGGTCAAACCTGTTCCGTGTCACCAAGTCACCTCTCACTGTGGGGAAAGCCTTGAGAATGAGCATCTGGAGACAGAAGGAGGCCTTGTGTGCAAGGCCTGGTGGGCACATGGCAGGTGCTCCTGAACAGAGAATGGTAAGGCCTGAAGCCTTCTTTAAAGACATCTCTACTCAGAACAGGACTGGGGCTTTGGTGGTCACCAAGTTTTGGATCAATGACTAATGACTGAAGATACCCAGCCAGCAATGAGCCTGGAACTTGGAGGGATGCAGGTGGGTGGCACCCTACAGGGCAGAGTAGGTTGTCCTATGCAGGGCTGGGCTCTGATAGATCACTATGTCTGCAAGGAACACAGGAAGCTGACACCCAAACCTCTCTGCTCTACAGTGCACATCCCAATGTGGCTCAGAGTGGTTTATACTGAGCCCTTTCCTCTTCCTCTCACTTCTGGGGTTGCTGGAACTTCCACCTTGGCTCCAGGTTAACCACTGTCCTGTTGTATGACTGGCCATGGGCTCAGTTGATGAGAGGGGTAGGGGCTGCATTCACACTCGAGGAATCCCTCCAGCTCAGGCCCTATGAACAGGCCTCTCCTGGCCAGTGTGTTGTTGTTCTTGTCTGCAACCACAGAGATGCTGCTCTGGCTGCCAGTGACCTTGCTAAACCCAGATACAGGGAGTGAGAAACTCTAGCCTCGAACTTGTGGGAGGAAATCCTGATGCACATTTCTTTATTTTATTATTTATTTATTTATTTATTTATTTATTTATTTATTTATTTTTTCGAGGTAGGGTCTCACTCTGGCTCAGGCTGACCTGGAATTCACTATGCAGTCTTAGGGTGGCCTCAAACTCTTGGCGATCCTCCTACCTCTGCCTCCCAAGTGCTGGGATTAAAGGCGTGCGCCACCACGCCTGGCATTTCTTTATTTTTAAATTATTTATTTGCAAACATAGAGAAAGTGGGGGGGGGCGGAGAGGAAGGATGGACATGCCAGGGCCTGTAGACACTGCAAACGAACCCCAGAAGCATGCATCACTTTGTGCATTTGGGTTTATGTGGGTACTGGGGAATTAAACCCCTAGTCATTAGGTTTTGCAGGCAAGTGCCTTAACTGCTGGGCCATCTCTCCAGCTACTCAAACCCCCCATGCACATTTCAATAGACACTGGGCATTTACAGAGCTGTCCATTCACCACCAATGTCTCAGGGTTCCCTGCCCTTACCCAGGGAACACACATGGGATCTGAACCAGGCCAGTCAGCGATGGAGGACGGACCAAGATCTATAGCCACCTCAGCGCCTCCCTGCCTCCCACCACCCTGCCAGAAACCACAGATAGCCAAGGAGGTTTGTCCAAGGGAGCAGTTTCTGGAACTTTCAGCCCAGAAGGCAGACCCTGATTCATTATGATCTGATGCATCAGTCCTACTTGGCCAAAATCAGGTCAGAAATAAGTCATATTCAGCCTTGATTGCCCCCAAGAGCCTCCCTCTGGCTATGTAATTTTATTTGGCTTTTACTGGTACTTTTCCTCATTCAGCTTTTGATGATTCTGCAAGCTGTGGCTTCCCTTGTGCGCTTGTGAGCTGTGGAGGCCCGAGGGTCAGAGGTCTGGACAGGGACCCTGTCACTAAGGCTTCATACTATGAACCACCAGGGAGCTGCCTCATGGGTTCTGAGTTGCTGCCAAGGGATCGTCTAGGCTCTATCCATGACCCTGACCCTGGGTGGCTGGTAAGGGGCAAGCAAGCCCTGTGACAGCTACTGCCTTTCTGATCAGTCAGGGAAGGGGATGGGGTCATATGGGATTGTGGGGAGATCAGGTTGTCTGCTGAAAGTTAGGTAAGTACTTCTGTGGGGAGGAAAGTGACTTAAGTTCATGTGGTTTCTATCCCCGGTGGTGGGAACAGCTCCAATTTTCATCCTCCTAACTGCTTCACGCCCCCTGGGGTGTTTGTGTGAAATGGAGCAAGTTAGTTCTTGTCTGCCCAAACACACGGGAATATCAGTTCAGGGAATCCTACTCCTTGCACAGCGCCCGGGTGGAACAACTCACTACTGTGACTTTCCTGTCCCCCATGGATCTGATGTCCCCAGAAACCATGGCATTGTCCAGCTCTTCGTAGCAAATGAAAGAAATAATAAAGGAAACCTCAATTCTAGATTTTTTTTCTTTCTCTGTGCCAATGATGGCCACTAGGCTACAGCCCTGACCCCTGCCCTGTCTGTCTCTGGTGCCCTCCTGTCCCTGGCAGAGGTAGGCTTTTCCCCAGGGGAGGCAGTGGTCAGGAGAGGCTGGAATGGAGTTGGCAGCATGGGAGATCTAGGTGGCACTGGGTGCTGGGCTGAGGGACACAGAGAGGTTTGTCATTGGGGAAGAACGTATGAATGAAAACAAAGTTGCATGCACTCAGTTGGGCAGGGCTGGATGGGTAAGAACAGGAGTGATTACTGGCAGGCTGGAGAGATGGCTTAGTGGTTAAGGCATTTGCCTCCAAAGCCCAAGGACCTAGGTTCGATTCCTCAGGAGCCACACAAGGCAGAGGCACAAGGTGGCACATGCGTCTGGAGTTTGTTTGCAGCAGCTGAAGACCCAGGCGCACCCATTTTCTCTCTCTCTGTCTGCCTCTTTCTTTCTCTAATAAATAAAAAGTTTAAACAATCTTTAAAAAAAGAAGTGTTCGTTGGCCTGGACAGGGCAGCACCCGGAGGGGTGAGACCAGCCACTCATTGACTGGATTTGTAGGGTGTACGCTCTCCAGAGGAGTCCTGGAGGACAGACGGCTAGTCCTGCACTAATAGTGAGGTGGGTGGTCTGGCTGTCTAGGTGAGGAGAAAGTATGGACACTCAGCTCTGACCTTCACCTTGTTCTGACTGGGCCACTGTACAGCTGGAGATAGAAGCTTCCCACAGCTTCAGTCCTGATGTTTTAAGAACATTGAAGGGTTAATGGGCTTTCTTCATGAAAGATTGATGAACTTTCTTTAACTCAGAAAGCTCTAAGGAACTGAAACAATTTGAGACATTCCACCCTGCAGAAAAACCACTGAGGCAGCTCCTCTGACTTATCGCGAAAGAGCCAACAAACCAGACGTTGTTGTTATTCAGTTAGTTGTCTACCCCCACCAGATTCCTGACATTTCCTCAAATAGCGCCCTTATAAACTGAGCCCCTTCCCCTGCTGAGTGCTCTGGCCTCCATTGGGGAAAGGCAGCAGCCCCTCACTGTGCTTCAATAAACAGTCTCTGTCTGTTGGGATCATGTCGGATTTGCTTTTCTCTTTCACTTTCCTTACAAACATGAGCACCCCCTACTTTACTTGATCTTCCCGGACTCTTCCCCGGCTCCCAGGAGACCATGGGATGCTGTTGCCTGTGTGCTGTTCGCTTTCGCTTCCTCTGCGGGACTTGTCTGCTTGGAATCTGTTTGAGAGCCAACTATATTTGAATGTTCAGTCCCATGAGCGAACTTCTTCTCCAAGAAAAAGACACTGTGTCCCCTTCCTAGCTGACAGTCCCTTTCTAGTCACCAACCTGCAACATCTCTATATGAAAAATAAATAGTTCTGTACAACATAGGTAGGCTCCGGCTTGCTTTTTGTTTTCCTCAGTTTTCTTTCTAGAATAGCAAATAAGCTCCTGGGATTACTTATTGCTCAGGAGAGCAGCTGAGTTAACTAGGGGAAGGCTGAGTGACTGAAGAAAGCAGTGGCTGAAGATCCCTTTTATTTTTTAAATTTTATTGATTTATTTATTGGAGGCAGACAGAGAGAGAGAGAGAGAGAGAGAGAGAGAGAGAGAGAGAGAGGCGCACCAGGGCCTCCAGCCACTGCAAATGAATTCCAGATACATGTGCCACTTTGTATATCTGACTTACATGGGTACTGGGGAATCGAGCCTTGAACCATGGTTCTTAGGCTTCACAGGCAAAGGCTTAACCTCTAAGCCATCTCTCCAACCCCCTTTTATTATTTATTTATTTATTTATTTATTTATTTATTTATTTATTTATTAGACACAGAGAGAGTTGGAGATATGGCTTAGTGGTTAACTTGCTTGCCTGCAAAGCCAAAGAACCTAAGTTTGATTCCCCAGGATCCATGTAAGCCAGATGTACAAGGTGGCGTATGTGTCTGGAGTTCATTTGCAGTGGCTGGCATGCCCATTCTCTCTCTATCTGCCTCTCTCTCTGCTTCTTTCTCTCTCATAAATAAATAAAATAAAATAAAATATTAATTAAAAAAAAAAAAAGAGAGAGAATGAGAATGGCTGCTCCAGGGCCTCTAGCCATTGCAAACGAACTTCAGATGCATGAACTACCTTGTGTGGGTCCTGGGAAATCAAACCTGGGTCCTTATGTTTCGCAGGCAAGTGCTTTAACCACTAAACCATCTCTCTTCCCAGGATCCCTTTTTCCTGTGTAAGACTCTCTAAGATGAGTTGGAATTTGGTACATTTCATTAAACTTCATGCATGTGTCAGCATCCAGAATTCCCAAGGACAAAACAAGAAGTACAGAACATTCTGAAATATCCTACATGCATGTACTGGAAGATTCTCTAGGGCTGCCTGGAAATGTGCTACAGGTTTATAGGACAGACACATTCTCATGTTTATTAGAAATATGGGCTAGAGGGCTGGAGAGATGGCTCAGCAATTAAGACACTTGTCTGCAGTGCCTAATGACATGGATTCAATTCCCAGTACCCATGTAAAGCCAGATGAACAAAGTGGTGCATGCATCTGAAGTTTAGTTTGCAAGTGACCAGAGGCCCTAGTGCACCCATTCTCTCTCTCTCCTCTCCTTGCAAATAAATAAAATAATAAAAAGAAAGAAATATGCAACTGGAGAGATGGCTTAGCAGTTAAGGTGCATGCCTACAAAGCCTAAGGACCAATGTTTGACTGTCAGATCCCACGTAAGCCAGATGCACAAGGTGATGCATGTACAAGGTTGTACATGTGCACAAGATGGCACATTTGTCTGGAGTTCATTTGCAGTGGCTGAAGGCCCTGGCGTGCCAATTCTCTCTCTCTCTTGCTTTCTCTTATAGAAAAAGAAATATGGACTTGAGAGATGGCTAATGGTTAAGGGCACTTACTTGCAAAGCCTGATGGCCCAGGTTTGATTTCCTAGTACCCATATAAATTGTTTGCAGTGGCAAGAGGCCCTGGTGTGCCTATTCTCTGTTTGCAAAATAAATAAAAATATTTTTAAAAGGGAAGAGGGGCTAGAGAGATGGCTTAGCAGTTAAGCGCTTACCTGTGAAGCCTAAGGACCCTGGTTCAAGGCTTGATTCCCCAGTACTCATGTAAGTGAGATGCACATGGTGGCACATGTGTCTGGAGTTCGTTTGCAGTGGCTAGAGGCCCTGGCATGCTCATTCTCTCTCTTTATCTCTTTCTCAATGAGAATGGCTGCTCCAGGGCCTCTAGCCATTGCAAACGAACTTCAGATGCATGAACTACCTTGTGTGGGTCCTGGGAAATCAAACCTGGGTTCTTATGTTTTCGCAGGCAAGTGCTTTAACCACTAAACCATCTCTCTTCCCAGGATCCCTTTTTCCTGTGTAAGACTCTCTAAGATGAGTTGGAATTTGGTACATTTCATTAAACTTCATGCATGTGTCAGCATCCAGAATTCCCAAGGACAAAACAAGAAGTACAGAACATTCTGAAATATCCTACATGCATGTACTGGAAGATTCTCTAGGGCTGCCTGGAAATGTGCTACAGGTTTATAGGACAGACACATTCTCATGTTTATTAGAAATATGGGCTAGAGGGCTGGAGAGATGGCTCAGCAATTAAGACACTTGTCTGCAGTGCCTAATGACATGGATTCAATTCCCCAGTACCCATGTAAAGCCAGATGAACAAAGTGGTGCATGCATCTGAAGTTTAGTTTGCAAGTGACCAGAGGCCCTAGTGCACCCATTCTCTCTCTCTCCCTCTCCTTGCAAATAAATAAAATAATAAAAAGAAAGAAATATGCAACTGGAGAGATGGCTTAGCAGTTAAGGTGCATGCCTACAAAGCCTAAGGACCAATGTTTGACTGTCAGATCCCACGTAAGCCAGATGCACAAGGTGATGCATGTACAAGGTTGTACATGTGCACAAGATGGCACATTTGTCTGGAGTTCATTTGCAGTGGCTGAAGGCCCTGGCGTGCCAATTCTCTCTCTCTCTTGCTTTCTCTTATAGAAAAAGAAATATGGACTTGAGAGATGGCTAATGGTTAAGGGCACTTACTTGCAAAGCCTGATGGCCCAGGTTTGATTTCCTAGTACCCATATAAATTGTTTGCAGTGGCAAGAGGCCCTGGTGTGCCTATTCTCTGTTTGCAAAATAAATAAAAATATTTTTAAAAAGGGAAGAGGGGCTAGAGAGATGGCTTAGCAGTTAAGCGCTTACCTGTGAAGCCTAAGGACCCTGGTTCAAGGCTTGATTCCCCAGTACTCATGTAAGTGAGATGCACATGGTGGCACATGTGTCTGGAGTTCGTTTGCAGTGGCTAGAGGCCCTGGCATGCTCATTCTCTCTCTTTATCTCTTTCTCTCTCTCCCTTAAGTCTCTAATAAGTAAATAAATAAAAATATAAACTTAAAAAAATACTTTAAAAAAGGGAATAGCTCAGTTCCCCCCTAATCTACCCTCTTCCTGTCACACAAGTGTCAGCTGGGTCTTAGGCCAAGATTTTGGAGCCCAGGGTGGTCCAGGGAAGACCCAGAATGTCAGGCATGCATTCAAATAAACTTTGCACATCTTATTCAAAAGCCTTCCCAGACTATGCCCATGCTGGTCTGGGAATTCCATCTGGAGAGTAGATTCTCAGGGAGGACCAGAAATGAGCCCCTAGACATCTGCATAAGGAGAGTCCTACTTCCCAGTGCAGTTCTGTGAGCTCTGACCATGACTGCACGGACTCATCTTCCATGGGGAGGATTCACAACGGTCCCACTGATGCTCAGATTCCTTAGGCCTACCTTGTCCCTCCTTGAGGCCGCTGACCCTGCCTGTGTCAGAGTGACATGTAGATGGCATTCGGCCTGAGGCTTTGGCATCCATGTTCCCACTCAGGGTGATCTGAGGTTCGCTCATGCTGTTGTGACAATAGTTTGTTCTTTTTTTTTTTTTTTTTTTTTTTGGTTTTTGAGGTAGGGTTTCATTCTAGCTCAGCCTGACCTGAACTTCACTATGTAGTCTCAGGGTGGCCTTGAACTTATGGCGATCCTCCTACCTCTGTCTCCCAAGTGCTGGGATTAAAGGCATGCGCCACCATGCCTGGCCAGTTTGCTCTTTTATGCTACTCACTGATCTGTTACATGGGAGTGCCAGAGTGTCTCCACTGTCCACTCGTGGAAGCACACTGTGCTCCCCAAATAGAGCTGGCATGTATATTCATGAACAAGTCTCTCTGTGGACACTCAGTTTTCTTTCTTTTTTGGGAATGCCAAGAGTGCACTGTTGGATCACACAGGGCATGGCTAACTTTGTCAGAGAACACAACTGCTCCCCAACGGGCATGCCACTTTACCTTCCCACATGCAGGGCCTGGAGACCCAGGTGCTCTGTTACCTTCTCAGCACTCACTCCTGCAGGTTTGCTTTCCCTTTTCAAATCATAGCCTGAGGGGTCTGGGAAGATGGCTCATTGGTTAAAAGCGCTTGCTTGGGGCTGGAGACATAGCTTAGCAGTTAAGGCGCTTGCCTGGGAAGCCTAAGAATGAATGTTTGAATATCCAGGTCCCACGTAGCCAGACGCATAGTGGCACAAGCATGCAATGTCACACATGTGCACAAGAGGGCAGACATGTCTGGAGTTTGTTCAAAGCAGCTGAAAGGCCCTGGTGTACCCATTCTCTCTCTCAAAAATAAAATAATAAAAAAAAATTTTTTTTTAAAGTGCTTGCTTTCAAACCTGCTGGTCAGTGTTCTATTCCTAAGCTGCCCATGTAAGCCAGATATAAAAAGTGGCACATGTATCTGTTAGTTGTTTGCAGTGGCAAGAGGACCTGGTGTGTGTGCACCTACACACAGTGTAGGTGCGCACAAGAAATTAAATTACTTTTAGTTATTTATTTGCAAACAAAGGGAGAGACAGAGGTTGATTGAGAAAATGGGCACATCAGGGCCTCCAGTTGCTGCAAACTCCAAATGCATGTGCCACTTTTTGCATCTGGCTTTATGTGGGTGCTGGGGAATGGAACCTGGGTGGTTAGGCTCTGTAGGCAAGCGTCTTAGCCACTGAGACATCTCTCCAGCCCAAGAAATAAAAATAATTTAAAAAGTCATAGCCCACTGTATGCATGTGTGTTCATGCATGTGAATGTATGTGTGTATGTGTCTCCTTCCCTCCTTTTTTTCTCTTTTTTTTTGGGGTTCTAGGTAGGCAGGGTCTGACTGTAGCTCAGGCTGACTTGTAGTTCACTATGCAGTCTCAGGCTAGCCTTGAACTCACAGCAATCCTCCTACCTCTACCTCTTGAGTGCTGAGAATAAAGACATGTGCCACCACACCTGGCTAACTTCCTATTTTTTAAAAAGTATTTTTATTGATAAATTTTATACATGTATGTAGTATATTTTGATCATAATCCCCTTCCTTTACTTTCTCTTATCTCCTTTCCCCATCCCTCTTTCACTTGAGCCTCTTCTTTCTGAGTGCTGGAATTAAAGGCATGTGCCATCACACCTGGCCCTCCTTTTTTCTTTTTTCTTTTCTTTCAAATGTTTTATTTTTATTTATTTATTTGAAAGAGAAAGAAACACACACACACACACACACACACACAGATACAGACACAGACACACACACACACATACACACACACATACAGAATGGGCATGCCAGGGCCTTCAGCCACTGTAAACGAACTCCAGATGCATCTGGCTTACATGGGTCCTGGTAAATTGAACCTGGGTCCTTTGGCTTTGTAGGCAAGTGCCTTAACCGCTAAGCCATCTGCCACCTTTCATCCTTTCTTTTTCTTTCTTTCTTTCTTTCTTTCTTTCTTTCTTTCTTTCTTTCTTTCTTTCTTTCTTTCTTTCTTTCTTTCTTTCTTTCTTTCTTTCTCTCTTTCTCTCTCTCTCTTCCTTTCTTCCTTTCTTCCTTCCTTCCCCCCATCTTTCTTTCTCTTTCTTTTTTTTTTTTTTTTGAGGCAAGCCCAAAAGACTGCCTTTTAAAAAAATTTCTTTTAATTAAAAAAAATTTTTTTTTTGGAGAGAGACACAGAGAGAGACAGAGAGAGAGAGGGAGAGGAAGACAGAGATGGGTGTACCAGCAGTGTCTCAGCTGCTGCGAATGAAATCCAGATGTGTGCACCCCCTTGTGGTCAAGTGCAGCATTGCACTCTTGCATCACTTTGCATCTGGCTAAACGTGGAACCTGGAGATTGGAACCGCTGGAGATTGGAACCAGTGTTCTTAGGCTTAGGAGGCAGGCGCCTTAACCCTTAAGCCATCTCTCCAGCCCTGGCTTTTTTTTTTTTTAAATGAAGGAGTGAGCAAGTGAGAGAGAGGGAAAAATTGGTGTGCCTGGGCCTCCAGCCACTTAAATTGAACTCCAGATGCATGTACCCCCTTGTGTGCATGTGCAACCTTGCATGCTGTGTCACTGTGTGTCTGGCTTATGTGGGACCTGGAGAGTAGAACATGAGTCCTTAGGCTTTGCAGGAAAATGCCTTAACCACTAAGCCATCTCTCCAGCCCTTTTCTTTCTTTCTTTTAAAAATATTTTATTTTTATTTATTTTTCATTTTAAATATATTTTTAAAATTTATTTGCAAGCACAAATATGTGTGCATGGATGTGCCAAGGTCCCTTGTCACTGGGAATGAATGCCTGACTTTACATGGGAGCTGGAGAACTGAATCTAAACCAGCAGGCTTTTCAAGCAAGCACAGCCATCTTACCAGATTCCTCCCTCTTTTTCCCTCTTCCTAACATGTACAGGGTCATTTAATGTGTATGTCCCTAGTAACTGACAGAGTTGAGCATCTCCTTATGCACTTGTCATTGGCATGTCCTCTCTGACGAAGTGTCTGCTCAAATCTTTTGTCCCTTTTTAAATTGGCTTTTCTTACAGCTCATTATATAGTCTAATTGCATGTTCTTTGTCAGATTTGTGCTTTGAAAATATTTTCTCCCAGGCTGAACCTTTTCATTCCCTCAGCAGTCTTTCATCATGTTTAATCTTGATGAAGTGCAATTTGCCAATTTTTTTTTCTGATATCACTCAGAGTCTCTAATCTAATCAAAGGTTGTCTCTTTGGCTTTCCTGTCAACGTTTTACATTTTATATTGTATTTTAGGTCTATGGTGCATTTTGAGTTGACCTGTATATTTGTATAAAATATAAGGTATGACGGGCTGGAGAGATGGCTCAGTGGTTAAGGCACTTGCCTGAGAACCCTAAGGGCCGTGGTTCGATTCTCCAGGTCTCACATTGGCCAGATGCACATGGTGGTGCATGCATCTGGAGGTCATCTGCAGTGGCTAGAGGCCCTGGCACACCCATTCTCACTCTCTCTCTCTCCCTCTCTCTAATAAATAAATAAACAAATGAATGAATAAATAAATAAATAATAAAATCTTAAAAAAAAAAAAAATACAAGGTATGAACTGTGGGTTTTAGTTTTGGAGGCAGGGTCTCACTCTATAGCCCAGGTTGGCCTAGAACTCGTTGTGAGGTTCAGGCTATCCTCATACTCACAATCCACCCACCTCTCTGCTTCCTAAGTGCTAAGATTGCAGGTGTGCACCACCATGTGCAGATGAGTCTTAAAGTCCAATTGCTTTAGCACAGTGTTAAAAAGGCTGTTCTCAGGCCGGAGAGATGGCTTAGTGGTTGATGTGCTTGTCTGCAAATCCTATGGACCCAGGTTCTATTCCCCACAATTCACGTAAGCTAAATGCACAAGGTAGAGCATGCATCTAGAGTCTGTTTGCAGTGGCCATACCCATTCTCTCTCCTCAAATAAATAAATAAATAAATATTTTTAAATATTTTTGAGAGAGAGAGAAATGGTGCACCAGGGCCTCCAGCCACTGCAATCAAACTCCATACACATGCACCACTTTGTGCACATATGCGACCTTGTGCTTAGGTGGGATCAGGGGAGTCAAACACAGGTCCTTAGGCTTTGCAGGCAAGCACCTTAACCACTGAGTCATCTCTCCAGCCCCTAAAAATATATGCTTTTTGTTTGTTTGTTTGTTTGTTTTTTCGAGGTAGGGTTTCACTCTGGTCCAGGCTGACCTGGAATTAACTATGTAGTCTCAGGGTGGCCTCGAACTCATGGCAATTCTCCTACCTCTGCCTCCCAAGTGCTGGGATTAAAGGCATGCGCCACCATGCCCGGCAAAAATACATATTTTAAAAAGGCTGTTCCCCATGCTTTGTCACAACACTCTTGTTAAAACTCAGCCAACCTTGTGTGTGCAAGTCTGCCCTGCCTGTTTACTGCCTGCCTGCCCTCTCACAGTGGTACAGTTTGACTGCAGCCTTGCAGTAAATCTTGAAGTCAAGAGGTATGAGTACTCCAGCTAGTTCTTCCAAATGGTTCCTTTCCCTTTCCATAAATATTTTAGAATCAGCCTGTTGATATTTGCAAAAACAGAATTTGTAATGAGATTTCACTGACCCGAGAGATCAGTTATAGAGGATGGACAGGCCCGTGTCCCAGCTCACAGGCACAGTGCATCTCTAATCCATTTTGGTCTTGGACATCTCTCACCAGTGTTTTGGATTTGTTCTTTCTTGCATGTGTAAGTACATGTGTGTGTGCAGAGGTGTGCGTGTGTGTGCGTGTGTGTGTGTGTGTATGCCCTTGTCCACAGCCATATCCCTCATCTTCTTTCGTTCGAAAACTATGTCAAAAATGTGCACCTGCCATCATATCTGTTTATATCTGCACTGTCCTTGTGGAAGTATACCTTTATGCCATTATAATCTTTTTGATTGGTTTTAAGAAGGGAAAAGAGATGTAGTTAGTTTATTACCTACCTCAAAGCCCAACTAGCTGGGCATGGTGGTACATGCCTTTAATTCTAGCCCTCAGGAGGCTGAGGTAGGAGGATTGCTGTGAGTTCAAGGCCAGCTTCAGACTACGTAGTGAATTCCATGTCAGCTTGGACTAGAGTGAGACCTTACCTTGAAAACCAAACAAACAAAAAAAAGCCCAACTTATTATTAGCAAGAAGATAAAACAAAAGCAGGAGCTTAAATGTTCAGAATAAAGGTAGGTTGGGGACTGGGAAGAGATTGCTCCGTGATTAGAGGTGCAAGCCTGCCAAGCCTTCTAGCCCTGGTTCAATTCCCCCAACCACCCATATAGAGCTAGATGCACAAAGTGGTGCAAGCATTTAGTGTTCGTTTGCAACAGCAAGAGTCCCTGATGTGTCCATATATATGTGCACACACACTTGTGTGCATAAATAAAAAATAAATTAAGGGCTAGAGAGATGGCTTAGCACTTAAGGCACTTGCCTGTAAAGCCTACGGACCCATGTTCAACTCTTCAGATCCCATGTAATCCAGACACACAAGGTGACGCAAGTGTGCAAAGTTGCACATGTGCAAAAAACGGTGCATGTGTCTGGAGTTCAACTGCAGTGGTTGGAGGCCCTGTTGTGCCAATTCTCTCTCTCCCTCATAAAGAAATACAAAAAACAAAAAATTAAGCCAGGTGTGGTGGTATATGCCTTTAATCCCAGTACTTGAGAGGCAGAGGTAGGATTGCTGTGACTTCAAGGCCAGCCTGATACTACATAGTGAATTCCAGGTCAGCCTGGGCTACAGTGAGACCCTACCTCAACCACCCTCCTCTCCCCCAACAAAATAAAGGTAGGTTGGCTGGATATATGATCTTCTTTTATTTTTATTTATTTGCAAACACAGAGAGATATACAGAGAGAAAGAGAGAGAGAGATAAAGGGAGGGAGGGAGGGAAGGATGGAGGGAAGGATGGAGGGAGGGAAAGAGTATGGGCCAGGGTCTCTAGCCACCACAAATAAGCTCCAGATGCATGTGCCACTTTGTGTATCTGGCTTAACGTAGGTACTGGAGAATCAAACCTGGGTTGTTGGGCTATGTAGACAAGAGTCTTAACCACTAAGCCATCTCTTCAGCCCCTGGGGAGATTATCTTTTTACCAAATTCAACATGGCTACCACAAATGCCATGTTTTCATGGCATTTAATGGACCAAACTCCCTCAACACTGTCAAATGAGGGTCAGAGATTGCCAGAGGGATTTGCAAGAAACCCAATATAAATAAGAAAATGAATGAAAACACACACACACACACACACACACACACACACACGCGGAAAGAACTAGCAACATAGCCTCAAATCGTCACAGGGGCTCTCCGTCTCAGCTCTCAGGACTAGAGGGATTCCAACTTTTCTGCTTCATAAATTTATGTGTTCCTTGCATATGTACCACACATGTTGGGGGCACCAGCAAATCCCCAAAGACACACTGTGGGAAGGTTGCTGTCAGGCTTAGGGAGCAGCGCTGTAGACAGGGTGTAGAGACAGGCACATATGGGCCCAGAGGTACCAGGCAGTGGAGTCTGTCTCCGGCGGCCGAGGGGAAAAGTCAGATGGCCGGAGTGGCTCATTCACCAGGGACCAGGACAATTTTCCCTTTGGAAAATTAAACACCTCAGAAGGCAAGGTCTCCAGATATGGTGTCTGCATTTACGCTGGTGCTGGGTGTTTTCTAGTGAACCATCTTGCTCTGTGGGGAGGCTGCAGTCGGAGGTGGTATGCTGTTGAGCTACATTCTGCTGTGGCCCCATGAGACTCGCTTTTGTCCCTCCTTTGTCTTGTGCCATCAAATATTCATTGGCATTAGCTTGCCAAGGAGCGCTGCAACTATTCACATCACGTGTGGCTGTCTGTAGATAAAGTGGGAGGATAAGAATACAGAAAGAGACAGTAGTTCCACCATTGTGGACAGGTGCTTCTCAGAGAGCCCAAGGCCTGTGACCTCCTGGTGGGTGTCCAAGAGTCCACTTAGTGGGTATATTCTTGTACCTCTGACTATAGCCTGTGCATCGCCTGGAAACTTCCTTCTGTCTCTTCATGAATCCAATCGTCTGTCTTACATGCTGGGCAAAACAGTCTGCGGTGGGGGAGGGGGCATCTGGCAGGCAGTCAGCAGTCCCTGCTCTGTGCTGCCCACAGATGGACACTGTGGATGCTGACCCCATCGCAGGGTGCATCCCTACTAATGACCACTGATTTCACTACCCACTCCTGTAAAGTACCTGAACAAAATGTTTGGGAACTCAGTTCACTTCAAATTTTTCTCTGAACTCAATGAGGTTCATTCTTAATTATCTCCAGAAAGGGGCTCTTAAGAGTCAGATTTGGTGGCTCAAACAGAAAAAAGTGTTTGTTTAGAAAGAATGGCACTGCAGGCATTTCAGCAGAAATGATGAAGTGCTCATTTCAAGTGGCCTGTGGTGGAGCAGCTAGTCAGTTCACGCTGCTGTTGAGATGGAACTTGGAGAAACGAAATTTAGAGGCTCCTACCCCTACAGTTATTTGTGTACTATAGCCGACTTTTGCATTGGTTATGTCCTGTACTGCGAAGTCTTTGTCCTGACACTGTAGTTTTTGTACTGTTTCAAGGCCATAAATCTGTATTGCAACTTCTGACCTGCACTGAAAATCATCTTGTTTCTTTTTATCTTCATAACACAGCTGCAGGCATCTCTCTGCTAATTAACCATTTTTAAAAAGATTTAAAAAATATTTTATTTATTTTTTTGAGGGATAGAGAAAGGAAAACAGGGAGAGAGACAGGGAGAGAGAGAGAAAGAAAGCTGGAGAAATAGCTTAGTGGTTGAGACACTTGCCTGCAAAGCTAAAGGATGCAGGTTCGATTCCCCAGGACCCATGTAAGCCAGATGCACCAGGTGGTACATGTGTCTGGAGTTTGTTTGCAGCAGCTGGAGGCCCTGCCATGTCCATTCTTTCTCCTTCTCTCTCTGCCTGTTAAATAAATAACAATAAATAAATAAATAAATAAACTAAAGAAAGAGAGAGAGAGAGAGACGGAGAGAGAGAGAGAGAGAGAGAGAGAGAGAGAGAGAAAGAGGGCACATCAGGGCCTCTAACCACTACAAACGAACTCCAGAAACATGTGTCACCTTGTGCAACTAGCTTACATGGGTACTGGGGAATGGAACCTGGGTCCTTAGGCTTTACAGGCAAGTGCCTTAACTGCTAAGCCATCTTCCAGCCCCTAATTAACCATTTTTTAATGTTTTCTGTAAAACTTGCCTATTTCTTACTCAAGGTCTCTAGAAGTAGGCCAGGGCTTTGAGCTCTGAGACTTGACAATAATATAAGACTTGTCCAAGATAAGATATATAAGCTCTGAACCACCAAGAATAAGAGTCCAGGCTTTGAAAAAGGCTCCCCTGGACCTACTCTGGTGTGAAAATACATGAAATCTTCACTCAGTCTCTGGTGCCTCAGTTTCCCATATCACTGACAACACTGTTAACTAGTCTGTACTGTGGAACAGACACACACGGAGGATTTCACTGAAGGCATCTCTCATTTCTCCCTTCCCTTGGCCAAACCCAGCTAGGCCTTCAAGTGCCCTGAACCCCTAGTGTTTGCTGGTTTCTTCATACCAGGCAAAAAACACAAGCTCTGAGACCTCCCCTATGCCAAGTGACACGCCAAACCTGCCTGTGCGCTTTCTGGAGGGCTCTGCTATGCCCTTGGGAGTGTCACGCCTTTCCCCCAGCTTTGAGCATCAAGCTGAGGGAGGTACAGATGGAATCAGCAGGATGCTTCGAGATAGTATGGGAAGAGGGCGTCCCAGCCAGGGCAGAAGACTCCCAGATAACAGATTAGATTTCCATTTGGTCCAACAAAGGCATGAAATGCACAGCCACTGTTTTTCATTGAGCTGTTAATTTTAGCTGTTTCCTGAGGGCCCTATCCCACAGCTGTGGCTCCATTTGAAGACTGTGATGTTTGCTCTGCGCCTGGCTCAATCCACTGTAATCTTTGTTTGATGCAGGTGGGTTGGGTTGAATTAACTCGACTATCATTACCAGAAACTATAGGACGTATATATATCTGTTCTCCAATTTTTACTTATTATAAGCAATGTTCCAGAGACCATCCTAAGCCCAGTTCTGAGAAGTGGGCTTCCTGTTTTTGACTGAACCCAGGGCCTTCATGCATGCTAGACCAGCACTCTACCATTGAGCTACACACCCAGCCCTGGAAGTGTACTTCCTCATTGGAGACTCACTTTTCCTCTAGGTGGCCTCGCCCATAAAATGCCTCCACATTCTTTCAATCATTTGTAAAAAGTCTATTTTTAAAAACTTCACACACACTGGGTATGGGCAAGCATTAGAGCCTTAGTTAACAAGAAAGTAAGAGATATTTCATTTTTTTTTGATGTGCATTTCTTTCACCCCAGAGATTGCTTTCTGTGTTATTCATTGCTAACCTTTTTTGTTTGTTTTGTTTTGTTTTTGTTTTTTAAGGTAGGGTCTCACTCTAGCCCAGGCTGACCTGGAATTCACTATGTAGTCTCAGGGTGGCCTGGAACTCACAGCCATCCTCCTACCTCTGCCTTCCAAGTGGTGGGATTAATGGTGTGCACCACCATACCCGGCTTCATTGCTAATCTTTATTGCTGGCTCACAGGCATGACCCATCTCCTAACTGTGGTGATATTATTTTCTTATTAATCTATTTGAATTTCTATGTATGAAGGATATTAGCCTTTTGTCCTGTGAGATGTGATTTTATTCTTAGGAAATGTAAGGAAAGGCTTTCATTAGTTTAAACTTTTATTTTTTTTCTCAAGGCAGGGTCTCACTCTAGCCCAGGCTGACCTGAAATTCACTATGTAGTCTAAGGATGGCCTCGAACTCATGGCAATCCTCCTATCTCTGCCTCCTGAGTTCTGGGATTAAAGGTGTGCGCCACCATGCCTGGCGTTGGTTATGTTACATTCTAATCTTGGTTGTTACCAAATATAAATTTGTTTAATTTTTATTTTTTTAAAAGGTTTTTAAAAACTTTTTTTTTTGCTGATTTTTATTTATTTGAGAGCAACAGACAGAGAGAGATAGAGGCAGAGAGAGATAGAGGCAGAGAGAGAGAGAGAATGGGCACGCCAGGGCCTCTAGCCACTGAAAACGAACTCCAGATGCATGTGCCCCCTTGTGCATCTGGCTTACGTGGGTACTGGGGAATCGAGCCTCGAACTGGGGTCCTTAGGCTTCACAGGCAAGCACTTAACCACTAAGCCATCTCTCCAGCCCTAATTTTTATTTTTTAATTTATTTTTTTTATTTATTTGAGAGAAAGACAGACAAACACACACAAAGAAAGAGAGGGAGAGGAAGAGAATGAGTGCACCAAGGCCTCCAGCTGTTGCAAATGAACTCTAGACACATGTGTCACCTTGTGCATCTGGCTTACATGGGTCCTAGGGAATCGAACCTGGGTCCTTTGTCTTTCCAGGCAAGTGCTTTAACTGTTAAGCCATCCCTCCAGCCCTTCTTTAGTTTTTTAAAAAAAATTATTTATTTATTTGCAAGCAGAGACAGAGACACAAAGTGAGACAGATAGAGAGAGGATGGGTGTGCCAGGGCCTCTAGCTGCTGCAAGTGAACTCCAGACACATGTGCTACTTTGTACATCTGGTTTTATGTGGGTACTGAGAAACTGAACCCAGGAATTAAGCTTTGAAGGCAAGCACCTTAACCACTGAACCATCTCTCCAGCCCCCTTGTTTAATAAAAATATATATATATATATATATATATATATATATATATATATATATATTTGTTTTTTTTCAAGGTAAGTTTTCACTCTAGTCCAGGCTGACCTGGAAGTCACTATGTAGTCTTATTCTGGCCTTGAACTCACAGCAGTCCTCCTTCCTCTGCCTCCTGAGTGATGGGATTAAAGGTGTGTACCACTACACCCAGCTAAAAATATTTTTATTTATGAGAGAGAGAGAGACAGAGAGACACAGAGAGAGACAGGTTCTCTTGCCATTGCAAACAAACTCCAGATACATGTGCCACTTTGAACATCTGGCTTTATGTGGGTCCTAGGAAAATCAAACCCAGTCAGGCTTTCAGGTTTGGCACAGCAAGCGCCTTTAACTGCTGAGCCATCTCTCTTGCCTCTTGTTTAATTTTTTTTTTTTTTTATGTGAGAGAGTGAGAGCGAGGGATAAGGAGAGAGAGAGAGAGAATTGATGCTCTAGGGCATCAAGCCACTGTAATCGAACTCCAGACACATGAGCCACCTTGTACGCATGTGCGGCTTTATATGCTTGTGTCACATTGTGCATCTGGCTTATGTGGGACCTGGAGAGTTGAACGTGAGTTCTTAGGCTTTGCAGGCAAGTGCCTTAACTGCTAAGCCATCTCTCCAGCCCTCTCGTTTAATTTTTAATACCTTGTTTCTATATTCAGTATTACGATGATGTCTTCGGGAACCCCTGTCTTCCTATGTCCATTTGCCCTAGGCAAATGTGACCTGGCAGGGCTGTGGAAAGGACCAGACTGGGAGTTCTCCCACATGACTAGCCTCCCAGAAGATGCAGCAGCGATGTGTCAGGGTCCCTGTGTGACAGAGACAGCTGACTCAGACTGAACATTAACCACAGCCACCAGAGATCACGTGACTGCCATTCACACCCTCTGGAAAGCTGGTTTAACAGCAAAAGATGACCAGGCTCCAGGAACACCGTCCTTGTGACTGTCAGTATCACATGTATGCATCAACCAGGGGTGGAAATTCTCCTATCCAAACACATAAAATGCTGCCTCATTCACCACTTCTGTGCAACACTCAGCCTTATGTCGGGCTTTTCTTTTTAGATATGGAGCCTTTCTTTCTAATGCTATCCCTAAGTGGTGTGTGTGTGTGTGTTGGTGTGCGTGCTTGAGCACGTGCTCACGAGAGGCCAGAGGTGAATGTCAGGAATCGTCCTTAGTTGTGCTCCATCTTACTCTTTTTGATTGTTTGTTTGTTTGTTTGTTTTCTTTGAGGTAAGGTCTCACTCTAGCTCAGGCTGACCTGGAATTCACTCTGTAGTCTCAGGATGGCCTTGAACTCATGGTGATCCTCCTACCTCTGCTTCCCAAGTGCTGGGATTAAAGGTGTGTGTCACCACTCCCGGCCCTCCACCTTATTCTTTGAGACAAGGTTTCTTGCTAAACCTAGAGCTCTCTGATTTGGCTATACTAGCTGGCCAGCAAGCCCCAGGGATTCCCTGTCTCTGTCTCCCCAGCACTGGGATTACAGGCATGAGCCACCATGCCCGGCTTTTACAAGGGTGCTGTGGATCCAAACTTAGGTCCTCAACTGCAAGGCAAGCACTTTACCCACTGAGCCACCTTCCTGGCTCCACTTCACATGTTCTTATTCTAACACTGACCACAATTGTTTTCTCGTTACATTTTGTGCTACTCTGGTATACAGAGAAGTAACTAATTTTTGTGTGTTTGTTTTTTAAGCCAGCCACGGTGACAAATTCACTTATTTCTAATACATTTTTACCTACCTCTTTTGGAATTCAACAAAATGCATACAAAAAGGTGGCTTCGTTGAGGGGAAGCCCCTGAGCTGAGCAGTTTCATTTTGTGCATCTGGCTTTATGTGGGTACTGGAGAATTGAACATCTGCACCTTCAAGTTTTGCAAACAAGGACCTTTAACCATTGAGCTACCTCTCCAGCCCTACGCTGGACCTTTTCAATGGGTGAATCCAGTGGTGAATAATCACAATTCTAGGAAACAAACTCAGAAAGGATCTAATAAAACTTATTAATCCCTGTTTGGGATGTATCCCAAGAAGAGAAGAGGGGCAGTAGCCCTACCATTTGTACAGTCAATGTTTACAGTGGACTGTGCTTACTGACAGAGTCCTGTCAGCCAGAACAACAATGACATAGTCATATCTGCCACGACCATGTTACAATGAAGAGCTTGTTTATGACAATCTCACTGAGAGCTAACCAGAAACAAATGCTGACCTTTAGGAAATGCCTCTATGGTGCTACTGAGGTGGCTTCTAGTTTTACTCATTCAGTCTGCTGACCAGCAGCTGATGAACAGAATGACCACTTTAGGCCCTATTAAGAAGTAGAAGGCGGGGCTGGAGAAGATGGCTTAGCAGCTAAGGCATTTGCCTGTAAAGCCAAAAGACCCCTGTTCAATTCCCCAGGACCCACGTAAGTCAGATGCACAAGGTGGCACATGCATCTGGAGTTCATTTGCAGTGGCTGGAAGCCCTGGTGTGCCCATTCTCTTTCTCTCTACCTCTTTCACTCTCTCTCTCTCTTAAATGAATGAATGAATGAATGAATGAATAAATATATTTTGGAGAGAGACACAGAGAGAGACAGAGAGAGAGGGAGAGGGAGACAGATAGAGAATGGGTGTGCCAGCAGCCTCTCAGCTGCTGTGAAGGAACTCCAGATGCATGCACCTCCTTGTAGGCAAGTGTGGCATTGCACCCTTGCATCACTGCATCTAGCTAAATGTGGGACCTGGAGATTGGAACTGCCATTCTTAGGCTTAGCAGCCAGGCGCCTTAACCGCTAAGCCATCTCTCCAGCCCAAAATACATTTTTAAAAGGAAATAAATAAAAAAAGAAGTAGAAGGCTGCTCAGCCCCACAGGTGATTCAGTGGGTCTTGGAAATCTAAGCATGTGAATCAGGCTAAGTAAGGAGAAGAGGCAAGTTCCAGGACTGGCCAAAGGGCTCAGTGTTTCTGATGGGTCAGAGAAGAAACATCTGGCCTCTCAACCTATGTTGATCTCGGGCTGTAACATGTCCATGTGTTCTTGCCCACAGCATGGTCCATGGCTTAACAGGTAGACATCTGTTCTATGCACAAGTGGCTGGACTCAGTATGTCTCCACCAAGATCCTGAAGCTGCCCCCAGCAGACATTTAATTCCACAGTGACTTCTCTGGATGCTGGACTTGGGAACACCTAGAAACAATGGTTTTCTGTTCAGCTGAGGTTCGCCAGTGTGGTAGTTTGAATGTGTGTCCCCCATAGACTCAGGTGTTTTATTAAAGTTTGTACCTTGAGTCTCCAGCCACTTGGCTGGAGAAGGTATCATTGAGGGTGGATCCTGGGGTCCAGCCCAAAAGAATGTTTGGGGGCAGATATGAACTCCAGCCCAAAGGTGTGCAGAGAGGTCTGAGCTCTGGGGATCCTGCTTGCTGCTGCTTGGTGTTTTCTGGCTGCTGCTGGTGTTTTTTCTCTCTCTGCAACAGACTGTGGAACCATCACGGAGGCAGGCCACAACAGCAATACACTGCATGACTAAATTCCTTGGAACCATCCACACGAATGATCTCCCCAGAGCCAGTTACAACAGCAAAGGGACTGAAACAGAGGAAAGTAGCCATGAGAGAACATTGCATAGCACAGCTCAGCATGGCGGTGCAGGGATGTTCAGACAAGGTTGGGGCCACTGTGCTGGGAATCAAGCTGGCTGCCGGGCTATAGGCAGGCCAGTGTCTGCTGAGTGGTGTAGAGGCATCAGGAAGAAGGCAGTGCAGAGAAGCCCGTGAGCTTAATTGTCCCTGTACTTCCCATGAAAATAAGTGTCTATGATCAGAAACATTTCTGAGGGCTGACAGGTTCTTCAGGCTGAAGTGAGGAGGAGGAGAAGGAGGAGGACGAGAGGGAGGAGGGCATGGTCATCCCTTGGTAGTGAACAGAGACAGGGCAGGTGGCAAGATCTGAGGTTCAACTACTTCCTCCTGGCTCTGAAGGAGCTGAGTTGATAACAAACACCCCCATAGATGTTCAAGTCCGAAAGCTCTGGGTCCTAAGGAAGAAAGACACATTTTTATTTTTTCTAGAGTGGGGTCCTAGGGAAGGACGGGCTCCAACCAGCAGACAGGGGCCCAGAGGTCGCAGGTTCCTGAGGTCCGTGGAGCAGGACTGCAATCCAAACGCCAACGGAGCTTCCCACAGCATCACATAAGGTGATCGTTTTGGTGAAACAGTACAAGCTTGTCATCTGGCAGTGACTAACTTGGTAAATTTCCACAGTTAACATCCGCTTATGAAAAACATCCTCTCATTACATTACACTTTAATATTTCAGGCTTAGGTGGAGCCAAAAAACCTTCTCAATTCTAACTTCTCAAGTTTGTTCTCCCAACTGAGTGGTGCCTGACAAATTTATGCTTGGGTGAATTCAGTTCCCTTAAAAAAATGCAGCTTATCTGTCAAAATAATTCAGTCCTATTTAGGGAGAAGACGCTGGGAGGTAATGAAATCACACGCACTTGGAGAAACCCTCTATTTCCTTTCATTTCCAGTGAGCTCTCAGTAGCATAGCTGTCCTCACAGGCTGCTGCACAAGGACAGAGTGGGGACAGAATGACCCATTACATAAATTTAATTAAAAAAATTTTTTATTATTTTTATTTATCTGGAGAGAGAGAGAGCCTTTAATCCCAGCACAGAGAGGGAGAGGGAGACAGAGAGGATCGCCAGCAGTCTCTCAGCCACCCTGAGACAAAATCCAGATTCCAGGTCAGCCTTGTGGGCAGAGTGAGACCATTGCCCTTGCAAAAAAAAAAAAAAAATAAATTGGGATTTTTTATTTATCTTGGACATTGGAACCAGAGAGACAGAGAGGGAGAGGGAGACAGAGATTTAGCCGCTAAGCCATCTCTCAGCCCATAAATTTAATTTTAAAGAACATTTACACTTGTGAGGCATGGCCCATTGATAGAGTGTTTGCATCAGTTTGCATCTGGCTAAATGTTCAACCTCAGATTGGAACAAAAATAAATTAAATAAAATATTTTATTATTTATTTGAGCAGAAAGAGGGAAACAGAGAGAGAGAGAGAGAGCTAAGCCATCTCTCCAGCCCCATAAAAATGGGTTTTAAAGAACATTTACACTTGTGTCACATGGCCCATTGATAGAGGGTCCTGTGGAATTGAATGTCATTTGGCTTTTCAGGCAAATGCCTTAACCACTAAGCCATCTCTAAAATAAAATTAAAAATATTTTTTTATTTTTTTGTTTTTTTTTTTGGGGAAACAGAGAGTAGGGTGTCAGAGAGAGCTCAGGCTGACCAGGGAATTCACTTCAAATGAACTCCAGACACTTGTGTCACCGGTGATCCTCCTACCTGGCCTATGTGGGTCCTGGGAATTAAAGGCAGTCCCACCATTTCAGGCAAATGCCTTTCTTTCTTTCATCTTTCTTTCAGGACTAAATTTTTTTTTTCAAATTTTTTTTTTTTTTTGTTTCGTTTTTTGGTTTTTCGAGGTAGGGTGTCACTCTTGCCCAGGCTGACCTGGAATTAACTATGTAGTCTCAGGGTGGCCTTGAACTCACAGCAATCCTCCTACCTCTGCCTCCCGAGTGCTGGGATTAAAGGCGTGCGCCACCACGCCTGGCTGAAAATTTAATTTTTTAAAAATATTTTAAAACTTTTATTTATTAGAGAGAGAGGCAGGTAAGTAGAGAGAATGGGCATGCCAGGGCCTCTAGCCATTGCAAACAAACTCCAAACACATGTGTGACCTTGTGCATCTGGCTTATGTGGACCCTGGGGGAAATCAAACCTGGGTCCTTTGGCTTTGCAAACAAGTGCCTTAACTGCTAAGCCATCTCTCCAGCCCTGCGGATGACCCATTACAGACAGTGATGGTTAACAAGAAATAGGGGCATTATAGCAACCCCGCCATCACCCAATAGCTAGTGGGACCCAGGAGAGATGGCACAGATGGGGACAGCGAGTGCTGATGCTTTGTCCCAGCTGCCAGGCTCTGTCTTACTGTTCATATCCTTGTCCTATCCAGTTATCTTGTTCCTGAAGGCACCTGTCCAGGCTCAGAGGAGACCATGCTCAGCCTGCAGTGGCTCACAGCAGATCAGAGCAGGCCCACATAGGGGATGAGGAGTTTGTGCTCAGAGTCGCATGAGAGGGTAGAGGCTCCATGTGATCAGAGACGTGGTCCTCCTGAGCTGCACTGGTCAGCAGGTCAGGACAGTCTTCTGGAGGTTGGGGGAGGGTGATGATGCCAGGGGACCAAGGACTCCCCAGGATCCAGGATTCAGACTCAGCTATGGGGCTGCTATCAACCCCCTCCTCAGGCTGTTCTCTCCACTCCCTCATGCCCCACCGCTGGTCTCTGTGTGCTGACCATGTCACCTGTGGAGGTGGAGGGGCATCCTGGTGTGTCTTTCTCTTCCAGCTTTACATTGTCTGCAGATGAACTACCCCACCTGTGATGAGAGGCTTCTGGAGTCAGAGGACGGCTGCCCACCTAATGGGCCTGAGGCCCACCTATACCACACAAAGTCCCCCTCACCATAAAGTGAGTCCCCTGATTCTCATGAATCATTCAATCTGATCTTTTTTAAAAACTTTTTATTTTTTATTATGTTTTTGTTTTTGGAGACACACACACACACACACACACACACACACACAGAGAGAGAGAGAGAGAGAGAGAGAGAGAGAGAGAGAGAGAGAGAGAGAGAGGAAGACAGAGATGGGCGCGCCAGCAGTGTCTCAGCTGCTGGGAACGAAATCCAGATGTGTACGCCCCCTTGTGGTCAAGTGCGGCATTGTGCCCGTGCGGCATTGTGCCCTTGCGTCACTTTGCATCTGGCTAAACGTGGGACCTGGAGATTGGAACCGCTGGAGATTGGAACCAGTGTTCTTAGGCTTAGGTGGCAGGCGCCTTAACCCCTAAGCCATCTCTCCAGCCCTCAATCTGATCTTTTTGAAGAACCTATATTTGATTGATGAGGAAACCGAGGCCAGAGAGGAAAAATAAATGTTTAAAGGTCCTGTAGCCGTTGGAACAGATGCTTGGTTTGAGGATTTAGCCAGTGTCCAATTTTGCCTCATATGAAGAAAGAAGACCAAAGACCTTGAATGGATTATGGAAGAAAGAACCTTGATCCTGCAGCTTCTATTCTTGGCAGTTGGGCACATCTTTTATAGTTTTTTTTTTTTTTTTTCAGCCTAAACCAAAAAAACCCAAATCACAAATCTCCTAGTTTTTCCCTGCCAAATTTGTTCAGGAAGTAGCGAAAAACAAATGCCCGTAGCTTTATCTCCAGCCTGTGCCCAGCAAATTAACCAGGTCCAGCTGTTCCCATGCCTGTAGGAGCCACCACAGAGCTTCTAAGGAAACGGACAGCGATCCTGGGCCCTCCCACACGCCAAGCCTGGGCAGCAGGGTAGACTGCACCTCACTGCGGATGGAGCGAGACGGTGAAGGTCCCTGCCACACCCCACACTCAACTCATGTTCTCAGCAACCCAAGAATTGATTCCCCTCTCACAGCAGAGCAAGTCAAATAGACCCGACTCCAGCCCCCAACTGCAGCTCTAGGCTCTGCCCACTCCACTGTGCTGACTCACTATGTAATATTACTGCTGGTTTGCTGAAAGCATCAGGTCTTTGCAAACAGGCAGATAAACCAACCAAATGCATTACTGGTTAGATAGGGAACATGGGAGCCTAGAGCTGACTGCACTGACTATACAGTGGCTCTGTGATGCCCTGGGCTCAGGCTGGGCAAAGCCTCTTCTCCTATCTCCCATGCTTTTGTGGCCTGGAGTGTGGCAGGACCTGGTAATACCTCCTAGCACAAGTGGCCAGTGGAGGTGCTGGGCAGCAGTCTGTGCCTTTGTTGGCTATGATGATAAAAGCTACAATGGGTTTCACCTCTCCCTTTATCTTGGCCCCACCTGGTCCCTGTGTAGCAGTGTCCTAAAGATGTCTTGCTACCTGACATAAGAGGCCCAGTTGCTTGGCTGTAGCTGCACGTGAAACCACATGCCCTACTCTTTTGCCCTTGCTGGATGGCAAGAGCAGCCTTGGAACCTCTTGAGACTATAGGGGAGACCATGCTACTGGCCTGCATTGCCTATTCCAGACAGCAGACTGAGGGAAAGAGCCTTGACCTTGTTGAGATTCTGGACTATGGCTCTTTGCCACTTCCACTGAGGACAGGAAGCTCAGGGTTATAAGCTTCCCTGGGAATCCCTTAACCATGAGTGCCCCCACACCCCGGCCTCACTAGCTCTGCAATAAAGTTCCAGGCTGAGCCCTGTCCAGCTTTCAGTTGTGTGCCCCAGGAGACCAGTCAGAGGCACTCCCAGACCACCCAGAGGTAGGTGACACCAGATGCTGGGAAGTACAATTTGTCATCTTGCAAGGCCCACCTTGTGAGTACCAGCAAGCTGACTTTCAGCTACATAGATGCCAGGCGCAGGCATTAAGGTGGAGAGATCAAGTTCACGTGTTTACTGGATGGGCCTGGTGGTTGGTCAGACATGATTCCGGGTGTGCCTGTAAGAAGATCTGGACAAGACCAAGCACATGAGTCCCTTCACTATAAGTAGCTTTGGCCATGCATATGGAGGACTGCATGGAACAGAAGCCATCCTCTTGGGTGACAAGGACTCCTTCTGCTTGACTGTTGACTTCCAGGGCTGCGACATCACCCTCTCCTGTTTTCAGGCTATTAGTTCTCCTGGGGCTCCACTGAGACTGCAAATCTTGGACCATGCTCACTGCCTCCTAACGGTGAACAGTGAACCCCTCCACACACATCCTGTGTCTCTGGGGAACCCCGACTAACCAGCACAGAGACCACCAAGCTCTCACTCCATCAGAAGCTGGCAAAGCTCTGCGTTTGTGGTGTGTGGTGTGCAGCAGAAACTCTGCCACCAGCTTTCAACACTGTTGCAGTGAATTCAACACTGACATCCTAGACATGAAATCCATAGCTCATTGCGACCACCTTAATCGTGCAAGGAGAAGGAAACATCAACTGGCATAGCCATGTAGCTCAACTCAAAAGGAAATGATGGATTTTAAAAACACCCTGCACCCCGTGGGCCTTTAGCAGCGACAGGCTGTTCTTGGGCAGGCTGGCAAGCACAGCCCGTTCCTGTGTTGCGCCAGGGCCCAGGCAGGCGCTCAGCTCTGTCTCCAGGCAACACAGCAGCCGCCACCACACAGAAAGAACCTTGTAGTTATCTACTGGAATAAAGATTTCTGTGCACCCTCTCTCCACACATTCCAAATTCACTCAAAACAGACACCTGCTTGGTCCAAAAGCCAACATCTAGGCTCTTCTTGCCAAGAAGAAGAGTGCCTTTGAACCCAACAGAAGGGCACATTGTCACTGTCACCTCCTGATGTCCCTGGGGACACAGTTCTTAAGAGACACAGCATTTATGGATGACTCTGTAGTAAATAAAGCCGTATTGGTGTCTGGAGATATATGTGGTATCTGGGACCCTGATGTTGTGTGCCTATTTTTTTTCTTTTTCTTTCTCCTTTCTTTCCTCCCTTCTCCCTCCCTCCCTTTCTCTCTCCCTTTCTTTCCTTCCTTCTTTCTTCCTCCCTCTTTCTTTCTTTCTTTCTTTCTTTCTTTCTTTCTTTCTTTCTTTCTTTTTTTCTTTCTCTCTCTCTCTCCCTTCCTCCCTCCCTCCCTCCCTCCCTCCCTCCCTCCTCTCTCTCTCTCTCTCTCTCTCTTTCTTTCTTTCTTTCTTTCTTTCTTTCTTTCTTTCTTTCTTTCTTTCTTTCTTCTTTCTGGTTTTTCGAGGTAGGGTATCCCAGGGTTACTTGTCAGCGTGCAGGTGGGGGTGCCTGGGCTGTGAACACTGAGGTGGAATCGTCTGGGCTGGGTCCTGGAAGCTGCGAGTTCTGGTTACACTGGATGTGGTTGTGGCCCTTAGATGTTATAGGAAGGGCAAGCGGTGCTTCACTTGGGCCTGTTACTCAGCAGCATAGGCCCATCCCACTCTGTTTTGGTCCCGGACTAGTCTCTGACCTCATGTGTTATTATATCTGTTGCCTTCCAAGAAGCCACAATGCACGTGCACAGTGTTGTACAGCCTTCATGCCGCCCATCCTCATAGCTCTCCATCTTCCCATACTGAGACTGTCTCCGGCAGACACCAGCTCCCTGTCCCCTCTGTAACCCTGGCACCCACCACTGCATTTTCTGTTTCAATGAATTGCCTGTCATGGGCACTTCACTGTCTTGTTTTTCTTCCCTCCTGTCCCTCTCTTGTCTTTTTTTTTTTTTTTTTTTTTGAGAGAGAGAAAGAGAGAATGGGTGCGCCAGGGCATCTCAGCCACTGTGAACAAACTCCAGATGCATGCGCCCCCTTGTGTGCATGTGAGACATCTGCCCTCTTCTCTTGCACATTTGGAGACCACAGAAGGCCATCCTGGCCATCTTCTAGGTCAGGCTCTCCCAAGATGTGCTGTAGGACATGTGGGGAAGCTAGATCCTCCTACCGTCTACCCCACCTGTGTTTGGAAGAGCATTGTGTGCCTGGAAAGCCCTCACAGGCAGCCCTCACAACTGCTGTATGCAGTTTCCTCACTGCTGGGTCAGAAACTCCTCTTCTCTTCTCTTCTCTTCTCTTCTCTTCTCTTCTCTTCTCTTCTCTTCTCTTCTCTTCTCTTCCCTTCCCTTCCCTTCCCTTCCCTTCCCTTCCCTTCCCTTCCCTTCCCTTCCCTTCCCTTCCCTTCCCTTCCCTTCCCTTCCCTTCCCTTCCCTTCCTTAGGCTTTGCAGGCAAGCGCCTTAACTAAGCCATCTCTACAGCCACAGCCCCCTCTTTTTTTTGTTTAAATAACTAATTAGTGTTTCAACAGCAGTGGACAGAAGGAATTTACCTGGCCAGCCCCAGCTGGATGCTCTCTTCTCTTCTCTTCCCTTCTCTTCTCTCTCTCTTTTATTTTTGGAAAGAGACACAGAGAGAGACAGAAAGAGAGAGAGGGAGAGGGAGACAGAGAATGGGCACGCCAGCAGTCTCTCAGCTGCTGAGAACGAAATCCAGATGTGTGCGCCCCTTGTGGGCAAGTGTAGCATTGCACCCTTGCATAACTGCATCTGGCTAAACGTGGGACCTGGAGATTGGAACCGGGTTCTTAGGCTTAGCAGGCAGGTGCCTTAACCGCTAAGCCATCTCTCCAGCCCTCTTTCTTTCTTTATTCGAGGTAGGGTCTTGTTCTAGCCCAGGCTGACCTGGAACTTGCTATGTAATCTCAGGGTGGCCTTAAACTGATGGTGATCCTTCTATTTCTGCCTCCTGAGTGTTGGAATTAAAGGTGTGTGCCACCACACCTGGATTTAAAAAATATGTATTATTTTTAGAGAGAGAGAGAGCAAGAGAGAGAGAGAGAGAGAGAGAGAGAGAGAGAGAGAGAAAGAGAATGGGTGCACTAGGACCTTCAACTTATTGCAAACAAACTCCAGATGTGTGTGCCCCTTGTGCACATATGTGACAATGTGTGCTGGCACCACTGTGTATCTAGCTATGTGGAACCTGAAGATTTAAACATGAGTTCTTAGGCTTCATAGGCAAGCACCTTAACCATTAAGCCATTGCTCCAGGCCTTTTTTTTTTTGTTTTGTTTTTAGCAAGAGCGAGAGAGAGAGAGAGAGGGATGGAAGGAGAAAGAGAGGGGAGAGCAGGCCTCAGCCACTGCAATTGCACTCCAGACGCTTGCACTACCTAGTGGGCATGTGCAACCTTGTGCTTGCCTCACCTCTGTGCATCTGGTTTACATGGGATCTGGAGAGTAGAATATGGGTCCTTAGGCTTTGCAGGCAAGCGCCTTAACTAAGCCATCTCTACAGCCACAGCCCCCTCTTTTTTTGTTTAAATAACTAATTAGTGTTTCAACAGCAGTGGACAAAAGGAATTTACCTGGCCAGCCCCAGCTGGATGCTCTCTTCTCTTCTCTTCCCTTCTCTTCTCTCTCTCTTTTATTTTTGGAAAGAGACACAGAGAGAGACAGAAAAGAGAGAGAGGAGAGGGAGACAGAGAATGGGCACGCCAGCAGTCTCTCAGCTGCTGAGAACGAAATCCAGATGTGTGCCCCTTGTGGGCAAGTGTAGCATTGCACCCTTGCATAACTGCATCTGGCTAAACGTGGGACCTGGAGATTGGAACCGGGTTCTTAGGCTTAGCAGGCAGGTGCCTTAACCGCTAAGCCATCTCTCCAGCCCTCTTTCTTTCTTTATTCGAGGTAGGGTCTTGTTCTAGCCCAGGCTGACCTGGAACTTGCTATGTAATCTCAGGGTGGCCTTAAACTGATGGTGATCCTTCTATTTCTGCCTCCTGAGTGTTGGAATTAAAGGTGTGTGCCACCACACCTGGATTTAAAAAATATGTATTATTTTTAGAGAGAGAGAGAGCAAGAGTGAGAGAGAGAGAGAGAGAGAGAGAGAGAGAGAGAGAGAAAGAGAATGGGTGCACTAGGACCTTCAACTTATTGCAAACAAACTCCAGATGTGTGTGCCCCCTTGTGCACATATGTGACAATGTGTGCTGGCACCACTGTGTATCTAGCTATGTGGAACCTGAAGATTTAAACATGAGTTCTTAGGCTTCATAGGCAAGCACCTTAACCATTAAGCCATTGCTCCAGGCCTTTTTTTTGTTTTGTTTTTTTTAGCAAGAGCGAGAGAGGAGAGAGAGAGGGATGGAAGGAGAAAGAGAGGGAGAGCAGGCCTCAGCCACTGCAATTGCACTCCAGACGCTTGCACTACCTAGTGGGCATGTGCAACCTTGTGCTTGCCTCACCTCTGTGCATCTGGTTTACATGGGATCTGGAGAGTAGAATATGGGTCCTTAGGCTTTGCAGGCAAGCGCCTTAACTAAGCCATCTCTACAGCCACAGCCCCCTCTTTTTTTGTTTAAATAACTAATTAGTGTTTCAACAGCAGTGGACAAAAGGAATTTACCTGGCCAGCCCCAGCTGGATGCTCACTATGTACCAGGGAGTCTGATGTCTACAGTTCTATCATGTTCTTAAGACAGATTCAGCAGAGCAATCTTCTCACAGGCCTCTCTCTGTTGCCTAACAGCTTTCCCAAAGAAAACATGTGATTCTGCACCTCCTACAGTGTGGACACGCCTGCCAGGTCCTTTATCCCCCATGGAGGGTCACCACTTTTTAGCTGGATAACTGAATTAGGAAGATAGTACCCTGAGTGTGCACAGACTGGAGACAGGGAGACCAGTGGATGTCCTGAGGGGACTTGATGCTTGGATATTCATATTCTCCCCCTTCTCTCTCAAGTAAGTAAATAAAAATAAAATATTTAAATTTTTTTTTACTTATTATTTATTTGCAAGCAGAGATAAAGAGAGACAGACAGAGAGAATGGGCGCACCAGGGCCTCCAGCCACTGCAAATGAACTCCAGATACATGTGCCACTTTGTGCATCTGGCTTTTCATGGGTACTGGGAAGTCAATCCTGGGTTGTTAGGCTTTGCAGACAAGTGCCTTAACCACTAAGTAATCTCTCCAGCCCTCTCTGATCTTTTGTAGGTGGGTTTCCCCTCTTGAATACTCTGTGGAGCAACTGCTGCTTAGAAATTCAAACATGTTGGGCTGGAGAGATGGCTTAGCAATTAAGGCGTTTGCCTGCAAGGCCAAAGGACCTGGGTTCAATTCCCCAGGACCCACTTAAGCCAGATGCACAAGGTGGTGCATACATCTGGAGTTCGTTTGCAGTGGTGGAGGCCCTGGCGTGCCTATTTTTTTTCTCTCTCTTTCAAATAAATAAATTTTTTAAAAAAGAAATTCAAACATATTGAGATGTTGAGTATTTCTTTTTTCAGTGCTGGTTATCAAACATAGGACCTTGTTTGTATAAGGTAGGCAAGTGGTCTACCACTGAGTTACACTCTCAGCCCTGAAGTATCTTTTTAGAAGCAGAACCACAAAATTGGACCTGCTTAAGACAACTGGAAATGATAGCTCTGGTTTGGGACATCCAATAATGAAGCAAGCATCACCAACTTCCTACAGTTTACATTTATATTTAATCTGCAGTCAGGGCTCCAATGGCTATGCTCTTGGTCAACTCAGTCCCTCACTGTTTCTCTGAATAATGAATGGTCCCCACCAGGTAAGCTGTAGGCATAACCTAGGGTTGTGTCAGAAGAATAGGGTCTTGGAGAAGTCTGTATCAATATGGACCTATAAAAGGAGGTGGTGGTAAGTGGAAGAGAGGAAACCTTCCCAATGCTGGCTACATGAGCATGCTTTGTAGGAAAGCCTGTGATATCCAATTGCTGGAGAGATGGGGGATATGTAAATGACCTGTAAAGGGCCACGTGGTCCTGGGTTTTTTTTTTTTTTTGCATTAGCCCACTCCCATTCTTGGGAATGCCTTTCTCTTTTTTATTTATCTGTCTGTATTTTTTTTTAGTTTTATTTATTTATTTAGGGGGAGGGAGGCGGGGGGGGGTGAAGAGAGAGAGAATGGGCACACCAGAGCCTCAGCCACTGCAAACAAACTCCAGAGGCATGTACCACTATGAGCATCTGGCTTACATGGGTTCTGGGGAATCAAACCTGGGTTCTTAACTGCTAAGCCATCTCTCCAGTCCTCTATTTCTTTCATAAAAGAACATTTTATTTATGGACGGGCATGGTGGCACATGCCTTTCATCCCAGCACTTTGGAGGTAAAGGTAGGAGGATCGCTGTGAGTTCGGGGCCACCCTGAGACTACAGAGTAAATTTCAGGTCAGCCTGAGCTACAGCGAGACCCTACCTTGGAAAAAACAACCAAAAAAATTTATTTGAGGTGAGGGGGAAGAGAATGGTTACATCTGGGCCTCTAGCCTCTGCAAACAAACTCCAGATGCATTTGTCACCTTGTGCATCTGGCTTACGTGGGTTCTGGATAATTGAACCAGGGTCCTTAGGCATCACAGGCAAGTCATCACTCCAGCCCCCACCTGTCTCTATTTCTATTACCTCACTATATGTCTCTGGTACAATTCCTTTTCCTGGAACACAAGCCTGGAAACTTCAGTGGGCAGCAGGTGCCCTCCAAACTCAGATCCTTTTCTGTTATCAGAGACCTTGCAGGGCTCTGAGGAGCTGGCCAGAGCAGCTCTGCCGTGTGTGTGTGTGTGTGTGTGTGTGTGTGTGTGTGTGTGTGTGTATCTGCTGGGAGGGGCAAGGAGGTGTCCAGGGCAGAAAATGACAGGACTTGGAACAGCCCTCAACTACATTCTAGCCTCATCATCTCACTGCCTTAAACACAGACCCCTGCCTGCTGTATATCACCCTTTTCCAATTGTTTCCAGAAATTTCCATGATGATCAATATGCATAAATGTTAGTGAACTTTCTTTGTCTCCCCTTGCCTTTTCATGGGAACTTTGGCTAAATACAAATGACCCTTTTAACCACATTTCAAGCTCTAGCACTTTCAAATTGGTGGACAGGACAGCGAGAAAGGGGACAGGAAATGGACAGTCCAATGAGATCAGAGTTCCTACAGTTCCATAAAACCTTGCTGGCCCTCCAACCCTGGGCGGAGGAATGTGGAGGTGGAGTCCTTCTGACAGAGGATGCCTAAACTGGAGTTCCACAATACATTTTTTTTTTTAAAAAATTAAGTATATACTTTGTATGGACACATCATGTGTTGGTACCATCCTCCCTGGCCCACTTCCGCTGAGGGCCCTCCTCAGTAGGATTGCTGGTATTCCCCATAGGGATGTCACACAATTCTTTAGATCCTTAAGATACTGAGTATTTTTAGCTCTACCTTGTCCACACTTTGCAGGCACGACTGGCTGAGCTGCTGGGAGAGATCTAGAGAGGCCCCAAGACAGGTGTTGTGTGCTCCTAGTCCTGAAACTTAAATGTCATTTGGAGCCATCCAGCTCCAGGAGAGAATCTCCGGCCACTGCAGGGGGCGCAATGCACAACCAATTCGTGCGCCCCTCTGTGCACATCCCTTGGTCACGCCACCCGCAGCATGGTGACTCCCCAGAACTCCTCTCCTTCCAAGTCCCCGCCGCCCCAGCTCTCCCATGCTCACCCTCTCCTCTTCGGCTCGGATGTCCGGCATGGTGCTCAGGCACAGGCCGACGGCTGTGACGGCGACGAAGGCTACGGAGACGCAGGCGAAGAGCTTGCCGGCCAGGCCCGAGTGCGGGTTCTCCACCACGTCGCGCAGACGCCTCCGGCCACTCTCCATCCGCCCGGGTCCCAGGACGCGCGCGGGGCTGCCGGGTGTCCCGACTCGGGCCGCGGGCACCGTGCGCGCCTCGGCGGCCTCCTCCTCGCGGCGGCGCAGACGGCGCAGACAGCAGCGCTCCAGCCGGGCCTCGTCGATGCCCCAGTAGGCCAGCTCGTCGCGGAAGGCCAGAGCGCACGGGCCGCGCAGCAGCCGCAGCTTGCCGGCGCGCAGCAGAGCCACGATGGCGCGGAAGGCGCACGGGCTGCGGTCGAAGAAGAACTCGTCGCGGCTCACGTCGTAGTCATCACACACTCGCAGCAGCTCGTCGTGGCCCCGGCAGGCCCGCAGGCGTTCCAGGCGTGCCAGGGGACAACGAGCCAGCGCCGCCCAGGCCAGGCGCACCCGGCATCCCCCCACGTTGATGATGACGTGCCGGGAGCGGGCAGCGCGGCCACCACGGCCTCGGCCTCCTCTTCTTCCTCCTCCTCCTCCTCTTCCTCCTCTGCCTGCGACACTGGGCTCGGGGCCAGGGGCCTCTGCGTGCCCCGGGAGCAGGGCCATGGGCCCATATGCCAGCTGTGCGTGTCGAGGGACTGCGCGTCCAGGTGGTCAGGAGACTGGGCCTGCAGGAAGAACGAGGGCATTAGGGCCATCAAAGGTCCTTGACCAAGGGTCAAGGGACTGAGGGACCAGGGGACTCCCTCCTGCCCACCACCTCCTCTCTGGCATACCCGCGGGGCTCTAACTAGTCTAGATTTGGGATCCTTCCAACTTTCCAGAAGACCCCTGTAAGTGGAGACATTACTTTATCACCTAGAAAACAAAAACACCTAAATTTCTTAAAGTCGAAGAGGGGTCAGGAGTGGAAAAAGTTCAGGAAATCCTTGGCTTACAACAAGAACACATTCTGAAAGTTAGAAGGAGACTTGTACAAACCTATGTCTGGGTCTGTCCCGGGTGGCCAAGGGTGGGTATTAGCATATCTGAAAAGAGAACTATCTGCCCGTTATGAAATAAAGCCAAGGAGAAAAGAGGTGGGCTGGAGAGTGTCATTAATTAAAAACAGACAAGAAATAGAGAAATGTACCATGCAGACACAAAGAAGGAACCAGTTATAAAAAGATGCTTAGGAGTAAATGGGAAACCCTGAGCACTATGTGTGAGTTAAAAGAATTTTTTAAAAAACTTTATTTTATTTATTTGAGAGAGAAAGAGGTAGGGGGAGAGAGAAAGAGAAAATGGGAACACCAGGGCCTTCAGCCACTGCAAATGAACTCCAGAAGCATGTGCCACCTTATGCATCTGGCTAAGGTGGGTCTCAGGGAATCAAACCTGGGTCCTTTGGCTTTGCAGGCAAGCACCTTAACCGCTAAGCCAACTCTCCAGTCCGGTTAAAAGAATTTTTAAAGGCCTGATATGTGAAACACCAGAGGCAAATTTTCTCTTAGAGATCCTTGGTGGATTATTCATAGATGTGTGTGTGTGTGTGGGGGGGTCTGTGATTTTGGTGGTCACAAAGGAAGCAGCCACAATCTCACAGCGGTTTGCAGAGAGCTCAATAGGGCTCTATTGTTTTATACACTTATACAGAACGGAAATGGTTTGCTTTGCTTGGAACAAAGCTTCCAGGTAATTCTGCTGCACAGCTGGGGTTGAGAACCACTGGTCTAGAAAGATGGAAAGCAGCAGTGCCTTATTCTTCAGCTGACTGGTTTTTAAGCCATACCAAAAAAACCCGTTTAGTTTCCAGTATCCTTTCACAAATCCAATTTGATGACATCATCTTTCTCTTCTATTTTGAGGGTCTTGCAAAGGTTTATATACCAGATCTGCCAATTTCTGTCTAGCTGCAGTAAGAGGTCATATCCTTCCTTTGTCATACTTTTTTCTGAGCCACTGAGGAGGACCCAGTGCTAGGCACTCCTCCATCCCTTCTTCTCAGCACTCTGTTGCCTTTTGTGTCGTCCCAGTGGTCATCACCATCTGAAAAGAGAAGCTTTTCAGAGGAGAATCATTAATATGTGGACAAAAAAAAAAAAGCTTGGTGGGAATAATATATACATTTAGTCAGACATGAGGATGCTTATACCCCAAGGCTCATGACCTCACCTACCATCAGCTGACTGGCTCGTTTTGTGATCAAAAGTGCTTACCAACTTTAGCCTGTCATACTTTTTCTGTGAAGGACCCCTTATGGCTCAGTGATCAAAAGTGCTTGTTTGTGAAGCCTTATGGCCCAGGTTCGATTCTCCAGTACCCACATAAAGCCAAACACACAAAGTGGTGCATGTGTCTTTCATTTGCATCAGCAAGAGGGCCTGGTATTCCCACTCTCCCTCTGTCTGTCTCTTTCTCTCAAAAAAATTTATTTTTATTTTTTATTTTTAGGCAGACAGACAGAAAGAAAGAAAGAAAGAAAGAAAGAAAGATTGAAAGATAGATAGATGATATATATAGAGAGAATTGGCACACCAGGGCCTCAGTCACTGCAATTGAACTCCAGACACTTGTGCCACCTAGTGAGCATGTGTGAACTTGCCCTTGCTTCACCTTTGTGCGTCTAGCTAACATGGGATCTGGAGAGTTGAACATGGGTCTTTAGGCTTCGCAGAAGCATCTTAACAGATAAGCCACCTCTCCAGCCCTCAAATAAAAATTTTAATTAATTTATTTGAGAGAGAGAGAGAAAGAGGCAGATAGAGAATGGGCATGCCAGGGCTTCTAGCATGTACCACCTTGTGCATCTGGCTTACAAGGGTGCTTAGGCGGTGAAACTGGGTCCTTAGGCTTTGCAGGCAAGTGCCTTAACTGCTAAGCCATCTCTCCAGCCCTCAAACAAATAAATTTTTTATTTTATTTTATTTTTTTGGTTTTTTGAGGTAGGGTGTCACTGTAGCTCAGGCTGACCTGGAATTTCACTATGTAGTCTCAGGGTGGCCTCTACCCCACAGCACCTCCTACCTCTGCCTCCCAAATGCAGGGATTAAAGGTGTGCGCCACCACGCCTGGCATAAATAAATTTTTAAACAGGAACATCAAAGCTAGGTGTGGTGGCACATGCCTTTAGTTCTAGCACTCAGTAGGCAGGGGTAGGATGGTAGGATCGCTGTGAGTTTGAGGCCAGCCTATACAGAGTGAGTTCCAGGTCAGCCTGGGCTAGAGTGAGACCCTACCTCAAAAAAAAAACAAACAAACAAACAAACAAAAAAAAAAAAAAAGGAGGGGGAACACATCAATAACTGACCTCAGGGAGACTTCTATTGTCCCATCTCCATAATGCCAGGTTCAATGCCATTCCCTCCAATTTACTGTTTCCTGTGCCTTTTTGCTTCCTGGAATGGAGAGGCCAGAGGTTCAGCAGAGGAACCCAGACTGTGATGGCAGCAGCAAGAGCAAAGAAGGCAGGTAAGTCTCAATCTGTTCAGGACAGCACAGCCTACCAGAAAGGACATCTTAGATATCTGGTGGGAGATACATCTCTGTCACCCCCAGCGTTCTCATAGTGGAAGAAGGACCAGCAAAATCAGAACCACTAGCACACCCGGTAGAAAAGTATATTCCTGCTATATTCCTGCTATCCACAGCATGCTATATGACGGGAAAAAGAGAAAGTGCACAGTGCCAGCATTCACGTCTCTGCTTCCTGACCATGCATGTAATGCTGCTTCCACATGCCTTCCCCTCCATGATGGACTGCACCCTCAAACTATGAGCCAAAATAAATTCTTTTTCTCCTCTTAAGCTGCTTTTGTCATGTATTTTAGTCACAGCTACAAGAAGAGTAACTAACACATACATGCTTGTCAGCAGGTAGTTCCACCACCTGCCAATGAGGAATTTAGAAGTTTCTCATAAACGTGAGAAGTTGGCCCACAGAATTGAGGGGATCTGGAAGGGTCTTGCTATCTGCAGTGGTGACTTCCTGAGCAGCTGCTTGAGCTCCAGCCCAAGGTGGGCGGGTAGACGCAGGTGTTTTCAGTTTGGAGACAGAGCTTGCTAATGAGCAGGAAGACACGCTGAGCTTAGAACTGGAGGGATGAACAACAGCTATCCCGATTTGTCCAGAAAGTATAGCAAGTGAACCCAGCGCTCCAACCGGCATGTGGTCCTGCCCATCACGTGAGAAGAACCTAAGTTGTCTTTGGTTGTACTGGGAGGGGCTCTCCCAAGGTGCCAAGCCCAAATCCCTGGCAGTGTGACTCTGGCAGGCAGGTGCCAGCATCTCAGCATCCCCATCAAGCCAAAAGCACAAGAGCCAGCAAGTCTGTCTTCTTTTGGGAATTAATGACCACCTCAGTACTGCTGAGCGTTCCTGCCAAATCCCATAGGGCCTACGTTTGCTGGGCTCTGTATGTGCAATGCAGTCTCTCCACACACCTGCTGAAATTAGAGCCCAGATCAGCATTTTCTACCTGGTCACACATGGGGACTTCACATCTATTTTTCAAATATCTTTTAAAATTAAGTTTCTTTATTTTTATTTTATTTATTTGCAGGAAGAGAGAGAGAGAGAGAGAATGGGCATGCCAGGGCCTGTAGCCATTGCAAACAAACTCCAGATGCATGTGCCACCTAGTACATCTGGCTTTATGTGGGTGCTGGGGAATTGAACTTGGGTCCTTAGGCTTTGAAGACAAGCACCTTGACTGCTGAGCCATCTCTCCAGCTCCCAATTTATATATATATATATATACTTTAGAGAGACAGAGGATGTGGGCACACAAGGCCTCTTGATGCTGCAAACATACTCTACACGCATGTATCACTTTGTGCATCTGGCTTTATGTGGGCACTGAGAAACTGATCTTCTGGCCAACAGATTTTGTAAGCAAGGACCCTTAACTGCTGAGCCATCTCCCCAGCCTGGGACATCACATCTAGAGGCCCCCTGTGGCTGTTTAACTTCTGCTTCCACTTGTTCCATCTCGTGGCAGGGTAGCTTGGCTTCTCCTGTCACCAAGTCACAGTCAGACTTCAAGTGTTCACAGGGAGGGATGAATGACCATGCAAATGACTGAATAATTAGTGAGAAACTTCTACCATCATGGGTTTTCTTCCCCCAGAATATACATCTTAAAATACAGACAGTAATTAGATGTTGTGTTAAAAATGCTTTCAAGGTCTGGAGAGATGGTTTAGCTGTTAAGGCGCTTGCCTGTGAAACCTAAGGACCCAGGTTCCATTCCCCAGGACCCACATAAGCCAGATGCACAGGGTGGCACATGTGTCTGCAGTTTGTTTGCCATGGTAGAGCCCCTGGCATGCCCATTCTATCTGCCTCTTTTTCTCTGTCATAAAATAAAAATATATATTTTTAAATTTTATTTATTTATTCATTTGCAAGGAGAGAGAGAGAGAGAGAGAGAGAGAGAGAGAGAGAGAGAGAGGAGATAGAGAATGGGCACGCCAGGGCCTCCAGCCACTGCAAACGAAATCCAGATGCATGTGTCCTTTGTACATCTGGCTTATGTGGGTCCTGGAGAATTGAACTTATGTCCTTTTGGCTTTGCAGGCAAGCGCTTTAACCACTAAGCCATCTCTCCAGCCCTCAAAATAAAAATATTTTAAAAATTGTTTTCAAGTCAATTTCTTTTCAACGTAAGATTGGAACATTGTGAAAGCCCACCTTCTCTGTGGAACAAAGCAGACATGTAGGCAGTCTGACCCCAACAAAGACCTGACAGCTCTGTAGAGATAAATGGGCAAGTCCACTTGAAAGTCCACTAAAGAAAGACGAAGTGGTTGGGCATGGTCATGCACACCTTTAATCCCAGCACTTGGGAGGCAGAGGTAGGAGGATCGTCAAGAATTCGAGGCCAGCCTGAGACTACATAGTGAATTCCAGGTCAGCCTGGGCTAGAGCAAGACCCTACCTTGAAAAACCAAAAACCAAAAAATAAAAAAAAGGAAAAGAAAAGAAAAGAAAGATTAAGAGACTTCCTTACAGATAAAAAGATACTCAGTTCTCATCACAAGAGCAAAACCAAACACCTTTAAAGACGAGAGGGCACTGCGGTGATGCGGCTAAGCATGTCTGACGAGCTTGGGGATGTTTCTGGGTTAAGGAAGTAAACCATTCGGCATGAGGTGAAGAATTAAGGAGGTACCTTTGCAGCCACATCTGCACTGAAAGGGACATCAATTATGAGATTTCTCTGCTTGGTTGGGGTCAAAAATTAGGTGTGATGGGCTGGAGGGATGACTTAGCACTTAGCACTTGCCAGCAAAACCAAAGGACCCAGGTTTGATTCCCCAGGACCCATGGAAGCCAGATGCACAAGGTGGCGCATGTGTCTGGAGTTCATTTGCAGTAGCTGGAGGCCCTGATACACCCATTTCTCTCTCTCTCTCTAGCTCTTTCTCTCTCTCTCTAAATAAATAAGTAAAATATTTTTAAAAGTTGGGTGTGAGTGTGGCAGACATTTTGATGGGGAAACTCAGAGCTATGAAGTGCAGAAGGAGGCTGTGGCTGGTGACTTCCTGATGCATGTGAGCAAGTTGGAGCATGACCAGTCAGAGCACATCCCATGACTCTGTTCCAGGATGCTTGGTAAGGTCTGGAGATGCCTCTGATGGTAGTCTTGGATGTGGTGGCATCTAGTGAGTAGAAGCCAGACACCCCAGGAGTGTTGGTAGGATGGAGGCCAGCTAGGCAGTATCCAGCCCCAAGTCTGCCCCGCATGGTGTCCAAGATGGTTACCTACACAATACCCCAATCAATAAAGAGTCCTGTAGAACACAAGCAAAGTTCCTGTTCCACTAGGGATCAGAAAATGTACAAAGCAGGGACAGCGAGGCCTGGAAGTTTCAACTTGGCTGCTAACTGCCTGGACAGTCATGGGCCTCAGCGCATCTTAATTTTCTGTCAACAAGTTGACAGTTCCAATCTGGCTTACTGTAGCGTTGCTCTTGGCTTGAAGACACCACATGTGAAATGCTATCAACAGGTGTCAGCAAGCCTGTGAGGAACGCAGGTATCACCTATGTGGCAAAACCCAAGGCATTATGGGGGATAGTCAGGGACTCAAGCCCTGAAAGGAGTAGGGCCTCGATCCTCGCCAGGGTGCAGGACTGACCTAAAGCTCTCCCCTCTGAGTGCACTCTATGGACGTGGGCCTGTCCCTGGGAGCTCCTCCTGTCATTAATCCGGACGTTCTAAATCTGCAATTAAATCCATTCTGACTCTTTGGATGGATTTGATGTTGCAGACATAAAGATCAAGTTGGTTACAGAATGTCCTGGAGGGAGGCTGAGCATTTCAGAGCCAGCATCTTTCAGCGCTGCTGGAGATTAATGGCACATTATGGGAAGCAACAATGCTGACATTATCTTCTCCCTGGGGCACTGCATTTATGAAAACAGAGGGAAGTTGCCTGTACCGGGGCCATTGAGAAAGAGGGGGCCATTGAGAAGGAGCATAGCTTGTTGGTGGTAATTAAACGTTACTTATGCACAATGTGGTGGCTTGGAGTCCCCCCCAACTCCAGCCCCAATCCAAGACTTCTCAAGACATCTGGAGAATCAGTCAAAGATAGGAGAGCCTTGCCTTCTAGCCTGCTAGTCACTTGACTTTGAAAAAGTGACTTAACCTTGCCACTTCCATAGGCTGGAGTACGTGACAGTGCAGGTGCTCCTCCATTTAGCTACAGATATTCATCACTGATTGAAGGATGAAAATGTATTTAATAAGGGCATGGTGGTTTAGCTTTGCCTACCTGACAGTGGCACCCATTCACAATGAGGCAAAGTTATCTCACAAAAACCATTTTAAGAGGCTGGAGAAATGGCTCAGTGGTTAAGGAATTTGCCTGCAAAACCTAATGACCAGAGTTCGATTCCCCAGTACCCACATAAAGCCAGATGCACAAAGTGGCGCAAGTGTCTGGAGTTCATTTGCAGCAGCTGGAGGCCCTGGCATGCCCATATTCTCTGTCTCTCTCTTCTGGCAAATATATATATATATATGAATTTAGCCGGGTGTGGTGGCACACACCTTTAATTCTAGCACTCAGGAGGCAGAGGTAGGAGGATCGCTATGAGTTCAACGCCACCCTGAGACTACATAGCGAATTTCAGGTCAGCCTGGGCTAGAGTGAGATCCTACCTCAAACAAACAAACAAACAAAAACAAAACATTTTATTATAAAGTGTTGACTGTCCAAGGTGATTTACTGAGTCCTGTATTGGAAGTGAAAAACAAGGGTTACTCCTTAACAGTGAAAGTACATTAACAAGCAGTTTCCACTGAGAGCTCTTGGGGGCCTTCACACAGCTGGGGATTGGAAACATGCAAAGCTGACCCATCATCAGCGGGGGCCGTTAGTGTGATCTTACTCTCTTACAAGGTGTGCAGGGATTGGATTGAGAAACACCTAAGAATTCAGTGAAGCATGTTTGTGTACCTGTGAGGGCATTTCCAGAGATTAGATCATGAGATCTGACCCAATCAATTAATTCTTGATGGAGTCATACTATGATAGCATCATTAGAAAATGGTGATGGGGGCTAGGCATGGTGGTGCACACCTTTAATCCCAGCACTCAGGAGGCAGGGGGTGGGGGGGATCGCTGTGAGTTTGAGGTCACCCTGAGACTACATAGTGAATTCCAGGTCAGCCTGGACTAGAGTGAAACCCTATCTTGAAAGAAAAAAAAAAAAAAAAGAAAGAAAATGGTGACAAGTAGTAGGCAGAGCCTGGCTGGAGGAAGTAATCACTTGAAGCGTCCTTGGAGACATATCATGTCTTGGACCCTTTTTGTGTTGTTCTTTCTCTGCTTCCTGGCGGCCATGATGTGAGCTGCTCTGTACCACCATGTCCTCCCCAGTATGATGGACTGAAACCATGAGCCAAAATACATTTTCAGGCTGGAGAGATGGCTCCGTTAAGGAGATTACTTGCAAAGCATAACGGCCTGGGTTCTTTTACCAGGTACCCATGTAAAGCCAGATGGACAAAGTAGTGCATGAACTCTGCATGGATCTGGAGTGTGTTTGCAGTGGCTAGAGGCCCTGACACAGTCTCTCTCTCTCCCACTTATAAATAAATAAATAAACAAAAAGACTTAAAAATACATCTTTCCTTCCTTAAGTTGTTTCTGTTAGATATTTTGTTACAGCAGCAAGTAAAACTAATACCTTAAGATAATCATGAGGATTAAAGATATTGTAAGTGAAAAATAAAATAAAACATATTGTAAGTGCTTAGGACTCTCCAGTCACGGAGCTCTTGGAATGTGTTAGAACATACCCCAATGGACATGCACACACGTTCTAAAAGCTTTGGTACACTTCTCAGCCTTGTGGACAAGATTAAGTGTAACCTGTTGTCACAGGCATAGCATGTGTGCTGCCTCAGTCTTGGGACCACAATCTCCAGGATGTGGGGGCAGGAGCTGGAGCAGAGCTGGCTCCACCCATGCCTTGGTGGACTGGATGGTACCCTGTCTAGTCTGCTGGAATTCCTTCTGGGCAACTGTCTCTCCTTACTTCAAACAAACATAAAACATAGAGGGAAAAATATTTATATTATGAAGGCTTTTAAACTTAACATTAAGGAGAAAACTAATCACAAAGGCTTTCAAAAGATTCTTTTACTGTCAAGCCCAAAGGAAAGGCAGAGCAGCGAGGCTGAGCTGAGCGCGAGTCCTTGAACAAGACAAAGTCAAACCTGGAGGGCTGATGAGCAAAATGAGGACAAGAAATAAAAATCTGGGCCTGGAATTGAGATGTAGCCACAGATCCCGCAGCCACCAAGACACTGAGGAAACTTGATGGCTTCATGCTCTTGAGAAGAAAAAAAAAAAAAGAATACCTTAAAACAAAAATACACAGTACTGAAATTTATTGCAGAAACAGAAAACCCAGCTGGGCATGGTGGGGCATGCCTGTGTTCCTAGTTCTTGGGAGGCTGAAGTGGGAGAAGTGCTTAAGCCTCAAGAATTCAAGGCTGGGTCAGTCAACACGGCCAGAGTCCATTGCAGAAAAGAACAACAACAATAACAACAACAACAAAAAATAGTAGCTCTAAATAAATCTATAATCATTAAAGAAATGGAAGCAGTAATTTAAAAATCTACTTTCCTTCTAAAACCATCATAAAAATGAGTTTATTGAGAGTTCTATGAAATATTCAAGGAAAAAAAACCCCAATTTTATATAAACCCAAATTGTCTTTGGATGGAGATGATAATGGGCTCACAGAGAGGGGGAAGGCTCCTTAGTTGGGTAAGTGAATTTCCTTGACTGAACACATGTTTCTTCATACGTGTGCATGCACGTGTGTGCAGGTGAGTGCATGAGAATGTGACAAGAGGTGGAGGGTTTGGGGAGACAGGACTGTGACAGGTGTGGACTCCATAGTGTGAAGGTGTAGCATGCCCAAGGAAACACTCCTCCCCTGCTCCTGCTACATAGGGACAGCCCACTTAGGACACCCTAATGTAGTAGGTGTCCCAAAACACCACAACTCAAAGGAGCTCAGCAAGTGGCCAGGGAGGGAGGTGATGTGAAAGCCCAGGGGTCCAGGCAGAAGTGTTAAAGGAATGAGGGACAGATGGGGACAGGGCAGATGAGGGCCAATAGAACTGGGAGGGGACCAGGGTCACTGTTGGGGAGACAGCCATCCTTTGGCCTATCTTTACTCGTTCAACACTCACAGAGCACTCAGTGGCTGCCAGGCAGTGTTTTGTGTCATTCCATAAATTGCATGACAGCCCTCTGAGGTAGGACAACTCTATGCAGATATCCTAACTCTGGGTGCCGGCAACTGGAACCTTATTTGGAAAGAGGGTCTTTGCCGATGCACATCAAAATCAGGTCACTATGGAAACCTTGATCCAGTGACTGGTGTCCCAGTAAGCAGAGGGTACACAGTCACGGAGAGATACCACATGTAGGCAAGGTAGAGAGTAGGGCGCAGTACAAGCCTAGGACTAAAGTGCACACCACCAGCAGCTGGCAGAGACAGGAAGGACCTTTCTCACAGGTTGCAGGCACAGCCTAGCCAACCCCTAGATTCCGGCCTTCTGGCCTCCAGAACTTGAGAGATGATGTTTCTGTTGTTTGCAGCGGCCGATTTGTGATATTCTGTTGCACAGTCTTTAGGACTCGATGGGATGATGAAGGCAAACGTAAATTCTGCAAGTATCACTAACCTCTCTAGTCACTGACAGAGATGAGGAGGGGAAGTGAACCCCAGCATGCCCCTCTGGCTGACTGCTTCACTAAAAGCTGGTGTTTCTCACAGTGAAGACACCGCACACAGTCTGGCTTGCATAAAGCCTCTTGTGAGATTTACGCATCCAGCTTCCATCCTCAACCCTTCCGTGGCTCTGTTTGCCAGGGCTCCCTCTCACCCCATCCAGCCCCACAACACTCGCTAGGAAAAGTGAAACAGGGTTAAGGAAAAAAAGCCAACTGGGTTTAAATATGGCCAAATACAGGTAAATTATTGACTCAGGGATTCTCAAGCCATTTCAAATTAAACTGTGGCTTAAATAAAGTCATGAGGCTCAATCTGCCATTCTCAGAGCCTGACTCAGGAAATACACTGCCACGCCTCCCTAGAAGCAGTTAGTGCAGGGAGCTGGTTCAGCATAATGACTGGTGTCTAGGGAGCCACAGTACATGCAAACGTGTCTTGATATAAAGTTGGAAACTCACCAGAGTGTCATGAGGGCCCCTAGGCAGTGGGAAGGATGAAGAGAAGCTGATGGGTGTTAAAGAACCTTCAGGGCTGAGCTAAAGTAATGGGACTCTGTGGGTACATGCTTCAGCACTCACACAGGCACACACATAGCAAGGCTTCCATCTCAAGGACATTTAATCTGTTAGCTCATGTGTGCAAGATGCAAGATTTCTGGTTTTTTTTTGTTTGTTTGTTTTTCGAGGTAGGGTCTCTGGTTCAGGCTGACCTGGAATTAACTATGTAGTCTCAGGGTGGCCTCGAACTCACAGCAATCCTCCTACCTCTGCCTCCAAAGTTCTGGGATTAAAGGCGTGCGCCACCATGCCTGGCGCATCCCTTCTTCTTTTTTTAAAAAATATTTTATTTTTTATTTATTTATTTGAGAGAGAGAGAGATACAGAAATAGGCAGGGAGAGAGAGAGAGAGAGAGAGAGAGAGAGAGAGAATGGGTGCGCCAGGACCTCCAGCCACTGCAAACGAACTCCAGATGCATACACCCCCTTATGCATCTGGCTTATGTGGGTCCTGGAGAATCGAGCCTCGAACCGGGGTCCTTAGGCTTCATAGGCAAGCATTTAACCACTAAGCCATCTCTCCAGCCTGCATCCCTTCTTAAGTAAAGGTAGCTTAGGTGGTTTCCATGGGTTCAGAGGGGCCCATGTCCAACCTGCTTTGTAGGGGACACATGACAACTCCCAGGGTTATTTATGGTGATTATAACAGGAGTGCTTAAGCAGTAGAGTTGAGACAGCTGGCCCAGGGCTGGAGAGATGGCTTAGCGGTTAAGCACGTGCCTGTGAAGCCTAAGGACTCAGGTTTGAGGCTTGATTCCCCAGTACCCACGTAAGCCGGATGCACAAGGTGGCGCATTCATCTGGAGTTTGTTTGCAGTGTCTGGAGGCCTTGGTGCACCCATTCTCTCTCTCTCTCTTTCTCTCTCTGACTGTTGCTCTCAAATAAATAAAAATAAAACAAAAAAATTAAAAAGAAACTGGCCCACATCTGTCATAGTACTGATGTACATAGCATCTGACTTAAGGTGTCATGGTGCCAAGGGTTCTCACCTCAAATGAACAACTGTCAAAATAGTCACAGTAGGGGCTAGAGAGACAGCTTAGTGGTTAAGGTGTTTGCCTGCAAAGCCATAGGACCCCAGTTCAATTCCTCAGGACTAATGTAAGCCAGATGCACAAGGGGGCACATGCATCTGGAGTTTGTTTGCAGTGGCTAGAGGACCTGGTGCGCCCATTCTTTCTTTCTTTCTCTCTCTCTCTCTTCCTTTTTCTCTCTCTCAAATATTTAAATATATTAAACATTTTTATTAAATTTTATGATATTAAATATATCAAAAATATTTTAAAAATAGTCACCGTAGGAAAAAAATGATTAAGGCTGGGGATAGGTACAGATGTCAGAGGACCCATTACACCAAGCCGTGCCATTCCAAAGAGGAGGCTCAGAGCATGGGTTTGGTGTAAACCTAAGATCCAGTCACTTTAGGTTGTAAATAATTTGTCCTGCTAAGATGTCAGCCAAAGAGCCCTGACTCAGCTGGCTCCAGTGCCTTCATAAATTTAGTTCATGTAGAATGGGGTGATGTCATGCAGGCTCTCAAAGAGGTATCCCAGGCTCCTCTGCTGAACTTGTCTGCTTTTTTTTAATTTGCAAGCAGAGATAGAGAGAAGAGAGACAGAAAGAATGGGCACACCAGAACCTCCAGATTCATGCAGCACATTGTGCATCTGGCTTTCACATCGGTACTGGGAATTACAAGCAAGCACCTTAACTGTTGAGCCATCTCTTCAGCCCTGAACTTGTCTTTTGTTTTTTCTAGGCACACACTTTGCTTTGCAGCAGAGACTGAAGCTCCAAGGGAACACAGGTTCACAGGCCATGGCAAGGAACAATGACTTAAGCAATCTATACTCTTCCTTAACCAACAACTTGTGGATGACTGTATTAGTCAACTTCTTATGGCTGGGACAAAAGACCTGACAAAAATGTTTTAAGGAGGGATTACAGTTTACAGTACCAGAGGGTAGAGCCCATCATGACAGGGAAAACATGACAGGAACAGGAAGCTAATGTCACATTGTCATAACAGCAGGGAGGAAGTAGAGGGGATGCCCGTGCTCAGCCAGGCATCTCCTTTGTATACAGTTCAGGAGCCTGGCCCATGGCATGGTGCCACTTACAGTGAAATTGGGTTTTCTCACCTCAATTAATCTAACCAACATAAACCCTCACAGGTGACTCTAAGTTCTGTCAAGTTGACAACCAATATAAGCCATCACAATGTCTGAATCTAAAAACTGTTTAAAATTAAAACATGCCCAGAGACCAGAGCCTGACACTTGCTGAGAAACTGCAGTTTAGAAGAACTTTTCAGTCTTACTCGTCCTACAAAGAAAAACATGTAAATGGAGATAATAATCATCTGTGGGTTAAGAAAAGAGCCAAACATAAAAAACACCTTTTTTTTGTTTATTTTTAATTTATTTATTTGAGAGCAACAGACAGACAGAGAAAGAGGCAGGAGGGCGGAGAGAGAATGGGTGCACCAGGGCCTCCAGCCACTGCAAACGAACTCCAGATGCATCTGGCTTACGTGGGTACTGGGGAATCGAGCCTCAAACCGGGTTCCTTAGGCTTCACAGGCAAGCGCTTAACCACTAACCCATCTCTTTAATCCCCCAGAAATTATGGTAGCCAAGGCTGGCCTTGAACTTTTACCAATTCTTCTGCCTCAGCCTCTGAAGTGTTGGAATTAATAGGCAGGGGCCCCAATGTCTGGCTTAAAAGTAAATAATTGTAAGTAAAATATAGCCTGGAAATGCTTGTTATAAAATTATGAGACATAATGCTAATAATATCATTCCTGCAATTTCTTTTTTTAAAAAGTTATTTATTGCCGGGCGTGGTGGTGCACGCCTTTAATCCTAGCACTCGGGAGGCAGAGGTAGGAGGATCGCCGAGAGTTCAAGGCCACCCTGAGACTACATAGTTAATTCCAGGTCAGCCTGGACCAGATTGAGACCCTACCTCAAAAAAAAAAAAAAAGTTATTTATTTATTTGAGAGGAAGAGAGAGGAAGAGGCCAAGAGAAAGAGAGAATGGGTGTGCCAGCCACTGCAAAGGAACTCCAGATGCATGCACCCCCTTGTGCATCTGACTTGTGTGGGTCCTGGGGAATTGAACCAGGGTCCTTGGGCTTCACAGGCAAGCGCCTTAACTGCTAAGCCATTTCCCCTGCCCTGAAATTTCTTTTTGATTGTTAACTTCATATGTGAGTTTCGGTATTTTGTATTTTCAGGATTTATTTTCCATGTCAAAGTGACATGGATTATTTTTCACATAGACATAAGAGTATGTAATGAACAGGACTGAAAACTCACTAATTAGATCCATTTTTAGCCATGATGTTGGCAGATATTGACAACCATTTTTCAATTACGATTTATGAAACAATCTCCAACTCTGTAACACATGCAGAAACTTGGTGATTAATAATAGCTCTTATGCTTAATGTAAGGTGTAAGCGCAGCTGTCTATTCCCACCCCAGAACTGTTTTTTGCTATGTGTATAATGTAATGTGTGTGTGAGGGGTGAACAGATGTGTATGTGCCTATGTTGTGCTCTGTTGCAGTCAGGTTCACATTGCTGGCAGAAATCACCCAACCAAGAGCAGCTTTTGGGGGGAAAATGGTTTATTTTGGCTTACAGACTCAAGGGAAGCTCCATTATGGCAGGGGAAAACGATGGCATGAGCAGAGGGTGGACATCACCTCCTGGCCAACATAAGGTGGACAATAGCAACAGGAAAGTGTGCCAAACACGGGCAAGGGGACACTGGCTATAATAACCATAAGCCCACCCCCAACAATACATTGCCTCCAAGAGGCTTTAATTTCTAATTGCCATCAGCTGAGGAACCTAGCACTCAGAACATCAATTTATGGGGGACATCTGAATCAAACCACCACATGCTCCATGCGCTCATCTGCTGTGGCCAGAGCAGAACATCAGGTGTCCCACTCCATTGCTCTTTTTCCCATTTTTTATATTTTATTTAAAAAAATATTTTATTTTTATTTATCTGACAGAGAAAGAGGGAGAGAGAGAATGGGCACGCCAGGACCTCCAGCCACTGCAAATGAACTCCAGATGTGTGCGCCCCTTGTGCCTCTGGCTAACATGGGTCCTGGGAAATTGAACCTGGGTCCTTTGGCTTTGCAGGCAAATGCCTTAACCACTAAGCAATCCCTCCAGCCCTTTATACTTTTAAATTTTTCTTCATTTATTTGAGAGAGAGAAATAGGCAGGGGGAGAGAGAGGGAGGGAAAGAATGGGCATGCCAGGGCCTCCAGCCGCTGCAAATGAACTCCAGATGCGTGTGCCCCTCATGCATTTGGCTTACATGGGTTCTGGGGAATCAAACCTGGGTCCTTTGGCTTTGCAGGCAAGCACCTTAAACACTAAGCCATTTCTCCAGCCCCAGCCCTTTATTATTTATTTATTTATTTATTTATTTATTTATTTATTTATTTATTTATTTAGAGGAGAGGGGGAATGGGCATGCCAGGGGCTCTAGCTACTGTAAACAAATTCCAGATGCATGCACCACCATGTGCATCTGGCTTACATGGGTTCTGGGAAATTGAACCTGAGTCCTTAGGTTTTGCAGGCAAGTGCCCTAACCACTAAGCTATCTCTCCAGCCCATCTTTTGCCCATTCTTATTTGAGCCACAGTCTCTTACTGATTCTAGAGCTTGCCATTTTTCATGAACTTTCGAGAGTCTCAGTCTCTGCTCCCCTATGACACTGGGGTTACAGATGTGCATGGCCACACCCAGCTGCTTATGTGGGTCTTGGGGATTGAACCTAACTGGTCTTTCAGGCCTCCTCAGACACTCATGCTTGCACAGGAAGTGCTCTTAACTGCTGAGCCATCTCTCCAATCCCCCTGACAGTATTTTTAAAATTCTATTTTTGTGTGTGTGTGTGTGTGTATGACTGCACTTTAAAAAAATGTATTATTTAACCTCAAAGTGAAAGGAGCAGTAAGCATGCCCACCAACACCCTGAGAATAACTACAAGGAAAACACCTTGTGGTGAAGGTTCCAAGACATGGAATCGCTTCCAGATGAGAATCCACACACGACTCATTGATTGACATAGTCCTTCTGAGATCGTTAAGGAGTTTACTTCCATTAGCATTGGAGTGGAGGTTGAAGTCACCAATGCAGAAGTCTAACTCAATTATTTTAATAAACTGATTTATCAATTAAAAAATTATTTAAGTCTGGTTTGTTGGTGCATGCCTTTAATCCAAGCACTCAGGAAGCAGAGGTAGGAAGATCTCTGTGAGTCTGAGGCCAGCCTGAGACCACATAATGAATTCCAGGTCAGCATGGGCTAAAGCAAGACCCTACCTCAAAAAAAAATAGGGCTGGGGAAATGGCTTAGTGGTTGAGGCATTTGCCTGCGAAGCCTAAGGACCTTGGTTCAATTCCACAGGACCCATGTAAGTCAGATGCACAAGGGGGCTCATGTGCCTGGAGTTCATTTGCAGTGGCTAGAGGCCCTGGCGTGCCCATTCTCTCTTTCTCTCTATCTGCCTCTTTCTCTCTCTCTCTCTCTCTCTCAAATAAATGAGTAAATAAACTATTTTTAAAAAACAAAATAAATAAATCATAATAAAAATAAATTTATTATTTATTTGCAAGGAGAGAAAGAGAAAGAGACAGAGAGAGAGAAACAGAGACAAATATAGACAAAGAAATAAATGGGCATGCCAGGGCCTTCCTCCATTGTCAACGAATTCCAGATGCATATGCCACTCTGCATCTGACTTTACATGGGTACTGGGGAATTGAACCTGGGCCAGAAGGCTTTTCAAGCAAGTATGCTTAACCACTGAGCCATTTCTCCAGGCCATGACTGCACTTTTTATGTTGAGATCCCTATAGTCATGCAGTCATTTGTCTAACACAGAGATCCCAGCACCCTTCACTCCAGTACCCCCAACAGTTATACCCTGCAAACCTTAAAGCCACTTGCCTTAGTAGAATACAACAGGACTGAGTCCCAAAGTAGAGCATGCAGCCTACCAGCCCCTGCCTCCCCACCATACCCACCCCTCACTGTCAGTGCCACAGCCTGCTCTCCAGCCCCGAGATTGAGCCATTGGAGGATGTTGTGAAAAAATAATCATGGCATGTGATTATCCTGAGGCCTGCTCTTCACTCTGCACATTTCCCTGGGGATCATGTGGTGTGCTGGGCTCCTGGCGCCTTCCTCCCTAAGAACCAATTCTGGTGTGGATGAACTATAATTTGCCCAGCCATTCAACAATCAAAGTCCATTATTTTTATTTCCAGGATTTGGCTATTATGAGCAAAGCTACTATAAACAATTCTGTACAGTATTTCCTCTCTCTTGGGAAAGCAAGGGTTTCAAAATTTGACCAAAGTTCATCTTTTCATTTCTTTTCCCTTTATTGACTGCCTGTTGCAGGTTTACTTTTTAAAGAAACTGCCAAATTGTTTTCCAGAATGGCCACACCATTTTGCATCCCACCAGCACTGTAGGCAAGATGAGTCCTGAGCATTGCCAGCTCAGGGTCACTGTTTATGTTTTAGCTAAAGAGAAAGTGGCTCATTCCACTGTTCTCTTTTACAAATTTTTAATTTAATTTTCTCTCCTTCTCTCTCTCTCTCTCTCTCTCTGTATTAGAGAGAAAGAAAGAAAGAAAGAAAGAGAGACTATGGGTATGCCAAGGGCTCTTGCTGCTGCAGACAAACTCCAGATGCATGTGCCACTTTGTGCATCTGGCTTTATGTGGGTCCTGGGGTATTGAACCCAGACTTGTAGGCTTTGCAGGCAAGCACCTCTAACCACTGAGCCATCTCCCCAGCTCCCTCTATTCTCTCTTCTAGCTCACTGACTCTCATCTTTCTATTCCAACCACTAAGCCCATCCACCAAGATTTCCATTTAAGTTACTGTATTTTTCAGTTCTAAAATTTGTTTAACTTTTCTTTCTCCCTCCCCTCTTTTTTGTTTTGTTTTGTTTTTCAAGGTAGGGTCTTGCTCTAGCCCAGGCTAACCTGGACATCTGGAATTCACTATGTAGACTCAGGCTGGCCTTGAATTCATGGTGATCCTCCTACTTCTGCCTCCTGAGTGCTAGGATTAAAGGTGTTCACCACCATGTCCGGTTTAGCTTTTCTTTATAACTTCTTTTTCTTTGCTGAGATTCATTCATGTTCCCACCACATTTCTGGTTGCTCACTGAGGCATTTTCACAATGGTGGTTTACAGTCTCTATCTGATCAGCTTGACCTTGTTTTTATTTATTTATGTATTTGAGAGCGACAGACAGAGAGAGAAAGAGGGAGAGGGAGGGAGGGAGAGAGAGAGAGAGAGGGAGAGAGAGGGCATGCCCGGGGCTCCAGCCACTGCAAACAAATACCAGATACATGTGCCCCTTGTTCATCTGGCTTACATGGGTCCTGGGGAATTGAGCCTTGAACCAGGGTCTTTAGGCTTCACAGGCAAGTGCTTAACCACTAAGTCATCTCTCCAGCCCCTTTACAGATTTTTCTGTTGAAACCTGGCCACTTGGGTCCCACACATCCCACTGTTGCTGACTCCCGCTGACTTTGTGCTGCAGGACACGAATAGCATCTCATGACTGGCGTCGTTGGGTGGGGGGGAGCCCATATTCTCTATGTGGTCTCTGCCTAAATCTGGGGAGGGGGTCCTCATGACTCTGGGGGGAGCTTCTGTTCTTCACTGACATGCCTAGCTGGGAGGGTGGAGGACTTGTGAGAGGTGGTTGGAGAGCTGATTCCCCAAATCTTTCAGTGGGTCTGGGTCTCACTGATATCTAGAGAGGGTGGGCACTTCCTGAGTGGCCCCCACAGAGTCCAACCCAAGGGACATTGGGACATCCCATTATAGCACAGGAGAGTACAGGTCTTGTGTCCCCTCATTTCACTCACTCACTCACTCACTCACTCACTCACTCTTTCACTCACTAACTCTGACTTCCTCAGCTCTGCCAATGGGACTGACATCCTAGTGAACGTTTGCTTCTTTTAGACTGTTGTGGCCAAACAGATTTGGATTTTGTTCTGTAACTCACAGTTTCTGGTTTCTCACTTCCCAAACATAGTGCTAACAGTGTGGGTGTCGAAAGAAAAACAACAATTAAAACCGCAACGAAAATTCCCAGTGGTGATAACAGTCAACAAACTGCAACAAGGGTTAGAAAACAGGAAGACTTGAGAGGCACTGGAATACACAGCAGACAAAGGTTGCCAAGTACTCTTTCTTTACTTCACTTCTAGCTTTTTAGGACAATGATGTTCTCACATCTAGGACTACACAAGGAAGCAGACAGAGCTGGGTGTGGTGGTGCATGCTTTTAATCCCAGTGCTTGAGAGGCAGAGGTAGGGGGAACACCGTGAGTTCGAGGCCACCCTGAGAATACAGAGTTAATTCCAGGTCAACCTGGGCTAGAGTGAGACCCTACCTCGAAAAACAAGAAAGAAAGAAAGAAAGAAAGAAAGAAAGAAAGAAAGAAAGAAAGAAAGGAAGGAAGAAAGAAAAAAGAAAGAAAGAAAGAAAGAAAGAAAAAAGGAGGGAAAGGGAAAGGAAAAGAAAAGAAAAGAAAAAGAAAGAAAAGAAAAATGAAACACAGCACACAGCTCCCAGGCCCCCACCATGCTTCAAAGCACCTTGGGATGAAGATATGACAGGTGGAAGGAGGACACAATGCAAGTGGCCACCTAACTGCAGAATGACTCGGACTGCACCCTTGCTGTGTGCCGAAGGGAACTCGGTGAGAGCAAGAGTGACTGAGCCGGAAGATGCAGGATCCAAGTTTGACTGTGCTGTGCCTGCCTTTGAACTCTCCTGTTCACAGGGGTAAGCCAAGAGGAATGATCCCTAAGGCTCTTCCAGACACGAGCCTCCAAAAATACTGAAGAAGACCACAGAAAACAGAAAGAGACAGGGAAGAAGATGGGGAAGAAAGGAAGAGGGGTTGGTTGAAGCAGAGGAGGAAGCGGGGCTGGGTGGGTAAAGGGTAGATGAAGAGAGGAGGGTGAGGCTTGGGAGATGAGTGAGGTAGGGAGGGAGAAGAGGGAGGGATGAGGAAGAGGATCAGGAGGGAAATGAGAAAGGACAGATGGGATGGCAGAGGGAGGATGGGCGTGTGAAGGGTGAGCGAGCAGAGAGGGTGGGGAGAGGAGGGTAGGTGAGGAGTGTAAGGATAGTGCCTTGCCAAGTGTGACTACAGGAAGAGAACCTGGGACCAGGGGGAGGTGGGCAGGCTTGAGAGGATGCAGGTGGACACACATTCTGCCCCGTATGTCCAGCAGCAGACAGCGCTGTCAGAGAGGGCTGTGCTGGCACGGAGATCACCTGCCCAACTCCTTCCTGATGTTCTTCCCCAATGTGGGGTTGCTGCTGCTCTGGCAGCAAGAGGGGGTGTTCGTGAAGGACAGAAAGCCCTGTAGGAGGAGAATGGCAGCTCCAAAAAGGCCTCTGAGCTGTCCGCTTTCCTATTCAATCTTGGGACGGGGGGAGGGGGTGGAAACCAGAGCACAATTGCCCTAAAAGCTGGCAATAAAAGGAAGGATATTTTCTTTTTCTTTTTTAAATTGTATTTATTTATTTGAGAGGGAGAAAGAGAGACAGATAGAGAACGGGTGTACCAGGGCCTCCAGCCACTGCAAACAAACTCCAGATGCGTGCGCCACCTTGTGCATCTGGCATACATGGGTCCTGGGGAATCAAACCTAAGTCCTTTGGCTTTGCAGACAAGTGCCTTAACCGCTAAGCCATTTCTCCAGCCCAGGAAGGATATTTTCCAAGGCAGTCAGGTAAGGGGGAGGTGGGGGATTTCTGTTGAGCTGTCAGGACAGTGGTGTCCCACCCCCAACCCTCAATGCAAGCTCTTCTTACAACAAACTCCCTGTCATATCTGTAAACAGCTCTCTCATGCCAGCCTCCCCAGCCCCTGAGGAGGAAGAACCAGGCCTCATTGTGATCATGCTACCCTGTCATTTATTTGCCTCAGGAGCAGATGCTTTTGCAGGTATCTGTGTTTTAAGACTGCATGTAATGATTTAGTTTAAAAAGATGACCCTAGCCAGGTGTGGTGGTGCACGCCTTTAATCCCAGCACTTGGGAGGCAGAGGTGGGAGGATCGCTGTGAGTTCAAGGCCACTCTGGGATTACAGAGTGAATTCCAGGTCAGCCTGGGCTAGAGTGAGATCCTACCTTGAAAAACAAAAACAAAAACAACAACAAAAAAAGATGACCTCAGAGGCACATTTCTTACCCTTGATCGCAGTTCCCAAGTGGGAGTTCATCCCAGTTGACCCTTTCCAGCTGGCACCATCTTGGAAAATCTCTGTCAGTGCTTCTTAAACACCTGAAATGATATGGAAAATTTGTTGTTTACAATAGGGCCACGTGCTCTCTGGAGAAACCAGGAAATATAGCCTCTTCCTTGACATGAGTGCAGCCATTTGCCACCTCTGATTCCACATGGCTTTGGGGCCCTGGGAAATTACTCATGACTGTATTGACCATATCCCCCACCCCCGTGAAGAGCTCCTATTTTAGGAATATTTTATATTTATTCCAACCAGCAGTTAACTACATCGCTGTGGTTTGTGCTTCCTCTAACAGCATCCTTGCTGTGCAATCTCGCAGTCTCCCAGCTCAAGCTTCTGACAAGATAAATGAAAACATAATAGCTTTCTAGAACTGGCTCCTCTTCCTTATCGCTCTCTGTCCTCCATTAACAAATGAGGCAGATATTTGGGGACTATCACACCAGAAGATTCAGGAACTCCCTTCTACATCTCAGAGCCTTGCTTGTCCCCATCTTTCCTGTTTCACAAAAAGGGATCTTTCTGGGGTCACTTTGTGCTCCGTGTTCAGGGAAGTAGGGAACATCCTTCCTGACCATCTCTCTCTGTCACACCCAGCTTCCCTGGACTGCCTCTCCTCTACACAGAAACAGCCGTGGGCACTCACTCAACCCTGTCATCCTTCCTTGTCAGCACACACTTGTTTCTTACCCTGGTGACTCATATCTCTTCAAGAGGGTCCCTGTTGGGCACTGCTAAAAACAGGCTGGGACTGTGAGGAGGCTGGCCTCAACTGTTGGACATGGCCGGGGACCCTGGGCTGTGGGGTTGCAGCTGGCCCTATCATCAGGAGTCCCTGGCGATGGTGACTGGCCTTCCCTATGTTGTAGGTTGTACTGTGCTGTCATCACTCAGAGTGGGCAGAACGGGCAAGGCACCCCCTGGACCCCAAAAGGCCCTGACCATTCCATAAGTCAGACTTTTCCCCCCACAGTTCCTGACCTTGTGGCTAGCTGCCCAAGAGACCCTTATGTGGCTGAAGTCACGTAGCCTTTCCACTCTCTCTCCTCCCACAGTTTTGAAGTCACAGCCTTCCGCCATTCCCCTTATCTTCTCTCTCGCAACTCCCCACCCCCACAGCTTTGAAGTTACTAATTCTTCAGCCACCTAGATAACAGCCCATAAACTATGCATCCGATTGCCATATAGTCTGTACGTGCCATCTCAACCTTCCCCAAGTGTTTATAAACCCACTCCCCTTTTCAATAAACGAGTGCAGTCCATCATCTCCCGGGTGTTCTGTTCGTTGCCTGTCAAGTCTTTGTTGGCACTTACCCTGCTGCTCCAGGATGGACCCTGCTTCCCCCTCAACTCCTCCCTCCCTTGCTGGGGAAGTCAGTGGCCAATGACCCCAGGAAACAGTAATGGTAAAGACCCACAGGTCCTCACCCCTGCTTTATCCCAGTAACTGCCCAGGCTGAGCCCATGGGCCCATAGCCCCATCCCTCCTGAATTCAAGGGTTCTAACCATACTTACATGGCTTTTCTCCATTTGCAAAACAGACCACCCTTCCAAAATTGTCTTGGCGTCATGCTCTGCCCATTCAATCTGCACTGCTCTTCCCTGTCCCTCCCTTTAAAGGTCACCTTCCAACCCCCATGGACCTGATTGCTTCTGCTTGCCTCCTGGACCTCCCTGGGCAATGTCCAGACACATTCAGCTCAATGTGTATATTCTGGCATGTGTCCTTCCCTCCCTATGAGTGTGCAGCCCCCGTGTCCCCTTTCCCCATCATGACCAGGTACAATGCTTCAATCCAGCTTCTCAGAGTCACAGCCCTCTCCTTGGATGGATGGCTCCCTAGGAATAAAGACATTTAACTCGTGGAAAAGTCAGTTTCCTGGCTCACTCAGCACCCTCCATGGGAGGTATGCCCCTCACATCTGCTTAGAACTGCTGACAAAGCAGAGCACATGGCTTAGGAACCCTCACAGCCCCGGTGTGTCCAGGATTCAGTGTCTCAGCTGCAGTTCTGGCCACAGGTCCATCCCTGTGTATTTGAGAACTGATTCTTTCCAGCCAGAGCCCTGGGGACCCAGTCTTATCATTACACAACTGCTTCTATCTCGTCACAAGCCAGGTGAGGAGGGTCAGAAGTGTCCCTTGAGGGCTTTCCATAGAGAACTGCTTCCCTGAGGCCTGTGACTCAAGCCCAGGAACCAAGTTTGCCCTGCACTGCTCTGCCTTGCAGTGGAGGTCCCCAACTACTGGGACCTAGAAGCGCCATGCCCTGAACCTTCAGCTGGCCCTCTGTGAACCTGGCTGCCCTCCTGCCTTAGAAAAGCATTCAGCTCAGCTCCAGCTGGCGCTGCTACACAGGCCGTTCTCCCCAGTTTCCGTGACTCTATTGGCATGGAAGGAGAACATTTTTCTTCCCAAGTACAACCTGGTTTTCCTGAAAATTCAGTCGCAAAGCAGACTCCCAACACTGTTACAATGGGAGTTTTTGTTAAAGATCTGCTTCCGTGACTCTGTGTAGGGCTGAGAACTGTAGAACTCATGGGGAACACCAGCTACCCTCTCCTTTGCCTCTCAGAAGGCAGCCACAAGAAATAGTACACAGGAACAGAAGTGGCCATAGCGTTAGGGTAGGTGTCAGAAAAAGAGCAAGTTGTCAAATGCAGACCTAGGGGCCATTTGTGAACATGACTTTGCTTTCATTTCAGAAATATGAAACGGTTCTACCATAAGACACAGGAACTAAGGACCACAAAGTACTGACCAACCACAAAGATGCTCAGTGCTATGGTGTGGACGTGAAATGTCCTCCCCAAACTCACTTTACCCCAAGGCAGAGAAAAACATGGACACATACATGCACAGACATGTGGACATGCATAGACTCATGAACACACAGGTGCACACACACATAAGAGGCAGACACACTGACACACAGATACAAGGACATAAACATACACACATGCACACATTGTCAAATAGATATAACATGCGCACATGGTCACATAGACATACACGGCATAGAGAGGGACACAGACACGTAGGTTCATGTGGGCAAACACATACAAATGTGCATACAAGACACACAGACATCAACAAATATGCAGGGTGTGTATCCATATGCATGTGCAAAAAAATCCTCACGTATCCCTGTGTGGATTTAGGCATTGCATTTCTGCATGCCTGGAGGCCTACGGGTTTTAAGAATAGCGTGTTCTACTATAGCTGTAACTGCTGATTCTGTTCCAGCACATAGGAAGAGGAGTATAATTAGTGTATTTGTATGCAAATGTACAGTCAAGACCATTTATTTTTTTCTCTGAAGTAGTTATTTACATCAGCATTCTGCTCTGGAGCCCAGAGCAGAGAGACTTGGGACCAGCCCACAGCACTGTATCTGAGGAGCTGTGGGCAGTGGAGCGTGTGTGGCTGGGCATCAGTTTTGGGAGCAGAGTCCTCCTCCTCCCACCTATCCTGGCCCACTCTGCATCTCTCTTCCCTGGACCCCAGATGCCTCTCCCCTCCCATGAGAAAAAGCCCCTGGAATCCAGAGGTCCCTCAAGGCCTCAACCTGAGAGCCATGGTGCCAATGACTGAGTCCAGCTCAGTCCTGCCATCCTGGGTCCTCAAAACAGCCACCCATGCCCCTTGCCTTCTGCTCAGAAACCCTGTCTCGGTTTGATGCTACTATTCTTGGACTTGCCACAGCAGCTTGCCTTTCCGAACTCTAAGACAACACAGGGGTGGGGGGGTGTCAGTTTGACTCCTCTTGAACCAGGTTCAGGAAAGACCAGGGGCTAAGACCGTGGCAGTTGAAAGCTGACTCACAAACCCAAACCTTCCCCTAGAGCTGCGTCTTTTCTACAGATATCCTTCCATGGATTGTGACAGGAATGGCGCCAGCACAGCGTTTAGAAAGGAAAAACCAAGGCATGGGCTGGCAAGGACAGCATGACTAGATACACAAAGAAATTTTTCCAGAAAGGAGGTCATCCACAGATCCATGGAGTACAGGTTGGGCATGGAATTTCAAGTGATTTTAATTTTTTCCTGTTTTTTTTTTTCTGCCACATTTTTTCCCTTTAAGACTTTTTTTTGTTAACAAAAGATACAGGTAATTTTAGTAACTAGAAAAAGGAATAAAACTACTCTAATTTGAGGGGCAAAAATAGCATCTTACAATTTTATGTATATATATAGGAGAGTGAAGTCCCCATGAAATAACAGTATGGCTGGGCGTGGTGGCACATGCCTTCAGTTCTTAGTGCTGAGGAGTGGGGGGAGACTGAGGTAGGAGGATCCTGTGAGTTTGAGCAGCATGGGGTTACTGAGTGAATTCCAGGCCAGCTTGGGCTAAAGTGTGACCCTGTTTCAAAAAAAAAAATGCTGGAGAGATGGCTTAGTTGTTAAGGTGCTTGCCTGTGAAGCCTAAAGACCCGTGTTCAACCCTTCAGGTCCCACGTAAGCCAGATGTACAAGGTGATGCAAGCGCACAAAGTTGCACATGTGCACAAGGTGGTGCATGCATCTGGAGTTCGAAGCCCTGGTGTGCCAATTCTCTCCCTCTCTCTCTAAAACAAAAAAAAATTTTTAAAGGCCAGTATGTTGGGCTTGCCTCAAAAAAAAAAAAAAAAAAAAAAAAGAAGAAGAAGAAGGAGAAGGAGGAGCAGCAGCAAAAATAAGGAAATGAGACAGTGCAGCTGGTTTTTCTGCACCCTAAATCCTTACCGACATCCTATGAGGGGTGGCAGGGCTGCTCAGCACCTCCCTGGTATCAGGTCTGCTCCCTTATGGACAGCTTCTGCCATTCTGAGCAACAAAGATGTTTTCAGGCTGCAAGTCTTGAACCCACAAGACAGGACAGGACAGAAAAGATGCTGCGGTATACATCCCCATCAGCATTGTCAGCCGAGTGTGAGCCACACTTTGTGACCTATTGCATATGATTGTCTCCAAAGATGCCAAGAGAGCTTTCTCCTGACAGAGTGAACTGTTAGGCTGTGGTCTAAAGCGATTCTCTTCTTTAATGGGAAAGAACTAGAGGTGAGAGCCAGGAGAAGAGAAGGATGGTGTATTAGCTTGATATCACCAAGGACAGTTTAAGAGGCCAAGTAGTTAGGGGAGCAGCCAACAACACAGAAAAACAGAGACGCAGCCTTAAAGATAATAAGGGCCTCTACCTACCCATCTATCTATCTATCTATCTATCTATCTATCTATCTATCTATCTATCTATCTATCTATCTATCTATCTATCTATCTGCCTCTTTCTTGCTCTCTCAAATAAATAAAATTTAAAAATAAATAAAATTTAAAAATAATAAAAAAATGGACTGGAGAGATGGCTTAGCAGTCAACTCACTTGCCTGTGAAGCCTAAGGACTGAGGTTCAATTCCCCCGTATCCATGTTAGCCAGATGCACAAGGTGGCACATGCATCTGGAGTTCATTTGCCCTGGTATGCCCATTCTCTATCAAATAAATAAATAAATTATTAAAAATAATAAAGATAGCCAGGTGTGGTGGCGCACGCCGTTAATCCCAGCACTTGGGAGGCAGAAGTAGGAGGATCACCATGAGTTTGAGGCCACCCTGAGACTACATGGTGAATTCAGGTCAGCCTGGGCTAGAGTGAGACCCTACCTTGAAAAAACAAAAAACAAAAACAAAAAACAAATAAAGATAATGGGGGCCCTGTGAGTCTCAGATAGATGTCTTAATTGATTTAAAGAATCCAGTAACATGGCTGGCTATAAAATCATCTATAAACAGGGGACATGATAACTGAAAAAGTTCATTTACAATAGAAATGACGAGAAATACATTCCATAAGACATGTTTACAACTTTTACAAGAAAGCATTTACAATGCTCTGGAAACACAGTCATCAACTGGAGCAGGGTGAGGGGGTGTGGCTCAGTACAAGAGCACTTGCCTAGCACATGCAAGGCCCTGGGTTCCATCCATAGCAACAGAATAAAGAAATAAACTTGAGCCTTTAATCCCAGCACTCGGGAGGCAGAGGTAAGAGGATCACTATGAGTTCAAGGCCAGCCTGGAGCTACAGAGTTCCAAGTCAGCCTGGGTTAGAGTGAGACTCTACCTTAAAAAAAGAAAGAAAGAAAGAAAGAAAGAAACAAACAAACAAACAAACAAATAAGAAAAAAAGAAAGAAAGAAAGAAACAACCCCCCTCCCAAAGAAATAGACTTGAACAGATGGAAGGCAGTCCCCTATTCCTAGGCAAAATAACTCAACATTGTGATGCCTTCCTCTTTAAGTTAACTTATAAATCAAATTCAGTCTCCCTCCACCCCCCCTCAAAAAAAAACAGAGTATGCTAATTTTGGAGTAAGGTAACAATACTAAAAACCCAAGTGTACAAGAGTATCTAGGAACCTGGAAAAATGAAGACAGAGGAGTCTTGAAAGCTGAGTGACAAAGGACCAAAAGGCACAGAGAAATGGAGAAAACAAAAGAACAAAACAAACAAACAAACAAACAAACAAGTCAGAGAGCATCAGAATACTCCTCAAGCATATGGGCAGATGTGGATGCACATCTTTAGTTAGAGACATGCAAATCGACACAGAGACAGGTGCCCTTTGTCCCCATGGGACTGGCACCCTCTCTGGCTATAAGTAAGGCCGCTCTGTGCCTGGAAGTTCTGCAGGGAATCTGGAAGTGCACAGCCCCAGCGGCTTTGGGAGTTAACCCTGAAGAAACTACACACACACACACACACACACACACACACACACACACACGAGGCTCTTCACCACAGATTGGCTGTGATTGTCAAATGTTGGAAACAACCCAGTTCCTGGCAGAGGAAGGAAGCTGAATAAATACGGGGATCCACAGGGGATGCTGCAGATGGAAAGAATAAGGAGGGTGTGGTTGACTTGGAGCAAATGCTACAGGTTACTGCTCAAGGAGATGCCCAAGTGGGAATACACATTCAATAGGGGTGCACAGTGCCTAGGGATGGAAAAGCACAGATTCTGAGCCTAAGTGACAAGTGGGAGGGATCTTAGGACAGAACATACTGGGTGGGCACCTGTCTGTACAGCCAGAGCTCAGACCACTGCAATATCTCCACCCTTTCCTATTCTATAGACAAAGCCAAACTCCCATGGGCACACGTAATCACAAATGAGACAGAACTCTTCCCAAGTGAATTAAAAGCCACAGTGGGGGTGGCAAGATGGCTCAGTGGGTAAAGTGCTTGCCATCCAAGCATGAAGACCTGAGTTTGGATCCTTAGCACCCATGTAAAATGCTGGGCATATTGTCAGGAGCCTGTAATCCTGGTGGTAGGGAGGCAGAGGCAGGAATCCTTGGGGCTCATTGGCTAGCTAGTCTAGCCACATCAGTGAGTTCTAGGTTCAGAGAGAGATTCTGTCTTGAAGAATAAGATGAAAAGTGCTTAATAAATAGATTTCATGCAAGGTTTAAAAAAAAGTGACTGAGGAAGATCTCTTGACATTGACCTCTGGTCTCCACACACATATGTACACGTGTACCCATACACACATATGAATACACATACACACATGCACACACACACCCCTAGACAAACAAACAAACAAAAAGCCATACCAAAGGGGGACAGAGCAGAACTCCAGGTCACTGAAAGACTGTAACAGGAGAGGGCCAGAGAGATGGTTCAGCAGTTAAAAGCATTTATTGTTCAAGCATGAGAGCCTGAGAAGTCCTACCAAGTGTGACTCCCTGGAACCCACATGCAAAGCTAAGCATGGGGCTGGAGTGATGGCTTAGGGGTTAAGGCGCCTGCCTCCTAAGCCTAAGAACACTGGTTCCAATCTCCAGCGGTTCCAATCTCCAGGTCCCACGTTTAGCCAGATGCAGTGAGGCAAGGGCACAATGCCGCACTTGACCACAAGGGGGCGCACACATCTGGATTTCGTTTGCAGCAGCTGAGACACTGCTGGCGCGCCCATCTCTGCCTTCCTCTCTCTCTCTCTCTCTGTCTGTCTCTCTCAAAAAAAAAAAAAAAAAAAAGCTAAGCATGGCCATGCACATCTGCAATCCCAGTCCACAGTAGGGCAGAGATTAGAGAATCGCTGGGGGTCTCTGACCAAAACCACAAGCTCCAAGCTGAGGGAGAGACCCATTTCAAGGAAGCACACGGATGCGCACTAGAGAAGGGCACCTGAAACTCTTCTGATCTCCACTGTATGTATGCACACAGTGAACACACCCCTGCACGCATGCAGGTGTATACACAACACCACACATACTAGACACACACATGCACGTACACACGCACAAACTATCACATGAAACTGTGAGCACAAAGATAAAAATTTGTAGCTAAAAGGCTGCAGGCAGCCAAGAAGGCCTCACAGGCTCAGAACAACACTCCTTTGAAGTGTTAAGATGGTAAAAGACCAAAACTAATGTGGGAGACCAAGAAGAACAAACAAGCAATCTTGGCCAGAACCCCGCAGCACGGCATTAGTGGGCTGGTCAGCGATCAAGAAAGGCTTTAATTCAGCCACCAGATGCCAACACTGGGGGATGTTGTCTTATAAAATTGCCTGAATTCTGCAAGTTTAAAAATAGCTCAAATAAGAGTGTTTAAAACTCTAACTTTTTCCAGCCTAAACCTTGAGGTTCTAGTAATAAAAGCTCCCTGAGTGTGAAGTTGATGAATGTCAACTGAAGTCTTCACTTTTTGCAGCTGGCTTACATGGGTGGTTTGGGGATTGAACAAGTGCCAGCAAGCTTTGTAAGATGAGCCATATTTCCAGGCGCCTTAACTGAAGTCTTCACATCCTAAATCTTCATGCTGAGATTTTCTTACAAGCAAAGTCCTTCTAGAAAATCCTATCAAAATCTTCACTGATAGTTTTGCAGAAATGGAAAAACCCATCCTAAAATTCCTATGGATTCTCCAGGGTTTCTGACAGCCCATATAATCTATACAGAGAATAATGCTAGAGGTCTCACACTTCGTAATTTCAGAAGGAACTAAAATGGGGCTGGAGGGATGGCTTAGCAGTTAAGGCACTAGCCTGCAAAGCTAAAGGACCCAGGTTTGATTCCCCAGGACCCACATAAGCCAGATGCACAAGGTGGCACATGCTTTTGTAGTTCCTGTGCAGTGGCTGGAGACACTGGCGTGCCCATTCTCTCTCTCTCTCTCTCTCTCTCTGCTTCTTTCTCTCTTAAATAAAAATAATTTTTAAAACAAGGAAGTGGGCTGGAGAGATGGTTTAGTGGTTAAGGCACTTGCCTGCAAAGCCAAAGGACCTCGGTTTGATTCCCCAGGACCCATGTAAGCCAGATGCACAAGGTGGCGCATACGTCTAGAGTTCGTTTGCAGTGGCTGGAGGCCCTGGTGCACTCATTCTCTCTATCTCAAATAAATAAATAAAATAAAATAATTTTTTAAAAAAATTTAAAAAGAAGGAACTAAAATGCTACAGCAGACTATGAAGGGAACAACGGCTGGAGAGATGGCTTAGCGGTTAAGCGCTTGCCTGTGAAGCCTAAGGACCCTGGTTCAAGGCTTGATTCTCTAGTACCCATGTGAGCTAGGTGCCAAATGCATCTGGAGTTCGTTTGCAGTGGCTGGAGGCCCTGGTGTGTCCATTCTCTCTATCTCTATCTGCTTCTCTCCCTCTGCATTGCACTCTCAATAAATAAATAAAGTAAAATAAAAAATTTTTAAAGGAACAAAAAAAATGCCAGAAATAATTCTGGCATGTATAGGCAGCAGACATCGGAAGAAGATGGTAAGTCAGCAAGGAGGGACAATTCTCCCAAAACATGAGGCTGAGAAATTAGACAACCACATGCAGAAGAATGAAGCTGAGGCCCTACCTCATACCACATACGAAACTTAAAATAACCCAAATTCAAGGGCAACAACTTCAAAACCCTTAGAATCTTAAAGCAAGGTCAAATAGTGACCTTGAACTCGACTGTGATTTCTGAACTAACACCAAAGGTACAGACAACAAAAGGAGGAGAAAGCTTGAAAGATTGTTCAGTGGTTAAAGGTGCTTGCTTGCAAAGCATGGTGGCCTGGGTTCGATTCCCCAGTACCCACATAAAGCCAGATGCACCAAGTAATGCATATGTTTGTAGTGGCAGGAGGCCCTGGTATGTCCTTTCTCTGTCTCTTTGTTTCTGTCTCTCTCAAGTAAATAAAAATATTTTATAAAAAGGAAAACAAAAACAAATCAACTAGACTTCATTAAAATAAAAAATTTTGGCTGGGGCGATGGCTCAGTGGTTAAAGGTGTTTGCTTGCAAAGCCTGTTGGTCCAGGTTCAATTCCCCAGTATCAGTAAAGCCAGATGCACAAAGTGGCTAATGCATCCGGAGTCCATTTGCAGTAGCAAGAGGCCCTGGTGAGCCCACACTCACATACACTTTACTTTCGATCTCTCTCCCTCTGCTTAAAAATAAATTTAAAAAATTTTTTTAAAATATTTTTTTGTGGCAGTCAGATGTAGTGATGCACTGATCACCGAGTTTGAGGCCAGCCTGGGGCTACAGAGTGAGTTCCAGATCAGCCTTGGCTAGAGTGAGACCCTACCTCAAAAAAAAAAAAAAGTACGAGCACCCACAACTCAACAATAAAAAGATAATCCAACTTAAAAAGGGCAAAGGCCAGGCAAGGTGGGACACGCCTTTAATCTTAGCACTGCGGAGGCTGATGTAGGAGGATCTCCATGAGTTTGAGGTTAGCATGGGGCTGCAGGATAAGTTCCAATCTAGAACTACAGTGAGACACTGCCTTGACAACAACAACAAAAAGGTCAAAGAAAAAAGTAAAAATGGGCAAAGGACCTGAATGAACATTTCTCCAAAGAAGATTAACAAATGGCTAAGTGCATGAAGTGTTCCACAGCACGAATCATTAGGAAAACGAGGCTTGAAACCATGTCACATCTACTGATGAGAAAGACAGTATCACGTGTTGGTGAGGACATGGAGAATTGGAGCCTCATGCCTGCTGTTGGCAAAGTAAAACCATGTGAAGGCTGAAGGCTGACTGGTTCCTCAGAAAGTCAAACACAGGATTATCATATAACTCAGCAATTCCAGTCCAAGCATACACCCAAAAGAATGGAAATCAAGGAATCCGAGTGGGAAATACATGTATGTTGACATTCTTAGTGCTGTTATTCACAACAGCCAAAGGCGGAAGCAGCCCATGTGCCCAGAGGAACAATGGTTAAAGAAAGTGGGCCGCTCAGGGCTTTAAAAAGGCTCTAACAAGCCTGGCGTGGTAGTACATATCTTTAATTCCCATGAATACAAAGCCACCTTGAGACTACATAGTGAATTCCAGGACAGCCTGGGCTAGAGTGAGACCCTATGACATAGGTGAACTCCGATATGATTTCACTTACAAGAACATCTACACCACAGCTTCTTAAACTGTGGGTTGTGACCCCATCGTTGAGCTGAATGTGGGGGTTGGGGAAAATTTGGCAAAAATAAAAGGTTTCTGAAAGCACAACCAAAAATTAATTCAAAATCAAACATGTAATGAATCTAAGTTGTTTCTGGAGGTGTGTGTGTGTGGGTGTGGGTGTGTGTAATATCACATGACTTCACTGTAGCCTCAGCTCTGAACACGTAACATGCGCACTTTATACCAACTGCATATGCCACCTTCCACCCAGAACCAACAATTGCTGCTTGAAACACCTCAGCTCAGAGTCAAAATTATCCTGTGTATGGATTACAGTATATTTTTCTCTTTTTTAAGAAAATATTTATTATTTACTTATTTTGAGAGAGAGAGAGAGGCAGATAGACAGAATGGGTGTGTCAGGGCCATCAGCTACTGCAAATGAACTCCAGACACATGCACCACTTTGTGTGTTTGGCTTACATGAGTCCTGGGGAATCAAACCTAAGTCCTTAGGCTTTGCAGACAGACTCCTTAACTGTTAACCTGTCTCTCCAGCCCAATTAACAGTATTTTTTTTTTTTAGGTTTTGGGAAGGAAACAGAAAGAGAAAGAGGCAGAGAGAGAGAGAGAAAATGGGTGCACCAGGGCCTTTTAGCTGCTATGAACGAACTCCAGATGTGTGCGCCCCCTTGTGAGCATGTGCGATGTTGCATGCTTGCATCATTTTTGCATTTGACTACATGGGACCTGGAGATTTGAACATGTATTCTTAGGCTTCGCAGACAAGCACCTTAACTGCTAAGCCATCTCTCCATCCCCAATTTCAGTATTTTTTTAAAATTATTTTTATTTGCAAGCTGAGAGAGACAGAGAGAATAGGGCCTCTAGCCACTGCAAATAGAGTCCAGATGCATGCACCACTTTGTGCATCTTGCTTTACATGGGCACTGAGGAATTGAACTCGGGTCATTAAGCTTTGCAGACAAGCTCCTTAACTGCTGAGCCATCTCTCCAGTCCTGAATTACATATTTTTCCTGTGCATATAATGAAAGCTATTAAACGAAATTTGACTTGAGATTAGGAATTTCTTTTCTTTTCTTTTTTTTTTTGTAGGTAGGGTTTCACTCTAGCCCAAGCTGACTTGGAATTCACTACGTAGACTCAGGGTGGCCTTGAACTCACAGTGATCCTCCTACCTCTGCCTCCTAAATGCTGGGATTAAAGGTGTGAGCCACCACACCCAGCTGAGATTAGGAATTTATAAAAATTTCTGAAATGGGTCTAAACATGCTTCTGCTATTTTGTAGTATGCAATTATTTATACACTAAAACAGCATTTTCAGCACTGGTGATTAAAAAATATCAAAGTATTCTCTCTGTCTCTCTCTCAAATAAATAAATAAATAAATTAAAAAAATATTTTATTTATTTATTTGCAAGGACAGAGAGAGAGACAGAGAGGAAGAGAATGGGTGCACCAGGACCTCTAGGCTGCTGCAAATGAACTCCAGATGCATGTGCCATCTTGTGCATCTGGCTTACATAGGTCCTGGGGAACTGAACCTGGGCCTTAGGCTTTGCAGGCAAATGCCTTTACTGCTAAACCATCTCTCCAAGCCAAAATATTTTATAAAAAAACAAACAAAACTTCTAGAAGAAGTGCTGTTTCCCTGGGGATGGGAGTCCTAGCTTGTCTGTGTGTGCCACGTCTCTCCTCTCCTTCCTCAAGGCTCTCCTTCCTTGAGGCTGTTACATGTGAAGGTGGGCTGGGATGAGTCAGGTTAGGCCATCAAGGCTAGGTGTGGAATCCCCTGGCCACCCATGCACCACAGGTTCCCTGCCTTGCAGGAGAAAATCAGCACACCCGTAATCAACAGAAGAGTCCCTTCCCAGGAGAATGCTTCAGCCGCACATTCTTCTCCAAGAAGCTTCGGGACACCCACAGAGTCTGGTAGAAAGTGTCTGAATGGGGCTGAGAGATGGCTTAGTGGTTAAGGCATTTGCCTGCAAAGCCAAAGGACCTTGGTTCGATTCCCCAGGACCCACGTAAGCCAGATGCAAAGCGACACATGCATCTGGGTCTGCTTGTAGTGGCTGGCGGGCTCCCATGTCAGCATTCTCTCTCTCCTGTGTCTTTCTCTCAAATAAATAAATAAAATAAATAAATGGGAATATTTTAAAAATATTAAATAATTTAATTTAAATTAAAATATATATATATATATATTTTTTGTTTTTCGAGTGGTAGGTCCCACTCTGGTCTCAGGCTGACCTGGAGTTCACTCTGTAGTCTCAGGGTGGCCTTGAACTCACAGCGATCTTCCTACCTCTGCCTCCCGAGTGCTGGGATTAAAGGCGTGTGCCACCACACCCGGCTAATTTAAATAAAAATATTTTTTAAATATTTAAAAAATGAATAACCTCACTGGATGCTCACCTGTGTGTGTGTGGGGGGGGACACCGCACAGTTGGCTTGGAGCAGCTAGGGTGGGGGGATGGTAGGGAGAGAATGAGTAGACCCAGCAAGAGGACGGAGGGACAGGGCTGGCTTAGTCCCCTCAGCCTGTCCCCATGCCTCCCAGGAAAGAACTGGCAATGGACATCTGTTGGCACCTTGAAGCCACCCTGCCCAGGACTGTCTTCAGCCAGCTCAGAATCAGGAGTGAGGGATAGATTCGGGATGGGGGCGAAGTTGTGTGTGGGGGGGTCCTCTTGCAGGCCTAGGAGGCCAAGGGACAAAATGGCCAAAAAAATAGGGTAGGGATGGAAGACAGGAAGTGCAGAAAGCGCATGGAATGTCACTGCTAACCACTCAGGAGGGTGTGAAGGCCCTGAGAACACTGTTGGTACAGTGCGCCCTAGCACTATACTGTGTGTGACAACCGTGTGATAAGGGTGACAGTCATGATACAAGGTATGACAGTGTGTCTCAGGTAAGTATGACAACAGGTGACAGCTAGATGACAACAGTGTGTCAATGGTATGTGGCAACAGAGTATGTGACTGTGTGGCAGTGTAACAACAGGATGTGACAACCAGGTGACTTCTCAAACCACGTAGGTGCTTTCTACAAGCCTTCTTCCCTGAGGGCTAACGGCAGAGACCCTCTCCAAGGTCCCCATGGTTTCACGAAAGACTCAGGAACTGTTTCTCAACACCCCGAAGGTCAGGCTCCCAATCATGTCTTCACGGGAGCAATTTAACATTCACAAGAGAGAGCAAATGGCACGTTTATTCTTCCATCTGTGTCTGCATGTGTGTTAATACCCTTTTAATTCAATTTGCAATGAGCCCATTATCCATTTCTGGAAGAAAAACAGTGAGAGCGAGAAATGCAAATGTCTTGTCTCCACACTATCTTCAGTTGGAAAATTGATTCTGAAGGAATTTTAATTAATAATCTGCAAGGTGACAGAGAGGGAAGAAACCAAGGGTGATGTGGGGCAGCTGCCCAGGGGTGGGGGCTGGCAGGAAGGCGGTCGGATGAAATCACTGACGATGGGCCGTGTCTGGTCTGTGGGGCCCAGGCTCACAGCCAACCCTGGTCTCCATGACTGAGCTCTTCTGAAGGATATACGAGAAAATCTGGATGCTTCTCTAGAGCCCTTTCTGCCCAACCTCTATAGAATGACGGGAGTGTGGCCACTCTCCTCTCTTCAAAGTCAAGGTCATTTGCCACTGGAAATGATTTTTTCGTTGTTTTTGTTTGTTTGTTTTGGGAGGGGTGATTTTCGAGGTAGGGTCTCACTCGAGCTCAGGCTGACCTGGATCTCATTCTGTAGTTTTAGGGTATCCTTGAACTCTCAAACTCACAGCGATCCTCCTACTTCTGCCTCCTGAGTGCTGGGATTAAAGGCATGTGCCACCATGCCCAGAATGATTTTTTTTTTTAAGGTAGGATCTCACTGTAGCCCAGGCTGACCTGGAACTCACTATGAAGCCCAGACTGGCCTTAAGATCATAACAATCCTCCTACCTCAGCTGGGATTAAAGAAATAGGCCACTACCGCACTCAGTTTGAAAAAAAAATTTTTTTTTGAGGTAGGTCTTGCTCTAACCTACGCTGACTTGGAATTCACTATGTAGTCTCAAGGTGGCCTCAAACTCATGGCGATTCTCCTACCTCTGCCTTCCTAGTGCTGGGATTAAAGGCGTGCACCACCGTACCTGGCCAACATTACTTTAAAAAAAATTATTTATTCATTTTCAGGGGAGAGAGAGAGAGAGAAAGAAAAATGCATCAGGGTCTCTTGCCACTACAGATAAACTCCAGATGCATGTGCCACTCTGCATCTAGTATTACGTGGGTACTGGGAAATTAATCTGGGTGGTTAGACTTTGCAGGCACACGCCTTCACTGCTAAGCCATCTCTCCAGCACCAGCATAAGTATTTTGAGGGCAGTTTGGTGTATCCATTTTGGCTAAAATCAATAAAACCGCTATGGAAATCCATGTCCAGGTTTCCAGCAGATGTTTTCGCTTCTTTAACACAAATTCTGGGTTACCCAGCTGTTGTTTAGTTTTATAAAAAATGGTCAAACCATTTTTTAGAAGAGTTGTACCAGCCTGTATGAGAGATGATTTCTCGGCTTCTTTGTCAGCATTTAGGGCTTCTAGTTTTTTTTTTTTTTTTTTTTTTATTGTAACCACTTTGATAGATGGGTCATAATGTCTCTGTGTGGTTTATTCTGCACGTCCCTAATGGCTAATGGTGTGGAATTTGTTTTCTGATGTTCATTCATCATTTAGATCTCCCTGTAGTTAAGTGTCTGTTCCCATATTTTACCCATTTTTTAATTGGAGTTCCTTGATTGATTATTGGTTCTTCGTATAGTCTACATTGTGTGGCTTGCAAATATTTCCTCCCACTCTGGAGCGCTCTTCTCACGCTCTTCAAGGGCTTTTGTAGAGCAGCTGTAACGGTGACATGGTCCAATGTGCCCAGTCTAAGAATTCTTTGTCTACCTTAGATTGCAATGATTTTTCTCTTGCTTTTTACCCCCCCACAAGTCTTAAAGTCTTCCATTTATGTTTAAAGCTATGATCCAGTTTATTTCCAGCAGGATGTGAGGTTTAGGTTGAGGTTCATATTCCTGCCCTGCCACTTCACAGATGCCCAATTACTTTAATTTTTTTTAATTATTTTATTTATTTTTTGGAGAGAGACACAGAGAGAGACAGAGAAGGAGAGTGAGACAGAGATGGGCGCACCAGCAGTCTCAGCTGCTGTGAACGAAATCCAGATGTGTGCGTCCCCTTGTGGGCAAGTGTGGCCTTGTGCCCTTGTGTCACTTTGCATCTGGCTAAACGTGGGACCTGGAGATTGGAACCGCTGGAGATTGGAACCAGCGTTCTTAGGCTTAGGAGGCAGGCGCCTTAACCGCTAAGCCATCTCTCCAGCCCTAATTTTTTTTTTTTTTTTTTTTTTGTGAGGTAGGGTCTCACTCTAGCCCAGGTTGACCTGAAACTCACTCTGTAGTCCCAGGATGGCCTCCAATTCACAGTGATCCTCCTACCTCTGTCTCCTGAGTGCTGGGATTAAAGGCGTGCACCACCACACTGGGTGTGGGTCAAATATTAATGCTTGTGGTTGGGGACTGGAGAGATGGCTTATCGGTTTAAGGTGCTTGCCTGTGAAGCCTAAGGACCCAGGTTCGATTGCCCAGTACCCACATAAGCCAGATGTACAAGGTGGCGCATGTGTCTGGAGTATGTTTGCAGTGGCTGGAGGCCCTGGTGTGCCCATTCTGTCTCTCTCTCTATCTGCCTCTTTCTCTCTCTGTCTCGCACATAAATAAATAAAAATGATATATTAAAAAATATTAATGCGGGTATACAGAAGTGTGAACAAATCCTTTGTTCTAATCATAGATGCCACAATCCTGTTGAATTTATGGCTGCTGGGAAGTTTAGGGGATATGCTTCTTGGAATGCTCCTAGATAAAATCATGTCATATGCAAATAGGGAGGGAGACAGCTCTTCCTTTATAACTTACATGTATTTAATTGCCTGTTATCGCCCTTTTAAACTTCTAGCACCATACTGAATAGCAGTGCCTTGCCTTGTTTAAGAGAAGGTCTTCAGTCTTCATTTTTTTTTTTTTGGTGGATCTTTTTTTTTTTTTTTATCAAGTTGAGGAGCGATTTTCAAATTTATGGGAACTTTTGTTATGATCAGCTGTTTCATTTTGTTAAGTGCTCTTTTGCATCAACTAATAGGATTATATACCTCTTCTGCTGGGGTGGTGGAGCAGACTGGCTGATCTTTGTGTGTTAAACCAGCTCGCCTTGCATACCTAGGTCACACTGCTTTTGGCACAGAAACTTTAAAAAAATTTTTTTAATTTATTTGAGAGTGACAGAGAGAGAGAGAGAGAGAGAGAGAGAGAGAGAGAGGCGCACCAAGGCCTCCAGCCACTGCAAACAAACTCCAGATGCATGTGCCACCTTGTGCATCTGGCTTACCTGGATACTGGGGAACTGAGCCTCGAACTGAGGTCCTTAGGCTTCACAGGCAAGTGCTTAACCACTAACCCATCTCTCCAGTCCACAGAAACTTTATATATTTCTGGAGTCAATTTTCTAATATATTTTTAAATTTGACTTTATGCACTTAAAAAAAATCTGCTACTGTTTTCTCCTCCAGACCCCAAGTAATAGGATTATTTAAACATTTTATTTACCTATTTATTTATTTATTTATTTATTTATTTATTTATGACACAGTGAGCGAGAGTGAGCCTGTATGGGTATACCAGAGCCTCTTGCCACTGCAAACAAACTCAAGATACATGCTCCACTTTGTGCATTGGGCTTTATGTGGAGACTGGGGGATTGAACCAAGGCCAGCAAACTTTGTAAGCAAGCACCTTTAATTGCTAAGCCATCTATCTCCCCAGCCCAGATTCATTATTTTGTATTAAAATCATTTAATATTTTTTAGCTGGATGTGGTGGCTCACACCTTTAATCCCAGCACTTGGGAGGCAGGAGTGGGAGGATCACTAGGAATTTCAAAAGCCAGCCTGGGCTACAGAGTGAGCTCCCAGGTCAACCTGGGCTAGAAGACCATCAAAAAAATAAATATTGGGCTGGAGAGATGGCTCAGTGGTTAAGATGCTTGCTGGGAGAGCCTAATGACTGGAGTTTGATTCCCCAATGCCCATGTAAAGCCAGATAAACAAAGTGGTGCATGCATTTAGAGTTCATTTGCAGTGGCTGGAGGCTCTGATGTGCCCATTCTCCCTCTGTCTCATATCTCTCTGTATTTGCAAATAAATAAAAAGTGTTTCAAAATAATGATTATTAACTAGTTGGAAAGAAGAAAGGATTCAGTGGAGGGGGAATTTAGAAGGGGAAAGGGAGTATGGTCGGAGGGGATTATGGTCATGGTATATTACTTATATGTATGGAAATTGTCAATAAAAGTTTTAAAACAACAATAATTATTAAATTTTATACATGTATACAATGTACTTCAATCACATTCATTCAACATTCAAAACACTTTCTTTTTTTTTTTTTTTTTTTTTCCGAGGTAGGGTCTCACTCTAGCTCAGGCTGACCTGGAATTCACTCGGCATTCTCAGGGTGGCCTCGAACTCATGACAATCCTCTTATCTCTGCCTCCTGAGTGCTGTGATTAAAGGCGTGTGCCACCACACCAGGCCCAACACTTTCTTTTTTAAAAAATATTTTATTTATTCATTCATAAGGAGAGAGAGAAAGAGGAGAGAGTTTGAAAGAATGGGTGCATCAGGACCTCTTGTCACTGTAAACAAACTTCAGATGCATGAGCCATTTGGTGCATCTGGCTTTATATGGGTACTGGGGAATTGAATCCAGACTGTCAGGCTTTGCAAGCAAGTGCCTTTAACATCCTGAACAGCTGAGCTATCTCTCTAGACCCTCAAAACATTTCATGATATTTAAAATATATATTTATTTGTTTGCAAGGAGACAGAGAGAAAATGATCATGGGCACACCAAGTCCTCCAGCCATTGCAAATGAACTCCAGACTCATGTGCCACATATGCATCTGGCTTACGTGGGTACTGGGGAATCGAACCCAGGCAATTGGGCTTTGCAAACAAGCACCTTTAACTGCTGAACCATCTCTCCAGCCCCTATTTTCTGATATTTTGTTGAAGATTTTGAATCTGAACTCATGAAAGATATTTATCTGTAGTTTTCTTTTCCTGTATTGTCTGCTCATATGAACATCAGGTAATGTAACTTCTTAAACTGAGTTAAATTCCCTTCTCTTCTTCAAATGGTTGATAGAATTCTCCTGTAAAATATTCCTGGAGATTTCTTTTCCAGTGATTTTAAAAGAGCTAAATAAAATTTGTAACTTACAGTATTTGTTTTAGACCTTTTCTCTTGCCAATGAAAGCACCCAGCTTACCATAGGTGTGTGGATTTATTTCTGGTCTCTCAATTCTATTCCATTGGTCATGTCTCTCCCTGCGCCATTATCACTCTGTCATGGTCACTGTAGTTTTGTAGTTAACTTTTAGAAAATAGTGTGACTACTCCTATTCTGTTCTTTTTCAGTGCTTTATTTGTTTATTTGTTTGCAGACAATATCTCGGTCCTTAGCCCAGGCTGGCCTCTAACTCATGATTCTCCTGCCTCAGCCTTCTGGCAGCTGAGATTAAAGGCATGTAAAAGCACTCTCAGCTCTTCCTGAACTTTCTTTGGATTATTTTGGCCCCTTGAAATTACACGTGCTTAAAATCTAATTTGTCATTTTCTGCAAAAAGGTGGCTGTGATTGACAGGGATTATGTTGACTCTGCACGTCAGTTTGGGACTGCTGCCATTTTAAGTCTTCCAACCCATGAATGTGGGAGATCTTCCAATTATTTCAGTCTTTAGTTTCTTTCAGCAATATTTTGTTGCTTCCAGTGTATAAGTCTTGCAGCTCTTTGGTTTGATGTTTTCCTGGGTCTTTTTAAATTTTTTTTTAAAAAGTATTTACTTATTTGCAAACAGAGGGAGATAGAAGCGAGGCAGAGAGAATGGGTGTGCCAGGGCCTCTAGCCGCTGCAAACAAACTCCAGATGCATATGCCACTTTGTGCATCTGGCTTTTTGTGGGTACTGGGGAACTGAAGGCAAGTGCCTTAACTGCTGAGCAATCTCTCCAGTCCTCTTCTTTTATTTTGATATTGTAAATGGAATTACTTTCTCAGTTTTCTTTGTGGGTTGTTCACTGCTAGTGTATGGAAACACACATGGCTTCTGGGTCCTGGTTTGTTTCATTACATGGTCATTGTGAAGAAGACCCTGACAAATGTCACCTGTTTTTTCTAAGGCTGAACAGACCTCTTCAGCAGAGGCTGTGGAAATACTCACTGTGGATTTATAAGTTTATAAATATCACTTTCTGCGTTTTCTGGTTTTTCTCACCAGGCTTGCTCTAGTGTCTGACATGAGATGAGATCAGAGCGCTTTCCCTTTTGACCGAGCTGCACCCCTCACCCCCATCCCCGCCAAGGCGGTCTGCTTTGGAGCTCCCTGTATGAAGGGCATTCACCTGCCCTCCACACACTCCATCCCCAGCCTCTCCTCTCTCTTCCAAAGTCTTCCTTTAAAAGTTTCTCTTTCTGGGCCGGAGAGATGGCTTAGCGGTTAAGGCGCCTGCCTGCTAAGCCTAAGAATGTCAGTTCCAATCTCCAGGTCCCACGTTTAGACAGATGCAAGGGCGCAATGCCACACTTGCCCACAAGGGGGCGCACACATCTGGAGTTCGTACCCAGCAGCTGAGAAGCTGCTAGCGCGCTCCTCTCCCTCTCTCTTGTCTTTCTCTGTGTCTCTCTCTCTCAAAAAAAATTTCTCTTTCTGTCCCCTTGGCCTCCCCCCGCCATTAGACTATTTTTAAGGTCCTCCTCTTTTTAAACACTCAGATTCTGCTAGATTTAAAAAAAAAGACATGAAAGTAGAAGGAAGACTATTTGATAAAAATAAGGAAACCAGCAGGGGAGGGGCATAAAAGGATAACTGGGAGGGCTATGATTAAAGTGAATTATACATAAATGTGAAATTTCATAATGAAATCCACTATCTTGTACAAATGATATACAAGAACAAGGAGTTGGGGAGATGGCTCAGTGGTTAAAGGCGCTTGCTTACAAAGCCTGGCTGGCCCAGTTTTAATTTCCTAGTCACTCCCATAAAGTCAACAGGCATTAGTTTGCAGAAGCAAGAGACCCTGGCACATTATTTTATATATACAAAATACACACACCTCAAATTCTGCCATAGGAGAGAAAAGACTTTCCAGAGAATCGGTGCTGGCCTCTCCTGCTCAGGCAGAGGGTTCGGTTCATACTACACAACCCCTGCAGCCCCCTCCAGAGTAAAGGGGCTCAGAGCCCATCTGAGGCTATTGCAGGAAGCCTGTGGAAGGGCAAAGACCCCTACGAGAAGCCCAGTGGCCACATTAACCCCTAGACTTTTCTGGAAATGTATAGCAGCTGTGCAGCTAGCTAAGTTCTTGACTAGGTGAGCCCACTTAACTCTTCCACTGCAGGCCATCTATGTCTGCAAGACATGTCTTAAGAGGCCCTGAGTGAGTCTCAGATCAAAAATCCTCAGACAAGCCGGGCGTGGTGGCGCACGCCTTTAATCCCAGCACTCGGGAGGCAGAGGTAGGAGGATAACCGTGAGTTTGAGGCCACCCTGAGACTACATAGTTAATTCCAGGTCAGCCTGGACCAGAGTGAGATCCTACCTCAAAAAACAACAACAACAAAAAATCCTCAGGCAGGGCTGAGCATGGTGATGCATGCCTTAATCCCAGCAGAAGTAGGAGGATTGTAGTGAGTTTGAGGCCACCCTGAGAACACAGAATAAATTCTAGGTCAGCCTGGGCTACCTTGAAAGTCAAAATAAATGAATAAAATAAAATAAAATAAAATATTTTAAAACAAAACAAAACAAAACCAAATCCTCAGGCAGGGGCTGGAGAGATGGCTTAGTGGTTAAGGCGCTTGCCTGTGAAGCCCAAGGACCCAGGTTCAATTCCTCAGTACCCACATAAGCCAGATGCACAAGGCAGTACATGAATCCAGAGTTTGTTTGTAGTGGCTAGAGGCCTTGGTGTACCCATTCTCTCTCTCAAATAAATCAATAAATACATAAATAAAAGATAGATATTTAAAAATCCTCAGACGATGGCTATGTTCATTACTGTGGCCCCACAGATGCTGGAAGTCCTGTCCAGCTCCAGTCAGCTCCAATTCAGGGAATGGCTTGTGCCGGCTTCAGCCTGGTAGAGGGCTCACCAAGTACTGCTGATGTCACACGGAACAAATAGGATACAGGCTGTCCTAGGTGTGAGGCAATTTAAGAAAGGAGATTTCATGGGTTGCCAGCACTCACTGAGATGTGGGATCTCGAATCCCCCTTAGGATCATCAAACATGGCTTTCCCTTCCTGAGGTAAATAGCCCCACCTCAGTGGATCTAATCACACTTTAGTGGGATGTTGTACAGACACACAGTGATTTTGAGTGTTCAATGTACAAGAACCCCACCTTGAAATGCTGGAACCAAGCCTATAGGAAACTACTTAAGAGTCTCAAAGCTCTCTACCCATCTCCTCTCCTCCCTCCCAACCAGCTATACTCTAACTAGGCCCGAGGCTCTGGAACTACCTCCTGTGATGGTAATTGAGATTTCTTTTTTAAAAAATGGGGGCTGGAGAGATGGCTCAGTGGTTAAGGCACTTGCCTGCAAAACCAAAGGACCTAGGCTTGATTCCCCAGTACCCATGTACAGCTGGATGCACAAGGGGGCACATCTGTCTGGAGTTTGCTTGCACTGGTTAGAGGCCCTGGTGTGTCCATTCTCTATCTGCCTAATGGCCTGGGTTCGATTTCCCAGTACCCACATAAAACCAAATGTGCAAAGTGGTACTTGCATCTGGAGTTCACTTGTAGCCCATTCTCGGTCTCTGTCTCTCTCTGCTTGCAAATAAATAAAAAGGGCTGGAGAGGTGGTTCCAGGCATAAAGCCTAAGGAAGGTTTGATTCCTCAGCTATGTAAGCCAGATGGTACTTGTCTGGAATTCATTTGCAGTGGCTAGAGGCCCTGGTGTATCCATTCTCTCTCTCCTTATCTGCCTCTTCATCTCTCTCAAATAAATAATTTAAAATATATTTAAAATTATTTATTTGAGAGAGAGTTACAGAAATAGGCAGGTAAAGAGAGAGAGAATGGACGGGCCAGGGCCTCCAGCCACTGCAAACAAACTCCAGATGCATGCGCCCCTTTGTGCATCTGGCTTATGTGGGTCCTGGGGAGTCGAACCTGGGTCCTTTGGCTTTGCAGGCAAGTGCCTTAACTGGTAAGCCATTCCTCTAGCTCTAAATATATATATATATATATATATTTTTTTTTTTTTCGAGGTAGGGTCTCACTCAGGCTGACCTGGAATTCACTATGTAGTCTCAGGGTGACCTTGAACTCATGGTGATCCTCCTACCTCTGCTCCCTAGTACTGGGATTAAAGGACTGCGCCACCATACCCGGCTAAAAATATTTTTTTAAATATTTATTTGAGGAGAGAGAGAAAGCGCACGCATGCATGCTCCAGGACCTCCTGCCACTGCAAATGAACTCCAGATGTATGTGTGTCTAGCTTTACGTGGGTACTGGGGAATCACACCCAGGCTGATCAGGCTTTACAAATAAGCACCTTTAACCACTCAGGCCATCTCTCCAGCCAGGTCATTGAGATTTCATAAAGAGTTGTCTTTCTCCTTCTCCCCACTCCCCTCCAAACTCAAACTAGATCTGAGATCTTTAAATCCCTACTTACTGTTATGGTAATTAACTCACCTTTCTGCACCTGAGTAGAGAGGAAGACCAACTTTCTCCCAGCCTTCGGCTTTGTATTACATCCCTGGAAGAGTTCAACAGGGGAGGTCCAGCCAGCCTGGCTATTGCAGGCTTGTCAGTCATACCCCAAACCCCATGTAGCACAATACTGGACTACCCCCCCACTCCCCCCCCCCACCCAGGGCTTAAAAACTTCCTGCTCCTTCTATTAGGCAGTTCAGTTTCCATCTTCCTTCTACCTTGCTCTACAACTGTCCTCTTGCTCCTAGTTCAGAGTCCCCATCTTCCTTTTTCTTTGCTTCTGCTTCAGAGCCCCCTTTCCTTTTGCTCCAAACCCCACCACTCTTGCTGGCATTAAATAAAACCTTTGAGGCTGGCGAGATGGCTTAGCAGTTAAGACACTTGCTTACAAGGCTTAAGGACCCAGGTTCGATTCCCCAGTACCCATGTAAGCCAGATGTACAAGATGGCTCATGCATCTGGAGTTCATTTGTAATGGCTGGTGGCCCTGATGCACCCATTCTCTCCCTCTATTTGCCACCCCCCTCCACCAAACAAGCAAAAAAAAAAAAATTCTGCTAAAACTAAACAAATAAACAAACAAAAAAAACAAACAAACACCCCAAAAAGCTTGGGCCCAAGAAGCTACATGTTTCAGAGTCCTCTATCGTGAAACCCAGAACTGAAAACTGCCATCGCTGATGGGCACCACTCCCTGAAGATTTTTTTTGGCTCTAAGGGTCTGAGTTCCAGGCAGAGGTCTCAGACTTCTCACACTTACACCCCACCACAGGCCACAGAGGAGGTGGTTCATCCCTGGGGGAACCATGAGGATGGGTGGTGGAAAGAAAATGATAGAAACCTTCCATTTATTAATTTCCTTGTTCTAGCCCTGAGCCTTAGCATGTTTTTGAAAACCGACTAACCTGAACTAAAAATGGAAGGGATCTATGTTGTCCTTTATTAATTTTGCTGGGAGAGGTGTAAGCAACCGACTTCTGGTGTGGGCCTGGTGAAGGCCCCATCACAGCCTAAAGGCAACATTCCTGTAGGACAGAGAGAGCAGATGCTGTTTTGTCATGAAATCAACACTTTGGATGAGGCACAGTCTGTGTTCTGAAGCTTCCTTCTAGCGAAGATCAACTTTACCAACATTTTTCTAAAAAGCATCATTTGAGAGAGGAAACTGCCTCTGACTGGCACGTACTCCTCCCAAGACCTGGCCAGTGTCTAGAATGATCCACTCAGAGCCACCGCAGACAGCAAGATCCATGCACAGCTTCAAAATTCCATGAACCCATCTGCTGGTAACACTCAGTAGACACTGCCAGTCGCTGCCACCCCACCCCTGCCCCGCCCTGCCAGCTGACCCCCAGGAACCCCAGAGACACAACAGCATTGCTGGGGATTACACAACATTCTTCCACATGAGCTTCGCACAGCTTTGAACAAAAGGCCAACTGGTAACCCCAAGCATGAAGGAAGGCTGCATGGGGACCACTCTCCATCCAATCTAACACCACCATGAGGACTTGGGATGCAGGCACCTGCTAGAGGAGACTGGCTCCTGCAGCCCAGGTGGTTTGTTCACAGAGCCTTTGGTTTTTTTTTTTTTTTTTTAATTATTTTAATTTTTTAATTTTCTTATTTTAGAAAGAGAGAGAGAGAGAATTGGCATGGCAGGGCCTTAGCCACTGCAATCATACTCCAGACGCTTGCACCATGTAGTGGGCATGTGTGACCTTGCACTTGCCTCACCTTTGTGCATCTGGCTTATGTGGGATCTGGAGAGTTGAACATGAGTCAACTTAACTGCCAAGAAATCTCTCCAGCCCCCTCTGCTGTTTTCAATGTGATTTCACTCATACAGGAGTTCAGTCTCTAAAGCCATGTGCTAATGTATTAGGAGGGTAGAAATTTAACCTATCTGTGGTATTTAGGGGTGGTGGGCCTTTGGGCCATGACTAGATTAGACAGGGTCATCAGGATGGGGGTTATGACTGGATACTGGTGGTGGGTTCATAAGGGAAAGAGGAACCTTTCCCCTGGCCACAATGAGAGGCAGTGCAGGGTCCCACCAGTCCCTGAACCTGACTGCTTGGATGGTCAGCTCCAAAACTATGGGCCAAAATAAACCCCTTTTCTTTTTTAAAATATATTTATTTATTTATTTATTTATTTATTTATGAGACAGAAAGCGGCAGAGAAAGAGAGAGGGAGGGAGGGAGGGAGAGAATGGGCACACCAGGGCTTCTAGCCACTGCAAATGAACTCCAGATGCATGCTCCCCCTTGTGCATCTGGCTTACGTGGGTCCTGGGGAGTTGAACGGGGATCCTTTGACTTTGCAGGCCAAATGCCTTAACCACTAAGCCATCTCTCCAGCCCGAACCCCTTTTCTTTATGGGTTCTTGAACATCTTGTATAGTCATGAAAGATGACCCACTGACATAGATGGTTCTCATGAACACAGACACACGGACCACCCAATGCAGGTTGGCTGCGTTGATTCATCTTCTCTCTCAGGCCTTCATGTCAGCCTCTCTCAATCACCTGTTTGCTTATGGAAAGGCTGCCTGTCTGCTCACCTGGTGGGTGTGTATGGGGGGTGGAGTATGTGTATGCAAGGGTTTGTGGGATATGTGAACATGCACTTGGGTGTATTTTCCTAATGCTAACTCATCACTCCCAGCATTGAAGCCAGCTCACAGCAGACTCTCAGGAGCGCCTGCTAACTGAACTCACTTTGGCTGGATGGTGCCCCAGCTGAGGTTGCCAAGTACTGAACCATCTGCTGTGGCCTTGCAAGGTGGGAAGTACGGGGACAGCCATGGTGGATGCAGAGTACGATCTGGGGAGAAGCCTATGCCAGGGACTGTGACAAACAAAACAAAACTGATGGCAGAGAGCCACAAAGGTTGCCACAAGCAAACAGACAACAGATGGAGAGAAGAGGCAGTGATGGAAAGGCTCCACCTCACTAGGAAGGCACCGAGTTCAGTGACACCAAAACTGCTTGTCATCAGCAAGCCTGCTTCAGAAAGAGCAGTGGGCACTGTGACCACCACTGTCCGCAAGAAGGTTGTCAGAGGCCAGTGCCCTGGGACACAGCAGCACCTCCTGGCCAAGGAACATTTCATAGGGACCCTGATGACTTCCACAATAAGCCACTTAAAGTGAGGAGTTAGAGACTAAAAGTGCCAACACACCATGTCATGAGGTCAGGCACAAGCTTCCTGAGTTATGTATCGAGATTATCTTTCTACGAAAATAAGTAAATAAAACTTTTCCTTTCACAGCTTTGACTAAATTAATTGGGGGGGGGTCAAGGTAGCGTTTCACTCTGGTCCAGGCTGACCTGGAATTCACTCTGTAGTCTCAGGGTGGCCTTGAACTCATGGTGATCTTCCTACCTCTGCCTCCCAAGTGCTGGGATTAAAAGGCGTGCGCCACCACGCCCGGCTTAAATTAATTTTTTTTCTAAAGGCTTAGCTAGGGGTTGGGGAGATGGTTTATCAGCTAAAAGCTCTTTCTTGCAAAGGCTGCCAGCCAGGTTTGAGTCCATAGCACCTACATAACACTGGACCCAAAGTGGTGCATGTATCTGGCGTTCATTTGCAGTAGCAAGAGACTCTGGGGTATGTAAGCACACACACAAATGAATAAATACAATTTATATTAAAAGGCTTATCTATACAAATGTCGTGGTATTTAGAATGAGCGCTCACTGGAAGAGCACAAGCCTAACAAGCTGGAGGCCCTAGGTTCAATGCCCAATGCCAACAACTACAACAAAAGAATACAGGGGCCGGGTGTGGTGGCGCTCACCTTTAATCCCAGCACTCGGGAGGCAGAGGTAGGAGGATCGCTGAGAGTTCGAGGCCACCCTGAGACTACATAGTTAATTCCAGGTCAGCCTGGACCAGAGTGAGACCCTACCTCACAAAACCAAAAAATGAAAAATAAAAATAGAATACAGGCAAACTGTAGTTATACAGTTTATTTATACAGGCAACAATGAGCCACACCTGGGATTCATTTCCAGAATCCAGTTCTCAGGATTTCACTATTTTCACTGCCAAGTCAGAACCCCCAGGGAAGGATCTGGGATGTGACAAGCAAGCGGTCTGTGTGCCAGGACATTTGGGAAACACACTGACTCCCCTCCATACAAGATGGAGCCATGTGTGACAACACAACAAACCCAGAGCCCCAAGAACCCCTCCTGCTGGAGACGGCTCCCACGAACCGGACAGCCATAGGGAACCAAGAGTCAGGCACACGTGGATCCCACAACCCTTCCCACAGCTAATCCATGACAAAAATAAATCTGCCTCTTCAGGGTGGAATTCAGTTGAAACTGCTGCCATATTCACTTCAGCCCAAAGTTCTGAGGCTCTGCAGGGCCCCTGGATTCTAGCCTTTGATTTCAAGACACCACTCTAGTCTAATATAACATTTAAATGCCATCATTCAAATATCTGAGGAGGTTAAAAATATCCAGGAAGGCCACTGAGTTCTGGGAGCAGCTTGGACCACAGTCTTGTGTCCGCCTTCCTCAGCGGAGTCCATGAACTAGGAAAGATATTCTGGCCCCTCCCCACAGATGTACCTGGAGGAGGCAAATAGGATCCTTAGAGGAAGGGAAGATGCTAAACTAAGAGAAGAGGTCCCATGACTCAACAGGGAGAGAAAAAGAAAGATGGCTATGCCCAAGGTCCATGACTCCCACTGCAGCTGGCCTCTGCCTTTTTAGGTGTGAGTGTTTTGTGCTGTAGTTTCCCTCTTTCCTCTTCTGTACTAATCTTATATTTCCATTAGTCTTCTTTTTTTAAATTTATTTTTGTTTAGAGGGAGATAGAGAAAAGAGAGATGGACAGACAGACAGAATGGGGGTGCCAGAGCCTCCAACTCACTGCAAAAGAACTCCAGATGCATGTGCCACTTTGCGCATCTGGCCGTACGTGGATACCAAGGAACTGAACCCAGGTCATTAGGTTTTGTAGGTTTGTTTTAACCACTGAGTAATCCCTCCAACCCCATTAGTCTTTTTCTAAGCTCACGATCAAATTAAAATGTTGGGTGTTTTGTGAGTGAATGAGTTTTTTTTTTTTTTTTTTTCCTTCGTGATACAGGACTATTGCCTTTCCACCTGATGCAGGGACCAGGGTCTGTACTTCTCCCTTCAGTAATGTCATTGTCCTTAAGGCCACTTCTCAAGTGGCTTCCTCAGCTTGATGTCTCAAACAATCTGCTTGGGAAAAGGGGGGACCCATGGCTGAACTGTGACCCGCTGGTGAGACAAGTAAAGGGCCATCTCTCTTCTTGGTTTACCTCAAGTGATTTTTGGGAAATGAAACCCCTGGAATTCTGCCAAGGAAGTTGCTGGGCTATGAAAAAGGTAGGTGGGGTTGCTTTCCTAGGGAAAAGGAGCCCGAGTGCCTCCCAGCTTTGGATGGTGCCGAGAAGCCCCTGTTAAAGGCAGCCCTGACTTAGCTAGTTTGGTTTAGACCCTGAGGCACAATTCACTGGCCACTGTGGGAGCCTTGCTGAAGTCAACGCCTGGCTACAAGGTTGCCCTTCCTTATGGTGAGCACAGGGGAGTCATCTGAAGGTAGCTTTTACTCAAACACTCCACTCTAGCCGTGGAGAGCCCCACAGGGACAAGGCAAGTTAGTACTGGACACCTTTATTCCTCATGAAATTACCACCAGTGGGCAGGCACACAGATATTCAGACCCACGGTCTGTTTTGGACCCTGGGCCAGCCTCATCATTCAGATCCTTCCACCCCCGGGGCACCCACACACCTGGTGCCACCCATCTGCTCCTCTCCAGTGTGCCCCCACACATCCGCACAGGGTTGCTGAGCCGACAGCACCTCCCACTCCAGACAGCCCTCTGTTCATCCTGCCCTGCGTTTGTGCCTTGTGGGAGGCACTTCTAGAAGACCAACCCAGAAGGACTGGACAAGAGGACCCCAAAAGGACCCCATGCCACCGGACATCTGCCACAGCCCACCCTCCTCCAACATAGAGAAGCCAAAGACCTGTACTTGCAAGGGCAAACCCCAATATTTTATCATTTCCTACGAACCTATGTGTTCGACACGACCTACTAATTACAGCACACACACCTGTAATTAGGATAATGCCGCACCCAGCCACACTCTAGGTAGAAACTCTTAATTATAACTCAAACAATTAATCAACCACCACACATTTTCTGAGCATCTTGCCCACGCAGGGCTCTACCAGGCACTGAAAAGGAAACACGATACAGTTCCCCTTGTGTGGCAGCTAGGATCTTGCTCCCTTCTCTTCCCCTGCCTCTACAAACATACAATTTGTTTCTTCAATTATGGCCATCTCAAGGACTTTTTAAAAAAATTCTCAGCCAGGCGTGTGCCAGCACGCCTTTAATCCCAGTACTCACTCAGGAGGCAGACGTGGGAGGTTCGCCCTGAGTTTGAGGCGACCCTGAGACTACATAGTGAATTCCAGGTCAGCCTGGGCTAGAGCGAGATCCTACCTTGAACCTTCCCCCCGCCAAAAAAAAAAAAAAAGAGTGGCTAAAGATCTCAAAGAGGAGTTTATAAGCTGACAGTGGCCTTGGCAAGATGTCTTCATCATCTCCCCATCAGAGACCCCCTCAAACAATAGCTCTTACTGGACAGCAGTGCATACTCCTTAAGTCTGCGTGCCTGGTACTGAACACGACGCCCCAACCAGTGGTTTTCACCCTCAAATGTTCCACAACTCTCCCCCCTTCCCGCTTCCTATTCACAGTTTGGGAATACACAGCAAACCCATCCCAAAGGCAATTGTAAGTGAGACCTTCCCAGGCGAGCACAGGCCAGTAAAAACCTGAGGGAGACGGGGAAGGACCTCACTGAGGGTTTCTAAGGTAAGGAGGGAGGTCATTTCTCCTGCCTCTGGGGCTTGTGGCTCCCTCCTGACGTCTCTGCAGAAATCACAACTACTACGCAAGGCGATCCCTGCTGCCTCCACTCCTATGTGGCCTCTAACAGTTCCAAGGACAGGACTAAGGAGTGAACACCACTTAATCACTCCAAGACTTCAGACTGAGTCAAAAATCCATTATTCACAACATGCCACTGCTCCAAACGCTGGCCTTGGCAGAGGCAAAGGAGGGGGACCAAAAATAAACAAACAAATAAATAAATAAACAAATAAATAAATAAGTAAATAAATAAGTAAATAAATAAGTAAATAAAAGGCCAGGGTCAAGGAGAGAGGACTTCCCAGAATACCAGGGGATAAGGACAACGGATCCAAGCCCCCGTGTCTAAACCAGACGAGGTAACCAAAATGGTCCGGAGATGATAGTCTACGACCACAGCGCTTTCTCAGCAAGGGGAATGCGACAAGAGTTCAGAGTGTAGACTGGGCTGGACCCCGAAGGGGTTTCCAAACTTCGAAACCGCTGGATGGCGAACGCGCCTGTCCCGGAATTGTGAGCTTGGAGGAGCGCCATGAGTGCAATGGAGCCAGCTCAGCCTCCACACAGGGTCTCTAAGGCTCAGACTCCCTCAATGCCCAACAGTCCTCACCCCAGGGATGTGTGTGTGTGTGTGTGTGTGTGTGTGTGTGTGTGTGTGTGTGTGTGTAGGCGGGGGTGGGGGGTCCCTGTCCCGACCACGGGTTGCTGCCCGCGCGTCAGCCTTGGACTCCATGTTGATGGGAGAGGATGCACCGTGGGCTTGGGTTCCAGGCTGCGGGACCCTCACCGGTTGGAGAAGGCAGGGTGGGAGGACGGCGGTGCGCGCGCGTGGAAGCCGCGTGTGCGCGCGGCTGCGCGTGGAAGCGGGGCACGGGGCGTTCTCCTCCCCATCACTCGGGCTGGAACAAGGTACCTCCAAGCGCCGTGGACTCGCTCACGTCTTTTCCGGGAGCCGGTGCGCTCGCTCATCCACCCAGACCCGGAGGGTGCGGGACACCCTGAGCCCTTTCCATCACCCCCCACACACACACACACACACACACACACACACACACACACACACACACCCCTGGGGGACCCAGGCTCCTCCTGGCTGCGGGCGCGGACCTTCTCTGTCCGCTGTTTCCCTTCTTACCCCGGCTCCGGCGGGACCGACGCGTGCAGACGGGGCGGCAGCAGGACCGGGCCTCCGGCGACCGCCCGAACCTCCATGAAAGCGCACGACGCGGCCGAGCCCGCGCGCCTCCAGGGCTCGAGCGAGTAGGGCAATAGCGGCATTGGCACCGCTCGCTCTGGCCCGGCCCGATCCCCTCTAGCACCTCACTTCGAGCCTCTGTGCCCCCAGCCCGTCCGGCTAGCTACCCAAGTCTAAACTGCGCGCCAGCCGGTGGCCGCCATCGGACAGGTGCCAATGACCACGGGCCCAACTCGGGTCGGGGACTTCTTGGAGGCAATAGACCCTTTTACCCCAATCCCACCTCTCGCGGCCAAGGCCCCATCTCTGCACCGGCCCCGGGACGCTCGGAGCAGACTCCGGGCACCATAGCGCGAGCGCAACTTTACCTCCGGGCCGGGCTCCGGGCTGCTGGCTCCGCGTGCCCCACCGCCGGCTCGTCGGGGGCGGAGCGCGGCGTCCCTGGAGCCGCAGCCCGGGAGTCCAGCACCGCCCCGCCCCGCGCACCGCCCCCAGGCCGTCCGGTGCGTCTCGGCCTACGGTGGCGCGGCGCCCCCTCGTGCCCAGAGGGTCCCAGGGCGAGGACCACCCACCCCACACACTCATACACACCCCATCCCTGGCTTTGAGGATCATATCGGACCATGGCGGGACACGAGCACGCGCTCTCAACCTACCCTCACTGCCACGCACTCACACTCAGACACACGCGCTCCTACACTCACGAAAACGCACTCAGAAGAGTCACACGCGCAACCACACAGGAACTCACCCATGGACACCTTTGCCCTCACATGCAACACTCACCTGGACCACCTTGGGTGCCACACAAACTGCACCATCAAACACCCCCACGTTGGTACCCTCGCACTAGGGCACTCACACACAATTCACATGGACGCACTCACATTCGCTCCCTCCACACACACTCGGGTGCACACATACTGTCAGACCCACACGATTTGTGCATACACTCTTTCACATACCAACACAGGCGCTCACACTTGAACGCTCACACTCGCCTACACTCATACTCCTTGTCATTCGAGATGTAAGGACTGACTCCTTCCTTGTCACACCCCCAAGAGGAGGGAACAAGTTCCTCCAAGCAAACCGCAGAGAGCTCCGAAGGTCCAGGGTGTGGGTTTCAGTCAAGGGACACATTGTGCTGTGGGATCTGGAGATGCTGGTGTAGCAGAAGGGGCTGCCTATGCCAGCACAGGGGGCCTGGGATGGATCTGGGTGGCAGGAGGACTCTGGTGGTACTGTGTCACTGTTGCATGGAGATGGAAATGTTCCTCTCCAGCTTCCGCCTGCACCAGGCCCAGAAAGGAGGCTTTTTCTCCCTGGAAACGTTCATTGCATTTAGAGCTCAGGAGCGCAAGCACCGCTATCTCTGGAAGGACACCATCTCCCACAGGAAATGACCCGCTTATGGGGAGGGAGTGCTGTTTGGAAGGAGGTGCTTTCTGTCAGCCCAGGCAGGGAACACCTTTGACACAACAATTAACACATAAGTGAGAGGAGGCTTTAAAGCTCACAGCCAGTGCCCAACCTGTAGTGTTTTGACAGGTATAGAGGAATCCAGCTGATTTCTGGACCTCTTATTCTCTAGCCCTGTACTGCTCTTCTGGGGAGCAAACACCTAGGCCCAGCCATACCGCACTCTTTTCAGGCCCTCACTTGTGGATATATATATATGGAAGAGGGGGAGAGAGTCTTTTCAGGCCCTCACTTGTGGAGATATATATATATATGGAAGAGGGGGAGAGAGAGAGAGATTGAGAGAGAATGGATGGATATGCCAAGAGCCTCCAGCCACTGCAAACAAACCCCAGATGCATGTCCCACCTTGTGCTTCTGGCTTATGTGGGCCCTGCGGAATTGAACGTGGGTCCTTTGGCTTTGCCGGCAAGTGCCTTAACTGCCAAGCCATCTCTCCAGCCCCATTTCCCCACTTTTTGCAGATTCTGTCCCTGTGTGTCCATTTGTGCAATCGTTGGGATTCTTTTCTCTTTTCCATAATCTTCAGTTCTTTGAAGGAGCATGTTACAGTTTGATCCTATTAAATAAATTTCACCTCGTTTGTTTTTATTTCCTTTTTTATGTTTGTTTGTTTTTTCAAGGTAGGGTCTTACTCTAGCCCAGGCTGACCTGGAATTCACTATGTAGTTTCAGGTTGGCCTCACACTCATGGTGATCCTCCTACCTCTGCCTCCCCCCCGCCCCGCCCCAGTGCTGGGATTAAAGGCATGCGCTACCATGCTCGGCTTTTATTTCCTTTTTAAGTGACCTTGTCAGATGCTTCAAAATCGTAACCTTAATCTGCTCCCTTATCATCTTGAACCACAGCAAAATTGGTCAGTTGGGATGGCTCAAACCAGCCTTAAGGAGTTATGTTTTCAAAAGTAAGCACACACATACACACGCACATGCTGCAGCCCAGCATTCTACCCCAGCGAAGCTTCTGATTGAGACAAGACCTAACATGAGTGAACCCCGGTACTATACTGTACCTGCCTCCACACTGCCCCCACCTGGCTGTTCTATTCATTCAGTGTTTTCCATGTGTTTTTTTTTTTTTGGGGGGGGGGTCATCATTAATCAAATCCCCTTCTGAAATTGACACATAATCAATTACTCTCTGAACTGGCAAGTCTACCATGATTACACACATCCAAAAACAGGACCACAAATGTGGTCTGATCAGTGTGGCCTTTTTGTCAGGGTTAGGTGGATCTTTACTGCTTTGTCTTAGAGATCAGTACAGGTGAGCTTGTCAGTTCCAGGGTGAGCAGGGTTTCATGTGTCCTTGACCAAGGTCCTTAGCTGTGCCTCAGTGTCCTGTCTGTGAGCTGGGAACAACCTTAGGACCTACTTTACTGTTGGTTTTGGTAACCCAATGAATTAATAAAGGGACATGACTGGCTCACAGTAAACAGACAATAGCTGTTAGATGGGACAGTGACAGGAGGTGGCAGTGATCCTGCCAGCACAGGCACATGGTCTGTTGCATTCTTGGTCTTCAGCTAGGGCCTGGCATGCAAGCATAAAGGTTAATAGTTGTTTACTGAATGTATCCATGAGGAAGTGAATGAATGCTATTGTAAATTAAGCCTCCCATATAGTAAACTAAGGCATAATAAAGTCGTAAAGACTTTGAGTCAGTAAAGATTCATAGATGGGGGCTGGAGAGATGGCTTAGCAGTTAAGGCACTTGCCTGTGAAGCCTAAGCACCTACGTTGGATTCCCCAGAACCCACATAAGCCAGATGTCCAAGCTTTTGCAGTGGCTGGATGCCCTGGCATACCCATTCTATCTGCCTCTCTCTCTCTCCTCTCTCCCCGCTCTCAAATAATAAAATATATATTTAAAACGTAAAAAAAGATTCTTGAATAGGGTAGTTCCAAACCAGAACTGGTACAGGAGTCTCAAGAGGCTGTCACAGGATGGATGGTGTGGCATATACAAGATACCTGAGTGGTCATAGTCCTTGCAAGAAAGACCTGGTTACATAACTAAGTGTGTTCATTCCTGCTACTACACGAGCTTTGGTTCAATTTCTCTAAAATAGGTGTTTAAAATAGCTATGTGCGGCTGGTATTTGCAAACCAAGGACATGGGGTTGCTTCAGAGGTCTGTCTGGCTTTGCCTGCCCAAGATTCATCAGGCTTCGCTTTCATATCTACTTTAGCAGATCTCTAGTTACTTTTTTTTAAAACTGGCAATTTTCTAAATTAGTCATTCTCTCCTAGACATTGAACCATATTTTCTTGGCTGCTTTTGAGAGCAAGATGATATATTCTGTCCTGCTGCCATTAACAGCTTTATTGAGATGGAATGAAGACACTGCGCACTTCACGTCGCCACTCCCCCAGCCACTTTTATACTATGCTCACCACCCTAACTAAGGAAACCTGGACCCTTTTGTCCATACCTGGAACCTCTGGTCCCATCAACCCATCTAACCTCTTCCTGGGTCAGCACTTAGGGGACCTGAAGGAGCCTGTGTGCAGTGTGTCCACTTTAGGGTATTTGTCTTCACCTGGGAATTTGACTGGGTTTTGGTATTGCTTTCTTCTTTTTCTGCGAGTGTGCTTGGAAGACAGAGCTCCGTTCCTGCTGTCGGCTCCATGTTGAGTCCTGAGGTAGAGAAGTCCACTCTGCCTCCATGGCCAGCCTTACGCTGCTCATTCAGCTGCGGCTTGGGGTGTTTGTCCTTCTGCATGTCTTGTCTTTGGTTTTGCTTTTTCTCAAGTGTTTGCAACATTCTGTGTCATGACACCATTATACAATTTCTCCAGGTACACCCTGGTCTGCCCCTCTCCCGCCAGGACACTCTTCAGCCAGTCACACCTCCTTTTTTTTTTTTTGTCTACTCTGCCATCCAGCTTTTTGATAGATCAAACATTCCCATCATAGGGAATACATGCCTTTGTTCATGACTTTTAATCTTCTACCCCAGATCTTCCACTTCCACATTTATCATCATTGTATGTCCTCATCTTCTCTGGGCTCCAAAGGGAAGTGGTTTGCCACAGCGTAGACACCCATCATGTCCGCGCATTGTGCCATCTCTGAACATGAGGTTCATCGGGCACAAATGGCTCTGTCCTCCAGGCTCACACCTGCACATAAATGCAGCAGCCAGTGCCTCCCTGGGGAAAGTGAAAGCAGTGTGCTCCTGGAACCTGTGTGACCTGAAATTCTGTCAGTGGACTTTCATGTGAGTCCTTCATCATGGAAAACTCTGAGGGAGGCTGGGGAGATGGCTCAGTGTTAAAGGTGTTTGTTTTCAAAGCCTCATGGCCCAGATCTGATTGTCCTGAACCCATATAAGCAAGATGCACAAAGTTGCACATTAATCTGATGTTCATTTTCAATGACAAGAGGCCCTGGCATACCTGTTCTCTCTCTCTCTCCTTGCCATATATATACATACATACTCTGAGGAGAACAGTAGAGATTGCTTAGTGGTTAGGGCATTTGCCTGCAGGTTTGATTCCCAAGTACCCATGTAATCCAGATGCACAAGGTGACACATGTGTCTCGAGTTCATTTGCAGTGGCTGGAGCCCCTGGAGTGCCCATTCTCTCTCTCTCTCTCTCAAATAAATAAATAAAATAAAATAAAATATCTGAGGAAAGGGGCCCTATAAAAATTCTTTCCCGAGATAAGAAGCTAGCTTCTCACTATTTGACAAAGGAGGGCCTTTACTATTTCACTTTTCTTACCCAGAGGGCAGGGGAAGAATAGCTCACATTGTTGTGACCAGTCCCCTGTCCCCTTGCACACATATGCGTGCCACACACACACACACACACACACACACACACAGACTGTATGTGTGGCTGAAGCTGGCTAGCATTGCTGCATTGTTTGGGCTGTGAACTTCCACTATCACGGTCCAGGGAAGGATGCCCATAACACTTCACAATACAGCTTTTGTCCCTGGAGTTGTGTGCATCCTGTAAGTACCCAGTGTTTCTTCTGGAGTGTCTTGTCAATTTAAATTCACTGTGGTACACAGGACTTTACTATTAACAATATGATGCTGACCCACTTCCATTCAGTTCTTTTCTTTTTTTGAGAGAGAGACACAGAGAGAGAATGGGCGCGCCAGGGCCTCCCAGCTGCTGTGAACAAACTCCAGACCCATGGACAAATGCAGCGTTGTGCCCTTGCATCACTTCTGCGTCTGGCTAAATGTGGGACCTGGAGAATCAAACCGGCGTTCTTAGGCTTCCCAGGCAGGCGCCTTAACCACTAAGCCATCTCTCCAGCCCCAGTTTTTTTAAAAAAAATATTTTATTTTCATTGATTTATGTATTTATGGGTGGAAGGGAGGGAGAGAGAACGGGTGCACCAGGGCCTCTGGCCATTGCAAATGAACTCCAGACACATGCATCGCTGTGTGCATCTGGCTTACATGCATTCTGGGGAACTGAACCTGGATACTTTGGCTTTGCAGGCAAGTGCCTTAATCTCTAAGCCATCTCTCCAGTCCTCCATTCAGTTTTGCTAGTACCATGCTTCTTGGACACATACTCCAAACAGAATCATATTTTGAATATTTGCATGGCTCAATGCTGGCTGGTGGTTAGGTGTGGTTCTAACAGGTGGATGCTTGCTTTCCCCACATTATGCAGCATTGGTAACATTCTGAAATGATGGGGCTCTTGCAGAGTGGAACCTCAACCTCTATGTTGCAGTAGATTATTACTTATATCCAGTCCAATAAATACTTGCTCACATGTCATGCCAAGTACTTCCCCAGGGCCAGGTCTGCTGAGCACTGAGCGTCTTGAGTTGCTTCAAACAGCTTCTGTCTTTCAGAGAGTGGAGGCAGAAAAGCTGTGGAAGAAGATTGTCCTAGGTAACCAGGGATATATGGAAAGTCAAGTTCAGTGGGTGGTTAAAAAGCAAACCCAAGAAGTGGAGGCTGGGATGGGGCGGCATGGAAAGGCAATGCCTGTGGGCTTCTGCTCCTCCCTTCTCCCTTCAAACGAGCTCTAAATTCTTCCCGCCCCAGCTCAATCACAGAGGCTGGACACAGCGCTGGGGAAGAGCCAGGAGCGTGGGAGCACAGCCTCCTTCACCCCCAGAACTCAATTAGAACAAGCCATTTTCCACAAGTGAGCAGCTATCAGCGGGGCGTTTTCTGAACCTGCAGAACTGCAGGGAAGGTGAGTCCTTCCAGCAGTGAGGCTGGGGGTGGAGAAGGGGATTGGAGAGGACAGGGCAAAAACCAAAAGGGGTACAGCCAGCCAGGTAGGCAGTAGCAGCTCCTGCTACGTGACTGCAGGTATGGGGGGGGGTACTACCTGTCAGGGTTGCCCCTCCCCCTTCTGGCCTTTCTCATGTGGATGCTTTCAGTGCTTTTTAGCTAAAAACAACAAAACTAACAAACAAACAAACAAACAAACAAAATCCACACTTCCTCATTTGTCCCTGAGGTCCTTGAAGTTTAAATCCAAGAATGTTTATAGAAGATACATTGAAAATACCAAGATTGGAAGGATCTGAAATCCAGTAACATTAGATTGGCTTGATAGATTACTGTCCAAGGGTGTACAGAAATATATAGCCATTAAAAATATGTCCAAAGCCAGGCATGATGGCGCACGCCTTTAATCCCAGCACTTGGGAGGCAGAGGTAGGAGGATCGCCATGAGTTCAAGGCCACCCTGAGACTACATAGTTAATAGTTAATTCCAGGTCAGCCTGGACCAGAGTGAGACCCTACCTCAAAAAACAAAGCAAACAAACCAAAAAAAAGTGTCTAGAGCTGGCTGGGTGTGGTGGTGTACGCCTTTGATCCCAGCACTTGTGAGGCTGAGGTAGGAGGATCTCTGTGAGTTTGAGGCCACCCTGAGACTACATAGTGAGTTCCATCCAGGTCAGCCTGGTCTAGAGCAAGACCCAACCTCAAAAAACCATATATATATATATATTTCAGAGCTGGAGAGATTACTTAGTGGTAAAATTCACTTGCTTACAATGCCTGATGACCTGCGTTCGATTTCCCAGGACTCACATAAAGCCAGATGCACAAAGTGGAACATGCATCTGGAGTTCATTTGTAGGGGCAGGAGGCCCTGGTGTGCACATTCTCTGACTCTCTGTTTGTCTCCCTTTCTCTCAAATAAGTAAATAAATATTAAAAAATATTTCCAAGCCAGGCGTGGTGGTGCATGCCATTAATCCCAGCACTCGGGAGGCAGAGGTAGGAGGATCGCCTTGAGTTCAAGGCCACCCTGAGACTACACAGTGAATTCCAGGTCAGCCTGAGCTAGAGTGAGACCCTACCTCAAAAAACAAAAAAACAAAAAAAAACAACCAACCAAACAAACAAAAATTCCAAAGACTATTTCAAAATAGTGGCATAGTTCGTGACATTCTGGTAAAAGGCAAGGGTACAGCTATGTGGCTGGATGCCAAGTGCATGAACCAGCAGCCTCTTAGTGCCAGTGGGTCAAGCCCAGCAACCAGTCAGGCTGGATAGATTCCTCGCTTGCTGGCTCACTGTCCCACCTTTTAGGGAACAACTTGGCTTTCTATAAGCTTCACTCTCTTGCTTTATAACTCAAGGCTTTGCACAACTATACAGCTGTGGGTGCTGTGTGCCCTGAGGGGTCCAGAAACCACTTTGTGCAGTGCCTGGCCTGAGGTAAGCCAGCCTATATGAGCAAGAGCAGAGGACAGACATGCAGGGACCAAGATTACAGACGGGCTCCAGGATATTGGATTTCACTGATTGGGTTTTTCTTTTACTTTTCTGTGTTTCCCAAATTTTTCTCCCTTCCTTTGTTTCCTTCCTTCCTTCCTTCCTTCCTTCCTTCCTTCCTTCCTTCCTTCCTTCCTTCCTTCCTCCCTCCCTCCCTCCCTCCCCTCTCTCTCTCTCTTTCTTTCTTTCTTTCTTTCTTTCTTTCTTTCTTTCTTTCTTTCTTTCCTTCCTTCCTTCTTTCTTCTTTCTTCTTCCTTCCTTTCTTTCTTTCTTTCTTTCTTTCTTTCTTTCTTTCTTTCTTTCTTTTTCCTTCCTTCCTTCCTTCCTTCCTTCCTTCCTTCCTTCCTTCCATCTTTCTTTCCTCTTCTTTCTTTCTTTCTTTCTTTCTTTCTTTCTTTCTTTCTTTCTTTCTTTCTCTCTCTCTCTCTCTCTTTCTCCCTTTCTTTTTTTCTTTCTTTCTTGAGGTAGGTTCTCACTCTAGCCCAGGCTGACCTGGAATTCACTCTGTAGTCCCAGAGTAGCCTTGAACTCACGGCAATCCTCCTACCTCTCCCTCCTGAGTGCTGGGACTAAAGGTGTGTGCCTCCACACCTGGCTTCCCATATTTTCTACAAAGAACTTATGTAACTTTCACAGCCATACAGTGAGAAATATGCAGCATATAAAAAGGGGCCTTCCAGGCTGGAGAGATGGCTTAGCGGTCAAGGCACTTGCCTGTGAAGCTTAAGGACTCAGGTTTAATTCCCCAGAACCCACATAAGCCAGATGCATGTGGTGGCGCATGTGTCTGGAGTTTGTTTGCGTTGGCTAGAGGCCTTGGTGTGCCCATATTCATATTCTCTCTCTCTCCTCTTCTCTCATAAATAAATAAGAAACAGATGGTGGCCCCATCTCTGTAACCACAGTGCTGAAATCAGTGGGAGTTTCCTTTCCCCTCCACAGTTTGGTCTTCATGGTTTCTTGTGGTTTGATCTTCTGACTTTCTGACTGGCAAGGTGAAGGAGACCTTGATGTCCAGATGCCCCAGAAGCATTTTACAGATTGTTTTATAATTTTGTAAAATAATGAGACTTTCAAGTGTTATTTGCAACCATTGAGCAATTGAGCAACTAAAATTTAAACAGAGGGCTAGGGAATGGCTCAGTGGTTAAAGGGACTGTCTTGTAAAGTATGCCAGCCCGGTTTCATTCCCCAGTCCCTATATAAAGCCAGATGCACAAAGTGGCACATGTGTCTGGGTTTCCTATGCAGTGACAAGAGGCCCTGATATACCATTCTCCATTTCTCTATTTCTAGTGCACACACAAAATAAATAAATAAATAAATAAATAAATAAATAAATAAATAAATAGATAGATAAATAATATTATGAAAAAAGTTATTTTTTAAAAAATATTTTAAGGGCTGGAAAGATGGCTTAGCAGTTAAGACACTTGCCTGCAAAGCCAAAGGACCTCAGTTTGATTCCCCAGGACCCACGTAAACCAGATGCACAAGGTGGCGCATGAGTCTGGAGTTCATTTGTAGTGGCTGTAGGCCCTGGCATGCCCATTCTCCCCCTTTCTGTTTCTCTCTCTCTCTCTGAGAAAGAGAGAAAGAAGAGGGGGGAGAGAGAAAGGGAGAGGCAGAGAGGGAGAGAGTGCATGCCAGGGCCTCCAGCCACTACAAATGAACTCCAGACACATGTACCCCCTTGTGGATCTGGCTTTTTTTTTTTTTTTTGAGGCAAGCCCAACAGACTGGCCTTTAAAAAATTTATTTATTTATTTATTTATTTGAGAGCGACAGAGAGAGAAAGAAGCAGATAGATAGAGAAGGGGTGTGCCAGGGCCTCCAGCCACTGCAAACAAACTCCAGATGCATGCGCCACCTTGTGCATCTGGCTTACGTAGGTCCTGAGGAATTGAGCTTTGAACCAGGGTCCTTAGGCTCCACAGGCAAGCGCTTAACTGCTAAGCCATCTCTCCAGGCAGACTGGCTTTTTTTTTTATGCAAGGGGGGCGGGGGAGGATTGGCACACCAGGGCCTCCAGCCACTGTAATTGAACAAACATGTGTGCCCCCTTGCGCACATATGCAACCTTGTGTGCTTGCATCTCTCTGCATCTGGCTTACGTGGGACCTGGAGAATAGAACATGAGTCCTTAGGCTTCACAGGCAAGTGCCTTAACTGCTAAGTCATCTCTCCAGCCCTGCATCTGGTTTTTACGTGGGTACTGAGGAATCCAACCTGAGTCTTTTGACTTTGCAGGCAAGCACCTTAACCACTATGCCATCTCTCCAGTCCCTGAAAGAAGTTAAACAGAAAAAATTCTTTAATTTAGGGGCTGATAAGATGGCTAAGTAGTTAAGGAACTTGTTTGCAAAGCTTGCCAGCCCAGCCAAGTTCAATTCCCAAGCTACTCATGAAAGCCGAATATGAAAAGTGGTGCAAGGAGTCTGGAGAGATGGCTCAGCAGTTAAAGTACCTGCTTGCAAAGCCTAACAGCCTGGGTTCAATTCCTCAGTACCCACATAAAACCAGATATACAAAAATGACATATACATCTGGAGTTTGTTTACAGTGGCAAGATGCCCTGGCATGCCCATACACACACATACACACACTTTCTCTCTCTGACTCTCTTTCTCCCTCCTTGCAAATAAATAAATAAAGATATTTTAAAACACAGTGGCACAAGGGTCTGATGTCCATTTGTAGCAGCAAGTGTGCCTCCCATACAAATAAATAAAATGTAAAAACAATCCCCAATTTATTGAACTTCCCCAAAATTAAAAGGGAAAGGAAAGGAAAAGTAATTTTGTGAATAGCATCTCCCAGTTGAAATCACATAAAAGAATGTCAAGCTTTGTAAAAATGATTCCCCTCTGCCCTGTGTAGGTACTTGCAGTGGTTGTATATTTCATTGGAACTGCCTTTTGCTGACAGCATCTATTAGTGTGTCCGCTGGGACTCTTGGTTGGAATTGACAAATACTCCCAGACTGGCCAGACGTGTGCACAGACCCAGCCTGTCAGGGTGGCTCTCTAAACTCAGAGCTGCATTCATGCTGGCCCTTCCTTCTGTGTCTCATGAGCTCTGCTCATGAACAGGCTCCCATGGAGAGACAGGGACCCCCACCAGCTCTAGGCTTCATCCAAGTGACTCCAGTCAAGACTCCAGGGGAAGTCTTGATGCTCAGGCACTCAGTCTAGAGGCACGAAGGACACTGATGTCATAGGGAAGCAGGGATCTGGCCCAGCAGAGCCACGTGTTTTGTCCTGAGGAAGGAGGGTCCGATGGGAGTCATGGCTGTGGAGGAGCCAGAGCTTGTGGTTCGGGCCATCGCAGCACTTCTAACAATCCAGTGATTCTGGGCATGGCTCTCAGCCTCTTGACTGACCTAGGGGGTTGGGCCATTGTCAGGGGTGGTCTGTGCATCTCTGGGTGTTAAGCAGAAGCCCAGATGTCCCCTGGGGGAAGATGGACACTATACCATGCAATGTCCCTTTTCTGATTTCTCTGTTGGAATCAAGGGAAAATGCTGTGTGTCAGAGCTGAGGTGAGAGTTGAAGTCAGCTGGACTTAACCTTGGTTAACCATTTGGTCCTGATCGCATTTCACAGGGGAGGAGAGTTGAGCATCATCTAAGATACAATTTAGAGGAAGACAGATGGAAGCCTGATTTATACCCATTGTTTGAGGCTGACCACTCGTTACAGTGAAGGGAAAATGTGATTTAAGGATGTCCACAGGAGAAACTAGCCCAAGAAGGGCAGGTGGCAGGTTCTGCTGTGAGGTGACCCCACATCCCCCACCTCACAGCCCATGGACCAGCCATGATGCGACCAGCAAGTGACCTCTCTAATAGTTCTTCCAATTCCCCAACCTGTAATATGGGGCTCGCAAGAGCCAGAAATAGAGCCTCAAGTGCCGTGGGTAATGACTACAGCCTGTCTTTTCCCCTTCTCCCAGCTAAACACTTCCAATTCCCCTAGCAATTTTTCTTAGGACGTACCTGTCAGCAGTCTAATTGCCTGTGTGGCTGTGGATTACCTGCTCTGAAACTTCCCTCTCGCCTTTGAGTCATGGATCCAGAGCTGACCCAGCCTTGAGCCTGTCAGAATCAATGTGGATGCCAGGGAGGAGGTACCCAAGTTTCTTGTAGGAATGTCTGCCTGCACTGGAATAGGTTGTCAACCACTGTGGCTCAGGAAAACCTTTTCTTCCTCCCTCCCTCCCTCCCTCCCTTCCTTCCTTCCTTCTTTTTAAAGGTGTTTTATTTGACAGAGACACACACAGAGAGAGGAAGAGGCAGAGAGAGAATGGGCACACCAGGGCCTTTCAGCTGCTGTGAACGAACTCCAGATGTGTGCACCCCCTTGTGTTCATGCGAGGCATTGTGTGCTTACGTCACTTTTGCATATGGCGATACATGGGACCTGGAGATTCGAACAAACGTTCTTAGGCTTCGCAGGCAGGCACCTTGACCACTAAGCCATCTCTCCAGCCCAGGGCAAACCTTTTCATGAAGTGATGGTGAAGGGGAACAGGTGGTGATTCAGCCTGTCAAATCCACAACTATATGACAGACACGGGTGCCATCAATTAAGTTTTTCTTAATGTAAAATAGCTCTGTATTCCCTCAAGAACTCTGAACTTCCCACAGTGCCCGGCATTGCCACATCCTTCTTAGCTCTTGGGGGTGAAACAGATCTGTAGACAGGTGACAGGCATGATTAGGTAGAAATGCTTGGCACAATGGGTCTCCCTTTGTCACATTTGGGGTTTGGTCCAGTGTTTTCCTCCTCTGGAGTGGGGCTGTGTGCCTGGCACCCTGAAACTGAAGGGTTCAGGTGGGCTAAGGTAATGAACAGGCAATGTAGGCTTATTTTCTGGATCATTTCTTTGGGTGATGAAGTGGTGAATTTTCTTTTCTTTTAATTTTTAGAGAGCGAGCTAGAGAGAGACAGAAAGAGAGGGAGAGAGAGAATTGGTGTCTCAGCCACCGAAATTGAACTCTAGATGCTTGCGCCACCTAGTGGGCATGTGCAACCTTGCGCTTGCCTTGCCTTTTTGCGTCTGGCTTGGAGAGTCAAACATGGGTCCTTAGGTTTGGCAGGCAAGCAACTTACTACTAAGCAATCTCTCCAGCCCAACAATGGTGAATTTTCTAGATGCCTGGTTGCCATGTGCTACTCCTTACCCAGGAGTGTGCCCTGGTTCCTCACTTTTCCGCTGCTGCAAATCTCCACAAGCCCAGGGGCTTCCATCTCTCACCGGCTCTCCTGCCTGGTTTACTGAGGCTCTGGCTTGTCTTCGCTGGAACCCTTACCCATCACTTCCATGTCTTTCTGGATATTTCCTTGGCCATTTCTTGTTTTCTATCTAGAAAGCACTGAGCAATGCTGTGCATAAGAACACTTCTCCAAGCCCGTGCCCCAGTTTGCAAAGTAACAACTTGCTGAGGTAGTCACATCTGAGCACATGAGGTCCTGCTTTCTCCTCTCTCACTGGGGAACAAGACAATTTGAGGCCAGCTGGGTCATTGCTCAGGACTGGCTAGGGTTGTTCTCTGGCCAACCTCAGAGAGGGGCCATCCGGCTTCCAGAGTGGTCTATTTTTGAGCCTTGAAGATGAGATTAAATTGACAGGGGACGAGAGTATTTGAACCTCTTATGAGCCAGCTACTTCATAAAAAAAAAAATTTTGCTGACTGCAGGCCTCCTAGCAAATCTCAAAGCTCTTCTGGCTCATGAAGATTGGCATGGAACTTTTCTGAGAAGGCAATGCATAGCCTACTGCTCACATAGCAGTTAACTATTACCATGAGCAAAGTGCTTAGGTAAAATTACATTTTTAATTTTAATTTTTTTAAGATTTTATTTTTATTTTATTTATTCATTAGAGGGAGGGAGGGAGGAGAGTGAGAGAGAGAGAGAGAGAGAGAGGGAGGGAGAGAACAGATGCACCAGGGCTTCCAGCCACTGCAAACAAATTCCAGATGCATGCACCACCTTGTGCATATGACTTACATGGGTCCTGGGGAATTGAGCCTTGAACCAGGGTCCTTAGGCTTCACAGGCAATTGCTTAACCACTAAGCCACCTCTCCAGCCCTAATTTTTATTTTATTTTAGGGAGAGCGAGAGACAGACAGACAGAGGGGGAGAGAGAGAATTGGTACATCAGGGTCTCAGCCACTGCAATTGAACTCCAGACGCTTGCACCACCTAGTGGGCATGTGTTACCTTGCGCTTCCTTCACCTTTGTGCATCTGACTTATGTAGGATCTGGAGAGTTGAACATGGGTCCTTAGGCTTCATAGGCAAGCACCTTAAACACTATCTCTCTAGCCTGAAAATTACATTTGTTTTTGTTTTTGTTCTTTTTGAGGTAGGGTCTCATTCTAGCCCAGGCTGACCTGGAATTCACTATGTAGTCTCAGGGTGGACTCGAACTCACAGCGATCCTCCTACCTCTGCCTCCCAAATGCCGGGATTAAAGGGATGCGCCACCACGCCCAGCTTTGAAAATTACATTATTTGTTTGTTTGGTTTTTGGTTTTTCGAGGTAGGGTTTCACTCTAGCTCAGGCTGACCTGAAATTCACTATGAAGTCTCAGGGTGGCCTGGAACTCATGGTGAGTGCTGGGATTAAAGGCATGCACCACCACGCCCAGCCTGAAAATTACACTCTTAAAACATATCTCTGTTCTTGAATTTCTCCCACTCCAAACTCCTACTGACTTACACAGTCAAGTTAGGCTCCTCCTACAGACACAGATCCTCCTGGCCATTCAATACCTGTATGTGTGTCTGTATGTGCAGTTGTGTGTGCACACATGTGCGTATCTTTGTGTCCGTGTGTGGGTTTCACAGCATGTGGTCTGAAAACAGTCTACATGACAATGGACTCATGTTTTGGGAAAACCCCAAAAGCAAGCCACTAATCTGGGGCTGGGCCCCGGAGGGGCAGATGTTCAAGTCTCTCTAAGGGCCAGAAGGGGGCTCAACTTGGGTTAGACAGCAGGCGTGGCGGGAGCTTTGCCACATCCATATGTGACCACAGGAAAGTTCCTGTACTTGGTGTCTTGCACATGAGATGACAGGAGAGGTGTGTTCTTGAGAGAGCTGGCCATGGGATGCCTAGTGCAGCACAGTGCAGTGCAGTGCAGTGCAGTAGCAGTGAAGTAGCAGTTCAGCCTTTGCTGGAGCCCTGCAACTTACCTTGGTTCCAAGAGCCACCATGTCTAGTTTGACAGCTTGATGTTATTTTTCCTGGGACCTTTGGCCACCCAGAAAATCCAATTATGTGATTTGGGGAGGGCCTGAGGGCCTGTGGCTGAGCCCCACATAAATCTGTGGTCACTGGCTTGGGTGGATTTCCTAGAGAGACCCCACCATGTTGTCATTGTTGATGAGGACAAGAGCCTCGCCCCTCGATGCCACCCCTTGAGTTCCTTCCTTGGCTGTCATAATGTGTGCCAACATGCACACAAACGCTTTCTGTGAGCTCTGACTCCTGGTGAATTTCCACTCTGAGGTTAGTCTTGAGAGCCCAGACTTGCAAGTGGTGTGTGAGAACGGGTGGTCTTGTATGGAGACTGTTCTTTGACTGGCAGCTCTTGTGGGATTGCGGGGCCCATCCTCTTTGCCTCAGGAACATGGGTGCTAAATTAGAGGCATAAGGGGCTGGAGAGATGGCCTAGCAGCTTAAGGCACTTGCCTGTCAAGCCTAAGGACCCAGGTTTGATTCCCCAGAACCCACATAAGCTAGATACACAAGGTGGCGCATGTGTCTGGAGTTTGTTTGCAGTGGCTAGAGGCCCTGGTGTGCCCATTCTCTCCCTCCCTCCCTCTCTCCTTGCAAATAAATAAATAAAAACATTTAAGATAAATTAGAAGCGTCAGGCCCAAAACTGGGTGCTGTGACTCTTCACATCGTAAAAGCACACTGACTGCCAAGAAGTGCTAAGAGTGCTATCCTGAATCCCCTGTGGGGAGGCCCGAGGCTTGCTGGAAGCAGGGAGAGTGCAGAGCAGGCAGGCTTTCTCCCGCTCAGTGGTATTCTGCTGTACCTGCCCTCCTTCTCCTTTCCTTGTACCTTCCCTTTTGTCTGACCAGAATGTTCTCCCTATGTTAACTGCCAGATACTGGCCTACTGCTCATGCGTCCCCAACACCAGCCTCGAAACTTTGACCCAAATGTGAGAGGCACTTGCCAGGTATGAAGAATACCCAGGGGTGGCAAGAAGCTCTGGGGGAGATGACAATGTCCTGCCCAGCTCCTCTGCCAGCCAGCAACCCCAGTACTTTCCATAGTCATATCTTCGCTCATCTTGCCCCTTTCCTGCCAGTCTGAGAGCAAGCCCAGATGTGGCCTATGAGGTTACGTGGGCAGTCGGAATGGTCAGTGTCCACTTCAGGGTGTGATAGGGCAGAGCCGATGTCCTCAGAGCACTTGGAGCATCGTGTCTGCAGCTGGGAGGCACGGGACAAAGCAACAGGGGTGTGTGAGCAACTGAAACGCCTCTGGACCTTCCTGTCTACCTGACAGCCTCTGACATTGCCACCAAAACAGTGGGCCATGGGCATTCCTGTGACATAATCTATGTGGTGTCATCCTGTGTGGCACCATCTCTGTGATGTCCCCAGTTGTGATGCCTCCTCATATGATTTATCCCCATGACGTCTTGAGTGTGGTGCTGTCTCCTATGACAACATCCTGCCATCATCTCATGCCATGTTTTCCCTCTCATGATGTCATTGTATGTGTTGTCATCCCGTGTGATGTCACTTGCATTCAGACTGTCCTCGGGGCGACTGCGGGTGGCCCATTTTTGTGTCTCTCTGTTCCCCAGTGGGGCGCCTCCCCCATTTAGAATCATATGCAAGTGATTTTGTCAACACGTGAAGGCTTAGGGGAAAAATCGTTTCTTGGAAAGGGGCAGGAATGTTGATTCCAGGTTTGCTTTGAATATTAAGACAAATAGCAGCAAGTAACTTTTTGGAAGACCACTGAGTTTAAGAAAAGGTAAAGATTTCAAGTTTCGATGGGCTCCCAAGCAGGGAGCGCCTTAGCTCTGCAAGGGAGTGGCGACCCCTGTGGGTGAGTGCTGGTAGTCCACATAGGTTCCCCTGGAGGAGCACGTACAGATGTGGGTAACAGCTGGGCTGTATACATACACAGAAGAGATATTCTGTTTTTAAAGATTTATTTTTATTTAAAAAATTTCATTTCATTTTATTTATTTGAGAGAGTGAGAGAGAGAGAGAGAGAGAGAGGAGGGAGGGAGAGAATGGGTATGCTAGGGCTTTCAGCCACTGCAAACGAACTCCAGATACATGTGCTACCTTGTGCATCTGGCATATGTGGGTCCTGGAGAATCAAACCTGGGTCCTTTGGCTTTTCAGGCAAACGCCTTAACTGCTAAGCCATCTCTCTAGCCCTAAAGATTTATTTTTATTTATTTATGAGAGAGAGAGAGAGAGAGGGAGGGAGGGAGAGAATGGATGCTCCATGGCCTCTAGCCACTGCAAATGAACTCCAGATGTGTGTGCTACCATGTGCATCTGGCTTAGGACCTGGAGAATTGAACCTGGGTCCTTAGCCTTCACTGGCATGCGCCTTAACTGCTAAGCCATCTCTTCAGCCCTAAAGAGATTCTTACATGGACAAACTTTTTATTTACAACTTCTGTAAGTATAGACAATAAATCACGATAATTCCCACCCGGCCGCAACTCTCTCCCTCTCAAATCCATCCTCCATTGAATCCCTTCATTCCAATTGGTCTCTCTTCTATCTTGATGTCATCATCTTTTCCTCCTGTTATGAAGGTCTTGTGAAGGTAGTGTCAGGCACTGTGAAGTCATGGGGATCAAGGCCATCTTGTGTCTGGAAGATAGTATTATAAGCAGTCCTACCTTTTCAGCAATGGACCCTGAGCCTAAATGTCAGTGCTGAGCACTCCACCATTGCTTCTTGGGAGAAAGCTTTTAAGCAGGCAAGGATTAGCATCACTTCCCAGTCTGAACCAACATGGCCCCTAGACCCTGCTGGCTGAGCCAATAGTCCCCTCCCCTCTCCACAGTCTGTAGCTCAAAGACTCTGGACACACTGGTGCCTAGCAGAGGTTATGGCCATCCACTGAGCAGCTGCACATTTTGCTGCTGACAGGGCTTGCTCTGACCCACAGTGACCTCCTTAGGTATGAATCTGGGTCCTAAGGTGGAGGGGCAGAGGCTTAGAGAGCTTGATTGAGGCAGAAGGAAGAACAAAGGCACCCCAGAGATTCCAGCCCTCACCAGCATAGGGAGAGTATTTGTTCACACTGACCATGGACACTGTACCTGCCAATCATTTATTCGTCTAGCTAATGGTTGTTAACCTCCTCCCTCCCTGTGCCGGCCAGCCCCCATGTTGTCTGCTGTGACAGATTTGGCCACCAAAAGACATGCTGTGTGACCTTCAGGGCATCCCGTGGCATTTTGGGAATAAGGCTTGGCTAATAGGAGGTCAGTATGCAATTCTAGAAACATTTACTCAGGAACAATTGTGAGGCCCCGGCAGCGGATTTTCATAAAAGAAAAAGTCACAAGGCAGGAGGGCAGAGGCAGAGCTTAAACTGTGACCCTGCTCACTTGTCCTGTATTTACTGTGGAGTGACTGGAAAATTCCTCATCCTTCACCGCCTACAAGTCAGAGATTACCAGGACCAAAAATAAAAAGACGCCCCACAGCTTTCCAAACAGGTACACCGGTGATTGAAGGCTCCCCCGAGACTCCTCCAATGAGCCTGGCAGGAGCTCCAAGAAGGCAGAGCAATTAGAGAAACATTTGCTAGTGAGAGGAAAAAAAAAAAAAAATCAAATGCTGCCGCTAACTTGAAAATGTTTTTGTCAAATTGAACTCTGGCCAAGTTATGGAAGTGCAAATTTGGATTTTTAGAAGGAAATGCAGCAGCCCACGGGTGCAAAGGTAACACCGGGACTTGCAGAATATAGATGCTGTGGATGTCAACAGGGAGAGAGAAAAGTCCCTCGTTAGGAATTAGCATCCTGCACTTTTCTAGATATAATCCTTGCGCAGTCTTGAACCTTTCCAGAGGGATTACACTGGCTGCAATGGAAGATGTGCCCAGAAGTTTCGTGTCCCCATTGAGACACAGACCTGGCTCAAAGCCATCCCAGAGGCCTCCAGGTCCCTCACAGGAAAGCGTGTGATTATCCTCAGCTGCAGTGAAAGTCCCAGCTCCTGTACCTCCAGCTGAGGGCAAGGCTGCTTGCATTCCAGCCAGGTGGAGGAGGTAGCCAGGACACCCTGCTCTCTCCCAAGTGCTGGAGCTGGGCCACAGAGCCACCTGACAGCACAGTTCAGGAGGAGGCCAGAAGCAAGGGGTGGTTTGATGGCCAGGCCTGGTTGCCTGGGAAGTCAGTTCATCTAAGATGTTTAGAGAAGGGGCTGTGAGGGGCTCAGGGTGCGACAGGGATGGAGACACAGCAGGACACAGTAGCTCGGTTTGCAGGTACAGCCAGTGCTCCCACAAGGAGGCTGTCTGCCCTGTTTTGGAATTAAAGCCATTTGCCCCTTCTTTGGCTTTGAGGTCAGACATCTTACAATGAAGTGAACAAAAATGAATGCTATAGGGTAGTGAGCCTCCAGCTTGATGGCAGCTGCCCCTGAGCTGTCCTCGTGCATACGACAGGGCCTGATGTGCAAATGAAGGCAGATCCTTATTGCGTATGGAGGACTGGAAAACCCAAGTCTACAGGCCCTAAGGATATATGGTGGCTTGCTCTCTTAGCTGCTTTTGCAGGTTTCCCATCGTTTAATTAGCCAAATATTCCAGGGCATTCTGTCTCCATAGTAATTACGGGTTGCTTAATGAATAGGGAAATGCATTCCACAAATTCAGAAGGAAGAAAGCTGGGAGGCAAGATTACCACAGATAAGAGGGGCAGAGGGCTGGCTGTCCTAGCTGACAGCCATGGCATTGGGAGGAGTCACGGAAACTTCCTGAGGCTTAGATTCCTTCTTGTCAATTGCAGCTGTTTGGTCCCTGTCTTGTAGTCTGTCTGGTCCCACGGGAAGCATTAGGAAGACATTCTCTCAGCCTACCGTTCACAGATCAGAGTCTCCAGGCAATTCGGTGCAATTAAGGTGTGAGGAGTTTGGACGGAGATTTCTGAGGTCTCCAGCTGCAGGCTCATTTGATTCTGAGAGGAGAAGGGCAGGCTGGCAGCAAGCGATGCTCTACAGAATGGCCTGGGTTGGTGGGCAGAGGCTTGTTGTTATTGGATGCTGGTCCCAGGGAGATACCTAAGTGGGTGGGGCAGGCATCTGGGAGTTGGCAGGGTGTCAGGAGCTTTTGCCAGTCAGATAACAGCCATCATTAAAAGTAAACATTCATCAACTTTCAATTAAATCTGTTCAAGAACAAAACCCATCAGCTTCTAATTACGTCTCTACATTTTCTTGTTAGCTATACTTTGGGGGGAGGGGTCACTGAGAAACCATACCAGGCTCAAAAGATAATGGGTGTGAGGTTATAACTGCGGGGGCCACAGGGACTGGCAGATGCATGAGGAGTTACTCAGTAGTACTTAATGGATATTTTCCATACAAATCTCATGTGGAGACACAGCAATGAACAGTGAGAAGCACCCTGTGTGCTTTCAGGGTCAGCGGAATAGATTTCCAAAGAGAACCACTTAGGGCTGGGGCACATTGGCCACTCGGGAGAGAGAGGAGCCTCATTGCTTTTCCTGCCCAAGTTTCCACAAATGCTCTGGCCATTTTCCACAGTAGTGAATATTCTGGAAAGACATCAGAGAGTCACAGTTACTTCGGAAGGTGCAATGGAGGCTATATCAGAGTAGTACAGAGGCCAAGAGGTCAGGCTAATGGGATGGCCTGAGCTCCATAGCTGGAGGGTGATGTCAGACATGTGACCACTAACCACCACTGTTAAACATCCCCACCTCTGAATATGAATGCCGTGTTTCCACCTTTCTTGGACCATGGCAGATGTCTTTCCCTTGTCTGGAATATAGGACTGGCCCTGCCAATGGTATAGGTGACAACTGGCCACATGACATCATCAGGGCACTGCCCACACAGAATGGTTACATCTCTGTGTAACATTGAGAGACCTCAGGTGTTTCCCTCTTGTGCTATTGCATGCTGGTCCAAGGGAGGCAAATAAGTGGGTGTGGCAGGCAGCTAGGAGTTGTCATAGGGTCAGGAGCTTTCGCCCTTGTGTGCTGTGGACTGCTAAAGGAAGAGCCTGCCTCACTTGTCCTTCAGGTCATATGCCAGCAGAATCCTCCATGGGCTTGTGAGGTGCAGCCAATACCCCTCAGTGTTAATGATGGCTAGCCTGGCAGGGACTCCAGACCTCACTGTTTCCTTCTTGGAGCCTCAGCCCCCACACAGTACTTCTCCCTGGGTGTTCAGATGTAACACCCATCAAACTGGACTTAGCATATCCACCCTGGGGTTGTCAGAAAATGTGACCTGCAGGTCCTGCACCTGGACTGGCCCTAGCTCTGCTGGCACCTGGAGTTTCTCATCGGAAGGACACAGCTTGGAGCCCAGCATCTCTGAGTGCACTTCAGTTGAGGGCCACAGGATCTACCCGAAGCCAGAGACTCTGTCCTGCACTGCATTGAATACTGGGTCAGAACCAGGCAGGTACATCAGGTCACTCATGAACCACGTGAGCTGAAGCTGAACATCTCTGTGGCGATGGGGCTGAGGGTAAGGAGTAAGCTGCTGTATCCTGCAGCTTTGGGGGGCTCTGCACCCTTCCAGAGTGGGCTGGTGGATGGTGCTAGGGGCTGACAGTGCTGTGGTGCCATACATTGGTCTATGACAGTTGTCTTTGGCGGATTGTCATGGAGATATCGAGAGGCTGGGAGAGACGCACTCGCGGTGTGCTTTAGAAGTGTGGGTCGTAATGGAAAGGAGGTTGTTGAAGTCAGCTCCACAATGCTGGGATGAGCGTCCAAGCAGACACAGTTTATGGGAGAAAGGGGTTTATTTCAAGCTTACAGGTCCAGGGGAAGTTCCATCAGTGGTGGAAGAAGCTGTTTACTTCCATACATCCAAGCACAGAGAAAGAGAGAGAGACAACTAGAACAAGCAAAACACCACCCAGGCATGACCAGAGCTCCACTGCTTCCATAGCTTTTGGCTAGAATCCAATCCATACCCAGTGACGCCCTCCCCCCAACCAGCAGTCTGCTGGAGGCTTAAGCAGCAAGTTTAACCTTAATAAAAATACCTGAAAAATAATATTAAGAAAGAGCCTGGCATGGTGGCACACATCTTTAATCTCAGCACTCGGGAGGCAGAGGTAGGAGGATCGCTGTGAGTTCGAGACCACCCTGAGACTACATAGTGAATTCCAGGTCAGCCTGGACTAGAGAAAGACCCTACCTCGAAAAAAAAATACCCAAGGCTATGGGGGACACAAACATTCAAACTACCACAGAAGTCATGATACTTCAAGTGTGCTGCTTGCAGGGGTGTGTGGGCTCATGGTCCACCATGGCTTGTCCTGAAGAGCTGGACATTTAACCTCATGCTGTTTCCAGAGCTGTCAGCTGGAGACATGCCCACAGCCTTCAGGACCAAAGGAATATCACTGTATTTTACTTCAACACCGTACAAGAGGACTGATCAATGTGGATAAAGTGACAGATCATATCAAATGCGACTGCTGCTGTATAAGCTGGGCCCAAGGAATGCTGTCATCCAAACATACATATGTATTTATAATTAGATAAATGAAAACAAAATCCAAGTTAGTATGTCTGTGGGTTTCATATTTATATCTTTTCTGTTGCTGAAGTGGAAAAATGCAGCTAAATATACCTGTATGATTTATGTTGTATTCGGTGGGTATTTTTTCTGCATTCAGTCTCTTTAACATGCTTCAAATATTGAATGTTTTCACTGGCAAATGTTGGAATGGATCCTTCCTGCTCTTTCCTGCTGTGGATGAGCGAGCACATACTCAGAGCTCCTCCTGTGCGTCGTGGTCCAGGTGGAAGCAACAAGAAGCACAGACAGATTGTGAAGTTCATGAATGGAAGGGGCTGTCCCTTCTCCATGGCACTTGAGGCCTGTGGTGGCAGGCATGGGAGACTCCATGCTCACGGTAGCAGCAAATCTGCCAGAGCTTGACCTTACCAATCAGCCTACAGTTGATCCCCTCAGCTGCTCAGAGCCCCAGTCATTTCAGCATGCCAAGAATCAGGAAAGTTACAGAGAGCAAAGCTTACTGGCCAGCACCCCATCCCACCAATAAGAAAATAGCTGTGGACTGGAGAGATGGCTTAGCAGTTAAGGCGCCTGCCTCCTAAGCCTAAGAACTCCCGATGCAAGGGCGCAATACTGCACTTGACCACAAGGGGGTGCACACACCTGGAGTTCATTCACAGAGGCTGAGAGGCTGCTGGCGTGCCCATTCTCTCTCTCTCTCTCTCTTTCTGTCTCTTCCTCTCTCTCTCTCTGTCTCTGACTCTCTCAAAAAGAAAAGAAAAAAAGAAAAGAAAAGAAAAGAAAAGAAAACAGCTGCCCCCGGGGAAGCTATAACCACGAGAGGCTTGTGGTGGGTAAATACTTTGGGAAGAGAAGTTGCAAGGTGCCTGGAGAGGGAGGAAGTTAGTGGTTGAGGGGCAGGAACAAGTGGCCCAATGAGAAACTCTCAAGGTGAGACATGACTTCAGAGTGAGCTGTACCTGTTCCACATTCCGTCTTTTTTTGAGAGAGAGAGAAAGAGAGAAACAGAGAGGGAGAGGAAGAGGCAGAGAAAGAGAGAGAGAATGAGTGCGCCAGAGACTTTTCAGCTGCTGTGAACGAACTCCAGACACGTGTGCCCCCTTGTGCACATGTGCGACATTGTGTGCTTGCGTCACTTTTGCATCTGGCTAAACGTGGGACCTGGAGATTTGAACAAGTATTCTTAGGCTTCGCAGGTAGGCGCCTTCACCACTAAGCCATCTCTCCAGTCCCCACATTCTGTCTTTCCACCCCCGAGGTGGGAGTCTCACTCTAATCCAGGCTGACCTGGAATTCACTATGTAGTCTCAGGGTGGCTTCAAACTCACCATGATCCTCCTACCTCTGCCTCCCGAATGCTGGGATTAAAGGCATGTGTCCCCACACCCCCACTTTTTATCTTAATGCTGGGTTTCTTCAAAACGCCACTCACCAAGAGCCAGGAGACCTAAGCCTTCATGATTGGGCAGCCTGGTGCTCACCAAGCCAGCACTGATTGCAGCGGGCACTCCAGGTTACTCCCCTGCTTCCCAGAGTTCTCAGAATCTTGTTTCTTCTGAGATCATATGTTCTGTCGTGTGGGAGTCAGTAACTGTCTTGTCTCATCTCCGTGGTGCCTCCACCACATGTCATGTCTAGCTGGGCTTTTTATCTGTAGGGTGTCACATGCCTCAATCTCAGGCCACTTAGGCACAGTCCGAGAATGAAACCTGCTCTTTTGCCATGTAGATCTGCGTTACATGATGTGGCAGCCAGGTTGAGCATGGACTTCTAAGTGGGAACACCTTAGGCTCACGGAGGAGGGAGGGTTTGGATGAGGGCAGGAGGAGTCTGCTCTTGGCACAGCTACCATAGTTAGCTCTAGCTTGGTGCTGAGAAGAAGGGACAGAGGAGTGCTCAGCACTGAAACATCTCTAACACACTTTCCAAGGCTCAGGGTCCATTGTGGAAGAGGTGGCACAAAGAATGTAAGAGCCAAAGGAAGAGTAGGACTCCTTACAACATGCTCCTCCAGACACAAAATGGCCTGGATATCCATGACCTCACAGTGCCTGACAATACCTACACAAGACCATCATAATAGGAGGAAAAGATGGTGATATCAGAATAAAAGAGAGACTGATTGAGAGGGGGAAGGGATATGATGGAGAGTGTAGTTGCAAAGGGGAAAGTGGGGGGAGGGAGAGGAAGTACCATGGGATATTGTCTACAATTAAGGAAGTTGTCAATTTAAAAAAAAAAAAGCTGGACTTAAACAATGATGAAAACTCTTGAGATTTGTCCTGGCCTGCACCAGAGTCCTACTGTGAGAGCCACATCTTCCTCGAAAACCATTAGGCTGCTCTCTCCACGTGACACAAAGACCAGGTGGTGGTTAGTTATTTGGCTGGAAAATAAAAGGTAAGGCCAGTTATGATCACTACCATTGCATTATTACTGTTACTGCATATTAATATAATGGGTGGCCATAGGCTGATATGGCCAGTAATATTGTAAGTAATCCCTGTTACTGATTACTGTGGCCACTAATAGAGCTCTCCTTAATGTCATGGTGCCTCTGTTACTGATATCCCAAGGCTGCTGCAGGACAGTCACTTGAGCTTTCTTGGGCCTGCCACTTTGCAGAAAGATGCCCCAGTACGTTAGATCAGAGCCAAGTTATCTTGGGCTGTCTGTAGTTAAGCAGCAGCTGCTCATTGCCCACCTCTGTGTCTGCACTAATACACTTTCAATTCTCAAGTGAAAAACAATTGGAATGTAGGGGCTGGGGAGATTGCTGAGTGGTTGGAGGAAACTTGCTTGCAAAGCCTGATGGCCCAGGTTCAACTCCCCAGTACCCACCTAAAGCCAGATGCACAAAGTGGAGCATGAGTTTGGAATTTGTTTGTAGTGGATAGAGGCCCTGGTGTGCCCATTCTCTCCCTGCCCCTCTCTCTCTCTTTCTCTATCTTCTTGCAAATAAATAAAAATTTTAAAGCTTGGAACATATTAACAGCAGACCATTAGTTTACACCAGCACAAAAGCTAAGAATACCATCAGATAGCATCTGAGACCTAAAGCAGGAATTTCCCTGCTGTGCTGTAAGCTGCCTGCCTGATGTTCCCACAAATGTATTTGGAGATTGCCTTGATTTATGACTTCGTTCTATGACTATAAAAAGTTCACATACTGCTTCCACATTGGAACGTGTTAGTCAGGGCAATCTGAATCCATGTTACCAGGCCATGGGCACTCATATTTGGGTCAAGAATAAATGACTTTACTCCCTTTGAGATGAGAGCTGTGGTTTTCACTGACATCAGAGGGTGTCTCAAGGCAGAAACTGTCCACACCAGGGGAACAGTCTCCCCACAATCAGGATTTCAGAGCATAGCACACTGCCTTCCTGCAGAGGCAGTTTACATTGGGCACCACACCATTCTTTGGTTTGGGATGTCCTGTGTGTGGCTGTGCATGCACCCCTGCCTTGCACCCCAGAGGCTTGTGGAACCTCCCACCCCAAACAAACACCTTTACAGATGAGCCAGCTGCCTCTGGAGGTGCAAACTGGCTCAGGGTGGGAGCTGCTGGTCTGCTGAGGAGAGAGATGAGTACTGGGGCTGGGAATATGGCTCAGTTCTAGAGTGCTTGTCTGTCATGTGTGAGGCCCTAGCTTCTGTCCCTGTACCCAAAATAAGTAAATAAACCACCCATCATCAATCAAGCAGCAAGCAAATAACGTGATATAGACCAATGTGATTGAAACACAGCCCCGTTTGATTCCAAGGGGGTTCCATTTAGTTCTGAACTGGGACATGCCATTATCAATTCAACTCCTTCAGGCCACTGGTCAGTCTATAGAGGGCAAGGTCACAGAAGAGCAGAGTGGGCGGAGGTCAGGGGACTAAGGTACCTACAAGTCTGCCACAGTCCTATGAGGTGGTCATTCCATGAGGTAACCGCCATCCTCGAAGTGACCACGAGAGGGTGAGATGTGTTGGGAGCATGATTGGAGTTGTTGGAGGGCGAGAGAGGACAGCTGTAGCCGGACTGCCAATGAGGTGGTGGGGGGGTTACAACCCCACACAACAATGGGTCCCAGTCAGTCTGTGCCATTATCAAAATAACTGAATATGCAAACGCGTGGGGAACAGGAGACAGCTCTGACCAAAGGAGACTCTCAGCCAACACACATGGAAGGAATAACGGACCGGAAGCCACCACTGAGAAAGAGCCACCAGCTGGGCGGCAGCTGTCCATGGTGCTGAGGCCAGCAGGAGGCAGAGGAGGCACACACAAATCCCTCAACATACCTCCCTTCGTGTGCTTATTAGTAACACAGGAAAAACCATGACTGTCCAGGGCAGGTTAGCAACTCTGTGTCCTCCCGGGGTGGCGCACAGGGATGACCCACCACGTCTTGACTAGTCAGAAGGAAGCCAACCCAAATTGAGGGACTGTCTATGACACACCAAATCGAACTCTTCAAAGGGGTCCTGTCATGACAAAGGCCAGGTTCAGGCCAGTCACAGGCTGGAGATGTGATGTATGAATATGGGGGGAATGTGGTCCTGGGAAAAGGAAGCCACTGCTGACTTCCATGCCTTCAGACATCCCCTCTCCTCATGGTACTCCAGCCATAAGAAGCTCAAAGGGTAGATGCTGAGCCCCCAGCCACACAGAACAGCCTGTTGTGGAGCGAGACTGGCAAGAGCAGAGTGCCACAGTCTGCACGCAGACATGGGCCAAGGGACCTCAGCCCCCTGCTGAAAAGTGGGCCATCATGAGGCGATACCCTGCATTCAAAGCGGGTGTCTCATTTCCCTGTGTAGACACTCCTCAATTCCAGTGGGATGTGGGGGCTGAGGGAGAACGTGGGCTGCTGCCTTCCTTATTCATTAAGCTCTGTTGTGACATTCTGAGAGGAAATGAATTAGCTTGGTTACTCTGTTTACAGGAATGCTCCCAAATGTTTTCACAGCATGCTGTCGAGAAAGGCACCTGCGGTGTACAGGACGGCTCTCCCTTTGTGTTTTCAGATCAATTACCCAACAAAAATGGCAGAGATGATGTCATGCACTGCTCTTCTGTTAGGGTGTTGAACGTGCCTGATGCGTTACTTTCAAACACTGTCATGTGCATTCTTGCTGTTACTATGATTTCTTATATTTTCAGGGAAACACTTTCTTTTCTTTTTCTTTTTCTTTGAGGTAGGGTCTCACTCTAGCCCAGGCTGACCTGGAATTCACTAAGTATTCTCAAGATGGCCTCGAGCTCTCGGTGATCCTCTTACCTCTGCCTCCTGAGTGCTGGGATTAAAGGGAAACACTTTCTGCAAGCTGCTTCCTGTGTGGGGCTCCAGCATATGAGCAGAGAGAAGTGGGGGCTATCTGGAGGATGAGTCTAAGGAGTGCATAAATGACCTCCCCAGCCCCACCTTCTATCTTGTTATCTATAGCTCAAGGATCCCTGAAGGTCCACATGATGTTCTCTCCTGCAGCCAAGAGCACCTATTCCTGCCTCAGATCATTTATTCATTTGAGGATCAGCTTGCCCCTGCTGTGTGGAGGTCTGGTCAGGCAGCTATGCCTCAACGGGGGAGCGGTCCCTTTATGGGATTGTGGGTGACCAATATTGATCAAGAGGAGAGCTATGGGAGGGCAACAGGCTGGGCTGATGAGAGACAGCTGAAAAGATATGGACTTTTAGCATTAAAGCTTTATTAGGAGAGTTTTAGCACTGCACCCCCAGACTAGGTGGAGTCTGAAGCCAGAGAGAGCAGGGAGAGAGAAAGAGTGAGGGGGAGCTCTAGGAATCTAAAGAATAGGGCTGGAGAGATGATTTAGTGGTTAATGCACTTGTTTGCAAGGCCTAATGACCTGGGTTTGATTTTCCAGTACCCACATAAAGCCAGATGCACTAAGTAGCACATGCATCTGGAGTTTGATTGCAGTGGCTAGAGGCACTGGTGCCCCTCTGTTTCTCTCTACTTACAAATATACGTAGATTAAATACGTAGATAAAAATGTATTTAATTTTAAATTTTTATTTATTTATTTTTATTTTTGGTTTTCCGAGGTAGAGTCTCACTTTAGCTCAGGCTGACCTGGAATTCACTATGTGGTCTCAAGGTGGCCTCGAACTTTCGGTGATCCTCTTACCTCTGCCTCCCAGGTGCTGGGATTAAAGGTGTGGACCACCACACCCGGCTAATTTTTATTTTCATTTTTTGAGAGAGCAAGGGAGAATGAGAGAGAGAGAGAATTGGTGTGCCAGGGCCTCTAGCCACTGTAATCAAACTCCAGATGCATGCACCACCTTATGTGTCCAGCTTATGTGGGACCCGAGGAGTCGAACATGGGTCCTTAGGCTTTGCAAGAAAGTGCCTTAACCACTAAGGCATCTCTCCAACCCAAAATATATTTTTAAAAAAGAATAAAGTGGGCTGGAGAGATGGCTTAGCAGTTGTCACTTGCCTGCAAGGCCTAAGGACTCATGTTCTACTCTCCAGGTCCTATGTAAATATGTACAAAGTGATGCAAGAGCATAAGCTCACACATGTGCACAAGGGGATGCATATGTTTGGAATTTGATTGCAGTGGCTGGAGGCCCTGGTGTGCTAATTCTCTTTCTTTCTCTCTCTCTCACTTGTTATCTCACATTAAAAAAAAAAAAAGGCCAGTTTGTTGGGCTTGTCTCCAAAAAGGGGGCAGCTGGAGAAATAGCTTAGCGGTTAAGGCATTTGCCTGTAAAGCCTAAGGACCCTGGTTTGATTCCCCAGAACCCACATAAACAAGATGCACAAGGGAGTGCATGCACCTGGAGTTCGTTTGCAGTGGCTGGAAGCCCTGGTGCACCCATTCTCTCTTTCTCTCTTAATCTTCCTCTCTCTGTCTCTCTCAAATAAATAAATAAATAATTTTTAAAAAAGAATAAAGTGAGGGTGAGGTGGTCCTTTTTTTTTTTTTTTTTTTTTTTTTTTTTTTGAGGTAGGATTATCTCTGGCTCAGGCTGACCTGGAATTCACTATGTAGTCTCAGGCTCTCCTTGAACTCATGGAAGTCCTCCTACCTCTGCCTTCCGAGTGCTGGGATTAAAGGCAATGCGCCACCATGCCTGGCTAGGTGGTCCTTTTGACGAGTTTCTGTGTGTGTGTGTGTGGTGGGGGAATGGGTGTGTCTGGGCACAGACTACTATGTGAGAGAGGTCACAGTGGCAATGCAGAGCGGCCTCTGGTCCTTCAGAGTGTCTAAGTGGGAAAGGCTATTTGGCCCTTGCTCAAATCAGAGGTATGGGTTGAGGTGCGGCAAGAAGGCACACAGATAAAAGTTACAATCGATCCCACCCAGGGATGCCAAAAAAAGTTATAACTAAGTTTGCTTCAGCTTGGCCAGTGGGCTAGGTTTACCTACCTGGTCTTTGTCGGTAGTGGGGGAGACTCTTAAAGTGACCACATTTATATTCTTACAGCAGGCAGGTAGGAAAGTGAGTGCTCGGTGGGGAGGTACTCCAGTGAGGTGGCCAGGTCACTTGAGGACAGAGCAGAGAGCAGGTGGGCTGTAGGAATACTGTGTGTGTGTGTGTGTGTGTGTGTGTGTGTGTGTGTGTGTGTGTTGGGAGGATGGGGCACTGGTATGATTTCAGAGCATTTGTTTCCAGAAATCCGCTGGACCCAGCAGGACTGAACTCCACTGGGCATCAGGCCAGGGCCTCGTGCTTCTCAGGTAGAGTCATGTCCACTGTCATAGTCATTGGAGAATACAGCCTGACACCTGCTAAGGTCTCGCTGACATTTCCCAGGGACAAAAGGTTCTGGGCCTCCTGCATGACGGTGACCTCGGTGGGATTTGAAGTCTCTGTTTGCCACATCATCCTTCCGTACTGACTTTGGGGATCCATTCTGTGGGGGTGAGAGTTCCTCTCTGTCCCCATGTTTAGAAATAGTACTGGTATTAGGGGAAGAACTGGCTCAGGCAAGTTCCAACCTGTCCTGGTTTTAGGCTTCTCCCAACATCCCAGGCCACCTGGCAGTGGGCGGTATGGCCTCGGATGAGAGGCCCAGCTGTTTTCCCTATGTAAAGCGAAGGCTCTGCTTGACAAGGCAGGCTGGAGGCAGGCAGCCAAGGATAATGAAAGGCTGTTGTCACTGTCATCACCACCAAAAGTGGGACAAGAAACGACATCAGATTTGAAACCCCTTTGGCCGGCGTCCACACTGCTGTAGCCTCAAAGTTATCCAACTTTCTGGGATTGCAGGTGACAGTATGTTTGAGCTGACCAGTGCCTTCGAAATCATGTCACATTTTCTTTCTTTTCTTTCTTTTTTCTTTTTAGTTTTTTGAAGCAGGGTCTCACTCTAGCCCAGGCTGACCTGGAATTCACTATGTAGTCTCAGGGTGGCCTTGAACTCATGGCGATCCTCCTACCTCTGCCTCCTGAGTGCTAGCATTAAAGGCGTGTGCCACCATGCCCGGCTCATGTCACATTTTCTCACCATGGACAGCTTTGAAGAAGACCTGCACAGAAGTAGCCACAGGGCTACTACATGCTTTTTCCCCTCCCTCTTAAATCACCATTTGTACCAGTAAGTTTGAGTTTCAGGGTTATGTATGGATGGGCACGCCTCAACTATATCTCTATCATTGAGAGCTAGCCAGCGGGGATATGAATGGAGCTCTCCCTTGTCTGCGAAGTCCATGGGAGAGAAAAAAAATGCCACCACACACTGTTCTCTGGGCAGAGTTGACACATGGTGCCATCTGCAGTCCCCGATGCCAATGCTAATTGAGCTGATCCCTCTGAACACTCGCTCACAAGTATCAGATGCTGCAGAAACGAACTCCTTACACTTCCTGCCCACGGGAGAAACCTTGAAGTCTGGGAAGAGCCACTGTGTGATTATCTATTTTCACAGCCTTTGTGATGTCAATTGACCATGTGGGGCTTTGGTCTGATTTTTCTTTGAATGTCCCGCCTGAGCTGTTTTGCTGCCTTGCAGGTGGAACCACGCAGTATGCTGGTCCGTGGGTTTTGGTGTGTCTGGGGCTTTGGCTCTCGTTCTTCCTCCAGAGTTCCAAGTGGCTTCTTCTGGTGAAGGGAACTCCTGGCAGCTGGGTCCCTCTCACCTGAGCACTTGTCCCCCAAGTGCTCCCATCCAGACACCTCTCCTCTCATGCACGGTGACAAGCCAGCACAGCTCTGGAATAAGGAAGGCCCTCCTGTGGTCAAGCCTTGCATTTAGCAGAGATCACAGGGTGCACAGCTCCCCTGAGGAGCCCACCCACCTTCTCTCACAGTCACAGACCAGTAGCTCCCAGCTGTTTGTGTTCCCCAGCAGATGGTCTCAGCTGAACTGAGGACTGGTATAGCCGGAGCCTCACTGTCCCCAGAGGGAACTGAGTGTGGAAACAGCTTCCCCAACTTCTCCCCAGGGGCCGTGTCCCAGGGTCCTGGACAAGTGCCACACGGTGTTCTCTGTCTGGACAGTTCCAAGAGCGAAGAAATGGAACAGCTCTACCCGACTGTGCCACTGGCCTTGAGGGTTGGATGCTGATGACCACAGAGAGATGCTTCAAAGGAACCCTCACCCTATTCCTTACAGATGCTCTGAGGGAGCCTCGCAACACTGTTTGAAAGAAAAGCAAATTCTCCACCCCACCTGGCGGATGAACCAGAGCCTGTGTTTCCACCAGGCCTGGTGATGCAATCTTCCTCTGAGGTTTGGGAAGTGAAGTTCTCAAGCCCAGCCTTTCACAAAGCTTCGGCAGTGGCAATCTAGATGAGAATACCTATGAAGCACACAGGGGAGTCAGGCTTTCAGCTTCAGCAGCAGGCTTAACTGTACCATGTTCCTACAGCTAGGTGGCGCTTCTGGTTAGAAAGTGCACCAACAGGGCTGGAGAGATGGCTGAGCGGTTAAGGCGCTTGCCTGTGAAGCCTAAGGATTCAGGTTCGGTTCCCCAGGACCCATGTAAGCCAGATGCACAAAGTGGCTCATGTGTCTGGAGTTCACTTGCAGTGGCTAGAGGCCCCAGTGTGCTCATTCTCTGTCTCTCTCTCTTTGCCGCTCTCTCTCTCAAATAAATAAATAAATATTTTTAAATATTTTATTTATTTGAGGGAGAAAGAGGAAGAGAGAGAGAGAAAGAGAGAGGGAGAGAGACAGAGAGAGAATGCACACGCCAGGGCCTCCAGCCACTGCAAATGAACCCCAGATACATGTGCCACCTTGTGCATCTGGCTTACATGGATCCTGGGGAATCAAACCCAGGTCCTTTGGTTTTCCAAGCAAGTGCCTTAACTGCTAAGCTATCTCTCCAGCCTCCAAAATATTTTTTCGAAATTTTTATTTATTTACTTGAGACAGAGTGAGAATGGGCACGTCACTTCAAACGAGCTCCAGATGCATGTGCCACCATGAGCATCTGGCTTATCTGGGACGTGGAGAATTGATCCGGGGTCCTTAGGCTTCACAGGCATATGTCTTAACCTCTAAGCCATCTCTCCAGCCCTCCAAATTTCTTTTTGAAGAAAGCACACTAACATCAGTCCAGCCTTTATGATGGTCCTGGTCTTTGTGGATCATGCTTTCTCAGTGGCCTGCCTCAAAGTAATTCACGTTTCTGGGATGGGTGGCTACAACCCACTGGGTTGCGGTGGTGTCAAGGAATGTTATTTCTGACCCTGTGAGCAGGCTGCCAGGAGGATATGCATAGCTCATCTCTGGCCTCTGAAACCACCTGTCCATTTCAAAGGCTGAATGCCTCCTCCACTGATCAGGTTTGTCAGTGTGGTCACTGGGACAATGAGAACCAAAGACCTGTGTGGTTAACGGAGAGTAGTGACTTTTCTCTGGGGACACTTGTCATTCTTCTCATTGGGGCCATCCTGTTGACCCAGGTATACACGCTAACACAAGCCCTAGTTCACTGAGCAGACTACCTGTAGAAGTGAAATGTTCAGCCATTGTCCCTAGAGTGGGCACTCTCCACTGGCCCCTCTGCCCTGGAACTCTGGCATTTCAGGAACATGGGGTGGGCAAGGCCCAGTGCTGTCATGACAGGTAAGGAGTACAGCCCATGGAGATCTCCTCCTCTGGCTACTTGGTGTGGAGAACAATGACTTATTTTTTAAATATTTCACTTATGTATTTGAGAGAGATAGAGAGGAAGAGGCAGACAGAAAGAATGAGTATGGGCTGGAGAGATGGCTTAGCAGTTAAGGTGCCTGCCTGTGAAGCCTAAGAACACTCGTTCGAATCTTCAGGTCCCACATATAGCCAGATGCAAAAGTGATGCAAGCATGCAATGTCGCACATGCCCACAAGGGGGAGCATGCGCCTGGAGTTCTTTCACAGAGGCTGAAAGGCCCTGGTGCACCGATTCTCTTTGTCTCTTCCCCTCTTTCTCTGTCTTCCTCTCTCTCTGCTTCTCTCAAATTAAATAAAAAAAAAAGAAAAGAAAAAGAAAGTAAGAAAATGAGTATGGGTGTGCCAGGGCTTCCTGCCACTGAAAACCAACTCCAGGTGCACATGCCACTTAGTGAATCTGACTTTATGTGGGTATTGGGGAACTGAATCCTGGCCATCAGGTTTTGCAAGCAATTGCTTCAACCACTGAGCAATCTCTTCAGCCATTATTATTATTATTATTATTATTATTATTATTATTATTATTTTGGTTTTTCAAGGTAGAGTCTCATGCTAGCCCAGGCTGTCCTGGAATTTACTATGTAGTTTCAGTCTGGTGTCAAACTCACAGTGATCCTCCTACCTCTGCCTCCTGAGTGCTGGGATGAAAGGCAGCCCCTATTTAAAAAAAAAAAAAAATAAGCCGGGCGTGGTGGCTCACACCTTTAATCCCAGTCGGGAGGCAGAGGTGGCTCAGGCCACCTTTAATCCCAGCACTCGGGAGGCAGAGGTAGGAGGATCGGGAGGCAGAGGTAGGAGGATCATGAGTTCGAGGCCACCCTGAGAATACAGAGTGAATTCCAGGTCAGCCTGGGCCAGAGTGAGACCCTACCTCAAAACCAAAAAAAAAAAAAAAAAAAAAAAAAAATAAAAAAAAAATAAATTAAAAAAAATATATATATATATAATTTGAGAGAGAAAGAGGGAGAGAGAGAGAGAGAGAGAGAGAGAGAGTATAAGTGCATCATGGCCTCTTGCCACTGCAAATGAATTCCAGACCCATGTGCCACTTTGTGCATCTAGCTTTATGTAGGTACTGGGGAATTGAACCCAGGGCGTTTTGCAAGCAAGAGCCCTTAACTACTGAGTCTTCAGCCCAGAGGGTAGTGACTTCTGTGTGATGCCGCACAGTAAGCAGGGGCTCTGAGGAGAGGAGAGGCAGTATGCAGCCCAGCCTTGCCCATCTGGAGCCTGATATGAGCAGGCTCAGACCAGTCCTAGCTGGGGCTGTGGAGATGCCTGGCATAGGGCTGCTCCTTGCCAACTGCTCATGGGCAGTTTGGCTCCTGTGAGTTCTGTGTAAGCCTTTGTATTCCCATGTGAGTGAAAAGATTTGAGGCCTCATTCATTAAATATGCCATGACCTGTGCTAACCGCTCTGTGACCTGGAGGAAGGCGCTTTTGTAGACAGCAGAGAATGGAGTCCTACATATCATCCTGTGCAGGGGCTGGAGGACCGCCTGAAGTCAGAGCCTGAAAGATGGGCTGTTCCAGCTGGAGAAGGACGGCACATCTCAGTAGGTAAGGTGTTCAGGAGCATGGATGTGTGAAGCTGAGTCCCTTCGGGGAACAGACCAAAGTGGGAGTGGGAAGAGGTGGGTGAGGTCCCACACAATCTTGTACACTCCTGGGAGTGTTAACACCTGCTTGCAGAGGGCTGATGGTACTGTGACAGTAATGACAGTAGTGTGACAGTAATGATAGTAGCAGTGAGAAGGGCATTAGTGTGAACAGGTGAAAGTTTTGAGTTCTCATGAGGACTAATGTCACATTGAGCATCTGGCCTTGTTAGAACCCCATATTCGCAGCTAGACGGCCATTTTGGGTTAATTTTTGGTTTGTGACTCATTCTCTTGGTTCCAGAGGTGGCCTTATTTCCTATTCTTTTAAATTTTTTTAAATTATTTTTTTAATTTAATTTTATTTATTTGAGAGCGAGAGACAGAGAGAGAAAGAGACAGAGAGAGAGAGAGAGAGAGAGAGAGAGAGAGAGAGAATCAGGGCCTCCAGGCACTGCAAACGAACTCCAAACGCATGCACCACCTTGTGCATCTGGCTTACGTGGGTACTGGGGAATTGAGCCTTGAACCGGAGTCCTTAGGCTTCACAGGCAAGTGCTTAACCGCTAAGCCATCTCTCCAGCCCCTATTTTTTTTTTTTTTTTTGAGGTAGGGTCTCGCTCTGCTCAGGCTGACCTGAAATTCACTATGTAGTCTCAGGGTGGCCTCAAACTCATGGTGATCCTCCTACCTCTGCCTCCCAAGTGCTGGGATTAAAGGCATGCACCACCACACCCAGCTTCCTATTTTTTAAAAATTGATTAATTTATTTATTTGAGAGAGACAGACTGAGAGAGAGAGGAAGGCAGATAGAGAGAGAGAATGGGCATGCCAGGACTTCCAGCTGCTGCAAATGAACTCCAGACATATGCACCACCTTGTGCTTCTGGCTTTCGTGGGTCCTGGGGAATAGAACCTGGGTCCTTTGGCTTTTCAGGCAAGTGTCTTAATGGCTAAGCCATTTCTCCAGCCCCCTATTCTTATTAATTCTTAACTAATGGGCCAAGGTTGCGGCCATAATAGCCATTCTACAGATGGGGAAGGTGGAGTGCTGCTACTGTGAGAAGCACTCTCAGGGCTAGGACAGAACCTGATGTTCTTCCTCACCCAGGTGCCCAGGTAGTGCTGCATGGCACCACAAGGTGAAGTGCTCAGTATACACTCCTTCCCAGGACAAAGACCTAGAGTGTCACTGGCCTTAGCATGGTAGGATCCACCTCTCCTTTGGTGATCCACATACTCCCCCCATGGGAGTCATCTGAACACTTGGCAAAAGAGACCACAGGACAGGGGCTGCAACTGCCCATCTCCCCTGCCCTCATTGGCCCAGCCAGCTCTGCCCACTTACCTCTCAGCAGAGATGCAGTGTGCTTCCATATCAGACAGATGGCTCTCTGGACAGAGCTCTGTTTTCACCTGGTGGCTTGGAGCTTAACTTTTTTTTAACAAAATATTTTATTTTTTATTCATTTATTTGTGAGAGAGAGGGAGAGAGAGAGAGAATAGGTGCACCAGGGCCTCTAGCCACTGCGAACAAACTCCAGATGCATGTGCCATCTTATGCATCTGGCTTATGTGGGTACTGGGGGATTGAACCTGGGTCCTTAGGCTTTGCAGGTAAGCACCTTACCTGCTAAGCCATCTCTCCAGCCCCAAGTTTAACGTTTTGAGGACAAAATGGAAACAAAGCAGATTTAACCAGCAGTGAGGAGAGGTACCGCCTTGTGGAAATGTGTCTCCTGTACATCAGCCTCTGCTATTGTGAGCCTAACTTGCTGGCTCTGATTCCCCACTTCCTCAGACCAAAGGGCTGTGGCTTAGTTCATACAGAACATCGAAACCCACCCTGCAGCAATGGGACTCTGGATGCAGGGCCATCCTCGATTGTCCTCTTGTGCCCCTCAGGGAGTGGGATATGGAGAAGGAGTCAGAGACAAGGTATGCCTGAGCAGAATGAGGTGCTGAAAGTTGTTACAGTGAGTTACTCAACATGACCTGGGAGAGTGGCTCCCCCCGCCCCCCGCAAACCCGCTACACACACAGAAGAAACAGTATAGGTGGGAGGACACAATGATTGGGCATTCAGAGCTGGACTTCAACATTGGGGAAACAACCACCACCCTTCCCCAAGTAATCAACAATTAGCTGTTATTGGGCAGGAGAGATGGCTTAGCAGCTAAGGCATTTGTCTGCAAAGCCTAAGGACCCAGGTTCGATTCCGCAGAACCCACATAAGCCAGATGCACATGGTGGTGCATGCATCTGGAGTTTGTTTGCAGTGTCTAGAGGCCCTGGCATGCCCATTCTCTGTCCCTCTCTCTCTCCCTCTCTCTCATAAATAAATAAAAATATCTTAAAATTATAAAAAGAATCAGCTGTTATTGAGAATGTTTTATTTATTGATTTATTTGTTTATTTATTTATTTGCAAGCAGAGAGAGAGAAAGAGAGAGCTAGAAGAGAGACAGACAGAGAGAGAATGGGCACGCCAGGGCCTCAAGACACTGCAAACTAACTCCAGGTGCATGTGTCCCTCGTGCATCTGGCTTATGCGAGTCCTGGAGAATCGAACCGGGACCCTTTGGCTTTGCAGGAAAATGCCTTAACTTCTAAGCCATCTCTCCAGTCCCTATTGAGAATGTTTTGGAAGACTTTGGGGTGCTTCTAATCAAGGACACTGCCTGGCTGCGGAGCAGGTGCCTGTTATAGCTCAGTGCACACGGTTGCTACATAATCATGGTCCATTCACCACTGGGACACACCACGCTCGCCTGGCCGACCAACAGGGTGGTACAAGTTCACCTCTATGTTCTTTTCTCAAAATATAAGTGCACATTGACCTCTCAGTGTAATCACTGAGCTCAATTGCTTCCTAAGGGCATGTTTGTGAAGTAGAGAGCCTGTGAGAAGTCCAGGCCAACGGAGGCTTCTTGGGCTGGAGAGATGGCTCAGCAGTTAAGGCACTTGCCCACAAAATCTTGGGACCCGAGTTTGATTGCTCAGAGCCCCTGTAAAGCTGGATGCACATGGTGGCGCATAGGTCTGGAGTTCATTTGCAATGGCTAGAGGCCCTGGTGTGCCCATTCTCTCTCTCTCTGCCTCTTTCTCACTCGCTCTTAAACAAACAAACAAACAAACAAACAAACAAACAAACAAACAAACAAAAAGGTTTCTTGCATTTTTCAACTCTGCTCTGTCAAAAAGCTGCAGGTGTCCACAGATGTGGGAAGCCAGACCTACTGGGAATAGCTTGGGAGGCCAGTCACTTGAAAGATGGGTGCAGGGAGTCTGCTCTGCTCCTCTGGGTGTTGTATCTCTCCTCTCCCACTGGAGAAAGAGTCACGTGTTCTTTGACTCAAGGAAAGCTGACCGTATGCGTTGGAGAAAGCAGGGAAGATGGGCGGATATCTCCAGCAAGATGCTGCTTCCCATATGCATATCCCTCTCTTCATTCATCCACCTAATTCTGCCAGAGAATCCATGGAGACCTGTGACATGGAGTGGAAGAAAGATGTAATGACAGGATTGCTGGTGTGCAGGAAAATGGAGTCACACTCTGATAGGGAAGTGAGCTAGGTATGTATGTATGTATGTATGTATGTATGTATGTATGTATGTATGTACGTACGTATGTATGTGTGTTTTTTGAGGTAGGGTCTCACTCTAGTACAAGCTGACCTGGAATTCACTATGTAGCCTCAGGGTGGCCTTGAACTCACCACAATCCTCCTACCTCTGCTTCCTGAGTGCTGGGATTAAAGATGTGCACCATCATGCCCGGCTTTATTTTTTATTTTATTTAAATAAAAAAAATTTATTTGTGGGCCAGGTGGTGGCGCATGCCTTTAATCTCAGCAGTTGGGAGGCAGAAGTGGGAATATCGCTGTGAGTTCAAGGCTACCCTGAGAATACAGAGTGAATTCCAGGTCAGCCTAGGCTACAGTGAGACCCTACCTTGAAAAACCAAAAAATAAAAATAAAAAAAGTATTTGTGGGCCGGGTGGTGGCACACGCCTTTAATCCCAGCACTCAGGAGGCAGAGGTAGGAGGATCACCATGAGTTCAAGGCCACCCTGAGTCTACATAGTGAATTCTAGGTCAGCCTGGGCTAGAGTGAGACCCTACCTCCAAAAACAAAAACAAATGCAAACAAACAAACAAAAAAAAAACGTGGGTTGGAGAGATGGTTTAGCAGTTAAGGTGCTTGCCTGTGGAAGCCTAAGGACCCTTGTTTGATCTTTCTCCAGATCCCACATAAGCCAGATGCACAAAGGTGAGGCAAGTACAAGGTTGCACATGCCCACTAGGAGGCATAAGCATCTGGTGTTTGATTGCAGTGGCTGAGGCCCTGATGCACCAATTCTCTCTCTCTGTGTGTCTAAAAAAATTCATTCATAAGTAGAGAGAGAGAGGGAGAAGGAGAAAGAGAGAGAATGGGCACACCAGGGCTTCTTGCCACTGCAAATGAACTCCGCATGCATGTGCCACTCTATGCATCTGGCTCTATGTGGGTACTGAGGAATTGAACCCAGGTTGTTAGGCTTTGCAGGCAAGCGCCTTAACTGCTGAGCCATCTCTCCAGCCCCTAGTATGACAGGCAGAAACAGCACAGAGGATTGAGGTGGAGGAGTGCTTTTTCTCTCCTACTGTGCAAGAAGGAAACATCATCTCCCACTTGGACCAGAGATGGAGGTTACCAGGCTATGTGGCCAAGTTGATTTCTATTGTGAATGCTGGTGCTTGGGATACACATGGGTCCCCAGGACAGCCAATACCTTAGGCCCTGGGAACAGCACCCGGGGTGGGGGGCGACTTAGATAGCACAAGTCCCCTCATAGAGGCCAGAGGCTTTTTTCCCTGACCTTGAACGAATCCCTACTGCATATATGCCATTGGAGAGCGGACTGACACAGCCTTTCAGTCTGAGAAGTAATGATACCTGGTGGCATTAATTGTCAAGGTGACTACCGCAGAGACAACAGCTGTGCGTGATTAAGATGCATATTCCCAGGAACTGCTGGGGATGGAGATTTGAAGTGACACCCATGTCACCTTCAAAGCATTCATCTTCTTCCTGTCTTGGGCTTAAATTGGGAGTTATCATTTCCCTGCCCTTACCCCCTCACACACATTTTTTTTTTGTTTCCACTTTTAAAACATCTGATATTCTCTGGAGAATTGAGTTTGTTTTTCTTCTTTTTTTAAAGAAAGTGTCTGTGAGCAGCACTCCGCAGACACTGAGGTAACCTGATGGGGCTTTGCCTTCTTTTAATTTTAAATGAACCTCAAGTGCAAAACAATAGAGAGAAAAGGATGCCTAGTGGGATCTAGAGAACTAAAAATAAATAAATAAATAAATAGATAAAGAATTGCACACTAAAATAATTTAATTAATGGTCACCTTCATTTTTAAAAAGGCTCTAAGGCTGGAGGGATGGCTTAGCGGTTAAGGCATTTGCCTGCAAAGCCAAAGGACCCAGGTTCGATTCCCCAGGACCCACATTAGCTGGATGCACGAGGGGGTGCACACGTTTGGAGTTCATTTGCAGTGGCTGGAGGCCCTGGTGGGCCCATTCTCTCTCTCCCTCTTTCTCTGTCAAATATATAAATAAATAAAAATAAAATATTTTAAAAGGCTTTAGAGAGGCTAGAGAGATGGCTTAGTGGTTAAGGCACTTGCCTGCAAAGTCAAAGGACCCAGGTTGTTGTTGCATTGGCTGGGAGGCCTTGGCATACCCATTTCCTCTCTCTCTCTCTATTTGCTTCTGCCTCTCTCAAATAATATTTTAAAAGTCCCTAGAGAAATTACATTTAAGAACCAAAGCGAACTGACTAAGCAATGCTGTCAGAGTCAGAAGTTAACAGCCACATATAATTAATACTCTACGTCAGGTCAAATAAAATGGCACATTCCATTTCTCTACAGCACAAGTGACATTTCCTTTTTTATATATGTAGTTTTCTTTTTAAATTTTTATTAGCATATATTCCTTGTACAAAGTGATGAGTTTCATAGTGACATTTTCATTTGAGTCTATAATTTACTTTGACCATATTCATCCCTGTTACACTTCCCTGTCCTTCCTGCCTCACTCCCACTAGTCTTCCTTTTCAAAAAAATACTTCCTCTAGGGTTGGGGAGATGGCTTAGTACTTAAGATGCTTGCCTGTGAAGGACTCAGGTTCAATTCTCTAGAACCCACATAAGCCAGATGCACGTGGCAGTGCATGCATCTGGAGTTTGTTTGTAGTGGTCTGCCTATTCTCTTTCTTTCTCTCTCTCTCGCTCATGAATAAATACATAAAATAAAAAAATAGAAAATAATATTTTTTTATGAAAGTAAGAGAAAGATAATTGGCTCACCAGGCCTCCAGCCACTTAAATAGAACTCCAGATGCTTGTGCCACCTTGTGCACATTTGTGACCTTGTATGCTTGTGTCACCTTGTGTGTCTGGCTTATGTGGGACCTGGAGAGTGGAACATGGGTCCTTAGGATTTGCAGGCAAGCACCTTAACTACTCGTTAAGCCATCTCTCCAGCCCAGAAAATGCTATTTAAAAAAGAACTCCCCCAAAACTTCCGTCTAGTCTTATGTTATATGTAGCTCCACATGATAGGAAACTTCTAGAGATACTTTTTGTGATTCTGGTTCATTTCACTTAACATGACCTCCAGTTCCATCCATTTTCCTGCAAATGTTATAATTATATTCTTTAAAAATATTTTTAGCCGGGCGTGGTGGCGCACGCCTTTAATCCCAGCACTCGGGAGGCAGAGGTAGGAGGATTGCCGTGAGTTCAAGGCCACCCTGAGACTACATAGTTAATTTCAGGTCAGCCTGGGCCAGAGTGAGACCCTACCTTGAAAAACAAAAACAAACAAACAAAAAAAATATATATATATATTTAATTATGTATTTGAAAGAGAGTATGGGTGTGTCAGGGCCTCCTGCCCAATGCATACAAACTCCAGGCTCATGCACCACTTTCTGCATCTGGCTTTACGTCAACACTGGGAAATCAAACCTAGCCTGTCATGCTTTGCTTTTAACCACTGAGCCATCTCCAGCTTTGAACTATATTCTTTCTTTTATTTTTTTTTTCTTTTTTTTTTTGGTTTTCCGAGGTAGGGTCTCACTCTAGCTCAGGCTGACCTGGAATTCACTATGTCATCTCAGGGTGGCCTCGAACTCATGGCGATCCTCCTACCTCTGCCTCCTGAGTGCTGGGATTAAAGGCGTGCGCCACCACGCCCGGCCTATTCTTTCTTTTAATGACCAAGTAATACTCCATTTGTGTATTGATAACACATTTTCTCTATCCATTCATCCATTTTTATTTGTTTTTTAAAAATAATATTTATTTGTACATGTATGTGTGTGAATGGGTGCACATGTGCTCTGGTGCATGTCAGAAGTAGGAGGACAACCTCAGGGTGTTTCTTTTCCCCACCTTCTTTGTTTTGGTTTTGTCAAGGTAGGGTCTCACTCTAGTCCAGGGTGACCTGGACTTTGCTCTGTAGTCCCAGGCTGCCCTCAAACTCACAGTGGTCCTCCTACCTCTGCCTCCCATTACTGTAGGTATGTAGGGATTACAGATGTGTGTGCCACTTTGCATCTAGTTTTACATAGGCACTTACTAATATAGACATTTAAACATATTAATTTTGCCAATCCATTAGCATGGATCTTTTTTTATTTTTTATTTTTTTGGAGAGAGACAGAGAGAGAGAGAGAGACAGAGGAAGACAGAGATGGGCGTGGCAGCAGTGTCTCAGCTGCTGCGAATGAAATCCAGATGTGTGCGCCCCCTTGTGGTCAAGTGCGGCATTGTGCCCTTGCCTCACTGCATCTGGCTAAACGTGGGACCTGGAGATTGGAACTGCTGGAGATTGGAACCAGTGTTCTTAGGCTTAGAAGGCAGGCGCCTTAACCCCTGAGCCATCTCTCCAGCCCAGCATGGATCTTTTTGGCTTTTCGAGGCAGGGTCTCACTCTAGCTCAGGCTGACTTGGAATTCATCATGTAGTCTCAGGGTGGCCTTGAACTCAGAGTGATCCTCTTGCCTCTGGATCTTTTTAGTGTTTTCTTCAACTTTTTCCTCAGTGTTTTCAAGTTTCTATTGTCCCCACTACAGTGATTAAGTTTGTTCCTACTTTTCTTTAAAGGATATTGTGAATAGGATAGTTCTCCTAATTTTTTAATTAAAAAAATTATTTGAGAGAGATAGAGAGAGGGAGAGAGAGAGAGAGAGAGACATGGAGGGAGAACTGGCACATCAGGGCCTCAGCCACTGCAATCGAACTCCAGACCCTTAGGTCATCTAGTGGGCATGTGTGACCTTGCACGTGCCTCACCTTTGTGCATCTGGCTAACGTGGGATCTGGAAAGTCAAACCTGGGTCCTTAGGCTTTGCAGGCAAGCGCCTTAATGGCTAAGCCATCTCTACTGCCCCTTACTTTTTTTTTTAATGTTGATTTTTAATCCTGCTACTTTGTTGAAAGTTTATCAAATCTAAGACTTCCGGTGATCTCCTTAAGATTTACATGTGCACATGTTTATGGAGGCCAGAGGGTGACATTGGGTGTCTTCCTTAATTCATTAATTGCTGTCCACCTTATTTTGTGAGACAGGGTGGCTCACTGAACCTGGAGCTCACCCATTTGGCTAAACATGCTAGAGATAGCAAGCCTCAGGGATCCTTCTGTCTCTGTCTCCTCAGTACTGGGAGTACAGGCAGGCACGACATGCTTGACTTTTATGTGGATGCTGGGAATCCAAACTCAGCAAGCACATTCCCAATTTAGTAATCACTCTAGCCCCAACCTTTATGCTTTCTTAATGGTACCATCATATTATCTGCAAATAGGGATATTTTGACTTATTTTCCTATTTGTATCCCTAATAATCTGGCTAAGACTTAAACACTATATTGTAGTTTTCTCTTGCTTCTAGTTTTCTTCCAGTATGATCAGATGCAAGAAACTATTTCTTTTTTCTATTTGCTAAGACTTGAAGCCAAGTGTGGCGACATATGCCTCTAATCTCAGTACTTGGGAGGTGGACACAGGAGGATGGTCCTTAGTGAGTTTGAGAAGAGCCTGGGCCACATAAGACCTTGCCTCAAAATAAAACAAAAAGCAAAAAGACTTTTTTATGGTCAGGATATGGCCCACTTTGGAACAAGTTCCAGTGAGCTGCCGAGAATGTGTGCTCTGAAGCTGTTGGGTAGAATCTTCTGTAAATGTTTATTAAATCTGTTTAATCCATGACGTAGTTTAAGTCTGGTATTTCTTTGTTGTTATTCATTATTATCATATAAGGACCTTTATGTCCCTTAATGTTCATTAGATTGTGTGTGCGTGTGGGAGGGGGTGGTGGGTGTGTGCACATATGTGTGGCCAGAGGACAACCATGAGTGTTCTTCCTTAGGAACTAACCTTGGTTTCCTTTTGTGTTTGAGACAGGGTTTCTCATTGGCCTGAAGCTTGCCAAATTGGCTAGACTGGCTATCCAGCAAGTACCAGACAACTCTGCCTGCCCAGAACTGGTATTACAAGTATGCACCACCACCCAACTTTTTTCCTAATGTGGGTGGTAGGGACAAAACTTGGGTCTTCATATGCCACATTAGCTGGCCTGCAAGCTTCGCTATTCTCCTGACTCTACCTCCCATTGCTTGATGAAGGTGTGTCTGGCTTTACGTGGGTGCCTGCAAAGCAAGCAACCAGCACAATTAGCCATTGAGCAATTTCCCCATCCTAGCTCCTGATTCTTGCATAGCAAGCAATTTAGTCCCTGAGCTATCTCCCCAGCCCTCACTAGTGTTTGCTTATGAAATTAGGTGAGACACAATTCAGTACATGTATAACTGTTTTAAAATTTATTTATTTATTTGAGAGAAAGGGGGAGGGAGGGAGGGAGAGAGGAAAAGAAATATGGGCACATCAGGACCTCTAGCCACTGCAAACAAACTCCAGATGCATGTGCCACCTTGTGCATCTGACTTATGTGGGTATGGGAAATCAAACCTGGGTCCTTAGGTTTCGCAGGCAAGCGCCTTAACAGCTAAGCCATCCCTCCAGCCCTAGTGTTGAAGAGTTGAAACAATTGACATGTAGGGTCTCTTGATAAATATCTGCTGATTCCCATGATGTTGTTTTATTTCTGGTTCATTTCAATATTTTCTGTTCTTTCTCCCTTGTTCAGCTTTAGAGGTTTGCTGATTGAGTTGGGAGATGCTAAATTTCATGGTTCTTACGTATCTGTTCCTCTCATGAGATTTATTCTTCCCTGTGCTCTCATATGACTTTCTTCTTCCTCTGTGTGTACAGTTCCTTTAACTGTCTTCTGCATTGCTGGCTTAGTACTCGCCAATCACTTCAGTGTGTGCTTATTTGGAACATCTTTATTTCTTCATCAATTTTGAAATAGAACAACTGACCGAATCTTGACTGCAGTCATTCACTTTTAGGGCTGGAAATATATAATCATATGCTTTCCTAGATTTTTAGTTTTCTATTGAGAGGTCTCACATTATTCTGATGGGATTGCCTTTGAAAGTTGGCGATTTTTCTCTTGCAGTTTTTAAAACTGTTTCATGAGCTTGCCTCTTGTAATTATATATCCATGTCTTCCTCTAGATTGGGGAAATTTGTTATCATTTCATTGAATTGGTTTTCCCATGCTGTTAGTTTTTATCTTAGCTCCTTCTCTACACTATCGATTCTCAGGTTTGTTTTCTTAATACTATTCCAGAGTTCTTGATGGATATTTGAATGTAATATTTCCTTGACCTTTTCTTCTACTCCACAATATTCTTTATCTGTTTTTTTTTGCTTGAATTTTTCATTTCTAACTTTGTTTTTGAATCTCAACTTCCTTGCAAAAGAAACCCCGAGTTCTTAAACCATGTCAGATTTATGCCTACAAGATACTAGAAATGTAGTACTTTCATTTAGACAACTTTCTGTGAAACAGGTACAATAAGCCTAGTCTGTACTGAGAATGGAAGCTACAATGATCATCCAAATGGCACCTATGCTGCCATAGAGCACAGGGTGGCAACTTCAGCCAAGAAAATGACAACAGGAAATTAGCAAAGGCTAAATGTGGGGAGAAAGTGGTCATGGGAGTTCTCTTCAGAGAGAGGTTTTTGCTAAGACTTGGTGGATGTGTCTGGGTCTGAGATGCCACATGCAAATGCCCTGGGGTAGAACGGCCATCCTATCAAGGCTGAATGAGGCACAGAGTGGTTGGGGCTATGTGTGAGAATGCCAAGAACTCAGGGACTACAGCTAGGGCTGGCTCTTTTATTTCTTATTTTTATTAATTATTTTTTGAAAGCGGAGGGAGAAAGAGAGAGAGTGAGAATGGGTGCACCAGGGCCTTAAGCCACTGCAAACTCCAGATGTGTGCACCCCCTTGTGCACATGTGTGACATTGCGTGCTTTGTATCACTGTGCATCTGGCTACGTGGGATCTGGAGATTTGAACATGAGTTCTTAGGCTTCACAGGCAAGCGCCCAAACCGCTAAGCCATCATTCCAGCCCTTTTATTATTTTTAAAAATATTTTATTTATTTGCACACACAGGGAGGAGATAGAGAGAGAGAGAGTGGGTGCACCAGAGCTTCTAGCCACTGCAAACGAACTCCAGAAGAATGCTCCACATTATGTATCTGGCTTTATGTGGGTACTGGGAAATTGAATCTGGGTCATTAGGCTTTGCAGGCAGGCACCCTAACCACTGAGCCATCTCTAGGGATGGCTCTTACTACTATTGTGTTGCTGGATTCTATCACTGATCCCACCTCCAGCCCCCACATCATGACATTCTGAGGGCCAAGCACACCTTTCAATCTGAGAGTAAGTAAAAAGGGTTAAGGTGGGGGCATTTGCAAGACATGCAGTGAGAAACAAGGTATGCTTTTGAAAAGTCAAGAACCCAGAAGACATGTCAGAAGTTTCAAGTTCCCAACAGGAAACAGTAAAACATGGAGGAGCAGGAAGCATCCCAAAGACAAGAGGCAGAGGGACCAGGCTGAGGATGAAGCACCTTTGGCTGGAGCCCCACAACTGAGCTGCCTGAGGGGGAGAGGAGCTGAGAACTGGGGTTCTCACGAGACATTGAACAATGTCCTGGGAAGTTCTACCAGAATTTAAAGGCAGAAGCCAAGGAGATGAAGCAGCGAGAAGGGACAGACAGTGAAGCACGCAGCTTCTCTGAGAAGACCCAGGATAACCAGAACAGAAGCAACAGCTGAAGGCAATTTATGCTAAAAGTATTCATGTATGCAGACTGGATCTTCAACAAAAATCAGCACAAAGACATCATATCCCAAGAAATTCCAAAATAAAATTATGAAAAAAAAAATCCTAAAAATGTCCTGGAAGATTTGGAATCTCAATTTTTTTTTTCCTTTGGTTTTTCGAGGTAGGGTTTTACTCTAGCTCAGGCTGACCTGGAATTCACTATGTAGTCTCAGGGTGGCCTCAAACTTACAGTGATCCTGCTACCTCTGCCTCCCGAGTGCTGGGATTAAAGGCGTGCGCCACCACGCCCAGCTGGAATCCCAACTTTTTGTCAGAAGACATCCCAATCACCTTCCCAAGACATGCAAGAGATGAAGCGGAATTCTCGTAGAATAACAGATGAGCAAGTGTACAGTGTGGGCTTTCCTTGAACTCACAGAAAGGAAGTTCATCTCCTCCCCGCAGTCAGCTCAGAAGAGTCAATGGATGTATGGCCAACCATTTTTTTTTTTGTTTGTTTGTTTCAGAATCAGATTCTGCTGTTGTCAAATGACCCCCTTCCCTTATTTCTTCAACATGTGTCGTTTGGCACAGGTGAGGGCAGCAGAAAGGGGGACATCATCTTCTCTGTATGAGTCTTAACCACTGAGCCATTTGCTGGGGACACCATCTTCTCTGTATATGCCACACTGACCTTTCCATGGGCAGAGACCTCCACAACAAACAGGGTCACTTCCTGGCACCAGCTCTCACACATCACTGACACGCAGGATGGACAAAGAAGTGCCAATTTTCATGCAGCCAACTGGGAAGAGATCTGACACTGGACTCAATTGTCTTCAAAAGCTTCTGTGAGCTGTCAGCTGCTTGATGTAAAGCTGGACCATGAGGGCTAGAGAGATGGCTTAGAAGTTAAGGAGCTTGACTGTGAAACCTCAGGATCTATGTTAGACTCCTCAGGTCCTACGGAAGCCAGATGCACACAGTGATGCAAGCATTCAAGGTCACACACGTGCACAAGATGGCACATGTGTCTGGAGTTCGACTGCAGTGGCTGAAGGCCCTGGTGCACCAATTCTCTCATAAAAACAACAACAAAGCTGGACCATGGGACCCCAGAAGCAATCAAAGATCCTGGGAATTTGTGTCTGGGGGTTCCTGTCAATCAACATATTATTTTGTGTGTGGATACAAATGTGTAGCATCAAGCCAGCTCTGTTCAAGGGACTGTCCATCACCACCAGCAAGCTCTGGTGGCCTATGTCTGGTCTCACTGTCCCAAAGTCCCTCCTATTCTTTAACAACACAGATTAGAGCTAAGTGGCTCGTATGTCTTCTCTGCCTTTCTCGTTTGCCTGTGGGATGTGGAAGGCCTCAATAGACAAAGCTCCTCTTAGTTTACACGGTTTTGTATCATGGAATTCTGCTAGACTGGTTGGAAACAAGGAGGTGAGCACTGGAATGAGTCAAAGAGCACAAAATAAAACACTGACAGCCCAGGCTGTCAAAGCCAACTAGCTCTTCTCCAAAACCAGGTTTAACCTCAGCTTTCTCCATCATCCACTTTTTGTTCAGTATAGGTTGGTGCTGCCCACATTCAGAGTGCATCTGCCATTCTCAGCTAAACTTTTCTGGAAACATTTCATAAACATGCCCAGAAGTTTGTCCCTTCAGTGACTTTTTAAAAAATCTTTTTTTTTCTTTTGAGACAGAGTCTGTATTTTATCTTAGGCTGGCCTCAAATTCAGTATGCAGAGGATGACCTTAAATGTTTTGCCTTCCACCTCCAAAGTGCTGGGATTACAAGTGTGCCCTACTATGCCCAGTTTCTGTGCTGCTGGGGACTGAAGCCAGGGCTTAGTGCATACTAGGCAAGCACTCTAAAACGGAAACACATCCCCTAGCCCCTCCTAGGTGATTTAAAATCCAGCCAAGTTGACAATGAAGACTGACTGTTAAAAAATAGCATCCTGCGAAGGTGACCAATGTTTGTCTAGAATAAGAAAACTACTCGCTATTGCTGTCTACATGTCACCTTTCTTCTGGGACCTGGAAATCATCTGAGGAAATTATGCTTAAAAACTTCCTTTTCAGGGGCTGCTGTGATAGCTCAGTGGTTAAGACTCTTGTCTGCAAAACCTAACAACCCAGGTTCAATTCACCAGTATCCACATAAATCCAGATGCACAAAGTCGTACATGTATCTGGAGTTTGATTGCAGCGGCTAGAGGCCCTGGCACCTCCATTCTCGGTACCTTCATCTTGGGATTCTGAATGTACCAGTTTTTTAAGGGTAAAGGTGGGATTTAATGAAAGGATTCATAATCCCACCTAAACAAATAAACAGAACAGGAAATTAAAAAAACCGGAGGGAAGTGTTTAACATCCTATAAGACATATGGAGCCCTTATGTTTAAGCAGCCTGTGTACATAGCAACAGAGGACAGCGTTAAAGAGCCATGCAGGGCTCGGCGTAGATCAATGGTACAGTAGTATGTGAAAGGCTCTGGGTTTGAAACCTAGCTTAGAAAAACAAGTTCCGCTGGGCGTGGTGGTGCACGTCTTTAATCCCAGTACTCAGGAGGCAGAGGTAGGAGCATCACTGTGAGTTCGAGGCCAGCAGAGACTAGATAGTGAATTCCAGGTCAGCCAGGGCTAGGAAGGAAGGAAGGAAGGGAAGGAGGAAGGGAGGGAGGAAGGAAGGAAGGAAAGACAAGTCCATGCAATTTTCAGGTGTTATACAAGTAGCAGTTCACACCTGTGGGAAAGGTCTCCATAAATGTTGAGACTCAGCCCATGTGCCAGGCAAGTGAGAAGACCACCGTGAAGGTAGTATATGGGAGACTGTAACTTAACAAGGGCTGGGAGAGCCCCCAACCACTCCTAGACACCGACATTGCACTAGTGATGTGAAAGGCAGAAACTTCCCAGCATCAAATAAAAGCCACTAAAGTTACAAAGTGGGAAAAGCCACCCACAAATGACTGTATAAGGAACACGGTAAATCAGTGTGAAAAAGATAAAACAAGGAAATTGGTGAAGACGCGTAGTAACAGAACTCTCATCCCAAGCTGGTGGGGATGCAATATGGTGCAGCCACTCTCAGCTCTTACACATCTAAGCACTTAACTGGCGGCACTGCGATTCCAAAGGGTGGAACACTGTGATTCCAATAGGTGAGGGCAGACCCGTGGGGGCTGCTCAGTGCAGACATGAGAGTAAGGGATAATGGGGGTTGAGGGTCCTGTGACACAGGGATGGTTCTGGATAGCAGAGTGCCATGTGGTTAGCATCAGGCAAGTGTTGAAGCACATGGAACGTATAGCTCCAGGATGGGAGCCTCCATGGTTCAGCCTGCATCTTTTTTTTTGTTTTGTTTTGGTTTTTCGAGGTAGGGTTTCACTCTGGCCCAGGCTGACCTGGAATTAACTATGTAGTCTCAGGGTGGCCTCGAACTTTCAGCGATCCTCCTACCTCTGCCTCCCGAGTGCTGGGATTAAAGGCGTGCGCCACCACGCCCGGCTTCAGCCTGCATCTTTACCAGCATCAACTTACGGGTGTGTCTTGAGAACTTAGTGAGAAAAACTCCAGATATGAAATCTACTCAAAATGCTAACACTCTGTATCAAAAATAAAATAAAATAAAATAAAATAAAATAAATATTAAAAAGTAAGTTGTAATCCCAACACTTGGAGCCCTATCACAAATTAAGGGCAAGTCTAGACTACATAGAGAGCATGTCTTAAATAGCCAGGCGGTGGTGCACACCTTTAATCCCAGCATTTGTGAGGTAGATGTTGGAGGATTGCCATGAGTTCAGGGCTACCCTGAGACTACATAGTGAATGAATACTGGATCAGCCTGGGCTAGAGCAAAGCCCTACCTGAAAAAAACAAAATAAAAGGCTGGAGAGATGGCTTAGCGGTTAAGTGCTTGCCTGTGAAGACTTCTGAAGATCCCGGTTCGAGGCTCGATTCCCCAGTACCCACGTAAGCCAGATGCATAAGATGGCGCATGCACCTGCAGTTCCTTTTCAGTGGCTGGAGGCCCTGGTATGCCCATTCTCTCTCTCTCTCAAATAAATAAATAAAAAATAAACAATTTTTTAAAAAAGTAAAACAAATTCATCACAGATTTTCAATTTTGTAAAGTCATAGTTTAACCTTTATTGCCTATTTATGTAAAGATTTCTTTTTGACTTTGACGAAGTCTCTTGCCAAGTTCTTGGATTTTTCGAGATAGTGTCTTCACTATGTAGCCCAGGCTGACCTCAAATGTTGGAATTACAGGCATACACCATTATATTCAGTTCCTCTTGTCAAGCTCCCAATTATAAAATTTCCTTTTTAGGTATTTTAGGTATAAAATCTGACATAAATAAGTTGTGTTCAGGGAAGCAAGTTCAAGTTTCTGACTAAATTTTTCTAGAAAGATTTTATTTGGACTGTATGTACAAATTACTTAACACCTAAGAATGAACATCTGGTAGTTCTTTGGGCTGCAGGATTGTTGTGGATTTGAAGACAAAGAGGAGACCTGAGTCTGGTGCAGGGTTTGTTTGGCCACCTGGCTGCTAAAGGTGTGTAGCTGGCTCTAAGTCAGGGGGCCTCCAACAGGGATCAGGGTATACTGGGCAGCCAGGCCAGTGTGAGAGAACACAGCTGGTCCTGACTAGTGGGAGCCAACATGGGGTACTTAAGAGGGTGGGACACTTGAGCCCTGCTCTGCGAGCATAGCACACTCTCTGGACAGGAGACATCCAGATCATCTTGTTAAAACAGCCTGTCAGAACACGGACTCTGACTAACTTGAAACTGTCACTTGGGCTAGGAGGTGCTAGCCAGTTGTGGTGCTTTGATTCAGGTGTCCCCCATAAACTTAGGCATTCCAAATGCTAGGTTCCCAGCTGATGGAGATTTGGCAATTAATACCTCCTGGAGGCAGTGTATTGTTGGGGGCGGGCTTATGTGTATTATAGCCCGTTTCCCCATGCCAGTGTTTGGCACACTCTCCTGTTGCTGTTGTCCATCTGATGTTGGCCAGGGGTGATGTCCACCCTCTGCTCATGCCATTGTTTTTCCCTGTGGTCATGGAGCTTCTCCTTGAGCTTATTAGCCAAAATAAACCCTTTTCTCCCACAAGCTGCTCTTGGTCAGGTGTTTTCTGCCAGCAGTGCGAACCTGACTGCCTCACCCAGTCCTGCCTTCACTTTGGCGTCACTGTCAAGATTACACAGCATGGACCACAGTGCTTGACACTCCATTCCTCTAACCACCCAGGGAGACTCCAGGGCTGATTTCACAGGAAAGCCCAGGCCTGTTTGATGGCCCAAGCCTTGAGGTCCCTTGAAGCGGCATTACTCCATCGTCATGAGCCCTCAGGACCAGTGGGCAGGAAGGAGCTGGACGGCAGCCAACAGTCCAGATGCTGCTGCGAGATGATGATGATGTTCGGCGACACCGAAGGGCTGGTGTGGCAGTTCCAACATGAAATCTCAGGTGTCCACACACAATTTTAACTTCTGCCCCAAATAAAGACTTATCACCATGGATTTCCCCCTTTTCTGTTTCATAGGGAAAGTTGTGATTTGGAAAATATGAGAAATTGTGGTTGATGGTGACCTAATATATGCACCCAGCACTTACTCAAGAGGGAGACTGAGGCAAAGGTGGTGCTTGTTTCCTGGATGTGTGCCTTCTCAAAACCTGTTCCTCCATATCCCTTTCTCTGTCCACATCATTCAAGGAGGGTGATGTCTGGCTATCTTAGCCCGTGAGTGGGGAAGTTCCAGCTGAGAGGAGAGCGGAGTCACAGAGGGATCCAGCTCCTGATGAGGTCTGAGCATCTGGTGAAGTTGCACATCCACCTGTACCTGAAGCACCACCCCCAACTTCTCACAGAAGCGAGTGCATTCGTGAAGATGGTGTCACTGGGGTTATGATTATTAGGTGCAGCTGAGAATGTGAGGGACACCCAGCCTTGGCTTGGCACTTCATCACTGATGTGGTGGTTTTAACGCAGGGAGAGAGCAGGCGGCTTGCTGAAGCTGCTGACCTAAAGCTGGCCGATGTAGCATTTCAGCAGAGCTATCTTTAAGAACAAACACATCGGGCCATGCCCCAAACCTGGTGCTCTCTTCTTTCCACAGTGTGTATGGGGCACTATGGACGCAACACAGATTCTGGACTTCTTCCTCCATAGCCCACAGCTTAGTGCGACCAGGCTTGGGGGAGAGGTGCTGTGACTCTCTAGCTGTGGTGTCCACCTTGAAAGGATGGTGACCTTATGCATTCTGAATGTTCTGGTATGATTTTCTGAAAAATTCTCCCCAAATAATGGGAAGAGTAATGGCCATGGTGTGGGGTGACAAGGCAAGTTCCATCACCTAGTCTCCGGTATAACTTCTAAGGCCTGGGTAGTTCACTAACAAAAGCCTTGGTGTGTTGTTTCCTGTTCTACCAGCTTTGGAAAGGAACAGGTTCAGCAGTGGTGACCCCTTCTGACACAGCATTTGGCTGGCTGAGGAGCTGGGTCCCAGCCAAAAGGAACCCGAAGAAGGGGCTGCACACTGCTGTCATGCACCAGAGGAGAGAACTTACAAAAAGGATTTTATTAAATGGAAGAAGAATCTGGTGGGTCGAATATGAAATATACAAAAACTTTACATCAGATCTCTCAAAGCAGCACTGGCCACCCAAGGAAAGGACGGTCCCTCTTGTCATGCCGCCCAGGTAGGACCTGTGTCAGGAGTCCCAGGTTCTCCGCAGATCCTCTGAGGAAGCAGAGGAAGGCTGGGGCTTCCAGGCCAGCCTCTGTGTCTTGGTGTCCTGTACACATGTACATCACTGTTTTATTTTAAAATCCTTCAAAAACTTGGAAAAGCTTCAGCTGTGAAAAAGCCCAAGATACCAGGTTTCTGCTACATTAATGGTACATTGTTCTCTAAGTTTGTTGGGTCCCCCAGAGTCTTGACTGTAAATTTGCTGAAATATTCAAAGGGAACCCCCATACCCCCTCACTATGTGATCAGACACCGCACATCCAGTTTTACTGTGTGAGGCCCTGCCGAGCTCTTTGGCATAGCACACCGACTCCTTGTAACACTTTGTCACTTAAAAAAGTAGACTTTCCTATAGTAAAACTTCTTATAAACACCTATTTCTGCAAAATAATGCATTTCTGTATGTGGAGCTCTGCAAAATAAACGTTTTTCTGGAGGGAAAGGATCTGAGCTGAGGGCTGGCATGGTGAGTGGGGCAGCTGCCCTCTGCAGGCTCCAGTCACATCAGGTCGTTCAGCTCCGCTTCAAGTGCTGCCGCCATCTCATCTGCCTCGGAGCTGCTGCCCTCCTCATCCTCGTTGCTGGACTCCCTGCTGGACTCGCTCGCAGCATCCTCCTCATTCAGCTTTCTCTTGTGGCCTCTGCAGAGAAGGGAAACAAGATCACCGTGAGGTAGGTGCTGGTGGCGGGCAAACACGCATGGGTTGCTGTCACCCTGCTCTGCATTTGCAAGAGCCCTGCTCCACTCTTTGCTGTGTGGTGGGCAGCAGGGGGTTGCCCGGGTGGTGGAGAATACCTCAATCCTTGGGCACATGCACAGAGAAACATGGCACCACTAAGACAGGAATTTTGCAGGAAGATAACAAAAGCCTGTGACATTGTAGCACTCGAGGTCACAATGAAGAATAGGCCAGAGTGAGAGGAGGCGGATGACACTCAGCATGCCCAAACCCCACCCTGCGAGCTCCTGACTACATTACACCAGGTTCTAGCCCAACAGGAGCTTAGGGGACAGTTCTTGGGCTGCAGGTGGCAAGAACTAGTGAGGATGGTTAACAGGAACAAACACCTCATGGTAACACACAGACTGATGCACAACCCCTTCCTTTGCTACCTAAAGCTCCAGACTCTGGCATAATGAACAGCCAAAGTGCACCAGGAACAAGTGAACCAAGACTCAAGTGGGGCTGTGTTAGTTACTGAAAAGAAATCCAAAGTCAGTTCAGGTAACTAAGTGTCTCTGAACCTTCATTTCCTTAGCCAGCTGCTTCAACCAATTGCTCTATTAATAAGCTAAAACAAGGGCTGGGGAGATGGTTTAGTGGTTAAGGTATTTGCCTGTAAGGCCAAAGGACCCTGGCTGGATTACTTAGGACCCACATAAGCCAGATGCACAAGGGGGCGCATGCATCTGGAGTTCGCGTGCAGTGGCTGGAGGCCCTGATGCACCCATTCTCTCTCTCCCTCTCTTTCCCTCTCAAGTAAATAAATAAAGGTGGCACATGTGTCTGAAGTTCATCTGCAGTGGCTGGAGGCCCTGACACACTCATTCTCTTACACACACACACACACACACACACACACACACACACACATACATACATACATACATGCTAAAACGAGCACCAGCATGTGACAGGACCAGCAAATACCACTAAGTGTTTTTGAGTACTGTGGGTCACCTGTCCTCAGGAACAGAGAGAGGAGAACTGGAACACTAGTAACATCATGCTGCACCAACTGCCTCCTCCCTTGGCCCTGGGGCTATTATGACCTTGGTTTGTTTTGAAGCTTAGCTACAAGCCTTAGAAATACAAGCCAATGCCTTCTCCTTGATTTCACCCTGATCAAGGGTTTTAAGTGGGCACACCAGTTTGAAGTTCCAATCCTGGAGCTGTGCTGCAATCCTGGTCATGGCACACAAATTCCTTAAAAGGATTTCTTTGGCTAACACAAGCAAAAGTATGAAACACACAAATAACATGTACAGTAGAAACTAACATCTCCAAAGCATAGCATGATTTGAAAGTTCTACTGCTAGTATTGATAAAATCATGTGGCTTTCCTGAGACACAGGTGCCACAGGACAAGGTGACCAGACAGAAACTGCGATGCTCCCCAGCTGTGACCAAGGAAAGGAGTGCTCTCAGCCGGCTGGTTATGGAAAGTCTCTGTTGAGAATCTGGGCTAATGGCAAATCCAACACAGACAAACATGACACCTCTGACCTCTTTAGGGGACCACAACCACATCTGCTGTCTTGGCCCCAATCTCTAGCCCCTGAGGATGATAAGAATGGGATCTTTACCTACATGCTGGGGCCTCTGGGTTGAAAGATCTTCTTATAACAAGCTATGTATTCTATCAGCCTAAATTCTAAATAAGTATCTCATTAAAAACAAATTTTAGGGCTAGAAAGATGCCTCAGCAGCTAAAGGTACTTGCTTGCAAAACCTGACAGCCTGAGCTCAATTCCCCAGTACTCAAGTAAAACCAGATGCACAAAGTGGTGCATGTGCCTGGAGTTTGTCTGCAGTGGCAAGAGGCCCTGACACACTCATACCCAGTCTCTCATTCTCTCTCAAATAAATAAAATATAAAAATATTTATTTGTGTGTGTGTGTGTGTGTGTGTGTGTGTGTGTGTGTGTGTGTATGGCCCTGCCAGGGTCTCTTGCAGCTGTAAATACACACCAGATACCACTTTTTACATCTGGCTTTATGTGGATGCTGGAGAAATGAACCTAGGTTGATAGGCTCTGTAAGCAAATGCCTTTAACCACTGAGCCATTTCCCCAGCTTTGAGTATGTCATTTTTATGTCCACTGAAATTTTTTGAAAAATATTTTATTCATTTATTTATTAGAGACAGAGGGAAAGGGAGAGGGAGAGAGAGAATGGACATGCTGGAGCCTCTAGCCATTGCAAACAAACTCCAGACACATGTGCCACCATGTGCATCTGGCTTATGAGGGACCTGGAGAATCAAACTGGGGTCCCTAGGCTTTGCAGGCATGCGCCTTAACTGCTAAGCCATCTCTCTGCCCCCTCCCCCTTTAAAAACTTTTTATTTTTTATTATTTTTTTGAGAGAGAGAGAGAGAGAGAGAGAGAGAGAGAGAGAGAGAGAGACACATCACAGAGAGAGGGAGGGAGGGAGGAAGACAGAGATGGGTGCGTGAGCAGTGTCTCAGCTGCTGTGAATGAAATCCAGATGTGTACACCCCCTTGTGGTCAAATGAGGCACTGCGCCCTTGCGTCACTTTGCATCTGGCTAAACGTGGGACCTGGAGATTGGAACCGCTGGAGATTGGAACCAGTGTTCTTAGGGTTAGGAGGCAGGAGCCTTAACCCCTAAGCCATCTCTCCAGCCCTAGCCCCCCTTTTTTAAATAGCAGAATAGTGGGTTCAGCTCAACACTGATTGGAAGACAGAATTCCTCACACTGGGGTATGAAAATGACGATTAGAAGGACATAGACATGGTGAAAGTGGAATCCAGTTTCCCCACTAGGACAGTACAGGGGTCCAGGTGGAAATTTCACCCCCAGATGGTCTCGTGTCCTAAAAGGCCCATGTTCACAGAACATCAGAAAAGCTGATGATGTGAGGGCGCTGGGGCACCCTGGCAGGAATGGGGCTGCAGCCTTTGGAGGCAAGCGCAGAGCCCCTAGTGTGGCAGACCATAGCTCTCTGTCCGCACAGTGTGAGTTCACAGAGCACTTGCTTCTGGCTTTGAGATTGCAAGTTGTCATAACGTGCACCCAGGAGATTTCAGGATAGCATAGGAACATGGAAGCACCACAGTTAATATTTCAAATTCTCATTTGGGGAGGAAAGCTCTCCACTGCTCACCCACAAGATGACCAAACCACTTTCTCCATTGTATCACGTTCTGCTGACAAGCAGGTGCTTTGGCAGATTTCTGCTTCTAGTCTTCACCAGTCTAACCAGAGTGCACCAGATCTCACTGTGACTTTATCATACACTTAGTGACTACAGCTGCACCTTTTGCCCCGGTTACTATTGTTTTTGGCTTGTTATCAGGCTGGGTGTCTCCACTGTTCCGGTCTGGCAGCTTCTCCAGTGGGCACTCTGGAGTCTCTTGACGCGTGTGTTTTTGTGCATTCCCTCTATCTGTAGCGTGCCTTCTCATTTTTAAGTTCTCTTTCCTTTTGTGGCTAGTACTTTCGATATTGTTGCTAAAAACTCACTGTAACACATGGTCACAAAGTTTTTCTTCTCCCGCCCCCCCCCCCCCGAAGCTTCAGTTTCTATTTAGGTCTGTATCTATTCTGAGTTAATTGGTGTGTCTGGTGTAAGGTATAGGCTGAGACTCATCTTTTGTATTGGATATCTCACTGTTAGAGCACCACTAGTAGAAAAGAAAATGCAGTACCAGCCTGAAGAAATATACATAGAAAGACCTATGACTCAGGGACTTTTCAAATCTTGAAGCAAAAGAAGAAACCTCCCTCAAAGATGTATTTGGCAACACACAAGTTTGTTTAGCCAAACAGACCACAAAGCTGCAAACACTAGGTTGGCAAGACAGATGATGCACATTTGGCCATGTATGTGATGTGATGTACAGAATGCTCTAAAGCCAGCCAGACAACAAATACCCTAATAGGAGAAGCATACCTCACGTGAACAAAGCCACTGATGGTCAAAACAGACAATAGTCACAGAGTACCAGGGCAATGCACATGAGAGCAACAATCGTACATCAAATCTTACTCCTGGGTGGGATGTCCCAGCCAGGGCTGGGTGCAGGAGAAGAATGCCTTGGATTCTGGAAGCTACTTAACTCAAGCGGTCTTTGGAAAACAAGTCGAGCAGCATCCTCTGACACTGAAAGTGCACATCACCTCTGACCGCACAACCTTAGCTTGCAGGCATTCTCCAACAGGAAAAAAAACCTCCACAGACGAGGATACTTGTCTAGGAGAAGGTGGGGGGGGGGAGGCAGTGCAGCCTTGTAGCAACAGAGGGGAAGGAGTGGCACAGATCCCAGGGTACTGAGGTACAGAGCTGGCAGAAGTTGGGCCAACATGCGCCAAGTTCTCAAATGTAGCTTTAACAAGCGCTTGCCATCTACGGATAGCTTTAAATACCTCTCACCCACCCTCCAAAATACTCCTTCCAGCTTTCATGTCTCCTTCTCTAGCAGCATCTTCCAAGGACAGGACTTGCAGCAAGTGGCCACAGGGTGGGTGCCAAGGGCAGGCCAACACTCCTGCCTTGAGGACTGGGTGTTTCTGGCTATACATTAAAAAAAAAAAACTTTATTGACAACCTACATACATATAGACAATATACTCCCTCCTACCACCTTCCCTTTCCCCCTTGTGCATAGCTTAATTTTTTACAATGAAAAAAATACTTTGTTTAAAAAATATTTTTATTTATTTATAAGCAGAGAGAGATAGAAGAGAGAGACAAAGAGAATGGGCACTCCAGGGCCTCCAGCCACTGCAAACTCCAGATGCATGTGCTGCTTTGTGCATCTGGCTTTCATTTGGGTACTTGGGAATCAAACTCGGGTTGTAAGGTTTTGCAGGCAAGCACCTTAACTGCTGAGCCATCTCTCCAGCCCTAATTTTTTTTTACATAGGTTACAGTATAACTTCTCCCGGTCCCCATTTCCCTGCAGGCCCTCCTCAGTATGGTTACTGGAATTCACTGTGGGTAATTAGGGCCTTTGTAGGGTGGGGGCTGTGGTATTTCTACCTGCCTGTGGCTTTTATAAAAGAGGTGGGTGTGTTATCACTGTTGATTTCTCTGTAACCTCTATTTCTGTTACAATGTGTTTCAGTTCACCACACTGTTTGTTGCTATTTCCCTGGAGGCAGTTGTTGGGCTCTGCAGTTTCCTCTGGACCAGCATAAATGTGGTAGAGGTGGTGCATCTCACAGAGGAGAGCAGTTGGCTGTCTTTTCTTGTGCTGACGAGTCTGGGATCTCCCCAGTATTGTCTTTGGATATACTTGTGGTGGTGGGGTTCAGTGAGAGTTCAGTGGTCAGGCAGGGGAGGGAGGAGATTCTGGGCAGTCATGAAGTCCATGCAGCTCTGTTCTGTGGAAGGCGGCTGTGTTCTGGGGTGTGCAGAGGTATGTGTCTTCACTGTTGATCACACTGTTGATGCACTTTCCTAAGACAATACTGAAGCCACCTTTGAGTTGCAGAGCTGCCTGACCTTGAACAACATAGCACAATTTTGCCTGGGTGGAGAGCTTCAGGAGAGGCATACGCAGAAGATACCACTCTGTTCTAAAGTCAAGACATGCAGCTGACCTCATACGAAGAAGAAAGGGCATGGACTTGACTCCAACGGGGCACAAGTCTTCAGGGCCACTGCACTGCGGAAGGCAGACTGAGGTGATATGAGGAAACGGCAGAAGCCTCTCAGCTACTTGGAGCTCTGGAATTCGCTCCTCCATTTCCCTAAGTCCTGGCATCACCCGGGTTGACGTGTACTGTCTCCATCGAGCTCAGTGGATGTCACTATACTATCTCTGCAGTTCTAGACCTAGGCATGTCACCTATAACAGAGGACAGTACTTACCAGAGAAACCACAGAAGGGCAGCTGAGAAGGGAGCAAGCTGCCAGAAACCTAAGAAAGTATGGAGAGTTTGGTGTAGGATGGGGGCAGGTGGTCATGTGCTCCTATAAGTAAGTCCAATAAATTGGTAAAACAAAACAAGCAAACAACTCACTGGTTTAAGGCTGGAGAGATGGTTCAGTGGTTAAGGCACTTGCCAACAAAGCCTAATGACCTGGGTTTGATTCCTCGTACTCATGTAAAGCCAGATGCACAAAGTGATGCACGCATCTGGAGTTTGTTTTCAGCAGCTGGAGGCCCTGGTGCACACATTCTCTCTGTCTCTCTCTGTGCAAATAAATAAGTGAAGTTGGGGCTGGAAAGATGGCTTAGTGGTTAAGCGCTTGCTTGAGTGGTTAAGCCCCGGTTCGAGGCTCAATTCCCTAGTACCCACGTAAAGCCAGATGCACAAGGTGGCACATGCATCTGTAGTTCATTTGTAGTGGCTGGAAGCCCTGGTGTGCCCATTCTCTCTGCCTCTTTCTTTCTTTCTCTGTTGCTCTCAAATAAACAAATAAAATAAATAAAAAAAGTAAAATTCACTGGTTTACCAAGCTGCACTTGGGTTGGAATCAGGCGCTATCTAGGGTAAAGAGACACTTGTTCACATCTCCCCTGGGGAATCATGTAACATGTGTCACAGACCATGGCTCAAAGGGATCGATTAGAGCACCCATGTGTCTCCTTGGAAAAGGCTGCTGGAAACCCCACATCTGGCTTCCTCCAGAGTCTACCTCAGATACCTTCCCTCTCGTGGGAGCTGACCTGTGACTTTTTGCTTCAACAAGCCACAGCCACATGTTCTTCTAGCACCACTGCACCTGAGGGTGCTCTGGGGGGTCATGGGGCAGAATGTTGGCAGATATTTACAGTGGAAAGCCAGAAGGAAACAGGCACCATTTGCCATACAATCTAGAGTTGGGATCTGTTCAAAGAGATGAGACAACACAGAGTTCACACCCACATCTGCAATGTCCTCTCCATACTTTCACTGCCCAGAAAAAACAAATTTAGATTGTCCTTAAGAAACTAAAACCATAAACTACCCTGTTGATTTCTCATCTCAAAATGATTGCCCGACTCTCTAATACAGAGGATGACAGGCTCATACCTTCTCCCAAGAACAAATGCTGAACAAAGACACCTGTCTTCTTTGCTTTCTGTCTTCCTGTGTGCGGAAGCCATGCCAGTGACCTGAGTGGCACCTCGGGCTGCCTCACCATTCCAGGTCAGACAGTGCAAAATACCCTACATTTCTGAACTCAGAGTTTCTTCAAACCTAGCCCTCTGCCCCTAATGTAACCTGGGTCTGGCAGGTGCCTGGATCCTTTTTTTTTTTTTTTTTTTTTTTATTTGAGAGAGAGAGAGAGAGAGAGAGAGAGAGAGAGAGAGAGAGAAAGAGAGACAGAGAGAGTGTATGGGTGTGCCAGGGCTTCTTGCCACTACAAATGAACTCAATGCATTTACCACTTTGTGCATCTGGCTTTCTGTGGGCACTAGGGACTCGAACCAGAGCTGTCAAGCTTTGTAAGCAAGGGCCTTTAACCACTGAGCCATCTCTCCTCCAGCCTCCATTAGATCCTTCTTACTGTGGTGTTGCTCACAGCGGGAACAGGTCTAGAGCTGGAAACTTAGGAGTTCCTGATGGAAGTGTGAAAGGGGCAGAGGTACCTGAAGAGACCTGGCAAAAGCAGGAGGAATGGAGGCAAAGAGACAGTAAGAGGCATAAAAACTTGTTCTCACAGCATCCTTTTTAACACCAAGCAGTGAAATGCCTCAGGGTAGACAAGCATTCTAACAGTGGCTTGAAGAACAAAGAATGGAGACCACCTCAATGGTAACTCGACAACAGCAGGTGCTTTCCTAAAACCAGAGGCTGACTGGGAGGCATCCACAGGACCTGAACTAAGCCTTAATTTGTGGGAAGGATCCAGCCAATTCCCTGCCACATATCTGTGCCGACACAATGACCCAGCTCATGTTGTACAGATGAAACCACATTGTAATGTCCTTTTCTGGGTTCCATCCTACTGCTGTAGATCTAAGTAAGAAGCCACTGTCTTAATAGTCAGGAGTCTTGAACGTACAAAATGGCTCCAGAAACCTCCCCAAGCCTACATGCCTGATGTCACAGGCTCAAGGCTGCAGTATTCTAGTCCGCAAGGCACCGCTCACCACTGAACAACTCAAAGGTATGCTTAACCAGAAACTCAGTTACAATACTGTAATATGAAAAGAGTTAGCATATTATTTATTAGCTATACCTACCAATGAAAAGCATCAGAGAAAACGACAAAATGATCCAAAAGTTTCATACACAAAGACACTGAAGGCACCTGATTTACTTCTTCTACTACTGTTTGGGCCTGAAAATACTGCTGGGGGAGGATGGCAGAGCCTGGCCCATGTGTGCACCTTTTGAGTGCCAGCCTGGTGGTGAGCAGGACACTTGGTGTAACAAGGGTCTTGTACCTGACAACTGGTGACTGCCAAGTGTTAACATCGGACTAGAGAGATGGCTTACTGGTTAAGGCGTTTGCCTGCGAAGCCTAAGGACCCAGGTTTGATTCTTCAGGTCCCATATAAGCCAGATGCACATGGTGGCGCATGCATCTGGTGTTTGTTTGCAGCGGCTAGAGGCCTTGGTGCGCCCATTCTCTCCCTCTCTAATAAAAAAATATAAAAATGTTAACATCACACAATATGATTTTCATCCTCAAATAGCAATAAACTGTACAATTCAGTCCCAAAGTATGGTTTTGGTGCAGGAGGTCAGCACTGTTAGGCCCCGTTTCCTTATGATGCCCACAGCAAGCAGGGAGTCCAGCTTGGGTTCTGGAAATTCTCACTTCTTCCATGGGTTCAACACACATGGAACTCCTAGCTGACCTGGCTTCACTGAGATTTGATTTCCACAAGCATCTGTTTTTACTACAGCTTAACCACTGTTAGTTTCTTTCTAAGGACATTTCTTGAGACAGAGTCTCATGTAGTCCATCCTTGCCTAAACCTCCTGATCACCCTGTCTCTACTTCCTGAGTGCTAGAATTACAGGCATGTGCTGCCATGCCTGGCTTTAAGTGCTTGAAAAAAGCACAGAAACTAAAAATAAAGCCTTTTTCTGGTCTTTGAAGGTCAATTTGGTTAAGAGCGGTGTTGAAAGCCTAAACAACAGGAAACATAAAGTGGGAACAGTGCTTTGAATAGAAAGCTAACCAATGAACTCTGTTTTAATTTAAAAAATTAAAAGAAAATGATTTGTGTGATTGACTGCGGATATGTGTATGCTATGGCACGAGTGTCGAGGTCAGAAGATGACTTTTGAGACTATCCTATCCTTCCCACCTCGTTTGAGGCAAGATTTCCTTAGGATTCTTGCTGCACCACTGTGAGCTTTCCTGGAAATTCTCCTGTCTCAACCTCCCATTTCACTATCACTGTCGGCATGCTGGGATTACAGAAGCCTGCTAAAGACCCCTGGCTTTTCATGTGGGGTCTGGAGATTGAACTCACTGGCTTGAGCAGCGAGCACTTTCATCTCCCCGACTCTGAACTGTATTTTAAGGGAAGAAGTGAGAAGTTATGGAAACCATGAGGTGAGTTTCAAAACAGACATTCATTTCCATGACATTTTTGCTGATAAAAACATCTCTCTGCAAAGCTTGTGAGCTGTGCTAGCCGCTGTGTTGGCTCCACTACCATGGAGTCAGGACCAGGGTATGGACACAGTACTGGCAATACTGTGCCTCGAGCTGGGTGCTACTTCCTTTAGCATTCACAAGAAACCCACTGGTGAGTGCTGCTTTACCCATTTGACTGTTGAGGAGATCACAGTCTCACAGGTTCTGAAGACAGGCCCAGCATTCGGCCCACAGGTGTGTCAGAGCACAGAAAGCCTGCATGTACTCAGAGAAAAGGCTTCTAGATGCTTCAGAAGTGATTCTTCCAGAATCACTGGGATTAGAGCTTCCCCAAGGATGTGTGTGGGAAACAGGCAGAAGCAGAGCCTGCATCCTTCCTCTGCAGGGACAGCAGGACCAGGAGAAAAGGGATAGGTTGGGCAGTAAGACCACAGGGGAGAGACAGACAAGGACACCAGGTCCATGGAGGGAGGAGACAGAGGGGCTGGCAGGTCCATGGGGAGAAGAAAATAAGGGGATGTAATCCCAGGCTCTGGTGGTAACCCCTGGCCACTGAGAACCAGGTTAGCCCAGCCCTTCATGATCTCAGCCTGCAACAAGCACAAACAAGACTTCACTGAGAAGATACACAACCCTCACTCATGGTTAAACAATGTTTGGAACATAGTTGTACGTGTGTTACAAGTAAATTTTAGTAACTCAAATTACCTCAAAAATTCGAAATGGATAGCTGGAGACCATGGTAATAAACGCTTGTAACTGATACCAATTTTATTTCCTCACAGTGTAGATGCAACGATTATATTTTGCTTTTGCAACCAACTGCACAACTCTGTAGAGAAGTATTAGCAGATTTAATTTTAGAGAAACTTGAAGCTTAAAAGTTATCAAATTCTATGTGGTAGTGAGAAGGTTTCTTTTGAGAGCAAGAGAGCATGACCTCTGCTCTTGTTCCCTAACTACCTAGCACGTTTCTTCCTTCTACTCTTATCAGTAATAAGGCAAGACTATAAACATGAATAATATAAGCAGATTTCCTCCCCGACATTTCAGCTTTCTGAACTCGTTGTTACAACATCCATGGATTAGTGCCTAAAGTTTGCTATTAAAAAGATGTGAGCTCTTTTAATAAATGCAGTAGTGTTATATAAGCATCTAATCCAGAGCGCCTAGTCTCCAGAAGTGTGCATGTTCACAGGCTGGCCACAACCGGTGTGGTTCATATGGCAGAAAGAACAGAAACACCAGCACTCCACAGTGCCTGGGGCCTGCTTTGTTCTCTAACTTGTCTTGGCTGTGTGTGTGGATGTGCAATGAGAAACACCAAGCCTAGTAGACGACTTCTCAAGCACATCTCCACTATGAAGCAAGCTAAGCTCCTCTCATCAGTGAGGACGGATATGTACAGGTTGGTGGTAGTCAGTAGGTCATGTCTAATGGCAAGGAAGCACACATGGTGTGCGGGGTTTCCTAGGTTAGCAAGAGGCAGGATAAGCCTGCTGGGAAGCCTCCCCCCTGCTGCCCCTGGGAGGTTCACATTTGCCCACTGGAAGTGCTGAGATCCCTTTTTAGTGGAAACCTGAAGAACAAAGCGAGGTGGTCCCCTTTTGTGAGTTTATCATTCAGGTTGCCTCAGCTTGGGTGAGAGAGAAAATGAATTGGTGTACCAGGGCCTCAGCCACTGAAATTGAACTCCAGATGCTTGCACCACCTAGTGGGCATGTGCAACCTTACGCTTACCTCACCTTTGTGTGCCTGGCTAACGTGGGAGTAGAACATGGGTCCTTAGGCTTCACGGGCAAGTGTCTTAACCACTAAGCCATCTCTCCAGCCCCTGGGCAGGACTCTTAACACGACTGCATCTGTTCTAACAGCTAGGGTACAAGAACATGCACATTTAGGGGACACACAATATGATCACAACATGTGCATGTCTCCCAAAGCTATTACATCACTTACTTTTGAAAGCTGGCAAACTCACATGCAGTTACAGGTCATAAGTTCTACCCAGTAGTGTTTCTGAGACATACCGTACTTTGGCCCAGCCATCTCACAGATCCTGAATTCATTTTTGGACCATCAGCTGCCCTAAAAAATGGGACATGCACACCCCTTAGCCTTGTTCTTTTCTGGGGCCACCAGAGATGTCCAGGTCCATGGCACCCTCAGGTGGCATGAAGGATGGGTGGGCTCCCTTTTCAGGGGTGTCCATGGATGTCTGGGGGATCTGCCTGACCCACTCTGCTGTGTGTTCCTCCAAGTCCCCTTGGCTCATTCCCATATCCCCCAAAGTGGACACTAACAGCCCTGGTGTCATTGCCTACTTTTCCCTGCCACTGAGGTACTTCTCCCTTCTAAAGGGACTGATCCTGTGTCTAGATACCATGGTTTTTACCTCCTGACACCTCTGTTCCAAAACCACTTTCTCTGCTCCTGAGGGAACACAAGCTGTTGAATCAGCTTACTTTTGGTCTGTTTCTCCCTCTGAGCATGGGACATGTGTCCTGCAGAGAGTACTTTGTCTGACAGTGCTGCCTTTTGGACAATTTGATGTACTAACAGGCAGAGCCTAGCACCTTGGGCCTACACCTGCCATCTGAGATCCTATGGTTTCCATGTCTCACAGCTTCTGTTCTTCTGTCCCCCTTTCTACTTTCTTATGCATTAAGTGAATATTTTCTGATATAACATTTTAATTGAGTGATTAAATTTGAGTGATTCAGTGACACCAGGACTACAGGTCAGGACCTACTTAAGATTGCCCTGCTTCAATTTATGTCATTAAACCCAACACAGTGTTGTAATTATGATTTTCATGATGTTGTGTCTTAAAGTAGAGGGAATGATGGAGGTCAAGTCTAAACTCAGTGAGCCTATCACTTCTGGTTTGCATCTCTTCCTGCTGCCATCTCCTTATCTGACACCACAGGTTCCTGCCTGCCTTCTCTGCTCTGCTGCTGGTGAACCTCACATGTGTGCATGTCATGGGCCCAGAAATAGTTATGTGCATCTAGTCTCACAGAACCAATCAGTCAAGAGAAAGGGAAGAAATATGCAGAGTATGGTGCTCCCTGCTGCCTATGGGGCTGAGGCTCACGTGGAGTCCTATGCTCTCAGCCTGAGAAGCACTGTAGTTCCTTAGAAGGGGTCTGCTAACAGTGGAGTCTGTTTCTGTTTTTTGGGAGTCTTCTTCACTTTGGAGAGGCAGTTTTGTCAGGTACAGGAGTCGTGGCAGATGACTGCTCCTCAGGCACTACTAGGACAGCCCCCTCTCCACTGTAAGCTCTGACTCGCGCTTTCTGTGACAGGGCAGTGGTGCATCTCACTGGAGCTCCCTTGCTGCCTTCCAGGTTTGCCTCTCATCTTTGCTTTCACAATTTTACTGTGATTTGCCTGGGTATGCTTTTTTTTTTTTTTAAAGGATTTGTATGTTTGTTTATTTATTTATTTACAACAGAGAGAGGGAGACAGAGATAGCGAGTGAGAATGGGTGTGCCAGGGCCTCTAGCCACTTCAAACAAACTCCAGACGCATGTGCCACCATGTGCATCTGGCTTACGTGGGAGCTGGAGAATTGAACCTGGGTCCTTAAGCTTTGCAGGCAAATGCCTTAACCGCTAAGCCATCTCTCCAGCCTTGGGTATGCAATTCTTATTCTGCTTGTAGTGTGTTGAAGTTGGGGGGGGGGGTTTCCACATAAAATCAACATTTTCCATCAAGTTTGGGAAGTTTTCAGCTATTATTTTTGGGAATATTGTTTTTGTTTTTTCTCTTCTAAAGAGTATCTTTCCAAGTTAATTATCCTGGCTAAACCCATCTTTTACAAGTATCTCTGTAGTATTATTTAGTGCAGTCCATCTACAAGTGAGAGTTGGGACCAATACAACGCTTTAGGGAGGGAAAGGGATGGAACAGTTACCAGCTGTTGGACATGATACATCCCCCTCCACAATGACAAGTAAAGATCTCGCTGAAAGGTAAGATCACACTTGTGGGGCTGCACCATGCACACTGTATCTGGGTGGCACTCTACTCATCCAGAATAACTCTGCTGGGTAGGATGCTTTTCAAGTCTGTGCCTGACTTTCATCTTAGGGGAGTGTGCAGAGAATGAAAGTGTTGTGTACTTGTGTGGCTCTGACAGGAGAATGAATCACCTCTTGGTAGACAAGTATAAAATACAGCCTCTTGCCTTCTGTTCAGAGTCATTTTCAAGTTCAAGTGATATTAAGATTCTACAGAACAGCTTGGCCATGTGAACCTGACAAAATGTGCTGCCAACCAGAGCACCACATGACAAATCAGACCTGCATCTCAGTTGCAATGCCTTGTCACATATGGGGACAGAAACATTATGAAACCTAACACTTCACACGCACAAACAAAAACCTCAAAATGTGTTTTACTTGACATTGAATAAAAATGTTATTTAAAAAAACTTTCAAAAACACTGTTCCATTCCCCATACTGGGAACAAAATATAACCAGTAAATCATATTCCCCAACATCCTTGGAAGAGAAGGGAGACTTCCCCAAGTTCAAGAGGCATCAAGTTCACAAGCTGACAGGGGATGTACTCACTAGAGTGCATGGTGCCACCTTTCTGTGCACAGTACCACGGAGGCTGAGCTGACTCTGCTGACATTAGTTATTGGGGATAATGACACTACATGGTGCCTGACACCCCAGATATAATGATAGGCTGCTTGCCCTCACCAGGGGTTTGGCCACTCTCCCTCATGTAAGGCCCACTCTTACCTAGGCCCTTGACCACCCCCTTCCTCCCATGGCAACCTCACCTGGGCCCACGTGTGCCAGTGGCATTCCTCTCGCAGGATGAAGATGACCCTAGTGGCTGTTCCCTTCGGGTCCCTGGGGTCTTGGGCTTCCTGGGCTTCAGTGCTCTCTCTTGTTCATCGTCCTGGTCTTCTGGCTTCTTCTTCTCATTGTCACTATCATCACTGCCTTCTCCAAGGATGTCATCAACCTGACAAAAGACTGTAAGTCAGTGGGCTTGCAAGTTAGCTTTCTGTAGGAGCCATATGACCTGCCCTCCCCTAGGAAGGATAACATCCAGTCATCCCCATGCACATGAGAGTTCTCAGTGGCACTCTTCAAGGGGCCAGATGTTTAGCTCTGCTTTCTACTTGAATGCTGGGGTCTGCAACTAAGCCAGTGCTTAAATGATGGCAGGAGGAGGATACAAATGTGTGAGACTCCACTGAGTGTACACACGACTCCAAGGCAGTGATGATGGCTTCTACCCACAGGCTAATGTTCCCCTGTGCAGTGCGGATGGACTTTCTCTGGACAGTTGGGTGTTGGCCTGACAACCCTGGACCAGTGGAACCCAAAGCCTGAGTATGGGGCCCTTGGTAAGTGTGGTAAGAGGCTGAGAGGGAGTACAGAAAGAAGAGGTAGAGAGAATAAGATGGACTGACATCAGAACATGAGGGAAAGAACAGAGCAGCAAGCTCAGCAGCCAGGACCCAGCACTAGTCTCCTACCTCCCTTCATGAAAGAGCTGCACAGATAGCCTCTTCCTGGCCTGGTGCAAAAACCACACCGGGCCAATGTGTACAAGTTGCCAGGGAATGGCTTGACATGGCTTCACCATACAGCAGGAACAGGCTATCCTTTTAAGACCCACCATTCACATGACTTATCAGATCACATGAACTCCAAGGAATAACTTTCCACTAACTCTGAACTTCTACCAGTTGAGCTGGAGACAACATCAATGTGTTTCCCTTTTCCTTGTTCAAAAGAACAAACACTCTTGGTCACTTACTGAGAGTAAAAGTAAAAGCATTTATAGCTTCTTTAAGTGAACCTTCTCTGGAAGCTTCCTGATGTTGCTGCAAAGAACAGAAGGGGACCCTACACAGAACTGCAGCTTTTCCAGCTCCCGCATCTTTAAATAGTTGATGCATGTTGACCTTATAACCTGGACAAACCTGTTGCTTTGAGACTGTGTCATGTTCCTTTGCCTAGTAGTCACAATTCTTCTCTTTTAAACAGTATTCCTTTGCAAGCAGAGAGAGAATGGGGAAGGGATGAGCACACTAGTGCTCTTGCCACTGCAAACAAACTCCAGATGCGTGCACCACTTTGTGTATCTGGTTTTACATTGGTACTGGGGAGTCAAACTAAGGGCAACAAGCTTTGGAAGCACCTTTAACCACTGAGCCATCTCTCCAGGCCCCAGCAATCACAATTCCTGACACATATCACAACAGTTCACTATGGTTTGGCTACACAAACAGCCACCACCTCATAAAGCCTTAGCACAATTTGTGTCTCTCGGGTACCAATCCTAACAAGTCCAAATACATGTCCTTCTTCTTTGTTGGTGTCTTGATAAAGCCTTGGTTTTACACAGAGGACACTACTGGAATTGCTTTGGTGGAAATTATTTGTGCAGACATCACTCATGATGGGCACCTGGAGGACAGGTGGGCGCCCAGTGCCCTTATCAGTACAGGAGCAGGAGGAACCTGTGACTCACTCTGAAAGTGACCGCAGCAGAGGGAGGACATCTGTCATTCCTGGGATGGTTCTTATCACACAATGCTCTGTTATGGCCAACTAGAAGAGACTCTTTAGCTGGCAAGGGGGTTCCATGGTATATAGCTGGGCAGCCTCAGCAAGGGGATAGTGGCGGCCCAAGACCTGTGAAGGCTGCACTCCTATGGAGTCAATTTGCCTCTAGTTAGAAAGCTGGGAGGATGGCCGAGCTCCGGGGAAGAACATGGGACACACACCCCAGCACTCTGAGGACTCCGTTCCCTCCCCTTGATTCCTGACCCTGGAAATGGGAGACAAGGATTAAAATGGAGGCTGTCTTAAGCCTTTGAGTTTATGGCACAGAAAACCAATACAGTGGTGAAAATGTATTTTTAAGTGAAATGATGTCAACTGAGAAGCTATTTTTATGAACCGAAAATGCTTCAAAGGCCAAAGAGGAACTTTAGTGACATGTGGAAAAACCCCAAACTTGGAAAACAAACTTGAGGCATTCGAAACTGGTTCCCGGCAGGATTTAAAACCATCACACAGATGCTGGCTGTAGGCAGCACATATGTTTGGAAAATGACTTAATGCAAATTACACACTCTTAAACCCTGAGAAAGTGCTTTACACAAGGGAGACGGAAACAAAAGACAATCATAATCTCTTTCTTGCATGTAGATTTTCACACATAATAAACCTTAATTCACTAAAACTCCAGCTACCAACACTTCTAGGAAATAAACACAGAGCCAAAGAGAGCCATGAACATTTTCCCAGTTAGCAACTTTAAAAAAAATCAAAACCAGGCATAAACACCCCTGGTGTAACACTCTATCTAGGCTTGATTGTGAACAAGTGGTTCAACAACTCCTACTGATTGAATAGTATACGGAAAAAATGTGTTCTTGAGGACTTTTGTTAATCGGGATAATTCTCTAATATCAGGTCATAACTGTGGTTACAACTACAAACTGGCAAGGAGAAATGACTGTTTAGTAACAGAATATTCCCAAATGTTACCTGTACATGTGTGTTGTGTTTTCTGAACCTAATCTTTGGACATGTTATCAGCACACAGTCTACTATGGTAGGGTCTTCCCTTTCAGTTTCCCAGGCAGATTCTAATCTAGCATTAATTAGTGTTATAAAGAGCACGGGTGCAGGCCTGATGCCTAGAACTTACTGAACTCATGCTGAATTCAGGAGAATAATAAACTCACTCTAACACTTGGGGTCTACTGGTGGACTTCCGAGGCTCTGCCACACTTAACTGTGTTCATCATTTCTGAAACAGGACCTATCACTTCAAGCTGGCTCATCTTTCAGTAAAGCTGGCCACACAAACTGCATTCAAGTTTGTTTGCTCATTCCGCTATTGTGATCATCTGCAGCTGGCACTGGGTGTCTCTTTCCCATGGGAATCTGTCATAGCTGCCTGCTTTTCACTGGAGAACAATGACTTTGCAGAAGTGAGCTAGCTTGCCTTCTGTGGACAGGGCCCCACAGAAAGCCTCATGGCCTCCCCAGTGTTGAGTTCTGACCCCAGCCCCAGTGAGCACCATCCTCAGGTAGTTCGCAGGCACACATCTGTGCTCTAGGGTAATCCAAGGACTTGTATGGATTCATTCCTAGGATAGCACATGAGATACCCCACCAGGTTTCCCTCAAAGCCTGGTTGTCGCCCCCACTGCAGTTGGCAGGTACAGTTGTTTGCAACTAGGACTACCCCTGGCAAAGTGGAAGGAGACACAGGTGACAGGCACCTCTCTTCTCCTCTCTGGACACACACCTCCTCAGGTTCTGGTAGCCAGGGGTGATCCTTTCTCTGAGGTTCAGATATCTGCAGAGTAGGTTCACTGTGCCAAACAGCTGAGATGGGCTGGCCTTAGGGCAGCACTAGGAAGAAAAGCTCCACAGCTAACCAGAACACAGTACTTTCCACATGCCTATAGCCCCTAGCTCATCTTGGGTCCCCTAGCTTTATGCACTGTTCACAAAACACAGGGAGCACATGACAAGAGACCCACACCCACACTGCTGCTCTGTGTGTAACCTGCCACCAAGGCCTTCCAGACTTCACTGTTGTCTTATACTGTGCCCACACTGTTAGCTCGCTTCATCTTGGCCAGCGATGGAAGTCCCTACTGTTGTTCTTCCTCCAAACTGAAATGTTTTCCTTTCACTTGCCGAATGTGTATGCACGCGTGTGTGTTTAGGAACATTATCACTTGGTCTTTGATATATAGGGCTAATAGTTTTCTAGCCCTGAAAACAAATCCTATGAACTCTATTCTAACATACTGGTTACATTCCCATCCAAATCCTGTATATTTTAAAAACAAATCCTATAAACTGTGAACTATAGAACAGATCATTGCACATTTATAATCTAATTGTGGAATTTTCTTCAGCTTTGGAGCTAAGCCCTACTCCCATGTTTGTCAGTTCTCAGTTATGGCTCCATAACACACATCCTCACTGTGGTGGGGGACCAAGCAGGGAAGGAACTATAGTGGGAGGTGCAGCTACTCTCTGTCCTACTGGCTTTGGTCCACAACAACTGCCTTATCCCCTGTAGCCTCCTTTTGCTCTGTCCTTCCTTTAGCTCAATATTCTTGGCATTGAGTATGACATGACATGACATAACATGACATGACATCTGTACCTCCCACCCTAGTACAGACTTTAGTTCCTGAGCAGAGTAGGCCCTCAGCCAGCATGTGCTGGAGCCAGGAGTAGGAGTCCTCCTCTCATCGCGTGTGTCACTGACAGACCACACCCAGTGCTCTGAGAGATCCAGAAATGAAGGCTTTCAAAGTGACAGCATAGGAAGACTACATTAGTCCTAAGAATCATGAAGGCACTATTAACAATCCCAACTGCCCTGCCCCAAGGCCCTTCACAGCTCAAGGGACAACCTGTCTCAACATATGGGAGGGCAACCGAAAAGGTGACTATTCTAAGCCACCATAGGCTATTTGCCTCCAGCAAAAGACATGTCTCATGTAGCCTGCATGTGAACATGGCATGCCAGTAGGGATAGGAAAAGCAATTATGTGCAGAGATTTCCTGGAGCAGCTTCAGCCACACTGAGCACAGCTGTGAAATGCTGAAGGGCAAATGTGGTAGTGCAACAAGATCATGTTGAGACTGTAACTGGCAGTGGCTTGTACTCACGGAGCGCCCTGGAGTGAAACTGTGCAGCCTGCAGGCTTTGTGGCTACTTTAGTGGTGGTTCTTAGAGATCCTTGTACAACCACATTTATTGCTGCTCTATTCACAATAGCTAGGAAATGGAACCAGCTTAGATGTCCCTCCACAGATGAATGGATAATAAAGATGTGGTACATTTACACAATAGAGGTCTATTCAGTGGCAAAGAAAAATGAAATTATGAAATTTGCAGGGAAATGGATGGATCTGGAAAGGATTATACTAAGTGAAGTAATCCAGGCTCAGAAAGCCAAACGTCACATGTTCTCTCTCATATGTGGATCCTGAAGCTACAAATGTATAGACTTGTGTGTGAGCTGGAACCAAAAATCAGTAGCAGAGGCCAGTAAGTTAGAAAAAGGCTATAAGGGGAGAGGAGTGGGAAGGACTTAAGGGGATGGTTTGGTATATATGTAAGTAGAAGAACAGATTACAGGGAGAGGAAAGGCCTAAGTGAGGCCAGGGGAAAAGACTGTGTAAAAAAGGGGGGGGAGGGTCAATCAAAATTCAAGATATTCTGAATAAGACATATGAAAACCTACTTTTTGAATAGTGGCACATCCAGAAACCATAGATGGTTACTAGAAAATTTTCAGTGCCAGGGATGGGACAACTTCTAGTGAGTTGTTGGCCAGGGAGGTCCCTGTTGCCTCCAAAACATTGCAGGCTATTTATTGCCAAGGCCCTTGTTTTCCTTGAGAAACAGATGGTAAGACCCTATTGCTGAAGACATCTCTTGCCTGAGCAGCAAGGTCACTTGAGAAAGCAAGCTGGCGCTGAGCAGAAAACCTTCTCCCTGTAGACCAGCCACCTGAAAGCTGGAAGAAGCTGCACTGCATGCAGCCCTATGGGAGGCAGAAGTCATCAGCGGTGAAAACAGTGGACACTGGAAGCCTCAAGTTTGGCCAGACAGGCCAAATGACTGAACGAGTGCAACAGTGGCATGTATGCTCTGGGGGAAACCAAATGCTCTCTAATTGGACTGAAGGCCTGCTCTATGGAAGGGAATACATACCTGGTACTGAAAAACTAATCAAAAGCCTAAGGCAGGGGAGGTCATGAGCCTTAGGGGTATAAAGCCTGCTCTTGCCTGGCTAAATGTATATATTATTCTCACCAAACTGCCCTCAAAGCACAACACTTAATGTTCATATATTAATGCTACTTTCACTTTTAGTTAGAGAAGCTTCTTTTTTCAAATGGCAGTGACCACTGGGATGACCCAAAAAGCAACATAATGCTAAGAAGAAGGAATGGAGAAGTGTCCAGCACTGAAACATCTCTATCACACCCTCCAAGGCTCAGGGTCCATTGAGGAAGAGGTGGTGGAAAGAATGTAAGAGCCAAAGGAAGGATATGACTCCTTACAATGCAACTGTTCAGACAAAAATTGGCCTCGATATCCATGACCTCACAATGCTTAGCAATACCTTCACAAGACCCTCATAATAGGAGAAAATGATGATGACATCAAATTAAAAGACTGATGGAGAGGGGAGGGGATATGATGGAGAGCAGAGTTGTGAAGGGAAAATTGGGGGAGGGAAATATGGTCTATTGTCTGTTAATTATTAAGTTGTCAATAAAAAATAAAAATAATAAATAAAAGAAATGTCCCTTAAAATTACAGCTGGCTAATATTTTGTAGCATTTTTATCAAGAATACACACACACACACACGTATGTATGTATGTATGTATGTATGTATGTATGTTTTTTTTTTTTCCCCTGAGGTAGGGTCTCACTCTGGCCCAGGCTGACCTGGAATTCACTCTGTAGTCTCAGGGTGGCCTCGAACTCATGACGATCCTCCTACCTTTGCCACCCAAGTGCTGGGATTAAAGGCATGCACCACTACGCCCGGACTAAATATATTCTTAAAAAAAAAAAAGGAGAAAGAAATAGTGGTAGTTTCTACCTAAAATCAGTTCACACCAAAAGGACCTTGAACCAACCAATCAGGTAACAGGAACATGCCCCAGTTTCCACTTTCTTTGTCTTTAATTCATATAAACATGAACCTAAGCATAAAACCATTAAGCTTATAGTTTGTATAGATCCTAAACAAGTGTACAAAAAGTTCAGTCAAAACAAAACCACCAAGCCCTGAGATCAACAATCTTAAATCCTGGACTGGGTGTGGCTCAGTAGTATAGTACACACCAAGCATGGATGAGGTCCTGGCACTGCAACAAGAAAATCAACCTGATTTTCTCTAGGAGAAGATTCGGTAAAGTACAACTATGATGACTAACAATGCACACATGTGTGTGTGTATGTAACATCCGAGAGCATCTACATGCACCATGCCTACCTGTCTTGACGCCCACTTGCCTCCCTCACCTGTACTGTACTTGCCTGCTCCCACCCACCTGCACCAGCACCTGCCTTCTCTTGGCAGAAGCTCTGTGTGCACAGACAAAAGCAAATGCAGATGGTCATTAGAGTTTCTTGTACTTTTATGATTTTTTGGAAAAAGCTGAAGATTTTAAAAGAAAAATTCAAGAGAGTGTTACAGAACTTCTGAGATTGTCCAGAGGACTGAAGTGTTTGTGTGCTGGGCCATATTCACAATGATCACAATAATATCAAGAGGGAATGCATGGGTATGGGGTGGGCAAGAGGATGAGAATCACCCTGAAAACCACTCACTGCATGGCCCAGGGACAGCCTGGCTGCTGAACTTCTCTGTGGGGCCAAGGCATAACCACCACACAGGTAGTTGTCAAGTATCCCAGGACCTCTGGTGACTAGAACCTGGAGGGCACAGAGGTGGAGAGAGGGCATGGGTGACTGTGAAGCTAGCAGCTCAGCCGTACAGATGGCCAGCTCCTGAAACTTAGCTGTAATTAAAGGAGATGTTTCCAGTAGAAAACCCCACCAAAGAACTCTTGCAGAACTCGTTACTGTTCAGTACAAAGAAAATCTGCTGATAAATCAAGACAGACGGTATGTCCTGGCTTTATTTATTTATTTTTGGAGGTAGCAACTCCTCACTCTTGCCCAGGCTGACCTGAAATTCACTATGTAGTCTCAGGCTGGCCTTGAACTTAAAGAGATCCTTTACCTCTGCCTCCAGAATGCTGAGATTAAAAGTATGTGCCACCAGCTGCTCTGGCTTTTTTTTTGGGTCTAAATATGTTATTTTATTTCTGAGAGAGAGAGAGAGAGAGAGAGAGAGAGAGAGAGAGAGAAAAAGAGAATGAATGAATGGGAGTACCAGGGCCTCCAGCCACTGCAAATGAACTCCAGATGCTTATGCACCCTTGTGCATCTTGGCTTACATAGGTACTGGGGAATCATACCTGGGTCCTTAGGCTTTGCAGGCAAGCACCTTAACCATTAAACCATCCCTCCAGCCCTGTTCTTGCTTTTAAAATTAGGTAGTATACCTCAGAAGCAACAGATTGTTACTAGAAAATTTTCAGTGCCAGGGATGTGATACCTTCCAGTGAGTTGTTGGCCAGGGAGGTCACAGATACCCCTAAAACATTATAGGCTATTGCCGAGGCCCTTGTTTTCCCACCAGGAATAGATGTTAAGACCCTATTGCTGAAGACTCCACATACTTGGGCCGCAAGGTCACTGAGAAGTCCTGCTGGAGCTGAGCTGAAAGCCTCTTCCATGTGGACTAGCTGACAGAAAGCTGAAAAAAGCTACACTGCATGCAGTTCAATGGGAGAGAGAGAAAACACCAGTGAAGATACTCAACAGTGAACACTGCAAGCTTTAAATTTGGCCAGCCAGGCCAAATGAGCCAATGGGTGCAATAGTGGCATGTCTGTTATGGGGGAAACCAACTGCTCTCTAATTGGACTGGAGGCCTGCTCCTTGGAAAGGAATACATCCCTGATACTGAAAACCTATAGCAGGGGTAGTCATGAGCCCTAGGGGTGGAACATCTGCTGCTGTCTGGCTAAATGTATACACTATGCTCACCAACCTGCCCAGTAAGGATTTCTCTTAATGTCCATACCTGTATATTAATGCTACTCTCACTTTTGGTTAGAGAAGCTTCTCTTTGCAGATGGTGGCGATCTTGGGATGACTCAGAAGGCACCATGGTGCTGAGAAGAGGGACAGAGTGCTCAGCACTGAAACATCTCTAACACACCTTCCAAGGCTCAGGGTCAATTGTGGAAGAGGTGGCGGAAAGAATTTAAGAGCCAAAGGAAGAGTAGGACTCCTTACAATGTGCTCCTCCAGACACAAAATAGCCTGGATATCCATGATCTCACAGTGCCTGACACCACCTACACAAGACCATCATAATAGGAGGAAAAATGATGATATCAAAATGAGAAGAGAGACTGATTGACAGGAGGAGGGGATATGATAAGAGAGTAGAGGTTCAAAGGGGAAAGTGGGGGAGGAAGGGAAGTACCATGGGATATTGTCTACAATTAAGGAAGTCGTCAATAAAAATAAAAAAATAAATAAAACTAGGTAGTATGGAACCATAGTAGAGAAGGTAAATGACCCCTGTCCTTAGTGTTAACAGCTACTGCATGCCAGCAGAAACCCCTGTCCTGTTCCCACACACCCAGGGCTATGCACTGCTCATAGGTCTGACAAATGCCTAAAGACTGGGGGACTACACCAAGCAATCTCCAATAAAGAACACAAAGCGAGTCACAGGAGTGGCATCTGAGCATTCAGCACTACAGACAGATGAGACAGGTCACTAGTGTCTGGGAGGGGGTGTGTTCAGAAAAATCAAGGTGACTCTCACTGTTGGGTGTCTTGTACATCTGTCCCAAGCCTGGCCTCTATACCATCGTGTTATAGACATCACACGTCCTAATGCACATAGGATGTACAGGCATCTTCCACATGGAGCCCCTGTTTTTGCTGTCTCTTTCAAATTCACAGCTTGTGTGAATGATGGAACAACTGTAACCTGCAACATAACGGCCTCCTTGCAAAACTCAATGTAACTACTCAGTGTGATAAGGAAGCTGTTCCCAAGATGCCTTGTGTGTTTGGGGATCTGTGTCTTCCTTTAGACTGGCTGCAAGGAAGCTACTGGGTACACGGAACTGTCAAGAAGACCTTTGGGAATAGAGAGAAGAGGTTGGCGGTGACCTCCTTCTGGCTTTCTGGGTTCCTGTGAAGCACTTGGCCAGGGCTGGGATGCACTGGCACTTGGCCCCAATTGTTAGCCATGGCTAAGGGTCACCTGGGTTGTTAGGTAGCATGTTGAAAACTAGGAGTGAGGCCCTAGTGCCTGCTCCTGTGCCTTGGCTGGGTTGTGCTCAGATGAGTAATACATTTGGCTTCATCATAAGACCTGCCACTTCTCTCCAGAAATACATGGGCTTGGGAAGCTGAGTCCCTGAGCTGCGCTTAAAACTGTTCTCCCTCCTTCTCCCTTCAGCACCCTACAGGCAGCTGACAGCTCCTGGATGATAAATGGCAATGAGTGGAGTTAGAGGGTCACTCAGTCAGGCTGACAGGGTGTGTAGAACTCACAGCTCCAATTAATGCTTTAGTTGTTAAATTCAAGTTCCCATCAGAGAACCCAAAAGTCCATTTGCCATAATTGTCCTGAGTAGCCATGGAGGCTGGGGAAATTTGGTAGTGGTAAAGGGGCCTGGTTATCCATCTGATAACAGGACAGCTGACACGAGCATTCATTAAGCCCAATTTGGTGCTACATAGAAAAGCAGCATGCAGGTGGCCCCAAATGCTCTCCAGGTTGCCCTTTTGCTCAGGACACTCTACTTGGCTGCCAGATTCTTTACACACTCAACCAGATTAAAAGCAGCCACGACAAAAGCACAGTGTGGACTTTCATCAACTTCTTGCATTTTTGCTGTACCTTTCCCAGCCCACCCCAATGTCTATTTACTTTCTAGGCCATGGGGAACTCTGGATTTTAGGCAGGTATTAGCATCGTCAGAACCATGCTTAGGTGGCTTGAGTTGGTACCAGCCTTCCTTGCCCACAGAAACAGTCCCTGAGCTTCTGCTGGGGACTGAGGCTTGGGGTAAGGTCATCAGAACTTATGGGAATGAGAGGGAGGGGAGGCTAAGGTCAGGAAGATGGGCACAAGGGGTAAGGGCTAAGAATGGGGATGCTCATTCTGAATTGTCCCCCAAATAAGTGCTGAACAGGGAGTCACGGGCTACCACCTTGGGAGTGGCTGGTGCTGCTGGGGAAGCAAAGCTGGGATGCCATGCTTAGTGGAAGGCTGGCAGTCATCTGTGTCTGGCTCCTGCTAATCATGGAACCACTATTCCCTGAAACTTCCAAAAAGCATTTAAAGTAGCTGGTTAAAAATATATCAGCCTGCCCACTGCATTCTGGGGGGGTTGCTGGGGAGCTGCAGAGAGTAGCCAATGGCTCAGGGTGGCTGGCAGCTTGGTCCTGTATCACAGCCCACCCTACAAAGTGAAATGCTGAGAATATTTTCAGCTAACAATAACACAGCCAAGTAGCAGGAACCGGACAAAGGTGGGGAGGAAGCCTTTCCTATCCCTCTGCTAGAGGAAACTGGCCCAACCACAGCCCACCCACTCAGCTTAGGGGTACTCAAGATACACTTCCATGGAGGCTGGACAAGACTAGAAACTGAATCTTAACAAGCTACACTGAAAACAGAGGTATTTATTTAAGATGTATGTGTATTAAAATGTGAAAGTCAACATTTACCAATTTAATGAAAAAGAGACCAAGACTTTCTTCTTTAAAGTAGCAAAAGTTTCTTTTTTTTACAGCTATTTTTTTTGTGTGGTGGTGGTATATGTGTGGGTGAAAAGGGCATTCAATGGCACATGTGTGGAGCTCAGAAAAAACCTCAGGATGTTGGTCTTCTTCTTCCACCATGTCTGAGACAGCTGTTGATTTGCCACTCGGAAGGCCAGACTAGTTGGCCTCTTGAGCTTCAGGATTCTCCTGATACTGCCTTCTACTGTTGTAGGTGTTAGGGTTACAGATGCATATGCCACTTGAAATGGGTGTGCCAGGGCCTCTTGCCACTGCAAATGACCTCCAAATGTGTGTACCACTTTGTGCATCTACATAAGCCACTGTTGTGTCTGGCTATACATGGGTGGTGGGGATCCAAACTCTAGTGTGAAGTTCTGGGTAGGCAGAGCCTTCAACCACTGAGCATCTCTCCAGCTCCTAACCTCTGGTTTTTAGCAGTCTGTTGCCTTAACCACTCAGGCCCCTGGACCCATTTCTGGCTTTAAACTGTGGGTCTTGAGCATATGGGGGTCACATAACTGAACATGGGGCTGTGAAAATTTTTGGCAACAGTAAAATGTTACTGAATGTGCAACAAGCAAAAGATAAGCGAACATCAAATGCATGATGAATCCAAGGGTCTCTGGAGGTGTTTGCCCATGCTGCAGCCTTGGCTCTGAACATACAAAGTGTACACTTTGCATGTGAATGCCATCCTTCCACGCAAACCAACAGACACTACTTGTAATAAGTTTGCTCAGACTGAAGACTCCTGTATAGTATTAACTGCAGAGTTATTTTACATACTAAATTTTCTGCTCTTAAAGAAATGGAAAGTTTTAAATATGTTTTTAAATGTTATTTATTTATTTGAGAGAATGAGAGGCAAAGAGACACACACACACACACACACACAGAGACAGAGAGAGAGAGAGAGAGAGAAGGGAAAGAATGGGCACACCAGGGCCTCCAGCCACTGCAAACAAACTCCAAATGCATGTGCCACCTTATACATCTGGCTTATGTGGGTCCTGGGGAATCGAACCAAGGTCATTTGGCCTTGCAGGCAAACGCCTTAACCATTAAGCCATATCTCCAGCCCCAAGAAATATCTTTTAGAAAAGCTGAAGATTTAATATTTTTCTACCATCATTTCTCACAATGTACATATCAAATTATCGTATCTTTGTACTGAATTGTTAAAAATTGTTGTTAAAAGAGTTCCAACTTAAGGGGGCTGGAGAGATGGCTTAGCAGTTAGGGTGCTTGCCTGAGAAGACTAAGGACCCAGTTTTGATTCCCCAGAACCCACATAAGCCACACAAGCTGATGCATACATGTGGAGTTTGTTTGCAGTGGCTGGAGGTCCTGGCAACCCACTCTCTGTCTCTGCTTCTTTCTCTTTCAAATTAAAAAAAAAAGTTCCAACTTGAGCTTTGGCTTGGGGTTAGGACCCAATTTCTGACATAACACTAAACATATTTCTGCCACTTTGTATTACTTTATTTATGTAAGATGGTGTTCTCATAGCTGATGACTGTAAAATGAAAATATCAGCCAATTCTGTAAAATGATGAAGATGCTCTGTATCTTGTAGTATCAAATATTCAGCCAATAAATTCTTTATATAAACATAAATAAGCATACTCATTTCATTTGTATGCAAATTTTCTTTCACTTATAATAAATGGTAAAATTAAATGTAGATCAAAGGACTGCTTTAAAATAAATTTCTTTCTTTCTTTCTTTTTTTTTTTTTGGTTTTTCGAGGTAGGGTCTCACTCTGGCCCAGGCTGACGTGGAATTAACTATGTAGTCTCAGGGTGGCCTTGAACTCACGGCGATCCTCCTACCTCTGCCTCCCGAGTGCTGGGATTAAAGGCGTGCGCCACCACGCCCAGCTAAAATAAATTTCTTTATGACTTACTATCAGGAAATGTTTGATTTGTACGCCTGTCTTGCATATCTCTATACTGGGGCACATAAAACTTCCTCAGGTGAGTGGCAGTTAAAGAAGATCTGCTCTACCTCCCACAGAAGAACCACCAGTGATAACAGGCAGGGATGTGTTTGTGTGATTCTGTCAAAAAGAGAATCCCAAGTTTTTATGAAGTCTTGTCAAGCAGGCTGAATTGTGTCCCCAGAAAAACCCAATCCTTGTCCCTGTGATTGTGGCCTCGTTTGGAAATACAGTCTTTACAGATGTGTTCGCTAGCCTGAGGTCACAAACGAGGGTGGCTCTAGAGCAGTGACCAGTGTTCTTATTGAGAGAAGGACAGAGGCTAATGCAGAAGTAAGTCAGAAAAGCCTAAGCAGAGAAATGGCATGAAGACCCTCAACGGATATGGACAGTTATGGCAGATGCTAAAGGAATAGCTTGAGGCATGTGGAAGCAGCACGGCACTCACATCTTGTAAGGCCATCTGCCCAGCTCCTCCTGAAGACAGGTCGAACACTCAGTGGGGTGCCTTGCCTCAGTCCACGGTAGCCTGTGACCCATGGCCCTCAGGAGGCAAGAACACTTTCCGTAGGCTGTCACTACATCTGGGTGAGCCTGGCTACTATCTGTACTTAAGGACAGAGGTGCTTTCTCTCATGGGTCTGGGATCCACGGCAATCCAAAGCCAACTGAAGGACTCAGAACTTGGGAGCCTCCAGTCACCCCTTCATCCAATCAGTTTGAGCTCTTCTCCTCAGTGCCACTGTTGCTGAGGGGCAAGGGCACTCTATGAAAGGATGAGGTTCTGGAATGAGTTCAATGACTTCCGTTTCACACAACAATTTGAGGCCCCTTTGATATCATGTGCGTAAGAACCAATGTTGTAGCCAGGCTGTGACAAATACGATTGTCCGCAAAGGGAGCTCTAGGCAAGACTGAGAAAACGGGGGTGGGGAATGTACTGTGACCATGCAGGATGGGAAGATCAGCATGCTCGAGGGAGCAGACAGATACTGTTCCCTCGTAAAGCTGCCTGGCCTTGCGGGCTCTGCACTGGTAGAGAAAACTTCTTAAAACATTTCCATGAAACAAAAACAGCTAATGTTCAAAAAGGAAGAAAAATGGCAAACAATTCAGCATATTCCCCACAAGTCTAGTCCTCACAAGATAAGCTATCTTCTGAAATGAGAGAAAATGTGGGTTACTGATGAGAGTCTATCCTGAAGATAATAAATGTGGGCACTTCCCTGCTCTGCTAAGAATAAATGAAAACTATTTTCCCTCCTGAGTGCCCCCCACTGCATGTTCAATGAAAATATCATTTCTGTCCTTATGGCACAGTAGTGCCACATGGACAGCTGGGGCCAACTCTGTGGATACAGGAAAGCAGAGCCTTATGTAGAGGGCATCTTTCACCCTCCCTTGACCCGAGGGCCATCTCCTTCTCTTTACTTATTGGGGGAGGGGGAACAAGGGAGGGAGAGAGTAAGGAAGAAACAAGTGAGCCAGGGCCTCTTGCCACTGCAAATGAACTCCAGACACATACACTACTTTGTGCATCTCGCTTTACATGGGTACTGGGGAACTGGCCCTAGGCTGGCAATGGCTGAGCCATCACCCCAGTCCCAAGGTTCATCTCTTATGGTGGTCCTTTCAAAGCAGTCTGGAGGAATGACACTGCAGGACAGCATGACAAATACATAGTAATTGCATCCTGTATCATAGGACTGGCCTGAGACCAGGGAGGATCAATGTGCAGGGCCAAGGAGCATAGGAGTCACAGGGCTGAGCCAGGGTTTGCATGTGAATTATGAGTCTAGAACACAGACAACCTACTGACTTACAGTTCAGTTCTGCTTGCATCCCCAGGGACATATGTCCCACTGTATTTAGGCTCTAATTCCAAATTAAGCATTTGGAAAAAAAAAAAAAAAAAAACAAAAAAAACAAAACTACCTACACACATGTGCCTAACACTACTCAGTGGTATAAAATGCTGCAAGAAGAAATTGTTTGGTCTTAACTTTTGTGTGTGCATATAATTAAAATCTGGGTTCCCTTGGCAGGGTGTCCTGAAAAGCATCTCTGGCTACTATCCACTGAATGCCAGAAAGGCCCTGGTCATGACAACTGGAGGTTACCAGTCCCTGGAGTGGATGAGGAGAGGGGGACTAAATTGCTTTTCTTGCCAAACACAGGGATTCATCACTTAACACTGCTAAAAATCGCTTGTGATAGAAAGCCAAGGAAATTGAGTGCTGGCTCACAGCATCCACACCTACACGGAATCACAGCTGCACCTGTGATGTGCACATGCATGCTAGTCTTGGAGAGAATGCACAGGTGCACTGCAGCTCCCAGGAGCGTGGCCACCCGCAGCCTGGGTGCCCCGTCTTGTTCTCACCTCTTTGTCCATACTCTCTAAGTCCTCCTTACAGAGAGTGTACAGTGGCATTGTTTCTGACATACTCGGCTGTCGCTTTCTTCTAGCAGGGCCAGGCTGCTCTCCATCTTGAGATCCAGGCAGCTCGTCACCAAACATCTGCTGCTGATGTGGCTGAACAGCTCTGAAAGGAATTCCACAGTCCTGGGTGAGGACAGCAGTTCAATTGCATCTTTTCAGCTCTATGCCAGAGGACTGCCTCTTAGGCTAGGCAAGACACCTACAGAGAATGTTTGTAGGATAAGACAAGGTGTTCTGTCCACTACATCCCTTGTTCTCTCTGATTATTTAGCACACCCAGCATCTCTTCCTGAACCAGTACCTAGGCCTTATGGAGGCTCACACTCAAGTCCTTTACCAAGAAACCACCTTGTCCATAAGGCATCCACCTGCCTTCATGTGAGTACAAAATCTGAGTTGAATGGCTTCCCAGAAATTATTAGGAAGTGTCATTTACCCTTCAGTACAGGCACAATAGTCACAGACATGAAAGAAAATTAAACAAAGATGACATTTATATCCTATCCAGGGTACAAAAACAGAACACAAACAGGTGGTAGTACATTAAGAAATGAGTAACAATGGGGTGGAATTCATGTGTTCACAAAGGACATGAAAGACGGGTTAGATCATGTGTGCACAGTTCACTAAGTACTGCTGTAGCCAACCAGCTAGCAAGGATCAAGCTCTAGCCTCAAGGATGTTTCTCACTTGGGACCACCAACACATGTCAAAACTGACTAAGTAGATTTTTTATGCATGTTTATGAGTGTCAGAATTTATGGTACGTCAGGTAAGGTGGCTCACAGCCATAATCCTAGCACTTTAAAGGCTGAGGAAGGAGGATTACTGCAAGTTTGAAGCCATCCTGAGCTACAGCGACTATCTCAAAAAATTTCAAGTGAATCTGTGAAAACTGACTGACAGGACATCCTCTACAAGAAGAATAAGGGGCTGTGCATCACTGTCTACTGGGCCACTGGCTTGGCCAAGATACATATGCAGGGAGGCAGTGAGACTTCACCACTGTGGGAAAAAATAGTGAGGGTTAAGCTGAAGCCACAAAATTAAAAAGTAACTATTCAGCTAACCAAATATCATCTAATGAAGGCAATGCAGAAATGTAAAAACTGCAATATCTGCTTTTCCAAAGTTGAGACTCAGCAGAAAGCACGAGGATGCATGTGCTAGAACACTGTCAGAGCAGCGGCCTCTTCAACTCACTAGTGGTGTTCTAAGCTCTTAGTGCAAGTGCTCCTTTTGATGCTATTTTCTTGTAAATAAGCAAAGGTGTTGGGGATGGGGTGGGGCAATTTGACTCTAACTGGCAACCTGCTGGACTCTCTCTTGCTCCCTGGCTGCCTCAAGTAAAAAGACTTGGTCAAACAAGAGTACAAGGCTGCCCATATGCCAGCACGGGCCATTTTGAACATGAGGAATCCTACAGTGAACCCAGCCACTTGCTGTGGCTCCTGAGGGTGCAGCCTCAGTCAGCACTGTTCCAAATAGTTTGTATCAGACAACTGGCTATCACAAGCCTTGATGACCTTGAGATGACTCAACCATTTCCACCTCAACCACAGGGGTGCACTTCCCCTGGTGGCCTAGCAGAGACTTTTAAATGGTACCAAAGGGACAACACCATTAACTGGTACAGAACTCCTCCTGTGGCTGAGATGGATGGGAGACGTCCTACTGAGATACACCTCCTAGTGTTACCATATCAGGTCCAACAAAAGGCTTCTCATAAGTAGTCTTTTCTTTAATGCTTTCAGGAGAGTGGGTTGAGCTAATACCATCAGAACAGCAGCAGAGACAGAAGAGCTGCAAGGATGGCAGTGACAGCTAAGCAGCCATCAGGCCCAACTGCCAAAACGGGGAGTGGACAGCTGCTTGACAGCTCACGAGGCAGCTGAACAGTTAATTCAAGGTCAGGCAGAAACAAAGGGAGAGAGCCGAAGCAGAAGGAAAGTTGTAAGGAGAGAGAGAAGAGAAACTATAGGCCTTGGTTGTTGGAGCATTCCAGGGAGCTGTCCAGCCTTTAGGGTCAAAGGTTTCATACATCCCAGGCCCGGGAGCTCTAACATTGGCTGCTGTCAAGGGCTAAGGAATCCCAGCCTCCAAGAGAGCCTGCAGGAAAGCTTTAACACCCAATGGCATTCCCTGCTGCCACAAGTTATGCCTGTCCAAGCTGAGGGACACAAAAGCTGTCAGACCAGCCCTTGTAAAGCTTCTCACATAACCATCAATTTTTATCAGGATGGATAGAGCAAAAGGACCCTGTCAGCTTACTGGTCACATTTATAGCCGTACTTTTTACTCTTGATACTCACTGCTCCAAAGACAAATGAGATAAAAGATATTTTCCTTTTGCTACAAACAAATGCACTATGTCTCTCTTTTAAAAGCTGTTTAACAAGAATGTTCTCTCTACCGAAGCAGAGTGTTGATCTCCAGCGGTCAAGAGTGCTCAGGCTGGGTGTGGTGGCACACGCCTTTAATACCAGCACTGGAGAGGCAGAGGTAGGAGGATCGCCATGAGTTGGAGGCAACCTTGAGAATACAGAGTGAATTCCACGTCAGCCTGGGCTAGAGTCAGACCCTACCTCGAAAAACCAAGAGAGCACTCAGGCCACTCTGCATCTGGTAGTAACGGGAGAGCTCTATAGGGATGTTGGGTGCCACGCATATCCATACCAGGGTTGAAAAATTACCCTCTCTGACCTGTAAGACTTTACAGATCAGTTACCAAACTGAGGCTCTCAAGGCCCTTTCAGGGCACCTGTAAGCTCCTGCTCTCTCAAGGATGCTTGGGGTGAGACCAGACTGCTCTCTGCGTTCCGCCCAAAGAACAAAGCATAAAAGGCTGACTGTTAAGCCACAAAAATGTAAAGTTGCTGGGCGTGGTGGCGCCTGCCTTTGATCCCAGCACTTGGGAAGCAGAGGTGGGAGGACTGCCATGAGTTTGAGGTCACCTGAGACTACATAGTTAATTCCAGGTCAGCCTGGACCAGAGTGAGACTCTACCACAAAAAACAAAAAAACAAAAAAGTAAAGTAGGTGCTCTTACTATATTCCTTTTCAACTACAGAATACATTTTATTTTATTTTCATTTATTTATTTTTTTTTTTTGGAGAGAGATGCAGAGAGAGACAGAGAGAGAGGGAGAGGAAGACAGACAGAGATGGGCGCACCAGCAGTCTCTCAGCTGCTGCAAAAGAAATCCAGATGCATGCACCTCCTTGTGGTCAAGTGCGGCATTGTGCCCTTGTGTCACTTTGCATCTGGCTAAATGTGGGACCTGAAGATTGGAACCGCTGGAGATTGGAACTGGCATTCTTTAGGCTTAGGAGGCAGACACCTTAACTGCTAAGCCATCTCTCCAGCCCTCGAGAATATATTTTATTTTAAAAGGCTGTATTAACTCACACTAAATACTGTTGTTTTAAAATGAACTGATAAATATTTAGAGCTCTTTCAGTCAATAACTGCTCTACTCTAGCCAAGAATGGCAAAGGCTGGGAGGGGCAGGTGAGAAGCTTGGTGTTCAACCCCTCTGGGGCAGCAAGTCTCTCCCATTCTATGCTGGGGGCACCAAAGAAGGTATGGGGGGAGTGGGACTCAGTAACATCTCCCAGAAACAATGCTAGCCCTTCCCACCCTAATGTGTGGTGTCAGCACAGCTACATGGGCAACCTGGACTCCTGCCTCCACCTGCAGGAACAAGATGCCACCTCCACTCCTGCCGTTGCAGACCAGGAGTCAATTAAAATGGATGAAACAAGACGCGGGTGGGTCTTTAACCTGATGGGACAGTGACCAGGTTTCACTCAGAATTATCCTTCACACAGGAACTAGGAATGCCTGAAATTGATGAGAAGGACAATTAAGAGGCTGACCCCAAGATGACATCATCTGACAAAGATTTTAAAGCATTTGTTGTTCCTCCAAGCAATCATAAATATTTTGAAGTAGAAGAAAAAAAACCCAAAAATTATGTTTGAAATAGTAGAAAAGGATTCCTCAGCAAAGAAACATAAGATTGGAAGGACTGCAGAACTCTTCAGAGATGAAAAGTATAATGAAAACAAAAAATGGCAGGAGTGCCAAGCCAGCAACATGGAAGAGTCAAGAGGGGGGAAGTTCAAACTTACAGGCCTGTAAGAATCTCCCTGTCTGAACAGACAGAAAACAGGAGAGGCAAGGATGAACATAGCACTGGGAACTCGTTCGTGAGGGAACAAAACATTCAGACTCCCACGAGAGACTGAGAGAATCATAGCTGGAAATGTCCCTAACCTTGCATGAGACCCAAACCTGATCCAGGAGACTAAGTGAATCCTGAACATGACAGACTTCCCTAACCCACACTGGCACAAACTGTGATCAAGTTTGCAATTAAAGGTGAGTAAGAATTTGGACAGAAGAGCTGCCTTGACTACTCTGTCAGGGCAAAGCAGGGTTTCTCCTCAGAGACCAGGAGGGATCAGATATTTCCCAGGCATTGAAAACAGAACTGTCAGCCCTCACACTAGGAAACATTTATCAGGAATGGGGGGAGGTCAGTGGAGGCCAAGGTGCACACAGGGTGGATGGAGGACAAGACCCTCTGTGGGCAGGACAGGGTGCAAGCACAGGTACCACAGCAGACCCTGGGCTGAAGGAGTCTCCTGAACTATGTCTGATAGGAAACAATCAATAAACAAATGGTTCTTTTTTTTTTTTTTTTGATCGAGACAGGGTCTCAGTAGCCCAGGCTAAAAAGAACGTGCTATGTAGCCAAGGATGACCTTGAACTTATGATTCTCTCTCTTTTTTTTTTTTGGTCTTATGAGTTGAGGTCTCACTCTAGCCCAGGCTGACCTGAAATGCATTATGTCGTCTCAGGCTGGCCTCGAAGTCATGGTGATCCTCTTACCTCAGCCTCCTGAGTGCTGGGATTAAAGGTGTGTGCCACCATGCCTGGTTCTCTCTCTTTTTTTTTAAGGTAGGGTCTCACTTCAGCCCAGGATGACCTGGAATTCACTCGGTTGCTCTAGGCCAATCTTGAACTCACGGCAATTCTCCTACCTCTGCCTCCTGAGTACTGGGATTAAAGCTGTGTGCCATCAGGACTGGCTACTTCTGATTCTCTTGCTTCTTCTTCTTGAGTGCAAATAATTCCTTCTTTATAAAGAAAATGAAACCAATAAGACTGATACAAGAGAGAAGACACAATTCCCGGTGTCAGGGTGAAGAGGACTCTTGGCCCAGACTGGCAGGCATAGGGACCCATCCCTCAATCCAGTCTTCCAAAGGCAACCCAACCCCAGCAAAAAGCGGAAAACCAGGACAGCCCCACAAGTACTCAAAAAAAAAAAAAAAAAAAAAAAGGACATAATTTCTAATTTCCCATGATGCTGCCTCCTCAGGGCCAGAGGGTGTCACTGGAGAATTCCATCAAAGCAAGGCTCATCCAGAGAGAAAAGGAGGGAACACCCCATAACTCATTTAGTGACGCAAATTACAATAGGCATGAAACAGGGAAAAAGACGTACAGAGTGAATGATAGCTAGAGGCTCATGGCTATTATGTCTGTCAACATACACAAAGGCCCATAAAAATGATTACAGACCATGGCCGAGTGGGCTTCCCTTCAAGGCTGGGAGGATGATAGAGTACTCAAAAATCAATTGAGCTAGGCGTGATGGTGCATGCCTTTAATCCCAGCATTCGGGAGGCAGAAGTAGGAGGATCGCTGTGAGTTTGAGGCCAGAATACATAGTGAGTTCCAGGTCAGCCTGAGCTAGAGGAAAAAAAAAAAAAAAAAATCAATCGAGGCGATCCCCATTTCTCCCCAATAGTAACAGGTCCAAAAAGCAAACCACATGTTCTTATTAGCCAAACCACATAATCATTAAAAAAATCTAAAACCACCAACGAGAAAGAAGGGGCTTTTCCCAATGTGACTAAGAATGCTCACAAAAACCCCAGGGCTCTGAGTATCTCGTTGATGAGACAACATTCCATCCTATGACTAAGAGAAAACTGTTAAGTGTCCTTGGATCAGTGGAATGGATGGACAGAACTAGAAGTAGACTGCACAGAGGCAGATGTAGGCTAAGGGAGAACACGAGACTAACAAGTGAGAGTGACCATGAACCTCACAGCTTGGAGTGTGGCAGTGCACACCTAATCCCAGCAATTCCAGCAGTGAGGGAGGCTGAGGCAAGAGGATCACAAGTTCAACATCAGCCTAGATTACAGAGTGAGGCCCTGTCTCAAAGGGCTGGAGAGATGGCATAGTGGTTAAGGAGCATGCCTGTGAAGCTGAAGGACCCAGGTTCGATTCTCCAGGTCCCACGTAAGCCAGATGCACATGGTGGCGCATGCCTCTGGGGTTCATTTGCAGTGGCTAGAGCCCATTCTCTCTCTCTCTTTCTCCCTCTGTCTCAAATAAATAAATTAAAAATAAGTAAATTCTTTAAAAAAAATTGAGAGCAGAGGGAAAAGCTAACAAAAAGCTAACAGTTTATACAGACTGTCTTAAATCAGATCAAATTTAAGTATAAAACACCAATTTGTACATGTTTAAAATAGGAGATAAAATCTGACAGGTAATAGCCTAAACAATCAAAGCACAATTCATAAAAAGGAAAGCTGGTAAAAAATAAACTTATGAAAATTAAAGACTTTTACTTTGCCAAAAGCCTGGGTGAGAAGATGACAAGATAAGCTACAGTAGATTGGGAGAAAACATTTGCCACCATGTTTACAACCAAGGGCCAATGACAGAAACACACGAAGTACACATCAACAGTAACGACCAAATGATCCAATTAGAAAAGGAGAAAAGAGAGTCATTTCATCAAAGAGACGAAGCAGAAACACATGAAAAGATATTTAGCATCACAACCTTGAGGAAATGCCAAAATAAAACATTTAATAGGGCTGGAGAGATGGCTTAGCGGTTAAGGCATTTGCCTGTAAAGCCAAAGGATCCTGGTTTGATTCTCCACAACCTACATAAGCTAGATGCACAAGAGGGCGCATACATCGTGTGTAGTGGCTGGAGGCCCTGACGTGCCCATTCTCTCTCTCTCTCTCTGCCTCTTTCTCTCTCTCTCTCAAGTAAATAAATTACTTAATAAAATATATTTTAAAAAGAGGATTGGAGAGATTGTTTAATGGTTAAGGCACTTGCCTGCAAAGCCAAAGGACCCAGGTTCAATTCCCCAGGATCCACATATGCCAAAAAAAAAAATTAATAATAATAAAAAAAAATTTAAAACATTTGATTAAAAAAACAATCAAGTGTTGACAATTAACTGCGCTTATGGAGGAGCTCTTCAGAATGCCAGGCTATCTCTACTGGGATGCATGCTTTGGTTCAGATGCCTCTGGTCTGCGGAGCACCCCTTCTAGCCTGGGCCCAGCTTCTCCCCACGTTCCAACTTCTGGGGCCTCAGTCACCTTAGCTGGGTCAAAGTGAGTCTGAAGGGCCTCCTCTGTACTCGCAGTGAGGGTCTGCACCTCACCCTGCTCCAGACAGCTTCTGAGTTAGAGTGGGATGAGAAGGCCTTCATACAACTGGCTGCCACTGGCTCTTGCATTTCACACTGACTGGTTTGTGAAGGAGGGCCTGCAGATGCCCATGCCCTGTCACTAATGACAAGGCTGGGAGACTCCACTATACCCCTCCCATTGAGAACCAAGCGAAACTTACAACTCCCCAGCCTGGGTGACAATGAGCACGAAAGGCAGAGCTGGCTGCTGTTGCTAAGCGCCCTGTCACAAAGGGCCTGCACAGGGTTCCAGGACCAGAATGGTGTTGGCTGCCCCTCTCTCAGGAAAGTGCACGGCTCAATTTCCAGAATGACAGTAGGCAAAAGGGACCTCTGACAGACAAGGGCCACACAGCCACAGGAGGGCAGGAGCAATGGGCCAGGCCACTCTGGGAAAGGTGCCAAAAACCAGCATGGAAAGATGAGTGAGCACACACATTTGTTCAGCGTCTCCAAGTGTGAGACTCGGCAGGCAGAAAGTAAAGTCAAATCAGTGGGGGAAGGAAGGCTCTAGCAGAGGTTAGAAGGGAGTATGCCACTCGGTGCTGGCAGGAGACACACCAGAGCTCCTCGCCTGGCAGAGAAAGGGTTCTCATTAACATGAGTTATACAATCAATGTGGTTGATGAATCTTGTCCCTATCCTCTTGTGTACCTAGACAGGTTGGCATCTGGGTATAAATGACACCTCTATATGCAAATGAAGTAAACCACCAAAAGCCACCTCCCCAGGACATGCTGCAGGCAGAGAGGGCTGGCTCTGGAGCTCCATGAGGCTGATCTGTGGCTCCATACTTCAGAACAAACCTGGGGTTTTCTGCTGCCATATTACCAACTATTGCTTGGCTATATTCAGACTCAGTCTACCGTATGCAAATTTATTCAGGTAACAATTCTCACTTATCTTGGAAATTCCTAGCCTACTGACACACACTCCAAAAAAGGCTGAATAATTAAAATACCAATATTGTACCTAACACTGTACTCACCTTCAGACAAGGTGCCTTTGTTTTTTATTTAAGGAAAAATAAGTGAGAAGCTGAGTTGGTTTCCGCAGCGTGGAAAGCAGACTGCACAGGTGTTGCTCATGTGCACACCAGCACACACTGACTTTGTGGCTGCTTTAAATTCTGGAAGCACTCTTGTCCAACTGCAATTCAGAAACTGAATTTCAGAAATAGCCTTCAATGCACAGCTCCTTCCTGCCCCTCATCAGGTTATGATACACTGTGGAATACAGCCAACAGCATAAACTTGGGCCCCTTGACCACTGAGACATTAGCTCTTGAAGGGGAAGTCCTGCAGTGTCCCGGTTCCTGACACAAGAGAGAACATCCTAGAATGTCAAGCAAGGTAAGGTAAGTGATGGCTTCAGGATGGGGCTAGTCCCCAGAGAGACCAAGGATTGGAACTTTCAGCCCAGCCACAACCTCTGACCTTCAGGTATGGGGGTGGCTAGAATGGAGTTAATTACGGAGGACCATGCTCATGCAATGAGACCCCCCACAAGCCCCAATGGTGAGTTCAGAGTGGGCATAGTCTACTTCCACAGGGACTGGGGATTCTATGCTCAGGACCTCTGAGACCAGGCCCACATACCTCCCAAGTCCTGCTTTGAGTTTTCCATCTTTCACCTACTTTACCTATCTATCTGCCTCCCTGGACTGAAGGGACCACTCTTCCCACAGCTATTGTTGGTGGAGGCTCTCCCACGCTGCAAGTATGCAGAGATCCAAAGCACAAGGGATCTGTGGTCACTGGGCACCTTCTAGGTCCTCTGGTTTGGGCTCTGCTTCTTAAATCCTAGCTGCTATGTGGTTTTAACTCCCCTGTGTCTCTGGAGATCAGAAGGGGACAACTCCCCCAGTGGAAGGCCAGGAGCTACTCCCAGCACAGTACACAGCTGCCATGTGTGTCCACAGCTTTATGGCTATGTTTAGTAGGAAAGGAGAAGTGGCTATATCACAATGGAGCCAACATTCTGCTCCAAACACACTTTCAAACTAGTACTCTCACGTCTAAGTACACCTCCTAAGTGAGACATGAGTCAAAGGGCATGTGTTCTTAGTAAATGCAGCTCCAGTGCACCCAAATGCTGAACCAACTTACTGTCCTTGACCAAAACACAAACACACCTCAATCTTGAGTGAATGGGCAACATTGGAAAGATTGCCTTGGCTACTTAACATGTGGCACGTGGAAGCCATCATTCGTCCCACTAGGCTGAGAGCTTCATCCACTGGCACAGTGTCTCCTCTCAGAGAACCTACTCACATACATACTGTCTACCTGGAAAAGCCTGAGGTTCTGGCCCCTGGGCCTCAGGCATCTAGCCCAGTCACAAGACCGTGACTGCCCTGACTTCCAGCTGGGTATGTCTGTTTCTCACATGGAAAAGGGTGCACAGACCTGGGGTCTATGTGCTCCTTGGCAGTTGTATTGTCTGGTCTGAGCTGGTATCACATGGTTTTACTTCTCTTTTACTACACGGTCTCTGCTCTGGGATTTTGCCAGAAGTTTCTTTAAAACTTTTTGTTGACCCTACCTTGCCCTTTAAGGCCTAACTTTGCACCTAGTGACAACACATAGAGCTGCTATCCATCATGACTACCTTGTGTCTTCTAGATCGCCTGTGCTGTTATATTTGTCATATTATGTGGATGCCAGCACCTAGTGAAGTGTCCGCGCCACTGCTGCCTGTCTGAGGTGACAGTGTTCAGGGTGTACTGTTATTACCATGTCAGGACAGCTAGTTCCTCTGCCCAACGCTGCTGGAGGCAGGGCAAGCACAATAGGCATGCAGCATCCCTCTCAGGTGTGTCGTGCATACCTATCTTGCTTATTTTCAAGCCAAGGACATCTGAGAAATGAGGACAGTTTCACATGTTAAAGGACATTTCAGCAAAAATAGTAAAGGCAATGGACATCACTATAGATAAGGAGAGAGCATGGTGTCTCTCCTGAACTGATCGATGTACAACCAAGTTTCAAGAAAGGACATGATACACTAGACTTAAAAAACCAGTTCATTTCTGAGATACTTAGGGACAGAAAAATATATACATAAGTGCTATGAGCCAAAACTTGAGATTTCTTATGTGATAACACAAGTTGGAATTACTCTTGTCATGTTTGTAACCACAGTCACAAGCCTGCTCTGGCTAGCCTTTGCAAAAAGACCAGACTTGGCTGTGGTTCTGATGCGAGGTGTGTCCAGATGTCTGTTGTTCTTGAGCTATAGGATCAGGTTATCCTGGAAAGAATGTGTAGACTTCTCCAAAATACTATTTATTAATCAATCACAGAATTCAGGGAGAGGGCTTGGCTTGAAATCATTGTGAAAATTTCAAGAAAAATTTTATAGTGAACGTATATAGAACTTAACTTGATAGACAATGTGAATACATGTATGAGCTAAAGATGGCAATTACAGAGGAAAATGCCCAGTGCGTCAAAAGAAAAAATGGGCAGGAAGGACACAGAAGGGTTACCTCACTCAAGCAGAATTCCCTGGAGAGCCCACATCCACATCTTTCTACCCATAGCTCCACAGGACGATAGTTCACAGGATATGCCACCAGCATACACACCTCAGCAAAGCACAAAGGCCTCGTCTTCTGGGTGGTAGGGTGAAATGCCGACATGTTTTGGCAAAAAGCTGACACCATGTGCTATAGTTAAAAATACACACGACCTTTAACTCAGCTATCCCATTCTGGTAATGTGGCCACACTTCAACTATGCCAATGACTAAATATCACATTATTGGACGAAAACAAGTTTTAATAGTGACGATGCTTTTAGTTACTAATCACAAACAGCAGGTGCATTCCAAAGTGTGGGGGGGGGGTCAAGGAAGCAGGGAGAGCCACACCACACAGTCCTGAATGAATGCTCTGGCTTTTCTGCTTGTGCCAACCCTGGCTTACTATCTGGGTATTAGAGGCCAAACCAGAGAGTACAGATATGAACTAAGCTCCTGCCCAACTCTAAAAAACTACTGTCAAAAACATGCCAACTGCTTAGTCTTGTAGCCAGAGCAGAACTAATGCCGCTGCAGCCCTGGGCTGCTTTCAAAAAAGTGCAAAAGGGAACAGACAGGTGACTGCATGCCGACCACGGCATTTCAACACAATCCTCACTGCACAAAACTTCTACTCATTTAAACCAGCAGAATGTGCTACTGGGGTGATCTGAGGGGCTCATGGGAGAGGGAGGGGAGAGGCTGACTCAAGTTTACACAGACAGAGGAGGGCGTAAGGAAGGACCTGTCACTTGTGGGGCATAATTAACCCTGTCATCAAATGCCTTCAAATCCAGTCAGCAGTCTTCCATGTGGGAAACTGACACCACACTCATCCCATGTGTGCTCCCCATGGGTGAGTCCAGGAGGCCAAGGGTGTGAGCACCCCTGGGAGGTGCAACAGGGAAGGTCAGTATGCCGCGAAGTCATCCTCTGGTTGCCCACCAAGACATCTGAGCACCTCAGTAGCACTAAGCCCCCTGTGGAGATGCAGGGCTTGCACAGGACTATTGAAGAAGCTAAACCAAGGGCTTCTCTGCTTGCAGTTTGGAACCATGGATGAGGCAGAAAAGGGCCCAGAGCAAGTGGAAGAAGTGTTCCATGCACTGGGAATCACCTTCCTCCACCCAGGCAGCCCAAGGTAAACCTGGGACTGAACAGAGCCTCTAATGTCACTTGTCCATAAGGCAGGCTCCTGGTATCTAATAGGCTCAGACTAAAACCCAGCACTTTAGCTAAGGAAGTTCTCATGTGTCACAATGTACCTGAAGGAGGAGGGCTCTCCGTGGACGGGTGGGGCACTGGAGGGAGCTGGTGCTGGACCCTGGGTGCCCATCCGGATGAGCTTGCCTGTGTGAGAGTCATAGATCCGAACCTCGGGGCCAGGCTGAGCCTTGGGGTGGATGGGCATTGGGTGGAACAAAGCTGGCGGTAGCACACTCTGCCTATCTGAAAAGATGGCCGGACTGTTCTCCCTGTGGGACAAGAAGCAAGGACCATGAATAACACTGTCAGCAATGTATGACACAGGGACAAAGGAGATGAAAGATGGGCCCAACATTGTTGAGGGCGTGGATGCAGGAATGTGGGGACATGTGTCAGGGACAACCAGACACCATCTCCCAGGTATGTGAATAAAAAGCTCACATGGATGATTTGTAATGCTGAATTCGAGAACACAACAGTGTGCAAAAGTAACATGATGGATTATCAACTACCAGCATCACCAGGCTTGCTGTAGAGTGTGATGGCCTGCCTTTGCTGGACAACCTCAACTTGGCTCACCCTCAGCTGCTCTGGACCTACTTGCACTGGACTCAGATACAACATCCAGACTGCTGATGAAAACAAGGGCTGACTGGCATTTGAACTACCCAACACTTGCTCCAGGTACATGCAAGTCTCTTGTGATGAATTCACTAAAGATGGGACATCCCATTTTCCCTACTCTTCCCTCTTTGAGTATATAATTTTACACACCTGCCCTGTGGCTCTCAACATATCACTTTTCCTTTACTTGTGATTCGTGTAACAATCCCAACTCTGAAGTATATGAAAACTAGGATTCACTACTAAAACCACAATGAATTTTATTAAGGACAAGAACATCCAGATCAGATCTTTTCTGGTGCCAACGGGAGCACATCTTTGAGTCCATGGAGTTGTGAGGTCACTTTGCAGGTGGAAAGGGGTCAAGACCAGGGTGGACAGAACAGACTGTATCTCAGGAGCCCTGCCAGCCTTGGGGGATGGGTGGCATGGATCCTGATGGATAGCCACCATAAATGAAGCTCCCCTTATTGCATCCTGAGCCTCATTTTCCCATCTACAAAGGACTGCTGGAGATGAAGTGAACCTGCATCCATGAAGTTGCTGGACTATGCCTGGGAGCCCAGATGGACCACACTAGACTTTTGCTTGTGGCTTAGTGGCTCAGAAGCAAGCACAACCCTGGAAGGTGGCATGGTGGTATGGAGTAGGACTGGGTGGATGTGCCTGTGGGTTGGAGGCACCTACTTGTGTGTGCGGGTGTCATCTTCTGTGAGTGGGAAGAGTTGTTCCTCCACCTTGTCCCAGCGCTCCAAGCAGCTCCAAAGCCAGTCGGGGCTGACCACATGCAGGTGCCTGCACTCCTGTGCCTGGCGAACCTTCTCTGTACCTGTAGAGACCACATATTAGATTGCTCTGCTGCACCAGGGAAAGGGCATCCAGGACAGATAGAGGGTCAAGGATGATAGGGATGGGGACCAGGCTAGCAGGCACACATTATCCTCACTATTGGGGATGGGACTGCTTCCAGCAGGATTTCTGTACCTCAAATCTCTTCCTATACCTTGTTATCCTGCTAGACAGCCCAAGCCCCTGCTCTGGCAATGGACTGAAGGAGGTCCTGTCAATTCTCTCCCACTCCTAACCCTGCTGCTACCCCAATCCATGGCCACCCGCAGCACCCCCTTTGGCATGGGGACTGGCCCTGTCTTTTGCTTCCATGCTTCACTTCTGTTTCACTTTCAGTCCTTCCTGTGTGTGCACCTGAAGGGGGTCCCCCACCAGGGGACTCCTCATTCTATCTCCAAATGATCCTCCCTATCCTGGGACCTCATAGCTACACTTAAGTGACCCCACATCACGAGGTGGTCCACTGGCTGTTTCTTCTAGGACATCATTCTCTCTAAAGGCAAAGCCCTTAATAGCGAGACAAGAACATGTCCTGCTACCTCACTTGAGACCACAAGCACAAAAGCAAAGGGCAAAAGCAATTCTCATCTCTGTGGGCAAGGTGTCCACAAAGACGTGGCCCAGGAATCAAGTCAAGGAGAGGTGGACCAGGTACTGGGCAGTTGCTGGACAAGCATGCACACACAAGGATGCGCCCCCACGGAGGGACCTGACCTGTACTCTTAAGGCTCTTCTTGGCCCTGAGAGAGGTCAAGACTGTGCTCCCTTCTGAGCCAGGTGAGGCTGGGCCCAAGAGCCTGCCTCTGGTCCCAAGCACTGCACACTGCCACAGGAGCCTCAATGCCCTCTGTTAAATGCTCTACAGAGTGCATGACAGTCCAGAGCCAGCAGGAATAAGCCAACCCAATGCAACTTTACTGAGCCTGGAGGTGAAGTGAGTTAGGAAGCTTAACATATTGACAGTGGTCATGAGAGTTTAGCAATGGGACAAGCAGTGCCTAAAGCAGCTTTCTTTGGGAAGACAAATTGCTTATGAAGAGCATTAACAAAACCTTACACTTAAGTTTTCTAACTCAAAGGGTTATTAGTCCACACTGAGGCCCTGGACTCTTCTTACGCCTAATTTTTCCAATGTTACCAAGTCTCCACTCTTGCCAGCCTTGCCTGATGCTCCCAGAGAAGCTGACTTTATACAAAGCATACAAAAGTGATTGTTCCAGAGACCCAAGATATGAGGGTGAAATGTGTACAGGAAAAGCATTTCACCAAAAACATAAATATTAACCCATTTTTAAGAGGAAATGTTCCATGAAATGAACAGCAGTGCAAGCCAGCCTCAAGAAGCTGGACCACGACCAAGCCCAGGAGGCCTGTGCCTCCCTTGAGAGCAATGGTGGTTGTGTCCCTGCCCATGGAGATGGAAGGAGGCACATACCAGCCCGCGCTGCGATGAGGTGAGTGGCCCTGTCTGGGGCATCAGGGCTCAATACCAGCTGGGTGAGGACCTTGGCCCCCAGGGCCGTGGCATGGTAGTGCTCCCTGGTCTTCTCCACAGGGAAATTTGTTGGGTGCAGGCCACTGAATATCACAGCCACGTCTGCCAACACCTTGCTCTTGAGCTCTGGCACAATTTTCCGTATGTCTGGAGCATCCTCCAGCTCCTTGTTGAGGTACCTGTCGTATTTCGTGTAATAGTCGGTATGCACACGCACGAGGATCTCCTCGAGGTGAATCAGGTGGTCATCATCATCTGTGTCATCGTCCTCCTCCTCCCCCACGCTCTGATCCAGGGACTCCCCTGCAGTGACGCCTGATTGCTCGCTGTTCTGTGATTCTGTCTCAGCCTCCTTCCGGTCTGCACAGCCATTGCCCAGGCCACAGAGGCCATCCCGTTCTCCCTCTTCCTGCATATCCAGGTCTGGAACTTTGTCATGCAGGTGGACACTAGGCCCAGAGTCTCTTGGGGAGCCTGCTCCTGCAGGTCTCCCCTCACCTGCATCAGGGGGTTCACTCTGCTGCAGGTCTCTTGCTTGGTCCTGAGCAGCTGGAGACTTGTTCTGGCCTCTCTTCTCACTCTCCCCATCAGAAGTGGAGGAGGAGGAGGACTTCTGACCTTCTGACTCACTGCTCTCACTGTCACTGGACAAGTCAAAATCCAAATCCTGGGCAGAGGTTCCCTGAGTGGGCTGCCCCCCTGGTGAGGTCCGACCAGCCCGTTCACAAGACACGGGAGGCTCTGGAGCATCTGCCAGTTCATGGCCACTGGGGCTGGTGGTGGAGGGGGTCTGGTTAGAGGGCCAGGTCTCCTTTTCATCTGTCTTACCAGAAGAAGCCCCTGGCACAGCCTCACCACCATTGAGCTCACGGGAGGACTTTCCTAGGCCATTGCTCTGCTCCCCACAAGGAATAGCTCGGCCTTCCTCAGAGTCCTTCACAGACAGAGCTTGGTCCAAGACATCGGCTCCTTTGGAAGAATAGTTTACTAAATATGAGCACAAAAGGAGAAGCTGGTGTTACTTAATGGTGAACAACTTTCAAAGCTAATAGCACCCCTCTCCACAATAGTGTGCACTGTCCGTCCTCTGGCCCAGGTCTGGGTTGGCTTCTACTAAGACACACACGTTCTGTGGCCATACCAAGACCCTCTGTCTCTACAGCCTGTGCAGGAGTGGCTTTCCAGGATCATCTGTGTCAAAATTCCCACCACCACCTTCTGCAGGAAACAGCTCCACCTTCTCCTGGCTTTGACTTCTTTGACTGTATAGGAGCAACTCTATGTCTTAAAAGACTATGTTTTAAAACTATAAAGTTCATAGAAACACTTAAAGCCAAGACTCTGAAATACGGTGATGTTCACCTGTAATCCCAGCATTTGGGAGGCTGAGGTAGAAAGCCTGAGTTATTATATAATGACACCATTTCTCAAAATATGTTAGGGAGAAACTAAATTTCCTTCCAATGGATTCCAGCTCACGCTCACCAAGCAGCAACAGCACAAATCACTGTGTTCTGAGGGTAGTTCTTTCTAGGGGAGCAACTGCACCCCACACTCAAATTCCCAGCATCTTATTTGTTTAAGAAAACTTGGGATGGAATGTAGCATCAGAGTATTCAGAAGACATCCTGTAATTGCACTCAACCAGCAAAATGCTTAGGGTGGTGTGATTTATTTTATTTTTACTTATTTTCTTTGAGAGAGAAAGATGGGAGGGGTGACAGAGGGAGGAAGGGAGGAGAGGAAGAGAAAAAGGGGGATGGAGGGAGAGAATGGGTGCACCATGAACTCCAGATGCATGCGTCACCTTATATATCTATCTTATGTGGGTCCTGGGGAATCAAACCTGGGTCCTTTGGCTTTGCAGGCAAGTGCCTTAACTGCTAAACCATCTCTCCAGCCCCACTTCCCATTTTAAAATTTTAATTTTTTTTTTTAGTGATTTTAAAAAATAAAGTGCACTTATTTTGGTGGTACTGAGGATGCAACCTGGGGCCTCATGCATGCTAGGTAAAAAGAGTTCTACCACTCAGCTCTATCTCCAGTCCCTAGGATGATTTTCAAATATCCCAATGTTCATTACATAAATAAAACCAGCAATCTTGGGAAAATTGAAATATAAACAAGAACATAGTGAATTGTGACCTAATATTAGCCAAAAGAGGTAAGAAATAAAAAGAAATAAACATGGGAAGGAGGTTGCCTACCTTTCTTTCTTGTCTGAGATTCCCGGGACCCAGGGGGTGCGTTCACATCACCTGTGCCTGGGAAGTACACATACTTCTTCACAGTTATCAGATTGGGAGCAAACTTCCAGACATCTTCTCGATCATCAATAATGCAAACCATTGAGTCTCCACAAGGAAAGAGATTTCTACAAGCAAAAATGTGCAATTACACAAAACAGTGATTGCCAGTTACAGTATCTTTAGAACTGTTTAGGACTGACATCTACATATAATGAGCAGAATGCAGATTCATCACAAAGATGCAAAACCTCTACAGAGGGCTTCTATTTAGCTCATATTTAAACTCTGGTTTCCAGAGAAAGTAACTCTAAGGTAATAACATTTTTCATTATTGTTTGATTCTCTTTAAAAACAAACAAGCAAACAACAATGAAATAGGTAGAAATACTCCAGTCTTGTTGAGACAATGTCAGAACTCAACTCTGAAAATTCAGTTCTTGTAAACAAACAGGTCAGGCCCCATTCCTATAAAATTTATTCATAAACATAGCTAGGCAGCCCAAAAGCCAGGGTCCACACCTGAGTACCCATGTGGCACCTTCTGAATGTACCTTCAGCTGTGGTGTCACAGGAGGTGGTCTGTGCTTGGTTGAGCATTTCTATTCAAGTATAACTTGATACATTTCCAGTCCCATCTCATACCTTCTCTTGCTCACCACTCCCCACCCCCTGTCTAGTCTGCTTACTCCAATGCTAGTTAGCAAAAATGAGATCTGTTTGAAATGAACACTTCATATTCTCTTCTAGTTAAATATTAACATGAACAGATTTCAAGCCTCTGTGGACCCCATAATCTAAAAATGAAACTTTAGGAGACAACCTGTACTAGCTACCTCCTCCCACCCACCACACAAAGAGGCTATGGCCCAGGTCAGTTGAGAAGCAACACCATGGAAATATGACACTTGAATATGAGAATGGTGGACACAGCTTTTTCTTGGTGGAAATTCGGACCTCCTTGTATAGTGACAAATTTCAGGATACAAGTAGGAGTGGAAAGGAGCCAGCCCTGTCACAAAAGCTTAGAGATGGAAAGGAGGAAATGGAAATAGCTTAAACTATGGCAATTTGGTCATTTAATTTAGGGTTATATACATCATTAGGATGAGTACCATGCAAATTTCTAAGATAGCGGGACTCTGGCATGCTGGTCTGCTGCCCTTGACCTTCAACTCAAGGCTTAGAAAACATGAAAACTGTGTGAGGCAGACTGTGCAGCTGGATGCCACTATGCCTCACTGATGCTTCCTCTGGGCCCTGCTCCTTCTCTGCTGCTCTGCTTTGGGATGCAGCTCAAGGGTCAAGCCCCCAGGTCCCTCCATGGCCATTCAGGAAAAAAGGCAAAAGCTTTTCAGCTGGAATCCTGTGGGGAGTCACTTCTTTCTCTCTCTGCAGAGCCACGAGTTCAACCAAAGCCTTGAAATAGGCCTGAAATCCAAGGCTGGTTGGTGCAGGGAAGAGACTTTGAAGGCAGATAATGAAAGGCAGGAACAGGTAACACAGGGAGGGTGAAGGAGGACCAATGCACCACCTCTGGCACAGACAAAAGCCCACCAGAGACTTGGGACTTTGTGGTCTAGGGAGGACAGAGGAGCTCAAGCACTGGGACAGAACCCAGCACCAAGAGGAGGGGTCTGAGTCAGAGACAAACTTCTGAGTGCTCTATGGCTCATATTGAAAATTGGAAGAGGGAGATTAATTTTTTAAAAAAGATTTATTTTTATTTATTAGAGACAGGGGGAGGAAGGGATGGAGGGAGAGAGAGAAAAAATGGATGCACCAGGGCCACTACAAATTCCATACTTAAGTGTCACCATATGCATCTGGCTTACATGGGACCTGGAGAATCGAACCTGGGTCCTTAGGCTTTGCAGGCATGTGCCTTAACTGCTAAGCCATCTCTCCAGCCTGAGATTAAATTCTTCGAGAAGGTTAAACATACAACTGGCACTCATCCTCAAAATTCAATTTGTTTTTTCCCTGAGGGAGGGTCTCATTCTAGCTCAAGCTGGCCTGGGACTCACTATGTAGTCTAGGGCTGGCCTCAAACTCAGGGTGATCCCCCTCCCTCTGCCTCTCGAGTGCTGGAATTAAAGGCATGTGCCACCATGCCCAGCTCAAAATTCAATTTTTAAAGGGGGAGTTGAAAAGTGAGCTAACTTAGTCAGGTACATACTTAAGGTTTCCTGTCTTAGAAAATGGGTCAATACATTCGTCTCTAGACAATATTCGATGAGAAAAAAGCTTCTTCTCAGGGTCCAAAAAACCTGTAAAAAGAAAAAGGGTAAAGGTCATATTGTGCATATAGCATTCCCACCAGTGTTTTCACACAGAGACAAAGCATTGTGAATATACTGACTGTGATTGCACCCTGCACTTCACCTTGTAGAGCAGAGACCTGAACACAGGTTGCCTTTCTTATGTACAGTGGAATTTCTCAAAAACAAAGCACATTTGTGTCCATGATGCAACTAATTTGAAAGAATTTGTACTATGTGATTGCACTGTCTAAGCTAACTGGCTAAAATAAAGCAGCAGAAGGCATTCCTTCAATATTAGCAAATCAACACTGAACCAGAAAACGATGGCTGTGTGTATGGAAGGTGTTTATGGGAAATCACTGTAATTTTGCTTTGCCTTGCTGTGACCCAAAAGTTGCTCTGAAATGTTCCAACAAGGGTACTAGAGACTGAAGGAGGACTATAAACTACTGACCTCAAGAACAGTTAAAGACTGACAAGTCTTAAAGACCTCTGGACTTCAGAGTACTGAAGTAAACAAGCTCTGTAGCCACTGCCCAGGCACCGTAACCAGTGATGCACTTCCTCCCATCCTGGCCCAGAGGTAACCACATGCCTGGCTGGATCCTACCAGCCAGTGCTGCCACCTGGTGGCCATGCACCCTAAAGCACATGGAAGCTGTTGTCAGCACAGCAGCTCAAGTCATGCCAAGTCAAGAAAGACAAATGCTCACTTTGGAAGTTAAAACATTCAGTGAAAACACACCTGAAGAAAGCTCCAAAGCTGTTTAACCAGTCAATGAAATAGTTTTTGAAAGTATGCCTGCATAAAATTTTCTGTCTCTTCACATACCTGTGATCGTAGTCCAGACAGTGCATAAGCAGCCCGCTCAACAGGCAGAATTTCTCACCCAGTGACTCCTTCAACTATCAGCCCTCACACTGGATTTCTGCACTATTCCTTGTTTTGATAAAATGTTAACAAAGGAACTGTGAAAACGGTACAGCGGTTCAAGCTTGTAAAGCCTGGTGGCCCAAGTTTAATTCTCCAGTAGCCAAGTAAGGCCAGCAGCACAAGTGGCACAGGTCTGGAGTTCCTTTGCAGTGGCAGGAGGCCCTAGTGTGCCTATGCTCCCCCTCTCTCAAATCAATATAAAAAAAGAAATATCCACAAAGGCAGGACACAACCTGCTACCCACACACTGTGCTTGACTGACCTGCGATGGTGTGTGCGTAGAGCCGGCTGCCAAAAGTGAAGACGTGCAGCTCGTACAGCTTGGCAATCTTCTCCAAGAAGTCCTTGCAGTGAGGCCGCAGGCGGGTATGCAGCATTGGCTCGCCACGGCCCAGTTGGAAGTGAAAGATACCCTGCAAAGATAAGGCAAGGGTGGAAGAGGCTTCAAGGGAGAGTTGCCCAGGCAGAACCTGAGCTGTGGGCCCTGCAGGGTACAGTTGGGGACAACAACACAGACTTCACAAGTAAGGTGTGGGAAGGCCCTTGATGATGGATGCTACTACCTACCTCGATAACTATGTTAACTACCCACAGTAATGACAACAGCCTACAATAACTACCTGTAACTGTCCCAATAATTGCCCATGATGCTAGCTACTATAAAGTACCTACACTAGTCGGTAAGTATCAATCATTATAACCACTGTATGTACATAGGATGAGCAGCCCTAGAACTACATCTACCTGTGATAGTCTCGTCAAGCATAACCTGATGACCACTGTCCCACCCACACCAACCCTCACTATAGGAGTCTTGTCAACAGCACCAGGTCTCAACCCCAACTTTTGTCTGTGTTGTCATCCTGGTGACAGCTAATGCACATGCTCCTCAGTGCTATCACCTCCATCTCTGCTTCTTCATGTGCTTGTATCTGTCAAACGGCAGAGCCCTCACCACTGCTCTGAAGGCGCTGAGGGTACACCAAAGGCTTTCCTTGTGTACTACACGATACCAAACTGTTTTAGATCATGTCATGTTGACTGGTGAAGAGTACCCCCAATCTGCTCACACGTTAGTGTGCAGACAAGCCTGCTTTCCTTAGGAATCTAAACAGTAACCCTTGTACTCCTAGTGACCACTGTAACAACTGAAAGGAAAGCTCCTCAGGGCCAGCAAATATTCACTAGTTCTAAATAAATTACACCATGAATGAAAAAGCTGTTCTGCCAAGATGTAGGGAGTAGAATGCTAGAGACGGCTCTCCCCTTTCTCAACAGGCCCGGATCTCTAAAGCAAGGAATTAAGCAGTGCTTCTCCATGTTGCCAGCTGATGTCCAGGTGTCAGGAACTAAATACCAAGGCTGGGCCCTCCAGTCCTGCTACTATGCTCAGTGGCAGCACGGGCCATAGACCTAGCCCACAGGGGTCTCTAGATATAAAATGGAGGCACCCTAGCAGCACTGATATTAGCAGAGGACTGCCTGTGCTTAAGCCACTGTATGCAGATGCTCAGACACCTTGCCTTCTGGACCTCCTAAAGGTGAAGATGAATTCAAGTTGTCTTATTCAACTAATTTAAAAATGCACAAGTCCAAAGGCAACACACACAGGGATGCTCATGTGAGCAGTATCTTTAAAGTCTTTGTGCTTTTCAAAATGTTCAGTATGTAGAAAGCACCTGTTGTGAATGAAATATCTGAAGATACTTAGTAACTTTCTATGATATGCAATGATAATTAATATAACTAAAAATTTAAGTGGGGAGACTGAAATCTAGCCATAATGAAATTCAAACACAGCCTCCAGACTAGGATTCTGTAACTTCAAGATTACCAGTTTAGGGCTGGAGAAATGGCTTAGTGGTTAAGGCGTTTGCCTGCAAAGCCAAAGGACCCAGGTTCAATTCCCAGGACCCACATAAGCCAGATGCACAAGGTGGCACGTGTGTCTAGAGTTTGTTTGCAGTAACTGGAAGACCTGGTGCACCCATTCTCTCTATCCTCTCTCTCAAATAAATAAATAAAAGTAAAATATTTTAAAAGATTACCAGTTTATTTCTTAGACTAATTTTAAAACCTTAATTCTACACAGGTGCCATCAAATTGTTTTCACCAGACACCCCCATGTCACCACTACACCTTCAAGATTTCAGTCAGGCAAGGGATCTGGCCTCTGTTGGTGGATCCTCTTCTGGGCTATGTATAGCTTCTATTATCTGCCATTTCTAGACCTAACCATAGTGGGACACCTGTAAGGCTATAGCAACACTCAAAAAATAAGAGTCCTTGTGTCCCCTGTTCAACAGCTACTATTTTTAAAATGTGGTAACTCAATACTGGTCAAGACTTTCCTTGTGGATGGTACACATGACTTCTGGCTGTGGGTGAACTGTCTGTAACAGGCATTCAAATCTTTTTGCAAAGGAGAGTTGACTCAGTGGTTAAAAGTGCTTGCCTAAGTTGAGTGTGGTGGCTCACACATTTAATCCCAGAACTTGGGAGGCAGAAGTAGGAGGATCACCGTGAGTTTGAGGCCACCCTGAGAGTACACAGGAAATTCTAGGACAGCCTGAGCTCTTGCCTGGCTCCATTCAGAGGAAGTGGGTGAGTTACCGGAAAGTTGATGTGTATGTGAATGGGGTCATGTCTTTGGTTCCTTCCCTTTTCACCCTGGAGAATTCAATTCCTCCATGGAAACCTATTAATCTCCAGCTTAGGTTCTCTTTGGCACAGACTCTGTCATCTTTCTGCCCTGAATAATCAACCACAAGGCACCCCACACTGGTATACCTTCCCCAACCTGCAGCTCCACTGACATTTCTCATGTGTTCATGGTACTGTTCTCCCAGATCTCTTGACTGAGAGCAGCAGTGTGGACTTCACACACAAGGCTGAAATGCTGATAGTGAGAGGGCACTTTCTGTGTTGCTCAGATCAGCCCAGATGCAGCAGACACGTGAGATCACACCAACTCATTGGCCTGTTCCCCACATTCAGGTGATCACAAGAAAGCATTTAAAAACAAAAACATGTTCTTTAGAATGGAATCATAGGATCCAAGGCTACTGTAAAAACCACCCTGGCAATGGCTGACATCACTCACTTTATTTGACATCTGGGGACAGTGCTGCTCAGTGGTATGGATCAGGGTCTGGTCCAAGTCAACCATGAGGACGAGTTTTCTGTTTCGATGTAGCCGCTGCTGATCTTCTTTTGCTATCTTTTCAGCTTGCTGAAGTCAAGAAGTAACAAAGAAAAATGACAGTGTATACATTTGGATGCAAAATAAAACTCAATTTTATGAAAACAAAGGACACACGTTTCTTTTTTTTTTTTTTTTTTGGTTTTTGCAAGGTAGGGTCTCACTCTGGTCCAGGCTGACCTGGAATTAACTATGTAGTCTCAGGGTGGCCTCGAACTCTCGGCGATCCTCCTACCTCTGCCTCCCGAGTGCTGGGATTAAAGGCGTGTGCCACCACGCCCGGCTAGGACACACGTTTCTAATGAACACCATCATCACTGCTTTCGTGTTGGAGTGAACGAACATGTGACTCCCAGGGAGTCTGGCTCAAGGTGCCTCTACCACCTCATGGTTGTGTTGGCAGTACCAGGAGGGCCTGTGCCATGTAAAAGCCAAGAACTTTAAGGCCTCAGGGAACTTGTGTGGGTATGGATGTTTATGAAGAAAACAAGGAAAAGGGAGCTGATGGAGGCTCCCACTTCAGGAATGCAGCATTCCTATGTCACCTCTGAAAGGAAGATGGCTGATGCATGTCTCACAGTCCCCTATAGAACCCAGCACATGCTGCCCTACTCACCTCAGAGCTCACCATTAACTCGGGTACGCTGTGGACCATGGACACAGTTGCTGTGGACAGTGGCACCTGCTGTTTCCCATTTTTACTCTGCAACCTGTGAATGTGAGAAGAGTGCTTGGCTGTGTGTAGAAAGCACACCTGACTGTGAGTGGGAGACCTTCAGCCAGAGCCATAAGCAATAATCCTATCTGAGCATACAACTCTATGTGTGGTCACACTAAGTTACAAACACAAAGTCTCCATGGAAATCAAGTATAGTCATATGGAAATATTTATGCCCATAAAAACTCAACATAGTGATAGCTATCCACACTGCTGAACTAACACAGTAACTACTTGGCATCAGTGGTCAGCTGCTCAGAGCACAGAAAATGCAGACTCTATGTCAGAGGCCTGCTACCTCCAGCACAGGGTGCTCTGGGTGGCAGGTGGTGATCTGCAGTCCCTACAGAAAGGAGAACTTATCTCCAGAACACTCTATTGACACACCTGATAAGATCACTGGGCACGACCTAGGACTTCCAGAAATGATGATGCTTTTGAAAGCACAAAGAATTAGCTCCTCAGTGCCTGCACACACCTGAGAGCCTCACTCCCCATGGGTACTCACTGGGTCAGGTCTTGGCCACACTCAGCACACAGGCCCTTCATGACAACAGGATGGCTGCATCCTTCCACTCTCACCAGAAGTGCTCTGCAAAATAAAAGGGAACAACAACAAATTATGAACATTTTAACATCTCTTGTGTATTATACAGTGTGAGAAAGGGCACCCAAGTAGGAAGAGAACCCTGTCTTTGTGCCAACTCTATGTCTTGCATCTCTCTAGCCAGGTTCTCTTGCTCGTCAGGACCACAAGCTTGTGACTATAAAATGAAGGGACTTTTCACATGCAAATCTTTCACATAAGGCAAAATGAGACAACCCTACACACATACTCTCACATAAGATTGTTAAAGACATCCCTCTGCTGCATACAAGAGAGCAGAAAGAGCTAAGGATGTTTAGTCAGGAAACAACTTAAAGATGGTCTCAAAACTGAATTAATAAGTGTTGTAGACAAGTTCCACATTGCTGGGATGAACATCCAAACCAGGCATAGTTTATGGGAGGAAGAGATTTTTTTTCAAGCTTATAGATCCAGAGGAAGTTCTAGCTATGGTGGAAGAAATTGGCTCCTATTCATAAATCTAAGCAGAGAGCCACCCCGTGACTACATAGTGAATTCCAGGTCAGCCTGGACTAGAGTGAAATCCTACCTCGAAAAAAAAAAAATCTAAGCAGAGCGACATCACCAAACAGGCAGCACCACAAGCAAACACAAAATAAGCAGCAAGCAGGATCCCCCCAGAACTCAAACTCTCTGCATACCTTTGGGCTGGGATCAGATCTGCCTCCAAACACACCTTTGGGCTGGACCTCAGGATTTGCTCCCAATGACACCTGAGTCTATGGGGGACATACTTTCAAACTATCACAATAGGCATACAGATTTCTAAGATGCCTTTAGATTTCTGAAAAGGAGTTCAAGAGAAATTTGACCATGAATACAGTAAGGACAACTTAGTATCATTCCAAAATAATAAATTCCTGTTCCTACCCACAGAGGATTCCCAGTCCACACTGACTTATATTCATCTAATTCTTTTCCCCTGATGGGGCTATAATATTCCCAGTTTGTCCTCCCCTGCCCCGCCTTTGAAACAGAGTTTGATCATGTAGTCCACGTTGGCCTTAAACTCACCATCCTCCTGTCTTAGACTCCCAACTGTTGGGGTTACAGGCATGCACCACTACATCCACCTTCCTAGTTTTTATAGAAACTATGTTTCTTATTATGTCCAAACACTGGTCATCTGGTCATTGCCTAAGAATGAGAGCTTACTGCAGACAAATGTCAAGGTTATAAAATCAGAGGAGATGCACCCTGCTGACTGAGCAAGAGACCAGCCTAGGGAGCCTGTCAAGCTCATATGTTTATGGCTGTGGCCTTTCTAATTACTTCCTCATGGTGAAGTCAACACAGTCTGCAGAACCCAGCATCGCCCCTCTCTGCTGTACACACTCCAGAGCTTTCTGCTTCTTAGTGTAGCCCACCCCCAGCAGAAGCTCCCAAGGGAGCCGGACTTTCTCATGGCAGGCCAGAGCACTGCCAGACCATAGCCCAGGTCCCTGACCTGGCAGGTTCTGCTGGCCTACATAGCACCCTAACAAGGAGGTGAAGACAGGAAGACTAAGGTTAGGCCACAGAGTGGCATTCCAGGAACTATGCAGAGCACTTCTCTGCCACCCATTCAAAGAATCTGCAAGCTCCAAAAACATAGCTCCATATCAGGGTCTGGGTCCAGGGCACTTAGCTCCTGTGTCTGCCTCCCCATGCATGGGGTCTGGGAAAGAGACTTCCATGAGCTATGTGCATGTGCTCAAGGGTCAAAAGCAATTTAGTGGAGGAAGGACAGCCTTCCACTCATTCTATGAGGCACCCATAGGCAAGCAAAGTAAAATAATTAAAAAATTTGACCTAAACCCTTTATCTTATTCTCAAGGTGACCCAGGCCATGTATGGTGGCTCACACCATAATTCCAGCACTTGGGAGATTGTGGTAGCAGGATCACCATGAGTCTAGGCCAGTCCGGGTTATAATGAGTTTCGTGTTAGCTGGGCTGGAGTGAGACCCTGCCTCAAAAACAAAAAGCAAAATCTGACTCCATTTAGATGACAAAATGCACTTGTATCTAAAACTATAAAACTTAAAAGGGAGACTATGAGGTCTTGATGAGGCAGAGCCCACAAATTTGACATTCAGAGCTTGCCTTCCTTAAAGTCACTCATATTTTTTCCTAGAAGTTTTGTCTTACTGTTAATGCTTGTGACGTGTTTCTGAGCTCTTTTTTGAGGTGGTACAAGGTAAAGGTGGAGGTATTTAATTGGTACATCATTTCCTGTTGTGGCCAGGGAAATTGCCACCTGGTAGCTGTAACTCACACTGAACTCAGCTTTGGTGCATGCAGGTGTGAGTGAGTCTCACTGGGCCACATCCCAGGTGTGGGCAGAACTGGCTTGTCGGGAGGCTGCAAGGAGACACACCCCTGCTTTTAACCTGTCGGACCAACTGCCAGCCCTCAGCTCCCACCATCCCTGGTAGGGGCCTCACACTGTCTCCCTCTGACCTATTCTGTCAACTACATGGATATACAACTGACACCCCATTTGTACCAAGTCTGATGTTCAGATCTGCTGCCTTTTCTGGGCCCCGTAGTTGTATGCCTGTTTCCAGAATCTTCTAGTCCACATTTTAGTGTGCATCTAGTATTACACCCGCATCACCAGCATGACCACTGAAGCTCTGTAAATCTTGAAACCAGGTAATGAGCATTCTCAATCCTAATCCTTTCCCAGGTGCTGTTCTAGATTCCCCATGTTTCCACATCAACTTGAGAACCAGCTCAACTGCCGTGAGCATAGCACTGGATTCTGCTCAGGTCTGGAAATTAGGATCCCTCAGGTTGTACAGAGTTATTATAAATTCAGACACAGGGAAGGTTGCTTGAATCATCTGGTCTCGCTGCCCATAAGCTTGTGAGACGTGTGCCTGAGTGATACATCATTCTCTCCCGCATCTGCCCCAGGAAGCTGTGTGACATCTTACATGTCACATCTTACCTGACTGTGCTGCCCGCAAGTACAGTGATGATGTCACATAGCAAGTCTGCTCTGAGAATAAGACTGGTAACAAGGTTAGGTCTCTGCAGCAGGCTCCCCACTGAACCCTTTCACTGGGGCAGGGGCCCAGCACTGAGCTGTGGGGAGACTTCTCCTGGGAAGAGTCTCAGCTTGAGAGACTGGACAGATGAAACTATAAACAGTGGATGCACAACCCTGCTTTCCAAGACTCGAGAATGAGGTGAACATTTCAATTTAATACAAGTTATACAGTAAGTATTGATGAGTTCTACCTGAGAGGAAGAAGCTTTGATAGACATGGTAAATGACAAGACAAGTAAGGAAAAGGAAGGCAAGGGAGGAAACAAACTAAGAAGCAAGGTTAGTATTGGGGAGGCAGAGAGAGATGGAGTCCTGGGGTTCACTAGCCAGTCAGCCTAACCTAATGATGAGCTCAGGCAAATGAGATATCCTGTCTCAAAAACAGGCAGATGTCATACCTGAGTATAACACCAGAGGTTGTCCTCTGCTGCACACGTATACAAACACACACTCAAGAGTACGGCTGTATAGTTACAGGATACAGTACGTGCTCCAAGTGTCTTTCTTATGGTGTGAAAGGGCTATGTAATTTTCTGTAATAGAGTCCAAAGTTTTTGTCCAGCACATTCTACATTGTAGATTTTGTTCCACCGGGACACATGGCAGTGTTCAGAGACCTCTGGGAACCTAGGGGAACATCAGGGTTGCTGCTCAACATCCCACAGGACCCCTACAGCACAGCCATCAGGCCCAGAGAGGTGGCAGACAGTACCACAGAGTGTGAGCCGTCCTGCTCATCTACCTCACCAGCTAAGTATCCTGCAGCCCGGCACTCGGGGTTGTAGTGACACTTGACCTACAGTGAGAGCCACCGTCAGCCAGAGAACTAACCCACGTGCAGAGCTCCTGGAATGTTGACATCTCTACATTCTGAGGATTACACACAAGTATCACCAAAGCCTCCAAGAGCATGCCTCTGCAAACCTGGAGTACGGGACCACTCAGCGTCTCTGCACCCTTATTGCATAGCTTGGTTTCAAACAACCAACCAACTAACCAACCAACCTCAAAAACCTGAAGTTTTGACATGTGCCTTCTATTTATAAAGGTTAAGGATATAAGATTTTAGGAGGCTGAGGAAATGGCTCAGTGAAGACAGTCTGTTGCACAGTCATGAGGACCTGCGTCCCATGAGCTGTTCACCTCAAGGTGGCTTAGAAGCAGAGAAAGAAAACCAGAAAGAACCAGGGACAAAATCGCTCAAAATCATGCTCCCAGGGACTCCAGCACCCACAGAAGCAGCCAGGTGTGGCCACACACACCTGTAACTCCAGTGTTAGGGGAGGGGGCTAGACAGGAGGATTTCTGGGGCTCACTGGTCAGCAGTCTAGCCAACTAGACAACCTCCTCTGGCCTTTGCATGTGAGTATACAGGGTGTATGCACCTGCATACACATGTGCATACACATGTACACACCAACCCCCCCCAAAAGATAAAAAAGTACATTTATAAAAACATTAAAACAAATATTATCTAAATTTAAGCTTGATCTCTTCACATTGACTAACAGTCTTTGTCCCTTGTCAACTGATGCTGTGAAGACATGTCACAAGGCCAGCACACAGGTTACAAGGTGCTTCTGTTGCCCACACACAGGCACTGAGCTCCTCGTCCCCTCTGTACCTGTGAGGCTGACAGCCCAGGGGCTGCCGGCTGCCTTGGAAAGCAGCAAGACACAAGGTGCAAAGCATAAATGTGTTCCAATCCAGCAATGGGGTCCACAAACTCGAAGTTCAAGTAGCAACTCAGAAGCTCACTGCATGGTAAACAGAATGCTGAGGAAAAAAAAGAGTGATTAAAAACACAACACCATCTCCATCAACAGAGCAGACCCAGTTTTGTGTCTTTGAAAGTCACACAATGATCTGGACAAGTGTCTGCTCAAGGTAGTATGCATGTATGCGCACACCAGGGCCTCTTGTCCTGAACTCCAGATGCATGTGTGATTTTTGAACATCTGGCTTTACGTGAGTACTGGGGAACTGAACCTGGACCAGCAAGCTCTGCAAGCAAGTACCTTTAACAGTTTAGCCATTTCTCCAGACCAAGTTAGTTTTTATGCTGTGACAAAATACCTGAGCAAATCAACCTAAGGAGGACAGGCTTATTTTGGCGCACAGTTTCAGGGTCCATGGTTGGCTGGTCCCACTGCTGTGAGACAGTGTAGTGGAAAAGAGCTGTTCACCTCAGGGTGGCTTAGAAGCGGAAAAGAAGGCCAGAAAGAACCAGGGAAAAAAATCATTCAAAATCATGCTCCCTGGGACCTACTTCCTCCATCAAGTCCTACCTCCCATCAGCCCATTCAATATGGTTAATCCATTGACAGAATTAGAGCCTTCATGATCCAATCACCACCAGCTAGGAACCAAAACTTCAATACACAAACCTTCGGGGAGGATTTCATATCAAGTCACAATGGCCAACCCCCTCGAAGTCTGAACGAGCATACTCATTTTGTCTCTAAGCCATCACTCACAGGGAAGGTGCCACATGGAGAACACACTCAGAAGCCAGCCGTAGCCACAGCCAGGCTGTGACTGCAATGAGCACTTGCTCATGATGCACAGGGCTAAAATAAATCCTGGAGAAACTAGACAGGTTGGGCGCTGGCATGGTTAGTTACTGAATCCATGGCTATAAAGGACGAAGTCTAAAACGTTTGGTAAAGGAATAAAGAACAGCAAGCCCAATTCCAGCACCATCAGAGCAATCTTCAGAGGGTCAGCTACTAAGACTCCACAAGAGATTCTCTACAGACCTCTCTGAACACAGCTGCCTGTGGTCTAGAGCTGCTAGTCTGACACATCGCAAAAGCACCAGAGCCACATACACACGTCACCCTCTGTGTAGCCTTACAAAGCATCACTATCCCTGTGGCAAGCTCTTAGTAGAAGGCAAAAGCTGTAGGTGGTGGAGTGTACCTACCACTGAAGGCAAAAGACTCACCATGCACCCTTCTTAAAAAGTTTACAGTCAATGGCTGGGCGTGGTGGTACATGCCTTTAATCCCAGCACTTGAGAGGCAGAGGTGGGAGGATCACTCTGAGTTCAAGGCCACCCTGAGACTGCACAGTGAATTCCAAGACAGTTGAGCTAGAGTGAGACCCTACCTCGAATAACCCCCCCCCAAAGTTTACAGTCAACACACACACACAATCAACCATCATGTGTTATTTAAAGCACTACATGAAAACTACTGAAAATCTTCTTGTACATTGTACGGTCTGGCACACACGTGGAAGTCAGAGCACAACTTTAGGAGTCAGTCCTTACCATCCACCTTGTTTGAAGTAGGGTCTCATTGCTGCTCACTGCATTCACCAGACTATCTAGCCTGTGAGCTCTCGGTTCTCCAGCATCCACCTCCCCTCCAGCTGTAGGTGTGCTGGGATTAGATAGGTTCCTGTGTCCAGACTTTACATGGGTGCTGTGCATCCAAACTCAGGTTGTCATGCTTGTATAGCAAGCATGTTATCCACTGAGCCATCTCCCAGCCACCTGAAAAATCTTTTAAAGGCTACTTTGAAACAAATTAAACATTAGCTCAAGTTCTTGAGTTAAAAGCAATTTTGTTTATGTATTATATTGAATAAGTAATACTTTAAAAACCATTAAAGTTTTTCCTTATAAACTTCAGGAAGTGCATGTACCTATTGTTTTAAATATTTCAAACATTTCAAATTGATTTGTTCCATTTTCTTTGGATTCTCTATTCCCCATATATAAAATACACTTTTACTTAGACAATGGACTTGCATAATGTTACATTTGGCTCTTGTATCAGTTACTTTCACAAGCCAGAATAAAAGACTAGTCCAGAAGCAATATGGAAAGAGTTTAATTGGGTTTATAGTTCTGAGGGCAAGTTTCCTGCTGAGGAAGGCATAGCAGGCCGGAACAGGAAGTTCATGTCACATCTCACCAGTCTCAGGAAACAGAAAAAACTGGACATAGATCTGTTATAACACCTCAAGGCTTACCCTCCAGTGACTCACTTCCTCCAGCAAGGCTCCACTTCCTACATGGTCCACACTTAGCTCTACCAGCTGAGGATTAAGTCTTCAAGTACATGATCCTATGGGAAGCATTTCACATTCAAATTACATCCCATCCCTGACCCTCATAGGATCCATGGCCATCTCAAAAAGCAAAATGCGTCCAGCCCAACTTTAACAGTCATCAGAATCTTTATTAGTCTCAACGCTGTTCAAAAGTCCAAAGTCTCATCTGAGACTCAAGACAGTCTCTTAAACGGAGTAAACATTCCCATTCTAAAGGAAAGATTAGGCCAAAAGCAAGACTGAAAGGCAGCCAGAAAGGCAAACACCAAATCCTGCATGTCTGGTATCTGAGACTCATGATGGAGTCCTCTGGACTCCAAAAGGCTTGGGTAACTGTCTCTCCAGCTGTGCTGCCTTTAGCCTCCCTCCTGGGCTGGCTCCACTCTAAGCCTGTAGCTTTCCTTGGCAGATGTCTCATGGTCCTGGCAATGCCAACATCCTTGGGTTTCCACTGTAACTTAGGGTTTTCCTTCATGGCTTCAAGCAGTGGCCTCCCAGGGCTTCTGTGCAGGGACCCTGACTCATCTTGCCTAGCCTCGATGGCCTTCATCTTGCATTTTCGTGCTTCCAAACCAGTATCACATGAATGGTGGTGTCAGTTTCTGCTATCACCTAATTGGAGTTTAGCCTCTCCAGACCCTCTCCTTTGAAAAGAATTTGCAATCTTACCATCTTGAACCTTCAATGTATGGGGTCTTGCTTGCCCTCAAGGCACCTTTCCTATTGTCCCAGTGCAAAGTGGCTGGCCCATCCTTAAGGGTAGTAACCTCTTTATAAAAACTTTTACTTATCTTTGTAAAAAGATAATGTGTCTATTTGAGAGAAAGGGGGAGAGGAGGAAAGGAGGAAGGGAGGAAGGAGAAAGAGGCAGACAGAGAATGGGTATGCCACAACTTCCAGCCACTGAACTCCAGATGCATGCACCACCTTGTGCATCTGGCTTATGTGGGTACTAGGGAATTGAACTTGGGTCCTTAGACTTCTCAGGCAAACACCTTAACCACTAAGCCATCTCTCCAGCCCCTTTATTTATCTTTTGAGCAGTGGGATGATTAGGTTTTGTTGTCAACTTGATTGTTTAGGAACCCACAGAAATTCTTCTTGAGTGGGTCTCTGAGGTTGCTTCCAGGAAGTATTAACTGAAAGAGGAACTCCTTCCCCTAGAGTGGGTGGCCCCTCTCAGACAGGGGTTTTATCTCAGGAAGCCCTGGGGGGAAAATCCCTTCCTCCTACCTGGCTGCTGGTGCTGCTTGCTGCTTTTCAGTGTGGACCAAAGACCAGTGACTCTCTAGGAAGCCTCCAGGCCTTCATTGCTAGATTGGGACTGCTGAGGCATCCAGCCTTGTGAACTGAGCAGCTAACAGGATTCCTTGACTCTCCAGTCTGCACTGCTGAAGCATCCAGCCTTGTGAACTGAGCAGCTAACAGGATTCCTTGACTCTCCGGTCTGCAAACTGCTATTGTTGGACTGTCATAAGTTAATCTAATAAATACCCTTTTTAATGCAATTCATTCTATCAGTTCTGTTCCCCTAGAGAACCCTAATACAAGCTAATTCTGCTAATACAAGCAGGATTGCGCCCCAAGCATGAAACAGCTTTGGTCACCAAGCCAGGCATCAAGTAGGATGAACAAGGGACTTGCATCTGTTTTGCCTCTGACTGATACAAGAACACCACTACCAATGAGGTGTCCATTGTCAGGGGGGTGGTAACAGCTGAAGTGACTGCCTGGGACCTGAAACTTATCTACTTTTTTTTTTTTTTCGGTATTTTGAGGTAGGGTTTCATTCTAGTCCAGGCTGACCTGGAATTCACTATGTAGTCTCTGGCTGGCCTTGAACTCATGGTTATCCTCTTACCTGTGTCTCACTAGTGCTGGATTAAAGGCGTGTGCCACCATGCTCGGCTTATCTACATTTTTTTCTTTGCCAAATTTCCTAACTTTCTAATCTGCATTTTGCTCTTCATTGCAGATATGAGTAAGAGCAACTAAGAGAAGCCACACCACTGACTCAATGCTATTCTGCCTTGAAATTTCTCCTGCCAACACATTAGTTCATTACAATTCAATCTCCCTCAAGTCCTCAGGAGATGGGCAGAATGCAGTCAGTTTCTTTGCTAGAATGTCACAGGAACTGCTTCTAGCCCAGTTCCCCATGGAGTCCTTATTTCCCCTAAAACCTCATAAGCCAGGACTCCACAGCCTTGACCTTCTGGTCTTCTGAACTGTCACTAGAATGGCCCATGAAGCTCTGTTGACAATATTCTAGGGCTTCTCTAGCTCATCTAAATCATTCCACAAACAGGTCTCAAAAGCCTACGAACCACCTAATCAGGTTAATTGCAGCAATGGCCCCTCTTCTCAGTTACTTTCACAATGCTGTGACACAGACATGATCAAAAGAGGCTAGGGAAATGGCTCAGCTGTTAAAGGTGCTTGCTTGCAAGCCTACTGGCCTGGAGTTCAACTCCCCAGCTAACTGTACAGAGCTGGATGCAAAAAGTGGTATAAGCACCTGGTATTCATTTGCAGTGGCAAGAGACACTGGCATGCATGTGTGCACACACGTACAAATAATTTTTTTTTAAAAAAATACCATGACCAGAAACAATTTTTGGAAGAAAAGTTCAAGTTGGCTTACAATTTTGAGGATGTTTCATGCTGGGGAAAGCAAAGTAAGCCCAAGTGACAACATTATATCATGTCTCAAAATGGCCTGGATATCCATGACCACTACCTACACAAGGCCATCATAATAGGAGGAAAAGATCATGACATCAAAATAAAAGAGAGACTGATTGAGAAGGAGAGGGGATATGATGGAGAATGGAGTTTCAAAGGGGAAAGTGTAGGGAGGGAGGGAATTACCATGGGATAGTGTCTACAATTATGGAAGTTGTCAATAAAAAAAAAATAAAAATAAGATTATATCATGTCTCACCAGAGTCAGCAAGCGTAGAGATAATCTGGTGGAGCTAAGCTACAACACCTTAAAGCCTACCCCCAGTGACACACTTCCTCCAGCAAGGCTCCTTCTAAAGGTTCCACAACCTTCCTAAACAGTGCCGCCAGCTGGTGGACAAATATTCAAAACACAGAGTCTGTGAGGGACATTTCCCATGCAAAACACTACAGCTTTGATACCAAAATTTGTAAACTATTTAAGAATGCATATAAAATTGATTTGGCCATTTTTCCATACTGATAGTTGAGAATGTCATTTAACCCGTTTTGAAACTAAAGCAAACATGAGGCCAGAGATAATGTGATAATAGACATGACATTCTTACAACCTGCATGCTGTTCCTAGGCAGACATGCTTCAAAGCCCATCTGGATCTCAGGCCTGTATTTAAATGATTACATCAGAGCTACTTCAAAGTCTTGTATCTGTCCAGCCCAAACCAGAAACAAAACAAAAACAAAACAACAGAAATTCCATTCTGTTACTTTGTTACAGATTAAGACTTCTGGTTCTCTAATCAGCTGGAATGAGCTCTTGCTTTTAGTGCTGGTGCTCCTGTGAGGCAGGGCTGGCTGGGCAGACACGCTTCCTATAGCAGGCCACAGACTGAAGGTCCTCCAAGCACAGGCCCCAGCCTCTGCTGGTCTTATGGTCGCATACATAGCTTGATTACTATCCATTGTTTCCCCCTTTCTGTGAGATTAAGGAAACATGACACTCCAACAATTCAGAGGATGTTTCTGACAGACAGTGACAGTGTTTCCAATGAAAGTGAGTGTAACTCACGTGCACAGGATGCAAACAGATACATAGTACTCCTCTCCCTGCTCATTTAGTCCAGGAAGAATCCAGCCTGGAGGCGGGGCCAGCATTCACTAACAGTATGACCTCTCACTAACTCTACATCCTGTCACCAGCGACCTCTAGCCTTCCTTTACCTCCTCAGTGTGGTGAGCTCCTTTTTCCACACTACACAGTGAAAAGCTGTGGAAACACAGTCTTACCACAGCTCAAAATGACAACCTAGTGATCATTTTCAGTTCAGCTTTGCTCAGGTTGAATGCTGCTAGTAACCATGATAGAGACATTAGTAACAGATGCAAGGGGCCTGGTTCTCACTCATACCTGCTGTTGACACGTGGAGGCTCTGTCACTGCCTGCCTCTGCCTCCTTAACCAACACCACACGAGGCTCACTCACAGGTGGGCATAAGTGCCTTCTCTGCCTTGTTAATACTGAGATGTGAAGACTTTAGGTTCCAGCTCTCAACTCCACAGCCACAGGACCACAGGGAATTCTCTCCCTGACACCTGTAAGAATGTGCTGTCCTCAGGTACAAAAGCTACCCACTCTGCTCAGCATTACAGGCTCAGCAAAAGCAAGCATCAAGTGACCTGTCAGCAAGAACCACACACATGGGCTCAGCTGGGTCACAATGTCACTTGGGCTGAGCAGCATCTGTGCTACCGCATCTCTGCTCAAGAAGGATCATCTTCCTTCAGTCTTCAAAAGCACTTTGCAGGACCTTGAGAAATCAAGAGGAAGCAACAGCGGTGGGCAGAAAATCCCAAAGATACTGTGCCCAGATGCCCCTCCATGCCTGCAGAAGACACATGGGTGAGGACCAAACAGTGCAGAGCATAGACCATGGCCCTGGGGTCTGGTTTGCCCTAGGTGCAGTTTTTCTTGGTCAACTATGATTGCTGAGGCACTCCTCCAAGCATGCCAATCTGACACCACAGGTTCAAACCAGAGTTCCGAGGCAGATGAGGCTGACAAAAGCCACAGGTGCTGCTGGTGGAGGTTCCCGCAAAGGAGAAGTTAACGCTTCTTCCCATCGCATAGGCAAGCTGAGGGTTCTTCCCTAAACAGCCGTGAAGTCACCCAACACTTGCACGTACAAGTGGATATGACTTAAACAATGCAGCACACTCTCTAAGGACTAGTGCACGACAGCCACTTTACAAAAGCTTAATGCAAATGTTACTAAATGCTGGCTCTCCCATGCGATCTTGAGAACATGTTGTCAGGTTTGGTGATGTATACCTATAATCCCAGCACTGATAAACAAATGAAGGTAGGGAGGGAAGAAAGGAGGGAGAGGAAAGATCAGAATTTGAGACTTTGAACAAACTTCCAGGAAACTGTACAGACAAATCTGTTATAAAATAGTCTTTAAGTGTGATTTCAGGACTTTCTCCTAGTTGCCTCTCCCTGACACCCTCCCTCATGTTCTGGTCCCCACCTGGGGTGAAGTCAGGGCTGTGCTTGGGATGCACCCACATAACAATCAGAGAGACAGAAAGCAAAACACAGGAAATCCTCCGGAAAATGAAGTGCTGTCTGTGGTACAGGGTCCTCAGCACAAGTGAGACAGCTCCTCACTGCCCAAGGCACCAAGCACCCTCAGCATCAAGGTTGAGCTGCACCACTCTCGGCTTTCTCACACCGGGAGACCCCTGTCCACCTCAGAAAGACTTCTCCAAACTTGAACCTTCACACAAAACTGCAGAGACCAGGAGTGTTCCAGGTCTTCGAGGTGTTTAGGTTGTGCACATCTGCGTAGACCTTGCATGTTTTGGGTCTGGGAGTATTTTGAACATCGGTTTTAGAATTAGGGATGCTTGACCAGCACAACCATTGCGAACAAAGACCTACTTAGCTGGAATTCAAGTGTTACCTCAGAAGTCTGCTAAGGATGGATGATAAAATGAAGAGCTATGGAGACCATAGCTGCACCGTCCCCTGGACAGACCTACCCATCAGGAAGCTGCTCTGAAGGGGGTGCTGCCTTATGAAACAATTCTCCAGTGAATGGTCTGTGTACAAAGTGACTTAATCCAATGATTTTTCTGTGTTTCACAAAAGTACAGTAGACACTGTGGGGAGGCCAGGCAGCTCCATGACAGCATTTCAGTGTGACTCCCCTCAAGCACCTGTGGATTCAACTAACAGAGGCAACCCAGAGTCTCAACCATTCCAGAGAAGCCATGGGAATGTCAGAGGAGACCAAAGCTTTTTGAACTAAGTCTTTGCTAACTGCTCCTTCCCAGACCACTCACATCTGTCACCTGCATACACACAGGAAAGCCGGAATACATCGGGAAATGTGAATGACATGTCCCTACAACACTCCCCGGAATGCTTACAAAACGCTGTGGCAAACGCACACAAGTGATGGGAGGCATTTTACATTTAAGGTAATATTGTTTGTGGCTTTCCCTGAAGCCTGCCACCTGCCACCCCTGGACTGGCAGCACGAGGAAGCAGTGAGCCTCCCAGGATTCAAGCAATCCTTTCAGTGCCACCTGGATGCTTCACCTGTGGACAAGTGACACAACTCATCAAGTCTCTCAAACTCTTGTGAGAAACCTCTGCTGTAAGAAGCCCCAAGATCTCAAACATCAAGAGCAGACAATTGCCAGCTAGCAGCTCATCACACCGACCACGTGGCTGAAAGTGCAGGTCAGTGAACTGGGCAGGTTTGATCCACTAGACTCGTGCATCAGCACGAGTATCTACACTCTACCTGTCCTCAGGCCTCAGTGGCCCAGCTCGATAAAAAAACAGAATGAAATGAGAAGAGTTCTTCAACTTAGGAGTTTTCCACCAGTCAATTCAAAAGTACTGAAGTTACCTGCATGTGCATGGGCTGGGGCTAAGCACTAATTAGGGTCCAAGTGTAGTTGATGAAGGAATAGCGCCTATCAAGCTCACAGCCCTGGTCTTCCAAAGAAAGCCATGCAGACAACTCCCTTCTGCCAGGTGCAAGTCTCCTGCCCAGTGGCTATGCACACCCCACTATGAATCATTCAGTGGGTATCTGCTGGGGCCCCACCACAAGCCAAGGACCCAGGTTCCATCTCCAGGTGTCCAGATCCACCTTTATCTGGGAAGACAGCTGGCAAGATGGTGAGGCAGGGAGCTCTGGTCAGTGATAAGAGGACAGTGCTGTCTTGGGACCCGTGTGGTGCAGGGAAACAGCAGATACTCCACAAAGGCAAGTGGGGCCCAAAGGCTGGAAAAGAGGCCATCAGAGAGCAAGGAGGTGGTGCGCAGAAAGGGTGGACATCCTTTTCAGAAGGAAGCTCTCAGCCCAACCCACTGCAGGCAGGAGTGTTCATCTCTCTGAAGTTTCTCTTCCTTACGATGAAAACACCAGTCATGTGTACACACACATGTGTACGCCCACATGTCAGCCCAAGTTCAAAACAACACTAGCAAACTCAAAAGAACTGGACAATGGCGGCTCAAACCATGTGAATGACAGGGAGGCATATCCTGTGAAGTTAGGATGCCGGCATGGGGGGGGGGAGTGTTGAGGATGTACTAAGGTCATCCAGAAGCAGCCTGGGTTCGGCCCTTTCCTTAGGTAAGATACAAAACCGCCGGGTTTTACAACCGCGTTTCACCAAGTTTTTATGAGCGTTTAAAGGCACCCATACGCCCCACGCTTCTATTCCAATAACAAGCCTGGAACCTGCCCGAGTAGTCTTGTGTGCACAGCCACCCAAGCGGTCTTCACTCACAGAGGTGGAGCCCCATCCATTACAGACAAGGGATGAACGCATCTGATTTCCCAAAGGGAGCAATTATGGCTCACGTGAGAATCCCAACCGGTCACCACGCAGCTTTACAAAGACATCCCAAAGACATCCAATCGCCCTGGTCCTCCCTTTCTATATTCGCATCTTCCGGGCTCCCCTGCCCAACCCGGCCACTGCTGCAGCATTGCAACCCGGGGGACCCCCCCCCCCTTTTCCCACCAGGACAGGGAACATTCAAGGCCAGAGGACCTCCTCCCCTCAAACTCCAGAATCACTTCTCCGAGGCTTCCCCCGAGCCCAGCCTTCCCGCGCCCCCGTCCCCACTTTCTCTTTCGCATCTGGTCCACTCACCCGGGGGCCACCACCTGGCCGGGCTGGGCACACAGTTCTCGCACCACTCCGGCGCGCTCCGATCGGAGCCTGCGTTCCGCCCGCGCCGCGCGCACGCAGCCCCCGGAGGCGGCACGGGATGGGGCAGGTCCGGAGGGCTGTGCGGAGGTGGCGGCCTCGCACACGGCCAGCACCGAGCCGATGCGCACCGTCGCTCCCGCCGCCACCCTCCACTCGAGCAAGCGCAACGGCACGGGGCCCGGGCAGCGCACCTCGGCCACGGCCGCCGTCGGGGCGCCCTCGGTGGGAGCGCGGGCGGCAGGCGGCGCCTCCATGACGGCCGGGCGGCAGCGACAAGGACGGCAGGCGGCCAAGGGACCACCACCTCCTCCACCCCCGGCGATAGCGGCGCGGCGCCCACCGCGGGCGGCGGCGACACTGCGGCTCCCGCTCCGACACCGGCTTCACCCGCCGCTCAGTGCGTGCCCACTTCCGGGAAACGTGATGACGTCACGCAGGGCGTGCGTTGCGTGCGCTCAGACGGCAGGTAAATACCCGGCCTGAGAGGAGCCGGGCAGGCGCTAGTTTATACGTAAGGGGCGCGGGTCGGTGTGATGGAGAATCCCAGGCATGAGGCGCGGAATCGTTGTCTCAAGAGTTTCGTCGCGCGCTGCCATGCCCCGACGTTTCGAAACTACCAGTCCCAGCATGCAGCGCGGCCCTCAGCGTCCACACCCGTCGTCCGCTGCGGGTTCCGACGTCGCAGGCCTACGGGTCCCCGCACTCGACGCGAAGCTCTATCGAGGACTGCGCGCTCCAGTCGCGTGACTACGACTCCCTGAATGCAACTCCACCTATGTTTCCCACAACTACCGTCACACAATGAGGCTGCCAAACGTAGCGAAACTACGAATCTCAGCACTCGTGAAGGACGGCTGTGCGCTCGGTCCGCGATGCCCAAACATCGCAGGACTACCAGTCCCGGCATGCAAGGCGACGTTCGCGCCCATGCACTGGCATCGCGATTTCGCGGGTCCGGGAGTGAGGGTGCGAGTTTGTCCTGGTCTCAGTGGAGAGCAGGTCAGTCCGCGAGTCTCTGATGTTCGTTCTGGACGCCAGTCTTGGTAGCCTGCCGGTGGGGTCCGCGACGAACTCGGGCTTCTATGTCTCGGAATTTCCTAAGACAACCTCAGATAAAGCTGGAAGCACACAAGAGTGCTCAGCCCGGTCGGGATGAAGACGCAGATCGTGGGTCCTGTGAGCGCGCTTGACCCGAAGATGCCATCACCTGTTGACTGCATCCTCAGCGAGCCACCGGGCCTTTATACAGGCTGTGTTCAGTCATTTGCCCGGTGTAAGAGGAGTTTTTTTTTTTTTTTCTAGTTTAGATCGAACCGAGAAAATAAAGTTACCTCAAACCGGGTGCTGCAGTTTAATTCGTTCTCGAAGGAGACAGCTCAGGTCATTGCATGGTCTGCCCTCCATTGGCGTTATACGTTCCAGGTACGGCTTTCAATAAGCAGGAGCAAATCTACAAGGAATTTGGAATTAAAGTTTTTATTTTTAACGAGGTCACGGAGAGTTGGGGAATCCAAGAGAATGTGATTTGCTGTCGCACAACCCAAATCCATTATTCCTTGATATTGGCACTAGTATGAGACCAAAAAAATAAAAAAATAAAAAAAAAATAAAAAAAAAAAGCATCAGGGAGGTTGAAAAAAAAGAATTTTTCCATATTGGAAAGGTAGTTTGTAGAAAATGCGACCACATCTAGGGAAGTTTAGCATAAGCTACAACTCCCAAACCTACTATTTTAGCATTGTCTGGACTTTAGCATTGGCTGGGTTTCTGAGTGGATCACTTTTCAGAGGAAAGTGGCATGTGCGTATATCACACGGAGCCTGGGTCAGTCCCGCCATGAAACATTGTTTCTACAGTAGAATATGGGTAGGATGAACAAGACCGCAAGGAGCAGTTCAGCCCAGATTCTGCTATCAAATGAGTTATTACAAAATGTTTGGAACTGGGTTTGGAGACTATGGAGGACATGGATACTATATATCCCACATAGAAGAAGGCTTCAACTCATCTGAATTCCAATTATTTCTACTTTATCTTTCAGGATCCTGGAGATTATCTTGTCCTTTTATAAGAGCCTGTTTCTCTTCAAACTCAGCTTTATGCTCTAATGAGCAGACTGTCAATGCTAGTGAGATCAGAACTAAGAAAAAGATACTGTAACAGGGTGTTAGGGGTCCAGGAAAGTCCTTGAGCCCCAAACCCTAGGTTTGTTTCTAATTTTAATCAAAGAATTGAATAAAAAAGGCTGAGAAGGATAGTTAATAAATTATTATATTTATCAAGGGAAGTACAGAGCAAGGAAAGGGACCCACGGGACTAGAGATCCCATGTGGAGGGCCTGGGAAAACTATGGAAAGAAAAGAGAGAAGAAAGTTCAAGGAGCTCCTGCCATGTGGGAAGCTGGAGGGGATAAAGAACCCATGTGGAGAGTAAGGGCTAGGGGGACCTCCCAGCAGTGGTCCCAGACCCAGCCAAGGGAAAAACTCACAGCTGGAAGTTCCAAAGTGGACCTCCCTCCCCTTGTAAAGGTATTTATAACCTTATAGTGGTGGGCTGTCTTCCAGCTCAGGTGAACTAGAGGGACAGCTGGTTGGTTAGGGCCAGGGGCTGTCTCAGGAAGAGGTTAGCCCTAACACCAAGTTCCTGGGGCTGAACTTGACCAACCTCAATGTTTAAATCCTATGAAAGACCTCCCTCCCAGAAGGGGTCCTGGTTGTGGAAAAACAGGTCTAAGGAACTAGGCAAGGGATAAGCATTCAGATCATTGATTTTTAGCAAGTGCAGACTTTCCTACCTTTTTTTACCTTGAGTGGTCCAGTCACCCTAACTGTACCCCCTCTCAATATGAGGCAAGACACAGCATTGCCAGGACAGTAACAGGAAGGCCAGGTTTCAAACCCATAGTGTGTAGACTTCCTCTGCACATTTGTGTGACTGTGCTAAAGCCCCTTCACCTACCTCAGGCACCAACATATAACTTGAAGAAAAGCTGTAAGGATGTAAGCTTAGAAGAAAATTAGCTCCAGTGAGTTGAAGACATAAATAGGCCTAACTTTGGACTTCACATTGATTTTTTTTTTTTTTTCGAGGTAGGGTCTCACTCTATCACAGCCTGACCTGGAATTCACTCTGTGTTCTCATGGTGGCCTTGAACTCACAGCAATCCTCCTACCTCTGCCTCCCAAAGTGTTGAGATTAAAGGTGTGTGCCACCACGCCTGGCTACATTGATTTCTTGAATATGACATGGGATATGTGGACAACAAAAGTAAAAATAGACAAATGGGGTTACTTCAAGTTTTTCAGAGGATGCAACAATGAAAATGTAGCCTCCAAAATGGGAGGAAATATTTGGAAATTACATGTGTGATTAAGAGTTAATATCTAGAATATGTGAAAAAACTCTACAACTCATGGGCAATAAAAAATGGGTGGGCTGGGGAGATGGCTCAGCAGTTAAAGTTGCTTGTAAACCCTGGCGGCCTGAGTTTGATTTCCAAGTATCCATGTAAAACCACATACACAAAGTGGTGCATGCGTCTGGAATTCATTTGCAGCAGCAAGAGTCCCCTGGCACACCATCTCATTCTCTTTTTCTCTCTTTCCTCTTGCAAATAATATTTAAAAAAATAAAAATAGATAATAAAAATGGGCAAAGATGGATTCTGTCTCCAGCACTGGGGAAAAAGAAACTGAGGGGGAAGGACTTCTGTAGTGATTTTGCCAAAGATGGTATGTATAAAATTGACCAACAAGCACATGAAAGTAGGTTCATGAAAGTCAGCAAATAAATAAATAAAATATATTTAAAAGGGGCTGGAGAGATGGCTTAGTGGTTAAGGTGTTTGCCTGCAAAGCCAAAGCATCTTGGTTCAATTCTCCAGGACCCACATAAGCCAGATGCACAAGTGGGGTGGGGGGGCGCATGGGTCTGGAGTTCGTTTGCCCCAGCATGCCCATTCTCTCCCCCCCCCTCTTTATCTGCCTCTTTCTCTCAAATGAATAAAATATATTTTTTTTAAAAGTTAGGATATAGCTCAGTTGTCCTACATGGCATGCTTAAAGGCCCTGCCTTTGATCCCCGGCACCACAGAAGGAAAGCAAGAAAACTGTCCTGTCTGTCAGCTCAGGAGGTGAAGGCAGGAGCTCACAAGTTCAAGGCTGTAAAGAAACATAGAGCCTCTGTCAAAATATAAACAAGGGGCTGGAAAGCTGGCTCAGTGGTCAAAGACACTTGCTAGCAAAGGCTGATAAGCAAAGGTTTGATTGATTCCCCAGTACCCATGTAAAGCCAGACCCACAAAGTGGGTCATACATCTGGATTTCATTTGCAGCATAAAGAGGCTGTGCTGTGCCAATTCACACACATACTCAAATTTACCAAAAATAAATATATGAATGAAAAGGTGCTCAACATCACTAGAGGAGTGCAAATAAGTACTGCAATGAATTAACACCTCATACCCATTAGAAAAGCCCCCATCAAAAGTAAGTGTTGGCAAAGATGTAAGAAATTGGAAGTTTGTGCATTGTTACTGGGAAGGTAAAATGTCACCACTTGAAAGCTACATGTTTCTCGGAACTACCATATGACACAGCAACTCCAGAGGTGGGTTATTTATGAGAATTAGAAGCAGCAATTAGAAGAGATGCATATGTATCTTGTTTCATAGTATTATTCACAACAGCCAAAACGTGAAAACAACCAGAATTACCATGGATGTACGAATGGTAAATGAATTGCAGCTATGATCATTCTCAGCATTCTTGTCTGCAGCTATAAACTTTCCCTGTTAAACACATTCTTCGTTTCTTTCTGCTCTACTTGTTGTTGTCTCTCATTGCAGACGAGGTTAAGAGTAGTGAGCAGGCCATAACCTCAGTGGCTCACCCCCAGTGACCAACTTCAGCCACTACACCCTCCTTGGACACACCTTTAATCATGCTCCTTTTCTGGCTATACTGCATGTTTTTCAAATCTTTTGGCCCTGATTGTTTTTGTTGTTGCTCCTAATTCTCACTATAAATCCTACGGAATGCTTGAAATTTTCTCTACCAAATTAAGTAGCCTGCCACTCCTAAACTCAGTCTCAAAGTCTCAGGGTAGGGACAAAATGTAGACAGGTATTATATTAGTAACTTTTTGCGTTACTGTGACCAAATACCTGAGAAGAAGAAACTTTAGGATGGAAAGGTTTATTTCAGCTCATGATTTTAGGAATATCATGGAAGGGAAGTCATGATGGCAGGGACACGAGGCAGCTGTTCACATGGCCTCCACAGTCAGGAAGCAGAGAATGGTGAAATGCTGGTTCCTAATTCATGTTCCCCTTTTTCTTCTTTTATCCATTCCAGACCATGGGACAGTGCCTCCCGTATTAAAGGTGTCTTTCCCACCTCAGTTAATCTTTGAACATGCCCTCACACATGCCCAGAGGCGTGTCTGTTAGGCGATCCTAAATCCAGCCCTGTTGGTAATGAAGATGAACCCATCACAGGTTCTTTGCTAGAATGTGCCATGAATGGTCTCTAGCTAATTTCCAATAGAGTCCTCATTTCCACATAATATGTTTATATAAAGTTTTGTTGGGCTCTTGTTATTGAGACTTGTGAAAATAGTATCATGGAGCTGGGGAGATGGCTCAGTGGCTAAGGCACTTGGAGGTTAGCCTGAGGACAGGACTTCAGATCCCCAGTGCCCCTGTAAATTCCAGACATTGTAGAGAAGCCCACCTGTAACCTAGTGCTTGGGAAGTGGAGTCAGGATTCCTGGGGCAAGCTGGAAAACAATGTGTTCAAGGGAGCCACTGACTCGGTAAATGAAATGGAAAGCAAGCAAAGGGCACATCAATGTCAGCCTGTGGCCTCCATGCATGTAAACATCCACCTGTGTGCCCACACGCATGCATGAATGCACAACGCATATACTGAGATGGCGAATCTCTTCTTGTCAATTTGACAGGATTTAGAATCACCATGGAAACAGATCTCTAGGAATGACTGTGAGGGATCTATATTAAGTTAACTGAGGTGGAAGGACCCACCTTAACTGTGGGCAGCACCTTTCTATGAGCCATGGTCCTGAGTGAATAAAAAGAAGAGCTGAGGGCTGGAGAGATGGCTTAGCAGTTAAGACACTTGCCTGCAAAGCCTAAGGACCCAGGTTCGATTCTCCAAGTCCCACATAAGCCAGATGTACAAGGTGGTGCATGCATCTGGAGTTCGTTTGCAGTGGCTAGAGGTCCTGTTGTGCCCATTCTCTCTCTCTCTTACTCTTTTTCCCTCCCTCCTTCCCTGTCTCTAATAAATAAAAAAAAATAAAAATGCTTAGAAAAAAATAGCTGAGCATTCATCTCTCTCTGCTTCATGATTGCAGATGCAATGTGACCAGTTGCCTCATGCCCCTGCACCACGTTGAATATGCAATGATGATCTGTCACTTCAAGCTGTAAGACAAAACAAACTTCTTAAGCTGTTTCTGGTCACAGCAATTAGTAAAGTAAATGATACACATTAAAAAAAAAAAAAAACTTAGCTGGGCGTGGTGGTGCACTCCTTTAATCCCAGCAGTCGGGAGGCAGAGGTAGGAGGATCACCTAGAATATTCCAGGTCAGCCTGAGCCAAAGTGAGACCCTACCTCATAAAACCAAAAATAATAATAATAAAAAAAAAATAATAATAATAATAATAATAAAACCTAGTATGTGCCTGGAGAGATTGCCCAGTGGTTAAGGCACTTGCCTGTAAAGTCTAATGACCCAGGTCCAATTCCCCATTATCCACATGAAACCAGATGCCCAGGATGGCACATCCATCTGGAGTTCCTTTTCAGTGGCTGGAGATCCTGGTGTGTTTATTCATTCTCTCTCCCTGCCTCCTCTCTCTCTCTCTCTCTCTCTCCTTGCAAATAAATAAAATATTTTTTAAAAGCCTGTGTGTGTGTGGGGGATAGTGTGGGTAAATATTTGTGTATATATTCTATGAAGGCCTTTCCATGAATTGTTTCCAAGTTTCATCTGTATTGTTTACATAGATTCATAGCATATTTGGTGAGACTGCTGTGTAACATCCCATTGTGGGATTGTGACAGAATGTATTTTTTTGTGGAAGGATATTGTGATCATTTACACTTTCTGCATTGCGCATGCTGCCATGCACACTGGTAGAGGTGCTCACTGGTCTCAGTCTACTGAGAATGCATGTGTAAGTGTAGGATGTTCCTTTGATGAGACACCATCCACATCCATCTTCAACAGTGCATATCCTCAGACCCTGTCAGATTCCATCTTTGTGAAACTGGCTGAAAGTCTGCATTTAAATGTGAATTTGTTATCATTTCTCTTCTTCCTGTATTGTTTGGTGTAGCATAATGACCTTTTGTTTTAGTCATCATTTTTTGTTTTCTAGGAAATGTTTATTCATATTTGTTGATTATTTTTCCTGTTGGGTTAATTTTCTCTTTTCTTAAGGTCTATAGCAGTCCCCATGGCTCCCAAGCACAGATATTTATAGTTGTTTATTTTACATCATCTACCGATCTTTTTTTGTTTTTCTTTTCTCGAGGAAGAATCTCTAGCCCAGGCTGACATGGAACTCACTCTGTAGTCCCAGGCTGGCCTTGAACTCACAGCGCTCCTACTTCTGCCTCCAGAGTGGTGGGATTAAAGACGTGTACCACCATGCTTGGCACCTGCCAATTCTTTGTTCCTCATTCCAGTTTTCCCATGCACAGCCATGACGTGTGTGGAAGTCAAAGGACATCCTTGGGGTTTCAGTCCTTTCCTTCCACCCTTGTTTTAGGCAGGTTCTTTCTTGCATTATCACTAACGGCCAGACTAGTTCAGAATTCTCCTAGCCCTACCTCTTATAGCCTTAGGCTCATTGGGATTACAGATGTGTATACTACTTGAATCCTGCTTTACATGGGTTCTAGGATGACATTAAAAAAAATAACCTTGTATGGGCCTGGAGAGATGGCCCAGTGGTTAAGGAACTTGCCTGTAAAGTCTAATGACCCAGGTGCAATTCCCCATTATCCATGTAAAGCCAGATGCACAGGGTGGCACATCCATCTGGAGTTCATTTGCAGTGGCTGGAGATCCTGGTGTGTTTATTCATGACTCCAGTCATCAGCTTATGCAACAAATGTTTTTAACCACTGTGCCATTTCCCCAGTCCCTCATTTTCTTTTCTTTTTATTTTATTTAATTTATTTGAGAGAAGGGGCAGGAGAAAGAAAGAGAGAGAGATTGAGAGAGAGAGAGAGAGAGAGAGAATAGGCACATCAGGGCCTCTAGCCACTGCAAACGAACTCCAGATGCTTGTGCATCTGCTTTATGTGGGTACTGGGGAATTGAACCTGGGTCCTTAGACTTCAGAACAACAGCACCTTAACAGCTAAGCCATCTCTCCAGCCCCCCTTCATTTCTCCATGAGACTCCAGATGCTTTGTGCCATCCTGAAGCCTTAGAGATGTCTCAGTGGCAAGAGCACTTTGCAAGCCTGAGGACCTGAGTTCAATTGCACCCATGAGCAAGCCTTAGGACCTAAGTTCCATCTCTCCAGCCCCCCTTCATTTCTCCATGAGATATTTTGTGAGTAGAAGCTGTGAACTTTAAGAATGCCTTCCCTTGAAGCCTTAGAGATGTCTCAGTCGGCAAGAGCACTTGCTGTGCAAGCCTGAGGACCTGAGTTCAATCTATGGCACCCATACCTGCCTGTAGCTCCAATGCTGAGGGAAATGGAAACAGGAGGATCTCTGATGCTCACTGGTTGGCTAGTCTAGCCAAAAAATGGTCTGGTGAGAGACTGTTTCAAGGAAATAAGGCAGAAGAGCAATAGAGAAGGACACACCTGATATCCTCTCCTGACCCCTGCATTCATGCGTGTCTGTGCATATGCATCTGTACACACGTATGTGTACATTACACATATACACACAATACATAGCACACATACACATTACTTGGTAGGTCCCACCCACTGTTGTCCAGGAAAAATTTTTTTAAACAAAAATTTTCTCCACAAAGGGCTTGCACATTTTGGTTTTGCATTTATTTCTTACTTACCTTATCTCTTAAAATATTTATTTATTTTACAGAGAGAGAGGAAGACAAAGAATGGGCACTCCAGGACCTCTAGCCATTGCAAATGAACTCCAGGTGCATGCACCACTTAGTGCAGCTGGTTATACATGGACGCTGGAGAATCAAACCCTGGTCATTAGGCTTTGCAGACAAGCTTCTTAACTGCTGAGCCATCTCTCCAGCCCCTAGTTACCTCATCTTACTCTTCTTATTGTACATTATGTCTTTTTAAAAGACAACATATACTGGGGCTGGAGAGATGGCTCAGCAGTTAAGGTGCTTGCCTGCAAAGCCAAAGGACCCAAGTTTGATTCCCCAGGACCCACGTTAGCCAGATGCACAAGGGGGCTCATGCATCTGGAGTTCATTTACAGTGGCTGGAGGCCCTGATGCACCCATTTGTTCTTTCTCTCTCTCTCTCTCTCTCTCTCTCCTGCCTATTCTTTATATTTCTCTCAAATAAGTAAGGAAAATAAAATATTTAAAAACAACATATTCTGACTCCATATTGCTGGTATATGAAACTACAACAAAGTTTTGTGACTTGTGCTTGCATATATTATCTCCCTAAAATCTAAGATAGAGTGCTGGAGAGATGGCTTAGTGGTTAAGGTGTTTTCCTGCGAAGCCAAAAGACCTAGATTCGATTCCCCAGACCCATGTAAGCCACATGCACAGGGGGCATATGCATCTGGAGTTTGTTTTCAGTGGCTAGAGACCCTGGCATGCCCATTCTCTCTCTCTCTCTCTCTCTCTCTCTCTCTGTTTGCAAATAAATAAAATTTTAAAAAATCATTTAAAAAATCCAAGATAGAGTTCTATAGGGTGTAGCACAGTGGTGAAATGCTTGCCTAGCATGCTCAGGGCCCTGGGTTCAAGCCTTAGTGCCACAAACACTAAGACCCTTTGTTTCCAAGAGTTAGTAGAGTCTTTGGAGTTTATTATGAAAACATCACGTGACTTACAATAATAAGTGATTATTCCTTTCTATGTCTCATAGCATCATTTCTTCTCTTGGCCTGTCATACTGGTTCACCCTCTATGTGGAAGTGAGCAGGGTCAGTCATGGTGAAACCCATGATATCCCCATTAGGAGGGATATTAGGCAATCTGAGGGATGTGATTTATCAAGTGAAAGAAACCTCAATCCATTCCTCATCTCCTAAAACATTTCAGGACTATTTCAGAATATTATCAGACATTTTCCTGCATCCTCTGAGATGACTATAGCTTTCATTTTCATTTTCATTTTGTTAAATAGTGACCCTTCAGTTCCACTAAGTGAATAGTCAAAATAATAGACAAGACCAAACAGATACTTGTGTGCTAACGTCCAATGCAGCAAACACGAAATAATCTGAAATTTCATTGACGGTTGAGCAGATGAACATAAGCCTACATGCATTCAACCATAAATCGAAATGAAGTTGTTCTGATCCATGCTCCAACCTGGATGAACCTTGAAGACACTACATGAAGTGAAATTAACCAGACACAGAATAACAAATACTGTACAATCCCACTGACATGAACGACACAAAACAGGCACATTCATTGCCAGCTAGGGAATGAGAACACCATTGCTTGATGGGGACAGGGTTTCTGTTGGGGATAATAAATACAAAGGTTTTGGAAATGACAGTGGTGAGGATTATGCAACACTGAATGTAATTAATGCCTCTGAATCGCACATTTAAAAATAGCTAAGATGGCAAATTCTTACACATATTTTACCACAGCAAAATGTTTTACAAGACAAAGAAAACTTGTTCTGCTATTGTTATTTCTTTGGGGTAAAGTTTTAACCTACTGGCAAATACATCTCATAGTTATGGTATACTCAGACTTCTCTTGAGTCTCTTTTGGAAATGTGTTTCCTAGGAATTAATTTGTGAAATTCCTTGGGGTTATGACTGTTCTTTTCTGTCATCTTAAATTGGATTTTAGTTTATTTTCATCTTAAGGAAATTATGGTGCTATAAAATGTCCTACTATGATGGGGTGCTAGGGATCCAGGAAAGTCCTTGAACCTAAAACCCTAGGTTTGTGTCTAATTTTAATCAAATAATTGAATAAAAAAGAAGACTGAGAAGGATAATTATTAAATTATTATATTTGTTGAAGGAATTACAGAGCCAAGGAAACAAAAAAGCACGTAAAGAAAGAGAAGGGCTGGAGAGATGGCTTAGCGATTCAGGCATTTGCCTGCAAAGACAAAGGATCCCGGTTTGATTCTCCAGGACCCATGTAAGCCAGATGCACAAGGGGGTGCACACGTCTGGAATTTGTTAGCAGTGGCTGGAGGCCCTGGCATGCCCATTCTCTCTCTCTGCTTCTTTCTCTCTCTCAAATAAATAAATAAATAAAATATATTTAAAAAAAAAGAAAAGAGAAAAAGTTCAAGAAACTCCTGCCACATGGGGAGCTAGAGGGGATAAAGAACCCATGTGGAGAATAAGGGCTAGGGGCCCCTCCCCTTAGCTCAACCCTGCTGGGCCCCCAGACCCAGCTGAGGGAAAAACTCACTGACAGCTGGACATTCCCAAGTGGTCAGAGAGCCTGCCTTCCCCTTGCAAAGGTATTTATAACCTTATGCTGGTGGGCTGTCTTCCAGTTCAGGTGAACCAGAGGGACAGCTGGCTGGTTAGGGTTAGGGGCTATCTCAGGAAGATGCTAGCTCTGACACCATGTTTCGGGGGCTGAACTTCACTAACCACGATGTTTAAATCCTATGAAAGACCTCCTTTCCAGCAGGGGTCCAGGTTGTTTGTGGAAAAACAGGTCTAGGGAACTAGGCAAGAGATAAGTCAGATGTCTGATTTCTAGCAAGTGCAGACTTTCCTGCATTTTTTTATCTTTACCTTCAGGGGTCCAGTCATGCTAACCATACCCCCCCTTTCACTACTAAACACCATGATTGCTCCATCCCACAAGTTTTGATATGTATCCTTTTTTTCTTTTCTTTATTTATTTTTAAGTTGAAACTTTGTATGGATACATCATGTAGCCTTGTTTTTTCATTTTAAAAATCAGTTTTATTGTCAATGTAGCCTTTTATTTATCAATTTTTTCAATGATTCCCTTATTTTCTTTGTGATTTCTTTCATGAAGAGGTTTTAGACATAGATTTTAGAATTTCCAACTGCATGGGAACTTTCATTCATGTTTTGATTGTTGATTCATAATTTAATTGCATGTGTTTAGAATAGGTAAAATATATGAAGAGCTACTTGGAAATTTTATACAGTAAACACAATGTCCAACACATGGTTAACATTGCCTTTGAGTCATGTGCATGTTTTCCTTGTTTGGTTTCAGGATTCTGTATTTGTCTAAGAGATCAAGCATGTCAGTGGGCTATTCACATCTCTTGTGTTTACTTTCAAAATATTTATTTATTTATTTATTACAAAGGGGTGGGGAGAGAAAGAGAGAAGAGTGGGTTGCCAGGACCTCCTGCAGACAAAAACTCCAGATTCATGTGACACTCTGTGCATCTGACTTTACATGGGTATTGGGGATTTGAACTTGGGCCAGCAGGCTTTGCAAGCAAGCATCTCTAACCTCTGAGTCATCTTCCCAGCCTGTGTTTTTTTTTTTCTACTTGACCAACTAATGATCTAGAGAGATACACTGATGTTGACCAAGATGGCATGTTTGCCATCTCCTTGTCATTCTATCAACTTTTTGTCTGTTCCCTCTCCCTTCCCCTCCCTCCTTCCTTCCCTCCCTTCTTTCCCTCTCTCTCCCCCCTTTGGATATATATTGAGATCTGCTTTTAAATTTTTTTTTCCTGTCCATTGTTATTTTTCTGCCAACACCATTGAAACTTTACCTTGCTTTCTTAAGTTAAACCCAAAGTTAAGGGTTCAGTTGCCTTCTGAATGGTCATGTTTTCAGGGTTATACGTTGGTCGGTGACTGGCCTTATATGTCATGGTAGGCCCATGGAATTATGTCACCTAGTGATGTTGTAGCCATCTTCGTTTGTGTACATGTACTTTGCAATGCTAACACAATGAGGCAATTTCCCAAAATGTGTTTCCTAGCACATGTCCCCATCCTTGGGTAATGCATGACTTATACAGGTCTTGGATCACAGTCCTGTGATTTTCTCCAGACTCACACATTGTTATTGTCCAATGTTTTAGTTCTGCAAACAGCTGGAGTTTGTTACCACAAGAGCAGTGGGTGTGCTGTGTGGTGCTGATGTGAGTCGAGGCTAGAACAGGCTTCTTTCTAAGTCATCTTCAACAAGACGCAGCCCAGAATCATCCCACAGCATACAGAAGAGGGACGGTGTCAGGATCCCCCACCCCGGGATGCATTGTATCACCACTGTTGTGAGTCTAGCCATATACACGAACAAAGAGAGTTTGTTGTATAGGTAGATGTTAATGTATTGGAGAGAAGGGTAGCATCCACATGTTACTCTCTGCATCAAACACAGCTTGGGCTTTTTTTTTTTTTTTTTTTTTTATGGGTGCTCCAGCAGCCTCTCAGCAGCTGTGAATGAACTCCAGATGTGTGCACCCCCTTGTGGGCAAGTGCAGCATTGCGCCCTTGCGTCACTTTGCATCTGGCTAAATGTGGGACCTGGAAATTGGAACCAGTGTTCTTAGGCTTAGCAGGCAGGCACCTTAACCGCTAAACCATCTCTCTAGCCCATATTTTTTTTTTTTTTAGAGAGAGACACAGAGAGAGAGAGACAGAGAGAGAGGGAGAGAGAGAGAGTATGGGCACGCCAGCAGACTTTCAGCTGCTGTGAACGAAATCCAGATGTGTGCACCCCCTTGTGGGCAAGTGCAGCATTGTGCCCTTGCGTCACTTTGCATCTGGCTAAACGTGGGACCTGGAGATTGGAACCACTGGAGATTGGAACCAGCGTTCTTAGGCTTAGGAGGCAGGTGCCTTAACCGCTAAGCCATCTCTCCAGCCCAGCCCTTAATTTTTTAAAAATTGTAATTACAAGTCAGGCATGAAGAAAAGAAAATATTTTCAGAGTGAATCTGATGCACACTTGCAAGCCACAAGTTTTCATTTGGCACTTCAGGATGTCAGGATGGAACTGAATGTCCAGGGAGGATTCTGTGCTGCTGGAGGGAGGGAGGTAGACACCTCTTGGCTTTCTCAGCAGGGTTGGTGTTCCTGAGGAACCCTCAACACAGGGATCAGCATGGACAGAAACACATTCCTCTCTTCTAGCATATTGATCGATCCTAGCAGGAAAGCCACCACAGGCCACCAACTACCAAATATGACAATGTATCATTTCCAGCTATAAGAGGTTCAGTTTTGAGGGAAAAAAAAAAGTAGTATAAGTCTCTCTCGATTTCTTCAGAAGGGTCTGTGGAGACCCTGTTGAATGCCTCTGGCATTCTAGGCTCAATGCAGGTCATCCATGTAGCTATGGGAGGGTATTTATATGAAGAAATCTCACTGGAGCTTAATGGTAGCCTAAATCTTAGTTTAAGAAGAACTTTTTTTGGTTTTCTGAGGTAGGATCTCGCTCTAGCCAAGGCTGACCTAGAAGTCACTATGTAGTCTCAGGGTGGCCTCGAATTTACAGCAATCCTCTTATCTTTACCTCCTGAGTGCTGGGATTTAAAGATGTGTGCCACCATGCCCAGCAAGAATGACTTTAAAAAAATCACTTAGAGGTACATGTTGGAATTCTTTTTCTTTTGTTCAAGATAGGGTCTCACTAACCCAGACTGACCTGGAATTCACTATATAGTCTCAGGCTGACCTTGAACTCACAGTGACCCTCCTACCTCGGCTTTCTGAATGCTGGGATTAAAGGTGTTGGAATTATTTTTAAAAGTTATTTATTTATTTATTTATTTATTTGAGAGAGAGACAGAGAGAGAGAATGGGTGCACCAAGGACTCTAGCCACTGCAAATGAACTTTGGACACATGCACCACTATGTGCATCTGGTTTACATAGGTTCTGGGGAGTCAAACCTAGATCCTTAGACTTTGTAGGCAAGTACCTTAACCACTAAGCCATCTCTCCAGCCCTCAGAACTCTTAAAGATGGAATGATATGGCACCTGGGACATGTTTAGGGAACAGTAGGCATGACTGAAGCCTGGTGGATTTTCACTGGCAATTGTGGACAGGGTAACAGGAATGCCAGAATTTTTGCATGTGTTTGAAACTTTTCATAATAAACAGCTTTAAAGATTGGCCTAGAGGAAATAACCTGCCTGAATGAGTTCTTTTCTTTCTTTCTTTTAAAAAAGATTTTATTTTTATTTATTTATTTGAGAAAGGGAGAGAGACAATGGGCATGCCAGGACCTCTAGCCACTGCAAATGAACTCCAGACGCATGCACCACCATGTGCATCTGGCTTACACGGGACCTGGAGAATTGAACCAGGGTCCTTAGGCTGCGCAGGCATGCACCTTAACTGCTAAGCCATCTGTCCAGCCTGAGTTCTTTTCTTTTTAATTTTACTTATTTATTTATTTGACAGAGAAAGAGAGAGAATTGGCATGCCAGGGCCTCTAGCCACTGCAAACAAACTCCAAATACATGCACTATTTTGTGTATCTGGCTTATGTGGGTACTGGGGAATCAAACCTGGGTCCTTAGGCTTTGCAAGCAAACACCTTAACCAATAAATCATCTCTCCAGCCCCGAGTCCTTTTTTTTTTTTTTTTTTTTTTTTTTTGAGAGAGAGAGAGAGAGAAAGAGGAGAGAGAGAGAGAGAGAAGAGAGACAGAGAGAGAGAAAGAGAAAGGGAGAGAATGGGCACACCAGGGCCTTTCAGCTGCTGTGAATGAACTCCAGATGCGTGTACCCCCTTGTGCACATGTACGACATTGTGCACTTGTGTCACTTGTGCATTTGGCTACATGGAACCTGGAGATTTGAACAGGAGTTCTTAGGCTTCACAGGTAAGCACTTTAACCACTAAGCCATCTCTCCAGTCTGGGTTCTTTTGTTTTAAGTCACCAGAATTTCATTCCATGTTTTTTCACTGAGACATCTATCTTTAAAAAAAAAAAAAATTACTTACGTGTGTGTGTGTGTGTGTGTGTGTGTATACATTGGTGTCTCTTGCCACTGTAAACACATGCCAGACATATTGCATCTGGTTTTATGTGGGTACTGGGGAATCATACCCTAGTCAACAGGTTTTGCAAGTAAGTGCCTTTAACCACTGAGCCATCTCCCCAACCCTCCCTGAATAAATTCTGCTTGTGACTTATGTACAGATTACCTTCTAATTTGCTTCTCATCTTATGCCTGCCAACTTTCCATTCACTGGAGAGAGTTTATAAAAAGCAGGTCCCAAGATGACCATCATAGTGTAATTCAAAACAGAATGGGCTGAAGTCCTAAGCATGCAGTGCAGGGCTGACACAAGAGGACGCTGTAGGGAAGAGGGGCTCTTCAGGTCCAGTGCCACCCTGCTCCAGGCAGACCGGCATCCTAGCATGTCAAGTACCATCCAGAGGACCTTACATCTGTCCTTATGCTAACATCATGTGATTCTGACACAGTAGCTTTGTGTGGTGAGTTTGAAATCCAGTAATGCAAATTCTCCAAATTTGTTCTTTTTCATCACTATTTAGGTGGTACCAGATTTCTCTCATGGCCATATAAACAGCCTGGTTTGCCAGTCCACAAAAGCATGAGGCATTTTGGTAGTGAGTTGGCGTTTAATCTATAATGGTTTGAGGAGAATTGACACGTGAATAATATTAAATCTTTTCATCTGTGGGTGTAGGCTGTCTCTCTACTAATTTAGAACTATGATATAAAGTGTTTCACTTTCTAGTGAGTGAATGTTACATGCTTTTTGTTACATTTAATACAAAGCATCTTATTCTTCTCAGACTATTGTGAATGAAATTGTTTTCTTCATCGGATATTCAGGTTAGCTCCTGTCGATACTATATAGAATATATTGATTTTTGCACAGCAGTCTTGGGTCCTATAGTCTTGACAAGTTTGTTGATCAGTTCTAGCAGGTTTTTTTTTTCTTCTGTTTTGTAGCTTTCTTAAGACTGTCTACATAGATCACGCTGCTTGTTGCAGACAACTTTCTTTCACCATCTGATTGCTCCTGTGCCCTTCCATCCTTCTTCCGTCCCCTGCTCTGGGGGTAGGAGGTTATCAGCACTGGTTAGAACTTCTAGCACAGTGCTGAGCAGAGAGTAAGAAAGGATGTGTTGCCTTAATGTCAAAGGGGGAAGCATTCAGCCTTTCACCACCAACCCTGATGTCAGCTGTGAGGCTATGTTCATAGCTGTTAGCACGTATTGAGTTTGTCATTTCCCACCCGTTTTGTACAGTTTGTCTGATTTTTCAGATGTTAAACCAATCTTGCATTATTTTGCAATTGACAACAGTTTATAATCTTTTTTTTTTCAGTTGTTGTATTTGGTTTGCTAATACTAAGAGGTTCTGTGTGTGCACCCACAAGAGGTATTGGAACTTTGGTAGCAGGGGGATACTGGCCTATAGAATGAGCTCAGAAATGCGACCTAATCCCTTTTCTGGAAGAGATGTGCGGGATTGTTGTTATATTTTCTTTAAATGTTTGGTGGGCTTCATCACTGAAGCTATCTGGGGACTGTGCTTTTCTTTATGGAAAGATTTTAGTCACCATTAAATTTGTCTACTTGTTATGGGTTTGCTCAGATTTCTATTTCTTCTTGAGTCAGTTTTGATTCTTTGTGCCTTTCTAGTGTTTCCAGTCCATCTTAATCTGTGCGAGGTTGTTGGTGACATTCCAGTCCTTTCTCTTTTTTTCTTTTTTTGTTTTTCAAGGTAGGGTCTCACTCTAGCTCAGGCTGACCTGGAATTCACTATGTAGTCTCAGGATGGCCTCGAACTCATGGCGACCCTCTTACCTCTGCCTCCTGAGTGCTGGGATTAAAGGCGTGTGCCACCACGCCCAGCCCAGTCCTTTCGTTGTTGGCTCATGTGGCAGCTGTGTCTCTTCTCATGGCTCCTGCCTTCTTTGCTTCCTATCTCTTTCCTTGGTCAGTATTTCTCAGGGCCACTCAAGGACTCAGAGCCATTGATGTTTTGGGCTGGACCATTCTTTGCCCCCAAGGTTGCCGTGTGCATTGGAGACTGTGACTGACTTGCAGGTGGACTTTCAGGTGGGATGTGTTCAGAGTCCAAGGAGGAGCCATTCTGTGTCGTGAAGGAGTGCAACCTCAGTTGCCCATGGACGTGGCCCTCCGTGCTGTCCTGAGATACTGCTCAGGCTTCACACTTTTGCCTGGCTCACCTCTACTGGGCTCTCTGCATGAGGGCTGTTGAAGTATCCTTCCCCAGGGAGCACCTTCTGTTTCCTCAGGGAGACACATTGAGATGCTAACAGATAAGGAAGACCAGTCAGGGTCAGGGAAACATGCACTGCAACTTTGCAGGCCCAAGGATCCCCTGGGTTCATTGGAACCCCCGGAGTTACATCTTTGACACTCTAGTGTGGACAACTTGCAACTCCAAGGACTGCAAGGAGCTGGTCTCCAGACCCCTCCCGAAGATATGCTGTGTAGCAGACAACTTTGTTTTCCTACTTCTCCACACCTGTAGCTGTGTGGCTGAGGCTGCATCTCAGCTGGAAAAGTAACACTTGAATCCTAAATAATAATAATTACTGTTTCTGGTTATTTTGAATCCACTGACAAAGACCTTTACAGAATAATTGCACTGATCAATCCCGTGTGAGGTGCAGGGGAAGATGCTTGAGTTGGTGTGTGATGAGAACATTAGTGGGGAATCTCCATCGGCATTCTGTGTGGTGAGTGTAATTGCGAGGGATACAGTGTGTTAAAATGCCTGACGTAGTGTCTTGTAATAACACATGGCTCCCATCAAGAAGCAGATGTTTCTTACTCCGCTAGAATAAAACATCATAATTTAACCACACCCACCAGCCCAGCGGAGCAGGAGCGAAGGCCTGTACACACATTCTCAGATCTGTAATTGCAGCTCTGGAATCTTAGTGGGGGGGAGGTGATCTTAAAAAGAAACAACTTCTTAAATATCAGAGAAGGGGTCCTGGGCGGACTGCCTTCACAGGAACCTAGCCATGGCTTACAAACACACATACAACAAATGGCTTTGCTTTTCAGATCTATGGTTCAGCTGCCAATCTTCATGTTCCCAGGACAAAGTGAAGAGCAAGGTCTTACTGGGTTTCAGGCCATTTAAGCCCATTGTAAGGATGCATGGGGACTGGAGAGATGGCTGAGTGGTTAAGGCAATTGCTTGCAAAGCCTGATGGCCTGAGTTTGATTCCTGTGTACTCACATGATGCACAAGTGGAACATGCATCTGGAATTTTTTTTTTGCAGTGGCAAATGGTCCTGGCATGCCCATTCTCTTTCTCTCTTAAATCAATCAACCAATCAAGCAAGCAAGCAAGCATGGATTACAATTTCTCTTTCTGTTCATATAAAACTTTTCAAAATACTTCTTTAAAATTAAAATATAACTATTTTTTTCTGTGTAATCCACTTAAAGTGTCCACTACAGTGGCTTTTAGCATATTCCCAAGTTTGTGTATGTAACCTTTGTCCAGACTGACCCAGGGAAACTGGGACTGCAGGGTTCAGGCATCTTGCTTTTCAGTGTCATGAGGGCCATAGCCACTAGATGGAGACATCTCTCCACAGCCCTGTTGGGTGTGAGGGCTAGGCGGTGGTCCTGCAGTCCAGGAAGCAAGTGTAGGCTCTTCTTAAAGACAAGCTTTGTCCTCCCAGATTTCAAGGATGCCCCTCCCAGACTGCAGCCGCACCTGAGCCTGTGGCCCAGGAGTGGTGTTTCAGGGAGCGTGTGAACCTGCACTTTGAATTTTAATGGTCATCTGTTTGTTATACTTCACTATATGTTTATTTAAATGTGGCCGGAAAGGTCACCAAGCCTGTAATGTTACTCATTTTACTTAGATGAAACCAAGTTTCTTTTTTTAAAAAATTAAAATTAATGTGAGAAGAAGGTGAAGTGACAGAAAATATTCCTGTTGTGTGGTGGGTGTTAAAAATGTGTTGGTGTGGCCGTGTGTGTATGTGTGTGTGTGTGTGCATGTTGTGTGCTCTGGAAGAGGACTTGGGCAGCAGAGTACAGTAGAAGCCCCTTAACTCAGTGTAGAATTCTGTTTCTGGGAACAGGTAGAAAATGGAGTTGTTTGGAAATCCCTCCACCACCGCGGGGGCATAATTCTATTTCATTTGCTGTTCTCTTTGGCCTCTGGAGCAGGTTGCCTCTGATTTACTTCATGCTATCAGATAACTGCGGGGAAGGTCCGCCCCGGGATGACTTGGAACTCCATCACACAGATAATGCAATCATGAAGCAGCTCTTTATGGCATTAGGGACCCGTGCCTGTGTGCTAGGAGCTACGGGTGCCACCAGGGACCCAGTAGGAGTGGAGGAGGACTGATGGCTAGGATCTCTGGGCCACTCAGCCATCCACAGGATTTAGCTGACCATTTCGAAACCTAGAAATGATGGTGGTGGGTTGAGTCCCTCAGCTTCTTTGTGCTGAGACACATCTTCAGGACTGAAGAAGTGGGGTAGCCACTCTCTGTCCCCCAAGGGCCTGCTTTTTTTTTTCCCATGGAACTTCCTGTGTGTGCATATATATGCATGCCCGTGTAAGTGTATTTGTGTATACATGAGACAGTGTGTGGGAAGCTCCGGGAACTTCCCAAGTTCAGGTCCTATTTGTGAGAAAACTGACATTCTGAGCAGTCAGTGTAATGGGTACTGCGGAGATGGTATCTGGGTTTGGGTCTTCTGTAGGTAACTTGTCTTTGGGTCTGTTACACTGTCTCAGAATTATTCTACCTTTGCCGGCACATATGTGGCTGTCTTCTGGTAGGGCAGCCATCAACTTTATCTTGGAGAAGAGACGTGGGCCTCTCAGGACCACTCCTCATGGGCTGCAGGTGCTGGAGTGGGAGTTCCTCCTCTTGCTTTAACCACTGTGCCATCTCCCAGCCCCCTACATATCTTTCTTTCAACAGCCAGAGATATTTATTAGCAGACAACTTATTTAGCAATGACCCTGGTTGTACATGTGAAAAATATTTATTACAGATACACATCAGCTGAATCAATGAAATAAATCTTTTACAAACTTGGGGGCAACAAGGAAAGATTAAACCACATGAAAATATGGTGAAGGCTGAGCATGCACCCAAAGAACTAAAGTCAGGATCTTGCAGACACCCATCTTAGGTGGACAAGCTATGGGATTACACAATACTATTGCTAGCTGGGGTGCTTGTGCTGTTACCCACCACCTGGTCGCAATGCTTGGGGTGAATCGAAACAAACCAGATCAGTGGATATAGATTAGAACAGCCCCTTAGTGTATTCTCCCTCAGGCATCACGTAAGACCCAGATCTGCAGGGAGTGGTACTCTAAACCATGGTGTGCCTCACGTGACCCTGTACAAGTACGTCCCATGCGCATTGGTGGGGGTTCTCTGGTCTGGGTTCTTAACTATCACCACACTGGGGCACAAGTGGATCTTCACCTACTAAGTGTGCACAGTAACATTTATTTTTCTGTCTTTACAGCAACCTCCCAATGAAACCAGCCTAGCCTTGTAACAGTGAATAAGGGGAAGGGTTTGGCCTTGAGACCAGGACTCTCATGCTCCAGAAATGAGGTAAACAGTTCAGAGGAGGAAAGGTTGCTGGGGAGTGCATAGAACATAGAGGTTAGGAGTTGTCTCTCTTGGTGAAAAGTAGGGAGTCCAAGGCTGTGAGGAAGATAGAAAGACCTTAGTCTGTCTTAATGGAGGACTAGGAGGGTAAGAAAGGAAGGGCAATGTGGTGAGCGGAGGCAGAGGAGGGGGTGCAGCAGGAGAAGCCAGACTAGGATGTGGATCAGGGCAGTACAGCTCCCCTCCTACCACCCGCCTTTGCTGGCCCTTCTTTTCTTTCTCCTTCTCTCTTATCTTCTTTTTGTTCCCACATGTCCTTTAAAAAATATGAATTTGCCAGGCATGGTGGTGCATGCCTTTAATCCCAGCTCTTGAGAGAGGCAGAGGTGGGAGGATCGCTGTGAGTTTGAGGCCAGCCTGAGACTATGTAGTGAATTCCAGGTCATCTTGAGCTAGAGGGAAACCCTACCTTGAACCCCCCCCCAAAAAAATATATGTATGAGAGAATGGGTGCTGCAGGGCCTCCTGCCACTACACATGAACTCCAGATGCATGCAGCACCTTGTGCATTTGGCTTTACATGAGAACTGGGAATCAAATTCAGGCCATCAGCCTTTGCAAGCATGCAAGCACCTTTAACCACTGTGCCATCTCCCAGCCATCCTACATATCTTTATTTCAACAGCCAGAGATATTTATTAGCAGACAACTTATTTAGCAATGATCCTGGTTGTACATGTGAAAAATATTTATTACAGATACACCTCAGCTGAATAAATGAGTTGAATTTTTTTTTTTTTTTTACAAACTTGGGGGCAACAAGGAACGATTAAACCACATGAAAATCTTGGTGAAGACTGAGCATGGACCCAAAGAACTGAAGTCGGGATCTTGCAGACACGTCCACAGCCAGTTCTCAGCAGCATTGTCCACAAAGCCAAGGTGGGAAGAACCCATACCCGTCAGTAGACAAGTAGACAAAATGTGCTGCATACCCAGAGTGGAGTATCTTTCATGCCTACAGAGGAATGAAGTTGGACAAAGGCTTTTGTTTTTGCAGGATGGAAGAGTGCTGTGTGGATGGAAGGCTATGAAGGCATGTGCACTCACCATGAAACCATATGCCTGGAAATGGTAAGATGGTAAATTTGATGTTCTATGTATTTCCACCAGTTTTTAAAATCTGGTGAAGGAGTGTCTTTGCCATGCCTGGCTCCTTGATTTTGGAAACCTGAGTGTTCTAGCCCACGCTGAGCTGGAATTCACTCTGTCGTCTCAGGGTGGCCTCAAACTCTCAGTGATCCTCCTACCTCTGCCTCCCAAATGCTGGAATTAAAGGCGTGAGCCACCATGCCTGGCTCACTCTAGCTATTTAAAAAATATATATTTAGCTTTTTTTTTTTTTTTTTTTCGGTTTTTCGAGGTAGGGTCTCACCACTCTGGCCCAGGCTGACCTGGAATTCACTATGTAGTCTCAGGGTGGCCTCGAACTCATGGCAATCCTCCTACCTCTGCCTCCTGAGTGCTGGGATTAAAGGTGTGTGCCACCACGCCCGGCTTAGCTATTTTTTTAAAGTGAGGAGAGCTCAGTGAGTGGAGAGTGGCCCAAGGAGCTCCCAAGCTCTGTTTGTTCCCTCTGCAGGGCTCTCTCTCATCCGTGATGGTTGTCAAAGGGCAGAGCGCTGATCTAAGCTCCCTTGGCTCTGAATATCCTGGGTGGAGGCCAGGGTCTGGTTATAGTGATTGGCCCATCTTGCTTAAGCCACAATGAACGCTTCCATACACACACCAAGCTTCTCAAGAAATATTACTACCCAAGTATTTTCACTGAAATGTTAAAAGCTTATAAAAACTTCAAGCTGGGGAATGGTTCATATCTGTAATCTCAGCAGTCAGGAGGCAGAGACAGGGGGATCACTTTGAGTTCAATTCTAGCCTGATCTACATAGTAAGTTCCAGGCTAGCCAGGGATACATAGCAAGACTTTGTCCCAAACAACCAAAACACAACTTTTAGATCAAAGTCCCTCATTTATTATCTGACATTGGCAAAGTTTGCTTACATAATGATGCCAGGCAAGTAAGATCAGAATTCAGCTCCCAACCAAGATTGACATGTGAAACACCTGGGCACACCACTGTAAAAGGCCTTGCCCACCTCTCCTGAGCAGGTTTGTTTCTGAGGCTGGCCCCCAGAAACCTCATGAGAAAACTGGTTCCAGCTAGTTTCAGAGTCTTGAAAGACTTTAGCCAATGGGGACTGACTAGCCAGAATCCTGGCTGTGCCTTTTGTTACCTCTCCAGCTGCGATGGGACACCCCTGGTTCCCTTGAACTCTGTGGAGGCGGCTGAAAGGGAAGACCCCCTCCTCTGGAATTCTGCAAGGTCCTGCCAAGGCCATGGCCAGTGTGTGAGGCCCTCTAAGCCCATGTTTGTGGGTGAGGTGATCTCTCTACGCAGGCCCAACTTGAGCTCAGATAGCTCCTCTCACTGGGTACTGATGCCCGGCTCAGAGGCCCCTGCCCTGATCCCTTCCAGAATAAGCCCATGTTCCAGCAGTGGAAACTGCTCTCGGCTCCTGTTCCACTGTTGCCCACAGGATGGCGGTTGGAGCGCTGGAGGAGAGCGAGAGTGTCGGTTAATTTCACAGAAAATTAGAGCCGGTAATGCTGTTTCCAATTTGAAAACAGAAGTCTCAGGTCGTCTCTGGGGGTGACTTGTCTTCCCCATCCCGGATGCCATGGGAAAAGAAAGTGTGATGGATCACGGGTGGCCCCAGGGCTGGCATGGACTTGCGCTTTCTTTGGCCTGTTGACATTAGGCTTCTGTAGGGACCTTCTTTCAGGGGCCTTTGACCCATGTTGGCCAAATGAATAGCCAGGAGCCAGGGTCCTTCCAGAAGATGTCTCTGTCCTTTGGTTACTGAATGCAGTCTCTAGCTGGGTGAAGCCATGAGACCATGTCACCATGTCACCACCTTGGCTCTGGTCGGAGGCTGTGGCCGAGAGGCTTTCTTATGATGTAGGGCAGCTTTGGCACGGGCACTGCACCTCTAGCAGCTGCTCGCAACCCCATTGTGGTTGCCCTTTGCTGTGATAGCATCCTGAATGGTGGTTCATCCCCACCCTATTCATTTTATTTTTAGAGTGTTTTCTCTTATGTGTGTGTTCATATGTGAGCAGGTGTCCATCCACATCTGTGCATGTACATTTTCGGGCAGAGGACAGCAGTGGCTGTTGTTCCTCAGGAATGCTGTCCATCTTTCTTTTATAGTGATTGGCCTCTCATTAGCCTGGAAGTCGCCAATTAGGTTAGCTTGTCAGTGAGTCCCAGGAATACTCCTATCTCCACCTCGCCAGGGCTGGAATTAGAAGCTCATACCACTATGCCTCTGCAGGGCTCTCTCTCATCCGTGATGGTTGTCAAAGGGCAGAGCGCTGATCTAAGCTCCCTTGGCTCTGAATATCCTGGGTGGAGGCCAGGGTCTGGTTATAGTGATTGGCCATCTTGCTTAAGTCACAATGAATGCTTCCATACACACACCAAGCTTCTCAAGAAATATTACTACCCAAGTATTTTCACTATGCCTGTGTGTGTGTGTTTTAATTTAAAGTGAATTCTGGGGGCTGGAGAGATGGTTTAGTGGTCAAGGCACTTGCCTGTGAAGCCCAAGGATCCATGTTCGAATCTCCAGATCCCACATAAGCCAGACATACAAGGTGATGCATGTGCAAGGTGGCACACAAGGTGGTGCACGCGTCTGGAGTTCAATTGAGTGGCTGGAGGCCCTGGTGCACCAATTCTCTCTCTCTCTCTAACAAAAAAGCAAACTTAGATCCTTATTCCCAGTCTCAGCCTTTAGCATCTTAGAGGACCAAAAATGACATCCACAGCTCCTATCCCATTGAGGGGAGAGACCCCCCTGGAGATTCCCAGTGGGCAATACTTAGGGAGCATCTACTGGTGCTGGGCAAAGGGACAAGGTGGATAAGATCTACCCACAGGGTGCACCGTGAGCCAGAAGGCTCTTGGAGTTGACCTGAGCCTGTAAAGATGGCTAAGTGATTCCTGAAGCTGTGAGGGGCTGTGACAGCTGTCTATGTGTCTATGTCACATTCCCTAACTACACAGCAGTGAGCTCTGCATACTACTAAATCTATAGACTTGGCTTCTCTGGCTTATGGGTTCTTTGAAACTCCCAGGACCCAGGAGCATCTAGCAAGTTCCAGGCTAAAAGACTGCTATGTGGACCAGTGATGTTAGCTATAAAAGCCACAAGCACTAGAAAGTTCCTGACTTGCTGCTGGGCAGGGCATACTGTGGTTTCCAGTGGGGTCCCCTGAGTCTGTACTGGGGACGAGGGTCTTGGCAGAAGGAGGTCACAGAACTGTTTGGCCAAGATGTTGCTCAGCTAGACAGCAAGGAAAAGGCCCTGCTGGAGGAGGGACACAGTAAGTGGGGGCCCCTGTGTGTTATTTTGTCTTTTGACCCTGCTCAAGAGGAAGTGGTCACACCAGCTATGGCTTTGGATCACAGTGCTTTCCCTAAGTGTGCCTTCCCCTCCGTAGGGCCACCTTCTCACTGCACAAGGGAGGGAGGACACTGTTTCCAAAGGTTCCTTCTCAGCCAGGCATGGTGGCACATGCCTTTGCAGTGAGGGGGTTAAGGTAGGAGGATTGCTATGAGTTCGAGGTCAGCCTGGGATTACGGAGTCAGTTTCGCATAAGCCTGGGCTAAAGGGAGACCCTGCCTGAAAAACAACAACAACAAAAGCCAAACCCAAACAAACACCCCCAGATTCTGTCTGTGTGAGTGAAGAGCGATTACAAGGTGTCACCAGCCTCATTCTCTCAGGGCTCAGCTCTTGGATAGGATTCGGATTAGAGCAGAGGACAAGGAGCTCAGTCCATAAATCACTGGAGGCTGACACGGCAGAGAAGTACCATTCTGCGGGGGGAGGGTATTTGTACCTCAATTAAAAGGGAAAGTGGTGCTGGAGAGATGGCTTAGCAGTTAAGACGCTTACCTGCAAAGCCAAAGGACCTCGGTTCGATTCCCCAGGACCCACGTAAGCCAGATGCACAAGGTGGCGATAGACCCTGGCACACTCATTCTCCCTCTCTCTGCCTCTCTCTCTGTCTCTTAAATAAATAAATATAAAATATTTAAAAGGGAAAGGGCAGCACTATTGTGGGGTATAGGGTAGGACAGTTCCCACAGAGTACTGGGGAGGCCCCATGTGTGGATGGGTGGGCAAGTGGAAGTAAACATGAGCGGCATTGGGATGGCGATGGGGTGCTTAATGAGGCTAGTGGGGAGCACTGGGGAAGATGGCAAGTCATGGGGTGAGGCAAAAGACAAGGGTCCCTGGGGTGGTAGAAAGTATGGGCTGATGGGTACAAGGATGGGGTCCCTCTTTCTTGCTTTCCTGTCCTTAATGAGTTCTGTCATCCAGCAATGAGTCTGATGAAAGCACAGTTCTGTCCTGGCATCTGGATATAGTTGGCATGGAGCATGAGGGCAGGGCCATCAGGGCCACAAACCAGGGAGGGGCTCCCGTTTCTGTAGCTGGATCCAGACTTGACAGCCAGAGTGCTCTCCAGGGCTCAGCTTACAGGAGACGATCACGACCTCCAAAACAACGTCACTGGATCTGGGAATTCATCACATCAGTGTCCCAAGTGCACATATTTTCAAGTTAAAAGGAAATAGTGACGGCCTGTGAGGAAATTACAATTGAAATATTTTCATTTTCTCTCTTCTTAAAAAAATTTATTGATTTTTTTTGTAAAAAAAAAAAAAGTTGCACATGGGTTAAAGAGATGGCTTAGCAGTTAAGACACTTTCCTGAGAAGACTAAGGACCCCAGATCCCACATTAGCCAGATGCACAGGGTGGCACACACGTCTGGAGTTCAATTGCACTGTCTGGAGGCCATGGTGTGCCATTTCTCTCTCTCTTATAAAAAAAAGTTGCACACACAGGCCCTCCTCTCCCTTGACCCAATCCTTCTGAGGGTCTTCAGTGGGGTTATTTGTATTCATTGTGGGGACCAAGAGGCCTCAGTCAGTCTCTTCAGGGATGAGGGAAACATGGTGTTTCAGGCTGTTCCCACCCATCCTGAGGCTCTCACAATCTTTCCACCCCTTCTTCGGTGATGTTCCTTGAGTCTTGGTGGGCAAAATAGAGATTTTAGTGTTGCTTTCTCTGTTCATTCACAGTGGCTGAGAGGCTGCTGGCACACCCATTCTATCTCTCTCTTTCTCTCTCTGCCTCTGTCTCTCTCTCTCTGACTCTATCCAAATATATACATATACATACATATATATATATATATATATATATATATATATATATATATGGATGTGTTATTTTCATTTTCTGAAAAAAAAACACATTTTGGTATAATTAATTTTCTAGTTTTTCCTATCAAATATAATGTTCCTTTTGGCCTGCAGAATGGAAGTGGGATGAGTGCAAAGAAAAATGATGACTTCTCCTCACAAAATGCTGAGACTGATGACCACCTGCTTACTATCCTTTGGGAACCACACACGGCCTCATTGAATCCTGCTCCTATACTGTGGCACAGTCTTCTCTCCTTCTACCATCATGTGTAAATGAAAAAGCTGGGCTTGGCTGAGAGTGGGTGGTGATGCTGCCACAATTCCACACCGACAGGATTAGAAGGGCAGAGCCAGCCCTGGAGAGCCACTGATCACACATGTCCTATGACCAGGGTGTCAACAACCGGGAAAGTAGCACAAAGGCTGCCAGGAATCTATCTATTCCCTGGGGAAATCCACCTATTCCCAGGGGAACCACACCTGTTTTCCAAGGAGTCCCTGCCCCCTAATCCTTGGAAATATATCTATCCCCTGGGAAGCTACCTATTTCCTGGGGATCACACGGAACCTACCTATTCCCTGGGGAATCATCTCTTCCCAGGGATCCACCTGTCCCAGTCAGTTTCATGTTGCTGAGATGAACATCCAAACCCGGCACAAGTGATGGGAGGAAGGGATTTATTGAAGCTTGCAGATCCAGGGGAAGTTCCACAATGGCAGAAGAAGCTGGTCCCCTTTTACAGGTCCACTCAGAGAGAAATCCCGCCAGCAGCAACATAATCAAGCACATTCCAGGAACCCCAGGCAGAGCTCAGGCACTCTGCATTCCTTTAGTCTGGAATTCCAAATCCTCCCCCACACCTTAGGGCTGGACCCTAGGACCTACCCACAGTGACATCAAGTTACAAGCCTGAATAAAACTTCTGGATCTTTTGAGGGGCATCCATTCACACTGCCACACCCTCTCTCACCAGGGAATCATCACCTGGACATTGCTCATCTGCATCATTTCACCGACTCCTCCTTGCACTCTGGTGTCCTCTGAGTGGGGTTAGTTGATTGGTTAAATTCACAGTTGCTCTTTCCTGGGCAGGGGGTAGCTCCTCCTACACCAAGGACACAGAGGCATGTGGAGGTCAGCGGCTGTCTCCAGGTAATAGCTTCGAGTTTCCTCAACCAAGGAGGCTGTGGACTTTGTACCGCAGAGGCCCTGAGAATGGGCATCGTGAGGCAGGATGGGAGTGATGCCGGTTATTGACCTCAGCACCATCCAAACCTTCTCCCTATCACCCTTGTTCTCTGGCCCTTCATGGAGGGTCCGCAATAGTGGTCTTCGAACTTGTAAAACCATAGGCATCATCCATGGGAGACCTGGGGGCATTTGCTCCTGGTTCACCCATGGATGAATGGCTCTCTTATGAGCATACTGACTGTGTGTGTTTCCTTCGGCTTTCATGATGTGGCAATCTTCGTTTGTACAACTTGCCAAGGCTCTGGTTCTAAACCTCTGCTTAAGGTGCCTGCCTATCTGGGCCAGAACCTGTATCCTCCAAGGTAAGGTCAATCCAAAAGGGACCTGGGACCTTCCTTCTGCCAGGCAAAGTGGTTCCAGCTTTGTGCAGCCACTTCTAAACTGTTTGGGAAGTGTAGAGGCATAGGGTTGTTGAAGTCCCATATGATCTTGATGGAACTTGTAAGGAACTGTAGCTGGGCCAGGGAAGTTCAAGACTACCCTCAGTGAAGGACGGAGGCAGTTGAGGCTCTGGCTCCAGCCTCCCCTCCAGGCTGGGCCACAGTGCATGCTTAGCTCATAGTCGTGATTAGAATGGCAATCCAGGGAGCTAGAAAGTACGTACTGAGTTCAGCATAGAGTCTGTATCAAGCCAAATGTTCTATCAAGACCTTAGTAAACACCCATCTCATTGAGAGTTCCAACTGGCAACCTTGGTTCTCATAGACCCTCAGGCATGCATTACTAAGCCCCAAGCTGCTGGACCCTTCGTTGCCTGTGACCCTGGCAGACTATTTGACTTCGAACTCTACTGGTCAATAAAGATCAGAAACACAGGTCTTACACTGTGGCACCAAGATATTTCCTCTCTGCCATCTCTTCTAATCTGCAGCTCTATCTCAAGACCCCCCTCATCACTCCCTGCCACAATGACCTCATGTCAGTCTCAAGATTCATCTGTCTGGCAGCAACTACTGTGGTCCACTGTGACAGTGGCAGAAACGCATGAGCCCTCTGCTGAAGGCCCTCCCATGGGTGTCATGGTGGCTTCATGATACTTTCTCACCTGTCATCCCTTCCAATTTCCTGTTTCAGCTTCCAGAACCAATAGCATCCCTTAGCTTTTCACTGTGCGTGTATGTGCATGCGTGTGCGTGCGTGTGTGTGTGTGTGTGTGTGTGTGTGTGTGGGCAGGGGCACTAGGGGATGATCTCTGGCCTTCATTCTTTGCTAATAACATCCTACTGTCCTAGAGTACTTCAGGTCTCACATCTTCCTTGGCACATTTGCTACCCATTTCCCCGGCTGGAATCCTTTGGCTCTACCCAGATAGGGATCCTGGGTGGGCAAGAAGACACTCGACTAGTGTTGGCCCAAGGCCTAGGGGCAGGACCAGCAGACCCAGAGGCTTACGGATCTAAGCCCTGAGAGCGAGGGGCCCTATTGCTTTGGTTTTAGAAACCAGAGACATGTCTCTAGACACTCATAGTTCTGGACTTCGGCCACCAGTGGTCCCTGGACTTGGCAGTTATTATAATCCTTCACTTCCCTTAGCAACAGGCAGTGTGAGGAGTGAGCAGAAGAAGGGGGTGTCTTCTAGTGTTACCTCTTATACAGGCATTGGGTTCTGGGACTTTTGGTCCAATGGCAAGCAGTGTTAAAGCTGTCAGGAGTAGCGTCAGGATCCTCGGTTCTTGGCCATGTCAGAGCTCTCAGCTGAGAGTATGTAGGAACCTTTGTCCTTAAGGTTTGGAACTCCCTGGAACTCTTTCTGTGATCAGGGTTCACAATGGAAGCTTCTTGTCTTAAGTTTTTTTTTTTTTCCCAATTTTCCTAAGGAAACAAAAGGTGTTTTAACAGGGACTTGCATGAGAAGCTTGTGGTTGGGCATACAGATAGATTCTTCAATTAGGTGGCTTCCTGGCCACCAAGGTCCACAGTGGTGCACGCTTTTCTTTGACTCTCTATGGGGTCAGCTCTTAGATGAAAACAGTTGGCTGTCCCCTGGAGGGCTTCCTGAGAGCAATGCAGAAGGCCTGGTGGAAGATGAGAGGCCTCAGCTCACCCACAGCTCTCCAGCAGCTGTCAGCTACCAGACCAGAGTAGTGGCCAGCAAGCCACATCCGATACATCTGTGGCCGCACAGGCTCCGTCCCTTAGAGACCGGAGAACGAGGGCTGCCCAGAGGATGTAGGGCACAGTGAGGGCCCTGTGGTTTGCAGTAACCTCATTTTTAATGGGCAGTTGTCCCATTAAGAAAATGACTTCTTAATTTTTTTTGTGTGTGTGTGTATGTGTGTTTTAAGGTCATGGACATTTAAGAAAGCCCCTTTCCCCCTTTATTTTTTTCCCCAACTTTAGCTCAATGTTCTCCAATATTAAAAGTCATAAAGACTGTCATAAAGTGAGATTTACTCATGGAATGGCTAAGCCAAGTGCTGCCCAGTTCACACCACCCATGACACACATACACCAGCAGTTCACATGCACAGACATGTTCACATGCATGCTGCTCTCCTGGCCACCATGTGAGACTGACTGTCCTTCAGCTCACTGAGTTTACAGATCTCCATGAAGAATCACAAACAATAAGCTAGCACCAACCACGCAGTGTCTGATGGCCGTTCCCAGTTGTTCAGGCTGGAGGGTGAGTCACAGCCAGAGGTGGGAGTCAGAAAGAGTTCTCCATTCTCCCTGGGATTCAAGCCACTGTCTCCTTTTATTTCCTGTTGGTTTAAAGCATCTGCTCTCATCTTTCCAGGGCAAACTGAGGCACTGATTGGTGGATGTTCTGTGATGTACTGGAGAGGTTGTCTGGATGTGTGCCAGCTCTGACTGGACGTGAGTGTGGACAGTGCTGAGGAAGTGGGTGCCAGTAGGGCTGAAACTAGGCGGCACTTGCATTATACATGTACATAGCAAAATCTCGAGCGGGGATCTTCCTGCCCACACATGCCATGCGTGGATGGCCCTCTGGTTTCATGTGCAAACCTCTTGGCATCCTGGACTTCCTTCCCAACAGCCCTTCACGACAAGGAGGAGGCCCTGGGAGAAGAACACTCGCAGATCCCACAAAGCCTACATTGTGCTTTGCCCAAGCCAAGTCCATTGGCTGTGTGAGACTAGAAGCCAATGTGCTGAATTTTCACAAGTGAGCCAGCGCCTCCCACCCCTGGAGGATATGGGAGCAAACAGCAGGTTCAATCACAATATCCACAAAGCTCCCCACAAGCAGCTTGAAAGACAGCTTGCTGTTCTGTGAAGGAAGCCGTGGGTGCCTGTGATGCTCTGGGCACACACCCTTTTCTTGGGACACGCCCTCTGTTTGGATGGGACCTTATCAGGGCCACCTATTATTGGGTGCTGTTGTTTTGTTTCTCTTTGGGAGTGCTCTGCAAACAGTAGTCCAGGATGCCATCGCTCCAGAGCATTGGTTCTGAGTTTCTATGCTGGCTTTTGTTCAGCTCCCAGGGTCTCCAGTCATCCACCAAGCCAAGTGCTGTGTTGTGCTCCTGTGGTGTCAATCTGCTCTGTGGTTGAGGTGGGAGAATCTCAAGTTCAAGATCAGCCTGGGCAATACAGGGAGATCCTATCTCAAAAAACAAACAAACTCACCCACTACCTACATTATAATGCCAGCACCATCTGTTTCTTTCTCTGATGGACAAGTAAAGCTCAGGTCCTTCCCACCCGCTCAGTCCCTGCCACATGCACCTCTTTGTCACCAACAATATGACAGCTAAGCCAGGAGCCAGCCATAGTTCTCTCGCTTGGAATTAATTCTTCCCTGCTCCCATTCACCATATTTTCTGCACAGGCACGAATGGTCCCAGAGTCTCAACTCTGTTTTTTTGTGTTTATTTTTTGTTTGTTTGTTTTTGTTTTTTCGAGGTAGGGTCTCAGTCTAGCTCAGGCAGCGATCCTCTGACTCTGTGCCTCCCGAATGCTGGGACTAAAGGTGTGTGCCACCATGCCCGAAATTCAACTCTGTTTTGTCTTAGGTGTCTTGCTAATTTCATCTCCCTGAAGACTCCGTCTTACACTAGCCTCCCATGTCTTGACCCCTATTCCTTGACTTGCTTCTCAGTATTCCTGTCACATAGCCTGGATGGCGACAGTCTCCTCTCCTCCTGGGCTCCCTGCTTGTGCCCCACACTTCCTGTCTCAGGGTCTTGGTTTACGTAGGTGGATGTAACTGAAGAGGTCAGAAGTTATTCTGTGTCCTACTGGGTGTCGGGAAAGCTGCAGGCTTCTGACCTTTCCAGTCATATCTATGTAAACTATGTAAACCATGGACCTGGCTCCTTGCAAGGTAGAATAGTCCACATGCCTGTGGTGTAAGGAGATGACCAGGACAGGTCTTCAAATAAATCCAGCATCTCTGCCAAGGATGCCGTTCATCCTAAACAGAGCCCCAGGGTACAGATAACCAGAGCATTCAAACACCTGATGGAACATACACGTAAAAGATGTGAAAAGCACATGCTTAAAGCAAATGCATTCGGAAGTAAGCAGAGGCTGCGAGGGAAGGCCCTGAACCTTGTGGCTACAGAAAGGCACCACTGCCATGAAATGTACATAAAATGTTATGTTCACTCGGAGCATGCGCATGTGCATGCCGGCACGCACACACCCACCCACACACACACAGTCCCTGAAAGTTGAAATGATAACAGTGAAAAGTCCACAGGAGGCGGGCCCACGATAGAGGTACAGGGACAAGATACGAAGAGTCCCAAGAGAAGAGGGGATCAAACATGAGAGAAAACATGAGGGCGGCCGAGGTAGGTCCAAAGCAGCATTCTAAGATGGGAACCATGAGACAGGAAGGAGAAACCACCCACCAAGATATCAAGAGGAAATTTCCAGAACTAAAGAACTTTTTCTCCCCCCACGCAGGAAGACTAACCCAAGGGCCCAGCACAGAGACCACATGCCCACTCCTCATGACACTTCAGCACCTGGGTAGAGCTCTGCTTGAATGCAAGGCTTCAGGAGCAGCGAAGCGGCAGCCAAGTACCTCACAAGTGGGCAGCGAAGACCCTTATTGGGACAGGGAGGGATGTTGCCATCTGAATTGGCAGCTGGTGTCAGGTTCTAGAGCTAACCTATGGGCATAGTCCCTGGGCACATTAGTCCCTGTGCTGGGCACCCTCGTTTTAACATCGGTGCCACATGGATGCCTGGTAAGGAGGTCATGTTGCATGAGCTGCCAAGAACTCACCCTCCTGTTGACCCCACAAGGTCCATGTGAGCCCATGCTGACGGGGCCTGTGTCATCAATGTTTCACCTGCATCCAGCTCCTGGAGTGCCCTCCGAGAGCCCCCTGCACCTTCCACTCATCTGTCCCTCCTCCCTCTCAGGCCTTGCATAATCTCATGGCCGCTTCACTTGCCCCTTCTGGAACGGGTGAGGCAGAAGAGCGACATGAAGGCTGTGATTTAGGGTTTCAGAAGGAAGAGTGACACCTGCTTATTTCAACATGACAAATGAGCGCCTCAGTTGAACGGTCACTGCGCTCGCTGCCTCACACATCAAGTGTCCCCTAGTTCTTGCTGTTACCTCCTCACTGCCAGCTGGTCAAATGCACTCAGCAATTGGCAGGCAAGCTTTCTTGAGAGCAGGCCCTGGGCACCTTGGGGACAGCCAGCTGCCCGCGTGCTTGTTAAGGTCTTTAAAACACAAGGTTTCTCTCAAGCACAGACCAGGAAGTGGGCGGAAAACTCTAGATTCCCTGAAGGCTGTGGCCACAGGATGTGATGGGGTTATACTTAGCTCTCAGCTGGCAGCGCCCACTCCGGGGGACACAGTGTGGGCACTGATAAGGATCTGAGGTGTCGATCTCTGCTCAAGCCAATGAGGGGCTGACACAGGCCCTGAGGCTACGTTGTGTCTGCGTGACCTCCTAGGGCTGATAGAGCAGAAAGAGAAGCGACTGTTCCTGGAATATATGACAGCATCTGTCCACAGACCTTTGCACACAGGGCTGGCCGGCCTGAAATGATCAGTGTGGTAGGAATGTCCAGGCTACATGTCAACTTGCTAATCAATTTAAACTTGACCAAACTTCAAAAGAAGTCAGGACAGGGCTGGAGAGATGCACAGCAAAAATAAAACGCAATAAGCCATGACCAGAAGAGTCAGAAAATGCAATTGAGGCTCAAAACCAGGGGAAACTCAGAGAGCCGGATCACATATTGGCAATTCATGGGCAAGAATATTGGTCTGAAAGTTGAGAGGACATGGACAAGTTGGGCCATGATGTGGTTGGGAGGAGGGTACTCATGTGGGACTCTAGGCACGGTTGTCCACTCCCAGAGCCCTAGCAGGTATACCTGGGGCCACCTGCCAAGTAGAGGAGAGCAGTACTCTCTGCAGGAGCTGGGCTGTGGCACATGCACACCATGTCTAGGTGCAGGTCTCCTGGGGAACAGGACTCGCTCTGATGGCAGTCTATTCCACAGCACGACATCGAGGGGGCAAGGCCCTTTCGAGGAAGCCAAGCAGCCACGGCAGGGTTTGGCACCAACTCTTCTTTGTGTTTTGGGGGGTTGCACTTGCAGAGAGCTGCCTGCAGACACGGTGGCGATTGCTTCTCTAAGCAGGGATGCTCTGCAGCACGGATACGGGGCTGTGCCAGGAATGAAGTTTGCAACACCCACTGCCCTCCAAAGACCCAGGAATGAGCTATTTCAAGAAACCCTGTTACCCTACAGCTTAGCTGTTTGGTCACAGGCTTTCAAAATGACCTCTGGGCCACTTATGGCGATCCCTTCTTTGAAATGTTACTCGGGTAGTGTCCTGAACATCATAGATGGATAGCTGATTTGGGTCTGTTCTGGGACTTGCAGACCCTCTCTCTCATGGTATCTTACATTTCTTTTATTTATTTTTATTTGAATCAGAGAGAGAGAAAGAGAGAGAAAGAGAGAGAGAGAGAGGGAGAGAGAGAGAGAATGGGTGCTCCAAAGCTTCCAGCCAGCCACTGCAAATGAACTCCAGATGTATGTGCCCCCTTGTGCTTCTGGCTTATGTGGGTCCTGGAGAATCGAATCTGGGTCCTTAGGCTTCACAGGCAAGTGCCTTAACTGCTAAGCCATCTCTCCAGACCCTTCATGATCTTTTATTAAAATATTTTCATTTATATATATCTCTTTGGTGTGCGTGTGTGTGTGCGCATGTGCATGCATGCACATGCACGTGCACCAGGGTCTCTTGCCAATGCAAATGAACACCAGATGCTTTATCATTTTATTTATTATTATTATTATTATTATTATTATTATTATTCTTTGAGAGAGACAGAGAGAGAGAGAGAGAGGCAGAGAGGAAGAGGCAGAGAGAAAGAGGCAGAGAGAGAGAGAATGGGCATTCCAGTGGCAAGTGCAGCATTGGACACTTGAGTCACTTTATGCATCTGGCTAAACATGGGACCTGCAGATCGAATGGGCATTCTTAGGCTTGGCAGGCAGGTGCCTTAACTGCTAAGCCATCTCTCCAGTCCTGCATCACTTTTTTTATCACGCTTCACATGGATGTTGAGGTATTGAACCTGGGCTGGCATGCTTTGTAAGCAAGTACCTCTAACTGTTGTGCTACCACCCCACCTCTTGTTTACTTGTTCTTGTTTGTGGGTTTTTTTTTTATACTTATCAATGAAAAAAAAATTTTTTTTCAATTTCAGTAAGAAGGAAGAGTCCACCTCAATGTTAATCACCATCTCCCAGTGGTGGAGAGTCAGGGGCTTGTGCTGTCAGACTGTGTGTGACTGTGGGAATTATTCACAGGCATCCTGGCCTGCCCTGTCAGTGGCAGCAGGATCATTCTCAGACACTGGCCTCGTGTCCCCACACCTGCATGGGTTTCCACAAGAACACGGAAGGGGAAACTTCTGTTTTTTTTTCTTTGAAAGAGGAAGCAAGGATGAATCCTGGGTGCATTCAGAGAGCTGATTGTTTCTGTTTTCCCAGAAATAGCACTCTGTGGGTAAGACAGTCAGTGCTGCCCAGTGACACTCACACCAGGAAAGTCCCACTGCTTAGCCTTTTGTTAGTCCTATGCTTTTAGCTAAAAGATCTCTAATAAGTAAATACATGAAAAATTTACAGGACAGCCTCTCTTTTGACTCAGAGCTATAGCAATTGTTTCTTCTTGGGGCATACTTTTAAATATTATTTAAATATTCTCTTTAAAGATAGTTAGGTTATATTTTATTTTTTGGAAATATTTATATGTTTGTTTGAGATAGATAGATGATAATAGAGAGAGAGAGAGAGAATGGACATGCCAGGGCTTCCTTCTACTACAAACAAACTCCAGACACATGCACCACTTTGTGCATCTGTCTTTATGTGGATACTGGGGAATTGAACCTGGCTGTCAGGCTTTGCAAGCAAGCACTTTTAGCCATTGAATCATCTTTCCATACCTAATTTTTTTTTTTTTTTTTTTTTTGGAGAGAGAGAGAGAGAGAGAGAGAATGGGCACACCAGTGTTCTCTCAGCTGTGAATGAACTCCAGACGTGTGCGCCCCATTGTGGGCAAGTGTGGCATTGCGCCCTTGCGTCACTACATCTGGCAAAACGTGAGACCTGGAGAATCAAACAGGCGTTCTTAGGCTTAGCAGGCAGGCGCCTTAACCACTAAGCCATCTCTCCAGCCACCTAATTAGGTTTTAAGAAGGAATCAATCTCATAAAACTCCACTTCCTGTGGAGTATCTATTGTCTCCATCCACAGAAAAATAAGAGTGGAAGACAGTGGCAGGTGTGAAGAGAGAATGAATCCCTACCAGAAGCATGACAGAGTGTCCCTTAAGGGGTGCCATTTACTGTTTCATTTGACAAACTCAGGGTTTTCAAGGCTGTATGAAACTAAACCATAGCTCCCAATATACCATCTATATAGCAGGAATACTGTTAGTTCAAACTCGTTTATGTAGCCACATAACAAAATGGGTTTATTAACTCCTATAGCTGAAACAGGCTTTAAGGATAAGGTTTAATCACCAACAATTACTTTTTTTTTTTTTTTTTGGTTTGTCAAGGTAGGGTCTCACTGTAGCCCAGGCTGACCTGAAATTCACTAGGTAGTCTCAGACTGGCCTCAATCTCACAGTGATCCTCCTACCTCTGCCTCTTGAGTGCTGGGATCAATAGCATACACCATCATGCCCACTTCTTGACTTGTTTTTAATCTTTCTGTCAATAGTCACCCTCTTAGAACCTGGGTCATGAGCATGAATGTCCCAGTGCCAAAATCCAGAGCCAAGAGGTTGTCTGACTGAACTAGCTTTGTCATATTGTCAGCCAAAGTGAGCACTAAAAGCAGTGGGTTCTACATGATGAGTCCTGACACCCTTGAGTCAGGGCTCGGGTCACCTCCTCATAACACCATGGCCTTATGAGGAGCAAAGTAGGTATTTGTGGGGAGAAGGGAAAGGGATACTGAGCTTGATGGGATGGTAGTCCAGCTCTTACATATTACTCTGATATTGAACAAACAAAACATGACTTGGGAGCTTAGCAGTTAGGGCACTTGCCTGCGAAGCCTAAGGACCCATGTTCAACCCTACAGATCCCACATAAGCCAGACACAAAAAGGTGAGGCAAGCATAAGGTCACACATGCCCACTAGGTGGTGCAAAAGTCTGGAATTCGATTGCAGTGGCTGAGGCTCTGGCGTGCCAATTCTTTCTCTCCATCTCTCTCTTTAAAAAAGAAATGTGATTTGGACCTGGGAGATGGCTCACTGGTTAAAGATGCTTGCTTTGTAAGCCTGTGGACCAGAGTTTGGATTCTCAGAAGCCATGCAAAGCCAAATGTGAGTGCCACACATCTGTAAACCAAATGCACTCATAGCAATGGGAGGTAGGCAGAGTCAGGAAAATCCTGAAGTTCACAGGATAGCTAGTCTGGCCTTCCCAGCAGTAAATAACAACAAGAGAGACCCTGTCTCATACAAGGTGCAAAGGAGAGGACCGGTACCTCAAGGTTGTCCTCTGAACTTCACATGCGTGCTGTGGTACATGTGCACTCACATGCAGATACCATGCTCACACATACACACAAATTAAAGAAAAAACTTATGAAGAGATACTGTATTTTAAAACATTTAAAATATGCATGCAAGTTTAAATAAACCCTTAGTGAGTGTGTAGGTATTATCCACCAGGATTCTATAATTGACATTTCTGTTTTGTCTGCATCTGTTGCTCCATTCATCCCTTATCCACCCATTAATCCACATTACTTTTTTTGCATTTCAGATGCCAGTTTTAATTGGCAAGACTTGCAAACACTTCAGCATACATGTTATTAAGTAATGTTTAATATGTGTCTGAGTCTTTTATTTCTTTTTTGAGGTAGGGCCTTATTCTAGCCCTATATGGTCTTAGGGTGGCCTTGAACTCATGGTGATCCTCTTACCTCTGCCTCCTGAATGCTAGGATTAAAGGCATGCACCACCATGCCTGGCTGAGTCTTTTTTTAAAAAAATGTTATTTTTATATATTTATTTATTTGACAGAAAGAGGGAGAGAGAGGAAGAGAGAGAGAGACAGACAGAGGGAGAGAGAGAGAGAGAGAATGGGCACACCAGGGCCTCTAGCCACTGCAAACGAACTCCAGACACGTGTGCCCCTTTGTGCATCTGGCTAACGTGGGTCCTGGGGAGTTGAACCTGGGTCCTTTGGCTTTGCAGGCAAACACCTTAACTGCTAAGCCATCCCTCCAGCCCCTGAATCTTCTTCTTTTTTTTTTTTTTTTTTAAGATAGAGTCTTCCTCTAGCCCAGGCTGGCCTTGAGCTCACAGCACTCTTCTTACCTCTTCTTCTCGAGTGTTGGGATTAAAGGTGTGCACCACCACGTCTGGCTATATCTGAGTCTTTTAAAATAAAAACTTATCTACAGCAAGAAACACATGTCTTAAGAATGCTGTTTAATGGGTTCTGTTTGCCTGTGTGGCCCCATGAGGTGTGAGACACTCATCATTCCAGGACATCTCCTGTCCCTGCCAACCCAAGGACAGCTACTATTCTGGGTCCTGAAGTCACCCTTCTGGCTTTTCTTTTCTCTCCTGTTCTTTATCACAGTACATTAGTTTTCCTGTCCTTGAACTTCACAGGAGGGAATAGTAACTGCACAGACTTTGTATGTAGCTTCCCTCACAGCCTTGTGTCCCAGGGATTCTCCACATTGCTGTGTTAGTTCTGTGGTGACTCACTCAGGCTGAGATCCCAGCTCTACACCCTGTAGCCTGTGTTCATAATCTGAGGGCCACATACCCTCTTGCTTCACTTTTATCTGAAGGGGTCTGGAAGCACAGGACATCTAGGAGAGCCAGAGGGTCAGAGTTGAGGAGCTGAACTCACTTATGTTCAATGCAAGGAAAGACATCAGTTAGAAATGTTCAAGTTCAGGTCGAGGAGATGGCTCAGACATGCTATGGATTGAAAGTGTCCTGTGCATGCTTTACCTTGACAGTCAGAGCTTGGGGCTCCTGGTAGCCAGGCTTACACAACCCAGTGGTTCAGCCAGGCCAAAGCCTTTTTGGCCTCAGCATGGACCAGCTCTAGATGCTCTGGCAGCAGGAACCAGACCCCATGTCTAGTCACCTTGCTTTTTAAATTTTATTTTTATTTTTGCTTTTTCCAGGTAGGGTTTCACTCTACTCCAGGCTGACCTAGAATTCACTATGTCGTCTCAGGGTGGCCTTGAACTCATGGGATCCTCCTACCTCTGCCTCCCAAGTGCAGGGATTAAAGGACTGCGCCACCACGCCCGGCCACCATGCACTACTTGTAAAGGCAGAGCTTCCTCAAAACCCAAGGAGGCCAGCCCAGGAGCGAGGACTAAGTTGATAGCATTTATGGTGCTGGGACTACACAGTGACGACGACAGTGGCAATGACGATGATGATAATCGACAATTCAACAATGATGTTGATGATGTGACGAAGATGAAGACAAGATTAACGATGCTGACAACGATGATAACAGGGATGTGATGGCAGTGTGGACAGTGATGGTGACGATGGTTGATGGTGATTGTCATGGCTTTGAAGGCGACAAGGATGAGAGTGACGCTGACGACCCATGGCAGTCTGGTTAGGCTTGTGCTAAGTCCTTGCTGTCATTTCTGCACCATGGAAATTGTATCTCAGGTGGCTTTGTTTGTAATCACCTGGCAAGTCTGTTTCTCCCAGGCCAGGACAGCAGCTCCATTTCTGAAACTTGGCCTAAAGATTGTAAACTTGGCTAAGACCCACCCCGGAGTCAGGTCCACAGTGCCTTTCTAGAGTCCACCTCCCACCTAGATATACCTCACACGTGCCTCTGATGACACGTCAGGCCTTTACGAGGAGTCCTAAAGAGTCACAGGCCTGGTACTTGGTACTCAGCACATGCCCGTGTTCCTGCCTGGCTGACCACACAGGCCCTATCTTAGGACATACGAGAAAAAGGGTAAGAGCCTGTATATGGTGGTGTGGCTTGTCAGATGACCAGTGCAGATGGAAATGAATGTTATTAACAGAGACTAATAAACACCGTCCACCCTCCCACTTTACTAACCAAACATAGTGAAAACAGTGAGTCAAAGTGGGCGAACTAAGCAGGATGCTTACAGATGGCTGGGCTCAGAGATGTTGGCATATGACAGAGGCCCCTGACCTGTGCATCCCCACTCCCTACTTTAGGCTGCAGGTCTATTGACACCTCCTGGCCTGACTTGTGTCCTCACAAGGTCTTTACCTATGCAAGGCAATGCGACATCATGCGGCTGTCATTTGGAAAAAGTTAGTTCCCTGAGTTTGTAAATCTTCCAAATGTTGACGCATTTCTTTATACAGTACCAGTCGCCAACAACTTCCTCAGAAAAGTATTGAAATTTTGGGAAGCTAACAGTAGAATTTCACACATTTTCCAAAATTCTATTTTTTTTTTTTTTTGCTTGAAAGCTCTAGCTCTTGTTATGGATGACACACACTGTTATTTACTTTGAAGCAGCAGGCTCAGCTGTTATCTTTGAGAACACGTCTGCCCAGCATGCATGTCTGAAGGTACAGGCTACCAAACTGGAGCCCTCCATGCAGCCTTGAGTGACCACTTATTTATATCCATTCGTGGTATCTCTGAACCTCCAAGCCATGTTCAAATTTTATTTACTTATTTGAGAGGGAGGGAGGGAGAGAGAATGAGTGTGTCAGGAAATCTAGCTGCTGCAAACAAACTCCATATGCATGCGCCACATTGTGCATCTGGCCTTATGTGGGTCGTAGGGAACTGAACTTGGGTCCTTAGGCTTTACAGGCAAGTGCCTTAACCGCTAAGCCATCTCTCCAGCCTCCTCCCAGCCATTTTCATCACCCTGCAGAATGGCTTCATCCTTGGTCACCCGATGGAGCTGTCAGGAAAGACATTGTGTCATCGTCACCTCAGGGCTGTGGGCCATTAGCACTGCCCTGTCCTCCCACAGCCAGTCCCCACCTCTACTGGAGAGCAGGAGAAGGACACGTCATCATTGTGTTCTGTGGATAGTACCGGCCTCTGTGGTCTTAGTCTGTGGCATCTCTCAAAGCTCCAACTGGGTCCTGCCCCTTCCTTGCACATAGCTGCCCCCAGACCTGGGGAGGTCCCATACCTTCAGACCCTGGGTAACAAATGGGAAGATTCCATAGATAATCTCGGTGAAAGCTCAGCTCGCTACTTTAAAAAACATTTATTTATTTGAGAGAGGGGAAGAGAGAGAAAGAATGGGCATGCTAGAGCCTCTAGTTACTGAAAATAAACTCCAAATGCATGTGCCACCTTGTGCATTGGCTTTATGTGGTGTGGTGGTTGGATTCAAGTGTCCCCCATAAACTGTGCTCTGAATGCTAGGTCCTCAGCTGGTGGCAATTTGGGGACTGAAGCCTCTTGGAGGCAGTGTTGTGTTATAGCCAACTTCCCCTTGCCAGTGTTTGGCACACTCTTCCTTTGCTGTTGTCCATCTGATGTTGGCCAGGAGGTGATGTCCTCCCTCTGCTCATGCCATTGTTTTCCCCTGCCATCATGGAGCTTCCCCTGGAGTCTGTAAGCCCAAATAAACCCTTTCCTCCTACAAGCTGCTCTTGGTCGGGTGTTTTCTGACAGCAATGATAAGCTGACTGTAACACGTGGGTACAGGGGACTCGAATCTGGGTCCTTAGGCTTCACAGACAAGTGCCTTCACTGCTAAGCCATCTCTCTAGCCCTCAGCTTGCTACTTTTACATACTGTACATGATAAAAGTTATTAGATCCCCTCAGTAAAAAACAACCCAGGCCTAGGCTTAGACGACTCTGGCTATGGTTCACTGGTTATGTCTGTCCATCACAGTGGGTGCTATTTACCCAAACGGGTGTGGCTGTTCAAAACATTTGCTTGCCCTGAATCTGATGTAGTATTTCACAAAACCGGGGGGGGGGGGAATTACCTGACTCCACCACACAGCTGCATCAGATCATCTGCCATGGCTTTGGAGAGGTGTGGCCCAGAAGGCTATAGGTTGGAAAGCCTGGCCCAGAAAGCTGGATGCCAGGACAAAGGGTTAGGACTAGATGTGAGGACAGCTAGCTATATCATCACTGGTGGCAGGGAGTGTGTGTGTGTGTGGGGGCTGTTCTTCCTCACAGGACCCTTCCTAGCTTTCCATAGGGTTCCCTGCCTTCCTAAGACAGTAGTGGTGAGAATCAGGGTGTCTCTAGAACTGACGTGAAGCACAGCTGGTCATTTCTTTGCAAAGCGCATTGAAATCTTCAATCAACAGCATCACATGCACCTTTTTCTTTCCTTCCTTTCCTTCTTTCTTTCTCTTTCTTTCTTTCTTTCTTTCTTTCTTTCTTTCTTTCTTTCTTTCTTTCTTTCTTTCTGGCTTTTTTCAAGGTAGTGTTTCACTCTAGCTCAGGCTGACCTGGAATTCACTCTGTATTCTCAGGGTAGCGTCGAACTCATGGTGCTCCTCTTACCTCTGCCTCCTGAGTGCTGGGATTAAAGGCATGTACCACCACGCCCGGTGACATGTACTTTTCTGTTCATTTCTTCACTCATCACAAATACTGTCACTGCTCCTCTGCTTAGAGGGGGCAAGATGCCATTTGTCTCTAAGTGTCAGGTCCAGGCCATGATGCTGGCTCCCAGCATGGTTCAAGCTGGGATTCTGGGCCCTTCCAGCCTGGTGATGGTTGCTGCAGCCACCCAGGTATTTTCTCTGCCTCCGTGTGTAGTCTTGGTTCTTCCTTCACGGTCTCTGTGTTGTGTTTCTGTGCTTAGTCACTTGTAGCTTGGAGCTACCTCTCAGCCTGTGGCTGTACAGAAGTCTTTGGCCTGGGGAAGCCGGGCTCCTCACATCTGATTTGCAGGTATGGGTAGAGGGGGAGCAGCATGGGGAGGAGGTCAGGACTCTGAAGCTCTGCGCGTCTCCAAAATGGCAATTGCCTTTCCTATCGCATCTTTGTGGTTAGCACAGGCTGTTTTCCCAGTACTGTTCCTCCCAGCTACTGTGGTCCCCAGGCCATGCCTGTTTCCTGGCCTTTGTTTCCTGTTCCTCTGGGCATGGGGTTTTAGAATGGGTGCTGGCTACCTTTGTGTGCGCTCAGATGGTCAGGCCTTATGTCAAAGAATGAGTGGTTTTTGCCCAGGGTGGGCATGCCGGGAAAATGTACCCTCAAACATAGGGTAAAAACGTGATGGGGCTCTCTTAAACAGGCCCTCATAAAATCAAACAAACAAAGCCTATTTCCACTCCTTAAAAATCCACTCTCGGGCTGGAGAGATGGCTTAGCCATTAAGGCACTTGCCTGCAAAGCCAAAGGACCTCAGGTCGATTCTCTAGGACCTACATAAGCCAGATGCACAAGAGGGGCGCATGCATCTGGAGTTTGTTTGCAGTGGCTATAGGCCCTGGTATATCCATTCTCCCTCTCTCTGTCTCTCTCTCTCTCAAAAAAATAAAAAAATAAATAAAATAAATAAAAATATTTTTAAAAATTCTATTCTCTAAAATAGATTGTCTCTTGGCTTTTTCAGTCAAAAGCGCGTATTTTGGACAGATTTCTCATATTGCTTTAACATATGTGTAGTCAACCGTGACATTGGTCTGGAATACAGGACAGGCTCTGGAGCAAGGCACACTCTGTGGCTAGGCCCAGGCAGGAACTTCACATGACACCCTGATTTCTCATCTCATCTACAATGCTGTGCAGTGTCGTGGTGATGGCCTTGAGGTGCCCAGGAGGAGCCTGGAGCCTGCTCTTGGCTTAACAAATGTTGGCTCCCCTTGAAGCAAATAAGAACCTGGCAAATTTGTTCTACAGTTGACTGTAAGTTAATTAATACCTCCCTCGCTCTCTTATCATTCTTAGATACAAAGCTAATTTGGAAAGATACATGTTTCTTTGAACGTTGCGTGGTTAAAAGCATTTGGAGCTGAGCTTAATTAAGAGAGAGTGGCTCTTAGCGTGCGATCATTGAGGCCAGAGATGGGAAATTTCATTAGATTATAGACTTTGCTCCCTCCCACTGCCCGGCTGCTCCCAGACCAATGGTCCCTTGGTTCCAAGTGCATGGTGGGCTGACCCTGTGTGAACTCTTTATAGCTCCCTGTGGGGCTTGAGGTCAGGAGGTGAATGTCCACCAGGCACATGGGAAGGCCTGGCAGTGAGGCTCAGGTCCTTTGGTGGTGGGGGGTGGGGACAATCTAGTAGAGATGACCCAGGACCGTGAGAGACAGGATAATCACCCAGTGGCCATTTTCCCTCTGGGATGAGCCTTGCAGAATTCTCATAGGCATGCAGGGAACGTGGTGACTTGAGACACGTGGATTTACATTGTTTCTATACATCAGTGAGAGAAAGCTATGAGAATTTATTCTGATTCTTTGGGCCAGGGTTATGCTTATAGCTCCTGGCCATGGGCTTGCTGGCAAGATCTCTTTTCACTACCATTCCAAGCACGACAACCTTGGTCTTCCTGATGGTGCACAGTGAAGGGTCTGTCCCATAACCTCCTTTGACTTGGATGTGTGCCTTACTGTCATGGGGTCTGAGAGCCAGGGCAGGAAGCTGTGTGAACACCTCAGGTATGGACTTTTTAGCTAGAGGCAGTGTTCCTCTGGTTTTGTGTTTCTGATGGAGCTGCTCATGGGGGTGCTGAGGTGGGCTAGAGAGAGGACAGTCACGCCCACACCTGCCATGGGTCTATATAAGGGAAGCTGAGCCGAGGACCCTTTCTCCCTGCCCCATGATTTGCCGTTGCTGGCATGCAGGAAGCATGCATGGCAGGACTGAAGGAGTGAAGAGGACAGGGAGCAAGCAGAGTACCCAAGGCTGAGACTTCTTATCCAACACAGGCCCCGTGCTGGTCTGCATTATGTCTTGGCTCTGCTGCAGGTTGGATCAGAATGTGTCTCAGGGTCCCTGGTTTAGCATTTCCTGGGGCCTGATTAGAGATGCTGAGGGATCAGGACATCTCTGCATAGACTGACCATCCCCACACAGGCTAAGCATATCTTCGCAGAGTGACCATCCCCATTCAGATTGTCCCGGCACTGACTGAATGTCCTCACACAGATGGATTGTTTTGGCATAGACTAACTGTCTTTGTACAGGCTGACCATCCTCACACACAGACTGACCATGTCCACACAGACTGACTGTCCCTACTCAGACCCAGTGTCCTGCATAGACTGACCATTTTCATACAGACTGACTATCCCTATGTAGACTGACAGTCCATGGACAGACTGACATTTTGAGCAGACTACAGGGTGGGCTGAGCTCTGCCTGCCTTCTCGTTGACTTGACATTTGGCTCCTGTGGGTTGATTGTGCCTCTGGTCACACCAGGAAATCCCTAGATGCCATAAATCCCACACTGACAAGTTGCCTCCTGGCATCCTGTTTTGTTTACCTAGAGCGGTTTCATAGAACCAACGCTGAGGTGAGGAATGCATGCATGTTGCTGGGTGTTCAGTGGAAGATTAATAGGTGATTTGTAACTCCTGTAATGAAAACATCTCCCAGGCCCATCAATAGGCTCCATGTTGCTAATTTTCCGGCAGCTAATTGCGAGGGAATAGGGTTCTGCTGTGAAGTGAAGTCCCATTTGTAATCTGGGCCACGTTTATTAAAATATAATTGGTTTTCAAAAAATTTTCAGAATAAGGCACAGTTCAAACAAAACATTGCCTCGATGAAGAGTGATTTTCCTGGCCAGTTACACGAGTGACTGTGGAGCCTCTGTCTTAAATTTGATGGACTTTCCCTGTAAATTCCTTGGAAGGGACACTCTGTAAGCTGTCTATCGAACCTGGACTATCAAACCTTCTCATTTTTTTTTTTTTGAGAGAAACACAGAGAGAGACAGAGAGAGAGGGAGAGGAAGACAGATAGAGAATGGGCATGCCAGAAGCCTCTCAGCTGCTGTGAATGAGCTCCAGATGCATCTGCCCCCTTGTGGGCAAGTGCGGCATTGAGCCCTTGTGTCACTTTGCATCTGGCTAACGTGGGACCTAGAGATTGGAACTGACATTCTTAGGCTTAGCAGGCAGGCACCTTAACCACTAAGCCATCTCTTCAGCCTGAACCTTCTCATTTTATCTTATAATCTTGCTAAAGTTTTTATTTTTATTTTTTGCTTGCTTGCTTGTGTGAATATCCATATGCAGTGTGTGTGTGTGAGAGAGAGAGAGAGAGAGAGAGAGAGAGAGAGAGATTTATGTGGTATATCCATGTCTTTGTGCCCTTGGAGCGCCTCATGTACTTGCATATGGCAGGGGCCACTCACCTGCAGTGGCTGGAACAGAACCTTGTGTGTCCCGCTTCTGTTCTTATTTTTTTTTAAATATTTATTTATTTATTTAAGAAGGAGAGAGAGAGAGAGGGATATATAGAGAGAATGAGCCACTGCAAACGAACTCCAGATGCATACACCACCTTGTACATTTGGCTTATGTGGGTCCTGGGGAATTGAACTTGAGTCCTTTGGCTTTGTGAGCAAGTGTCTTAATCACTAAGCCATTTCTCCAGCCATCATCCTCTCTTATTTTATTTGAGCACTTGTTCCTAGCTGGTGGTGCTGGGGAGGGGGTGCAGGACTTTTAGGAGGTAGTGCTTAGTTGGTGAAAGTAGGTCACCATGGGAAGGCTGTTATAGGTTATAGGCTAGCTCCTAGTTTAAGTGACCTTTCTGCTTCCTGATAAACTGTGATTTGAGGAGCTTCTCCCACAGTCACCACCAGGAACACCACCAAGCCTTCCTGCTACAATGTACTGAAATGCCCTGAAAACAAAAGCCAAAATAAATATTTCCTTCCTTAAGTTGTTTCTATAGATTTTTTTTGTCACAGTGATGAAAAGTAACTAATATATAAAACTGGTACCAGTAGTGGGGTTATTGCTATGACTAAACCTGACCATGTGGTTCTTAGGCCTTTGGAAATGGTTTTCAGGAGGAATGTGAAAGAGTTTGTTGATGTGGACTAAGAAGCCCTAGCATTTTGTAGGCACCACTTAATGGGCAGTTCTGATAGACATTCAGGAGACCAAATTACCAGTAGAAATGTGGACATTAAAGATTACATTCATGAGATTTTTAGATAATAGCAAGAACTCTATTGGGAATTGAACCAGAGGCAATTCATTCATGTTATATTTTGGAAAAGACTGTCTATATTGTGCCCATATTCTGAAAATTTGAGGGAGGCTGAATTAAAAATTGAATTGTTTGGTGGAGGAAATTTCAAGAGAGCATAGCATTCCAATTGTAGGTGGTTGTTGATGACTGTTTTTTAGGTTTACAATGAGAATTGGGAGCAAAAAGCAGAGCAGAAGGATTTGAAAAACAAGCAGTTTGACTGGCAAAGGAATGTGAACATGTGGGCTAAGGAAATAGCTTAGCCTGCAAAACCTAACAGCACATTTTTGATTCTCCAGTACCTACATTAAGACCAAATGCACAAAGTGGGCCATGCATCTGGAGTTCTCATTTGCAGTGGCTAGAGGCCCTTGCACACCTCTCTCTTCCTTTGCAAATAAATAAATTAATTAAAATGTGATAAGGTTTAAATTTGTGGATAAAGCCTGTTTAAACAAGTGGCTATAATTGGTGAAGAAATTAGTACCATTAAATAGACACTGTGAGCTTTTTACTTGGGCAATAGGAAAGATGCTTTAAGGGTGAGATCCTACCCATTGATGGATCTAGGGTGCAAAAATGCAAACTCATTTAAAATACTTTTCTTTGATAAAAGGGTGCCTAGAAAGAGATCTGAAAAAATCTGTAGGTACAGAAAGGAGCCAAGCCCACCGGAGCTCAGATAATGTCCTAGATACTACACATAGAGCTGCAGTATCTAGTGTTTCCCCCACTGGGTTTTGGTACTGCTTTGTCTCCTGTCTTCTCTGTATGTTCCTTTGCTCCTTTTTGGAACGGGAATATTTACTATGTGCCAGTGTATATTGGAAGTGTGTAACTTTTCTTTTTAATTTTTTTAAAATTTTATTTATTTATTTGCAAGGAGAGAGAGAGAGAGAGAGAGAGAGAGAGAGAGAGAAGAGAGACAGACAGAGAATGAGCACTCCAGGGCCTCTAGCCACTGCAAACAAACCCCAGATGCATGTGTCCCTTGTGCATCTGGCTTACGTGGGTCCTGGGGAGTTGAACCAGGGTCCTTTGGCTTCACAGGCAAACATCATAACCAGTAAGCCATTTCTCCAGCCCTCATTTTAATTTTTTTTGTTGTGTATGTGTTGTGTGTGTGTGTGTGTGTGTGTGCATGTGCTTGTGGACACATGTGTACCAGGGTCTCTTGCTATTGCAAACATGCTCATCCAGCTTTACATGAGTGGCTGGGGAATTGGACTGGGGTTAGCAGGCTTTTCGAGGGATCATCTTTAACCACTGAGCTATCTCCCCAGCTGAAGTGTGTAAATTTCTTTTTTACTTTATAGAGACTCACAGATAATATTTACCTTGAATCTCAAAAAAGACTTTGAATTTTAAACTTCTGAACTGTGTTGAACCTGTTAAGACTATGGGGACTCTTGAAGTCGGTCACACATTTTTCACTGTGGGATGACCATGAGCCTTTGGTGGTCAGGGATGGGATTTTATGGCTTGAATCTGGAATGTGTTCTTCAGCTTCATGTTGAAGGCACATATTCCCCAGTTTAGGGGCTGTGAAATCTTTAAGGGGTGGTCCTAGTTGGTTTTGTAGATCACTAGGGTTGGCCCTCTGAGCAAGACTCTTAGTTCTGGTCCCCTCTCTGCTTCCTGGTCACTGTGCTGTGAGGACTCTCTGCCATAGGCTCACACCACCATAACTTCCCTGCCATGATGAACTGATACAACTTAATCCTTAAAATTAATCTTCCCCCTTAAATTATTTCTGTCAGTTATTTTAGTCAGTGTTACAAAAATAATGAATGTATTTACCTTTTTACCTAAAGATGACCTGAGGTTCCTGGGTGTTTGAAGCATGTGTGCGCACTGTCCAGGGGCTGTAAACTCCAACTTGAACAGGCCAGGCTGTTCAGTAGGGTAGGCTGTGCTTAGCTGGAGGAAGAACGACTTGCTGCCTCTAACCCCTGCCCAGAGCTCTGCTTACTGGATGTTCTTCATGGATACTTTTCCAGACTTAGTCTTTTTGTTGCTTTTTTTTTTATTTGAGAGAGACAGAAAGAGAGAGAGAGAGACAGAAGAAGAGAGGAAGAGACAGAGAGAGAGCGAGAAAATGGGCGCTCCAGCGGCCTCTCAGCCGCTGTGAATGAACTCCAGACACGTGCGCCCCCTTGTGGGCAAGCACAGCATCGCACCCTTGCCTCACTTTTTGTGTCTGGCTAAACGTGGGACCTGGAGATTGAATGCGTGTTCTTAGGCTTGGCAGGCAGGCGCCTTAACTGCTAAGCCATCTCTCCAGCCCTTTTTTTTTTTTTTTTTTTTTTTTTTTAATGGTAGGTTCTCACTCTATCCCAGGCTGACCTGGAATGCACTCCATAGTCCCAGGCTCATATCAATTTTTCTACCTCTGCCTCCCAAATGCTAGGATTAAAGGCGTTAACCACTATGCCTGCAGACTTAATCTTGATGTGTTTCCCCATTCATCCACTTTCACCCTCATTTACCCAAGAACTGTTTATAGAACTCCCCCCCCCTCCACCCACCTGGCTCCTTCCTTTAGGAAACAGAGAAGACTCACTGGGCTGGAGAAATAGCTCAATGGTAGAGTGCTTGCTTAATATGCATGAGGCCCTAGGTTCAATCCCATCAACACACACACACACACAAACACACACACACATTCTCTCTCTCTCTCTCTCTCTCATATGAGCCTACCACACCATTAATGAAGGACTTTGAGGATGGTGGGGTTGGAGCCAGGCCAGGAATGTGTGTCACGGAGACCTAAGGCTTGTCCAGCTACCCATGCGTGGTGGTGTGGCTCCCAGCCCTTTTCAAGGTTGAGTAGTTGCACATGGGATGGATCTCTTGCTGAGGAGCAGGACTTGGTCACTGGTGCCAGTTGCTCAGTGCCCTAAGCCATGGCTCCCTATCCTGAAGCAGAGTGTATCACAGGGGTGTGGTAGGGATATGGTGCTGCTGACAACACACTGCGTCTGGATTAGATGGTCTTGGTAATTCTTGCATACTTTATGAGGTCTAATAAGCTCACACAGCGGCAGCGGCATATGCTGGTGTGGAGAAAACAGTGCATGAGGAGGTGAGGTGTGTGTTCAAGTCCTGGTTCTGACTTGAGTTAGTGGTGGTGTTTGAGGTCAAGACCTGAAGCTCTCTTCTCCCCAGGAAAGCAGTGGGGTTGAGCGAGGTGATTCATAGCATCCACCTTGGGGAGCTTATTTGATTTATGTGAAAAGGATAGAGTGTTCACAACGCCCAAATGCTGCTTTTATTATTCAATGTATCACAATGTGTGCGTGATGGCTTGCAGAACTTTTTCCATCTTAGCAAGCAGAGCTTTCTAATTTCTCACTGAGTCCACAGTGCTGACCCAAGAGGCAGAGAATAAAGGCAGCAGAATGAGGGAGAGTGATGACGGTGGATCCTTAAACACACCTCTGAGGATAGGATGCAATGCATGAGTTGGTCACAGCACAGGGAGATGTGTATTAGCTTTCCCCAGAAACCATTAACTTCATCCCATATGACACGCTTCTCGGCAAGTTTTAGCACGCAAACAGAACGTAACCGCTTCCTGTCATCCTAGGGAGAGCCAGTGTCTAGGAGCCAGCTGATTGGGACACCCTGGCAAAGGTACTGCTCAGGGGAATGTCCTGACACTGCACTTATTCCTCTGAAAGTTTTGTCTGTGGGGGTTGGAAGAGGAACCCCGCAGAGAGTGGGGTACAGGACAAGGTATGCAGGACCAGCTCCTGAGGTTTGCTGCTGATGGTGAGCTCTGTGCTCATTAAGGACATTTGCTCATCATCCACTAGATATGTGGGCTCGATGTTCATTGATGAGTGGGTTTTAGGAAACATGCGGGTGCTGCAGAGTTCCGGGCCTGGTGGAGGGTGGCAGAGCAGGGGTGCCCTCCACCTGTTAGCTGCCCACTCAGTGGGGTTTGTTCTCTGTCTCCTCCCAGCTCTTGGAAGACCTGTGGCTCTGTCCTGAGAGCATGCTAGTGACTCACCATCTCTGAGGTTGGAACGGATATAGGGTTTGGGGGCTCTTGGATGCCCTTGCATCCCTAGAACCTGTAGCAAAGGGGTTGGTGATCTCCACTCCTTAACAATGCCAGGTGGGGTCCACCTTTGCAACACACAACTCTGAAAGCCTCTGCTTCCCTCCTCTTTCACTCCTTTTTCTGTACAGTGATGGGCCAGCACATTCCCAGGGCCTAGGCCCCACACTTCCCCTTGGCATCTCCACTAGTCATTCCCTCCCACCTATGGACAAGGAAACTGAGGCCCAGGGAAGTTGCCTAAGGTCACTCGCTAATTAGTGGCAGAGACATGGCGCAGGTTCCATTACGACACTGCGCCCACACAGCGAGAGAAGTTAGCACAGAACTGTGGCAGTAATTGGTATGTACATGCCAAGGGCCTGTGCCCGCTGTTGGAGCAGATCAAATATGTCTCAGATGTTTACACTCCCACCCACCAACTTCTCCCTCCCCAACAGGGCTCGGGTTCCCTATGCGCTTATGTTTATTTATTTTATGAGGGCTCAGCTCCACCCCTTCTGCCTTCTGAGCCAGTGCTGGTGCTGCTGCTGCTGCTGTGTGTGTGTGTGTGTGTGTGTGTGTGTGTGTGTGTGTGTGTGTGTGTGTATGTGTGTGTGTCTGTCCTTTGGCAGGTTTCAGGCAGCCCCTCCTGAGGCTGAGTCTCCTGCTCAGCTCCTGCTCTGAGGCCGCTCGCCCTTGGTGCTCCCACAGGCACCTGAGGCTGCCAGCGATCTCCTGCCAAGGCTGGTCTGGGCCAGACCCCTCTGGAGCCAGCTGGGGCCTCCACCCCAAGCTCCACCAACAGAGCCGCCTTTGTGCCCGGAGCCAGCCCTGGGCCTGTGGATGGCGGCTGTTGGCAGCATGCCAAGGCACGGGAAACCCAAACCACCAGGTTCTGGGAGGCATAAGATGAAAGACAGCTTGTGGCCTCCGGAGGAAGAGAGGGAACTGAGCTTGCCCTGAGCCTGAGCCTGAGCATGCCTCCACGCACCGGGACTCCGAGCCTCCCCATTCCTTCATGCCATGCTGTGAAATGCGAGCCGGTGTTAACCTCCTGTGCAGCTCAGCATGACCAACGTGGCACTTGAAGGACATGCTCTGGGGACTCAAGGCCCTGGGAGAGTGGGTCAGGAGTGCACTAAGGAGGCCAGGTGCTAGAAGCAGAAGCCAAAGCCAGGCAGAGGAGGCACCAGCAAGAAGTCCACTGGCCCTCTAGCTGCCCAGAATCAGGACCAAGAGCTTGCTTGTTTCCCAGGGCTGGGCTGGGCCACCCTCTGCACCTTTGGCACACAGCATTTGCCAGTATTCACCTTACTATTGACAAAACTGACAGACATGCTCATATTGCCCTTGATGTTACCCATTTTTGACAAACAGATCCATTTCCCTTTGTCTGTCAGTCAATATGATTTTCTGTCTGACAGGACCTTCGGCTGAGCAGAATTAAATACACAGAAAATTTATTAGAGGAAACACCTGGGAGACAGATGGACCTGGGCATGGAGCTGGGGCTCAGGGCCAAAGTGAGTCCCAAGGAAGGACAGAGTGAGGAGGGGCTTGGGACTGCAGTGCCCTTACAGTAGGGTTTAGTAGGTCCCCAGTCACCTGCCCTGTTCAGACACAGGTAGATTGTGGAGCCTATTGGGGCCTTTGGCTGGGAAACTCGAGTCAGGTGGAGTAGCCCACTGACTCTATAGGTCCTTGTGTATTTACTTAGTCCATGTTTCCCAAGCAAGATTGGAGTGAGGTTCCAGGTGGACATTCTTGTTTTCTTTTTGTAGTTTCCATTTTTGAGATAATTCTTCAGATTGTCTTCTCAGCCAGTCTAGAATTCACTGTGTAGCCTAGGCTGGCCTTGATCTCTCAATGATCTTCTTGTCCGAGCCTCCTGAGTGCTGGGATTCCAGTCACCAGGGCATGTGGGCGTATCTTTTGGAGACAACAATTCAGCCGGGTTCGTCAATCAATTGGGCACAGTGCTTCCTAGTAATAAGTGCAAAAAGGAAACATGTTCACCCCTCTTACAGTGTCTATACAATAAAACAACCCACCACGCAGACTGAACGCCACCTTCCGAGGTCGCCTTTGTGAGAGCCACACAAGTAAGAGGTAAGACTGGCTGTTTCTCCTACTGCCCTCCATGTTGGCTAAATATGGGATGCAGGAAAAGCATGGCACCAATGTTAAGCTCTGCAGCAACCTGTGCCAACCTGGGGATATCCCAGGCAGACATCACTAATATTGCACCTCAAACTCTTGATGGTTCTGGGAACTGTGGCAGCTCAAGGCCTTGAGGTTTGTCTCTTGTCTGGGGTCCCTGAAGAAAGGAAGTCACCTAGTGTGTGGCAGAATTAAGGTGACTTGGTCTAGGGACATGTACACAAAGAGGGAACAGGGTTGGGTCCTGGTGGTGAGTCATCTGGGAGAGGCCAGATGGTGCCAACTGTGTCTGGCAAAAGAAGTCAGTATCCCCAAACACACACTGAATCTCTCCTGCTTTATGGTCACTGTGTCACAACAATGGCTCTTGATGTGAGATGGGAACATGTGGTTCAGAGCCCAAGGAAGCCAAGGCCTATGAGGACCAGGTGGCAAGAGCTATCAAGAGTGATGCACAACCAGCTGTCTTGGTTTGCCTGTGACCAAGGGGTTCCCAGGCAGTTTGTAGGACTGTCTCCTGTCAACTAGAATGGTTATTCAGCCTGCTACATACCCAGAAGCTGAGCTGATGAGAGAACACGGCAAGTCAAGGTCTGCCTGCAGAGCGTGGAGTAGTCAAAGGAAATGTCAAAGGAAGCAAAAGACTAGGGCAGAGGGAACGCCAGGGCCAAGAGAAGGTCGGGGTTGAGGATGTCCCCAGAGTGAGGGTGCTCAAGATGGACGATAGACCCACTGCTCCAAGCTAAATCCTGGGGGTCCCCACTCTTGTGCTCTAATCCTTTTTTGATACCTGGTGTCAGCAAAGGGCAACAGTGACAGGAGGGCTGAGCAGCAATGCCTTCAGAGGCAACAATAAGCACCCAGGTGTTCTTCATCCCACTGGGGACATACTAGCGACCCTAAATTGTAGATGCTCGCTTCCACCCGTGAAGCAGGGTGTATCTTGGAACTGCCAGTCGGGCATGAGTCACACTCAACAGGGCCAATCCATACATGCCCAGGGGACACTGACTTCATCCCACACAAGGCAGGCAGGGGCTCCTGGAACAAAACTGCCCTTCCAGGGGAAGGCCTCATCCTGCCTAGCTAGCTGGGTGTCAGGCCCTGAGCAGGCTCAATTATTCTTGCTGAAGGAAAACCAAGGGTGGCCTGACCTTTCACACTCTCACGGCTCTGAAATAAGACTGAGGCTCTAGCCCCTCCCCCCACTCCCACCCCCACCCCCATTCTCCAGGCTTCTAGGGATAGTGCTTGACATAAGCGGTACCCAGCTGTAAAGGCAGCACCTTGAGGTCATGTCGTACATGCCTCCTGAGAGGGTCACTTCCTAGGACCAAGAGACAACGGAGCTCCCAAGACAGCAACCTTTCACTGCACGGGAGGAAATTTTGATGAAGGCCCTTATCATCTGTCCCATTGTCTGTCCCGGGTCTCTGTCCCTAGCGCTTGTCCCCACGCCACCCATTAACCACCTGTCCCCCAACTCCTCCGTTCCCTAGTTTCTTGTCCCTAGGCCTCTGTCCCCAGTTCCCTGCTCCCAGCCTCCTATCCATAGTCTCCTGGTCCCAACTCTCTGTCCCCAGATCCCTGTCCTAGCCTTCCACCCATCACTAACCTCTGTCCCCATCTCCTGCCCTCAGCCTCTGCACCATCCTTCTCTCCCAATCCCAGCCTCTTGTCCTCTTTTGCTCCTGGACTGTCCTACTGCCTCTGCATACCTATTTTCATGGCACCTCACCTACATTGCGTTTTTGTACCTGTGTCTTTGAAGTGACCTCAGATAGGCTTCTCCACATCTTCTGTCCCCTTAGCTTCACCCTACTCATGACTCTGGGTCAGAAGAGCCCATAGAGAGTTACCGTCTGCAGGCTGTCACCTGATCCTTGGGTTACTACGCTGGACCCTGCCTGCATCGCCTCGTGTCCTCCCTCTGTCAGGTTCTTTTTAACCTTTGCTTATAGACTTATTCACTTGTCTGTTCAAACTTGTTCCTCTATTCTTCTCTTGGTGCCCAAAGCTAAGGCTGTGTCCCACCATGCTCCCTGGAGTGACCCCTTCCGTGAGGTGGCTCAGCCCTGTAAGCTGTAGGTAAACCTAGATGAGGACTGGTGTGGGCAGAGGTGGCTTGCCAGGCCAGGTGTGGGTTTGTCCCCAGTTTCCCGTCAAAGCTGGTTCTAGGGTTGGAAGGGAGTTCTTTGGACTCTACTCTCTAGTTGGATAGAATGTCACATCTGGACTTGAACATGTTCTTGCTGTGGTGGGAGGTGAGGACCTCATGTTTACCTTTAAGGTCTACATTTTCCTGCCTCTGGGTTTTGATCAGTTTCACAGTGTGCCACACTGCACACAGCCACTCTGGAGGTGAACACAGCCGTGTCTCAAAGGAATGGGGAAAAGCTGTTTCAGAGGACACAGAGACAGAAGAACGTGTCATTTCAGATACAAGCAGAGAAGAATGCTTTATTGATGCAGTGCAGTTTAAACCAGGTAACCATGGGAAGGGCAGCTTAGAAATGAAGCCAACTCTTCTCCCAGGGAGTTGCCAAAGCCTGACCAACTGCACATGGTTGTTTTCTTCCTGCATCACAGTTTGGGGTCTGTGATAGGATGAGTCCAGAGTTCTTTGGGGACATCCGCAGTGTCTGGAGACATTTTTGTCATCACCAGGAGGGGAGAGACTTCATCTTATAAGCAAAGGTCTGGAATGCTGGATAACACCCAACAGGGCCCATGACAGCATCAGGGTCGCTCTGCCTCCATTGCCAGTGGTCTTGTGAGGATAGCTGAAATGTGGCATCACTTTGGCAGTTGCTGATACTAATCAAAGACACCTTGGCTTGTGGTATCAGCCTTAGAGCAGCCACTGCCCAGTCACAGGGCAGCTTCTGGTCCCCATAAGATTCCAGCAGAATTCCTGATGGACTTGAGTTGGACAGGAGACCACAAACAATGAAGGTGATGATCTTAAGGGAGGATTTAAAGAGCATGTGTTTCCTGAGCTCCCTGCCTGGTGGAAAGGCAGGGGTGGGAGGGAACTCTTGGGGTAGCAGGAAGGGTTTCACCAAGTCCATTGTGAAGGGTTTGTGACTGGTATATAGAGATGCACACAGGTAACAATATAGCATAAGTGCATGTGTGTGCGTGCACTTATGTATACAGACAGCTAGATACATGCACACACACATTGATCTTATGTTTTACTGGGGCAGCACACACATTCATGTGATCACACTATTGCCACAGCAATCTCTTCTGATGTGCAGGTTTAGGAATGTCTTTCTTTTTTTTTTCCGAGGTAGGGTTTCACTCTAGTCCAGGCTGACCTAGAATTCACTATGTAGTCTCAGGGTGGCCTCAAACTCACCGTGATCATCCTACCTCTGCTTCCAGAGTGCTAGAATTAAAGGCATGTGCCACCATGACCAGCTCCTTCCTTTCTTTTTTTTTTTTTTAAGATCTTATTTTTATTTATTAATTTATTTATAAGAGACAGAGAGAAAGGGAGAGTGAGAATGGTCATGCCAGGGCCTCCAGCCACGGCAAACGAACTCCAGATGCATGCGCCCCCCTTGTGCATCTGGCTTACGGCAGACCTGAAGAATAAAACCGGGGTCCTTGGGCTTTGCAAGCAAACACCTTAACTGCCACACCATCTCTCCAGCCCTCCTTCCATTCTTTTTATGAAACAAGATCTCATTATGTAGCCCTAAACTGGCCCAGGACTCTGTATACAGACATGCCTAGCCTCCAACTAGCAGTGATTCTCCTGCATCTGCCTCGCCAATGCTGGGATTAAAAGCACAACCCCCATCTCCCAGCTAGGAATGCCTTTTTGAATTGTATCTCTATTTTGTTTTCTACTATTTTCTTCAGTGTCTACCTTTTATACTGTTATTTCCTCTAACTTTGCTGCCCATGACAGATCATATTGCCTGCAGTACAAAGCTGCCTAGGTTTGGGGATTGACAGGTGTGGTTGACCTCTGAAACCCATACTGCTGCAGCTCCCACACAGGGAGATACGGCTCAGAGCACTTGAACTTGTCGTGGGTGTGTAAGGAGAGAGGGGTGCAATGGCTGTTGCTGCTCAGTTTGTTTCTCTTTTCTTACCTGGGTTGCTTCTCCGGGGTAGGTTTCCTAACTCAGCATTCTTGCCATTGAGGGAATATACTCTGCAGAGCTGACTGGAGCTCCATCCTGGGCTCCACCCCCAGGATCCAGGACCACCCCAGCCATGACAACTACAGATGTCTTAGCCACGGACACGTGTTCCCTGGGGCTCCAAACTCTGGGGTGAAGCCTAGTGGTCACAGGCTGGAAGCTTTTGCCCACACATCTCTCCATCGCACACCCCGCTGCCCACTGCCGCCCCAGATCCTTTCAGGGCAGGGTCACACATATGGTTCTCAGCGGATGTTTCTGTTCAGCCCTCAGAAAATCCTGCCTCCAACCCAAGAGGAGTGACTGGGATGATGATCAACCAACCTTCTCCTCAGGCCCCGAGGGAACGCAGCCACTTCTGCTCTCTGGCCACACGCCTGGAACTTCCCGAAGGCCCGGCCTCCCACAGGCAGGGGTGTTCTCCCCAGGAGCTGTGATGTCTGCGGGGAGGGTCCCCTGGCTGGGCCTCCCCTCAGGCCCCTGTAGTCTCTAAACTGAGGAAGCTGAATACTTTGCAGAAGACACAGCAACTGGACACGATACTTGTCACTTGGAGTGGTCTCCCTGACTGCACAAGGGAACAAAGATCTTTATGACATTGCTAAAAAATCAGTGTTTGTAAAGGTTGCTAAAGAAACACAAGGAGTGAGTGTCAAATCCGAAATAGCCCGTCTAGACGCACTCCCACTGTCTGACCTTTGATGTGTTTCCTAATTCACTGACCTCGCCAGCAAATTGGTGAGTAAGCAGCGACTCACTTTACACACTGTCATGAAGCTGACAAGGCCCAGGTCACTGTTATAAATTTCATTCTGGCTGCTCCACGACGGGGCAGCCTTCACAACACAGCTCCCGTGTGGTTTCTGAACTGTGATGTGTGTCTGGGTCTCCATGAACTAATTTCAAGTCTGTTCAGTCCAAAAGCTACAGGACTGCTAAAAAAAAAAAACAGAACTCACTCTCAGCAGGGCCCCAGAGTTTACATAAAATGAGGAAAGGAAGGCTGGAGACAGGTTTCTGGTGAAAACAAAATAAAAGCCAGTGACGCTCACATCCAGGCTGAGCCTCGCCCTGGGGAAGGGGCCTAGGGTGGGGTGCTCCGCAGGTTTGCTCAGCAAATAAAACCTTGGCTGTGCTTGTGAGGCCCTGGAGTCCAGGCCTCTTGACTGCTTTTTTTTTTTTTTTTTTTCCCCTCTCTCTCACACCTCCTTGCAGCTCTGTCTCAGTGGTTCTGCAGCAGCCTGTACAGGGGATTCAGAGGCAGACCAGCCTGGCTCTACATGGGCTCAGTAAACACTGACTTCATAGAACCTGGGACAGGCTTACTGTATCCTCAGCTCTATGCTTTGGGTTTGGGGAACTTTCAGGCCGGGCTTTTTGATGGCTGGAGAGGTTGAGCTGGGCTGCTAGGACCACACCACTTGCAGACAGTGAAGGTCCTGGTAGAGGGAGGTTGTGTCACCTGGATGGATGAAAATGGAAATTTGGAGGGAACCCATGAAAAAAGGCTGAAGACTTCCAACAGGGGAGATATGTCAGTGCTAAGGGGCTTCACTACGGTCTGGCTCCATAGGGCAACCTCTGGTTTTACAATGGAAACCAGGCATGTGGTCAGACTCATACTGGAAAAGATAGCAGTTTTGCTGAAGGGTGCTGGTGCCTGAGACCTTCTTCCCAGATCAGTGGCAAAGGTTGTAAACCACCTGTCCAGAACGGAGGGAGCAAGCATGTTACCAACAGCTTTGGTCCTGGACCAAAAGCAGAAGCAGAGACCACACTATAGGGCCTCCTGCAACAGAGGGACCAAGACACTGTGATTCCCATGACATGCCAGGTTATCTCAAGGACTCTTTCACAGTACAACTTAGAGGGTTTTCTAACTATCAGAAATAACAGTTTGGGGCTGGAGAGATGGCTTAGTGGTTAAGCCTTTTGCCTGTGAAGCCTGAAGACCCAGGTTTGATTCCCCAGTACCCACATAAGCCAGATGCACAAGGTGGTGTGTCTGGTTGCTGAGGCCCTGATGCACCCATTCCCTCCCTCCCTCCCCCCCCCCTCTCTCTCTCTCAAATAAATAAAATAAATCTTTTTAAAAAAGAAATAACAGTTTTGTGTACTCTGCTTACTGAAGGAAAGCTTTGAGGACTAATATTGGGAGTTCTTTAACAAATGGCATGCCACTGAGTAACAGAAGAGCTGGAGTGGTGCTTTGAACTTCTCGCTGACTGTTTGTAATGACTCTACTACGAAGCTCACAACCTCCCCCATCCTCCACACTCACCAGTCCCTCCAGATTTGGGGATCCCTTGTGCCCCCATTTAACTGTCTTCCACAGCTGTTGGACTCCCAAGGTCCCCCAGTCTCCATCAACACTGTCAGCTGAAACCAACTAGCCCATCAGTGGTTCTTCTGGAAACTTCTGAACATCTGAGGCATCTCCTCTTTCTGAGTGGGATTTTCTGAAGTAGTTTATAGTTCAGGCTTCCCAGGGCGGTTGTGCCCACCCTGTGGACTCACGAGGGATGCAGTACATCTCCATGGGAAGGTCAGATGATATGTCGTGATCCCCCTCATGTCCCACTTCTATGACTCTGTGTGGTCCCAGAGGGCAGGACCCATCCTAGGGAACTGAGAGGAATCAGAGGTGCTGCCATCTTTACCTGCTACAGCACCTGCCCCACAAATTCCCACAGATTCTCATGGGTCCACTGCCTCTCTCCTGGGGCCTTTCTCTGTCCAAACCTGTCAGAGCACATGGCCAGAGTCCGCAGACACCGGGAGCACCCTGTGGACGGTTTCCCACTCCCTCGGAGGATGATTTGGAAGTGGGAGCAGCAAAAGCCTCTGAAGAGAGACCTTGTTTATTGTTATTGACTGTCTTGTTCCACTCCAAATTCACCCGAATTAAAGCTGATAACGATGGGTGTGGTGGCACGTACCTTTAATCCCAGCACTCAGGAGGAAGAGGTAGGAGGATCCCTGTCAAATGGAAGCCACCCTGAGACTATATAGTGAATTCCAGGTCAGCTTGGGCTAGAGCAGGAGCCTACCTTGAAAAACCAAAACCAAAACCAAAACAAAACAAAAAACAACCCCTCCCACACACAATATCCTCCTTACTGCTTTGGAATTGCTCTGTGGAACCCAAACCAAGTGCCCTGTTGCAGCCATAGAGGATATGGCAGATGGTCTTTATGGCACCGTGGACACGGATCCTGATTGCTTCATGCCCAGGTCAGTTCCTTGTGACACAGAGTTTGGGAAAGGAGAGTTCCAGCGAACCACCCAGAACATTCAGAAAATTCAGTCACTGGAAAAACCATGAGTGTTGAAGAGCAATTGAGTGGGGATGAAACAAGAGGGTCCTTTGAGCTTAATGCTCTTTAAAGTTCAGTTAATTATTTCCCAGAATTTCCCCTCTGAGCTGATAGATACTTCTCTGTCTCCTCTGTCCCCTACCAGACCTGGCTCTTCTAGTCCCCAGGTATGATGGCTCCTCCACCCTAGCCATGAATTCTGCTATGCAAGGACTTGACTTTATGAGACAGCTGAGCAAATACCTGTTGTGCATCCTATGGTAGATCCTCGTCCTGCTTGTGAGCGCAAGGGAAGGAGCTCATGGAGTGAGAAGGTGGGGAGCTCATAGGCAGTGCTAATGTGGGCCAGGCATATCTTCTGAGCTTGGCAGCTTGGTCCACTCTGAGCTGTAATTTTGTGATCTGTTAAGTGAAGGGTGAGGACCTGTGCTCTCAGTCACCTCCGACTTGAGTGATTGCACATCAATCCTGGTCCAATGGAGTGGGGCGTCAGGTCTTCTCAGCATATAGCTCAGCTTGACACCACTTCAGTGTGTAGATGAGGCCTTCAAGGACAATGTCTGAGGATCCCAGCCTCCAACCAACATGTGTTGCTAGATACTGATTAAACGTCAAAGAGCCAGGTGTGGTGGAGCACTCCTTTAATCCCAGCACTTGGGAGGCAGAGGTAGGAGGATTGCCATGAGTTCGTAAGCCACCCTGAGACTACGTAGCCCAGGTCAGCCTGGGCTAGAGTGAGACCTTACCTTAGCCCCCTCAAAACAAAACAACTACCAAAATATGTGTATGTATTTTGGGGCAAGAGCGATTGTTTAGTGGTTAAGTTGTTTGCCTGCAAAACCGAAGGACCCAGGCTCAATTTCCCAGGATCCACATCAGCCAGATGCACAAAGTGGTGCATGTGTCTGGAGTTTGTTTGCAGTGGGTGGAGGCCCTGGTGCACCCATTCTTCTTTCTCTCTCTCAAATAAATAAAACTAAAATATAAAAAATATATATCAAAGAAATGCTTTTTTTCTCCCAAGCAGGGAAAGCATAAGAAATGGCGGGGGGTGGAGCTAATGGTTGGTTTGTCTCTCCCCAAAGCCACACTGACATCCTAACTCTGCACCTGCTTTCTTTTCTTTTCTTTCTTCTTTTTTTCTTTTTTTGGTTTTTGGAGGTAGGGTCTCATACTAGTTCAGGCTGACCTGGAGTTCACTATGTAGTCTCAGGGCGGCCTCAAACTCTCAATGATCCTCCTACTTTTGCTTCCCAAGTGCTGGGATTAAAGGTGTGTACCACCACACCTGGCTGCACCTGTTTCCTTTATGGTCTTTGCAGAAGTGGAAAACTCAGCTCACTAGGAAAGGCCCTAGTCCAGTGTCCCAGTAAGAGGAGACACAGACACAGAGATGAAGAAGCAACTGGGACAATGTGACCACAAGCCTTGAGGTGCTGGTAGCTACCAAAGCTGAGGTTGCCAGGGCCTCTGAAGAGCGCAGTCCTGTCCACAGTTCAGTTTAGACTCGACCTCCAAGACTGGAGACCACGAATGTCAATCTGGGGCCTGATCATGTAAGCATGTTGTTCCAGCAATGTGGAAAACTGAGCAGAATTGTTTGAACCTACTATTTCAAGGACAGCCTGATCAACATAGTGAGAGCCAGTATTTAGTTTTAAAAAGTGAGGAGATGTTGGGCTGGAGCGATGGCTTAGTGGTTAAGGCGATTGCCTGCAAAGCCAAAGGACCCAGGTTCAATTCCTCAGGACCCACATAAAGCCATATGCACAAGGTGGCACATGAGTCTGGAATTTGTTTGCAGTGGCCAGAGGCCCTGGTATACCCATTCTTTGTCTCTCCCTCTCTCTTTCAAATACATAAATCAATAAATAAAATATTATTTCAAAAAAGTGGGGAGATGAGACATCGGTTCAGTCAGTAAAGTATTTGCCTTGTCACAAAAGCATGAGGAACGGAGTTCAAATCCACAGCACCCATGTAAATGCCAAGTGGGTGTGAAAGGCTGCCTGTAATCCCAAGGTATCCCTTGGGCAAGCTGGCTGGCTAGACTAGCCACAATGACATATTCTTGGATTCAAGGGACAAGCCCTGCCTCCGTAAATAGCATGAAGAGAAACAGAGGAAGACACACAGATCAACTTCTGGCCTCCACGTGCGCACACACACACACACACGGCACCCACATACATATGAACATGTACACATGCATACATACCACACACACATACACATGCTTGCAAAAAATAAAAAAGGTGCCTATTTGTCTATTTTAAGTCATCCAGTTTGCAGTCATGTGGTCATTTGCAGTCCCAGGACATGAAAACAATGGATTAAACAGAAGAAAAGAAAGTGGCTCCTAGGGTGACCCAGGGCAGGCCAGCAAGGGTCAGGGGCTATCCCTCTAGCAGACCGGACCACATTTCTGCATCACGTGAACTAGGCAGCTCTGAGCCTGAGGTTGATGGGGGGCAGTGGAAGTCTCCCATCCAGGCAGCAGAGGTGAGACCTTGTGATTGTGCCAGAGCTTGGGCTGGGGTCATAAACCGACGATGTATTCAGACACTGGTTAGTGTTCTACCCTCTCCACCTCCTCCTGGGGTAAGGAAGGAACCCAGGGCCTCATGCATGCTTGGCATGTGTTATTAGCTATGTTTGCTGAGGAAAAGGATAGACCTTGGGGGCTGAACACAGCTGTGGCCAGCATTCCTTCAAATCCTGGCTTCTAGGGTGCTACAAGATGAAGACAGGAAAGAGCCTGTCCAGACATACAGTGGGCAGGAAGTAGGGACAGGAAGGCTTGGTGACATAAGGCACAAGCATCAGGAGGTACACATGAATGTGCGTACGTGTGAGTGATGTGTGCATGTGTGATGTGAACATGTAAGCAATGTGGAGGCATGTATAAGGGGTGCCTGTACATATGGTGAGAGGTGTATGTTTTTGTGTGTGTTGGTGTGTTCACTGTGTGAGTATTATGTATGTCACAGTCCCTGTCTATACCTGATGCATTAATTGCTCTTTTTTAACATTTTTGGGGGGAGGGGACTGGTGTCACTAGGGTCTCATGCAGCCCAGGCTGGCCTTGAACTCACTATGGAGCCAAGGTTTGCCTTAAACTCCTGATCTTCCTGCCTTTACCTCCCAAGTGCTGGGATTCCAGGTATGGGCCACCATGTCCAGCCTCTAATAGTTTACTGTGGAGAGCAACCTCCACTAACTCATCCTGTGGCCCCTCTGGGGGCTGCTTAGATGCCACACAGCTGGTACTGCTTCCTAGCATGCTGGTACTGCTTCCTAGTGTGTTGGTACTGCTTCCTAGCGTGCTGGTATTCTGAGCAGCACCTCCTCCAAATGAAGCATTGGAAGCAACTTGTTTCCCAGACCTCCCTTGCAATCCAGAACTCAGGCCTGTTCCCAAAGTTTGACCTCCAGGCATGGGTTTCTCTCTCCATACCACCTGGGGCTCCTGATGGGAGACATATGGCCCTCCAGCCTAGCTCTGGGGCCATAGGAGAGCCCAGACCATTAGTGCAGAGGTTCTAGGAAGAAAGCACTAGCTGAACTAATCCACACTAATGCGAGTGGGACTGATGGCTTCTTACTATCTAGACACATGTCTGTGTTTTTAAACCAGGATGCCAAATAGAGATATACTGGGTGGTGTCCCAGGGGCCCAACAAAGTAAACAGAAGCTCAGGGAACAGACTTAAGGGGGAGGACTGGCCTGTGTGCCTGTGGGGTGCTCTCACTGGTCATGTGTGACACTCCATCTCCCTAATATGTTCCCTCCAATCCCTGGGACCCCTTCAAGATGGGGGCTAATGCTTGGGCTCCCAAAGACAGCTTGGGGTGGGGAGTTCAGAGCTATGGGAGAGGAAAGGTCCTTTGGGACCCCACCCCTTGGAATTCCTCCAAAGCTTGTCTCCAGGCTAGAACAGGTGGCTCTCTCCCTGGGTCCTTAAAGAGGAGGATCTATGGTCTCCTCAGCCCCAACATGCAGCTGACAGTGGGCCTCTCTCTGCACCTGGCCTCACCTCAAACATTTTGTTGGGTGAGACCTGGCTGTGTTGTATATTCTGTGATAATTATCTTTCTTTAACTTTAATTTTTAATTTTATTTTTTGAGAGAGAGAGAGAGACAAAGAGGCAGAGTAAGAAAGAGAGTGAATGAGAGAGAGAGAGAGGAAGAATGGGTGTGCCAGGGCCTTTCAGCTGCTGTGAACAAACTGCAGATGCATTTGCCCCCTTGTGTGCATGTGCGACATTGCACACTTACGTCACTGTGCACCTGGCTATGTGGGACCTGGAGATTTGAACATGCGTGCTTAGGCTTCGCAGGCAAGCGCCTCAAACATTAAACAATCTCTCCAACCCCCGTGATAATTATCTTGATTGTTGTTGTAGTTACCTTCTAGTTTCTGGGTTAAAACACTCAACCAAAGGCAGCTGATGGTAGGAAAGTTTTTATTTTGTTTTGTAGTCTTGAGGGGAAGCTTCATGACGGCAGGGGAAAACATGGCCTGAGCAGAGGCTGGATATCACCTCTGCCACAGCAGGTAGAAAACAGCAACCAGAGAGTGAGGTGAACTCTGGCAAGGGGGAGTTGGCTATAACATCCATAAGTCTGTCCCCAACAACAACCTTCTCAATTAAGGCTCCACCTCCCAAATTACCATCAGCCCGGGGGGACCATGCATTCAAAACACATGAGTTTGTGGGCTGGAGAGATGGCTGAATGGTTAAGGAGCTTGCCTGCGAAGCCTAAGGACCTAGGTTCGATTCTCCATGTCCCACATAAGCCAGATGCATATGGTGGCACATGGATCTGGAGTTCGTTTGCAGTGGCTAGAGCCCTGGCGTGCCCATACTCACTCTCTCTCTCTGTCTCCAATAAGTAAGTAAAAATGAAAATAAAATCTTTAAAAAAAAGATTAAAAAAAACATGAGTTTGTGGAGGACATCTGATTCAAACCACCACAATTGTCAATTCAAACCACCACAATTGTCAATTTGATTAGGTCTAGAATCACCATGAAAAAAAAAATCTCTGGGCATGTCTATGCAGGCGTTTCTAGACTGGAGTAACTGAGGTGGGAGAGAACGACTGTAAATGTGAGTGGCACCATTCCATGGGATTCTGGATAAAGTGAGCAAAGCACCAGTATTCATCTCTCCTTCCTGACTGTGATGCCACGTGACCAGCTACCTTGTGCTCCCGCCACCGTGCCTTCCCCACCTTCAAACTACTAGACAAAACAAAGACTTCCTTTCCTAAGCTGCCTTTGCCTGCTATTTGTGACATTAATGAGATGATGGAGCACAGGGGGTTCCTTTCCCTGGCCTTCATGAGAAGGCTCTCCCTCAACAAGGAGCTGACCAAGCCTGCAGGAGAAGTATGACCATGCCACTGGGGATGTGAGCTTGGGCTCAGCTCCTGGTCACTCCTACCCACTTCCAATTGGCTCAGCAACTTGACTGACCCCATGACAGGTCTCACTGCACCTGGCAGGATGTTTGGCCTTCACAGCAGGGGGAACTCATCCTAGCCACCTCTGGGGCTCCCTCACGTTCTGCTGTTTCAGTGTCCCTGCCTCCTGGGAGCTCCCCACTGCTTTTCATTATTTCCTTCATCCCAGCTCACAATGCCAAATGTGAATAACATTCAAGCTGAAGTCCAGACTCTAAAAGCTGAGGGAATAAGGTTAACTGCCTCACTGAATCCTGCCAAAGCAGCCATCTAACTCATGGAGGGGCTGCCGTCTCCATGCCCTGCTGGGGCTGCCCCAGGGGTAGATTCAGAAGTGTGTAGGGCATTCACTCCCAAATTTGGCCAGAAAGATTTTTTTTCTAGGCCATGTGCTGCTGCAAATTATTGTTGTTACTCACATTTCTTTTTTAAACAGGAAAGCACAAAATAAAAATCAAGCCCATTACCCCAATAATCCTGTGTCACACTGGGAAGATCTCCCCGTGACCCACATTCACATTTGTGGGAATTAGACGTGACTCTCATAAAATCAGCAGGAAGGAGAACGTTTATAGCAATTTCAAGACGCACACAGCCTTGACAGAAGTCTAATGGGAAGGACACATGTAATTTTAGGTCTTCTAGTTGCCACATTCGGAAAGCAAAGATAAATAGATACAGTTTTAACATTTCATTTACTTAACCTAACTTATCAGAAACATTATCATTTTTATCTGTAATCAGAGTAAAATGACTAGACATTTTATATTCCATTTTTATATGACTTTAAATCCAGCATGCATTTTTATACTCACAGCTTGCCCCAGGCAGGTGCTCATATCACTGGGGGTCATGTGTGACCAGTGATGACTACACTTTCACCTGAAATTGGGGGAGGGGATGGTGGAAGGGCTGGCTGTTTGCTATGTCGTCCACATAGCAGGACATTGATGCACTGAGAAGTACATAAATGTGGGGGAATACAGCAAAGACAGGAGGTGCCTGCCTTTGTCCATACTGAGCCAGTCCAAGGCAGCTGCCACAACCACTCTCACTACCTCCATGGCCAGCATCATCACTACTGCCATAACCACCATCTCCACCATCAAGAAGACCACCACAGGCTGGAGAGATGGCTTAGAGGTTAAGGCATTTTCCAGCAAAGTCAAAGGACCCAGGTTTGATTCCCCAGCACCCATGTAAGCCAGATGCAAAAAGTGACGAGTGCATCTGGAGTTTGTTTGCAGAGGCTGGAGGCTCTGGTGCGCCCATTCTCTCTCCCTCTGTCTCTTTTTCTCTCTCAAATAAATGAATAAATGAGAAATATTTTTCAGAAAAAGAAGATCAAAACCCTCACCTTCACCACCGCCATTTCTAGAACTACCACCATCATCAACACCATGACGACGCCCACTCCCACCACAACCACCATCACCACTGCTCCCCGCACAGTCATCCCCATCACCATCATCACTATTACCCCCATGAACATCATCATGGTCACCATTTATTTCATTTGATTTGATTTATTATGTGTGTGTGTGTTACATATACATGAGTGTGCTGGTGTGGCACCCTATGTGCTTGCATGTTGTGGTGGCCAGAAGAGAGCGTCGAGGGTCCCTCTCCATCACCTTCTTCTTGCCTGCTGTTTTTTTTTTTCCCTTGAGATGGAGTTGTTTACTGATTCTGGAGCTTGCTATTTTGCAAGACCCATGGGCTCTCTGGTCTCCATTCTCCATAGGACTGGGGTTACAGATGGCCACACCTGCCTGCTCACCTAGGTTTTGGAGATTCAAACTCAGGAGGTCTCAGTCCCCCTCAGGCCCTCATGCTTGCATAGGAAGCACACTTAATCAGTGAGCCATCTCTCTAGCCCCACCATGGCCATTTAATTAATTAATTAATTAATTAATTTGTTTGTTTATTATTCATTTATTTATTATGAGAGAATGAGAGGAAGAGGGAGAGAGAGAGAGAGAGAATGGGTACGCCAGGGCCTCCAGCCACTGCAAACAAACTCCAGATGTATGTGCCACCTTGTGAATCTGGCTTTACGTGGGTACTGGGGAATCGAACCTCGGTCCTTAGGCTTCACAGGCAAATGCCTTAACTGATAAGCCATCTCTCCAGCCCATCATCACCATTTTATCATCACGGCCATCATGATCACTACCATTATCTTTACCATCTCTACCAGCACCACCACTACCTCTAAAATCATCACTACTATGACATTCTCCACTACCATGAACGTCTACTCATCCAGAGCTCATCCTGGCACACCATCATCACATGCCCATCGTGTCCCTGTGGTGGCCCAGTTCATCCAGCTCTCAGTCTCCCAGGTTCTAGGAAGATGGATGTTTTTTACACCTGAAGAGAAGGCTCTAGGTGGGGGCAGAGGAAGAGCTGAGGGCTGGTGGCACAGGCTGAGAGCCAGCTCTTCCACATCCTCAAGCCTGTTGACATCTCAGGTGGTCACTTGATCTGACCTTGTAGGCATGAACTCCCGCCCTCTCACGCTTTCTGCTGTTCACCTTCAGCAGACGCCTATAGGACCCACTGCAGTAATTGTATCCTTGCCTGTGTGGGGGCTGGTCTCCTCCACTGCCCCACCTATGCAGCTGGAGAGTCTCTGGCCCAAGAATGCTGCACACCCTCCAGGGTGCCCTTCTGCAGACGGCTGCCAAGCACACCCGCCAGCTGGAGGTGTCGCTGGCGCCCGAGTCCTCCCCAGCCAGCTTCCAGCTCACCAAAATACCTGGGGCTTATAGTAATCTCCTTTCTTTCCTCTTGTCAGCTGGCCAAAGCCAGGGAGGTGGCTTTGTTTGGGCGGCTGTCTCGCTGAGCTGAGTACAGCTGTGGAATGGGGCAGACGGGCAGGTTTCGATTTTTCACCGTCTTCTCATTTCGATTTATATGACTGAATGGCTTGCAGCTGTTTCAAAGGGATGTACCCGTTACTGTATTCACGGTATTGTGAATTGTGGGGAGAGGGGACGAGCCAGCACAGCTGGGGCGCATTAAAACCCCACCTACTCAGGCTTGGCTTCGTGCTACACGACACATACCCACAGTAAATGCAGGCTCACAACTTGGCAAAAATGGCCTTTTCCTGGCTCATCAGGAGAGAGAAACTATGGCTGCACACAGAGCCTGTACTCAAGCCCAGTGCCCCGAGCGCATTGGCATATAAAGCAGAGTGCTGATGGACGTCTTCTACCCACGGAAACCCAGGCCACACTCACGCCACCTCCTTTTCAAGGGTCTTCTCTCTAGTCTTCCACATTCATGCCTTCCCAGTGTAGTTAATCTGGAACCTTCCTCAGGTTGTCCACCAACACAGCAAGCCTCTCCATTATCACACCCACCTCTCTTTCACACCCAGGATGAGCAGAGTTCTAGGGAACAGGGCCCCTGAAATTGGCAGTTCCAAGCACAGCCAGAACCCAGCACTTTCCACCAGTGGACCTGAAGTAAAACTGCAGCAAACTCTTTAGTTTAGACATGGCCAAGAACCTTGGGTGAGTTGCAATTTACGAGTATTTGTTCTTCTGGATATTAAAGGGCTTCCCTTTCCTTTTCATTTATCATCGTTTGTCAGCCATTGCCGAGGTGCCTGGAACACATAAAAATATTTTTCCAAACTGGAAATATGAAATAGAACCACCAATAAAACAGGTCCCAGATTCACTGCCCTTTCTTTTTCCTCCACTCACTCACTCACTCACTCCCTCATATTTTAATTTCTTTCCATCAACACGGGACCACTGAATACAAGACTTGAGAGCATCATTGGTTAGAGCCCTGAGCTGTTCAAGGGTCTCCAAGAAATGCCCCTCCCTACACCTACCCAGCGGTAGCCACCCCTCCTGGAACCCCCAGGCGTAGCCAAGGCCCTGTGGTGGGGCCTGCGGCTGTGCTGTAGGCGGGCTAGGAGGGGCCCGAGGCCCCAGGGCCTCATCTCCACTGTGTGAACAGCTGTTTTGGCAACTACGAATAAAGTTCGACTTGGGAGTGAACATGAAAATTGCAAAATGTGGTGGGAGACAGTTAATAGTAGTAGCCTTCAATCTTTTTTTTTTTTTTTTTTTTTTTTTTTTTTTTTAATAATTCTGCGTAGTTTCCTGGTTCATTCCAGGGCCTGCCCGGCCCCCAGTGTCCTGTGGAATCTTCCACCGATTTTCCCTTTTTGACCTTCGTGCCCTGTACAGTTGCTTCCCTGGGATGCTGCTTGACTAGGCCTCATCTCCCCTACGGTCAGCCCTGTGCTGTCCACAGGTGACAGCCACTTCCCTTCCAGAGGGCAACCGTTTATTTGTTCCTTCTGAAAAATGACTTAGCTTGACAGACAGGGACTTCACTTTGTAAGTTTTTTTTTTCATACGAGCTGTCTGCAGGGCAAGGCCTCCCTTGTGAGAAATAAAGAGCTAGACTACGCTGCCAACGAGGCTGTTCCTCCAAGTTAAACACAATATCACATTTGCCTTAATATTGTTTTAAGTGAAAGCAATTAGGTATGCAATTTAGTTTCATCACTCGCCAAATTTGGTTTTTTCTTTTTTTTAATCCAACCATGCAGGGGTTAAACTCCTAACCCGTGTTTCCACTCGGAGCCCCACAGGAGCCAGAAGGGGTGGCGCACACGGGATCCGGGAATCCATTTGCCAGCAGAGCAAATCTGGGAAAAGCACAAGGGTTACAACAGGTCCTTCTTCCACAGCCTGGGATGAATGAGCAACCCTGGTAAACTCAGGGCAACCTCATCCTACTGGGAGCCCTGGGAGCGAGTATGGGCTGCCCCACCCAAGGGCACTCTACTCTCCAGGCACTGGCCTCCAGCTTTGGGGAGACCTGGATTTGACGGGCACCAAGGGCTCAGCCAACTGTCTGGTTGTCTGAGTGTGAAGCCTGTTGTGTCTGACAAACCCTGGCTAGACATGGTGGTGGTGGAGGCATGGGTTGACTGTGACTGTCATTCTCGTACTGATTTCCCTGATTGTTTTGTCAAGCATATCTTTAGGGCTCTCTTGCTTCAGCAAGACTTTTTTTTTTTTTATTATCATGTCACTATTGAATTTTTATTTTCATTAAAGTAATAACTAAAAATTTTTAAAGCTAACAAGTCAATTTCTATTTATTTGAGAGAGAAAGAGAGAGAGAGAGAGAATGGGTGTGCCGGGTTCTCTAGCCACTGCAAACAAACTCCAGATGCATGCATCTGGCTTTATGTGGGTACTGAGGAATCAAAGCTGGGTCGTTAGGCTTTTCAGGCAAGCTCCTTAACCACTAAGACATCTCTCCAGCTCCTTAAAATTTTTTAAAATATTTATTTATTTGTAGAAGAGAATGAGAGAGTGAGTATGGGAGTATCAGAGCCTCCTGCTGCTGTAAACGAAATCCAGATACATGCACCACTTTGTGCATATGGCTTTACATGAGAACTGGGGGAAATCAAACCCAGGTCAGCAGTCTTTGTAAGCAAGCACCTTTAACCACTGAGCAATCTCTTGAGCCAGAGTTTGTTATTGTTGTTATTTGGTTTTAAAATTTAAAGCTGTGGAGATGGCTCAGTGGATAAAAAGGCTTGTTGCAGGGCTGGAGAGATGGCTTAGTTAAGGCACTTGCCTGCAAAGCCAAAGGACCCATGTTTGACTCCCCAGATCCCACGTAAGCTAGACACACAAAGTGGCACTTGTGTCTGGAGTTCATTTGCAGTGGCTAGAGATCCTAGTCTGCCCATTTTCTCTCTCTCCCCTCTCTCTCTTTCTCTACCTGCCTCTTTCTCCTTTTATCAAAGAAATAAATAAAATAAAAAATTAAAAAAATGTTTGTTGTGTGCTGGAGAGATGGCTTAGCAGTTAAGGTGTTTGCCTGTAAAGCCTAAGGACCCATGTTTGACTCTCCAGGTCCCTCATAAAGCAGATGCACAAGGTGACACAAGCGTGCACAAGGTGGCGCATGTGTCTGGAGTTCAATTGTAGTGGCTGGAGGCCCTGGCACATTAATTCTCTTTCTCTCATAAAAAAAAAATGACAAAAAAATGCTTGTTGTGAAAGTGTGAGGGCCTGAGTTTGGAGAATCTCTAGAATCCACAGAAAGCTGATGTGGTAGTGACAGTGTCTGTCATCCCTCTGCTCCTATGAAAAGATGGGAGGTGGAGATGGGAGAATCTCGGAAAGCTTGTGGGCCAGCTAGTCTGTAGAACACAGCAGTGAACAACTAAAAGAACCTGTCTCAAATAAGGTGACCCAAGGCTGTCCTGTGATCTCCACATGCATGCTGCGGCACATGTGTGTTCTTACTCAGATATACACACTGCATACACAGGAGATAAAAAAAAAATTGGGACAGTTTTATACTTACTATAACCACAGCCACAAAAGCCTTCTTGGGCATTACTTCAGGTCCCATTGCTTGTTTGTAATTCTTTTGACTTTGATTTTTCACTCCCAGGTTTACTGCCATCCAGTGATTTGTAAGGTTTAGACACTACCTGAAGATTCCCTGCCAGGGAGCATGAAGGCCCGGGGTTCAGCAGCACACGTCTGCCTTCACAGCTGCCTGCTTCCTTTCCCTCCCCAGTCAGATGCCTGGCTGACTCCAGGCATGGAGTCCTGGGGTGGTGTGCTGGCAGATGCTGTTGTTAGCTGGCCATGGGGGGCGCCAGTGGACAGGAAGAGACCCAGCATGACATCCTCTTCCAGACAGGAGGAGACAGCTCCTATGACCTGTTAAAAGGTTTACCGTTTAGCTGTGCAAGTAATGCCTAATACATTTGGATATTCTGAGCAAAGCAAATCTCAGGTATCATGTCATTTCTCCCATAAATACTCTGTATTTCTGAATGGTACGGACTTATTTCTGGACATCACTACATATCATTTTCCTGTCCAGCTAGCTGGTGGTCACCCTTTGATATCACTTTACCCCATCTTCTTCCAGCAGCCGAGATGTCTTCCTAGAGAGATGGGGTACACTGCTGTGCACAGGGTAAGCTCCCAGGCTTTCTTTGTGCTGGGGCTCTGCTAGGTAAGGCTTTGGCCAATAGGAGCTGTGTAAGTGGACACGACACATGCATCTTCCTGGTGGGACATTTGAAGTGAAGGGATGTTTCTCCCTTTCTTCCTGCTAAGGAAGGTGGGCTTGATGACAAGGCTGGAGCACCATGTGAGGCTGTTGGGTGTCACCTGCCTGGGAGGCTGAGCTGCAAAAGAAGGAGGACCGGGGTGTCATGGGTCTTACATGCAAATGGCTTCCTGGGAGAAATGAGCTTCTGGGTATTTAAACCACTGACTGACCTTTGCTATAGCAGTGAAACCTGGATCCCAATTACACATCAAGGTTATATGTCCTTTCTTTTTTTTATTATATGTATATATATTTTTTACTGACAACTTCTATACTTACATACAAAAAATGCATGATATTTCCCTCCCCTCCCCCCCATTCCCCTTTAGAAGTTAAGTCTCCATCATATCCCCTTCCTATATGTCCTTTCTTATGCAGCTATACTTTGCCCGGAGTTAATGACTGCCTTGAGTTTTTTTCTCAAAATTCAGTTTTGACACTTCCATACATTTATACAATGCATTTTGACCTCACTCCCCTAATGACTCTCCCGCTTCCCCCTTCCTCTCATTAGAGGCCCATCCTATCTTTATGCAATTTTTGCTTCTTTGTTTGTTTGTTTTTGACTCAGTGAGATAAATTAGGGTCATTTACCTAATCATAGGTGGGGGTTATTTACTGGAAAATGGACAACCCACCAGGGGCTACACCACTGAAGGACATGACCCCCTCTCACCTAGGAACCACCTGTTGCCACTATTTATCCCATCAACCATGCAGTATTGACAAGGTCAGTCTTGTACAGGTATCCACATCTGCTGTGAGTTAATGAGTACAGCACACTTGTCATATCTGGAAGACGGAGTTCTGTAGCCCCACTTCCCATCCTCTGGCTCTGTGCTGGTTTGATCCAGGTGTCCCCCATAGACTTAGGTGTTCTGAATGCTAGGTTCCCCAGCTGATGGAGATTTGGGAATTAAAGCCTCCTGGAGGCAGTGTATTGTTGGGGGCGGGCTTATGGGTATTATAGCCAGTGTCCCCTTGCCAGTGTTTGGCACACTCTCCTGTCACTGTTGTTCACCTGATGTTGGCCAGGAGGTCATGTCTACCCTCTGCTCATGCCATCATTTTCCCTGCCATCACGGAGCTTCCCTTTAAGTCTGTAAGCCAAAATAACCCCTTTTTCCCCACCACAAGCTGCTCTTGGTCAGGTGATTTCTGCCAGCAATGAGAACCTGACTGCAACAGACTCTTACATTCTTTCCACTTCCTTTTCTGCAAAGTTCCCTGAACATGCTAGTCATTTACTCTTGGTGTCTTAGCCAGTTAATGCATCTCTGTATTAACCTCTTCCCTTTGCATAAAGAAATTTCCATGCTCAAGGCTGTGAGCAGTACTAATCTATGGGGACAAACAGATATTTAAAAGGCAGTTTGACATGTTGTCCAATTAGGATAAACCAGTGTATTTGGGTTTCTTCGTAGGGCCTAAGTCCTAACCACAGACTTTTGACCAGATTTATAGATCCAGGTATGATTTCCTTCCTATGAAGTGAGCCTCAAGTCCAATCAGTTGGTTACACCCATAACTCTCATGCCACTATTGCACCAGTAGACACATCTTGCCTTTCAGGTTAGTTGTGAAGTACACAGGGTCTACAGGTGGATAGGACTGTTGATGACCTTTCTCCCCCATAGCAGCTTACATAGCACCTTCTGGTTGGCGTGCAGAAAGCTAGCCTATATGGAGGAACCTTGCAGCTCAGTTCCAGCTTGGTTTCTCTAAGTCTTTCTATCAAAGCATGTGGTGTCTTTAGCAATAAGGTCTTGCCATCTAGTCTTGGTGGGAAACCAAGAGCAATGGTAAAAGCCTCTCCTCTTTTCAGTGCTTCTGTGGCCTACCTGATCAACAACTCACTGGGCAGTAGCTCCTCCCTGGCACTGGGGTTTTTGATTAATACCCTATGGATTCTGGCAGCAGCTTTATCTACACATGTAGGGGACCTTTGTTTCAACACTTTAAAAATTATATTTTGCTGGGCGTGGTGGCTCACACCTTTAATCCCAGCACTCGGGAGGCAGAGGTAGGAGGATCGCCGTGAGTTCGAGGCCACCCTGAGACTACATAGTTAATTCCAGGTCAGCCTGGACCAGAGTGAGACCCTACCTCGAAAAACCAAAAAAAAAAAAAAAATTATATTTTAAGTCAGTTTACTAATTAGATTTCCATATGACTGCCCTGATTTTTAAAATATTTTAATTTTATTTATTATTTATTTTTAACCAGAAGAGAGAGAAAAAGAGAGAGAGAGAGAATGGGTACTCCAGGACCTCCTGCCACTGCAAATCAACTCAGACACATGAACCGCCTTGTGCAACTGATTGCCTTAATTTAAGTATATATTTGGTTTTCCGAGGTAGGGTCTCACTCCAGCTCAGGCTGACCTGGAATTCACTATGTAGTCTCAGAGGGGCCTCGAACTCACGGTGATCCTCCTACTTCTGCCTCCCGAGTGCTGGGATTAAAGGCGTGCACTACCACGCCTGGCTTAAAATATATTTTATTTTTATTTATTTATTTGACAGAGAGAAAGAGGGGGAGAGAGAGAGAGAGTGGGCTCAGTAGGGCCTCTAACCATTGCAAACAAACTCCAGACACATGCACTACCTAGTGCATCTGGCTAACGTGGGTCCTGGGGAATCAAATCTAGGTTCTTTGGCTTTGCAGGCAAGTGTCTTAACTGCTAAGCCATACCTCCAGCCCTGCCTCGATTTTTAAAATGCTTAACAAATGGCCATCCCTCCTTATGCACCCCTACCTCTCCATCAGAGCAAAGTGCCTTGGGACAATGAGATTGTGGTTTTGAGGTCTTTCCAAAAGACACTCTGAGAAACTCTCCACTCCCACACTCTAGTATGTTATTGCAATGGCTCTCTTCTCTTGGCCCTGGGAGCCAAGCCCCTCCCTTGCCTGGCCTCCACCTCCTCTTCATGGTTCACTCATATTCTGGTGAGTGTATCTTCTAGGAGTTCTGCCAGATCATGTTTGTTTGTTTTTTTCCTGGTTGGAGGTGGGAAATTCTTATTTATGTATTTATTGAATTTTTTGAGGCAGGGTCTCATTGTAGCCCAGGTTGACCTGGAACTCACTCTGTAGCCAAGGCTGGCCTCAAACTCACAACAATCCTCCTACCTTAGCTTCCTACTTGCTGAGATTAAAGAAGTTTGCTACCGCACCCAGCTCTATTTATTTCCTGAGACAGAATCTCACTCTGTAGCTCAGGCTTGGTTTTGAACTCATGATCCTCCTGTCTTAACCTTTCAAGGGCTGTTGACATGCTTGTGTGCACACATACCTGTACACACTTGGGGGAAGGACTCTTCCCCAAGAAACATGAAGACAGAAACATTCTCCCTTGGTTCCTGTGCTATTCTTGCTCCCAACCTTTGCCTGTCACTGATCCTGCACTGGAAGGTTGTAGGCTTTCAGGGTCTCAGATTCTGAGTTTTCATTACAGTGTCTGGAGAGGTAGACGTGTCTGGAAACCAGGGCTTATTCGCGGAAACATTTGTGCTGTTTTTTTTCGACCATGTCTCACTCTCTACATCCCCTTCTTTCTGTCTGGAACGTCTTTTGGTTACAGTTTGAACCTCTCAGATTGACAATTTTTTAAAATTTTTCTTTATTTGCAAGCAGAGAAAGAGAGAGAGAGATAGAAGAGAGGCACACAGAGAGAATGGACACTCCAGGGCCTCTAGCCACTGCAAACTAACTCCAGATGCATGCTCCATCTTGTGCATCTGGCTTTACATGGGTATTGGAGAATTGAACCTGAGTCATTAGGCTTTGCAGACAAGTACCTTAACTGCTTAGCCATCTCTCCAGCCCCAGGATATTTTAGTTTTATCAATTTTTCCTCTGAATTTTTTTGTGTTATCATTCTTTTTGATTTGCAAGAACTCAAACTCTGGGTGGTCCTTCTACCTCACCTCTCTTTTTGTGTAATTGCAAATCTTTTTAAAAGTCTTTCTGAATGTATATTAGAGTGTTTTTTTTTTTTCAAGGTAGGGTCTGTCTCTAGTCCAGGCTGACTTGGAATTTACTATGTAGTCTCAGGGTGGCCTCGAGCTTATGGTGATCCTCCTACCTCTGCCTCCCGAGTGCTGGGATTAAAGGCATGTGCCACCGCGCCCGGGTTTTTCTTGTTTTATATATCTTCTGCCCTTCCTTTTTCTATTTCCCTATTGTTTTATAATGATAAAGCATTGCTATACAATTAGTAGTTGACTGCCTTGGGGAAAAAAGCCAGGACATTAGATGCCATCTAACTTCCCTAGTGTGAGTACATTCATTAGGGCTAGTTCCCAGTTAACAACTGGCTCCCCAAATTGACAAACATCTTCCATGCACCAGCAAAAGCCAGTTTCAGTGCAGATATGCTCCACAAATGTCTGAAGTCTTGATGGTCTGCTCACCCTGGAGCATGAAGAAGTGACGTGCATGCTGGTAACAAGGGGGCGTGCCTGGGTCAGTGTTGCTCTGTTGAGGTACATACAGTCCACACACTAGTCCACTCATATGTAAACTACACGCACAGTGGCTTCCAACATATCTGCCATGTGTAGCCACCATCATGGTTACTCCTGGAACACCTTCCTTACCCTCAAAGGACCCCATGGCCCAGTGCCTTCCCTCACTTCATGTGGCAACATTGAATTGGGAGGGGCTTGGCCAGGAGGGCTGGACTGAGCCTCGAGGCTCAATGTCACCATTGTATCATCCCACACTTCAGACATTCTTTTTTTTAGCTCTGCTATGTCCCCTGAAATCTGAAAATGATCTACCCTGGCCTTAGCAGGGATGGAGAAAATACATCCTCTCGGCTGGGTACTCTGGGAGGCCACTTCTGGGTCTCTGTGTTTCTTTATTTTCTTTTTTAAGATTTAATTTTTATTTATTTATTTACTAGAGACAGAGAAAGGGAGAGAGAGAAAGAGAGAGAGAGAGAATGGATGCACCAGGGCCTCTAGCCACTGCCAACGAAGTCCAGATGCATGCGCCACCATGTGCATCTGGCTTACGTGGGACCTGGAGAGTCAAACCTGGGTCCTTGGCTTTGTAGGCAAGTGCCTTAACCACTAAGTCATCTCTCCAGCCCATGACCATATAAATATATAAGAGAAACTAGGAGTCTTTTTCTCTTCAGTTTGGCCGATGTGGAAATGAATCCATTTTCCTTTACCAAGTTCTGTTTCCTATGTTTTTTGAATGTTAGGAAACTGAGGCACTGAGTTTATGAACCTATGAGCCCGGTAACGGAATCTCATCCACGTCAGAACTGTGCGGGTGGAGTCTCCAGCCAGTAAGAGGCATCTGGAATGGAAAGTCTTTCACACACAAGTGCTGCTCTAGTCTTTCTGGTTGAAACCTTAGTCTTCCTGAGACACGTGCCTCCGACTGAGTGTGGGCAAAGCCACTTCCCATTCCTTCTGTCGTTTTTTTTCTTCTTCTTCCCAGATTTGTGGAATTCCTCCATCCCATGCTGAGGAAAAAAAATAACTAGTGTAGTAGGCAGCTCTTGGTTCCCAGTCTCCTGCAATGGCTGACAGAGTTATCACGATTCTAATAGTCTTAGGAACCCCTGGGGAGAGGGGGTCATTCTTGCGGGACTGCTTAATATGGCTGTGTGGTGGTGCTAAGCTTTCAGTTGACGGCCTGGAAAGCCCAAAGGGAAGCAGAGCTCTTCCATGGGATGGGAGTCCTCTATTTGGAGATCTGAAGGAGGAGTGAGGTCATGTGAAACAGGGAGGGACCATCCCACAGACACCCTGATCCTCTGGAGAGAGTGGAGTAATGGAAGTCCTTCCTGCTAAGTACAGGCTGTAGGTCTTTGCCTGTTCTTGCTGACCTTACTTCAGCACAGCCCCTAACAGTGATCGTTGACACTGTGGCACAGTTCCCCGAGGCTTAGAGGGCCATGTTAAGTCTCCTCTAGTGTTGAGCTCTCAGCAACCTCTGATTTTCTGCTTTCATGAGTTTTGCGTCTCCTCAGCGTCTACCACCGTCTCTCTGGAGCAGGTTTTCAGGCTAGCAGTGAGACAGCAGGGTTCGTATCGAATCTACCACGTCCTCTGTAATGCTTCCTGGACACTTGCAGGTAGCTGTGATATCGATGACTCATCTTGGCAGGGGAGAGGTAATGTAAGAGTATAACCTGATAGGAATATGACCATTAGGTGATATGTTCATACAATCAAATTCTTAAAAATACAACAACTGTGGGCAGGAGAGATGGCTTAGAGGTTAAGGCACCTGCCTGAGAAGCCTGAGAATGACTGTTTGAATCTCTAAGTCCCACGTTTAGCCAGACACAAAAAATGACACAAGCGTGCAATGTCTCACGTGCACACAAGGGCAAACATGTGTCTGGAGTTCATTCACAGCAGCTGAGAGGCTGCTGGCATGCTCATTCTCTCTTTGTCTCTCTCTCAAAAAAAATTACGACAACTGTGGCACAGCTTATGCCTACTCAGGCATACAGGCTGGTGAATTTCACATATGGGCACCCCTAGAGCCACCTCAGGGAGACACGGATGTAACTGTTCAGCATCAGAATCTGTCCCTCACTGGCCACCGCAAGGTGGCTCTCATGGACTCATCTACCAGCAAGTCTTCCACGTTCTACAGTCATAGGGTGTGAGGTGCCTATTTTGCACTGGGCTCTGTTGGTCTTTTCAGTTGGCCTCTGAGACTCACTCCTACTGGTGTGTGTCAGTGAGCTTTCCTTTGTGCTAGTGTGCCCTGTGTGAGGAGGCAACAAAATTATTTACCTGTCCCACCAGATAAATCTTGTTACCAGAGGTTTTTTTTTTTTTTTTTTTTTTTTTTACACAACTCCTGCCCTTTGATAATCAGTGCCTGGTTCTGTTGGGCTGGGGGTGGACTGGATGGACCCCGGGGCACCTGGATGTGCTGTGAAATAGAAAGAGTTGAGAAGCTTTCCAAGGTGATTATACTCAGGCTTCGTCTGACAATGAGTAGGGCTCTAGTGACTCCTTGCCAACGCTTGGTATTTCCAGTTGGTTAATTTTAGTCATCTTGGGGTGGGGCTTGCAATATCTCATGTCATGAATAAAGATACTGACGCCTTTCTGCCATGTGGATGTCCTCTTTTGTGAGGTGCCTAGTCAAAGCCTTCTACCCAGTTAACAACTGCATTGTGTTTTTCTTTTGACACAATGTCACAAGTGTTCTTATATATTCTGGATGTTTATTGACACGTGGACCACAAATCTCCCCACATTGGTGACGCTTCACTTTCTGAATGGTGTCTTTTAAAATTTTTTAATTAATTATTTTTAAGAGGGAGAGAGAAAGAGCGAGAGAATGGGTATGCCAGAGCTTCTAGCCACTACAAACGAACTTCAGATGCTACTTTGTGCATCTGGCTTTATGTGGATACTGGGGAATTGAACCCGGGTTCTTAGGCTTTGCAGGCAAGTGCCTTAGCCACTGAGCAATCTCTCCAGCCCCCTAAATACTTTCTTTTTTTAAAAAAATTATTTATTTACAAGGGGAGAGAGAAAGAGAGTGTAGTGGAAAGAGAATGAATAGGTGCACTCAGGCCTCTTGCTACTGCCAACAAACTCCAGATGCCTGAACCACTTTGTGCATCTTGTTTTATGTGGGTACTGGAGAATTGAACCCAGGGCCTCAGGCTTTGTAAACAAGTACCGTTAACCACTGAGCTATCTCCATGGTCCTGAATGTTGTCTTTTAATGAACAAGCATTTATAATTTAAAAATATTTTATTTATTTATTTGAGAGAATGAGAGATGCAGAGATAGAGAGAGGGGGAAAGAGAGAGAAAGAATTAGGGCACCAAGGCCTGTAGCTACTGAAAAAAAAAACTTCAGATGCATGCACCACCTTGTGCAGCTGTCTTACATAGGTACTGGGGAATTGAACTTGGGCCCTTAGGCTTCTCAGGCAAACGCCTTAACCACTGTTGCAGTCAGGTTTGCATTGCTGGCAGAAAACACCAGACCAAGAGAAACTTGTAGGAGGAAAGGGTTTGTTTTTGCTTACAGACTAGAGGAGAAGCTTCATGATGGCAGGGGAAAACGATGGCATGAGCAGAGGCTGGACATTACCTCCTGGCCAATATCAGGTGGGCAACAGCAACAGCAGAGTGTGCCAAACACTGGCAGGGGGAAGCTGACTGTATACACCCATAAGCCCGCCTCCAACAATACACTGCCTCCAAGAGGCTTTAATTTCCAAATTGCCATCAGCTAGGGACTGAGCTTCAGACTACCTAAGTTTATGGGGGGCACCTGAATCAAACCACAACCACTAAGCCATCTCTCCAGCCCACATTTATAATTTTAATTAATTAATTAATTAATCTTGCCTCTTATGGTCCAAATGTCTGTAACTAGTTTTGGAGTCTTTGCTTATCCCAAGCTAATGAGGATCTCCTGTCCTTTCTCTGGGAGCCTTAGTCTTGTATATACTTCCTGTTTGAGTCTAGTAGATTCATCAGCACTTTGTGCTCGGTACTTCCTCCCTTTAGACCCATGGAGAACATGAAGGCAACACAGAGGCTTGGGATGGGAAGACCTCTCATTGCCCTTGTCTTTTATGCTTCCCATGACTCCCACAAAACCTCAAAGGGGAAGTCGCCATCTTTTGTCTGAGGCTGGTCTGGCTCTGAGTGGGCAGAAAGGAAGGAACATGAGCTTGTAGGTCACTTGACAAATTCCAATCAGGAAATAGGGTGCTCTTTTAGGATATGGGGGACATTATTGCTGTGGATAAGCTCATCCCATGTGTAGACTCAGCTCTGCCCAGCCCACTTTTGGTGAGAGGGGAGGTCTACCCTACCTTGCCACTGTCCCCTTGGACCAAAAATGTCATCTGACCCAGGTGCGATTCTCCAGTAACCCCGTAAGCCAGATGCACAGGGTGCCACATGTGTCTGGAGTTCATTTGCAGTGGGTAGAGACCCTGGTGTGCCCATTCTCTCTCCCCGCCCCTTTCTTTCTGTCTCATAAATAAATAAATAAATAAATAAATAAATAAATAAATATATAAATAAAATATTAACAAAATATAGAAGCCACTTGTCACAGACCTACAGGCTGGGGACTCCCAAAGATGGCAACAGGGTTCAGGTCATACACACTTAAACTCTGGGTAACAAGCAGCCATTCCTAGACTCTTTCTGCTTCTGACTGGAGGCTACATGCCCCCTCATGTCCAGTTGTCACAGGCTATCTTCCCAAAGGCAGAAAAAGAGACAGATTGTAGTAATAACATTTTATTTTATTTTCATCCTAGCAACTTTCTTTCTGGTTCTATTTTTTTTTTATTCATTTTAGAGAAAGAGAGAGAGAGAGAAGACCACAGAGAGAGAGAGAATTGACTCACCAGGGCCTCAGCCACTGCAATTGCGCTCCAGATGCTTGTGCCACCTAGTGGGCATGTGCAACCTTATGCTTGCCTCACCTTTGTGTGTCTGGCTCACATGGGATCTGGAGAGTCGAACATGGGTCCTTGGGCTTTGCAGGCAAGCTCCTTAATCACTAAGCCATCTCTCCAGCCCTCTTTGTGGTTCTAAAAGTTGTCAGGATGCACTGAAGATGACTTGGAAAACTGGGTACGGATGTGAAGAGAATCCCAGAAGTTATTCTTGTCTAAGCCTAAGCTTTGCTGTCCTCCTCTGTGGTCAAGTTGTCTTCTTCCCCAGTCTTCAGACACAGTAAACGATGAGTTTCAAGGACATTAATGGCTTTGTAGAAGGAAAATGGGGGCTCCCAAGCCCAGGCCCAGGAGTGGAGAAGGACAAAGCCATATAGGTGCCACCCAGGTGCTACTTGCTGGATACAGACAAGGGCTGGGCAGACTGATAGCATGGCGTTCAGATCTGTGGAGGGTGATGGCAGAAGCCCTCCACCATGGGATCACTAGGGTGCAGCAGACGCTGAGTCCTGTGAGACAGAAGGCGGGAAAGCAGAGACAAGCTGGAGCCCGGCTTCCAGGCTGCAGATGACAGAGCATTTCACAAACAGCAGGTCACAACCCATTACCTGGTTGTGAAATCAATTTAATGAGTCCTAACTAGCAGTTTAAAGTCATGGGATAGAGTGGAACAGAACTGTCTATTTCTGTCATAACAGGAATCACGATTTCCATCGGGAATCGCTCATCAGAAGGTGTTTATGAACTTTTATTTCGCTTATTATGCATGTATGTGCCGGCTGGGTTGTAAACACGTTTCCTGTAGCTGGCTTTAGCTTAAAAAAGGTGAAAAGCCACAGCTTAGAGGAAGGGGAGGCGAAGAGATGGTGCATGACAGCCGCTTCAGTCTCCTTGGGTCACCAGATGAGAAAGGTGACAGGGAACAGAGCAGGTGGAGTGGCTGGGCTCTGGAACTCATCAGGGGTTTGCAAGCCTTTGTGATCAGGACTTCTGTAGTCCTGAAAGGTTCAGATGTCCCTGCTGCTCCTTTAGCTCTTGATGCATCTAAGAATCCCTAGATGTCACAGTGGCAGGACCCTGCGTGGTGTACTGTGGCATGCTTTCCAGAGAAGTGAGTCAGGATGACCCTTAAACAACTTTTAAAAAATATATATTTTTTATTTTTTATTTATGAGAAAGAGAGAGACCATGAGAGACAGAGAATTGGCACACCAGGGCCTTAGTAACTGCAAAGGAACTCCAGACACGTGTACCAGACACGTGTGCCACCTTGTGTGTATACACCACCTATGTGCATGCATCGCCTTGTGCATCTGTCTTATGTGGGTTCTGGGTAGTCGAACCTGGGTCCTTAGGCTTTGCAGACAAGTGCCTTAACCACTAAACCATCTCTCCAGCTCTAAAAAAATATTTTTATTTATGTATTTGCAAGCAGTGTGAGATAGATAGAGAGAGAAGAGAGACAGACAGAGAGAATGACATGCCAGGGCCTCCAGCCACTGTATATGAACTCCAGAGGCACATGCCACTTTGTGCATCTGGCTTTTATGTGGGTTCAGGAGATTTGAACCTGCATCCTTAGGCGCTGCAGACAAACCCCTTAACTGCTGAGCCATCTCTCCAGCCCTTAAAGAACCTTTGATGGAATCAGAGAAGGTGAGCATCCACAGGCTGGCAGTGGGCAGAACAGTGCTGAGCTGATGATCTGGGTGAGCCTCGGTGGGATAGTGGCTCACCTGTGAGTTGTTAAGTAGAAGCCTCATTTCTTTTTTCTCTTTAGCCAAGCCTGCAGAGAATACTGTATTTACCTCTGGGCTGTCTTTAAAAAAAATATTTTATTTTGGGCTGGAGAGATGGCTTAGCAGTTAAGGCACATGCCTATGAAGCCTAAGGACCCAGGTTTGATTCTCCAGGTCCCACATAAGCCAGATGCACATGGTGGCACATGCATCTGGAGTTTTTTTACAGTGGCTAGAGGCCCTGGTATGCCTATTCTCACTCTCTTTCTCTCTCTCTCCCTCTCTCTGTCTCTAATAAATAAATAAAAATTAAAAAACATATTTTATTTTTATTTATTTATTTGAGAGAGGGAGAGAGAAAGAGAATGGACGCACCAGGGCTTCCAGCCACTGCAAAGGAACTCCAGATGCATGTGCCACCTTGTGCATGTGGCTTACGTGGGTCTTGGGGAATTGAACCAAGGTCCTTTGGCTTTGCAGACAAGCCCCTTAACCACTAAGCCATCTCTCCAGCCCTGGGCTGTTTTCATACTTGTGTGTGACACACTCGGGACATGTCACTCTGTTGGAGGAGCTCGCCTCTGAGTTCCACATCTGTCTGCAGAGTGTTGACATCAGTGGACTCCAAACTATTGAAGGACCCCCATCTATCTCCTGAACAACACGACTTCCACACTCAAGGTGACAGGCCAATACATTTTTGTCTGCCACTTGTAAATCCAGTACTGCCAGGGGCTCATGGTTTCTGCTGGCATTGCCATCCCTAGGTGACAGAGACACTGGCCTCCACCAACCCTGTGACTTCTCGACCAGGTGTGACACTTGGCTGGTGGCTCTCTTAGTGCCCCAATGCCCAAACACCTCACAGCACAGTGGCCTCATCTCCCTGGGACGATTGGGTGCATGCAGCTGTTGGACCCTTGCTTGCACTGCAGTGGGAAGGGATCCATGTGACAGTAACCAATGAGGCTTCCGGGTTGTCTAACCAAACTCCACACTCCATCCTGTTTAAAAACTCTCCTTTGTGGTCCAAAGATGGACAAGGTGAGTCAGCATGGTGCAGGGAGCCATCCCCATGCCTGGGCCAGCCAGGTGAAGTCCAAGACACACCTCTGCTGCCTGCCATCCAGAAGGAACACCTCACACAAGCCACATTCTATCTCCTCATCTCTCAATGGGGTGAAGAGATATGTGTAGTGAAGATGAGGCCAGAAAGCTCAGGAGAAGTGCTCATCGCTTTACCAACCAGCAGTGTGTTCAATGACCAGAAAGGACGCAGCAGTTCCCAGCTCATGGTGAGGTATGCCAGGGCCTCCAGCCGCTGCAAATGACAAGGCTGAGTATCAGTTGACACATCAGGCTATGTCTGTCCCTTTTGTGGTTCCTCGCTTTGCCTTCTGTGTTATATACCAGTGCTCAGAGGAAGCCCAAGACAGAGAAGTGCAACTTTGCCCATCTCCTCAGGAAAGGCAGTTCAGCTGAGCACAGTGCCTTATGCCTATAATCTCAGCACTGGGGAGGCTGAGGCAGGTAGATTGCTGCAAGTTTGAAGCCAACCTGGGCTATAGAGTAAGACCCCCATCTCAAAAAACAAAACACAAAAACTGGGCTGGGGGACTGGAGAGATGACTTAGTGGTTAAGGCGCTTGCCTGTGAAACCTAAGGACTCATGTTTGACTCTCCAGGTCCCATGTAAGTCAGATCCACAAAGTGATACAAGTGTGCAAGGTCACACATGTGCACGAGGGGGAGGTGCACATGTCTAGAGTTCAATTGCGGTGGCTGGAGGCTCTGGTGGCTGTCTGTCTTTTGTCTTTTGTGCACGCATTAAAAAAAGGCCAGTCTGTAGGGATTGCCTCACAAAAAACAAAATAATAATAATAATGATATAATAATAATAATAAAAAAAACTGGGCTGGGGAGATGGCTAATAGTTAATAGCACTTGCTTGGAAAGCCTGCTGGCCCCGGTCCGATTTCCCTGTAACCATATAAAGCCATATGCAGAAAGTGGCACGTGTGTCGGGATTTTGTTTGCAGTGGCAAGAGGCTCTGGTGTGCCCTATTTGGGGTGAAGATATGTGTCTGTGTCTCCCCAGGGGAAAAGTTTCTTGTGAGGAGTGAAGGTGGGTGTCCAGTTGGGAAAGAGACCCCAGGGGTCATAGTGCAAAAAGAAGCCACATTGTGAGGATGACATTGGGACAAATGGGGAGAGATGGTGCAGCAGTGATTCAGAGTCAGAAGACACTGTGGTGAGTGCTGACGTGTTGGCCCTGAAATTACTCGTGGTGGTTTGAGTCTGGTGTCTCAGAACCTTCAATGCTTGATCCCCAGCTGATGGTCACTCGATAGGTGGTGGCTTGCTGGAGGAGGTGTGTTACTGGGGTGGGGGGTGGACCTTGAGATTGTTTAGCTCTACCTGTACCTGCTGTGGTACAGGTGATGTCCAGCCTCTGCTCCAGCCTACCATGAAGCCTCCCCTGGAGAGTCAAAATGAAAAAGAAAAAAAAACTTGCCTCCCATTCGCTGCTTTTGGTTGGTTACTTTGTCCCAGCAATGAGAAAGTAACCACAACATGGCTCAAGTAAAGCTGTGTACCCACCTTTGCGGAATGGGGTACTGTTGGTTTGTACAGCTGTGGCGTTAGTGGTTTGGATTAGGTGTCCCCCTTAATTTCATGTGATCTGACTGCTTAGTCCCCAGTGGATGGCAATTTGGTAACTGCAGCTTTACTGGAGGAGGTGATGCAGTGTTGGGGGGCAGGCTTGTGGGTGTTAAAGCCAGCTTCCCCTTGCCAGTGTTTGGCACACTCTCCTGTTCCTGTGGTCCACCTGATGTTGCCCAGGAGGTGATGGCCACCTTCTGCTCATGCCATCGTTTTCCCCTGCCATCATGGAGCTTCCCCCCTTGATTCTATAAGCCAAAATAAACCCTTTCCTCCCAGAAGCTGCTTTTGGCTGGGTGCTTTGTGCCAGCAATGAAAAGGTGATTGCAAGATGTGGTGTAACCTAAACATAGCAGTTAGTGCATTCTTGGCCAGATTCCCATCCTAGGCCCTCCCCTCCCATCTGACTCACCTGCAGAAGTCCACAGGCTGCTACTGCCCCATCTCCAAGTTGGGGCACCTGAAGGGCCATGGTTCCTAGCATCACCATTCTGAGGCAGCTTCTCGGTAGGCAGTGGTCTTCATAAAGCCCAGACTGCCATGTCCTGGGAACACTCCTGTTACTGTATGTCCATGCTTTTGAGACAAGAAGAACAGACACTGGGCGTGGTGGTCCATGCCTTTAATCCCAGTACTTGGGAGGCAGAGGTAGGAGGATGGCTGAGAGTTTGAGGCCATCCTGAGACTACAGAGTGACTTCCAGGTCAGCCTAAGCTAGAGTTGAAACCCTACCTCGAAAAACCAAAAAGAAGAAGAAGAGGAGGAGGAGGAAGAGGAGGAGGAGGAGGAAGAAGAAGGGATGCTGAGTTTCAGGGTGGCATCACGGTTTCCCGTGTCTTGGCAAAGGGTGGCAGCGACCCCTGGACACACATACTCGAAGCCACTGGACACCCTGGTGTGAGGGCTCTTTGCATTCCAGGCTAATTATTCACACTCGTGAATCCTTGCTACTGTGGGGTTCTGCCAATTCATCCCATGGCAGAGAATTGGCTTCCTTCCTGTCTTCTTGACACAGACAGTGGTACAACGTGACGGTGACAGCTACATCTGTAGGCTCACCAGAGCAAGACAGCACTTCCAGGGAGTAGCAGGCTCCCATGGACTCTCACCCCATCCAGGCCTGAAATACTGTCAGGGGCAGCCATCTGAGCCACCTGGCCAAGGGGACAACTTGTCCTCTCCACAAGGAACTAGGTGTAGGATTGAGCCGTCCCTGCGGCCTCAGGCTGGCGCAAGGTGGCTCGCTGAGCTGAGCCCCCAACAGAGGCAGTGTTGGGCTTCGGCTGCTTGCTACAGCACTTATAATGAGGCTGCCGCCTGTCATGGCCTTGAAGGCAGACAGTCTGCTATGATGGGGTGGGCCCTCCACTCTCCCAGCCTCAATGTGGAGGAAGGAGAGGCATTTGCAACATCTCTGGCGGAATCACTCCTCGAGTCACATCTGAAAATAGATCCTTAATTTCACAGATAATTAGGAACCTCTATGGAACTCCATTAGACCTCACCCAGCACCTCTCGCCCAGGAGCAGGCGACTTTCTGTTAATCGCCTCCCACCCAGTGGCACAGGCACAGCCCACTCCTAAGAGGCCCATGATGTCTCCCCCAGGTATGAGCACAGGACCCCTAGGCCCTGCAGAGTGCTGTGACTCAGCAGAGGGGAACTGGCCCTACTACCACAGTGAGTCTTCACTGGGATGTTTTAGGCTGGTCTGGAATGTTCTGGAAATCCACTAACAGTGCCTTCTGTGTTGCCCACCCCCACCTCATCCCTGCTTGGGAGTTGCCTGTGTGCGTGAGGGTACCCTGAGGATTTCTGAGCAGGGTCCAAGATAACACATCAGCAGTATGGAGGCAGGGTGAGTCCAGCAAATCCAATGAAGGGCAGTCGAAGGGTGGTGGGTTTAGGATGAGGTGGAGTCAGAGGGAGGTGGGGTCAGGGTGGGTGGCAAGGGGTGGTGCGAGAGGCTGAAGGTCATTCACGCTGTTGTGTCAGATGACACAGGTTGTACTTGAAGGGCTGGCTGTTTGAGATGGGCTCAGGCATAGGGGAGGAAGAAGAGGGGGAGGGAGAGAAGGGGGAAGGAAGAAAGAGAGAGAAAGGAAAAAGTGACCCCCCCCATGCCACCTGCACACTCTCTGACTTTGACTAACCCAAGTGCTGTCCCTTCCTGGGCTGTGCAAACCTCTCTTTAGCTCATGGTCCTTGTCCATTTTGTTTCGCTATAACAAAATACCTCCAGCAAGGCACTTCACAAACAAAACGTTGTGTTTCACTCACAGTTTTACAAGAGTGAGTATGGTGCTGGCTTGGTACCTGGGAAGGTTTCATGGGGATGCCATCAGGTAGGAGCCTTGTCACCTGGCAGAGAAGGGGAGCAGGGAGGGGTTGGGAATCACAACAACAAGTTTTCCAAAGAAGGAATCCACTCCTACAAGGCCTTATCCTCTCTGGAGAAGCCTGCATGCCTTCCAAGGATGGTCACCACCTGACCCATCACTTTTCCTCGGGCTTGCCTTTAAAAACAAATTATTTGAGGGGCTGGAGAGGTGGCTTAGCAGTTAAGCGCTTGCTTGTAAAGCCTAAGGACCCTGGTTCAAGGCTCAATTGCCCAGGACCTGTGTAAGCCAGATACACAAGGGGGTGCATGCATCTGGAGTTCGTTTGCAGTGGCTGGAGGCCCTGGTGTGCCCATTTTCTCCCTCTCTCTCTCTCTCTGCCTCTTTCTCTCTCTGTCTGTCACTTTCAAATAAATAAATTTAAAAAAACATTAAGGGACTGGAGAGATGGCTTAGCGGTTAATCACTTGCCTATAAAGCCTAAGGATCCCAGTTCAAGGCTTAATTCCCCAGTACCCACATAAGCCAGATACACAAGGTGGCACATACATCTGGAGTTTGTTTGCAGTGGCTGGAGGCCCTGGTGTACCCATTCTCTCTATCTATCTACCTGCCTCTTTCTCTCTCCCAAATAAATAAAATAAATTTTAAAAAAATCTTTAAAAATTATTTGAGAGTCAGAGTCAGAGACAGTCTGAGAGAGAGAGAGAATGGGCATGCCATGGCCTCCAGCCACTGCAAACAAACTCCAGATACATGAGCCACCTTGTGCATCTGACTTATGTGGGTCCTGGGAAATCGAACCTGGGTCCTTTGGTTTTTCAGGCAAGCACCTTAACTGCTAAGCCATCCCTCCAGCCTGGGATTGCCTTTTAAAGGTCCTGCTACCTCCCCATGCTATTACCATTGGACCCCAGCTGCCTGCACAGCGAAAGCCTTGGCTCTGTTCCTCTAGCAGTGTTCTTGATGGTCTGGGAGCGTTGGCCTTCCTTGTCCATATAGAGAGTGTCCCCATCATTTGGCTTCCTTTGAAACAGGCTTCCTGGGGTCACACCAGCCTCAGAGTAGAAATGGAGCAAGCTGTCTCTGGACAATCATCTCAACTCACAGCAAAGATCTTGACCTCAAGCACATCCTTCAGTTAGAACAAAAAAAGTCCCTCAGGTTCCTTCCCAGGAGGGCTATGGACTCAGGCCCAAGGGGTGTCACCACATGGGAATATACTGGCTTTACTGGACTCCCCTGTGGTCCTGGGCCCAAAGACTTCCTTCCTTTTTTTTCAAGGGAGGTTCTCGCTCTAACCCATGCTGGCCTGGAATTCACTATGTAGTCTCAGGCTGGCCTCAATTGATGATGATCCTCCTACCTCTGCCTCCTAAGTACTGGGATTATAGGCGTGCACTACCATGCCCAACTCTATTCATTCTTCTTTCTTTTCTTTTCTTTCTTTTTTTCCCTGGTTTTTCAAGGTAGGCTCTCTAGCTCAGACTGACCTGGACTTCACTATGTAGTCTCAGGGTGGCCTCAAATTTATGGTGATTTTCCTACCTCTGCCTCCTGAGTCCTGGGATTAAAGGCGTGCGCCACCACGCCCGGCTCTATTTATTTATTTTTATTTGAGTGAGATAGAGAAAGAGAGAGAGAGAGAGAGAGAGAGAGAGAGAGAGAGAGAGAGAGAGGAGAGAATGGGCACGCCAGGGCCTCTATAGCCACTGTAAATGAACTACAGATGCATATGCCACCTTGAGCATCTGGCTTTACATGGGTACTGGGGAATCAAACCTGGGTCCTTAGGCTTTTCAGGCAAGCACCTTAACTGCTAAGTCATCTCTCCAGCCCCCAAAGACTTCCTTTTCAAGGAGCTAAACCTGGTCCGGGTCCTCTTACCTGTGTTGGTGCCCACAGGGCAAGAGCTCATGGCATTGTAGGTCTGCATACTGTATGGGGAGAGCTAGGGGTGGAGGACAAGGACAGCAGGACTAGACCTCAGCTGGCCACGTCTACCAAAGGAATACGAAGGAGAGTGAGTTTAATCCTGGACACTTAGATGGGTAGCAGGCACATCTACTTAGGGGAAATACTTGTTTTGTATAGTTGCTACCTTCCATTCCCTTCCACATGGAATCATTCTGGCAGTCCTCTTGGAGAGGGAATCGGGACCATGGGGCCTCAGCAAAGATGGTGCTCTGGCCCCAGCTCTGGGCGTCGATTATCTTCTAGTGAAGGCAGCATAGAGCGATGTGGACATCACACAACCTAGCATGTTCAGGCCACTACCGCTTCCTGACATGCCCACCTCGAGTCTCTTCCCACAAATTCTTTGCCAAAACATGGATGAGGCCCCTGGACTTCCTGGGCCTTTGATCAGATCCAATCCATGCTCCAGAGCACAGCTCTATGTCCGTGGCAGTCACATAGTTAATCTTCCTGGCCCTAGGAGTGTCCGTACACAAGCCCCTGCTGTTCTGATGCAAGACCTTGCTCTGCATTCAGTGCATGGGATGACCAGTACAGGTTTGTCAACCAAATAACTCAAGTTTCCCCAGCTCCATCAGGAAGAAGGAAAGATGGCGTGTAACACCGAAACGGAGCTGAAAGAATTGTAAGTTTGAGGGCTGACACCAAATACATCGATCCATGCAGAATACTACAAAGAAAGATTCTTTTTTTCTCTTTTAAAGTCTAAATCTGGTCATCAGCAGACAGGGAGGTACTTCCTACAGCAAACTCCTTGGAGGCCCCAGCCCTGGTAACCTTATCTGGCTGTAGGCTTTCTGAGGAGGGCCACTGGGTTCATCTCACTGGCTTAGGGGAAATCAGCGGCAGGTACTAGGAAGGTGTGTGGTTGGGAATTCATTCAGAGATGCTGTGGCTAAAGTGAGGCCAGCAGGGAAGGAAAAGGACAGGGCTGGTGGGTATGCAATCGAAGAAGATGGGAAGCAAGCTGGTGTCGGGAAGGGCTGAAGCCACTGCAGAAAGAAGGTTCCAGGAGAGAGTGGATGGAAGCTTGCTGTCCAAATAAAATAGAAAGAACAGCAGGTTAGCAGCAAGCGTGTGTGTGTGTGTGTGTGTGTGTGTGTGTGTGTGTGTGTGTGTGTGTGTGGGGGTTAGAGAGATCTTTGCAGAGCAGAATTGGAGAAAATGGGCCGAGTTTCTCAAAAACTGAGAGCTCCTAGTGTTGTTGCAGAGGGCAGAAAGGGATCCAGCAAGGAGGATCTTGGCAGAGGTCTTGTGACATCTTATGATAAGGACTTCGGCTTGCAGGGACATCACAAGAAGGTTGTATATAGAAACTTAGGAACTCAGGGTTGGCCTCGGTGGCCACACAATAAGGTGTTGAAAAGGACCAGGACAAGGGCTGGAGAGATGGCTTAGAGGTTAAGGCCCTTGCCTGCAAAGCCAAAGGACCTAGGTTCGATTCCCCAGGATCCACGTAAGCCAGATGTACAAGGTGGCGCATGCATCTGGAGTTCGTTTGCAGTGGCTGGAGGCCCTGGTGTCTCTCTCTCTCTCTCTCTGCTTCTCTCTCTCTCAAATAAATAAATAAAAATAAATAAACATATATTTTTTAAAGAGAGAGAAAGAAAAGGACCAGGACAGTCTGATACTGGTCCTGGTGCTGGGTGAGGGCCCTGCAGCCTTGGCATTGAATTCTACTGTCCTCTCCAGCTCCTGGCTCCATCTCTCCCTCCACTACCCCTCTCTGTGTACTGGCTGTCAGCCAGGGGCCCCACCTCTGCCGTCCCAGTATTGGGACAGGATGGGAAGCCCATAGACAGAGATGTCCTTGGCTGAGAAAGCAGCATTGAGACTCACCCACGGGTGGAGAGCAAAGGTGGGTGTTTTGGTGCCCCCAGCACCTCTCCCGCAAGTTCATTGTGCCATGCTTCCTCACCCTAGGAGGCAAAGTGGTGGGACATCACCTCAGAGCTCAGGTGTCTAACACTCTCACTTTAGTCACAGGGAAGCCAGGTGCTGTGTGAGCTGCTTTCTGCAGAGGCCGCAATGGCAAGAAGCAGAGATCCACAGCCAACGGCACACGCAGTGGTGGCTAACACCAGCTGCGGGAGGCTGGGGGTAAGCCGGGAGCTGACTGTGGCTCTGGCAGATGCTCGAGGGCCCTGGGCCCAAGCAGCCCACTGAGTCATGCCCGACTCCTCGTCCACAGACTGAAGTGGAGAGGCTTGTCATGTCGCCTGCTCAGCGTGGGGGTAGTTTGCTGTGCAGCGATGACAGCTGACATATGGGGACGTTTACCACGGGTTCCTTCCGTCTCCACGTCTGCTTCCAGAGCTGCACGGCACTGCCTAGCGTGACTGCATGGCTCAAGCCATGTGCATGACAGCTTTGACTGAATGCTTGATGAAAACACTGGGTAATCACAAAGTAAGCCTTTCAGTGTTCCAGACTTTCTCTATTTACTAAGGGCAAGATATATGCAAATAATAAAGAGAAAGATCCCTTTCAATAAGATGTAAAAGAAGCTGGGCATTGTAGTTCACAACTTTAAGCCCAGAACTCAGAAGCTGAGGTAGGAGGATAGCTGTGAGCTGGAGGTCAGCCTGGGCTACAGAGTGAGCTCCAGGTTAGCCTGCTTCAAAGAAAAGAAAAACACGCATGAAAGAAAAAAGTATTTTCCAGTCAATTATGAGATATGAGATAACTCAGGCAATCTAAGAGGAGGCCTCATGTTCATTTGAGGCGAGGTTATGGTCCATTTCTTATTGTACTTTTGGATACTCAGATAAATTTAGTCAACCACTTAGGGAGTGCTAAGATGTATAAACATTTTTTTTTCCATGAGCAATACAGTCTTTACACTGTGTGAAGGCTCCAAGTGACTGTGCACAGCGAAGGCCCGACTCTCAGAGTTTAGAAGATGCTGGGCATGGTCTGCCCTGGATTTTGCCAAATCCAAGGCCAGAGAGATGGTGGCGCCTGATGACAGTGCAGCAGAAGCCACCCAGCTTCCTCAAGTCAGGACAAGCTGAGCCTGGGAAGCCCAGTCCACTAGGAAACACGGTTGGTTTGCAAAGTCCCTTACCCACCATGCCTGGCAGCTGCACCACCATACTCCCTATTCCCACTGCAACAGCTTTACAGAAGCACCCCAGGGGACTCCAACACACCCCCATTTTGGTTCCCCTACCTCCAGGACCAGCTAACACCCCTTAGTGGTTTTGCTGTCACCCCACATGAGTCCCCGCTTAGCCCTTTGCAGCACTGGAGAGTGCTGTCATCCACCCTGTGTCTCCACACCTCTCCTCACCTCTCTCTGGCTTCTGTTCCAACATGGCAACATGGCCATAGAGAGCAAGGGCAGTCCTCCTACTGGTTGGTCTGGCGGAAGCCCAATGAATGAAATACAGTAAGTAGACAACTCTCCCACCACAGGTGTCTGGGAGATGGGCTAGGCCCTTTAGGCTTGCACAAATCCCCTTTCTCCGTGAGCTCCAGAAACCACTCCAGAAACCACTCCAGAAACAATCAACAGGGTCACGACCCACCATTGACTATGCTCTGCCGACTGGCAGCCTTTGAGGCCCTGTTCCCTTTGAGGGACCCACCATGTCCCCTGGCCTTCAGCTCCCACTTTAGCTTCACCCACCAGCCACAAGGCCATTCCCAAGCCATGGACTGTAATTTGTTCTTTTTCTTTTGGCATTAAAAAAAAAAAAAAAAACAGATGGAAAAGGAGGGATCGAGGAGGAGGCCACCGGCCTCACAGTGGCTGGGCTGGATGCCACAGTGGCTGAGTGAGGTTGTGGCACAAAACCTGTCTTGAATGTGATTGCACCACGCAGAAGCTGCAGAGGAACTCAACTCCAAAGCTGGGGACTGGGGCTGAAGAGATGGCTCAGAGGTTAAGGAGCTTGCCTGCAAAACCCAATGACTTCAGTTCAATTTCCCAGAACCCATAAAGCCAGATGCACAAAGTGGTGCATGCATCTGGGGTTTGTTTGCAGTGGCTAGAGGCCCTGGCACACACTCATTCTCTCTCTGTTTCTTTCTGCTTGCAAATATATATATGTAGAGAGAGAGAGATAGAGAGAGCTGGGGATTAAATTCTGAAGCTTTGTGGTGTTCACAGGGACCAAAGTTAGCTTCTGAAAGATGCTTTCCAGGGCTGGAGAGATGGCTTAGCGGTTAAGGCACCTGCCTCCTAAGCCTAAGAACACTGGTTCCAATCTCCAGCGTTTCCAATCTCCAGGTCCCACGTTTAGCCAGATGCAAAGTGATGCAAGGGCACAATGCTGCACTTGCCCACGAGGGGGCGCACACATCTGGTTTTCGTTCACAGCAGCTGAGAGACTGCTGGAGTGCCCATCTCTGTCTTCCTCTCCCTCTCTCTCTGTCTCTCTCTGTGTCTCTCTCCAAAAATAAATAAAATAAAAATGAAAGGTGCTTTCCACCCACTACCTAGCATTTAGTAAGATGAACAAGGAAGGTGTGGCTTAAGCAACATTTTAGTACCCTGGATATCTTCAAGATTTTTGCAAAGTATTGAGTTGGCTGTCAGGGGGAGCAGTGTTTCTGAAGGGTGATCTCGGTAGGGCTTTTGCAGACATTTGGCCTTTTCATGGGGGACTGCCCATATTAACCCAACATCTTCAAAAGAGCATCCCAGGGGCTGGCGAGATGGCTCAGTGGCTAAAGCGCTATCCATGCAAGCGTAAGTCTCTCAGGTCAGATCTCCAGTACTCATGTAAAAGCTGGATGCAGTCACACAGGCCTGTAATCCCAATGCTGGGGAGGCCGGGGCAGAGACAGGAGGATCCCTAGGGCTAATTGACTCTAAGTTTGGTGAGAGACACTGTTCCAAAATAAAGTGGAGAGTGGCTGAGGAAGATGCCCAGCGTTGACTTGTGGCCTCTGCACACATGCATGCACATTCACCTACACACACACACTGGCACTGGCACCAGGCATTCAACAGTTACCTGGGGCCCATATCTTACTTCTGCTCTCCTTAGTTTCTCAACAGACTGTTAAGTGCAGACACCTGAAACCAATTAACCAGCACAGGGGAGGAGACAGCCTTGATCTGTTCTCAATCACCAACCAGCTTCAGTGGAGGTGTTCATGGCCATTAATCAACGGGGCAGCCTGTGTTCTGACTTAGAGGAAGGACATTAATTATCATCTGGAGAGTCATCAATTTGAATCAGCAAAGCGCAGTGACGCTGGTATCCAAGGGCACTGAAACGGCGTTCACCCCAGGCAAGGAGGAGGCGGGATTCAGGCCAGCTACAAGTCCCCGAGTCTTTGCTTCTGTCAACATGAAATTCATCATCCACTTCTTCAACCCATGAGCTTCAGGCAGAATGGCCAAAGGGCCTCATCTTACATGTCCTCATCTGAGGTACCAACGGGGTGGTTCCCAAGGTGCTGCTGTGCTCAGGATCACACAGGGCTCCATGGGGAACAACGCTGAAGCTGGTGACGAGCGTCCACGTGGATGATCGTGGCGTGGGAGGTCAACTGCATGCTGTGGTCAGTTGAGCTCCAGAAGCTGTGTGCCACTGGAATCCAGCAGTCCCTTAGAGAGGAGCAAGCCCACGATACTGGTCCCATCCACTGGTGCTTCAGAATGACCTGAAAAGTTTTGAGTTGAGTGAGACCTTTGAAGGGAACAGAGGGATGAGAGATGGCTTGGGGGTATAAACCACTTAAGCCAGAGGTTAGAGACATTAACCCTTACAGGGACAAATTATGGGAATAAACTTTTACCTCTAGCGACTACAGCATAGCACATACTGTGTATTATGCTTGCCAGGGTTGAGCTGGTGCCGTGAGAGTTGTCTGTGTGGCCTACCCTCACTGATATGTGTTCATACACCCCCTTGCTAGTTTATTCCTCTACTCATTCATTCAGCACTTAATCATTCTAAACTGACTGTTTTTTTTAAATTTATTTATTATTTTATTTATTTTTGGAGAGAGATACAGACAGAGAGGGAGAGGCAGACAGAGATGGGCGCGCCAGCAGTCTCTCAGCTGCTGTGAACGAAATCCAGATGTGTGCATTCCCTTGTGGTCAAGTGTGGCATTGCGCCCTTGCGTCACTTTGCATCTGGCTAAACGTGGGACCTGGAGATTGGAACCCGGTTCTTAGGCTTAGCAGGCAGTCTCCTTAGCCGCTAAGCCATCTCTCCAGCCCTAAACTGACTGTTTTTTAATTAGCCATTCAGCCCTCCACACAGAAGGCTAGAATCTGAGCAGTCCACTTGGACTCTGGCCTCTTGAGAAGTTTGGGTCAGGCTGGGCCAGCACTGGGAGGCCCAGCTTTCTCATGACTGGGTGGGGCAGCCAGTAGGTGAGTCAGGAGTGGCCTGGTGTGAGTCACCTGGGCCACACCTCAGGATGGCGCTGGTCTTTGTGGCTGAAGGTGTCTCTCTAGGTGTGAGCTGTTGAAACTTGGCCCCACCAAGCATAGGCGTGAGGTTTGGCACCTGTTTGCCTAATTTTAAGTTCCTTTGGCAAAATCCACTGAGATTCCCTATGTCTCGCCATTCTTCCTGGGGTGTGGCTAGGATGGGGCACAGTGGTTCCCTCTACCAGGTTTGAGAAAGTCCCAAGGGCAGCTGGTGCCCAGCTTGCTCTCACCCGAGTGGAGTCTGCTAGGCACCTTAGACCCTGCGTCCACCACCCTGCCACGTCACATCTCCTGCGGGTGTAGGATGGGAGGCTCCTTAACCTGGATGCCAGTCCCAGTGCCTCCAGAGCCAGAAGATCCATTTTGTACCTAAGAAGTCGCAGCTAGCAGGGCTGGCTTCCCTAAGAGGCAATGTGCCTCCCACGTGGAAGTCAGTGGCTCAGGGTCTGTGTGTGCTTGGGCCACACCCTGAAGAACAAAGCAGACGAGAGGATTTCAACTGAAACCTGCAGAGTCTCACTGAGTTGTATCATTGGGCGGTGGTCCAGCCGTTACAGGTTGGACCTCATGAGAACTGTCCAGCTCCAGCAGCAAGTCCAGAGTCACTCCATCTCTGTCACTGTAAACTGAGCCCAACTGAGAGCATGGGACCACGGTGCCAAGCCCTAGCTCTGCCTTCGTCAGTTCTGAAACCCAGGTCAGGGCAAGATCCGAGGGCATCATACACAGGCAGGAGGTTCGCGGACCAGTCAGTGAGACGCAGAGCTCAGCCAGTTTCCCCTTGGCTGATTTTGTAGAGGAGCCATGTGTGTGCCGAGATATGGGGGTACAGAGACCAGAGGTAGATATGGACTGTCTTCCTCAATCGCTTTCCATCTCATTTACCGAGACATGGTCTCTCCCATGAACCAAGAGCTTGCTGATTTGGTTAGCTAGCCAGTTTGCCCCAGGTATCACCCCCCCCCCTGCCTTTACTTCCTGAGCACTGGGACTACAGATGTGTTTCAGTACCTGTCTAACCTTTACGTGGATTCTGGGTATTCAAATTCATGCCCGTGTGGCAAACACTTACTGACTGAGCCATTGCCACAACCCTGAAGACTTTTTAAATTTAAACTTTAAATTAAATTAAATTAATTTATTTGAGAGAAAGAGGCAGAGAGGGGAGAGAGAGAGAAAAAAGAGAGAGAAAGAGAATGGGCATGCTAGGGCCTCTAACCACTGCAAACAAACTCCAGATGCAAGTGTCACTTTGTGCTTCTGGCTTATGTGGGTACTGGGGAATTGAACCTGCATCCTTTGGCTTTGCAGGCAAGTATTAACTTCTATGCCATCTCTTCAGCCCATAAAGATTATTTTTTTTAATTAAAAAAAATTTTAAGACAAGTCCAACAGACTAGCCTTTTTTATGAGACTGTGAATATTGACCCTGGGTCTTCTTCTGTAGCTGCCCTTGGGTCCTGCTCTTTCTCTATTATTTACACCCCAAAGGCTCAAGAGATTCTCAAAGGAATGCATTTGCCAGATTTCCTGGGTAATCAACAGTCAAAATAGAAAGTAAAACAGGCACCGTAGCCCTGCAAAATAAATCCCCAGATTGAAGTGTGCGTGGGGCGCTGCCCTGTGAAAAAGTAGGGAGTACCTACCTACCTTGCTTCAGGACCCAGAGGACGTGATGACCCGGAGGTGCAGAGACTGAGGTAGCCCTTGAGGGTGGACCAAGGTAGAGTTGCATATTGCAGCACTGACTCTCGTGTGCGGGAGCCCAGTTCTAGAAGACCAGACAGAGTTGGAGCCATGTGCTGAACTCCAGCTGAGCACTCAAGATGTGTATCAGGACACGGCTGGTTTCTTATCCTGAGGCCATACATGACCTTACTGCTTAGGGGACCAGCCTCCCCAGGTCACAACCCTGACTAAAGTAGGATTGTTCCCGAGGGTTCCCTTGGTACCATCTGCCCTATGGACCACAATGCCTTCCCCTTACCACCCCTGGTCTGTGTGATAGTCCCCCCTGTAGTCCAGCCTATATACCCTTGCTGACAATCACCACAGGTGACCTTTCACTCATTCCTGTTGAGAGCACACCATGACTTCTAGCTAGGTGACTAAAGAGAGTCCTTCTCATGTCCTCACGCTGTCTTCAGCTTCGGTGGGGGGTCGGGTGGTGGTGGTGGTGGTGGTGGTTGTCTGTTTATTCTCCTTACTATGTACCTGGGCCCCATTGTACTCCAGTCAAATTCCCCATCATCAGGAATTCTGATGAGAGTTCAGGACTCCCTAGGCCCTTGAGAAAATGGCTTGAGAGCTCACCAACCCTCCTGGAAATTTTGCTAGCAGAGTGACCAGGGTCTGAGGGCCCCAGTCTTGCTTTGCCGAAGTGGGAGATACTGCATTTCTGCTGAGTTCTTGGTCCCCTTGGGTATATGGACCGTGTACAAATCAATGGGGCTCTGGTGATGAAGCCTGATGGGAACTGGACCCTGGAAAGGGACTTGGTATGTCATGACAGCCTGTCCATTGCTAACTTGGGAGCAGGGCAGGTGATGTCAGACAGATAAGACCCCCTCAATTCACATAGTTAACTTCTGCCAGATCACCTTCCTTACTGGTTCTAGCTCTGCCCATCTGTACCAGGTACTGGGGTGAGCTACCGGAGGGCATAGGTCTGGAAGGTGCTAAGCATCCTGAGGTTGGGGCGCTGTGGTTCCACTACTATGTTCTTGCGTGAGCCCTCTGTTCATGCTGGCCAGTATTGGAGAAGTGCAGTGGCAGTGGTGGGCTTGGGGAAGTCCATTTTAACACCTGAAGGGAGCTGCGTGGCCATCCAGCTCTGCACTGAGTGCTGGGGACCATGGGCAATGGCCTGCTCTGGCTCTTAGTCAAAGCTAATGGGCAGCAAATCTTGTCACAGAGGGGACAGTCCCTTTCCTTTCAGTTTTAAGTGAGAGTTTGAGAACTGTTGTCACCACATGTAGGTTCAGGGAACTCCTGAAACAGAATAATGTTTTCAGTGTAAACACTGAACACTCGCAGGACTCCAATTTTCTAGCCTTGTATTTGAGACTAAAGTGGGATTTGGCCCCAGGAGGTCAACAGTACAGAACACATCTCAGCGCAAGCCTTGGCTGCAAGTGATGGTAATGTTTGCTTTGTAAACCACAAGTTTAGTACTTAGAAAAAAATATATTGCTCACCCACCAAGAAGAAAAGACGGGAAACAACACACCCTTGTTTCATGAACAAAGCAGGTCCTGGGGTGAGCCAGGGCCTGTTTAAAAAGTGCCACTGCAGAGGCCCCTGCAGCCTTGTCAGTGCCCCACGGGCCCCGTTGGCGTGTGGCGGCCAGCACAGCCCCTCGTTCCTTGTCTGTCAGTGGACGTGTTTTCACTAAGCCCCAGAACAATGTGCAGTGTTTGCATTTCTCAGTCAGTACCAGGGGAAGGGGAGGAGAACGGGGGCAGAAGCAGTTCAACTGATGAGAGATGAGCTCAGGTGGCCGTGTCTTCCCACCCGGCCACCCCCAGAGCCTGGAAAAGGACTGCAGGGAGGCATGGAGCAGGAGGATGCATGCAGGATCTGCTGGTTGAGTGACAGAGTTGGGCAGGCCAGCAAGTTTGCTAGAACCTTCCATGATATTCTGAAGTTCTTTATCAAGCCACTGGGAAGTGGGGTCTCCTGCACAGTCATGGGAACAAGGCCTACAGGGAAGGTGCCATGGCTCTTGTACATCTGCTGCCAAGGTGAGGATATGGACAAGATGTTATTTTCCACTGATGTTCATCTGAGGAACAATTCAGTGAACATAAGGAGAAAGGTGGTTTGGGGGCCAGCCTCTTGGTTATCAGCCTAGAGTGGAGACTGACACCTGGAAAGGTCCAAGAGAGGTTTGTCATGGGGAACTCTGGTGTTTGGCCATAAGTCCCTTCCTTAATTTTCTATACAATAAAATTGTCTTGGATATAATATTCCCCCCCCCCCGCCCCAGTTTTTAATCAAAGCACTCAGAAGTGAGTTTTTCTTTAAGGATGATGAGGATTGCTAGGTGTTAAAGCAGTGGACTGTTTCACTTGTACCATTTTGAAAACCAAATGTTGCTAAGGACGTAAGGAAACAGAACTTCATCGTATAGGGGAGCAGTGTGCGATCTGCACCAAGTGACTGTGCACACCACCAATGGCCGGGCTCCATGCAGCCAGGGGCGACGATAATATCATTGCATGAGTGAACCTAGAAGATGGTGAAGAAAATGAACGAAGGAATGTCAGGCAGCCGAGTGAAGAGGCAGGGTGAGGTGGTGGGTGGGACACAGTTGCCCTATAGAAGTTTATAGACAAGTGTCAAACACTGCTGCCAGTGGCCACATCAGAAGTGACCGGGTCACACTGGGCAGAAAAGAGGATGCCTTAGAAGGGAGAAGGAGGCAGCTTGGAGGGGCAGAGGCCGAGTGGATATTGACCTTTGGTGAATCCTCAGGTCAAGGCAGGGCTGTTTGCTTCCTTGTTCTACATTTCCAGGGGTTTGAACAGTGACTGTGAAAGCATTAATTTGCGTGCATTTGACCTGCTCCAAGGCCTGGCAGGAGAGGTCCCTGCTGTCGGAGGCAGACCTCATCTGGACAACGCATCCTCAGCTATGTCTCTGGAAGATGTTCATAAAGCCATTCAGACCCCTGGCTGGGGCAAGGAGGGATGGCTTCACACGGAGCTTCCCCAGCTGGGCTTAGTATGCCACAATCCCTATTTTTGTCCCCAGTCCCAGGCCTAGAGGGTTTCTGTCCCAAGCTGGTCAGTGGGCACTGAGCAACTCCTCACTGGGACACTGGCTAATCATGTTGAATGACATGTGGCCTCTTAAAAAAAAAAAAAAAAAAACACAAACTAAAGGGGCAAAAATAGATCCTGTCTAGGCCAGGCAGACAGGGAATGTGTGACTAAGGAGAGTCACCGCATGGCCGTGGGGTGCTGAGGGACCCAAAACTCAGCCTTGATCATGAAGGTCAGAAGATCATGATCCACCCTATAGCCATGTTCCAACAGATCCTGCAAAGAGCACTTTTCAATCAGATGCTAATAGTCCAAGGCAGTGTGTGCTGGCAGGAAGGGCAGACCTAGCATGTGAAACACTCTCAGCATCAGAACTGTCTGAGTTCAAGGTCCCACCAGATGCCTGCAGAGCCTTCTGCTTGAGAGTTCAAAGTCCTGGCATAGAGGGGAGGGACACGATGTGCCGAGTTGGGACGGTCAGGGAACGGGGCTTCTTTGACGAACCCAAGATGCCTGCAAGGAGAACCAAGTTCCGGGAAACGGGAAACAGGAAATAAAATGGTTTAGTTTCATCAACCTGTAAGACCACAGTGCCAAATGTGTCTGGCTGGAAGCTCTACTCATGATCTGAATGGACCCCCCCAACCCCGCCCATACCTGTGGTCTAGGGCCCTCCTCTAGCCTCATGGATCCAGTCTTCCAGCAATGGTAGAAAGACCTTTCAGGCCTGGTAGGGCCAAGCTATTTTCTTTCATAACTTGCAGGACTGCCTCTAATTTATGCTGTTGGTACCCATTGCCCCCCCAGCAGCACTTTCCAGCATTATGAGGGCCAGCCAGGAGGGGACTATTTTCTTGAAGCCAAGGGCTTGAAGACATACACCACACTACATAGCTTCAATCGGCTGCGCATGTCCAAGGCACCCTGCCCAGCACCCACACACACCACCCAGGCCTCCAGCTGTCGCTCTGGAGCTCCCTCGTCTTGCCCCATTGAGTGGCTTTGCACTTCAACATGTCCTATCTCATCTGCACCCACTCTAAAGCCAGAGGCTCTGCCCGAATGGCGCCTAATTAGCTCCGTGTTCCAGCATATTCTTCATCTTCTCTCTGCTAATGGGGAGGGACTCAACTTGCAGTTTCAGAGCGCAGTGGGACACTGTTCTCTGGGCCAAGGTACCCAGAGAAGCACTCTCCCCTCCCTTTCTCCTCATTAAAGGAGTTCCTGGGAGCTCATCATGATCCCATCAAAACATAATCCAGAAATTTTTGGTTAATGGAATAGGCAGGAAACAGTTGATCTGGCTAATGGAGTTTCACAGACCTGTGTTGGGCGTTTTCCTCACATGTGTCAGGACACTTCTACCAACAGTATCTGCCTGTGTGATGCCACCTTGGCGTCCCTGAGTGTAAACCCAAAGAAGGAGGTGGAGCCCTCACAGCTGTGAGGCAAGACTGCAACCATTTTTTTTTTTTAACTCTATAAAAACAGCCAGGACATTTGGCTTTGCAGGCTCAGCGAAGTTTCTCTCCCTCCCCCCACCCCCATCTGTGAGTTATAACGAAACCACCAAGGCCATGCTGGTGACTCAGCAAGCGGGTTGAGAGGAGGAGGATGGTCTGGGAAGGCCCAGGGTGGTCTGAACACTGAGGCAGGGGGTTAGGTCCCTTCTCTTGACTTCACTGCAAAAGCTTACCTTCTGTGTGTGTGGAGGCTCCCTGAAGGTCCATGGGGGAGGGCTGCACTGGACTGGGAGCCCTGTCCCTAAGGCTTGCTCCACACAGCACATTAAAGGAGATGCAGTGGTGGACAATGTGCCGCTGGTGTATGGCTGTTGCTTCTGGAGACAGGATCCTATTGGTCGTGAGGCTGAGCAGGCAGCCTTAGAGAGGAGGGAACATTTTCTTCTTTCAAAAAAGCAGAGGTGCAGTTTGGGGCCACAGTTAGAAGAAAAGGAAGAGGCATACACTGGCCCATGGCGTAGCACAGCTGGGCTTGGGCTGGAGCCAGGGAATGGTCAGAGGCAAGGAAGGGAGGTTCACCCACCTCCACACCCATCTGCAGGGGACACTGGGAGCAGAGAGCTATGTCCAATTGGCAGGGAATCAGGGGACACCCCCTCTCATCTTCCTAGGCTCTGGGGAGGCCCTCTGCTCCAGCCCTGGCCTCTGTTAGCTTCTTGCCTGGTCAGGGTTGGCAGGGTTCAGCCAAACTCCCGCATATGAGTAACTGCAGATGTTGAAGTTCCCTGGAGAAAAGTTCTCTCAGTACCTGACTGAGCCTATCCACCATGAAGCTTGGCCAGCTGCAAGAGAGTGGATATGGCCAGTGTCCAGAGCCGGCATTATCTTGGGATGGCAGTGGTACTTAGTGGCTAGTTGGGAGCTGCAGGCCAGCTGGCCATGACAGCTGTCCTGAGTTACTCTAACTTTGGTTTGTGAGACAATGCCAGAAGCTCTGGCTACATACCTTCTCAGGAGCTGGTCAGGCTGGGGCAGTGTTGGAGCTGTTCTTCTGGAATCTTCTCAAAGTCTCAGCACCCCAGCTCTTAGGAGGTGACATGTCCATGGTGGCAGTGAACAGATATAGTCATAGCCAGGAAGCAGAGCCCTAGAAACCCTCTGTTCAGGAGCCCCAGACCTCCCCACACTCGGGTTATTAATGCCAGGCTTTTTGTTTGTTCTGGTTTTGTGAGATGGGTTCTCACCATATAGTTTACTTAGCTTGGAACTCACTATGTAGATCAGGCAGGTGTTGAACTCGCAATAATCCTGCTACCTTTGTCTCCTGAGTGCTGGGATTATAGGCACGAGCCACCATGGCTCCAGACTCTCTTAACACTTTTGCAGCAATGTAGAGTCAGGGCTTGGGAACTACACAAAAAGTATATACCTTCTTGGTCACTGTAAATATCAAATGTGATAATATAGAGAACTTAAGACAACACTTAAAGTTCCCTAGCTGGTAGCACAGGCTAAAATTCCTGGAGCGTCACAGAATATGTGCCTTGATTCATTCGGTCCTTCTCTTTTCGAGGCCACTCCTGCGCTGTCTCTCAGCCTGGCCATTGTAGATCCACCAAGTTGCCCGGCCCCCCTCCTGCCAGAAATCTGTCATTTGGGTCTGATTCCAGAGAAACTCTAGGCAAAGACAGCCAAGACGATGGCTACAAGGCTCTGCTCTGGCTTCCCTGGGTAACTAGGAAACTTGTTTCCAAGAGAAATTCCAGGCCAGGATGGGAGGTGGGACCCTCCACAGGCCTGATGAAAGGAACATAGTTAAAGAAAACAAAGGGCGGAAGTGAGCTTGAATGAGCAGCTAGATGGGTGTACAGGTGGATGGATGAATGGATTATGATGGGCAATGAATAGATTAGTGGAGGGAGGGAAGAATAAGTGCTAGGTGGATGAACAGATGGGGGAGTAGGTAGATGGATGGAGTGATGCATGGATAATGTGTAGATGGAGGGACGAACGGTTGATAAGAAACAGTATAGCAACATGGCTAGATGAATGAATGAGTAGATGGATAAATGGGAGTGTGAGTGAATGGATAGAAGAATGAGTTGATGGGTGGATGGATGGAAGAAGAGTAAACGGATGTAGAGAGGGATGACTGAGTGGGCAGGTATATGAATGGATGGGCGGATTAGTGGATTGATGAGTGGATGGGTGGATGAATGGATAATGAGTGGATAGATATGTGAAGGGATGGATGGGTGGATGGAGGACTAAGTGGGTGGTGAGTGGATAAATGGATGAGTGATAGAAGGACAGAAGGTTGTCAGGATTCGTCTCCTCCAATTATTAGCATCATGAGAAGGCCCCACTGTGTACAGGCTAGTCCTGGACCCCCTCTCCACGTGTCAGAAATATCACATGTAGACTGGGGGGTTGTCTTGCTTTGTTTTCCCCCACAAGGAGCTTTAAGGAGATGAGGTAGAAGCCATCTGAATAGCTCTTTGAAAACCGAGGCTGACCTGTATGAATGAAGTGTTATAATCCAGATTAAGTGGAATCTTAATTAGTGAAAAGTATGGATTAGATGGTGTTTTAAAAATTTGTTTATTCCTTTCACGTCTATGTCATTATGGGAACAAATTGCTAATAGCATATTTTCAAGTCGAGGTCCTGCTGGGCTTACTCCAATGAATAGGAAAAAAAAAGCTCATAATTAGCAGCCTTATTTGCATACAGACAATGAGTGTTCCTAAAGTCTTTAACCCTGTTCCCACAAGAGTAGCTCTGGCACTCTTGTTTTAAAGTGATTAAATTGCCTGGCAAGCCCCCCCCCCCTCAAGAGGAAGCCAAAAGGTGAGCGGAACTCAGCCAAGGTATCCTTACAAGTCCAGGGATTCCAAACGAAGATAGTCTCCATTAATAAACCTTCCCAGAACAGTACTGCAGAAACGGCACATGGAGAAATGGCCGTGAATTTCAGTGATCTTCACTGCGGGTTATAAAACCAAGTCAGAGGACGGCTTGCTGGGTGGCCTCCAGGCCCACACCCTTGGCTGTGTTGGACCATGAGCCTGATAGGTCCCAGTGCTTACTGCTGAAGCTGCAGCCCTTTGATGATTGGTGTCTGGAGTAGACAGGGCTGCCGCTGGGTGAGGACAGGCTACTTAGTTAAGTAGATGTTGAAGAGCTTGGGGCATACTGCCTGCACGTGACGACGGGCACCTGAGCCGCGTGGGAGGACTCCCGCACCACCTGAACAGAGACACTTTTGCTTCACTTCTGCTTTTTGAACACTGTGAAAACCTCTTGGCTCTTGCCCAGGATTCTTTTGTCGTTCCTCCAGGTAAAAAGCATATTTGGCAGGGTGAGCTGTTTTTCATACTGTTTGATGCTCTCTCCCTTCCGATTAAAACTATATGAGGCCCCAAGGCATATCCAGTGATCACGAGCCATTCTCTTGGCTAGACACACGGTTTTTACTTGAATAGCATTATTGTTAAATGACATAAAATGCAAGGGAAGTAAGACTGACTACTGCGCTGACTGAAATTTGGCCTACCGAGGAAGCTTTGAAATATCAAACATCAGAATTTTTACTTTCAGCCAAGACGAACTAACAGGGACCAGATTTACTCTTCCACCAAAACAACTAAAAAGTGGATAAAATATACGGAACATGTGTTAGACATTAGACATCAGGCAACAAACGACAGGGGTCCCCGAGGGAGAGCAAACAGGCAAGGAAAGGCCTTAGCTTTTGCTCCAGAGAGGGTTCCAGGCCTGGTGGGGGGTAGACAATCCAGGTAGAGCCTCTTAGCCTGCAGAGGGAGAGGTGGAGCAGGACCTCTCAGGACCCAAGGCTGGAAGGGAGGGAAATAACCAGAGGGCGTTCTGAAATCTACTGAGTGGAGGCCTGATGGGTCGAACAAGTCCTACCTGGGAAGGAACCACCTGAAAAGAAGGGAGGAGTGACCCTGGGACCTAACAGTGGGTCAGGGACAAGGTCCCATCTCACCCAGAGAGGAAGAATTCACAGGACACTCAAAGTGCCCTCAGGAGGATTTTGTTTTAGCAATGAGGAAGATTAGCCCCAGACTAAATACTGCTCCTGTGCTACCGACCAAAGCTTCAAACAAGGGAGACCCCTGACCATCAGGCACTCTCTCTAGTGATGTAACTGCGCTCCTAAGGAAGACACACATTGATGAGAACGCAAAGCACACCCAGTGCCCAACAAAGGGAGAACCACATACCAAATACCCAGTCTGAAACCAGCAGGCATAGTCAGAAGAGCAGAGGATACAGATCATGATGCCAAAAGACAGAGCAAAACAAAACAAAACAAAACAAAACAAAACAAAACAGAAAACAAGAAGCCAGATAATCCAAACAACTGAAAACGAGACAGGACAGCTTAACACACAAGAACATTAAACCATCATTATAGTTGCTTCTCATATGTTCAAAAAGTCAGAGGGACTATTTAGCCTGGACAGTATTTAAAAACCACAAATCAAACTTCTGCACTTGAAAGCTAGAGTGCCAATAGTGAAAAGTACAGTGTGTGTGTGTGTGGGGGGTTTGAGATGGCTTAGTGTATAAAGTGCAAGTGTGAGGAATGGAGTTCAGACCCCCCCCCCAGGTGGAGACAAGGATCCCTGGGGCAAACTGGATAGCCAGGTGATCTGAATAAGAGAACCCCAGGTTTTGTGAGAGGCCCTGCTTCAGTGAATAAAGTGGAGACCAACTGAGGTAGGCACCTGATGTCAATTTCTGGCTGTCACGTGCACACACACGCAAATGTGCCCACACGTATGCAGACATGCACGTATACAGTGCATATGCAAAAATGAGAATAGTGTAGCTGATAGAATTAAACAGAAAACAGAGCACTGTCCACTATATAAAATAAGAAGCAGAAAAATATAGGGGAAAAAAATTCCAGAGCATAAACAAGCTGTGGGTCACCTTCAAGCAACCGAAAGTATATGTATCATAGCCACTGAAGCACAGACAGAAACACTTGAACATAAAATAGCTAAAAATTTTCCACTTTTTATGAAAACTATAAATCTGTAGATCCATGAAGATCCGCAAACCTCAAATATGAGTGTGGTGGTTTGAATGAGCTGTCCACATAGCCTCATATGTTTTGAATACTTGATGCCCAGATGGTGGCAATTTGGGAGGTGGAGGAAGTGTGATGCTGGGCATGGGCTGTGGAATGTTATGGCTCAGCCTCTCCTTGCCAGAGCAGCTCACCCTTGTTGCTACCTTTCAGCTGATATGACCAGACGTGATGGCCAGCTGTCTACTCTGCCATGCTTTTCTTCACCATGAGGACACTTCACCTCCAGACTTTAAGCCCAAAATAAACCCTTTTCTCCCATCAGTTGCTTCTTGTCAGGTGTTTTGTTCCAGCAACAAGAAGGCTGTTATGCAAAACGAGACTTAAGGAAAATTGGACCAAGTTATATAATCAACTTACTGAAAACAAGTGACAAGGAGAAAAATCTTCAAGAAGGCAGAAGAGGGTTTGGAGAGATGGCTTAGCGGTTAAGGTGCTTGCCTGCAAAGACAAAGGACCCAAGTTTGAAACCCCAGGACCCATGTAAGCCAGATGCACAAGTGTCTGGAGTTCATTTGCAGTGGTTGGATTCCCTGGCATGCCCATTCTCTCTCTCCCTCTTTCTCTCTCACAAATAAATAAATAAATAAAATAAAATTAAATACTTTGGGCTGGAGAGATGGCTTAGCAGTTAAGGTGTTTGCCTGAAAAGCCTAAGGACGCTGGTTCGATTTTCCAGGTCCCATGTAAGCCAGATGCACAAGGGGGCACACACATCTGGAGTTCGTTTGCAGTGGCTAGAGGCCCATTCTCACTCTCTCTGTTTCTGTCTTTAACATAAAAAATTTAATTTAAAAAAAGAAGGCAGAAAAAAATGAAATTCTACCTATGAAGAACAAAGGTAACAATGATAGCAGATTGCACTGGAAATAGCATGACTTAAAGACAAGAGTAAGAGAGAGAGAGAGAGAGAGAGATTGAGTATACCAGAGCCTCTTACTGTTGCAAAAGATGCATGTACCACTCTGTGCCTTTGGCTTTATGTGAGGACTGGGGGATCAAACAGGGGCTGGCAGGCTTTTCAAACAAGTGTTTTTAACTGGCAAGTAATCTCTCCAGCCATGAACTGAAATTTCTATAGTAAAAAAAAAAAAAAATCATGTTTCAAATATAAAGTTGAAAATGGTCCAGTCTATCAACAAGCTAAGGGGGAAAAACATATATTCAAATCAATTTATAAGAAAACATATATGACAAAACTCATGTACATGATGATAGCTCTCAGTGAAGTATGAAGAGAACCCTTTTCAACCGAACAAAAGGCATAAATACAATCCTCAGTGAACACCATGCTTAAAGGAAAAGACAAACTTTCCTTAAGATGTGGAGCAGGCCAGGATGTCCACTTTCTGCAGTTTTTCTCATGGCAACAGAGATTCTTGCTAGGGTAATAGAAAAACATTTTTTTTTTTTAAGAGAGAGTGGGAGAGAGGGAGAGAGAGAAAGAATTGGCACGCCAGGGCCTCAGCCAACAAAATCGAACTCCAGACACTTGTGTCACCTAGTGGGCATGTGTGGCCTTGCGCTTGCCTTACCTTTGTGCATCTAGCTTACATGGGATCTGGAGAGTTGAACATGGGTCCTTAAACTTCTCAGGTAAGTGCCTTAACTGCTAAGCCATCTTTCCAGCCCTAAGAAAAAGAAATGAGCTGGGCGTGGTGGCGCACACCTTTAATCCCAGCACTCAGGAGGCAGAGGTAGGAGGATTGCTGTGAGTTCCAGGCCACCCTGAGACTACATAGTGAATTCCAGGTCAGCCTGGACCCGAGTGGAGACCCTACCTAGAAAAAGCAAAAACAAAAACAAAACAAACAAACAAACAAACAAACAAAAAACGAAAGGCATATAGAGTGGAGAGGGAAAAATAAACATGTCCCTATTTTCATATGATATGGGTATGTAGAAAGTCTCAAGGAATTTACAACAAAAGTCCTAGAACTAATAAGTGAATTCAGCAAGGTCAGAAAATGCCAATTGCATCTCTATGTTCTTAACAAGATATGTATGGACTTTAAATGTACACTATTATGTGCAGACAACCATGTAATAAATATATGCTTTGTGGTTTGAATGTAAAATGTTTCCCATAGACCTGTGTGTTTGAATATTGAATCCCCAGTTGATGGCACTGAGGAGGTGGAGCCTTGCTGGAAGATAAGAGTCATTGGGAGTGGGCCTTGACTTTTGCTAGCCCAGCCCCGTTTGCTTTCATTTTCTTCCTGATTATTTGTGTGATGCCAGATTCCTACTTCTACCACCATTTCTTCCCTGCCATGAAACTTCCTCTTGAAACTGTTGGTCAAAAAATAAATGCTTAGTGGTTAAGCATTTGTCTGTGAAGCCTAAGGACCCCGGTTTAAGGCTCGATTCCCCAGTACCCACATAAGCCAGATGCACAAGGTGGCGCATGCATCTGGTGTTCATTTGCAGTGGCTGGAGGCCCTGGTGCACCCATTCTCTCCCTCTCTCTCTGCCACTTTCTTTGTCTGTCACTCTCAAATAAATAAATAAAAATAAACAAAAACATTTTATTTAAAGAAACCCTCTCCTTCTTTACATTGCTTCTGGTAAGGTAGTTGTTCACAGCATTAAGAAAGTAACTACTATAATATGCATGTTAAAATGCAGGTGAAAGCAATTTTTTAAAAAGGCCTAAACTAGTGGAGAGACACTATATTTGTGGACTGGAAAATTTGATGTAGTAAACACGTTCATTCTACACAAACTGCTTTACAGTTTTAATGAAATTCTCATCAAGAGCTTAGCAAGGTTTTTGTAGAGCTAGAGAAGCTAATTCTAAGATAGGAATAGGGAGGTTCAGGACCTAGACTAGCTGGATTTTTTTGAATATATATATATATGTACATTTTATTGACAACTTCTATATTTATAGACACTAAACCATGATATTTCCCTCCCCCATTCCCCTTCAGAACACTACTCTCCATCATATCCCCTCCCTTTCTCCATCAGTCTCTCTTTTAATTTGATGTCATCATCTTTTTCTCCTATTAGGAGGGTCTTGTGGAGGTATTGCTAGGCACCGTGAGGTCATGAATCTTGAAGCCAATTTCTGTCTGGACAGTTGCATTGTAAGGAGTCGTACCCTTCCTTTGGCTCTTACATTCTTTCCATCCCCTCTTCCGCAATGGACCCTGAGCCTTGGAGGGTGTAATAGAGATGTTTCAGTGCTGGACACTCCTCCATCTCTTCTTCTCAGCACTATGTTGCCTTTTGGGTCATCCCAGTGGTCATCTCCATTTGAAAAGAGAAGCTTCTCTAACCAGAAGTGAGAGTAAAAAATATGGAATGCTTCACGAATTTGCGTGTCTTCCTTGCACAGGGGCCATGCTAATCTTCTCTGTATCGTTCCAATTTTAGTATATGTGCTGCCAAAGCGAGCACTAGCTGGATTATTTTGATAAAGAAGAGTAAAATAGGAAAAGTCACTTGACAAGATACCAAGGGCAACTGTGTAGTAGTATTGACACTGGCGGTGCTAGTGGGGAGAGAGATTCCTAGATCAGGGACGTAGACTAGAGAAACCAGAAAGAGGCTCAGATCTCACATCCAAAAGCAGAAGGGTTTTTTTTTTTTTTTTTTTTTTCCCTATAGATGGTTGTAGACCAGCTGGTGCAAGAGAAAATGATAAGTCTTGAAACTTGGGAGGTGGTCCAGTGATTGAAGGCACTTGCTTGATGGCCTAGATTCTGTTCCCTAGCCACCCACATAAAGCCAGATGGGTAATAATTGTTTGCATTGGAAAGAGATCATAGCACACTCATACACACACATACGCACAAATAAATAAGTAAATAAGAAATAAGAATATGTAAGTCTTCACCTAAGCTTTATTTATTCCTCAAAAAAATTATTCAGGATGGATTATGAGTTCAAATATAAAGGTAAAATGTTTCCCATAGACCTGTGTGTTTGAATATTGAATCCCCAGTTGATGGCACTGAGGAGGTGGAGCCTTGCTGGAAGATAAGAGTCATTGGGAGTGGGCCTTGACTTTTGCTAGCCCAGCCCCGTTTGCTTTCATTTTCTTCCTGATTATTTGTGTGATGCCAGATTCCTACTTCTACCACCATTTCTTCCCTGCCATGAAACTTCCTCTTGAAACTGTTGGTCAAAAAATAAATGCTTAGTGGTTAAGCATTTGTCTGTGAAGCCTAAGGACCCCGGTTTAAGGCTCGATTCCCCAGTACCCACATAAGCCAGATGCACAAGGTGGCGCATGCATCTGGTGTTCATTTGCAGTGGCTGGAGGCCCTGGTGCACCCATTCTCTCCCTCTCTCTCTGCCACTTTCTTTGTCTGTCACTCTCAAATAAATAAATAAAAATAAACAAAAACATTTTATTTAAAGAAACCCTCTCCTTCTTTACATTGCTTCTGGTAAGGTAGTTGTTCACAGCATTAAGAAAGTAACTACTATAATATGCATGTTAAAATGCAGGTGAAAGCAATTTTTTAAAAAGGCCTAAACTAGTGGAGAGACACTATATTTGTGGACTGGAAAATTTGATGTAGTAAACACGTTCATTCTACACAAACTGCTTTACAGTTTTAATGAAATTCTCATCAAGAGCTTAGCAAGGTTTTTGTAGAGCTAGAGAAGCTAATTCTAAGATAGGAATAGGGAGGTTCAGGACCTAGACTAGCTGGATTTTTTTGAATATATATATATATGTACATTTTATTGACAACTTCTATATTTATAGACACTAAACCATGATATTTCCCTCCCCCATTCCCCTTCAGAACACTACTCTCCATCATATCCCCTCCCTTTCTCCATCAGTCTCTCTTTAATTTGATGTCATCATCTTTTCTCCTATTAGGAGGGTCTTGTGGAGGTATTGCTAGGCACCGTGAGGTCATGAATCTTGAAGCCAATTTCTGTCTGGACAGTTGCATTGTAAGGAGTCGTACCCTTCCTTTGGCTCTTACATTCTTTCCATCCCCTCTTCCGCAATGGACCCTGAGCCTTGGAGGGTGTAATAGAGATGTTTCAGTGCTGGACACTCCTCCATCTCTTCTTCTCAGCACTATGTTGCCTTTTGGGTCATCCCAGTGGTCATCTCCATTTGAAAAGAGAAGCTTCTCTAACCAGAAGTGAGAGTAAAAAATATGGAATGCTTCACGAATTTGCGTGTCTTCCTTGCACAGGGGCCATGCTAATCTTCTCTGTATCGTTCCAATTTTAGTATATGTGCTGCCAAAGTGAGCACTAGCTGGATTATTTTGATAAAGAAGAATAAAATAGGAAAAGTCACTTGACAAGATACCAAGGGCAACTGTGTAGTAGTATTGACACTGGCGGTGCTAGTGGGGAGAGAGATTCCTAGATCAGGGACGTAGACTAGAGAAACCAGAAAGAGGCTCAGATCTCCACATCCAAAAGCAGAAGGGTTTTTTTTTTTTTTTTTTTTTCCCTATAGATGGTTGTAGACCAGCTGGTGCAAGAGAAAATGATAAGTCTTGAAACTTGGGGAGGTGGTCCAGTGATTGAAGGCACTTGCTTGATGGCCTAGATTCTGTTCCCTAGCCACCCACATAAAGCCAGATGGGTAATAATTGTTTGCATTGGAAAGAGATCATAGCACACTCATACACACACATACGCACAAATAAATAAGTAAATAAGAAATAAGAATATGTAAGTCTTCACCTAAGCTTTATTTATTCCTTAAAAAAATTATTCAGGATGGATTATGAGTTCAAATATAAAGCATATGACAAGAAATTTTTTGAAGCAAGCCCAATAGTCTGGCCTTTTTTTTAGTGTAAGAGAGTGAGAGCCAGAGAGAGAGAGAGAGAGAGAAAGAATTGGATTGCCAGGGCCTCCAGCCACTGCAATTGAAATTCAGACGTGTGCACCATCTTGTGCACATATGCAACTTTGCACACTTGCATCATTTTGTGATCTGGCTTACATGGGACCTGGAGAGTTGAACATGGGTCATTAGGCTTCACAGGCAAGCACCTTAACTGCTAAGAAATCTCTTCAGCCTGACAATAAATTTTTTAAAAATATTTATTTGAGAGAGAGAGAGAGAATGAGTGTTCCAGGGCCTCTAGCTACTGCAACAAACTCCAGACACAAGTGCCACCTTGTGCATCTGGCTTTACATGGGTACTAAGGAACTCAACCTGGGTCCTTAGGCTTTGCAGGCAAGCGCCTGCCTTAACTGCTGAGCCATCTTTCCAGCCCAACAATAAAAATTTTAGAATAGTAGACAAAAGGAAAATTTTAAGACCTAAGACTGGGGTGAGACATTCTTAGGTATGATATCAAAAGCTGACCTGTGAAAGGAGAGATATCCAACTGGACCTCACTGGAATTAACACACAAAAAAAGTTTTCACTCATGGAAAGTCCATTAAAAGACTGAAAAAAAGATATAGGCTGGAGGAGATCCTCACAAATTCCAGATCCAACAAAGGGTTTGCATTTGAGGATGCAAGGAATTTTGGAAGCTGGAAGTAAATAACTCAGGAGGAAACAGTAGAAAGACACAGGGGTTCATCTCGCACATACACACGTCTCTAGACACACAAGGCAGGGAACATATGAAAAGACATTCACTACCATTAGCCATTACAGAAATGTAAATTTGAACGACAATAATATATTACCACATGTGTATCAGAACAGCTAAAGTAAAAATAATGACCCATGTGTTGTTGGGATATCAAACAGTAGAGCAGCTTTGGGAAAGAACTGAGTAGTTTTTAGAAACTAAACATGCACTTAACATATCACGCAGCAGGTGCACTCTTGGGTCTTCATCTTAGAGAAATGGAAACTCACGTTCACCCCAAAACCCTGCACAGCACTACTCACAGAAGCTTTTTTTCCCATAATAGCCAAAAAATTAAAAACAGACAGGGCTGGGGCTGTGGCTCAATGGTAAATCACTTGCTCAGCATGCGTGACGCCCTGGGTTTGATCTCCAGCACGATATAAATTACATTCAAAACACCTCCCCACAATCCAACTCCTCAGCATCAGGAGAGCCATTAAGCAACAGGCTCCATCCACACAGTGGTCACTGCTGAGCCGAGGGAAGGGAGGAGCTGGTGACACAGAGGGTTAGAGGACTGTTCAGTGAGGAAAGCCAGTTTGGGTGGCTATAGGCTGCCTGCTTACAGGACATAGCAAACTGCAGGTGTCAAGAGAGAAATTAGCACCATGAGCCATGAGGAGACAGAGGTGATGATCCCGCATCTTGATTCTAGCAATGTTTGCATGAATTCATGTGTACAAAATACTGCAGGGAAGTGTGTGTATATATGTGCATATATGCATGTGAGACCAGAGGAACAGGAGTGAGCTCTGTAAGATGTACCAATTCTGGGCTGGAGAGATGACTTAGTGGTTAAGACACTTGCCTGAGAAGCCTAAGGACTCAGGTTCAATTCCCCAGGACCCACGTAAGCCAGATATACAAGGTGGCACATGCCTCTGGAGTCCATTTGCAGCGGCTAGAAGCCCCGGCACAACCATTCTTTCTCTCTCTCTCTCTCCCCCTCTTTCTCACTCTCTCAAGTAAATAAATAAAATCTTTCTTTTCTTTCTTTCTTTCTTTTTTTTTTTTTAAGATCTATCAGTGCTTAATTCACTGTTGGGGCAGATGTGGTGAAGGGTCTGTATGATCTCTCTGTGTTTTTTAAAATTGTTTTGCAGTTTCTTTTGAATTTAAAATTATTTAAGGCGAGCTGGAGAGATGGCTTAGTGGTTAAGTTGTTTGCCTGCAAAGCCAAAGGATCCCGGTTTGATTCTCCAGATGCACAAGGGGGCACATGCATCTGGAGTTCATTTGCAGAGGCTGGAGGCTTTGGCGCGCCCATTCTCTCCCTCTCTCTTTCTCTCTCTCTCTCTGCCTCTTTCTCTCTCTCAAATAAATAAATAAAATATATAGTTAAAAAATTATTTAAGGTAAGAAAATAAGAATAAAACAGACAACACAAGGGCTTTTCCACGTATATTAAAGCCTGAAATAACTCACCCTGCCAAACCTGCAGCACATGCTCTGCTAGACAGAGGGTCTTTCCAAGAAGAAGAGGGGCTCAAACTTCAGAAAACATGACAGCACTGGCAATGGTATCACATAGGAAAATGCAAACAATACTTTTACTTTATCATGTAAATTTTTGTAGCATGTAATTTACTATTTATTTGTTTATTTTTGAGACAGGCTCTCACGGAGCTCAAACTGGCCTGGAATTCACTATGTAGCTGAGAGTGACCTTGAACGTTTCATTCTCCTGTGTGCTGGGATTACAGAACATGCCCCACCATGGCTGCTTGATGTAATGCTGGGGATTGAACTAAGGGCTTTGTGCATGTGAGGCAAGCACTCTACCCGCTGAGCCACATACCTAGCATAATTTACTTAAAAAAATTTTTCAGGGGCCAGAGAGATGACTTAGCACTTAAGATGCTTGCTTGCAAAGCCAAAGGACCCAGGTTCGATTCCCCAGTACCCAAGTGTTGCAGTCAGGTTTGCATTGCTGGCAGAAATCGCCCGCCAAGATCAGCTTGTGGGGAAAAGAAGGTTTATTTTGGCTTACAGGCTGGAAGGGAAGCTCCACAAGGGCAGGGGAAAATGATGGCATGAGCAGAGGGTGGACATCACCCCCGGCCGACATCAGATGGACAATAATGCAGGACAGTGTGCCAAACACTGGCATGGAAAACTAGCTATAATACCCATAGCCCACCCCAATAATACACTGCTTCTAGGAGGTGTTAATTCCCAAATCTCCATCAGCTGGGACCCCAGCATTCAGAACACCGAAGTTTATGGAGGACACCTGAATCAAACTACCACATCAAGTAAGCCAAATGTACAAGGTGGCACATCCATCTGGAGTTCGTTTGCACTGGCTAGAGGCCCTGGTGCACCCATTTTCTCCATCTATTTGCCTCTTTCTCTCTCAAGTAAATAAAATGTTTTCTAAAAAAAAAAAACTTAATTATTTATTGGCAAGCAAAGAAAGAGATAGTGAGAAGAGAGACAGAATGGGGACGCCAGGGCCTCCAGCTGCTGCAAACAGATTCCTGACGGGTGTGCTTCTGTGTGCATCTGGCTTTATGTGGGGTAACTGGGGAATCAAACCAGAGCTGTTAGGCTTTGTAGGCAAATGCCTTAACCACCAGGCAATCTCTCCAGGTCATAATTTACTTTTCTTTTTAATTGCAACATATTGCAAAATCTGCCAGGTAAGATGTTTTATGGCACCAGCATAAAAGCTGAGTAAGTAGACTGTCCCAGTTGAAGGTCTACATGGCTCCCATCTGGCACAGTGCACCCTGGAATGGGTAAAGATGCTTCCCATCAAACCCTAGAGCACCCCTGAGGTGACAGTGTCCAGTCCTAGCCCATGAACTTGCACAGGAGAAAGTGTGGGGCCATAAAGAAGCTGTTTTGCTTTGAATGTGAAGTGTTCCCCATATGCTTATAAGTTTGAACACTTGGTCCCCAGCTGGTGGCGCTGTTTGGGAAGGTTGTGGAACCTGTAGGAGGTAGAGCCTCCCTGGAGGAAGTGAATCTCTGTAGGTGGGCCTTGAGGTTTTATAGCCTGGCCTTGCTTCCTATTTGCTCTTTGCTTCCTGTGAGGAGATGAGGAGTCCCCCACCATGTAGACCCACCCGCCCCCCAGGCCTTCCCTGCCATTATCAAGTGTATCCCTTCAAACTCTAAGCCACCCCCCCACAAAAAAAACCAACCCTTTCTTTCCTTAAGTCACATTTTGGTTGCAGTCACAAGAATAGTAACTAATACAGAAAACAAAAGAAGGTGGAAAAGGCAGAAGGGATGGATCAAAGAGACAAGATGGTGGATTTAAACTCAACCATATCAATAATTATATTAAACTCAATAGTCTAAAATGTCCCTTTCAGAGGTAGAGATGGTGAAATTACATAGAAAAGTAAGAACAAACTAAATGCCTACAGAAGTCCTTTACATAAAAGGATACATACATACATAAAAAGATGGCTTAATTTCTTTGTAAAATAGTATTTAGAATATTTTTCTCATATACACACAGAAGTCAGAATCATTCTTTGTAAACCATCTAAGTAAATTGTAATAATTTTAGGCCAGTTATGGGCCAAGTACATGATTTTAAATAATGTATTTGGTTTTTTTATAGTATGGTTCTGTATAAGTAAAATGTATCAAAATTTAATTTTAATTGTATAATAACATACTTTCTAAAGATACCAAATGTCTCAATATGCTTAACATTACTTCAAGGGTATGGTGAGTTGCTGTTATCATTTCTATGAGATTTTAAATATAAAACACTAAGTGCCAGGCGTGGTGGCACACGCCTTTAATCCCAGCACTCAGCAGGCAGAGGTAGGAGGATTGCTGTGAGTTCGAGGTCACCCTGAGACTACATAGTGAATTCCAGGTCAGCCTGGGCTAGAGTGAGACCCTACCAAAAAAAAACCAAACAAACAAACAAACAAACACCAAAAAACACTAAGTCACAGCTAGTGAATGGGAAGCTGATGGAGACAGATGAAAGCATGTTGGCATGCATTGTTTCTTTGTGAATTCATAACTGCTTTGTTCGTTTGGTGTTAGGGATTATCTGATGTTATTACTGCAGGCACCCTAAAACTTCAGCTAACTGAAGGATTAAAGGAGAACACTTGTCCTACCCTTCCTGTGGCCGAATCACGCAGGGCAATTAAAATTAGTACTCATAAAAGAAGATACAAAAGGGTTAAAATTAAAAGCCTGAATAAATGTTTACTTTGCCACATAAAAGGTTAATTGAACCACCACACCGGGTAGATTTCAGAGCAAATAATCTCACCAGTGACAAGGAAAGTGACTCCATGATAACGAAGGGGTTGGTGAATTTGGAGTGCATATCAACTCTAAATAACCTGGACACCCAAAAGTGGGGCTTCAAAATAGGTGAAGCAAAAGCCAGTGCAAGTGCCAGCAGACATGAGTAAAGCCACAATGTGAGTTGGAGTTAAGTAACTCTTTACAAGAGGTAGAAAATCAACCAGGACCCAGAAGACTCAAGCAGCGCTAGTGAACAGCTTGACCTAACTAGGGTTTCTAGTATGATCTACTTGACTGGACACAATATACATTTAAATATTTATTTATTATTTATTTATTTGCATGACTGGGTGTGTGTGTGTGTGTGGGTGTGTACCAGGACCCATGCCACTACAAACGAATGTCATGTGCTTGTACCACTTTTTGCATTTAGCTTGTGTGGGTGGCTAGGGACTTTAACTCCGGGTTGGCAGACTTTGCAAGCAAGCTCTTTTAACTGCCATGACAATTTTCTAGCCCCACAACATGCATTTAAAAATTTATTTTATTTCTATAATTATTTTGAGAATGAGGACACCAGGGCCTCCAGCCACTGCACATGAATTCCAGATGCATGTGACACCATATGTATCTGGCTTACATGGGGCCTGGGGAATCAAACCTGGGTCCTTAGGCTTTGCAGGCAAGCCCCTTAACCGCTAAGCCATCTCTCCAGCCCCACAACATACATTTTTAAAAAAATCATGTACTCAGGAGCATTCCCAAGACAGCTCACTTCTGGGTCATAACACAAGTCTTAACGAATGGAAAATCTAAAATCATATTCTCTAACAGTTATGGAATTGGGTTATCTGGATAATCCCCAAATATTTGACAGCCAGCATGCTTTCGGTAGGTCAAATAAGTCAAGCTGAAATTAGAAAGGACTTTGGATACATGAAATGAGAGCATCAGAAATATCAGATCTATGAGCACAACAATGGGATCCAGTCTACATAGGCAGGACGCAAAGAAAACCATGCCACCACATGCCTACTTCAGAAGAGGGCTCAGATCTATGAGCTCAATGCCCATCTTCAGAAACCAGATGACGGAGAGGAAATGAAAGAGGGAAGATGAGAAGAAATGATGGAAAAGTAGAGGTTATCAATTAAAGAAGTGGCTTTGTAACGGCAGGCAACAGATCGCATCTTAGTGAGTACAAAGCCAAAACAAACATGGCTAAGAAATAAGAGCGGAGAAAGATTTACTACTTGCAGTAGGCAAGGGGAGTGCAGGATCTATTTCCTAAGCTACGCCTTCCTTGAACAAAGGAAGTGTGGGGGATTTTATTGGGAGATCCCACATGTATTTATGCAGGAAAGCAGCCACATATCCGAGCATGCTCAGTTCAAGATGCATATTACAGACAGAGCGTGCTCAGTTTTGGGTCATAGTTTGTGAAGGAATGATGGTGGACAGGAATACTTGTTGGCATACTCAGCTTCTCATCCCCCAAAAGATACTTTGAAGGTGAGGCAAAATAGAAGTTTTCCCCTAAGGGCACTGCCTCACTCAGTGGCTAATAGCTTGCTTCAAGAAAGACCCACAAGGGCTTGAGACATGGCTTAGCAGTTCAGGCGCTTGCCTGTGAAGCCTAAGGATCCAGGTTTGACTCCCCAGAGCCCACATAAGCCAGATGCACATGGTGGTGCATGTGTCTGGAGTTTCTTTAGAGGCTAGAGGCCCTGTGATGCCTATTCTCTTTCTCTCCCTCTCTCTTATAAATAAATAAATTAATTAAAAAATTTTAAAAAGACCCACAAAATTGGGGCCGATGAGATGCTCAGTGAAGTAAGTGCTTGCCATGCACACATGGCGACCTGAGTTAATACTGGGTGAGTGTGGGAGCTACCCATAAGTTTAGTGGTCGGGAGGTGGAGACAGAGGATCCCTGAGGCAAGTTGGCTATTGAGTCTGGGTGAATGGGCAAGCCCTGGGTTCAAGTGAGAAACCTAGTCCAGTAAATAAGGAGGAGAGCGACTGATGAACACCCCTGACATCAACCTCTGGCCTACACACACACCTGCACACATGTGTACCTGCATGCATGTGAACACCCCTGTGCACCTGCATGCATACCACATACACATGCACGTGCAAAAAAAAATGATAAGCCTGTATGGTCAGGCTAGTCAGAGAAAAAGAGAGAAGACACAAATGGCTAAGGTCAGAGTGCAAGAGAGGAAAGGCACCAGGGGGATTCTCTGAGAACCACAGGTAACAGAGGAATATTATGAATAACTTGATGCCAACAGATTCCACAACTTAGATTAAAAAAAAAAAAAAGACAGGTACTGGGGCTGGTAGTTAAGGCATTTGCTTGCGAAGCCAAAGGCTCCCGGTTTGATTCTCCAGGACCCACGTAAGCCAGAGACACAACGGGGCGCGTGCATCTGGAATTCTTTTGCAGTGGCTGGAGGCCCTGGTGCGCCCATTCTCTCTCTCTCTCTCCCTCTCTCTCCTTCTTTCTCTCTCAAATAAATAAAAATATAGTAAATAAAAAAACTTTAAAATAAAGACAGGGCTGGAGGCTTAGCAGTTAAGGGGTTTGCCTGCAAAGCCAAAGGACCCAGGTTCGATTCCCCAGGACCCACATTAGCCAGATGCACAAGGGAGCACACATGTCTGGAGTTCATTTGCAATGGCTGGAGGCCCTGGCATGCCCATTCTCTCTCTCTCTCTCTCAAATAAATAAAAATAAAAATAAAATACAGATAACTGAAATGTCAGAAACTACCAAAGACATAGACTATCAAAAACTAAATGGCCCAAATAATGCTGTAGGCATTAAAGCAAGTGAATTTTTAGTGTAAAGGAAAATTGAAACACAGATAATGCTGCTGAGAAATTCTACACGACTTTGCAGACTGAAGGGGAAGGGAGCCTTTCCAGTCAGCGTCCATCTGATGTTAAAACCAGACCAAGGCATGGTGCCATCATTCCTCACACCATGGAGTAAAGCCCAACCCCAGGCTTCAATTGTGTCCTATAAAAGAAGTAAAGGGGCGTGTGGATTCTGCACTCTGCAGCCAGAGTCTTTGCCCTGGGCGTTTCCATGAATCGATTGCCAGTTTAGAACTTAAAAGGGAAGGGAAAGGCAGATGAGAGGTAGGGGAAATGGTAAGGAAGTGGTGCAATGTGGGAGGATAGCTCAGCATGGTTTGGACCTGCCTAGACACAGGGAGTGTGACAAGGCTCCCAAGAAGGCTCCTGTGTTCAAAGTTAGACCTCTCCTGTTTGCAGGGCGAGAGTTGTTTCACAAAAGGTACTATAGAAAGCGCTTGTAGAATGTGAGACCAATAATAGTAATGTCCCATTAAATGCGGAGTATATTAGTTCAACCTTTGTCTTGGCATTAAAAAACTAATAATAACCAGTCATTACTTGCTGGGACAGAGAACTGCCAGAGTGCAAGGAAGGGCCTTTGGCAGTTGACTTCATGGATCAGCATTGTGGAGACTGGGCAATGGTTTTCGGGTGGCTCTGAGTCTTTGTGCCAGTGGGATAGTGGAGGGTGAACCCCTGGGAAGAGCACAGTGTTAGAACCTGTAAATGTGGGGGCTGGATGACTTATTGTACAGCTGGATATCAGCCTAGGTGGCCCGGAACTTGCTGAAGGTTCCCACACATTTTCTTTTTGTTCCTGGAGAATGAGTAGCATACCAAAAAATGAAATCCGGGCTGGAGAGATTGCTTAGTGGTTAAGCGCTTGCCTATGAAGCCTAAGGACCGAGGTTTGAGGCTCGATTCCCCAGGACCCACTTAAGCTGGATGCACAAGGTGGAGCATGCATCTGGAGTTCATGTGCAGTGGCTGGAGGCCCTGGCGCACCGATTCCCTCTCTCTCTCTCTCTCTCTCTGCCTCTTTCTCTGTCTGTCACTCTCAAATAAATATAAAAAAAGAAAAAGAACTTTAAGAAAGAAAAACATCACAGAGATGGTAGAAGTTTGCAAAAGGCTTGTGTCCTTCCTCTCTTGGCAGGGATATCAAGTGTTATGAATCAGCCAGAGGAATGTTGGGAACTGGACTTAGTCACTCAGTGGAGACACAAGGCATGGGAGTAGGAATGGGGTGACTCTTTAGTCCTGGACTCAGGAGAGCCTTGGTAGGTCCCTAAGACCCATGACACACTCAGGTGGGTCTGGGGTGTAAGGATCTTGGCATAGGCTGGGCAAACCCAGAAAGAGCCCTGAATGGCATTGGAGGTTCCAGCTGACATTCAGGCAGCTCCCTGGAGGTCACACATGGCCACAGCATAGTCCAGGGAGAGGCCATGTCTTTCCTGCCCAGAGGAGTCTCTGGAGGGCTGTGTCCCTGCAGGGTGGCTCAGTATACACCTTGGGCTGGCACCATGGGTGGCCTTTTGCATGTTGCCTGGCTTTCCCCCACATTTCTCTTCTTCTGTGATGACTGGTGTTGGTGACCCTTGGTGGAGACAGGGTCTGAACTAGAAAGCTCACCCATCATACTGACTACTGTCCCTGATCCTTAGCCATACAATGAGAATCAGCTTCTCCTTGGCTCTCCCTGCTCCTTGGCAGTCTGTTCTCAGCAATAGCTCATGTAGTCAGCTCCGTCGCCGCCACCCTGCCACAACCCCCTTACCCCGACGGGTCCCAGCCTCTTGACTTTCCATGTCTTTGCAACACAAACACAAACGTTAATGACTTACCACAAAACTTTTTCTGCAGTGGGTGGAGGTTTGGTAAGGACAGCTGGTCTCTGTTGTCCTCCATGTCCAGTGGAGATGTCAAGGCTGGGCAGAAGGCCCTGGAACTTGCTCACCATCTATGGTCTTCTTTGCTTTTTTTATGTTGGTACTTGCTGATCCCCAGCAGTATGCCCTGGTACACTGTTTTTATTTATTTATTTATTTATTTATTTATTTATTTATTTATTTATTTATTTATGAGAGAGGGAGGGAGAGAATGGGTACACCAGAGCCTCTCACCACTGCAAACGAACTCCAGATGCATGCGTCCCCTTGTGCATCTGGCATCAAAGTCTGGTGGTTAGAGTTGGCAGAAAAGCATCTTAACAGCCAAGCCATCTCTCCAGCACCCGTCCCCCCAGTATATTCTTGTATGACCTTCTGTGTGGCCTGGCTTCCTTATGGCATGGTGGTCAGTCCCAGGGTGAGCATCCAGTAAGACTGAAGGAGGATGCTTCCCTGCCCTTCAGAGTCCTGGGGTTTCTGGGTATCCTGTCCACAGCAGCACTGAGTCAGCCCATGCCAAGGTAGGGGGACCAGAATGCTTTTAAGTGATAAGAACAGGCACCATGAGGATATGCCTTTGGCCACTCCCTCTCCTTCCATTTTCTCTACATTGTGAGACGGGGAACTCTCTTCTAAGGTCACAGGTAGCCTGCCTATGACTTAGGGAATGGCATCTAAGAATGAGCTAGGTAGGGTGAAGAAATCCAAGCCCCAGTGTCCACTCAGGGCTGTGGAAGCAGCCATCCACACTTGAGCCCAGTGTCCACTCAGGGCTGTGGGAATATCCACACTTGAGCCCAGTGTCCACTCAAGGCTGTGGGAATAGCCATCCACGCTTGAGCCCAGTGTCCACTCAGGGCTGTGGGAATAGCCATCCACACTTGAGCCCAGTGTCCACTCAGGGCTGTGGGAACAGCCATCCACACTTGAGCCTAGTGTCCACTCAGGGCTGTGGGAACAGCCATCCACACTTGAGCCTAGTGTCCACTCAGGGCTGTGGGAACAGCCATCCACACTTGAGCCCAGTGTCCACTCAGGGCTGTGGGAACAGCCATCCACACTTGAGCCCAGTGTCCACTCAGGGCTGTGGGAACAGCCATCCACACTTGAGCCTAGTGTCCACTCAGGGCTGTGGGAACAGCCATCCACACTTGAGCCCAGTGTCCACTCAGGGCTGTGGGAACAGCCATCCACACTTGAGCCCAGTGTCCACTCAGGGCTGTGGGAACAGCCATCCACACTTGAGCCCAGTGTCCACTCAGGGCTGTGGGAATAGCCATCCACACTTGAGCCCAGTGTCCACTCAGGGCTGTGGGAATAGCCATCCACACTTGAGCCCAGTGTCCACTCAGGGCTGTGGGAACAGCCATCCACACTTGAGCCCAGTGTCCACTCAGGGCTGTGGGAATAGCCATCCCACTTGAGCCCAGTGTCCACTCAGGGCTGTGGGAACAGCCATCCACACTTGAGCCCAGTGTCCACTCAGGGCTGTGGGAACAGCCATCCACACTTGAGCCCAGTGTCCACCAGGGCTGTGGGAACAGCCATCCACACTTGAGCCCAGTGTCCACTCAGGGCTGTGGGAACAGCCATCCCATGAGCCCAGTGTCCACTCAGGGCTGTGGGAATAGCCATTGAGCCCAGTGTCCACTCAGGGCTGTGGGAACAACCATCCACACTTGAGCCCAGTGTCCACTCAGGGCTGTGGGAATAGCCATCCACACTTGAGCCCAGTGTCCACTCAGGGCTGTGGGAACAGCCATCCACACTTGAGCCCAGTGTCCACTCAGGGCTGTGGGAATAGCCATCCACACTTGAGCCCAGTGTCCACTCAGGGATGTGGGAACAACCATCCACACTTGAGCCCAGTGTCCACTCAGGGCTGTGGGAACAGCCATCCACACTTGAGCCCAGTGTCCACTCAGGGCTGTGGGAACAGCCATCCACACTTGAGCCCAGTGTCCACTCAGGGCTGTGGGAACAGCCATCCACACTTGAGCCCAGTGTCCACTCAGGGCTGTGGGAACAGCCATCCACACTTGAGCCTAGTGTCCACTCAGGGCTGTGGGAACAGCCATCCACACTTGAGCCCAGTGTCCACTCAGGGCTGTCCAGCCATCCACACTTGAGCCCAGTGTCCACTCAGGGCTGTGGGAACAGCCATCCACACTTGAGCCCAGTGTCCACTCAGGGCTGTGGGAACAGCCATCCACACTTGAGCCCAGTGTCCACTCAGGGCTGTGGGAACAGCCATCCATACCCTCAAAGTATGGCCTCAGGGGCCTAAGCCTGGAGACACATAATGTTGAAAGTGCCCTTCTCCGGAGGCACACTGTGGCAGTGACAGACTCATGGCTGGGGAAGGTGACAGGGATGCAAGGGTGGTGAGAGCAGGTGGGCTCAGCTCCTCATTCTGTTAGCCCCAGGCCAGGTCAGGTCAGGTGACAACAATCAGAAAAAGGGCTTGGCATTGAGCCCGACAACCATGGCCGAAGTCCTTTTGGTGAACCTGGCACCAAATAGATTCCCACTTATATTTTCCTCCCATTTATTTATTTATTTTTGAGAAAGGAGGAAAGTTCTGGTAATGTAAGCCCATTAGCAGCAGTGAGGGGCCATTGCTTCATTCCTCACTTACTCACACTGTGAGCAGACCAGACCACCTGTGTCCTGTCAGGAGGTGGGGAACATACCTGTTGGTCACAGGGCCAGAGTCATTGGTCACCCCCATCTAGAAACTGCACATGCTTTGAACTGCCTTAGCAGAAAGCCAGGAACGGGATGTTGCTTTTCTTGGTGGCAGCTGTACAAGGTTTACAGTGGCTCTGCCCTTTGGGGACAGCTTCTCTCTCCAGGCTTGCTCTGGAAATCTTCACTGTGTCTCTTTTCTCCACTATGTTAGTTTGTGTGAGAAGTAAAATGAGTGTCACCAGGGGGCTCAGCTGGCACCACAGGAATGACTCACACAGTCTTGTGGTCCTGCTTCCCGGCAGAAACCCTAGACGGACCAGCTCTGCTGGGAGTCGTCACAGGCAGGCAAGGGGTCTGCTTTCAGCTTCCGTCTAAGCAAACGTTCAGTCATCTTTGACCTAACTTAATTTTTTTTTGGCATAAAGAATTATAAATACGATGTGCTTCACATATGTAACTCCAAATTAGGTTAGTGAGCTGGGTCTGTCTTGGGCATGGATAATTTAAACAGTCCCATACAGTTACATTCAGTTGCCCCATGACCAGGACACCCCCTACTCAGCATTTACCTTGAGTTGAGAAATAAATTCACAGCAGCCAGAAAACTCAAAGTAGCCGATTCACGCTAGGAATTGTGAGGAAGCCTGCACAATGGGGTGTCGTGTCTTCCCATGGGGATCACATGCTACCATGTTGGATGGACCTTAGGGGTAGAAAGGAGCCAGGTTCACAGGACTCTGTGTGGTGTGACTCTATTTGTACCAAATGTCCCAAGACAGATAATCTCTCAGGCCTCAGGGCCCAGGAACAGTTGTGGGCTTTTTCTTTGAGGGTGATGGCCACATTTTGGAACTAGACAGACCTTTGTGAATGCTGAACATGCCACACTGAGCCACGCACTCAAAAAATGGCGAATCCCATCTTCTGTGAATTCTACCTCAGTTTAAAATATCTTATTTTTATCAAAGTGCATGTGTCCCACGTGGCTCCTGGGGAATTGAACCTGGGTCTTTTGGTTTTGCAGGCAAATGCCTTAACTGCTAAGCCATCCCTCCAACCCTCCATCACAGTTTAAAAAGACAAACAAGAAAGGCTGATCAAGAAAGGCTTAACTAAATGAGGTTTTCCCACCTCTGCCTTGTTTTAGCTTCCTTCCTATACACTTGTCAAACACACTCTCACATGCAGCTTACTGACCAGGTGGAATGAATTTTGTAAATACTTTATCAGTGTCAAGAAGAGACTCCCCCCCACTGCTGTCCACCCATAGTGTGATCCTTGAGGTAGGCAGTGGGCATCAGGGCCCATTGGATGGATCAGAGGGACATGGAAGATTAGGCCATGAGACTCTAGCACAGGCAGCTGGATCCCAAACATCTGGGCTTTTGCTAAGGCTGCATTTGATCATGAGGGCAAATTAGATGCTTATCAGGTTTTTTTTTTTTTTTTTTTTTTTTGTCTCAGAGTCTCAAGTCAGCAATAAAGCAGATATGAACTTGTTCCTGCTTTTCTCATAGTAAAACGAGTTTAAGAAAACCCACCAGTTTGCTAAGCTTCTGAGTGGTTTTAGCTATGGAAGGCAGATGGTATAGAGGCTGCTAAGGACCTGAACACTGTGCAGTGGTGCGGAGCACCCAAGAACCCTGGTTAAACAGAGACCATTCTTAGCTTTCCAGAAAAATGCAGCCTTGGTTGTGGAGGACATGAGAGCCACATACAACTGCTGTGGTGGCTTCCTTCTTGACCTCCTTGCTAGAAACAAGCAAGGGAATCTTTCTTAAAAATATTGTTTAAACATAGCTGAGCATGGTGGTATATTCCTTTAATCCTAGCACTCAGGAGGCAGAGGTAGGAGGATCGCCATGAGTTCAAGGCCACCCTGAGACTACATAGTGAATTCCAGGTCAGCCTGAGCTAGAGTGACACCCTACCTTGAAAAACCAATAAATAGTTTAAAGTTAATTACAACCAGAGAGAGATGGCGGGGTGGGGGGAGAAAAAGAGAGTGGGGGAATGTGATGCTAGGGCTTCCTGCCATTGCAAATGAGCTTCATATGCATGCACCACTTTGTGCATCTGATGTTACCTGGGTTCTGAGGACTCAAACCCTGGCTGTCAGGCTTTGCAAGCAAGTGCCTTTGATTGCTGAGCCATCTCTCCAGCCAAAATGAGAGATTCTTTTTCTTTTTTTTGACAAGGTCTCACTGTAGCCCAGGCTAACCTCTAGAACTTATTGTGTAGCCCAGGGTAGTCTTAAACTCATGGCTATCTTTTAACCTCGGCCTCCTGAGTGCTTGGGATTACAGGAGTGAGCTGTCATGCCCTGTCACCCTGGATTAAGAACAATTCTTTATTACTTAAGAGTTAATAGATAGGGGTATAGAACTTCAGCTTCTTAGGAAGAATCTACCCCTCATTTTGTAAATGTGTATGTATCTGAGGGATATAAAATTCTATTCCTGGGACAGGGAAAAAATGGGAACCTTCAAAGCTCACACTGACAGGGGCAGTTCCCAGCACTCTAGCTGTCACACACAACCGCCATCTCTCCAAGTCCAGCTAGACCAGCTCCCAGCACAGCTATTCTGCAGATCCACGATTCTGTTATTGTCCCCAGGGCCCAGCATATGAGACATGGGCCTACCACTCATCCATAGATTCAAGATTCTGTATACGGTAAGCCACTCAGCTCCTCCACACCCTCCTTTGCCACTTGCTGAACCGGGAGGAGCCCATGAGCTGCAGTAGAACTTACCTTAAGCAACCATCAAAACAGCAACCTGGGGCTGGAGAGATGGCTTAGTGGTTAAGGCGCCTGCCTCCTAAACCTAAGAACACTGGTTCCAATCTCCAGGTCCCACGTTTAGCCAGGTGCAAAGTGACGCAAGGGCGCAATGCTGCACTTGATGCACTTGACCACGAGGGGGCACACGCATCTGGATTTTGTTCGCACCAGCTGAGAGGCTGCTGGCACGCCCATCTCTATGTCTTCCTCTCCCTCTCTCTCTCCACACACACACACACACACACACACACAGCAACCTGGTCTGGCGGATGATGCATAACCATTGCTCTAGGCAAGGGTGATTTCTCTAGTACTTCAAGTCCATTTGCTAACCTTTTAGCAAAGCTAATAGGAATTTTTGCAGTTTATAAAGCCTTAGAAGCTAAATATTGTTTCAGAAAGACACCTGAGAACGGTAACTACCATGGTGGCCCAGGTCTCTCCTTGGTTTGTGAGTGGCTCAATATATGTTTTTTATCCCAAGCGTGAAGGAGAGGTCTCAGTGAGGGAGTGCTCAGAGAAGCAAGGAGAGAGAGAGAGAGAGAAAGCAGGATCATGTCAGCCAAAGCACAGGCACCCTCTTGCTAAAAGAACTGTCCAATCACATATAAACATGTGGGTGGCCAGAGCCTCACCCAGGATCTCTCTGTGAGCAAAAGTATTTGGCAAAAGCAAAAGTTCCTTCCCCACCTAGACTGGATAAGCACTTTGAAGTCATTTGTTTAGAGCGCCCAGGAACTGTACCAAATAGCCGCTCGTTTCTGGTAAGAAGAAGAGAGCTAGACACACTGTTTTGGCATTCAGGTGACCACAGGAGCAGCCAATTCCACTTTCATGAATCACTTGTCACAGACCCCCACACACATATGCAATAAAGAATTACAGGGCTGGAGAGATTGCTTAGTGGTTAAGGCATTTGCCTGCGAAGCCTAAGGACCCTTGTTCAATGCCCCAGTACCCACTTAAGCCAGATGCACAGGGTAGCACATGAGTCTGGAGTTCATTTGCAGTGGCTAGAGGCCCTGGCGCACCCATTCTCTCTCAAAATAAGTAAATAAATAAATAAATAAATAAATAAATAAATAAATAAAAGGAAGAAGTACACCCCACAAAGCAATGAGTCATTCTCAGAGATTGTCCAGCAAAACAAAAATACTGCTTTATTGGATCTGTTTTCTAACTACAAAGATAGCTGACACAAATATCAAACACTTGCTTTCATATGACAGTCTTTAAGAAGAGTTCATGCAACATGATACTAAGCACAGAGTACATACTGGCTGCAGACGGGAGGCAGCCTATGGGTGACCAGAAGCTACCTATGTACAAGGCGGTGGCGCACATCAGCTCTTCACAGTCGTGTGCAGACGTTCAAATATGGCTTTCGGACTTTTTTGTTTCTTTCCGTGAGTTGGAGAAAGGTAAGACACAGTTGTACACAGACGAACATTTTAAAGATGTGTCTTCCTGTGGGAGAGTGTTTTCCCATCATGAGTTTGATCTGTGACTTACCACCTCCACCCACAAGGTGCAATTCACACATATTCCATAAGGGGGCGTTAACTCCTAAGGCACAATCAAACATGTTTTAATTAACCCATGCTTTTGTTTTGGTTATATGAAATAACAGGTCACTGCTAGTAACTGTAATAAGCAACTAATTGTACAAAACGCAGCGGTAAAGCCGACACCAGCCTATCTGTTAACAGTGACTGATCTGAAAACACACTATCCACAGGCTGCATATGAAAACATTGTTTTTTTGGTAATTGTTTTCTTAGATGAAAGCAGAGAGCTGTAAGGCTTCTGTGAAATAATAATCTTATAATTGAACAAATATATTACACTCCTTTTGTAATGGTTATTTACATTACTTTCTGATTTTGCCATCTGATAGCCTAAGGGCATTTGAGCGCAGCTCTCTGACATTGTAAAGTGCTCTGTAACTGATGAGACGAAAAAAATGCCACCTGTCTGTGCAGGGGCGACAGACACCCCATGGAAGGTGCTGGAAAATCAGGTCTGGACTCTTAGGTGTATTATCAAAGTGGACATTGGTTATTGCTAATGTGGAAGCCCCTGTTGAGCACAGACTGGTCATCACCATCTTCGCCACTGATTACTGATACATAAATATAAAGCCTTTATGTACATGCATGCAAACACAGGATCAGATCTGTGGCAAGCAAGTTTTTTTCTTTTCTTTTTTTTTTTTTTTTTTTTTTTTTTTTTTTGTCCAGGATCCTATCTTGTGCTGTTCAATTTCCTTGTGCTATGTTTAAAAACTGAAATCTTTCAGCATGCTACTATGAACAATCCTATGGTTTTAGTCACACCGAGAAGGGAGTCTATTATGAAAGAGCCGAGATGACAGGTTGGAAGACCTCTACAGCACACTGGATAAGGCAGCAGAATCACGCAGGACAGCCAAGAGAGTTGGAAATAAGTGGGAAGGAAGCTCCAGCTTGCCAGAACTCTATCAATTTATACAAAGGATAAAGCCTCTTAACAAAATGTGTTTGTTTTGTTGTTTTTTGTTGTTTTTTAATAGCTTTGGCGCCTACAAATACTCCATGGTAGAAAATTCAATGCTCACTTCCATGATGCCCTGATGTGATGGTCTCATTAAATAAGGCACTTCCAGTATTGCAACCCAGGGGCAGGAGGGTTAGGCTTGAGGGTCAGCCTGCCACATGGCCCTTTGCTTCAAGGGACAAGTGTGTGTCCCTGGCCTCGCCCCCCAGCCCTTCTGTATCCTCCACGTGGTTTTTCCTTCAGGAGCTCAGTGTCCTCCCTCCTCCTCCTCATTAGAGAGTTACTTCTTTGTACATAGAGTGTAAGTCTTCAGCTCCTAGCCATTCAGTAAGTTGGAAGTTCTGAGTGGTACCAGATGTGGGTTCAGTTTATTTCGTCAAAAGTCTCGCAGGCTGAAGCCCCGCTGTCTGCACTGAACCGACTCCACGCAGCTTCTGCCAGCTCCAATGTGTCGAATTAGGAGTGGGGGTTCGTGCTGGAGAGGTCATTGCGTATGATTTCATTCACTGAAAAAAAAATGAGAGGAGAGAATATTAGGAAAATTGCATCTTACTGCCAACCTGCACGTCAATGATAGGAAATCCATCAAACATACTTGCAATTGGTTATGTTGAGCCTGTAACACTTAGATGACCCAGTTCAGCTTCTCCAGGGTAGGGCCCAACTCAGGGACCATTGCTAAGTTGGTGAAACCAAACACGGACACACCACCGTGTCTCCTGGAGTGTGCTCAGTGGCTGAGAAAGAAGGTGATGGGTGGGACCCACTGTATCTCATGCCTCCCTTCGTTTGGGGCTCTTCAGTTTTGTTTGTTTCTCTGAAGAGGGTCAAGTCATCGTGTCTCCCACAGGCCAGCTATGGCTGCTATCACTGTGTGATTTTTGGCAGATGGACAGGAAATGAGAGAAGCGGGGGAAGGCCATGGCCAGTGAACAGCACAACATCCCCCCTCCTCCACTCCACCTCCCCGGCCATCTGATCCACACTGAGATAGGAAATGTCACTGGGTGGCTATCACCATGTCCCTTTTTTTTTTTTTTTCCTCTAACAGAGTTTGGAGGTGGGAAGCCTGCGCTGACGTCACGGAACCACCCGGGCTTCCCTTCCCCATGGGCTGGAGTGCTTGCACCTAGATAAACCATTGCAGCTCCCTTTTACAGAGGCCCCGGCCTGTCTGAGGACAGCTTCCTGGAGCCATCAGGGGGCGTGCTTTTCATCACCACTCCCTTCCCTAAACTACCTTTCAACACCCTACCTCCCCCTCCTGAATATTTTTTAAGAATAACAATAATAAAACGCAATTGGGGGAACCAGGAATTGTGTCATGGGAACTGATAGCAGAAGGAAGCCTGGCGACACACAGAACCCGGGCTCGCCCACAGGAGCTGCCTGGCAAGAGACCTGTGAGGGTGAGGCTGCTCCCCACGCCCCTGGGCCCCGGGGCCACACCGCTGTTCCAGATGCCCTGCCTTGGTTTGGGGCTTCTCCGGGGGAGGGGGGCGGGGGAGTCACACTCTGGAACAACGGCAGGCTACAGTAGGTTTTCCTGAACAGCGCCTCATGTTTGGGCCCCTCCGTGGTGATCCGGGATTGATCCTTGACCACACAACCCAGCTCACTCTGGAGAGGGCTCAGCCATCAGTGTGGAAAACACCAGAAGATAGGCAGGCTCCCTCTGGTCCTGTGACTTCACAGCCACTAATGAGGAATAACAAGGCCCAGGTGCTAAGGGGCTGGTTGGGGACCAGGGATCAGGACTCAACTTGTCCCCTGAGTGCACTTGAGCAGCTCCTTAGTTACTGGCATTTTCCATGACACTGGCCTGTGGGTGCGGGGCCTGCTGCACAGCCCTGAGAAGGATCCGGAAACAGGACCCCCCCAAGGCCAAATGGCTGCCTCTTCTATGTAATGTAAGTCATGCACCCCTGTCTGAAGCCAAAGTCTTTTCTAATGTTGGCCATGCTCAGCTCCGCAACCCCTGGACAGCTGATGCTCTGCTGGGCTCTCCTGCATAAAGTAGGGATGTCTTGGAGCAAGAGACGTTCAATTCTTTTCTCCTTCACGTGTTCAACCTTCCTATAAAAAAGTACACATTAGCCGGGCGTGGTGGCGCACGCCTTTAATCCCAGCACTCGGGAGGCAGAGGTAGGAGGATCGCTGAGAGTTCGAGGCCACCCTGAGAATACATAGTTAATTCCAGGTCAGCCTGGACCAGAGTGAAACCCTAAAAAAAAAAAAAAAAAAAAAAAAAAAAAAAAAAGTACACATCTACTTCATAATCTACCTTATCATTGTCATACCAAAGAACATTTTGACAAAGAAAATAATCACAAATTTCATCCCTTAAGGTAGTCTTTTAGGAGCAAAAAGGTTTTGTCTACAATTAAGATTTCTCCTTGCAGAGCAAGAAGGGTTTATACACACCCAATGAAAGCAGAGTTGTGTACAGAGTGACTTCCGTGTGATAAGATGGAGACAAGCAATCATCCCACCCTTCCCCACCTTTGTTTCTGTGGCACTGACAACTGTGTACGGTTGTCAGGGTCCCAGTTGTCTTACATGGTCCCCAAGCCTTGGGAGAAGCATGGCTCCCAGACCAGGGTAGGGGCAGTGTTGGACAAACTCTTGGGGCCCTAGACTGGCAGTCCTCTCTGAGTGATAAGTGGGCTTGGGGAAGATGTTTACAGGGATGTGAAACATCAAGATTGAAAGATGAACCACAATTAAGAGGCAGAAGCTATTTCATGGGCTCCAAATCTTTTCTAAGTAGATCCCACACAAGAAGAAGAGGGAGAATATTTAAATGCACTATACTATGAGAGGCAAAGTTCCATTGCTCACTCAAATATCAGGGCAGATTAAGCAACAGCATAGCCCTTCCCATTAATAGTTCTTGAGGAGCAGAAAGAAGTCTGAGGAGCAACAGTGATGGCACAATAGGGAGGGTTGAGGATAATAAAGACGGGGATAGTCCAGAAAGGCCTGATGGGACATTAAAATGATCTAAAGGTTAGTAAGGGGCTGGAGGGATGGCTTAGCAGTTAAGGTGCTTACCTGCAAAGTCAAAGGACCTAGGTTCGAATCCCCAGGACCCACGTAAAGCCAGATGCACAAGGTGGCGCATACATCTGGAGTTCGTTTGCAGTTGCTAGAGGCCCTTGCATGCCCATTCTCTCTCCAGTAAATGGACAGATAAAATATTAAAACAATAAATCACTAAAGGTTAGTAAGAACAGAAACATGAGAAAGGTCTAAAGAGTTATGCTGGGGGAGGCCCAAGGGGTAATGATGATGGGATCCGCAGGATCTCTGGGTAATAATGATGGGATCTGCGGGATCTCTGGGCAATAATGATGGGATCCGCAGGATCTCTGGGAAGTGATAATGATGAGGAGAGAAGGGAGGACTGCAGAGTGATGATGAGGGGAGGAAGGAAAGCTTGAGAAGTAAAAATGAGGGAGAGGCCCGAGGAGTAATAATGATGAGGGAAGAATGGTGACGAGGAGGGCAGGGGAGGGCAAAGCAATAGCGGTGATGGGGAGAGAAGGGAGACGTGAAGCCTAATAATGATGAGGAAAGGAGGGACGCCTGAGGTACAACTATGATACAAGAGCCCCGAGCATCAGAAAGATAGGACCGGAGGGAATTCTAGGAGTCATGACGCTCTGGACAAAAGGGTGGCTCGGTGTGTTGAGATGATGGAATGTAAAGGCAGTCTGAGGAGCGATACTGATGGGACAAAAGGAAGACTCTAGGGGTAGTCAAAAGGAGAGGCTTGAGTATGGATAATTATGATGGAATGAGTTCGAGACACTAAGCAAAACGGCTGAGAATCTTCTAGTTATTCATGGTCCTGCAGACCACAGGAAAACAACATCTGCTTGAAAGGTAAAAGGGGAAGAAACATGAGATGTGGGCTTCCCCCTGCTGCCCACGGGGGACACCTGAGCCTCAAGGGGAGAGCCCTGCTGTGGGATGGGGAAATCACTCACAGGGGTTCTCTAGCCAAACGGGTTCCCAGCTGGAGGCAGCAGCGAGCCACCAAATGGCTACTTTGCTTTCTCAGTGTTGCCTGAGGCCTTCACTGAGTTTCCGGAGAGCTCTAGGCCTGTTCCATGAGTTCCTGTTATCTGTTGGGTTGCGATCAGCTGCCCTGCTCCAACAGCTTGTGGGCTGGAAGTGCGTCCCACTCATCCCAGTCTGCCAGTGTCCAGCATTTCAGACTTTGGAGTGTTGCATATCAAGAGTAATCACACGAGCTGAAACATCCCTCGAGGGTTTTCCCCACGTTCCCCGCAAGACTGAGTGGGGAGGTCAGCGGCGGATGGAAAGCAAAGATGGACAAGATGAACAACTGCTTTACAATGGCATTCAACACAACAGCCCACACTGCTGGGATAGTTCAACAATGAGAAAGCACAATGGTGACCAGCTACCATTGATCTAGGAGACAGAACAAGATATACTTTTACAGACATAAAACTGTGACAACCTGTAAGGAAAGCCACGTGTGCTCCCATTTCACAAGGGGCTGATAGACACCTGAGTTGGCATAGCTGACAGATGGCTGACTGAGCCCCTCCCCCGCTTTTCCTGCCACCACTCTGTCTTCCATGAGGTCACGGCTCTCTGGGTCTCTATCAGCCCACATTTCCCTGGCTCTGCTGGTTCCTCTGGGGTGGCTTTCTCTCTGATACAGCTGTGGTGACACCCACAAGTTCCCACCGTGTCTTCTCTCCGCTGGTCATTTCCACCTTCTTATTCAGCTTTTCCACTGACATGAAGACTTCTCTTTACAGAGGTGTTTTGAACTTCAGGTGACATGTGACCCTCACAACTTGCCTGAAAGAGGAACTTCTGCTCACTTAGTCAGATGTCCCTTAACAGGATGTGGTGAACTGTTACACCACAATTCAATTTAATAAGAAGGGTTTTTTCCCTTATATTTGATTTTCTCTTAAATGCTCCTGAGGTGGAAAATATTGTTTTTCTTTTTTTTTAAATTTTCTTCTAAAGACTTATATGCAGCAGTCTGGATCCTTGTTATAACTGGAGATGTGCAGACAAGGCTGTGTGTAGTCCCTGCATCTCCTGTCCACACCCCCGCTCACACCCACCTTTGCATATAGACCCGGTTATTGAGCGAAATATGAAGTGGATAGTTCCTTAAGTATAAAAATGAAAATGTTCAAAGTACAGGCACAGCTTGTCACCTGTTAATCTTAGTGGGACCTTTCCTAATTCTACTCCGAGGCTGCCTGACTACCCATATGTGTGAGCTGTGCAAATCCCCAGTAAGATGAAAAGTCCTCCCCAAGTGAAATATCTGTACTTTCACACAACTGCTGTCTTCTTTTTGAGTACTCTTTTCCTAAAGTTGGCAGTCGAAGCTCAGGTGCAGGACGGGGTCAGACTCACATTTCAGGTCACTGGGTTTTTGTGTGACTGTGTAGAGAATGCTGCAAACCAAAGAGGTTTCATGACAATGGACATATTGTCTCCTGAATCCCTGTCCACTCAATGCCCAAATTTTAAGCAAACTCTCACCATGTTTAAAAATCCTTGGTATCTGAAATCTACTAAGGGTCTCAAGTCAAATTTTAAGGAATTAACAAACTTATTGACTCATCATTTATGCACCTCTCATGGTGTCTAAGCACCTGCCTGTATTATTTTGGGTACTTGCAACATTCCTAAGAGGGGGTAAGGCAGCAGTCACAGTGACCATTCCTGCCATGGAGAGCCACCACTAAAGGTCTGGTGGGAAATGGTGGCTCTGATCCTCTAGCTTCCAGGGATGAAGCTGAGGCCCACACAGCCCGGGCTGGGTCTGCAGACCAACTACCCTGAGTCTTGCTGTCAGTCCTCCCTGTCTACTGTCTTGTGCGTCTCTCAGGGTTAGATGTCAGTTAAAGAAAACATACACTCATTAGGAAAGGCATGAAAGGACTGGGTTGGTTGCCTGGGACCTGGGGTGCTGGGGAGGTGATGGGGGACCTGGGGATGCAAGACCTTTTGCATTCTGTAGCCAGTTCCCTTCATGCCGCCTATAAATCCCTGATTCCCACTGTTTTTGCTCGCAAAAGTCCTCAGTACTTGGAGCTCTGTGCCTCTGAGATAAGGGAAGGTTAGACGTTGTATCTGCTGTTACTTTCCTTTTCTGTTGCGTGTGTCCCTTTAAAACCAGACACAGCATTAAGGCGTGCAGCACATGTACAGACACTGTTCTCCTGTTGGACTAAGAGGCTGAGGGGGTTTGGCTTCCTTTTAGCCTTTTCTCCTGCATTAGCTTTTGTGTGCTTTCTGTCTTTTTAAAAAAGGTAGGTGTGGGAGGCCGGCAACCCAAGGGACCACATGAAGCCCACACTATAGCTTATCTCCAGGACTGTAAGAACAAACAGGCCAGGCCTGTATCTTCCTTTCTCTGAAGTGCACAGAGGGCGACAAGTGCACAAGTGTTCAGAGATACGGTCGATGAATCAGTGTAGAAGAGATTTGCTGGCACACTTTCTCACCAACTTCATTCACATTCAAGCAGCGTGGCGGGTTCGCTCTTGGATGTGGACATCAGGGGATGGGGCTGTAGCAGCTGCCACAGTCTGTCATTTCTCCGGGGCCTCACTTTTGAATTTGACATCCTCTCATTTTACCCTTTGAAGTCTCAAGTCATGGATCTTCTGGATAACTGGCCTACAAAAATTAACTGTGATGTGTGCTCTGCAGAGATTGTTAATAATATCACTTCACATTTCAGTGGGGGAGGCGATGCTGGAGAGATGGCTTAGCAGTTAAGGCACTTGCCTGTGAAGCCTATGGACCCAGGTTTGATTCCCCAGTACCCACATAAGCCAGATGCACATGGTGGCGCATGCGTCTGGAGTTTGTTTGCAGTGACTAGAGGCCTTGGTGTGCCCATTCGCGTGCTCTCTCAAATAAATAAAAAAGAATTTAGTGGGAAAAATTACTGCCAGATTCTGAAGTTTGTTCTGTCCCCTAGGCTCCAGAATGTTCTTTGACCATAACTGAGATACAAGAGAACCCCTCGAGGAAAATAATTGCTAAAAACCAGTATAGATGATATGAGAAAATCCTCAGGTGTCATTAGTCATAAAGCCAGACCCTGTCTCCTGTTTCCTGGGGTGTTGCCTACAGGCCAGGCAAGGCTTCATTCAAACTATAGCTTGTGAGACACCGCCTATGTGGGGTCTCTGAGACCTTTCTTCAGAAAACCCACCCTAGGTCCCTGCCTGTGGAAGCCATGCAAGAAGAATGGCAGGGACAGGAAAGTGGTGGCAGCGTCCAGGTCCTCCTCTTTGTCATGCCCTTCAGTCAGCTAAGGGAGAAAGACACTCCTCCTGTCCAGTCACCCCCGTGGGCACTTCATTTCATCCTCCTACCAACACACCTAATATTCGCCGAGTGCTAGCTAGTCATGTGTTGGAGTGATAAACACATGAACCTTATCTTGGGTGGCTCTCAAGCTGCTACTGTCAGCTTACTTTGAAGACAAAGGCCAGTGGTCAGCTGGTCAGTTCTTAAATGGCAAGGGAAGGCAGGGGGCAGGCGGGGAGCACCACTAGAGCCTTCAGATCACTTGGGAAGTCTGAGGCTTTTCCGTGTTTCTTCATAACCACAGCAAACTATTTGGTCCCACCCCTACCCCTCCCCCCCCAAAATTCTACCCATCAAAATCTTCAGGGAGGATTTCTGGTAAACTTTCTTGTCACTGGTTATCGGAAGGAGGAGGAAAAGTCCCAGCTGTGGAATAGAAGTCACCAGGTTCGAATCGAATGTAAAACAGAAGTGAACTGTATGACCCGACCTATTCCCCGTGACCCATGGGTGGCTCTGTAGCTTCACTCTCCGCGTTCACGTGTTAATGTTCAGAGTTCCTATAGTGCACACGTGCGCACACACCTTGGTTATCAGAGCAAATATCTGCGCAGGGCATGAAGGTCAGTGCCAATGCAGCCATGATGGTCCTCAGGCAAAACAGGGGCAAAAGTTGGTTTGACACAGCTGGCTTGCTTGTGACCCTCCACCCACACACCCGTGTGGTCCATTCCGTCCCTCTTCCTTGTTGGAGGGCTAGCAGTGACTAGTGTAAACCAAGGGGTCAGCTAAACCCCACCGAGCTGGGAAGGGGGCTGCCCTCAGCATGGGAATGAGGAACTGGAAAAGGTGAGAAGGTTTTATGAGTTTACGTATTCAGATGCGCTTTGGTCTTTTACTCTTAGAAACTAGATTTGACCTTAGAGAATGCGAATTCTCATTAATCAACATTCATCCAGGTGATTATTTAACCCTCAGTTTAAAAAAATGTTTAGGGCTGGAGAAATGGCTTAGCGGTTAAGGCATTTGCCTACAAAGCCAAAGGATCCTGGTTCGATTCTCCAGGACCCACGTAAGCCAGATGCACGAGGGGCACATGTGTCTGGAGTTTGTTTGTAGTGACTAGAGGCCCTGGTGTGCCCATTCTCTCTCTCTGTCTGCCTCTCTTCTCTCTCTCTCTCTCCCTGCTTACAAATAAATAAATAAAAATTTAAAAAAGTTTCTCTAATATTAAAAAAAAGTTTAACACAGGGAAGGATTATATTTCTTAAAAAAGAATAAAAGATCGATGGTTATATCCAGTTTTAATTGAATGTCTGTTGACGTGGGCACTGTTCACTGAGCGACAAAATCACCCACAAATTTCAGTAGCGATACTGGCTCTAATAAGGAAGGCAGCTTAGTTACCACCCTCAGGAACCCATGGCACTTGCCCACTGCATTTAGCAACCTGTACCCTGAAGGAGCCTTTCATTTATGGTTTCAGAATAGAAAACTTTTCTCAAAGCTATCCTGGTGCTGGAGAGATGGCTTGGCAGTTAAGGTATTTGCCTGAGAAGTCAAAGGACCTAGGTTTGATTCCCCAGGACCCACATAACCCAGATGCACAAGGGGAACATGTGTCTGGAATTTGTTTGCAGTGGCTAGAGGCCCTGGCATGCCCATTCTCTCTCTGTCTCTCACCTCTCTCTCTCTCTCTTTCTGCTTGCAAATAAACTAAAATAAAATAAAATAAAAACTTTTAAAAAAGCCATCCTATTCTTTCTATGTAAGTATGATGAAAGGCAGAGCCAACAACCCCTACAGGACCCCACAGTGGACCGTGTTGGGGTCACCGTCCCCCATGAGGTGCCTGTGCCTTATGCCCTACAGTCTCAAACGGCATGTAAATAAGCACACAGCAGGAACACAACTGCCCCTCGCTCACTCATCTTTCTGAGAGACAGAAAAACCGCAAGTTCTGCACAGACTTCAAGACATCAAGAATATTTTTATTTTTAAGAGAAGCCGAAATAACTTTCAGCAGAGCAAAAGAAAACAGGAAGGGCATTCTCTCCCATCCCTATGACTAAAAGATAATTACAAAAAGTATTCGTTAAACTTCCCAGAAAAATGCACCTTTAGCTAAAGTTAGACTTGGAGACTAAGAAGATAATGACTTAGGTAAGCAGAACCAGAAATACCTCGGGCTGAATCCAGTTCTTAAATAACTTAACTTCCATGAGGTATCTGCTGTCTCTGCTGCCCTAAACTTTTACAGTATCTAATGATTCTTGGAACAACTTCTAGTACACACACCGATTTTTTTTTTTTTTTTTTTTTTTTTTTTTTGCCAAAACTCTGATTAGGAAGGGGTCTGGCAAATACATTCACCAGTCTGTACCCTCAGTGAGTTGGTAGGTGTGTGGCTTTCCATGTCCTAGACACACTTAAGACTTGCCAAGTTCTTCTGGGAGACCCACAGTAGATAGGAGCTAAGGCTATACAAATGCCATTTGAAAAGCCGCAAACTTGAGATCAGAAAATGGGGACTACGGAAAGAAATGCTTTTGTCCCACTCTCAGGGCACAGAGTCACAGGGGTGACTTAGGTATGAGCTTCTTGACTTTCCAAATTCCATAGTGATTTCCTCCTTTACAAGGATGCTTTGATGGGCCACATCCCTGTGTCCAGCAGTCTGCATGTCCACAACTGCCCAGTGCCAGAAGCCGAGCCCTCCAGGGCCCAAGACCACATCTGTGAACAGGACAAGAGGATATGGGGTTTCTGTATGAGGCATATTGCGACCAGTGCAACTCGGAAAATGCAGACTTGCAACATGCCCGAGTGCGTTTTCTGCTTTTGGTTTTCTCAAAGACGCATTGGGAAGAGAGTGGAAATAGCACAGCTTCTCAACTTTCATTAAAAAAGTAAGCACTCATCTAACCTCGGTTGTCCCGGGCCTATCTCAGCCTCTGCTTATTTTTATCTTTTAATCATAATAAGCCACTGCCAAGGGGCTTGCTATTTTGGGAAAGAGAGAATGGGACGGCGGAGGGACTGAGTGACAACAAGTCACGGTTTTAATAAAACATGACCCTCCATCTGGAGTGGGCTGGTGCTGACAGCGCCGCTGTTACGTGGGACTGTCAGCCATTAGGGTGGAACGATTTTCCTACCTTAAGTAGCCTGCTTCCCTATTTAGCCTGAAAACTCCAGTGCACATAGATGCCCATGTGGAAACTCCAGCAGGGCTGGCCACGTGGAGGGAGATTCCACAGGACTGGCTGTCCAGCTGATGCAGGCTGAAGAATGTTTCCATATCATCTGGTCTACTATTTTATCTGTGCCAAACTCCCATTCGGCCATTACTCACCGGGAGCAGTAAGCTACCAACAAGCTTTTTTTTTTTAACCCCAGGGCTTTCCATGTGTTGTTAGAAAATATTATCTCCCCAAATTATGAAATTCCTACTCAAAGAGAATTAACAGAACTGAAAAACAAAACAAAAGAACAACCGGTGGACCCACAGAAGAGTTATCAGAGTGGGTGGTAACTTTGGTGTCTCCCATCACTGCTCTGGAGACAAGACTTCTCCTGCTGGCCTCTTCAGCATGAGAGCAGAGTCCGGGATGGAAAGGAACTAACAAGACCCACCTCCCTTTTGCAGGAGATAGTTCATGCTTATACAGTGCCGTTTAGAAAGTGTGGCACAATGAGAAGGTCAAGGGTTCGACAGGGAGATGCAGAAGCCACATGCCAACAACCTAGCCTCTGCCCAGGGTCATGGGTGCTGCTCCTAAATGAGGCAGATGATGGTCCCTGTGCTTATTGGAAGTGGAATCTGCTTCTTGTGACTTCAAACGAAAGCCTCACCTTACTCGATAATTAGCAGCTAAGCTGGGGAGATGGCTCAGGGGTTGAAAGCGCTTGCTTGCAAAGTCTATTGGGCCAGGGTTTGATTTCCCAGTACCCACATAAAGCCAGATCAACAAAGTGGTGAATGCATCTGAATGCGTCTGGAGTTTGTTTGCAGTGGCAGGAGGCCCTGATACACTACTCATTCTCTCTCCTTCTCTTTCCTTCCCCTCTTGCCTTACAAGTAAATAATATATATATATATTTAAAAATTGTTTATTTTTATTTATTTATTTGAGAGTGACAGAGAAAAGAGGCAAAGAGAGACAGAGAATGGGTGTGCCAGGGCCTCCAGCCACTGAAAATGAACTCCAGATGCATGTGCCACCTTGTGCATCTAGCTTACATGGGTACTGGGGAATCAAGCCTCGAACCAGAGTCCTTAGGCTTCACAAGCAAGCGCTTAACCACGAAGCCATTTCTCCAGCCCCAAATAAAATATTTTTATAAAATTTAAAAAATAATAATTTATTTGAGAGAGAGAAAGCAAGACAGTCAGCGAGAATGGACATGCCAGGGAATTGAACCCAGGTCCTTAGCCTTTGCAGGCAAGTGCCTTAACCACTAAGCCATCTCTCCAGCCCATATTTTTTTAATTTTTTAAAATTATTTTTAAATTTATTTTTGGAGAGAGAGATAGTCAGAGAGGGAGAGGGAGACAGAGATGGGCGCGCCAGCAGTCTCTTAGCCGCTGTGAACGAAATCCAGATGCGTGCGCCCCCTTGTGGTCAAGTGCGGCATCGCGCCCTTGTGTCACTTTGCATCTGGCTAAACGTGGGATCTGGAGATTGGAACCAGCGTTCTTAGGCTTAGGAGGCAGGCGCCTTAGCCGCTAAGCCATCTCTCCTGCCCCCAGCCCGTATTTTTTTAAAAAAGGAATTCTCAAAAATTTTTGTCAGGTGTGACATTTTGTGTAAGAAAATAGTCATTTACAGGCGCTGGAGAGATGGCTTAGCGGCTAAAGTGCTTACCTGCAAAACCTACAGACCTAGGTTTGATTTTCCAGTACCCGTGTAAGCCAGATCCACAAGGTAAAGCACGTGTCTGGAGTTTGTTTGTAGTGGGTAGATGCCCTGGCATGCCAATTCTACCTCTTTCTCTCTCTCAAATAAATAAATAAATAAAATGAAATAAAATTTTAAAAAAGAAAACAGTCATTTACAAAGATGTATGGAGAGAAAGGGTCAGAGGTTTGATATCTAAGCACCCTAGCAGCCTTAGCACTGGGCAGAGCAGATAAGGTGGGCATGGTCACACTGTTTGCTGTTGGTTTGGAGTGTGAGGGAAGCTGCCTGTTACCATCTGTGATTGTTGGACTTATTCACATTTGGAGGAAGCATCTTTTCAAAAGGCACTTGAAGCCCATGGAGAAGGAAGCAACGATCATCCAGACCCTGGAGTAGCACAGTCTCCCCTGGACAGGACGGAGACCTGGCCCACCTAAGGTATAGGCCATGTGGGCACCGTGCAGAACGTGGCTGACCCTGTGGTTAGGCACCCTCTGTCTTTAGGAGTCACAGCTCCCCTCACTCCTCCTATAGCCCTGAGGCCACATTGCATGGCCCTTGGGACTATAAGGACATGGAGTTGTGGGTCCCACCTAGACCTGCTGAAGCAGAGCACGGATGGGCTCTGGCAGGTTAGTCTGTAGCCTCAGCAGTGCCAGGAGCCATGGGCTCCAAAGGAGACCAGTGTGCCCCTCAGTGTCTCAGAAGGAATGTTCCAGTCAATGCATGTGTCCTGTGCTGCTGTCCTGGAGCCCATGTGCACATGCCCAGGGAAAGGAAAGCACACTTCCCACACTTCCAAAATACTCTACATACCGCTCAAAATCTTGGGGAGCAATTTTGTAATTGTCTCTCAAAGAAGGAAATCATAATACTAAAAGTGGTATTTTGGCTGAGGTTTTGGGACACCTAATGATTGTCAGGAGCATGACAGGAGATGGCACGGATGTTAGGGAGAGGGAACAAGAAATGGATGGGAATGTAGAAAAGGAAATGGCCCCAGGAGACACGTGCTCACAAGGGTTTGCACTTCATTGATACCTAATGCTTCCTCCCTGATGGAGGCCAACCTGCCCCTCCAGCGGGTTGACACTGCCCCATGGTCCCTACAGGTTTGTGGCTTGGGAACCACCCTCACTGCAGTAGTCCTGAGCCCTGGGGTCACGTGAGGTGGACACCTGGGCTCACCTGCTGGATACAGGGTACCTCAAGGAAGGCAACAGCTGTGCTCAGCTGCTCTGAGCCCAAGGGAGTCAACACAGCTTGGGGGGGAGGGGGTCTTAGTCAGATACTGAAAAAGGAATGACAATGACACTCAAGCAGGCCTTCCTTTTCACTCTCAGCTCTGGTAGGCCATGTGGCGTTTAGAGTGCTGTTTTAAAATGTTACTGATTTCCCTCAGGCCTCATGGGCCAAATCTCTGTGAGGCCTTGAAGCTAAGAGGCACAGGATGGGCCTGTGTGAGTCCACAGTTAGGATCCTGAGTTCACAGGAAGATGTCCTTGGTGGACACAATGGCCATCCAATGCCAGTCTGACAGGGACAAAGAGCGCAGCTCTTCTCTATCAGCTGGGATCACGGACATGCACCACAACACCTGGTGGCTTTTGTAAATTAACCAGAGCTGGTTTAATTTTATGGAGGGAAGAGATCCTAGCTAGTGGCCAAATGTCTTGGTACGTGTATCCAGAGCAAGGCCTTGGGTTCATTCTTATCTGAAATCTAGACAGCTGCTGTGGTGCCTTGGGGCCACCGTCCTGTTTTCCCACCCATCCTGGCTGGCACCCACCTTTGCTTTTCTCTGTCTCTGAGATCGGCCTCCTCGCTAAGCCAGATTGCAGCTGCAGCTCCTCAGTCTATAAAGACAGGATCCCCTGCCCCAGAGAGCTTGCCCTGCTGAGGTCTGGCAGTCCCCAGACTCCCACATCTCCTCTGTCACCACGCTGTACAGCTGAGGGTGCTGCCATCTGCTGCAGCCCCTGCCACCTGCATCTCCTGGCTGAGGTCACCTTTCCCTTCCACATACATGCATACACCTAACCCTCCACTTCAGTGGGTCTAAATTTGCCAATCCCCTGCAGGCACCAAGTTAGTTTACCCCTCTGAGCTCTGCTAAGCTACAGAGCTGCCCTGCTGCTGGTCTGTACTCCCACCAAAGTTGCTCCTACACGGATATGCTGGCCATACTCTGCCACCTGGATGGAGGGGACTTCTCTCCATGCAGCCTCTGGGGGTGGTCCTCTGCCCAGAGCACTCACTCCTGCACTCTGCCTTTCTGGCATCTAGGAAAGGCCACCTGCCTGTCCCCTGTACTCTGACAGTCTTCCCCACAGGACTTCTCAGGGATCTTACATGCTCTCTCCACACTTGACTGAGTCCACCCTGACAGCAAACCTGCCCACACACTGACTCCTGAGAGCTGACAGAATTGACCAGGCACAGAACCTGCCTCTTCATTCTGAAGAGGTATGCACTGCAAACAGAGGGTGTGTGAGGGATGTCAGAAATCCCTAACTGGGAAACCAAGGCGAACGAGATGGGAGAAAAGAGTCAGAAATAAACAAGCAAATGAGACCCTTATGATCTTGAGCACATATTGACCCCGGAGTGGAAAAATCCCAAGATTGAATTTTTGCATTGATTATCCAATTATTAATCTTTACGGAGGCTATTCCAACACTGCACATAATGAGCAATTCATCAAAGCATATTAGGTGCCATGAAAGTTGCATTCAGTATAAAGGGCCATTAAGTTCCTTGTAATTGCACATTACTGGAGCTTTCCTCAGTCCTAAATCAAATCAACAGGACTGGCATGCACGTGCTCTAATTGACTTTGTGTGCTAACACATCCCCCCACCACCACTCCGTGGCTGTCCCACCAGGCCTCGCTGCAGGACCCCAGCTCCCAAGGACTACCTCCAGCATCTCCCACAGGGTGAGGTTTTTTTGTTGTTGTTGTTTTGTTTTCTTTTGAGCACAACTGGCAAAGACCAGCGGGAAACCATGTAGAGGATGCCCTGGGCAAGCTGGAGCAGAAAGCTCCCACACCTCACACACTGTTTGCAAAAGGAGTTTCTCTGACTCCTTTACCACCCCTAGACTCAGATCTAGCAACCTGGCCTGAGGAGGAGCCAGTCCTCCAGGCTCCACCTTCAACACAGGGTTCCCACACCTACAGAAAGCAGCAGCCCCAGGTGGAAACAAGTGGTCTGGAAGACAGCTCATCCACTACTCTGACATGGCAAAAGCAGGAGTCTGGGGGCTGAAGACATGGCTTACCAGTTAAGGCACTTGCCTATGAAGCCTAAGGACCCAGGTTCCACTTCCCAGGACCCACATGAACTAGATGCAAAAGGTGACACATGCATCTAGAGTTTGTTTGCAGTGGCTGGGGGTCCTGGTGCCCCCCTCCTCTCTCCAATAAATAAATAAATAAATAAATAAATAAATAAATAAATAAATAAATTTTTTTAAAAAACAGCAGGAGTCTGAATCTAACCCAAGTTCACGGGGACTCAGAGAGCACTCTGTTCACCATTACCCCGGTGCCTCTTCTAATTGTTTAACTTTTTTTTTTTTTTTTTGGTTTTTCGAGGTAGGGTCTCACTCTAGCCCAGGCTGACCTGAAACTCACTATGTTGTCGCAGGGTGGCCTCAAACTCACAGCGATCCTCCTACCTCTGCCTCCCTAGTGCTGGGATTAAAGGTGCGTACCACCATGCCTGGCTTTGTTTAACTTTTGTTTAAACTCTTCTCACCACACCCAGTCCAATTTTCTGAGGGGTCAGGGATCTGATGGCTCATAGACTTACAGTGCTAACGACGAAATGGCTTGTGAATATTGAGTGGTTTCTGTTTTTGTAACTGACAGGAGATAGGTGCCCCTGCTTATGGAACCCAGTGTGGGAACCGATGCAGGCAACAGTGCACTGAACACAGGGTTAAGAACACACCATCCCAGCACTCGGGAGGCAGACGTAGGAGGATTGCAGTGAGTTCGAGGCCACCCTGAGACTACACAGTTAATTCTAGGTCAGCCTGGGCCACAGTGAGACCCTACCTCGAAAAACAACAACAACAAAAAAATTTTTTTAAAAAGAACACACCGTCCCAACTGCTCCCTTCCTTGGGCTGCAGATCCAGGGACCTCCTTATGCATCTGAATGTCTCCCCTTCCATTTTGTTGATGCTGGTGAAGTCTCCACCCACAGTAACCTGCATATTGTCCACACCTGCAGAACTCCTTCTGGAGGCTTGTGGGCAGTGTTCAGAAATTTTAGCGTTCATTCCTTCTCTTACTTCCCTACATTTGATTATCTGTGGAGCCTTAAACATGTCTTTAGAAGACAGACTGATGCTCAGAGAGCAAGCGACCTAGATAATTGTTCATAGTATGCATGGACTCAGCCTAAAGACCAGCGAAGCTTTGAGCAGAGACTGTATGAGGGACTGGATTTGAACCAAGTGGCACTGCAGTGCCCATGGGTGGCACATTGAATGTGGCTAGTTTCTGTGACACAGCCCGCACAGTAAGCCCAGCGAGGAGACAGGAATCTCCATGTGAGGAGAAAGGGACCCCGGGTGAGGAAACAGGGGCCCCCAAGTGAGATCATATGGAAAATAAGGACTCCTGGGTGAACCTTGGGTGAGGAGATAGGGACCTAGGTGAGGAGACAAAAGCCCCTGGGCACAATTTAGAAATCGGTCTCCCTGCTCAGTCTCTGTCCCTATTTCTCCATGAGTTGTAGGCATGTATGTCTGTAGCTGACATCAAGTCAAAGAGGGCTCACACACAGGACCATCGTTCGATGCTGTCAGAAGTCCTTGTGTTTATCAAACTCTGATCCAATGAAACTGAGGACATAATTCAGAGAGTACGAGTGCTTGAAGAGAACCCCATGTCACAGACTGAGGGGTTTTCTGAGAGCCTCCCCCCACTTCCTGGTGGCTGTGCAAGGCATCCAGAGGACTGCCTGCCTTCTAGAGGCCCAGGACCTCACCTGCATGTCTCAGATGGTGCCTCCCCCAGAATGGGAAAGCCAGCAAGGCCGGCTCAGAACACCAGTTGTGAGTGGAGAGTCAAGACCACTCGAGGTGCCTAGAGGACACTACAAGGTGAAGGTGATGACCCCACCCCCTGCCAGCTTGGTCTTGAAATCAGAGAAACAGGAAGTAGAAGGAGGAGACAGGAAGTGGCCTGCTGGGGAAGGGACCACAGGGGCCTCCCACCGAGGCCAGTGCCTCTGGCTCAGAGCCAAGGTAAGTTCCACTTCCCAGCCACACCTCCTGAGAGATGCTCCTTAAATGAATAAATGGCCCAATTTCCATCCACAGGCTGCTGTGTCACGCCTTAAACTCTGCACCACCACCACAGGAAACACAGGTGACAGAAAGCTGGCATCCAATCCAGTGGAAACCACCGTTTCCATTTTAACAAGAGAAAGAATTATATATTTTTTTCAAATGTCAAAAATTATCATTAATATGTTCATGAGGGCTGGGGATGTGGATCAGTGGTTAAAGGTGCTTTCTTTGTAAGCCTGCTGACTGGAGTTTGGACCCCCAGTACCTATGTAAAGCTGGATGCCAAAAGTGCTGCATAAGTCTGTAATCCCAACACACAGCAACAGGAGGCAGAGTCAGGAAACATCCTATCAAGGGCTATGTAGTCTGACCTTGTCAGTGGCAAAACAAGAGAGATCCAGTCTCAAGGTGGAAGGGGACAACAAAGACCCCAAGGTTGTCCTTTGACCTCCTAATGAGCTTTGTGTACACACACACATCAAAAAATAATGAGAGGGCTGGAGAGATGGCTTAGTGATTAAGGTGCTTGATTGCAAAAGCTAAAGGACCCAGATTTGATTCCCCAGGACCCACATAAGCCTGATTTACGAGGTGGCGTATGTGTCTGGAGTCTGTTTGCAGTGGCTGAAGGCCTTGGCATGTCCATTCTCTCTCTCTCTCTGCCTCTTTCTCTCAAATAAGTAAATAAAATTAAGAAAAAATAATGAGAGGTAGAGGGAAAGGGGAGGTCAGACACAGGGAGAGAGAAACAGAGACAGAGAGGGAAAGGCAGAAAGGGAAAGAGAGAGAGGGAGAGATGGAAAAAGATAGGAAAAATATTGGGGAGGGGAGAGAGACAGAGGGAGAAAGACAAAGTATAGGGAGAGCAGAAAGCCAGATACATGGAGAGAGCCTGAGAGGGACACAAGTGGGGGAAGGGCAGATAGGGGAAGAGAGATAGGGAGAAAGAGACAGAATGAGAAGGGGGGTTGGAGAGGGATGATAGGGGCAGAAGCAGAGGGAAAGAGGTGGAAGACAAGCTATTCCTAGCATTCACTAGGGTTTGGACAAATTCTCAAAGGACAGGCAGACTCGCCCTTAATTTTTCTTTTAATCCAGCACAAACACTTAGTTAACAGACAGGATCTGACCAAAAAAAAATTTTTAGCTACTTTCTTCAGTTAAAAACACATGAAAGTCATTCACACCGCCCCTCCCCCCACACCAGACGCTGCCAGTCAGGCCAGAGCAAATATTCAGGTGATGGAGAACGGCTGGCTTCCTAGCCAGACCTCACTAGCGCCTGCCACCTCACCCCAGCCATTCCTCCACCTTTTTTTTTCTATCCAGCCATCTGCCAAGAGGAAATAACTTTGCTATGCTGGAGTCTGGGAAACCCAGGAAACAATCTGAAATCCACAAAAAAAAAAAAAAAAAAAAAAAAAAAAAAAAAAAAAAAGTGAACTTTTACTGAGCCATTCAGTTTCATTCTGATTTTTATTACAATGTCAACAAGAGTTTAATTTGTTTTAAAGTTAAGTTCTTAAACTGGAATGATATACGGTAGTTTACAGCTTGCTGGCAACAGCTACTGTGGAAAAAGAAAGAAAGAAAGAAAGAAAGGGGATATACAGGCGATTCTAAGTTCGATGCTGTGAAGAGAGGGAGCCTGGCCAAGGGCCGCAAACAGCATACACTGTGGGACACTGAGGGGCCACGTGACCGGGGATGCCACTCCCTCCCTAAGCAATCTGGGGCAGTAATTGAAAGGAAATGTCCTGAAATGTAATTTCGAGAACTAAAACAGTTGCAGAAGTTAACCAGGTTGCTAGTGGTGAAAGTGCCACAGAGAGAGGAAGCCGAGTACTGCCCCAAGGTTTTTTCCTGCTCACACATCTTTAGGGGCATCTCCACGGGAGGGCTCAGTCAGCGGGGCAACAAGGCTGTCTCTCTGGGGAAAGGCTCCTCTGGGCTCTGACACTTTGCAGCCCTCTGTTGTGAGAACGCTCTACTTTCAGAGCTTCTGCCATGGATTTTCCAGAACCTTTTTGCCGGGTGAACTTCCAGCCTGTTAAAGTCATTTGTGGAGACTATACGAGACTGAACTGCAGACCCATCCACTTTATGGGCAGGAATGAGGGCAGGAGATGAAATATCTAGTGGTTTTTAAGGCAGGAGTCCAAGAGGGAATGGAGGGCCTTCTGAACAGCTGGACCATGCTACCCCACGTCTATGGACATGAATGCAGCCTTGTCTCCTCACAGTCCAGCCCTGACAACCTACACAACGATCAAGTGACCCCCACGATCACCACTCTGGGATCCAGCCCCCACCCCCCATTCCCTTTTTCCCCTGCATCAGACACTTTGGCGACTTTTCTGTCCTTCCCCACAACCTGCTCTGAGTAGAACCAGAGTCTGGTACTCTGCTGTTTCCAGGCCCGACCTTGTGCCATATCTGAAGCAGCAGCTGGAAGGCTCTGATAGGCTGTGTCTGGGGAGACTTTGTTGGGTGGGAATACGGCTGATAAGAGACAACCCCTCCCCCAGAGTGGCTGGACCACAGCCCTCCCTGCACTGTCTATGGCTTGGGAACAAAGCTGCTGGCTGAGAGATAACCTGGGAGTGGGTCTGGATGCTAAGCCCATTGTCTGGTGTATCAGGCTCGTTAGGCCTGGATGATGCTAGGGTCCTTAGCTCTGTGTCTACGGCCCCGGCTATAATCTGAAAGGAAGGAAAACCCCTGTTTCAAAACCAAAAGTGAACAGGAATTCTCAAAATTCCATGCGGTGACATCATGGAGACCCCAGAATGTGGGTCAGAAGGCACATGGGCAGTTCTCACGCCGAGACCTAGGCCGAGGAACCCACTTCACTGCCTGCATTCCCAAAGCCATCTAGCGGAAAGAACACACAGGTTAATCCACTAGAAGAACTTCTGCCACCCACGAAGGATCAAAGGATCACGTCCTAGGGGACACTTTCTCCTAATGCTTCTTGAAGGACGTCCACCTACTTGGGCACTCTCTCCTTTGCCCTAGAGTATTTTAAAGGCTGACTGAGCGCACACATCTGCCCTTAACTCTCAAGTCTCATTAAGGAAGCTCTTCATGCAACACGTGAGGTGGGCAGATGTATCCTCAGAGACATCCTGGTCAGAAGCTATGTGAGACAGAAGCTGGGTGATGGGTCAGCCCATCAGAGCGAGTCATCTCACCCTTCCGCCTGGCTCAGTCTGGGTGAGACTACACCCCCCCCCCACCCCTGCCGCCGCCCCAGGGAACAGCTAGACACCAGGAGGCAAGGGAAAGTGATGAGACCTGCAGTCTTAGCTCTCCACTAGGACACGAGGGACCCAATGCAGGACAAATTGACTGCTATGGGACACTATCCCAAACCTGCTGGAATTACAGATGTGTGTGGCCATGCATAGCTGTTTTTTATTTTTATTTTTATTTTTTACTTTGTCGGTTCTAGGGAGTGAAACTTGGAGGTCTCTTGCCTTAATAGGCCGTCATGTTTATAACTGGTAAGCACTCTTAATTGTTGAGCTAACTCCCCAGCTTCCTTTTTTTCCCCCCTTTGAGATGGGATCTTACTACATATTCAAACGCAGCAATTTTCCTGCCTCAGCCTTCCGAGTGCTAAGATTCTAGGTGTGAGCCACCACATCCAGCTTAAAGCTGTATGACCTGCACATAGTGTTTAAGAACATTTCTGTCACTACTAAAAGGTCCCCTGTGTCCCCTTCCATGGATCCCTGTCTATCACCCTCCCCAGATAGTTTGTGTACATGGCATTCTTCACTGAGGCCCGCCTGGGCCCAGCAGGATTTGGTAGCCCATTCCTGCTCATGACAGGATCCTATTCCATTGCACGCGTGAGCCACCCTCGGTTTACTCACCAATTGCTGGATGTCTCAAAAGTTTGGCTGCTGGGGCTGGAGAGATGGCTTAGCGGTTAAGGCATTTGTCTGCAAAACCAAAGGATCCCAGTTTGATTCTCCAGGACCCACGTAAGCCAGATGCACAAGGGGGCACATGCATCTGGAGTTTTTTTTTTTTTTTGCAGTGGCTGGAGGCCCTGGCACACCCATTCTTTCTCTCAAATAAATAAATAAATAAATAAATAAATAAATAAATAAATAAAAATAAAAGTTTGGCTGGAGCTGGAGGGATGGTTTAGTGGTTAAGGCACCTGCCTCCTAAGCCTAAGAATGCTGGTTCCAATCTCCAGGTCCCACGTTTAGCCAGATGCAAAGTGATGCAAGGGCGCAATGCTGCACTTGACCACGAGGGAGCACATGCATCTGGATTTCATTCGCAGCAGCTGAGAGGCTGCTGGTGCGCCCATCTCTATCTGTCTTCCTCTCCCTCTCTCTCTCCAAAGGGAAAAAAAAAAAGAAAGAAAAAGTTTGGCTGATATAAAGACCAACGAGGGATGCTCACTTGTCATCTGTATTTCTCTTGGGTAGACACCTGGGAGTGGAACTGATGAGTCTGATGGTAATTTATTTTAATTTTACAGAAATGGTCAAAGGGTCCATACCATCGCACTTCTGCCAGATAATATACCAGGAAGCCACTGCTGTTCCCACGTCCTCTCCAAAATTCACTATTACAGTCAACACCTAATGAAATGGTCTCTTGCTATGATTTTGCACTTCGAATCCCCTCATGACAAGTGATGTAGCATCACGTTCACTCGTGCTTCATTCACTCAGTGGTGTCTGTGGGGAGGGATGTCCCAAGAAACACACCTTTAGGTGATCTCATCGTGGCAAGGATATCACGGTGTGGACTTAGACTACAGCAGCCACAGCGTTGTGTCATTAGGTGACATAAGTCATACAGGTGGCCCATCACTGACTGAAATATCATTGTGTGGCATGTGATTATCCTGTCTACCACTGGGGCTTCTTCTTTGGAGAAACGGCTACTCAGATCTCCTGCAGTATAGGGATGAACGATAAACATTCTTTGTAGATTTTGCATAGGAGCCCTTTGCCAGTAGCTGTTTTGCAAGTATATGCCCCTGATCTATTGCTCTGCTTCCCACTTTCTCTTTTGAAACACACAATATTGAATTTTGATGAGGCTAAACTTGCCAGGTTTTTATTTTATACCCTTGCTTTGGTGTCAGGGTAAGAAATCTTTTCATAATTCAAGATCTTGAAGAGTTTCTTTTAAAAAAAATTATTTATTACAGTCAGAGAGAGAAGGAGACAGAGAGTGAGTGAGAACGGGCGTGCCAAGGCCGCCAGCCACCGCAAACGAACTCTAGATGCATGCGCCACCATGTGCATCTGGCTTACGTGGGACCTGGAGAATCGAAGCTGGGTCCTTAGGCTTCGCAGGCAAGTACCTTAACCACTAAGCCATCTCTCCAGCCCCTTGAAGAGTTTCTTAAATGTGATCTTCTTAAAAGTTTTATTATTTCAGCTCTTACATTTAATTCCTTAATCAATTTTAAGTTAATTTTTGTGTATTGTGTGCATATTATTTTTTGCATGAATACATTGTTTTTTGACTGACCTATTTGTTTAAAAGGCTACTCTTTCGGCAATTTTGTCAAAAACCAGTTTACTATAAAGTATTTATGGGCATATATATATATATATATATATATATATATATACATACATACATACATACATACACACATACACACATATATATACACACACATATATATATATATATATACACACATATATAAGTTATAAATTGTTGTGTAAGAAATCTGAAGATTTTGGTTTATTTTTCAAGGTAGGGTCTCACTCTAGCCTAGGCTGACCCAGAACTCCCTCAGTAGACCCAGACTGGCTTTGCACTCACGGCAATCCTCCTACTTCAGCTTCCCAAGTGCTGGGACTAAAGACCTGTGCCACCATGCTTGGCTCAGAAGGTATTTTGAACTGAAAGCAAATAAAACACCACATGCCAAGATTTTGGGATTCAGTTGGGGCTGGGGAGATAACTCAGCAGTTAAAGATACTTGTTTGCAAAGCCTGATAGCCCGGGTTTGATTCCCCAGCACCCACATAAAGCCAGATGTACAGAGTAGCACATGCATCTAGAGTTTGTTTGCAGTGGCAAGAGACCCTGGCACGGGCATATTTACTCTCTCTGGGCCTGCCTCTTTCTCTCTATCTTTCTCCCAAATAAATAAATATTCAAAATAGAGATTTTTTTTTTTTGGAATCAGAAAATGTCACACTTAGAAGGGAACTTAGAGAGTTAGATGCTGAAATTAGTCACAAGAAAGATTTTATATTGACAACTTCAACTTTTCACTAAACAGACATAAGGATTTGCTTTTGAAACCTGTTCCATTGATGTATGTCTTATGCCACAGTCACACTGTCTTAAGAACTGTAGCTTTGGGCTGGAGAGATGGCTTAGCGGTTAAGGAGTTTGCCTGCAAAGCCAAAGAATTCCCTTTTGATTCTCCAGGACCCACGTAAGCCAGATGCACAAGGTGGCGCATGCATCTGGAGTTCGTTTGCAGTGGCTGGAGGCCCTGGCATGCCCATTTCTCTCTCTCTCTCTCTCTTTCTCTCTCTCTCTTTCTCTCTCTTAATTAAATAAAGAAATAAAATATATATTTTTTTAAAAAGAACTGTAGCTTTATAGCAAGTTTTGAAATCCCCAGTGTGAAACCTCTAGCTTTGTGCTTTGATGTCAAAATTGTTTTTCCTATTTAAGTCCTTTGAAAGTCTATGTTTTCAGGCCATTTTATCAATTCCTATTTAATTATTTATTTATATGTATATTTATTTTTGTGTGAGAGTGTGTGTGTGTGTGTGTGTGTGTGTGTGTGTGTGTGTGTGCCTGGGCACCAGGGTTTCTTAAGGCTGCAAATGCCAGATGCTTGTGCCACTTTTTACATCTGGCTTTATGTGGTGACTGAGGAACTGAGCTTGGGCCAGCAGGCTTTGCAAACAAATGCCTTTAACCATTGAGCCATCTTCCCAGCCCCCGACTTTACCAATTTCTCAGGGGCAATCATGCTGGATAGGGTAGGGCTGTACTGATTCCACGGAACAACTTGGAGAAGGCCACGATACTGACACTTGACATCCCTGATGAACAAGTAACATCAGCTTATGCAGACCCGACTTTTCCTTCAACATTGCTGGTGATTCTCAGCGCAAGCTTTATGACTTCAGTCAAGTTCAGTCACAGGTATCTTATTCCTTTTAACCATATCGTGAGATTTTTCTCTATTTCATATTAAATTATTTTGCATCTTTTGTTGGCTTCCTCCTTCCTTCCTTCCTTCCTTCCTTCCTTCCTTCCTCTTTCTTTCTTTCTTTCTTTCTTTCTTTCTTTCTTTCTTTCTTTCTTTCTTTTTCTCTCCCTTCCTTTCTTTCTTTCTTTCTTTCTTTCTTTCTTTCTTTCTTTCTTTCTTTCTTTCTTTCTTTCTTTCAGGCAAGAGCAGGTTTCTTAGGGTTTGTATACATATGGAATCATGTTAATTGCAGGCAAGCACCCTAACTGCTGAGCCATCTCTTCAGCCCTCATGTTAGTTGCAAATAAGGTATTTTACTTATTTTCCAATCCTTTTCTTGCCTGATTGCACTAGCTTTGACCTTCAGAACAATGCTGAACTGCTTATGGGAGTAGAATCCTTGCCTATTCCTTGTTTCAGGAGGAAGGACTTCAGTCCTGCACCCGTGAGCACGACGTCCATGGAAGGCTTATATAAATGATAGCCACTAGGGGAAGGAGAACCTTGGATTTTATTCAGTGGGTTTTTTTTTTTATCTCGATTTTTTTCATGTCTAATTGTGTGCAACTTTTGCGTTAGTATGGCATATTACTTGATTTTCAGGTGTTAAAATAACATGATATTACTGGGACAAAACTCACCTAGTGGTAGCGTACAGTCTTTTTTTATCTTGTTGGAATCAATTTGCTATGGTTTTTGCTTCTGTATTCATAAATCGTATTTGTCTATGCTTTCTTTTTTGGGGATGCTTTTCTCTGACTTTGGTATTAGGGTTTGGTATTTGGTATTGGTAGAGAAGTACTCCTCTCTGTTTTCTGGAAGTTTGTGGAGTATTGACACTGTTTTGCTTCTTATACCATTTGATAGAATTCACCAACTCTCTGAGCTTGGACATTTTTATTATTTTTAAAGATTTTTTTAAAACTTATTTTAAATTTAAGGGAAGAAGAGAGAGAAAGAGAGAGAGAGCGAGAGTGAGAATGGGCATGCCAGGGTCTCTTGCCACTGCAAACAAACACCAGATGCATGTGCCACTTTGTTCATCTAGCTTTACATGGGCTCTAGGGAATTGAACCTGGCTGGCAGGCTTTGCAAGCAAGCACCTTTAACCACTGAGCCATCTCCCCAGCCCGTGGTCTTTTCTTTGTAGGAAGATTTAAAATTATTTATTTTCTTTGTTTGCCATAGATGTGTTAATATTCTTCTGTTTCTTCCTGAGTCAGTTTAGGTCATTTGTGTCTTTCTAAGAATTTTTCCATGTCATCTAGGGTGTAAACTTTGTTGACATTATGCTGTTCAGTCTTGCATTATAATCTTTTTAACATCTAAGGAGCTAGTACTAATTTTCCATCTTTTCTTCCTAACATTTCATGGTCAAACTAGTTCAAGTTTTGTCCATTCATTTTACTCTCAAAGAATTAACTTCTGGTTTTAATTTTTTCTCTTGGTTTTCAACTTTATTGCTTTCTTTTCAAAATGTACTTATATTTATTTATTTATTTGATAGAGAGGGAGGGAGAGGGAGAGAGAGAAAGAAAGAGAGGGAGAGAATGGGCATGCCAGGGCCTCCAGCCACTGCAAACGAACTCCAGATGTATGCGCCTCCTTGTGCACCTGGCTAACATGGGTCCTGGGGAATCAAATCTGGGTCCTTTGGCTTTGCAGGCAACCACCTTAACTGTTAAGCCATCCCTCCAGGCCTTCTTTTTTTTTTTTTCTTAAGTATTTAAATGTGTTGAGAGGGGAGTCATGCCATAGCCTCTTGCCTCTGCAAACGAACTCCAGACACATACACTACGTTGTGCATCTGGCTTTACATGGGTACTAGGGAACTGAGGAATCAAACCCTATTTGGCGGGCTTTGCAAGCAAGTGCCTTTAACCACTGAGCAACCTTCCCCAGCCCCACTTTATTGTTTTCTGCTCCTGCCTCTATTGTTTCCTTTCTTTGACTTGCCTTGGATTCAGCTTTCTCTTCTTTTTCAGGATTTTCAAAGGAAAAGTTTGGGTTGTCGATTTGAAATCTTCCTTGTGTCTAATTTTGTGTTAATTTCCATGTAATTTGTGAAGCCTCCTAATTTCTGTTACTAATTCCCAGGATCGGGATTTATATTTCTAAGCTTATCAAGGCTTGCTTATAGCCTGGTAAGAACTGCATCATGAAGCCTGCTCCATAGGCAGGCAACCCTGTAGACAGCTTCACAGGTGCTTCTGGGTCAGGCTGCTTAAGGGCTTTATATACTTGCTGATTGTCTAGTCTTATTTACTACTGAGAGTTGAACAGAGGAGCGTCTAGAATGAATTGTTGGGCTGGAGGGATGGCTTAGCGGTTAAGGCACTTGCCTGCAAAGCCAAAGGACCCAGTTTCGATTCCCTAGGACCCATGTAAGCCAGAGGCACAAGGTGGTGCATATGTCTGAAGTTTGTTTGCAGTGGCTAGAAGCCCTGGTGTACCAATTCCACCCATTCTCCCTCTCTCTCTCAAATAAATAAATAAATATTAGAATGAATTGCCAATGTTTTCTTTAAATTCTGTCACTCCTACTTGCACGTGTTATGAGGCACTATTGTATGTACCTGTATGTTTATAATCGTAACTATAAAATGCTAAAGACAGCACTGTCACCAACATGTCATTGTGGTCACACTCGTTGCAATGGTTATGGTTTAATTAAGCCCCCAAAGGCTCAGAGGTGGGGCCAGTGAGAGGTTCTAGGTCATTAAAGGTGTTCTTTAGAAGGGACTGGGGGCATCGGTCTGTCTCTGATTTCCTGCTTGGTGAGGTGAGCATTTCCACACATCTTTGCCAAGGTGTGATGTATCTGGGAGAGGGCCCTCTCCTGACGTGGCTTGCTCCAGGGTCACGCCCCTCAACCTCCAAATCCACGAGCTAAACAAACCTGCCCTCTCTGTGAGCAGCCTGGGTCAGGGGTTCCGCTACGGTGGCAAAAAGCTGGCTGTGTACTGGCGCAGCTGTTCTTTGGGTAGAGGTCTCTCTTCAACGCTTTACTTTAAGCCCATCTGTGTGCTCAAATCTGAAGTGTCTTTTACATACAACTTATAGGTGGATCTCATTTCTCTCTTTTTCAAATCCAGCTTGATAATCTCTGTCTTTTTTATTGGCATGCTCAATCCCTTTATGTTTAATGCAGTACTGACGTGGTCAGGTTTAGGCTGGACACTGCTGTTTGCCATTTCATATGAACAGTAGTTTAGTCCTAGCAATGTATTTAGCACTGCTCTGATACAACTCCCTTCCCTACTTTGTGATACTGTCGACAAATGACGTCTCTGTAGATAACAAACCCAGCACTATAAAGTCTTAGAATTATTGCTTTATACTGTTTTTGTTGAAAACAGAAGACAGGAACTTGAAAACGTTTATACCACCTTTTTGAATTTACCTATATGGTTCCTTTTTTTTTCCCCAGTGTGTTTTGTTTCTCTGCATGGGTCTGATCTGTCCTAAACCTGAAAGGCTGTTGTTGGTGTCTTAGTAGGTCAGAATTGCAGGCAACCCACGTTGTGCATTTTTCTTTGTATGAAAATAGCTTTAGTTCTCTTTCTTTCGTTTTGAAGGCTAGCTTTGCCAGACATAGGTTTCTTGGTTGACAGCTTCTGGGGTTTGAATGTGCTGTCCCCCCATATCCTGGCATCCATGGCCCTAATGCAAAGGTGGCCTGTCTCCCACAGGAGTCGGGGGCCTGAGGATTTCTTCCTGCAACTTGCAGGGCTGTCTCCTTTCTTTGACTTTTGACTACTTGTCTAGGCAGGAACCTCTTCAATTATTGTACTTAGAATTTGTTGATTACTTTTGGGGCTGGAGAGATGGCTTAGTGATGAAGGCACTTGCCTGCAAAGCCTACTGACCTGGGTTTGATTCCCTAGCACTCACGTAAAGCCAGATGCACAGAGTGGTGCACGCATCTGGAGTTCATTTGCAGTGGCTAGAGGCCCTCGTGTGCCCATTCTCTCTCCCCTCCCTCCCTGAAAATAAATAAATAAAATATGTAAAAAAATTAAAAAATAATACTTTTCATCAAAATATTTCATATTTTATTTGGGCCATTGTTCACATGCCTTTCTGCCTTCTTTCTGTGTTTGTTTCTGTCCCTCTCATTATACATGTCTATACACCCATGGTGTCTCCAAGGCTCTGAAACTCTGCTTGGTTTTCTTCATCATTTTTTTTCCTTTCATCTCCTTAGACTGGGTAATCTGTTTATCTTCCTTCAAATTGGTTCTTTTTCTTTTCTACCTGAAATTGTGCTCCAACACTTCTAACCACTTTTCATTTCAGGCGTGAAATTTCAACCCTAGAATTTCTATATGGCTGTTTTTAATTTTGTTTCAATCTCATGTTTGATCCTCTCTATGTGGTGAGACAGGTTATCATTGTTCCAGGTAATTATTTCTGGTTTCCTTTGGTCCTCTGAATACATTTAAATAGCAAATGTTTAGCTTTTAAGTAGCTTTGATATTTAGTTCAACACGTGAAGCTTCAGAGGGTGTTTCTCCTGGTCCTCCCCTGTTTATGGGACATATTTTCATATTAATTTGCATGTCTCCTACTTTTTTTTTAAACTTAGAATGACATATAGCAACTCTGGAAGAAGACTTCTCTCCATCAGGAATTGTTGCAAAGATATTTTCTCCTGTTGTTTATTTACCTACTGACTTCCTTGGACTATTCCTTGCAGCATGGTGACATGAAATCTTGTTATCTCTTTTAAAAAATTCTTTTTTTCAGCCGTATATGTTAGCACAAGCCTTTAATTCCAGCATTCGGGGGCAGAGGTAGGAGAATTATAGTGAATTCAAGGCCACCCTGAGACTACATAGTGAATTCCAGGTCAGGCTGAGCTAGAGTGAGACCTGACCGAAAGAAAGAAAGAAAGAAAGAAAGAAAGAAAGAAAGAAAGAAAGAAAGAAAGAGGTTGGGCATGGTGGCGCACGCCTTTAATCCCAGCACTCGAGAGGCAGAGGTAGGAGGATCACCGAGAGTTCGAGGCCACCCTGAGACTACATAGTTAATTCCAGGTCAGCCTGGACCAGAGTGAAACCCTACCTCGCAAAAAAAAAAAAAAAAAAAAAAAAAAAAAAGAAAGAAAGAAAGAAAGAAAGAAAGAAAGAGAGAGAGAGAAAGAAAGAAAGAAAGAAAGAAAGAAAGAAAGAAAGAAAGAAAGAGATTATTTTTTTCTGTTTGTAGGCCTCCTTTGGGCTCATCCTTGGGTCTGTAGAGCTGGTGGCCTATGAATGATCAGTCAGTCTGGAGGTTTCCTGCCCTCCTGATCCTGAACTACTAAGTCTTCAACTTTTATTAGGAAATGCTGTATGCTCAGCCCCACCTTCAGCTGCAGGTTAACACAAGCCAGCTTCATTTCTTTTCTGCTGGTGTGGTCTCAAGGTCAGTGGAGGTGAGTGCCTGGCCTCCTTTTCCTGAGCATGCATATCATCTGCTTGCGTGCAGCCTTCCAAATCCTTAAGGATGTGTCCGGGGCTTTTTCTGATCCCCAGAGCCCAGCTAGTTTGGCCAGGATCACAGCCTTCAATAGCTCCAACATCACCACGCCTGGGATAGGGGCTCTTTGGGGAATGTTGGGCCCAAGTGTACTCTGGGATTTTAACAGAGCCCAGTCTCTCTTGCTGCCAGAAAAACTGCTGGCTCCGGTTGACTTTGCTCCTTCGTGGGGTGGGGTTTGGGAGAATGACCCTAATCTAAAACACCTTGGATTCAATTATTCTTACAAGGTCCTAGTTTCTTTCTTTCTTTAAAAAAAATTAAATTTTCTCTTTGACAATTTCAAACATGTATATTACTACATTTTGATCATATTTGTGCGCATTTCCCTCTTATCCTTCTCCCATTCCTAGTAAGCCCCCCCCTTTGCCCAACTAGTCACCTCTCCCTTCCATGTTGCTTTAAAAAATATTTTATTTATGTTTTATTTATGAGAGAGAGAGGCAGAAAGAGAGAGAGAGAAAATGGGTGTGCTAGGGCTTCTAGCCACTGCAAAGGAATTCCAGACACATGCACCACCTTGTGCATCTAGCTTTACATAGGTACTGGGGAATCGAACCTGGGTCTTTAGGCTTTCCAGGCAAGTGTCTTAACCGCTGAACCATTTCTCCAGCCCCCATGTCGATTTTTGGTGTGATCTACTGAGTTTAATTAGGGTTGCTTGCATGATCATGGGTGGAGCATGGGCAGCTTAGTAGTGGCTTCACCATTGAAAAGCATGACTCCTCCCCCAGAAACCATCAAGTACAGTTTCTTGAATACATGCTTTCCAATTCGCTTCCTCTCCCCGTTTTTTTGTTTCCATATTCCAAAGGGGTGATTGGGTAGATTTTCTGGCATTGCTGTTGCTGGGACAGTGGACAACTTGAGTGAGGTCTCTGGCTCCTCATTTGGGAACTCCCACCTCCTGGGTTCCCATTCTCCTGGGTTCTCAGAGTGCCACCTCATTGAAACAGCAGAAATTCCTCGATGAAGAAAACAGTGCACACCTGGCCCCTCCGCCGCTCCCAAGGTGAGCACAGACCAGACAGTGGGAGCTTTTCCTCGCAAGTTTCAGTGGGGAACAGTCCAGGACAGAGTTTGCTGAGCCCTGGGAAGCCGGCATGGTGCTGAAGTGAAGCTGGAGTTCCAGGGACTTTCCTGGATCTGCCTCTCATCACTGTGGCTCTCAGCAAGTGCAGTGACATCTCCCTAAGTCTCATTTGCTTCCTGTGTCTGGTGAGTTCTGTGTCGGCGGCTGGACCTGTCTGAGGTGGGAAACAGGAAGACAAGTAGAAGTCCCGCGAGGTGCTCCAAAGAACCGACCCACTACTGCCGCTGGGTTTCCTCTTTTTTTTGGCATCATGTGTTGTGCTGGGAATGACATTTTCAGCACTGATAAGAGGACAGTCATCAGGTGTTCCAGTCTGGGTAAACATCTACGAGGTTGCTACGCTTGGCTCCTGCTGGATCTCATGGGCTAGAACACCCTTGTATCTGGGAGATGGTTTGAATGTCTGCATGCTATGGCTCCAGGGGCAGAAGAGCTCAGTGCTGGCTCTGGGGCCCCTCCATGCTTCAGGTACCACAGTGGCAGAGCCCTTGGTGCCTCATCCACAGATCATGGCAGATACTACACGCCTGGTGACCGTAGCCAGCTCTGTTCCTAGAACACAGCGGTCATGCTTCTCAATGTCATAGGTGGTGGCTTTGGGCTCGGGAGATGGCCCAGCAGTGTACTATCTGTTGGCTCCCAGAGCTCTAGGATCTGTGGAGTGCACATTCTGAAAAGAAGAATGATGAAGTGGCTATGCCTTAGGGAAGAAATGGTACAGAGGGCAGAGTGCTGTCATAATAAGCCAACATGTGCGAATGTCAACTAAGTTAGTTCTGTAAGGACTTTAACCTGACTGAAGGAGAACCCCGTATCCACACAAGGACAAAACAAAACAAACAAAAAAAACCCCAAAACAACCAATGTCACCATCACAAAAACACACACCAATGTGTTATTGCTCAGACTTTGCCTATGAGAAGTGACAGAAACACCACAAACACGCCCACACTGCCCACACTGCCATGCACAGGCAGGCCTGCACATACTCCTGGTCTTGAACAGACCGAAGCCTGCAGAATAGTTTGTTCTAGGCTCTTTCGTTCAGAATCTTCTGTTTGACCTTACTGCTTCCCCTCAAATTAATAGTTTTAAACAACTCTTGGGACTGGAGAGATGGCTTAGCGATTAAGGGGCTTGCCTGTGAAGCCTAAGGACCGAGGTTTGGTTCCCCAGTACCCATGTAAGCCATGCAAGGTGGCACATGTATCTGGAGTTTGTTTAAAATGGCTAAAGGCAGCCCTGGCATGCCCATTCTCTCTCTTTCCCTCTCTATCTATCTGCTTCTCTTTCTCTCTCTCTTTAATAAATAAAATAATGTTTTTTAAAAAAATAACTCTTCATTAAAGGAAGGAAACAAGCTGGGTCCCATTCTCAAGGAGTGAAAGGCAGACAGTAATAATAGCTAAAAACGACACATCTGAATTTCCCTTCCAGTGAGCAGAAGATACAGGATTGTAGAATGATCCTGTGAGAAATACATGATAAGGGAGCTGGAGAGATGGCTCAGGGGTTAAAGTGCTTGCCTGAAAAGCCTAACAACCCGGGTTTGATTCCCCAGTACCCACACAAAGCCAGATGCACAAAATGGTGTGTGCATTTGGAGTTCATGTGCAGTGGCTAGAGGCCCTGAGGTCCACCCATTCTCTCCCTCTCTCTTTCTGTCTCTCTCTGCTTGCAAGTATTTTTTTTTAAAAAAGAAATACACAATAAGATAAAGCATTGCACATACAATGTTTACACCAGGCCACTAGAAACTGCAGAGTCCAGTATGCCCTTGGCTCCAGTTCCTCCCAACAGCACCCCCCCCCCCCACACACATACCCTCAAGTCATGCCCACCAGAAGAAACAGCCTTCCTCATGCCCAGGGACTCACATCCCCAGCCTTGTAGGAGACAGGCTGTCAGCCTGCAGCAGCACCCAATGTAGGTCTGAGGTAGCCAAACACGTTCTGTTGAGAGAGCCCAACTCAGCCATCACTCAGTCATTACTGCCTGTCTGCCTCCACGGAAGGGGCAGAGAACCTACTGATGACAGAAGACCTGCGCCAAGCCCTACCTCTCTCCGCTTTTCCCGTCACCAGAGCATGCACTAACCCTTTGGTCCTTCCCAGCAACCGTTTCCCAGATACTGACTACGTGGCACTTGGTTTGGATCTCCAGGTGAGCAAACATCTGGTTATACGCTGGAATATTTAAGCTCACATCTGTCTGTCTGATGCACTTTGGTGCGTGCACAGGCCTGGAAACACCCTTTGTGGCTCGCTTACCCTAGAGTGAGCAGCTGGAAGTTTAACTCTACCAGCCAGCAGCCGCAGGTCTGGGTCTGGCTGAACTCATACGTGTCAGGAGATCTCTCCTTCAGAGTCTCCAGAGAGCTATTCACGCAGCCTGCTGGTCTGCCCTCCCTCCTTCCCACCCTAAAGCAGTCTCCGATCCTGGTAGTGTGTGGTATGATTTCAGTGCCTCCCGACTCCCATGCAGGCACCCCAGGATTGACCCGCATGAAGGATTGACCCGCTGAGTTATCTGTATGGCTGAATTCTTTTTCCTATCCGTCATGTGGTGGCCTATGTCAGTAGCATTCACTACTCGGTGTGTTTGATCACTGCATACAGGCCCTTGCCATCATCGCTAGCAACAGGGAAGGCTTGGGCCTGGGCATCCTGCCAAGCTTAGTAAAACTTTCCATGAGGAAAGGTTTTTGTTCTCTTCCAGAGCAGCTTAAGCTCAGGAAAGAAGGGGAGGGTGAGCAAAGAGAAACTCAGTCAGCCAGCAGACGTAGCCAGGCCGCCGCGTCTACCTGCTTGTTGTTTTAATGACATCTAGACTTCTGGACATCCAGCAGCCACTGGCAGAGCTGAAAGGCTTGATTGTAGCAGAGGCCACAAGGCAGTTGTGACCAGTGGGCACAGTAGCAGAGCTAGCGACTAATGCCTTGGAATCAGCCACTTTGGCCACAAAGTCAGAAGGAAGGAGGTTGTCTGTGAAGCATTATATAGGCGGTAGGGTCCTCTCCATACACTGGAACAAAGCATGTGTGTCTTGCTGTGTTTTAGGAATTTCCAGGTATGTGTTAATTGGGAGCTGCTGTGTGCCAGGGAGATGTGCACATTCACACGTGCCATCGAGAGAATGCATTCAGCACGGTGGAAAGTTCAGGCAAAAAAAAAAAAAAAAAAAAAAAAACCCTAGCTCAAATGCAGTAGTTTGGGTGCACAATTTTTTAAAGCTTTAAAATAATGAGAGAGCCACATGTCATTTGGAGAAATCTAAATTACAAGCTTAAGTCTTGGGGCATAAGGAGCTCAGTTGGTAAAGTGTTTGCCACACAATGTTTGATCCCCAGTTCCACGCAACATAAGTCAGGCATGGTGGTGGATGCTTGTAATTCCAACAGTGGGGAGGTGGATATAAGCAGGTCCCTGGGGTTCAACGGCCAGCCAGTCTAGCCTACTTGACAAGATTCGGGTCAATGAAAGATTCTGCCTCAAGAGCAGTAGATGATGCCTGATGAACACTCCACACTCACATTCACATGTGCACTGTCGCCCTACCCCACCCACACAGAGTTTAAATATTACGAAGATTGTTAAAATAAAGAAATTATTAGTGAAATTTACGTATAGGCCAAGTACGTGCGTGACAACATGAAAGTAGAAATAAAGACAAAGAATTGTGAAAAGGGTAGAATTTGTTGTACATTCTAAGGTTTAAACTATTCCTTGAAAAATATTTCATGGAATGTTAATAGATGTTTCTAAAGAAACAAAACCAGTGTTTAAAAAAACAAACAAAATGTTGTTGTAAGAAATCATTCCTTGAGATAAGTAGACATTTGGGAAGTGTACCACCCTGAAAGTTCTAGCAAGAGGCTCTGTAGACTCATTGCAAGTCACACCATGCACTGTTCCTGTGAGAACTACCCTTCTGCTCTCGTGATGCCAGTAGTGAGAGCACCTGTGTACAGTGTGCCCCATTCTCTTGGGGGCTGGACATTGTATTTTGGTATTACCATTTTCTCTATATCCTTCCCCCAAAGTCACAATCTAAAATCAAGTAAAACCAGTGAACCCCAGTAGGCGTGTGGAATGTAGCCTTCCTTACCTCCTCCCAGGCCAAGTGACTTCAGCATGACAGCACATGAGCCCTTGGGGTACCCCAGGTCGGCAGTGGGGCTAGCCAGTATGATAAAAGAGGCCCCTATGGCTATACAGGGGAGGTAAAGGAAGGTGGGAAGCATTCCGGGTGAGGAAGGGTAGAACAATGAATCTGCCTTCCTGGGTTGCTTTCTCCCCACAGGTTGGAGAACGCTCAGTCACCATGTTATCCTTGTGTTCACTCCCATCAGCAACTCTACAATTGTGGGAAACTGCACTCTGGAGAGGGCCGTGGGGTATTTCCTGCCATTAACAAGAGGGAGATTCCAGGAGAAGCCCAGCAAAAGCCTGGAGCTTGCCCTGTCTCTCCAGGGACCCCCGCTCCCTGCTCCCTGGCCACGGGAGTCCAATTCAATGATGGTGGGAGAGAACCAGCCCTCACCACTCTCAAATAAGGTCTGTCTTTCCCCAGAGTGCTTCTTTCTTTCTTTTCTTTTTTTTCCTTTTTTAAAATTAATTAATTTATTTGTGTGTGTTGCGTTGTACACATTCTGTGTACACATGAAGAAACCACGGACATTGGGTGACCTCCTCTGGTGCCGCTTCACCTTATTTTCCTGAAAAATCTCACAGAACCTGGATTTTTCTGTCAGACCAGCTGATCAGGGAGGGCCAGTGATCCTCCTGTCTGTGCCTCCCTCACCCCACCTCAGCACTGGGGTTACAGGCATGCATAGCCATGCCTGGCTTTTCACATGGGTTCTAGGTCAAACTCGGGTCCTCATGCTTGCAAAGCAAGTGCTCTTACCAGGTAAGCCATCTCTTTGGCTCATCCCTGTTGCATAAACTGATGAGATGAGGCTACTGGCCTTGTACTAACACCATCTGGGACACCCAGTGGAATCTGGCTTCTGGCTGAGTTTAGGTTGGTTTCCATCTCCCTCTGCTCCTTCCCTGGGGTGGTGGCAAATTCAAACTGAAACCCGAGGAAAAGACACAGTGCTTAGAACAGATCCTTATGCCTAATGTCTGGCCCTCCTGTCTTCCTCTCCTTTATTTTATTTTATTTTTTCATTTTGTTTTTGAGAGAGAGAGACAGAGAGAAAGAGGGAGGGGGAGAGAGAGCACACCAGGGCCTTTAAACCTCTGCAAATGAACTCCAGATGTGTGCACCCTTTGTGTGCAAGTACGACATTACACACTTGTGTCACTTTTGCATCTGGCTACGTGGGACCTGGAGATTTGAACATGAGTTATTAGGCTTCGAAGGCAAGCCATCTCTCCAGCCCTCCTCTTTTAGAGAGCTCCTAGATGCTATTTTTTAAGTCATCTTCCCTCCCCGGAATATTCTGGAATAACATTGGCTCTCTTGGGACATACAGTGAAATTTAAGAAATACATGTTCGAGAGGTTGGCACTGCAACGTGCCATCCTGTCCCCCGTGGTCCACACGGCAACGCCAGTCCTGAGCTCCGCTGGGCTGTTTCCTAGATACACTGCCTCCTCCTCCCACCCGTCCTCACTCCCTGCCCACAACAAAGTCATGCGTGACGTCGGCCACAGTGGCCTCTGGGGCAGTGGGAAATCAGGTCAGGACTGGGCTTCCTGTCTCTGGGCCAGAGGGCACTGCCCAGATGTGGGAACTCTGGGCTGGCTGGTCATACCTCTGATCAGGTGACAGTCAACATTCCCCAAAGGACCACATGAACAGTCCTCCAGGCTAACTGGAACACACCCACAGGATGACACACCGGCAGTCACAAAGCAAAGTGGGTGATGACCTGTAGGCACAGGTGCCAGTGTGTACCCTGGCCCCAGAATCCACTTGGGCACACACTGGGGACACAGATCCTTCAGAATATGAATGTAAATGGAAGAAGAGAGGAGAGCCAAAAACATGGAAGCACTGCCAACAAGCATACCTCAGAGCAGGGCGCTGGGTTTAAAGGGTTCAATAGTTTTGAGCAAAAAACTTTGCACGCAATCCTCATTCTCCCCCAAAAGCTTCAAGTCAGGAGCTTTGCAGGAAAATGATCAGCAAGACGTTTTGGATCCTGAAGCATAAGTCTTGTCACCCGGGTGAACTTGGGGCTGACACAGCCCGTTCTCAGGAAGCTTGAAAGGTTACCTTGTCCCCAAGCTAGGCCACCCCATGCCTGAGGCACTGAGGAGAACTGCAGAGCCTGGGGCACAGCCCTCATTTTGAAATGCTCTTACCAAGCTCTCCCATCCCCCCCCCCAAACAAAAGGCTGCTGGCTAGCTCACAGGCAGGACAGCGAGGAGACTGGCTGAGTGGTTGCAAGGCCTTGACCTCAGAAGAGGGGAGCTGAGCAAGACCTGGCGCTATTCCGGGCCTCACCTGACTCCAGGTGCAGTGAGGACCCACTCTAGATGCGCTGCTCTGCACCTGGCCTTGCAAATAGCCCACATCTGGGGAGGCCTCAGAGGGAGCCCCAACTCCCATAAACAACCAGAGCAGGCAGGAAAACACCACTGGGCCTCCTCCCAGCGGGCAGATTGCTGGGCCTCTGGTGTTATGGCCGGGTGCCACAGCAGGCAGTTACGTGGTCAGTGAGTCTCTTATCACCCAGCCAGAGGAGCACAATGTCCAAAAAAGAATAACAAACACAAACACGCAGAGAAGGAGGCGCCTTGTCACTCACTATAGAGAATAATAATGCTCAGAGGTTCTGCGCCCACCAAAGGCCACCCGGGCAAGGCTGGACCCTGGTGTGCTTCAGCTCTGAGCAAGCAGCACTGCCCTGGAGCCACAGCGGAGAGGGTTACCATATCCTCACTCCCAACTGCTGGGCTCCTGGTGTTTGTCACACATTTACACATTCTTTTTCTTTTGGCATGTGCATGTGGTGTGTGTATGTGTGTGCATTTGCATATGTGTGGGTGCATGGATGTGCAGGTCTATGTGGAGGCCAGAGACTGAAGTCAGGTGCCTTCCTTGGCCGCTGTCTGGCTCATTTTTTTCTTAGTCGGGGTCTGTCACTTGAACCCAGAGCCAGTTGGCCCTGGAGGATCTCCTGAGTGCTGGGATTTCAGGCAGGCTGCTACCCTTGCCTGACATTTATGTGGGTTCTGGGGATCAGAACTCAGGTCCTCATGCCTTCTTGGCAAATGCTTTGCCAATGAATCCATCTTTCTAGCCCATTTAAATACCTCACATGGTATCCAGAGAACAGTGTCTTCTTTTTGCAACATTTTAAAATTTTTATTTATTTATTAGAGACAGAGGGAGGAAGGGAGGGAGGGAGGGGAGAGAGAGAGAGAGAGAGAATGGGCATGCCAGGGCCTCTAGCCACTGCAAACAAACTCTAGACATATGTGCTACTATGTGCATCTGGCTTATGTGGGACCTGGGGAATCGAACCTTGGTCCTTAGGCTTCACGGGCAAGCACCTTAACCACTAAGCAATCTCTCCAGCCCAAGAACAGCATCTTCTAATCAGGTCTTGGTTTAGAGACTGCTCTCTAAGGAAGTTCCTAGATGCATGAAGACCTGACCACAGGCCAAGCTCCAAGAGGGACTTCTGTTGAGATTCTCTCAACTTGAGCTATGCAATTATTTGCTCAGCTTTCGACAGTGAATCCGAGAGCTCCAAATCTGGATCAATACTATCCAAACAGGGGTCACCACAATGGCTAGAGCAGATCCACTAACAGGTAGCCTGGCTGGCTGGGGAGGGTCCCACACAGCACAACACCATGACAGGACCACAGCGCATACTTCACAGTATCTCCCACCCCGTCGTCAGCCTAGGGGACACGCAACCACTCTTTCCCTCATGAGTTCATGGGAAGAGCATTGGGTGGCGTGCACACCTACACGGCCGTGGGCACTTACCATCGTCCAAGTACAACTGGTCCAACTCTTCAGGCTCGCGCTTGATGACTACAGGAATAGGGGCCAAATTACAGTCACTGTCCTCACACACCTCTGGCAGTGACAGTGGCCCGGTGGCTGAAGACTCGTTTCTTTGAACCTTCTGCAGTTGGAGCTGCTGCTGGTGACCCGTGGCGGGATCGTGGCCTGAGGACTGCAAGCAGGTTGGCTCGTGGGCAGCAGATGTAAGTGGAGAAGAGGGGCTGTTGGGACAGAGCACTTGTTGGCAACCAAGGGAACAGCTACTGCTCAGATGTGGACTCACCTGCGGCTGCAGCAGGGCGGGTGGGGGCTGCTCAGGCGAGCCGGGCTGCAGTGCCATGGGTCTCGGCACTTCCTGCATCACGGGAGCCTCCGCAGCCGGCGGCTGAAGTCCAAGGTGACCACTGTGGCCTGGGCTGGCAAGCCCCTTGGTGTAGGCAGCAGAAGACAGATCGTGGAGCTTCGGGCTTGTGCTGGGAGGTGTGGACATCAGGGTGTTCCTCTGTGAACAGGGGGCAAAGCCGGGCACCAGGCAGGAGCCAGGGTCAGGAGGCATGGTGAGCTGTTGGCTGAAGTAGGGCCTCTGCAGAGGACTCAGACCCTGGCTTATTGGTCCACAGGTCAGGGCTGGCTCAAAATCATCGGTGGGTTCTGTCTTTATAATTGGAACTGTGAGAAGGGAAGAAAAAGTTAAATAAACACGAGTTGCAGATGGGTAAGGCCAGGCTGTGGCTAGGATACCCTGTGCAAAACAAACAACGTCTTGACTGAGCCCCTGTGTCTCTGCCGGTTCTCCCACCCAATTAAAAACAGGGTGAGTCATTGGCTGAGAAAGTCGCAGCTGGTTCTAATATGAAGAGAACTATTTTCCTTGGAATCTCCCCCAGCACTAACGTGCTATAAAAATCTATTTGCAAACAGCAGTAGGAGCTTTGGGCCCAAGGGCCTGTGGATTTGTAGCAATCAAAGCAAAAACTTCAGCTTGGAGGCATTTGCTGCAATGTTGCTACTGATGCCTGCGGTAAGTTCTGCTCATTGGTGAACTGGATGGGTGGCGAGTTGGCCTTAGGAAGTCAGCGAGAATCCAGCAGAGGAGGAGAAAAGCTACTAGCCACTGACACTTTTCAGGTTGGCAGGGGTGCCACGATTCTTTTCCCCTATTACCTCTCCTACTAAACTCTGCAGAGATAGCTATCTCCGGGAGACCAAGCAGCCCTGACCAGGAGCCGGAGTACCCAGTTCTCTCTATTTCTCATGAGAAGGCCCATCACGTGGGGCAAAGTCAGAGAGAAGGTGTGGCCTCTTTGGCTAGGCACCTGTTCCGGGCTGTGGTCAGAGCGGGCACGTGCCTCTGTGCCTTGGTTTCTGTAGGAAAAGTTGGGAAAGAAATGTTGTGAGCAGAGGAAGAGGTGCCAGGAAGACCTTGGGGGCCAATGTCCCCCTTACCCACTTCCTGTGCCACGGTACCCTTATTGGTCTACCACTTCTGCCATTCAGAGAGCCATATGATGGATGAGATATAATAATACAGATGATCTACAGTAGCTCCATCAGCTCATGACACACACTGAGCTGCTGCATGCAGCAGGGCGCATGAAAAACAGTCACAGGATTTTCTAACCATGCATTATACCTCCACATGCCATGCATGTGTGTGGGTTTAGCAGCAGGTCAGCCATGTGATGGAACCATTCTATCATTATGGCCCCTTACATGAGCGCACACAATCTCTCTCCCTCTATGTACAAACACGCATGCCACAATGCAGACCTGGACTCCTCGTGAATAAGTTCAAACATATCTACATTTCAGGAGCAGGAATGTGTGTCTATTCTCCATTAGAGTCAGGCCTATGTGCCACCAGCCACTGTAAACGATGAACGTCCCTCTCTCCTGAAGCCTGGCTCCATCTGGAGCTACTTGCAAAAACCAGCCTCCCATGCAGCTCCCCTGCAGGCCAGGAAGCTCCACAGCAGACCTGGACAGGTTGTGGCATGTCAGCCCAGGCGCTCCCCTTCCCCATGGGGGTGCTGTCCTAAGGGATGGACCCACGTGGCTCCCATGTACGACCCACTCAGCCTCCACGTCCGTGGGCGACAGCGGAGCCCATCGGCTGCTGCAGATGTTTCTGTATGTATTTCCATACATTCTTATCTTTAAAACTTGTCTTGTGCTTGAGTGGGCAGGGCAGGCTCTGGAGAGGCCAGATCCCAGAAGGAGCTGGCATTTAAAAGGCTCGTCAGTAGAGAAGTTGGCAGTGGTCCATGACATCTTCAACTCTTCGCTTGAGACTCTCTTATCCACTCGAGAAGCTACACTCAGCTGAAGTGGCACCAGGGCCTCCAGGCCAATGTTCCATCCGATTCCAGGTGTCCCCAGGCATGACCACAGGACCATCCTTCTATGGCTTCCCTGAGGAGGATGGTTCACCTGGGGAGAGGGGCATTTGAGTCCAAGGAGGACAGCCAACGGATGGCTGGTTTTTACATGGGAACCCCTGCCCACGTGTGCCACGCCCTTCAGTAAAGGGCGCTGCTTACTTGGGCCCTGGAGGCTGGGCAGCCTTGTACTGGAATTGTACTAGAGATGCCACACACACGACGATGCCAGGACGACAAGGCCCGCTCAGGTGCTCAGCTGGTCCCAGGAGGGAAGAGGAGCAGGTCTGTGGAGCAGCCGGAATTTCCTGTGTGTCAAGCATTCCACAGGAAGGATGTCCGTGCTGGGTGGTTGGTGGCTTTTATGGATTTCTACAGGACAATCCTTCGAGTTGTCTCCTGACAAAGGCAGTGATGGCCTGCCATCCAGGGCTGACATCCAAGGCATGCCTGGAGGAGTGTCTCTGGTTGAACAGGAGGCCCCAAGCCCAGTTTGGGATGGTGGTGTCCCGGGCTGCAGTGTGTGTGTGGACAGGCACTTGGTGGTTTGGTTAGTATAAGACCTGAAAAGCCCTTCCCATGGGCTTTCCTACTATCTTTCCCAACAGTACTTGGGTGGCTAAGTCCTTTGTTCCAGCAGTGGTCACTGGCTGCTGCTGGAGCTACTGTGGCTGAGGGTGCCATTAGGAGGCCCAGTGCTGAGCGAGCCTCACACACAAGGCTTCCTCGAGGAGCCTCCCTGAAAGAAAGAGCCCGAGGCAGCTCCCTAGCTGCCTGTCTGTCCTTTCTCTCCAGGCCACAGGAGTCACAGGTGCAGGAAGGTGATGGCTATGCCAAAGGGCAGCCAAAGACAAAATGGATGATGTCCTGGCAGAAAACAGCCAGGAAACCCATTCACTTGACACTAGAAAGTCGCCTATGTGAAGTGGGCCCCACCCTGCTGAACGACTCCCTCTCCCTCTCTCTCCCTCTCTCTCTCACAGGCTGCTGAAGAGCACGGAGCCCTCCCCTCCCCCACCTCAACCTGACCTTCTGGGTCCTGCAACTGGCAGAACAATGTATTATCCAGGCATCAGTTTGGTTCTAGGCATGAGTCTATCCAGACGGCTCTGTGGGGGGTGGTATGTGGGGGAGGAATAAGCCACACTTCAGGAATGGGTCCCCACCCAGCATTGGCCCAACTGGCTTAAGCATGTCATAAATCCAGAATTGGCAAATGCCTGGTGGAATCCAGATCCTAACAGGCACCTGGGGGCAGAGCTGGGTCCAGCCAATTTCTGTGAGCACAGACCTGGCTCCAGACAGGCACAGCTGCCACTGCGAATAGCCCCGCAGATAGGCCCAAAGGACCCCTGGGTAAAGAGTCTCTCGGTTGAGAGTTGTCCCTGTGAAAGGCTGATGTTCCCATGTGAAGATTCAATTTGAAAGAGGACTGGTAATTTGCAGAGTTCATGATCTTAAAAATGTACACGGCTGGAAGGTTGAATTAATTCCCGGCTGGGCTGCTCTCTCATGGGCACTAGGTTTCCAGCCAGGTCCCAGGGCCAGCGTGACTCTCCTATAAAGCAGTTTCTGAGCTCTGTAAAACCTGGCCCCGACTGTGCTTCGTGACATGAAAGGCACAATCCCAAACACAGCTATCCAGTAAATGCCAGTGAATGTAATTGATCTGCCACAAAGCGGCAGGGACATCTAGCACAGTCTGGACTCAGGCCAGCAATCCAGAGGATGGAGCAGGCCAGGTGAGAAACAGACAGGTGGTGCCCACCCTAAAAAGCCTGTGGATTTTCTTGTTATGACCTGTTTAAGACCCCTCAGCCATGGCCCCACATAGCTCTGACCACCCCAGATTCTTGTTGGAAGTCTCATAGTCACACGAAGTAAGACACGCTCTGTATGTGCACAGGGAACATGTGTCCCAGTGGTGGCCTTGGAACTCCCAGGCGTCTAGCTCTGGGAGTGCAGAGTGGACTGGGACCAGGGCTTTGAATTGGGCCCCAGGCAGGAGGGCAGGAACACTGTGTGGACCGACACCTCTGTAAATGCTCACCCGCCACTTGCTTCTCTATAACCAGCAGCTGGGTCACCAGCTCCACTCAAGAATCTCCACACTGCCACTGGAGAGGCGGTGAGTGGAGAAAGGGGGGGTGCAAAGATTGGGAACCAATGTGGTGGGAGATGCCTTTTCACAAACAGCATCTGGTGCCTCAGCTCCCTCCTCAGCCTGATGATGTTTGGGGGACATTGTCACACAGGTCAGCATAAAGGGAAGACACAGTGTGTGTCCTCTGCCACCTGCTGACCCTCAGATGATGCCTCCTTCCTCTACCTTTTCCTGATATACCCAACCTGGACTTTGGAATAGAATCCCCTCTAGAGTGCTTACAGCTCGCTCGCTGAGAGTGAGGGGGAATTTTTTTTCTCTCTCTCTCTCTCTTTCTTTTCTTTTCTTTTCTTTCTTTCTTTTTTTTTTTTTTTTTTTTTTTTTTTTTTTTTTTGGTTTTCCAAGGTAGGGTCTCACTGTAGCTCAGGCTGACCTGGAATTCACTAAATAGTCTCAGGGTGGCCTTGAACTCTCAGTGATCCTCCTACCTCTGTCTCCTGAGTGCTAGGATTAAAGGCATGTGCCACCACACCCGGCTAAAATTTTTTATTTTATTTATTTATTTATTGTGAGAGAGAAAGAAGCAGAGAGAGAGAATGGGCATGCCAGGGCCTCCAGCCACTGCAAATGAACTCCAAACGCACGTGCCACCTTGTGCATTTGGCTTATGTGGTTCCTGGGGAATTGAACCGAGGTCCTTTAGCTTTGCAGGCAAACACCTTAACCTCTAAGCCACCTCTCTAGCCCACTGGAGGAGGCTGGGCAATAAAAACCCTTCTCTTATAAGACACGGAACATCCAGGACCAAGGCCATCCCAGCCTCTTCTCCCCACCAAAGCCTGGCCTTCTCTAGGGGTACTGCCTCAGCCCCACACTTCTCTTGCTGTCCACCTCCAATGGAAACAGTAGGCTCAAGCACCACCACGGCCACTGGTGGCTGGATGGCTGCTAAGCACAGCTTAAGTCCGTTTGAAGACAGAGCCGCTTGCCCACTGGTAGTGGAAGGACCCGAGAATCACGTTCTCCTGCCCCAGCCCTGAGATTTTCCCCAACAACTGAGAACGTGCAGAAACCAAGTCACTCCTCCCACCCCCTGCTCTCCCCATGGTGTCCATGGAAGCTCAAAGCCCATGTATCTTCAAACCGTGCCATCTCATTACTACATTTCTCATATGCAGTTGAGACCATTGGAGCCTCACAGGCCAATGCCTCCTGTTTCTTATTAGTGAGGAAATAGAAAGAACGTGTCCTGCACAGACGCCCCAGGCGCTGGTCTGTCTCCTGCTGGAGGGAGGCAAGAGTGTGACGCAACGTCTCCGTGTTGGACTGGAGTGGGGGGCAGTAAGGGATCCAGCAGAGCGTAGCTCACTGCAATGCTATGCAATGGCACACCAGAAAAACACCACATTACCCAGGCGGTGAGTTTATCATCTGTGTTTATTACGGAAAGCAAGTGCATGAAGGATTAATGCCAATCTTTCAGGCCGGCTGTAGTGTACAAAGCATGCTCTCACAGAGAAGGTGGGCTGTTGGCCCACGTGACCAATCTCACACCCAGCCCAACACAATGCAGAGTCTGTGTGGCCATGCGGGGTGTGCACCACTGTGTGCACCTGACACTGCACACCTGACACAGCCACGCTCCAGTCCTCGAGCCTCGTGCTTTATAGCTCTTCTCGGGGCTCAGAAGGCCGCCCCGGGTTGGCACTGGTGTGTGGAACTTGGCTCCTCACTGAGCCTAAAGACAGCTGCAGGTTTCTGCTCAGAACCACCTGGGGACCTGTGTCCTAAAGAGGAAGCTTCAGCCTGGACCGGGAGTCACAGGCCTCCAGCATCCCTCACAGCCAAGTGCAGGTGATGAGTTCAGCAACATTCAGTAAGGGGAAGGGGATGGCTCTCCCCTGGGCCCATCTCCTGCAGCCCCTGCTATGATGGTCTGTGGGCCAAAGAGCCTTATTGAACTTTTCTCTGATGGCCTCTCTTCAGACTCGAAGCCTGGCAAATGGGTCCTATCTCCACAGGGTAATAGTGACCAGCGGTTGCCTCCTAACTATTCCAGCAGGCGTCCCTTGGGCACATGTCACACCGATTCTGTTCGGATGACGCTCTGCTCCTGGGCCTGTCAAAGCCACTCCTTCAGACCCCTTCCCCAGGTACAGCTGGGAGGCTCTCAGGGATGGTTGATCAAGCTTCTGAAGTGTTCTGCAGGTCTTTATCAGAACTGGCTCTTGGAGGTTGCCTCTGTGCCCAAGGTCCAGGATGCAGCCAGAGCTGGCATGACTCAGATTTGAGCACAGTGCACTGTGCTGAGCTCCCGCCAGGTCTGGGCCTGTGAGGGCCGGCACACAGAAGGCTTTGTTGGAGGCCATGCGCATCCCTGCCTGCTGGGAACACGCTCTCCTGAAGCCACCTAGAATATGAGTCTGGAAACAGCCAGCTCTGTCCAGCTAGCCAGGCTTCCCTTGCCCATGTCCAAGCCTGTGGACAGACAGCTGATTTCTGCCAGTGCCTTTTTATCTAGCTATTTAGGTATTGCACAAACACCCATTGACTGACTTGGGTGAATACAGCACAGGAGCAAGAGGGTCCCCAACAGGACCCGAGAGCAGATGGAAACCCTTTTCAGCTTAGCCTTGAATCCAGGCTGCCACCCAGATGAGGGCTTGGACCAACTCTGATAGATTGGGGAGAGGAGGGGAATCCAGGATGTCCCAACCACACAAACTTTCATGACATCTAGTTGGGCTTTAGTTCAGTAGTGCAGTGTTTTCCTAGGGTGTAGGAGGAGCTGGGTTTGAACCCCAGCATGGGGGCAGTGTAAGGCATGACTTCCCTTCTGAAGGGACAGGTGGATGGGGCTGGTCCCTCCTGCATTAGCAATGTGGGTGAGTTTGGGGGGCTCCTTTCATGCTGCCCCTCACATGGACCTGATGCCACAGATTTTGCTCCTGTGCCTGAGGGGAGCCACACATGTCTTCCATGGACTGGAGCTGTGCAGAAAGGGCTGCCTGGGGTTAGCCAAGCATCTTTCAGGTCTTATGTAGACTGAGACAGACAGACAGCAGTTTGGGCTCTGGGCTCCACCAGGCATCAGCACCTCACAAATCCAGCTAAGAAAAAGGAATGGTCACATGACCTTGCCAGCAACGTTTCACTGACATCTGTCACCCATCCATCCTATGCCTGACAAGATGGCCCTGTGTGTGTGAGACACACAAAGAGGGTCAGCGCGTGTAGAGCAGACACACAATCGAGTAGATGACACTTTCATCAGGTTTTCTTGGAAACACTCTAATCTCACGTAAGCTTCAGTGTGAGTGTGCACAGTGCACTTGCATGTTGGATGGACAGCCACCATGCCAGGATGCAGCTGCTAGTGTTGATACGGGAGGGAGCTGCCTGCTGACTACGTGACCATTTGGCTACTTCATTCCCACACAGCCCCAGTTCCCTCAGCTATGACACAGACAGTGGACTTGTGTAAAGACTGTGAGGCAGAGCCTCTGGGACACAGCCTGCTTCTCCAGGGGTAAGGGACATCTGTCAACTACGGGCCACAGCCCACTTCCCAAGCTCTACCTCTAGAGAAGGTAGGCAAACCCGGGTTCTCCAAAACTCACCCTGTTAGGGGCTTTTAGGAGCTAGCTAGGCTCAATTGCTATTATGAGTGGCCTTCCCGTAGGACTGGTATCCTCATAGGACTTTATTTCTGCCCTGAGAGGACACAGTGACAATCTGATAGAATCTGACAGGTGAGCACCCTGATGTTGGACCAGCAGCCTCAGGACTGAGGCCTGATGTTTAACCTGCCTGTGGTTCTTGGTCATCACAGCTGGGCAGGCTGGGCAGGTGTCCTCCTTAGAGATCCTCTTTCTTATCCACAGTGACATCTGGCTACCAGGCAGAAACAGCCACAGACGGCTGCCTGCCGTGCCTGCCAATAGCCTCCTCAGTAAGCGTGCCATGCACGAGTGAGAAGCCGTTCCCTCCTTGCCCCCTCCTTGTTGTACACCCACATTTTCAAGTGACCTCAAGTGTTTCAGCTTGAATTACTTTCCCAGGTACGTTTTGCAGTGCTGGACAAAAGAGTTTTTGTTCAAAAGCTTAAACTCCAGGAAGACAAAGATCCAATTGTCCCCGTAGATACACAGTCATGAAAGCCCAGGTTTTGCCATCAACATAAACAAGCAGCAATGATAACCTGGGGGTAGGACTTCAGGGGGAAGGAAAGTGGTAAGTGACATTGTCCAAGTCCAGACTCAGACCGCTGCACACCTCTTGTCCCTGCCGAGAGGATCTGTGAGCCAGTGGACGGAAAGCCACATCCGCCGATCGGTATCTAGGCATAGCTTCAAGGGTGTGTGGCTTTGAGCTTCCCGGGGACATAGAAGTGCATCCATGGTGTTCTGCAGAGTTTAGTCTTGGGGTGTCTAGGAAGGTCAAGGTTTTTTGAGTCCCAAGGAAGTTCATAATTCTGTAGAGAACACCACAGACAGTTCCCAGGGTGCCTTTAACACTTGAATTAGGACTAGCCAGCCCAAGGGCTTTTGAACACCATCTCACTGAATCCTCATGTCAGCCCTACAGACGGAAGGCAAGAACGTCTCCTTTCCAGAAGCATTCCAGTGGTCAGTCATAGGTCTCAAGTCCCAGTGACGGAGCAGAGCCTGACCCAGGCAGGGATGGGGACAGCATTGTCTTCTGTGGGTGCCATCCCATGTCCCCAGGGTGGGACAGCTGGCTTTCCCCTGGGGCACGGCCAGGTGGGGGTGCAATGACCAATGAGGCTGATGGACACAGATGGTCATAACAAGCCAAAACCCACATCTATGGTGTTCCACCCGAGAGCTGCCGAAGCTGCACTCTGTGCTCTGAGAGTGGTGGCTTGGGTCTGGGATCTGCCACAGTAGCAAAGCACAGAAGGAGGGAAGGTGGCTGGGAAGCCCTGTGAGCACTCATGGGCACGGCTTGGCAGGCATCTCCATTGGCAGAATGCAGGTGGAGTTAACTCCTCTAGCCCGCCTTCATGCCCACACATGCCTTGGGGTGCAGGCTTCCTGGGTATTCAGCTCACCATGACTCATACTTCTGTTTGGCTTTTGGTGGCACGTGCCCTTTAGAGTTCTAAACAAAACCACCTTCTGTCCTTCATCCTGATGGGCTGCTGAGTTCCGTGGTTTCTCCGTAAGGACCCCTTGGTATACATCGACCCTGTCAGCCCATACAGGAGTGGGCTTCCCCCATCCTAACAATCCCTCAGTGGGGACCTGAATGTCACAGCTTTCTTCTCACAACAGGTCTGATGTTACAGTTGTTTTATGATTCATTCTCTAATTTGACTCTAATTTCTTTAGGGCAACCTTCCATCTTCAGCCCTGGTTTGAAAATGCAGGGTCCATGGAAGCTCATGGTGTGCGTACTCTCAAAGTCAAGGTTAGCTTCTAGGCATAAGGGTATGCCCAGCTCTCTTTGAACTTGAGACTACCTAGGGGACCACAAGATAAGAAAATAATGGCTTCTTCCTAGCTTAAAGTTTCCTGTGGATGTAGACATGCCAGTGCCCCCACCATGAGCAAGACTTAGTTCCTTTCTCCTCTACTACACAAATATGCATGGGAATCAGATACTCCTCTTCAGTAGGGAATGGATATCAGAGTTTAAGGGGCCAGAACTCCTTCAAAGGTCCAGACATCCCTTGGCCATCCTCCCACGTCTGTTGCCCAGTACTGCACACATCTATCACTCCCAGAGGCTCAGCTCTAATGCATGGTGTTCTTCCATAGGTGAATTAGCTCAGGAAGAACGTTCTAGAATGTCTACTGGACCAGCTGGACTGCTGAGCACAGTGGCTTTAAGGAATTGCAGTGGCCAGCTGGTTGCCAAGGGTCACTGTGTTGATGATAAATGCTACCTGCCTCTCCAGGGGAAACTCACCCTGGGACTCTGTCCTCCATTCTCTTCATGAGGACATCATCATCATCATCATCATCATTATTATTGTTTTTGCTGTTAGGGGAGACTATCAATATCAGAGTTGCCAGAATTTATACCCCCTTATGGGTCACATGCTGTACTGTAATCTATGTCATTGAAATCAGGGAGTTTTCTGTGATGTGATGTGATGTGATGTGAAGACCTGGCCTTAATGTCAGCAGGTGGGACATCCCATGCTTCAGCCCTAGACACAGTGATGCTGATGGGAGAGGGGTCATGCTGGGTATTGGGCATGCAGGAGGATAGCTATGGGCTGTAGACAATGCTCACTGCTGTGCCACCATGCTCAGTGCTACCTACACTCTGGCCCCAGATCAGAGGAGTGTTAACGAGTCTACATGGGCATTTGCAGTGGAGCCACTGTCAGGAGAAGGCTGGCTCACACCTCAGTTAAGTTCATTCCCAAGCCTGCATGATCTCTGGATTTATATTGCAACCAAGAATCCGCGGAAGTCTATCCCCTTTTCCCATGAAGTAAAAATGGATCTTAGCTCATTCTCATATGCCCAGAAAGATAGGCTTATCAATACCAGGAAGGGAAAGGAGTGTGGCTCTTTTCCATGGAATGTGATTCTCCAGATCTCACATGGCTCCACCCCAGAGTCCATGCCCCTGCAGGGAGGCCAAGGGTGTGTGCCACTGCCCAGAGGGTTGACCATCTTTGAGTGATTTGTCCCTGGTCCTGCCCACAGGGTTGTTGATGCTGGTCCTGCCCACAGTCCCCCATAGCCAGGTGAGTCTCTGCCCTCTCATAGGGACCTGGTGCCCAAGGGAACGTGTTGTTGGTTCTGAGGATGGGAGGCACTCTCATCTGCATAGTTGCTTACCAGCTAGAGGACCAGAAGATTCCTAGGTTATCAACTAAGGTGACCTCAAAAGAAAAGACTGAGTCTCAAAGATCCTATGGTTTGTGGTGATTCGCCTTTTCACTTCCATCAATGACTAACTTTAGGATGTGAACAGGCATCAGGTCCTGCTTTGTCTGGTGGACCAGGGATAGATAGCAAACACCCTCTGAGAGCTCAGCTAACTGTGAATGTTCACCTTGGGCTTCAAACAGGAGGCACCCTATACTCAGTCTTTGCTTTGCAATTCCAACTAGTACGTGGGAATAAAAGCTCAGACCAAGACATTGCTAGCAGAGTCCCCCCACACACACACCCATCTCAGGATTGGTTCTTGGTCATCCTGACTCCCTTAGGTCAGGGAGGAAGACGACATATTCTCCTTCCAGAGAGTGAAGTAACAACGTGACAGACAAGAAGCCCAGGAGGCCCTTTCCGGCTGGGCTGGGGCCCTCTGTGGTGTCCTTTCCAGTTGTGTGAGTGTTTTTATCATCTGTGCCTAATGGCTATCCCAGGGATGCCAGAGGAGCTGGTGCAGGGTTTCCAATGGGGTGTGCTCCTTCTCTTTATAGAGTTTTATATTCAAGTGGAAACTTCTCTTCATTAGACACCCCTCCCCCCAGTATCCTTGGGGTGGGAAGACTGGCCTGGTTCTCTTTCCAAGGCCACCATAGACTACGCGCCAAGAACATCAGCCCCACGAACCAGAAGCCCAACACATTTGTCTTATTTTTTTTCTGCCATTTGATCACTGTCACAGTTTACTTGGAAAGTGAGGAGGAAGTAGGGTGTGGGGGACACAGGTGAGTGTCATCCAATTGGGTGTCTCTGCTTCAGAGGCATCAGGCAGCCATTTTAGTGTTCAGACAAAAATGCAGGAGGCTGGTGGCTACGGGAGCTGTCCCTCCCTCCTCACAAGCCATAAAACACCTTGGGCATTTTTTATTTCAAGTACCCTGAAACTTAAGAGTGGCTGGTGTGGGGGATGGTGAGCACAATGGCAGGCCCTTTCCCCAGGTGAGGTAGAGGAGGTGCCTGATGCCAGCTCCTGAGACATCCTTATTCCTAAGTTTGAAGGCACCCCCAAACAAGACTTGATTCTACATTTCTGTGCATGAAAATAAATTTCACAGGTAGGGTTTCACGGATTTATTACTGCTTTCTTATACACCTCAACAGCACATTTTTATGACATTAAAGAGAACCTGCCCGACTGCAGTGTTTCAGCAACAGTCAAAGATGCACAGCCCGAATGCACACAACCTCACAACCTGTGCCTAAGGAGCTGACCCAAAGTAGCATGCAACTAGGTTCATGAGACTCCAGGACATAAATGCACTGATGTGAGAACATAGGACACTATGAACAACGGCCATCTCTGAGCATTAGCAGCCTCAGAGAAATGGCCTAAGAGCTGAAGACAGTGCTAAACATGGAGGAAGAGCGCTGGACAGAACACGGAACACGGCAGCTGGGGTTTGCCATCTGCTTGTTTATTTATTTGAAAGAAGCACATGTTGACAGCCAGCCAGGCATCAGGTGCTGAGGAACACTGGGGCTCCAACTGGTGGTATTTGGAACATGGTCACAGTCCCTGGGACCAGACTGGTGGCTTGCAGCCACTTTGGGGCTGGAGGCAAAAGTCAGGAGAGCAGAACAAGGAGGCTGAAGGGAGGTCAGGACCAGACGGCTGAGCCCAGGAGGGGCTGAGGAAGATCTGAGCTCCACAGGAGCCTTGCTGGGCAGACAATGGGCAGAGGGAGGAGTCCAGTAGGAGATGAATGGGGCGGGGTGAAGGGGGGGTGGTAGGCAGGGGGGAGGACCAACAGAGGGGTGATCAGCTGGCAGGATTGGCTGCTTCAGGGTGGGGTGTGTGGGGGAGGCAGCAGCAGCTTGGCCACCAGCTTCCAGATCTCAGCCGCAAGGCTCTGGGGCCTCAGCCTCCCACCTGTGAAGTGTACACAGTACACAGGCAAGCCCCTCTACCAGATAACGCTTTGAGCTCTGTGCTAAAACGCTGCACCATGTAAGCCTGCAGCTGGGTTATAGTGTGCTTTCAAACAAGGGAAAAGTGAGTTTTCATGCTATTTTCTATACTGTTTTAGAGAGTGATTTTTTTTTCTTTATAAAACCTAGGCTTTCTTTACAATATTCGATTTTTGGTTGACCAGGCTTGAAGTTTAATTAGAACACAATCATTGCACATTAAAAAAAAAAAAGACTAAATATTTTTTTCGTAGCAAATATTGTACATTATTCCAAGAAAGCTTGGCTTATAAAACAAGAGCAAGCTATCCCTTAAACCCCAAAGCAGTCACAGGATGTGATTGTGGGCAGCAGGGCTGAGGGTCACATGTGGCGTTTCTTATAGTGCTTCTTATAAAGGCCCTTGCATGAGACCTGAATGAAATCCTGGTTTTGAAAGACACTTCTATGTAGGATTTGCCTGATGAGACAATTGATCCCAGCATTTTAATATCAATTTTGACATCCAAGGGCTTTCTTACTATATAGCCCATTACAAAGACCTTTTATATTTTGAGAAAAGTGACCTTTTTTTTTTTTTTTTTTTTTTTTTTTTTTAAAAAAGAGAAACTCAATTTTACTAAGATAGCAATGTGGCTGCTTTCACAAGTAGTTTTTAGTGTATAATTTCCCTCTTAAATTATATGAATTGCTCAAGTTTTTAAGAAAAAAAAAAGCAACAATATAAAAAGGTTGTTGACATAGCTGAGCTTACCCAAAATACAATAGTACTCAGGATGGCAACCCACTCTGCTCTTGCACACACATCCTGCCACAGGACAGTGATCTTTGCCACAAAGGAAGCCCTGGATGCACAGGACATACCTTTTCTAGCTTGGGGAGTAGACAAAGAAAAAAAAACAACAACAAAAAAGGGATTTTCTTAAAGAAAACACCCTAAAAAGTTGAAAAGGTAAGCTGAATGTTTTGGAGTGAAAAGATGCTGTCTCAAAAATATGTTAACTGAACAGAGCAACTTCCACCAGAAAGCCTCCCTTGCACGGGGTTGCGGGGTGGGGGGAGGGTGATATAATTCAGTGGAGACGAACTTTGTGCTGTGCGGAGCCATCGCCATGAGGACAAGGTCGTTTATGTTCCCTAACGACTGCAGCAGGTGCTGGCCTTTGGGCTGAACAGCAAGGGCTTATTTTTTTTTTGAAGCTACCTATAAGATTTGCTTTTCCACCTCAAAGACTCATAGGATATAGATCCACCGCCAGACCGCCTGAGCTCCTGAGTCACGGGTGCAAGAATGCCAGCGAGTGATCACCCCAGCACGCACCCATTCCGAGGGCATGCACCCCGGGCTTGTCTTTTCTTTGAGGGGTGGCCGGTCGCTCTTGTTAACAGGCTAGCACGCAGCGTGCATGTGTAACGCAGCCACACCGCTCCATAGCAAAATCCTCTCCCAGCCTCCTCGGCTTAGAAAAAGCATTCTCTCTGCTCACTTTCAGCGCTTAAGGTTAGAAAGACAGCGTTACCATTGGCAGGAAGGTAGGTGAAATGCTGGTACTGGCTTCTCTTCCGCTTCCCATTGCAGACGTAGAAACTGACTTGGACGGGACTGGTTATTCTCTGGTTTCGGAACGGTGGAATCTCAACTACTAGGGAATTCTGGTGAGGAAACAGGCAAAAAAAAAAAAAAAAAAAAGCACAAAGTTAGCATCTTCCAGACTAGGAATTCTTTGTACTCAGGCACCATGTGCTTGGGGCCTCTGTTTAGTATCAACTCAGATGGTCAGCTCCAGCCAGCCAGAGGGCCGTGACAGTGGGTGGCTTCCACGTGAGATCGGGCTCAGACATTCCGTGTGCCAACAGGAAAAAGAGGTATGTTGACTTCTTCACAGGTCTAGAAGCTGGGAGGACTTCTTGGTGAAATTGAGCTCAAGAGGAGACATCCTGGACTCACCACCTGTGAGCATCTGTCAGGAAGCTGTGTGCCTTGCTGCCACTGGGGCAGAAGACTCCAAGGCCTGTGTCTGTCATAACACCCAAGGCTTGGTGACCTTCGCACAAAAAGAACTGCTATCTGCCTCCTTATAGTAGGTGCCTTTTGGTGACACGGGAGAAGGTGTTTACTGGACACAACATCCCTGGGGAAAGGCATTGTGGTAATGGCCCCAATGCCTCATCAGAATCCCAAATTCCTTCAAAATGAAGGAGACAGGGCAGCACTAAACCCAGGAAAGTAGAACCATTAAGATTACAGGGGAGGTAGAATTGGCAGCAGCTTATACTCATTGTTACTTTGTTTTTATGTTTAAAAAATATTTTATTTATTCATTTATTTGAGGGAAGGGATAAGGAAATAGAGAGAGAATGGGCATGCCAGAACCTCCAGCCACTGTAAATGAACTCCAGACGCACGTACCACCTTGTACATCTGGGTACTAAAGGAACTGAACTGGGGTCCTTGGGTTTTGCAGGCAAGCCCACCTTAGCTGCTAAGCCATCTCTCCTCTTGTTTTTATACAAAAATCTGCAACTTTTTTTTTTTTTTTACAAAGGCTACTATTCCAAGGACAAACATAAAATATAAGCCATGGATACTTGGTACTGGGTGGCAACAGTGAGCTGAGGGAGTCCTGGAGCTGAACCCTAGATATGGCACAAGTATCCTGAAAGAGGGCCAGCGTTGCCAGTCTCTGCACCTGATTTCTATGGGGGGGGGGTTCAAAGTCAGAAACTTTCTTCGTTTTGTTTTTCAATGTGTGATGATTTTAGTTTAACAAGCACGGGATAAATATGTCAGAAAAATCCATTGTATCGTTTCTTTTGTTAAAGTCATTAACCATAGCTTGTTAAAATGGTAGAAAATCAATTGCAGCAAACTTTATTGAGTCTTGCTCATAATAAAACCTCAGAATGTTTACAAAGAGAAATCCAAAAGAAAACTTCAGGTCCAACATATTTCATTACAGATGAAGCCTGCCACTTAGGGGGTCCTCAAATACCAGCACCGGGGCAGGGCCTGGCTCCAGGGCCCTCTGGACTCTGTTCTGCTGGGCTCCATCCCCTGTGACACACTCACTCTGGCAACCTGTTTTGGTTGTTAAGCTACCTTCTACATTTATTAGAAATAAGCAAGGACATGAAGGTGCTCTGCCTGGGTATTTTGTCCCATTATTAAAAGTAAACTGGGGGTGGGCCTGAAGAGATAGCTTAGTGGTAAAGATGTTTGTGTAAAAAGCCTAGTGAGGGCTGGAGAGATGGCTCAGTGGTTAAGGTGCTTGCCTATGAACCCAAAGGACCCAGGTTTGATTTCCCCAGGACCCATGTAAGCCAGATGCACAAGGTGGCACATGTGTCTGGAATGTGTTTGAAGTGACTAGACATTCTATCTCTGTCTGTCTCCCTTCTCTATCTTTTTCTCTGCTTGCAAACAAATAAAATTAAAATTTTAAAAATAAAAAGCCTAATGACCCAGGTTCGATTCCCCAGTCCTCATGTAAAGCCAGATGCACATGCATCTAGAGTTCCTTTGCAGTGGCTACAGGCTCTGGCATGTCCATTCTCTGTCTCTCGAGGTAGGGTCTCACTCTAGCTCAGACTGACCTGGAATTCACTCTGTACTCTCAGGATGCCCTCAAACTCACGGTGATCCTTCTACCTCTGCCTCACAAGTGCTGGGATTAAAGGCATGTGCCACCATGCCTGGCTCCAGACAAATATATATATTTTTTAAATGACCTGAAAGAGATGGCGCTGATATGCAAAGGATTGCTTTTGCATCTTTGGATGGCATATCAGGTGTGCTTGTCCATGCCACATGGCATGCTTGCCTTTGCAAGAGGCCGCCCACAGCTGCGGCAGAGCATGTCTGGGCTCTGCCCAGCTCCTGGTGGTTTGGCTGGGTACAGACAGATGAAGAAACAAGGTGCCACCCTAGTTTCTGAGGACTCATCACATTGAAGGACACTGCAGGCAATGCTGCCTGCCTGCATACAGCTGGTACTCAACGATGCCCCCCCCCCATTATGGAGTCCTACAAAACTAAGTCTTCAGAGAGCAAGGAATGCGAAGACCCAGAAAGGAAGCATGATACTGCTGCTCAAGTTGCAGCAAAAATGAGCTGCTGAGGCGTCAACAGAAGCAGTCACATGGAATGCACATCACAAGGCCCGGAGGAGCAGCTCATCACTCAGCTCGATGTCTGCAGATTCTACACGACTAGAGAGGGTTGTGTCGTGATATGGATGGGTGCAGGCCAAGACACTTAACCCTCTCTATGCAGACAGGCCATATGACAAGCACACCATTTCCATGGGATCTCAGCCCCTTAAATACAGGAAAGGATGGGCTGGAGAGATGGCTTAGCACAGTCAAGGCGCTTGCCTGCAAAACTTAATGACCCAAGTCTGATTCCCTAGTACCCATGTAAAGCCAGATGCACAAAGTGGCACATGCACCTGGAGTTTGTTGGCAGTGGCTGAAGACCCTGGCATGTCCATTTTCTCTGAGTTTTTCTCTTCTCTCTATCGCTCTCTGCTTAAAAATGAATGAATGAAGGAATGGGGGGTGGTGGAGAGATGGCTTAATGGTTAAGGCATTTGCCTGCAAAGCCTAAGGACCCAGGTTCGATTCTCCAGGTCCCACATAAGCCAGATGCACAAGGTGGCACATGCTTCTGGAGTTTGTTTGCAGTGGTTAGAAGCCCTGGTGCGCCCATTCTCTGTCTCTCTTTTCCCCATCTCTCCCTTCATCCCTCCCCCCCCGTCTCTAATAAACAAATAAAAATAAAAATTTTAAAAAATAAATATAAAAAATACAGGAAAGGAAACGGAATGGCAGAAAGGTAGACACAGGAAAGGTTAGGGCACCAATAATCCCGTGACTAACTTTAGGAGATCCTGTTCCTTAATTAATTCCATGTCCTTGATTATGCATAATACATAACCACACAGCAAAGGCCCAATTAAAAGAATCCTTTCAAATGTCACGTGTGTGTGTGTGTGTGTGTGTGTATCTGTGTAGATGTATGCATGTGTGTGAGCTCACACATGTGTGCACCCTGTTGCTGTCTCCAGCATGTCCTCAAAAGCTTCTTGGCTGAAGTTGAGAAACATGACGGAGGCAGAGAAAGACCCCTCAAGTGTGAGGGAGGAAGCCAAGCACAGAGGGTGAGTCACTCCAAGAACCAGGTTTCACCCTGGGCAAGAGAGGGTCTTTTCATCTGACAGGTACTGGAGAGTGGATCAGCACCTGGAATCGGAACTGCAGTCGCAGAGTTCGGACAGAGTCACCTGTGAGGAAAGGGAGGTGGCTTGTGCCAGCAGCAGAATCAAACAAAATGCCCCAGGTAAGCACTATGCTGGCAGGACCACCCCTCTACCCACCACCCATGTGTCTGTTCACAGGACTCTTGCCACTGTGCACTGTCCATGAATGGCCCAGGAGAAAACCATTCTTTATCTGCACAAGATTTCTGAGTCACCTCATCTCCACTCCTACACACTGGGAACACACGATGGAACCTCCCCATCTCCCACACTCACAAGACGGCCTTTTCAGACATTCTGACACTGGTTAGCAGACTGAGCGATAGAGTTTGGCTTCCAAACCTATTTGTGGGCTGGAGAGATGGCTTAGTGGTTAAGGCGTTTGCCTGCAAAGCCAAAGGACCCCTGTTCGATTCTCCAGGACCCATATAAGCCAGATGCACAAAGGGTGCATGCATCTGGAGTTCATCTGCAGTGGCTAGAGGCCCTGGCATGCCCATTCTCTCTCTCTCTCTGTCTCTCTCTCTAATAAATAAATAAAATTATATATATACTTGCTGACCATGGCGTGTGACACTCTCCAAAGACTTGAAAAAAACACACAGAGAACTAGGTGCTAGTTTCTAACCCAACTTTATCCATCACTCTTGAAACATTCAGGGTCCAATGTACCAATGAAAAGTCACTGTTGGCATTATGGGGACAGATATGAGCCACCACATAAGACCCAGCTGTATTCTGCCTCCAAGATAGCCACTTTAAACATAACGTTGAAAGCTAAGGGCTAACGGCTGGAGGCATAGAGATCGCAGAAGCCATCTGGAGAAGGAACAGTGATTTCAGACTAAACTGGCCCCACAATTAGCCAATTACAAGTAATGACTATGCTAAGGTGCCTACTATGTGCAAATGGCACTAACAAACTCTGATGGTGAAGAAGGAATGCTAGTAAGTGCTAGTAAGTGCCAGTCTGTGGGCAGACAGGAGACAAGGACTAGTGACATCAGCCATGGGTAGACCATGTGCTCACAGCAGATTATTAGCAAACCAACCAGCAGAGCTGAGGTATCTGGTTAGGTCTGCCCTTGCATCTACATCCAAATAAGAGTCTGCTGGGCAGTTGAAACATTCTTTGAAGAGGGTGGACAAGTCACATGGGCAACATGGCATGTCCAGGCAGGTGCTGGGTGCCCACACAGGAGGCTTAAAACATCGAGGTCTCCGAAGGGTGGCCATTTGTATGGGGCCATGCCATTGGAAAAAGGAGACAGGATTCCAGACAGAGCACAGCTGTCCCTGCTAGGTGGCTTCTCTGGGGATATGTCACCCTGTTTCAGGTGACTCAAGGTGGTGGCTGCTTCCTGGTGCCTTTAAAAAGCAAGGTGTATCCAGTGCAAAGAGGCCTTCGGCCCTGTCCAGTCTCTTGTCTTTGCGTTCATTGATACTGTCCCTGTTCTAGAATAACAGCACTTGTTTGGACAAGGGCTTTATGGTTGTGTTTTCTTACTGCCTCTTGTCTAATTTTACAAATTGCTTCACTTTAACACACAGGAACCCCAAGCCCAGGTCCCCACCCCTGCTGCAGGGTTCTGGGCACTTACTGGCTTGCACAGGTCGCGGTCAGTTTTTGCTTCCATCTCCCAGACGTGGTGGCCATCTGGAACAAAGGACAGGAAGAAGCTTGTTTCTGTGCGGTGGAAACCTGTATCCGAAACCTCTTAGGTGACCTAGAAACCCATGCTCAGAGACGGGAGGATGGGGAGCCAAATACATTGCCTGTCTCATCAGGGCCACACTCTGGGTTCCATAGATGGCCAGCCCTAGTAGGGGAGGGGACAGTATGTGCTGGCCCGGCCCAGAGTACTGGCCCAACAAGCGTAATGTAGTCCAAAGACTGTTCCTAGGACTCCTTTCCAACTTGACTGGAAGAAAGGACTCACACAACCATGAGTGTCCCAGCGGTCCATTGCTGTGCCCAAGTTCACATGCATCTCAATAAACCAGGCACAAGTCAGAGAAGGGTTCCTACGCCTCGTTCTGTTCCAACAGAGAAAAACATAGAGGCGAGACCACTACCCTGCTCTGCCTCCCAGCATTGTGTTCCCTCAGCCTTGGTGTGTTTGGGGAGCAGAAGTCAGAGCAAACCCCCAGCTTCTCCCCAGAGGAACTGCCGAGGAAATCAGAAAAGTCTTTCTTTGACTACATCTTACCACATCAAGACACAGAAATACAAAACACACGGCATTTTTTCACCTTAGCCCAGTGGCCCTTTGCACATTTTTTTAAAAATAAAAGGGACCCCAGAGGCACAGTAAGAGAACTTATTGTTTTCAGTTGGCACAGAGGTATGGGCCCAGCACTTGGAGGAGGGGCATCTGTCACTCATGGGCTCCGTGTCCCCAGCTCCTCTGACAAGCCCATGGTCTGGGGACAGCTGGGTGGCCACTGAGCTGACGGATGCCTGTCCCAGCTTTTATCTTCTCCAAAATGAAGTCAGTTCCCCAGATGAGATTCTGGACATGCACTGGAATTTTGCTTACACTCCCATTTATCTGTCACAAACCCTACATGACTGATAAATCAGACATTATTGCCTTCCTTCAGTGCTGGGCAGGGTGGTAGGTGGAGGGTGGAGGCACAGGGTGGAAATGTGAGTCACCAGAGGCCTCAAGGGCCACCCAGCCTCACCAGGCCACAACAGCCTCCAGGACGCCTGAGACCCGGAGCAAACCTCCGGCCAGATGAGCCTACTGTAGGATCTGACTGGAATGGTGTCCACACCCCTCAGGGAAAGCAACAGGAAACTGAAAACACACTTGATCCCTCCGAGAGCATCTGAAAACCGTCGGCAGTCAACTAGGGGACTTGGGCAAAGAAGTGTTGTCAACCTTGGCCACAGGTGTTTGCGAGCAGCCACAAGGGCCCGTGAGAGAGGTCTTGTGTGTGACTCCCACCTGCCACGCTTATGCTGTTCAGCCTAATTGCAAGTTGTGCTTGTGAAAGTTGGAGCTGCCCTGCGTGAGACAGAAACAGTGTCTTCATGGGACCTTTAGCACAGCTTCTGAAATCTTAGGGTGAGGTACACCTCACTCTGGTTCCCAGGGAAGCTCAGTCATTGCCCACACATTAATGGCCACGTGGCATCTGCCAGCCTGGAAGCTTTAGCCAAGGCCAAAGCCTCATAAAGAACCATCTGGAGAAGGTAGAGCCCTTTTTCTCCCCAATATGGAATAGTGGATATGCTGGGCGGGCAAGGGAGGAGGAAGCTGAAGTGCTCTGTGGCATGGAGCATGGCATCTTACATCCCTCAGGAGTTGGTACTGTGGTACTGTCACCTCTAAGGACAGAAAGGGACTCTATACAGTTGCTTCCCCAGTGGGGTCCTTTGCAATTCAAACCACATGGTGAAAATGTAATAAAATGCACACGTGGTGGCTGAATAGCCAGCTGGGAACCTTGGCACACAGGGGAGCAAATGTCTTCATCTTTGCATGCCATGGGGGTCTGGCAGATGCCCCCCCATTAGAGTGCTCAAGAGGTGCCAGCATGAGCTGCTGAACCACGTCTGGCTAGCTCCTCTCTAGCACCCCACTCACTACTAGCAAATGGTCACAGCTCCATTCCTGCCTTCCAACTGCACCGAACCAGGCGACTCATGGCACAGTTTCCCATAGAAAATCTGGCTCCTTGGAGCCCACCAGGGTGTGTGTGTCTCTGACAAGTGGCCCTCTCCTTCAGGCAAGGGAGGCAGAAAGCCTGCAAGGCCCTGGCCCCATCCCACCCCAGGTCTGTGGTTGCCACACATCAAGTCGAGCAAGCGACGGCTCTCCCTATTCTGAAGGACCAAGGTTGACTTCTGGTCGTTGAAGCAGATGTGCACATCCAACAGCTGCTTCTCTCAGGGGACAAAGGGCCCAGGAACCCATCAGAAAAACTCTTCTCTCCGTGACTGTTGGCATGAGCTATGAGGGGTGTTCTCAGGCTGTCAAAGCAGCTGATGGAGTCTTCGGCAAAGCGCCTGAGCTCAGAGGCAGGCCTGGCACCATGCTGTTCAAAATTCAGCCTCTACCAGGAAGGGAGCTGGCCATCCTGAAAGGGCCTTTGTGTCCCGTCTTATCAGGAGCTCCCTGGGTTCTCAGTAGGAAACTGTGGCCCAGTCCAGAAGTAAAAATATTCCAAATCATTAGGGAATTCCCTTCAGAATGAGTCATCGGAAAGGCTTCCCCACCACACCCACCCAAGGTTTCCACACAGCCAGCCTGCCGGTCTGAGGCAGCTCCACAGGCTGCTGGACGCTGTCGCCGCTGCGGGCCCACGGGCCGGTCACACACCAGGGTGGGGGCTGAGCCAGTTTCCATAGGCAGAAGCAGCCAGCGAATACATTCAGGAGTCTGAGGCAGGAGGGCTTGTCCTTACAAGCTATGGGTCTGCATCCCTTTGTCCTCAGTGATGGCGAAGGTCCAAAGAGCCCAGCACTGTGAAGAAGTAGGACTGCTGTGTGTTAACAGGGGCTGGATGGGCACACGAAGGGCAGGACTTGGCTGATGAGGCACATAGAGCACCGAGAACCCCACGTGTGTGTGTGTGCGTGCGCCCCATCCTTTGACCTCTCCATGTACCTACCATCTAAGTATCCTCAGATACAAAGCCCTCAGCTCTTCAGAGACTTTTTTTTGCTTAGGAGAACAGCCTTGTCCTCCTCAGAAGAACTCCAGGTAGAAGAAAACCGACCAGTATTTTGGAAACCAGCCCAGCAGCACTTTTTGGATAAGGGCAGAGTCACATGTGACAGCAATTACACCCAGATGTGTGCCAGGAGGACAGCACAGGCGTCCACATGGGACCTGCTTGACAAACGTTCACAGGAACTTCATCCACAACAACCTCAGAGGATGGAGACAGCTTGCATCCCTTAACTGGTGAATGGGCAAACCAAACATGGCTTGGCCACATGGGGGTACTGGTCAGCCACAGAAAAGAACCGACACACCTCCCGCTACTTGGAGGGTGACAGTGCTGCTCTGTGAAAGAAGCGAGACACTTCAGCGGAGAAACTGTCTGATTCCGCTGACGAAAAGTACTCTCTGAAGAGGAAAATCTACCAATGTGAAGGGGTGATGGTGGGCGCCTGGGTAGGGATTGCGAGGGGTTGGCTCCTTCTCTCACTCTCTGTGGCTACAACAGAGCACCCGAGCCTGGGCCTTGTGGCCTGGCAGCGATGGTACCACATGGGCAACTGTGTGTGGAAGACACCCCACGGCCAATCAGAAAGCTGGAGGGACTTGCCCTTACCACAGCATAACCCGCTAAGTAGCTAGAGATGTACAGTTCCTACATTCTCCCTACCCTAGTCCCTTTCAGGAACACATTCCCGATACGTTCATCACTAACACTAGGCTCTGCCCCCTCAAAGGCCAGCACAGGATGGTCCTGGGGAGCATCTCCAGGAAGCTCAGGGACACTCCAAGCCACATCCTCACTATGGCACTGCTAATGGAAAACAGACTTCTTTGGGGGAGATCAAAGTGTCCTAGGCACATAGCCAACACGCCTACAAAGCCACGGATCGTACCTTCAAGAGACTTGTATGTACGTGGGCCAAAGGATCAATAAGCAAAATGGTACTACCCAAGGTCATTGCGAGTGATCCTGCTAAACGTGAGCCTAGAACACTCCAGAAGAAGAGGGACCAGATGGCCCTGCTGCTCATTTGTGGGTGAGAATTCCATCTCAAGGTAGGGTGGGGTCTAGGCTGTCTGTGAAGCCCACCAACAAGGCCCATGCTATCAGCATCAGGACAGGAGGGAAAACTTCCTCTCCAGGGAGTTTTCTTGGGCTGAGATCTCCTCTGACTGCCCAGGGACAGTGCTGCTGTTGCTACTGTTCCAAGTTCATTTCCTCCTAAGGCCCTTGGAAACACTATCTATGCGGATGACTGAGGAAGGGTTGCTTTACCCGGAAGCCAACCATAAGAAGCCTTAAAGACAGGCCCCATCCTATCCCCATGCCATTTCTTCAGTAGGTCAATGAGTTCCAGAACCACGTAGCGTGGTGCATGTCTTTGAGGCAGAGCCGTGAGGGCACTTGTTCCCCAAGTCTTGCTGAGTGACAGTACGTGATGGCTACATGGAACCTTGCCTGACCAGGTCAGCACTGTGGTATTTTTATGTCCATGACGAAGGCTGGCACGTGTGCATGGGTCTGATGACGCGCAGAGCCTGAGAGCGGGCACTGTCCTCTGCTCTGTCCCTCCCAGGCACCATGGCCAGGGAAGTGGAAAGAGGAAGGCATTTTCCTACAGGCTGGTCATGACTTCAGGATGTGTGTGGTTCCAACAGCACTCTAAGACACTCTGTGAGCCAGAAAGCCAGGGGCAGCTGCATCTAGGAAACTTCCAGACATTCTTAAGAAGCAGGTGACTAGAACATGCCTCAGTGTCCACATGGCCTGATGCGTGGAGACCAGGGAGACAGGGGACTGTCTACTGATGTGACCACTACTGATGTGGTCACTGCATGAGCATCCCTCCACCTTCACAGTGGACGAGACGTGATCCCATTTTGGCTAGCTGTCCCAACTGTGATAGCTGCACAGTAGGAAGAGGCAGACAGATCACAGGGAATGTGAGATGTCCCCACATATGCAGGCAGCTGGCACACTCCACGAGGAGCCGAAAGGATGCTCAGTCATACTGACACACTTACATCCACACCCACACATGTGCATGTACGGATGCCACAACACCCACCATAGTACACTGACATACACACGACCTCCTCCAAATATGCGCTGCCAGCCACATGCTTCACGGTACATTGCTGCAATACATTGACATACGTGCACACTCAGCCCGTGCTCACTTATACATAAACACACTGGCACACACGCACCCCCATGCATGGACATAATTCCACACTCACACCCTCTACTTCCACCTCCCAAGGTGGGCTGAGGCTGGAGGGCCTTCTGTAAACTGTCTTCTCTGCAATGAGACCATCCACCCTAACGCCTGTGGGCATGAACAGGTTCACACTCTAAAAAGATGAAAAAGACCCATTGGCAGCGCTGCACTTGGCAGGAGACGGAGATCATGCCGTGCTCTTGCTGGGAGCTGGTGCCGTTTTCACGGTGATCACTTCAAACTGGTCACCAGAAATAAACAGGCTGAGAACCCTGGAAGAGTCTCAGAGAGCAAGGCACTTCTAGAATCGGAAATCCTAGACTCTCTCAGGACTGTACCATCCTCAGATGCTCAGAGGCCTCTCTTCCCTGGGCTTAGCTTTCTCGTCTGCCTGGGTCAGAATTTGGAACCAACCCTGCTTCTCCTAGACCCACCGACGATGAGGTGGTTCTGGGCTCCGTCCTTCAGAGTCCAGGGAGTGTCTCCGACCCCACAGTCTAGCTGTAGTAGTGCCTCCTCTCACATGCACGCTAGTACGTGCAGGAAGGTCTTCGTTTGACCTTCTGCCCTGGGGTCTTCCATTCGTAAGCTCCACCCTCTCTCTCACTATAGCCAGGGCTCACTTGGCGCCTCCCTGCTTTGCAAGAACAAAGAGAGTTAAGCTGAGAACACCATCCCTATCATTGTGTCTTCCTTACACATCTAATGCCAGTTGAGGGGTGGGAAATGGCCATTCCTACAGGCCACTTCTACTTTCCTATGCCCAGCGAAAGCAAGACAGAGGACATCTCTGCATCACACCAAAAGCTCCATCTCCCTCCGCCTGCTTGCCCCACCTTCAGCCTCCAATGTCCTTCACAGCAAGACCTCCCTAAAGACAGAAGAGGAGATAGCTGGAGAAGCAGAGCTGTGGGCAGCAGTGTGGGCTGGGTCCATGTTTCTTGGGACAGACTGAAACTCAGGACAAGGTGAGTCAGATATGATCTGCTTATATTGGAGTTTGGTGGGGAGGGGGGGCTGGGATCTGTCTGTGTTGGGTCTAGACCTAGGGTCTGGTTGTGTTGGGTTTTGAGACTGGTGACTGTGGGGTTTGGGATCGATCTGGGCTAGGGACTGTCAGTGCTGAATTTCCAAGGCAAGGTAAGGTGTGTTGGGTGGGGCTTTAGTCACAGCTCTGAGCAGGTGGAGGGGCTTTGATAGGGATGGTATACTTTGTGGTACCTCCTATGTGTCCACCTGGTGTGGTCACTGTTTGATCCTGAGGCCAATGAAAGCCAGAACCTCTTTCCTTGCAACCTGGGTTCTCCATCCTCCCCTAAAATATCCGCCTGGCCTGTTGAAGAGACCTTGCGGGGGAAGGTGAGCCCTGCAGGAAGAAGTGGTGCTGGTCAGTGGATAACCTATCACATAGATGATCACTGACCAGCAACAGAGCTGCCACTGAGCCACCAATTTGTTGTATGGTAACCAGTAGGCAAAGTGGTCAGAAGTGCTCAGACCTCTGGATTTTGGCACAGATTTGATAATAGCAATAGAGGCTCAAACAGTCTCCAGCCAGGCTTTCAAAATACCACAACGAACATAAGTGAATTTATGCAGAGAAGCTACATTCAATGGCAGCATTCAGAGATGGGCGATGTCCAGCCCTGGAGATCTCAGAAACCAACACCTTCTTTTCACCTCAGGCCTGTCTCCCAAAGAGAAGGAGCCCTGTCTCCCTTGGGCAGGGGGAGAGGGGGGAGTCTTTTGTGTTGTCACGGAATGAACACAAACACACCAATATGCTCCCTAGTCCACAAATTGATCCAAAGACATAGCCCTCCTTGGGGGAGCAGCTAGCCTGTCACCTCCTGTGCATCTGTAGTGCCTGGTGCTGTCAGGACGCATGGCATGACATAAGTATCGTGTCTTGTGGGATCACCCACCCTCACCTGTCCCCTCAGCTTCTCGGAGGATTACTCTCCATGAACTTTCATTACCTGCAAATGTCCTCTGATGCCTAAGGATGAACATTTGACCTCTGTCCGTGGAAGGAAGCCCTATTTCAACCAGTGGCTAACCACCTGACTTCGTGAAGAGGCCTGAGGAGAGCCATAGCATCTCTTGGGAGCTCCACTGTGTGACCTCAAGGCCTGCACAGCTAGTGGGCAAGAGGCTGCACCTACTGCCACACCGTGCCAGTGTAGATATCCTGCTGCGGAGCTGCTGAGTCTGCGGCCACACTTAGGAACACCTCTGTGGAGGACACCTCCCAAGGTATCTCCAGCCTGAAGAGCCACAAACAGGCAAGAAAGCTGTCCCCCTCCTCCCCTGCCGCCTTGTGACAGAGCTACAGCAGGCTTGGCACTCCCTCTACTTTGATCACAGAGGGCTCAGTGCGTGGAGTGCAAAGCGCCGTGTCTGACGCTTGTCATCCAACAGGGGCACGCCTGAGACTCAGAAGGTCAAATGATTTCAGAATTAACCTCCCCAGAGAAGGGCGTGGGCACTGCCAATTCTTCTTATCATTGCACTGAGTTGGGTTTTCATTATGATTTAAAGCATATTTTCCAATTATATGCATGATTACAGAGGCAAGCCAGGTTAAACGTGAGAGACTGCTAAGCCCGTGTTGATTGAAGTGCTTAAGTTTCCTGTGAATGGTACAAAAATCAAGATCCCATTATGGAGGCCTGAATGCCTCAGCGCTTTGCAGTGATTAGAGTAAGTACTGTACTGGCCGCCCCCAAGAAAATTCCAGTTGGTAAGTGGGGGGGAAAAAAAAAGAACAACTCCAAAATACTAGCCTTGTGTGGACACTGTCCTGGCTGCCCATCTGAGTTGGGGCATGGAATCCCCAAAGAAACACTTCCTGGGAGAAGACAAGGGCCACCTGTGCTGCAGAAAACTCCATATAGTCTTTGCTTTGTCTACCCAGCTCCGTGCAAGCTCCATCCACCTGAGCAGGGAGGTCCTTTCTGGACCAGGGCACCCTTGCCTGCAGGCCATCCAAGAGGCTCCTGCCTAGCTCGCCCGTTTCTTTACAAGCAAGCATCAGTGGACATAGACTCTTCATCCTAGACCCAGCAGCTGCAACTGCCCAGCTGGCTCTTGTCAGCACAGCTCTGACCACTCCTATCTCACCTGGAGCCAGTGAGGTCCCCACTGTGCCAGGAAAGCCGAGCAACTGCCATCAGTGTCTGACTGAGGTGGCCTGGGGCTATATCACTGTCCTCCACAGGAAACACCAACACAGTGGCTCCAGGAGTGAGGAACACACACTGTTTCTCAGGACACTTCACCCCCCTTCTAATCTCACCCTGGTGTCTGAGGCCAAACAAGGCATTTCCAGCTTGGACCAGTGTAAGCACAAGGCCATGGTTGAGATCATGGCATTGCAGTGCTCTGTCCTCTCCCAGAGGGTCACTAGACCTTTGACAGCTGATGGGGATGGAGGTCTCACACACATACATGCACACATAGCTGTGACACCAAAGGTCCTGACGACAAAGAGAACAGCAGTCCTGGGCTCTAGTATCCACGAGATGAGCACCAAGCAAGTTGGAAGATCCGTGTTTCCACCAACCCAGGTAACTAACTGGCCATTTATCTAGGGGCCTGGCTTCTTGGAGAAGCCAGAGGAACTATCCCTGGGGCACAGAGGGGAGAGTAGAGAGGGGGAAAGTGGGAGGAACAGCTGGTAGCATTCAAGGCAGGCACTGACACTTGGGTACCTGCTCCAGGCAGCGGAAGACCCAGAAGAACCACATAGCAGACAGTCTTCCTTAACACAGACAGTAAAATGGAAAAGAATGGGCATGGGGGAAACTCCAAAGATGAACTTTGACCTGCCTACCTATAGTACAAAAACTCACTGGGGGTGTGGAGGGCTAGGGAGATGGCTTAAAGGTTAAGGCACTTGCCTGCAAAACCAAAGGACCCAGGATGGAGTCCCTGGGACCCACATAAGCCAGATGCACAAGGTGGCGCACGTGTCTGGAGTTCATTTGCAGAGGCTGAAGACCCTGGCATGCCCATTCTCTCTCCCTCTTTCTATCTGCCTCTCTCTCAAATAAATAAATAAAAATTAAACAAAAAAACCTCACCGGGGTATGAAAACACAGGATATGCAGAGCCTTTGTGACCCCTGCCCTGTGATCACCATGCTGTGACCTCACACTCACGCACAGATAGATTGTGCAGGTGTGGAGCCCACACCCTGCCCACTAGAAGCCAGTTCCCACCAGCACCCCGAGCTCTAGTTCAGACAGCCTGTCTCGAAGAACATACCTGGAGCCTTCTCCACAAAAATGACCTTGGAGTCCTGTAGAAAGTTATGGCCGGACAGGACCATCTTCTTCCCGCCAATGACGGGGTAGCTGTCTGTGCTCTGCTTCTCCACAAGGGGCAGCTCCTGGGCCGAGCGCTGGGCTGTGTTGGAAGAGGTCATAGTGAGAGGTTTCAGGTCTTCTCTTTTTAGAGGGACTCTGGCCATGGGCACTGGGCCCCAAGTACTCCCATCTGACATGACTCCTCAGAATCCCTAGGGCTGACCAGACCTTAAACTCTGTGGAGAGTTTCTCACCATGGTATGAGTTGGATTGAGGGCATGCTGCTCAGTAGGCCCATCAATCCGTGATACAAAATGAAATACTGTCCTCAAAACCACATACAGTAAGGCCCCTGCCTCCTAAGACTGAGCCCTGGACAGTGGCTCCAGTGAGGGACTGTGTGTGCCCAATCAGGTAAGTGTCTACACAGGGATGCACGGAGGGATACTGGGTCTAGGGATGGAGAAGACAGGAAAAGCATCCTGAAAGAAGGGTTCTGGAAGAATGGCTCATTCCACAGAAGGGCAGAGAGAACCCAGGCGAGAGGAGCAGGATGTGAAAGCCAGTCAGAGTGCTGGACTGGGCTGGAGGTGGAGAGTGTCAAAGGAGCTCTGGCAGGCAGCTAGGAGACTCAGCGGGGCACAGGCAGCTGTGTGGGAAGACAGCATCGGCTGATGGGGAGGGCTGGTGGTCAGGCAACCCAGGGAAGGGGCAGGCTCTATCTTAGGGGGGAGGCTGGGCTTCAAGAAGGGAGGAAATGGCTTAGGACTGAAGAGAGCGCAGGACAAGAGGACTGAGGAAGACCAGCTCATTCCAGAGGATTGGGGGACATATAGGACATACGGGAAGGCCTCGTGTATGGTCCCACGCCTGGTACTTCCTTTGAGTCCTCAAACAGAGAGGAGTAGAGACAGCAGAGTTCAGCAGGGAAGACCCCGTGAAGTGGGCATTCTATCCTTTAGGTAATGAAGGCAGAGAAGCCAGAGGAGGGACAAGATGGTACACGAAGCATCGGACAGGAACGAATACAAGGGTTGGGCTGACCAAATCCATCTGCTGCCCTTCGTGGGTCAGGCTCACCCCGTGAGTCAAGTTCTCAGGATGGGCGAGGAAGGCTGTGAGGTTCAGAGGGCCTGACAGGAGGGGACACTGACAGAGAGGGCTGTGATGACCTGGCCTGCTAACAAAGGGTCAGCCAAGCTGCACCTGGAAAGGCTGCAGCCACCCCTTGTTCCTCCCCAGGCTGTCTGAAGTGGCCGCCTCTGCAAACAAACGCCGGGAAGCCTGGGCTGGAGACATGGCTTAGTGGTTAAAGTACTTGCCTGCAAAGCCAAAGGTCCCAGGTTTGATGCCCCAGGACCCACGTAAGTCAGATGCACAAGGAGGTGCACCATCTGGAGTTCATTTGCAGCATCTAGAGGCCCTGGTGTACCCATTCTCTCTCTGTCTTTGTCTCTCTCTCTGTCTTTGTCTCTCTTTCTCTCTCTTTCAAATAAATAGAGACAGGAACCTGGCCCCCACCAGGAAAGATGAATAGTCATACACAGTTTCCAACATTCAGGTTTGGGGCTGGTGGTTATGGTTAGTGGCAGAGCACTTGTCCAGCACACACGGGGCTCTTGGTTGCATTCCCAGCAACAGCAGAAGAAGAGAAGAAAAGATGAATAAAGAAGAGATGGGAAAGAAAATGGAGGAGGACGAGGACGAGGAAGAACAGGAGAATGGAGAAGGTTAGGAGGTGCAGGAGGATTTATTTAGGCTTGCCCAGTCTGACGGCAGCAAGATCAAACTGCATTTTCTCAAGTTCCCTGAACATAGAGAAAGAATGTACATGTGGCCAACGCAACTTTCTCTAGGTTTCAGGACAAACTTTCCTTTTAATTCTCTCATAGGCACCAAGGCCAGGGATACCATGACCTTTGGGTAGGGGCTGCCCAGCACCCAGCTTGCATGTGGGACTGTGTAGGTGCTCTTATGGTCAATACAGACATTGGCTTTCCTTGGAGAAACACATGCAGAAAACGCTCATTGAAACAGACGCAGCTGTGCGCGGTTCAGTTTCACAAGTCTTTGCAAATACACGTAAAGACCAGGCAAGACGGAGAGGACGTGAGCACGTGCCAGCGTGGACTACTTACAGCATTCGATGGGGTTCGAGGCAACCTGGAGGGACAGCGTCCGACCGTTGGGCTGTGGGATGTGGACCCGGAAGACCAGCCGCACCCTGGTGTTCTTCCTCCCGATGTCTGTCTCCCCTTTCCGCAGCTCGATGTCAGAGTTCCTGAGCTTCAGGATCCCAGCACAGTCTATGCTGCTCAAAACAAAAGGCCACAACTTTGACTTAGTGACCAACACTGAACATGACCAAAAAAAAAAAAAAAAAAAACTGAGCCATCCTGCCTACCCTCCCAGGCCACCCACTAGGCTCATACCTTGCTGATTGCTCCTGCAGGACACCCCAGACCCACCTCCCCGGTGAGAAGAAGCCCTCAGGTGAAAGATTAATTCTATTGTTTACACATGCCAGCGAGAGGTGGGAACTCAGCAGCTGTATGGACATGCCCTCTACTTAGGACCCTCTAGGGGCCTCACACACCTCAGGCCCCTACCCTGGCCAGGGAAGACCTACCAGAGCAACTCCAGAAGAAAGAGCCCTGCCTTGTGCGTCCTGCGTCTACTCTAGCCCAACACACTCAAGGACTAGGCCATTATTGTCATCACTCATTTACATGCTCTTGTTCTCTTGTGACATTCTATTCTTCTAGGGGTTCGTGAAACTTTTAATACATAGTTTCACTCAAGTATAGATCCCAGGAAAATGCCCCATGTGTAAATAAATAGTCAATGTAATTAAAAACCAACCCGTTCCTTTCTCCATATGCTAAGAGACCAGAGTAAACTCCTGGAGATGGAAGACCTGACTATGAGCCTCCCATATCCAAGTGCTTGACCATGGACCCTGCTGTTCTGCACAGACACAAGTGTGGCCTTCAGGGAGTGTCCAGGGCTCTAGGGCTGTGTTTGTTGCAGGTTCCCCGCCCCCCTCCGCATACCCCGCAGGAGTTCACTGTGATGGAGTGAACAAAGCAGTGGCTAAAGTCTGCGCCTGGCTCCTCTCCGTTTCTCTGACTTTGATCTGTCCTTGGGAAACTTGGGATTACAGCTTGCGAAGCAAACCCAAGGGCTTGGGTTAAAACCACCAGCACAAGTAAATCTCTGAGAAGTTGATGCAGAGAGAAAGCTTTCTCTTTGTCTTCTGCTTAGGGGGCTTCAAGGTATAAAGAACTTATCAAAATCTACACAAAGAGCTACGTGATACAAGCCTACCCCCACCCACCCTGCCTCCTACACATGACTCTTGATACGCTGGCCTCTTCAAAGCTGATGGACACTTCAAGCCTACTCCTGCCCCACGGTCTTTATATGTGCTTCCCAGGGTTCCATGTGCCTCAACCTGAAGACAGCTCTCAGGATGTCACCTCCTCCGAGATGCTGTCCCTGACCTGCAACGGAGAGTGGCCCCAAGCCCTCCAGCACACTCCCTGTTTCACTTATCTTTGTGTTTTCAGTATGGGCACCTCACCCTTGGCCTGTTCACCTGCACACCTGTCTGGTTATCTGTTTCCACTGAGGGCCCAGGACAGTGCAAATTCCAAGGGAACAACTGCACACTCTCCCTCTGCTCACAGTTCAGGGCCAACATACACGGCACACGGGAGTCGCGGGATGAACTGAAAATGGCCCAGCTCAGTATTATATGATGTGTTTTCAGCTACTAATGAATTCACTTCTAAGCGGTGTGGCCGGCAGACTGCATGCCAGAACCTGTCAACTCTCAGAGTGAAAACACCATCCAGAGACACTGCCCTCCCTACCTTTTCAGTGTTTGCACTTCAACCATTCCTCGAATGTGCACTGCTGCGTGCAGAAGTAAACAGGTGTTATGTTTAGGAGCGAACTGCAAGCACTGGGGGCAGTGTTTACAACTGTGTAATTGAGACATTTATTGTAGGTGGCACTACAGGCAGTGCCTGAAACCCTAGAAAGAAGCAAATCTATTGTCATAAGTATTTGTAAAGTTTATTTAGGCCTGAGCCACAGTGCCTGGGGCCCAGGAGCTGGGATCAGCATGCCTGGTGCTGTGACAGAGAAGCGAGCCCTCCCCACGCGCAGAGCCCATGCGCAGCTTACATGGCTCGTGTGTTATTTTCCGGCAGCAGTGGGATCTCGAGGACTTTGGTGTTGGACAGGATGGCCTCGTGGCTGGTCGTAGAGACGGTCTTTCCCGTGATCCTGTGGACCTGGTAGAAGGCGTGGGGCCTCAGCAGGCGGTCGTCCGCCGTTCCAATGAACAGCTGTAGCGTGAGCGGCTCATTTTCCAAGTAACCGTGTAGCTGGCAAGAGAACAAAAAACTCCCACTAAGCACCATGCATGTGAACTGGGAGTCAATTAAATGTCTGTCAGCAGACTAGCTCAAAAGGAAAACTGTGACCAGTGCCCAGCCAGTCGGCTTCTGTGTAATATAATATTGGTGCTTCTTAAAATTGTACTTACAAAATGCCTCATTATTCTAAAGGCCCTGGGGCACATAGGTTAGAATCCTAACTCTTTTGATCCTATTTTCAAACACACATACATATGTTCCAATGTATGCACCTGTGTACATGTGCACGCCTGCATACATGCCTGCACACATGCACACCCACAGAGGCAGTATGCACATGTGTAAACATGCACACCATCCCACATGCACACACCCATACAGTGTGAACATATGTACACGTGTACACACAAGGCATCATGCACACATCAGGCAGTGTACACACTACACACACATACACAGGCAGTATGTGCACGTGCTCACATACAACCGGCATCAATGACAGCCTAGAATGTTCTTGAGCTTACGTCTCTCCAGGTAAAACCACCAGCAAAGGGCCATGCCTATCCAGCAAGAAGCTCCGGGTCCATGGTCTTCCCTGCTCCTTGTCTGCCTGTGTGCACTCTGACTGGCTTCTGATTCTGAGGGCAAAGACCCTGTGGACAGCAGCCCAGAAGCATGTACCCCCCTCCCCTGCTCACCTAGGCAGGAAGCTGCCTCCCTTCTCAGTAAGCGCTGGGTGCAAGCATACACATGTGCACACATGCACACCCCTCAACCTGTCAAGGTCATGCTCTTCTGACCTACTTTGTGTGCTTCTCCTACATCACATGCTGCCCTGCCAGCCTCAGTCACATCACCGACACCCCAGCCATGGAGTGAAGTTGGCATCGCATCTTTGCAGACAGCGAAGGACCCGACACAGCAGGATTGCCTAGATGCACAGCCACCACCCAGTCCACAAAACCCCCCCAGGACTTGAATAAGACGCAGCAAACCAGACCCACAGTAACTCAGGCGCTTTGGTCAGACTGTGGATGGGTGACCTTGGACTTGCCTGCACTTCCGAGGAAACTCAACACATGGCCTGTGTGTTAGACATCATCCACCCATCAGGATAATAAGCAGTTCATTTAGAAGTGAGACCACCAGACTGGTGTCACCCCAGGGGTAAACCTTGCTTTCCTGTATCCCCGTGTGCATTTCCCATCTCACGACGGCCAGTCATTTGAACTGTTTGTGGTCCATCCTCAGCACCGCCACATCAAGTTGCCAGTGCTATTTGTGCTTGGCCAGGAAACCATGTCTGAATGCGCCATTCTGTCTTCAGAAAGCATATAGACAGCAAAGGGGCTCCCTACATTCTGTTTCACTTGGGGCAACCCCTCTTTCTCTGACCCTACATGAAGCCTGCCTCTGTGGCTCTGGGAGGATGGGAGAGGATATTGAATGGGCTCTAATGCGGCCTGGCCAGTGAGCTACTCAGGCCTATGAGCCGTGCTTATTCTCCTATCATTCTTGGGATGGCTCCTCCCACTGAACTAGTTTTACTCTTTGAAAACAGCAGTTGTGACAATGGGACAGTCAAACTGTTTTTTTTTTTTTCAGACAAGACAGCTTTAGAGGTCACTGTACAAAAATGCCAGTATTGCCACTGCAAGGTGTCATAGCCCATCAAGCCAATAGCCTAGAGCTGGCAGCCTCCACTTGAAGCCCTGCAGAGTTCTAAGACCCACTGTGTTCTCAGATAAGGTCCTCAGAGGGGCTGGGGATGTGCCTGCATAAGGTGACCCTGGCCCCAACCACAAAAGTATCTCAGATAACATGTAAGTGAGGGAAGTCAGCCCAAGGGCATGACCCATTCACCTCTGCTTTGTCCCCCAACAGCCTCCAGACAGTCCATACAGTCCATACAGTCTTGAGAACTGCACACCCCATGGGCCATGCCTGCTATGTCCCAGAGTGCCCTGTTGTCCCTAAAGAAGCCTAGGTTGGATGACCCACACAATATCACTTGTTCCTGGGATGGGACTTGAGATTCCTGCTCTGAGGCTTGGTATATATAGCCTCCTCCCGTCACCACTGGTCACCTTACTGAAAGTGGCTCAGCTCTGAGCCCACCTTGGGGGAGGAGACGACCAAGGAAGAAATGGCCTGACCACATGGTGGGTAGAAGATTTGACAAGAAGTGGTGGCTTGAGGTGAGCTGGTGGGGAGGTGGGGGTGGGGATGTGTTAGCAATGTGATTTTAGCAACACAAAGCCAGAGAGTGGGGGTCTGCACCCACCAGAAAGCACTAAGCAGAACTCAGGAATCTCAAGTGAGGAAGGTGATGTTCCAAGACACAGCGGGGACCTTGGGGGGAAAGAAACAAATTCCAGCCACAAAAAAACAAAAAACAAAACAAAACCAGAACCACAAATGCTTAGAAAGCGAGGTACAACAGGGAAGATCCCCGGGCCACAAGGCTCCACCCATTTGCTGCTTTTCCTTCTGGGCTGGTGGAGGTTTGTGATTTTCATTTTAATACACTGGAAAAACAAACAAACAAACAAACAACAACGAAAAAACCCCAAAACAATTAACTCTGGAAATGGGAACCAGAAGATCAGACAGTATAATTAGTTGCTGATAGATTTTGATGTGGGCAGTGGGTACTGGGTTTTTACAGGGCGACGGGCCCCTCACATGTCCCTCACACAATGTCTCAGCCACAGCCCCTGGCCTGATGCAAACCAGTGGCTCATTACTGGAGGCCAAGGCACCGTGACTTTCATTAGCTCCTGTGATCCGCCAGCACATGGCACTTGGCCAGCGCCAACACTGCCTCTTAGATGAAAGGTCTCGGAACTGAGAGCGCGCTTCAAGCAGGTACGGCCTGCATCCTCTCCTTCAATTATCAGCGCCAGGGCCACTGGCGGCAGCAGGAAAAATGTGTTCTCCATGCATCAGAGGCCAGCAGGGTGATGTGCTGTCCCAGTAAGTTCCAGAGGTGGGGAGGGGGCTGAAACCTCACCAAAAAGCTCCCTCCTCCCCCTCTTCTCTTTCCTCCTCCTCTTCCTCCCCCTCCTCCTTTTCCTGCTCCTATTGAATAGTGAATGCAAACTGCTTCTACTTGGGGGGCCACAAGACCTCCACATGCACTTGGGAGGAGCTCGGTCCTGTTAAATCAACCTGAGGTGACAGCCACTGGAAACTTTGAAAAGGCAGAGGTGAGGATGTCCCAGCAGAGGGCTCATCCTACACCCCATCATGTTGCTTCTGCAGAAGTTTGTCTCCCCAGCTGCAGCCACATGAAGCAAGCTGGTACAATTTTCCGTGAGCCCACTCTCTGGCCTGGCAGACCCTTCAGTATAGGACTGCAGGAGTAGGACCTAAGAGTATGAAGTGGCCACAAGACCCTTGTGAGCATCCACCCACCACCATGTAACTCAAACCACAGGAAATGTCAATCCAAACGAAGTTAGTCAAAGATCTGCTCCCTGGTGTGTGACTTTCTAAAAGGGAGGAGGCAGTTATGGATTTATGTCCCCAGAAAAGAATCCTGTTGGTACTGCCTGACATTCAGGAGTGTGATCTGCACAGTCAGCAAGCTGAGGGCTAGGGATGGGACAGGACACATCTCCAGCTCAGCCCTGGAGGAAGATACAGGAAAACTTCCTGGAAGTAGACAGGGCAAGGCTGGATAGAAAGATCACAGCAGCCAACATGTGGGCAAGGTTGATGGAACCAGCCCACCTGCCCATGACTGACACCTTGCATGTGACTCAGCAGATGTCACACCTGTGGTCAGATCTGTGCTGCGAAGACAAAGTGCTGACTGCTGGAGAGCATCTGAATCTGAGCCTAGCCACTTCTGGACACCAGCAGGTGACTCTGAGGGGCTCTCTGTCCCTTCAGGTCTCTGGGCAGTATTCCAAACACCTCTGGTTAATGATTAAAGGCCAGGGTTGTCCATCACTGGCTGCAACACGGTCAGTGGAGGCTCTGACAGCCACCTAGGGGCGGGGGCTCTTTATGAGGGCAGAGCAGGAGCCCTGTGTGGTGGATGGAGGTAGCAAGGGTGTTGTTTCCGACTGTTGCTACACATGCATGCTCAAAGACATGCATACTACATATTTTGGACTCTGGGTCTGGTCAGAAGTCGTCTTTCTGAGCTTACAACAGGAGCTGCGGGTCTGGCACCTGTTTCTATCTTTGTCTCAGGGGCACCACATTCATGAAGTCAGTTAATTCATGCAGATCCACGGACAGCCAGTGCAGGGTCTTTTGGGTTACATGCAAAGGGCGTGTGTAGAGGGCCCCTGCTGACAGTGGGTCCCCAGTCTTCCTCCTCAGGGACACTGCCATAGGAAGCCTCAGTCACTGAGGTAGACTGCAAGATGGCAAAGCATTTCCCCAACTACTTCCACCCACCGTGGACCCGGCCAGCTGAATATGCAGATACCACAGTTTCCTACCCAAGGCCACCAGCGCAGAAAGCTACCTCTGCCACCCTTGAGTGACAGTGGTCACTGTTAGCACTGTCTAATTCTACAGTAAGAAAAATGCCTTTCCCTTCTGAACTACATCAACCTTTTACATGAATGAGAACAGGGATTTCTGTAAACGGTGGCCAGTAAAGATGGACACCAACACAGGCCTGTCCAGGCAACTCAACCCCTAAGAGCCTGATGCCCACTGTTTGCAATTTAATGGACCTACGAAGAAACCCTTACTCTGTATTGGATTCAAATCGTTTTACAAGGTAGAATGTAAAAAGAAAGGAAGAGATTCAGAGGCAAATTGTGTTACTTAGTAATTCATCTTATGAAATTTAACACAAGAAGATAAAAATGAGTCCTTGACAACACAGGGCTCCAGCCTGGCCTGGCTGGGGTGAGATGATTTTTAAAATGACAACTCAAAACTCCCCCAGGACCCTTTCTGTGGCAGGTCCCTTATGGTGTGGAAGGCAGCAAACAGGGTATAATTTTATCCTTTAGAAAACATGCCGTTTCAGTGAAAATGGAAATATTTAAGGCCTAACCTGGGAGGTAAACATCTATTATTTAAAGCACCAAGTTCATTTTAAGAAAAGAAATTTAAGCTACTTCACACATCCCACTGCATGGGCCTTCTGCCTCTGGCATGTTATAGTGTCTGTCAGAACAGTATTTATAAAGTTACCTGTCATAATCATTACCTCCTCGCTTCCACCTAAACGAAACAAAATGCATTATTCCATTGGCAAGGTGTAAGAGCTGCCGAGTTTCCTACGCATTAAAATGTTTGTTTTTAGCTCATGTGCCACCTCAGCACTTACATGGAGAGATGACAGGCCAACAGACTGATGGGGGACAAATTTATTCAGTGCTGGAGGTCAGCCAGTGCACGCATGCACACATGCACACAGTGGAGGGAAGTTCTGAATTAACAGAGCCAATTACCTGGTGGAAACTGTCTGCTTTTAACCAAGTCATTTGGAGTTGGTTACTAAGTAAAGGACATCCTCGTGTGACATTCGTCCCCCACACTGCACATCAATAAGCAACTTAAAGGGAAATTATGCATTTGAGACCCACGGTGGCACATGGGCAGGAAGATATCATTTCACAAACCAGTTTCACTTTTCCCCATGCCACTCAGGGCTGGTTTCAGTGTTTTGTAAAGCCAAACTTCCCCTGCTTATTAATTTAAGACATTATCTGTGCTGTATTCACATTGTCTCAGACTGTGTTTTCAGTTCCAAACACCACTGACAGATATTTCTTCCCCATGATGAGAAAGTTTTCTGTCACCTTGAAGTTAGTTCTATTTCCTTCTCCTGGGACTGCAGAGCACTAACCTCCTGTCAGGACACAAAAAGTCCCTGCGTTTTCATTACCCCACTCTGAAGCCCTCACTGTGCCACAGGAACCAGACCTGACCCACCTTCCTCCCCTACAACTTGGAGGGTGGGGGAGCGTGGATCTCAACTGAGACTGCCCCAGAGAAGTGGAACATCACCGAGAGGCATAGATCCTGGGGTGCTGGACTTTGTGGCAAGGTGATCTGCCCAGAACCATCAATGTGGGGGTGTCAGCAGCTGTGGAACTGACTAACTGGCTTGTCGCTCCTGATAGCACCATGTACCTGTGTGGGATGAAAGAGATGGCCCACCGGGATGGGACCGCTCACAGGTCCAGAGCCTGGCTAAGTGGCACAGGTCTGTAACCTTAGCACTGGAGAGGCTGAGGTAGGAGGATGGAGAGTTCAAAAGCACTTAAGGCAACTGAGACCCTATCTCAAAATAAAACGTTAACCAAAGGGGGCCTGGGATGTGGTAAAGAACCTGCCTAGCATGCGAGAGACCCTAGTTTCAATCCTCAATACTGCAAAAACAGAAACAGACAAACAACAACAACAACAACAACAACCCAAAAACCAAAACCAGAACCAACTCCACCTACTCAGCAGAACCTGGAAGGATGCCAGACAGAAGCGTCCTACAGCCTTCGTTCCGCTCGGCACGCCGAGCCCTGGTGGTTTGTACTACACAACACATTCCCTGCTGGAGTCCTCACATCCTAGCAAAGGTGAAACTCACGTAACCCAGCTGCTCTGAGCAACGGCTGCAAGACACAGGACCCCAGGGCTTTCCTGTGAGACAGACACAGAGCAGAGCTCCTGGGCACAGCTTCCCCCACAGGAGGCTCAGGAGACACAAGTTACTATTGCTGCCGCTCTCTGGAGCGAGTTACCCCACAGCGTATCTGATAGCATTACCCCTGCAGAACAGAATACTCCCTAGCTTTTGGGGTGTGTGTGCCCATGGCTATGAGCGTGTGTGCATTTGTGTATGTGTGCTTATGCATGGGTTGACCCAGAGGCACACGTATGCATGGGCATACCTTGGATCAATGTGGGAATGATGGACATTTGTATCATGAATGTGTGCGTGTCCGTGTGTATATATGTGTTGTGCATATCAGCGTGTGCATTATGTGAACCTGTTCATTTGTTTGGGAGTGTGCATGTTTGTGTGTGCACATGTGGGCAGTGATGCAATAACAAAACTTAACTTACACTACTTAATTCTGAGACGTCTTCCTCTGAGTACAACTAGTGTGCCAATGAGCTTACCATGTTTATATACATAAACAAGACTAGATCTAGGGATGTCCACAGATCCTGAGGACTGGTGGCCAGTGTACACACAGCCTCCCAGCAGGGACCTGAAGACACATGCCATGCAGAGACACTGTGTCTGACGTGGCTTTTTCAGGTGTTTGGCCCTTGTGCTCCTGGTCTTTCTGAGAAGATAACAAATAAAAAAGCAAAATGAGGGGCTGAGTGAGAGATGGTTCAGCAGTTAAGGTGCTTGCCAGCAAATCCTAACAAACCGGGTTCGGTTCCCAGAACCCACGTAAAGCCAGATGCAAAGTGGTGCATGCATGTGAAATTCATTTGAAGTACCCTGGTGCACCCATTTGTGCTCTCCCTCTCTCTCTCTCTCTCCCCCCTTAGAAATAAATAAAAGTAAAATGAGGACCATGATGTGGTTACGTATGTAAATATTTCTGCGGGCATGGATGCCAGAGACCACACGTCATTGATGTGCACTGGGAATTGAGAGCATTGTGTAAATCATGTCTTTATGAGGACTCGATTCTGTTGGCAAAGCCATCCCACCTCGCCATGGATCCAAAGCCACTCAGGGTCTCCCATAAGCAATTGTTCAATTTACTCAAAAATCTCCTAGAGTGCCCAAGGGCATAGGCTCCATCCCTGGCACTGCAAACCAGCAAAGCAAAACAAAACACTACAGTACAACATAAGTCCCCCACAGTGAAGGTCTCCGATGCGCCTAAGTACAGGTGAAACAGATGGGCATTCTCAATGGAGGCACTGGACTCAGGGAAGGCCTTTGTTGCCTACAGAGGCCTATGAAGCCAGCCTCCTCCTCCCAGGGCCTGTCCCCTTCCCAGTATCTGATGCAGTTTCAGCATAAGTAACCCTGAGAGGCCTGAAGGGGGAAGCTGAGCTCTGGCTTTTAGACCAGGACTTGGGAGTTTCATGCAGCTTTGACTGACCAGGATTTTTTTGTTTGTTTGTTTGTTTTTGCTTTTTGTTTTGTTTTTTGAGGTAGGGTCTCACTGTAGCCCAGGCTAACCTGGAATTCACTCTGTATTCTCAGGGTGGCCTTGAACTCATGGTGATTCTCCTATCTCTACCTCCCGAGTGCTGGGATTAAAGGGCGTGCACTACCACGCCCGGTTTCTGACCATGTTTTCAGTTTGTGGATGAGAGAAGACTAGAACACTGGCTCCTTGTGTTCACCGGGGAAGCTCACTATTTCCCCTCAGGTTCTGCATTCCGTGACAGGCGGTGCTACAAGCAAAGGCAGAACCCACGGGGCGAGGAGCTCGGGATGAACATCAGATGAAGGTGTGAGGTATGGGTCAGGGCAAGAGTGTGTGAAGCTCTTCACAATCACTTGTAGGCCACAGCCAGGACACCTGGGAGTGAATCAGAGCCTAGCTCCACAAGGAGGCTGCAGTCGCCAGTCTGTCCCCTTAGGCCCCACTCTCCAGCTCTGTACCTGGAGAGCTTCTTCCACGATGGTGCTATTCTGCCTTCCCTGGTGACTTAGGGGAAAGGTCCCATGAAGGAGCAGAGGTCCCTTCACTGAGGGCTTCTGGGATTGTGTTCCCACTAAGCTTCAGTGGGGGAGGGAAGGGCCTGAGGAGAAGAGGAAGAGGGGCACAAGCTTGGGCAATGCTTGTCTGGGACAGTCCCCCTGTTGACGGCTTCTCAGCGGCTCTACATGAACCAGTTCAGAGAGTGAGGAAGGCTCACGTGGGTTCCCAGGGAACTGTCAGCGTGGCTGGGAAATGCCAGCCTAACCCAGCCCTGGTGCCACACCAGCCAACATGTTCTCTGCACTGAGCACAGCACTTTGCATCCCGAAAGCTGGCCCTTGCAGATGGTGGCCTTCACCCAGCCCCTGGCCACCCCAAAGCAAGCCAACTTCTACAGAGACAACAGACGGACGCAGGAACTTCCCACAAAGCTCCTCGGGATGGGACGGATGCAGGCACACACTGTAGTGCTCCGAGGGGAGGAAACTACACTGGCTCTTGACTGAAGAAGGCTTTGCTCAGAAACCCCACATTTAGCATTTCTCACTAAGAACACTCTAGACGCTCCAACTTCTCCAACTGTAAATGCTTGCAAAAAGGGCCTCACAGGCCTCGGGTCCTGCTAGGACACATTAAACAAAGGTAGGACCAGCACCGAGGATGCTCCCAGAGCCTAGAACCTACTGACAAGTCCTGCCCACTACCTGAGAAGACAAAACCTTCCAGAAACCTGCACGTGGCAAGCATCTCATAGCACAACACCTTCGGGATTACAGTCCCCACCCCCAACATCATTCCCCACTATGAGCTCCAGTCGGAGCCCTCCCTCAGCTTGTCTCTGGGAATGAAGGAATGCATCTAGCAGAAAGCTCACTGGTGGGACAATGATGTGGGCCACCTGTCCACCCATATCCTCAGGAGGCCTCCCAGAGAAACCTCCAGGCCAGTGCTTGCCTTGGGCACAAGGCAGAGCCCCCCCCCGCCAAAACCAGAGCCTGAGCCATAAAGCCCTCTCCCACACCATGCCATACAATTTGTCGCAGCATGTCACTACGATGATGCTCAGGGGTGAGCCCCCAGGAACTCTGGCTACTGCCCCGACTCTTGACCCCCAACACCCTTCCTATGACAGTCTGCATTCTGAGTTCCCCAGTGAAAACTTCTTTCCTCAGGATGCTATCTCTTGGAGACCAGCTGGAGGTATCTGGGGGATTTTGTTGTACACAGTGAAGAGCAGCCAGGCCTTGAGTGTTCTGGAGGCACACAGGAAAGAAAGCCTGGCCCTTGCTTTTGGGTCCTTGGAGCCCCAAAGATGCTGAGACAGGTCTGGGAATGAGGGATGACACAGGACAATTGGAACTCAGAGGAGCTCCTCCTTACGTTGGTACCATGAGGTCACCGCCAACCTTGCGTGTCACACCAGAGAGAAATCAGCTTGCAGTGTGACTTACCCTCCCCTCAACTCTGAGGTTGGTGCTGAGCCTGTCTGCCTGCATGGCCAGTGAGGGGGTGACTGTGTGCTCGTCTGGGCACGGCCAGCAGCCATCTGTGCTGACGCAGAGCAAACGGCCTCTGTTCACACAGGAGCCTAGTGTTCTCTCCAAAGGAGGGGACAAGGCTGCTTATACAGGCTGGGCACACACCAGCAGGCCCTCTTGACCCGCCAGCTCCCACGATCTGCTTGGGCAGGACACAGTCACACAACAAATGGGGAAAAAAAGCACCCTTTCTTCCCAGCCTTTCTGAGAGAATATTCTTTAAAAAATTTTTTTAAATTTATTTTTACTTGAGACAGAGAGAGGAGGAGAGAGACGGAGAATGGGTGTGCCAGGCCCTCTAGCCAGATGTATGCACCACCTTGTGCATCTGGCTTATGTGGGACCTGGAGAACCGAACCTGGGTTGTTAGGCTTTGCAGGCAAGCACCTTAACTGCTAAGCCATCTCTCCAGCCCTTGAGAGAATATTCTTAATTTAATTTAATTTAATTCATTTGAGAGCGAGAGACAGACAAAGAAAGAGGCAGATAGATAGAGACTGGGCATGCCAGGGCCTCCAGCCACCGCAAATGAACTCCAGATGCATGTGCCACCTTGTGCATCTGGCTTACGTGGGTCATGAGCAATCGAGCCTCAAACTGGGGTACTTAGGCTTCACAGGCAAGTGCTTAACTGCTAAGCCATCTCTCCAGGCCCAAGAATATTCTTTAAAGACACAGTAGCTTTATGCCTGCCATTTGTGCTTTTTCCATATCAGAACAGCTACCTGTGGGTAGACTGTGGCACATACAGTATACTTATGGGTCCTCAAGATTCCCTCTACCTTCAGGGCACTCAATGGAAACCACAGAGTCCCTAGAAAGAGGAACAGCTCATGGCCATGCGGTAGGGGGACAGCTTCAGCCCAAGAGTCAGCTGGGGACATGGTCCTTCCTGTTGTCACTGCTGCTAATGGTATTGGTTCTTGTTTTGTCTCCAGTTAAACAGTCCCCTGAAGGTGAGGGGAGCCTGGACCCCCAACTGGTAGAAGGTTCAGGAAAACCACGTGACAACACAGAGTACCTGCGACTAGGAAAACCATTAGCAAGTTCTGTTCTTCAGCCAACCATCATCTCATTTAAACATTTCTTAGCTGGAAACAAAGAAGTCACGGCTCCTAAGTTTCAAAATGCCCATTCTCTCTCTCTCTTTTTTATTTTGGTTTTTCTAGATAGGGTTTCGCTCTAGCTCAGGCTGACCTGGAATTCACTATGTAGTCTCAGGGTGGCCTCAAACTCACTGCAATCCTCCACCTCTGCCTCCCGAGTGCTGGGATTAAAGGTGTGCACCACCATGCCCGGCTTCCATTCTCTTAGTTATTACTGCTGCGCAGGGTGGCAGGCCAGAGCAACTTCACTTTACTATCACACTGATATGTAAGCTGCCCCTGATGTCTTCCAGGTACAACCGTGCCTCTCACCATCAGGGACAGATGCTTGGCGCCTTCCCTCGTGGCATTCCCACAAGTCCTTCCTGTACAGGCAAGAACAATGGGCACAAGGGGCCAGAGGGCACTGGCACGCGTGGAGAAAAGAGGAAGCCACTTGGAGATCAGGAGACTGCCAGTGTGCTACATGGACAGGGAAGGAAGAGCGTTTGCCTTGAAATGTTCGGAAAGGGGAGAGACGACGGCTGTGCAGTGCCCAAGCTGACCCATAAAAAATTAATCCACACTCCGAGCAGGTCAGCTGGCTCTGGGCAGCAGCAGGGCCAATGTACGTCTGGTTTGGGGTCAGGGCTGCAGTCCACCCTGTGTAGTGCAAGTTTCAAGTTCATGGCCAGAGCAAGGCACTGCATTTCATGGTTCTTGGGTTGTTCCCTGAACTCTGATGCTGTGATCAGACGATAATCCATCTGGCAAACACTGCTCACTTGTATTTGTGGGACCCAGGTTCTCTCTCAGCCAGCCCTGGCAAGCGCTTACTCTGGAGGGGAAGGGACGCCTGCGATGATAAAGGTAGCCTTGGGCATAAGAGAGTATGCCAGCCTGCTAAACCAAATGATGAAGTGCTTTCTGTCCACGGGTGCCAGACACCGCTCAGGAACCCGTTTCTCACAGTATCGACCACTCTAAAGCTCCCCTGGGAATTGGGGAAAGATACCATGTAATTACAACAGTAGACCGGCTCGAAGACAATTTTAACAACCTGAGAAAAGTGAGTCATGGGCTGGAGAGATGGCTTAGCGGTTAAACGCTTGCCTATGAAGCCTAAGGACCCCGGTTCAAGGCTCGATTCTCCAGGACCCACGTAAGCCAGATGCACAAGGGGGTGCATGCATCTGGAGTTCGTTTGCAGTGGCTGAAGGCCCTGGCGCACCCATTCTCTCTCTCTGTCTCTCTCTCTCTCTACCTGCCTATTTCTGTATCTCTCTCTCTCAAATAAATAAATAAAAAATAAAAAAATAAAAAAAAAAAAAATAAGAAAAGTGAGTCATCTCCCGGTGGATGTTCTCAGCTTTCAGATTTCTTGTATGACAGAAAAAGCATCTGTCAAGCAAAAAAAAAAAAAAAAAAAAAAAAAAAGCACATCAAGAAGGGTCCACTAGCCCCTATACCAGCCATCACCAGTGCTGCCATCTGCCCTCACCTTTCCACCTTTCCCCACCATTCAGGTCCTCCTGAATTCACTGTCTATGCCCCACGTGGGGCCCAAGTCCCAGGCTTACCTGCCTGCAGGCCCTGCCATAGCTCTTTGATTTAATCCTTTGTGGGCCAGACATAGTTCTAGGCTGGTTACTGTGCTAACGAATGAGTCCCAAACTACAAACCTAAAATGCTGTTAGGAGCTAACTGGTTTCTGAGTGTTCATATTTCAGTGACCTATGAATTATTCACACAGAGAGGCCTCTGTGTGATGGGCAGATGCTATCGGGCAAGCCATTTTGGTGATTGGTAAACAGAGCTGGATTCTGTGACCCCTGGGTGGGAGATGAGACCTCAGACCACAGAGTTCCACCCTGCAGGCCTCCCCCCACGCCCCGTCATTCCAGGACAACCTACACATCTCCCACCCTGGTTTGGGAGAATTTGTTTCCTCAACCACCCCTGACAACAGTGGCCAATACCCAACGGACATAGGCCTGATGGCCAGGGGGTTGGACCAAGGTCAGTAGGAACCTTGCAGGACGGGGGCAATGTTCAAGATGGAGGAAGCTGGCAGAGCCCTGGGCAGATGCCTCCCCTTTGGATAGAGTGTCTTTGACATCTGTTTTACCAAGGAAAAGTTTGGAAAACAGGAGAATCCACAGTCCCTTTCTCATTGGCTATAGTGTGAGAATTAAGGCAACCCCATTACACATCACGGACACAGACGCGGGAGCCCCCTGCCTCAGCAGCTGGTGGAGGATAGCTCTCCTCACCTCTGATAACTGCTATCCACACAGACAACCTTGCACAGACCATGTCCACCCAGGGGCTGCAGGGCCAGCCTTAAACCAGTCCCATGAGTCATCAAGCCAGTCTGATAGGTGGGTACTTCCTAACCCTTCTCTGAGGCTTGACAAGACAGGGGGCTTACTGTTCATGCCCATGGCCACTCACGGCATTTTAAAAACTAACTTGTATTTTCTACACTTTATATTTTTTTAAATTTATTTTTATTTATTATAGAGGGAGAGAATGGGCATTCCAGGGCCTATAGCACAGATGCATGCAGCACCATGTGCATCTGGCTTGTGTGGGTTCTGGGGAGTAGAACCTGGGTCCTTAAGCTTTGCAGGCAAGCGCCTTAACTGCTAAGCCATCTCTCCAGCTCTCATGGGATTGTTCAGGCTATGGAAGATGATGAAGCTGGTGATCTTGAAGAGTGACAGCTTGGTGATTGTTAACAACCAGCAGGAACCTGTGATGACTTCAGATGGTTAGTCATTGGCATGAAAAAGACATGCCAGACATGTCCATGGAAAGGGCAGAAGTGATACCAACCCTGGGGAACAGCAATGACCCCCTGAGAGCAGAACACTGCTCAACTGGAAGGTCCCTCATGGAGGGAAAGAGTCCTGAGCCCATACACCCACAGCCGAGCAGCTGATGACTTGGGCAAGTCCTTCATAAACTTCGGCACCCTCCAAAAAGACAAAACTCGAACACGCACCAGTGCCTTTTCCTCATCTAACAAGCTGCAGCCTTTGACTCTACCTGGATGGTGCTGGTACATTCTGATCTAGTCTGTGTGATGCCCAGCTGTGTACCCAGAGAAGAGGGTGACTCCCCAGAAGCCTTAATCTATACTTCCTGCCATTTTCCAGAATGAATGGGTTTTTCATTCTGCAGACTGCTAGCTTTAACTATATGGATAGACTTCTTGAGTCACTGAGGAAAATATGATTCTGGGTCTACTGCAGAGACCAGCAGGTTTTGCAGCCATGAGAGCTGCAACGTATCATGTAGGACAGTGGAACTGAATCGTTAGGATGGTGACAGCGATGGACAGCCTCGCCCATGAAATGGATTGTGGAATGGTTGTGCACCTGACAGATGGGCTGTGATGAAGTCAGGCTGCTGTGTGAGGTACCCACCTCCAAGAGTAAGAAGACGGTTGGGCACAGAGCCGCTGGCGCTAAAGGATAAGCCAGAATACCTCGGCAGCTCCGGGGAGAGCTTTGTGGTTAACGCACTTTCACGGCAACCGAGAGAGTTTTTCTATTTTGGTGTTTCATAATTATGTGCAAGTTCTATTTTTATCTAATTTGTGGTTCACCAACCAAAAGAGAAAACAAGCTTCCCCCAAAGCCCCCTCTTTTTAGCTGCTTGCCTCACGCTGACATAGGTGCGAGCCTACTTCTCACAGACACACCAGAAAACTCCTTAGCTTCTCAATTTCTCCCTGTGAGTAATGCCAACAGAACCTGGAACTTTGGATTGGGGACTGGTTTCTTCTTCCTCTCAACTGTGTGTGTGGGGGGTGGTGGGGCTGGACATTTTGCCTAACCACCAGCCTGTCCCCACCACATGTCATGTAATTTTTAAACAATTTTTGAGGATACGACTTAAGAACATTTTAAAGGGCTGGAGAGATGGCTTAGCGGTTAAACGCTTGCCTATGAAGCCTAAGGACCCCGGTTTGAGACTCGATTATCCAGGACCCATGTAAGCCAGATGCACAATGGGGTGCACGCATCTGGAGTTCGTTTGCAGTGGCTGGAGGCCCTGGCGCACCCATTCTCTCTCTCTCCCTGCCTGTTTCTGTATCTCTCTCTCTCAAATAAATAAATAAATAAAAATAAAATATTAAAAACATTTTAAAGACTGTTGCAAATCTTATGATTCTTCCAAAATGTCAGGTCTGCCCTGACAGATGAAAGCTGCCCTGTGCCCAAGATACCCCGAGCCTAATCTTCATGGCAGGACACCAACCCAGCGCTAGACAACCAGGCGATGGCAGGTATCAGTGAGTGAGTGATGGGCACAAGTCCTGTAAAATGCAAGGGCTCTCAAGCCCCCTATAAAGCAGCCTAGATTCTTATTACCATTGGCTAAATGTGAGAAGGCACAGGCTGGAGATCCCAGCACTTTAGCTTCTTCACAAAGCATGGTGTTGATGTCCCTCAGCTCATCTCCATGCACCCCTTGCCCACATGACCCACAGTAAGTGGGGGTGCCTAGCCATTATCTCTCCACTTAGTTTTCATGCCTCCTTCTCTAACGGACTTATTTCCTCTCCTTTTAAAATCTGTTCCATTCAGCAATAATGCGCTCTCATTCAGTGAAAACCTCAGCAGGAAAAGGGGAGGTAAATACCTGTAGTTACCCAGCGCAGCTGAAGGCAGGCTCGACCTGACCTCTTCCACCTGGGAAGGCGGAAACTTAAAATGTCAAACCGGCTGCTTGTGTGCCGGTGTCTCCTGCATTTTCTCACATCAAGCAGCTAACAAAGTAGGTATTAATTGGCGTCAAGCACACAGACCACAAATATCACCTTAATATCACCCACAAGCACTGCTAAAGTGCTTTATTTCTGCACCTCGCCCAGCTCATTCCATGTGGCTGATTGCTGCGTTGGCAAACAGCCATTTGTCTCCACGGCCTCCTGCCCTTGCCAGCTTTTTATTTACCTAAATGGAATAAAATAAAAGTACAGGGTGCCTTGCTGAGCACCCCTTCCGGCTTGTATTGGTCCCGAAATAACAGGGTTGGGAACCTGGGTTTGTGATGTTGGGGTACTTGGGAAAGGGGCTCTCTACAACACTGTGTGATCAGAGCCTGACCAAAGAGCAAGCGCCTCTCTGTGGCTGTTGAGACAGTAATGTCCGGGGTCTAGAGCTCGTGAGGTGACAGGCACGACCACAGGAAGCAATGACAGCCTCACAAGGTCCATTAGATTTCACAGTGATCGTCCCAAGTGGGGAAGGGACAGATGAATTCTGCACTGTGCCCAGGTCTCCCGGCCACCACTGAGGGAGATCCTGTCTCTGTAGTAAGCAAATGTGTTCCTTTCCCAAAGTGCCAGGAGTGCAGCAGTGCCCACCTCGACACCTCACCCTGGGATTTTCTTGTCTCTGTCTGCTCTGTCAGACCCCACACCTTCTACTAAACCCAGGTGGTTAGGGACCACATCACTGCTCCAAGACCAGGGGCTACACAGAGGGAAGAACAGAGTGGTAGAATCATCTGTGCAATGGAGCCAGGTCTGCAAATGTGTTTGCTTCAGGCAAATTGTTAAAACTATTATGGGTGTAACAAAAAGCACTCTGTGGTATCTTTACTCCAAAGTACACAGAGACAGCCCCTGACTCACAACAGTCCCACTCGCCTTCTTTCTTTCATCCTTGCATTGGCATGAAAGTGATGCGCATTTAGTAGAACTGCTCTTGGAATTCTGCTCAGTCAGCCTTTTGATTGGAAGGGGAGCTGGAGCTGTTGGGTGCTCTGCGTGTGCTGCGCTGCTGTGTGAGGATGTGTGACAGGCTGTGCACAGTTAATGCATTCAGACTTTTGATATTTTTCAAGGCGCCATGGGTTTATTTGGACGTAACCCCATTGTAAGCTGAGATACTGCATCATTTAGGGGGAAATGGGCACTCTGCTTAATAACTAATTGGCCGGGAGGCACTCGTGCTTAAAATCAGAAAAGGGATGGAGAGATGGCTTAGTGGTTAAGGTGTGTGCCTGCGACACATAAGGTCAAGGGTTTGATTCTCCAGGTCCCACGTAAACCAGATGCACATGGTGGTGCATTCGTCTGGAGTTCGTTTGCAGTGGCTACAGGCCCTGGCATGCTCATTCTCACTCATTCTCTCTCTCTCTCCCATTCTCTGTCTCTAATAAATAAATAAAATAAAATAATATAAAATAAAAAATTTTTCAAAAAGTTTTAAAACCAGAGGAAAGCCATGCTAGATATGTTATGGACCAAGAGGCATCAAGGCATGAGCTGAGCTGGTGGGTTACAGCAGACCCCTTACCTGCACAATGGGGTGTCCTCCGGCCGATGCCTTCACAGCTCCCCGGCTGCCCTCCGTCTCATAGTGGGCTCGGTGGTGGGACTTAGGTTGCACCTCAATCCTCAGTTCATAGGGACCCGAGTGGGATGGCAGCTGCCAGTCAAGGGCGGGCAGAGATGGGCTGTAAAGGACCAGAGGAGCATTAGGTGCAGGCGGACGCTAAGGTACATGTGCTTACACCTTAGCAGACCTTCACACGTCATTCAGAGTGCCCTAGAGTAAGAGCAGTGTCCTGACTGGAAAGCAGAGTCTTCATAAGGCCACCATATTGTGGTCACAGCTCACCAGCCTTTGTGAGCAAGAGAAATCAGCCCGTCTTCAAATGCTAAATGAATGTGGAGTGATGGAAAAGGCCTGCAGAGTCAACCAGCTGGCAGGCCAAGGGAGCCATCTCCAGGGTACAGGGATCTGGGCATCCTCCTTAAGGGACAGCCCTGGGTGGGGTGGGGGAGGCATTCTCAGCCAATTGAGGCTCTGGAAGCAAATTCCCATCCGATGTGGGACAGGTGGACTTGTTTAGCAGACGCAGGAGAAGGAAGGGGGAACTGCTTAGCCCACCCCTTCCTGCTTTTGCTTGGTGCCCGATTTGCTTCCATTCTACCTTCACAAAGATGTACCATTGTGCATCCCCATTGCAGGCACGGCCTGGGCCACCTCTATAGGAATAGGAAATGTGATCCACAAACGCCGGGTAACAGGTGCATTATGTGTCCACACCTGCCCAGAACAGGGGACCACCGATGCCACAGCAAAGAACCCAGCCCATGTGCACTTCCCACTGTGGCTTGAGAGCAACAATACAGCAGCAGGGACCAGCTTCCTGATTCGGGAAGCACCACCGTGGGCTCAGCAGTTCACATCACGCCTGTCACGGCCATTTCCTGTGTGGGCTTATCGGCGTCCCACGCCCAGTTTCCGGCAGCTCTGCCAGACAGAAAGAAGAGTGGTGGAGTGAAGGGCTTGGCCAGGAGGGAGGACAGAATCCTAGAGAAGGGGACCAATGGGAGGTGTGGCCACAATTCCCAAAGCCAGAGGCATGGCAGGTCCCTAGATGTGGGGGACACTGGGAAACACCCCACATGTGAACATCCAGTCCACCACTGTCAGTGCTCATTTATATACTAGACAAGGTCGAGTCTGTTCATTGACACAGAAAGACTATGTCTTGCTGCTTACTAGGGAACAAAACAGAAACAAAATTCACAATAAGAACTGGTTTCAGGCTGCAGAGATGGGTCAGTGGGTAAAGCACTTGCTGTGCAAGCAAAACGAGGGCCTGAGTTCAGATGTCCAGAAATCATATACAGCTAAATGCAGTAGCATGGGTCTGTAATTTTAGCATCTTACGTCAGGGTGGGAGGAAGAGAAAGGAGAATTCTCCAGAAGCTCATCAAGCAGCTAGCATGGTGAACAATGAGGGACCTTGTCTCAAACAGGTGGAGGATGAAGATCTGAGGCTGTCCTTTGGCCTCCACACACGTAATGTGGCACATACATGCCCTCACTCACACACATACACCCATCACACACACACACACACACACACACACACACAGAAAGAGAGAGAGAGAATGGTTTCATCTCAACTCCTAGAAAATTAAAAGACAGATAATGAAGGCTGGGGAAATAGCTTAGCAATTAAGGCACTTGCCTGTGAAGTCTAAGGACCTTGGTTTGATTCTCCAGGATCCACGTAAGCCAGATGCACAAGGGGGTGCATGTGTCTGGAGTTCGTTTGTACTGGCTGGAGGACCTGATGTGTCTATTCTCTCTATTTGCCTCTTCCCCCCCCCACCCTCAAATAAATAAAAAGAGAGATAATGAGAGACAGAGAGACACACAGAAGGAAGAGACAGAGAATGATAGAAGGAGAAGCAGGAAGAAGAGAAGGAGACAGCAGAGTGACTCCCAATCCACTCACACTTCCTAAAGGCAAGGAGGTAAACCCCCCTCTGCACCTATTTTTTTCTTCTTCTTTTCTCCTTCTTTCTTTCTTTTTTTTAGAGAGAGCAAGAGACAGAGAGAGAGAGAGAGAGAATCGGCACACCAGGGCCTCAGCCACTACAATCGAACTCCGGATGCCTGCACCACTTAGTGCTCATGTGCGACCTTAAGCTTGCGTCACCTTTGTGCGTCTGACTTAGATGGAATCTAGAAAGAGATCGAACATGGGTCCTTAGGCTTCACAGGCAAGCGTCCTAACTGCTAAGCCATCTCTCCAGTCCCTCTATACCTATTACACAGGAATAACTTAGTGTCAACAGTTTGCTCTAGGGTCACCGCTGTGTGCACAGCTGACAGTAACAAGTTTACTACGTGCATCGATCTTTCTAGACACTTGTCAGCTCTTGTTGGAAATTTTACATGAATTTGACAGTTTCCTCCAAACCCACAGACAGGCCTACCCTGCACCTTGGATCAGAGAGAGGGCCAGGCTGGAGGAAGGAAGCTGGGTGAATATCATGTATCCATACTGCTGCCCTTCTGGGGTCTGAGCTGTAGGGTGCACAGTGATTCTGCTGCCCACAGGGGACTTCTCTAACATCAGGCCCAGTGACAGGAATTTTCCCACTGAAGCTAGGTGCTCAGGACAAATTGAAAATTTGTGCTTCGAACACATCTTCAACTCCATGCAACGCAGAAGACAGAAGGCTAAGCAAGTCCCCGGGATCATATTAAGAGACATTATTGGGCTGGAGAGATGGCTTAGAGGTTAAGGTGTGTGCCTGCGAAGCCAAAGGACCCAGGTTCGATTCCCTAGGACCCACGTAAGCCAGATGCACAAGGGGCACATGCATCTGGAGTTCGTTTGCAATGGCTGCTGGCTCTGGTGTGCCCATTCTCTCTGCCTCTTTCTCTCTCTGCTTGCAAATAAATAAATAAATAAATAAATCTTTTTTTTAAAAAAGAGACATCAAAACAACTGGGGGTGGATATGTAAGCATTTTACATAGAAAAGGGATATGCTAGGGGCTAGAGAGATGACTCAGTAGTTAAAGTGCCAACATGAGGACCTGAGTTTGCATCTCCAAAACCCACGCAAAAATTGGGTACAGGGGCTGGAGAGATGGCTCAGTGGTTAAGAGGCTTGCCTGCAAGGCCTAAGGACCCAGGTTTGATTCACCAGTACCCTCATAAAGCCAGATGTACAAGGTGGCACATGCATCTAGAGTTTGTTTGCAGTGGCTAGAAGTTCTGGCACTCCCATTCTCTCTTTTTCTCTGTAAGTAAATAAATATATATTTTTTAAAGTTGGGCACAGGGACATGTTCCTGTGACCCTAGCACTGAGGACAAGAAGATAGGAGGACTCGTGGTGTTCACTGGCTAGCATGTTTAGCCAAATCTGTGGGTTCTGAGTTCAGTGAGAGAACTTGTCTCAAAAATAATGTGGAAAGTGGTTGAGGAAGATACCTTCCACAGCACCAACCCACCAACACACACACGAAGGGAATGTGTCTTCACAAAATAAAATATATAATGTGGCATCCTGGGTTTTTCTTTCTTTAAAAGAAAGATCACATTTAAGCATCTTAGCATACTGTCATGCTTTTTTTTTTTTTTTTTTTTTTGCTTTGTTTTGTTTTTTGTTTTTTTTAAACTATAGCACCACACCTTACCACACAAATGCTATTATGCTTGGACTTTGGGTGTCATAATAAGTGGTATATGAAGTCCATATTAATTTTTTTTTTTTTTTTGGTTTTTGAGGTAGGGTCTCACTCTAGTTCAGGCTGACCTGGAATTCACTCTGTATTCTCAGGGTGGCCTCGAACTCACGGCGATCCTCCTACCTCTGCCTCCCGAGTGCTGGGATTAAAGGCGTGCACCACCATGCCCGGCAGTCCATATTAATTAAAGCAGGGATCACACCTCTGACCTACCTCGGCACAGTATTACCACAGATATGGACATTTTTGGGCTCCTGGGGGATTAACCTCATGCTTCCTGAAGGCACCATTGCCAGGTGGTCACAACATGAATCTGATATGTTTTTGGTTTTTACCAAAACAATTTTATGCTGCTATTTGTGCCTCTTGAACAGCACTCAAACACATGTGCGAAACTGAAGGCAGCACATGGTGTGTGAATAGTAAACACGAATGAAAACAATATTTCTGATCCACCAGTGCTGAAAGTTCTGGAAATAACTGCCTCTTCCTAATCATCTGCTTGATTTCTGTCCTGTGTCATATTGAAGGAGCCCCAGGGTACTTCATATGGCCTGAGGTCCAGCTTCTACCCCAAAAGAGGCCGGTCACTGTGCGACACATCACTGCCTTCGATACTGTCAGATCCACATATGTCCACACCCTTCTCTAGGCCTGTTTAGAATGGTCACCTATGAAGAACAATCTCATGACTGCCTAGAGAGGGTACTGTGCCTTATCATCTCCATATGACAGACAAATGTCCTAAGATGCAATGCCAAATAAAACATCCGTGCAGATCTGGACATGGGTTCCCTTGGGCCATGCTGTTGGCTAAAGACCGGTAAACTTGGGAACATGGAACACCTGCCTTCCCTTGCCTGCTGGCCCTGCATTGAATCCCCATGACCCCTCTCAGTCTATTTCAAACATGCACATAGTAGTTTCCAGGAAATTACAGATTTTTTTTTCTTCTGAATTCTTGCCAGGATATTTTTTTCAGAGCTTTTGCTCAATTCTTATGTTCTTCGGGCCTCGGGTCATAAAGCAGTGGCCTCAGGCTCTAGTCTATAGGGACCAAGCTAACACAGCTCCATTCTGGGTATGGGGGGGCTGGCTGGGGAGGACAGCAGGGAAACACTGCATGGGAATGACAGGCAGCCTCCCATGGTAAGGGGCAAGTCAGACCTTCCACAGCACCTCAGCACGTGGGTGTGGTGTAGGGAGAAGCCACCTGCTCTCCCATTTTGAATCACTGCTTGAAGTGTCCTTTCCCATGAGAAAGAGCTCCATCTCCCACTGACTCTGTTCTCTCACACAGGAAGAGTGTGAAGATGTTATCGGCGTACAGGTCACAACACGGAGACTACCTACACACTAGATGCACAACCAGAGGCCACGAGGGACTCAAAACCCTGCTTCCTATCACCCAGCTCTGTTGCCTCCTTAGCATCGGGGAACTTGGCAGGCCGTAGAGGAACTCATTATTAGCTATCACCACCAGCATCTTGTCCCCTCCACACAGACCTCCTGCATAGCTTCAGTACCTCACCCAGGGCAGCAAAGCTGTCAGCGGCACACTAGAGAGGCCTCTGGAATCACAGCTCCTCCCCCTGTCCTACAAGGAGCACACTCCTCAATCCAAACCAAGCACAGGCCTCATCTGAGCCCTTAGAAAACACCCATAGGTAACACGCTCTTCTGAGAGGAAGCTTCACTTTGAATCTGTTCCCTGAGCTCTGCTTTTTGCATTTCTACTAGCACAGAGACTCAGAAGCCTGGGCATTACCTGCGTCAGAACCAAAAAACAAGGTCACATGATGACAGCCAATTACTGACAAGTCATCGCCTTTTTAGGCCTCTCACCCACCTCTGAGGAGGGCCCAGCCATGGTCACTCTGCCCTGAGGTCTTGGTGCAACCTTGCATCAGAGGACTCTCTCTCTCTCTCTCTCTGCATGTTGGCCTCTCAAGTTGAAATTGTCACTAAGCACCTGGGTTGTATGCACAAGCCAGTGGCCAACCAGAGAAACAAAATCCAGTGAGCCCTGGGGGCCCCACATCCATCTGAGGGACAAAAGAGCCATGTGACACTCTGGAGGCCATTAGCAAAACCCATGTGGGGATGAAAGTGTTGCGGGAGAGGAAAGTAAAACACGAGGAAATGACATACAGAACTGACCGAGGTTGGGGGGAGGGGAGATCCTTCCAGAACCTGATTCCGACAACTGTTCAGCAAATTATGAATCGGAGAGAGGCAAGCAGAGACTTGACGTGGGAGCTCACTTCACACAAAGAGACCGTGGAGACACAGTCAGCCTGTGCTGTTAAGTTTCCATCCTGGACACATTGGAACATTGACTGATGACATTGCAAGATGCCCACACCTGCTCAGAATGACAAGGGGGACCTGCAGGAGCCGAAGGACAGGAGTCACCCATACAGGAGTCCCGCGCTTCAATTTCCTACAATGGAAGGGCAAAGGCCGGAAACACTTTTCGGGAGTGGGCTTGGAGGATACGAACTCAAATGACTGCTGTGGTAGTGCAGTACTCAGGATTCCCGGGATTCGCATGTCTTTTTTATTATCTATATTTCTAGAAGATTCCACAGTAAGGGCTTAACTCATATAACAAAAAAAGTAATTTTTTTTTTTTTTTGAGGCAGGGTCTCACTTTAGCCCAGACTGACCTGGTATTCACTATGGAGTCTCAAGATGACCTCAAACTCACAGCGATCCTCCTACCTCTGCCTCCTGAGTGCTGGGGTTAAAGGTGTGCGCCACCATGCTGGCCAGTAATTTTTTTTTTTTTTTTTTAAGTCTCAAGTTTTAACCTTCTGCACTTGCCTTGTAACCCAGATGGGTAAATTGGCTCGAACCAGGGACAAGCCTTCCTGGCCCCCTCCTTAGAAAGGTCACAGTTACTAATGTCTGAAAACCCAAACTTTCACCTAACATCAGCCTAGTCATAGGCATAAGAGCCTCCCTCAGAATAACTCCTGTGTGAGCGAACGTTCCTATGCGTCAGAACGCAGCAGGCACACAGTGTTGCTTAAATGGTTTGGGTGAAATCCTTTTAACTCTGAATGGCCCACAGTTAAAACCCTTGTGTGCTCATACTTTAAAGGGAAAATGTAAAGGTTGTTCATGCTTTCATAGTCCTAAGATCCATGAGGCTATAAACCCTTAATCTGGCACAACTCAAGTCTGCCCACGTGGAGCAACTTAAAGAAAAACAAGATTTTCAGTGTACAGCACATTTTCTCAGGGACAGCAGCCAGAGACCTCCACGTGGTTTAGTTGTTGGGAGTGTTCCCTTTTAATTCAGAGAAAGAAAAGGGGAGGAGCTGATGGAGGAATCAAAAGAGAGAAGAGACTGAGGAGGGGAGGAAAGAAGGAAATGAGAGAGGGAGGGAGGCCTTTTGAAAGCTATCATTACATTTCTTGGCTGGCTTAGTAGGCTCTGGGCCTCAAGGGTTCTATCTGTCTATCTGTCCAAGGCCAAGCCCAGGACCACACAGCAACCCACTGTCAAAGGTCCACAGCTGGCCCATGGCCCCCTAACTGCAGGATTCACCCTGAGAAAGCTTTCCCCACCTAAGAGAGGACAGCCTTCCTGGAGACAGGCTCAAGACCTGGTCAGAAGAAGATAGATGGTCTCCTGGGACAAAAGGAAGATTCTAGCTGGTGAGTTGATAGGGATCAGGGTCTGTGGGTAACGCCTTCTCTGCTCTACTTGAATCTCAGTGTCCTCTCTGCCCAGCCTCAGGTGCTCAACCTTCCAGCCTTCTTAAGACAACCTGGGAGGATCTCAGGAACTGAAGGTCTGCACCCCATGCACTGAGAACCAAGCTCTCAACAAAACAAATACATCCTCTTTGCTTCTGTTCGCCTGGAATGGGTGGGAGTGGCAGCTGGGCCTCAGCAACCTAGGACAGCTCAGAATCTCCTATGGGCTGACAGACCAACTGTTCCTTGGTAGACTGGTGTCCTGGGCACATGTCACTAAGAAGTAACCCAGAGAGACACAGGTTTCCCAACCAGGGTCCCATCCCCAGGGGTAGCCAGGAACAGGGAAGGCAAGGGAACCCAATCATGGGCTCTCCTGCCAACTGTGGGCTCAGAACACAGGAGCTAACCCTTTTTTGAACTCCTCCGGTGGTCTGGCTTCTGTCTTGATGGCTGTGAAAGATAAGCCTCCTCCCACCATCCCAGGACCCAACATAGTTCAGGGCAATAACCCAGGGCATCAAGCACTCCACTCACCCCAGTCTCTGTGCTGGATTTCAGCCAAGGAGCAGAGAACACAAAGAGTGAGGCCAGAGCCCATCAGGAGGCAGGCAGGTAGGCCCTATGACAAAAAGTAGAGCACACCCCTGGCTCGGGAGATCAAGTCACCCATGTGGCACTTGTGCACACATGTGCATGAGCCTGAGTGCATGTGTGAATGTGTGTGTTACGTGGTAGATTCGGTTATTTCATAGATTGGCCGCTTTCTGATGTTCCTCCAATGAGGGTGTGCAGCATTTGTCAGGAAGCACTTCTCCCAGCTCTCCGGAAAATCCACGTCCCTCTGGTCAATGTGTCCCACCCTTCCCTGACCCAAAGACATCCATAAGTCTTCTCCCGTGTGTCTGGAGCACAGGCCTCGCCCTCTCAGGCTTGGAGCCCCATCACCACCAGATCCCTCCTGCTGCTGAGGAGCTGGGTGAGAGAAGGGTACAGGGTGAGCCAGGCCAAGCTTCCAAGCACCAGCAAGACCTCCTTTAGGCCCCCGGTTGGACCCTGGAGGCGTGTCTGCCATGCTAAACTGACTCTCCCAGGATGGAGGATGAGGGACACTGAGGGAAGAAGTACAGAGGGAGAAGTGTTTCCATGGAGGAGAACGCCCATGGGAGAAGAGCCAGGTGGGCCCTTTGCCCTGGCACAGGTCCAACTTCTGCACACCCCACATTTCTCTTGTACACCCCGCCTTCCTCTAGTGCCTCCTGCCTTTCTGTAGTCCCCAGGTGTCTTAGCAGCCGCAGTTAATCTGTGTCCGTGCCACCAACATTTTAGCAATGAGAATGCTTCAGGCCACACCTGCCATGGGTTGTTTATGAAAAATAGAAACAGGGCTGGAGAGATAGCTTAACAGTTAAGGAGCTTGTCTGCAAAGCCAAAGGACCCAGGTTCAATTCCCCAGGACCCATGTAAAGCCAGATGTACAAGGTGATGCATGTATCTGGAGTTCGTTTGCAGTGACTGGGGGCCCTGGTGTGCTCATTCTCTCTATCTGCCTCTTTCTCTCTCTCATAAATAAATAAATAAATAAATAAATAAATAAATAAATAAATAAAATATTTAAAATAAATAAAAATAAGAACAAATAAAGTAAAATCAAGAAATTCAACATTGCCCAAGTGGCCACATGACAGGGCACAGGTAAGCCACTCCAGCCAACTTGTTTCCAAGTGAGGCTGAGATCATCACTGGTTTAATTCTCCACATTTGTTTAATCTGTTCAGTTTGGTACCAACCTGCAGGGCAGCCTGGGCAAGTGCCAGACACTGCTGTTAAGGGGCATCTAAAGTAAGCTCCTTGGGTTTTAGCTATGACACACTGAGCTGCCACAAGCACGGATATCTCAACCATCACAGGACCTGGTGCAGTGCAGGGCACACTGCCCTCAAAGATGGAAAACTCAGATGCCCAGCAGAGGTCCTGCCTGTTGCTGAAGCAGGACTCTAACACCTACAGTCCCAGCTGTCCTGGGGCCAGTTTGTGGGCTTTGAGTAGAGCTCCTCTGTGGGCCTCACCTCCTCTTCCTGGCTCTGGTTGAAAATAAGGAGGTTACTTCCCAAAAGCCAGGCATGGTGGTGCACGCCTTTAATCCCAGCACTCAGGGAGTCAGAGGTAGGAGAATCACCATGAGTTCGAGGCCACCTTGAGACTACAGAGTGAATTCCAGGTCAGCCTGGACCAGAGTGAGACCCTACCTCAAATAACCATAAAAAAATAAAGAAAAAAACGAATGTTACTTCCCATTGCCTTGATCTCTTTTCTGTACCTGCCACATCCAGGGTGCACGGTGCCGCCTCCAGGGTGCATGGTACATGCCCCCCTCCCCCAACTCCAGGGAGTACGAGCCAGGACGCTGCCACTTATGGTGACAAGCTCAAGGATGTGGTCAGACTTGTGGGACTGACTATGATGGTGACATCGTGCTCATCCTTGGGAGCTGAAGGCTCCACATCTGCCTATTCTTTTTAACTCCACGTGCCGCCGACTCACAGCCCAAGGTACCAACTGCCCCCCGCCCCCCAGCCGTGAGCTCCTCCACTCCATGCCTGAACCATGGCCCTGGCTGGCATTAGTGACTTCCGGGACACTAGAGTCCCCTGCTGCCCAGGTCTCCTTAGACAGAGAATTCTGGTTCCAGAAAAGCAGGGGTCAGCAGAGCAAGTCATTGCCCCTAGATGACCTGGGGGGACATTGGACATTTAGAGAGCCATGTTCACCTGCATGGGCAGGTCAGACATTGTGTATCCCTTGAGGTCTCCGCCCTGCCCATTGTGGTAATCTGGGTGGAGCTTGCTCTCGAAGCAGGAGCCAGTGCAGCAGGGATAGAGCTGGGTGGCCAGCCTACAAGCCTGTGCGCTGCTGCCATTGGCAGGGCAGAGGTGCGCTATCACTCCTATGCCAAAACCTCCTGGCCATATTCACATCTCAAGAACACAGGCATGTGACTGCCATATCACAAGGGAAACTTCCCCTTCCAGTAGAACCAGAACCACTGCACCTGCAAAGCAGGCCCAGTCTGGTGGGTGAGTCCACATAGCACCCAACCGAGCTTAAGCCATCACAGCAGAGGAAGGTCCTTCCTTTGACCCCAGCGTCCTTGCCCAGTACAGGGTCCACAACAGCCTCTTGCATATGAGATTGTGGGAGACAGTGCAAGGGGTCTCGCAAACTTACATCAGATGCAGCATTCCCAACTACTCTCCCAAGGCCAGCAATACCTACATGTCAAGTTCCAGCTACCAAAAGAAACATTTTTAAAAAATTATTTGTTTGAGAGAGAGAAGAGAGAAAAAGAGTGAGAGAGAAAGAATGGGCACACCAGCTTCTCCAGCCACTGCAAACAAACTCCACATGCATGCGCTACCATGTGCATCTGGCTTATGTGGGTCCTGGGGAATTGAACCTGGGCCCCTAGGCTTGGCAGGCAAATGCCTTAACTGCTAAGCCATCTCTCCAGCCCCCAAAGAAACTTTAGAAGATATCAAAAGAAGGCAAACCCACCCCTTTCCACAGAGGAAAGCATGCCAGCAGCAACCAGCTGCTCCCGTCTGTGGTCACTGACACACGTGGCCTTGGATACTTCCTCCCAGCCAGGGCTCGTCTCAGTTTGGGATATCTCAAAAGTGGAGACTCTCCAAGGCTTCAGGACCAGGACTCTTGGAGAGCTGGCTGAAGAGACTGGGGCCAGTCACAGTGGATCCGCCCTCCTGAGGACAATGGCATGGCGTTTTGACTATTCTGAGACTGGCGATATTTGGGGTCTCAATGGCTGGACTTAAAGAGTCTGAGTGCAAAGCCACAAAGATTCGCGTCATCTCAGTCTCCCCAGAAAAGCGGAAGTAACACAAGTTCCCCTTTCTCCACGGAAGAATGCTCAAAGGAAGACCAAGGGTAACATCCTCCACAGCAACAGCTTCTATATTAAGTCTCCTGAAAAGTCCTGAGACACCAGGCTCATCTTCCGGTTAGCAAAAGCATGGCAAGGCATGTTCTACAAGAATCAATTGCAGGGCTGGAGAGATGGCTCAGCAGTTAAGGCGCTTGCCTGTGAAGCCTAAGGTCCCAGGTCCAATTCCACAGTATCCATGTAAGTCAGATGCACAAGGTGGCACAAGTGCCTGGAGTTCATTTCTTGCAGTGGCTGGAGGCCCTGGCGCACCCATTCTCTCTCTTTCTCTCTCTCTCAAATAAATAGATTATATATATATATATATATATACATATGTGTGTGTATATATATATTTGTTGTTGTTTTGTTTTTCGAGGTAGGGTTTCACTCTGATCCAGGCTGACCTGGAATTAACTATGTAGTCTCAGGGTGGCCTCGAACTCATGGCGATCCTCCTACCTCTGCCTCCTGAGTGCTGGGATTAAAGGCGTGCGCCACCACGCCCAGCTGATAAAATATTTTTAAAAAAATAGGGCTAGAGGGATGGCTCAGCAGTTGAGGTGCTTGCCTGTGAAGCCTAAGGACCTAGGTTTGATTCCCCAGTAGCCAAGTAAGCCAGATGCACAAAGTGGCACATGCTTCTGGAGTTCATTTGCAATGGCTGGGGGCCCTGGCATGCCCATTATCTATGTCTGTCTCTCTTCTCTCTCTGCTCATAAATAAATAAAATATAAAAAATATATAATATATAAATATAAAATATAAAAATTTTTTAAATTAAAAAAAGGATCAATTGCAAACTCTGACAGTAGAACCAAGCACAACACCCAATGCCACTGCACCAACATGAAGAAAGTGAATTAGCTGAAAATGGCATCATGTTCCCAATAGCTCCACATGCAGCTCCCAGGTCTTAAATGCTGAATCCTTACCCAAGATGTCTAGAAAGCAAGTCCCTTCTCCAAGGCAGCTGAGTTCCCTGGCTCCTGGGGCCCTACCCTGTGGTCCCTGTCTATGTTTCTCACCAGGGAAGACTTGGGTTCAGTCCTGTGTTTGAGCCTCCTTACTGCTCTCCCCAACACTGCATGGTGAGGGTGACCCATAGGGATCCTGAGAAGCGGGGATCCTGCAGAGGTGGTGTCTGGGATGTAGGGTTTGAGCTTCAGCTTATCCTGGGCTTGTGTCTTGATTCTATCAATTATCACCCAGGGACATTAACAAGAAACCCTGATTCTTAAGCCGGGTGTGGTGGCGCATGCCTTTAATCCCAGCACTCAGGAGGCAGAGGTAGGAGGATTGCCGAGAGTTCGAGGCCACCCTGAGACTACATAGTTAATTCCAGGTCAGCCTGGACCAGAGTGAAACCCTACCTTGCAAAAAAAAAAAAAAAAAAAGAAACCCTGATTCTTGCATTGGTGCTGTTGGTGGTCAGGTGGCTGTGTCAGACCCAACGTGGCACAATGGCTCTTTATCTGTAGGTGAGGTAACAGAGACGTTTTCCCAGTCACAGACCAGCTACCCCCGCAAGTCCCCAGGTCTGCAGCACAATAGAAAACCTGAAGGTGGGGCACCCCCACCTGGTGAGGATGGCAGCAGGCTCCCCCACCTCCCAGTGAGGCAGAGACAGCAGAGGACAATTCCAAACTGATGAAGAAAGCAGGAAGCTCATGAAACGCCAAGTTCATGCCTATGCACTCGCAACCTGTCTCTCCTGTCAGGGCCTCTGCCTGAGTCCTGCCTGAGCATACTACCTCCCGGGTGTGACTGGCTCTGCCAGGTGAGCTGCTGCAACTGCTCCCACTGGCTCATGGGAAAGCAGTCTGTGTGGGCTCCCGGCACCAACCCCAGCTCCCCAGTCACTTAGTTTCTTTCAGGACCTAACTTGGAGCACAGTACACTGATAAGAACTACGGGGCGGGGGGGAGGCGTGGGTGATCCACATACACTTAGAACCCAGGAGGGGAGGGTGGCCAATGAGGCCTGTTGAGGCTCTAAAGCAACAAATGAAAATGCACAAAGGAGACCAGCTTGCAAGCAATGCGGGCTTTGATGCCACCAGGGCTCCAAGTTTCCTCCAAGAAAAGGATGGCAACTCAAGGGACAGGGTGATAAGAACTGGATAGATGGGGTACTGAGAATTCTACAGGCAGGGTATTTGAAATGGTACAGGCAGGATACTGGGAATCCTATGCACATGGTCCTGAGCATGCCCACGAACAGCTTTATCACTGGCAAAGACCCGACCATGGAGGTTTTCTGCAAAACACAAGGGTAATTTCACATTCTCGACTTCTGTGCTAACCATCTTCAAGGAGATGATGCAAGCAGCCCTTTGTCCACAGCATAGCAGGATGCCTTCACAAGCCCCACACTTCCTGTGACCACCTCCGTATTTGACCCTCTGGGTCCCTTCTGAACTCTAACTTGGAATCAGCACTGTCCTGAAAGGACCCACCAGAAGTACACAGAAACCTGGACATTCCTGCTTGGCCACCAAGGGACGTAGGGACCCACAGAAGCCAGTACTCACACCATGCCTGCCCAGAACCTACAAAGACACAGGCTTCACAGAACAGCCATCTAAAGTGAACATTCCCTGATAAGAGTGGTAGGGGATGTTTGGAGAAAGATAAATCCTGGATTTATTTGTGGCCCATCTCCAGGTTTATTGAACCTTAGTCCAACATAGGATAAACTCTGCTTGATTCAGATGACCTCACAATGCAAGAGGGCTTGCTGTACCTTTTCATGCCAACACATATGCATAGTGTCAAAGACACTGGCCTTATGAAGGCCTCAACAGCACAGTGAGAATGTGAAAGAAGCAAGGTCTGACATGCACTGATTTTGACAAATACTTGCCTCTCATCCTCTGAGCCAAGCCGACTCCGAGTTAAGACTGTTCACCAAGCCTACCCCACCCCTTGGGGATTAGGACTCCTTTAAAAGCAACGGCTCGTGTGCACAGAAATCGACCTCAATAACTGGGCTGCTGACGTCGAAGACACACTCAATTGAAATGCTTCTGCTGTCCCCCAATTACTTCCTTTGTATCTGAATTCCTCATAGAACTTCGCCTCTTTACAGGCAAATCCAGAGATCATGCTGGGTGCCGATAGCAAAAGACATTAAGACACTTCCCACGAGCCTCTTCTACATGGAAAGAAATGTCCCACGTGGAGCAGACCCAGGCTCCAGCACACAGTCAGCGCAGGCGCCCCATTAGGTCTGGTCAGGATGGAACGGGTGGACGAATGGCCATTGAAACTTTAGTTCCTTTAGGTTAATACAAACACCCCTAGAGGCCACCATCTGAAAACTGCAATTAGGTGTATGGAAATGTAAGCTATTATCTCCAGACACAGGTGTCTGGATGTACTCAGTCAGGAACACCCCTCTCTAGTCACACCAGGTACACTCCTGTCTGTAGCTGACACCAACATAAGGGGTGGCTCTTCCTCTACAGAAAGTGTCTGTCATTATCAACATCACCTGCAGGGAGAAGCAGAGCAGGAAGGAACCCCGCTCCTTCCCAGGAGGCCTTGCAGCCTGACGCAGATGCTGGGGAGGGAGGCTGAGTGAAGAGTTCTCATTCAGGGGGCTGGGGAAATGGCTTAGCGGTTAAGGTGTTTGCCTGCGAAGCCTAAGGACCCAGGTTTGATTCCCCGGGACCCACATAAGCCAGATGCACAAGGGGTGCACGTGCCTGGAGTTTGTTTGCAGTGGCTGGAAGCCCTGGTGCGCCTATTCTCTCTTTTCTCTGCCTCTTCCCCTCTCTCTCTCTCTTAAATAAATAAATAAATAAATAAATAAATAAATAAATAGAAATATTCTTTTACAAAGTCCTTGAAACTTTATTTAAAAAAAAAGAGTTTTCACTCAGGGGTGTTCCTCCCCCTTCCCCCCGCCATGACTTCTGTGCCAGTTTCCCAAGCTTCGGGCACATTCAGTTCAACCCTGAATCTCAAACCATGAAATTCCATCCAATATGCTTCTCAGGGTCACAAATATAATTTCTTCATTGGTAGCAAGACAGAATTCAGTTATTCTTTGACATGTCCCTCTGTGGGTCAACTGGAGTGCCTCATACACAAGAGGGGGTGGATGCCATAAATAAGAGCAGAAAGAAAAGTGAAGTTGCTCCAGAACACAAGTCCCTTGAGAAGGTAAGCATGGGGCACTCTTGGCTATGAAGTTCCTTCAGCGTAAGATGGAATTGGAAATGCAGAGGCGCTGGGCCCAAGATAGGCGGAGCGGGTGAGGAGTGGAGAAAGGAGAGGTATAGAACTGCTATGAGAACTCTCCTCCCAAAACCTGGGGCACATGGGAGAACACAGCCTCTCAGGGGTATGGCTGAGCCTCTGTTACTCTTGTTCACTGAATGCATCCCTGGGGAGGAAGTCCGGCCACTCCATCACGCTGGCCAAATCACTTCACAATTTCATTTCCATGGTGGCTTCCAGCTGCCCAGAGCAGCCATTAATGAGTAGATGGAAACCCGTTACAAGGGACCAGGAAACATATTTTAAGGTGGAACCAAAACAGTGGGAAAAGGTGAACTTCGACCCCCCAACCCCAGGATGGGGTGGTGTTTGTTTGCGTTAACTCACAGGAATGTCATGGCATCTGGGGGACTGTGTGATCATGAGATAAAGACCACAGGATCATGGACTACCAGGCCCCTGCCAACACTCCCAAGCAAAGGAAAAAAACCAGTAAACTGTACTTTCTAAGACTGTTGCCACAGGCAGGCTGCAAAGGGAAGATAGCCAACTATGGGCCATCAGAAACATCCACGTTCCTAGGGACACAGCTGTAAAGAAGAAGCTGGGAAAGGCATCGCACTGCTTTCCCTGAGTTAGTAAGCCAGGATGTCAGGGGTTGTTGTGTCGCCTCCAAGATCCTATGTGCAGTCCTGACCCCCAGCGCCTTAGAGGGTAACTGATTTGGAGAAAGGACCTTTAAAGGCGACAAAGTCGAAGTCACTAGAGGAGGGCAAATCCAACAGGTCTGAGGTCTTATAGGAAGCAGCACATCTAGATGCAGGGAGAGACGACAACCTGGACAAGCCAAGGGCACGTCTCAGGAGCCAGTCCTGTCACAACCTCATCTTGGCCTTCTAGGCCCTGAGTTGGGAGAGAACATGTGTGTGGTATTAAAGTTGCCTGCCCATCTGGAGTCCTCGGGGCCCTGTAGCTCTGCACACCACATACAGGATTATCTGAATCCTAATAACTATTTTTTTCATGTATATGTGTGTGTGGTGTATTTGCATATATGGGCATGCATGTGGATGCACATGTGTGTCCATGTATGTGGAGGTCAGAGGTCAACATGAGGTGTCTTCATCCGTGTTCTCCCTTCTACTTTTTTGAGAGTGTGTCTCTTACTGAACTTATAGCTCACTGCTTTGGCTCCTATAGCTAGGCACCACCACACCTGGCTTTTGGTGGGTGCTAGGCACTGAGCAAACTCAGGTCTTTGTGCTCGCACAGCAAGCGCTTTCACCACAGAGCCATCTCTCCAGCCCCCTGGATTCTGATGACTTCAGGTTTTTTTTTTTTTTTTTTTTAAGAAGCTAGCTAGTTATATTTGATGACATTTTCCCTTCCTTACCTCAAGAGTTCAATTAAGTCCAGTGAGTGACAATGACCCTCATTGTCCATAAAATGCAGATCACAAAGTGTGACCCCAAGCTGAATAGAGTCGGTGCTGAAAGGTCTTTTTTTTTTTTTTTTTTAGTTAAATAGAAATCGTAACTATATTATAACAGGCACACACAGTTAATTTGTGGATTTTTAGGTTCCCATATTAATGAGTAAACACTGGTCTTGAGGCACCCTGATGACAGCTCTGAACTACCAGCCCTTCTGCATCTCCCAGAATGGATGGAGGGACATGGGACAGACAGACAAAAGCCAACATGAAACAGAAAGGACAAGGCATGCTTCCGTCCAGTCATCCTGCCTAAATGAGCTTGCCCTGTTCAGAAACAGTCACCCTGTACCTCTGGCACAACCTTTCACAAAGGTCCAGCGGGAACTCACACCCTTCCACTAGACTGTTCCTGAGTTAGCTTGAGCTGGGCGCACCCAAGTGACTGCTCTGTGGAGGGAGTATCCCAGAAAAGCAGACGACTTATGGGACCTGCCACCTCCACATCCACTGTCTGCATCCAGAGCACAGCTGCTGAAAACCAGCTGGTTGTACCAGTTGAGTCTGACTCTGCCCCGAGCGGAAGGGAACTGGGGGAGGGAAGAGCCATCAACAGAGAGAAGCACCAGGCCTGGGCCCATCTCTGGCTGCACCCAGGGTCCTCAGAAGTCACGTCACATGCCCTCTCCATGGGCCTGAGTGGATGTTTGCATGTCTCTGATGAAAACCCTGGAGCAGAAAGCAGCCTGCCAGGGGTTATGGCCCACCTATCGGGAAAGCTGTTTAGTTAAAAATAAAAGCACAGGGCTGGTTAAATGGGACTGGTGGAGCATGGGCAACCCTGTTAAAAAGAAAAACTAATAACCCAACACAGGAGTTTTGGAACACAGGATACCTCCCAGTTAACAGACTTCCCTCAAGCACACGCTGGTCTCCGGGGAGGAGGAGGTGGCTGTGTTGTTCGTACAACAAGGTGAGCTGGCTGCTCCAGGGACCTGTGGAGCTGAAAGCCCATCTGCACCCCAAGTGGTGACAGCAATTAAGGCGGAGAAAGGAAGTGTGTGAGCAGCAGGCAAAACACACACAGGAGGGTGGCTGCGGAGCCTAGTTTATTAAAAACATGACTGTGTGCATGTGTGATGAACCTTGCTGGGGGCAGAGCCATGTCTTCAGAATTCATGCCTTACACCTCTGACTCCAGAACCTTACAAATGTGATCTCCAAGGAGGTAGCTTCTTTGAGGTAAAACCCTTAGGGTGAATCTGATCTAGTACCAGGTGTCCTTAGGAAAGAAATTATGAGGGCTGAAGAGATGGTTTAGTGGCTTAGCGGTTAAGGCGCTTGCCTGCGAAGGCTAAGGACCCAGATTCGGTTCCCCAGTACCCAAGTAAGCCAGATGCACATGGTGGCGTATGTGTCTGGAGTTCGTTTGCAGTGGCTGGAGGCCCTGGTGTGCCCATTCTCTCTCCCTCTTTCTCTCTCTCTCAAATAAATAAAAATTTTAAAAATCAAAGAGACTAGGAGACAGAGACAGGCATATAGGAAGCTGTCACCAGAAAAGGAAGCCAAGGAGTCCAGCCATCCACCGGCTCCTTGGAACCTGGGCAGCACTCCTTTGGGCCCAGCAGCCCTCTGCCCCTGATGGGTAGTTTGAAACACAGCCAACCCCAGCCCAAGGCTGCTTACCTCATATATGATGTAGGGGACAGCGACTTGGGCTTCGCCCACTGGTATGGGGCCTGTGGCACTGATAGGTACTGCTCACAGAATGTGCCCTTCCGCAGGTGCTGGAAGGTGAACTCCTCAGGTGGGAAGTCAGAGGTGGGTGGGGTGGTGCCCAGGTCCTCGCCAGCTGGCTCCACCTTGAGGGCCACTGAAGGTGCATGCTCCAGGGCCGTCTTGCGGGACTTGACAGGAACACCATCGCCCATGTCCAGGCTGCTGTCCGTGGTCAGGGCGTTGATGGCTGCCACAATGGCTGAACTGGTATACTGGGTGGTATTGCCGAGCCAGGTGTCTTCAGTGACACTGACACGTGGGGAGCCGTGCGGGGATGGTGTTGGCGAGTGGTGGGGCGAGCAGGAGGGCTGGCGGCCATTCAGGCTGTATTTACGCTTGTTGCATGGGGATGTGGGCCGGGAGCTGCGTGCCCCCAACCAGCTCTCCTCGGTGACACTCGCACGTGGGGAAGTGGATGGGGAGTGCCGGGGGGAGCTGAGTAGGTGGCAGGCACCCAGGCTTCGGGGAAAGGCCTCCTCAGGGTCCGTGGTCTTGGGGGACACACAGGGTGATTGCCACGGGGATGTCTGGGGGGACGCATATGGGTATGAGTAGTTGGATTCATAGGAGGAGGCCTCGGAGTTGCAGCTCCTGGAGGAGAGGCTGCTGGCTGGGCTCAGGCAGGAGGGATCTCGGTAGGCCTCCAGGCTGGGAAGGTGCAGCGTGGCCGTGGATGGCGACCGCTTGCAGCTGGGAAGTACATCTTCCACCTCCACATCATGGAAAAACTGGCTGGTGCCATGGTGCAGGCCCAGGTAGGAGGTGATCTCGATGCGAGGACTTTCTAGAGCTGGGGCCCCATTGGGCCGGGTGTTGCCAGAAGACAGAAAGTACCCCGATGGCCCACTGTCCACAGCCCCTCCATAACCCGAGGGGTGATTTGCTGAAGGAACGGCTGAGATGCCCGGAGTGGATGTCTGCAGGTCATGGCACTGAGCTGGCAAGGAGCTGTGTGCTGCAGAGAGAGGCAGACCCGAGTTGATGCTGGGGGTCGAATAACTGTAGTGTTCTGGAAGGAGAGAGAAAAGATGACATTAAGCCAGTTAACAGTAAACACATACCCACGAGGGCAATGAACCCAAGGCTGGAATCATCCCTTGATGGTCGAAAGCCCATAGACTGTAGCCACTTGGCCTCAGTCCCCAGCGAGTACCTTTTGAAAATGTCCAAGGTCAGGCTGCTCCAAGGCCTCTTGCCTGACTCAGCCAAGTCCAGACCCCACCTCCACACCAGCATGACAGACAGCCTTCCCTGCAGAGGTCCTTCCTCCAGAACTATGTAGCTTACTCTTTATTGCTTCAGTTCTCTCCATAAAAACTGCACACTACAGCCACTGTCTTGATCTCTTTTTATTTTTTTACTTTTTAGAGAGAAAGAGAGAAAATTGGCGTGCCAGGGCCTCAGCCACTGACATCAAATTCCAAATGCTTGAGCCACCTAGTGGGCATGTGCGACCTTGTGCCTGCCTCACCTTTGTGCATGTGGCTCACCTTTGTGCATCTGGCTTACGTGGGATTTGGAGAGTTGAACGTGGGTCCTTAGGCTTTGCAGGCAAGAGCCTTAACTGCTAAGCTCTCTCTCCAGCCCACTGTCTTGATTTTAAGCCTAAGCAGCACTTGGGTTTCTGGTTCCAGTTTATGTGTTGTCCTCAGCACATACCACAAGCTAAAGTGTAGTGGTTTTCAACCACCTCTCCGTCCAGTAGAAACGGGATTCAATGGTGCCAGAAACATTCACCTGCCTCAGTCCTGTTCACGGCGGACCAAAGAATCACGAGCTATGCCTGGCATATAAAGTGTGTCCATTTTAGCTGGGCATGGTGGTACACTTCTGGGGAGGCTAAGTGAGGCAAGATGATGTTTAGTTCCAGACCAGCCTGAACTACACAGTGAGACTATCAAAAGAAACAAAAAATGGCTGGAGGGATGGCTTAGCGGTTAAGGCATTTGCCTTCAAAGTCAAAGGACCTAGGTTCGATTCCCCAGGACCCACGAAAGCCAGATGTACAAGGTGGTACATGCGTCTGGAGGTCCTGGCACAAACATTCTCTATCTGACTCTCTTTCTTTCTGCTTCTTTCTCTCTCTCTCAAATAAATAAATAAAAATTTTTAAAAAGGTGTTCATGGTATTTCGTGGGTGGATCAACTAGTGCATGATGAGTGGATGATGGGTGATGGATGGTACATGGGTAAGTTGTGGAGGGAGTGAGAAAGCAGGAACAGATGTGTGGGTAGAGGGAGATATGTGCTTTAGATATATGGGCCCAGGCATTTAAATAGATTTAATATTTAAATAGATTTAAATAGATTGTAATATAGGTGAATCACTGTCAAGATGCCCTCATCCCCAGCTGCAAGTAAAACACCCCAAAGACAGGATGTAAGAATGGGCTCTAGCTAGGGTCACTCATGGACATCTGAGTGGCTGGTGCCCAGAAATCCATCTTCTAACACAAAACAGAACAGCTGATTCCAAGGTACCCTAGGTTTCAGTGTCATCATGTGTTAATTATACTTTAATGCATACTTTAAAAAAATCACTGTTGTTCTAATTCGTACTCGTGATGGGAGGGTCACACTTCTGGAGTTTTGGTCTGGGAGGTTGCTATGCATATCCTGGAGCCTGTGAGAATAAGCCGAGGGATGGGTATTTCCAGGTCTCTAAATAATGGAAACTGGCACCTGGAAAAAGCCTAGATCCACTCCTGGCCCCAGTGCCTGGCTGCAAGATATTGTATTCAAGGACAGCTCTGGTCTCTGCTGTGCCCTGGTTCAGAAATCAGCAAGGACGGGCTTTAGAAACGCAAGGGTCTCAAAGCAACATTTTTCCAGCAGTAATGGGCCAGTCCAGCAGCCAGGTCCAGTCTGTTCCCACTGTGGCTTACTTCCAGAAGGGTCTCCTGAACTCATCTTCTCTCTCTCACTATCAAGCAGGTTTTTTTTTTTTTTTTTAATCACCTCAAAATCCCTCTGGCCACACAAGCAGCCTTTCTCTCTCCCCAAGGCAGGCAAAGATCACACTCAGGAGCCTGAGGAGAAAGAATGCACTGTAGTCCTCAACGCCAGGGGCCACAGGGGCACTCTGAAAACTCCCCTTGTGATGACCAGGAGGAAGGAGGGACGTGCTGGAAGAAACAGAGGTAGCACGAGGCAGGAACCCTATCCTGCTCAGGTGTCTGTGCCACACACAAAGGTCACGTGCTCAGGCTATCAGAGAGGGTCTCCACTGCTTAATCATAATGCTATGCCCCCTCCCAAGAAGATGAGAAGCCAAAACATAATGTTAAAAAATGACTATATCAGGGCTGGAGAGATGGCTTAGTGGTTAAGGCATTTGCCTGTGAAGCCTAAGGACCTAGGTTCAATTCCCCAGGAGCCCATATAAGTCAGATGCACAAGGTGGCACATGTCTGGAGTTTTTTGCAGCAGCAGCTAGAGGCCCTCATGTACCCATTCTCTCTATATATCTGCCTCTTTCTCTCTCTCTCTCTCAAATAAATAAATAAATATAAAATATTTTTAAAATAATCATATTAGCCAGGCGTGGTGGTGCACACCTTTAATCCCAGCACTTGGAGGCAGAGGTAGGAGGATTGCTATGAGTTCGAGGCCACCCTGAGACTACATAGTGAATTCCAGCTCAGCCTGGGCTAGAGTGAGACCCTATCTCAGAAAACCAGAAAGAAAAAAAAAAAGCATAATCAGTGTTTTAAGGCCCCAAAACGTGGCTAGGATTTACCTGTCTTCAGGTAAGAAGTCAGGCCTAACAAGGGTGGAACGATGGGGACACGCAAAATGTCATCATTATTGGTAATGGGTGTGTGGGGGGTAAAATTATACATTTATAGGGTAGGACTGGTTAGTAACTGACTTTAGCAAATAATTTCACTAGCAAAAGTATCTTCTACAGTCAGTTATGACTTAGAGAAATGTCTGCCTCCCTTCGCTTGAGGTCAGAACCGCCTTCACCACTGAACTTAGGTTTCTGCCTCAGTTTTGCTACATCCTCTGCAACACACCTCTCTTCGGGAAGTTTCTCTGGTTACTATCTCTCGGGATCTTCTCCTACACCCAGACGACCCTCACCACTGGCCCCACCCGGTCACTGCTCTGAGGTGCAGGCCATTTGTGCTCTGCTCTCCACCCTTTTGACCTCACTGGAGCCCCAGAGGGACTCAAGGAGCAACCTCCAACAGGCTCAGGGACACCACACAATGAGGCACTAGCTCAGGGACACCACGTCCACCTCTGAACCTGAGTCCTCAAGGTGGCATCCTGAGAACAGTGGCAGCTCTGCCCAACCTCTAGGCGAAATGTCCTGTGCAGGTCCCAGCCCTACCCCGAGGTCAGCTTGGGAAGTTGTGGGGGCACCATTATGCCACTCCGGTGTGTCTATGAACCTCTACGTTGTGTGAAGCATGCAAGTAGGCTAGTTACTCAAAAAGAAAACGTAGGGCTGGAGAGATGGCTTAGCAATAAAGGTACTTGCCTGCAAAGCCAAAGGACCCAGGTTCGATTCCCCAGGACCCATGTAAACCAGATGCACAAGGGGGCACACATCTGGAGTTCATTTGCAGTGGCTGGGGACCCTGGTGCACTCATTCTCTCTCTCTCTCTCTCTCTCTCTCTTTCCCTACCTATTTCTGTATATCTCTCTCAAATAAATAAATTAAAATAAAATATTAAAAAAGAAAACATACTTTCACCTTAAGCAACACCAGGAATAATTCTCAGCACCAGGGAATAATTAAATATGAGGGTGAGGCCCATGTGCAAATTATTGCAGCAGTTGAGCACAGACAGAGGAAACCCAAGCCCAATTCCTGATCAGTTTTCCATGCAGAACCACGTCCCAGCTCTCCCCGTCCATGAGCTGCCAGACCCCAAAGGAGGTATTGCCATGTCTGCACGGGCCCTGGCTCCCACATTTCTTGTCTCCCAAGTACAAGAATCCTACTTACTCCAGAGAAGAGCTGAATCCACAGCTGACCACTTTCTGTTGGTAGAAAGTTCTAGAAACTTCTAGCAACAAGCCAAGCAAGTCCTGGGCTTTCCCAGATCTACAAGACTCAACCCTGCCCTGGTGCCCTCCACAGTGATGAGATCGGGTTATTGGAAGGTTCCAGAAGAAATGGCTGGTGACAGGCAGAAGGTGGCAGACCTCACAAGTCTCTGCTAGTCTCTTTGGGGCTGTCTTAGGAACCACCGCAAAGGGCCCAGGCCCAGGAAGGGCACTGAGGTAGAAGGAGGCCTTGTTATGCTGGGCCCAGCTACAGAGGTTACAAAGTACGTGCTGCGTGGACCACAAGGCCCAGCCATCCCAAGAAGGGCCCTTACTTAAGCTGAAGTATTTCAATAAAGTGTGACTTGACAGGGCCAAGGAGCTCTGTAGCAGGCTGTTGAGCTCAGCTGAGAATCTAGGTCTGAGGAAGGGGCGTCATTAGCACCTCAGACTCCACGGACTTCCACCTATACCTTGCTGCAGCCATTCAAAGGGATCATGCTACAGGCAATGACAATCCTTCCAGTAACTTCTTTAACACTTCAGAGAGTTGGGGCTGATTTATGTAACATCAGCTGCCGCAAAGGAGCTCGTTCGTCACCTGCTGTTGTGCCTGGGTGGTGGCTCTTGCCAAAGGGGTCACTAAACTGTGGTGCAGGGGAACCAGGCACGAAAGAAAAGCACAATAGTAGCCAAGACCACTGAGCATACATCCTGCTGTGTCACGTGATGAAGGCGTGGCCACCCTCGGAAGGTACCTATGTCTCTCTTCCTGCTCCCTGACACTCAGGTCCCCACACACTTCTCTCAGTCACCCTGCTGCACGCAGAACTCCACGTGAGCTACACAGACAACACCTAGGGTGGGTGCAGGCGGTGCTGGGCACGCTCAGAAGATGAGATGCTGGCTCTCAGACTGGCCGGCTTCTACTGGTCTCAGCAAACTCAACAAGCCAGTATTGCCCAAAGTAGACTGTCTCATTCTGTGGAATAAATTACTGCAGAGCCATGTCACACCATGACTTCTGAACAGCCACACCATAAAAGCGCCCAGCATACTTACTTCCTGTTAGGAGGCACAAACTACAGGCCAGTGCTCACTTCCCACAACGCGGTCCCCACTGACCCATGGGGTCTGCTGTAGCCAGTTGCGAAATGCACGGATTCAAGGAACTTGGCATTTTGCATGGAGTGAAGATGATGGTGCATTTGCCACGCCACATCCGTGTGATGCTCTCCAAAGAGCACTGCCATCGGCTGCCACCACCACCAGATTCCAATGCTCACCGACACAAGGACTGGCTGTCACAACTGACTTTTTCCTTTCATTTTAAAGAACACCCCTTTAGCCTTTGCTGAAGTTGCACTACAAAACTGGGAGCTAGAAATAGAACTAGCAAGAGCCTGCCAGCCACGTCCCGTCCTCCAAATGCCTGCCCGCCTTGCTTTCTCCACACAGGACATACCCTGCAGGTTGCAAGTGAGCGAGGCTGCACAGTTGCTCACATCAGAATAAGACAAAAGGAAACCAAAACGGTGCCATGTGTGAGTGAAGATCTTGCTGTTGGAGGCTGTTTACTCAGCCTGCTGGATGGTGCTACCTAACAGGATGGCCCAGGGGACTGGATCAGCCCTATAAAATGACAGACAGCAACAGGTTGTGAGGGACTGTCTTGTCTTGCAACCGTGCGCTGGGGAGAGAGTCACAGGGGCAGAGAGCGGGACTCACCGCCACAGCAAACAAATGCTACCCAGTGTCCCACAAATAAGCTCACCACAGCCTGCCTGAGGGTCCTGTATCCATCCTGCCCCACCCCCATCACATCATTCCTGTAAGGCCTGTTAGAACATCCCCCGCCCTCAGGTGTATACATCATTTTAGAGTCTCTTTCACATGCTTTGTTTTCAAGAAATTAAAAACATTCAAGACGCTCCTGGCTAGCTGTGGTCTTCCTCTGAAAACGCGCTACGGAGCTAGCATGCATCTTGCTCACACAGACAAGTCTCTCCTTGATTGAAAAGATCTGCAGTTCCTGAGTGCCAGTGAAGCTGTTCCCAGGAAATACTGGAGAGCTTTTCCCCAAAACATCAAGTCTCAAAGACTCTAGAGCTCTTCTGGAACAAGATCGGCCCCTCCTGTAGATTCCTGATGCAAGGAATAGCAGTGGTCAGTGGTCTCCCAAGTAAGTCCTCCTGGGGAAAGAGAAGTCATCCCCTCTACTGGAAAGGACTTGAGTATAAAAGCTTTTCGCAGTCTCATCTCAATAACACCCCCTTCCACTGGTAAACCATTCAGTCCACAGGCTGGGGCCCTGAGGCCAGTGGGCAGAGCTGTCTGTGCCCAGGCCCAGGGCCTTGGCCAGTTTCCTCCTGAGTTGCCAAGGTGACAGTGCTGGGCGGTCAGGCCAAAATAACTCAGAAAACAGGAGCCCTGGGGCGGGAAGCGGCACGCCCGCCTCCCAGCTGACTAGCAAAACAGCTATTTCCTCAGCCCCAGAAAGGAGTCCAGAGCCCTACTTTCACCGCAAGAGTGGACCCCGGGCTGAAAGAGTGGAGACAGGATGATGCTGGACACTAGGAGGGAAATATCACTTGTCCTATCCTGTCCTGGGCCGCTTACTTTAAAAATTCTCTCTTGCCCTCTCACAAATGGCTTTAGGATATCTACCTCTAGTGCCCTCTGTGTTAGAAATAAAGCACAAGGCACAGACAGTCCTTCCCTTCGAAGAGCCTTCTAAAGACCCATGGACACAGCGGAAAAGAAGAGGTGACAGGCCAACACGGTGGGCAAGGGCCTGCAGCCCTGCCTGCCTTCTGCTTTGCAAAGCGCCATGTCCCCTTCATGGAGCACTCAGACAACAAGCTGCCTCTGTGCTCAATGCTTTTCTTACGAAGTGTGACTTTCTGTGCTTGCTATAATCTATAAAACTCAGTGCTATATTGCAATTGATCTCAGAATTCTTCATTCATTTATTTATTTATATCCAGACCCATTCCAGAAATAATATGAAGCACTTTCTGTCACCCACTAGAGGGTGGAGATTTTAATAGCTTCATATAATCATGTAGTATAAATAATGCAATTGAATAATTAATATAAGTATAGTATGATATTGGTAATAAAAAGGGAGAAAAAACCTTGCATTCCTCTCATTAAAAAAAAAAAAAAAAAAAACACAGGGCTGGAGAGTGGTTAAAGCATTTGTCTGCAGAGCCTAAGGACCCAAATTTGGTGCCTATATAAAGCCAGACATAATCAATAGTGGGTATATAATCTATATTGGAGATAAACAAATGTCCTCCAGCACCTTCTCTTTGACACTGTAAAACAGAAAAGCTTCTCAGTCTTAGCCTCCCTTGCACGGTGCTCTTGCAAGTGGGTTGTGAACTCGAGAGCTGGAAGAGCTATACCAAGGAACAGTACCCTGGCTTCTTTTGCACAGTGGCCCACAGTTGGCAGGGACATCCCCTGGCACCCTCGTGAACCTTGGTGAAGTCTGAACGAGACACCATTTTCTGATGGCCCCACTGGGCTTCTGTGAGCCACCTCTTTACTTGCTTTACCAGAAGTTTGAGTGACGGATGTGTCCTAAACCCAAGGGACGGCTTTCCAAGGCTATGAACGACCCCAGAGCTCAGCAGAGTCCCCACTCAGGACCTCCTCCAGACGCAGCCACCAAGAATGACCTCCTATGTTTCTTCCCCATGTCTGATTGAATCTCAACATTAGCACCTGACCCAACACACCCTAGAAAGACACTGGTGATCTGGGCATAGTGAATTCCAGGTCAGCGTGGGCCAGAGTGAGACCCTACCTCCAAAACCAAAACCAAAACTAAAAAACCCAAAGAAGAAGAAGAAGAAGAAAGAAAGACACTGGTGAGAGCCATTCACGGCTGCTGTGTCCAGTTAGGAGTGTTGGAGCCACAGAGATGTTTTAGGATCAGCTAAGGATCTGCTTGAGCCGGCGCACAGCCCCCCTTACCCTCAAGGCCTCTCAGTCCCTGGCCACGGATGTGCTCCTGGAAGAGGTCAAGGAGGGGGCAGATAGTGGAAGCCAGTGGGGTGCTCTTCTCTCCCAAATGGCCTACAGGCCTGCAACATCAGCAAACCCAGGTCCTGTTGGAGTGCAGACCCTGGATCCTGGTACCTGTTCCTACTGCTGAGCCTGTAACAGGGTCAGTAATCCATATGAAGTACAGCAGCAACAGGGGGTGCAGGGGTGGAGGTCATGGGAAGGAGGAAAAGCCCTACCTAAGCAGTGAGCAGCTTTGAGAGCCGGGACCCTGTGTCCTAGCTCACCATTTCATTTCCAAAGACACAGACCCGCTGAGGATATCATAGGGGAGCCCAATGGACCACACTCGTCGGAGGTGGGGAGGCAACTTGGGACAGGTCAGGAGTTAAGATATTCTGCCTGGAGCACTGAGAAGAGCTGCTAACCTCTCCCTGCAGTGCCATGGGGGTGGGGGGGGGACCAAAATCCACCTCCAGGAAGCACCAGCACAGAAAGGGCTGCAGTCTCTACTTTCAACCCCAGATATCTTCCTCAAAGCTGTAGACTCTCTTCCACCATCGCCTGTCCTAGCTCCTTCTGTCCTCTCACACCCCCCAGAACTCAGGCCGCAGAAGAAGACGCCAAGAAATATCAGGAAAGACATTTAGGGAAGGCAGATAACAGGTCCTCAGGGGTGACCATCAGATTGGAACATTCACCTCCAAAGAGGAAGATGATGCTGGACTTTTTTTTTTTTTTAAAGAAAAAAGAGGTAGTGAATGACGTGGAAAAAAACATGACAGTCATTCCAAAGACGGGTCTCTCCCCGCCAAGTGTCCTGTGTGTTCCATGGCTTCACCACCACAGGGCATGGGCACAATTCTCTAGGAAAGCCCAGGATACTGTCTGGGGGCTGTGTGCAACTTGAAACAGGCAGGCAGGTGAAGAAAGGAGTCAGGCTGCTGGGAGGGGTTCCCACACACCATCCTGGCCAGTCTGCCCCCTGGAATTTTCTGGCTATTATTGCTCAGAAGTGTGCAGTCTGGGGAAGACAGCACACTGCTTGTAGGCTTAGCTGGGAGCTTTACTTTGGACAGAGAGAAAAGAGAACATGAAAGATAGTAGAAGGCTGGTAACTGATGGAGTGTCTATTGAAAACCAAAGCTCCGAGAGCGTCTTCCTGCCCAGTGAACTGCAGCCGGTCAGCGCAGGGCCAGGACCTCCCAGCCTTGCCACAGCCGCCCCCATCAAGCTGAGCGGTAGCAGCAGGGCTCTGGGAAAGGGCGGCTTCCGACCGACCGCCCTCTGGCAACACCGCCGACCATCTGTCCCCAACTACGAGGGAGGTCCAAGTCCTGCGCCTCGGACACACCGTCTCCCCTTGGGGGTGGGGGTGGGGGTGGAGGAAGAGCCGCCTGGAAGGAGGGGCGATCTTTCTCTTGGCAGCCCCAGTACTCCGATGTCAGGAAGTACCCCACCGGGACCCAAGCGTGACCACCCACAGGTGGTCACCCGCCTCCTCCTCCTCCTCCTCCTCACGGCGGCCACAACTAGGTCGGTGTCGCTCAGAGCCGGGGCGCAGGACGAGCGGGTTTAGGGAGGGTGTTGGCTCGGGCGCTCCGTCCCGGTTGGCGCCAAGTTGGGGTGTGGGGGGGGCGCACAGGCGAGCTCGGCCAACTCGGGGCCCATGGCGGGGTGCCGGCACCCCGACGCCCTCCGCGCCTGGACCCACCTGCGGCCGCGGCGCCCCCTCCGCTCTGGTCAAACTCGAAGAGGAAATCGAAGTCGAACTCCGGGTCCTGCTCCAGCCCCGTCATGTCGGGGTCGCGCGGCGGCCCGTGCGCCCTGCGCTCGCGCGCGTCCCCGGCGTGACGCGCCCCCTCCCGTCCTCCCACCTCCTGTCCCCTCCCTTGTCCCCTCCCCGGCCTCCCGTCCCGGTCCCGCCCCTGTCGTCGTCGTCGTCCCCCCCCCCACGCCACCCCCGGGTGTTTCCGGGTTTACATAAACAAGCTGCTCGCCGGCCGCCGGCTTCCGAGTTTTAAATCAACTCCGCGCGCGAGTCCGAGCGCCACCGCGCCCCGCAGGATCCCGGGCAACTGCAGGACCCCCCTCGCCCCGCAGGATCCCCGTGACCCATAGGACGTCCCACCCAGCGCACAGTGGGATCCCCCGTGACTTGCATGACCCAAGCCTTACAGACTCCCCCCCACACACACATGAGAAAGTCAGCACCTCCGGGCATCTGGGGGCCCCCAGCAACCCTGGAGAGCTGTCGCGACAGTGACAGTTCAGACCCCCGCTGGGGCTGGGCTGTGCTTCTCAGACTGAAGCAGCAGGCGGCCAGGACTGGAGAGGCGTCCTTGATCCTGCCTCTAGGGTCCCAGCGTTTGGGCTTAGAATGGAGCCCCTATCCTTAGCGCAAGGAGGCGCGATAGATCTTGCTGTTCCCCTGCACCGGGACAAAGACCAAGGTTATTAGTCCAAAAGTTAGAAAAAGAAAGAATGGAGAGAAGGAAATGAGATTAAAAAAAAAAAAAAAGTTTCAAACTGAGCCTCTCCCTGGCCTAAGGCTGCCTGTGCTGCCCTGGCGGGAGAAGGAGGTCTGCTTTCACAGATTTCCCTAGGAATAGAATAACTTCAAGGGTAAATTCTGCATTTTCCAGCCCCTCTTTGCTAAATAAATCACCTGGAAGTACCAGGAAGATGGGTGAGGGGTTGTAACCCTCCCTACCACCATCATTGCTCCCTTGTCTGGAGCTCAACTCCTATCTGGTAGTGTTTTCAAACCATCCAAATTTACCCATCACCCCAACTCAGTGGGCACCTCACTTGCAGTAAATCCTGTTTTGTTGCAATACCAGCCTCACTATTTCACCAGTCCACCGGCTCCTAAAACCCTACACTGACTCCTGCATCATTGGTAGGGGAAATTTCAGAGCTTCCAAAGACTGGTGGGATGGGGGTGGAGGTTACAGGGGCCAGACACAGAGGTGGCAGGCAACATAGCTTTCTGGAGGAAAGGCTAAGCCCTTGGAGCCTCGTCCATCCTTTTCCTGCCTCTCCCAGCTTTTTGTTCTAACTTTCCCCATGTCTTGGCACCATATACACCAACATCTGGAATTCCAGGAGAATGGTGGCCAGGGAAAGAGAGGCGGGCATCAGAACTGGAAGGGAGTCAGGAAGGAAAGGAAAGAGGTCTGTGTCAGTGCTTGCCACCAGATGCTGGTCCCCAGGGTTCCCCCTCCCCCCCTTCCGAGCTTAGGCCCTGGGTCTTTGAGGGCTGGAGTTTTCCAGAGGAGAACCTGGGCCTCACGTGGGCCTCCACCTCTCCCAGGACCCTGTTCCAATGGCTGGTTTTCTCCCGTGATAAACTATGGTTTGGTCTGGCCTGATTTAGTTTCTAATAATAGTTCTCACTTTGAGATGCATGTTGGAGACTTGTTTTGTTTTAGTTTTCTTTTCTGCTGACCTTCGGACAAATGGAAGTTCTGTTTTCCATGGAGAAGCCTCGATTTCATTTTCTCTCCTTTTAAATTTCAAGACACCTTTTCAGTGCCACCAAAAAAAAAAAAAAAAATACACCCAGATAGTAGCTCTTCCCAGTCTGTTTTGACTAAAACTTTTTTTGCTTACGTTGCAGAGAACCTGGCTCCCTCTGCCCACATACTCCCAGATGCTGGGCCCACAGGAGGGAAGCCACAGGGCTCTTCTCTCAGAGGCTGGTCTGGCTCCCTCCTTGTCCACATTCTCTGCTCAGGAGTCAGACCAGGCAACTGCTTATGAAACACTCTGCTGTGCCTCTACCAGCACTCTGTCCTGTCCTCCGGACACGGTATGGAGCTATTGGTCTGGATTCCAGTTTGCCGGTTCAGCAGACACTTCAGTCTTAATGGAAGTGTTTAGCTTGGACCACTTCCTCCTGAGACTGCAGGATGTTAATGGGATACAGAGCGCCAGTGCTGGGTGTGATAGAGCAGGGTGCAAGGCTGTGGCATTTTCTAATCTGGATTAGGAAACAATGCCATGAAGTTAAATGGCTGGAGAACAGGGCAAGCTTTGTTTGGCTCCGGGAGCCCGTGGGGCATTGTGTGAAGCAACTCTGACGTGGTGGCTACCTACAGGCCAGTGTTTCTCGGTGTTTCTTTGGGGCAGAATCACACAAGGCCTTCAGAAACAGCCAGGCCTGACAAACTTCCACGAGACAGTCATGTAGCTGGAGGATCTCTGAGAATTGCCTGGGCCTTAGAGGGTAGTTGATGGCCAGGTTGTGCCTACTCAGGAAGGACAGAGCTTCCCTACAGTCCTGAGCAATGGTAGATGCTGACCTGCTGCATGATCCTTCTCTCCCATGTATGGGCCTGTTTGTCACAGGACTGGACTAGATCACACTTTCTGGTTAGCCCAGACATGGACTCCCTGCAAATATGCCGATATGGTTTGATCAAAGGGCATTGTTGCCCCTATCCCCTTGCTTCTCAGCAGAGCCATTTTCAAACTTCCTTTCCTAAGTAGAAAACACAAGAAATTACAACTACCTGCCACCAATGGCTTTTCCTTTTGTAAGGGGAAAAAAAAAAAAAGAATTTTTGTATGTTTTGTTGAGATGGTCTCATGCTGTAGCCCAGGCCGGCCCGAGTGCCGAGATTATAGGTGTGAGCCACCATGTTTGGCTTAGAAAAAAAGTTCTCGGGCTGGAGAGATGGCTTAGCGGTTAAACGCTTGCCTGTGAAGCCCAAGGACCCCAGTTCAAGGCTCAATTCTCCAGGACCCACGTAAGCCAGATGGACAAGGGGGCACATGCATCTGGAGTCGTTTGCAGTGGCGTGCCTATTCTCTCTCTCTCTCTCTCTCTTTCTCTCTACCTGCCTATTTCTGTATCTCTCTCTCTCTCAAATAAATAAATAAAATATTTTTAAAAAAAGAACAAAAAAGTTCTCATTACATTAAGACTAGGCTTTGCAATAGGGTTTAAAAGTAGTGATGGGGCTGGAGAGATGGCTTAGTGGTTAAGGTGCTTGCCTGCAAAGCCAAAGGACCCAGGTTCAACTCCCAGGTGAACAAACCAGATGAACAAGGTGGTACATGCGTCTGGGGTTCGGGCTGGAGGCACGAACATGCCCATTCTCTCTGTCTGCCTCTTTTCTCTCTCTCTCTCTCTCTCTCTCTCTCTCTCAAGTAAATAATTTTTTAAAAAAAGTAGTGATGAAGATGTGTGGAGTAAGTAAGTGTCCAAGGATTAAAAATCCAACCACAACAAAAACATTATGAACTTTTTCTCATTGCAAGAGCTCTTGTAAACACCGAAGTTGCCCCATGTCTCAACAATTAGTCCTAAAGTATGTGTAGGTGGTGGTGGTGGTGGTGAGAGGTGTCAGAAAACTGCCTCCTTACACCCCAAGTTCACCAAATATGTTCTACCTGGGACACTGGGCTCTGAAAATACTCTGATCCCACTTGTGCTGAACTCATGCTCTTGATAAGCAAGATCCCCTCTCTGGGAACTGCTGTCCCAGTGCAAAAGCCTGTCACACTCATTAGTGTCTCACAGGAAGTCAGTGTTTACTTCCAAGCGCTTGCGTGAGGATGGCTGCCTTGGTACATGCAAGGGCCCCGGCACTAGCCAGGGTGCCAGATTTCTTTCAATAATTTTAAGTAACACTTCAAAGCCGTAAAGAATTAGGAAAGGTGTTTCCCAGACTCCAACCTGCCCTGGCCAAGTCATCTTAATTTGCTGCTGGGAGAACAACCATCCTTAAGAGGGTACTTTCAAAGACACCTGTAGGAACCTACATTTTCTCTCTCTCTCTCTCTCTCTCTCTCTCTCTCTCTCTCTCTCTCTCTCTCTCTCTCTCTCTCTCCCTCTCTTTCAAGGGGACATGGAGGGTCTGGAGCCTGTCTAGAGTGTGTCATCTTATTAGCTTCATCGGGTCAGTGCAATATTCTTTACCATGAAGAAGCAGTCTGAAGTTTGGTAGTCCTTTCAATCTTTCTCAAGTCAGAACTTTTGCCTTTAATGCAGATGGCTTAAGTTTAAGTCTGCTCACTTGCAACATTTGGCCCTAAATTTGAGTAGCACCCACGCGCCTGGACCACCTGGGGTCAGTTGGCCAAGCTTGTTGCTTGGTGAGAGGCGCCTAGGAACTGGTTGTGGGGTTCAGGGCCCCCAAACATCATGCCACGGGGCTGCCATTCGTCCTAAGGTGTGGTCTTGCCTTCCTTGGAAAGAAATCAACCGGGTCATCCCTCCAAAGAGAACTCTCACTTTACCCCCCTCAAATATGTCTTTGTGGTGGTTCTGGCGACTCTCCCTCGCCCTGTCCCCAAATCGCTCCCATTTGAACCAAGTTTGCAAAGCTGAGATTCGTAGGCTCCCCCAAGCCAAGGCCAAGTTCACGTACTCAAGCGCTAGAGTAGAGGAGACACCTATTGGCAAGAAAGCGCGCTGGAAATCAGGGCTGCGCCGGGGAAACACCAGGGGGACACCCTTCCCAACGTGTGCCACGCCGTCCAGCCGGCCGCCCGCGCCCCTCCCAGGGCGCGAAGATCCGGATCCGAGGAGGGGACGAGAGGGGTGCGGGTAGTGGGCTCGGCGGGCCGGGATACTCCGGGGGGAGACGGTGTGGGGGGCTGTTGGCTCAGAAAGGGGCGCGGGGCTTACCTTCCTCGGCCGCCTTCATGGTACCGCCGGCGAGCGGCGCGGGCCGCAAAGTTTCTCCGCTCCCGCAGACTGCGGCCGGAGGGCCGAGTGGAAACTTGGAAGGGACTGGGAAGCTGGTACTTGGCATCCACGCGGCGACGGCGGCGGCGGCTGCAGCGGCGACCAGCGGGAGGAGGAGCGAGAGCTGGCGCTCCGAGCCCGCCCGGTCCCCGGCTTCCCGAGTCGGACCTCTCTCTCTCCCTTTCGGACCCGCTCGGAGCCAGGCTCAGCGCCGTGCGCCGCGGGGAGGTGTCATGGGAGGGTGTTGCGCGCGTGGCAGGCCGGGCTGGGGCACTCGGGGCGTCGTGGCGGGATCGGAGGTGTGTGCGGCACCTCCGTTCCCTTCCCCTCCCCGTCTCCGGGAGCCCGCGTCCAGCCGCTCAGATCGGCGGAGGCGACTCTGCCGCCGACTTCGGAGCCTCCACTTGGTCTCCCTCTGACGCAGGGCCGCGCTTTGCCTCCAGCCTTTTTAAAGCTGGAAAACACCTCCCCCGCCTCCCGTCGGCCCGGCCGCTCCCGCGCCCCCTCCCTGCAGTGACATCACGCCCCTGCCCTCCCGCCCGAGCCGGCGCGGGGCCCGGGGGACAAGTCGCTGCCGAGCGCCGCCCTCCCTCGGCGTGCAGCGGTCGCCGTTCGCTTCGCCAGGCGGGGCGCCCTGGGTGGACAGGGTCACCCACAGACTCGAGGGGGTGCACTGGGACGGAAGGGGCGCGGCGGCGGGTCAAAGGGACACAAGGAACGGAAAGGGTGACCGGGAAGGGGGCGAGTGGGTGGAGGTGGGTAGAGGCACCTCCTGGACGAGCGGAGATACCCCAGAGGGAGGGTAGAAGTGCGAAGGGCGGGAAGCGGAGCGCCTGGGGGTGAAGTAGGCTGTAGGGGAGAGTGAGGGACTCCGGGCTGGTGGACGGAGGACGGAATGGGAGAAAGGGGGCGCACGAGAAGGAGACGGGAGAAAGGGCCAGGCCAGACGGCCAGGTCTACCCTGGTGTCCGAAGAGAGCCACTTTCTGCCTTAATGGGGTGGGGTGGGGGGGGGGCTGAGGTGCGGGCGGCGGGGGAGGAGTGGGACGGAGAAGCCTTTGCATGCTGAAGTCATTATGTAAAATCGCAGGCTTCCCCTGCTGTGGAAATTTGGAAAAGCGCTTCCACTGGCAGGCCGGAGAAAGGAAATTCCCATCCCGCTAAATTACTAACAGATTGCATGGGCGTCCCGGGACGGTCAGATATTGTCATGTATACTCGGTAAATATCTGCAAGCCCCCCCGGATTACTCTCTATATGAGCGGGGTTAGGGGCAAGGGGTCCAGGAGAGCGCGCCCACCTGCACAGCCCCTCCTCTGGGCCTTGGCCGTGCGTCCTGGCCGCCTGCTACGGGCATTTTGCAGGCATGATGGTAAAGTTCCCGACGGGCGGAGAAGGCTGATGCAGGGCAACTTGTGCGGGTGCCCTCCTGCCTCACTTCACACTTTAGGTTTTTCAAATCTCTCTGCATCATCTCCTGGGCTGAAACTCAGCTGCCAAAAAACGACCGTATTTTCTTGTTGGCTTTGGATGGAAGGGATTGGAGCGCTGGGCAGTTAGAACGTCTGGTGTATAGAAATCATAAATCTATTGGCCAACACCTTATGTGGTTTAAAATAAGCCCCAAAGTTTTTTTTAAGTGTCTGGTGTAGAGCCAGGAGACTGGGGGGTGCGGGGGGCCGAGTCACTGAGCCTGTGTGCGCCCCAGAGGACTCCACACCCTCAGGATTTAGAGAAATTTAATCCAACCAGCAAGTGGGGCTGGCCTTGGATTCGATGCTAAAAAATATCAAAGTGTTTGGCGAAAAACCCATCCCCACCGCCACGAACATCTACGGGTTCCTTCCGGTGGCCTCAACGCAAAAGAACTAACAATCCCTCCTTTCCACTACAGGAGTGTAGCGCTTGGGCGCGAACGGGGAGGCTGCCTCACCCCGGCCCACCACGTCTCAGGTGTGCTACCTGCTGGCCTGCTCCCGAGGATGTTGGGCGAGAGGATGGTCGGGGGGCGGGGAAATGGGATGAGGAGGATGTGGTGGTAACCCTACGGAGTCACTGGGGCGCATCGAAGGATGCGGGGGGCGGGGCGAGGATGCGGGGGTCGGGGGGAACCCGGAGACCTTGGGAGGATGTCGAAAGCCTACGGGAAGCTTCAAGGGAGAGGGCAGCCACTAGGGGGTGCCAGGGCCACACTGCCCGAGACCCTCCCTTATAAAACAACAAGATCCATCTTCAGTAAATCCCGGTGTCCGCAGCCCTGGATGCCAGGATTTGCCTGGAGAGTTTCCGTCCCCGCCCTGTTCCCCCTCTCGAGGACCAGGCGGGGTGGGGCGGAGGCTTCATCTTCGAGGTGCGGCGGAAGGACCAAGCCCCGGCCTAGCCCTTGAGGGCTGGTGGGGGGAGGGAGGTCTAACAAGTCGCCTCCAACGCTCCCGCGCCTTCACCGCGAGGTGAATGGGGCAAATACACCCCTAGAAACCCTTAGCGCCCTCGGATCGCAACATGCGGCTGTGCCCAGCTTGGTGGGGAGGGAGGGTGGGAACTCCTCCTCTTCCTTTATCTCCTCTCCATCCTCTTCCTCTTGTCTGCTCCTACTCTTTCCCCCTCCAACAAATAACTTTTCACCCCATCCAGAAAAGCCCTTTCCTGTCTGTCTTAATGCCCTCCTTATCCCCCAACTCCCCCCCCCCCGCGGGTGACGGAATCCCGGGCCTGTTTCCCTCTGTTTAATGCCGTTGCCGGGACCACGGTGGCCGCGCGCCAGGCGCAGGGAGTTCCGGAGGCGGCGGCGCAGGAGCGCGGCCAGCTCGGTGCTGTCCGCCAGGCCCTGCGGCCACCGCGGGCTCCAGCCTCGTCCCCAGGCCGCGCTCCCTGCGCGTCCCCTACCGCCTCTTTGCCTCTTCCTCCGGCCTCCTCTAGCGGAGGTTTGTTTATAGCTGCTACTAGGAGAGACGTTACCCGGGTTTTATTTTAAGGGTTGGTGATGACTAACAAAGTTAAAAGGAGCTTAGGACAGAAAACAAGACTATTTTTAGATTACTGTCGCTTCTGCGGATTATTGGGGCAAATACACCCCTAGAAGCTTACCAATCTTAAAAGTGACTTGGGATGCAAAATCCGTCCTCCTGGGGCGCACTTGGGTATCCGTCCAGAGTCCAATGTTCCCCAGAGCCTCGGCATCGCTGTTGATTCTTGATTCAGTTTCCCAAACCTAGTGTGAAAACACGAGTGTGTGGGACGTCGTCCAAGCTGGGACGGATCTAGTTCGGCGCTTCCAGCACACGACAGCAGGGGGCCGGAGCTACTCAGGAGGGTGTTGCTGTCCATCGGGCATACTGCGCCATGGGCAGGTGAGGTGCGCCGGATTGGGGGGCGGGAAACCTTTTTTTCCTGCACTGAACTGCACACCTACAAGCATCTTGCTGCCGAAAATCACGTTTACCATCCCAGTCTAAGTGCAAGTGCGCTTGTTCCCTCTGGATCTACATTCCGAGACACAGCAGTGGTTACATTTCCATTTCTGCGCCCTGGAGTCCTGCAATGAAAAGATGGGCTCAAGGCACCTCTGAGCGTAAGGAGGAGGCCCAGGGCTGTGAGGTGCTGGGGAGTACTGGGAGAAAGAAGCCTTCTGCCAGAGCCGGAAGAGGAGGGTGAAATTAACAAAGCAGAATCCAGGGTAAGGTCCTTTATTTTTCTCATGTAGGCCAGGTTGGTCTTGAACTCCTTATCCTCCAGCCCACACCTCCCAGGCCTTGGCACCACCATTCAGGCTGTTTGTTGGTGGTGGTTGTTGGTGCTGGGGATAGAACCCAGGGCCCCCAGATAGGTACTGTACCACCAAGTTATACCCATAGTTTGGATGCTTGTTTTTAAAGTGCTATTTTTCCCCTTAGGCTTTTGCAAGGTCTCACAGATATCAGGTTTGTCCTACAACTGTGTCAGCACCTTTGGAATTCCCTCTCAGAACGTGGGGTGTTTTTCAAGGACCATAAATTTGGAGTTCACTTTTGTTGTTGTTGTTTTGAGATAGGAAGTCACTCTAGCCCAGGCTAACCAGCAGTTCACTATGTAGTCTCAAGCTGGCTTGGAACTCACAGCGATCCTCCTACCTCTGCTGGGATTAAAGACGTGTGTCTCCACCCCTGGTTGGAGCTCACTTTTGCTTTTGAAATACCTCTTGGTGTCCATCCTCTCCCTGGAACAGTGCTGAAACCACCTGTTGGATTGTTATCAGCCGAACCATGCATCCCATCAATTATTAGGTAAATGTCCCCCAAGGCCATGGCTGAAGGATTCTCTAAAGAAGTCATTGGGAAGTGGTGGGACCTCTAGGAGGTGGGCTTTGTAGGAGGAAGTGAGCTCACATCCAGCGTCCTTGGGGTTACTAAGACTCCCACCTCTTCCTCTTCCTTTGCTTCCCAAGGCCATGAAGTGAGCAGTTTTGCTCCCCCATGCCCTTCTGTTGCGATGCTGTGTGCATCACAACAGGCCCAGAAATAACAGAGCCAACCAACCATGAAATGATGGGCTAGAACAAACAGTTCCTCCTTTAAAACTTGACTTCTCTCTTATCTCGGCCATAGGAAGCTAACACAAATGTAAAAGCTCCACCTCCCTTCAATCAATCAGTCAGTCAGTCAATCACCTTCCCTCTGGGCATGTACCCCAATCATCAAGATCAAGGCCAAACTGCTCAGCATGCCATCTAGTGTCACTCCACATCCCCTGCCAGTCATGCTCACCTGTCCCCTAAGTCTCTGGAGGTACCCTGTCCTGCCTCCTGTAGGATACCCTAGCCTCTCTACTGTACCTCCTTCCCCCTGCCCAGGGTCCTTACCACCTCATAACATCAATCTCACCACTGGCCTGGTGGCTAAGGAGAGAGAGGCCTATGATGTCAGGCAGCTGGAGTTTGCTTAAAGGCACAGAGTCTGGCCCCAGAGATGTGCGTGTGAGATCGTGTATTTTGCGTGTATTTTGGGTGCTGCTCTGCACATGTCTTGCAGGAAGTCTAATTGACTTCAGTTTTCTGTTTTTTTTTTTTTTTTCCGGGGGGATGTTGTTGTTTGATCCATTATTAAAAGTAGGGGATTGGAGTCCCCACTCCATTAGTTGAATTTTCTATATCTCTTCATTCCGTCAGTTTTTGCTCTGTCTCCTTGGGAACTCTGTGCACATACATTTATAAATTGTTGTATCTTCCTTATAGATTGGACCTTTAATTATTTTGATTCATCTCTCTTAATCTTTGTATCAGTCAGCTTTCCATTACTGTAACAAAATATTGAAGATATTTAACTGATGAGAAGGTTTATATAGGCTCATGGATTTGGAGGTTCTAGTCAATGATCCAGTGAGCATGAGGTGGAGCGTGAGGGCTTCACTTCAGCTGGAAAGAAAAGAGGCTGCTGGGATCCCACAGCCCTCTTCAAGAGTGAGTCCCCAGTGATTTAAAGGTCTCTACCAGGCCCTACTTCTCAAAGGTTTTACCACTCTCTAATATGCCCCCAGAGGGACTAAGCCTTTGAGAGACATTCACCACCAACATTTCAACAATCTTTAATAATACTTTTTTGCTTAAATTTAAAATCTATTTTTCTCAAGCTGGGCGTGGTAGTGCACATCTTTAATTCCAGCACTTGGGAGGCAGAGGTAGGATTGCCATGAGTTCAAGGCCACCCTGATACTACATAGTGAATTCCAGATCATCCAGGGCTAGAGTAAGACCCTACCTCAAAACCCTCCCCCACCCCCCCCCCAAAAAATCTACTTTCTCAGACATTAGGAGAGCCAGTCAGCTTTTGTGACTTTCTCTGCATGAGGTAATAAATAATGTGTGCTTGTGAATCTCACGTGTGGTTCCTGGAGAAAGCATTATGTCAAAAAAATTTTTTTATCACCCAGTCTGACAATTGCCACTTTTGATTGGATCATTAAATCTATTTATATTTAATATTACTGGTGTTGTTAAATTTTACTTTTTGTTTTCTACTTTTCTAATCTCTTTTTCTTTCTGTTCATTCTTACTACTTCGTTTGCATGAGTGAAGGTTTTCAGTGCGATTTTAGTCATCTCTTCAGAGGTTGCACTTGTGTTTCCACCTACATTTACCCTCCTAGTCAGCCTTGACTGGTACCAACGCCATGCCAGTGACATGTGGACACATTACTTCCTTGGACCTCTCATCCCTTGTCCCCCTCTATGACGGTGTTATGTTCCACAATATTATAAATAATAGTGTTTCAAGCCGAAAGGTGCATTGTCAGAATTATTACCTTACCATCTGGATTCACTTCAGACACAGTACTCCCACTCACCTCCTTTGTGTTGTTATTGGCAAATACATTACACCTGGGTTACATGCCTATAAGTTACAGGCCCAACGCTATGTTATAGACACATTATTTTATTTGACTGCTTTTTAAATTTTTATGAGAGAGAGAGAGAGAGAATTGGCATGCCAGGGCCTCTAGCCACTGCATTTGAACTCCAGGTGTGTGTGCCACCTTGTGCATCTGGGTTACGTGGGTTCTGGGGAGTCAAACCTGGGTCCTTAGGCTTCACAGGCAAGTACCTTAACTGCTAAGCCATCTCTCCAGCCCTACTTGACTGCTTTCTAAATGAGTTGTGAGAAGAAATGTAGATATGCGATCATATCATCTCGTAAAATCACATGCTTGCCTTCACTGGAACTCTGCTATTCTTGCAGATACAGGTGACTGTCTAGTTCCTTTTTTTTTTTTTTTAAATATGATTTTGCTTGTGTTTGTGTATGTTGTGTGCTATGCATGTGTGTACACACCATAAACCCTTGTGGTACCCATACACTCGCCTATGGTATGGGTTGCTTGCTTACAGTGACCAGAGTGGAACGTCAGGTGTCTGGCTCCATTGCTCTTTGGACTGGTCTTGTTTTGAGCTGAAGTCTCTTTTTACTGATTCTGGAGTTTGCAGGGTTCTGACAATTCTTGAGTCTCTGATCCTTTGCAGGAGTGGGGATATAAGTGCATGTAGCCATGCCCATGGGATATGGAGATTTGAACCTGGGAAGTCTCAACTCCCCCCCCCCCCACCCAGGACCTCATGCTTGTGCAGGATACACACTTCACCACTGAGCCATCTCTCCAGCCCTATGGCTTCTAATTTTTGCCTGAAGAAAATCTTGTTGCATTTCTTGCAAAGTGGTTCTGTAAGCAATAACTTCTTGGTTTTTTTCTCTCCGGGAAAAGCCTTATTTCATCTTAGCTTTTGAAAGGAAGTTTTACTGAGCACAGGATTCTTGGTTGGCAGGTTTTTGTCTTGTGTGCTTCGGATAAAGTATCTCACTGCCTTCTGGCCTCGGTGATTTCTGCTGAGAAGTGAGATGTGATGTGGCTTCCTCACAAACAGCGTCCCTTTCTCCTTTCTGTTTTTAAGACGTTCTCTTTGTAATTGACATCTACAGTTTCACTGGTCTGGGTCAGTCTGTGGATCTCTCAGAGCTTATTTACTTGGGCTTTGCTGAGCTTTTCCTGGATGTGTAAGTTGTTTGTCAATTCTTTGATGTTTTTAGTCATCTGTCTCTGTCCCCTCCATAGCACACTCAGTAGCACCCCTATTTTCTCTGACACTCTGTCGTTTTCCCCATTCTGTTTTCCCCTCGGTTCTTAGCTTGCCTAATCCCCATTGAAATAACATCATGTTCACTAATTCTTTCTTCTGCCAGCTCAGATCTATGGCTCAGTCTGTCTGGTAAATCATTTACTGCAGTTAGTGTGTCTTGCAGCCCCAGAGTTCCCACTTGGACCTTTTCAGCCATTTCAGCCTCCTCTTGGAGTGATGTCATCACACCTCTTGCACTTCATTAAGCAAGCCTTACTTTATGTCTGTGAGTGTGTTAATGGACTGTTTGAACTCTTATTATTTTGTTAAATCTAACACCTGCTCATCCTCATAGACAATTTTGCTTGTCTGTTTTTGTAAATGTATAAGTTTTGTGTTTCTTTGCACATCTCAGGATTTTTTTAAAGTATTTATTTTTTGAGAGAGAGAGGGAGGAAGAGAAAAGGAGAAGGAGAGAGAGGGTGAGCATGCCAGGGCCTCTTGCTGCTGTAAATGAACTCCAGATGCATGCACCACTTTGTACATTTGGCTTTACGTGGGTACTGGGGAATCAAACTCAGCCCTGATGAACCATCTCTCCAGCCTTCAAATGTTTTGCTTTTTTTTTTGAAAAATATGTTGCAGTATTTCTGGGTTCTGAGCCCCCTGCAGCTTCATGTGAGGCCATTATTATTGGTTTATTTATGTGTTAGTGACTTCTGGACCACAGTAGTGAGGTCTATACACGGCCTAGCAGTGTTAACCTACAATGCTGCTCCGTAGGAGACATAGTCTGGTAAGCTCACAGTCACCTGCCTGACAAGATCTAACTAGAGACCTTTTCTTCTTGGTCATACTCTGCTTTTAAGTTCTGCTACAATGGTGTTTTGGCAATGCTCTGAGTGCACACATCACTCTATTAATGACCCACCCACACTGGGCTTCCTCTCACAGAGGCCCAGTTGGTTCTTTTGAAAACGAGACACTGTATAGTCTAGGCTGCATCCTTCTTTTTTTTTTCTGAAAAAAAAAAAAACATTTTATTTTTATTTGAAAGAGAGAAGGAGAGAGAAAGAAGCAGATAGAAAATGGGCACATCAGGGCCTCCAGCCACTTCAAACGAACTCTAGATGCATGTGCTCCCTTGTGTATCTGGTTTACATGGGTCCTGGGGAGTTGAACATGAGTCCTTTGGCTTTGCAGGCAAGCGCCTTAACCGCTAAACCATCTCTCCAGCCCAGCTACATTCTTCTAATCCATGACACCCTCCCTTCAGCCACTTCCTTTTTTTTTTTTTTTTCCGAGGTAGGGTCTCACTTTAGCTCAGGCTGACCTGGAATTCACTCTGTAGTCTCAGGGTGGCCTCGAACTCACAGTGATCTTCCTACCTCTGCCTTCTGAGTGCTAGGATTAAAGGCGTGTGCCACCACGCCTGGCTTCCAGCAGCTGCTTCTTGAGAGCACCCTTGGGTGTAAGCTTCAGCAGGTTCTGTTACTCGAAGCCTGTTCCTCTGGAGACGGGAAACTGTCTCTTCTTTCCTGCTTCTCTTAGGCAGAGATGCTCCAGGGCACTGGAGCACGGGATGGGGTTGATGACAAGCTTCGGTGATATGCTCTCTGGGAGCTGAGCTGCACTTGGCAGGCAGTGCCCTGCCAGTCTCTCTTTGCCACCCTTCTTCTGGAGCTGCTGCCAGTGGGCTATGGTACTGAGGCGAAGGTAACCAAGCCACCTTCTGAGCAAGCCACACCATGGTGCAGCCTGCTGTCCAAGCACAGGGACTGGGCGGAAGACCCCTTCTCAATGCATTTCCCTGGGCCTCAGCCCAAAGCAGGCAATGGGGGTGAAGGACAAAGTCTCTCTTCTGGGGTCCTTGGATGCTGCTGACCAAGAGAATGGGGTCTCTACCTCACTGAGCTGGGTCCGGGAGTCTGCGGGTCAGAGATGCCACAGATTGTCCTATTCTTAGCCAACCTCCCTAGAGTTCTCGCGACAGATGTTTCTTCATTTACTCTTTGCCCCTGGGCCCCTTTTAGAGACTTTGGGGGTGTCAGTTTCTTTTCCAGAGACTTGAAATGGGGATCTTAAAGTAACTTCACCAGTTCCCTGGAGAGGGGGCTAGCGCAGTTTATGAATCCTTCTGCTGGGAGTTGGTCTCCACAGGCTGTGCTTGAATTCAGTTCCTTCTACCTGTGGGTGCCCATGTTAACTGTCTCCCCATCTCAGGACTACTGTGAATGTTACATGGTGTGGCCTTCCCGGGAGTGTGGGAAATGTTGATCATCTCAGAGCAGTGCCACTATGGACTGAACTGTGTTCTCTAAAAATGCCACGAAGGGCTAACCCCCAGACCTGTGCATGTAGCCTGGTCTGGAAATGGGGCCATGTACATGTAGTTACGATGAGGTCGTTGAAGTCCCTGACCCAGCAGAACCAGTGTCCTCATAGAAAGAGAGGCATGTGCAAGTCAAATGCCACGCAAGGACAGAGGTACAGACTGGAAGGACGTTCAAGGGGCACTGAGCTTCCAGGATCCACTGGGGGGCTGCAATATGTAGTACCTTCCCCACCTGGCTCTTGGGAAGCTCGGCCCTGATGATGGTGCTGATTTTGAACTTCTGCCCCATTCTAATATCTTTCTCCAGTTTAAGGCTAGTTTGGGATCATTATAGTGGCCACAGTGCAGAGATGCATGCAGATAGTATAGTGCTGGCTTTGTCCTTCTGGGGTATTGGGTGCTGTGGCTCAAGTGTTGCTTGAGTGTCCCCAAAGGTGTGGCATTGAATGCTCATCCTGCTGAGGCACGACAAAGGGGATGAGTGTGTCTGACCATGGTGTTTAGAGATGGGCCTTTGGGAGGTGACTAGGATCAGGAAAGGTCATAGGCTGGAACTCATGATTGAGCCCTGGTGACTTTGTGACAGAAATTGGAAGAGACGCACCTGCTCCCTGTCTCTCTCTCTCATCATGCAATGCCTGAGCTTCCTCAGGACCCTGCCAGCAAGAAGCCATCACCAACACCATGGATCCCCAACAGTGTGAGTTAAAATGATCCTTCTTTATAGTTTCCTTGAGTGCCAGCCTCCTCTCCTATGAGGCCTGGAAATGTCCCCATCTGATCTCCCTCAGAGCACCTTCTGTGGGAGAATGAGGTTGCACTCCTTCGGGGCCAGTGTCCCCTCCAGATAATGAAACAGACCATTCTTGCCCAGTGTAACACGACCTACTGGATAATGCTTGCTGTAGGAACTCCAGTGACTTGGCACACCACTGCCCATTGCCTATACCAAGTCCAAGGTGGGCATCTGATGGAGATCAGCCACTTAGTATTCTTTATTCCTAAAAGTTGTACTGATGCAAGTCTCAGGCTTCCTGGCTCATCCTGGAGAAGTCACCCAATGTGGGTCCGAATCTAAGGTCAGAATCCAGGACTTGCTTAAATCCCGAGTCCAGCAGCCATGGAAGCCTGCCCCGGGAGCTTCCCACTGGGCTGATAAAATTGCTTCCCATTCCAGTTTGAGTCAGGATTCTGCTTCTTAGAGCTCATGGGAGCCTAGTGCCATTGCTGGGGAAACAGTAGTCAAGTAGCCACCAGTAGTGGCTGGCCAGAGTCCTTTCTTCTTCATAAGGATTGGAAAGAGTGGCTTTGCAGAGGAAACTCTCCTCCAACCAGGAAGGAAGAAAACAGAGGGCACGAGAGAAACACTCAACCCCTCACTGCCCGCTGTCCCCAGCATCTGGCCGATTGCTAAGCAGGGAAAAGTCACCCTTTCAACCTGAGGTCTTTTGGAAACCAAGTGGGTGAGTGCACACTCAGGGAGATGACGAGTGTTAAATTCTAGCGTGCACCCCAATCAGGCAGAGGACAGAGGCCCACCTGTGCTTTGCAGCTCTGCCCTGCCTGGTCAGTCTGTGGGGCAAGAAGTGACTGGCATCAGTCCATGGGCAGTCTATCTCTGCCCACTGGGTAGACAAGGGCTCTGGGAACTACTTCCTGGCCAACATGAATGCCTTCTGTCCCCAGGATTTGTCCATGTAAACTCACAGCTGATTGTTTTCTTAGGGTAAAATAATAATAAAGAAAACCAACAGTTTTCCAATGGCGACATTGTAGCTTTCGTCAAACCACTCTCTCCTCAAATCTTTTAATTAAGTAGCAACCCACAGTGAGCCACTTTTGCCCCCAGACCTAGCTAATGAGGTTGGTCCTTTCTTTTCCTTTTCTGATATCAAATGACTGCCTTCATCTCTCGCGTGCAGCTGTTTTCTCCACTGGTGAGCCACGTGGCTCTGGCTGCCCCAGGAGCCCCTCAGCCTGGTGAGACGCAGCCAAATCCACCCCAGTGCAGGGCCCAGCTTCCCAAACTATTTTTAAAGTGTTTTGGTTCAATAAAGCTCTAAACAAGTTTTGCCAGGCACTTTTTCCATTAATTTTTAAACCGGAGTGAATTTCAAGGGAAATTTAATCCATGTGTTTCTGCTTCATTTACACTTAACCCATCGAGAGGTTGTGTGGGGCCGTTTGATGTCCAAGAAGACGGGGAGCTTTTTATAAGTCTGCTCAGCCTTTTATTTCTTCTTAGAAACAGGAAGTGGCGTCTTGCCAAAGTGTAAATGAACGGAGCCCCTCCACCTTAATGCTGCAAGCTGCACACCAGCAAGCCCAGGCTGTCCCCAGGGCTCAGCTCTTACTCAGACATCCATTTAAAAGGGGTTTTCTTCTCTCTCTCTCTCTTTTTTTTTACTGGTGGTAAAATAAACATAACATAAAATTGACCATTTTTAGCCCATTTTAAAGTGTATACTGCATTGCAAACGTTCAATGCTATGTGACTGTTACCATGTTCATTCTTGGGACTTCTCCATCTTCCCAGACTGAGCCTGTCCCTCCCCCTCCCCCCACTGATGACCATGACTGGCGTCCTGCCTCCAGGGTTTGATGATGCTGGGGAACTCACAGAAATGGGACCTGGGAGCTTGTGTCCTTGTTGGGACTGACTTGTTTCACTTAGCAAATTCCCCGAGGCTCCATGCGGAGTAGCACCAGTCAGGTGTTCCTCATTTTAAAGCAGATAGAGTGCCATTTTTTCACTCCTCTTCCTCATCTTCCTCTCCCCTTTCTTTACATATATTTTATTTATTGTTATTTATTTGAGAGAACGAGGGAGAAAAGAGAGAGAGAGAGAGAGATGTAGAGAGAGAATGAACATGCAAGGGCCTCCAGCCACTGCAAATGAGCTCCAGATGCATGTGCCCCCTTGTGCCTCTGGCTTACGTGGGTCCTGGAGAATTGAACCAGGGTCCTTTGGCTTTGCAGGCAAATGCCTTAACCGCTAAGCCATCTCCCCAGCCCTTTCTCTCCCCTTTCTGAGACCTGGTCTGGTTGTGTTGCCCAGGTTAGCATCAAACATCTGGGAACAAGTAATCCTCCTGCCTCAGCCTCCCGAGTAGCAGGAGCTACAGGAATGTACCACGATGCTCAGCAATGCTTCCAGCCTCGCACGTCTTTCCTCACTGTCTCCTTATCTCTCCCCCACCCTCCACTTTCGTGTCTCTCCCTCCCTGTCCCATGCAGACATCCATGCCCAGTGCCCCATCAGTGGTTGTTGGCCCTTCTTAGGGACCTAGGACTCTGGTTGTCACTCCATTGTGTTTTCACGGGAGGCCTGGGGATAGGCAGTGTCCTTCCATCCTTGCAGTGGTTGGGCAGAACATGGAAGGGGACCTGGTATGTGGGGCTAAGCAGGCCTGCCTTTGAGGCTCTGGGGAGTAGGTCAAGTGAACACCTAGGATGAGGACATGGTCACTTTACACATTAGTACCACTGGCAGCATTGTGTTGGCTGATGATGGGGACCAGGGGCCTGTGATGTTTCAGCCATTGGGCGGACACACTAACCAATGGGGAACACTCCCACCTTCCTCCCAAGGACTTGTGTGTACACCTAAGCTGCAGGATGTGGGGATGGAATACAGGTGATGACCTGCCCCCGGAGTCCCTGTCCAGAGTTGAGGGTATCTGGCCTGGTGTACCTCAGGGGTAAGAGGTGCCCTCAAACTCATGGGTACTTTTTAATTTTTTTAAAATTACTATTTGAGAGAGACAGAGACAGAGAGGAAGAGGGAGGCAGATAGAGAATGGGTGCGCCAGCGGCCTCTCAAGCCACTGTGAATGAACTCCAGATGCGTGCACCCCCTTATGGGCAAGTTTGGCATTGTGCCCTTGTGTCACTCTTTGCATCTGGCTCAGAGTAGGATCTGGAGAACCAAATGGGCGTTCTTAGGCTTGGCAGGCAGGCAGGCACCCTAACTACTAAGCCATCTCTCTAGCCCTCATGGGTACTTTTTGATGGGAGATGGGGTTCAGAAAGAGCCCAGAGGGGTGGGAGTGGTCTTTAAGAATGGACATGGGCCTGGGGATAAGAAGTCAGCAGGTGACCCTAAGGTAGGGGTTCTCAAAGCTGCTGTACCTCTGTCTCAGCACATTGGGTCAGGAGAGCTCCATGCCTTATAGGTCCCAGCATATTCCTCCAGCCTCATCTCAGGCTCCCTGGCTACTTGCTGGCTCCTGGCAGCCCCATCCCATTACATCCCATTACAGAGAGCTTCGTGAGATTTCCTTCTGTGACTTCTCATTTCCTACTAGGGCAATTCAGTCAGTAGCCACTGCCTCTGCCTGCTTCTTTGACACACTCTGACTGTCCTCAAGCTAGCATCTTGACTCCTTGGCCTTGACCAAAGCTGACAGCTGCAAGAGAAGGAAGCCTGCAGGGTCTCCCATTCAGCCTGGTCTGTATCCTATCGCTGCCAGGCTGCAACCTTTTCACTTTGTCACAGACTGAAGGAGGGGTGTCCACAGAGGCCCAGGAGAGATCCTCACCCCAGGTGAGGGAAGAGAGCTGGACACACACGTGGAAAGAATCCATGTGGAGAGGAGATCAGGGAGTGTGGCAGCAGACCACAGCTGGCAGGCAGTTCTCAGGCAAGCTTGGGCCGCACCCATGCCTCCCACTCCCGTCCCTGGACTCTCCCATGTGCTCCCACCTTCCTGGAGGTCCTTAGCTGCCTGGAGGCTAGACAGGGAAATTTGGACCCCAACCTGTCACATCCCAGTGCCACATCTGCAGCCCTGTGCCCTATGCAGAGTCAAGGTCATTCATGCAGGATTCTCACCGCATGCATACATACCTATCCATGGGAGGCACCCCAGATCCCTAGAAATTGTACCTGGAAGGAGAACGTCCACTGAGTTCCTGTGGCTTTGCCTTTGTTATGGAGCTTGTCCCAGGAACCGCTGCACGTATGGAACAAAGAACTTGTCCTGGGAATAGCTGTGTGCCTGGTATGACGGGGCTCTTCCAGAAACTGCTGCGTGCATGATATGGAGGGGCTTCCAGAAACTGCTGCTATGAACATATGCTATGAACACATCAGCGGTCACTGCAATTAGGAACACTGGCAGCGCTTCCTTCTGCGGTGTGATGCTGGCTTCCCAACTTTGGGGAACTACAAAGGGTTCTTTGGAGGAGAGAGAGAAATACTGACAATTAAAAGCACCCCTAGGATGTCAGAGTCAGATGCATAATTGAAAGGAAATGGTCCACATCCTTCTCGTGACCCAGGTTAATCTTCTGTGCAGAACCTGACCTACATGGAGGGGCCCCAGATGCTGTGGGATGGAGGGTGGGGAGGGGGAGTCCAGGTAGGGCAGGACCTGCTGCTACTGATCAGTCATGTTACCTCCCACCTCCAGGCTGGAGCAGGCACCTGTCCTCAGGGCTTGTGGGGCAAAGCTGAGAGTCCCCTGTGCCCTGTGGCTTCCTCCAGGTGGCCCCACAGTAGGAACACTGGAAAGTTGGGTTTGGTGGCTCACCCTGGGTGCATGTCCAATGGACTGTTTCTAATCTGGGGATATCATTGAGAGTCACAGCCAGCTTTCCTGGGGACAACAGTCAGTCCAAGGTTGCTGTCATGCATATACCCTTCCTCATCCACAGAGAGCCCTGCTTGTCCCCCGGGTTTCCAAAAGCATGCCACTCTCCCTTAGGAGAAACTGAGTCAGAGCCCCTCAGTTCGCAGGGCAGGAGGATAATACAGACTGGGAGGTGCCAGCTGGGCCTGGTGGGAAGTCAGCACTCTTGGCCGGGTTTGCCAGCACTGCTGGGGTTCTAACTATGAACACACGGGCAGCCAACATTTAAACTGCTTTCACATAGAAGTCCAGACTTCTGCCTTCCACAGAGGCTTGGCTTTAGAGACCAGTTCTTCCTCCACCAGAGAGAAGCCGTACCTCTTCTCTCTGGAATATTCGGCAAGAACCTGCCCAGGATCCTGGCACATCCCCTTGAAGGCGTGAGCTCTGGAAGCTGCTCCACCACGTGCTTCCAGATCTGCCAACAGATGTCTCTGTGTGCATATATAGCTTGAAGACACAATGCCACCCTGGGGTGGCTGTCCCTGTCCAGAGCCTGTGGTGACCCAACCAGTGGCTAGTATGCCAGGCACAGTGCCATTTGGGTGCAGGGGTTAGAAGCAGCCCCAAGCAGCAGCTCTGGAATGGTCAAAGCAGGACTGGAGGATGCCTAGGTTTCTTAAAATCTCAGTGATGAGTTGTGGAGAATTCTACTCACAATGTTGTGTTCGGGATTCACTGAAGTAGATGCAAAGACCTTATTCCTCCTGCCACCACCCCGCCTTCCTGCCCACAGCCACCCCATCGTCTGAGGCTACGGGCCCCAGAGTGGCACCTCCTGACTGAGTGGTAGCCCATGCAATATTCCAGGTCCAGGCCATTCAAGCAAAACCAGACACCTGCACACAAATGCCTATGGGTGGAGTACGTTCCTCAGCAGAGCAAAGCCAGGATACCTTGCTGGAGCTCAAGAAGACACCCTAGTCAGAGAATACCCACTGGATTCCCCAACGGGGTTAGCCTGGTCAGAGCCAGGGTGCAGAGCATACCCTCAAGGCTCCGTTTCTTGGTTTCTATTGCCCCCTCCTGGCACCTTCTAGAATTACACCTGTGCTCTGCGGAGCCAGCGTGGCCTGGAGAGGAATCCAGCACGTTCTGGGTATAGAAATTGGGGCACAGGGTGGGAGATTTCCGGCGTTTGTGTAGTCTCATGGTAACCCACGACGTCTGTGGGTAGTTGACAGATACCACATGATTACAGGCCAGCTTCATGTTCTTTGCTGGAAGCCAAAGTGGGACACCTCCCTTCTAGGGTCTGTCTCAGCCTGATATCCCACAGAACTTTCCGTGTGGGGAGTTCCTCAAGCCATTATCCAGTGCTAATGGCAGGGAGGAGGGTAAGGAAAGCAGGTAATAATGCTAAGGTCTGTGAACCCTTGAGGGAAATCGAGGTAAGAGGTATGGAGCTTGCCATGCTTTGAAAACCTGTGCATCTGAACTCACTCTGAGGTGGGCACATTCTGTAAAGGCCCACACATGCCAGTCAGTCACTGCTGAGAGGGATGGAGAGGCCAGACCTGAGTCTAGCACCCTGGGGGCCCCCTGGTTGGGACACTTGGGGTTGGGAACATTCAGGTCTCGTCAGAAAGAACTGAGGCACTTGTCTGTGCCCAGCTGAAGCTGACCAACTGTGGGGTAGGTTGGTGGACACTATGGACTGGTGAGTCCAGCCCATCTGACTCATTGCAGGTCTTTATAAGTGGCCCCAATACAGGGGATTGGGACCTGTGGGGTCATAACCCGTGGCTTGGGGAAGCAGGATGCCAGGTTTAGCCAGGTCCACACAGCCATGTGCAGAGTGTCCTCTGCTCTGTGTCAGCTCAGCTCTTGCAGCTCTCCATGCCTCAGTTTCTCCACCCCTCTACTTACTGCATTCTATAAAGCCAGTCAGTCCCATCCTGGGAACCAACCCAACTTTGTGGGTTACCAAGGAATGAATGCACAGTGGCCAGAGGGGCCAGACTCAAACACACTCCAAATGGGCGGGGTGGGGTGGAAACCATGGAGACAGGGGTCATGGATGTAGGAAGTAGCAGAGATCCTACCCTTCCCTCTTCAGGGAAACCCCATGAAGGTATGGGGTGACTCCTCAGGCCAACAACTTCTCCATGCCCACCCTACATTTGCTCAGGGGTCTCTGAATGGCTGGATCTTGGTGACCATGCATTCAAAGTCCTTGAAGAGTAGACAGTCCGGACTGGAGGGTGAGAGGTTTATCCAGGTAAGGGCTATAGAGCTCTGCTGGGCAGGTGGCAGTGGGGGTCACCAAGACAGCAGTTGGCTCTTCATAGAGACCCTAGGATGGCAAGCCTACACAATGACCACATGGAGATAGGTGGCAGGCGCAGTCTAGGTACTCACTCAATGCACATGAACACTGAGTCCTGGCTGAGCCCAAGAGGCCACTCGGGCAGTGTACTTTCCCTCTCTCCTTCTCCATTTTTCTCTCCGCATCCCCCTGGCCTCTGTCATGCCCAAGCTCTGTCACCAAGTCTTGGGTATCTACTATGCTGTCAGGGAAGATGTTGACGTGAGGGGCTGGGGGAACTGAAATGTACTGCAGGGGGGCCGGATTGGCTTCTACAGCTTGTGGTACTGCTTGCCATCCCCTGCAGGCCAGGGTCATGAGCGCACAACTTGATGGCTGGTCCCAAGCATAGGAGCTGGGCCGGCCAAAGCAGGATGCACAGACTCAAATTCCAGGATGACAGGAGTTAGCCCCAAGTAGCCCTCGGTGGTCCAATGCCCTGGTAGCAAGAGCAGGCATACATGTGCCCCTTCTGTGGCCCTGGGAGAGGTTGCTGTGAAACTAGCTGGTAGTGAGTGAAGTTTAGCACAAGTGTTTAGGGATAATGTCCCAATGGGGCCTGACAGCATTCTGCTGGAGAGGCTGTGGGACTGGCTGCAGGCGAGAGAGCAGAGACCACTGAACTGTGAGGGTCCAGGCCCAATGAGGCCCCACAGGCTTAGCTCCTGGCATCCTTGCCAACATGAGGCCCGGCTCACAGTTGTTTCCTAGAACACAGGACTTGTAGCTTCTTGACACTGGTGCCCATAGAGATGTCCACAAAGCACACATTGCTAATGCTTGCAGGAGACCTGTTCCCAGCAGACTGGTCCTCGGGGAGGAAGAGGCATTGCTGGCTGGGCTTTTCCTTTCAGAAACCACCAACAGAGGAGTCTACGTGCTCACTTCTGGGGCCCAAGGCAGCTTCGTGCCCTATCCAAAGCCTGACCTCTATCACCTGCCCATTCCACAGAAGCCTGATGTCTGACCATTTGCCTTCTAGCTCAGTCCTCAACTATTATTTTTTAAAATTCCATTGGGTGGGGGGAGGGAGAGGCAGGGCCTCCAGCCACTGCAAATGAACTGATGCTTTCACCACCTTGTGCATCTGGCTTATGTGGGTGCTGGGGAATTGAACCTGGGTCCTTATGCTTCACAGGCAAGCACCTTAATCACTAAGCCATCTCCCCAGCCCCTAATGTTGTTTTGGCAAGTGCACGCAATGTGTGTACATATGTGCAGGCACACATATATGTTCAGTTGCATGTCCATGTGAACATCAGAGGACAACCCGGTGGTGTCTTCCTCAGAAATGCCATTCACCTCTTTTGAGATAGGGTCTCTCATTGGCCTAGACCTTACTAATTAGGCTGGAGCGGCTGGCCAGCAAGCCCTGGGGGTCAGCCTGTCACTGCTTCCCTCATGCTGGGGTTACCCGACAGGATGCTTGCCTCATCACAGGCCAAAAGTAACCATGACCATGAACTGAAACCATGAGCCAACTAAACTTTTTTTTTCTAGAGTGTTCCATACACCAATGGGACATGAACACATTATTAACCTCAATGACCATGGGTTTCCTTGAGCACTGGCAGCATCATATGGGTTTTCTTCTTCCTTCTTTGTCCCCCTCTCTCTCCCCCCTCTCTCTGTCATCAGTCCAGCAGGTGGTTTTAAGCTAGCTAGTAGATGTTTTCCAAAGCCACGTTTGTAGTTACTGACCTCCGTTCGTCTGCGCCCACTGACAATCGCTTTTGTCTTTCTTGCTTCTGTTTAGGTTTGCTGTGCTATTCCTTTCCTAGCTTCCCAAACTGGTCTACATAATTGATTTTAGACCCCCCCCCACCCCCATAGGAGCCTTTACAACTGTAAAATTCTTATGTCTCAAATTTTGACAGTTTCACTAAGTGGAAAGTAAAGTTTCTCTAATCACCTTTTTCTTCAACCCATGTGTTCTTTGGCTGTGGGATCATCGATTCTGGAGGGGTTTGTTTGTGTAGCCCAGACTGATCTCAAACTCACGATCTCCTTGCCTCAGCTTCCCAAGTGCTAGGATTGCAGATGTGTGCCACTGTGTCCAGCTTGATTCCAGCCATCTGGCCCCACGTGTGGCTTACCCTGGTGAGCACTCAGCCGTGGCTGGGTGCAGGCCCCAGTGATGTGATTGACAGCATCACTGTGACTGCTCTGTCCTTCCAGACTTGGAGGGAAACACTGGGTGCATGTAGAGACATCATCTTCACACACACCCAGACAGCACTTCCCAGAGGGGGTGTGCATGTGCACAGATGCTGCAGGCAAGGATAGGCCTCTAGGCCTTGTAGCAAAGTCCAGCTTGGTTGGTCTACGCTACTGGAGTCTCTTTGCTGCCCCTTTGATCAGCACAGAAAACAGATGGCTACCTCTGCAGTCTGCTCTGGCTTCATGGGGTATGGGTTTACTAATTCAGAAGAAAAAACATGATAGCCACTAGCCTGGAATGTTATGAGACCAGAGAGTGTCACCCTTCCATCCACCCATCCAATTACCTCTTCATTTGTCCATCCGGCCACCCAGCTACAGCTGCCTCACTAGCCCCTCACCTGCATCCTGCCTACGGACTCTGCCCCACCATTCAGCACTCTTCCACCGGGCTTGTTCCCAATTCCAGGGCTGTCTCTTCCGTCTTGTCATGGCCTCAACACAACTGCTCTCCAGGGAGTCTCCCCTGTCTGTCCTGTCAGTTCCCTTACTCACCCATGTTCATGAGGGTAGGATCATGTATGTTGTCCCTATGTGCGCTGGACACATGGAGCACTTGGGAGAGTGCAGTGTGTTCTCGCCTCAGAGCTTCCAAGCAACAAGGAAGGTCAAAGTCAAGACTCCTGAACAGTCTTGAGACTCTTCCCTGGCACAGAGGAGCAGGCTTGCTCAGTCCTATGGGGGCTGGCCAGTGTGCACAGCAGGCTAGGCTGCTCATGAGAATTTCTGGAGCTGACACAGTGAGGCTGTGCCACAAGCCAGCAGGAACATGAGGCTGTCTCACACAGTGGCTCTGCTCCACGCATGCTGCTTCGAGAGCCAGTTCATATGTCTGAGCTGGATCAGGTTCAATGACCCTTCACTGGGTGGCTACTTTCTAATGACACACAGCCCTTCTGAGTCATTTAGCGTGTGCCAGGCAGATGTTCAGAACTTCCTCCCATCAGTTGCCTCATTTGACCTAACAGTGGCATCCTGAGGGGGGTGGTGGTTATTTTCACTTCAAGGATGAGAAGCTATGTTAGCTTCCTGCAGCCTCCAGCATGGACTCAACTCCTGGAGACTTGTTTAGCCACACTTCCTGCTCAGTACCATATTACTGTATGAAAGTATCTGTACGCTAGAGCTGCACCAACCCCAAAGCTCGTGGGTTTTAGTTTTGTGAGACTACGTCCAGCTGTGTTGGAGAACTTGCTACATGGATGTTATATTTATAAACAGCACAGAGGCAAGTGAGTATCCGATTTGCACTTGGTAGTCTACCCCCATGCACAGACTCTTCGCATCTCTGTGAAACCAATGCCCCTGATTTACAACTGCACTGAAAGAAGGGACGGAGGCACCGTAAAATCCATCAGTTAAGCGCGTTGATGATTTCTTGACTCCCTCCATTCGCACAGAGAAAACAGATGTGCAACCCTACTCAGCAAACATTCCTGCAGGAACGGACAACAAACAGTGACACCTTGTGGATAATGTAAGAAACAGCCTTTCTTGGCAGCAGTTCTATTTGGAAAGGGAGTGCTCAAGTAGGACAGAGGCCAAGAAACAGTGGTGGGCACTGGAGTCAAAGCACTGGTAAAGTACGAGGAAGAAAGCTTTATTTGTGGCTGAAGAGTTTCTCTTGTGAGAAGCCTGGGTGGAGGGTCATGCCCCAGACCCATGGCCTGTCAGGACAATCCTGTGTTCCACTCAGCCTGGCCTTCCCCAAGGATTTCCGAGTGGTAGGGCCCATTGCAGATGGGAACACAGGCACATATGAAATCCCGAGACAAAGAACACTCCAGGCACACGCCCCACAGCGCTGAGCTGCACTGCCACACGACCCATGGGAGTGAACACTACACCTGGCAGGCCCCACAGGAACTCCAGGCCCCTCCAAGGGGTGGGGTCTCAAGACACTTCAGTGCAGCCCGCAGCGGAGGCTGTGTGAGTGGGGGTGAGCTCGAGTGGACCAGAGAAACCTGTTACTCAGGAGGAGAAGCATCTTGGTCAGTGATGGGAGCTGTACAGGACAGCTGATTGCTATGCACAGAAACTGTTCTGCATGTGACTTTACAAATAGAAAAGGTGGGATTTTAAAAACATGTTAGCTAACAGCAATGCCTCTGAGGAATGGCTTACATTCATAGCTGCAATGGGATTATGTGAGGAATGTCACTGCTTGGCCACCTGGGCTTGTATGTGTGCGTGTGCATGTGAAGAGCTTGTTCTTGTTGCAAGGATTGTGACTGGGGTGCCTGCTGGGAAGCCAAACTGCATCTGAAGAGGAGTGCGCCTGGGGCAGAGGGTCGACGAGCAGATCCACCATCTGCTGAGGAGCAGTGGCACGTGCAGGCATGGCATCTCCTGTGGCAGCACTTACTGTCCAGGGAGGAGCAGTGTTCTCCAGAGTTCACCATCAAAGGAAAGTGCCCTCCGTGCTCGTGGATGACCCTGCGCAGCACCGTGCTGTGAAGCCATCGCTGATTTGGTGGGAGATGACCTGCTTCGGCGCACACCCTCCGAAGTGCCGAGCAGAGCTGAGCGAGCACCTGGTCCTCACACTGCCCAGCACAGAGGTGACTCCACCTGGGCTCCTGTCACTCTCAGGAGGACAGCTTAGAGTAGCTGGGAGGGGACAGCTTTCGTTTCACATACTTGAGCACATAGAGTGGAAGACAGCTGACTACAGTGATAGCCGACACTTTCCACAAGAAAGTCACAGTTGTGATGAAGGCAACATCTGTCAAGAGGAGACAGAGAAGAGTGAGAGCCAGCTACACGCTCCCAGCCCTCAAAGCCACAACGGTGACAAGTGCATCCCCCACCACGGTCCCCAAAGCCATGGGCTCCAGCATGCTGTGCACACAGAGCTACGCTCTCAGCTTGAACGTCCTGTCTGCTCAGTTCCTGCTCCTCTCAGCACAATGAACATGGCCTGAGCACAGCCTGAGCACAAGGAAGGGCATGTGCATGGCCAGTGCCACCACATACCTTCCAATAGGGAAACAGTGATTTCAGCAGGACGTGTGGGACACTGCCATGCTGCTCACTCAGGACACCACGTAGGAACCTCTGCCATGTCTGCTCCACCCAGGCTGGTGTTCTCCCAAGGCAGAGCTAACTTGATGAGGCTCTGAGCAGGGGAGGGCAGGTAGCTACTCCTGCCTCTGGCACAGTGCTCAACTATGTCTACTCTGAAGCACATTCTAGCTGGCTGTCCCCAGGCATTCTCACCATCACAGCAGATGAACCTAGACCCATCCTAATGAGGTGGCACTGGCCACGAAAGGTATTCAAAGTCTTTGTGGGAAGAGGCAGGCATGAAGGCTGATATTTGGTTTGAGAATGTAAATTACGAGTTCCCATCAGATTGCCATCAGAAGCTGGGACTATAGGATTTGCTTACTAGGAGTTATACGGACTTTGACAAAAATAAGGGGTGTGGGGAAAACAAGTACTGTCCATCTAGGGGATCAGAGCCCATAAAGGAAAGGCACTAGCCATGCTCAGCCTCAGCCGGAGAAAGCCTGCAATGTTTCTCAGCTTCCCCACTAGAATGTAAAAAGAAAGCCGGTTTTAGGGAGGGACAGACTGGATCCCATACCTCCCTTCTCAGCCACACCACACCTAGGAGATGCTAAGACTAGGAAGGCAGTCAGTGTAAAGTGGTGAGTTAGAGGAACTTCCTTCCTTCCTTCCTTTCTCTCTCTCTCTTTATTTAAAATCACTTAAGCATGCTTGCCAATGCGGTTTTGCTAAATGTCTATACTCTTGAAGGGAATAATAACTTCACCTACCTAAGAAAGCGCCAAGAGATACTCTGCCTATACCTGTGCCAAGAGAAAACAGGATAAAGAAGGTGAAGGACAGAGTCAAGGAGGCATCAGGACATTACAAGTGGTTAGCTACTGATTAAAGAAACACATTAAAAAGCAGTAAGAATGTCAGCGTGAAGTGCATTTGTGCCTGTGGTTTTAACCCCTTCATTCCACTGCCTGCTACCACCAATGCTTTTGAACTGAACTGCAATACAAGTTATGTCATTGTAACTTGGAAGCTCATGTACAGACTGGCTCCATGCGAGTCTCTAGAAGTGTCCACCTCAGAATGCCACTGTGTCTGAGCATCCACTGGGCTTTGCACACTTGTTCACATATACAAGACCCACACTGTGCACTGTCTGACCTGGAGACAGACAGCATGAGCTGCAGTCTGCAGAGGGGAGCATGGAGCTCTGGTGACAGTCCTGCTCATGGTCCCATGGTGGGCTGGTTTCTGTCACTAGGAAACTCCTGTCCGTAAAGTCCACTGCATGTCTGCTCATTGCAGCACTGTTCTGGGTATGACAGTTAATATTTCTAGTCAGTATATTTATTGCTTTGTGCTCTGTGCATAATGTTGATGATGGAAGCATGCTGCTATGAAAGCAAGCCAGCCTTTCTCCATGCTGAGCACAGCAATTCATGTCACATGGGAGAGCACGGTAATGCGATTTCCAAGTACAAGAAGTGGAAACAGTCTAAGTTGATTCTTAACTTTTACATATCATTTGTTTACTTTTGGTGAATGTTTCTTTTATTGCAAAATGAATTCTGTATTTCTCCAAAGTGTCTGAAGAGTGATGTCTTGCACTGACTGCTCACACATACTGTGGCTTTAATCCAAGAGCCAGAATGGCTTTGTGCTCTTCAGTGTTGTCCCACACACATACCATCCCGAAGTCTCAGTGTCTCTATTTGCAGTGCAGGGAAATTGATGCGACCAACTTGTGGACAGCTGCCCAGGATGGTGCCTGTTGCTGCTGTCAGAGGTATGGACATATCAGGGACATGTGCAGCTTTTCTCTTTCTGAAACCCTGGAGCCTTCCTTTTTGGTCCAGGAATTGCTCTGCTTGCATTCAGGTGATTGTGACTGTGTCCTAATGTGCCAGGAGGATGCGGGGACCATCACCCCGGGGGTGGAGTGAGACCTGGCACGTGCATAGTCTTCTTTTCTCTGCCCTGATTTCATAAACCCCAGGACCAAGGTGCAGTGATGCAGGGCTCTAAGCAGGAAGCTAGTGACAACAGCCTCTGGCTGAAGAAGAAAAATTGTTTTAGCTCATGACAGGGTGGAATGGGTGAGGGTGGGCCAGTGCTGAGGGACACAGGAAGTGTTGGTGTGAGAGAGGACAGGTCTGCAGCTGCACAGATGGAAACCCTGAAGAAGCTAGCACCAGGCTGAGTTTGAGTGGTCTACTCTGGAGTGAGGAGGAGGGGCTCCTGGGGATGTGCCAAGCCTTCTTCTAGAAAAACCTGAACTCTGCTGTAAAGCAAACCCAGCTCACATGAAAATGTGAAGTACCAGTTCCTCTGACTTGCTCTGTCTCAATGTGTTAAGAGTGACAAGAAGGTGGGGTAAGGGGTGATGATGACTGGAGCTATCTGTCACTCACTAAGCAGGTGCCTGCCTAGCACATCTCGTGCAGTACTGTGCTTTCCCAGGGAACTGGGCTTGGGACTTCAAACCACAGTGGGCTGGACTGGGACTGGTACAAGGGATGCACTAGAAGCAGCAGGGAGTTAGACTCTATCCAGAGTGTGTGGGTGAAGATGCTGCCATCATATGACAAGATGCCTAGGGCTACTACAAGGTGTCTTGTTGGGATACTGTGACCTCTCCAGATAGCCAAGGACAGGGAATCGAGCACAGGTGGCTCCTGAGCTCCCAGACTTCTCAGAAGTGCCTGACTTGAAGCAGTTAGCTGCTTCCAGCACATGCTTCCAGCACAAAAATACAAATAGCATAGCTCTGTGGGGAAAGTTATTTGGAAAAACACCTTTTTTTTTTTTTTTTTTTTTTTTTTTCAAGACAGGGTCTTACTGTAGTCCAGGCTGGCCTTGAACTCACAGTGATCCTGTGTTTATTTTTTTGGAAGTATTTTTATTTATTGATTTGGAAAAGATGGTAAAGACCTTAATTATTATTATTTTTTTTGGTTTTTTGAAGTAGAGTTTTTTACTCTAGCCCAGGTTGACCTAGAATTCACTATATAGTCTCAGGGTGGCCTTGAACTCACAGCGATCTTCCTACCTCTGCCTCCCAAGTGCTGGGATTAAAGGCATGCGCCACCATGCCTGGCTCATTGCAAAGATTTTTATCTTTCCATGAAATATGCTTTTGTGCTATGAAACTTTCTGTTATAGGCATTTGTTGTACCTAAAATTTAATTTAATTTATTGTATCTATAATTGAAGACTTTAAGAAGTAACGATGAAGGGTTAAAAATCACTTGCAGATAATGATTCAAATGAGTTCCAAGCCACTTACCAAAATACTCATTTAGAAAAGCTAGTGAGGCCACATAGCAGCCCAAACTGAGGAACTCTGCCACAACCATCAGCCAGTGCCATGTCCGGATGGTGAGAGCCACCATAAGCAGCTCGGTCAGGATCAGGGCTGTGAAGGAGATGGCCACAACATGGACAAACTCTGCCTCGAAGAGCAACAATGCCCCGTACATGAGGATGCCTCCTGCAAGAGAGAAAGTCGAGTGGCCTTTCAGGCAGCTTCTTCGCCTGGCTTGTAAGGGGCGTTACCATGTGGGCCAGCAAGGGACTGCAGGAGTGGGTGGCTCACCCACACCTGAGGATAGTCAGGGATCAGGACCATATCCACTCTTCACTTGGATGGACAGTGCAGTGACACCCCAGACTGTGTGTAGGAGATGGCACTGGCTTGGTCAGAAGCATCACAAACTTAATGTGAGCAGGAGAGCCAACCTGCACTTTGAGTGTGGTTGAGATTTATTTCACAAAACCTCCCAAACCTGCTAGCCCATGAAGCACATCATAACCTCTCATTTATTGAACTCCAGCAAAGTAGTAACTTGGTTATAACTGAAGTTTGTCTAAAGAAAGCTATTGGTAGGAATACAATGTAAAAAGTGTGGCTAATATTTTCTGAATTAACATTTAATTAAAAACATGTTGGGGGCTGGAGAGATGGCTTAGGGGTTAAGGCGCCTGCCTCCTAAGCCTAAGAACACTGGTTCCAATCTCCAGCGGTTCCAATCTCCAGGTAGCCAGATGCAAAGTTAGCCAGATGCAAAGTGACCACAAGGGGGCGACGCATTTGGATTTCGTTCTCAGCAGCTGAGACACTGCTTGACCTTTTTTTTTTTTTTTGGTTTTTCGAGGTAGGGTCTCACTCTGGCTCAGGCTGGCCTGGAATTTTGTAGTCTCAGCAGCTGAGGCGATCCTCCTACCTCTGCCTCCCGAGTGCTGGGATTAAAGGCGTGCGCCACCACGCCTGGCTTGGCGCACCCATTTCTATCTTCCTCTCCCTCTCTCTCTCTGTCTCTGTGTTTCTCTCCAAAAAAAAAATAATAATAAAAACATGTCGGTTTGTGGCTGACATATATCAATTAAAGAGTATTAATTCACACTGCTGGATTATCAGTTTGCAAGATAAACAGAGCAGTGTCTCACTGTTGATGAAATTTTAAGCCATTGGGATTAAACCTACAGGCAGAAACAATATTGTTAAGTGTATGTGTGTGTGCCTACATATATACACATCCCCCCACCTCCTTTGGTCTAGTAAACCAAGCAACTATCCTACCTTGGTAAATGCTGATTAAAACCCAGATGAGGAAGGTCTTGAAGGACAGGGATCTCCCCTAGGGACAAACAGTAGAATAGTTTAATTAGGAGAGACAATAGCATACTTGACTGGTGTGCTCTCAAGGAGCAAGGAATAGGCAGGTGTCAGGTCACCTCAGATGCTGTCCTGTCCCCACCTGACAGGACACTTCAGGTGCCCCTGCTGAAGCTCCTGGGTGGGCACCTGTACTGAGTGCCTGTGGTCTCATGCCCTCTCTTCTGTCTGTGGGAGTCTGAAGTCACAGCCTATGTTATTGGCTTTTTAGTAACCTAGGTGTTAATGTCTGGGATCAAGACTGTGATCAAAATAATTTAGTTCTACTTCTATACTTGTTTGAAATAGTTCTGTATTTACATTTTAGTTTCCTGAGACCAAAAATAAAAATACAAATAAAACCCAAAAAGTGATAGCTCTTGAGTAGGTTTGACCATCACAATTGGAGTAAACATTTCCTGTCCCTCAAATCCTTTCGGCCAGTCTGGTCCAGACAATGCCTTCCTGTGCACTCAGCTTCGCTTTTCAAAGTAAGCACAGGCTCTTAGAGGTGGGCCAGAGACAAAGATCCTTCCCATGGCTGTCCTCACTCAACCGTGTTGAAGCTACTCCAATCAAAGTGGACTCAGCTACAGGCCCACCCACCCTTGCATCAGTGCCAGCGGATGCCTTATAGGAGGGGAGCCAAGTCAGCCAAGTGAGACAAAAATCCCAGGGCTGACTCGTGCTTTGGCAGCTCAGTTATTTGGCACAGCCCCTCATTTTAGGAGTCTTAGGGGGACACTTGCATGCACAGGTGAGGAAACCTGGGAAACCAGCCCTTTCCTCTAGCCCCTAGTATGGTTCCTGGCTCAGTGGTGTCTATGATCAGAGTCCAAAGCTCTGCATGTCATCTGGGGCTCCCACCCTAGGAGAGAGTTCCTCATGACAAATGGATGTGGCCAGTGCCCATACGGGAAGATGAACCATCACAGGGGCCCAGAAGACACAGCAGGGACTCATGATGGCACTGACATGCCCAAGTCCAGACCAGATCCTTCATCAACCCAGAAGCTGTTGTGGACTTTGGGAGATCAGAAAAATGTGTGGTAAACAGAAGCTGTGCGGGAGTCCTGCATGTGCTAAGGAGTAGCAGCAGGTAGTCTTCTGTAAGTCTAGCTGTACTTTAATGACTTAAGGACTGTCCTTCATTCTGTGAGCATCCATCTGGGAAGATGCTGAGCTTGAGTCCTCACTCTAGTGAGCACAGGAAGTATTCTAAGACACCACATTTCATTAAAGGTAACAATGATTTGTTTTTTAAAGCAGAAAACTTTTAAGCATTTACACAATTTAAACAGGTTCTCTTAACACCGTTTTTCCAAGTGTGCTACTCTAGTCAGACAGTAGGAGATGTTTGGTCTTTGGACACAAAATTTAGCTGTAATTAAGCACATGGCTAATTTTACTTAAGGATCTTAAAAGGAACTTTAACTTTTTGCTATAAGAAATAGTTTATTCTGTAGCCAGATTTTCTGAAATGCATTCAGATTATTTATGTAAGATAACGATCAATGTAAGATATGGAAAGTTAAATGGGGACCTTTGTGTCACATGTCTTGTTAAGGGCTGCAAGCACAGCAAGGAATTTAAGGCAGCACACTGACTCTGCTCGAGGGAGTGCTTCAGAATACAGATTAATAAAACCAAGAAGAACAGCATGGGCAGAAACACCACCAACAAATAATTTGAGAAAAATATCCATAAATCGTGCTAATTGATATATATACACAAACACACATACACATATATACATACACATATAACAACATATATACATATATATGTGTTGTTGATCTGCCTTCATCTCTGAGAGACAAAAATCTCAACATACTTGAGGTAAACATTCATTACCCACGGAAGCAATTCACTTCCTATGGACCTCAAGTTACTCATAAAAAGCTACTCTGCCCAGCCCCAGAATTCTCTCACTTGGATTGAGATTCACTCACTCACTCACTCCCTTCAGAATCTCTCCTGTCCAGGTGGTGAGCACATGGGCTCCAGACAGACACCTGGCACAGCCCTTTGTTATGTCCCAAGCACCTGACTATATCTGAATGCCTCAATTTCCTCTTCTGTGAAACAAAGATGATAATAGCATATGCCTCGTATTAAATAAGCCATAACATGAAATATACACAAACCCTGAATCATAGTAATTCAATAAACGACACACTGACACATTGCCATTTGAGTATTAGAGACTTCAAGAGACACATTTCAATTGTAGATCAACCAAAAATGTAAAAGGAATTTTAAGAAAGGACTAATATACCTGAAGGAAAGTAAAATTATGTGAAAGCACTCAAAATGAATACAGGTTACAGTGATCTGCATAAGAGGATCAGAGGATGCTAAAGGTAACACATGTAGATTACATGGATGTACACTGTTGAGTATATATAATTACACATGAGGACATCTGTCCTGTCATGCTGGTGTCAGCAGGGGACACTCCCAGCTTCTCTGAAGTGTCAGATCTCCCTCTGTCTTGTAACTACTTCCCTTGTTGTTATATCCTCCCAACCTACCTCCTTAGTTTCTTTGATTCCTACTGCAGAATAGCAAAAGGATTATTGTGGCATATTCTCATAGTTGAAATAATTTAGGGGAGGATGGAGTAGAAAACACATGCAACTAAGCAATGAGAGAAAATAACACAAGAACTCACCAAGAACACATCTCTTGAGCAGAGGCTAGGCCGATAACACAGTGATGCCACAGAAAGAACTTTTGAACTAACTGTGCATTTTGCCACTTTTCTGATGGCATTTCTGAACCCATGAGAAGTAGAACGTAGACAGTGTGCAACCGGGCTGGTGGCTAAGAAGCCTGGGTTAATCTGTATCCATGTTAGCATCAGGTGCATGCTATCATCAAATCTGTTTGGTCATTTTTTAAGCCACTTTCCTTTAAGATCACAGGGCTAGACTTCTAGAAGAGCTGAAGTCAGCCCCACCACAGATCCCGCACCCACCAGGTCATGTAGAGGCTGCTGTGTCCATTCAGCAATAGCTGGCTGGCATTGAGAAATGAACACAGGGATCATATTGGCTACAAGAGCAGGATATCCCGTTTTCCAAAAAATCCTTGTTCTGTCCCTGAGTCCCAACCAGGACCCCTTGCTGCCACATTCTGTGTCCTGGTCATCTGTTACTGGCCAATACCGTTCTTCTTTGAAATTTTCAATGCAAGATAGTTAAGGTAATCTACAAAGAGAATATTTATTACATCCTCTTTTCTTTTTTTCAAAGTAGGCTCTTGCTCTAGTCCAGGCTGACTTGGAATTCACTATGTAGTCCCAGGGCAGCCTCGAACTCATGGTAATCCTCCTATCTCTACCTCCCGAGTGCTGGAATTAAAGGCGTGTACCACCATACCTGGCTATTTCATCCTTTTTATATTCTACTCTCTTTACTTTTTGTTGTTATTCACTATTCATTATTTTAAAATTATTCATTATTTTAAAATGATATAATAGCACAATACATGTTTCATAAGTTAATATCACTTTGAGAATGTCCTACAGGAAAGAAAAAAGAGTGGTCATTCACAGGACCCTTGTGAAGGGCTATATGCTACTATGTACGAGGTATATGCAAATGGAACAACATCAAACCAGTCTGTGCAACTAGCTAGTGACACATATAAATGTGAACTGTGAACCAAATTCACACTCACAGCTGAGCCACCTCAGGGCATGGGCTTGCTTGGCTAGTCACTCATTTGCCCTGCTCCAAGCTCCCCAGCTTCCTGAAAGGACACAGGTCATCTGGGTCAAGAAGAGACATTTGCAGGGTTAGGAGACACCTGCACATATCAAGTTCCTGCCTCACTGAGTGAGCTCATTATGAGCAGTTTAATAATTTAGAGAACTAGACTTCAAAAGAGGAACAAGAAAATATTTGTTACAAACACACAAATTTCTGTGAGGAATGCAGACTATGGATCTTAGAAAGAAGGAAATGCTGCTTTGTTATGTGGGAATCACTCCAGCATTCATATACCATATAAGTCTATCTCCAGTTGACAGAGGTAGTGGGTATGGTTTAGGCTGCAGAAACAGACCAATGGACAGGTGTTTAGATTGAGATTGGCTAATCTCATTAGAACAGTAAGGCAGTGTAGTGTCTCATGTGTTCATCCCGAAAGCCTCATCCTTAAGTTCCCAGCTGGTGGAGCCTTTGGGAAGTGGAGGTGTGTCACTAAGGGCAGGTCTTGGGGGTGTTATAGCTCAGCCCTTCTTACTAGTGCTAGTGAGTGCTCTCTCTCTCTCTCTCTCTCTCTCTCTCTCTCTCTCTCTCCTCCTTCTCTGCTGTGTGGAGGTGTGATGCCTGGCTGTCTGCTCTTGCCATGTTAAAAATTGCTCCTTGAAATTGTAAACTGAAATAAACCCTTTTGTTTCATAATTGCTTCTGTTGGTCCCCCAACAACAAGGCAACCTGTAATGTGTCCATGTTTATACTATTTGATTAAAATTACTATTTATCAAGTTCATACAAAAAAGATCCCCAAAACCAGGCCTGGCATTGCCCCTTTAATCCCAGTACTTAGGAGGCAGAGGTAGGAGGATCACTCTGAGTTTGAGGCCATCCTAAGGTGCTACAGAGTGAGTTTCAGGTCAGCTTGGGTTTGAGTGAGTCTCTACCTCAAAAATAAATAAATAAATAAATAAATACAAACAAACAAATAAATAAATAAAAATAACAAAACAACACAACACCAACAACAAGCTCGTTCCAACAAAACAGGCTATTTTGTTGCAAAGTACAGTATCTCCCTTGGTTCCTGGATTCATAATATGCTAAATGATCAGTGCCATTACCAGGAACAACATGACCTGCAGCATCCTAACTCCACTGGGATGCCCAGGTTAAGGGGAGGGAGAATTCTGCCACAAGCTGGGCCCACCTTGCATTTGTGCTGCAGCATTAAGCAAACATTTGCAGAGTATCTGGAGATGAGGAAATGCATGAGCTACTAAAACTATAATTATTCACAATAACTTCCTGTAGCTTTTGGATCTCTGACCCTATTATGATCTTATCACAATGGTCTCATTATTTTAGGGTTTTATACTTAAAGTATTTCTTCTGGCTATAATATGTGTAATTTGGAATAATCTCTCTAGTAGCTACAAATGATATCATCATCATGATAACAATGCTTGATACTTGTAACTCTTTTATGCTGTATGGGTGAGCTAGGGTTATTTATCCTGATTACAGAATTAGATGCATACTTTGAATTCCTCTTTAGAGGCTTTACATTTTTGTTTTTATTAAATTTTTGATTTGGTACTTACAATAACACCATTAAACCCACAGGTAGCTGACAGAACTCAGACGCTGTGGTCTGAGGGACAGGTAGCCATGCCCAGTACATCAGTGTCTTTCCTGACAAGCAGGTTCACAAGCTAAAGTCCTCTCCCCTGCCGCTGCTGGGAGAACAATGAAAAGCTGGTCCAACCCCAACCTGCTGCCTGGGACCCAACTCTGAATGGAAAAGTAAGACCAGTCTCTGTTGCCAGGGGCCCAAAGGCCCCTGAATTATGGCCTTGGTTCCTATCTAATGCCTTCCTGCTTTTCCCCTCCCCAACCACTATTCAGTGCATCCTTGGCTTCCAGCATGTATGCTGGGTCGCATGGCATGGAAATTTCCCCACTCCCCTAAAACATGTAAATAAGGACACCTAACTTTGTTTCTCAAAACTAAAGCCTTTCTTTGGCTTTAGAACCACATCGTTCTCTTTCATAGTATAATAATCTTTCCTCTTAACCTTGCAGTGCCTAGCAATACTTTCGCAAGACCCTTGTAATAGGAGAAAAAGATGATGACATCAAATTAAAAGAGAGACTAATAGAGGGAGAGGATATGATGGAGAGTGGAGTTCTAAAGGGGAATGGGGGGAGGGAAGTATCATGGTTTATTGTAAGTATAAAAGTTGCCAATAAAAAATTGTTTTCAGTGTGTATCTAATGAACTTGGCATAGTTTTTTTTTTTTTTTTTTTTTTTTTAAATTCTTATAGTAATATGGCTCAACCAGCATCTACTCTAGATCTCATTACTCAGCAGTCAGTTGAACTGTTCCTTAGGGGGCAGCTGGAATAGTGTAGTCTGGATTAGAGTCAGCTGAACTTGAGCCTCATCTGTTAGTTAGGGGTTATCTGGACTACAGTCTAGTCTGTTAGTTATGGGTCAGTTGGGTTATAGCCTAGTCTGTTAGGGGTCAGCCAGACTACAGTCTAGTTTGTTACCAGTCAGCTGGACTATAGTCTGTTAGTGTTTGGTTGGCTTAGTAGCTAGTTTCTTGAATACCTTATTGAATTCTTCACACCCCCCCCCCCGTTACATTGCTATTGCTTTAAAAATCTGAGTTGATCACGTCAAGTTATCCACTGTATACTCTTTAGTTGAGGGTTTTGTTCTCTGTGCTGGATCAGGCAAAGTTAGCCATGTGGAAAATTCTGAAGTGACCACATCTATTCTGTGTCCTTACAGTCTCTATCTTTAAACCCACTGTTTCAAACAATTTTACTTATAAGTGCAAAGTTTCAAGCTGAGCAGGGTCTCTGCACGCCATCAACTCACCAGGCTTTTCTCTGTGGCATCACTACAGGACAGCATACATATATCTTGGCTAAGTTCATAAAATTTCCAATAATGGTTCAGAACAGTCTTAAAATTTCTAATTTTATGTGTGGCATGAGCTCCATCCCAGACAGTTGAGAATATTTTTTTCTTTTTTAGTTTGGGAAATTTCCCTCAAATTCAAACAATGCTTCAAAATGTACATGTTTTCTGTCACTGGACAAAAGGCAGCCAGGGGATCATACCTTGGTGAGGTCCTTGTACAGCTCTGGGTAGAGAATTGCCATTTCTGGCTTCACATCTTGGTCTAGTACTAACGAGAACACTGGAAACATGGTGTAGATAGTTGCATACCTTGAAAACCAAGAAAACTGAGTTATGCCTATGGTAAATGCCTGTGACCATATTTTAAGAAGAGATAGATCAAAGTTTCAAAAAACAGAGCCAAACAAAATCACATAAAAATAAAACAAAAAAATCCAAGTTGGCAACCAAAGAGATTATTCCTGAAACTGGAATTTGAACTCACAGAACATTCTAAAAGCCATAAGTGCTTATAGGGGGAGGCATCCATTTGAGAACAGAGTGATTTTAAAAAATTATTATTATTATTATTATTTTATTATTATTATTATTATTATTATTATTATTATATCAGAGAGAGAAAGAATTGGCACACCAGGGCCTCTAACCCCTGTATTCAAACTCTAGATGCGTGTGCCATCTTGTGTACATATACACCCTTGCATGCTTGCATCACCTTCTGTGTCTGGCTTATGTGGGACCTGGAGAGTCAAACATGAGTCCTTAGGTTTTGCAGGCAAGCACCTTAACTGCTAAGCCATCTCTCCCAGCCCCAAAACAGTGATTTTTTAAAATGCTAAACCACTGTAAGCTCACATGTAGTTGTCAATTTAACAGAACTCTATCAGCACCCTGTTCACTCCAGTATTCCCAACAGTTATATCCTGCAGACTGTAAGCCATCCTCCTCAGGAGGCTGTGACAGGACAGTCCTGACTGGCACAGACCACTGAGTCCACCAACCTTGCTCCTGCTGCCCTCCACATCTATGCCCATGTTACCAGCTGTGCATACCCCTTATGCCTTGTGCCACCAACTACTACCTTTAGTCACTTTGAGGGCTAATGTGTGAATGGAGCTAGGTGACAGACCACCTTTGGGGATGGCCTTCTGGACTCTGACTTTCTTACTACTGGCAGCACCTTGTAGTGGATGAGCCACACTTGTTGAATCACTTGTACATTTGCATAAGTATACCTTGTTCTTCCCAGATTTGAGTTATCACAAATAAAACTGCCATGAACATTTATCGCCCCCTTCTACTTTTTGGAAACAGGGTCTTATTCTGCTCCAAGACAGGCCTGGAACTTAGTATGTAGCCCAGACTGGTCTCAAGCTGTGGCAACCCTCTTACCTCAATCTACTAAGTACTGGAATTGAGGTGTACAACTTCATGACAGCTTGTAGACAATCTGTCACTTTTTATGGGTGGGAGAGCCACCTAGGACAGGTGCTAGTCACATGGTAGAGGAATGTTTAGTTTAGCTGCTTCTTTTAAATGCCTATGATCTATTGTAATCTGTGCTAAGAACTTGACATAGCCACTTCACATAATGCTACCTGAAATTTCATATTTTAACTTCCTGTTGGATGAGGAAATAGGCTCAGGAGACCATCTACATTTCCCAATGCCAGAGCCAGTGACTGCAGAGGGAAATATGCACAGCCAACTCTGAGATGTGAGACCCTCTTTGCCTTAATTATTCCATACTGTGGTCAGGAGCATAACAGCCCCCCAGAGGTCCACATTCTCCTTGCCACCATCAGTGAATATGGCACTTCACATGATTAAGTACCTGGATTCTCTGAAAGAGGGTGGCTATGCTGTGGGGAGTGGGAAATGCTGCTGTGGCAGAATGGCACAGACTAGCTTCTGCTTTGACTACAGAGAGTGAGGCAGCTTCAAGGGTGCAGGAGCCTCAGCCAGGCTGGGTGGCATCCTTCACTGATTCTTAGTTGGGAAGCAGATAATTTCCAGGGATCTCACGTTTAATGAAGAGCACTACTTCCCAGTATCTGCTGAAATTATTAGGAATTCTGGGAATCCTGAGAGCTATCAGCTGAGAAGGAATTTAGGATAAACTAGGTCAGCTTGCAAATGAGAGAACCTGCCTTGTCTGACCTCTGCTGGCCAGGAAGGAAGCCGAACACTATGGAGCAAGGTGCTGGTGAGATTGTGTAGGAGGGCAGCACCTAAGCCAGGCCACTGCACTCCAACCCGGGATTTTTCGCTCACGAGTGTGGTCCTGAACTTTCCGAAGCCCTCTGGCTGTTCTCATATGCAGAACAGGGATGAATGGACAGACCAGTGCTAGGACAATTCCCCCAACACCAAAGCCAGCAGTTATGATCATTATTTTCTCAGCCTCTAGTCACAAGATGGAGCCTTGGCTGAGATGAGCAAACCTGGCAGGGCATGGATGGAGAGTGACAGAGGATGGCTTTTACTTAGCTGTCACACGCTAACAGCACACTGATTTGATCTCAGCCATGACCACAGAGGACGAGAAAAATTCCAACTTATTTACTTCAGAGAAAATTCCTCTTCTGCAGACTTGGTGGGCAAGATTTCCTTAGATTTAATTGTACTTCACATGCACATTACGCTTTTGATACTTTTGTCCAAGGTCTCTGAGGCTGTGTGAATATGAGGCTTCACTGCTGACAGGGACAGGCATAGGCCATGTGTCACTCAAAGCTAAGAGGACATCTCAGGGCATTGCAGGACATTTTGTTTTCTGGTTGGTGGCTGGTCGCCTCTCATGAAGCTGTGTCCCTACCAGTACATAGGGACAGGGCAGGCTCAGGAGGCACAGCTGTGGTCTGCCTGGTTCAACCCCTGCTGATGGCAGCACTGGCATATGCCCGCCCCTTGGTTCTGCCCCTCTCATTATGTTACAGGGTCCTTTTACAAAACTTCAGATCCAACGTAGTTCTTGACATAAATTATGACTTCCCCATGAAAATAAAATCTAATGAGAAACTTAGCACAATCACAAGAGGCGTTAGGGCACAGGTGTTGTCTCCAAATTCCCCAAGCTCAGCATTGATGTTATGAATCCTAAGTGCTGGTATGTAAGGAATTATCTCAAATTACCCAAAATACTATGCATATTTTTCAAAATCGTTATTCCATATGTAATGCATTGTGGTACCATGAGCACCCATTTCACTTACCCTACCATGAGGAATCCTTGGTATAGAGGGACAGATGCAAAGTAGAATACTGATGAAAACACAGCCTTAAAAGACAAAGTGTTGTAAGTTAACAACTCAACTCATGAAGGCATTTCCAAGTACCTTAGTGTGTGCATCTCATCACCACACAACGATACCCAGTAAGCCCAGTGCTCACAGACCTCCCCTGACTGGCCCAGGCTAAATACCTGCATTGTAGAGATGATGAGGCCCCTATGCATGACGAACTGGCCAAGTGCTGCAGACCGCTTGTAGCTGTTCCGCCCATGCACCATGAGCAGCCTGCCAATGTGTCTGAACTGTGTGATGGAGAAGTCTGCTGCCAATGAGGCCTGCTTCCCCTCCTGCGGCAGAATCCAAAAGTGCCTCTGAGAAACAGCATGCTGTGAGCCATACGCTACAAAGCTGAGTTTTGGAGCTTGGTCTGACTTAAAAGACATCAGGAACAATGTCTGCATGATGCCAAAAGTGTCTCCAGGCACACCATTCACCCATCCATGTGCACTGGCCAATGGGGTGAGACAGAGGGCAAAGCCTGCACTGGTCCTGTGCACACTGCCCAGACATCAGGTGCGGATCTCAAGAACTTCAGAAGAACACGGCTTCTGCACTTTATTGGCACTAAGACAGAACTAAGCAAGAAGGCACTGACACAAAGACAAACCTAAATCATGGCTCAGTTGGCAGAAGAAAGGGGAACATGGCTACCCAGAGCATGGGCATATAAAGTGGGAGAGAGAAGCGGAGGTGCTTGGGAGCCCCGGAGGTAAGTTGGAGGCTGCAGTGCTACTAGAGCAAGACCATAAGCGCGAGTGTCCTCCAGCCATAGGAAGGAGGCTGAGGAGCTCTGACACTGCTGTTGTCTCTGTTCACCTACCTGTCATAGCCAGGCCCTGTCACAGAGCAAAGAACAGAAAGATGCATTCTGGCCGTTTTCCTCTCCCAAGACCATGGGCTGACAGAGCTCATGTGCGCTGTGCACGAACCAAGAGGACAGACCTACCTTCCCTTCAATCCCGATCCCGCAGTCTGCTGCCTGGATCATGCTGACATCATTTCCGCCATCACCTGAGGAGCACAGGAGTTGAAAGATTCAACTTCTCAAACACTTCTCCAGTACATGTTTTTCTTTTGTTACCATTAGGGCTATTTAAAAATTTTCTAGGAATGTAAAATCTAATTTTTGAGATGGGACACAATTTTGCCTATAAATAAAGAGAAGTTGGCTGTTCTTTACATTTCACTGTTGACAGGAAGGTGGCATCCCATCCCACCACCCACACCAGTGGAGGTTGGAGGGGGCTCACCGATGGCACAGGTACGCTTCCCAGTGTGCTGGCGCAGCAGGGTCACGATATGGGCCTTCTGGGTGGGCGAGCAGCGGCAACAGACTACGGCAGGGCACTGGCAGGCCAGTTCCACAAGTTCATGTTCATAGTACCTCAGGCAGACCTGGAAGACAGTACTGTGACTCCACTGTCACCATGCAGCCCTGGACTCAAGCAGCAGGGTGAGCAGAACTGGGGGAAAGCCTTGGCCATCTTTTTCTGGGGGTCCTATGACCAAGCCCTCCGTACTTTGTGGTGCACTCTGTCATGGGGCTGGAGACAAGGAGTGAGTGGACAGCTCATTGCCATGCTAAAGGACAACAAGGTGGGAAGATGAGCAGGGGTGGCCAGGCCCCTGTGGAAAAAGCCTAATTGGAGCAGCACTGAAGGTTTTGTGGAATGGCAGTATGTGGTGGGTAGAGAATGCTCAGCAGAGGCCAGACCCAGGCTTAGCAGGCACAGGACATGAGGAGTCACTGGGCTGATGTGACTGAGAAGGTGTATGTCTTCCTCTGGGACAAGTATCTGGACCACTCCACAAAAGCCTTCCTGCTAGATGGTTATAATGGTTTTAACCATTCTCAGCATGTGGCCGATGGAGATTTTGGCTGGACTCATGACACTGAATCCCTTGCTAAGGTGACAGTTCCAGGTCCCAGCTTCTCAGCTTGGCTGGATAAACACAAATGCAAAAACTCAAAGCCCTGTCTAAAGGGCATGGGCTTTCTCTCTTGAGGAACTGTGGGACTAACCCTATCACGAAGCACAGCCTCCATGTGGCACAGAATGCTACCAGCAGGAGACAGTGTGGTGCTTGGAACCCAGCTGCATGCTGCTTTCATGGCAGGTGGCAGCCATGCCCTTTGTAGGGCTGGGCCAAATGTCATTCTCCAGATACAGCCAGGTCTAGTGACATGCTACTGCCAACCCATTTCTGCCAGAGCAGGGCCTGTGGCCACCTGTGTTCTTCTGCCATCTTCCCTCTGCTCTCAGAAGCAGATCGCCCTTGGGACCCCTAGTACTCATTCACACACAGCATAACAGTTTCAGTTTCTATGTCTTCCTTTGTGTTGACTTTCATTTACACAGTGTTTATCTCATGCAATACATGGACATTATTGAATAGCAAGAATAAAATAGGCACTATCAAACCTTAAGGAACTACACTGCAGCTCAACAAATACCAGTATTTGAAAACATAGCAACAGATATCATAGCATAGTGTGTTGGGGCAGGAAGAAGGTGGGAAGGAAAGAGAAGAACCTAGAAGAGATGACTACCTAAAGCATGCATCTATGAAACCGGAAACCACACACAGTGAGTACACATAAATCAACCCCACAGGGATAGGAAAGTGCTTTTGGCCTGAAGAAGCATCTCATGGGGCACTGTGGAGACAGGTCTCACAGTGCTTCACATATTCCCTGAGCATACTGTTTTATGTGATAGCCAAGGGTCAAGGTGCCCCACTTGACTACAGGCAGGAGGTAGGAGGGAGGGAGGCAGAAGGTATCTTATGTGTGGGCACTGAAAAATACAGGGTGTTACCGTCTGACTCACCCTGTTTGGATTCTACAGTTCACAGTCTCCAAGGGTTTTATGAAGTATTTCACTGGATTCACAGAGATGAGAAAACATAAAAACCAGGGGAAGGAATTCTGGGCAACATGAAACCATCCTTACTCTGTCCCAGGGAGCTTACCTACTCAAGTACCAAATGGAACGATCCGTAAATGGAGCTACAACATGACTTTGGTACAAATACTGCAGGCTCCCTGCCTGAATCTAGGCTGGCCTAGTGATTTGCTCAATCAACAGAATGTAACTGTAGTCATGCTCTGTTGTAAGAAACCTTGCCACTTCTGCCCACATTTCCCAGCATGATGCTCTGGGGAAGCTGTTGGCATATGTGGTCTGAGATGATCAGTCCAGAACCCTCTGCAAGACTTGTGTGCAGACAGACAGCCCTGAGTGCTGCTATGCCAGCCTGGTACCAGAACCATGCTGTTATGGACCAACCCTACCTTAGGAGACAGACACATCGTGTTGCAGACCAATTTTTCCTCAGTAGTTACATGTATAGACATGCACTTGATTAGCTCAGAAGTTGGACAGACAGACAGATGAATGGATACACACATACTCTCGAAGACCAATCTTACCTCCAGAGAGTCCCCAGATATGACTAGTGCACAATCATGTTTCCTTCTAAAGGCATTCAGCTCCAAATGGGCTTCTCCTCGACTGGTTACCTCCATTAAAGAAAAACACCATGAATTGAAACATTTTCTAAAACACAGGACTTTATCAGAGGACACATAGTAGGATCCTTTGCACATAGTATTTGAATCTAAAGGTGCTTTATATTCGAAGAGAAATCCTGCTATAAGATTCTTACAAATTTTCCATCTGTTCCATCTCTATATCTCTGATAGACAATGTTTTCTGTTTTGTGGCCATTAAAGCAGGAAACTTAGAGTACACAGAACAATGCAGGTACCACACTCATCAACTGTGTAGACAAGGGACCTATGCACTAATCATCACTTCACAGACCCCCACTGCTGTTATAAATATGATCCCTTGAGAGACAGTGGTGATGACTACAAAATTTTCTAGTACTTTACAGAGATGATTTAATACAGCAATAGGCACGTAGGTAGGTATAGTGAGTAGCACTGTTGAGAATCACTTGGCTTACGAGATCACAAATATGGCCCTAGAGAATTATAACTCATGAGTCAGATACTAAGGCTCAAGAAAATTGAGTTCCACTTTATCATACATCAGGTAAAAGACAGTATTATATAAAAATCTGAGTTTTATTTAAACATGTCTTTTCTCATTTCTCATGGAATGATAGAAAATACTTTTACAAAATTGCTTCTGACAACTTTGCTATGGAATTTTACTTGTTCCATTCATTTTGATTCAGTGTCTGAAGGAGAAAGCAGTCTAAAAGTAAAATTAAGTCATAATCTTGAAATGTTATTAATTTTAGACTGAAAACATGTCAGAAACCAATGCACTGGGTTTTGACATACTTTCTGTGACAATTTTATAGAGGATAAAGGATGAGTCATAGGAGTGAAATAAATGAAAAGTTTCATGTGGCCCAAATTAATCTCAGATTCATCTATAAGTAGGTAGGTTTTATTGTGAAAATTTTAATTTGTAGTGCGATAACTCTGAAAAGTCAACAAAATTTGATTGCAAGTTTTATCAGAAGCATTAATAATTTAATTGCACGTAGTAGTCTGCAGGGCCTCATTTGTGATTCTGATGTTTCAGAATAAAATACATTTCCATGTAAATGACACTGAAATAACCATTTCTGTAGGTGCAAGTACTTCATTCTGACAGCCACAGCCACATGGTGTCTGCTTGCTCACCATCAATCAAGACCCAAGGAACTTCTATTTCTCATAGGAATTAACTTTACTCGTCCCTAATATGTACAGTAGACACATCAATTCAGATTCGTTCTATTGCTTTCTTTGCACTAGTTAAGGAAGACCGTTGCATCTCAAATCAGCAGGCTAGAGACGTGGCCTGTGTTGTATCTGCACCTGTCTCCCAGGAACTGCCTTTGCCCCCTTGCACAGTAACTAGGAAATGTATTTGTTTAAAAAGATACAACATACATTTTTATAAGTTGAATAGAAATGATGGCAGCATGTCTATTGAAAAACAGGCAAATAGTACTCATCGTGCATCAGAAAATGCTTCTTACAGCTTGTCTATCAAAAAGCTGTGAAAATCATGTGTATAGATCTTTATTGTGAGATAAAACATTTAAAGATTCAAAGCGATTGAGAAACATACTCACTGGTCTGAAAATATGAATGTCTTGTGTCCTGGACACCAAGTGTGAACTTTTGGCAATGCAAGTTGCTGTCTCGAGCTTGTCGCCTGTTAGCATCCATATCTACAAAACGATTTCAGCTGGTGAACTTCAATAATACTATTTCAATGCCACCTAAGTGTACCCCACTGTGAACAGACATTTGTATACCCACGGTCACGGCATTTATCACAATAGTGGAAAGGTGGAGACACCCAAGTGTACATGGATAGGCAAATGGCCAGGTGGGATGTGTCATGTCATTCAGTGTAGACAAATGAATAAACACAAAAAGTGGCATATCTTTCAGTGTACTTGGATAGACAAACCATGTAGTGGTGTGAATGTAAAGTGTCCCTCATAGCCTCCACAGGTCTGTGGTTAAACCTCATACTCAGTTTTCACTGGTAGCAATTTAGGTGTGTTACTGGGGTCAGACCTTGAGGTTTATTAGTTCAGCTCTACCGGGCGGTTAGCTAGCTCACTTGGACTACTTCCCTCCACTGTTGTCTCGCTTGTTCTAAACTTTTCCTGCCACAAGGAAGCTTCCCTCAGTACTGTGAACTGAAATAAACCCTTTCCTCCCATGTGCTGCCTCTGATTGGGTGTTTTGTGCAGCAACAAGAAAGTAACTACAACACATGGCTAAAGTGTGGTCTGTCCATAAGTGCATGTCATTCAGTATACACAGGTAAATAAGTGGATACATGAAATGTGATCTGTCCAGAGTGGCATGCCATTCAACCTTAAAGGAAAGGAGTTGCTGATATGTGAATGACAAATGGACCTTGAGAATGCTACGCTGAGTGGCATCAGTGCAACACATAAGAACAAATCCTGCCCAGTCCCACTTATGTGAGGGGTCCAGAACCGTAAGATTCATAGGGACAGTAGTAGAATGGTGGGTACAGGGGCTGGGGATTAACTGGGGGTTTAACTTGGGAAGATGGAGATTTCTGGAGATGGATGATGGTGACACCTGCAGATCACAGTGAGTGTATTTTATTCTCTCAACTGTGCCCCTAAAGGTGTCTAAAAGGCAAGTTTTGGGGGGCATTTTGTACCACAATAAAAAAGCACTAACTTGTTTGAGGAAACCAAGTCAGAAAGAGCTGTTTGGTTGTGCAGCAGTGCTCTGGAGGCACATGGCTAACTATGAGTTTTGCTGTCATCTGGACGAATCTAATGTTGATAGTTGAAGATGCCCAAGGACAATGTTAATACAGCCTTCCATCCACCCAATGTGATGGGCAGCACAGAGCTAGAGGAGCACAACCTTTGCTTTAACTTTTCACCTGTGAAATTCAACTGACCCAATAGCCCATGGCCAAGCCAAAAGGTACTTACATCAAATAAAACATATCAACCAATGCTACTTTAGTATTAACAACTGCATATACATGGATATACGATATGTGTGTATGCCTAGACCTTGGCTGCTTAGACTGTGGGTCACAGTACCATATAGGATAACATAACTGAATGTGGGGGTTGTGGAAAATTTGGCAACAATGAAAGGTTTCTGAATGGGCAAACACCAAAAAATAACTGAAAATCATCCAATGGACAATGAATCTAAGGTTGTTTCTTTGAATGCTTGTCCATGTTGCATTGTATGACTTCACTGCCGCCTTAGTTCTGAACACACAGCATGTACATGTTACACTGCACATGCCATGCAATGTCAATGAACATTGCTTGGGCCACCTCAGCTCAGAATGGAGGTTATTCCATGTTATATATAAATTACAGTTTCTATGGTACATACAATGCATTCTGCTCCTATAGAAGAATAATGGTTTAATTACAGAAAACAAAGATTTTAATATTTTACTATTGTCAGACCTCACACATAAATAATACATTCGTTTATTTTCTTTAGGCTATATTGTATTAGAATGTTTGATTTCAAAAACTGCTGTTTGAGGGGACTAGGGAAATAGCTTAGTCAGTAAAGTGCTTGCCATGTAAGCATGAGGACTAGAGTTTAATGCCCAGAACTCATACACAACAACAAAAGCCAGACATGGTGGTATGTGCTTGTAATCCCAGTTCTGGGAAGACACAAACAGGTGGGTCCCTGGGGCTCTCTGGCCAGCCAGCCTAGCTTACTTTGTGAGTTCCAGGTCAGGAAGAGATCCTGTCTTAAAAAATAAAAGTGTAGGGCTGGAGAAATGGCTTAGCGGTTAAGGCGTTTGCCTACGAAGCCAAAGGATCCCAGTTCCATTCTCCAGGACCCACGTAAGCCAGATTCACAAGGGGCACATGTGTCTGGTGTTTGTTTGCAGTGGCTAGAGGCCCTGGTATGCCCATTATCTCTCTGTCTGCCCATTATCTCTCTGTCTGCCTCTCTTCTATTTCTCTCTCTCTGCTTGCAAATAAGTACAATTAAAAATATTTTAAAAACAGTGTATACACATGCTAGGTAGTGCTTGAGGAAAGACACTCAAGGTAGTCCCGTGGCCTCTAAATATGCATACACGTGCACCCACATACATATGAACACATACATAAACAAGATTTAATTATGTAAAAACAAACAAGCATATCCATCTCATTAGTATGTAAATTTTCTTTAGTCTTTACTTACTGGTAAAATTTTATGTATTTAAAGCCATTTTAAAAGAAATAAATTTATTAACAACTTTTGATTTATTTTTAATTAATTAATTGCAAGTGTGTGGGGAAATGGGTGTGCCAGGGCTTCCAGCTGCTGCAAATGAACTCCAGATGCATGCAAAGTGGTACCACTTTGTGCATCAGGCTTAACGTAGGTACTAGGGAATCAAACCCAGGTTGCTAGACTTTGCAGGTAAGCACCGTATCCACTAAGCCATCTCTTTAGGCCTTGTCTATTTTATATACATACATATATATCCAGAGTCATGTAAAAAATTCTCAGGCAAAAGGGATTGCAAGTGGAAAACGTTTATGAAGCCTGACCTAGACAGTATCAGTCATTTATTTTATATTATTTTTTTGGAGAGAGAGAGAGACACAGACACACACACACACACAGACACACACACACACACACACACACACACACACACAGAGAGAGAGAGAGAGAGAGAGAGAGAGGGAGGGAGGGAGGGAGGGAGACAGAGATGGGCCTGCGAGCAGTGTCTCAGCTGCTGTGAATGAAATCCAGATGTGTGTGCCCCCTTGTGGTCAAGTGCGGCATTGAGCCCTTGCGTCACTGCTTCTGGCTAAACGTGGGACCTGGAGATTGGAACCGCTGGAGATTGGAACCAGTGTTCTTAGGGTTAGGAGGCAGGCGCCTTAACCCCTAAGCCATCTCTCCAGCCCAGTATCAGTCATTTAATATATAACAAGATATATTACTCATATTTTATAGAATAGCAAAAAACTTGCTGTGATATTTTTTATCATCTGAATGTCTTTGATTTTTTATTTACCATGTAGAAAGATGCACTTCTGGAAGCAAGAGACACAAAACCCTGTATGGCACACTGATACTCATTCAGATCCACTCAGCTGGGGGTTGTTCTACATGCAGATCTGTGGTTTCTATTTAAGCTGACTACCTGGACTTGCTTTCCTGCACCTAAGATGATGAAGCATTACTATGACAGGAGAGGTCACTGAACAACTTGTGCTGCTCAGGTGTCATAAATGAGATGTCACTGAAATGTACTTCCAGCTTCACAGCACAATCTGGAATCACATGATGCAAGAACAGATAGAGGGCAGGGGCTTGTCTAACATTCTTTAGATACTCAAAGTCGTATACCAAGAACCTAGCAAAAAGTTACAAAATAGACGCAAAGGTCATCTGCTCCTAATTAACCATAATTCTTCTTGCAGTGTTTTGGCTGCACAGTGTAATTAAGCTTTGGGGACACAGATGCTGAGTCTGAACTTCTCTCTCACTGTGAGCCTGGGTGACGCGGACGCCAGTGCCGACTTACGGTGTACCACCTGCTTGTATTGGCACCAGCACCACATCTTGCCATGCCTATGCCCACAAGTGCTTAGAACCTGATGGACCAGTGGGATGGATTCAGGCACAGCTACATCTCTGGCCTTCTCTTCATTCTGCCTCCCTCATCCAGGTGGATAGCTTCTTTTTTTAAAGTCAAGTTAGATTTTTCGATCCTATCATCAAATTCAGTCTTAAATGCTTGAGGAAGTGCTACACTGAATTTTCTCAACCAGTCTGTCACTAAACATGGAAATAAGTAAGAATTGTGCACGCCTTTAAAACTCGGGAGGCAGAAGGAGAAGCAGTCGAGGCCCCTGAGACTAATAGTTAATTCCAGGTCAGCCTGTACCAGAGTGTAAAAAAAAAAAAAAAAAAAAAAAAGAAATAAGAAAGCAGCTCATAGGTACTAGGCTCCCAAGAACATGAAGAGACAAACAAGAACAGAGGTTATAGGACAGCAAGGTGAGAAAAGATGTGTTTGTTCTGTGGTTTCCAGGGAAAATGCCAGCTCAGAACCTGATTTCACTTGGAAAGATGCTGAACCTCACCACTTATGATAGCAATGTCAGCTGGAGTCTCCCAGACAATGTGTTCCAGGTGTCAACCTGCAAGACAGAGGAGCCAGGAAGCCAGAAACTATGCAGGCAAGAGAGAGAGAAGGCAGTCTCCTAAGAGTCTGTGTAGTGGCCACAAAGGACCATGGAAGAGTGCATGTGTATCAACAAACTGCCATAGAGACAGAAGTACTTTTGCATCTCCATGTTTGCATATCCCTGGAGAAAAGGATCCTAGTGCTGCACTCAGTGGCCAGGCAGGAGAGTGAGCACAGCTGACCATGGCATGGTCCTATGGGCTATTTGAACTTGTGACACTGACATGTTGCTTAAAAGCAAACCTGAACAGTGACCCCACCAACATCTGATGGCTATCCACTCCATTTCTGGAGCATGAGATAATTCAGTATATGGAAACCCAAAGTCCACACAAGACTGGGCTTCTCCTGCACTGACTCCTCATCAAACGTGTGCCATTTATGATGCGATGGCAACAGCTGAACGCACACAGGTATGAGAAGCTTACAGGGTGGTCTGGGTGTGGGGAGCCTGAAGACCACTGCAGGAAGAAAGCTACGGTCAGCACTGATGTGCAGGATTTTGACGGAGGACAGAAAGTGGTAAAACTCGACTGGCAGGGCAAGTGCTGAAGCACAGGCTACACACACCAAGCAGGGACTGGTGGTCCATAAGACAATCTCCAGGAAGTGCATGTGCCACGAGCTGTGAAAGGATCACATTCCTGCTTCAGGAAGGCTACTCTGACTTGAGAGGGGAGAGACCATGAGGCAGAGAGAAGCCTGCAGGCAAGGGCAGTGTGGACACTTCCGGAGGTGTGATGGCCAGGATGGTAGGAAAAGGGGGAGATATGGTGCATCATTACCTCCTTTACCCTGGAGCATCATATAACAGAACTTCAAGTAGTTTGTTTCAACAAGAAAGCAGGCTGTACCTTGATCCCAGCATTCCGCAGCATCTCTAGTGTGGGCCTTACGTCAGCCTGCAGCTGGTCCTCCACCCCAGTGAGGCACAGCAGCTCCATCTCCCTCTCCAGGCTCTCCACCACTGCAGCCACTTTGAGTGTCCTGTCGTGGATGCTCAACTTGGCTTGACTGTATCGGCTCTGAAGATAGAGGGGACATGTACATATGCCATGTGTGTGTTCCACATGGTTGGACTATATTGACTCTTTAAGAGAGAGGGGATAAGTATGTACATGCTCTGCATATGTGCTCTGAGTGGGTATAATAATTTAGAGTATGAGAATTTATCATACAGGTAGATCATTCTTTAACGTGAAAAACTGGAATGCTTTAGGTTTTGGGTTTTGGATTTCTGGGGCAGGAAAACTGAATCAGTTAAGTCTATGTGAAAGCTCCAAAATCCAAATAGCTCCAGTCTAAACTAGTTCTGTGCCTGGAGGAATGAGGTATGCTCAGCTTGTACTGAGGAGAGGAAACTTCTGACCTCTCTGGACAACACTTCTCCCCAGACTGAGCTGGGGTGGGATCACTGAGGTCCCCTATCAGTGAGGAAGCCAATACCCCAGGTAGCTGGGACACTGTTTTCATAAGTGCACTTCAGTGGGAAACCAAGTGCCTATAGGGAGGTGGGTCTAGGAATGGAGGGACTGAAATCACTCACCTCAAAGTCCTGGTACTGCTCTTCCGTCAGAGTCCTCTTTGCCACCACGAGGGTCCGTAGCCCCTCCCGAGCCATGTTTCCACACTGGAAGAGAAGGGGTTGAGTTACTTCCAGCTCCAAGAATGCCTGCATTGATAGTGACAGGCCTCAGGTAATGCTGCTGCCTTCATCTCCCTGCAGGCAGGGGGATGGGGATTATAGGGGACTACAAGGGCTGTGGTGAGGAGGGTGAGCAGAGTATGCAGAAGTTAGAAGTAATACACACAGGGTGCTTATTCTACTGAACTCACCACTTACGCCTACACACAAGAAGTCTCTACCTCTGCTGCGGGGCTGGGGAAATTTGCTGGAGTTGGACTCAGACTGTTCTCCTGAAACCAACTGAGAACCTTCCAGCTCTTAACAGGTTCTTCCTTGAAGTCCACTGGACTTAAAAAGATTGATACTAAGTTACATGTAGATGTAAAAAAAGGGAGAGTGTGGGAGTTGGGGAGAGGTCTTGTGGGCAGCAAAAGCCTCCCATCTAGTAGTGTTAAGAGGTGTGAAAGGCCTCCCCTGGTGTGTGTGCACAAGGGCAAGTCTTTTGGTGAGGCCTTAGGAGATGTGTAGCAGTGGGAAGGTGAAAGGCCTCCCATGATGTGTAGTGGTATGGTGGAATGCTTCGAGAGGTGTGGAGTGGCAGGAAGGTGGGAGGCTTCTTAAGGAATGTCATGGATAACACCATAGAACCAAGACGGCTGGGTCTGAAAGCCATTTTTGGCACTGAGGTCTGTTTTCTTGGACAAAGCTCCAAACTCTCTGCCTCAGTCTCATTACAGAAACTGTCTCAGTAGGGCTACCCTGGGGCCACACACATTCACCGATGGGAAGTCTCATGTCAGTGTCTGAAGAAAATCAGCACTACAAACATTTACTCTTATTGCCCTACCTCAACTCCTATCTGCTGGTCTTGCAGGGAAGGTTGAACATGCAAGGAGCTGGGGCTGGGGAGGACATGGGCCAGACCCAGAGGCCCACGCATCAGGTCTTGAGACCCAAGTCTAACTAGACAGAGAAAGGAGGAAGCCCTTCATTACTCTATTTGATTTGTGTTGAACAGGAAACAGAAACATATTCAATAGGAGTTTGAAAAGATGTTAACCCCATTGACAGTAAGAGAAAGTATAACAATAATGTAATAAAATATTGGTGTTGCCCTAATTAGAAGCAGAAACTCAACACTGTTAGCTGGGGATAAAGTTACTGGTTGAACAGTGGTTGTGGGCTAGGCACACCTATGTGAAGGTAGATGGCAACTTCCTTCAAGACTTAAAATGCTTGCTCCCATGACACTGCTCACACTGCTGGGAATGAGACCTGCACTCACAGTGAACACCGTGTGGGCAAGGGTCAGGCTTTAAAAGACCTGAATTAATTCATACATTCATAACTGACCCCAGGGTTCTGCTCCATTGTTGCTCTCCTTTTTTTTTTTTTTTAATTAAAGAAGTGAAAGGCTTTCAGGCTATAATAATTTTATAACAAAGACACTGGTGAAGGGGTAAAAGATTTATCTATAGAGAGAATACAATGTGGGGAAAATAAATGTACATAGGATTTTAATGAAGTTATCTTTCTGAAAAACAATCTGACATTATATGTCTGTTGCAAGACATTTATTGATTTGACCTCATAAAGCTAAATAAATTAAACAAGTATTTTACAATTAATTGCATGTCATTATGGCCAAAAGTAATTTTTATGGCATTTTACTAGGTCTTCAGGGAGTTTAATTTATTCATGTCTCTGATTAAATCAGAGTGCCCTGAAGGAGATATTGATTCATATGGCCAAGACCATCGTGAGCATCGGGTGTGGCTGCTGTCCTGACAGTTCATCTCTGAGGTCGCAGGTGGGATAGGAGACCTGCGTACCAGCAGTAGCATTCACACAGGAGGAGGGCCCTGGCTGTAATCCACACGGCCTTAATTTTACTCTGAAATCAATACTGATCAATACAAACCCAATGACAAATTATATTTGTTTAGGAAGAATTTAATATGGGATTGATTGCTTATATATGTACCTCATTTTCTACTGTTTTACTGAACAAATTAGTGTTAGTTAAAATTCTAATTAAATTTTCCTTGCAAAATTTAGGTTACAAAATATAAAGTTGGGGCTAGAGAGATTGCTCAGTAGTTATAGGCACGTACCTGCAACGCAGGTTGGCCTGGGTTCGATTCCCCAGTACCCATGTATAGCCAGATGCACAAAGTAGCACATGCATCTAGAGTTCATTTGCAGTGGCAGGTAGCTTTGGCATGCCCATACCCATTCTCTGTGTCTGCCTCTTTCTCATAACTAACTAACTAACTAACTAACTAACTAACTAACTAAATAAATAAAATATCAAAGCTATACGGAAGTCTTATCAGTTAAAAAGCCAGTGTTACTCTAGAATCCAATGGTGAAAGGGCATTAATAACATACTCTGTAAGGGCCTGTATATACACGTGCGTACATTTCACAGAACTAAACAAAAATGGTGGTTATATGGATAGGAAGCAAGATTTTACTAATTACTCAGTATTCCTATTTTTTTCTTTAAGAAACTGGAAAGAACTGTAAGCATTTAAAATAATTTAGTGGAAAAACAATCGCATTCGGTCAACCTCTTAGCATGTGGTTGGAAATTCTGGTAGCATGACTTATCCCAGTGGCTCCAGGGTCTACAAGCGGGGGCTACTTCTCTGTCGCCTGCTTGCTCAAGTTCAGGAAGACACTTTGCACACTGCTGAGTTACTCGCTTACCTCTTCTTCCAGCCAATCATTATACTGGACAATGGTGGACATTGCTACATCAGCACCTTTCATATAAAATGTGATTTCGGCTGTGGATTCGTCCTGTAGTAGAGTGAAAGATGAAAGTAAACATAGGGACAACTGGGCCACACTGCTCCTTGTAAAGAACTGCTGGCCTAATGGAAATGCATTGGAGAGAGCAGGTCTTCGGGAATGCACTGTGTGAGTACCTGTTGTTTCTCTGCAAAGAATCGCCCTTAAATGCCAGTGCAGTCAATCAACACCTGAGATGCAAATAAGCATAAATGCTCTCAAATTTCCACAGTGTGACAGAGGAGTGAGGGCTATTTAGAACACTTCCATGATATACTTTTGGTATTAGTAAGAAACTCACAGAGGTTCAAACTAGTACGTTCCTGGTCATAATCCATTAAGTTAAACTCTGTAGCATGCTGCTTTTGTTGAGGAAAAAAAAAACCCTCTTTAAACAATAGTAACACCTTTAACTAGTTCTGCTCTAGTGATCTTAGGAATGTTATTTTGTATTTTCTATTGCCAGATACTTGTGTCATTATAGCCACACTAGCTTCTTGTTTTATAAATTATTAGTTTAGCATTTGTTTTAATTTTTAAGAAGATATAACAGAGCCAGGTGTGGTGGTGCACACCTTTAATCTCAGCACGTAGGAGGATCACTGTGAGTTCGAGGCCACCCTGAGACTTCATGTGAATTCCAGGTCAGCCTGGGCAAGAGTGAGACCCTACCTTGAAAAATAAAAATAAAAAAAGATGTAACAGCACAAAATATTTGAATAAATATGTAACCTTAATCTTTTTTAATGAGTGGGGGTATTTTTGTATCTGTTTTAAAAGACTGAAGAGGGAATGGCTGATGTAATCGTGTGGTCATGTGGCTCACCCACGCAGTGTCTGAGTGTGCCAGACTGCACACACGTACCCTGACGATGATGCCCATCCTCTTGCTCTCGGAAGTGAAAGGGAATATTTGCAGGATGCAGTAGGTCAGGACCTGGCCGCCAGGTGTCTTCAGTTGCATGGAGGTAAGGTCCCTGCTGACCAGAGTGAGTCCGACACTTTCCGTCCACCGTACCAGTGCGACCTGAGGAGATCACAGCTTATGAGGCCCCACTGCCCGAGGGGAAGCTACACAAAATGACATAACACACTGGTGTGCAAACAGCTCACTGAGACACAGCTGATGCAGAGAAGCTTATAGTGAGAGAACTTTCCTTGCTGTGGCCCTGTCACAGATGTACTTTTGAACCGTACTTTTATAGGTGAAGATATACAGGTGACAGAAATCTCTTCATCTTATTGCTTCAAATAGACCATTCTGCAACATGAAGATATTTGCAGTCTGTGGTGACTAGCATCCCAAAGCCAGATATATAAACGCAGGAAAGAAAGGTGCCCACCTATCCATCCCACAGTGAGTCCCATGGCTTGTCCAAATACCCACACATGATTCTACAGGCTCCATGCAGGAGCTAGTAGTTAGTTCTGCATTTTGTTTCTCCTGATTTTTTTCCTAGCATGAGAGATAAAATGATGCCTGATTAATGAACTCTACATCAATGTGCCTTTACAAAAGCTGTTAGCGTGAAGAAGATAGTAGAAAATGGTCAGCCTGGGCTCTGAGTCCTGGCAACAACCACAGCCAGCAGCTCTGAATCTAATTTCTTTCTCTCCTGAGGTTTGCTTTTCTCTTTTGTAAAGTGGGAAGTACACTTGCACACTGTTTGTTCTAAGGCTAAAATGATGTATGTAAATTCCTTGGAATATACAGGCATTCAAAAATAAGAGTTACTCTTGCTTATAGTTATTTAATATTCAAATTTAAAAGTTGTAAGTTGGGCTGGAGAGATGGCTCGGTGATTAAAGGTGCTTGCATGCAAAACCTGCAGGCCTGGATTTTATTTCCCAATACCCACGTAAAGCTAGATGCCCTAAAAGTGGCACATGTATCTGAAGTTCCTTTGTAGAGGCAGGAGACCCTGATATGTCCATTCTTTCTTTCCCTCTTATTCTTTGTCTCTGTCAAATATTTTATTTTTTTTAAAAATTATTTACTTATGGTCAAGTGCGGCGTTGAGCCCTTGAGTCACTTTGCATCTGGCTAAGAGAGATTGGAACCGCGCCTTAACCAGGACCTCCTGCCACTGCAAACAAACTCCAGATGCCTATGCCACTTTGTATATCTGGCTTTATGTGGGCACTGGAGAATTGAACCCTGGCTGTCAGGTTTAAGCACCTTTAACCACTGAGCCATCTCTTGAGCCCAAATAAATATTTTGTAAAAAATAAAAATCTTAAGGGGAAGGATAGTTTTTAAAATCTGGGTTTATTTTTATTTATTTGAGAGAGACAGAGTCAGAGAGAGAGGGAGAGAATGGGCGCACCAGGGCCTTCAGCCACTGCAAACGAACTCCAGATGCATGCACCCCTTGTGCATCTGGCTCTATGTGGGTCCTGGAGAATCTAACTGTGCTCCTTTGGCTTTTCAGACAAACGCCTTAATGGCTAAGCAATCTCTCCAGCCCAGAAAGATAAATTTTAAGTTAACAATACACAAAGAGTTGCAGTGTTTTCTGGGGGCAGGGGGAGGCAATCTTATCACAGGCTATAATCAGTTACAACATGACAGTGCAACATACCAGCAAGCAAAGGAAGATGGATCACCAAAGAGTGAATGTGACTGACAACACCAAGACCCAGCAAGGCCACAACTTCCTATACAGGTCTCCTGAGCTCAGGCTTCCCCAGCCTCTGTCCTGAGGTGTGGCTTTGTCACCTGCCAGGAATGCTCAATTCCTAGGGCCTGCTTGCCTCTCTGGCCTTGGTCTCTCCCAGGGCCGTGTGAGCCTGTGTCTCTCCCAGGGCAGTGAGCCCACTGCCTGCCGGAGCCTGGGTCTCTCTTAGGGCAGCAAAGGCCCATCCATGCTTTACATTTCAACATCACCTTTACTTCCAGAATTTTATCTTAGGCTCTGGAAACTCCAATCAGTTCAAGCAATTATGAATTCACTATGTATCATGTGATATTCATGCGAGGAAATGCCCATCCCCAAAGAGAAAATATAGTAAGATCCCAGTGGCTACAGTCAGGGGTCTCTGGACCTTATACACATGGTGCAGCCTCTGAAAACCGTCTCCTTATCTGTTAGATGGCTATGCTTGCGGCCATTCTTCAGGTTCCTGTGAGGATGAAGCCATCGCAGCATGGACAGCCTCAGTGGGATGTGCACACATGCACTTACCAATCAGATGAGAGCGTTTATCCTCAGCTCTTTGGTACAGAGGTTATTTTAGTGATCACTCAGGTACACCAGGAATCACTTTTACCATCGTGTTTTCTAAATAACCTCATCTGTAAAATATTTCTAGAAGATTTTCAGAATCTAAGATGCAGAGTTGTTTCTTTGTCTTTAATGCTGAGAAATCCCAGTATGCACAGAGGGTACATGCAGAGTGCCTGGGGCAGTGAGATAGAACCAGTGCTCCCCAGGACAAGAGAGGCTTGTGAGAGGAAGTATAACATGCGAGAGGGAGCACCTTGTTCAGTGTCCTGTATGGACCATCAGCAAGGGGACACAGAGTTGGGAGGATCATTGTGAGTTCAAGGCCAGTCTGGGACTATAGAGTGAGTTCCATGTCAGCCTGAGCTAGTGTGAGCCCTTAACTCAAAACAACGATGAGGACAACAACAAAAACCCAAGATACTCATGCTCACCACATAGCCTGTCTCCTGGGGCCCTCATTCACCTGACACTTCTTAGTGTCTTCCAAAGGAATGGACTTGACAAGCACGAGTGTTGTTTTAGGTGATAAAAACACACAGATGCAGGCAACTCGAAATTACTAGTTATAAGTTATATACAGTCAAGGTATTAATGGCAAAAACTAAAAAACTGCCTTTTTTCATTCTTTTTGTGTTCACGCATATGCGTATGTGGGGGCACATGACCACAGTGTGTATGTGTGCAGGTCAGAGGACAATTTACAGGTTGGTTGGTCTTTGCCTGTCTCTCTCTCATCTGAGGAAAGGGTTATCACTGTTTTGCTATGTTCACTGCAAGCTTCCAGGGAATTCTGTCTCTATCTTCCACTGCAGTCAGCACCAGCATGCTGGGATTACAGAAACTCACCACAGCTTTGTCTTTGTAAGTGGTGGAGGGGGCGGGTATCGAACTTGGGTATTCTAGCTTGAGCAATGAGTGCTTTATCCACTGAGCCATCACCTCAGGCTCCCTAAAACTAAATTTTATAACTTTCTGATACTTTAAAAAGTTCACATGGAGTAATTAGCCTATTATAAATGGAACTGAATAATTGTAGAAAATCAGGACTGATAGTGAACTTAAAATGATCTGTTTTTATTTTTTAGAAATTAGAAATGGATTTCTATAAAAGGCCTAGTTTTTGTCAATCCAAGTTCTTCATCTGAAAGTGACATGAAGTAATATTTGCCATTTACAAACAGTGCACAGCTAGTCCCACCCTAGACAAAAAGAGGGCCTGTCAATCATTGCACAGTCTGCACCTCAGGCACCAGGGCCCTCCTCTTGGGAGTCTGGAGGGATGCAGGAGCTGCAGCTCCTGCTCAGCAGCTAAAAGTTAGCCACCTGCCTTCATCACTATGTCCGTGTGGTCTCTGACTGTCACACACAAGCTTATTCCTTAACCCCAGTTACTGGAAAAATTCAAAGACCTGCTTTCTAAATAGCAATGACCATGCAGTGTTTGAATTTCTCCTCAGCCCAAACTTGTCATTTAGGAAAAAAAGTTTTATTTAAGTTAACAAGTTGTACAGTTAATTGATACTTGAATGCCAAGCGAAGAGAGTTAAAAATACAGAATTATTATTTTGCTATGAGCAGCACCAGGAAATTAAGTAACTGTTTTCACACTAAAAGAAAAGACACACAGATCTCTTTGCCTAAACCTGCAGGTGAGGCCCAAGCATCCATGTGCACCTGACCAGTGCCCACACATACTACAGGCCTAGGGTGATGGGTGGCTTTGGTCCCAGTCTGCAGTACTAATGCAGAAGTACATTCTAGGAAAACTTTGAACTTTACCCTTTGTGCTTCATATCTGTGACTGAAAAATCAAAAGGTATTGTGGTAGTTTGAATATATGGCCCCCAATGTATTCAGTGTTTTATTAGTTTATAGTTTGCATCTGCAGCCACCTTGCTGGAGGCAATGTCATCAGGCAGATCTTAAAGTGTGATGGTGGGTTTGATATTCCATTGTAAAGATATGCAAAGTGTGCCCAGTAGGAGTTCCTAAAGTGTGCTGTACTGTGTGGCTGGTGGCTTTTCTCTCTCTGCTTGGCCCTGTGAAGGCAGGCCACTTCTCCTGCCATTATGGAACTTCCCCTGGATCTGTAAGCTTCAAAAAATAATATCCCTTCCTCCATAACTGTGCCTGATCTGGAAGTTCATCTCAGTGAACCTGAAACTGTTACAAAAGTAGTACCAGAAGTGGGGTGAGATGAACCAGACCATGTGGACGTCTTTTGCAACCTTTGTTTTGGAGGAATGGGCATGGACTTGGTGCTTGTAACTGAAGATGCCTTCTGGAGTGGTAAGCCAGGTATTATGGACTATTCTGATAAGAGTTTGAGAATGCTAAGTGCAAATGGTATTGAACTTTGAGGCTTGGCTTATGAGCTTTCTAAGGGGAAGGAAAGATTGCAGAGGACTTTGTTGGAACTGGGCTACTGGCATAAGGGATGGGTGTGTTCCACTATCCAGGCCCAGAAAGTTTAATCAAGGTTAAATTTGTAATGGACTGATGTGTTTGGCTAAAGATATCAGACTGACAGACTTAAGATTTTAAGTTGGAAAACCTCAAGCAAGTTAAAATTAGAGGCACTGAGACTGGTTTTAGGTTACTGGAGCAGCTATTGTCAACACATTAGCAATCTTAAGGAAGGTGGCCCAAATGCTTTACATTAAAACAATGGAGAGGATGCCTGAGGAAAGACTGTTAGAAATGCAAACTCTTTTGGGAAGCGTTGACTGGAGAAGGAACCTGCTTTTCAAGGCTATGATTTATTTCGTCCCTGGATTAAGAATATGGCTGTGTCCTGCACACGTGGTATTAGTTTTGGAAGCATGAAAAATGCATGGAGCGGTCATGAATTGCACATGGTTCTAGGAGCCGCTGCTGAGATGCGGCATGAGGCAGGGCATGAAGACTCTCAGGAATAGGCGGGAAGAGCCTTTGGAAGATGGACCGTGGTTTGCATGGAGACCTGAAGATGTTTTGGATATACCAGGACTGTGCAAAAGGGCTACCATGGAGTGCAGTGTTGGCATGGGATGAAAGTTTTCCCTGGCTACTCTGCCCAGCTGGAGGGGCAGAATTGGAAAACCTGGAGACTGTCAGTCTCAGGTTATATTGAACTTGAACTGCAGAAGTTTTATGACTGCTGATGGTGGTTGAGTTCGCATTATTCTAGTCTCTCCTTGCTATGCTTTATACCAGTTAAAAATGTTTACTCTGTGCCTTTACATGTTGAAAGTATTTAACTTGTTTGATTTTACAGGACTCACTATCTTAAGTTGGTCAAGACTATGAGAACCTTTGAAATTGGACTGAGTACAATTTACAATGTGTGATAGTTATAAATCTATTGGGGGTCAGGAGTGGAATGTGGTAGTTTGAATAGAAGGCCCCCAATATATTCAGTGTTTTATTTGTTTATAGTTTGCATCTGTAGCCACCTTGCTGGAGGCAATGTCATAGGGTGGATCTTAAGGTGTGATGGTGGGTTTGAGATTCCATTGTAAAGATATGCAAAGTGTGCCCAGTAGGAGTTCCTAAAGTGTGCTGTGCTGTGTGGCTGGTGGCTTTTCTCTCTCTGCTTGGCCCTGTGAAGGCAGGCCGCTTCTCCTGCCATTACGGAACTTCCCCTGGATCTGTAAGCTTCAATAAATAATATCCCTTCCTCCATAACTGTGCCTGGTCTGGAAGTTCATCTCAGCGAACCTGAAGCTGTCTGTTACAGGTATCTTTTTTTTTTTTTTTTTTGGTTTTTCGAGGTAGGGTCTCACTCAGGCTGACCTGGAATTAACTATGTAGTCTCAGGGTGGCCTCAAACTCTCAGCAATCCTCCTACCTCTGCCTCCTAAGTGCTGGGATTAAAGGCGTGCACCACCACACCCAGCCTTAGGTATCTTTACAAAAGCAATACTTCTTGCTATTTAAGACCTATGATCAAACTGTGACTGTACTCGGTAGGCTAGACTATCTTAAGACAAGACAGAATATTAATCCAGAGAAAATGCAAGGCTGAGACCTTCTACTATACTCTGAGTAGGGCAGACCTCATCTGAAGTACTGTATTTAATTTTGTTGTATTTTAAGAACACACTGTTCTAGAGACACCAGAAACTTATCTCATTAATTCGAGGCTCCCCACTATTAATATACAATTGATGTTTGTTCCTTTTGTGTAATATAAATGAGATCAGCACCATGACTTTGTCCATTTTGATGTTCTTAGTAAGATCTCTGTGCCCTCTCCCTAGCAGATAAATCGTACAATCCGTAACAGATGGACTGCTTGCCAAATGTGATGAGAAACTGCAATCTAGGATTTTTTTTGCTTGTGACTTCCAATTTTGTGAGGACACAGTGAAGGACTTATCTCCCAAGGAGATCTACAACAAGGCCACCAAGTCACTGTCCTATGTGACCCTGTCATCTATCTCTATCTGGGACAAGGGTACAGAGATGGGAAGGGAACACTCTCTTGCATATGAGACTTGCCTGACTGCTGAAAGGATACATCTGTGAGAACATAAATGGCTGTCTGTCTGCCCCCCGGGGGTCAGGGATGTGTGTGTCCATCCTCTTGGCACAGGTATCTGTAGATGGCTAGGGTGGCATGATAAATGCTCAACGGTGTGCCACAGAATGAGCCATGGTGGAGATGGAGTTAGAACTCTCACACTAAGTCTGCAGGTGTGAGAAGAGAATGATGTGTACCAAGAGCTGAAAATCATCTACTGGTGATGGGGTCCTATAATTCACAGCCTTAGCAACATGCTCCAAATGACAGTACCAAGGAAAATATGTGGATATCAGCAGACTGACCCCCATTTAGAGGGGAACACCTGATTTCCCACCCAGGACAACACCCCTATAAATTGCACATCATCTAATACATCAAGGTTAATTTTCAATTTACACTGTGAAAGGTTACGATTACATTGTGACCTGTAAATTGCATCTTTCCGTGAATACCCTATCATCTCATGGTGCCCAACTGCCGTCAGGACCAGGCTTGCTACATTTAGTGACTCATATTGGTTTATTATTTAGTTTATGCTTGGTTTCATAGCCCCTGTGAGTTAGCAGCTTATAACAAAAATCAGTTTCACTTCATACACCAAGCCCAGAATTCCATCTAATTGTTAATCACATTGACGATTAACTCTCTATGTACAGCCAACCAAGCAAAAAACTTGTCAGGATTTCTATAAGATATACTTTAATACTGTCCAGAGGTAAGTTTCTTGGTAGTGGGTAAAATTCCTTTTCAGGTGCTGTGAATGAACTCCAGATGCATATGCCCCCTTTTGCGCATGTGTGACAATGCACACTTGTGTCACTTTTGTGCCTGGCTAAATGTAGGACTTGCAGATTTGAACATTCTTAGAGCATTCTTAGGTTTCACAGGCAGGCGCCTTAATCGCTAAGTCATGTCTCCAGCCCTAAAAATCTTTAAAAATATTTAATTAATTTATTTATGAGAGAGAGAAAGTGGTAGATAGACAGAGAATGGACCTGCTAGGGCCTCTATCCACTGCAAACAAACTCCAGACACATATGCCACCTTGTGCATCTGGTTTACATGGGTAATGGGGAATTGAACCTGGGTCCTTAGATTTCATAGGCAAGTGCCTTAACTGCTGAGTCATCTCTCCAGCCCCAGAATTCTTTTGATAATGTAAAATTAAGTATCTTTGGGTTAGGCCTATGAGCAAGTTATTGCTGAGGACAATAACTTGGAGAAGGACTACTGTGAGTGCAGTGTCACCTAGGCCGGTCTCATCCTTGTGAGCCTCTGTGCCCCCAGACCCCTGCAGCTCTCGCTTCCTCTCTTGGCTGAGCTTTGATAGCTTACTTCAGGGTCTGGAGCAGAATTTCTACAGGGTTAAGTGTTGAAGAAAATCTTGAGAGAATTTTCTCTGTATATTTGAAATACATCTGCGGTGTTCTTTTTAGAACTTATGTTCAGTGACATTACACGTAAAAGTGAAAGCAAAGAAAATTTCAGTGGCATTAACAGCTTGTTTCTATTTTCTTCCTACTGGTTCACACAATTGAAAATATATACTCTGGGACTGGGGATGTGTCTCTGGTAGAACATATGTCCTGTACCAGCCCCCAAATAAAATAAAAGACATATCTTTCCCTAAAACATTCAGCACCTTATGAAGAAAAGGACATTACTAGACAAATGTTTTATTTCAGAGGTGTGGTCCTCAAAAATGACTGCTCTTGTGACACTGAAATACTATTAAAATAGGGCAGAAAAATGCTTTTTGGGTATAGGCTTCATCATGACCAGCTGGGGCTACTAGGGTGAGAGCCAAGTTCCTAAGCTCCCGTTTTGCCAGGCCTGGTGAGCAGTTTCCTGTAGTGCTCTTCAATGGACTCTATCAGGAAGCAAGAAAGAGCCTTCCAGATGCCTTGCAGGAAAGTTGATCAATCAACAGAGACTAGAAAGAAAGAGTGAGAAAAGACCTACTGTAGCACTGTGAATGTAAACCTGCCTCCAGAAGTGTGAGTACAAAGCATTCTTATCTATATGGGTTAGGTCAGCTGTGAATCAGGAAACGTAAAAAGAGCAGTTTCCACATGGCTGTTCACTCTCCTCGGGTCCAGGAGGAGAGAAGCTTGGGGGGGGGGTCAATGTCTTTTCCTCCCACCTCATGCCAGCCCCCTATCCTGGGCTAGGGATGGAACCCAAGGCCATGTGCATGTGAAGCAAGTGCTCTACAGCTGAGCTGTATCTCCATTTTTATCGAATGCTGCCAGGGGAGGCAGAGACAGCCAGAGAGCAGCACAGGTGACTTGCTAGTGGGAATGCATACTTTTCAAGGTGATTTTGTAGGTAATCAAAACCCTAAGAAGTGGGTTAACAAATACTCTGTGCCTCTATATTAATATGGAATTAATTGCTGCTTGGCAGTGTTACAGAAAATAATCCCTGGGATACTTTTCTCTGTAACCTAAAATAAAAAGGCTCAGTAAATTTCAAATGACTATTTCTCTGACTACTGAGCTGTTAGACATTTCTGATATATAGTGAACTACTGATAAAAAATAATCAAGATGTGGATGTGCAAATATTCTTCAGTGAGAGCCGGAGTGAAATCTCTGCCACAGGCTACTTAGTGAACACTAGGCAGTCTGTCACAGGTAATCATCTGCTCACTTACACTTCCCCAAGCTGAGTGTAGGGTTAGGTAGTGTAGGAAAGAATATTCCTAGATATACTACATGCAAGGAAATAAAATACAGGGCAATTTTACCAATCTTCCATAATTCCATTGTCCAGAAATTCCTGCGCCACTGTTCTTGAAATTTTCTTTATTCTATTAGCACTTAAGACACACACAGCTGCCAGCTGTACTCTAAGGGCATATTTTTTTACTATGTACTTTATAAATCATAATTTAATAATTGACATCTCATCATTTTTGATTGTGGTTATTACAATCATTGTTATAATTTAATAGAATTATTAACTTAAAATGCAATTTGATCATCTGGAAAAACTGCTAATCAATATTCACAGACAGGCTATGTAGTATTTATTCTTTATTGGTCCTGAAGGTCACAGAGTGAAGGCTTTGTGTCACTGACAATGATTTGCTCTTCACAAATATATTGACAAAACACCACAATTAGTCTTGCTTCAATAGGCACACACAATAAAATGAATTTAAAAACACAGCGCTCCACATGCATTAGCACTTACTTCTGTAAATTCAAAAGCAACGCTATTAAGGATGTAACTAACGTTCCTCTCTTTTTAAATAATCCACTTGTGGTCTGTCATTAATTCTCGCTGATTCTTGCTCATAAATGGGGGAGTAAGGGAATGATAGGTATGTCTTGAAATAATATTTAAACGGAATGTACTGATGTGGGGGAATGTAGCCACTGAAGGGGACTACTACTGATAAATAGCCAGTTTACAGGGATAAGCTGCCATTAAGCATTGTGGCTATTCAATCCTTCTGGATCAAAAGCAGCAGAGGTCAGGCTACACCTGGATCACTTGTGTCAAGGACTTCTACACTCTGAGCCTGAGCTCATGTGATTGCTCATGACCTGAATTCAGTGCCAGCTTCCTGCAACTACACTGGTTACACAATTAAACAATGAATAGGCTAGAGTTTCATTCTGTGAGGAATTTCTATGGAACATTTAACATTTGTTCAGCTGGAGTTTGCTATGCTGAGCCTATAGAGACAAATAGCAGGCAGGCAGAACTTCCTACTCTCTTAGAGAAAATGAAATATTGATCACTTATCATAAGAAACAATGACTAGGGCATAAGTAGGCTCTACCTCATGAATACAAAGTCAGACATTTATACTCTGACATCACTACCACTTTTATACCTTCAAGTATCCCTAAACACAGCACAGATGACACATCACTGCAAGTGCTTATAATGCATGCTTAGGACCCTTATGGATTCAAAATTCATTACACAATTTGTGTAATAAAAACTCATCTGTGCACATGTGTTTCCTGTTTGCAAGGAAACAAACAGCAAGGCTCCTTATAATACAAAGAACATCAACTGTGGTATTAGTTCTTCTTAATAAATCACATTCTTCCTAAGATAACACAAGTGCCAGGAACTGATGGGAATTTGAAGATGACAGTATGGATGCAGAAAAAATAGAACCTTCTTAACAAATAACTCTTACTAAAAATTAACATGATGCATGAGCCATGAACTAACGAGCTTATAAGAGTATAGTGCTGGTAGGACTGTATAAAACCAGTTAAGCCTCTTAAACCACAATGCTGCTTATTAACCATGTATATTGTGATAGGTCAAAGCTGAGGTTAAACAGAAAACATCAATTGAACCATTTCCCTAAATAAAGCTCCAGGGTGCAATATTCTGAGCACTTTATTCAATAAAAAATGCTTCTAAAATGGTACACTGTGATTGGGAAACATTGCTATCATCTGTCACCCTCATGGCAGCAAAGTTCAATATACTAAACAACGGGATGTTGGGATGGCTTTCCCGAGGCTCTGGGTCTGCACACGCCACATCAATACTGCACTTTAAAAATTATGACAAAGCCTGCTGTTTTCATTTTCAGATTTAAAATATGTATTATGGATGATTTTTACAGATTGCTTAATGTTCTGCCACTTTTAATCATTGTCTAATTCCCACACAAGTCAAAATAGTAAAAAAAAATTAGCAATATTTTTGTTATAATTTCTCTAAGCTCTTTGTGGTCTTAAAAATCAATAAGATCCTTTTCTACTGTGAATTTCTACTGTGAATAAAATTTAAGTTCTAGGATATGTAAAAAAAACTTTAAAAAGCCTATGTACTTCTAAAAAATTTATGCTTTTGTCAAGTAATAAGGTAAATATATAGAATACTATTTTTTTTTAAGTTCAAATAAAATTTTCCTTGGAAATTTGGTCTAAGTTTCCAGTGCTATGACTCGAAAATAATCCCTTCTCAACATGTAGTCACAAAATTGTTGACAATTTCTAAAATGCTACAATAGAATAAACAATGTGTTCAGCCCTTTCTAAGAGAAGAATAGTGGATTTCTTTCTTTTGAAAAAGCAGTTGCCAATGCCCTGCATCTGTCCCAGAGCTCACTGGAAGGCTATGGAGCTGGAAACTTGTCCATCAGAGAAATCTGTGGCCTATCACTGTTGAACTGTGTATCTAGATTCCATACTGAGAAAACATTTCCACACATCATGATTCCAGGAGTCATACTGGAATGGCTAGATGAGATGTGGACATATCTGTTGGCCAACATAATCTATGACAAACTGTGGAGTGTTGGGAAGGGAGCCTGAGAACCAGGCAAACTAACAGAAGTGGTGCACCACATGATGAGAGGAGTAAGGACAGAGCTCTGCCTTTTCATTTCCCTATCCCCCCCCTTTTTTTTGTATTAGCACTGGATTTTATTCTAGGGCTCATCAGAAGTCACTTCAACTAATCCCAATTTTGACAGACCATGTCAATGTTTTCTGAACAGAGAGAAGTGGCAATGTGACTCCTAGAAGGGAATGTAAGTTCTTCACTGGTTTTATTATATACCAATGAGCAGACACCTAAACATCAAATGTAACCTTGCCAATACACAGGAATTAGTTTGTATGTAAACTCCCAGGGTTTTTCAGTACACTCTTTCTATAGGCCTGTTTTTAGATGACCACACCAAGGTGAAAGGAGGGCAGCAATGGTATGGTCATCTAACAATGTTCTACTGCCATCTTAAGCAGAGTCCAGGTCACCTTGAGCTGTGGTTGTAGCACCCTCTGAGTGTCTGGGCAGCTGAACCTATTAAGGTTACTGAAAATTTTCAGACTAACAGTGTTTAGAAAAAAGGTCAAAGTCTCTTTGCCCTAGTCCACAGAGTTCACTAGTCCACTGTTGCTGGTTGTTTTGGAGTCAGGGACAATATGTCAGATAGGGCAAAGAGATCCACATGAGGCTGTATATGGTGGATGGGCTAAGCAGTGCTTCTGGTCCAGAAGGAGCACAGCACTGAGCTGCACACACACTAGAATGGGATGAGCATCAGAGTGAGGCTCAGGTCAACATGGTGGACCCTGGGACTCCAAGGTGCAGGAAAAGGAAAGCAGGCAGATTCATTCCTACATGGTGCAGGGAGGCCACATAGTATCACTGCATGGAAAACTGGAAGGCAGCAGGCCTTGAAAAAAGACAAGATGCTGATCTATGATATACCAGGTCAGGGGAGGCAAATAACCAAACATTCTCTGCTTCCCGTGTTTAGAAAGCCACTTTCTTTTTGTCCGTTTTTATACTAGTTTTAAGGTCTTATGTGGCCAATGACATGTTGTTGGAATGGCTTATTTTGGTTAGTATAAGATGTTTTGACAAAACTAAAACGGAAATGTTGGGCTGGAGAGATTGCTTAGTGGTTAAGGCAATTGCCTACAAAGCCTAAGTCAGATGCACAAAGTGGCGTATATGTCTGGAGTTCATTTGCAGTGTATGGAGGCCATGGCATGCCCATTCTCTCTCTCTGCCTCTTTTTATCTTAAATAAATAAATAAATATTAAAAAAGAAATATTTATATCCAAATCTTTAAAATAAGCTTGATTTTTAAAATAGCCATAAGTTGCCCTTTGTGAAATGCCATATACTTGTAGGTACACCAGGGTTTCTCTTCACTCTTCTCATCATGACATCAAAAATCACTACAAAGTGTCTGGAAAACCTAAATGATGGTGGGAGAAAGTCATACATCTTCACATCCAGCCTGGTTCAATCCCAAAGGGAAGTCAAAGGAAAAATTTACAGACCAGGTTTCTTAAATGGTACAGAGCTCTGACAGAGCACAGAGCTGTGAGGACTATGCTTCAGCACCAGGGAGCTGACATGTGTACATAAAACGAATATGTTTAGAAAAGGAAAGGACAAGTCCATCTACCTGATGTGCAGACAGGACAAAGAATCTCTTTATCATGAATCTTAGTAGTTATACTCATTTTTCCTTCTGTTAGCTATGAACATATATGTGCAAGCTTCTGTGTGAGTATGGGCTCTCATTTCTCTTCAGTGTACTCACAGGATCAGACCTGCTGGGACCTGTAGCCCCTGTGCCTAGCTAACTGCCCAGGAAATGCCAACCATTTCTGTGTGACTGGCCCTCTCAGCTCCCACCAGTGGCATGTGCAGCTCTGCCCCTCACACATTCTCTAGCACCTGCACTGCACTGTCTGCTCTGAGGTTGCTGTGCTCTGAGGGGTGGCAAGGTGCATCTCAGGTCTGAACTGTGACGCTTTACTGGGAAATTTTTCTCCTTCACAATTTTAACCAATATCACAAGGTCTGACGTTTAAATCTTTACTTTGGAGGTACTTGCTTTTAAAAGTATCTATTATTTATTTATTTGAGAGAGTGGGAGAGAGAGACAGAGGAAGCAGCAGATAGAGAATAGGCATGCCAGGGCCTTCTGCTACTACAAACAAACTCCAGATGTATGAACCAACTTGTGCATCTGGATTATGTGGGTACTGGGGAATTGAACCTGGGTTCTCAGGCTTCACAAGCAAGCACCTTAACCACTAAACCATCTCCCAGCCCTGGAGGTACTTTTGTCTAAATTAAACTGCCTGGTTTTACAGGGTATTTGAAGAATTAACTTGTTTACACTGATTCCTCAGTTGATGGGATTGCTTTATAGAACTATCCAAAGCACTTTGGAGGGACAGAAGGTATATTAAACTGAATAAATGTGCTAAGATTACACAGGATAGGAAAACTTAGTAATAAATTTTAGCGGTCCAAACTGCGAAGTTAGAAATGACTAACTTAACATATTTAAGATATGACCATCTCTATACATTTTTGAAATTATTTATATCCCAAAATCTCTTTAAAATAGATATATCTAAATTCTACAAAATAACTGAAGACATAATATGCAAATCCAATAACTTATTTGGACATGAAGAAGAACTGAATGATGAAGAGTATAGTAATAGTTCCAAGTTACAACCTGTGTATTAAAATCTGACTTTATCACAAATCAGCTTATGAAACTGGTACACTGATTTTTTTTCAGGTTACTTCTAGTAAAACTGCTGCACATAAAATGGTACAAAGCTAAAAGCAGGTCAGAAATTTTAAGGATCTTCCCTGAATGCCATAAACAATCCCAGCTTGGAAAGTCTGAACTTCAGTGCTCTACTAACAGCTGACCAGGATCAGCTATGGCAACTCTTAGGCATTCTGCCAAGTTGAGATACAAGGCCAAAGGTGAGGCCTGAAATGCCTGAGTTACGTTAGAAGGTCACACGTCCTTCAGCTAAGGCTCATGCTGGAAGCTGGAACATCATGTTGAGTCCTTGCTTTACAGAACCTGTCTTCAAGCCTGTTGAGTCCAGGAGAAACATGCACAGAGATCGAACAAGTTTTTCACTGTGAAAAAATAATTTTCTGTAACAAGTCATTAAGGAATGCAACTGACCTCATCGGGGCTAGATGCCTGGTAGGTGCGATTCTCATCACTGAAGTCTTGGTCTGCTTCGGCAAACTCAGTCTCTCCAGTGGTTCCAGCCCGAAACTCATACACAGGAGTGACGTTGTGACACAGAGCAATGGCTTTCACTGCTTCATGGATTCGACTACTGACACTTTTTTTAACTTTGGGGGTTGAAGACTGGGTTCTTCTCAGTGGAGCTGAATTGGGGTTGCTTCCACCTGCTTGAGAGTATACCTTTAAAACAGGATGCCACATAATTGAAGCCAGATGGAGAACAAGGTGGTCAATACAGAATTACTGACATATTTCACAAGATAAAATAAGTTGTTAGAGACAAGGACAGTGATTCAATTCTCTATTCTACAGAGCACCCACTAATATTAGTAATGTTCTGTCTCTAAGAGTGCTTAGAAATTTCTTGATTCTCAAACATACCATAATATTTGCCATAACACTTAAAACCTATAGGTTTCTTTTTACTTTATTCACTTTAACCCCAGCATCCCTTCGCTAAGTTCACTATTGTTTGTTTGTTCATTCCTTCTAAAAGCAGAGCCCATTTAAGAACAAAATAGAATAGTGTATTCACATCGACTTCAGTTTTCTGAAAACATGTTGTATATACAATGGTATAAAGCAAAAAACAGGTCAGAAATTATAAGGTTCATCCTTTAATATCATAAGTAGATTGAACTTGTAGGAGTCTTTGAGCTATTCTGTCCCAGTTCATAGTTAACAAGGATCAGGGATAATAATGGGTCGTTTCAAGGAAAAAATACTTCAAAGTCATGCTCAAGTGGAGCAATGCTCATTGTGCTGTGCCTGGCTCCCATTAGGCTCAGCTGTGCGAATAAACTGTCACCACCCAGCAATGACTTTGTTATTCATTTCCTACCTAAGCAGGTGACCGAGGACACTGCCAGACCCCAACAAGACTGTCATACTCTCCTGTTAACTTCAGAGACCCAGAACAGACTTTGGAAACTAGAGTGGGGGTTTGAGCCACCGAGTGCAAGCACTCTTCCCACCAAGCTTCAGGGCTGGGAAGGAGGGCTCTGTTTGGTGCTCCACTGTGCCATCTGCTGTCTGCTGCTGACAGCTACATGGCAGCTCCACCTCTGCACGGCTTATGCCATGCCATGCTGATGGCAAAGGAGCTCAGCCCTTACCCTTCTGAATTGCATTATGCTTACTGATGCATGCAGAATCTAGTTTCACACACACTATATTATAAAGATGATGCTCTCTATCTCCCAGTGTTTCCAGTGGGGAAGTATAGCTAGGCTTTTGAAAAATTTGTGATACATTACAGTGCTACTAAATGGACTCTTGTCATCAGGGTGACAGAATATAAGGAAGACTAACATTGACTCCACATACCAAGTGCTGGGGCCTGTCTACTGACACCTTTTAGTAAACATGATCTTAAAACGCTCTCACATGTGAAACATTTGTCTTTCTAAAATGATCTGTCACTTCTTTAAATATTTTCCTGATAAAGCAACCTATTTGGAGCTATAAAAATCCCATTCATGGATAATATCAATTACCTTTTAAAATATTTTATTTATTTGCAAGGAGAGAGAGATAGAGAGGGAGGGAGGGAGGGAGGGAGGGAGGGAGGGAGAGAGAGAGAGAGAGAGAGAGAGAGAGAGAGAGAATGGGCAAGCTTGTCACTGCAAACAAACTCCAGACACATGTACCATTTTGTGCATTTGGTTTTTATGTGGGTACTGAGGCACTGAACCCAGTCTGTTAACTTTGCAGACAATCTCCTCGGGCCCCCACTTTTCTGGAGACAGGATCTCCTTATGCAGGCTAGGCCAGGCTAGAACTCAACATACTCCTACCTCAGCTCTCTGAGTTCTGGGATTCTAGGTACATACAACAACAGCCAGCTATATTAATCTTTTAAAGCAAGAGGCTAGGGAGATAGCTTTGACATACACATACATACAGTGTGCATCTGCACACATCTGTGTTCCTACACACATATGAACATGCTTTCACATACCCCCCCACATGCAAAAAGCAGTTATTATTTGGTACTACTACATTTCAGAAAAAGATTCCTAAGGAAAGAGAATTTTTATTCTTTCTTCTTTTGAGATTTTTCTTCTAGTAACAAACACTCTAGATCTATAGATATAGTTCAGTGGCATACAGAGTTCTTGTCAAGCATGCGCAGGACCTAGGTTCCATCTCCAGTATCACAAAAATGATAAGATAAAAAAATATAATTCTATCTCTAATTGGACTGGAGGCCCATTCCATGGGAGGGAACACATCCCTGATACTAAAAACGTACGACAGGGGTAGTCATGAGCCCTAAGGGTGTATTGTCTGCTGGTGTCTCGCTAAGTGTATATACTATGCTCACCAAACTGCCCAGTAAGCACTTCTCTTAATGTCCACACCCATATATTAATGCTACTCTCACTTTTGGTCAGAGAAGCTTCTCTTTTCAGATGGTGGCAACCTTGGGATAACTCAGAAGGCACCATGGTGCTAAGAAGAAGTGACAGAGAAGTGCTCAGCACTGAAACATCTCAAACCTACCTTCTAAGGCTCAGGGTCCATTGCAGAAGAGGGGGGAAAGAATGTAAGAGCCAAAGGAAGAGTAGGACTCCTTACAACGTGCTCCTCCAGACACAAAATGGCCTGGATATCCATGATCTCACAGTACCTGACACGACCTACATAAGACCATCATAATAGGAGGCAAAGATCACGACATCAAACTGAAAAGAGAGACTGACTGAGAGGGGGAGGGGATATGATGGAAGTGAAGTTTCAAAGGGGAAAGTGGGGGGAGGGAGGGAAATAACATGGGATATTGTCTACAATTAAAGAAGTTGTCAATAAAAATAAAATAAATAAATAAAATAAAATTCTAGATTAACAGATAGTGTGTATCTAAATAAATCAAATTCAAATGAACAAAGAATTCTGTATCTAAATGGATTACATCCACAGGAGGGAGCTGTGTGCATACACATTGTAATATATACATAACATGTGAATTTATACACATGTAAGGTGATTTTTTTCACTTGGCAACATCTCAAGAACAAAGTATATGCCAGGCTGGTAATAATTACAAAAGGAAGAGAAGATTCTCACATATTTGAATTCATTGTTGACAAATGAGTTTTAAAGAGGGAAAATGGAAATTTACTGGTATGTGCAAAATTAAGTCCAAATCAAACTGCTGTAATGTCAGGTGTGCTCTGAGCTGGTATGACTTCCCAGGTGAGTTATGCACACCTTTGGACCTGAGTGGCTTTGACCCAACATGAGGTGGATTACTATATTCCAAGGAAACTAACTAACAGGCAGAGAAGAAGCCTGAGAAAGTAACAACTTCTGACACTGGTGCCGCCCCTTGCCTGACACTTTAGTAGATTTCCTGAACTGCTAGGCTTAATGATTCTGAATTGGTGACTTCAAATTATGACAGGTGGAGAGAAATTCACATAATTGAGACACAAGCACTACTTGGGACAAGGGTCTCAGTACCTCAATCTGATGTAAACAGTGTCCACACACACAAGGTCATCATGTGGATATGAGGAGCATAAGGCATTAGAAGGAGCTGGGCTCAGGAACCTTATACAGAGTGTGCCTTCTAAACCTCTGTAGATGGCATGGCCACTATACTGCATCCTCAAGTTAAATAAAAATTCCTCCTGTTCCTGTGCCTCAGTTTGCTCTTGTTAGGTGGTAATATCTAAAAAGTCACATGAGGGCTGAAGAGATGATCAGCAGTTAAAAGCAGTTGCTTGCAAAGCCTGATAGTACACATAAAGCCTGATGCATAAAGTGGCATGTGCATCAGAAGTTTGTTTGCAGTGACAAGAGGCCCTGGCATGCCTTCTCTCTCTCTGCTTGCTAATAAATAAATTATTTTAAAAGTCACATAATAAACATGTAGATAAAATAATGGGATATTTAGATTCATTTCAAATTATCCTGATGAGAACCAATGGCTGCAGAGGCAGAAAATCCACCATTCACTGATAACTGTAGGCTTAGTGGAAGGCATATAGGGGTTTATACACCAACATAGCTTCTTTTGTTTACTGAAAAAGATAAAAAGGAGAATTTACCTTTAAAATTTTTGAAAGACTTTTATTGATTATGGAGAAAAACAAAAGGATCTTTAGGAAACATGCTAATGTCAGTATTCTGTTGAATATCCTTCAGAAGCTGTTCACTAAATGATTGTTGTAGAAATAATTGTTTCACTAGGAAAACAATATGAGAAAATGATTTGAGCCATTATACTTTTGATAGACTTGCTGCTTCTTGATTGAGGTGTTAGAACTGATAACCAAGGTAACAATAATAAAAGATGAAGAAGTCAAATCAGCACACAACAGGCTCAGGTCAGCTGCATACAGCACTTGTATTTGAGAGAAGATGGCATGGCATTCAGAAATACATTCACAAACCTGTGAGTAGGAATTCAGAACATGGCTCTGGATTTCATCCATCGTGTCCATTCCATAGGAAACAGTGCCCAGATGGAGCCGCTTAAATACCATTTCATTCTGAGTGAGAGTCCCTGGAACACAAAAAGCACCAGTGAACACAGGCAGCAAGAAGGAGGCCCTGCTCCTCCACAGCGGCTCTTCGTCTTAGCTCTGACTGCCATTCTGACAGCGAAGCCGAGATGCCTTCTGCTGAACATGTCAGGTTCTCTCTTTAATGACCTGTAACAAGGGATGGGGCTCTCATTTCATGAAGAAAGCTGAAGCTCTCCTTGACATTCAGATCTGTTATTTGGTACAAAAGAAACTTCTGTCTGTTCTAAAAGGGACAAGCATAAAACTAAAAAACTTCAGTCATGGTACAAAGCACTGTTGGAGAAAGATATCAGCTAGTCCCAAATAAACATGACATGCAGTTTTAAGAAAACCTACTTTGAAAACTTCAGTATTTTTGGTAGGGAAACAGATATTCTAGGTGTGTTTAACCCTTATCACACTTTTATATACTAGACTGACAGGAAGATGGCTTATGAAACAGAAGACAATGTACTTAGGCAAAATTCTACAAGAGAGTTATCAGGATGTGCTAGCTAATAAGGATGTGTTCCTCAGCAGACCAGGGGGCAGAAGCATCAAAGCTGTTAATAAAGCAGAACTTCATATAATGCATAATACACACATGATGCATGCATATGGCTTATTCACCTAGTTTCTCAGAAGACAACATGGGAAAGTTTAACTGCCCTAGGAACAGAACATAAGGTGCTGCCATACACAGTGCTTGGATCTTGTCTCCCTTGGGCTTCTGCGCTTGGTTCACAGCATACATAGACAGGATTACTAACTAACCAAAACTGAGAACATGAGAATGGCACAGCCAATGCTAGTGAAAGTTGGGGTTTTCAGAGAACTACAAACATCTGCATAATTCTTATTCTCTTTGGCACACTGGTATTGAACACATCTACTAATAACCCCAGATAGCTTACTCAGGATTTATATTCAAAACAAAATGGGTTACTAAGTTGGGCTTTTCTACTAGAACATACCCTACTTAAAATATCTTCATTTTTTATATAAATGACTTTTTTATTTACTAGACAGAGAGAGAATGGGTTCTCCAGGTCCTCTAGCAACTGCAAACAAACTACAGATGCATTCACCACCTTGTGCATCTGACTTACATGGGTACTGAGGAATCAGACCTGGGTCCTTAGACTTTGCACACAAGTGCCTTCACCACTAAGCCATCTTTAAAGCCTGTCTTCACTATTTTGACAAATCCTCTGACAACAGATTAGTGTATTACTTCTTGAAGGTAAGCTTCTGCAGCATTCAACATAGCCTCTTATAGTGGCTCTGCTCCATACACCTTAAATAGATGGCTCCAGTTAGAAAAACATGTGAAACAAATGCAATTCTGTGAGAAGTATGTTAGGCCAACCTCATTAAATAAAGTCAAATTAGGTCAAAATACTATGTTGCATTAAATGATTTCATCAGCAATAATTTAGCCTTCAAATAAAATAAGGAACTCTGTAAATGGTTTATAGCTAAATTCTAAGGCAAAATATGAGAATACTATTATTACCTAGTCAAAAGGTAATAAAATTATGCATTAATTTGTAGAATTATGTGTGCCCAAAGAATAGTTCTCTTAATATTTAACAAAAATATTGTTAAAATACTTTATTTTTCAAGCCGGGCATGGTGGCGCACGCCTTTAATCCCAGCACCAGGAGGCAGAGGTAGGGGGATCGCCGTGAGTTTGAGGCCACCCTGAGACTACATAGTGAATTCCAGGTCAGCCTGGACTACAGTGAGATACTACCTTGAAAGACCAACAACAACAACAACAAAAAACCATTAATTTTTCATATTACTTGATATCAATTACAAATTTCCTATAGCTCTTTTCTCTCAATGGTAACTTATAATCACCCAAAGAAATTAGATTTAATGTGTATATAATTTGTCAAGCAAACTTTTTTTTTGCATGTGTATGGGGGGCACATTTGTGTCTAAGTGCACAGGCCTGAGGTTGACTCATTCTCAATTGCTCCTGACTTTGTTTACTGAGGTAGTTTCTCTCACTTGAGCCCTAAACTTGCTAATCTAGCTAGCGAGCTTGTCTCAGGGAGTATCTGGCATTACAGGTGGCTGTCATCCCCAGCCAGCACTTACATGAGTGCTACCAAGTGCTTTATAAACTATCTCCCCAGTGTTTTATTACGAGCAACTGTGTGTGTGTAGTGTGATTGTGTATAGGTGTACATGTATGTGCGTACTTACACACAGGTGGTGCAGATGTGTGTGCCCTATGCGCGTGTGTGTGGAGGCCAGAGGTAGATGTGAAGTGTCATACTCTATCACTCTCTGCCTAGTTCCCTGAGACAGAATCTCTTACTGAACCTGGAGCTCACACTGTCTTTCAGCTACACTCGCTGACCAGTGAGCCCCCAGCAATACTCCTGTCTCTGCCCCCCTCAGCTCTGGGGTTACAGGTATGGAGGGGTGGGGGTAGTCACACTGAGTCCAGATTCTGCCTGTAATCCACATGCTGTGTCTGTTGCTCCCAGGCATGTCCAACCATTGTCATTGCGTCATGACATTGTAATCTCCAAAGTTCCTGCTCAAGAACCACATAATGGAGTTAACAACAAAAATCTCCTAATATTTATAATATTTTAAGTTTATGATATTGTGCTGGCCTGCTTTCATAACTATCCTCGGCCACATGTGGTTCAAGGGCTGGACACACCTGACATTCTAAATATATTTACGTGTCTTTTTCTCTGTGTATGTATGTATGGTGTGTGTGTTCACGTCATAGAACAACTTTTGGGTGTTGGTCCTTAACTTCTTTCTACCTTGTTTGTGGTAGGTTCTCTTACTCCTTGTTCATCACAATTTGTCAGGATAGCGTCAAGGAAATTTTCCTGTCTCCACCACCCATCTTGTTATATTTAGGCATGCTGGGATTATAGAAACTGGCTTTTCCATGGGGATCTGGAGTTTCAGGCACTCAGGCTTGCTTGACACTCAGACTTGGACAGGAAGTGCCTTATCTACTGGGCCATCTCCTCAGCCCCTGTTTACTTGCCTTTAATAGATGAAATAAAAATCCCCACCTGACTGACATGGACAGTGCAAAATATAAGATAATGCATAAAGTCTCTAAAATACACAGAATGAGAGCCGAGTTCCCTTTCAAGATCCTATGGCTATGAGACACACGAGATTTTGTGATAGTAGTGGTGGAGATAAGGAAGAGGAAAGTTCATAAAATCCCCAGTGCAGGAGAATTTACTGGGCTTCTGAACTGAACATGTAGGCTCTTAACTGTGAGATCTGAGAGCAAGGGTAGCTTACTGCCTCTATTCAGCCACTGGCATTCAACAAAGAATAGGAACTGGAAAGAAGAGAAGATGAGGAAAAAAGATGAACTGTTTGTTTCAGGAAATAAGAGACCTAAGGTGGCTTGGGATAGGCAAGTAGAAAAGACAGTTGCATACTACATATTTTTCATGAGGGAAGCCTGGCAGTGTAATGTTACCAAGCTCAAATGCTGGCAGCCCCTGGAAAAGCTTAGGAATATCTGCATTTGAGGGTCTAGGACTCCAAGGTCCTGGTGCTGCAGGCTGGGGCACTGTTGTTATATCCTTAGCCTAAGAAGCTACCGACTCATCAGAGTTCTGAGAAGAGCTGACAGTTAAGGGCCCACTACCAAATAAGACTAGTGCCTACCACTCTCACTAAGAATGTAAAGGCTAGAGAATGTGGAAGAGTGCTTTGGATCCCTGTTTTCTGGACAAGAAGTGCTTGTTGTATTCATGACCTCACAGCATTACCTGTACAATAGTGGGACCATCAACATGCCATAATGGATGAGGAAGGAGGCCAAAAGAAAAAGAAATCAGAATAGAACATGGACTAGCTGGAAAAAAGAAGGGTTTGGTGGAAGGGTACAAAAGAAAGTAATGGGAGGGGATGATGATCAAAATACATTATGTACATGTATGAAAGTTGTCAATAAAAAGTTTAAAAACTGACAAAAGCTCTCATAGCAGTGTACTTAAGTAGGGGGAGACAAATAATACACCTGTTCATATTCAAATAAATAAGATAAAGAAAAATTCGGTGAATTTCCAAACCTTCAGTAAACAAGTGAGCCAAGAATGAGGGTCCTTTGATTAGTTCTGTGTTTTCCATCACTTTGAGCTGCTGTATTCTGTGATCTGTCACTCAATGACTGATCAATCACCAACTTTATGTGCTGTGCTAACTCCCACACCCATGCTCATGCAAACAATACTAATTAAACTCAGTGGGTCACAGAAAAAGACATCTGAGTAGTAATGGAAAAAGTTAGGAAGAAGGGTTTGAGTGGGAAGAGGGTATTTAATGGGGGAGAAATATAAATGTGTTTTATATATACGTATAAAATTGTCAAAAATAATTTAATAAAAAAGATGCTGAAGGCTATGCCATGTCTAATATGCCTTGGCTAAAACCCTAAATATTCATGGCAGTATTGTCTGTAAAGGAGAAATAACCCAAATGTCTATCTACTTATAAATGAACAAATCAGATGTGATATAGCCATACAATGAAAGAATATTTAGCAGTAAAAAGGGATAAAGCACATATGTGTACCACAATATGGATACACCTTGAAAACATTCTACTAAATAAAGGAAGCCAGACACCCAGAACAACATGTTCTGTGATACTATTCACATGACAATTCTGTGCTAGGCAAATCCACAAGGAAAGAACTTTAGATGTTTTTGGGGAATCATGAGTGAAGAAGGGGCTGAATGGAGAGTGATTCTCACTGTATAAGGGTTACTTTGTCAGGAATATGAGAAAGTTTTTTACTTTAACTGTGATAAGCACTGTATAACAGTTGACCAAATGCTAAGAGAGAGATATAGTCCGAGTTTCTCATTTGAATCGAACAACTGTATGAGCACGCTACATCTAAAATCTCTAAGCTGCTAATAAACCACGTTTTAAATAGTTCAAAACGGATACATTTAAACGAGTGACTGGCATTGGTCACTAAATGAACAACAAAATGTGTAGCTGTTCCTTTGCCATTTAAGTTAAGTGTGCTCACACCTGGCTGGACTCCTGAAGCCAGGTGGAGAGCACACAGTCTTCACACAGCAAGAAGAAGCTTGAAAATATTTTTCCAAATGTTGATGATGTGTTTGTGTTTTATTTTATAACTTACTAATTCCAGATACTCTCTTACTCTTTCCTGCAGTAGTAGATGATGCAGCAGAGCTGCTCAGTTAGAAAACCCAGCAAGATAAAGTCATTTCCCATCTTACCAAAAATGCTTTCCACAACTTCGGCCACTTGATGATTTGTACTCCTCTTGTCATCTAAACATGACGGAAACTAACAGGCCTCACAGTGGCAACTGTGAGAAAAGGGAGGAGCCTGCCAAGGAACCAGATGGTAGGGGAGCTACCACATCAAAGAGGATGACAGTAGGTTGTTTATGATAGGCAGTTCTTGTGATAATAGGTTTGCTTGTGATTTTTGAAGGAAAAACCACTGTATTCTTTAATAAAGCAGAGGCTTTCTGGACTGCAGCAAGCAAAGCAGGCATAGAGGAAATTGATTTCCAAAGAAAACATCCTGCAGGCATCATTCTCAGAGCGGCAACAGATGCAGTCCACTGCTGAGCACAGGAGACACTGGGAAGCAGATGCAGAGCTCTCATGATGCTACGAGGCTGAGCTTGGCCTCACATCTAGACAGCCTGGCCATAATGGAAGGGCACAGGTGATTTAACACACAAACCAGAGCCCTGTGCTACAGTACACAGAGACAAGCTGCTTCCAATGCCTGGTGAAGACTTCAGGGAGGAAAAGCTATGACTACTCACGATCAATGGTAACAGCAAAACAAATCTTTCTGGCCTTACCACGAATAATAAAAACAAAACTTCTCAAGTGATAAGGCTACTTCACAAACTTGAAAGTATGCATTGGTTATTTAAAATATTTGACATTACTGAGTTGAGTGTGATTCCAGCACTTCTGAGGTTAAGACAGGAATATGAGTTCAAGTTTGACCTGGCTACATAGTGAGAATATGTTTCAGAAACTAAACACACACACTATTTAATATGGAGTTGCAGTTTATATGCCCTATAAACCAGACTTTCTCAAAAGATTATGATTTTTAGTACTGGAAACATCTGTTCAGCTAATGCATGTGTTAAGTGTCTCAATTAGCAACAACATCCCAACATGTTAATTACACTGCTCACATCCAAGTCTACACTTTAGTGAATGACCATCCCAGTAAGATTGTTCATGTCTGCTGCAGCTGAATACCCCGCTATTATTACCATGCTGGAAAGGCCACAGTGGTCTCCTGGGGTACAGGATATTCGTAAACGGCTTTAAATCTTACTTGCAAGATTTGCTCACCCTGCATGTACTAACTAGCACACATACCATGTTTGCTGAACTTATCAACTATGCAACACCATTTCCCCCATGATGATGCTGTCCTATGAAACTCACATGACATTGAAGTCTGAACACCATGGCATTTTTGAGTAACGGATACTATAATTAAAATTTAAGTCCTAAAAAACCTGTTGTTTTAGTGGGTGTTTTCAGTAATGGTTTTGATCTACATGAAGACAAAAACTCCCTAGCAAAGGAATTAATGCATTGCTTTAATAGGCTGCACCGAGAGTTAAGTTTTAAAATTTATGACTTCTCTGCAGCATTGTTCTTTAAACAATGGCGTTGTCAAATGCAACCAGTGAGAAGATTAAAGTTCTCCCAGCAGATTAAGTACAAATTATCCGTCCTCCTGTTTCGGCATCATTTGTTCATTTATCACATGGTGTCGAGTACTCCTGGTCAGTGTCAATATGCTCGCATCCTTGCAGCTAACAGATGTCGACTCTTGTCGAGTGAATTACTTTATGTTTCACGCACTGGTGGCCGCAGATGTGTCACTATAGCAACATCATTAATTTCAGATCTTACCGGAAATGTGCACTCCAATCAAACCTAATTATACCACATTGCTTTCTTGTCCACAACAAGGAAACTATAATGCAATTATTGGGACACTTCATTTTCTATTCTGCTATGGCAAATGAGAGCCATCATGATGGACGCTTCTTGTCAAAAAGCTTATTGATGAAGCACAAACCCAATTTACAATCATATGAAGAACTACCTCACAATTACATCCACAATGCAAGACTCCTCAGATGACAGCTCCCTTCAGATTAGTTCAGCAGGAATTCAGGTCCCCTCAGATGTCTGCAAACTGCCTTACACCCCAGTGCTGCACCTTTGACCCTCAGTATCAGAGCTGTGCATGCTGACAGACAGCCATCCACTGCTAAAGCCTCTGCTGCAACTGAGAACACCGAGGTGCCAAAGGCTAACACTTGATCCCATCGGCTTGCAACATACACACGAGATCAAAGGGCAGTTACCTGCATGACTGAAACAGGGAATACGACAGAAATAACTCACAACTTACATTCCTGGAATGCAGGATCTAGTTAATGATAGGAGGACACTTTTGCTATAGGACATGGAAGGGACAAAGAGGCAAGATGGACTTTGTTAGATATTTTCCATCCTCATTTCTGTGTCACCTGTTGGCCTTGAACTGGAGCAGCTGACAACTCTGCTGAGCAGGGCTAAAGAAGCTGTCTGAGAGCACAGGCAGGGGGCAGCCATGACTCAAGCTCATGTCTGCCTGACTCCAAAGCCCGTTTTCTTCTGACTATGTGAAGAACATATGTTTCTATAAAACTGAAGAAGGAGATGATGAAATGCTACTTAGCCACTTGGCAGTAATGAGGTAATTACAGGACTTATTCTCTATTTTCCATCAGCCTATGATTTGATCAGTGTAGCCTTTATAAGAGGTCATAGCAGAGCTGCCTCTTTGGAGGACTTCGGAGAACCCCCCTCCCCCAGCAGAGAGGCCAAGACCAACTCTGTGAACAGGTGGTAAATCCAGTCTTCTGGGAGATAGCTTTAGGGAGAGGCTAGAGATTGAGATGCCACCAGAAAGAACTTGCAATTCTTCTGCCTCAACCTTTCTGGTAGGATTATATCTTAATATGACATGAACTAGCCACTCAAATACAATATTAACTGTAAGTGCTTTCTTTTTACATTCTTGATCTTGAGGGGAACCTTTAAATACTTTACTATAAGTGCAATGTTGGCTACATATTATGTTGGAAATGCCCTTTTCCAGAACAAAAGGAGTTTTTTTCCTCCCCGACTAGTTTGCTAGTAAATTTTAATCATGCATGGCTACTGAAATTCATTAAATGCTTTACTGAATTTACTGAAATATTTATATGGCTTTCTCCCTTTACTAGGTTAATGTTGTAATTTATATCAATCAGCTTTTGAATTTAAATAAGCCTTGCATTTCTAGAATAAATCTATCTATATCATTATATATTATACTTTTTGTTTATTACAGGGATTAAAACAATAAGGTTACAGGCATCTCACCATATTCAACTTTTATTATGAGCTTTTTCCTCCTGAAATAAGCTTTATCAAATACTTTCAATGTCTTCCTCTGTTATAGTTTACTGTTATATGCTGTTTTGTGACTTTCTCCTTTAGTCTGTTACAAAGGTTTTTATATATTTACCTTTCTGCCTTCAGAATAAACTCTATTTAGTCAGAGTATATTATCATTTTAACAACACTTGATTTGGCCTTGTACCAGTTTATTTAGGATTTCTTAGATTGAAATGTCCTGACTGGCTCTTTTTTCTCAAGCTTTGGTGTTAGTATTATATCGATCCAATATTCCCTCTATTTTCTCTTCTCTGAAACTGCTTGTATACATCATAGCAAAGATGCCTTCAAAGAGTGGCAAAACTACCCATAAACACACAGGGCTAGTGTCAAGAGATTTTCTTGAAAATGACTTTTAATAGTTTTAGGATTGGTAAAACTATTTCTTCTGAGTCTGATTTAATGGCTACTGACTAAAGTGCCATTTTAAATATCAGCTGCAGCTTTAGCGCTGTTCCATTTCTGATTCAGAATGTTTGTACCTCCTTTAGTTTTTTCTAGATTGTATCTTCAAAGTTGTACTCATTTTGTTAAGGCTTTTCAAAAGACTAGCTATATTGATTTTATTTTACCTTTAAAATATGTTGTTTGCTCACTTTTATTTACCTTATCCTTCCTTATGTGTATGTGCCTGTGTGTGTTAATGTGTGGAGACCAGAGGTTGATGTCAGCTGTCTTTCTTGATCATTTTCACCTCCTTTATTGAGACAGGGCCTCTCATTTGAACCCAGAGCTTGCTAATTCAAATAGTCTAGCTAGCCAACTTGCTCCTATAGATCTCCTCTGCCTCTGTCTCCCAAGTGCTGGGATTACAGGTGGGCCACCAACCCACTTGACATTCATGTAGGTGACGGAGATCCAAACTTATGACCCCACACTTGTACAGCAAGCACTTATCCACTAAGCCAAATAAGAACATTTTTTAAAGTGACAGGATCTTGCTTTATTGCACAGCCTCACCTCGAATTCTTGGACTCAAATGATTCTCCTGCTTTACCCTCCCAAGTAGCTGGGACTACAGGTGTGCATGACCACACTCTATTTGCATCTGTACACTATCACTGACTTCTACTCTCCTCTTTAAAACTGCTTTCCTTCCATATCTTTGGCTTTGTTTCACTCTTCATAAGATCCCCATTGAGATTATTAATTTTCACCCTCTTCTTTTTCTGGTTTTTTTTTTTTTGGTTTTTTGAGGTAGGGTCTCACTCTGGCCCAGGCTGACCTGGAATTAACTATGTAGTCTCAGGGTGGCCTTGAACTCACAGCTGCCTCCCAAGTGCTGGGATTAAAGGCGTGCGCCACCATGCCCAGCTGCTCTTCTTTTTCTATAGAAAAGCTAAGGAATGTTCCTATAAGGCCTGACCTTGAACATCCCATAGGCCAAAATAGTGAGTCTACCATCATTTAAGTCTGAGGACTTAAAAATTTCTATTAATTCTTTTTGGATTCATGTGATATTTAAAAGCATAATTTTCAACTTCTCCAAATACTTCATTCTTAACTTCTCCCTCTCTGTTGAATTCTCCTTGGAATTCACTCAGATTTAACTGAGGTCTCAATTCATGTCCCATCTGTCCATTTTCCACACACACTGGATGAGCACATTAGGCGTTGGATAAGGAATTCTGTGTCCTCCATGAGACCGAGGCTGATGGTTATGCTATCCAGACTGGCTGGATCCTGCCTGCTTAGATGATCAATAGTTTAAAGTGATGTTAAAATTTCCTCCTGTGACAGAAGATACTTCAGCATTTCCTGTAGAGTCCATCATTTCTTCTTTTATGCATTGAGGCCCTTTATTAAGTGTGTGTGTATGTGTATATATGTGTATATATATATATATTCCTATGTAGTCATTCTCTTAATGCTTTTATATCAGTTTTGTTGCTATTATGGTAGATGAAAACCAGCTTCCTTTAGATTCCTAATTAACGTAATGTTTTATCCTCTTCATGATTCACTTTTCTTTATACCTTCATTACTTATTTTTCTTTAAGTATTAAGTGGTTTCTCTGTTTTAAATCTTTTTTCTTTGGTTTTTTAGAGGTAGGGTCTTGCTCTAGCCAAGGCTGACCTGGAATTCACTCAGGATGGTCTCTAACTCACAATAATCCTCATACCTCTTCCTCCTGAGTACTGAGATTAAAGGCATGTGCCACCATGCCCAGCTGTTTTAAATCTTTATACCGATAAGCATTACTTTTTTTCCTCTGTGTTTTAATACTCCAACATTATGATTTGAAATCTATCCATGAGTATGCATCTGTCTTTTGTTGTCACTGTTGTTTGGTGCTCTCAGCTGTGTGAACATTACACACTTACCATATTTTATTAAAAAATTTTGAAGCACGGTTTCAGTAGGCTCAGGATGGATTTGAGCTTGCAACTCTCCTGCCTGAAAGACCTCTGAATGCTGGGGTTACAGGTGTGCAATATCAGGTCACCCTCAATTCCATTTTTGGACAAAGACTTTGGGGGGGGGTGTGTTTGTGTGTGTTGTAACTAGATTGTCAATTTGCTTTCATTAACCAAACTAATGTTATCAGCATTCTTATATACATCTCCTGGAATAGACATGTAAACATTTCTTTAGTAAAAAGAAGTAGGAGAAAACTGCTGGGCAATAGGATGTATGTTTTTCAATGTGACTGATAAAATTGTTCAGAGTGAGATGCACCATGAGTGAACAGAATTCCTGCTTAATCATATCTTTGATAAACTGAGATATGAGATATCTTGCTTATAAAAAATGTATTAATTTACTTAGGTCTTCTTTAAGGGCTTTTAGTTTTTAAAATTTATACCCACTTAGATCATAGGTTTTTGTTTAAATTTCATTTTACCTTATACCTTTTGTTTTACTCTCAGTGTTTTCATATTAAATGTCCCAATTATTGCTGTCCCAATTATTGATTCAGACATTGAGCTTAACATATAACTAAACCTTCTTAAGTCCTAAAACTTTTTCTGAAGTTCTTCCATATTCTCTGTGTATTGAGAGCAGTTCTCCAGCTCTTGATTTTACACTGAAGATTATGGCTTTGCTGGACCTGTCAGCAAGTACTGGGCTGGACACAATAAGCAGCAGAGTTTCTTTTGTAGTTCCTTCCCATTCCCCAGAGTGTGTGCTGTCTGTGATCTTTGTGCAGGGGTATACTCACCAACGTGTTCTCCCCAAGAAGAGAAGGCAGCTTCTATGTTCTGCACCATACAGGCATGGCGGGGAAAGTGCAGGCTGGTTCTGTTTGACACTGAAGCTTCTTGCATGTGCTTCCCCCATGGCTGGCTGGCTGTGCACTTGCACTCCACCAGGATGCCTCTGTGGAGAGTTCCTCTTCCCTCTGTGTGGCTTCAGTGTGCTTGGCACTGGCTTCTTCCTCATTTTAGCTCTTTACAACTTTCGAATACATTTTTGCTTTCCTGGTATTGCCACAGCTCACTGGGAGTGGAAGGAAAACTCCTAACAGATTTTCCTAGTCTACTTTCTTGAGCCAGAAACTCCTCTGTTGTTAGTTGAGTCATTTACACTCATAAGCAGCATCCTTTCTTAGTTAGGCTCTTCTGGGTGTGACTAGAAAGAAATCTAAACCAAACTCCCCAAACTGGGCCCTGACTTGCACTAAACTTTTTTTTTTTTCGAGGTAGGGTCTCACTCTGGCTCAGGCTGACCTGGAATTCACTATGTAGTCTCAGGATGGCCTCAAACTCTCAGCGATCCTCCTACCTCTCTGCCTCCTGACTTGCACTAAACTTTTAAAAGCTGTTAGAGAAGGGCTGGTGAAATGGCTAAGCTGTTAAGGTGCTTGCCTGCGAAGCCTAAGAACCCTGGTTCGATTCCCCAGTACCCACATAGGCCAGATGCACAGGGTGGTGTATGTGTCTACAGTTTGTTTATAGTGGCTGGAGGCCCTGGCACACCCATTCTCATATTTTCTCTCTCTCAAATAAATAAAATTAAAATTAAATATTTTTAAACAAATCTGTCAGAGAAGATACCCATAGAATATCTAATTCATATACTGAAGTTTTTGGTTCCATTTTTTAGCTATGTCTGGTCATTTTTTTCAAGCATACTCTTCCCACTTCCCAGGTTCATGCCCATGTATTTGGATCAGTACATGTTATGATGAATGGGGGTTTATTTCTCAAGTGTATTCTCCACTTCTATCTACTGGGGTTGGCTTGACATGTTAATCTGCAGCCTGCCACTTTAACAGTCACCAGATGGCTGCCTTGCTTGGTTGTCCCAGCTGCAAATATTTGTTCTTCCATTATTTATATACTGATTTCTATTTCTTGTCTTATTGCAAATGGCAAGAGTTCCCTAATAAGTGTTAAAACAGTGTTTTGAAAACACCCCTGTCTTCTTTCTAGCTATAGTGAGGATTTTACTCACATTATTAATGACGATGAGTTTTGTTTCACTATATCATATTATGTAGTATTCAAATATTCCCAGTTCACTAACAATACTAGGAATTTAAACCATTGTCTTTTATTTAGCATGTTATGGATTGATAAGATTTCTTTGGTAAAAAACAAAACAGCATAAAAGCAAAATAATTTTGTATTATTGGAGCTGTGTGATGGATAAATAGTCTCTATTAAAGCTCTTTAGGAGAATGCTACTGTTAATATACATATTTACACATTTACTAGCTCATAAGGATCACCCTGCAATAAAGAATCCATTAGAGAGGTATTACTAAGGTAGTGAGAAAAAAAAAACTGTGAGAAAATACAAAAATAGGTCAAAGCTCCAAGAATGGCAAATTTTGCTAATTGTGAGGACACTGTGCACATGAGGCTGTATGAATAGTGTCACAGGCAGAGTATGGAAAACTCCAAATATGAATTCAACATTGTAATGACATATATGCCTACATGCACGGGTCCATATGAAGCCAGTGTTTGTGGTCAGATTTCATCTGGCTCATTCAAAGGCAAAATGATTGTGAAAATACCTGTTTTGTCTGTCAGTAAGTACACCAGGCGCCCCAGTTCCTCTGGTATTGTGCTGGTCCGAACGACTGTACCAGGAATATTCTCATCTTTCATAATCATCCATCCATATGCTGCTTTACCCATATCCAAATTCACACGTAAACTGCCAAGTCAAACCATCATTACCGTTAGTGCGTCCAAACACAAACAGCATATTCATGTTCATGCTTTCATAGAAATGCTTGGATTTATATGCATTCTTTAATTTGTGGTAACAAACAATAATATTAAATTTCTGACTTTAAGGTAGGTGAATCTGTGAATACTTAAGTCAACAAATGTTTTCCCATTCTAGATAATGTTTGTGGGTGACAGAAAAGTGTGAGGACTTCTTTCTTCCATACAAGTTATAGTATTAGATGCAAAACAAACAGGTGGACGGCTGTATGTGCCCACTACGTACACCAAGTATTGAGGGCTCAAAAGAGAAAGTACACAGATTTAAGGAAATCAAGCTGAGAGTACAGTGAACAGACATGTGAAATGGACCTTAAGGTTTATCTACTTGTTTTACAACTATTAACTGCGTATCTCCTGGGCTCAGGCACAGATGAGGTACGAAAGGATCAATACAGAGGCACCTGTGACTGTGGTCCAGGGTCTTTGTCATCTTTAACATTAAAAAATTTAAATCTATATGTATGATGTAAACACATGATGGGTCACTCTACCCGGGCTACATGAAATAGCAACTCCACATGCACCATGACTCATGGTATGTATGTAGATTAAATGCTAATGGAAAAATTTGCTTTTTACTGTTAAGAATCTCTAAGATGCTCAACTTTAAACACTAAAGTGGCAGAATAACAGTCACCAACATACTGAATTAACTGCTACTTAGTAATGCCCTGATTTTACAGAATTTGAACACCTTTACCTAACTGCAAAGTATCAACTCTGAAATGATCTGTAATCCATGCCCCCCCCACATATATGAAACCTATTGCTTCAAGGATTGCAGAAATAGGTAACAGGGTGGCAGATACCAGATACTTTCAGTTTTACTACTGATTAGCAATGTGAAACTGCTACCCACAGGCCTGTTCCAGGAAGGGTTTTGTTTTATTTTGTTTTTAGTTCAGATGGTTAACTGAACCAGAATGCAATATTATTTTACTATACAGTAAGAAAATAAATTGTCTCAGGTAGTTTTTCAAGTTGTTACCATTCTGAACATATATGAACTGTTTTTGCAATATTAAGAAAACATGAAGGCCGAGTGTGGTGGTGCACACCTTCAATCCCAGCACTCGGGAGGCAGAGGTAGGAGAATCACCATGAGTTTGAGGCCACACTGAGACTACACAGTGAATTCCAGGTCAGCCTGAGCTAGCGTGAGACCCTATCTTGAAAAACCAAAAAATAAATAAATAAATAAATAAATAAAAGAGGTAAATTTTAGAATGTATGATTACTTAATGATGGCTCCTTGTTGTCTGAACAACCTAATTCTACTGCTAGAAATGTTTGAGGAAGAAACTTAAACTCTGAATAAATTTGAAGTGCTTTTTCCAAAAATACACAATATGATCCCATTTAGGCCCCAGGATACTCACTATATTTAAGCTCTAATTTGTTACAATTAAACCTCAGCACGTTATCAGTGCCAGGTGAACTCAGTCCCTACCGCCCACCTGAAAAATGCGCATAATTCTCCTCAGGGAATGAATCTACCTGAAATAATTCACATGCAGATTCTGATCTGAGCAAAAGAAAATAGAAGCCATTCTCATCAGAACTTTTATCAAAAGTAATCAGAACCTTGTCCTATAAAATTTCAGGCTGAAAGAACACAGATGCTGTTTTATCTGAAATCTTCCCAGCATTTTTCATTCTGATGATACACTGCAGACAGCACCAAGAAATATTCCCTGGGTAGACACCAGCACAACACTGTGGAACAATGTTCACATCACATCTCTGAGGTCACCTCCTGGGCACAGACCTGCATATTCTGCTGCTGGGTGGAGGGTGTCTGATCCTTAGAAGGACCAAAATGCCTATGAGTGAAAATGTATACAGTGGGGTCAACATGTCATTTTCCCACCCTCCTGCTGAAAGGAGGTGAAAATGAACAGGATCTTGTACATGCTAGGTAAATGCTCTACTGCTGAGATATATCCCAGTTTTGTTCTTAAAGATAAGGTCTTGATTGCAGTGGTCAACCCAGGCTTTATAGAGAAGGCAGACCTGGAACTGTGACAGAGAGATCAGGAGAGGAGTGTGTTTGCACAGATATTCAGGAAAGGTAGAACCAGCAAGGCTCACTGTTCAGAGGTATGAGTACACTGTGCACAGGTGTATCACACATGTGGTGTACCTGGAATGAAGGCAGAGTATCTGATATGCTGTGAGAACCACTTGCCTAATATCCACTGTGACAGATACATGGACAAACAAAATGTAGTCTGGGGTTACAAGGCATGGAAACTCGGTATGAAAAACCATTGAAATTGGTACATGAAAAATTCTAAGTCACATTATTATAAAGTTTTTGATCAGATGTGAGAGGAGTAGGAATTAACATGCAGCAGTGTTTTGGGAAACATAAAATCAGAGTGGTGTTCAAGATAGGTGGAGCTACAGAGGCAGAGGACAAGCAGAGCAGAGGGAAGGCCAGCAGGCAGTAAGGCCCTAGGGTGTTGAAGACCTGCCACAACCTGAAGAACCCTGAGACTGTGGTGTACCCTGGGGAGACAGAAGAAGGGGCAGTTCTCAGAGTCTTCATCAGGAGCCTACTTTATCCTTCTACTCAGTGATGTCAGCCCACTCTCCCAGGCTGAGGGACCTGTTCTATATTCATTACCCAGTCTCATGTATTAAGTTACAGAAGCACAAATGGACTATGACAATTGCTCATGTTTATGTATCATTGGTTCATTCCTTTTTGCTGAATGAGAAACTTCATTGTATGATAAATACCACAGGTTATCAAGCTACTATTTCAAATCTTGCATATTAAAGGTCTCTATGCTATATTTATATGTTTTATTTAAATACAAGCAAGCTACTATTTCAAATCTTGCATATTCAAGGTCTCTATGCTATATTTATATGTTTTATTTAAATACAAGCTTGCTGAAGCTGTGCATAGTGGTTCATGCCTGTTCTCCAAGTACTGGAGAGGAATGGAAAGAAGGGGAGAGGAAGTGATGGGAAGAGATGGGAGGCTATAGTTAGTTAACAGGTTCAGACCAACAGCTGGATATATAAGAAACAAACAGAATAATGTTTGCATGGATGAGGCAATGATACAATAAAATGATTAATGAAATAAAAATACCAAATACAATTTTTGTAAGCAAAAAATCATTAATTAAAGAAATGAATTGGTGTAATAACTGACTACACTTAACCAAAAATGGAATTACTGTCTGGGAAGGCAGTGTATAGGAAATGATATGGAATAAAACAGATGTAAAAAGTTAAAAAATAAGAATAAAAATAGAAGATATGGTGAGGGTATCTAACAAGCACTAAACTGATGTCAATAGTACAAGAATAGCATGTAATGTCTGAAAATGCCCATGGAATGCCAAGAATGGAGCCAAAAAAATTAAAGGTGACAACCTAAAATTCTAAGTTTAGTGACACAATTTTATAAACAGGAAAGCCAAAAAAGCCAAACAAAAATTTAAAGAATTCCTAACAAAGGCCACCACTAAACAAATCACAAAGAATAACTTTCTAACAGAAGGAAGTTTATTTCACACAGGTCTGAGATTCAAAAAGAAAAAAGAAAAAAGAAAATGAAAAAACACCACAGATCAACCAGAACAATGAGAAATGTGAGGTTTTCATATTGAAGTAACAAAACTGGCATGAATACAGAAGGAGGTAATAGAGTCAAATAATTCTTCCAACTTGACAAACAAAAGAAATGATTGTTTTGTGTGTACGCTATGCTTGTGTTTGTGCAAATGTGCACATTTTAGGGAGCATGTAGAGAGCAGAGGACAACTTCAGGTCGGTCCTTGTCTTACACCTTGTTTGAGACAGGGTTACTCTTTGGTCACCACTATGTAGGCCCTACTGATGGCCTGCGAGCTTCTGGCGATTCTCCTGTTTCAGCCTCTCACCCTTCCGTAGGCATGCTGAGATTACAGATGCTTGTGCTACAGTATTTGGCTTTGTGTACGTTCTGGGGATCTGAACTCAGGTACACTTGAGGGCCACTGATTAGATTTAGGTACGTCAACAATACTTTTAGCCTCTACAATAACTACTAAAAGAACAGAAAAATCATTTTTAAAGGTATTTTTAAAACTGTTTTAAATTTTTATTGTTTTGGAGATAGAGATAGAGAGAGAGAGAGAGAGAGAGAGAGAGAGAGAGAGAGAGGAAGACAGAGATGGGTGCAGTGTCTCAGTTGCTGCGAATGAAATCCAGATGCATGCACCCCCTTGTGGTCAAGTGCGGCATTGCGCCCTTGCATCACTTTGCATTTGGCTAAACGTGGGACATGGAGATTGGAACCGGGTTCTTAGACTTAGCAGGCAGGCGCCTTAACCGCTAAGCCATCTCTTCAGCCCCAGAAAAATCATTTTTTAAAAAATATTTTTATTTCTTATTTACTTCTGAGAGAGAGGATGGGGGAAGAGAGAGCATGAGAATGAATGGGCATGCCAGGGCTTCTTGCCACTGCAAACAAACTATAGATGTATGTGCCACTCTGTATGTCTGGATTTATGTGGGTACTGGGACATTGAACTGAGACCACAGGCTTTGCAAGCAAGAGCCTTTAGCCATTGAGCCATTCTTCTAGTCCAGAAAATTCTTATGTAACCTCTAAATTACCAGAGAGGAGGTTGGAGTTCTAAGAAATAATAAAATGGCAAAAGTAGCAAAATAACGAGTAAGGAAGTCATATTGAAGTGCAAGATATATTTTAGCTAAAAGTGTGACAGTATGCAATAATTGTACATGAACTAAGTATTCTAGTCAAAAATTATCAGAGTAGATAAAAATTAAACTTTATGCTAATTATAAGAGACATAAAATAAACATCCAGAGAAATTAAAAGTAAAAAGATGGAAAAATATATGCAAAGTAAGTTAAAGACATCTGGCATTGCTACATTAACAGAAAACAAAGTAGAATTTAATGCAAAAAGCTTTAGTGGTAATAAAGTATGTCACTTTATAATGAGAAAATGCTTAATTCTCCAGGAATAACAGTAATTGAAATCTGTATGCATTTAATACAAAAGCCACAGAATATGTATTATCAAAACTGGACAGAATTCTAAGGGAAAACAGACACATTCACAATACTAATGGGAGATTTTAACACTTGACTTGGCAATTGTTAAAAAGTCAAAGGAAACGAGGAGAGGAAGAGAGGTGTAAAACAAGACTGACATCCTAACCTAATCACACAGGAGGAACACCTTGATCCACAGTTCAGAATCCAGCATGCATCCAAACACACACAGGATGATTCTAAAACAGAATCAGCACTGAACTTGACAACTAGCCTCAAAAACATCATAGATCTTAAGTAAAGGGCTGGAGAGATGGCTCAGCAGTTAAGGCACCTGCCTGCTTAGCCTAAGAACCCGGTTCCAATCTCCAACTCCCATGTTTAGCCAGATGCAAAGTGACGCAAGGGCGCAATGCTGCACTTGACCACAAGGGGGTGAACACATCTGGATTTCGTTCACAGCAGCTGAGAGACTGCTGTGCGTCCATTCTCTGTCTTCCTCTCCCTCTCTGTCTCTCTCTGTGTCTCTCTTCAAAAATAAAAAAATAAAAAAATAAAAAATAGATCTTGCCGGGCGTGGTGGCGCACGCCTTTAATCCCAGCACTTGGGAGGCAGAGGTAGGAGGATTGTTGTGAGTTCGAGGCCACCCTGAGACTACATAGTTAATTCCAGGTCAGCCTGGACCAGAGTGAAACCCTACCTTGAAAAAGAAAAAAAGAAGAAAAGAAAAAAGAAAAAGAAGAAAAAGAAAGAAAAAAAAGAAAAAAAAATAGATCTTAAGTAAAAAACATGGTTTCTGACAAAAATACAAATAAATTGAAATGACCAAAGATAAAGTTACAAATTTCAATGTGTGTAAAGAAACAACTTTGTAATCACCACAAGCAAAAGAAGAAATTAAGGAAATTAAATATTGTGTACCTGATAATAAGAAAGACTATGTATGAAAACCTGAGGATGCAACCATAACAATACTTAAAAGGAAATTTGTAATTTCAAATACATATATTCAAAAGGGGATAAAAATTTAATCAGTCAAAACATCTCAAGAAGAAAAATACCAAACAAAAATAGGCATAAAATGAAAAAAGAACATTAATGAAGCAGAAAATAATAGACAGAAAATCAACAGACAATAGTCATGCATGCCAAAGATTTATTTAAATAGAAGAAGAGGGAAAGAGAGGGGAGGAGGGGGAGAGAGAAGAAAATGAAGAAAAGAGAAAAAGTAGAATTAACAAGATTAAAGAATGAAAAAGATCACATCTGGTACTGCAGCACATGTGGTAATTCTAGCACACTGGAGGTGGAGGCAGGAGTATTAAGAGTTCAAGGTCATCCTTAAGTAGATAGGGAGGGCCAGCATGAGATATGTGAGATCTGCATCAAAAAATTTTTAAGGGCTGGAGAGATGGCTTTTCAGTTAAGGAGCTTGCCTGTAAAGCCAAAGGATCCAGGTTTGATTCTCCAGGACCCATGTAAACCAGATGCACAAGATGGCGCATGCATGTGGAGTTTGTTTGCAGCACTGGAGGCCCTGACACACCCATTCTATCTCTCTCTCAAATAAATAAACAAAAACAAAATAATTTAAAAAAACATAAGTCCTTATATGTATGAATAATATAACAAAGAAAACATGAACAAAACATTTGTGAACAAATTTGAAAATTAAGATATAGTTGACATATTGCTTAAAAACTCTAACTTTGCAAAATGGACTCAAAAAACCTTGCAGAATCTTATAACTATTAAAGAAATCAAATCTGTCAAGTCTATCTACAGAGTAAAGTTCAGACTTACACTGTTTTCCTGACAAGTAAATGTTTAAAGAATAGACAACTTCAACTTAAATAAAATGTTTCAGAGACGAGAAAATGGGAGAAGATTCATCATTGTTTTTATGAGACTATATAATCTTGATACTAAACTCTAAAAGAATGGCATGAAAAGGCAAAATTACAAGTAATTTTGCTCATGTAAACTGATACAAAAACATCTCACAGAGAACACAACTCAGTGGAATCAGGTAATACACAAAGAGCATATACCATGATCACATTAGGCACCTCTTAGAAACACAAAGCTGATATGACATTACAAAACCAATCAATTTAATTTATTATGTTAATTTATTTAAAAAACATTTTAAACCTGAAAAATTATCCATAGATTAGAAGAATATTTTAAAAAATATATTCATGATCTGAAGACACCTTTTAGCCAAATGGAATAAGAGCACTTATTGAATATGGTAGTGTTTCTATGATAAACCTATGGCATATTTAAATGATAAAATGTGGGAAATTTCCTTTGACAATGAGAAAAAGGGAGACTGTTCATTACTTTTCTAGCTAATAATACATTGGAGATATTTGCTAACACGGAAAAGAAAGAAATGGTGCAAATAATTGAAACAAAGAAAAAATGGTCATTTTTCTGATGGTATGATTATATAAAACTCAATAGAATACATCTTAATAATGCTAGATTAATAATTAAAACCAATAAGGCATATGCCAAAGTCAACAAATTCAATGTTTAAAAGAAATCTTTTTTCTTTATATCAACAGCAGAGATACAAAATTGAACTTTAAAAATGGATATTTACAATAGTATTTTAAAAATCAAGTATTTAAATATTTTTATTATTTTTTACTAAAGAGGGAGAGAGAGAGAGTGAGAGATTGAGAGAGAGAGAATTGGCATGGCAGGGTTTCAGCCACTACAATCAAAATCCAAACACTTGTGCCACCTAGTGGGCATGTGCAACCTTGCACTTGCCTCACCTTTGTGTGTCTGGCTTATGTGAGATCGGGACAGTTAAACATAGATCCTTAGGGTTCACAAGGCAAGTGCCTTAACCACTAAGCAATCTCTCCAGCCCAATATCAAGTATTTGAAAAGTACTCTAACAAGAGTTGTACAATCTTTCTATGGAGAAAATTTTAATTAGAGAAGACCTTAAAAAAATTAAGGACTGGCCGGGCATGGTGGCACATGCCTTTAATCCCAGCACTCGGGAGGCAGAGGTAGGAGGATCGCTGAGAGTTCGAGGCCACCCTGAGACGACATAGTTAATTCCAGGTCAGCCTGGACCAAAGTGAGACCCTACCTCAAAAAAAAAAAAAAAAATAAGGACTGTGCCACATTTGTGACCAAAAAGAGTCAAAACACTTGAATAAAATTAGAAGGAAAGGCTGTTACATTAAATAGTATCTTATTACAAAGGAATATTAATTTGGCCAGTTTGATATTTGGTCAGGAACAGACCAACAGAACCCCCAAACAGACTCTTGCATGTAAAATACTTGCTACATGACAGAAGCAATATTAAGTCCTGAGGAAAGAGTTTATTTACAAAGGGTGTTGAGACAATCAATACAGGGGAAGAAATGGACCAATAAATTCTACCATATACTATACAAGAAAAATGCAGCAAGGCCTCGGGTACAATCATCTCTTAGTAAACACACATACACTGGGCTGGAGTTTATCTCTGTAAAATGCACATTCAGTAAGCCTAAGGCTGAGTTCAAGTCCCAGCACCACAAGAGAACAACATCACTCTCTGTGTTCCAGGGAGAAATTCCATATTGAGCAGATAGTCTAAGAGAACAAGGTCTTACAGGAGGGTCTCTAAGCAACATACAAAGACAACACATCTAATGGATTCATATAGATTTGACAAGATACATCCAGTACCTATCTTGTCTTTAAAAATGTCAAATTACAGATGAGAAAGATGCCAGAAAAATAGGACTTAAAAGAACTAGCACACAGGATACAGAAATAAGTAAACACTGACCAGAAGACTGAACAGAAGACTCGAAAGTTCACAAGAGAGAAAGTCTAAATAGCCAATGTGTGTTAAGAGTAACTGTTAAGTCTATCAGTCCAGGAAATGACAAATAAAACTGCAACGAGAAGCCAATGTTTGCTCAGGGCTGCTGAACGCATAGAACATTCTCTACACTGATGTTGTAATACTAGATTGGTACAACCATCTGCACAACAGTTTGGCAAGATCTAGAAATACACCATTGACATAGCCAAGTAATTCCATCCTCAATCCTTGATTCTAGGGGCTTACATACAGGAGAATGCATGCCCACAATATTCATAACAGTACTGCTTATGTCAGCATCAACACTGGAACAACCCAAAGTCTGCCAGCTGGAGATGGACAAATGCACTGTGGGGCATTCCTACAAGAGGATGACAAGCTGCAAAACTAAATGCAGGACAACAAGGATGAACATATGGTGTCAATGGTAACATTCATGATTTGGCTATATATAGTGTCAAAGCAGGAAAAATGACATAATAAATATTTATTATGCAAATGTAAGTGCTAAGCACCTAAGAAAAGCAAGGAAAAGTAAAACACAAGCAAAGCACCTGGACATGTGATGCAACCCAGCATCACAACTGTACCTTACAAATGTAAACTGACTTTCAACTGAAAATAAAAATTAAAAACTCCACACACCGAGAAAGACAGCAGCAATGCTCAAAAGGTTTCTGAAATAGGCAGGAATATACAAAGCTGTTTACACATAAAAAATAATTTTCTGATTTTCTTTTTAAGTTTTTCAAGGTAGGGTCTCACTCTAGCCCAGGCTGACCTGGAATTCATTACGTAGTCTCAGGGTGGACTTGAACTCACAGCGATCCTCCTACCTCTGCCTCCCGAGTGCTGAGATTAAAGGCGTGTACCACCATACCACTATGATTGTTTTTTAAAAAGCTAAAATAATTATTTTGAAGGACATAAAGAATTCTGAACAAGAAGAGTTCTGGATCACACTCGTTTCTTGATCCTGGATGACAGATATTTATTTTATAAAAAGGTATGTAAGACTGGGGAAATGGCTCAGTGAAATGGGGGCCGTGAAGCATGAGGGCCTGATTCTCTCTGAATTCAATTCTCCAACACTCCCCTTAAACAGCTGGGTATGGCCATGCACGCCTGCAGCCTGATGGAATAAAGACCAGGGGATTGTTGGGGTTTCTGAAAATGGCATTACTAGGTTGAGAGAGAGAGACCCTTTGTCAAGGAAATACGTGGAATAGCAATTGAGGAAGACACTTAACATTCTCCTCTGGCTTCTACATGCACACACACACAAGGTGAGTGCATTTGTATGTGCGTGTGCATACACACACCCCACACATATATACCATGCAAAAAATATATTAACTTGTATAGTTTATGTTTTAGGCACCTGTACTTCTTGGTATCTTTGCTACATTTCATAATAAAAATGTTAAATTAGGAAATAAACTTACGTTATAAACAAATGAAATTATATTTTTGCAAAAAGAAAGGTATTCCTACATTTCCAATATTGCATATTACTCCTAAGCCTTTTCCACATTATTAATTCAATTGTTAAGTTCTCCTAAAATCTAGGTTTAGTCTAACATTTACCAACCAAAATGTGAAGAACTGAGAGTTAATTATAAAACACAAAACGTGAATAATGAATTGAAATATTTTGTAAAAGTAGGATAAGTAGGAGGGGCAATTATGATTTGATTTATAGATATGCTTTAAATGTTTATGCCAGAATTGTCATGAAACTTTATTTCAGAAAATAGAAAGGAAACAGAATAATGAATTATAAATAAATTAAAAACATGTTTTCATATTATAAAATAGAGAATATAAATCATGCTACAGCTGGGTGTGGTGGCTCACGCCTGTAATCCCAGTACTTTGGAGGCTGAGGCAGAACTGAAGGCCAATTTGACCCACGTAGGGGAGACGGAGATTTTGTCTCAAAAAAAAAAAATGAATAAATAAATCATTGTAAATTTAATAAGATTTATATAAAAATATAAAAGGAACCATCTTAAACATGTGTATCAGCTTAACTCTGATATTTTACCAAGTGCCAGAGAGTTACAACAATGTACACTCACACACTGCTGAAAGTAGTGCTTGCAAAGGGTAGTGTCTTACACACACTACATTTCTACCATTTTTAAAATCTGAGAAAGACACTTCACCACAGAAATTTCTCATATTGCTTCCCTACATGACATAAGAAACTTCATTTCTCCAAGTTAAACAAAAACAACAAGAGCACTTTAGCCATAATTATTATTGACCTTTTCTTCTAGCAAAACTATTTCTATTCCCTAGCACTGTTAACATAAGTGAAAGCAAGAAAGTTTCACAGCTGTATGTAAAATCATGGGAAGAGCACATGAACTGTGTCTAGTAACAAAGTTAAACATATAAATATGTATTATGAAAAAAGGTATTTTTATAAAACAAACAAGGAGGACACTTTCAAAGATCTGAAGTGGGCATATGTTTTGGTGAACATCACTGAACCCTAAATGGTCTGTTCTCTAGCTTCCCCAAATTTAATCTGTCTAAATATGCAAAACACTTTCACCCACCCCAATATTACCAAAGTCTCAGCCCATTATACTATCAACACTAAGTCAAAATCTTATCTAAATAACTTCAACTCAGATGTCCAATCTCACGATCTACATCATCTATACCAGGTGTGTGTGTGGGATCTAGGTATGATCCACCTGTGCAAAATTCCCCTCTATCTATGGAACTATTAAACTAGAAAACTAGTTGTATCTCCAACTTGTTGATGGGGCAGGCAAAGATAAAGGACCAATGGGAGCAGGGCTGAAATCCAGTAGGGAAAATACCACTAGGTTTTGAGAGCTGCGAATTATTCTCTGTGATCCTCTTCCATGGCCCACTGTCTGGGAGTTGTTCTTTCCTTTTCCTGAAGGAATCAGTTAGCACTACCATCTAATTTCCTGCCTGGAGTCTAATGGGCTTCTCACATTACCCTGCAGAATGAACTATGGATGGTGCTGGCTTAGCTTATGTTCGGAAGAAAGAGCTTTGTCTGGACTGGGCTAGAGGCAGTTTGCGGGAGAGCCTTGCTGCATTGTCCCTGTGTCATGAGATCTTGAGCAGGGTTGAATTTAGAAGAAATGGACTAGTGTGAGCAGATGGATATGGCAAAGAAAGAAATGAAACCTGGGTAGGAGAAAGGAGCCTGTTTCAGATGGAGTTATTTGACAGATTACCACCGGTGAGATTGGGCCAGCTGTTTTGCATTGGGGCAGCAGGAAGAATGCTGATTCTTAAAAGTAGGGAGGTGAAAATGCTTAAGGAGTTTCCTGTTCTTCAAAGTTGGCTTCATTCCCCCACAGGATGAACAACTTTAGTAGCCTGCCAGGTACTATGGAGTATAACAAATGCAGGAAAAAGAGGGTCAGTGGATACACAGTGCAGTTCCTTTTTTTCTTTGGAAATGGCCATTGGGTGGTATGAGGCAGGTATATGCCAGGACTATGGCACAGCCAGCTGCTGGATTAGGATGGAGCTTTTCCCAGGCTGTGAGCAGCCTAGCTAGAGGGGTAGAAATGGAACCTTAGTGACTTCATCACTGGTTGGACTTGGAGCTACAGGATTTGATGTTTGCCCTGTTGTTTTAGATCTTGCACTGGTTCAGTCTTTCTTTGCAATTCCATCTTTTGCGTGAATGTTTACTCTGTGCCATTATGTATTTCTGACTTAAGGTCACAGTTGAAAGACTTTGGACTATGAGGATGTTTGAACAGTGATGGGATTGATTAAAAAACAACTACAGAGACTTTTGGGCTGAGAGATTGCTCAGTGGTTAAGGCACTTGCATACAAAGCCTGGATTTGATTCCTCAGTATCCATGTAAGCCAGATGCACAAAGTGGTACATGCATCTAGAGTTTGTTTGTAGTGGCAAGATGCCTGGTACACCCATTCCTTCTCTCTCATTCTTATTCTCTCACTCTCTCTCCACACCTCTTTGTGCTTGCAAATAACTATTTTTTAAAATCCTATTAAGGCGCTGGAGGGATGGCTTAATGGTTAAGGTGTTTGCCTGCAAAGCCAAAGAACCCAGGTTTGACTCCCTAGGACCCACGTTAGCCAGATGCACAAGGGGGCAAATGCATTTGGAGTTCGTTTGCAGTGGCTGGAGGCCCTGGCATGCCTATTCTCTCTCTCTCTCTCCATCTTTCTCTGTCAAAAAATAAATAAAAATAAAATATTGAAAAAAATCTTATTGAGACTTTTAAAGTTGGACTGAATGCACTGCATTTTATATCATGAATGGTCATCAGTTTGGGGGGTCAGAAGTGGAATGTGGTGGTTTGAATCAGATATCCTCCATAAACGCAGATGTTTTGAATGTTTGGTTCCCAGCTGGTGGCACTTTGGAAGGTGAAGCCTTGTGGAGAAAGTATGTTACTGGGGTGGATCATAAGGTTTATTAGCCCTACCTTGCCAGTGTTAGTTTGGCTCACTTTCTTGCTGTTTTCCACCTACTATGACAGAGACGATGTCCAGCCTCTGCTCAAGCCATGTTGTCCCCAAACATCATGAAGCTTCCTCAAGCTGCTTTTGTTGGGTACTTATCCCAGCAAGAAGATAATGCCACATTGAGTATGTTGTATTAGCAGAACTCCTGTCTAGAGAAATGGTTAAATATGCTTCCTGCACAAGCATGAAAATCTGACCTCCAATTCAAATCTCTAGAACCTATATTAAACAGATGGTCATGCACCTGTAACCCCAGTCCTACAGGGGAGCAGACACCTGAGAATTGCTGGACCTCGCAGAACAATGGCAAGCTCTAGGAAGAAACTTCAGGTCAAATAAGAATGGGTGAAAGAGCAATGAGACAGACCACCTGATGTTCCAAGTGGTCACCACAGGCAAGTGCATCCCAGTGCAGCAGATGAGCACATGGAATGCTGCAAGGATACACACTACACATACACACACAGAGGGGGGGTAGAGAGAAAGAGGGGGGAAGAGAGGGGGAAGAAAAAGAGGAGGGAAGAAAAAGGAAGAGACAGAAAGAGAAAGAAGGAGAGAGAAAGAGAGAGGGAGAGAGAGATGGGGGAGGCAAAAAAGAAAGTAAATAAAAATATAAAACCACAATGTTGCCGAAGGGTACCAGACCTGAAAATATCTTATGTAAGTTTCTAAGAACCTTTCCTTAATGCAAGTTCTAACCCCACTACAACTGTAACGCTCTGGCCACCTGACACTCATGGTATTCTACCCTTTGGTATGCTGAAGGAGCAGTGCTTGAACAGCACCTGCACTAACTGTCATTGAGGCCACTGGGTCTGGACATTTGTCTGGCAAATCTTCCCATATGTACTGACTTCCCCACACACCCACATTCAGGATCAATGCTTCAGCAAGGATACTGCAAGTACAAGAGGCTCATAAGTGGGACTCAGAAGGCACATACTATCTCTGCCTCTGTTGCTTATACATGCTTCATGCAGACCTAGCATGGATAAATCAGATTCTGGATTATCAAGTCAAGCACCTAACACTTCAAAGCACAAGGAGATGAGTAGTAAGAACTACATAGACAAGAGTCAGCCAGAGCCTGGCAGCTATAACTACCTGCACACACTCTGCTGCCCAAAGCAGTCTCTCTAGGAGCTCTGGGGGCATTGGCTTCAGGACTGGCATCAGAAAGTGAGGAAGGTTCACATGAGTAGAGATTCAGAAATGGCAATGGCAGTGTTTAGATTGTCTGCAATGTTGTCACCTTAACTGGCATTAGAAATGACAGTTCTTCTTGGTTCAGACTTATCAATGATTCACAAGGTTTTAATTATTCACTTGGAAAATTTCAATTGTATATACTAAGGATATCTTTTTTTGTTTGTTTAGTTTTTTGAGGTAGGGTTTCACTCTAGCCCAGGCTGACCTGGAATTTACTATGTAGTCTCAGGGTGGCCTTGAACTCACGGAAATCCTCCTACCTCTGCCTCCCAAGTACTGGGATTAAAGGCGTGTGCCACCACACCCAGCTAATGGTGTCTTTTTAAGGATACCGTTTTGCAAATATGTAAACATGGATTTGTGACTGTTAATATTATAAATGGGCCTTTATATAAACATCTAATATTGACTATAACCCAATCTAGTTATACAAGTCATCATTTGGAACAACAGCTCATGTTTAAGAGTACCTTATTAGGTATCTACCCTGAAAGATATGTCAGTGTCTCTAAATTCAGGTGACCTGAGTGAGGGGGCAAAGTTTTTATATATATAGCCCAGGCTGTCTTTGAACTCACAATTCTGCCTCAGCATCCTGTATGTATTTATTTAATTTATGGTGTGTGTTTATATGTGTGTGTGTGCATGCGCACACACGTGCATATGTGTGTCAGCAAGAGAGAGAGAAAAAGAGAAAGTAAGTAAGTAAGTATATAGGTGTATGCCAGTACCTCCTGATGCTGTAAGGTAAACTCCAGACATATGCGCCACTTTGTGCCATTTTGTGTATCTGGCTTTATAGGGGAACTGGAGAATTGAACCCAAGCCAGCAGGCTTTGCAGGTAAGTGTTTTTAACTGCTGAACCATCTCCCCAGAACAGGCCATGGCATTTAAACATAAGTAACTTTAAATGTCAATGATATACACTGACCCAAAAGTACCAGAGATAAAACATCTCTTAGCAATCAACAAAAATCATCTTGTCAAGATTCAGATGTATGTTTGAACACAAATACCTTCTAAGTGCTGAAGTCTGCATTATTACGAGAAAAAGTGTCACTTTCTATTTTAACAAAACTAGCTATGCCCCTGAACTCCACTTGTACAGAGTAGTCCTCATATTCATTTGGGTTCTTGGCCCCTTTCTCTTTAGCTTTGGATAGTATTTCACACTGAGAAAGAACTATTTCAGCAAAGCATACACTATGAAACTAAGATATCTGTAGTATTCTAATTCTTAACCTACCTTATAGGAATGATGTAGGAAAAGAGAAGGAGGAACCGGAAAAGATTGCGGTACCATGGACCTGCAAATCCTTGCAAGGTTACCATAACAACAGAAAGAACAACTAAGGCCAGAAATAGTGCCTTTGTCAGCTGATTGAGCTCGAGGTCCAACAAACCAACCTGAAAGAAAACATCATAGTATTAACACATACCCAAGCTGGCCCCATTTCTAGTATTAATTCATCAGAATACATGAGAAAACATGAGCTCATTATTAGTCTTTATACTGATGCAATACAAAGGTATGTTTACTTTTCCCTTGAACAACTTCTTACAGGTTTAGGCAGTATTTCTGAAAATGAGTCGCAATCCCAGAGCATTCCCAAGAAGGATCTGCTGATGAAATACAAGATGAGAGCCCACAATCCAACACAGCAGCTGGATCCATTGGGTGGAAGGTTTCATGATCACTATCAAGACAGCAAGAGCAGGAGTGACAGGCCCCCCGGAGGTCATGAGAAGCCTCCTCCATCCCAGTCCTACAAGAGAACCCCTCTGGGAGCATGGGCCTATTTCCTGAGGTACATGTCAGCTCAGACCAGCGTCCCAATTGTCACTCCTGAGTGTCTTGTACTCTTCCCCATGCAGATCGAGTCCCCAGGTCCAGGTCAGTGTGTGTCTTCTGCAAAAGCAGAAGAGGTACATGAGGTACAGAGGGAGGTCAGCTTGGGATGAACTCCTCAATTTGCACAAGTCTCACACTTCTGTTTTTATGCACTAAAATTCTTCCTGTGGATCGGTTACTAGCTGAGAATGCAAATGTAAGGGAAATCACATCCATAGGAAGCAGCTCAATTTTCCTTGACCTTGGAAACAGCGAGGTTTGCCACCCAAGGAGCCCTCACCCTACAAGTAAGGAGAACATGGCTCATGTGAAGCATGGAACTCCAATTTCGAACTCTAGCAATCTCTGTGAACAGCTTCTCCTTGCTTAACTTCACCCTGAAAGACCATAGTGCAGCATGGTGAGCAAAATAGAGGGTCCCTGTGGGTCTGGGTAACGCAGGAAAGCTGTAGGATGAGAGGGATAAGGGAGCCCATTCAGATGTAAACACGGCTTTCTGAGTGCTAACCCTGGGCCAGTGAGCTTCAGTTTTCTAATCTCTATAAATCTTCCTGACAGGACTCTGGGGATTAAGTGACACTGCATGCAGTAAGTGTGTAGACCCTTTGATCCAGTGAGCCAGGTAGGCATGTAAGCCAGCTGGCATGTTGTTGTTGCTGCTAGATTAGATGCAGCTCTTCTGTAGACTATTGTGGGACTTTGGGGACTAGCCTCAAATGTCCACCCTCCCTCCTTCCTCTTTCTCCCTCTTTCCTCTCTCTGTGTTTCTTCCTGTCTTTTATGTCAGGATCTGGCTAACATGGAAATCATTATGTAGACAAAGCTGGCCTCTTAACTTTTAGCAATCCTTCTGCCTCTGCCTCCCAAGCACTGAGGTTAAAGGCCACTATATCCAGCCTAACATCAAAGTCTTTAAGCTTGTCCTTGGTCTATAAATACGTTACTACCTATGGAGAAGAGGTGACTGGAGGAGTTCAGATATTGTGGTGCAGTGCACACAGCACCAGGCTGTGCCACAGCCATTGGAATGATGTGGCTCAGGAATCATCCATGTGGACATGCCTGCCTGCTCCTGACTTAGGGACATGAACACCACATGAGTCCTACTGAGCTAAGCATCTCTACCACCTTGATTTCTGAATGTGGTTACAGCCTTTGAAAAAAAGTAGTGAAAAAAAGAAAGAGAAGAAAAGGTAGGAGAAGAAGAGAATCATGAATTGCTAAAACTCTTCAAAAAAGTTAGAGAAACTAAATTTTAAACTTAATTTTGTGTTTGTTGAGCTAATTAATAACTTGTTTTATACCACAATGTCTTGAGAACCCATGACTTTAACCAACAGAAAGTTGGCCTCTTCCACAACTCATCATTTAGTTTATATCTGCCATAAACTCTAAACAGAGGTGATAGCTGGAGAGAAAAGAACCAAAACAAAATTTTCTCAGAAAGCTTGTTAAGTGAAGTTGTGAAGAAAACTAAAATTAAACAAGGAATTACATACCTACTACACCTTGCTAAGCTCTATGGTTATGAAAATGATTTAATTGTGAGAATTTTTAACCTGTAAAAAACAGTTTAGTAGAAAAACAAGTGAACACTAGAATTTATGTCATATGAAAGAAAAAGAGTAGGAAGGTTTTCTTTTCTGCCCAGAAACTATCAATCAGCCCCATTGCTGGTATACCTTTTATGACTTTTCAAAATACCCCAGAAATAAGATGTTTTGATAGGGACTCAACAGCACAGGTAGCATCTGTAACCAACCCAATGCCCCAAGGCCCATGGGGGGGGCTGGCTGTCAGGGATGCCCCTCTGGACACCTGCCTGCTTTCACTGGCAGACCTGCCATCGGGAAGCAGAGCCTAGCTTTGGGTCCTGTCACAACTGTGAGTTAGACAAGGCCCTAACTAAGTAAACCTCAAACAAAATCTACACGGCCATTTTACATGGAATATCTTCTCACTTCTAATGTGACAAACAGAACATGGCTTGCCACAAAATTCCTCTGCCTTGCCCTATAACAACACACATAGCAGCTCATTTTGACAGACACACACCCCAGCTTTACAGTCTCCAAAGCACACACTGTGCCAATTCTCTGTAGTGGACGGATTGCCCTTCGAACCTAGCAAATCATGTAGGTACTACCTGCTCGCAAATGCCTCCCAGCCAGTTACAGGGGATCCCCCTGCAATCTCCAGTTCTTGTACCAGAACAGTTAAACTAGCACTTCCCTCGAGAGTGAACAGTCTGAAAGGAATGGTATTCAAGAGTTCCCTCCTCCTGAGAAAGAGGCAGCCCAGACCTCAGCAGCTGATTTATCAGCTCCATTTAAAAAGCAGCACAAGGAGGACAAATACCATGCGATTTCCGCTACTTCACTACTACGAAGTTTATGCTTGAATTATTGAGAAAAATAGGGTTTTGGATTAAAATGAAGAAAAATTAAGCCAGGGAAGTAGAGCATGTTTCAAAGCCCAGATCTTTCTGCTGTGACAAAGGCGGTCTAAGTTTCAGGCCTCGCTGAGGATCAGATGAAGTCATTATTCATTCAGTCAGGGAAAAAAGACTCAATTACCTCAACCTAAAGATGCTATCAATGAATGCAAAGTGCATATTTTACTCTATTCATCCAAATCCCATTAAAAAGTGAAAGGAATGATTTAATCTGGCCTTCCAGAGTTGGCCTTTTTTTTGTAATAAAATAAAGAATTACTGTCTTGCAAAATGCATAACCACTACCTCACACTTTCCCCTGCATCATAGCAGTAAAAGACCAAAAGCCTGGACAAAACCACTATGAAATGAATACAAAGTTTCCTTTGAAAAAATGCCACATAGAGGATGGAAACATTAAAAGCAGCCCGCTGCACAGGATACCCAGATAATTCAAGGCATTAATACCTTTCTAATTGACCAGACAGATGTGGTTGACTGCCGACCAGTGGATGCCAGTTTTGAAGCCAACCAAATGCTGCTTTCTCCCACTCCCTCTAATGGAAAGAAAGTAATGACAGGCACAGCAGGGTCAAATATAACTTTTCAGCAGTGGTTGTGGGTTGTCCCTTGTGTCCTTTCAGGTAGCTTTTTCTGACAGTGACTGCTCTTACTAGAAAGGAATTGTAGCCAAGCTCTATAGTACAAGGCACAATCTGAACTTTTTGGTTAATTCTACCAACACATACTGATGAGAAAAGATGGACACACACATACTTTCAATTAATAATCTTGTTATGCTGGATTCCTCAGCAGCACCCTTGAAACTTTTTTCATCTAAATAATAACCTAGACCTTTTCATCTAAATAATAATTTAGTACTCTGGATTCAAAAGCTGCTTAAATTTTACAAAGCAGCAGATTTTAGAGAGTTGCAACTTTAGTTTTGATGTGAATCTCTGAATTCTGAACAAACCAGAAACCTGCTATGATTGCAAAAACTATTCACCCATAAAATATATTATTAATCACTCAAAGTAATTATGACTATGAGAGAAGGTAAATTAAATATACTAGGAAGTAATTTTCAACATTTATTGTAAGTTCCTATATTAGTAAAGCAAATTTTCTTCTACTTGTCATAATATTTGTTTTATTTCAAACAACTGTGATAACAAAATTAAATACGCTACTGGAAATTTTAATCTCCAAGGGAAAATTTGTGCATAATGTCTAAGACAACCACAATGGCTCTGCAAAGGGGCTGTTCTAGGATAATGAACACAATAATTGCCTGTATAATCTAAAATGCTACTAATGGCAACGATCACAAATCCATTTAGCTCCTCTTTAATTTATGTACCAAGTTTTAAATAGCTAATGGTTCTCAGTAAAATAATTTATACCAACAATAAAGGGTAAATACGGTGTTCTCTTGCTTAATCAAGAAAAGATCAGTCAGTTTTTTTTTTAAATGAACACATGGATGAATGAGAATTGGACCTTATCTCTGTAGTATAACACCACTCCCATCCATCTCAAAGTTAAAACTACCTGCATACTACTAAGTTCCTAAGAAATCAATGTGCACACCAAGCTGGAATTAAAGTCTTATGCTATAAAATCTTGGGTTCTATCCATGTTAAATAAACCAAGATGAAACCCAGAACTAAGTGGCACTAACTGCTGGCAACATCCCCCTGGATTAAAAGAATGTGACTGTCAAAATATTCTTACCAACGATCTAAGACTTATGTACTCTGTCCTTACTGAGTAGCAAAATAATAAATGAAAATTTTCAAAGAGCCAATATGACTGCACAAAGATATATTATCTTAATAATACATAATTTTAATTTGGCCTGAATTTCCCCTGTGAATATAACACAGTTTAAAAAAGAGAAAAGCCCCCAATCAAACGTCTTTGAGACTACACAAACAGAAGTACAGCTTTAGGCAAGAAAGACGGGTTAAGGAAGCAACTGTAATTATTAATGTCTATCGTTCAACAGCTAAACTACTCAAGGGCCAACCCATCAATTCTCCATTCAGAATGTGGACTGTGACAGAGGGCTGTGCTTGAGCTTAACTGGGATTCCTATAAAAGGTATATTTCTTTTTAGCATCTTTTAAAGAAATCACCTCTGTATTTTCCGCTTATAGTACAATCTTAAGAAGCCAGAAAAAATAAGTAATTTTTCAGACTTTCATTTGTATTTTAAATATATGAAACTTGATACATCTAGCTCCTAAATCTTATATCACTAATTTTTCCCATTGTGGAGTTTAAATTCTAACTGGTAGTTGTAAAGTGGTAATATAGACAGCCTTTTTCCTCTGTCTTAAGTTTATTTACTTATTCGTTTTGAGATATGAACTACTAACTCTTAACTGTCCGCAGTAGTGCAGCTGGCTACGCACTGAAGATGTGCCTGACGATTACTGCTTGCCGCCCCAGTGATCTGCGAAATAAGAAGGGCTTCTTTTGGCCATTATTGTCTATTGGCTCAATAATCTGTGCTTTAAAAGCTCCCTAAATAAGTACCAGCATGGCAATGCTTAATGTTACAATATGGTCCTTAATTTTTAGAAATCAGAATCTGTATTTAGACAAGTGACATTTAGAAGTCGTACCTATCAATAAATTTTTCTTGACTATTCTACGCTCAGAATTTAAGGTTGTTTCCTGGCTTACTAGACAGTTATTACAGGGAGTTTTTTCCTTGAATATTAACCTTTTTAAATGGGGTCGCCACATTTTTTTCATGTATATATAAAAGTGACAATGAGGGCTGAAGAGATGACTTAGTGGTTAAGCGCTTGCCTGTCAAGCCTAAGGACCCCAGTTCGAGGCTCGATTCCCCAGTACCCATGTAAACTAGATGCACAAGGTGACGCATGTATCTGGAGCTCGTTTGCAGTGGCTGGAGGCCCTGGTGCACCCGTTCTCTCTCTCTTTCTCTGCCTGTTGCTCTCAAATAAATAAAATTTAAAAAAGAGTACTTTCTTAAGAAAAAAAACTGACAATGCAAGGATCCACTACCAAACAAGGGTGTGACACTACTTTTGACACCAAGGAGGAGCACAATCAGGAGATGAGGATCTGAAAATGATTGCACAAGCAAGGTACTGCCCAGCTCCTGCACAGTGGCATCAGTGTGTTGGGTGTAAAGACTGCTGCAAATTGCAGGCACATTCCCCCTGGCCTTCTGGATATTGGCTCTAGCTGTTCTTATGACACACACCCATTTGCCAGGACATTCTTTATCATGGCAACAAGCAGCATAGCAGTCAGGACCGTGTGCACATGTATGCCCGTGCACACATCTCAGGGTGACTTTTGCAAAACTTGTGCTACTTTTATATCTTCAAGAGGGACAACTTGGTCTTAAAACTGCTGCCTAATAGCCTTTGTTGACAGAACCTTTATTACAGTATAATCAACACTTCAAAAGTCATCAAATGTAAAACAGTATAGTGGCTTTGAAATATTGACAAGGTGAAAATTTTATTTTATTAAATTATGAATTATTTCAAATATTTTCAACTATGAAACATCAAAACCACACTTAAAATTGAATAAGGAAAAATGGGTAAAATAATCTGGTAACTTTGGAAATTTTACTTTATGTATATTAATAACATTGAAATTTAGCAACTAAGATACACCTAATAATGTTCTTAAGTACATTAAAATCTTCCCCAGGCTTTTGGTTGAAATCAATGATAAAGGAGACGGAATATTTCTCATTCCAATATGGCATTCAGAATATACTGAACACCGTGTTTCAGGCTGACATGTTATTTCCTTCTTGCAAGGAAGAAGCAAAAGCGAGTGTGTGGCATGGCAAGGCTTTGCCAGCAGAGGGAGCTCAAGTCTGATGAACGGTCCTGGATTCTGCTCTCTGGAAAGCACAGCTTCATCTATCTCTAAATACCAATTTAGTACATCAAACGCATGTTTATTTTTGACAACAGAATTGACCTAAATATCGTTTCATTAGGCAGAATTCAGGATAGAATTGATAGACTTTACACCTGGATTACAGGGAATGAGATACCGAAGGAGGATCTGCTGTGCTGTTAGGAATCTTAGACCTGACACCAAAATACTGCCCCAGAGTCAGCACAGTTCTGCTCAGCTGAACCTTCTGAAGATACGGACTTAATATGAATGGTTTGAACATCCTGTAATGTCTATACCTGATTTTTATCATAACAATGTAGGAAACTGTCAATTTTAAATGGTTTTACCAAGACCAATCACGAATCTACAATAATTATTTCAACAGTATATGCTATACACTGATACCAGAAACCTCAACATTCAACATCATTCATGTAACTGATATTTGAGATTATGCATTTGATTTGCAATTTAGTTTAAATAAGCAGTTCATTTGGGCATTTGAATAGCTGCTACTTATTATTTATGTTTGTTTAAAAACCAGCATCACCCTCTTCATTCCTGACTATCTGAGCTCAGGGGCAGCAATGCTCTCTCTCATGGATTGAGAAAGCTCTCAGTCACATTGGCAAGAGCAGGTCCCATGGCCCACCACTCAGACCATAGCAGATCCCTTTTCATTTTTGTTCCACTATCTTGAACAGTCCAATCTGAAGAAATGATGCTATGTGACACATTTTGTTTGGGGGAAGGGGAAAGGCAGATGCACAGGTGTGTCTTTGTCTTTCCTCCTGAATGATGGCAAACTCTGGAATTAGTCAGAGACTGTCTCAAGAAAAAGCAGGTGGGTGAGCGATGGAGGGGACACCTGTCATTGTCCTCTGGCATCCATGTGCCTACAGGGCACTGAATCTACACACACACGTGCATACACCTGCTCCCCCCACACAAATGCTACTCCTAAATATTCATTTAAACATAATGGCTTATATAATATAGTCATGAAGAGAGAAAAGTCTAATTTTTTTTAAGTTTATTTTTTATTTTTAGAGAGAGAGAGACAGAGAGAGACAGACAGAGAGAGGGAGAGGGAGACAGAGAATGGGCACACCAGCAGTCTCTCAGCTGCTGTGAACGAAATCCAGATGTGTGCGCCCCCTTGTGGGCAAGTGCGGCATTGCGCCCTTGCATCACCACATCTGACTAAACGTGGGACCTGGAGATTGGAACCCGGTTCTTAGGCTTAGGAGGCAGGCGCCTTAACTGCTAAGCCATCTCTCTAGCCCAGAAAAGTCTAATTTTTAAAAATACATTGATAACAGTAACAAAGTTCAGGTTCTATTAAGATTAGTTAAGGAAATCTCAAAATCCACTCAGGACTTCCAATGTCATGGACTCTGAAATCCCCAAATATAATGTCTGCCTTTCCTAAATGGAACTTTAAACTCTTTGAATCAGTTAAGAACTTACTTGGTACCTCTAGTTCAGAATGCAAAGTGATTCTCTTAGTCATAAGTGGTGGGAAAAGGGTTGAGACTCTGAAGAAACAGACAGATTCTGTTTTTTTCATGGGCCAAGTCATTAAGGGTGTCACCCATACACAGCACCCAGGGATGGACTAGCCTGAGCAGATGAGTGCTGACCCGATCCTCTCTCCATGGAACCTACCTAGACAGAGTCATGAGAGCTACTGCTCCTATCAAAAAACCTTGCAAGATGAGGAGGCATCTTCCCACTTGTTTATTGTCCTTACAGAATTTCAAAAAAGAGAGTGGTGAAATTTTTATTAGTAAGTAAGGCCATTAACTTGACACTTCTGTTCTAACTCATTTCCAGACTTTTCCAGGCTTTTCCTAAGAAGTGATGGTGCCACAGGTCTGTGAGGTAGTCTCTCAGTGACTGATGTCAGAATGTCACCATCTGGACCCTTTCTTTGGCATACCAAGAAGTATAACACAGTCAGTGGTTTGTGTTTTGGACTTACTAAACACACTAGTTTAAACTGTATTACATACAGATTCCAGGTAATCTGGCTTCAGTGAGGGCTGCCGCACTTACAAAACACAGCACT